>OY787669.1:21677675-26477675 GCA_963678985.1 Spisula subtruncata | reverse complement strand
CGAGTGGTAGATTCTTTTCATCACAGTAGAAATATATTTAGTCCCAAATTGTTTTCTGTTTATAGACTGTGCTACCTTCCCTGTCCGTTTTCCGCAAAAGTTTTAACATACCGATAATATAAGTCCATGCTGGTAGTATATATAGTTCAGTCTCATATAATCAATTTATTTATAATATGCATTTACACATTCCAAAAAAACTGACTACTATGTATGTTGTATAACAAAAAGTCAACCAATCAAGAATATGCACATTATTATTATTATTGAAAGAAAACACACAACATATTTTAAAATATAATTATTCTTTTATGTATACAAGACTGGGATTTAAACTGATCAACACATAGCCCAACTTTATTCCTTACGTTTTTTTAAATAATTTTGATATGACTTTTATACTTTGAATACACGTCTGATATGTTTACATTTACGAACATCAAATATACTTAACAACTTTTCTAAGTCCTCATTTTTAATTACCTATATTTTCTTATTTTAAATAGTAAAGTGATAAAATTTCTCAAGTGAAGTTTGTACAAGGGAGACAAAAGAATCCCCGTCACGAACTCAGTGGTATGTCACGTAATGTGTACGTCATGAGAGATTGACGTACGGCTCTAGCTCTTTTGACGCTTTTTATGTTCAAAGATTTACCGTGTATGAAAAAAAGTTTAGAAATAATTTAGGTAGCACAGTAGGTATGCGTTAAATGATGTCAGAATTATATGAAGTGACGTCAGTGCGATACATATGATAGAAGCGTTTATCAAAACAAATTACCTTTAGTTTACATCCTTAGACCGGAACGTTGCCAAACGTGTCGGCATGACGACATCTGTACTAATTTTAGTCATAATATATCGATGGCTTAGAATTAGAAGGTCGTAAGTGCCACTTACGACCTTTTAAGATTCATACATATTTATTATAAGCATCACAAGGCCCTTCTTATGAGCCAATTTTCATAAAAATCTGAAATTTTTTATGTTGACCAAAATGAAGTTTTAAAAACGTGTTTTCCCATAGGTAAAGAGTTAATTACAGACAGTTTTCTCTTGTTTTCTCAATATACCGATTTGGTAGTTACGACCTTCTTGTTCTAAGCCATCGATATATACTAAACCGCTGTACATTTTTTGTACATAAAACAAAGTATTGAAATGGATAAAGAATTAAACTGTAAGGCGAATTTGCTAACGTATGATACGCATGTCTCGTAAATCACAGCATTACAATAATGCTTTTCGATAGTTTCAAACAGATTTATCCAAACAAAACATAGATCACTTAAATCACTAAACAATTTGATATATTACATTATGTTACGTATTTTAGGGCCCCTACCGTCGGTCGGTCAGTACGCCAATCAGTACGTCAGTCAATCAGTACATCCCATTTATGCGCTAACGGTCAATGATAGAAGTCTAACAGCTGCTTATATTTACATATCAAGACTAGAAATCTTCAAATATGTCAGCAAAACCCTTGCCATTGCTGTCATTTGTTCACAAAATACCTTTGAAAATGTACCTTCCAATTTCACTCAAAAAGTGGTCAGTCAGTAGACGTTTAATTTCAAGACCCAAGCTTCTAGGAGATGGAAAATGTAAACTAATCAAATTCGCATGCATCATGGAGTAATGATATGGTCACTGTCAGGGATTAAAACCCCAAACCAGCAACCAAGTATTCTATAAAATTATGCAACAGCCCAACATTTAGCCAAATTGCCCTCTATTATGAGACTTGAAAACTGTGGTCTGGTTTCTATACTGCATGTATACGCAACGATTGTTTATCATATGAAATTGTGGTTACAAATTCAATCTAAAGAAAGGTTTAAAACTATTTACTTGAACCAAGTATTGCACTTGTATTTTGAAGTATAAAACATTCATATGGGTATAAAATCAATATGCATACGCTGTGAAGTGCACTTATTATCTCACTCGAGATCATTCATAAATACATCATGGGCGTTTTGCCAAAACCTATAGAGCACATTGTGCAGGACACGTTTAAAAAATTCAAGTAATGGGTCTATATATGGTATATACATAGACCGTATAAACCATAGATAAAAACTATAATATACATAATGGTTTTGACAACAAATAGTTTTTGGTTCCGAGCATTACATTCTATTCAACAGGTATTACGTAATCATGCACTCCTAAACAGTCCTTTCAAAATTAAATGATAACGGTTGTAAACATAAGCTAGTCCATCAGGTAAACTATGTTTATCTAGGTTAGGCTGGTTTTAAGTTCACGTAGTCTCCTCTATACTATCGAACGGGACAGTTTACTAATTAGTATTACTTATTGTATTTTGGGAACACTAGTTCATGTAAATGTAGTAAAGCATTTTGAAAGATTTCATTGATCCAGGGTATGGTTATATATATATGTATTATTACAACAGCAATTGCATTTATTGATTCATTTTTTTATGAAATACCTAGTTTGCAATGAGCTCTAGTTATGCGTTTGTTTAAACAATGATATTCCAGGGGTGGAGGTTTATACTTTAAACAGCGGAAGTTGCATTAAGCAACATGACAAACAACGATTCACTCTGCAATAAAAATGAGTCCATATGTAAATGCGCATTTCACACGTGTTAGAATGTTAATAGATATTAGTTTTCCGTGATATATTGCCCAATATATCACGGGTTGTCGTTCACTTGCATAGTTATTAATCACGAAGGCCTTCCTGATGAATTCCTACGCATATGAACTATATATATATATATTGGCCGGTATATCACGGAAAACGAAGATCTATTTCCTAATTAGAACATGGCTTTTCTACGGAGCAACAGTGAAGTAAATGTACCAGTTTGAAATTTGAGACTAGCATATTTTGTCTCTGTATCCAAAGCTGCTTTTTAACTCTTTGTAGGTCCTAAAAAGGTGGATGAGACATTTTCATTGCAGTTTGTTAGTGATCGCTGGTGTTATCTGGTAATGCTATTTAATGCGTTGAAACGATAATTTTAAATATTCTATTTTTTATTTCCAGTTAATAAAATATTAATTCTTTAGCAAGTACTACATGATTGCATGATTATGATTATCATTGGATTTTCAGATAACCACTATATGCACAATGGGCTTCTTTGATAAAGCTATAAATGCCATAGAAAGATTTTTAAAATGGCTCCAGAAATTTGTAGAGGTATTTAACATATTTTCGGACACATTGAAGGGGCTCATGGACATACTTCGATGCCGTTCAGAACAGTGCAGGTAAGCAATAACGGTTTTATTCTATTCGATGCCTTTTTAATCTGTACATGAAACAAGTTTCATGTGAGACCTGATCGTTTCAAAAGGTGCCTGGATGGTTGTACAAATTTGTCACATATTATTACTCGAACAAATGAGCCTAATCCTGTTTCCTATACCATTCAAACAGTGAATGATATGAGTTTCTCCACTCGGTTTGACAGGTCAATGAAGTTTTCCATGGTACAAGTTAAGGGACATTTATCTGTTTCGTAATTCTCCATAGATAATTGACTAGAATTAACTCGCTCTCGTTGTTGTTACTGTAGTGAAAAAGAGGCCAGTAAACGGGCTGCCATGATTGTGAAAGAAGAAACAGACAGGTGTTTCCAAAACATAAGGCAACGATATGATAACGAACTGCCTAACTTCAAACACAAAGATGAAGTGGAGAAGAAGGTAGTTGAAGTCCAGAATGCAATCAGTTCTGATACTGCTGCTGTGGCCTAACACCCGAACCACGTTATGATGATGACTGATTTGTCTGCGATTGTAATTAAACTATTTACTAAATAACAAAACACAAAACACAAAACATTATTTCAACTAGCCGATGCCGGACCCCACCTAATGTAGGGAACCTGAATATATACGTACACCGTTGGAGTTTTATTATTGTATACGGGAGTTAACTCATCTCTATTCTATTAGTGTATGTGTTGTTACCCTTTCTTTAAAACCAAGGTGGTTCCAAAGATACCAATCTGTTAGAAACATGTGGTTTATATTGAGTGTAAATTTATCATAACTATATTTGAAACCTACTTTAAAGAAGGAACCAATCGTATTTGAAGGCTATATTACAATACTTCAATTCAGTTTGGTAAATAATTGCAACACAACGTTATAAACGCTACAACTTAATTATACAGTATACATCTGATATGGTCATGCTTTAGTTTTGTAATGGACGCGAAAACGTATATTTCATCATATGTCCTTATCAAATTAGATGATGTATAATTTTGAACTACTAGAAAAATAATTCCAGTAAGCACATACATTTATTCAACCAAATATTAATGCAATAATCAGAAAACCATTGCTAATTTGAAGTATTTCTTAAGAGCGTAATTCAAAATATGCATTATTGTTATTATTATACACTTTTTTAACCCTCACTTTTACATGGATATTAAGGCCTAATACATTATAATAATAAAATGTGCACAGCAATAAAATGATAAATTGTAAGACAATTCAATATAGTTATGTGTTTCATAAGCGTACATAAAGTTCATGTTGTTAAATTTCATTCTTGTATATGTTGACAAATGCGAAGTTAACATTATGTTGAATATACATAGTATTTAACAAATGCATTTTCACTGGGTAACGTATAATTGTGTACATATTCTGATTATTTAATATTCCGATGGGTTGTTTTATGTAGTCAAAACAACCATACGCACTTAGTATTGCAATATTTATTTCTGGTATATAGGCTTTTGATCAAATGAATACACACTTGTCCACACTCACCATGACCTTTGAACACACAACAATCACTGGTCCATACCATAAGAAATAAAGGATCTAAGATCGTAAAACTTGACAGAGAGGTTGCTTTCTTCAGATGGAGGCTCCTACTAATTTTGAGGTCGATTGGTCAAAGGTCAAGGTCGTGATGACCTTAGCTATACTAAGCTATTGACTGTCATGAGAAGTGTATGTTTTACAAACTTCTCATGTACGGTCTGTTATCGTAATCCTTACGGTTTTGTGATTTCCTGGTGAGGGTATTGATGGGCAATGTGTATGTAACATTTTGAGACTTCGTGTGAAAATCATTTGTTTTGCACGTGCATTTTGCATAATGTAAAAATTCACGGTTCACTGCTCGCAGCGGGCAAATTACAATCATTGAATTATCGGATATTGCTGCGATACTACTCGCATGAAGACATGCCAAAATGAACATGATATCATGTATAATAAAAAGATAATACGTGTACTTATAACATTTAACAAGTGCGTATACAAAAAAGGTATGGTAGCACTCAACCCAACCAGCCGAGCACATAAATCAGAAACACCACGACACAACTACCCTGAGCAATGCCCATAGAAACCCATGCCAAAACGGCGACCAAATGAGGCAAAAAAACCTAGGGCGTGACATAGTTTAAAACACAAGGATAGTGACCTAACGTTATGCGATCTAAAGAGGCACAACTACGACTTGACCTAGTTAAAATAATGGGCAAGGTAGAAATGGGGTGGGCAATAATATTACATATTCCTATTAACTGTATTGAGAAATGCCCACAGATAAGCCGAAGAAACAATTACATATCCAAGTTCCCACCTATAAAATGCAGGAATACCCACATTCACAAAAAATAATATAAAGCGGTTGATGCCGAATGAAACGCAGCCAATACTCGACCAAGTTCCCCAAGGCCCCACTGCACGGCGAACCAATCACACGAACACGTGCCAAAACGGCGACTAAATGAGGCACAACCACCCACTGACCTAGTTAAAAACACCAAGGACAGTGATATAACGTTAATACGTCTGAAAGAGGAATTTTTGGACTTGACCTTGTTTACAATAATGGGCAAAAAGAGGGCGAAAATACATATGCTAAAACGTTTATCATACTGACCAAACAGCATAGTGACCTTAAAAAGTATCTCATCCAGCATCTCCGCAAGATACGAATGATGAAAAAGGGCAAGTGTAGGGCGGTGAACTTTAAAACAAACGGCAGAGGAAATAAACTTCCAAGGACAAATGGATACAAAAATACACCGACACTGCACAGTGTTGTAAAAAGGAGGGGCCGACTTGACCTAGTTTACAATAATGAGCAAAAGAGGGCGAAATATATATGCCAAAAACGTATATTATAGTGACCAAACAGCACAGTGACATAATTAACAAGAGCTGTCTCCATAGGACGACACATGCCCCCGTGCATGCTTTGATAGTAACGTAACGTTAAGATATCAGCACCGTCACAGATGTGTCATAATATATTGGGCAAATGTGATATTGACATATTTTTCTTTGTGTAAAGGGCCATAACTCTTAAGCGTGTAGGTCAATTTGAAATCTTGTTATCTAACATGACCTAGATCTTATGGCCGTACACCTTTTCATGTTTCAAAAGGTTTGACGAAGATCCGATGACAAATGCTTGAGTTATTGAGCGGAAACCAAAAAAAACCGCCATTTTCCTACGTGTCAAGGGCCGTAACTCTAAAGTGGCTACGTCAATTTGACTGGTTATCAAACCTGACCTAGATCTCATAGCCTTTCACATTTTCATGAGGTTTGGTGAAGATCCAATGACAAATGCTTAAGTTATTGAGCGGAAACCAAAAAAAACGCCATTTTCCTACGTGTCAAGGGCCGTAACTCTAAAGTGGCTACGTCAATTTGACTGGTTATCAAACCTGACCTAGATCTCATAGCCTTTCACATTTTCATGAGGTTTGGTGAAGATCCAATGACAAATGCTTAAGTTATTGAGCGGAAACCAAAAAAAAAACGCCATTTTTCTATGTGTCAAGGGCCGTAACTCTAAAACGGCTAGGTCAATTTGACTGGTTATCGAACTTGGCCTAGATCTCGTAGCCTTACACATTTTCATGAGGTTTGGTGAAGATCCGATGACAAATGCTTGAGTTATTGAGCGGAAACCAAAAAAAACGCCATTTTTCTATGTGTCAAGGGCCGTAACTCTAAAGTGGCTACGTCAATTTGACTGGTTATCAAACCTGACCTAGATCTCGTAGCCTTTCACATTTTCATGAGGTTTGGTGAAGATCCAATGACAAATGCTTGAGTTATTGAGCGGAAACCAAAAAAAACGCCATTTTTCTATGTGTCAAGGGCCGTAACTCTGAAGCGGCTAGGTCAATTTGACTGTTTATCGAACTTGACCTAGATCTCATGGCCTTACACATTTTCATGAAGTTTGGTGAAGATCGGATAAACACTGCTTGAATTATTGAGCGCAAACGAATCCGGACGGACGGACGGACGGACGGACTGACGGACGGACTGACGGACGGACTGACGGACTGACGGACGGACGGACGGTGCGATTTTAATATGCCCCCGAACCATCGGTTCCGGGGGCATAAAAAGTATCTCATCCAGCATCTCCGCAATATACAACTGATGAAGAAAGGGGGGGGGATGGCGATGGACCTTAAAGGGAGGGCAAGGAAATAACTTAATAATACAACGGGAACGAACTGAACAAACCTTTAGCAAAACCAGTGACAACAAAAATTGCATAAAATCGTTAACAATTGTGGTAAGTGTAATTGGTAAAACTAGAATGTTGGAATCAGAATGACACACCTTGAAATTAAAATCAAAGCGCTGTAAGCGCTGAAGGCCTGGGGCTAAACTTTGTATGCTTGGGAAGAAGTTTAGTGACTAAACTGAAGTATATGTAAACGGATCCACGTTCTTTTACTGCCAGCTGCAGTGTACAGTTATGTTGACCGTACAAAGTTGAAGGTTTAATCTATTAGTCATGCTTAACTTGCATATCTAGTTTAAGTACTAGTAAACAAGAGGTGTCAGAATGACATTTATGCCTCCCACTATCCACATACATGCGCAGTCCCATAGACTGTGACAATTGAACAACAAGTAGTATTACCTTGCTAATGTTTTGGCAAACAATTTCTTAAAGATTTTGAAACTTATGGCTGAAGTCGACTTTCTAATACTGAGGTATGTTAAATTAAAGAGATTTAAACAAAATGATGGGTGCGACTTATACAGAGTATCGACTCATGTATGGGCAATCGCGGTATTTTGGTAATTTGTTTCAAGAAGTGTGAGTTATGTATGGGGCATTACGATATCCAAATAATAATAAAAAAAATCATTTTATTTTTTCTGGAATGTCTTGTTAACGCAAAATGAAATAACAATATTTAAAATATGTTTATATAAATACCAAATATAATGTCTTCAAAAAATGTCTCAGAAAAAAGTTTCTTCTTACTGCCTCCGTAAACACTCGTATCCTTTCGGCATAAGACCGTCAAGTGAGGAACTTATTCTCGCATGAATATGTAAACAATAGAAACTATGTCCTAGTCAATACTTAGCAATTTTGCTTCAATAATATTTCTTTTACACTTTTTTGTGAAACTGTAATGTTAAATAGTGATGTTCTGCATTTTTAAAGACGGGTTAGTGAGATCCGCGAAGAATACTTTTATATTGCGCATGAAAGTTGTAATTGGGAGTTTGGGGAATTTTGAAGGTCAATTCTAGTAGGCTCAGAAATTGGTATAATAACTATGGCCTTAGGGCTTCGCCCCAGGCCAATAAGGAAACGCACTGCAAATCCTACTTTAACATTATGCCAATAGAAGTAAACATGTAATACTAGTACCATAATTATATTTACATGGTGGTAATGTGTCTAGTTTGATATAATATAAGATATTCCATATTAACCAGTTCGCTCCCTGAAAAACCCAATGATATATGGAAGATGGTAAATAAAATATCAAAGTAGACCCATTAACACACTCAAAATCTATCGTGGTGACCAGATTAGTTAATGATACCATGGAACAGCTTATCTGTTTTACGAAAGGCTTATTTTTGTTCATAAAGAAATTTAAGATGGCTCTTTTCTCGCTGTGACTGATTCCTATTTTACTAATTTGGGGAAAACTGATAGCAATATAACGATGCAAACGCTATATAACTACGGTATTTTGTTTCAATTAACTCCATGTTCATTCTTAATTGATCCAAATTAGGGTCGTTATCCGGCTTCGACATTTGTGTGGTCGAGTACGTGTACACATACCAATCTAATTATTTCCTGGATGAAACGATTCCTGTGCAACTCCTAGAACATCTGCCCATACATACATGCTTGAAGTGATTGCTGTCAATTATTACACACGTACATGTCATACGAATGCTTTTGACTACATTGTCTTTAATAGTAGGCCCATATGAGTTGTTCTTGTTCGGTATTCAATTTTGATCTTACTTACCTAAGTATTGGTCAGTATTGAGCGATTTAATAAGAGGTCCCACTTCTCCAATAAATACATTTTTATAAGACCAATCGAATACCACACATGACAGTCGATATAGGAATATAAAATATGTGTAAAATGAACCTACAATACTGGTATAGTGAATACTATGAACTCAGTCGCTACCCTGAACGGAGAATGTTTTGTTATATTAATGTATGCATTTATGTACGTAGCACACACAAAACAAAATCGGGACCTGTTCTGTATAGTACGTATAATCCCTTATACAGTAGGCTGGAAAATATTTGGTAAAATATAAGGAAAGCAGTCAGGGAATGCAGCACTCAACTTAACCAGCCGAGCAAAGACAACCGTAACAATACAACATAACGCAACTACACGGAGCAATGGCATCACATAACCCAGCGAATGATTAAATGCCCAAGTACCCGTTGTAAAAGAGCATGATGACCGATTGTCACAAAAAAATGACAAAACATTGGTGATCACAAGTGACCAAATGTACGCAGCTAAGATGCGATCTAGTTCAACAAGCCCTCGCTGCATGACGACCTAGTTTCACAAATATATGCCAAAAGTACAAACAAAATCATCACCAATTATTAACACATAATGATCGTGTCTGTAAATAATAAACATCAAGTTTTTATGATGTTTTACTACCATTTTATTACCACAGCTCTGATGTTACATAACCTTTATTGTTGTTTAATTAAGTGGATGAAGTATCTATTTTTCCTATTAGCACAGACACTATGTCGGGGAGGACAAAGATAGCACTGGAGTACCTACACTCAACCGCTTTAAAAACGCACCACATATGAAATATCGGTTTTAGTGATGAAAACGTCAATCTATGGTTATTATTTTCGGACTAATAATCTTCAGTCTATACACAAGGAGTTGTGTGATTTTCATGCCATTATTACGAGTTTAAACTAAATTATGACATAGATAACACAGATACCCGTGAAAGTGAAAGTCACAATTTCAAAAGCAATTATAATAGCCCGCTACATTGATATATGAACGAGGTTTCTCCTTCCAAATAATAACATAAGTTACGTATTAGGATAGAATTATGTTCGACGTGATGTTTCTAACCATCCAAGCAAAGATTAACTTGAATTATAAATGTTATGTGGCTTTGGCTGTCTGGCTAATACCATACGACTGAGTGCGGTCCAGATATGCGCATTTTATGTGAACCTATATACATGATAGATTCAAGCATTATTTAAACTTTAAATCTTGGTTATGAGCATCAGACTGTCGGGATATTTCCCATGGTGCTTATATGGCACCTCAAATCAACACTATGAAGGAGCTTGAAGACAAAAAATTGGGACATTCGGCTCTAAACGGGAGAAAACGTGTAAAAAAGTGTACAAAATGATTTTCCTTTTTATTGACAATTATGAAAAGAATAGTTATGAAAATGCAACAATGTACTTTTGGCTTGCTTTTTGACACCCGGCATTCTTTTGACATTGTGTGCAGCCATGCGAAACCATTTACAGTGGCACAATCTGTGACATGTTTCCTGACAGGTCGGGCTCAATATCTTTAGCTTGTTTCATCCATGTCGGTCTTTAACTGTGTCATTCGCTAGGAATCGATGTTCGAAGCCCACACTGGTTGAGTGGAGGCAGCTGAACCGCCATGCTAACGCACCTATGCTCTTTTCAGTTGGAAACGAAGACACAATCATCCGAACAAATATTCGAGATATTCGCAGCATAAAACTACCATTAGCAAATAATGTTTATGTTGTTTTTTCAATGTGTAAACTAACAGGGTACAGTTTAAAGTCAATATTGACCACATAGGTCGACGCGATCGAGCTGCACGTGCAAAACATGCAAAATCAAAAATGTTCTCTGGGCGGGGTATTCCGAATGAAAACATTATTGATTTCTTTAATTAGGCCAAGCTTATGAACAGAACAAACCATGCAAACTATTCATTTTAGCAAAAAAGGATTTTTGACAAATTTTGATTATTTTCGATAGTGGTGCGTTTTTAAAGCGGTTCAGTGTATATACTATTATTATTTCTACACAGTAGCAAGTAAAACAAGAATGACTCAAAAACCACAAACGATACACACACACAAATTGCCGTGCACGCCACGGGTAAACGCCTAATTAAAAAAACTATAACAAACGAAACGGGACAGCGACAATAACTTAACACCGTAAGGAAGCAGGTATTCTTTGTATTTGATTTGCGTGTGTTTATATGCCTTTAATGCTTTCTATTGTGTGTGTTCTGCTGTTTACTCCCGACATCACTATTGAATGCTTTCCCTCGTCCGTTTTATTAACACCGTTCATGCTAGCATCACTTTATTATAAAATAACTGTGTTTGCAGGTCGGTACACTGTCAAATACACTTACGCACACTCCTAACGCAACACCTATAGTTTTCATGATTTCTCAAACATGCACGAAGGGATTTGATTAAAACTTGGAGAACAAATAAATCAAACCTTTACAAATGCCTCATGTAATTATTATTGTAGTTGGTTAACAAAAAGTTGAAAATAAATTCAAATGTTGAGCATCACCATAAAACCAAAAATCACAAAACGGCATTGTGTAAAATGTCATCAAGGAGAAAAAATCTTCTTAACAGTTTATCACAACTAACCGATCACAAAATATCTCACAAGTCTTGAGGTATTAGTATTTCGTGTGTCCACCCCATACTCTTATCACATGTTGACCCCGGGTTTAAACCGCGGACTTCTCGATCTTGAAGCGCGCGCCCTACCTCCAGGCCACCGCTCACCACAAATATTGATCATAGTTTAGTTGTTTTTCTTATTATCAGCGAAACATTGATAACAGCTGATATCTAATGTTTTTTAAAAACTTGTATAAGAGTATGTAGTAAAGTGCAGCGCATACCTGTCTAATGTATTGACCAGCCTATAACCTCCCATCGCGCGACCACGCTCTTCGATAGTCACCCGAACCATTTTTTTTTATACAAATCTGTTTTTTCAGTCGGACTCTCCCTAGAGAGGAACTCAATGACGAAGAAAATCGATTTTTTCCTCCTACAACAATTTTCACGTGCAGCACATAGAAATCGCCACCGCGCTATGCTCAGAACTGACAAAGCGTCACGGATGAATGATTTCAACATTCCTGCATCGCTAATGACTTAAAACAGCATGGTGTGTAAGCGCAACTTCATATCTTCAACAGTTTTGGAGAAATTAGAATGATAAAAGTGTTGCGTTAGGAGTGTGCGTAAGTGTATGTATTCTATTCGATGGCGTATTTCGGCGGTAGCGCCGTGCGTCTGTTTGTACGATGTCAATTCCTCTTCACTTCGAAAATTCATGTAAACATTGATTGCCAACTATGAACACAAGTTCAATGGGACAGGGAAAGCTTCAATGAACATCTGATGCGACCTTTCATCTTACAATACAACCCTATATGACAAATGTTTCATCCGATGTATACATACTATCACTGATGCCAAGCCTTCTATTCTTCTTACTGTATACTTGGGACGAATAAGATAAGTCAACAAAAGTGTTAAGTGATGTTGCTTATGATTTAGTGCTCCATATCGTCTTAGTGGCTTTCGAACTAAATGTATCACGAGTTGAAATAAGATTATTGCAAAATGAATACAATGCATAACATACATGTCATACATTTCTGTCTATACAAAACAATTGTATATTTTATACCAAAATATATGAGGAAATTGAACAGGGGAGACAGAACGCACCTCGACCAGCCGAGCACAGAAAGCAATACCAACAGTACACAACCACACGGAGCAATGTCGACACACAACCCAACGAAATGAAGTTACCGCCGCACAAATACAGGATGACCCAAATCCACACAACAATAGCAAAAAACATTGAGCGAATTAATCGAAACTAAGACCAGTCCTACTTCACCAAGTCCCCCCCCCCCTTCAGGATGACCCAGTTTCACAAATATCTGCAAAAAAGGTGATCCATACATAACGATAGTGTCAGAAAATAATAACATCAAGTCTTTATGATGTTTTACTGCCATTTTTATTACCGCAGTTCCGAAGTTACATTACCTTAATTGTTATTGAATAAGTGGATAAAGTAGCTATGCTTCTTATTAACACAACGTTTTATTCTATGTCGGGGAGGAAATGATACAAAGTTCACATGAACCTTTAAGCACTAGGATACTTCTATAATTTTATACAAACTACTTAGTAGCAAGTAAAAACACGAGAACCACAAAATATGCAATGCAAGCCATGTGAGCAAACTCCCAATTTAAAGAACAATAACAAACGAAACGGCACAGCGTCAATAACGTAACACCATACAACCCTTGAGAAACCTCATTTCTTTATCATTTCTTTATCAGTAAAAATCAAGCTTACGCATTTAAGAGTAAAATAATCATGCATTGTACGTCAATGCTTAGCACATATCAAGGAAATTGTCAAAAGGTAAATACTGAACACAAAGAGGTCAAACAGCGAACGCAATTATAATTATAGTGCCTGTAGTTCTAATTACTCTAAAATGCTTGGTATTTACCTGCGATGTATAATGTCTTCGTAAAAGGTGAAACTATTTATATTGTTTTGACCTTGAAAGGTACATTCACATTAACAACCTTTGATGCCATTTCAATACAGAATTACCTTTTCCTTTTAACAAGTTTAATTTCTACCTGTGTGCGTTCTGCTTCGTGTATTTCGTGACCTGTTGTTTTTGCAATTTTCTTTATATATAAACACCATTTGAATTTCATTAAATCAAGAAACGAACGAGCGGTACAAAGAAGATAAAATTATCTCTTTTATTTTATCCGTTTTGTTCCCCTAAGAACCTATTTAACAAACAAGTTATGTTTCGAATAAGATTTGTTGTGAGGAATGGTGTTTTTATCAATACAGCAACAAGATCAGTATTTGTTGAACTGTATTCAATCAGTTGTAACACAATGCGTTGTTGGCTGCCCGGGCTATTGATGCAAAAACGCTATGAGAAAATCCGACAGAGAATGTAGCACTCAACCTAACCAGCCGAGCACAGAAATCCGAAACACCACAACACAACTACCATGAGCAATGCACACACATAAGCCAAAGAAACAATAAAAAAAATCTAATTCCATACAATTCTTACAATTAACTGTTATGCCCTCTGTATTTTCTGGGTTAATCATACTGCACTGTATGTTTGTTCAGAGTTAACAACGTTCAACTTTACACAAATACCACGAAAGTCAGGATCATTATTTTTCAAAGCGAATTAGTACAGGTGATTGTCGTTACTGATACTGCATTCTGGCAATCACATTAAATATTAAGTTAGTAAAAATATGTAAACTGAATAACTAATCTGCCAAAAGACCTCATGTTTTATGAGTCGCTATCGATAAACACAGTTAATCAGGACGATTATATAATATACCAAGTGCGATATTGAAATACATCCACCCCAATCACATGCTCACATGTCCCAATGACGAATTGTACATTTTGATGTTAGTTCATTGAACAATGTGATTGTTGTGTTTAAAACTTTCAACGATGATATTTGATGCTGATCTTACTAGACTGAATGACATGACATAGACAGCCAATCGTGATTCGCTGTATTAAACTAAAGGCAAGTAACATGCGATATGATTGACTATCCTTATTCTAAAATTAAATAAAATCAACATTGAATATAACCCTAGTTCCACATTCAGTTCTTATGCAGCTATATTTGGAACAACTAACACTTTTATATCGACGATGAATGAAAGTCGGTAGACACTTCAGGTTAAATTTGTGAAAAAATTATAGTTTAAGTAATTTAATATTCATGTTCAATGTATCTATCGTATCTACACTGTCACATTTCACGCATACACCAGACAGGTTGAACCACGTATATGTTCGTTATTATTTTTGGAACGATTCAACAACACCATTATTATATTCCATGAAAATGTGAAAGTACGTACGAGAGATGATCCAAAATAATATGCCGCATTTTCTTTTTCTTCCTCGATGCATGTGCTCTCCTATCTTTATCCGTCCATATACTCTAGATACCAATAAAATAAAAGATCAGTGTTTACAGTATAAAATGGACGTTTCATTATTATGAATTAATGTTGTATGACATCGCCTAGGTAAGTGATATGCAAGTATGTTTCAGTATTTTCGTGGCCACTGTGCCCATTGTGTCAGATACCAGAGTGATTGATGTACATTTTATAAGTCAAATTCAGTCAGAATTATCATTAACTGTTCTAAAGGCCTTGGTTCAAAGTAATCGTTTGCATAATCATCAAATAAAATAAAAAACATAATTTCGTGTTTAACCAGGACTGACATCAGCTATTGGGTTAGACATACAAATATCTTTACCGTAAATAAATTCAAGTTGCGAATGTTCTGATGGGTAACGCATATGTACCTAGTGTCATGATCTCGATATGTACCTAAACAAATGTCTAGTTTGTTGACATGACTGTTGATGTAATGGTACATCCTATTGTGGCCTGATGTAATTCATTAGGCGAAGTAACTGTCGTGTAGTCTGAAAGTATATAAGGTCATTGTTACTTCTCAAACTTGTTGCAGGCAAATATAATCACAGTTTGGCACCGACTGGACCATGGATGTCTTTGTGCATCATTTGAAGACATGTCAAATCTGAGGAATTGGTCTGATATAAACGCTGCAATGTCTGCATTATTCGGTCATTGCTTATTATGCAAGTACAATTGTATTGAAAAGAATTCTTTCGGTTCACAGTAAGAAATGAATTGAGTGTTATACAAAAAAAATGAAAGACATTTGATATATCTTATTCTGACCCTAATACAATCAAAATATTGATTGTTACATATATTATAAAAGTGCAATTCGTTGTTCGGGACCTGTCTAAATACATTTGTCTGTCTCCTCAAGCAATATATCACAATAATAGTGTAACAGAAATGGAAGGAAATTCATAAACCAGACGAAGACATGTATCACCTGGTGTTTGCGGAGCTAGGTGTCGTATTAATTACAATTGCCTCTAGAACCAGCTGCTTATAAGTCAAAGGATTCTGAATGAATATCAAGAGACATTCGATAGAACCTTTTGCGTATTGATGGATAGGAAATCGTTTTTGCAGTCAAAAGTCAAATTTCACACTTTCCTACTTTCCAAAATATGCAACTGGTGACATTGTCTTATAAAAAGTATTTCTCAAAGTTATAATGTTGAGCTTGTTGACATATGCTACCGGTTATACAACACCTGTTTTGAAATACCCCAATAACAGTGCGCATTAAATTTATTAAATTACATCATATAGCAAAAATAATAAGGTTTATCTTACTGACCAAGGTCACCTCTGTACTGATCGATGCAACCACAATATATATTGTACGAGAGGTGTTCAACTTATTTATGAACAAAACATGAACACCGATTGTGCAATATTAAATGAAAATAATTGAAATATCTTTTTTAGACCATGCGAGAAAATGTTTTAAGTTGAACATATGATCATCATACATTGTATATTTCATTTGGTTAAAGCTAAAAACAACAATTTAGTAGATGATGTTGTTTTTCCTGTTTTAAGGCAAAATGGCCCTTTTATAAGCATCAAGAAAGTGTTGGTAATTTTTTATTTTGCATTTTCAATGAGAACATCAGTAATATTTGTGGTAAGACGCGTTATTAAAGTTCTGTTTCCAGAAATTGTGAAATGGCACCAAAAATTGAAAATTGCCCAACATTGCCAAAATCTACACTATAAAGTTAAATGGGTTTTATGATATCTATGATGAATCCATTAGCAAAACGAGGACTAGTACCACAGATGGGAGTGTCCATAGAAACTATCAGTGACATTATTTCGAAACAGTTTAATGCATAGTTCTGGGAAAATGCGAAGTTTCTACGCTGAAAATCAAGAAAAACATGCCTCGCAGCCAAAAGTCTTGGAATCTAGAAATTCGAAATAAATAACATTATGTGGAAAAATTGTTTCATTATGGGGAAGCAACGCTAAATCTTAAAGAATGTTATGATAGATTATGGTATGCTATTTTAGAAAAGGTCACAGGGATAGGGAGAAGTTCTTGTTTGTCCAGCATTGTGTGTTCGCAGCCGTTTTCATGGAAAGGTATTGGGTTTGTTTTTATGGAAATACGCACACCAAAGTCAATATCAAATTGACGAAATTATCAGCTGTGATCTATGTACGAACCGTTTCAAATCAGGTTTTCAACAAAAAAGTGTTACGTATCGTTCCTAGTGACTGTTCCAAGAACATAGTGTTTCGTCCGGATTCAGCTTCAAGTCACCATATACAACGCCAAATAAAAAAAATAAGAATATAACTTTGATATATATTATAACCAAACAGTGGATGTCGAAGTCTTCTCATGCTTTAACAATATAATTTTCCATCTGGTTGATACTAAAACAACGATTAACGAAGGAAAATGTAAACGTAATTATTACGTGTTTTGGACCTTCAAAACGCAAATAACAACACCGTCTACCCTAATGCTGATTATGATTTAACCGTAACGTATTGTCAATTTACAATTATTATATATACTTCTTGATACACTACTTTACACAATATAAAAGTTTTTATTCAATTTCATTGTTAGAGTAACAAAATATCGATGTTCATTTTCTGTTCATAAATAAGTTGAACACCTCTCGTATTTCAACAACATAGAACAACGTGTATCGCTCTTATGAAACCATATTGTTTTACAAAAAAATGTACGTATGATGTTTATGATACCATGGAAAAGCTTATCTGTTTTGCGAAAGGCTTATTTTTGTTCATAAAGAAATTTAATATGGCTCTTTCCTCGCCGTGACTGATTCCTATTTTACTAACTCAGGGAAAACTGATAGCAATATAACGATGTAAAGGCTATATAACTATGGTACTTTGTTTTAATTAACTCCACGTTCATTTACAAATGATCCAAATTAGGGTCGTTATCCGGCTTAGAAATTTGTGTCGTCGAGTACGTGTATACATATCAATCTAATTTTTTCCTTGATACAACGATTCCTGTGCAAGTCCGGGATCACATCTGCCCATACATGCAGGCTTGAAGTGATTGCAGTCAATTTATACACACGTACATATCATACGAATGTTGTTGAGTAAATTGTCTTTAATAGCAGGCCAATATGACTTGTTCTTGTTCGGTATTCAATTTTGATCTTACTTAGCATATGATTAAGAGCATCCAATCAGATCACGATATACTAGTACCTAAAAATTGGTCAGTATTGAGCGATATAATAATATTTCCCTATTCCCCAATAAATACTTATAAGACCAATCGAATACCACACATGACAGTCGATGTAGGAATATAAAATATGTGCAAAATGAACCTACAATACTGGTATAGTGAATACTATGAACTCAGTCGCTACCCTGAACGGAGAATGTTTTGTTATATTAATGTATGCATTTATGTACGTAGCACACACAAAACCAAATCGGGACCTGTTCTGTATAGTACGTAGAATCCCTGATACAGTAGGCTGGAAAATATTTGGTAAAACTATGATGAAAGCAGTCAGGGAATACAGCACTCAACTTAACCAGCCGAGCATAGACAACGGTAACAATACAACATAACGCAACTACACGGAGCAATGGCATCACATAACCCAGCGAATGATTAAACGCCCAAGTACCCGTTGTAAAAGAGCATGATGACCGATTTTCACAAAAAAAATGACAAAATATTGGTGATCCCAAGTGACCAAATGTACGCAGCTAAGATGCGATCTAGTTCAACAAGCCCCCGCTGCATGACGACCTAGTTTTACAAATATATGCCAAAAAGTACAAACA
Organism: Spisula subtruncata; assembly: GCA_963678985.1. NCBI lineage: Eukaryota > Metazoa > Mollusca > Bivalvia > Venerida > Mactridae > Spisula > Spisula subtruncata. The sequence goes on along the minus strand of OY787669.1, from coordinate 26,458,508 downwards.
AAATCATCACCAATTACTAACACATAATGATAGTGTCTGTAAATAATAAACATCATGTTTTATGATGTTTTACTACCATTTTATTACCACAGCTCTGATGTTACATAACCTTTATTGTTGTTTAATTAAGTGGATGAAGTATCTATTTTTCCTATTAGCACAGAAACTATGTCGGGGAGGAGATGCCACAAAGATAGCACTGGAGTACCTACACTCAACCGCTTTAAAAACGCACCACATATGAAATATCGGTTTTAGTGATGAAAACGTCATTTTATGGTTAATATTTTCGGACTAATAATCTTCAGTCTATACACAAGGAGTTGTGTGATTTTCATGCCATTATTACGAATTTAAACTAAATTATGACATAGATAACACAGATACCCGTGAAAGTGAAAGTCACAATTTCAAAAGCAATTATAATAGCCCGCTTCATTGATATATGAACGAGGTTTCTCCTTCCAAAGAATAACATAAGTTACGTATTAGGATAGAATTATGTTCGACGTGATGTTTCTAACCATCCAAGCAAAGATTAACTTGAATTATAAATGTTATGTGGCTTTGGCTGTCTGGCTAATACCATACGACCGAGTGCGGTCCAGATATGCGCATTATGTGAACCTACAAGATAGATTCAAGCATTATTTAAACTTCAAATCTTGGTTATGAGCATCAGACTGTCGGGATATTTCCCATGGTGCTTATATGGCACCTCAAATCAACACTATGAAGGAGCTTGAAGACAAAAAGTTGGGACATTCGGCTCTAAACGGGAGAAAACGTGTACAAAGTGTACAAAATGATTTTCCTTTTTATTGAGAATTATGAAAAGAATAGTTATGAAAATGCAACAATGTACTTTTGGCTTGGTTTTTGACACCCGGCATTCTTTTGACATTGTGTGCAGCCATGCGAAACCATTTACAGTGGCACAACCTGTGTCATGTTTCCTGACAGCTCGGGCTCAATATCTTTAGCTTGTTTCATCCATGTCGGTCTTTAACTGTGTCATTCGCTAGGAATCGATGTTCGAAGCCCACACTGGTTGAGTGGAGGCAGCTGAACCGCCATGCTAACGCACCTATGCTCTTTTCAGTTGGAAACGAAGACACAATCATCCGAACAAATATTCGAGATATTCGCAGCATAAAACTACCATTAGCAAATAATGTTTATGTTGTTTTTTCAATGTGTAAACCAACAGGGTACAGTTTAAAGTCAATATTGACCACATAGGTCGACGCGATCGAGCTGCACGTGCAAAACATGCAAAATCAAAAATGCTCTTTGGGCGGGGTATTCCGAATGAAAACATTTTTGATTCTTTAATTAGGCCAAGCTTATGAACAGAACAAACCATGCAAACTATTCATTTTAGCAAAAAAGGATTTTTGACAAATTTTGATTATTTTCAATAGTGGTGTGTTTTTAAAGCGGCTCAGTGTATATACTATTATTATTTCTACACAGTAGCAAGTAAAACAAGAATGACTCAAAAACCACAAACGATACACACACACAAATTGCCGTGCACGCCACGGGTAAACGCCTAATTAAAAAAAAACTATAACAAACGAAACGGGACAGCGACAATAACTAAACACCGTAAGGAAGCAGGTATTCTTTGTATTTGATTTGCGTGTGTTTATATGCCTTTAATGCTTTCTATTGTGTGTGTTCTGCTGTTTACTCCCGACATCACTATTGAATGCTTTCCCTCGTCCGTTTTATTAACACCGTTCATGCTAGCATCACTTTATTATAAAATAACTGTGTTTGCAGGTCGGTACACTGTCAAATATGTATTCTATTCGATGGCGTATTTCGGCGGTAGCGCCGTGCGTCTGTTTGTATGATGTCAATTCCTCTTCACTTCAAAAATTCATGTAAACATTGATTGCCAACTATGGACACAAGTTCAATGGGACAGGGAAAGCTTCAATGAACATCTGATGCGACCTTTCATCTTACAATACAACCCTATATGACACATGTTTCATCCGATGTTTACATACTATCACTGATGCCAAGGCTTCTATTCTTCTTCCTGTATACTTGGGACAAATTAGATAAGTTAACAAAAGTGTTAAGTGATGTTGCTTATGATTTAGTGCTCCATATCGTCTTAGTGGTTCTTGGACTAAATGTATCACGAGTTGAAATAAGATTATTGCAAAATGAATACAATGCATAACATACATGTCATACGTTTCTGTCTATACAAACCAATTGTATATTTATACCAAAATATATGAGGAAATTGGGCAGGGAAGACAGAACTCACCTCGACCAGCCGAGCACAGAAAGCAATACCAACAGTACACAACCACACGAAGCAATGTCGACACACAACCCAACGAAATGAAGTTACCGCCGCACAAATACAGGATGACCCAAATTCACACAACAATAGCAAAAAACGTTGAGCGAATTAACGAAACTAAGACCAGTGCTAGTTCACCAAGTCCCCCCTTCAGGATGACCCAGTTTCACAAATATCAGCAAAAACGGTGATCCTCACATAACGATAGTGTCAGAAAATAATAACATCAAGTCTTTATGATGTTTTACTGCCATTTTTATTACCGCAGTTCCGAAGTTACATTACCTTAATTGTTATTTAATAAGTGGATAAAGTAGCTATGCTTCTTATTAACACAACGTTTTAGTCTATGTAGGGGAGGAAATGCTACAAAGTTCACATGAACCTTTAAGCACTAGGATACTTATGTAACTTTATACATACTACATAGTAGCAAGTAAAAACACAAGAACCACAAAATATGCAATGCGAGCCATGTGAGCAAACTCCTAATTTAAAGAACAATAACAAACGAAACGGCACAGCGTCAATAACGTAACACCATACAACCCTTGAGAAACCTCATTTCTTTATCATTTCTTTATTAGTAAAAATCAAGCTTACGCATTTAAGAGTAAAACAATCATGCAATGTACGTCAATGCTTAGCACACATATCAAGGAAATTGTCAAAACATCAATGATTCCTGAACAAAATAAGACAACATCATTTTCACATTTTGTAACATACGTTTACTTTACAAACTCTAGGTAAATATTGAACACAAAGAGGTCAAACAGCGAACGCAATTATAATGGTGCCGGTAGTTCCAATTACTCTTAAACGCGTCAGCTTGGTATTTACCTACAAAGTATAACGTCTTTGCAAAAGGTGAAACTATTTATATTGTTTTGACCTTGAAAGGTACATTCACATTAACAACCTATGATGCCATTTCAATATAGAATTACCTTTTCCTTTTAACTATTTTTATTTCTGCCTGTGGGCGTTCTGCTTCGTGTATTTTGTGACCTGTTGTTTTTGTAATTTTCTTTATATAAACACCATCTGAATTTCGTTAAATCAAAATACGAACGAGCGGTACAAACAAGATAAAATGATCCCTTTTATTTTATCCGTTTTGTTCCCCTAAGAACCTTTTCAACAAACAAGTTATGTTACGAATAAGATTTGTTGTAAGGATTTTATTATCAATACAGCAACAATAATCACAATTTGTTGAACTGTATTCAATCAGCTGTAACACACTGCGTTGATGGCTGTCCGGGCTATTGGTGCAAAAAAGGTATGAGAAAATCCGACAGAGAATGTAGCACTCAACCTAATCAGCCGAGCACAGCAATGAGAAACATCACAACATCACTACCCTGAGCAATGCCCACACATAAGCCAAAGAAAGAATAAAAAATCCAAGTCCATACAATCCATACAATTGACTGTTATGCCCTCTGGATTTTCTGGGTTAATCATACTGGACTGTATGTTGGTTGAGATTCAACAACGTTAACCTTTAAACGAATACCACGAAAGTCAGAATCATGATTTTTCAAAGCGAATTAGTACAGGTGATTGCCGTTACTGTTACTGGTTTCTGGTAATCACATTAAACATGAAGTTAGTAAAAATATGTAACCTGAAAAACTAATCTGCCAAGAGGCCTCATGTTTTATGAGTCGCTATCGATAAACCCAGGAAATCAGGACGATTTTTATAATATCCCATGTGCGATACTGAAATATATTCACCCCAATGCCATGCTCACATGTCCCAACATCAAATTTTATATTTCGATGTAAGCTAATTGAACAATGTGATCTTTGTGTTTAAAACGTTCAGTGATGATATTTAATATTGATCGAACTCGACTGAAGGACATAGACAGTCAATCATGATTTGCCGTATTAAACTTAGGGCAAGTAACAGGCGATACGATTGACTATTTTTATTCTAAAATTAAATAAAAACAGCATTCAATGTAACCTTAGTCCCACATTCAGTTCTTATGCAGCTATATCTGGAACGGCTAACACATTTATATCGACGATGAAGGAAAGTCGGTAGATACTTCAGGTTTAATTTATTAGAAACTTGTAGTTCAAGTAATTTAATAACCATGTTCAATGTGTCTATCGTATCTACACTGTCACATTTCATGCATACACCAGACAAGTTGAAGCACGTATATGGTCGATATTATTTTTGAAATGATTCATCAACACCATTATTATATTCCATGAAAATGTGAAAGTACGTACGAGAAATGATCCATAATAACGTACTTTCTATTTCTTCATCGATCCATGCGCTCTCCTATTTTTCTCCTTTCATATAGTCTAGATGCCAATTAAAAATAAGAGCTTAGTCTTTACAGTAAACATACGTACAATTAATGTAAAACAATGGACATTTCATTAACATGAATCGATGTTGTCTGGTATCGTCTAGCTGAGTGATATTTAGGTTTGTTTCAGTATTTTCGTGGTCACTGTGCTCAGTGGGTCAGAAACCGGAGTGATTGGTGTAAGTCAAATTCAGATAATAATCATTCACTGTTCTTAAGGCCTCGGTTCAAAGCAAGCGTTTGCATAATCAACAGATAAAATGAAAAGCATAATTTCGTGTTAATCAAGACTGAAATCAACTATTGGGTTAGACATACAAATATCTTAATAACTGTAAATAATTCAAGTTGCGAATCTTCTGATGGGTAACGAATATGTACCTAGTGTCATGATCTCGATATGTACGTAAACAAGTGTCAAGTTTGTTGACATGACTTTTTTATCAATAGTACATCCTATTCTGGCCTGATGTAATTCATTAGGTCAAGTAACTGTCGTGTAGTCTGAAAGTATATAAGGTAATTGTTACTTCTCAAACTTGTTGCAGGCAAATATAATTACAGTTGGCACCGACTGGACAATGGATGTCGTTGTGCATCATTTGAAGAGATGCAGATCTGGGCAATTGGTCTGATGTAAACTCTGCAATGTCTGCATTATTCGGTCATTGCTTTTAAGCAAGTGCACTTGCATTGGGAAAAAAAGACTGGTTTTGCTTCGTAGTAAGAGATGGATAAAGTGTTATACAACCAATTTGAAAGACATTTGATATATCTTGTTCTGACCTTAGTACAATCAAAATATATATCGGTACATACATTTTAAAAGTGCAATTCGTTGTTTGGGACCTGTCTCAATACATTTGTCTGTCTCCTCAAGCAATATATCACCATTATAAGGTAACAGGAGTGGAAGGAAATTCATAAACCAAACGACGACTTGTATCATCTGGTGTTTGCAGAGCTAGGTGTCGTATTAATTACAATTGCCTCTAGAACCAGCTGCCTATAAGTCAAAGGATTCTGAATGAATATCAAGAGACATTCAATAGAACCTTTTGAGTATTGATGAATAGTAAATCGTTTTTGCAGTCAAAAGTCAAATTTCACACTTTCCTACTTTCCAAAAAAGGCAACTGGTGACATTGTCTTATAAAAAAATATTTCTCAAAGTTATAATGTTGAGCTTGTTGACATATGCTACCGGTTATACAACACCTGTTTAGAAATTCCCCAATAACAGTGAGCATTAAATTTACTAAATTACATGATATAGCAAAAATAATAAGGTTTATCTTACTGACCAAGGTCACCTCTGTACTGATCGAATCAACCACATAATATAACGTATTTCAACAACATAGAACAACGTATATCGCTCTTAAGAAGCCATATTATTTTATGTACATTTTGAAAACATCGAACATCTCTAAAATTGTTTTTAATTCTTTGGATACTGACTGCTCAATACTATGTATTTTTGTTATGTTTCCATTTACTGTCTGTACTTAAATATGCTACCTTGTTTATTTTAATGATGTAATAAATTTGAATCTGATAATTATCTGCCATTATCCATATAGAGCATTTAGATGTTATAAGTTGCATTTTAAATGCATATATATATATATCAGTATCATACATTGTAGTTTACAAATCTACCAAATGCACTTTTGTTTAACTTGTACTCTGTATGAGTAAATATGTTGTGGTGAGTGTTGTCTTCTCTTTCCGATTATGTTTCTCTTTTAAAATGTCGGATTGGAAAGTGGCATTTTGTAATTGTTCAATATTCGATGGTCTGTTGTGTTGTTGTGTGTGTTGTCTTCTCTTTCCGATAGTTTTTATCTTTTATTCAGACTTCAGTACACGAATATGTCATCATACTACCAATATAACATTTAACAGGTCTACTCTAGGATGATCGTTTAGACCACTTATATCCGGCATTAGGCTTGCTATGACAAGTTTCAGACAAGCCATTATTATTATCTGAGATAATATCCAATTTAATGCAACAATACCAAATGACATGAGTGATATTACCCATATGGCGTCTTATAATGTTTCAGTACCCAGGGTGTTATTATCCAGACTCGTATATTATTCTGATCGTACATGTGGTATTAAGATATATCAATCACAGCCACCCATACAAGCCAGTCGCCGAGTGTGTTAGAACATGTTTAGGTTAATGATGCTGTCAATGCTAGATTAAAATACATGTTTATCCATTCACCATAAATATGTGTCCAGTCAAAATTATAATAGTGTGTGTACATTTATAATTAAAACGTTATTCAACATTATCCTTGTGATGAGATTCATGATTTGCCGTTACCTATTTGCTTCTCCCCCGATTGATGGCCGGCTATGTGTTGACTGACCGGTTTTGCAAACTGTCGGATTGTCGTTTTATGTTCACTTATCAATAATGAAAAAAACTGTCTGAAAATCATTTTTACCAATGGTAAACAAGCTTTTCGACTTCATTTTAGATGAACACCACAAGGACAGAGACAACCGGGAAGTCAGAAAGGGAAAATGAAGTAATAGAAACCACCTGGACGGCAAGAAAGAAAAATACCTAAAAGTAAATATATGCAAAGAGCAACTGTAGAGGTCTTATGTACTAACGAAACCAAAGATATGTATTCATTTTGAATTTGCATAATGTTGAAGAAGTAAATTAAATACACGTTCCACCAATACACATAAATTGCAGCAGTATAAACAATGTGTAAAAGCTTCGTTAATAATATGCAGACGTTGCATTACTGAAGCGTGCATTGGGTTCAGAGATCTATATACACTGAGCGGCAATGAAAACGCAACACTTGCATAGTACAGCATAACACGTTTAATAAGTATGTAAGCATCGCGATTTTTTGTCATATAATATATATATGCAAGTGACACATGAATATCACTTCGAAAAGGTTATTTGGCAACATAGTTTTTACCAGTTGTTTTTGGGTCAGTATAAAACAGAAAGTCACATTTTTATCTATTAACACCACCGCCAGGAGCGATTCATCGTGTGCATCTACGTTGTATTAATCCTATGAAACGTTCATTGAATGCTAGTGGGGTGCCGTTCCGTGGTTACAGAAGGGCTATGTAAACTTCAGGTACTTTAAAGCGGCCTTTACATTATTTCGCGCACATCTACTAAAATAATGAAAACGTTGAGTTTTATAGACATGATGTCTTTTTTATGGTCAAAGGGAGATAATCTTGGAGTAAAAAAAATGATTGAATAAATAACTTGTCAGTTTCTTTATAACACTGCTTCGAACCTTGGCCTCTAAATGCATATTCGAAACTGTTCATTTTGAGATTTATAAAATGGTATTATATTTGTCCCAAGGATGGTGGAAGTATAACCATTTGTAACTGGAAATAAATTGCATGAACGCTATAGGTATTATTTTAAGGCGGAGCATTGCACTCAATGGAAAAAAGATGCGCTTTTGAATTTTGTGCTTAATTTTCAAAACACAATTTACGTCTTAATATTAATGAACATCATAATTTGAGCATGTAAACTTGTTCAGTAATATCCAGTTACACAATTTAGTGTAAAAGTTTGGTGATTAATATAAAAAAGTGAGGATAATTATCCAAGAGTTATCGCACTTGACTTAAACATATTTCTCGCATGTTATTATTCCGAATGCATTTTTAGCTATCTTAACAGGTGTATATGTATTCATACTTGTGTTAAATAAATGAAATAATGGCTTCGGTAATTTAAATCAACGGAACTTTGATTTTTAGTACGGATACGACACATTTGAGCATAACGACCGATCTTTTGAAGTATTCATTTGACATATGTAGCATGTTTTCTACTAGTTATTTTGATTTTCCGACTTATCCAGCCATATTCTTCAAAATGCTTGAAAAATATGCGAGTAAATCTCTAACCACCTATCAGCACGCGGGAAAATGCGGGTTAAGGCTATGTCGCTATGGACGAGTGATTATTTAAGTATTTTTACGGAAAACGTTGAATCCTGCAGATAATGTATATCGAAGTAAGTATACAAAATTTCAAGTTTATAAGTTAACAGATTACAGAAATATTCAATTTTAAGATGTGTTGCGTTTTCATTGCCGATCAGTGTATAATTTTGAGAGCGACATAATGTTCGTTTCTTCAAAATTTATAAGCACATCTTAAATATTCTAAACAAACGTGATATGATGGATAGTGAAGAGTAATAAAGCTACAAATACTGAGTGTGTTAGCCAAGTATGAAATCTTCTGAACAAATCAGAAGGGCCTTCAGTTAGCATCAAAATGGACGAAAGCATGAAAACGTGTGTGATGAGTACAGTGCAACAACTGGCAAGGCATGGAATAGCAAACTCAAAAATGCAAACTTAAACGAGATCGACCGAAATCATATTGTAGGACTTACGACTGAACTCAATTGTATATTATCTACTGTCAGCAATAAAAGCTGAAAGACACAGTTTCAGCTATAAAACGTGGATAATGGATATTGAAAGCACAATAAAGATGAAAACACATAAACGTGTGGCTGTTTTATCATTCTGATCTGTACAGTACTATATCATCCAACCCCATGACAATTATATTTTGACAGATACAAAATTGTATTCTGGTTACAGAAATACAACGTATATATACTGTAACATCTCGTCTATAACAGTTTAGGCACCAAACATTTGGCCATGTAACGTTTTTGCAAACATTTTAGTTTTACTATCTTCATTACATATGTTTACATATCTTCATCGATAATGGTAGGCAAAACAACAGTGGTACCCATAATAATGGTACAAATTTAAATAATAATAGTGTCAATAATAACTCTAGCTATGGTCAACGAGTGGGTTACACTCAACGTGATGGTCAGCAGCGAGGTGGCCAGAGTCAGCGAGGGGGTCAAATTCAACAGGGTGGACGTGGTCAAGGTCATCGAGGAAATAGAAGGGGAGCTGATTACAGAAGAGGTCGTCAATAGGTTCACGTTGGGTTTTGGAATGTTAATGGACTAAGTACAAACATTAATAGTGATAATGTTGTGTTAAGACAAGAATGTATTAATTACTTAGATTTTGATATTTTAGGCATAGGTGAAACTCATTTGACAGGTCAGAATGTAATAACTATAGATGGCTTTTCATGGTTTGGAAATAATAGAAAACATATGCATGTTAATGCTAGATCGGGGTCAGGTGGGGTTGGGTTTCTTGTAAAAGACTATTTAAAAGATATTTATTTTATAAATGTACTGGAGAATGATTATGATGGTATATTATGGCTAGAATTTGTTGATAAATATACTGGTTTTTCTTTTTACTTATGTGTGTGCTATTTACCACCTTGTAACTCCTCCAGAGCTATAGATGCATGTGATTTCTATGATACTATACTCAGTACTGTGTTTGTATATCAAAATTGTGGGCCGATATGTATAACTGGAGATTTTAACAGTAGAGTCGGTCATAATGATGACCATATTGTAGGTATTGATGAATTGCCACCGAGAAATGTTGTAGATTTTATTTCTAATAGTTATGGAGATAGACTCATCGACTTTTTAATTGACAGTAATATGTGTATTCTTAATGGCAGAAATTGTGTTAAAAATGGCTTTACTTCAGTATCTGTAAAAGGTTGTGCTGTTGTTGACTATTGTTTTGTTCATCATGCTAATGTAAACATGTTTAAAGAATTTAACGTAATTAGAAGCAGTGAAATCGTGAGTGAGCTTAACCATAGTAACGGATTTGTACCATCAGCTGTACCTGATCATTACATATTGTCATGGAAGTTTGATATGTCAGATTTGGTGGACCCGTCTTTTAATGTGGGTTCGTCAGATTCTGCTCAGTCTGATTCTAGAGCGACTTTTTATGAGAAATTCGATTTTAAATCAGCTCCTCACGATTTCCTGCAGACTGATGATGTTGTTAATCAGCTCCATAGGGCAGTTTTTCAGTTAGAACAAAGCTTACGATTACAATCTGATGTTAATTCTGCTTACTCTGATATCTGTACATGTATTAAGAATGAAATGTATGACAAGTTGGATAGTCGAAGTATAAACTTGCAGTCAGGTGTCAGTAACAAGAAGCGAAGGTCTAGTAAACCCTGGTGGAATGAGATTCTATCTTACCTATGGAATTCCCAATGTCAAGCTGAGCGTAATTGGTTAAATTGTAACAATTCTATAACAAAGAAGGGTCTTAAAACGATTTTTATCACTGCAAGGCACGCTTTTAACAGGGAGGTTCAAAAATGCAAGAGGGCTCATTGGGCTTCTTAACAATCAGAGCTGCTTGCTTAATGTGATGGTAGCTCAGAAGAATTTTGGAGGACCATTGGTAAGATAGGGGTTGCCCAGAACAGGAAAAAGTCTATACCCATGGAAGTAGTGACAGAGGATGGAACCATATCTAATAATATAAATATTGTACTAAATAAGTGGAAACAAGAATTCAGCAGTTTGTTTGTTGATCGTACATCAGATATAAATAACCCTAACGTTCCTAATATAGGAGATAATGTTGATTTGAGATATAATTGTGAGGCTCTCAATAATCATATTTCTATAATAGAAGTAAAAAAAGCAGTAATGAAGGCTAAATTAGGCAAATCTTGTGGCATAGATACTATACCCGTTGATATTCTGAAGAATGATAGTTGTATTAGTTTTCTACATATTCTGTTTAATGTATGTTTTGATACAGGCTTAATTCCTACAGAATGGGGCAAAAGTATTATAAGCCCCATACCGAAATCAAGCTCTTCTGATCCTCGTGATCCTTTGTCTTATAGGGGAATTGCACTATCTTGTTCAATGTACAAACTTTACTGTTCAATCTTAAATGATAGACTGTCCACGTGGGCTGAACAACATAGTATTATTGTTGATGAGCAGAATGGCTTTAGAAAAAACCGAAGTACTGTTGATCATTTGTCATCTCTTACAAATATTGTTGAAACTAGAAAGAAGCTTAAGTCTTCCTCATTTTGTGCTTTTATAGATTTTAAAAAAGCGTATGATTTTATTGACCGTACTATTTTATGGAACAAATTAGCTAGCTCTAAAATAGGAGTAGAAGGTAAAATGTTTGTTGCTCTGAAATCACTATATAACAATACTTCATCATGTGTTAGAATCAATGGGTTTTATACAGATAGTTTTGATGTCCATTGTGGCTTGAGACAAGGGTGTTCCCTATCTCCGTTACTTTTCAATTTGTTTGTTAACGATCTAGCCATAACAATTAAGGCTGCCGGTAAAGGGATATCTATAGAAAATGAAAATGTTTGCATTTTACTCTATGCTGATGATATTGTGTTATTAGCTGAAAATGAAGAAGATTTACAATTTATGTTGAATATTTTAAACGACTGGTGTAAGTCAAATAGCATGATTGTTAACCCATCTAAAAGTAAAATTGTGCATTTTAGACCACGGTCTGTCAATAGATCTTCTTTTAGTTTCAAGTGTGGTGAGCACAATATTGAAACAGTTGACAAGTACACTTATCTTGGGTTATTATTGGGTGAGCATTTGGATTATTGCCTGACAGCTAAATGTGTTGCTCAAAGTGCTAGTAGAGCATTAGGTCTGCTTATTGCAAAGTGTAAATCAATTGGCGGTATGCCATATAGAACATTCAGTAAGCTATATGAAAGTACAGTTTGGCCTGTTATATCATATGGTGCCGCTATCTGGGGCACAAAGTCATTTTCTTGTATTAATGCTGTTGAGAGTAGAGCTATGCGCTTTTTTCTGGCTGTTGGTCGGTATACACCCAATAATGCGCTTTATGGTGAGTTTGCTTGGCGGCCGCCTCATGTGAAGCAGTGGAGATCTGTCGCACAACAGTGGCATAGGACTTTAAGAATGAGACACGATAGAGTAAATTATAAGATATTTAAATTTTGTGATGTTAAAAGTAATAATCGTTGCAAAAATTGGCAATATGAATTTAAAAGCCATATGACCAAAATTGGTCTGGCACCTTTGGCAACTGGCTGTGGTGTCTTGTCATCTAAGTATTTCTGTGATAAAGTTTTAACATACACAATGCAACATTTTATTCCAATATGGAGAGATAATATAAATAAAGAAGTTGGATGTTCAGGAAAGGGACGTAATAAACTTAGGACATATAAATTATTTAAGCAAGAGTTCTCACTTGAAAATTATATAGAATGTCAAATTCCTTTAAAACATAAATCTGCCTTAGCAAAATTTAGATGTGGTATAGCTCCTTTGAGATTAGAGACAGGAAGATACGAAAATATTCCAGAAAATCTGCGTGTATGTCCGGTCTGTAAAAATAATGTTGAAAATGAAATACAAGTTTTGTTTCACTGCAATGCATATCAAAATATTAGAGACACACTTACGTTAAAAGCTTGTGAGTTAAATGCCAATTACTTAAATCTTACAGATCAAGATAAGTTAATATTTGTATTGTCCAATATGAACATGATTAAAGTCAGTGCCAAAACCTGTTTTGATATTTTAAAAAAGTAGAAACGATTTTCTATATAATTGATCATATTTCCTTTTTATTTTATCTTTTTCTTTATCAATTATGTAATGTTTTAAATGTCATATGCAAGTTATTGTGATACATAATGTATATTGTATGAAATCCATCTAATAAGTCCATAGTATTGAAAGCAAATGCTCTTTCTTCTAACTTTTTTCTAGTTAATGTACATTACAAGTACCACCACCTGTGTTTGGGTTTTGGTGTCTTTATACAGCTTTTTACTTACCTAAACCAAGTATCTAAAAATATTAAGCTATGGACTTGTTAGATAACTTTCATTTATTGTTGTAAAATAGATATTTTTATTGATTTATGATGCTGGTCTCTTATAATTCTAGTCAGAATGACCACATATTTTAGTTGTTTTATATGATGTTGTTTGCATAATTGTAAATGTGGATGAGACAGAAATAAACAATTTATATATCTGGCACTTACCATTTAGCTTAGTATTTCGTGTTTTTTTACTGTTTCTGCTTTCCGGCATCACATACTTGACATGTTATGGAAAAAACCAACTATGCAAGATGGTCAGTCAAAAACATACAGTACAGAAAGGGTGTTGGCGATAGCGCATTTTACTGGAAACCTTTATATGTTCTGTCAATCAGATCCCCTGACAGGTCGTTAGACTTAATTTGCATCAGTCAATCAATCACACGTGGTCCAAAGGGGATATCATTGTACCTGGTCAAATTACCATCCAGTCTAATTTTGTCTTATTAGTGGACGGTCGCATCTGGAAGTTGGAACATTTTCAACATATAATACTCATGTGTCTCCCTTCTTAATATAAGTATGGTTATTCTATTATTAAACGCACATTTTTCTTTTCTGATAACGTTCTTAACGTCAATTAATATTCTCTACTAATATTTATTTGTCTGGACATTTTATGTACGGTCTTTTTGAGTTTTTAATTATTCTGATTGACTGAATCCGTTGTAATTATTGCTATGGAATCATGTTTCTATTTTGAGGTGTTCACACGCTAATAAAAACAGCATGTTTTAAATTTACACATTTTGTGTTGCTGATCTCATTCGTGTATTATATGTGATTATCTAAATGTGGTTCGTGGTACCGTAATTTTGTGAGCAAGGGCGGAAATAAGAAAACACATGATTTGTCAGTTATATACAAGAACAAACATAAAATGTTGTTCAAGTAATACCATATAAAGAATAAATAAATGATAACAAACATAATGGTGGTCTTCAACGTTCATATTTTCAACTTTTTCTTTTTTCGTGTATCAAATAAGGGTAGGGACCGTTATCGTACAGTATGACAATATATGAGTATACAATAAATATATATTATTATGATATTGTTCAAATGCATCACTTTATAAGATTTTTTTTCAATACTTGCAAGTGGTTGGGTGACGCTTGTAACTCATAAATACGGAATTTGTTCACAAGGAAAACATCTTGTTTGCGTGAATAAGATAGATCAATGTAGGTAAAAACTATATCATTTCGAGCATCTATTTTGCATAATGATAATCTATTTGTTTTGTCATTGCTGTGAATTGGATTAGTACCATTTAATTATTTAGAACTTCTGAGTTGTAATATACTTATACAGGACTCTCGCATTTCGTATCTCATTTCATATACATTCCTCGTGATATCGCTGGCTTAGAATGAAAAGGTCAAAAGTACAAAGTTGATATTTTGAGAAAACGAAAAAAACTGTCTGAAAATAATCTTTCTTTATGACAATTAGGCTCATAAGAAGCGCCTTGTAATGCGGATTTTCAATATGTATCAGTCTTATAAGGTCGTAAGTAGTAGTTAGTACAACCTTCTCATTTTAAACCACCGTCATCTACAAGCCGATCTCTAATAAACAACAAGGCGATATATTCACGTATATAATTACCTTTGTAAATGAGGTTGACACTTTAGATACATTTATGATAGAAATAATTTATCAAATTTACCAAAACTCATATTTCAGTTGATAACAGAAATTGACTGATAAAATAATACGAAAAAGAATTATTACGGCGTCAGCTGCTGTCAATCAATGTGAACAAGTAATTTAAGCGTTAATGAAATATCATAAAACGAGTTATATTATCAACAACGTTCAAAAAAAGAATCGAGTAAGCATGTTGTCACATGTTGTAAATTGCTATGAATTCACTTTTGTCAGTTGCTAAGAACGTTGATCGTTAACGCACCACGGGCCGGTGTATGTGTAGTATATTACATTGTAGTGCTATGACGTTTATTCCTGAACAAAATAAATTTTAACAGCTAATTGTGTTTCCATGGCTTATACTTTCGGTCTATCCTTAAAAAACTTGAAATTGTGGGTGGTGCATTTGACGTCCCGGCAAATTGCCGCTACAGAACAATAGCCAATATTCGTATGATGTACATCGTCTGGAGCGCGATGTTATCTGTCGATAGTGTCGTATTTTATCATGTGTTAAACTTCAGTATTTGGTATGAGTTGAAACGTACAATATAGGCCATTTAAGAGCAGTGATATTTTATTGTTTTAAAATATATCTTCATCCAAATTGATGTAGACTTGCGGCTTGAATAATGGCCGACACACCATTGTATTTTAAACGTTTATAGTCGAAGAAGTGCGCGATTTAGTAGACTAGACCACTCTTGATAATGCAATAAACGTTGACGGATAGGGTTGTAAATTCGTCTTGATTTCGCTTTTCATTGAAGCGAACACTAAGTCAAGAACATAAATCTGTCTCGTATTAATTACAAACGTGTTATACATCAAATATATAAAAACATATTGTTATAATATGTCCAGTATCGAAGTTTGTTCATGTGAGCGAGATGAATAGCATACCAGTCTGGATATTCTGTAATTTTATGATGCCTGTTAGATGGCAACCGTGCTTTATGGAAGATTTATATTATAAGAGAACAAGGAGTACATTTGTGTGTTATAACAATAAAGCAGAGAACATGCTGACGTAAAATACTATGCTTGTCCATGTCCACATGCGCTTGTATACAATATACACCCGTCATGCTAATAGAAGGATGGTCTAAACAGTACGTTATTCAAAGACCAAACACGATTCTGATAATTCAGTGTTTACAAATGTAAACCACGTGATTTTTCTATCATTGATTCATAATGAAATGGTAAGATTAGTGTTCTTTAACAAAATCTAGCATTTCGTTCCATCTAATTTAATATAATTGAATTTATTTTGACGTCCATACATGTAGTTATGAATTGTATATGTGTTAACAAAAGGCAGCATGCATATTGCCTTGCTTTCAAGCGATCAAATCATTAAACAGGCACTCAAAACTCAATCTGTCAAAATACACTCTATAGTATATGGGTATTTATGATGCCAGCATTGGCACATGCAGTATTGTTTTTTTAACTAATTTGTCCGTTTGACGATCCTCTATTATTGCAGACGTTTTGGCGGTTTTTAATAACATATTTCCTCTCAGTCTACTTATAGCAGAACGGTAACAGAAAAGGCTGCGAACAACTTACACAGTCGAGTACAAGAAATATTAAGACGAGACAGACGTCAATGGCATTAAAAGCCAACATCTCAAGATCAATTTTCAGCTATTTAAGTATGAACTACTTTCAGCTAGGTAGAAAAAGGCCAATGATCTAATTTAGCTATAAAAACCAGTCTGAGAAATATTAAGATTCAGCTATAAAAAGAAATTTAATATTTTAGAAGCTTTTCTTGTAAAATGATTATTGACCTTCAGTATGATATGAATGGGAATATTGGGGCGCCAAATAGAAACACAGAAAAACACTAAATTGTTATGTTTTGTTTTCACCATAATTATTGCAGTGCATGTATTTTCATAGCTTCATTACTACATGTATGTACATGTATGGTTCAACAGACGTGTGTACGTGCTTACGCATATTTTATATTTTTCGTGTAATATGCAAGTATCCGATATTGAACACAATTCAAAGGTAAGAAGGGCATATCTTGTAGGTATAAAAACCAGACGTAACTACTTGACCTCGCCACCGGGCGCTCAGAAAATTATATAAAATTTTATAAATCAAACCTGCAGACTAATTGATTATTTTTATATATTGCTACATTTTGATTTACATAACTTGGTACCTTCATCTGAGATAAGACACTTAGCAAATCAGTAGCATAACATATCTCAAGATTACGTAACTATTTGGTATCATCGCTTTGTTATTTTCGACAAATCAAATTATAAACCACTTGATACAGATATAAACAATAAATGAACATTTAGGTTTATCACAGTACAACCATTATAATTCTATCAAGGGTAACATTAAGTGCATCATCATATCAAGTAAATTACAAGACAGTCTATTGATATTGCATTTTTGATACTTACATAAAATGCAATTGCATTTGTTGGACGAGTTTATTACGAAATGCATGTAGAAAAACAATATAAATATGTAAATGCAAAATTAAGCATGTTTGAAGATTCGGCATTTGTTATTAAAACTACGTACACTTTGTAGAGTAATTCAATCAGAGCCCATGGAACGCAACAAAACAATCATTTTGGTGCACACATTTTAATACAACGGTGCTGATAAGACAAACATGTTTATTGTTAGGAAAATGCATCCGTTGTAATGTCTAAGTTTATTACCGAAAGATAGAAGTAGTTTCAGAAATGTTTAATTCAACTGTTACCCTTTAATTAATTAGCTGAAAGTATTTGTGGGCAGTTTCATTGCATTTCGTCTAGTTAATATCTGAATGTAACTTAGGATGGTTTTGCGTTAAGAAGACGATTGTACTGTTCCTATAATTTGGCTAATGCATATCTAAGAGGATCAGTCAAAGATGACTGAGTTGCTAAATAATGGATACGTGTTTTTATAGTTTCGATATTTAAGAGTGTTAGATATGAAATCTGACTGATCGTATTGCGAAATACAATATTGGTAATGTGAATTGGATTCTTGTTGCAAGGCAACCAAAGAGGACAAGTCAATTGCATGGGTTCATAATCTATTCTTGCCATTATTTAAATTTGTCAAATATGAGATGGCCAACAACATCAAACTTGATGAACTATAAGGACCGTCGAAAAAACTTGATGAATATGAGTATATTCTTTTTTTTTCTTTTTGAACCATATAATGTGGTCCGTTTATTCAATAAAATAAACAATATTTACAAAAAACATAGAACAAAAGTATGTCAACAAATACAATACATTCATTAAAATATCAACATTGTCTAAGTAAATTTTTTCAACATAGACTGAGTTTCGAGGAAACTATTATAATTGGTTTTATGTGGTTGATGCAATGGTGGGATGGAAATGTGCATATAGAAACTATAGTATGTTTAATGAGATAATGTTATCACATCTTTGAAATATACTTGTCTATTTGAATATGAAAAATAGACATAGCTGATGTGCTTACTGAATTAAGAATCTATATGGGGTGGAACGCTTATGTAGTGATAGAGATGTGCGATTTTTTGGCTTCAAGGTGATGATGTAGTCACATTGTTGGAAGGATGCTTATCTATTTCGAAACGAAACAAATAGATTAGCATGATGTGTTAACAAAATCGCCACTAAAGAAACCGGATGGTTATTATAGTTTATTTAATATTTGTAAGAAAATTCTAGATCACATACGTAGTTGTGCTTCTTTAATGTACTTGATGAATCTGTTAAGGAGAACATGCCTTTTGTTTAATTTATTGTAATAAGTTTCTAATATCAAAAGGTCGTGGAGAATAATGTTTAGCACATTCATATCTTTTTTACTTCTATCGCTTATCATGTAGCATTTATATATACGAGGGTCAGTCAAGAAAAACTGAGAGTTGGTGAATAATGACCAGGAGAATAAAAGTTCGTATATTATTTATACATTATCGTGAAATATGGTATCTCATCGATGTTATGGCGAATACCAATTTTGGGTAAGAAAATTTGATTCTTGTTGCCAGGCAACCATAAAGGACAACTCGAAGGCATGCGTTCGCGCCGTCAGTAGAACACAATTGTGCGTTGCTATAGAAACTTAAAGTTATATCGAACATTTTCAAATATTTTTTTTTATTTTGTAATACATTAATCTATCATATAAACTCAATTATGGTTGATTTGTTCTTCCAATATAGGAAATGTACTTGATTGAACTATAAATTGAAACTTTATTTGTTGGTATTGAAACCACAATTTTACCCCACCCGAAAGAACACATGATATTTTTCAAAACGGAAGTTATATTTTTATTTCTTTTACGGTCACTGGACTCCATTACTTACATTCATAATTCCTCCTGAGCAGAAGTTGTGAATTCAGTGATCAGTTTTAGAATACCATGGCAACGCAAAGAACACATGCCGAGAAAATCGATAACATACGGGTAAAATTGTTGCTAGGCAACTAAACAATACAGTATTATTGACCATACTGTAACAAACGCACTTTATTATTTGATATACACGACTCTACAAGATACACATGTTAGTTATACTTAATTACGCTATATAAAAGTTGAAATGAATGTTCGAATTGACAACCAAATCAGTCTCCCAGTCGCTGGCGCGAACTCATACCCTTTAGTGATGTTCTTTTGTTGCTTGGCAACTTTATTTATAAGCCTATATCCGATCACGGAATTCACCAGCATATCCGCAATGGATAATAGTTGGCGATAATTGGTAGAAAATATAATTGTATATACATTTTGAAGGCTTAATTTAACAACTCTCAGTTTTTCTTGACTGACCCTCGTACTGTAGTCAAGATGGCTTAGTATAATATTGATATCTTCATAACCCTTCATTTCAATTTTATATCCGAAGATCATATATTCCAGAGTATTTACATATTTACAGAATCCAAGTTTTCGGAAGATTTGGTTTATAGTATTCCATACTGGGTTGATATATGAACATCTAAACAGAAAGTGGTCGATTGTTTCAACGTTTTTACAGAAGTTACAAAGAGGAGAATCATATATTTTCCATTTAAAAAGGTTTTCGTTGGTTGCTATTATTTTATGTGTCAACTTCAGTTTGAATTCTTTAACCTTGTTGTCTTTAATGACATTATGTAGTACAAAATATATTGGATTCCAATTTACTTGTCTTTTAAAGGTATCTTCCCAATATTTGTGAATATATGGTTTTTCGCATAGTGTTGAGGTTATTAAAATTCTCATTTGCTTATTGCTAAGTGTACTTATATCCTGCGTCATTGTCAATACTGTTTTGACAGAGGATTGTTTTAATTTTGTCGTATTTAATATGTCTTTCCAGGCAGATGAGTATATTCTTACTGTGTACATATTAAATATTTGGATACCATTTCGCAAGATGATATACAGACAATATCAGGTTTAAAACCAGTAACCCCAAGGAAACATACAGACACATTTGACACAGCAAGACAAACTAGTGAACACATTAGTAACACACGTCCGCCAAAGTTTATGAACCTTATTTTAACAATCGCTGAACATTCGTCTGACGGAAAATTGATATAAATGCGACATATGTTTACCTGGCGTAATCGTAAAAAATATATGATTCAAATTAATCTGAAACCGAAAGCGGAATATTTTTCGTTGAATGTTAAATATTCATTTTGAAATGAAGATTTAGTCTTATCATTATCACACACCTGGAAAATTTATGTATTTTTTTCCGGAGAAATGTTGATAAGAATAATAATAATAATACTTATAATAATATCATCTTTATTTAACGAAGGTAAATATACAGAGTTTTAAACAATATGCATCTTATGTTCACATGGCCTTCTGGTACAAAGGTAATGACGATAATAAACAATAACAAAAAGAAATCTATGATGCCACATATGGACATAACCAGTATTTACGTGGGTTGTCCGCGACAGTCGCGAACATTGTCTCCCATTTAGACGCTACGTGTTATTTTCCTTAAATCTTTTAACACATTTTCGGCCAATTTATTTATAACATATATCAAGTTCTTAGAATTTATTTCTTGACGTATTTTTCTACAAAACCTAATTAACTGATGCCGGTTGGGTAGGGTCGGCGCACACTCAATTGTTTTGAATAAAAATGAAATGGTGTTTATTCAAGACCGACTCATTTAAACCAATTTGCATAGTTTGTTTTAAAAATTACATAGCGTAATTGTGTTAGTCAAGCAGGAAATGTAGTAACTCAGTAATTGCATGTGGTCCTGGTTAAACCCACAACCGAGGTCAAGAAGTATTAGTTTTTTAGAATATTGTTTATATACATCTTGTGTTTTGTATACTAGTAGTTATGAACATAATGATAAAATGAAGCGTACCTTTAGAGTAATAAAGTATGCCCTTTATTGGGTATAAACAAATGTAATGAATGCATTAAATTAGCTTACGTCTGATATTTATTTGCTTACACTTCCATTTAGCCCAGTACAATATATATATATATATATATATATATATATATATATATATATATATATATATATATATATATATATATGCTGCCAATGTATTAGTATGTTAACCTGATCAATATATTGATGCAAAGATCACCCTAGATTTATTGCGTTTGTAAGGTAACTATATCACAGGATTAACAAATGCAAACAGAAATAACATATGAAATATATACAATTCATTGATCATGTATTTACGCATACCGTGTACAAATATTACCAGACAAGTCTGACTCGACCTACTGCCACCAGAACATATCAGTAACAGACGTTGTGACAGATGTATTACGACCTAACTGGTAATATATTGATACGTCAATGATAAGTCAATACCTATGCGATTTCTGTAGCTCAGTGCGTGTACAAAACTGTATGCCATATAGATTAACTAAACAAAACTAATACTCGCCCTAATTACAAGCTTACACATGTTCTAATGTTAAACAATACTACGCACTGGATATATGGTCGTCAAAGGTTTTCTCTTCTTGAACTTTTTAGACAGAACGTTCTACTAATTCGTATTTAAAACTTTTTATGGATTTAAGTTTCCAGATGTGCATCTTCTGAGACCCATTTGATTACAATATTTCACATGTTTGTCCTCTAAATAAAGACATGTTACGAGTTCCTTATTACACAACTATGTTTAGTAGCAGTTTATGTAACATTCAAATACGGTTAATGAGACATTTCAATTCAGCTTAAGCAATCCAAATGCAGGCACTGACACATTAATCTGTAGGAAAGATACTCAATGAAGTGGGGCGCCCGCTGTGGGATCGAGAGGTACCGAATTCGACCCCGTCTGCATCAGTGGTTAATGTACCCGAGAATTAGTTACATACACGCTTCTCGGAAAGTATTTATATAAGTCCCAAAATACTTGTTTACAGATCCCGTTACTAATGATTGTACTTCCTATCTTCAAGAATAGTGGACAAAAAAGGTATGAGGTATCGGACAAGGAATGAAGCACCGAACATAACCAGCCAAGCACAGAAATAAGTAACACCACACCACAACACAACTACACTACGCAAGTGTCACTAGGTAGCCGAATGATCAGAGGAAGTTCAAAAGTTACCGACTGAAAGCAGTCCTCGCTAATTGGTTACTTGACTTAACTTATCTTGATAGCATAATATAACTACTGACAATGTGATGGTTTTAATATTGACTTCATACTTTTCTGTCGTTTACTATAATTATTTGTTTTCAATGACAAACAATACGTATCGTTTTGTAACTAAAACACGTGATGCATGAACGTTTTGTCGGACTACTAAGCTCAAAACTGAATTTCCCCGGAGTAACAGGAAGTATAAAACTAGTGATTTATTTATTCCAAAATCATCTTTTATCCGGTATACTACACTCGATCAAGAGTTACAATTTTAAATCAGACGTGCATACACGTGTTTTATCTCCTGTGCAAATAGTTAGCGTACACTATGTTCCCTATGATAGCATCGGGATATTTCGACTGGTGGATGGTCTTAATGTTAACATTTCAATAGAAGATCGTTTCGAATATTTCTAAATGGCATGTACAGAAATACATAATATGTATGAGTGTGTGTCGTTCAATGAATTTGAAAAAAATATATTAAAAATACCACCATACATGTATAATGTGTGTGTGTTTGTTTTGTCCTCGAGTGTCCATTCAATCTGTCGTGAAAGGTGATATACAACACTGAAATGATTTGTTTTCTTTTTAAATGATTGACAATGTTATGCAACGAGGAAATAGTATATTGTCTGTATAAATGATTGACAAGGTTATGCAACGAGGAAATAGTATATTTTCTGTATAAATGATTGACAATGTGTAGATACAAAGAGCCCAAGAGTATCATTGGTACACACAGAGGTTGAATAAATCCTATCATAATCAGCAATTTAAATGCAACGTTAGTAGATAAATACAATTTAGTCTTCGTATGCTGACAAATTCTCTTTTAGACATTACATATGCATCGCATTATCACCATACTTGTGTCTAATAAATACAGTTAATGTCAATACTTTGTCAGCCAAACTATAAAGTTTGGATTACATATCAGACAATACCCACGCATGTGCTAACTTACACTTAAACATGGAAAGCTATACATGTGTACGTTATTATTGAGAAACTGTTGTGTTAACAATACTATTCTATTTCATGATGCACTTTGAAGATTAAACGATATATTTAATTGTGTGCTTATGATGTATAGATATGTTTTGCATGCAATATTTGTGTGATACTTACACCATTTACTCCAATATAGCACAACAACTCTCACATGAAGTACTTTTCTGACATCGTAGTCAATTAATTTCCACAAAACTACGAAAGGTTCAAATCGTCATTTTAATACAATATTCGAGATGTCTATGATTTTCATTTATAATATGGTGCGAAACAAAATCAATTCAATAAACAAACTTTCTTGGTTACGCGCCACTGCTAAATTGCGACAGACAAGCATCGGATTTAATGCATTTGTAAACACGTTATTATGACAATCGTCTTTTTTTTCGTTTTGTTAAATACCGGAGTTTGTTTATTTATGTTTACCCATGTTCAAATTGGAAAGGAAAAATGGCGGTATATGTGACGCACTCAATGTTTTGTTTCTTTGACATTTGTGAAATGCCCGAATTAAGGCAAATAGAAACATAATTTACATTTTTTATTACGATGTTGCATAACCAATAAAATGCTCCTTATCGAAATACATTGGCGTTGTAATGTTGTTTTCTGGTGTTTGAGGCCTATGGGGAAAGGAATCAACACACCAATGTCGTGGAAAATGTGGTCTTCTCAGAATATTATGTTTGACTGCCTACGCATTTGGTTTCTCTTTCGGTGATGGGACTTCAAAATATGTACAAAGACAATAGCAATACTGTAGGAACACGAACGAAACAACTAAAAACGCTGATTGATATATTTGCATGATAGTGGACATTGTTCAAATATTTAATTATAAAGTTATAATGAGTTTTGATCGACTTTGTAAGTGAGACACGGACTACATGACAAAAAAGCATCATACAAAATACTCAAACAATAACAAAACCAAATGAAACTGAATCGGATTAAAAATAGATTTGCGCGACAACATATTAAATGTAATACAATGTGTAATAATTGATAACACGTGTAATCTACAGTCACCTTTACAACAGTATACATACATGTATCTTAATTTCAAAATGTATTTCATTTAAGGTTTATTTGCCGCCCATTCCTTCCTTGCCCCTTATTTTAGACAAGGCCAAGTTGTAGTTGTGCCTATTTAGGTCGCATTAACGTTAGCTCACTGTCCTTGTTGTTTTAAATTATGTAACGGGGTGGTTATGCCTCGTTTGGTCGGCGCTTTTTGCATGGGTTTGTGCGGTTGGGGAGCTTGGTCGGGTCTTGGCTGCGTTTCATTCTTGTTCATGTAATAACTGCAATTCTATAATTCTTGCTCGTGATATGTCCACCTATAAAATTATCTCCAATAAACAACAAAGCGATATGTTCATGTATATAATTGGCTTTGTAATTGCAGTTGAAATAAAGTAAAATTTTAGATTCATTTATAATAAAAGTAATTAATCAAATTCACCAAATATCATATTTCAATTGATAACACAAATTGACTGATAAAAATACACCAAAAAGAATTATTACGACGTCAGCTGCTGTCAATCAATGTAAGAAAAGTAATTTAAGCGTTAATGAAACATCATATTACGAGATATATCATCAACAAAGTTCAATACAAGAATCAAGTAACCTATTACTAGTATATGGTGTCAATGTTGTAAATTACAATGAATTCGTATTGTTCTGTTGAACGTTGGTCATAAATTTCAGTCCTTAAGGCTGAATCGGTGAATACATGCAAACGCATGGTATGTAACTTTTCAACAAAATAAATGATTACAACTAGTTGTGTTGTTTTTATATGACTTAATCTTTCGGCCTTTCCTTAAAGAGCAAACTCGATAGAGTGGATGATGTATATGACGACCCAGCGAGTTGCAGCTGCAATAGCCAATATTCGTGCGCTGTAAATCGTCTGTTATCTCACAAAATTGTTATATTTTATGATTTGTTAAGATTTGGTGTTTGATGTAAGTTGATAGGTAACGTATAGAACATTTAAGAGCAGTGCTATTTTATTGTTTTAATGTATCACCATCCAAATTGTTGGAGAATTGCTGCATAATGCAATATACGTCGACGGATACGGTTGCAAAAACGTATTGATTTTACTTTTCATCGAAGCGAAAATTAAGACAAGCACATAAATCTGTCTCGTATCGTTTACAAACGTGTTATACATCAAATATTTTAAATTGTTTATAGTCACAATATGTCCAGCAATGACGTTTTGTTTATGTGAGGGAGATGAATATCATACCAGTCTGGATATTCCGTATCTTTATGATGTCTGTAAGATGGCAACCGTGCTTTATGGAAGATTTTTATTATGTGAGAACCAGGGTACTGTTTTATCAACGGACTAACGGAAATCGTAAACTTACGTTCAAATTCAAAATCTGCATATTTCTTTAACTACTGCAAATTGGGGGCGGATATTGTATGTCAATGTTGATTAACTGAAACTTGATAAGAATTACATCTCCATTTATCAAGTTTTATAGTCGTAAAAGTATGATAAAGAATTTAAATTTGATCGTAAGTTTAAGATTTGC
Organism: Spisula subtruncata; assembly: GCA_963678985.1. Classification (NCBI taxonomy): domain Eukaryota; kingdom Metazoa; phylum Mollusca; class Bivalvia; order Venerida; family Mactridae; genus Spisula; species Spisula subtruncata. Next base: position 26,432,138 of record OY787669.1, on the reverse strand, counting down.
GTGAATGCGTTGATAAAACAGTACCCTGGAGTATAGTGCGACCAAGATAACGATAAAGGCGATACAAGTGGTATACTCCACATGGGTGAGAAAACCATGCGTGTACGATTTATCACTGTTATTTTAGTATACAACCGACCATACGTGTTTATTCAAGCAACCCACTTTGCAACATTAGACCGATCCGGCCAATGCTTATATACATCACAATATCCTGAGCGCACTATATACGAGAGGTGCCCCACTTGAATATCAAATAGTTCATTCCATGATATTGCCTGAGGTATTTTCTCCTTATACAATCATAGAATCGTATACTTCAATTGGTCCTGAAGGAGAATTTGAAGCGGAGACGATCCAGTGATTTCCATTTATATGATGGATTTGGATGTATGGAGTTGTAACACCATGTACAAACTTAAAAGTTAACGTGTCCATTTGTCAACTTGATTTGGTCCTTTAAGCTGTCCGGCATTCATGTGTTGATCGGTCAGTTCCATGTTGTTTCGAATGCAACATCTGTCACTTAAAGTTAACAATTCCGTTTCAGTATTCGTGCATGTTTTCATTGGGTGACAGTGACTGGTGTATTTCATGTTGTTTTTCTTGCAGAAGCACGAACTTGAACACCGTTTTTACACACAGAGTTCTTCTTCGTCACCTGATTAGGATTTTCTTTACGCGATGCTTCCCTCAGACTGATTCTGTCAGTGCATATGAATTCAACATGATATGATTTTTCATACGCTATCATATCACCCGCTCTGTACCAACCATCTAGCACACCATGTACAAACTGTAGTTGGTACAGTTTATCTTTGTCTCCTCTGATGTCTATTACCTTGGTACGTAACCTTGGTTGGTCCGTACAAGAACGGTCAATTTTGTTTACAAACTCACGGCCATCGTTTGAGTGAAGGATTTTTGGAATTCCAATATAATTGAAGACTTTTTCATTTAAACCCATGGCCACTTCTTCAGCCGTCTTTCTTTTCAACGGCCAGATTACATTAAACTTAGACCAGTGATCTATGAAGTGAGCTATGTGGTGATATTCACCGTCAGGCTTGTGTCGCATATCAATCTGATTAATTTGAGCACTAGTAAGAAATCCAGAAGAAAGAATCGGTTTCAATTCGGCGTTGTTTGTTTATCGAACAGACATCAGGCATACTGGGCACGACCTACATGTATCTTGGGTAATGCTGCGGGGAATACCTTCGTATCTTGAGTTTACCTGTAATTTGAAAGCAGTGTTAGTCTACCGTGTATAATGGAGATTACTGAATTTGGTTCGCGTCACTATCTAATTCGTCATTCCATAATTAGTTTCATATCCTAATTGATTAAATTAAAAAACATACAGTTTATAGATTTAAATGCGACATTGTTTGTTTGTTAATGGATGATCAACTTTACGACACTTAAATTATTTCAATACGTTCTGTATTTGATCAGACTTCTTTTACGAGTATGTTTAGAATGAATGATCGGTACTGTTTATTTATATACTGAGTTCCAAAAGTTCTGCATCTTAATTAAAAATTCATTTTTTTTGGAATTGTTAACTTCAAAGAACTTTTTAGGAGCACTGTCCATTTGCGTACCCTTAGTGTATATGTTGAACCTATTTCCGTTGGATTTCGTCACGCTTGAATGATCAATCTTCGCAAATGGTAAAAACGTATATTCAAGCATGCATAATATGGGTTCTTTATTTTCAACTTTATTCTCACTTCCAATTTACTTGCAATGTGTCTGTGTAACGAAAAAACATATTAAGTTAGTCAAATAAGTTAGAAATGTACGCTTAATTTGATTGCAAAAATGGATAATGGTGAACGACTTGTGTATATAAGACGCTAGAGGCTGGTGTTTCACTTAAAATACATTGTGTCGAATTAAAGTGACATGTCTCTATCATACTAAGACTGTTGTATCATCTCCATCCCAAATAAACTGTATATGACGTACAACGTGACAACAGGTCAAGGGTCAATGCCGCTTACCTAGACAGGTAATGCTGCTATATTTTAGCACCAAGAACTACGGCATTGTTGTAGCTTAATTGTAATCCTTCCAACATTAAAATCATGGGACACTTGTTTTAATATTGCGTTTTTTATGTCAAGGAGGTTGTTTCTTAAAATCTGGCCTTTTGTACAGACTCTATTGCAACATCAATAATTGTCTATGGTCAAAGAGAGATCATTTTCGGTATTTATTTACGATTATTACCTCCCTTCCACTACAAAATAGTAGTTTATCGTTGTGTGTACTTTGGAATCGTGGGGTGGTGTCGCATGTGGTTTTATTATGGATCGATTCATATCTTCAAATCGATAACTGTCATGGATTTATATCAAGTACTCATCGCTCTACACATGCGCATTTGAATTATCATAAATAAGTTAGAGATTCTAGTAAAAAAGACACACCGTATATTGGATGCGGAACTTCTGGAACGCAGTATATTTCAAATTAGTCAAATCTTTGACTGTGTGGTATTCACAAAGCATCTTAAGTGAAAACTTATAATTTCCTCAAAATCTTATCAAATCTTACAATTTTCTTATGGCAGGATCAATAATGTACACCGCTACAATAATATGTATAATAACCAAGAAACTATTATAGTTTCTGGCAAAATAAACGCAGTTAATTGTTTAACTTAAGTCAAAATATTTAGTTTTCCAATAAGATGCTTTGTGAATACCGGCTCAGATATAAGAAATAATGCTGGTCGACTAAGAATGAGAAGGTCGAAAGTACAAACTCGATATTTTGGGAAAACAATATTTTCTTTCACATATTTTTATAACAAGGTATGGTTTAATGATAATGATAATATCCCTAATCTTTTCTCATTTTTTTATTGGGTGATATTAGATTGGGCGGGGCTAAGGCGGAGTATAACAACGGGTAGCCTTGTTTATCGAGGGTCTATCATTTAATTATATAATTCAATTATTGCTGATGAACAGTATTTATGACACGCTGCTGGGTGCGCTATTAACGTTTAATGGTGTCATAATTATATCAAGTACATTTCTTAAAATGTATTGAATTGGAAAAAAGAGAGTAAAACAATACCTTTGCCATTAAATAGTTTGATATCTTATTTATTTAAGTATTCTCAATAATAGGCGTACTACTACATTTCATGCGTGTGCTACTCGCGTATTTTCGACATTTCTCGCAACATCGTGCGTAACGTCTATGAGTACGCCCCAATCACACCAGATCAGACCCCAAAGTTTTGCGAGGGAGCATGCCCCCGACCTTATAGTTCAATTGTTAATCAACAGCAAAACGGCTAGCTATGCGTCTGATACTATTTACTTCATTTCTATATATTAAACAAAAAAAATCGCAGGTTAAGACCACTAGACTTGCTGTTAGGCACTTTAATACATGTTTTATTCATGTAACCGCTAATATACCGGTCACACCATACGAGCCTTGGAAGAGTGTAATTTTGCGAAATGTGTCGTAAAATACCGTAGAGTACTCGGGAAATCTGTAAACTGTTTAATGGAATTTGGGCTAATATGTTAGGTTGCAAACACACAATCATACAGCATGCATAGAATGATGCATTCCTAATTTTCAATACATTTAAAAAATGAACGAGTCCACATTCTCTCTCTTTTCAAATAACACAATGTTATGTAGACCTCTACGACCACAATCACATTCTCAAATTGTCCGTATTATTCTCATAACGTTCAATGATAACTGCTTCAAATCCTGCCTGCGCAATTCTAGAATCGCGCAGCGCAATTCTAGAATGTGCGGACATTATCGGAATTTCCAAAACGCGCAAGACGATTCTAGAATTGTACTTAATTCTTATAATGCGCAGAACATATATAATCAAAATATTTCTATATCGTCGTGCAAAATAACGTGTTATGAAACACATACAACTATTGATTATTACTTTATTTCTTAGTTTGCACTCAAATCTACAATTTTGTAGGGGGTATGGTGTTTGGCTTTTAGAAGACCGATAAATCCGATCGATGCTGTTTACATATTCCGCCTGTAATAAACGCAGCAATATTCCATAGACTAAAGGGTTTGTGGGTATATGTTCATTAGACTTTGGCCTTTACTAATCTTGCGTAATATACTTCAAATGTGTGTTCTTAATGTACAGAATAGTGTTTTTGTGGAGGGAGTTGAAGCTCCGTGTTAACAAAACACTATGCTCCCCATATGGTCTCCTGGAAAGATGTTTTGCAAACATTTTGACCAAATATGGTTTGGAACCATATATACACAGCAATGGGCATTCACCTCTGACTTTTTAGGAATAAATATGTGTTCCATTAAGCCAGTAGAGCAAGCAATAGCATACGTTATGCAAACGTTCGGAAACACGTGAAGCTTAACGAATGTCAACTTATGGGTAGCCTTATCAACATTTATCATATAGTAGGCTGTCCGTTCATGGTATATTTCTCAACGATAAAGCATTGCTTCTACAGAGGTGACAAAGTTGTGGCATTTTTGGTTCCATTGAAGCATACACAGCGTTAAAGACATGTGTCTCCCTTATGTTGTTTTTGCGATATTGAGCATGTAAACACCGATTTTATCCCGAGTCCGGCATGCATAATTCTCTTTAGATGAACAAATCGAAAGTTTCAATGGGTACTCTTAACGTCGCTGAAGTCCCTATTTTGGTTTTTAAATATGCCTTATTTATTAAATAACCAAAGTTTAAGATTTTGGTAGGTATCATCACTTTTTGTCAGTTTTTAATATTTTGCGTAATTTCGTTAAAAAAACAACAAGGCGTATCATCCGTCCTGTGACAAAAATTGCATATTTTCTTCACAAAAATGGAATATCCATGCTCAACCAACAATTTTTAAGGGCTTTTATGGCAGTGGCTGACCTTCAAAAAGTAAAACACCACACCCTCTACAAAATTGTTGTTTTTGGTTCATTCTATTTTTCAAACAAACCAACCAGTTAGTGTAAATGTTACCTAACACATATGTTTACACGGTACAAAAGAGATATTTGATTTATATCATATTTCCATGAAAATATGTAATGTTCAACATTGTTCAAATATAAGTGGGGCACCTCTCGTATAGTTATATTATCACAATAAAGCATAGTATATTGTGAAGGTCAATTGACAATGCATGTCTGTTAGCACACATTTACTTTAGTGTAGTAAATCCATATGTTCTACATTATGCACTGAGCTACAAGCATCGCCATGATATTGAATGATATGATTTACGTACTTATCAATTGGTGCGTATATACATATAATATTGAAGTATCGATATATCACCAGTTCGGTCGTGTTATATCTGTCACAACGTCTGTTACTGATGTGGTCTGGTTGCAGTAAGTCAAGTCAGACTTGTCTGGTAATATTTGTAGACGGTATGTGTAAACACATTGTCAATAAAATGTATATATTTCATCGGTTTGACCTTTTTTGTATTTGTCAATCATCTTTTATAAATACATCCCTGATGCAATAAATCAATCAGGATCTTTACACCAATGATATTCTTCGGGTACAATGTAAGCAAATGCCTACCAGTAAATTGGCAGCATACATGTATACCGTCCTGCATGGACTAAATGGAAGTATAAACAAATATCTTTTATTCAATAAATGGCGTCACATATTACTGTACAAAATGAACGTTCCATATCATTACTGTGTTCAAAACCATAACAAAATAGATAATACAATATTCTAAAAACCGAATACCTTTTGACCTCGGTTGTTGGTGACCATGAAATTAATGAGCCACTGCATTTCTTGCTTGAAATCATTTCTGGGACAGAATATACTTTATTTCCGTATTTCGCACCGGTATCCAACCTTTAAAATAAGTGTCTTAATAACTTACTCTTACACAATAATGATACAGCATTGGCGTCCATTGCCGCCGCTTTAATTACATTACTGTAATAGTTTACATAAACGACATCGCCACCCCTTTACATATATTTTTCAACCTGTTATATCGTACATGATTCTGTATAAAATATGAAGATATAGTGCATTACAATTGATTTCGTTTACGCAAACGCAGCATTTACACACTGGTACACGCAACTTCCCATTCTTCATTGTCCGAAAGGAGTTTAATGTCAGATATAAATACGATGTCGTTATTTAATGGAGTCACTACACACAAGACATGGTCGTCAAGGGTAACATTTCCTTGTATTTATTGGACAGAACGTTCTACTGTATCGTATTTAATACCATTTATGGGTTCATCTTCCGAGACCCATTTTATTACAACATTTCTGGAGTTTAACATATCTGTCCTCTTAATGAAGACATGTTACGAGATTCTGAGTACGCGATTATGTTTATTAGCAGTTTCTTTACAGGTGAAATACGGTTAATGAGAATTTAAACTCTACTTAAGCAATCCACATGCAGACACTGACACATTACTCTGTAGGAAAGATCATCAATAAAGTTGGGAACAGTGTTCTACAAGTAGGGCGCTCGATCGCTATGTGATTGTGAGGTCCCGGGTTTGACCCCGTCTGGATCACTGGTTAATTTTTTCTGATGATTATTACATACAACGCTTTCTGGAAAGTCACAAAATAGTTGTTTACAAATAAAAATCCTGTCTTAAGTTACCATAAATATACTGTGACACTTAGTGTACCTCTTTTCTTAAAGAACGCCCGTTTCAATAGGTAGCTGAATGATCATAGCACTGACTGAAAGCAGCCCTAGCAAATTGGTTACTTAACTTTTTGGATGGCATAATACATGTACAACTACTGATCAGGTGCTGGTTTTTAAAATGATCTAATGCTTTTCTGTCGTTTTTTAATTCTTTGGTTTCGCTGTCAAACTATGCATATCGTTCCATAACTAGATCACATCATACATGAACGTTTTATCGCAACAATCTGTTACACACTACTCGCTTCATAATCTAAACACCGCATTTTCAAGGAGAAACAGGAAGTAAAAGGCCAGTGGTGTATTAATTCACAAAATCCTCTTTTATCCGGTATATTGCACTCGACATTGAGTTATTACTTTAAATCTGATGAGCATACACTTTTCCATTATCCGTGAAAATAGTTCTAGTTCATTATGTTCGCTATGATAGCATCGCAATAGTTTCATCTACGAATGCTCATAGCGTTAAGATTATTTTCATTAGACATACCATTATATGATGTTTGTGTATTTTTGTCCTTGAGTGTGCATTCATTCGTTCGACATGGTAGTTGAACTGTAATTTCATATACAATGCGGAAATTGTATGTTATCTGTATAAATGGTTGAAAATGGTATGTTTTCTGCTGTATAAATGATTGATAATGTTATACAATGCGGAAATAGTATGTTTTCCGTATAAATGATTGAAAATGTGTAGATGCAAGAAGCCCAAGAGTATCATTGGTACACCAAACAGTGGTATAAATCCTATTACAGTGTATAATCAACACTTTAAATGCAACGTTAGAGGGTAAATAGCGATTTAAATATAATTTAGTTTGTGATGCTGACAAATTCCCTTTTCAGATACTACATATGCATCGCATTAACACCATAATTGTGTCGAATAAATACACCCAATGTCAACAATTCGTCAACTCAACCTTGAGAGTTTGCAGTTGCCCTAGAAAAGTATGATGTACATCTTCTGGTGCACGATGTTATTTCACTATATAGTGTTGTCTTTTATGATGTGTTCCGTCTTTGATGTTAGTTGCTACGTAAAATATCGACCATTTCAGAGCAGTGCTATTTATTTGTTTAATAAATCATATATATGTTGTAGACGTACATCATGGTTGCTAGCTGATATCAAGTTACGCGCCGTTGTATGTTAAAAGTTTACAGCCAGGAAGTGCGCGATTTAGTAGACAAGACCACTCTCCATAATGCAATATACGTCGACGGATAGGGTTGCAAATACGTCTTGCTTTTACTTTTCATTGAACCGAACATTAAGACAAGCACATAAATCTGTCTCGTATCGTTTACAAACGTGTTATACATCAAATATATAAAATTGTTTATAGTCACAACATGTACAGCAACGACGTTTTGTTCATGTTAGGGAGATGAATATCATACCAGTCTGGATATTCCGTAATTTTATGATGTCTGTCAGATGGCAATCGTGCTTTATGGAAGAGTTATATTATGTGACATCAAGGAGTATAGTGCGCCCAGGATAACGAGAAAGGCGGTAAAAGTGGTATAATCCACATGGGTGAAAAAACCATGCGTGCACGATGTTATTTTAGTATACAATCGTACATACGCGTTTATTCAAGCAACAAACTTTGCAACAGTAGACCGATCCGGTCAATGCTTATAAGCATCACATTATCCTGGGCGCACTATATATAGTTATATTATCACAATAAACATAGTATATTGTGAAGGTCAATTGGCAATGCATGTCTGTTAGCACACATTAACTTTAGTATAGTAAATCCATATGTTCTACTTTATGCACTGAGCTACAAGCATCGCCATGATATTAAATGATACGATTTACGTACTTGTCTGTTTGTGCGTGTGTACATACATTAGTATTAAAGTATCGATATCTCACCAGTTTGGTCTGGTCGTATTACATCTGTCTCAACGTCTGTTACTAATGTGTTCTGGTGGCAGTAGGTCAAGTCAGACTTGTCTGATAATATTTGTACACGGTATGTGTAAATACATGATCAATGAAATGTATACACGTACTTCATTCGTTATATATATTTGCATTTGTCAATCGTCTGCTATAGAAACACTCCTCAAGCAATACATCAAAAGGGATCTTTACACCAATGACATTGTTTAAGTGAACAAATGTCTACCAGTAAATTGGCAACATACCTGTATACTGTCCTTGACTAAATGGAAGTATAAACAAATAAAAGCGCGTAACATATTACTGTAAAAAAGGAACGTTCCATATCATTATTATGTTCATAACTATACCAAACTACACAATACATGTAAGTATATAAACAATATTCTTAAAACCGAATTCCTTTTGACCTCGGTTGTTGACTTCTATGAAAGTTACGTATTACTGCATTTCCTGCTTGAATACATTTCTGGGACAGCATATCCTTTATTTCTGCAGTTCGTGCCGGTCCCCGACTTTCCAAATAAGTCTATTAATTAATTGCTCTTTCACAAGGATGTTACAGCATTGGTGTCCTTTGTCGTCGCTTTAATATCATTACTGTTATAGTTTACTTGAACGACAATTCCAACTCATTTTCATATCTTTTTCAACTTGTTATATCGTAAGGGGTTCTGTATAAAATTTGAAGATCTAGTGCATTACAATTTAGGTCGAATTACGCAAACGTAACATTTACGCAATGATACACGCTCTGTTTCGCATCCTCCCATTCTTCATTTGTACAATAGGAGTTTAATGTCAAGCATAAATACGATGAAGTTATTTAACGAAGTCACTACACACTAGGCATGGTCGTCAAGGGTACCTTTTCCTTGTATTTATTAGACTGAACGTTCTACTATATCGTATTTAATACCATTTATAGGTAAAAGTTCCCAGATGTTCATCTTCCGAGACCAATTTTATTACAATATTTCTGGAGTTCAACATGTATGTCCTCTTAATGAAGACATGTTACGAGTTCATAAATACGCAATTATGTTTAGTAGCAGTTTCTGTGAAGGTGAAATACAGTTAATGTGAATTTAAACGCTGCTTAAGCAATCAACATGCAGACACTGACACATAAGTTTGTAGAAAAGATCATCAATACAGTTGGGCGCGGTGTTCTACAAGTAGGGCGCTCGCTGAGTGATTGCGAGAACCCGGGTTAGACCCCATCTGGTACACTGGTTAATTTAGCTGGGGATAATTATCATACATACTTCCCGGAAATGTATTTATATAAGTCCCAAAATACTTGTTTAAAAATCCAAGTGCTATCTTAAGTAACCATAAAACTACCTGTTACTAAAATAAATGTTTGTATATATACCTTTTTTCTTCAAGAATATTGTCTATGTAACACATAATAATGCAGCACTGTTGAAATAAATATATTGAGACAAAAACTATAAAGACTACCATTATGTAATGTGTGCGTTTACTTTGTCCTTGAGTGTGTATTCAATCTTTCGACGTTGTAGTTGAACTGCAAGTTCATATACAATACGGAAATGGTATGTTTTATGAATAAATGATTGACAATGTTATAACATGCGGAAATGTATGTTTTCTGAAGTATATATAAGATTGTCAAGAACTGTAATTGCATATCGAGGGTTGCCCGCAAAACTATAGTAACTACATATGATTAAGGAAGGACTTACTACAGTCTTACAGGCCCCCCTCGATATACAATGAGGAAATTGTATGTTTTCTGTATAAATGATTGACAATGTGTGGATACAAAAAGCCCAAATGTATGATTGGTACACCAAACAGAAGTATAAATCCTATTATAATCAGCAATTTAAATGCAACGTTAAAGAATGAATATAATTTAGTCTGCGTATGCTGACACATTCTCGTTTCATATATTGCATATGCATCATGTTATCACCATATTTGTGACTAATACAATAGTGAACAAGAAAAATGTTTGATGCAAGGCATCAAACGGAAGCCGTAATGTTTTGGTGTACAATCTGACAGGAAGAAACTCAAGGAGTGGTGTTCCAAACCAAAACTGTAAATGTGTCTGAACATCACGGATAGCCCTGCTTTTGTTTTGTCACTGAAGACAAGTCATTGTCATACGGTCAAATAATAAAATGAACTGAGCTTACAATACAATACGAGAAATCGTTTGTTTTCGACAGTGTACATGTATATTTGATTCCAATCTCTCGTTATATAACAGTCAACTGGTAGGGTGTTTTATGACTCTATAAATACACACTGATAGTGATCTCCTTCTGATGTCTTAGTGGCCTCTTGCTGATATCATGCTGGTTCACCGGTTAGGCAATAAAGAAAGGCGATAATCCGAAAATGCAATATGCTCGAGATATAGTAAATCTAGTACGATCTATATGTTACTTAATTCACTAAATATGAAGACGACCCCTCACCTAACTTAACGTTATTAATTGTTAACTTCAAGATTACGTGTATTATGTAACATTAATTAGACAGCAAACGAAAGCAAAATACACATCTTTAATTTTCAATTCCCGTTTGTTTTCGGCATTCTATATGTTGCTATTTGACTACAACAACAAGAGACTTTTCGACAAACAATCATAGAACGTCGTGTTTGGTTTCGGCATTAAAAACAATTTAAAATCAGCTGTAACAAAATACTTGAATAGAAATTCTATAACTTTACTTCAGTGAAGTATCAATTTCGTATATGGTCATTTGAAATTTGAAAAGTGATTTATGTTTCAATATTAAAAATTGATTGAAAACACAGTTTGATGCGAGTTATCGTTTGTTTTCGGCATCCTTTATTTATTAAGTTGTTTTCGACTTTGTGACACGAGCCCTTTCATTCGAAATCCGAGACAATAGGGCTAATTTATTATTATAATGTAATTGATTTATGCACGTGTAACAAAAATGAATTAAAAATTAATAATTAGACTTGTGAAGTCTGACAGTCAAAAGTTCACATACGACAGTCGTATTTTAGCATACACCTAGATTTAACAAGAAAAGACAATCTGACATTAACGCTTTATTGGAACTTTGGCACTTTGTGCATATATGAGCCCATATACTTTTAAACCAAGAGTATTGCTTTACTATCCTTTAACTACGACCTTAAAATAGCAAACTCTGAACCAAACGTTAAAAATAAAATAATCAAATAAAAATTCTATGAAAGCATGAACGGCAACATTTTTAACGAAGACGACGTTCGGGAAAAGGGGAGTAACTCTAATGTTGATCGTGGCGGTATTTTAGAAAAAATCAAATTAAACGATTATTAATTGAACGAATACCAAGATTTTGAACACATGTCTTATATTTATAATACTTTATCTATTAAAGTTTAAAATAAGAACAAAAACCGCAACATAAAAGAAAATACCAATTGTTTTCGGCAATTCTGATTTGTTTTCGGTTGTTCAGTAATACCGCCTAGCGTGCAGCGATTCTCACGACGTGCAAAAAATATTATGGACACGCCGGTTCGAAAGGGTACTGGGCCGAGTCTTGCCGAAAAAACTTGCTAGTTTACGTTTATTTAGCCATTACTGGTCATTATAATGCGTAATATTGTTTATCAACCCCATATTGTTAGTTAAAAACAAGTATGTGGGTAAAAAAGTTAATATTTGGGTATATTTGGGTAAGTTTTGGGTATATTTGGGTGTTTCGTGCCGCCGCCTAGACTGGTACCACGTATGAAAATAGTGTTGACGTAGACAGAAAATGAGACACGTGGTACCAGTCTCATGATAACCGATTCATGCGGTATAGCTAAATACCGAACAGGTAAACAGAAACCAATTACCGAACAGAGATTCTGTTCGTACGTCGGTAATAGTGAAAACATAATTAATTAAGTCAAAATCCGTATATTCTGTATATCATTTTTACATAATTGTAGTTTACATTAGTTTTACAGACTATCTGTGTTTAAAATAAGCATTATTGCTTATGTTCGGTAATTGATTTATGTTCAGCAGTTCGGTATTTGGCTATACCCCTTCAAATTGGGAGAAGTGATTTAGAAACTTTGAGGAGTTGCTATTATAAACTTATTTTAGTGAATATTTATATAAAAAATGGATTCGTGCAAAAAATAATATTAGTAATATTTTTTTAACCGTTGATTACATGTTTTTGTATCATTTTTGTGCATTTTAGTGAAATTTTCTTCATATTTCTTCAAAATTATTTCTCCCCAAATTGAGCAACATCTACATGTGAGAATTTTACATTGCATTCCAAGAAGGAAGCCGCTTATCGCGGCTTCCTAATGACAACAATTTGTCAGCTCAACCTTGAGATTTTGTATTTAATATCAGAAAATACTCATTTATACTGCGCACTTAAGAAAACGTATACTTATCAAGCAACTATTGTGTTAACAAAACTATCTTATTCCATGATGCACTTTGCATATTAAAAAATATATGTGTGCATTTGATGGATAAATATTTGTTTTGTATGAAGTACTTTTGCATCGCTTACACCATTTGCATCATTGAAGCACGGCAACTCGCACATAATATGCTTTCTTACAAGGTATCTAATGTTGTAACATTAATTTACGAAAGGTTCAATCGTCATTTTGATAAAATATTACCAGATCTCCATGCTTTATATTTATAATATAATGCGAAACAAAAGCAGTTCGCTAAACAAACTTGTTTGGTTACGTGTCACTGCGATTGCGTCAGATCATCATCAGATTTAATGCATTTGTAAACACGTTAGTATGGCAACCTTTTTTTCGTTTTGTAAAATATCAGAGTTCGTTTATTTATGTTTACTCATGCTCAAATTGGAAATAGGTATAGGTATATGAGGTATATGTGACGCACTCAATGTTTTGTTTTTATGACATTTCTGAAATGCCCGAAGTAAGGCAAATACAAACATAACTTACATTTTTATTTCAACGTTGCATAACTATAAAATGCTCATAATCGGAAAACGTTGTTGGTGTTATGTTGTTTTCTGGTGTTTGATGACTAACGGGAAAGCAATCAACACACCAATGTCGTGGAAAATGTGGTTTGCTCTGAATATCATGTTTGACTGCCTACGTGATTGGTTTCTCTGTCGGCGATGGGACTTCAAAATATATACAAAAACAACAACAAGGCTGACGGCACACAAAACGAAACAACTAATAACGCTGATTGGTAGTGGACCTTTTTCAAATAACGCCCATTATAAAATTAGTGTGAGTTGTGTACGATTTTGAATGTGAGGCACAAGTCAACAGACAACAGAACAAAAAGGATACTATAAAATACACCAAAAAACATTGACACGGATTCAAAACAACATTTACGCGACAGCCTATTAACTGCAATATAAACACGGATCACACATGCAGTCTACTGTCACCTGACGTTATACATATTTTAATTTCAAAATTTATTTCATTCAAGGTTTACATGATTAGTTGTCGACTGCAACAAATGCAAGTCAGTGCTTATTCGTGGTCAGACCGGAAATCTCGTTTACCGACGTACGGGACGGTAAGAGCCTGTTTCTACCAGAAATAATATAATTATGTCCAGGCACATGTTAATATATAAAATAGACACTTATTGTTATGATATCTTAGAACGTGGACGTCTGTTTTCATATTGATTTATTTCGATGTCTGTTTCAAGCATTCATTACATTAAATCTCATTGCAAAACACGATTGTACAGGGTCAATTGATTGTGGAAATTTTGAAGTCGAAGCAATGGGAAAACCAACTTAACAGAACAGCCTCAGGACGTTGGTATTGTTTAACTGTCGTTGGTCGGCAAAAAGTTTGTGTACTCTGTAGCATCCGTTATTTATCATATCACCCTGGAAGGAATACCTAAAAGTGTCTCTTATTTCAGCGTAAACATTTGGTAATCATATCTAATTAGATCGAAAGGCAAATAGTTTTGCGGCAATTTTATGTTCTTCTATTGACTACAGGGTAATAATTACAGATAACATCATTTTAAGACGCACGCTGGCATATTCCCTCATTATGTGGGTAGTTTACCTGTTTTCACCAGAGGCTAATTGATAGTTTGGTGTTCCTCATTGCTTGACTACTAATGCCATTATTGAGTAATGTTTAAAACAAAAAAATGTGATTAATACAAAAATGTAGTAGTCAACTAGAGGTTAACCTGTTAATTACAAATTTCTACAAGTAAATATTGACATACAATAACTTTCAGACGTTGGACCAGGCATAATACCCGATGCTTTCTACAAGAGTTATCAGTTTCAAATTATATTATACCAATTAAGTTACGAGGTTGCGTTCAATATAAAATATCCATTTAATTTGCATTTTTCTAAGATAACATTAACTAAAGGCGAATCCTACGATGTTTAATAGTACGTGTATGTTTCTATAGTTGCATCAACAATTACGTAATGTATTTATTTTTGAAGAGGTTATATGTAGGTATACAAGCCCTACTTTCATGTAAAGCATAATTTATGTCATATGTGCAGTAGTGATTAAAAACGTACTGAAATTGTTCATTAAACTGCAACATACAAAACGTTAACTGAATCCTGATGCATCCACCCAGGGATGTTCTGATATACATTGTCTTGAATTTGAAATACTCTTATCTTGTAATACAATTAATTAACTTGGCTAATGATGTTTTTGTGGAAGGAATTTACATTTGTTACGGTATTAAACATTTGGAATAAGATTATTTCACCTAATATAATTGTAGTGGACAATTATTCTCAAAACGCCATTGTGTCTACTACTAACCCAGGTAAAATACAACATGCACACTTATCTGGCAATTAAATGTAGCATAGCAGAATAGATGATGGTTCTAGAAATGTAAAAGTAGTTCCAGAATTCAACGTTGTGTCTTATTTGTGACCCCAACGACATTGCGTAATGAACACGCACTTACGTCCGACTGCATAATACTTTAATATCAATACAGCTATATCATAAGACGTTTTTTAGAACCCTAGCTTATTATGTCTTTAAGAACTTACTCCGTGGTTGTCTGATCAATCTACATTGTTGCGTTTTCAATGACAATCAATCACAATGTTTTTAGTACATGATTGTAACGTAATGCATCATTGCACGATTTACGCGCAATGAGGTATTAGATCTACATCACTTTGGAACCATCTGTATATATCCGAACGTATTGCAGTATATCAGGTTTATAAAGAGAGATAATATCTAAAGTAAAATAAGTTTAGCCTATAGGGGATAATACGTGTGTTGAACTTCTTACTTATTGTAAGATGGAATTTCTTCAATCTTTCACAGATGAATACCCATACTGTCGAGATGACTGTAATGTCAAGGATGAACAACTTGTCGCATCCATGTTTCCAGAATGATGGCCCTTTGTTCTGTTTACTATATACCTAATAGTAAAACACTTTCACTGCTCTTTTCCTATTTACAGTGATATGTGCTATAATGGGGGTAACGTGTAGCCTATGAACTCATTTCTAGGTTAGTTGTATATTCTCTTTACATACAATGTACGTGGTAATTATTGCTACATTTAAAATGGTTCTTACGTACAGAATTATGTTTTGTAGCAGTTTATGTGTAAGTGAAATATGATTATTGTGGCTTCGAACCTTGCTTGAACAATCCCAACGCAGAAGATGCCGAACTGTCAAAATAAGTAGTGAGAATATAATTTAGATGACATAAAAAATCATGTAAATATTGAGCAGGTGGTGGTTTTTATGACCCAATAATTGTCTTAACATCCGTATCACTCCTTTCATCGTTTACGTGCATAATGATTTAATGACAAACAGTGCTCATAGAAACAAGATCGCATGGTACATGCATGTTTTATCAAAACTCTGTCTGTGATGCACCATTTGCTTTATATATTGTAAACTGTATTTCCAAAGAGAAGCAAGAATTATACGTTATTTATTTATTTTATTTCCGAACTCCTCTTTTGAACTCTGGTCCATTGCATTTGACAATGTGCGATGTTTCAAAGACAACGTTGAATCAGAGCGACATTGACATATTACTATTCCGTGCAAATAGTTCGTGTACGATACGTTTTGCTCTGATAGTGTTGTCCGATTAACAGATTGTCTTAGCGTCAATATTTCCAGTAGCAAATTGTATATTAGATATCTGACTGACATGTAGTGTTATAAGTCTATTAGTTGAACTGCGAATGCCATAAGCTGCAATACAGACAGTGTTTGTTACTTTGTGTAAATGCTTGACAATGTGTACCTACAAGAAACCCCACACGATAGTCTACACCAAATTATAATTAGCAAATTAAATGCAACATTATAGTATAAATGACGTTGAAAATGTCTACTAATGCTGACAATGTCCCGTTCAAGACATTGCATGTGCATCGTATTACAAAATGAAACACCATAATGGAGACAAATAAATACTGTAATAGGCAACAACCTATCAACTCAACATCGCGTGTTTGCATTAAATATCAGACACTATATAATAATAATCATATATAACTGTCATACAACTATCCATACTTATAAAACGATACTTAATTATCAAGCCATTAAGTTAAACGTGTTTAATATACTATTTTATCTCAGAAAACACTTATTTTGAAATATCTCTTTGCTTGCGACGTATACACACACACACTAAACATGCATTAGGTGCATTTATGTGTATTATATATATTTGTGGCTCATACTTCCGAGGCACTTAACTATGAACTTAAATAAAATGTTTAAAACGGCAATACTGCTTACAACCTGTCACTGAATGATAAAAGCAACCTTTGTGTTATTATTTATTCTCATTATTTTAAGACAATAACAAAATTACATATTCGTTTTACACTTAAAGAGCCATACCCTTATTTCTATGGAATCTGATGCAAACATTGCAGTGTGCTACCTACAAGACACGTTATAAGGATAACTGGTATAAGTTCTAGTTCAAAGAACAGTGGAATATTTACTAGCTAAATCAGAGACAGGAAGAAGTAACGAGTTACGCAATTACTAGATAATAACAAAATGTTACCATCAATGTTGGTAGTATTAATCTATTTATACGAGTAATCTGAAAGCGTATTTTTCTTGCCAGCTATGTCATAGACTATATCAAATAACTATAAATATTCCTTCGTGACAACGTCCAAATGTTCAAAACAATATTTACTTTATGAATATAAATAGGCACGAGACAATTTCAATACCAATAAACAAACGTGTTCACATGCATTTGATTCGTGTAAGATAATCATCGAATTTAATTTAATGTAAACATGTTGCTTTTGAAATTGTTTTTTACTTTTTATGTAAACTACGGGGGTATGTTTATTAATAGTTACCATGTTCCCATTGGAATTGAAATTTGTGCTCGATGACACGCAACTGAATGTTTGAAATGTATAAGTCGTCATTGCGACACTGTTTAGCATTCCCAAAATGGCCGAAGTAAGGCAAATACAAATATAATTTACATTGTCAATTACACTATGCTTTTCCAGGTTTCATAACACGAACATTCTCCTAATCGGAAAGCATTTCTGTTATAGGTTTAAACTAAAGTTTTGCCTCATTTCTTGCTTGATGGTGACTGTGGAAAAGTAATGAACTCGTCAATGTCGTGGCGATGTGTTTGGCCGCCAGCATGTTCTTGTTCAATGTCAGTGTCTGGGCAGAATCATGTACGATGACAAAACATCGAAACTGAAATAACGGAGCACGGACAAAATAATGTAATTTTATAATTTTGTATGAAGGAGACCAATGTGAAAATGATGTTTTTAAAATTATTATTTTTATCATCTTGGAAAGGGAAGCGCAATCCTAAACACTTACAGCTCAATAACAAAAAAAAACATAATAAAAACACACACAAAAATGAACAAGAACTAATGAAACAGTGAACAGGTGCAAGACATTTTCTCCGAAAAGCTAGTCCTTTAGGCGGTCTGCTACTTTATTCCCTATAATTCCCTATAAATAACTGCACACACGTATGTTACGTGTATCTTGCCTTCGGTAGATATCTCACTTTAAAAGTATCATTATTCAATGTTTACATTAAAAGGTTGTCGTAAACGACGAATCCAAGTGTTGCATGCTTTATCTGGATCGACTTGAATATTTATGGCATGCATTTATTACTTTAATCCTTATTGCAAAAACTCACACTTGTACATGTTAAATTGATGCCGCTAGGTTATCCGACTGCCTTTCATCATGAAAAAATTGGTAAACCAACTAAAACAGAAAGAAACAGCCTCAAGGTGTTTGCATTGTAATATCATTCTGCACCGGTCAGATCGGCTAAATTACGTGTAGCAACAGTTATTTATTATATCGTCCTGAAGGAAATTACTGAAAACGTCTCTTATATCAGCGTACACAATTTGGTAATAAGTTCTATTAAGGACGGCGAATAGCTTTTTGCGTCATTTAAAGGTTCCACTACTACCCACAGGCAAATAATTTCATCAAACAACATTTTGTACACGCTGTCACAGTCCCTAATTTTGTGCGCAATTACATCTTTTCACCAGTGGCTTATTTATAGTCATGCCTTCCCTAGTGCATTAACACAAATGTCATTATTGGGTAATGTGTTATCGCACAGGCTAGCGGAATGACCAAAATGACAAATTAACGGTTGATGTGAATGTAAATATTTGCGTGAAATCCGACAAACGCAAACCTATAAGAAGCAATCCAGTTAGTTTAAATGCCCAGCATTTGAGCACCATGGACAATACACGGTTAATACATTGTAGAAATTCGGTTATGCTATCAGACTGCCTTTTAAGATGATGTAAAAACAGAAAATAACATCCTCAAGGTGTTCGTATTGCAATATCGCTTTGTGCCAGTCGCAATCATTTGGTAATTAGTTCTAATAATGACGGCATATGGTTTTGCGTCCTTTATATGTTCCACTACTGGCCACAGGGCAATAATTTCACACCACATGCTTTTGTTCACGGTGACATAGTACCTCATTATGTGGGCAATTAAATATTTTCACCTGAGGTAAATTTATAATACTGGTGTTCCGCAGTGCATGAACATTAATGTCATTCTACGGTAATGTTTTATTGTCTAGGCTAGCGGCATGAATTGTTTAACAATTAATGAACTTCATGAGTGAAAAGATGGACCTGACAAACATGAGCCTGTGGGAGTAGTCGAATAAAGGCAGATCAGTCAGTAAACAATGTCTAGTAACACTATATATGTATACAAATTATAACATGTATAATCAATACCACGACAATTAACAAACACAAATCCCTTAAGTCGTCCAATGATAGCTATCTTGTTACAATTAAGGTATACAGATACAAAACAATTGTGGACTATGGCATAAGGTCCACAAGCGCGTATGCGAGCTGTCTATCTGGAATGCAGTTCACCTAAAGAGGTACTTCCTATAACTTCGGTCGTTTAAATCAATTTACAAAATATTTGTCATTAAAAATGAATGCTACACGAACACGTAATTACAGCAGAAAACTCCCAAACGGTATCGTAAAATTATACAGAACAATTCCGTAATGAGCCGGATCAGTCGCCAATTTATTGAGTATGACTTAAACACGAATAGAACACTGTTCTTTGAAAAGGACGAAGTTGAACTCGTATTCCGTATGTATGATTCAATAAAATAATTATTGAACTGTCCGGAAAGAACGTACAAGAGCAGTATATTAACTCTAGTTTCCGACAGGACATGATCATTTGGCATGTATAGATTCAAAGTTATACCATTCTTATTCTCGGAAACGTTTTTCGTGCCTGGCGATACAAAGTTGTAATAATAACGTCTTATTTGTTGTTACATGATTGAATAAGCGGTTTGATATTATATCTTATTCTATTATGTGTATGCCATTTAGCAAAGAACACATTAGTCAATCTTTCCTGACAATTTATCAGATCACATTCACTTGATGACAGTCGTCCCTTGCAGATTTAGTGAATGCAACAGGACAATACAAGTAACGCATTACAAAAAAATCTAACAAAACTGAAGTTTTTAGGCTGTGAATTTTAGGCTGAGATTTACTCATTACTTAGTACTCTCTTACATGCCATTGTTATCGGAATCTAACAATGAACGGCTCAAATATTGCAATAGCTTAATGATGTATAGTTTATCTCAGATCGTTTACACTGTGAACTAGTGCTTCACATATGAACACACACAAGAGATACATGCCTACTATTAGTGTCTTTGTCTATCATTTATAGATTCAATTCAATCACAATACTCGTATAGACCATCTGCATTGATTGCTCCCGAGAAACAATACATCGGGACTGATTACCGTCTCGTCTTGATTTATTGTTTCTCACTTGGGAAATATATGCATATTGTCTAAGTGAACTTATGGAGGACATTCTGTCTTGAAGCACGAAGGTTGGTTATACTTTCCTTCATTTAGGTAGAATTGTTTTACCGGTATTACACGCTTTGAAAACGTTATTCCTTAGTTATTTATCTGTATATTTTTTCTGTTATATTCGGTTTCATTTTTCAAACAATAACATGGACCAAATGACTGCGACGGATCGTTTTTGTGTCCTTCGCGTTACACAATGTTATATCTGTTAAAAGTTTCCAACCCTGTTCGACTTTTTTATATAAGCTTTATCCACGAAATGTATTCCCTAACAATGTTTATAATAATAAGTGGTTGGAAGTCGGACATAAAATGCAAATATAAAAGAATTGTCGATGAGTTTAATTATATATACCTTTGGTATTTAATGTATGGATTATCTTATATGATTTAAAGACGATTGTTGCTTGGACGCTTGCTTGGAAGGGAATACATGTACATTAAGTAATGCAAACCTGCGACCTTCATTCGGAATAAGAGCTGTGGACAAAAGCCTTTGTTAATGAATGAATTGATGGTGTTTATAATAGACCTACCCCGTATCTCCAGAAATCTGTAGGTACAAATAGTTTTTTACCGTTATAATCCTTGTGTCACTAGAACATTCATATCTGGACAATAGAGTTGGGGTCAGTTGTGTTTGTATATGAATACAAAATCAGTCTAACTAGGCCAGATGTGTTTGTACCTACACGTAAATTAAGCGGAAAATCATCTTGTACTGAGTTCCGGGTATCAACTATTCCATGGCGACCGTCAAAACGTTTTAAAATTAGCAACAACCAGACGAGAGACACAAGTTGTAGTTCTTGTGTTAGTTAAATGTCTATCTATTTTTGGTGCATCCATCGGAATTAAAACTTATTCATCGTTTCTTGTGAAGAGACGAAGATAAATCATGATTTCTCTCTTTAATGGTATATACCACACAAGAAATCTACTCTACGTATGACGTGTATGTCAGCAAGACGGCGAACTACATCTACACTAAAGTAGTGCTCATTCTTTGGTATTTAATCTTGATCAACATTAAAGGTTAATGTTCATTGCGTCAATAACGGTATGAGAAAATCCGACAGTTATAGCTTGGCTATTTTGACCTGAGCCTGACCTTTATACAATAATATATTACAAGGTTCTTGCTTTAAATATATCAATTTCGGCAAGCAAATCGTGCGATATCGGTATTTCAAATTTGTGTTTGATATACTGTAATACGTTAGGATATGTACAACAATTCCCAAGTGATGCAAATCTCAACTCGCATTGAAAGTAAATGATAAAATGTGGCGTATGTTGAAGTCATGCACAATGAATCATTATGATTGATTGTCAGATTTAAACACATCGATATGGATTTTCAAGTTAAATGGGGATTAAAATTCTACCTTTCTGAACATGTATTTGTATTAGTTACATTTGTATGATGAAAGTATTATAATTATTCATATTTTCGCCCTAAAGAAAATTTCTCTACAAGACAGTGAGTATTCATTTCTATAATCTTGATCAATGTTAAAGGTTCAGGCCCCTCATATCAGTAACACTAACCATACATATGGATCAATATGTCGTAGGTGAAAGCAATCTTAATAGATCTTTCGAGCTACATCTTCGACACTACAAAACTAATATGTTCACTTCAGACGTTCGGGTTCTGTAATGATGATGCATATAACGATATGAGTTTATAAGTGTTAATTATATCAATAGTGGTATCAGTACATTGTATCTTCTACACAATTACCCCCTCTCCCGTCCTTTGTCTGCATACATCATACTTGCAGACACAGGAAATGGTTGGAGATTTTTCCTTGTGATCAACTCATAAAGAGTTTATGTTGATTTAGACACATTACCGTAAAGACATGACTTTAATGATGAAGAATATAATATAATTCATATTACGCAATTTGAATAATGTCACGTAATGCATACAGTGTGGGAAATCACGTGACTAAAATGGTACCCAACACTTTGAAATTGATCGCGAAAATATGGATACTTCGATAGTTTTTCGATTCTTGGTATGTACTCCTTTGTTATTCTTACTAGTTATATAGTGCAGGCTATGCGAAATTTAACGCTCTTTCGAATGGTACATGTGTCATTCCTGTAATCTGTCTGGTTTCTGAGATACCTTCGAGGTTTTAAGGCGAACCAGGGACATATTTTGCCGATATTCCTAGATAAAATACACAAAAACAGTGTTTAATGGAAATATTTTCGACCATGTTCAGGTGTTAGTATTTTATTGTATTCGGTAAAGAGTTTTTTTTTAAAAATAGTTACTCTTTCATACTTTATTGGTATTTAAATACGTTTTTTCTGCAAAAAAATGACAATTTATTGAAATGGTACTTTCCACGGAACAACAATGTTGTGATACAAAACACGGATCGTTTTAAACTTGTATATTAGAGTATGTAACCTTTTTTCGGCATCGTCTTTTTTATTTAGTATATTTTTATTAATATGCTTACTTAAAGTTGCCTAATAATTGTTTTCGTCTATTCTTTCACAGAAAAACAGCATCAAAGAAACATGGTGCCGAGATAATTGGAATCGAAACTGCTCTGAATCAATTGAAGGAACAAGAATGAGTCGTGTTATAGTACAAAAAAATCAATGTTACGATTCTGTATTGACTATGGCATCATGGTCCGCAAACTTGAATAAACAAGAAATAAATGAAAGATACAGTAGTCTCGTGTATATGTGATCAATTGTTTTCAAAATTTAAACTTTGTCATTTCGATTAGAACTCTGTAAAAAATCTGATCAGAACAGATAAACCTAATTAATTAACTAACTAATGAAATTGTCTCGATATTATGTCATTAATGCTTTAAATAAATGCCACAGAGTTTATCGGTAAATTGAAACATATTATGGAATTTCATTTCTAAATTATGTAAAATAGGTGGCATATCGAGTGTCTACAACACCACTGCAACAAAACAAGGCAATGCGACTTCTTCGGATTTAACTTAGTTCGCATTATTCTGTTTCATGCTAATAAAGGTGTGACTTTCATTTTCTGGAGTAATGTCTTTGTTGCGCATTATTTTATTCAATGCATACTTGTCGATTTTTTCTTTTCCCTCTCCGGTAGCTCAGTGGACGCGTTTTCCGGCGAAAATCCGAGTGGAGGCACTCGTATGCCGGTCATATTTCTGCAGAAAGGTGACTGGCAAGAAAGGTTGTGCTCTGCATTTTTACTACCAAATGAAGACAATAGGTTCAAAATTATCTGTGTCATATGCATTTGAAAACTAATTTTGGTTGCCTACAAAAATCAACACCATATCCACTGTCAAGTTTTTAAATCCGTTAGGCCAGCGACCCTTGATTTATATATTGCTTCTGACATCTTTGCTCTGTAATACATTGAAGAGCTGTTCATAATGATCTACTTCAGTATTTAAAAAAGTCGACTAGATTTATTTGTGATGCTACATTATTAACTGTTTATACTTATATATAATAAATACTATTGAAGAACCGTTTTGATTTTATCTAATATATAAATGTTTTCTGATTGATATCTTTGTGAGTATTTCGAAATTCAAAATATAATTTCGGCTGCAATTTTAATGAGATAACATAAGAGCTAAAATATACTCCTTGTTCGTTGATACAGATTGTATACCTTTATGAACACTCATGTATGGTCTATATTCGGTAATCAATGTATTTCGAATCACAATGAAAAGAAAAAATGCATTATATCGTCATTTCTTTTCTTTTGTTATTATCGAATTTGATAATGCCTCTGATCAAATATATAATAATGGATAGGATGACCGATTATTAAAGTTCAAAATGCCAATAAAGTAAATGGACAACAACCTATTATATCTGGGTGTTGTATTTAATCATAAAAATACAAAACAGCATTTACATTGATTGTGAAAAAAAATCACAATTGCAATGAAATAGCACTAAAATCAGCTGTAAATTACCGTCCTACATGGATTGATGTAACGTTATATTTGGATTCCATTCCCGTCCAATCAATAAGCTTCAAACTACACGAATAAAAGCTATGTCTCTGTTTGATTAATTAGTACATTGCGCTGTTTTAAGATTCAGTCTGCATATTTGCTATGGTGATAGTGTCTCTAAATTGTCTTTCATTTTAGTTGGCCCGTGACGTGTTCTCTTTATTCGTCTGAGCCTAGCTTCTCGCAACGTCTTCCTGTAACTTCTGTATAAGAATAAAAACAACCTAATTAAACAACTGAAAGCAAGTTTACTCAAAGAGTATTCTGAACCAAGGTTCCAAAATGCGAACAAAATTTTGATCTAGAATGTACAGGACCGGTTTAAAACTGATCCGTGGTTAGTATCACAAATGTGTTATTCCGTGGAGAGTACTATTTCAATAATTTGCCATTTTGACAATAAATCCCTTACAATAACCAATAAAGGACGTTTTTAGTCACTATATTTCAACGAGAAGTCTTTTCCGAATACAATAAAGCACAAGCACATGAGCAGGGCATAATAAAATTGCATTTAAATGCAGTTTTGTGTGTAGTTTACATGTATATACAGTACTGCAAACAGCACTGTTGACAAAATATTCCTCTAGTTCGTATTTCGCATAGCCTGCACTATATAACTAGTAAGAATGATCAAGGAGTACATACCAAGAATCGAAAAACTATCCAAATATCCATTTTCACAGTGCTGAGTACCATTTTAGTCACGTGATTCCCCACACTGGCATATACACACGTACCCTTAGAGAGGTATGTACGGTCAGGTGTTTGAAGTCAAATCATATCAACATCAATACATCAGCGAGTGTCAGGTTGATGAATCAACACTATTGGTGAAATGAGCATAATTGGAGCTGTAATGTATCCATTAATGAGTTTCCCTTCGAACAAATATGAAGTCTGATAGGAAAAAGTATTTAAAATTTGATTCTCGTATATACACAGTGTATAAATAACTCGTTATATTGCATATAGCGGACCTTTTTTATCAGTTACAGAACGATCATTTTCGCTCAAAATGATTATATATGTGGCCAACGTACATTTCCACCACAGTTAAGCAATGAGCTCGTGGTCTTTATTGAGCTGATATTATATTGATGTCATGCGCAAATAAAGTCATGGATTGGCTAGCGCAACGTCATTTTAATTTTGGTGGGGGTGCCGAATGATATTTCCAGCGCAGCACGGCTTAACGGGGCTTATAGACAGTAGGATAAATGATACTATTAGATAATATAAGTAGAACGACATGTTTCAAGGAGTTGTGGTAACATTGATTAACTAGAAGTGATTATGTTCACGCCATATCCAGTTCGTGACAGGTATGAAATAATTTTCATTTAGGTGTAGAAACAACATCCATTGAAACAATCGAATATTTAATTCTCTTCTGGGAGCAACATAAATATATAGCAGCATATGCATTCCACGTGCTAAGTTTCTGTTACAGTTAGAGTTTTCCTACGTTAAAAATCTGATATACTGTAAGAGGTTAGGATTTATACAATCAATTCCCAAGTGATACAAATCTCAACCAACCTTGCAAGTAAATGGTTTAATGTGACGTATGTTGCAGTCATGCACACTGGATCATTATAATTGATTGTCAGAATTTAAACGCATCAATAAGTTATGAATTTCATTGTCAAACGGGGATTAAGTTGTAAACACATTAGTCAACCTTTCTGACAATGTATCTGCATGAGTTATTCAGTAGTTTGCAGTTTACTTAATATAACATGTACTGCAATGTTTGGTTATGGCGATAAATTAGGGTAGTGAAGTAGGTAAATCAAATTATAAGAGATAAAAAGCTAACAATAATTTTCATTCTGCACTATATTTGCTTGACCACTGATGTACGTACATGTATTATGATCCTTTGGTAGAAGCATGTGTTATTTGCGCTTTCAAAATATTGTTTGTTTTGTTTTGATTATGTGTTGAGGTTGATTGTTTTTTGATAATTGTATAACTAATTTAAATCGCCCTCACCATATCCCTAACGGATTATATCGCCACGAGGGACACATAAATAGGTAAGTGTTCTCTTTTATGTTATTGAGCGTTTAAGTATTGATTTGGTACATTGTATGATGCAGTCCCAGTTGTCTGAAGTTTAACTAGGTCCCAGGAAAAATATTACGTTTTGACTGTTCCTGCACAGGACCGCTTTCATAGAAAGCTGCAAATGTTAATCTTTGTTGTGCATTTCGTTCTCTGATGTTTTTGTTACCATTTTTTAGTGTTATAAAGCATAATTTATCTCCCATCGCCGACAGAAAATCCGAACGAAACAGATCTTTGAGAGCAAACCTTGTCATGACATCGAATTATTGAATACATTCCCTACCTTCATCATAAAGCAAGAAATGAAACACAACTTCATGGCATGTCAGAAGTTATTTAGCCTCGAAATGAAAATGTAAATGACAATGTAAATTATGTTTGTGTTTGTCTCACTTCGGGCATCTCAGAAATGCCAAAACATTGTCTCAATAATGTCTAGTAAATAAACACATTCAATCGCGTGTCATATAACAAAAAGGTTTAAATTCCTGCAGGAATATGGTAAAAATATGGTAAACGTAAAAAAGCAGAGCTCCAATATTTGCATAAACAAATTAAGATTGCTACATTGTATAAAAACATGTTTACATTGAATTAAATCTGATGATTATCAAAGACACGAATAAATAAACATGTTTGACGTTGTTGTGCATCGTACCATAAACGCAAGATACACTTTTCATGGAATATCTAAAAGTGTTTATGTATGATTATTGTGGCCATCCCTACCCAACTTTAAATCATGGTTCTAAGTTTGATGTCTTTAGAGTTAAACTCGTACTGAATATAAATAAACAAACAGTTGCGTTGCTCTACATGGTAAACACGATTATTTGAAATATAAATTACACAATTACGTCGATAAATCATTACCATTTTGAGTATTTTTAATTATGAATGCTTACGCAATTAATATCGGCCATAAAGTAGATTTATGCAGTACAGCTGATAAAGAGACGACTATCTTGAATGAGTGTATTGCAAGTCGAAAGTGTTTTAAAGAACACTACGTGTTCTATTCCTACATTGAAGAAAGATAGAGAAGGCATTTAATCGAACGAGTCTGTATTGATGTATTTATGACAAAAAGCTGACACGCAAAAGGAGATTAATTAGTGAATTTATAGTATTTATTAGGATGTAAAGTTTCCTTTTAGAACTGAACACATCCTGACTTTCGATAAAACCATGATATAACACTACAGACTAGTCTAGTTTGTTAATTAATTAGAGACAAGCAGTGACATTTAATATTGATTTTACTTTTTTTCGTAATTTGCGTTATAGCTTTTGTAATAAAAATTATATAACATCAGGATAGCATTTCAATTGTTTCATCCAATTGCCATTGGACATGCGTCTCTAATAAGAGGATTCTTATTCGCACTATACAATTTAACGAAACATATATAACACAAGTTTGGATTTAATTAAAGGCACGTCGCCTTGTTAGTTATAATGAAGAGTGATGATTGCACGAATAACGAAGTTCGATTTATCTCACAAATGATTGCAAGATACGAACCTAGACATGCACATGTATAACGGGACTAAATAAAGTTAAGAATATGCTTCATTGCATTGTTATGTACAGTATCACAAAAACAACGCAACGACAACATACAATATCATTATACTTTCGATTATCCGAATATATGAGGGGTGTTCCAAAAATAATAGGACTTTTCTCATAACCTCTTACTTAACAATTATGATTTAATGTAAATTGTCCCATATGCACAACTATGTATTCTCTATATGCTGATAGCAACAGCATTTCGATTTTGCTGATGATGCTCATACAAAGCGATGTCATAGAAACCATGTAACGCCAAGGCGGGTCACACTATTATTTGTCGTTACCATCCTTATTAAAAATGCGAATATCTCAATGATCACGTATAATGCTTATTTGAAACTAATGAAGTGGCATTGCATATATATCGTAGGCTGAGTATGCGTAAACACATAAGCTGCCAACATAATTAGTTATAACAATAATATGATACAATCTTTATCTTACAATGTGTTACTATACAATTGCTAAATGCTATTTTTGGATTATCAATTTTAATTTCTTTCACGTGGAATTGTTGTCTATGCTTCTGTTTATTATCGTGACTTTTTCACTTCTTAAGTAAGTTGCATTTTCACAACAATCCCTTATTTTAGACATGCTTTGCTACAATATAGTCAGACGTACATATGTAATACGATGCGCTGCTCTCTCGGTTGACAGAGTACATTGCACTTGAAATAAAGTAGTTTATTCCAAGATAGAATTTCAAAACAACAACTGACAGCAGTAATAACAATTTAATTTTATAATTATCTTTATATACAAAATGACTAGCGAATATTGTTTATAATACATGTAATATATATAGGCTTGCCTTATTGCGATTATGAATTAAATTAAAGTGGCGAAGAATGGCCATGTTGACTTGTACTCTAACAGGTAACGCTGTTAGAGGTGAAAACGCCTTACGCAAGGTAGCAACCGAGGGCATATAAGATTTATTATCAAACTTTAACATTAATTTACTGTAACAAGAAACCGAGTACACTCCGATTACACATAGAAACCGAGTACGCTCCAGGTACTCATAAAAAATACCGAGTACACTCCGAGTACCCATAAAAGAGACCGAGTACGCTACAGGTACTCATAACATACCGAGTACACTCCGAGTACCCATAAAAGAGACCGAGTACGCTACAGGTACTCATAAAAATACCGAGTACACTCCGAGTACCCATAAAAAAGACCGAGTACGCTACAGGTACTCATAAAATACCGAGTACACTCCGAGTACCCATAAAAGAGACCGAGTACGCTACAGGTACTCATAAAATACCGAGTACACTCCGAGTACCCATAAAATACCGAGACGTACGCTCCAGGTACCCCGTAATAAAACCAGGTACGCTCCAGGCACCATATAAAGAACCATGTCTACAGTAAGTATGTATTTTAACCAAATGTGACTTATCTAAACAGATGAGACCTTTTAAGAGATGCCATTTTTCTAGTTGAGTCAACGCTCGGACAAGTCTTAAACGCTCATAAAAAACTACAGTCAAGTGACTGAATTTTGTAACCACAGGAACCTCAGTCTCGACTGGTAACAGCTGTCGAAACCGAGAGAAAACCCATGGAAATGCAAAATATATGTTTTGTATTGATTCATTTTTAATAAAAATAATAGATATGCCCTCGGTTGCATCCCCACTACAGAATTTTACGCCAACATGACAATGTATGTAATAAATGATAAAATATCTACTATAATTAGATAAATGCATGAGTAAGGCAAGTGCTATATCTAGATATGGTTATTAATTGTTTATTGGCTATTAAATCACCGTTAAGACACAGTTCTGGTCACTGGTAGAACGACTACTATCACGTCCTTTGCTACAAATGTACTTTCTGAACTTCACATTATAGGCTTCATGTCTTTTCCTTTTCAGCATCTAATATATACACATTCACGACACTAAGAACATCATATTAAACACTAATATTATCATAATTAACACTGATACCATGGTAATCACAACACAAAAACACATTATCAGCATTATTCCCGTACGTAAGAATCACCTTGCACACGAAGAGTTCCTATACGTGAATTCCATGAAGACTGGATGCTATCTGATGCCGGATCTGTCCTCATAGTTACCATATTGAACCATCTTGTGTCGTATATTGTGTAGTTTACTTCCAGTACAACCTCAACGTGACCATGTGTCTGTTCTGACCAACATACGTATGCCAATGTTACTGACTCTCTCAATATCAAACTGAAATAACAACAAACGGATCGGCAGAAAAATGACTCATACAGCATAATAATAGTAACTGCTATTTGCCATTAAACATAGTTAGACTATTAACATTGATACTTAATAATAATGACTGATATTGCCTGAAGGGTGCGGTAGGGCGGGTTTAAAGTTCGTCGTTTGCTGCCGAACAAGCAAGTGAGCCGACGTGGCAATCATGTGAGTTCACGCTCAGTGAATATCGTATTCTCGCGAGAATTACCATGGAAACGATAGCGTCGCCGGGTAGCGATAAACGCACCATGTGTATATAATACCCGGAGATCCCGTGAAATTCCGCCGTAATAAATAAGATTAATGCATAGGTGAATTAATCTTTATTATTCCAAGATAGAATTTCAAAACAACAACTGACAGCAGTAATAACAATTTAATTTTATAATTATCTTTATATACAAAATGACTAGCGAATATTGTTTATAATACATGTAATATATATAGGCTTGCCTTATTGCGATTATGAATTAAATTAAAGTGGCGAAGAATGGCCATGTTGACTTGTACTCTAACAGGTAACGCTGTTAGAGGTGAAAACGCCTTACGCAAGGTAGCAACCGAGGGCATATAAGATTTATTATCAAACTTTAACATTAATTTACTGTAACAAGAAACTGAGTACACTCCGATTACACATAGAAACCGAGTACGCTCCAGGTACTCATAAAAAATACCGAGTACACTCCGAGTACCCATAAAAGAGACCGAGTACGCTACAGGTACTCATAACATACCGAGTACACTCCGAGTACCCATAAAAGAGACCGAGTACGCTACAGGTACTCATAAAAATACCGAGTACACTCCGAGTACCCATAAAAAAGACCGAGTACGCTACAGGTACTCATAAAATACCGAGTACACTCCGAGTACCCATAAAAGAGACCGAGTACGCTACAGGTACTCATAAAATACCGAGTACACTCCGAGTACCCATAAAATACCGGGACGTACGCTCCAGGTACCCCGTAATAAAACCAGGTACGCTCCAGGCACCATATAAAGAACCATGTCTACAGTAAGTATGTATTTTAACCAAATGTGACTTATCTAAACAGATGAGACCTTTTAAGAGATGCCATTTTTCTAGTTGAGTCAACGCTCGGACAAGTCTTAAACGCTCATAAAAAACTACAGTCAAGTGACTGAATTTTGTAACCACAGGAACCTCAGTCTCGACTGGTAACAGCTGTCGAAACCGAGAGAAAACCCATGGAAATGCAAAATATATGTTTTGTATTGATTCATTTTTAATAAAAATAATAGATATGCCCTCGGTTGCATCCCCACTACAGAATTTTACGCCGCAAAATGAAAAATATAATTAAGCTTCGATATCCCTATTTCTTATTTATCTATTTTTCATTTCCCCAAAATTCTTATAATATATAACTTAAAATGCCTTCGCGAATGGCGTCATTATAGAATTCCAAACCAACGTCGGACAAGTGTATACCGTCATCGCGGAAGAAACCGAGTGTAAGAACGTCGATGTCGACCGTAATATGCCCGTTGGATTGTTTTCGGCCCATCTGGTTCACCCATTTACGCTTTTTCTCTATGGCTTTCAAACTACAGGCGTGTTCTCCCCAAGTAACTCTGGGGAGTATGTCAACCCATATTATTTTTACTTCTGGAAATGCTTGATGAACATAAGTAACAGCCTCTATTATTATCTTAAAAATACATTTTAAGGAATGTTTTGTAAGATCATTGCCACCTAGATGGAACAATATAACTTTAGGACAACTCCTAAACAGGACGGGAATTTGCAAGGAGCTAATTAAATCG
Organism: Spisula subtruncata; assembly: GCA_963678985.1. Classification (NCBI taxonomy): domain Eukaryota; kingdom Metazoa; phylum Mollusca; class Bivalvia; order Venerida; family Mactridae; genus Spisula; species Spisula subtruncata. The sequence continues at coordinate 26,399,378 of OY787669.1, read as the reverse complement.
TCCAAACTCATACCCCGCTTACACCACCAAGCCATGGTAAGGTTGTCCGGCAACTTCAAATTCGGCATTCCTCTTTCGGCGGCTCGCACCCCAGCCCAATATGGAATTGAATCCCCGATAAACCATACGTCTGTAAAGACATTATTAAAGCCTGTCAGTTACGATAGTCCTATCACCATAGCGACACTATTGCTATACCGTGCATGATAATTGTATATATATAATACCATGAATATAATCGCCCGCTAGACAAACCTGGCCTAAAGTACGGTTAAACCCGTATGTATGTGTTATAGGCGGGGGAGTGCCACCTTCCCAGTTTCATAATGGCTGACTCCGACAGTCCCATTAAAGCTAATTGCGTAGCCCTGCCTATGCGAAAACTATGGGTTTTAACATTTTCGTGGTTATACTGAGAACGGTCAATACATTTTTTTCAGCACTGCTGCAAATTGATATCTGGTGGCTACTGCCCCGTTACTATGAATGAACAGCGGACCGGTTTGACTCGATTTATAAAAAAGATATTTCTGTAACGAATGAACAGGACATATGCTTCCATCCCGCTCACACGGTAACTTTAAAATCACCGGATTACCACGTTGATTTGTTTTAAACCTACTCATGGAAATCAAAACATGTTTGTTTGGTATATCAAGAGTTACGTCTCTTGATTGTAACCCTTGGTAGAGACTAATTCTCCTACGCGAAATAGGCCAAAATATGCCAGGCAAAACATAGCCTTAAATAACTGATATTCGTAAGCATCATGACAGATCGTGGGTAGAAGCTTACATATTTCCTTTAACATATCCATAGTGATCGGGGCTCTCGTATCGAATGTGCGGCGTGATCTATGACAACCCGTCATGGTATTTTATATATGGACTACTGCCTGATTAACGCAGTAGAAACGAATTTTCTTGTTACGTAGCTCATTACCCCAAATAAAAATTGCCGCGACAATAGGAAACAGTTCAAGCACTGTAATGTCTTTGGTAAAGCCATTTTCATGCCACACGTCCGGCCATTTCGCGTTACACCAATGCCCCTTAAACCAAATACCAAACCCTATAGCACCCGCGCTATCTGTATGAAATTGCTCGTCATCATTAGACACCCAAAAAACGGACGTGAAAGACTCAGAAACCATTATGTCCACTGAAAAAACGCATCCACATTTTGAGATCAGATTTCATTTCCTTATTAACACGCACGTAATGATACATATGTTTTACGCCGCATGTGGCATTTATAAGGCGCCTACAAAATGACCTACCTATAGGAATTGCCCGACAACAGAAGTTCAAAGACCCTATAAGTGACTGTATGACCCTCAAACAAACCTTCTTTTGCGACAGAACGAACTCGATTTTTTGAACGACTTCCGTTATTTTATCGAGAGGTATCCGAACCTCCATTTTTATTGAATCTAGCTCTAAACCTAAGAAAATAATAATTTGAGTCGGACCTGCTGTTTTCTCGTCCGCTAGCGGAACGCCCAAGTTGTCCATAATTGATTTGAATAACACCATTAACTCTTTACAAGACTTGTACGTTTTTTCGCCCCCTAAGAAATCGTCTAGATAATGTATTAGATGGCCCGATTTCATTTTGGTTTTAACGCAAAACTCAAGGAAGGTTGAAAATTTTTCAAATAAACTCGGGGAAATACTACAGCCGAATGGAAGAGCCTTATCGAAGAAAATTTTATCCTCCACCATAAATCCCAATAGTTCGAAATCCTGTGGGTTAATTGGTAGCAAACGGAATGCATTTTTTATATCCGATTTAAACAAGTAACAATTTTTTCCCAGTTCCTGAATGATATGAATTGCTTGGTCGAATTCTGTGTATTTAACCGAACATAATTTCGGGTCAATGAAATCGTTGATCGATGACCCCTCTGGGTAAGAAAGATGATGTATCAGCCTAAACTCCCCGGGTGTTTTCTTTGGTACCACGCCGATCGGAGATATTTGAATGTTTTTCATCGGACTAACGGTAAACGGGCCAGCCGCACGACCGGCATCGATTTATTTTTGTACTTTTTGTAGGACAATCTCGGGGAATTGTCTAGCCGACACCAAATTCTTTGAAAAGCGTGTCCCACGTGGACCAGTATAATTTAAACGAAAGCCGTGTGTAAAACCTCCTAATAGTATTAGTGCATCACGGGATTTGTAATCAGACAACCAGTGGTTTAAAGATTAGATATTAATAGGTGAAGGAGCTAATTTCGTCGGATTATTCATTAGCGACGGTATGTTATTATTTACTATATGAACCGCGTTGACCACGGGACTGGTTATATCCCCGCCCTCTGTATGGGCGGCGGCCTCGAAAGGGATTTCCAGTAAAACCTTGTTGGGTATTATGACCCGCATTATATGTTTGCGATTGACCGTAAGTACCCTGTTGGTACCCGAAACGTGACGGACCTGACTGAGTACCTGTGTGACAGTTCATTATGTTATTCGTGCCGCCACAATTAATACATGCGTGGTTATATTTACAACTCGGCCAGCTACATGAGCCTTTATTTAAAGCTACACATATGTTCTGCGATTGACCATGCTTCCGCGACTCGACCCCAAATTGTTTATACCTATATGTATCTTGCATTGAAGGCAAACACCTAGACCACAAGCCTTGATTAATCTTCGACCACGACGACGGTGTGGTGGCCTGACGAAGGCGAAACTGCTGGTCGTATATTTTCCAAAATTGTCCCCGCTGGCGGGACGCACATTCTCGTATAACATAAAAATAGTGCAACATTTTATGTATCTTTGAGGGGTGTGTCGACAAATAGATAGACATATAGACAATAAACGCGTCTGTCCAGCGTTCAATAGTTCCGATATCATCTTTACATACCGTGGGCCGGACGGCAATCGTACCGTCGGTATTTAATTTGAGCGTACTACCGGAATATAGCTCGGCCAGTTCCACCGCACCCTTTATGAGCAAAGAAAGATTGACGTACTCGCCTTTACAGATTTTTGGTTTTAGAGTAGGCGGTACATGTAACGTAATATCGTCTTGGGCGACACGTGTCAGCTCGTGACCTTCAAAAAGCATGTTTTCAACATTTTGTGTTTCATTAAACGTGAACATATTAGCACTGGGTTGCATTACAGGCGGCAAACATGTACCGTTATCTGGCAACGCCCCTATATCTAAATTTCCTAGAGGCAGGGTCTGAGCATTACCGGCGTTAGACAAAATACGGGTCTCCACGGGACTAGTATTAGTGATGCTACTGTTCAAACTAGCATTAACCTGGTCTTGTTCCGCATGAACCTGAGCCTCACAAATAATTTCATTAAAATCTATAACGTTATGATTTATACCTCTCGCTGGCTCCGTCCCGTCATCCAACGCCGGTCTAGCTCGCTTAGCACTGGCCCTAGTCCTCGGCCCCGTTGCTTCTGCACCGCGCCTTCTCTTTGCACCTTGTCCTCGACCCGGCATCATAAAGTATTGCTAGATAGCCAAAGTTTTAATTAATTTTCTTTAAAGTTCGTCGTTTGCTGCCGAACAAGCAAGTGAGCCGACGTGGCAATCATGTGAGTTCACGCTCAGTGAATATCGTATTCTCGCGAGAATTACCATGGAAACGATAGCGTCGCCGGGTAGCGATAAACGCACCATGTGTATATAATACCCGGAGATCCCGTGAAATTCCGCCGTAATAAATTAGATTAATGCATAGGTGAATTAATCTTTATTATACAAAAGTACACTTTCCTATTTGCAAATGATGTTTTTATCATTTTTTTAAACAAAACCATAGATACTATTGTGCCCAAAGTTACGTTGGTTTACTGTTCTCAGTACAACTGGAATAACATGATCATTTCAAAGTATTGCAAGTATAACTTGATGTGATCATATACTACTAACTGGTTCAAAAAGTATGTAGTTCGTTTGGGGGAACCGAACATCGTTATTAATATTTTGGCGGTTGATAGAATCATTTATAACATAATGGGCAGGAATACAACATCTGCTTCCCCTCAAACCACTTTGTAATTTATTTACTATAAGTATGAAAGCAATATTCACTATTATAATTCTGAGAACATTTATCCATTCACATTATTCATCCATCCATATAGTGTTTATACGTCAATTAAAATATTGTTAAGGTATATCAAAACAAGGACTTCATCATTCAAAGTACGATAAATCCAATGTATTAGACACGCAGTTTGAAAAAGCAACATTATTTGTCTAGATAAAACGCTACCCTTGCAGTGCAATTTAAGACCTTTTGCATGAAATCATTATAGATAAATAGTTTGCACCCGTAGTAACACTTTCTATATTTTATAGCATTGTATTTATCAACCTTATATACATCGTCGGTTCTGTGTTGCTTTACAGTATCTTTTGGTATGATGCAGTTACTATTTTCTGCAGTTATAGAAAGCTGCAAATGTTCATCGTTGTTGTGCATTTCGTTCTCTTATACTTTGTTACGATTTGTTATTGTTATATTGCATAATTTATGTCCCGTCGCCGACAGAAACCCGAGCAAACACATCTTTGATAGCAAACATTGTTACAAAATCGAATTGTTGATTACATTCCCAACATTCATCATGTGAAGCACAATTGCATGTCTTGTCAGGCGTTATTTAGCCTTGAAATTAAAATGTAAATAACAATGCAAATTATGTTTGTCAGAAATACAAAAAATATTGTCTCAATATTGACTTACGACTAAACATACACATTCAAACGCGTGTCATATAACACAAGTGTAAAACTTCCTACAAGAAAATGGAAAACATGAATAAACAAAATGGACTTATTTTACATAAAGAAATAGCTATTACTACCAGAATATGTTAACATTTTATTAAAGCCTATGATTTTTCTGACACACGTGTAATCAAACAAGTTTGATGTTGTTTTAAACATAATTATTAACGCAAAGGAAATATTTTTGGAGTGGCTGTAAGCGTTTTTTAAAGGTGACTTTAAGGTTACCGTTACATGTACGAGGGGTGATCAATATATTCGAGGACTTTCATTCTCAATTTTGAAATATTGGAACTAGAGTTATGAAATTACACGCTGATGTAGATCAATCAATTATCTCACAATTTGTCTGCTTTACTCATAATAACGTCAATATTTACTCGATGACGTCACTTTTTGTAACCATGGTGAAGCGCGCACCGTCGAGCATTTCGGGCGTAACGTTATTTCTGAGAAACGACACGCTATGAAAATTAACGCGAAACTTGTAAATTTCTCGCGATACCTCCCAAATGACTTGACTGAATTGTGCATGGATTCTGTGCGCTCCCAATAAGCCATTTTCGTATGATTCCGTTGTTTATGTGATTGTAGGGTCTCTGCCAAACGGTTGAGTCGATAAAATAAGGATAAACAGCAAAAATAACACCGCGTTAGGGACACTTTCCGTTAAATTCTGCGACATGTGATGCACAGATCTCAATCAAATGTAGCTGGCAAAAACGAAGACTAGTAAAGGCTACAACACATAAAATCGTTGACTCCAAACCAAAAGGGTTATTTTGATATTGCGTCCTAAACCTGATAGGTCCTGTTTCAGTCTAAATTGAAATAATCTTATTTTGTAGAGCCAACCGCCCTTTTCCGAGTTTTGTTTCCAATAACGCATCGATAGTCTTTTTATTCCACCTCACATTCCAAAATTGGCTATTAACTACTTTTTCAGTAGTAAAAGACAACCAGTCCCATACATGGAACCGGGTATCAGTCCATAAATGAGCTATGTGCTGCTCCGACGGTGACGCTTGGAATGACGTCGCGTGATGTCCAACGTCACGCGCCCCTAGTACGAATCAAAGAATTGTATTAGTGCATTCGGTCGAAGACATCTTACTCCGAATGATGTTAAATGGCTTTGAGCCTTGCTGCCAATATGAAATTGCTAGATGAAAAGTCCTCGAATATATTGATCACCCCTCGTACGTGCTGCCATCACTGCAGGACTTTTAATCATGGTTTTAGGTTTATAGTGTATCTAGATTTAGCGATAGGTTCGTACTCTATATAAATAAAAAAAACAATCAACATCTGTCCTACATGTAACAGTTCGAAAAATATGAACAAACTTTACCGAAATAAATATATATAACTATATTAAATTATAACACATAAATTGATCATTCCAAAATAAACATCATCGAACGTATATTTTGGATATACGATGTTGACAATACATAATACATTGACATTATGTTGACTTTGAGTGTTTTATTGGTCACACACAGGGCGTTAATGCGATGCATAATATAATTTCCTGACAGTAAATGTGCATTTGTAAACTAAATGAAATTTACTGCGTTATTTATACTTTTGTTTTGCATTTAAAACCCTGAATATAGTAGTGGGTTGATTAAGTTGTGTGGTGAATAAATTATTCTATTGGGGTTCTTATATCAAGACATTGTCATTCATTTCATAGACTTATACAATGTCTATGAAAATGATATTTCATTTACCAGTACCGTATGCTGTTTTCCTTTCCTATTACAAAACACATGCCGATGCTAAATAATAGAAACAGGCTTATACAGGGTTTATTAACTTTTTGATGTTAAACTCGCTGGGATGTTTAGTAGAATACATAATGAACATACACATGTTGCATTGTCTGTTCAATACATTGTAGATTCCAGATATTAAAAGATATATGAAATGTAACTAAATGTACAATTTCGTTCTTCTACTTATATTTTACACGATGTTATACCTGTGATTACATTAATTTAGAATATATCCTCTTATTTTTAACGCAATTAATACCTAGCCCAACGACGTATGCATCCATTTGCATGAGCGACTGATTGAGTGATGCCAATCTTGATTGTATTGCAAGTCGAAATTGGTCGCATCGTGATCTATTCTCATTGATGGAAGAAAGATGGCGAACGAATTTAATCAAACGAGTCTGAATAGAGGTATTAATGACAGAAGCTGACATGCAAACGGAGATTAATTAGTGGATTGATAATATTTATTAGAATTTAAAGTTTCCTTACAGAGCTAAAATACATCCAGACTTTCGATAAAACCATGATAAAACATTACATACTAGTCCGTTTTGTTAATTAATCAAAGATGAGCATTGATAATTTATCATTGATTTGCCTTTGTTAATTTACGATAGAGCTTTTGTAATATAAGAGTTCAGGATGGCATTTCAAATGCTTCATCCAATTGCCATTGGACATGCGTCTCTTATCAGAAGATTATTGCTCGCACTATTAGATTTAACGAAACATTGCGTTAGTTTGGGTTTAAGTAAATGCACGTAGCTGTTTATTTTGTTTATATCGGAAAGTGATCACGGAGTGACAAAGTTTGATTAATCCCGCAAAGGATTCAATTCACTAACCAAGGCTGGTAAACGAACAACATCTTGTTCATTATATGATTAAGTGCGTTGTTAAGTACAATATTATAATAAACCAAATCACAACAAGTGTTAAAATGGAATTGGGAGCCGGGACCTTTAACAATTCAGTTTACAATAATCTGCAAAATGCAGTCACGGCTCAATACTTTAATTAGAAATAGAAAGTATTGCGATTGCCAAAATATATCATGCTAGTTGGAAACGAATTAACTTTCATTATATACATTTTGCGGACTATCTACGTTTGTACATGTTTATTTATATATAACAACTTATCAGCTTATACATTGCTGTTTTAAGCATTATTTTCAGCACTATCCCTAATTTTAGTTAGGCATTGTCACATCGTAGTCCGGTTTTTCACTGGTGCACTGCGCGCGGTAGTCAGTAACACTTATATGTAATAAAGTCATTTAAAACAGTGCAACTCATACAAAAATAGGCCTATTTGAGTAGCTTTTCGCAGTACGAGTCGAAAATACAGAAAGGTCACATTTGTGAAATTATTACTTGATTTGATTTTACACTTTTACCGGTATTTAAGATTCAAACACTATAGGGTACGGGTGGTGTTATTAAACATCGTTTCTCATTAGTTATAGAGCTTAATAGAAACATTCGAAACATTTGGACATGTACATACCATCTGCTTCCTCTAAAATATGTTTGTTATGCATTAGCTATAGGTATAAAAGCAATACATACTCGTATATTTCTGATATAGTTTATCATTTCACATAATGTTTATACGTTTACTAAAAACATTGTTAAGGTATATCAAAACTGTTGGCCGCGTCAATCAAAGTTTCATTTATCAAACGTATTCGACTCACGCTGTGAATAAAGCCACATAATTTGTCTAGATGAAACGCTATACTTACAATCTTTTCATTTACGCTATTTTATGCTGATAATTTTGGTTGATTGGTATAGAGCCAATATAGATGTATACTTTGCACCTAAGTTCAAAACTACACTTGTCTATAAATGTTAAAATGTTGTATTTAGCAACCGTATACACTTATGTGTAATGCACCGGGAATGTATGCTCGTTGGTATGGAAGCATACTATTTGGGTGTGTGCTATAGAATGGCACATTTAACACATGTCTGAATTATATTCATTGACACAAAGAATCCGTGTAAAATCCTGAGAAACTTAAAGTATAACTTGAAAAGACACTGACGTCATCATTGTCATGTTATACTACGTATGGTGGGTATACTAATATAACTTTATTAAGTTTGAAATAGAAAGTGTCCAGCCAATATATTTACATATTGTTTGTAACACGGCGATTCCTATGTTTGGTTTTGTATGATATTTTTGGTTTATGAATGGATGTTGGTAGATTAAATTAAATGAATCACATTCATACAATATTCAATTTCTCATATCTGTTCTGTCACATTTCATCGGACAAGTCAATGAATTTTTATGCCTGCCACTTGCTTAGAGCGATCAATTCAATCATACTATTCTACTTCATGATTAGTGTTTTCTTTCTTCTTATAAGTGATTCATCCAAGAAGGTTCGTAAACTTTGGCGGACGTGTGTAACTAATATGTTTATGTGTTTACCTTGTGTCAAATGTGTCTTGAATTTACCTTGGATGTTCTGACGGTTAAACTGATGTTGTATCTACATATTTGAATGGTGCACGGTGGGAATGCACCGATTCACGAAGTTTTACCCCTCGACAGCTGAAAAATGAATATCGTGATTGGTAATTTAGACGGAGATACAGTGCAATAAGACCAGAAGACTCTAATTGAGGAGTGAATATGAACATTCGAAGAAGAAATTAGTGGTTAATCATCTTTTACTCAGGACACTTTAAGACTGAATAAAGAAGTAAATAAACGTTAGAACATACTATGATTAAAAACATGTTTCTATCTCCGTTGTTTCCGCTTTTGTCGAAGCTAAACTATTTTAAGCTTAATTAAACGTTTATATTTGATGTGTTCCACAATTATTTATTAACATCATAACATAATTTACTCTATTGGTTTCGCACGCCTTTTACGAAAGTATGGATAATGAAATTATGTCAATGTGAAATAACCTTCCTGGACATAAACCTTCCATTAACTACATTAGGACTTTTACTTAAATCATGCTGTCTAACTCTCGTACAGATTCATTGTGTTGATTTATTAATTGCAAAAAAAGGAACACTTTAAGGATAAAATTAAATTAATTTACTTCTTCTATCTTTCTGTAATAAAAGCTAACATTGCGATGGCTACATTTTATTATCAATCATCATGTTTGTTTAATCAAGATATTTGCTATAATGTTGTACTATTGCAGAGTAAAAAACAATGTTTTTGTGATTTGTTTAAAATTTTCCAATTGTATTAAGTGCCTTTTATTTCACGATTCATCGGAAACACGTTATGACCCAAAAAAGATACATTTCGACTACATGAAACTGTTTATTATAATACGTACATTCTGCACGAATAAACGGATATCTGTATTTCCATATATATGCACATAGCTCATCTTCACATTGGACTGGTTTTGGTCAACAATTTTAGTATAAATGTACCACTACTATATTGTCTAGTAATATTGTTTATTCAGACCATAATTTATTACATGTACCCATTAAATTTATGATAATATTATCATACCAATTTCTATCATACAAATATACATATCATACATGTATGCACGGGCAAAGGGTTAAGCAACACTATCCAAGTGTTTGTTTAGGCTCTCTTCTGTTACAAGACACACCTTAATCATTTAAATAAATCAACTAAGAAGACAGCATGGTGTAGGTAAATAACCACTAAGTGCCTACGCGGACCAAATTCAGATACAGTCAAATAGTCCGTTTCAAAACTTTAAAGCGACTGGAAATGGGGGTATGTCTTGACAAATCAGCATCAGAATCATGAAATTAGTGTAAAATGCTTTGTATGCATGTATGAGATGTAGTGAAATGGTTTTAATCAGAAATATTTTGTATTCTGGCTTAAATATGAAAGTGAAAGTAAGGTTGGGGCTAACGGACAGTGAGTAAATCCGTACATGTGAGAAAATCTGTTCACTGCGTTTGACGAAACAAATTTTTCTTATCTAATACATGACCCCCTACTTTTTTTCATTTTCTTCAAGCTGGATGCTATTTCTATTGATTAAAAGATTTTGAGAGTGCCCCATGGACAAAAAGTTGACATTTTTTTTGGCTGACCAAGGTCACTTTACATTGAGTTATAGAACAACTCTATTTGGTGGTTTGTGACCTGTACACTGTAATTTACATCCTCAGTTGAAATATAATCAAAGCGTATACATTTAGAAGGGTTATTGTTTCTTCAATTATTTGGACCATTTTGAAGGAATGAGGATCGACAAGTATAAGTAAGATGGCAGTGAGAATTATATTAAGTTTGTGGATGTTAGATATAGGCATTGTGGTACACTCGTTGACTTAAGTGGACTTTATATAAACAACTTTGAATATGGCAATATCATTCGCATAAACTAAAGAATCTCTACCGAATTATAGAATCTTAGTATCAATTTGATTGGATGAAGATGACGAGTACTACAAAATAGATCGAGTGGTTCGTTAACGTTTATATTACAATGAAAGTGAACATGAACTGTATCGTCAAACACATTATATTGCAAGCATTGATTATGATCTAATAGATAAAAGGATTAATTTATCAATTATTGTTCAAATCATTATAATTATAACGTAATCTAGCTAATACACCGACATGGATATTTTACCAAGTATAGAATGAGCAGAAACAACCTAGATATGTTGATACAACACTTTGTGCTTGACTGTTTCTAAAATAGTGAAGGTAAAGTGTAAAATACATGTAGCTGTATTTTGAGATGTATGTGTGATCTTTCAAATAAGTGTTATCCTAGTGACCACATGTTTAATCACGACGGATGCTACATAATCATCACATACATATGATAATTCTCTATTACAATAAATATTGTAAGTGACTTCCTAGTATATACACGTCCTTAACACTTAATTCATGTTATAGATAAGATGTAATAAAAATGTATAACCTGTTATACGTACCTTTTCAATTTTAATGTATTAATATCGTTCAATCAATTCGATAAACTACTCGATAAAGCACCCCATATCAATACTTTATTAACTCATTTGATACATTCCATATGAAAATATCTGTTGTAATATTTTTATTACCCGTAGAGCCTGTAATCTCAAACTCATATTGAACTTATCAATTAAATACTTGTAACATTGAATGATCCAATTATGATCACGATTGCATATAGAAGTAAATCAAACGTAATATCAATACGTCCTTAGGCAATGTCGTAAGTAAAATTGATGTCTAAATCACTGCATTATCAAAAGTCTGATCTAACAGTCTGATCTAACCATCAATGTGATACACCAATTAAGCCTTTTTCGTCTTTCAATAAAACGCACCATTCTTTTAGGACCTACACGTCGAATAGTGTTTGATGTATGTTTTGCAAAAAATATCAGTGCACACGTAGACTGATCAAACACTTTACCGAAATTAAAAAAACCGACACATATCTCTTGAACATTTTGTAATGTTTTATGATTTTTTATGCCCATGTCCCAGGGCTTGATAACTTTATAAAACGCTTGGATTTAAAGTGATGGTCATAATTATATGTACTAATAAGTGCAATACGAAACAGTAAAATACACCGGATAAATGCCAATTATTTAATGCCTGATACAAGATTATAATTTTTATTCAATTAATTATAATGTTTATCGCATTATGTAGATAATTATATCATTCAGTTTGTTTTACAAAAAAAGTTTCTTATATGTCAAATAAATTTTATGTATTGCATTTAACAAGCCAATCATAAATAATGCAGGTATTGAAGAATAATTGTCTTAATTGTTTAAGCTTATATTAATTAACAATCATCATAAAATCAAAGATTGCAACCGAATTAAACAATAGCTCTTGGCATGATATGATTTATAAAATGTTACAGTACTTAAGCACCACACAGGTACAAAAACCTGTAAGACGAAACGTTGAATACCAAGTGAAAGCACTTTATGTATATACCAAATTATCATGCAAATTTATATGCACCCCAGAGATGTCGATAGAATCACTGACAATTCATAGCTATTAAATAGCAACACTTATCCCTATTGACATTAGTATAGGAAGAGTCGGTGGTCTTTTCAACCGATTTGGTTGGAGGCACTCATGTAAGATTAGGAAAACAAATGTTTAATCACAACAAAACGCGTAAACAAACTATTATTGTTGAATGTGCATCATTATGATAGGGTTTATAATAGACGACCAGTACAAATATACAGTTGCGTTTTTTCCAGAAATAGTATAGTTACTGAATATTCGGTCTGGGGAGATATTTATGTCCTCGCACGAATCAAAAGTCATTGCTGAACATGCTATAACTATAAACAATTTTATATAGTCGATGTATCACACGTTTGTTAACTAACAAGCCAAACGTATGCGGCGGCATGTGTGACCTTAGACTTGGCGTAAAATATATTATGCTTTGCAATTTAAGGTGAAGAAATTTTTTTTTAAACCGGATTTATGTATTAGTAAATCCATGAACATTATGCGTGTCAGATTGGGATAAAAATGTTTTTATTATAATAAGTAATTAAATCGAATTTCTTTTACATTGTCTGAATTGTGATAAGCAAATAACCAAAAGAAAAATAGAAAATACAATTATCATATTTGTGTGGCAATATTCTGACTATGAATTTATTGTATATTGTTTCGCAAACGTGTTGTGTCTAACTTACGTGGGCGGATCAGGTTGTACATTACTCTTTCGCCCGCCTTGATTACCCTATAAATTTATAGAGCACCTATATGTTTTCCATTTTTTTGTAGATTGTATCTAAACAATTTCTTGTTATATGCTTGTATGTAATTTAAAAAATTAAAGTCAGTATACATACTGTTGATGTTATATAGTGTACAATCGATCTTTCACCTCAGCCAGTGAACTTTGTTTTCGTCATAAAGTAGTAATTATTAGTCTGTGGCACAATATAATAAGAAACTTGAATCTTTTATTGAATTTTGTAGATAAATACCTTACGGTATGATATTTCATTAAAGTTTAGATAACTTTTCTTACATTGATTGACATTTGCTGACGTGTTAATAATTCACTTTTCGGATTCTTATATCAGCTAATTTGTGTTATCAAATGAAATATGATGCTTATTAATTACCACTGTTACAAAAGTTTCTTAAATAAATAGTCTCGTTATTTAAACTTGATTACATGTTACATGTAATAGTAAACCAGTAAAGTGATAAAAAAGATGCGCTTTAGTTTATGCAAGAATGTAATATTTCTTTTGAAGATCTTTATGAACGAAAGTGTTATTAAAAAAAGTCCATGTAGTGTCATTGTCATAAGATTGTGCCCTCTCTAAATGTTTGATTTATTTTACAAACCAGAGAGCTCCATCAAACAACGACCCGTCAACAACTGGACAAAGGACAACTACAAAACACAATACAACTTACATTGTATAAATTTCTGTTTTATAAGCGGGAGTACACTTCACGAGATGCGACACTATTATCTGTTTGTTTCATGTTTTATAATGGATTGCGTCAAAAAGGATGAAATACACAATCGTATTGTTTAACGTCCAGTGTCCAGACGAATATGTATGATTGTAGAATAGTTATGCCCATTCATACGTCGTACATTAGCATATCAGGAATACAACGATGCGTTTATAAATGAACTATAGACTAACTGTACGTATATTTAGATGGTAGGCCTACGAATAAATACGTTGAACATGTGTCTAACTATAAGATACTACTTGTCAATTCTAAGTATAAGGTGGTACGGTAGTCGAGCCGATAACCTGCTTGACTGCTCGGCTGGGGCACTTGATCATTTCTAAAACGTTTTAGTGTTTCCCACCTAACTAGAGATGAACTGGTTAGCAACCCAGAGGTAGTCTCGCGTGTATCGAAGCTATACACCGAACACGTTAAAGAACCAAGGTGTCTAGGAAAGAGCTAGGGCATCGCGCCCGGACACCTTGTATCACGCAACTGTCTCTTCCACCTGCTGTCCTTTCAGCAAAAACACGGGACCCTATTGGAAATAAGTGCTTGCACTTTCATGGGTTATCCTTGAACGAAATGTTTAAATAATTACTTACGGAGATACTCAACCAAAGTAAACAGAGCGTATGTCGTACATGGCTTTTCCCTTTTAAAGTAGGAATTCATAGCTTCGGATCACAATCCGTGTGCCGATTGATAATAGCGATAGTAATACTGTCAGTGTTTGACGTCAACTGATCCAGAGACTAAGCCAAACTGTAGTGCGTGGGTCAAGCTGGCTGTGGCTAATACGTGATGAGAAGGTACTACTTTTTACATCGACCGCCACACCGTAGGAACAGTGTAACCACTTGGAACGGTATATCCTAGGCTCGAGGAACATAATGTCGAGGATGTGCAAGCACCTTACTGTGGATCGGAGGATCGAGGAAGATTGACAAGCTACGACGTTTACCACACTCAACAATGTAATACTATACACAAATAACGTGCGTTACAGTTGACGTTTTGCTTTTTTCAAAAATGTGTCTTACTACCAGACTTGATGAGACCTCTCTGAACAGATGAGGTATGAGTGATACACGTATCCCTGGTGAGTACAGTGATTGACTGATAACCGTGATAACAAGTAATGAAAGTGAAGTACCTTCGCGGCTTTTCTCACTTAATGTTTTGAAAATGTTTAATAAATTTCCCATTAGGTACAGTCATATAATTTATTCATCTCGTTTGAAACATTCCAAACGATATAACTCTTCTTTAGTATCGTCACTATATTAGTGTACTTATGCTGCTCATGAATCAAATTTTAAGGCCAGTGATACATATGATTAGATCAATTTACTTTTTACAATATTTATCAAAATGGGTTGATAATATTTCAATTGGAAAACATAACCAACTGATAAGACCACACATTCTACATCGGTAAACTGATTGATAAAACTTCTTCTATAATGGGAATTAAAGTGTTGTAGTTGAAAGTTTAATATGTTAAATAACTTACCTATCTAGACGCTGAGTTATGCTATTTTAACAGCATCAATGTTTCAAAATAATGATTTTGTTCGACATATTAGATTTATATACTTGATATATATCTTGGCACCTTACAGTCGGCGTGATCAAGTATTAGTTATAAGCTCGCTACAGTGTGATACCTGATTTGAACAACCGTAGTGATCGTCTCGGGAAATGCACATAAAGTGATCGTACATGTGAAGCATTTTGAAATGTTCAAGAAACATATAGGTTAATCTTCCTTTGGTTGGTGGTTTATTAACCAGCCTACGAGTGTATTGGTACATTCTGGTGAAAAAAACATCAACCCTATTCAACGTGTAGGTTCTTATCAAACGGTATATTTAATTGAAAGAAGAAACAACGCTGAATTGATTAATCACATTCATTAAATTTTTAAATCAGACTGTTGATGATGTGGTTATTTATGATTCACTGAACATTCGCCAGTGCCTAAGGACGTACTTTCATTTTCTTTCCCGGCGCAAGTTTGTAAGAAAATATTGCGGCTGTTTCTAGATAATGTTAAAAGGGTTTACTTTGAAGTTGACGAAATGCCAACGCAACATAATAAAGAACCATGTAGTCCAGGACTTTGCTATTTTTTAAGCCTTCCTAGTAATGAGGAGCATGATTATGTTTTGAGTTGCAATATACACGTTTGAATATAATTGGAGCGTACATTGTTCATTAGTTGATATATAATATATACGTTCCGCCATCAAAGGAGTTAAGCCCGTGCTTGATTACATTATAATAACGTCTGGATTAAAAATTGGCTGGCAGAATAATATGTACCATTGAGTAGCATGCAATACATAAAATATCTCTGATGAATTCAAAATAAATAGTGCCTGATTCAATAATCCAATTAATATTCAATTTATTATTACGTTCAGCCCATGATTTAGAACGTTTGTTAAGGTGCATCCTGCCTGTTTCTGTTTTAATTGCACGTTACAATTTGTTGCACTTGCAAATCAAATCGATATCATGCCGTAATTGCAAATTAATTGTTATATGTTTATGTTAATAAATATTTTACATGGTATGAAAGGGTTTGTAAACGCACTAAACAATCGCTCTCGGCATGTAGATTATTTTCGTTAGATATTGACTTTAACTCTCTACAAATGGAGCATTATGTTCAGTGCCAACTCGAAGAAGTTCATTTGCTCATTGCCTTATAATTTACGTCCAAGTGATATCGGATTAAACACTTTTCTTAGCCAGCACAACTACAGAAAGAGTCAACGTATACGGTAATCGTTACAAATTATTACATGTTTCAAATAATACATGATTTGTTACTACAAGATGCAACTCGGAAAGATCCCACTTGATTTAACTACACATGATCATTGGTATTTTGATAAACATGATACAAATACATAGCTTATTTTATAAATTACGCTTAATTATCCCTTTTCTTGAAGAAAACAATATCAGCTTAATAAAATATCCAAGAGTTGTTTAGTCTTATTGAAGACATATGCTTTGCTCTTTTAAAGGTAAGTCCACGAATGAATTCAAAAATTCAATCTGCAGGCAAACATGTCCTCACATTTTTGACGTATTGTTGAATATTCTTTAACATTGTATTGCAATTGGCATGAGTGGCCGTCGCACCCTTTAGATTCGTTCATAATGTTATATCTTATGCTAGTGTTGTGTTGTGGAGGTGTAGTTTTTGTTGCTTGTGTTTACTGTTCCAGGGGGCTTTACAATTATGTATTTATTTGCTTCCCTCAATATAGTATCTGTGTGACTGCTCGGATATCCGCTAACACTTGTTAAACGCACCTTTGTATTGCTGAAAAGACAATGTACGATGTTTGAACGTGTAACAATGTTTCTCAAACAAATTTATTAATTTGTCTGGACATTGTCTTAGATGATAATGATAATAGCTACTTCATTTAAAGAAGCAACACGGTTGGGAAAGTAAGCATTCCCTATTAGCAAGAAAGTATTGAAAATGTTGAACAATCAAACTTTGCGTATTTCATCTCGATGAAGAATTCCATTACTAAGTCTATAAAGTATTGTGTTGTATCGAGCGATGTGTACACATATATATGGTGTATAGTTAAGTTATTTTTATTTGTACATGCATTGTTGTTCGTAATTGGATGTGGGTCTCTGGTTAGTGCAATAAAACAAATTTTTGCTGAGGACTCTATTTTATGAAAAGGTTTCTTCTTTGCACCTTTATATAATAAGACTAGCGTAAAATAAAAATGATCGAAAACATTTTACATTATTACATTAACTGAAGTACCCCAATTCATTTCTACCATAAGTGAGAACAATACAAACCAGAAAGCATAATACCACTACATGTAGCACCATTTGACATGTGGGATGTCAAAAGCTACATTCAGATATTAATGTCGAAAACCAACTTGTGTATCAAAGATTTATTGTAAATGTTAACTCTACACCTTCTTGGTGCTTACTTATCTTTGCACATTTACATTTAAAAAATATCAACTGCTGTATCTTTTTTGGTCTTTAACCAGGACTCGATTATGTAGTACAACTTGTTTCTGGAAAGACACAATGACGCTTATACGGGAGTTATGATCAGTATATGGTGCAAAGATGATTGTTAGTATTAGTTTCTCATTAAACGAAAATCTGCAAATTGATCAACATGCAATATGGCGGCGTAAAAATACAAATAATCTTTATTAACTATGTTGTCAAGTTTGAAATATGATACTATGGATTATAGAAACTTTAGAAACGGAGCTAATTTATAAATATCATATTTCAACTGATAGCACCAATTGTCTAAAATAAGAATAAAAAAATGAATTATCACCACGTCAGTAAATGTCAAGCAGTAATAAAACGTTATTTAAACGTTTATGACATATATTATTGTGTGGTGTTTTATCTACAACATTCAATAAAGACTGAGGTTACTTTAATCTTGTGTAATAGGTTTTAAGTTACAAATGTAATACTTGTGATCGTATGTTGGAAGCAAATATCGGTCGTAAAAAGTTCAATTGATATGAAGGTCGGAGACCGATTGAACAATATTTATTCTAGCTTTCAATAATGTTATGAGAATTAAACAATATCAGATCAGACTAAGTATTTCAAAAATGATTCTCACAGTTTTCTCGTTTGTAATGGAATAATTTAACTGTGGCCGTGTGTTTAGAACTGGTTCGGCCGGTTGATGAGTCGTAAGCTTGTTAAATAATCGTTACCGTATGCCCATCTTTGCCAAGCGCCCTGCAATACGAGAAGAAATTCGGGAGGTACTCAAGACAAATTGGCTAGCCCTTTCAATAGGGGTGACACTATGATAAACAAACACTTTACATTACCTTCTTAAACACACCGTTTATTACAAATAATACACTTACAACCTAAACGTTTTAAACTTTCAACATGTAAATCATCAACAAACATTTCTATTATTGTATAAATTCTCATAGGAAGGGAAGGCAGTGTATCATAAACGTAAATCAAAATGATAAAACAACCAATCACTCAGTATTTTCAACTTTATTACGCTTTTAAAATCCATCTCTACAATATTATGACAATATCAATCTCCATCATAGAGATAAACAAGTCAATTTGAAGTCATCAAAGTGTGTTTTGAGTGTACTAAAAAGAAAAACAATATCTCGTTATCTCCTACATGTGTTTTGACAAAACAGCTTAGAAATAATTCGTATGTCGTCTTCTTAGAAAGAGTGCACCAATAAATCATGTCTAGTGTTTACATCTATGTACGTGACTATATAAAAAACTAGGTCCATTTGCAAGCAGAAAACCATTCATTATTATTCTAACGCTCAGAATTTTTATGTTATTTAATATAGTATCTTTATAAATAGATTAACGTCCGGAGATGCGTCCCCTCACTTAAGTGGCGTCCATGTGGATGGAACATTGATGTACTCTTGCTCTTCTATAACGTGCGTTATTTTGTTACTATTTAGAATATTTCAAATAAAGCACACGTATCTTCATAATACACTTGTTAAATGTTATAAGTACACCAACATATAATGCATATACCTTTTTATTATACGTGATGATATGTTCATTTTATGCACGTCTTCGTGTGAGTAGTAAAGCAGCAATATCCGATAACTCGATAAATGTAATTTGCCTGCTGCGGCCAGTGAACCGTGAATTTTCAAATTATGCAAAATGCACGTGCAAAATAAAAAACAAATTCGCACAAAGTCTCAAAATGTTACATACACATTATACATCAATACCCAAACCAGGAAAACACAAAACCGGAAGAATTACGATAACAGACCGTGCAAGAGAGGTTTGTGAAACATACACGTCTCATGACAGTAAATAGACTAGTGTAGTTAAAGTCACCTCGACCTTGAACTTTGACCTATGGACCTCAAAATTACTAGAAGCCTACATCTGATTATAAGCAATCTTTCTTTTAAGTTTTACGATCTGAGATCCTATATTTTTTATGGTGTGAACCAGTGATTGTTGTGTGTTCAAAGGTCATGGTGAGTGTGACCTTTGATCCAAATGACCTTGAAATGGAGTCGGGCCGTCTGTGGTAGATGAATTATCTCCACTTAAAATTTTAGAATCCTAAGTCCACCTGTTTTGGAATTACTGTTGGAAAACTATTCGGCATGTCAACCGACTGACTTTTGCACGTAACGCTATGTACTGTGTTGGTGTACTTACACTCAACCGATTTAAAAACGCACCACATATAAAATATCGGTTTTAGTGATGAAAACGTCAATTTATGGTTATTTTTTTTCGGATTAATAATCTTCAGTCTATATTCAACGAGATTTGTGATTTTCATGCCATAATTACGAGTTTGAAATGAATTATGATAAAGATAACACTGACACCCTTGAAAGTGAAAGTCACAATTTCATAGGCAAGTATAAGAGCCCTCTACATTGATGCATGCACGTGGTATCTCCTCCTAAAGCATATTACTAATTACGCAATAGGATAGAATTATGTTCGACATGATGTTTCCCACCATTCCAGCAAAGCTTAACTTAAATTATAAAAGTTTTGTGGCCATGGATGTCTGGCTAATACCATACGACCGAGTGCGGTTCAGATAAGCGCATTGGGTGAACCTATGATGGATTCAAGTTGGGACGTGAGGCTCTAAACGGGAGAAAACTCATTAATAAATGTACTAAAACAATTTTCCTTTTTATTGACAAATATGAAAGGAATACTTATGAAAATGTAATAATGTGCTTTTGGCTTGTTGATTGACGTCCGGCATTCTTTTGACACTGTATGCAGCCATGCGGAACCAATTACAGTGACACAACCTGTGTCATGTTTCCTTCTAGCTAGGGCTCAATACCATTAGCTGGTTTCATCCAGGTCGGTCTTTGACTGTGCAATTCGTTAGGAATCGATGTTCTTAGCCTACAATCATTGTATGGTGGCAGCTGAACCGGCACGCTAAGGCGCCGAGGCTCTTTTCTGTTGGAAGCGAAGGCACAATCATCCGAACAAATATTCGAGATATTGGCAGCATAAAAATACCATTAGCAAATATTGTCTATGTTGTTTTATCATTGTGTAAATCGACTGCGTCCAGTTTAAAGCTAATATTGATCACACAGGTCGACGCGATCGAGCTGCACGTGCAAAATATGCAAAATCAAAACAGTTCTATTGGCGGGTACCAGTCCGAATGAAAAAAATATTTTATTTTTAATCAGGTCAAGCTTATGAACTGAACAAACCCTGTAAACCATAAATTTTAGCAAAAAAGTGTATTTTGACAAAATTTGATTATTTTCAATAGCGGTGCGTTTTTTAAAGCGGTTGAGTGTATAACATTAGTGAGTGTACATTGTAGTAGAATATTGCGTGCATTGTGGAAATATAATTATCATATAAATTGCTGTCCGCCAGACGTTGTGATGATTTTATAAATGATGAGTTCTGATATGATGTATTATGTTATTCTTTGTCGTGTCAAACTAACATCCTTATTCAACATCTGCGTCAGTACTGATAAATATTTAGAACCGTCATTGACGCACAGACAGGGAAGTCGAAATTATTTTCCACCTGTTGTATGCTTTTTCCTTATAACAACACACTGCTGGCACCAGTTTCATCAAGCAAACAAGGCCACTTGTGATATTTTTTATGTTTAAGCATTCACTAATAACTTGCTTAATTTCGATGTAGTTATCGTTTGTAATTACCTAAATTTATGATAAATTATAAATGAAATGGTGTGGTGTGTATATATTGGCTTACGTGAAGAATGTTGGTTCTGTGCCTTACTATTGTGTATATTGTGATGCGCAATCACCGTTTCTATGTTGTTATGTCCTGCAGTATTTGCATGAAAACATGTCATTAGCCAACATTGGAGAGCATATCAAATTTAGATATGTACTCAACCAAATGATTTATTTCAGTGTGTTTGCTGTTTGAAATTGTTTATTCAAAAGGGGCATTCAGTTTGGTGAAGTAGAAGCATTTATACTTATAGGAAGGATATTCAGCTCGGACTTTGGTCGTTTTTTCTCTTTCGGCTCTGTGTCGGATTTTGAGCCGTGGATTTGTGGTACATGGTATATAAAGTTATTTTATGTTTTTATTCTAGACCTTGCACTATGCTTTTCTCAAATAGCTTTTTTATGTAGTGGTGAAGAACGACTTGATAACTGTACACAATAATGTCTTACTGTTCGAATTAATAAATTCGTTAGTACGAATTGTATGCACGAAACAATGATCCGTGTCCGTGAACAAAATCTCTACGTGCTTAATGTAATGCATCAGGTTTATTGCATGCATTGTCTGAGTTAATGTTCACATCCCTGGCGGTCTTATTGTCTCCGTACAAAATAACTAAATAGTTATAAGAACTATATTTATAATCCATTTAAATAGCAACATTTCGCTATATACGCAACATGTGTACTTTAAATAGATGGAGGTTATCTATAATTGCATATTTAATCTTCAAAAACATATTATAGCAGACACCAAGTATTGTTTACAGAAGAGACACTCTACAAAAATATGTTTTTATAATTGTATGGCCTTGGTCTTAATTTAGTTCCGTTCAATATTTTAACGTGTTCGTCCTGATGAAGCCAAATGTTAACGAACTTGGTTTCATACTACAGCACTGTATTCGTTCTTCGGATAAGTCTGGTAGTAGAGATCATATAGATCATTTTGTAAATAACGTACACTTAATTATATAAAATAACTGCTACAGTGATACATGCACAATGCTATTGCATTTGCATGTTAGCCATCCCTTTTGACCAATGTATCCATATGGATTGTATTGATAGCAAGTTAAATGTGAAAACGAATGGGCTTATTACTTTGAGGTGTAAGGAGGTCACCAGTTACCGTTTTGGATAGGAGGACAGTGTAATGTCAAGGCTTTAAACGGCAACGTTGATTCGCCTTACATCAATCCACGAACTGTTTTATCGAATGTCACATGAAACAGCAACATTCCCTTGAGCTCTAAGCAGCTGGCTTTTGCGGCAAACTCGGCAAACACCAGATGACACATGTCGTTGTCTGGTTCATCAACTTCCTTCAACTTCTGTTATCCTATAATTGTGATTCATCTTCGATGAGGTAGTCATGTAGATTGACGACACGTCCCTTGCCATACAATCTAGTTAAAACTCTTAAAGCGTTCATACATTCCGTGGCGTAATATCAAATAGCGTATCACAAACGTATTGATGTATTATTTCGATACACACGATGCTGCTCTAATACATACAAATGCTCACTCAAACATCGTGCATACAGATAATGGATTCAATGTAGAGAATCACTCGAATACATAATACAAGCGTCGGTATACCAAAAGGACATAACAAATCCTACAGACAATAAACAGAAATATGATACTAGTTATTACAGGAAACATTACTTTGTATAAAAAGTACAGACAAAATCCACCATTGCAAGCACAAAAATTAACAAGACGGTGATGAAACCTAACACTCAGCCACAAAGTCCTTGACAAAACCACAATACACGCATTTAATTTGATTTATGTGACAGTGCTAATGGAAAATAAATATGTATTGAGCCGTAAATGAAAAACAAATGAGTGGAATTCCAAATGCCGTTCATAACAAACAAACAATACACAATACTAGTATAGCTACAAAAACACAACATTCATTTGTTAGTGTCCCGTTTGACTTTAGCAAACGATTCTAAGTCAACAGAGTGTGCACACTATAGCGGGTGAGTATACATTGTATACGTATATACTTGCTTGAAGGATTGATTGGTGTATTGGTTCCATGTGTAACGTTTGTGTGTATTGGTGTGCACTGCCACCGTTTCTATATGGTTTTGGGTTACGTATGACAATTGACAACATTCGAGAGATTTCTAATTAAAATATGCATACTGAACCAAATGTTATGTTTCAGTATTTTTGCGGTCGGAAATTCGGATGAAGCGATCAGTTTGATGAAGCTGCTGGCTCATTAAGGTAGGAGATTCAACACGTATGTGCCGCATTTATGTGTATTAAGCTAGGCTGTTTAGAAGTTAAAAGTGCTTAATGTACATTCCCTGTACGATAGTATCAAATCATTTTTCAACGCAAAAATGCCCAATTTACATAATTAGTATTGCTTGGATTATTTCTTAGTAACAACATGATTGTTGTATATCCTAAAACCTGATCCGTTTCATAAAAAAATGATTATCTATCAATACGCGTCAACAAATTATTTATTTTTGTTGCATGCATTGCCATAGCTAATGTTCACATGCCTAGCGGCCTTATAGTCTCCGTACAAATACCTAACTGGTTCTAATAACTATAATTATAATCAATTTAAATAGCAAAATGTCGCTATATACACAACATGTGTACTTTAAATAGTTTGAGGTTCTGTATAATTGCATCTTTACAGTTAACAAAACATATTATAACAGACACCAAGTCTTGTTTACAGAACAAAACAGCAATTATAGTTTTACAATTATATGGCCTTAGTCTTAATACTGTTCCATCTTATATTCCTGTATACAAGAGACACTTCTTTGAAGACAAATACAAACGATATTGTTTCCATATATTTAAAGAATGCTTGGGAAGTTAACGGTGTGATTGAAGAGTAACTTTTTTGGAAATGTTCTGTAACGCCATTAATATTTTTAAAACATTAAACGTTGACCTAATTGCAATGCATATTTTAATATTGTATTTTGCATTTGACCAACTCTCATCATTAGCTGTCTGAAACAATGTCACATTTTAGAATAAGAATTTAATGTTTAAGCCGAACTAAAGTAGTGTTATAATTCTCGAATCTCAATCAGGAGACTGCTATCGACTGCAAACACATGTGTTCATTATTTCCTGTGGGTAAGACAATGACCTGACCTGTCTACATCAGTGCCTTGTTAGGAAATTACAAAGGTATTTTTGAAAACATGCTAAATGTATTGGTTGTGATTTCAATTATTTGCGTGAGGAACGGAATATTGATGTAAGTGCGATTCAAACAACCTGCTACTACATGTATACGGAAAGTTGACATGTGAGCGATTCGTTGACTGCGTCATGAAACTGATTTCGTTACATGTTTGATTTCTAACCGCAGCATTGGTACGGTATGGTTTTGTATATTCGATTTCCTGCCAGTACTTTTTATAGGGGCTTTGTGTACGGTCGTACGTTCATTTTCTGTCCGTGATTTCGTAATTGGATTCAGACTTATTGATGCCGTATGTACATGTAGTGATATCGTTGCACTTTGAATCGCAGGATAATCTGGATTATTTGACATGGCATGATATCAAATATCGATTATAACAAACACTTACAAAAGCATCGTAATGACCTATTCTGATGAAGTCCACATGAAAGTGAACATACCCATTTTATTTTTTATATAAGAACCGGCATCGTATTAGTGAATGACTAATGCCGTACGTATATTACGAATATCGACGATCAAAGATATGCCAACGACGTCCCTTGGAGTGTTCGGGGGGAAGTTTGTTGGTTCATTCTATGCGTGGGTGGCTATGACACCGTTGTAATGATGGTGATTGGGATTGTCTGTGCAGTACAGTATTGACCATATGAAAGGTGAGAATGGCGCATCTCTAGTATGCATCCAATGAACATAAATATGACCAACACCAAGCGAAACACTGTTAAATAACACAAATATTACATCAACAGTCATACTATTTTCACAAACCTACGATATGACAATAATACCATAATATCCGAGCGATGTGTCAACATATCTAAATAGCCTACATGTTATTGCCTTATACATTCTTCGGCTGTTGGCTATTCCTGGATGACGACCAAATGGCTGAGATTGATATATCAATATATCATCAAAGTACTATTGAGTTTGGACAATGACACCCTATGTGACGAAGAATATTTTCCGCCATATGTGTAGCATCATTCATGTTATTTGGTGTTGTTCAATTAAATTGGATTTTTCTTCGATAATACTGTTTTGTCTCAAACTTGTCATATTAAGCCTAAAGCCTGATCTAATTGGTCTTGATGGTCAGCCTGAAGCAGCTCTGGTTAATGTTATACTAATAATCTACTGACACGACGATGTGCTGTTCCAATGTAGGCGAATGTGTTTTCTCTGATGACCATCGGAGCTATTCTAACAAGGGTAGTTCAACCTGTTTGAAAACACGTATAGATACGTGTGTATTGTGTTTTTTTTACAAATCATTTATAAGTTGCATATATGTTGTTTCATTGTCCATAGCTTAAAGTCATATTTAAATTATCCTTGGAATTTGTGTTTAGATACACAATATAAGGACAAAATATTAATTGTAATGAAATAAAATATATTAAGTAAACTCAAGTTCATTGAAAAGGACACATGGGCAGCGAAACAATACAACAAAACTATAACTTACCAGTAACAGAACCTATTCAAGGAATTAAAAACACGTTTTATTCGTACTTCGTGTGCATCATACAGCAGAGATCATTAATAAGTTCAACATTACAGAGTTATACTTAAACAAACATAATGATGTTTTATTTTATTTTAAAAGTCGAAAGCATTGTATTGATACTGTACACTTAATAATATAAACTACGGTTACAATCAATTATACATGTATTTGCAGTTCAGTTATCATTGTCGACAAATGTGCACTGAACAAAAGTCAAGGAGGTTACCTATTACAGTTTTGGAAAGGATGAACGTGTTATATCATCGCTAGAAAGCGATAGTATATCTTTATGTTCGACAGATATAACTGATTTGTGTATGAAATTGCCTGGACTCTTGGGTTCAAGATAGACTGACCAACGCTAAACAACGTTGGTACAAGTTATTACTACTGTGGTAACCAATCTTTTGTGTGGTTATAACGTTTAGCTCACTTCTGGGCAAACAAATACAATTGAAAACATATATCACAACATTTTATAAGTATGCATGCTAATGAATAGTAAAAGACTTACCCGTTGTGATTGTCTTGACGAACTCGACAATTGTTTGGGTCCTTCTATTACATATTTTCTATTTTGTGTACTAGTCTCTTCTGTTATTCACAGCCGCTCCTAAGTAATATAAAAAAAGCCAAGCAGCTTATATGGTCTCATTGCACTTGCATAAAAGCAATGACGGAATAAAAATAATTTCCATCAGACAAATTGCTCCGATTTGACATCTCTACAAATGATGAACAATGACATCCATTGTCCTTCCAGTCATTGTCTAACTTGTTTATATTGTTACCCTCGATGGGTATTAGACTATGCTACTATATACGTATACATATACCTTTTCATGCTACAGGACATTTACTTCACTTAATGAATTACGTCAGTCAGAGTAGAATGAACGGACAGTCTTGCCAACAACCTTTTCACGTGTGTCCTTGGTACATACATGGACCGTATCTTTTATAACTTCCTGGTACATATTAACAACATTTTGCATTTATTGAGTGAAAGTCTAGTACAGTACATATTCACAGCTTCTCAAAGTATAATACTGGATTTAAATTATTGACAATTGCAGATATTGTATG
The DNA here is from genome assembly GCA_963678985.1 of Spisula subtruncata. Lineage (NCBI taxonomy): Eukaryota > Metazoa > Mollusca > Bivalvia > Venerida > Mactridae > Spisula > Spisula subtruncata. The sequence continues at coordinate 26,371,764 of OY787669.1, read as the reverse complement.
CGTTCGTAGAGTCACCAAGTGTGTTTCTATTCATATGTTTATTAGTAAGCTCAAAACCTGTCTTTCTCAAATACCGATTGAAGTAGATGAAATATATGATGACGCTTTGGTATTTCTACATTTCATTAATTATTTGTATATCACTTATTAATGAGTGAACGCTACATAGATAACGATGTCGTTTTTAGATTATAGAACGTAAGATCTACACCGTAATTAAGATGGTACTCGTATTGTAGTAATCAAACACCAATACAGCCATCGTGTTTTGTAAACCCTCGTTGATAAAATGCTTAATGACATCATTCATCTGGGAACTGAAGAATACTTCTATTCTCTAATATTCTATAAATTATTTCCAATTAGTGCGACGCCGTATTGGTGCAGTGAGGGTGATCTCAAATACTTCGCCAAACAGTACTGGTACATACATAAAAAGTAGGCAATATATTTCCATGTTTCATTTCAACAATGAGCATTGGGAAGCAGATCTAAAATCAATCTAATGCAGTTATGTTAAACATTAGCATGGATTTATTCAACTAACAATCAAATGATATATTCGTCGTATCGATACAGCTGGGTTCGATTATTCTATGATATTACAACATAACGAATTTAATGTTATTTTGGCTGTCTAACCTTGGATTATTCGCCTTGTACTGTATAAAACATGATACGACTGAAAACATTTATACCCAGATTAACGCTGCAATATGAACAACGTCGACAACAGTCAACATCGACATACTCCTGTTACAAAAGCATTGCTAAGTATTATGCTAGCAAACTTTCGCAATGATGAAGTCCGATAGAAATAACTAGCCGTGACTAAAACGGCATGCATTCTGTAGCGCTTTAAGTTATGACAATGTATCGCTATTTATGTGACTGCATCTCATAGCGTATGTTATATACCCCAAATATGTACTCATATGTTCTTAATGAACTGTATTCGTCTATATGATATGATTGCCGACTTCCAGACATCATAAAGATAAGGAATGTTCGTTTGAGTGTTATTGAGTGTTTTTGAGTGATATTTATGTCCCTCACATGAACAGGCCTTCATTGCTTGAACTATTATTACTATAAACAATTTATACATTCGAGGTAATAAACCTGTATAAACTAGGCGAGCCAAATTGATGCGTTTGACTTAGTGTTTGAAGCGATGTTTTAAACTGAGATAAAGAAGCATTTGTAACTTCGTCGCTGCACATTGTAATACTAGTATGCAAAAAGACATTTTATCTTATGTATAGGTTTGTCCCAATTCTCACGATTTGGTTTGTATTTAAGACCATATACGGATTAAAGGTCTAAAATGACATCTAATTCGGAATAATATTTGCGCATGCTCCGTCGAAGAAACAGTTTCCGGTCAGCAACAATGCATGTCAGACGAATGCATGGTCTCTATGTGCTAAATGCTCTTATTACATGATTTCTTAAAAAAAACATGACCATTTCGTGTAACTTGCCAGTTTGCGTTCCATCTTACACTGAACACATTTTTCAATCTGGCTTTAGTTACCTCTTGTACATGTAGCACAATGCCAGTTAAAAGTGAAGTTAACATTAAACATCATGAAAATTATCATGTGCATAAATTTCGCATAATGATTACTTTTCTTGAATATCAGTGTAATGAATATTCAAGAGTTTGGTCCCATTCAAGAAAAATTCCATGCTCTTTCAAAGGTGTGTCCACGGATGAGTTCCATTACTCAGATATTTATGTGGCTACCAGGATATCCGTTTACTGATGTCCAACGCACCTTTGTATTCCTGATAAGGTTCTGTAAAATGTCTGAGTGTGTATCAATATGTCGCAAACATATTTATTTTCTGGACATTGTCTCTGATGATAATAATAATAACGAAATTATTTAAAGAGGCAACGCAGTTGGAAAAATTATTCTTCCCGGAGTGTGAGCATCTAAGTCGTATTTATGATATTGAACAATCAAATTTGCGTATTTTATCTCGATGAAAAACTCTATTACTTAACAAGTTTATACATAATTATGATGCTTTTCGCGACGTGAACACGCGTGTACAAAGTTGTATTGTGTTTATTTGTTTTTATTTGTACATGCATTGCGTTCGTAATTGGATTTGGCCCTTTGGTTTGTGCAATGAATCAAACTTACGAGCGTCAATGAAAAAACACAAGGGTTCGCAAACACTGTTACATCATTTCATTAATTGGAGAGCATCCGTTCTACATTATCCTCTCTACGTTAGAACAAAACAAACGGGACAACATAATAATACTAGCATCCTTTTACATGTCGGGTGTCAAACCTGGATTCAGATATTAATGTCGAAAAAACAATTTGTGTATCAAAATATTCTTGCACTTCGTAATTACCAATTTCATTCTTTTTGTTACACTTAAACCTTGTTAGTACTTCCAATTAAGAAATCCAAAGGGGTATATATGCCAAGTGGTGTACCTTGATCAGCACTCTACTATGTAGTAATACATTGTAGTTGTTTTTGGAAAAAAACAATGACACGTATGAGCTATGGTCAGCATATTTTAAACAGAGGTGATTGCCACTATCAGATTCTCATTAAAATAGAAATATGTAACTGATTAATATACAACAAGACAGGAGTGTACAAAATTGGCTTTGTTTACTGTGATATCAAGTTTGGAATATGAAACTATGGATATTAGAAACTTCAGTAACCGGGGTAATTTACAAATATCGCATTACAATTGACAGCACCAATTGTCTGATATAAGAATCCACAATGTGAATTATTACCACGTCAGAAAATGTCAAGCAAAACAAAAACGTTATTTAAACATTAATGATATATCATACTATGTGGTATTTAATCTACAGCATTCAATAAATGACTGAAGTTACTTATTATCTTGTGTCACAGGTTTCAAGATTTAAATGTAATACTCGTAATTGCAAATATTGGGTGTAAATAGTTCAATAGTTGTGAAGGTCGGAGACCGATTGAACAATATTCATGTCAGCTTTAAATTGGAATTTGAAAATATCAGATGAGACCAAGTGATACATCACAGTTTTCTCGTTTGTAATGGAGCGTATGATATGAAACAGCTCATTTTATTACAACAAAATACACTTACAAACTTGCACATTTCATTTGTCAACATGTACATAATTAAAAGACATTTCTATTATAGTATCAATTCTCATAGGAAAGGAAGACACTATATTATATACGTAAATCAAAATGATAAAAAACACTCAGTCGTCGGTATTGTCAACTTGATTACGCTTTTGAAATCCATCTCTTCAATGTTATGACAGTGTCAATCTCAAAAATAAAGATAAACATGTCAAATTGAAGTCATCAAAATGCGTTTTGTGCAAAAACTATTCGAAATGTTTATGTTATCTTCTGAATTTGTTTGCATGGTTTGGAACAAAACAACTCGTATGTCATCGTCTTGAACCTATTGTACATATCAGTCCTAGTCTAATGCATGTGAACGTCGTCACGTACTCAAAACGTGGGTTTCATCTTTACCTGTTTATGGAAATTCAAGTAATGATCTAACGCTAAAGTTTCGTATAATCTGTTTACAAATTGAGGAGCAGCTATGGTTCGTAGTGTAATACAACGCGCCATAACTATTTCACATCTGCTAACCGCATTGGTTAGTTTTTAACGAAATTCGTAAAGAAATTAACTTTGAGCGTATGTTTATTATTCACTTGATTATTTTGATAAACATCGCCCGGTGGTATGTCCCTTACTTACATGGAATCAATTTAAAATGGTCGTAACTGAAATCTGGCTGTTCTAAAACGTCCGTTATTGTTTTACTATTTGCCAGGTAGAAATAGTGCACACTTATCTACATGTACATACAACATTGCGTGCATTGTGGAAATATAATTACCATATACAGTGTTGTCCACCAGACTTTGTGATGATTTTATAAATGGTAAGTTATGATATGATATATTATATTATTCCTTGTCGTGTCAGACTAACATCCTTAATTAACATCTGTGTCGGTAAGGATACATATTTAGAACTGTCAATGACGCACACTCAGGGATGTTATTGTACACAATGAGTATGTTATTTCCTTGTAACAATAAACCTGCAAATCTATGCAAGCAAACACAAACAATTAGCATGGGTTGTTTTCTAGAATGTTGTACCAGGAACTAATAATTTGTTTCATTCGGTGTAGTCGTCATTTGTCAGTGTCCCTATTAACTTAAGCTTGAGATTCAAAGTCAACAGAGTGTGCACATTATCGAGGGGTGATTATACGTTGTATACGCATAGACGTGATTGAAAGTGTGTTGGGTGTGTCATTGGGTTAGATGTCTAACCAACAGATAAGTATGATGTAGAAATTGTGTAACCAATATGCATGCTTACTGTTACTCTCATTAATGTGATATTATGTATATGTTGTTATTGTTGTAATTTAAAAATAAACGGCCTGACATTGGTCTAACTATTGTGTTTGTTCTTGTGCACTGCCACCGTTTCTGTATGGTTTTGGATTGCAGCATTGGCATGAAATCTCCACATGACATTTGACGACATTCGAGAGCATTTCAAATTTAAATATGAATACTGAACCAAATGTTTTGTTTCAGTATTTTTGCTGTCGGACATTCGAAATAGGAAATCTGATTGGTGAAGCTGGGTCATTCAGGAGAGAGATTCAGCTCGCACTTGGACCGTTTGTTTTCTTGTTCGGTCATGTGTCAGGTATTTCGATGAATTTGCGATATGTGCGGTATTTACGTGTATTAAGCTTGTGCTGCCTTCCCTGTTTGATTATATCAAATTATTTTTCAGCACAAAGGTGCCATATTTACTGACACGATTACTTCGTACTGTAAGGATAATTCAATTTCTTAACAACAACACGATTATTGTATATACTTAAAGCCGATCCGTTCCATTGAACAAACTGGCTTATCTACCAGTACGTGTCAAACATAGTGTATCATATTTGGTACATGCATTGTCAGAGCTAATGTGCGCATGTCTGACGGTCTAATTGTCTCCATACCAAACTAAAAATCAAATACTTGAAATTTTGTATGCTCACTTCAATTTACATATTATCTACATTATTCAGCTTTTTCCGTGAAAAAACTTTAGGAATAACTAGTCCATAGCGGAATAGCCTTAAACCGCATTTTCCTGCTTGCTGATAGGTGGCTAAAGGTTTGCTCGCATATTGTGCATACATTTTGAAGAATATGGAATGATTAGTCGGAAAAACAAAATAACTAGTAGAAAACATGGTGCCTGTCTCAAAGGAAGACTCCAAAAGATCGGTCGTTATGCTTAAAGAGGCATTCCCTATTTCTTGCATAGTATAACTACCTATCGCATTTTATGACATAAATGAACATAAAACACTAAATCGTTTTAACATGTAAGAAGAACATATGCCGAAAGTTGTCTCCATAATGATCAAAATATATTATATATTTAAATTTCTAAAATAATAAATCGCTTCCAGCCTTTTATTCGACAACAACAACCACAGAACAGTGTGATTAAAATCCGAAACGGACATTGTTCAACGAAGCAGACGCAACGGAGATGACCAAATACGATATCGTTGATTTCTTTTGTTTTACACGCATATAATCTCAACGAAATGAATATAATGTACTATTTTGTTCTTAATCAACTCGAATTTCATCTTATAGATATATCTACATCAAAACAATTATTTCAAAACGTGTATTTGTCTTTCCCATTTTAGTCACTGTCGTCCCATTTATAGAAAAATGGCTTTTCTTGTTTTAAGCAGGCAGTACTAAAGGCTAAACGTTTGGCGTCTCAATCCACCTAATCCACTTGTTACGGAAATATATTTTTATTAATTTTTTAATAACTGTTGGGATTTTTTGGGCGAAATTTGGTGTTTTTGTAGCATTTGTAATTCTGATTAATGTCTAGTATGTTTTAAATCAATAAGAACGGTCGAAGTTATAGGGAACGCCTCTTTAATTGTGGGGTATCCGTAATAAAAATCAAAGTTTCGTTGATTTAAATTACCGAAGGCATTATTTCATTTATTTAACACAAGTTTAAATACATATACACCTGTTAAGAAATCTAAAAATGCATTAGAAATCATACGATGTAAGAAAAATGTTTATGTCAAGTGCGATCACTCTTGAATAATTATCCTCACTTTTTAGATTAATCACCAAACTTTAACACTAAATTGTTTTACTGGATATTACTAAACTAGTCTACATGCTCAAGTTATGGTGTTCATTAATATTTAAACGTAAATTGTGTTTTGAAAATTAAGCACGCAATTCAAAAGCGCATTTTTTCTCCATTGAGTGCAATAAATAGTCTTAAATAATACCTGTAGCGTTCATTCAATTTATTTCCAGTAACAAATGGTGATATTATCACCATCCTTGGGACAATTATAATACAATTTTATTAATCTCAAAACGATCAGTTTCGAATATGCGTTTAGAGGCACAAGATTCGAAGCAGTGTTACAAGGAAATGGGTAAGTTAATTATTTAATCCTTTCATTACTACAAGATTATCTCCCTTTAACCATACAAAATACACCATGGCTATAATAGACTATGTTCTTTCATTTTAGTGATTGTGCGCGAAATTGTGTATATGTCCCTTTAAAGAGCCTGAACTCCATAAAGCCCTTCTGCAATAACGGAACAGCATCCCACTAGCATTCAATGAACGTTTCATACGATTAATACGTCGTAGATGCACACGGACCGCTCCTGGTAGTGGTTTTGAAAGACAAAAAAGGACTTTCTGTTTGATACTGACCCCAAAACAACTGGTAAAAACTATATTGTTAAACAAGTTGTTCGTATTCGAAGTGATATTCATATGTCACTTGCATATATCTATTACATCACAAAATTTCGCGATGCTCACATTCTTAGCATATGTGTTATGCTGTACTATGTAAGTGTTGCGTTTTCATCGCCGCTCAGTGTAGTTGGAGGTTCTCTTTAACTGCACATTTACTGTTCATAATCAAATTATAATAGACACCAAGTCTTGTTGACATGTGTTCGATTCGTTGACTTAAAAATGGAACGCTTGTTTTAATGGGTAGCGATTCCCTGATCGCAACATCGGAACGGTATGTGTTTGTATATTCGATTCCCTGCCTGTACCATACTAAGTCAAAAGGGGGTGGTTAACGCTCATACGTTAAATATAATTCTGTTCCATTATAATTGGAAGTGATTGATGATTCCAGACTTATTCTTAAAATATGTTCATGTAGTGCTATTTTTCACATTGACACACAGGTTAAGCTCGGTTGATAGACAAGAAATGACATTGAAGCTCAATAACAAACAATTACAAATACACCATTGAGACCTGTTCGCGATTTCTGCGCTTGTGTTATCAGTGAACATTCGTACTTACGTGTCGGCATCGTATACGTCAGTATTGGATATAACTGTCATGACTCAATGCCTTATGCCATACGTCCATTATGCATTTCAACATGCAATATGCCAAAAACATTCCTGTAAGATTTTTTTTGGGGATGTTGATAGGTCGTTCTATGCCTGACTTTTGCGTGCCATGGGTAGCTCGGCGATGCCGACGTAATTTTGAAACTTTGGATTGTTTGTTCACCACAGTATTGACATTGAATAGAAGTGTCGCCTTGATATCTTACGTTGTCTAGTAATCAGTATCAAATGAGATTGGCAAACAAAGTAATTCTCCTCTTTGTCCTCCCGTACTTGAGATTGATCATCACCAAGTGCGTCACTGTTAAATAACACAAACATTACAAAAGCAAACAATTATATTACCCTTACAAACCTGTGATATGACAAAAATACGATAATTTCCAGTGTGTCAATGGTCTGACTGCATCCGTGGATTCACTCGTACCATTGCAACATCTAATAAAAGTAACCAAAGCACTATCTCATACTCTCAGACTAGATAACTAGACTAGATTTCCTGAATGATAACAAACTAGCTGAGGTTGATATATAAAAAGATCATCAAACTAATATATGAGTCTGGACAATGACACCCTGTGTACTGCATATAATTACGTAACGCCATATGTGTAGCATCACTCATGTCATTTTGTAATGTTCCATAAAATTGGATTTGTTCTGAGATAATACTGCTTTGCCTCAAACTTGTCATGTCATGTCCAATGTATGATCTTAATGGTCTCGATGGTCAGCCTGGAGTATTTCTTGTTAATGTTATACTAATTTATATTGACACGGCGATGTGATGTTCAAAGGCCATTTTTCTGATTACCATCAGAGCTATTCAAACAAGGACAATTTATCTTGTTTGAAAGTTGTTACGTTTAGTGTGATTAATGTTTTTGTTACAAAGAATTTGTTTTATTACCGATAGTATTATGTCATATATAAACTTCGTATGCATTGTGTTGAGACACACGATGTATGAACAAAATACTGAATGCCTTCATATATAATAATGGATTCAATATGCGAGTATGATTAAAATGCATTATAATCTAAACTACAATTATTGTGCGTATGATAGAAAATTTCAACTTGCAACTGGGTGTGATGATTTTTTTTGTATATATTGCACATGACAAATGTTTTATCCGAATAAACGTATCGGGATACATGGCTAGTTGGACTAACCAATGATGAAATGAATAGATAGCGAAATTAGAAAAAGGACGCGGCATCCGCGTAAGTAATTCGACACAACTATGACTCACTATTTAACAACACATACCATTCGTTCATCGGGTACATCATGTAGCAGAGATCATATAGGAGTTCAATATTACGACGGTATATGTTACGGAAATGTCTTTTAACACACATGATGATGTTTTTGTTATATGCAAATAAGGGACCATTTTGTAAATAATGTATAGTTAATAATATAAACTCACTGTTACAGTAAAACATGCAGATGTTATTTATTTGAATGCACAAGTTAGTCATCATGTTCGACAAACATATTCACATGAATATTATTGATATCAAAGAACATGTAAACAACGAATTGGATTATTACTCAGCATATCTCAGGAAATTACTGTTTTGGAAAGAAGCACAGTGTAACGTCAAGACTTTCACCTTTCATCAATCCACAAACTGTTTTATCGAATGTCACATAGCGAAACGTCCAAATTCCCTTGAGCTATAAGCAGCTGGTTTTAGTGGCGATTGTAATTAATACGACACCTAACTCGGCAAACACCAGATGACACATGTCGTTGTCTGGTTTATCAACTTTCTTTCATCCCTGTCACTCTATAATTGGGATTTATCTTTGATGAGGCAGACAAATTTATTGACAACTCGCCCTTTTGCCATAACATCTACTTAAAGCTCTTAAAACATTCATACATTTTGTGGCGTGATACCAAACACTATGAAATATGTATTGATGTATTATTTTAATACACACGGTGCTGTTGTAATACATACAACTGCTCACTCATCCATCTTGCATACTTATAATTGATTCAATACAGAGAATCACACGACCATATATAATTATAATACATATACCAGTATAACAAAAGGACATAACAATCCGACAGAAAAGGCAATAAATAGCAACATTTCAAGGAAAGCATAATAAAAAAAGTTACGGACAAAATTCACCATTACAAGCACAGCGAGATGGCAATGAAGCTGAACACTCATCCACAAAATCTTTGACGAGGCGAAAATACGCGCATTATGCTTTGATTGAATGAAATCAAAGCGCTGAAGGCACTGAATTTGTTTGGGTCTGAAAATCAGCTGCCCCTCCATTTCACAGATTAATTTTATCTTTCTAAAAATGAAGTGTGTATTTTCAGTATGATACCTCCAGAACCTTATAAACAAAGGATAAACAAGAAGAACGCTCATGACAATTTTTTTCTAAAATGACTATTAGAGGGCCATATTTCCATGGAAAATCCTTCGATTGGAACAAAATGATAATATGCACATCTAGACTTCACACTGATCATTCCAGCAAACTTTCATTAAAATTGGACCACGGGTATATAAGATTTGGAGCGGACAAGATTTTGTGGACAAAAGGGCCATAACTCCGTAAAAAAATATCAAAGCGGAACAAAAAGACGATATGCACAACTGGACCTCATACTGATCAGGAGGTATGCAGACAAACTTTCTCTAAAATAACCATTTAAGGGCCATAACTCCGTCAACAATCATCCGAGCAAACCAAAATAATAATATACACATTTAAACTTCATACTAATTATTCCTGAAAAGTTTCATTAAAATTGGACCAGGCGTATATAAGATTTGGAACTGACAAGATTTTATTAACGGACAGACATCATGGGCAAAACAAATATTTCGGGAGACATAATTATGAAACATTGCCAAAAGAAAGTTAAAGTACTTGGACACTGCACTGTCTTCATTACAATACTATGAAAATTACAATATTTAAAATATATGGAAAGAAATGCATTTTTTCAATAAGATATATCCATCTGTAGATATATCTGTATAATTGTCTACCCCAAGTATAATGTTTGTTTGTTTTGTTGGGTTTTAAGTAACATCGACACAGTGTAGGTCAGCAGGCGACTTTTCAGCTCTAGTGGTGGAGGAAGAACCCAGGTGCCCCTTCAGACATAATTCAGGCCCGTGCGGGCACCTGGGTAGTACCACCGACCAGTTGGATGGCTACATCACATAAAGATTTTATGTCACCGACGGGGATTAGAACTCACAGCGGTGAAGGGCAATGATCTCAAGTCAGTGATTCTAACCACTTAGCCATGGAGAGATAACGCAGCTACCACAGCCAAACAAATCAGAACGAGGCTTATCAGCAGCTACAACAAACGGTTATTTGGGAATTCTTATACATAATTTTAAAATTTCGATTTATCTGACGCTAATTATGGTAAGATTTGATTATTTTATTATAATTTATTTTTCAGATCTATATAAGTTTGATTCGATGGAAAATTGAATCAATTTGACTAATCGTATGAATCCTAAATCGGGATTTCTATTCGGATCTTTGTTCCGAGAAACGATGGTCAGTATACGCCATTACGGCATTAGTATACAAGCCTGAATGGCATAACAAGTCTGAATGACAAACCAAGCCTGAATGGCAATATGCATGGATGAACTCCGACACGATGAGTGTCAACTATGTTATTTACAACACTGTCTGAATGACACATGTAGGGTTGAAAACCCAATCCATGTATTATGATGTAAGATAAAATTGTACCACGTTAATTAGCGGTACATGTACATTGAACTTATTGAGGGATTAATTATCCGATTGATGTGGATATATGTACTTTAGACCACAGCTTACAGTAACTGACCAATCAACGAGCAGAAAAAGTGTTGGATAAATCCCATAAAAAATTTTATACAAAATTTTTCTGTGGTATATAGAAAAAGTGTTGTACATGTATATAAACTTACATTGATTTATCCAATACTATTTAGGCTAAGCAAAATAATCCATCAAGTCGGGAATTTATAGCTTTATTGTAAACACCTTCCATCGACAAGTGTGATTGTAACAGTGAAGTTAAGCATTAACAATCATTAAACATGCGTACATGTATATCCAATACAAACATCAAAAGTAGAGTTTAAAGAGGATGAAACGGCGTTTTCAACGACTTAAAATTGTTAAGTTACTTTATATCTATATTTTATGTAACTAGTGTAAAGTATCATTAAAATACAGAATAATTTATTGCTAAAGCAGTAAGAATTACAATAGTATTGATTATAAAACATATACATGCATTTAAATACTATTCAAGCAGTTAAGTATATCTAAAAAAATATTAAATCATTGTTCATTAATGAAATATTCAGTTATAACATAAGAGTTTTCTGCTCTTTTACAAAATCGGTATGCCAAAAATGAAAAGAACTTGCAGTGAAATAACATTTTTACATTTTACTGCTGCTTACACAAATGCTTCCACTGGTGATTTTACAGTGTAATCTACATCTTTCTGCCGCCTTGGAAAACCAATAATAGCAGATATACAGTCAGGTACTTCTATCACAATAGCATTTGGGTCTGTCAAGCCAGCGGACTCGGCCCTGATAACCGTTGCCGATACGACTAGTTCAGCTGTAGGCTGGGACGATGTAGGTGTCTTCGATGACGTTTGTAGTTTGGATGATAAGTTACACTGCAGTGCATCTAACGGTTGTTTATAATCATACATAGCAGTGCTTCTATGCACACTGCGTGCCAGTATTGCTTGTTCGTCAATAAATCGATATATTGAGAAAATATCATGCTCGCAAGAGAAAACTGTCTGTAATTTACTCTTTACCTATAGGAAAACAAGTTTTTAAAACTTCATATTTGTCAACATGACAATTTCAGACTTTTATGACAATAGGCTCATAAGAAGCGCATTGTTAAGCAGATTTCAAATATGCATGCATCGTATAAGGTCGTAAGTAGTAGTTACGACCTTCTTATTCTAAGCCATCGATGTAGTAGTTTCATCAAGTAAATCAAATTCCACTACTTGTTTTTAAAAGCACATGCATGTACACTTGCTTTAAAAAAGATATGTAAAATATGTACGATACAGAAAGAAAGTTGACCAATGGAATGTTACCAACGAAAACACAAAATACCCGTGCACCAAACATTCCTTGATTTTATCTTATGAATGGCTAATGTAAACGATTTGGGGATATTGTGTTTGATAAGTATTAATCATAGTATTAAGTAGTTGATTGTTGTGCAAATTGTATCTGAGAAACTAACATTTTTAGCTGTGGTCTAAGACAGATAGATCTCTTGTAAGTGTTGGGTATGAAAACATAAAATCTCGCAGAGCTCGATTAAGTTTTCATACCCAACACTTACTCGTGTTCTATCCTATACTTAACCTGGATAGAACAATTGGTTGCACGCTAAAAGTGTGAAATTTAGTTCGGTTTACGCTTGAAGGCTTATATGTTTGCTTGAATAGCATTTTGTAGTACACGTATTTTAATCCACATGTTTGTTTACAAACAAAGAGTCTGTAATCGCGCTTCTAGCCACGCGTGCGGGGTTTACACTAAAAATAACAAAGCGCCCTGAGGTTTTACTTATCTATTTCGGGGCCCCACTGAGCTTTATAGTTACAGCGACGGCGCATAACTATAAATAATTTACATAGCTATTTATAACTCGGTAAAACCTATAATAAAAATACGGAGGGGCGCACTAAGGTGCAGTGTTTATGAAACAAATTTAAGATATTGTATATATAAACTGATAAACTGCCCCAATAAACGGCTGTACATTACAGACGGAAAATTCATATAGTTTTACTATATTTTGCGTGAATCGCATTACTTATAAAGTATTCTTGACTTGCAGGCAGAAAAAGGCGTAACGGAATGCCCTACGGGCGCCCCGACACAGTTAGACTCGACACATTAGAGAAAAGTTTGCAGGAGTTTTCCTCGGTTGCAAGGAAAGTCTGCGAGATCGGGAGGACGGTAGAGTGCCTTTCTACGGACGTTTCCTCGCTTGAAAATTATTGCGCCTGCCAAATGACGGTTTACATCCGAAGAGGCAATTTGAGAATTAATTTTTCTGCTGTTGAAAATTATTGCGCCTGGCAAATGACGGACTACTTCTGGAGACTGTAGTTAGAGGGCATAGACGTGAGAATCATGCTAACAGTATTTATTTGGGACTGAAGTCCCAAACAAATAAAAAACCCAAATATACCAAGAAGTAAATGGGAAACAAATAAATGGCATCCAAGTGTACCGTTATTAACAAACAAAACACAACTAAGAAACTTTAAAAAGAAACACAATGAAAAACAAACACAACCAAAAGAATATAGTGTTGATATGCAGAACCAGCTAAAAATTGTTTATTTTTAATTTGTGAAATAACCTCAAATGTGTATCGATAGAAGTGGCATTCTACATGTACTTAATATGAGTTTTCACAACAATGTTTGGACCGACGTTTTGGTCAACATATTTCATCTGCAAGTTATAATAATAACATGTTTACAGAATTACAGAAGTTGATGGTAGCTCAGGAACTTTGTATATGAATATGGAAACACTTCGTCGATGTTTGAAAATGACCGTTGACATAAGTTGTACTCCCTGCTGAAGTAGCATGATCGACAAAGTTTGGTACAACTTGCAAACAGACGCATGCTGAAAAGGTTGAGGTGTTATAAGCGTACATGCTGATAAATACTCAAAATGTTACCCGTTGTGATTACCATGTCTAACTCGACATTTATTTGGTTCATTTCATTACTAAATTCCCATTGTGTACATGTATGTCGAGTTAATCACAGCCTAAATAAAGAGTCAAACAGTCTATGTGATGTCATTGCATTTGCATACAAAGCAATGACCAAACACAAACATTCCTTGTGGAGTTTCCGCCTGAAAAATTGCTTAGATAAGACATCCCTACAAATGATGAACACCGACATGCATTGTCCTTCCAGTCAGTGTCTATCTTGTCCATAGTTTTGCCCTCGTATGATATTAGACTTTTTTACTATGTACGTATACAAATATCCTTTCATGCTGCATGACATTTCGCCTAATGCATTACGTCATTCAGACTAGAATGTACATATTGGACAACAGTCTTGTCGACATCCTTAACGTTTGTTTCCATGGTGCATATTCGCAATATGGTACACACATTGAGTACAGTACGTATTCATAGCTTCTCAAAGTATGTTATGTGATTATACTTATTAACAATTGAAGATACTGTATGCTTTCGTAAAGTCACCAACTTTTAAGTACGTTTCTATTCATATGTATATTAGTTCGCTCAGAACCTGTCTTTCGCAAACACAGACGTAGCTAAACTACGATGATGGAATGTACACTAACTCGTTTGTAGAACAATGATTTTGTTTAAGCTTGTGATTGCTGTTTTTGCTTGGCGCTTAAATACTATGCCATATGATAACTACGTAGACTAATGCTTGTTTTACTAGCAGCCGTAAGGCTTGGCATATACGATACAGTAGAGCGTTTTATCATTCAATTAGTAACATTTCAGAAGGAAGCGGCTATAACATAATTCGGTCTCGCTGTTTATTACCACTCTATATAACGTCTAGCAGACGATCATAATTAACGACTAATTGTTTGATAAACATACCGTGTACTTCCTGGAAGGTTAACATAACAATAGAAAGTAATTTATGTCATCATAACCATAGTCAATATAGACAATGTCGTCCTCAATGATTGAAATCATTCATTTGGTGAAAAACATTATATTGAGTATCGAGGGCGATTGGCAGGCCACGACTTTTATCGCAAGCAGCAATTACCAAAAATTGATCCGTATTGCATTTGTAACGTGTTAAGTCGTCGAAGGTGTTTCTTACTGACATTTGATATCTTCAAAAACAATGACGTGTGTGTGATATCCCTGGTGAGTACAGTGATTGAAGAGTGAGCAAGGATAGCATTAAATAATAGTATATTACATACAGGATGATCGTTAATATATGGTAGCATAAATAACGTTAATAACTTTCTCAGATTTAATGATAGATAAGTCGTTTGACCCTTATTTTAAAGCTTATGGCTCCAAGCTTTTGTAAGATATGGATTATAAATACATGCTATGTGAATATGATGTTAAAACGTCATCGACCCCTACATTCACCAGACCTAAACTCCTAGCCTTTCTGATCATGGGAATGGCCGAAGGACTGTATAATACAAAATTAGTATATTTAATTGATTTGAAAGCTACAATACAATGTCAAATTGGAAGCATCGATGGGTAAAATTCAAGGAATTAATTGGTTATTTACGACGCCATTTGCTGCTGATTTTGGACGTTTCATAAAATTAAGGAAAATGCTTCTGCTGAGAAAATTATATGTAACATTTAAAATGATTTATGTCCTGAATAAAACTTACATGTATGTTAAAATTTGGCATATAACAACAACTGTTATCTTAAAAACTGACAAAGTTATTAAATTTATTTATGTTACCAAATATTAATGATCACCTTGTACATAATTTTTCAAATTTAATGTATTATAATCCTTTATCAATTTTGATAAAATATTCAGCATTCAAGATAGTTTTCTTCAAAATTTCCTCATACATAATACTCCCGTTTTATATGCAATTATTTTATGTGTATATTTATATTTTCTATGTTGAAATATCACATTTGTCATTTTGAAAAACTATAAGTTAAATATGTACGAGTATATTCATATATTGTAACTTTATGTGTATTGGAAATAAAAGTTAAATAAATATATATATATATCTATATTCAGCATCACATATAAATAATTAATTCTACTTGTTTGATACATTCCAAAGAAAATTACTCTTCTGTAATATTCTCTGCCATTATATTGATGTAGTTATGATGCTCATTATTCAAATTTGACAACATATGGCGATATTGCTGTACGTTTTTATAATCTTTAATAAAATGTCTTGATAACATTTCAAATGGCAAAACATTACCAAATGATAAGACTACATACTCTTCATCGGCATACTTTTTAATAAAACACGTTTTATAGAGGCAATTAAAGTGTTGAAATTGAAGGCGTGCTTTACTACGTACCTTACCAATATCAACCAAGATGCTGACTCATGATACTTATTATAACAGCATGGGAGTATAAACGTAATCACACATTTCGGCGTATTTGATGTACGAGGTACTAAATTTGCGTGTATGATACGTTGATATGTTTCTTGGTGGCGAGGTCAAGTGTCGGTAATAAGTTCATTACGTATCTCTACCGAAGAGATACCACACTTTTATTTCAACTGTGTCGAACATCCTATATATTCATGTTTGATTTGCGTACAGAAATGTTAAAGGTATAATATTATTTCACTGAATATTTATCTTATGTTCTGAAATAACTGCAACGACACAAAGTGTTAAAGCTAATCACAATAAAACACTAAACTACGAGGTGATCATTAATATATGGTCACATAAATAACGTCGTTAATGAAGCCTAACATTTTCAGTGATTCAAGGAAATTTTGTGATGTGGAATCATTTCGCTGAAGACCGCATTTACATTTGCCCATACACTCACCGGACTTAAACCCTTTGTATTTCTGATCATGGTAATACCCGAAGGAAGGAGTGTATAATACAAAATAAGTATATTTACTTGATTTGCAAACTACAATACAATGCAAAATTAGAAGCTTCAATGGGTAATATGCAAGGAATAAATAAGTAATTGACGACCTCATGTGCTGCGGATTTTTGCAGTTTTTGAGAATTACAGAAAACGCTTCTAACATTTCCTGAAAATTAATATGAATTAATAAGTTCATCTACTGTATTTATCTTACATCTTCCTACTAACTTTCTCATATGTCTGTGCGGGTTACACATTTTTTATGTTTATATTATTACTTCTAACAATTTATTATTCATGTGTCGTATTAATTTTTGCTATGTATGTTTGTTTTTGGTAATTGGTTTTTAAAAAAAATTGTACATATTTTTAGTTCTGAAGAAGGCCTTTGGTCGAAATATAAATCAGTGAGAAAACAAGAGTTGTATTTTTGTCTTCATGTTTGAAGCGATGTCTGAAACTGAGATTAAGAAGCATTTGTAACATTAGCGTCGATTCATATTTTATGATGCAACATGATATTTTATTTAATCTCAACGATTCTTTCAATTCTTACGACTTGTGTTGTAAAATTTAAGATGCTGCCATGTATCTTCCCACGGGATATCAGTGATTGATCGTTGTTAAACACACTCTTTATTCCTGATAAGGTTATGTTCGATGTCTGAGTGTATCAATATATTTCCCAAACATATTTATATGTCTGGACATTGCCTCTGATAATAATACATCTAACGAGTTTATTAAAAACAGGCAACACAGTTTGGCAAGCACAGTTTAATGTGCGAGCATGTACGTCTTTTAATGTTGAACAATCAAATTTGCGTATTTCATTCTGATGACACAGTCACTTACTAATCTCATCTGTAAAGAATTGTGTTGCATTTCGCGATGTATACACGCTTATAAAAGTTTGCTTGTGGTAGATGGACTTTGTTTGTACATGCATTGTCGTTAGTAAAGGGATTTGCAATTAATCATACTTTGGTAAGGACCCCATTTTATGAAAAGGTCAATTTGGACCTTTATGTAATAAGACGAGCATTAATAAATATTTTTCAAAAACACTGTCACATCTTAACTGAAAAGCCTCTGTTCTACTACTAGTCGGAACAGAACGAACTGGAAAACATCATACTACTCGCACCATTTTACACGTAGGATGCAAAAAACGGTGCAGATATTAATGTTGAAAAAAAAACAACTTGTGTATCAAAGAAAACTTGAAGGTCGTTCTTACCAATTTCATTTTATTTCTGTTTTAACATACACACAGTAAATGTTAACACTTACACATTCTTAGTACTTACTTTAATTTGCTGATTTGTATTTAAGACATTCGAAGAGGTATGCCTGGCAAGTGTATCTTTTGTCGGTCTTTAATATGCATTGTACTATGTAGTACTACTTATGTTTGGAAAACCAATGAGGCATACATAGACATAATTTGGAGCTTTTATCAACATAAGGGTTTCATATAGATGGATATTATTATCAGTTCCTCATTAAAGGCAATCTACAATTGATCAATATACAGCACAGCAAAAATACTAGTATACAAAATTGGCTTTGTTTACTATGTTAACAAGTTTGAAATATGAAACTGTGGATTTTAGAAACTTTAGTAACAGAGGTAATTTATGAATATCACATGTCAGGTGATGACACTAATTGACTGAAATAAGACTCCGATAAGTGAATTATAACCATGTCAGTAAATATCAAGTAATACAAAAAAGTTATTTACCCAATAAAAGACTGAAGTTACTTATTATCTAATGTCAAAGGTTTTAAGTTACAAATGTGATACTCGTGATCGTATGTTTGACGCAAATATCGGGTGTAAAAGTTCACTGGCTAAGGTCGGAAACCGATTGGAAACATATATATAAGCTTTCAACTGGAATGTGAAAATGTCAGATGAGGTCACTAATTTTCTCATAGTTTTCACGATTGTAATGTGGGCGTATAGTATGAAACATCCTGTTTATTAAAACAAAAACATACTTACAAACAAAAGTTTTCATCTTTCAACATGTAAATCCTCATCGGATATTTCTATTATTGTATAAATTCTCATAGGAAGGAAAGGTAATGTACCATATAGTATTACGTAAATCAAAATGATGAAACAACCACTCACTCAGTGTTTTCAACTTTATTACGCTTTCTAAATATCCATCTCTACAATATTATGATAATGTCAATCTCCAACATTGAGATAAACAAGTCCATTTGAAGTCATCAAAGTGTGTTTTGGGTATAACAAATGAAACACCATCTCGTTATCTCCTGCATGTGTTTTGACAAAACAGCTTAGAAATAATTCGCATGTCATCTTCTTGAAAATAGTGTACCAATAACTCATGTCAAATTGTGTACGTGACTAGATCAAAATCTAGGTCCATTTGCACGCCGCGTTTACTAAAAACAATCATAATTATTTTAACGCTAAGACTTATAATACTTATGTTACTTAATATAATATGTTTATAAATAGAGGTACAAATTTTTTATTAACGTCCGGAAGTGCGTCCCATTACTTAAATGGCGTCGATCTGGAAGGAACGTTGGTGTACTCTTGCTCTTCTATAACGTGCGTTATTTTGTTACTGTTAAGCCAGTTATAATATTTAAAACGGAGCAAACGTATCTTCATAAATTATTAATTGTAGAATATTGCGTGCATTGTGGCAATATAATTATCATATAAATTGCTGTCCGCCAGACGTTGTGATGATTTTATAAATGGTGAGTTATGATATGTTATATTATGTTATTCTTTGTCGTGACTAACATCCTTTTTATTTGTTTAGGACTTCAGTCCGAAATAAATACTGTTAGCATGATTCTCACGACTATGCCCTCTAACTACAGTCTACAGAAGTAGTCCGTCATTTGCCAGGCGCAATAATTTTCAACAGCAGAAGTCTGTCACAATGTAGTTCCAGATATCAAGAACTAATGATAGACTCGTCAAATGCAAAAGTATAAAAGAAATACATCCAATAATACAAACATTTATTTTTATACAAATCAAGTATCCAGTAGAAAGCAAAACTTGTTTGTAAACTTGTTTTTATCAACATACAATATCCTTACGCTAGATTCTCAAATAGATGCCTTGCAAAATCAGAGGTAAAAACTAGGTCAGTCATTTATAATTCAGTGGAGGCAGAAAGCTCTCGGCTGCTAATAAGCCGCCAGTAGTGTAAACAGTATAGTGTAGCGGTTGTAAAATGTATACAGTTATACTAATCAATGCATTACATAATTGTTAATCATTGCTTATTCTGGAGATAAATAATTTAACAAGATGGTACATAGTTCCTCTGCTGTTCGGTGTTCAAATAGACAGAAGAGAGAAAGGCAAATATCTTTACATAGATTCCCTAAGTATCCATTGCGGAAACAGGAAGCGTGTATAAATTTAGATATAATATAATATCGTTACGCTAAACTCTCAAATAGTGTTGCTTTATCCTTTCATAAAATCAGTAGTTGGTGTGTTCTCACAGCTGGATATTAAAGGTATCGCCTCACAGATGGAGTTTAAATTTGTGTACGGTGGAATTATTCTCCCAAGCCACGCTATTTATAATAATAGAAACATGCTGACTGTTGTTTTAATTAAGCGCGTCTTTTAACAGATACGTTTATTAAGAACAATATTGTAAAACATATTCATGTAATCGATTTAACAAACTTTCGATATTGAATACTTGCTATTTGTTTTCCATTTCGAAATAGTGCTGATTTTACTTCAAGCATGATATGCGATATGTTGACATGACCTATGAAACATGAATAAACTTCACCATTAACATAGATATGAAGATTTTGGTTCGTTTTGTAATTCGTTGCCATCGAATGTCAACACATTTTAGACAATTAAGTGATACTTATAAAATGTCAAGTGTGTTCCACAAGTAATATACATCATGTATTAGTATCAGTTTGCTTGTTCGTAGGATATACTGGTGTCTATAACAAAATAAATTATGCGAATAGTTTTGTATACGCATAAACGCGGTGTAGTCCCTTTAAGATATCATTGGTAACGCGGTGTCGATTACAGTTCATTCTGTCTCGATTACCTTATCTCAGTATAACTAATGAACAGACTCGCTGTAAATTCGCTTGTTAATCATTTCAAATCGTTTGATCACGTGATTCTACACACTGACTGTCTTACCAACAGGGGGGGGTAATTGTCAATAATGTGTTAACTGACCATAGTTATGTATTATTTTATAAAATGGTCCAAACTAAAGAAGTTGGCCCGTCCACTAACGACTACATAAATACGGCCGTTATTTTAAATGCAATGCGTATTTTAATTGAAAAATCATTTTGCACTAACTTAATAAATGAACTGTTGTTAGATTAAAGAACTCAATGTAATTTATGAGCTCAGCATAATTTGAACTAAGGGAATTAAGAAATTGAAGCTGTATCTTTCATAATCTCATTTGTTTTAAATATCATAAAATGCCAGAACTGATGAAGATATAACTCACCATCAGTAGATGAAGTGCTGTTGCTCCGTATGCTCGAATGTAATAAATAAATGTCATAGTGGTCTCATACAGAAAGAAGAACGTTGTAGGCTGTCATTGAAACGTACATGTCTCACAAATGATATTCATTTAATGTGCATTTTTTTTATCTCTGTCATACTATAACGGAATTATTGATTAGCATTATACGAGTCACACAAATAATAGTATTGTCTGTTCAGACAACCTAAATAAATTCACCTATTGATAAAACAGTACAGTGCAACTCCCGTAGTGACTAAAGCATACACACTTTCATTCATGTCGTGTTTCTATAGTCACAAAGTTACATTACTTAGTATCAAAATAAAGAGCATGTTAATTATAAATAATTTGATCATATACTTAGACCAAGACCGAGTGGTTAGAACATCCGCATTGGAAGCAGAAGACTGAAGTAATCCGTTAGTGATTGAGAAAGTTCTGCAGTTAATTGACATTTTCCATATTTCAAACCCAAACAAATTCAGTGCCTTCAGCGCTTTGATTTAAAATCTGTGTCGGTAATGATCAATATTTAGAACTGTCATTGGCGCATATTCAGGGAAATCGGAATTACTTTCCACCTGTTGTATGCTATTTCCTTTTAACAACACACTACAGGCGCCAGTATCATCGAGCAAAAAAGGTCATTTGTGATATTTTCATCTTTAAGCAATCACTACTAACTTGCTTAATTTCGATGTAGTTATCGTTCGTTATTAACTCAATTCATGGTAACTTATACATGAGATGGCAGGTGTATATATTGGCTTACTTGAAGAATTGATGTTTGGGTATGTTGGTTCTGTGCCTTACTGTCGTGTATAGTGTAATGTGCTATCACCGTTTCTATGTGGTTTTGAAATGTATTTGTGCTTCAGTATTTACATGAAAAAAGTCATTGGCCAACATTGGAGAGCTTATCAAATTAAAATATGTACTCAACCAAATGATTTGTTTTTGTGTGTTTGCTGTTGGAAATTGTTTATTCGAATGAGGCATTCTTTTTTATAATGCTGAAGCATGTATAATTATAGGAAGGATATTCAGCTCTTTGGTACTTATTCTCTTTCGGATCTGTGTCGGATATTGTGCCGTGAATTTGGGATGCATGGTATATAAAGTTATTTTATGATTTATGATATATTTCGGTCTCCGCTTTTCTCAAAAAGCATTTCTATACAGTCGTGAAGAACGACTTGCTAACTGTACATAATAATGTCTTACTGTTCGGATTACAGCGGAACTCGGTTATAACGAAATCCAGGGGACCAAGCAATTCCTTTCGCTATAACCGATTTTTGCTATATCAGTACAACGAAATTTCGTTATATGAGATTGGATATAATGTATTTCGTTATACATTGTATATTAGAATCATTGTGTTTGTCATTTATAAGTACAGCATGTACAGTTTGTTTCAAAATGTTTAAAGAAACAGCAAACACGATGCAGATCATTTTTTTATATTATAAACTCATAAAAAAACGTAATATATGAGTTCTATACAATATCTTATTAGGAATATACCATTCCTTATTCTGTGCGAAGTAATACATTATCTGAGCAGTTTGACAAGATATGCTTATATTATAAGTCCACTAATTAGCAAGTTCCAAGCATGAGCCGTTAAACCATTAAAACGATTTAGTAAGTAATGATGACGATTGTGACATAATTGATGAAGGCCCCACAATTTCATCCTCTGTCTAATATTTCGTTTTATAGTTGCAGCTACAGTTGTTCGAAATAAACCATTGACAAAAGTTAAAAATCTTGTAAAATCAATGAAGTTTAGGGGTATAATTATTGGTTTGGTCAGTAAATTTGCCCTGATAAATGCCCGAGGCGCAATTACTTTACACCTTGTAAGATTGTTTGCACAAAATAATTTCACATATTTTCGCCTTCTTTATATCCGATCAGCAATGAACACAAAATGCTTCATTGGGACCTAGAAATCACTACGTTATAACCGATTTTTCATTATATCCGATTACGTTATAAGCGAGTGGTATTACATTGAAATAAAGAAGGGACGAAGTCGGGATATTTTTTCCTTACGCTATAACCGAGTTTTCGTTATAAGCGAGTTTGCTATAAGTGAGTTCCACTGTAATAAATTCGTTAGTACGAATTTTATGCACGAAACAATGATCCGTGTCCGTGGACAAAATCTCTAATTGACTTAATGTAATGCATCAAGTTTGTTGCATGCATTGTCTGAGTTAATGTTCACATCCCTGGCGGTCTTATTGTCTCCGTACAAAATAACTAATTGGTTATAATAACTATATTTATAATCCATTTAAATAGCAACATTTCGCTATATACGCAAGATGTGTACTTTAAATAGTCGGAGGTTATCTAGAATTGCATATTTAATCTTCAAAAACATATTATAGCAGACACCAAGTATTGTTTACAGAAGAGACACTATACGGCAATATGTTTTTATAATTGTATGTCCTTGGTCTTTATTTAGTTCTGTTCAATGTTTTAACGTGTTCGTCCTTATGAAGCCAAATGTAAACGAAATTGGTTTCATACTACAGCACTGTATTCGTTCTTCGCGTAAGTCTGGTAGTAGAGATCATACAGGTCATTTTATAAATAACGTACACTTAATTATATAAATTAACTGTTACAGTGATACATGCATAATGCTACATGTATTGCATTTGCATGTGAGCCATCCTTTTGACCAATGTATCCATATGGATTGTATTGATATCAAGTTAAATGTGAAAACGAATGGGCTTATTATTTTGAGATATAAGGAGGTCACCAGTTACCTTTTTTGTAAGGAGAACAGTGTTATGTCAAGGCTTTCACCTTTCATCAATCCACAAACTGTTTTATCGAATGTCACATAGCAAACATCCACATTCCCTCCCCTGAGCTCTAAGCAGCTGGCTTTAGCGGCAATTGTAATTGATACGACACCTAACTCGGCAAACACCAGATGACACATGTCGTTGTCTGGTTTATAAGCTTTTTTCAATTCTTGTTATCCTATAATTGTGATTCATCTTCGATGAGGTAGTCATGTTGATTGGCGACACGTCCCTTGCCATTAAATCTAGTTAAAACTCCTAAAGCGTTCATACATTCCGTGGCGTAATATCAAATAACGTATCACAAACGTATTGATGTATTATTTTAATACACACGATGCTGCTCTAATACATACAAATGCTCAGTCATACATCGTGCATACAAATAATGTTCAATGTAGAGAAACACTCGAATTCATAATACAAGCATCGGTATACCAAAATGACATAACAAATCCTACAGACAATAAACAGAAATATCATACTAGTTATTACAGCAAACATATTACTTTGTATAAAAATTACAGACAAATTCACCATTACAAGCACAAAAAATAACAAGACGGTATTGAAACCTAACACTCAGCCACAAAGTCCTTGACAAAACCACAATACACGCATTTAATTTGATTTATGTGACAGTGCTAATGGAAAATAAATATGTATAGAGCCGTAAATGAAAAACAAATAAATGGAATCCCAAATGCCGTTCACAACAAACAAACAATGCAAAATATAGCTACAAAAACACAACATTAAAACAGACACAATCACAACAATATAATGATGATATGGGGAACCAACTTAGTAGTGTTTATCTATAATTTGGCAAATATCCTCAACCCTGCAATGCTAGAAACCCTGTTATGAAAATGGCATAATATTTAGACTTCATACACCGACATTTTGGTAAACAAATTTTATATGCTAGTTGAAATTCCAACAAGTTTACATAAGATGATGGTAGCTGAGGATCGTTGATGGATGTTATATTCGTTGACTATCTTGTATGAAGTTGTTCATCGTTTTGGGATTGAACTAAGTTCGTCGAAGCGGGTTGCATTCTTATATATATGCGAACATTTCAAAGATTTCCAGTAAGTTTAAGTTAGGTTTTAGGAATGGATGCTAACGAAAACTGACATAACTAAAAACACTGAACCAAGTTTCCAATCTACAACAACTAATTATAATTACTAAAAACTCACAAATCCTAAATAATACGGGAACCATTTATCTAACTAGCTGGAGCCTCATTGACCATTGATTACTTCACTTCATCCCCGGCGTAATCAGATATTCGTACCTTCAACCTTCCGCTTCCTAGGCGGACGACCTAACCACTCGGCCACGGTCTAGGTATCAAAGTTATACATTGTAAGCAGTAATAATTTGAAAATTGACAAATTAGAAAAGTGGTGGACCAGTTTGTAATAGTTTGACTAAGTTGGTAACCGCAACTTGAATTCACCGTCTGTGCCGGAACAAGTATTACACTAAAAGAAAACAACTGTAACGCTTGTGAATATTGACAAATGCTAACATATGGTGTTAAACGCAATGACTTGCTAGAAAACGATAGTATATCATGGTGTTCGTCAGATTTAAATGGTTTGTAGACTATTGGGCTCAATATAGAGTGACCAACGCCGACCAACGTTGGTACAAGATTTTATAGTGGTACCCATACTTGTGTGGGTCAAACGATTACGTTTAGCTTACTTATGGGCAAGCAAATACAATTGCAAACATATTTCTCAAAATTTTAAAAGTATGCATGTTGATGAATATTACACGACTTACCCGTTGTGATTGTCTTGACGAACTCGACAATTATTTGGTTCTTTTTATTACGTAAGTCTATTTTATGTTCTAGTCTTTAGGGTTAATAGCAGCCGCTCCTAAGTAAATTTAAAAATAAAACAGCCTATATGATGTCATTGCACTTCAGGCAAATTGCTCCTACTTGGCATCTGTACAAATAATGAACAATGACATTCATTGTCCTTCCAGTCACTGTCTAACTTGTTTATATCGTTGTCCTCGCATGGTATTATCTACGTATACATATACCCTTTCATGCTACAGGACATTTACTTCACTTAATGAATTACGTCAGTCAGAATAGAATTTACGTATTGGACAACAATCTTGCCAAAAATCTTTTCATTTGTGTCCTTGGTACATATTAACAACATTTTGCATTTATTGAGTGTAAGTCTAGTACAGTACGTACGAGGGGTGTACCAGAATTACGTAGACTTTTGTCATAACTTTTGTATTTAGGCATGTATTATCACCAAAATTGTCGTAGAAAAACTTCAAACCCTTTTCAAGATTATCGGTAAAAATATTTTCTAACAGAATGTTAGAAAGCCATTTAGTCCGTTGCCATAGTAACCAATAGTTGGGTAGGCGGGGCAGCGAATTTTAAAAACCTTTTTGGCATTATTCAACTGCTTATACCTCGCTGATATCAAGTCTTATTTTAACGCGACTTCGTGACATACAAGCACACTATCATTGGAACGTATGCCGTAAATTTTGACTTTATAAAGGTAACTGTTGTTGATATACGGTACAAAATAGCAACAGCTGCCTCGCGTCACCAGTAAAAATATGACGTTAGCGAAATACACTGGAAATCGCATTAACATGGAGTTTTGTGTGAACCTCGGGAAGACGCCAGAACAAACGCTTTAAATGTTGGAACCTGCTAACTATAAACATGTTGTATCGAGTTACCTGATTTTCAAACGACACTAGCGCACCAATCGTGGTTGAAATCGAATAAAACGACAAGGACCGACGGCAAAAACCAACGGCGAATGCGGCGTCACCATGCATTTTCTATGACCACATAGACATGGATCGACGCTCTATTATAAGGGTTATATGCGACATTACTGGTAATATATTGGAACTTTCATCACAATTAAGGTAGTAAATAAACATTCGTAAGTTTTGTGTACGGTTGTGCCCATATTTATAGCTATAATGTACACAGTTAGGAGCTTCACTTATCCCTGAAGTTCCGCCGACGTCGTGACGTTCCGTTGACGTGCCCCGCATACCGTACCCCTATATATCCCCGAAAGCTGCAGAAGGTGATCCAAATAAGACACGGCTTTGAAATTCCACATACTTACGCAGTAAACATTATTTGCAACCCACACAAAATTATTTGTTTCTATGATGAATGGTATGGAACGTATGACAAAAGTCTACGTAATTCTGGTACAACCCTCGTATTCACAGCTTCTAAACGTATTTTATTGGATTTAAAATAGACAATTGCAGATATTGAATGCGTTTGTAATGTCAGCAAGTCTTCTTCTATTCATATATATATATCTTAGTTATCTCAGAACCTGTCTTTCTCAAACACAGATTGACGTAGATAAAGTATGATGACCTATTGGTATTCTCTACTTGTCATTATTATTTTGAATATCACTTATTAATAAATGAACACTAATCAGATAACGATGTCGTTCTTAGTTTATAGAACGTAAGATCTACACCGTAACAAAAGGGTACTCATTTTTTAGTAAACATACACCTATACAGCCATTATGTTTTGCAAACCCTCGTTGATAAAATGCTTAATGACGTCATTAATCTGGGAACTGAAGAATACTTCTATTCTCTACTATTCTATAAATGATTTCCAATTATTGCGACGCCGTAATGGTGAGGTTAGGGTGTTTTATTACAAATATTTTACCATTGTACATGCTACCGTATATCATGCGTGTAATGTCTGAATGCTTCTAGCCACAATAGTATGCATTCATTGCCAACATAATCAACGTGATGAATGATTATAAATTAGGCAATCAATTTAAAACAATGCCAACTCCGGGAATTAAAACAACATACACAATGAATACATGCTATTTCTTTCCGGTCATAAAACTACCTTATTCTTTAAAGTGTATTATTTGTTTTGATAATTTGATTTCCGAATATCTTGAATGTTGTTTTTTGTAAACAAAGAAATGCATCAGGTAGCAAACACACCACATGCGTTGTTTTGTGCACCATTATACATTCAGATATAAATGCAAGTATTGTATTCATAATTTGGTTCTATTCTTCCACTAGATAACACCATTAATTTTGCATTGACCTGACATGGTTAATGTTTTCCTGATCTCGAATACTTCGCCAAACAATACTCGCACAAATATAAGCAGTCAATATATTTTCATGTTTCAATGGACTGACTGAGACGGCATGCATTCTATAGCGCATTTAGTAATGGTAATTTATCGCTATGTTACTGCATCTCGTAGCGTATGTGTTATATCCCAAGCATGTACTCGTATGTTCTCGCTGAACAGTATTCGTCCCTATAAATATATTCCCGACTTCCAGACATCATAAAGATAAGGAATATTGGGTTGAGTGTGATATTGATGTCCCTCGCATGAGCAGGCCTTCATTGCTTGGAGTATTATTGCTATAAACTATTTACACATTCTAGGTATTAAATGTGTATGAACTAGGCTAGCCAAATTGATGTGTTTGACTTAATGTTTGAAGCGATCAATGTTTTAAAGTGAGATAAAGAAGCATTTGTAGCGTCCTTGATGCATATTGTAATATGCAAAATTACATTTTATCTTATGTATAGGTATGTCTCAATTCTAACGACTTGGGTTGTATTTAAGAACCAAATATGAATTAAAGGTCTAACATGAGATCTAATTTGGAATAATCTGTGCGCATTCTCCGTCGAGGAAACAGTTTCCGGTCAGCAACAACGCATGTCTGACGAATGCATGGTCTCTATTGGTATGCTAAATGATCTTATGAAAACATAATTTTTAAGATACAACATGACCATTCCGTGTAACTTACCAGTTTGCGTTCCTTCTTACAATGAACGCGTTTTTTCAATATGACATCAGTTACATTTTGTAGCACAATGCCAGGTAACAGTGAAGATAACATTAAACATTATGAAAATAGCATGTGCATACATACGCATAATAATCACTTTTCTTGAATATCAGCTTAATAAAATATTCAAGAGTTTAGTCCCATTCAAGAAAAATGACATGCTCTTTCAAAGGTGTGTCCACAGATGATTTCCTTTCCTCCGATCCGACATTTATGTGGTTGCCAGGATATCCGTTTACCGATGTTTATCGCACCTTTGTATTCCTGATAAGCTTCTGCAAAATGTCTAAGTGTGTATCAATATGTCCCAAACATATTTATTTGTCTGGACATTGTCTCTGATGATAATAATAATAACGACATTATTTAAACAGGTAATATAGTAGAAAAAGTTATTCTTCCCCGAGAGTGAGCATCTAAGTATTTATGATGTTGAACAATCAATTATGCGTATTTCATCTGGATGACAAATTCTATAAAGTCTATACATAATTTCGATGCTTTTCGCGATGTGTACTCGCGCGTATAAAGTTGTATTGTGTTTATTTGATTTTATTTGTACATGCATTGTCGTTCGTAATTTGAGTTGGCCCTCTGGTTTGTGCGATAAATCACACCTATGAGCGTTAATGAAGATGTTCGCAAACACTGTTATATCATTCCATTAACTGAAGTGCCTCCATTCTACATTTTTCTCTCTACGTTAGAACAAAACAAACGGGAAAACATAATAATACTATCATCCATCTATATGTCGGATACCAAACCTGGATTCGGATATTAATGTCGAAAAACCAATTTGTGTAACGAAATATGCTTGCTTATCTTAATTACCAATTCCATTCTTTTTGTTACACTAACATATTGTTAGTAATTTCAATTAAGAAATCCAAAGTGGGATATCTGTCAAAAAAGGTATGAGAAAATCTGACAGGGAATGTAGTACTCTACCTAACCAGCCGAGCACAGAAATCAGAAACACCACGACACAAATACCCTGAACAGTGCCCTAAGAAACCCATGCCAAAACGGCGAACAAATGTGGCACAACAACACTGGGCGTGACCTAGGTTAAAACACTAAGGACAGTGACCTAACGTTATGCAACCTGAAGAGGCACAACTACGACTTGACTTACTTAAAATATGGGCAAGGTAGGAATAAGGTGGGAAATAATATTACATATTCCTAGAAACTACAATGAGCAATGCCCACACATAAGCCGAAGAAACAACCAAAGATCCAAGTCCCCGCCGATAAAATGCAGGATGACCCACATTCACAAGTAAATGATATAATAGCGGTTATTGCCGAATAAAGCAAAGCCAATACTCGACCAAGTTCACAAAGGCTCCAGTGCACGGCGAACCAACTACACAAACCTATGCCAAAAAGGCGACTAAATGAGGCACAACCACCCCCTGACCTAGTTAAAAACACCAAAGGACAATGACATACCGTTAATACGTGTTGAAGAGGTATTATGGGAATTGACCTACTTTACAATAATGGGCAAACAGAGGGCGAAAATATATATGCTTAAAACGTATCTTATGGTGACCAAACAGCACAGTAACCTAATGAAAAAGTATCGCATCCAGCATCTCCGCAAGATATTTATGATGAAAAGAGGGGGTGGTTTTGTGGGCAGCGGACTTAAACAAAAATGGCACCGGGAATTAACTTCCAAGGACAAGTGAAAACAAAAATAAACCGACACTGCAAAGTGCTGTAAAAAAGGAGGAGGCAACTTGACCTAGTTTAAAATAATGGGCAAAAGAGAGCGAAAATATATATGCCAAAAACGTTTATTATAGTGACCAAACAGCACAGTGACCAAATTAAAAAGTATCTCAGTTGTGTATCTTGGTTGGTATTTAATCAGCACTCTACTATGTAGTACTAGTAGTTTTTTGGAAAAACAAGGACGCATATAAGCTATGGTCAGCATATTTTACTGAGGTGATTGCCACTATCAGATTCTTATTAGATGGAAATCTACAATTGATCAATATACAGAAAGACAGGTATGTACACAATTGGCTTTTTTACAATGATATCAAGTTTGGAATATGAAACTATGGATATTAGAAACTTCAGTAACAGAGGTAATTTATAAATATCACATTTCAATTGATAGCAAAAATTGACTGAAATAAGAAGCCAAAAAGTCAATTATTACCACGTCAGTAAATGTAAAGCAAATCAAAAAACTTATTTAAACATTAATGAAATATCATACTATGTGGTATTTAATCTACAGCATTCAATAAAAGACTGAAGTTACTTATTAGCTTGTGTCACAGGTTGTAAGTTATAAATGTGGTACTCGTAATGGTATGTTTGAAGCAAATATCGGGTGTAAATAGTTTATTTGTAAAGAAGGTCGGAGACCGATTGAACAATATTCATGTTAGCTTTAAATTGGAATTTGAAAATATCAGATGAGACCAAGTGATATCTCACAGTTTTCTCGCTTGTAATGGGGCGTGTTATATGAAACACTCCATTTATTTAAAAAAAGTACACTAACAAAGTTACAAATTT
The DNA here is from genome assembly GCA_963678985.1 of Spisula subtruncata. Lineage (NCBI taxonomy): Eukaryota > Metazoa > Mollusca > Bivalvia > Venerida > Mactridae > Spisula > Spisula subtruncata. The sequence goes on along the minus strand of OY787669.1, from coordinate 26,339,782 downwards.
AAATCTGTCAACATGTTAATCACCAACTGACATTTATATTATTGTTTAACTTCTCATAGGAGATGACGACAAGTTATTATATAGTTTTTACTTTACCTAAATCAAAATGATAAAACCACGCACTCAGTGTTTGAAACTATGATATGCTTTTATAATCCATCTCTACAATGTTATGACAATGGTACATCTCTAACAGATCAACACTAGTCGATTGGAAGTAATCAAAGTGTGCTTTGGGTGTAAACTTTTCGAATAAAATATATCGTTATATCTCGAATGTGTTTAGATGGGTTGGGAGAAAACAACTCAGAAATAATTCGTATGTCATGTCTTGAACCTATTGTACCAACCAGTCCTGTATAATGCATGTGTACATCACGTGTAAAATAAACTGGGTTTCATCTATACATGTTTATGAAAATTCAAGTTATGATCTAACGTTCAAGTTACTTATAATCTGTTTATAAATAGAGGAGCAGCTATGGTTCGTAGTGTAATACAACGCGTCATAACTATTTCACATCTGCTAACCGCATTGGTTAGTTTTTAACGCAATTCATAAGGAAATTAACTTTGAACGTATGTTTATTATTTACATGATTATTTTGATAAACATCAGCCGGTGGTGTGTCCCTTACTTACATGGAATCGATCTAGAATGGTCGTTAGTGGACTCTTGCTGTTCTTTAACTTGCATTATTGTTTTACTATTTGCCAGTTAGAAATAGAGCACACTTATCTACATACAACATTGCGTGCATTGTGGAAATATAATTATCATATAAATAGACGTTGTGATTATTTTATAAATGGTGAGATCTGATATGATATATTATTATATTATTGTTTGTCGTGTCAGACTTACATTCTTATTCAACATCTGCGTCAATAATGACAAATATTTAGAACTGTCATTGATGCACAGTCAGGGAATTTATTGTCCACTAGAAGTGTGTTATTTCCGTTTCACAGCAAACCTGCAAGTCTAAGCAAGCCAACACAAAACAATTAGCCCGGGATGTTTTCCTGAATGTTGTACCAGGAACTAATAATTTGTTTCATTCGGCGTAGTTGTCATTTGTAAGTGTCCTAATTAACTGAAGCGTGGTCATTTGTCAGGTAGTGTGATGAATTTGCGATATGTGCGGTATTTACGTGTATTACATGTATGCTAGCGGTGCCCCATTTACTTGATATGTGTAATTCGTACTGTTAGGATTATTCAATATCTTAGCAACAACATGATAAATGAATATACTAAAAACCGATCCGTTCCATGGAATAAACTATCTTATCTACCAGTACGTGTCAAACACAATGTATCATATTTGGTGCATGCAATGTTAGAGCTAATGTACGCATACCTGACGGTCTTATTGTCTCCGTACAAGACAACTAAATGGTTATAATAACTTTAATAATAATCAATTTAAATGGCAAGATTTCCTTATATACGCAACATACACACTTTAGATAGTTGGAAATTCTCTATCAGTGCACCTTTACTGTTCAAAAGCAAAATTAAAACAGACACTAAGTCTTGTTTAAAGAACAAAACAGCAATTACAGTTTTACAAGTATATGGCTTTGGTCTCAATTCTTTTCCATCTCAAATTCCTGAATACATAAGTAAATTTGAAGACAATACGAACGAAAATAGTAATTGTTAAAAGTGTGTTTGAGGAGAAACTTTTTTGGAAATTCTGCGTAACGCCATTTTTAAAACGTTAAAAAGTATTTCAATATTGTATACAGCATTTGACCAACTCTCATCACTAGCTGCCTGAGATAATGTCACGAGTAATAATTTAATTTTTAAGCCGAAATAAATTAGTGTTCTATTCCTCAAAACTTAAAATCTGATGAAAACTCTCCAAAGCAAACGCATGTGGTCAATATCGTCTGGTTGATTAGACAATGACTGTCTCGTCTACACCAGTGCCTTGTTAACAAATTATTCGGTATTTTCGAAACATGCTAAATGAAGTGGTTGTGATTTCGATTCTGCGCGTGAGGAACGGGATATTGATGTGGTTTCGATCCACAAACATCCCGTGTTGACATGTGTTCGATTCGTTGAATGCAAAATGGAACGCTTGTTTTAACGGATAGCACTTACCTGATAGTAACATCGCAACGGTATGTGTTCGTATATTCGAATCCCTGCCTGCGCTATACTAAGTCAAAAGTTTACGCTGGTACGTTAAATACCATTCTGAGCTACATGTATTAAAAGAAGAAGTGACTGTTGTTTCCGGACTCATTCATAAAGTATCTTCATGTAGTGCTATCGTTTCACGTTGAATCACAGGTTAAACACGGTGGATTGACAAGCAATGACATTGGAGCTTAATAACATACAATAACAAATACATCGTTAAGACGTGTTCGCGATTTCTGCGCATGTATTACCAGTGAACATTCGTACTTACGTGCCGGCATCGTATTCGTCAGAATTGGCACAGAACTGTCATGGCACAATGCCTTATGTCATACGCCCATTTGGATTTCGACATCCAATAAGCCAACAACATTCCTGTGAGATTTTGTTTCATTTTTGGGGATGTTGTTAGGTCGTTCTATGTCTGACTTTTGCGTGCCATGGGTAGCTCGGCGATGCCGACGTAATTTTGAAACTTTGGATCGTTTGTTCACCACAGTATTGACATTGAATAGAAGTGTCGCCTCGATACCTTACGATGTCTAGTAAGTATCAAATGAGCTTGGCAAACAATGTAATTCTCCTCTTTATCCTCCCATACTTAGGATTGACCATCACCAAGCGCAGCACTGTTAAATAACACAAACATTACATAAACAGACAATTATATTATCCTTACAAACCTGTGATATGACAAAAATACGATAATGTCCGGTGTGTCAATGGTGTGACTGCATTTGTGGATTCACTCTTCCCATTGAAACATCTAACAAATTAACCAAAACACTATCTCATACTCTCAGACTAGATAACTATTTCCTGAATGATAACAAACTAGCTGAGCTTGATATACATAAAGATCATCAAAATAGTATATGAGTCTGGACAATGACACCCTGTCTACTGTATATAATTGTGTAACGCCATATGTTAAGCATCACTCATGTCATTTTGGTATTGTTCCATTAAATTGCATTTGTTCTGGGATAATACTGTTTTGTCTCAAACTTGTCATATCATGTCCAAGGTATGAGCTTAATGGTCCTGATAGTCAGCCTTCAGCTGTTCTGGTTAATGTTATACTAATTATCTATTGACACGGCGATGTGCTGTTCAAACCTTAGTCGGTATTTAATCAGCACTCTACTATGTAGTGCAAGTTGTTCTTGAGCTATTGTCAGCATATTTAACAGAGGTGATTGTCATTATCAAATTCTCATTAAATGTAAATCTGCATTGGTTAATATACAGCAAGACAAGAATGTACAAAATTTGCATTTTTACTATGATATCAAGTTTGGAATATGAAACTATGGATATTAGAAACTTTAGTAACAGAGGTAGTTTATAAATATCACACATTTCAATTGATAGCACAAATTGACTGAATTAGAAACTAAAAAGTCAATTATTACCACGTCAGTAAATGTCAAGCAAATAAGAAAAACTTATTTAAACATTAATGAAATATCATGTTATGTGGTGTTTAATCTACAACATCCAATAAAAGATTGAAGTTACTTATTATCTTGTGTCACAGGTTTTAAGTTACAAATGTGATACTCATAATCGTATGTTTGAGGCGAATAGCGGGTGTAAAAAGTTCAATGGTTATGAAGGTCGGAGACCGTTTGAACAATATTCATGTCAGCTTTCAATTGTAATTTGAAAATATCAGACGAGACCAAGTGATATCTCACAGTTTTCGCGTTTGTTATGGGGCGTATGATATGAAACAGCTCATTTATTACAACAAAAATACACGTACAAACTTGTAAATCATCAACAGACATTTATTGTTTAGTATGAATTCTCATAGGAAATGAAGACAAGTTATTATACAGTTTTTACGTTACGTGATTCAAAATAACAAAACCACACACTCAGTGTTTCAAACTACGATATGCTTTCACAATCCATCTCTACAGTGTTACAAAATGTATGACAATGTCAATCTCTAACAGATCAACACTAGTCGATTGGAAGTGATCAAAGTGTGTTTTGAGTAAAAACCTTTCGAATGAAACATATCGTTATATCTTGAATGTGTTTGGATGGGTTGGGTCAAAACAACTCAACATTAATTCGTATGTCATCGTCTTGAACCTATTGTACCAATCATTCCTGTCTAAAGCATGCACGTGTTCAAAAACTGAATTTCATAGTTACGTATTTAAGGAATATTAAGTACATTGCAATCACCTGACGCTAACGTTTAACTTCACTATAATATGTTTACAATTAGAGGAGCAGCTATGTTTCGTAGTATAATACAAAGTGCCATAACTATTTCTATTTCTTAATTAATTAACTTAACTTTGAACGTACGTTTATTATTTATTTGATTAATTTGATAAAGTGTCCCTTACTTAGATGCGATCGATCGGGAAAAAAAGTTTGTAAGCTCTGGCTGTTCTATAACTTGCGTTATAGTGTTACTGTTTGTCAGGTTTAACACAAAGCACACTAATCTGCAGAGACCATTGCGTGCATAATGAACATATAATTATCATATAAATTGCTGTCCGCCAGACGTTGTGATGATTTTATAAATGGTGTGTTCTGATATGGTATATTATATTACTGTTTGTCGTGTCAGACTAACATCCTGTTTTAACATCTGTGTCGGTAATGATAAATATTCAGAACTGTCATTGGCGCCCATTCAGGGAAGTCGACATTATTTTCCACCTATTGTATGTTATTTTCTTATAACAACACACCGCTGGCACCAGTCTCATCAAGCAAACAATGTCATTTGTGATATTGTTTATGTTTAAGCAGTTACTGCTAACTTACTTAATTTTGATGGATTTATCGTTTCTAAATACCTCAATTTATGGTAAATTATACATGAGATTGCGGGGTGTGTATATATTGGCTGACTTGAAGAATTAATGGTTGTGTCTGTTGGTTCTGTGCCTTACTATTGTGCATATTGTAATGAGCTATCACCGTTTCTATGTCGTTTTGAAGAGTATTGGTGCTGCAGTATTTGCATGAAAACATGTCATTGGCCAACATTGGAGAGAATATCAAAGTGAAATATGTACTCAACCAAATGATTTGTTTCAGTGTGTTTGCTGTTGGAAATTTGGTTATTCGAATGAGGGCATTAAGTTTGATGAAGCTGAAGCATTTGCATAGGTATTCAGCTCGGACTTTGGTCGTTTTTTCTCTTTCGGCTCTGTGTCGGATATTGTGCCGTGGATTTGTGGTACATGGTATATAAAGTTATTTTATGATTTTATTCTAGACCTTGCTCTCCGCTTTTCTCAAATAGATTTTTTATGCAGTTGTGAAGAACGACATGATAACTGTACACAATAATGTCTTACTGTTCGGATTAATCAATTCGTTAGTACGTATTGTATGCACGAAACAATGATCCGTGTCCGAGGACAAAATCTCTAATCGACTTAATGTAATGCATCAGGTTTGTTGCATGCATTGTCTGAGTTAATGTACACATGCCTAGCGGTCTTATTGTCTCCGTACAAAATAACTAAATGGTTATAATAACTATATTTATAATCCATTTAAATAGCAACATTTCGCTATATACGCAAGATGTTTACTTTAAATAGTCGGAGGCTATCTATAATTGCATATTTAATCTTCAAAAACATATTATAGCAGACACCAAGTATTGTTTACAGAAGAGACACTGTACGGCAATATGTTTTTATAATTGTATGGCCTTGGTCTTAATTTAGTTCCGTTCAATATTTTAACGTGTTCGGCCTTATGAAGCCAAATGTTAACGAAATTCGTTTCATACTACAGCACTGTATTCGTTCTTCGGATAAGTCTGGTAGTAGAGATCATATAGATCATTTTGTAAATAACGTACACTTAATTATATAAAATAACTGTTACAGTGATACATGCATAATGCTATTGCTTTTGCATGTTAGCCATCCTTTTCAACCAATGTATTCATATGGATTGTATTGATATCAAGTTAAATGTGAAAACGAATGGGCTTATTACTTTGAGATGTAAGGAGGTCACCAGTTACCGTTTTTGAAAGGAGGACAGTGTAATGTCAAGGCGTTCACCTTTCATAAATCCACAAACTGTTTTATCGAATGTCACATAGCAAACATCCACATTCCCTGTGCTCTAAGCAGCTGGCTTTAGCGGCAATTGTAATTGATACGACACCTAACTCGTAAAACACTTGATGACACATGTCGTTGTCTGGTTTATAAGCTTTTTTCAACTCCTGTTACCCTATCATTGTGATTCATCTTCGATGAGGTAGTCATGTTGATTGAAGACACGTCCCTAGCCATACAATCTAGCTAAAACTCTTAAAGCGTTCATACATTCCGTGGCGTAATATCAATAACGTATCCCAAACGTACTGATGTGTTATTTTACTACACACGATGCTGCTCTAATTTATACAAATGCTCACTTATACATCGTGCATACATATAATGTTTTCAATGTAAAGAATTACTCGAACATATAATAAATGTATCCGTATACCAAAAGGACATAACAAATCATACAGACAATTCACAGAAATATGATATTAGTTATTCCAGCAAACATATTACTTTGAATAAAGACGTTACACCATTTCAAGCGCAAAAAGTAACAAGACGGTAATAAAACTAAACACTCAGCCATAAAGTCCTTGACAAAACCAAAATACACGCATTATAATTGGATTCATCTCACAGTACTTATGGAAAACAAATATTTATTGAGCCGTAAATGAAAAACAAATAAATGAAATCCCAAATGTCGTTAATAACAAACAATACACAATAGATACAAAAAACACAACATTAAAGCAGACAAAACCACAACAATATAATGATGATATGTGGAATCAACTAAGTAGTGTTTATCTATAATTTGGCAAATATCCTCAACCATGCAATGCGAGAAACCCTGTTATAAAAATGGCATAATATTTAGATTGGGTTCATACACCGACATTTTGGTAAACACATGATATAAGCTAGTTAAAATTGCAACAAGTTTACATAAGTTGATGGTAGCTGAGGATCGTTGATGGATTTCATATTCGTTGACTATTATTATCTTAAGTTGTTCATAGTTTTGGGATTTAACTAAGTTCGTCAAAGCTGGTTTCATACTTATATACAGAGCGTCAAAAGTTTTGCAAACGAATTAAAAATTCATTTTTTTTAAATAGTTATCTCGAAAGAACTTTTTACAAACACATTTTACATTTGTGTACACATAGTGTTCATGTTGAGCCCATTTCCGTTGGCCTCCGTTACGCATGAATGATCACACCATCACAAATGGTAAAACGTCTATTTAAGCCCGCAAAAAGGGCATTTCATGTTCGACTTATTTTCCACTTCCAATTTACTTGATACTTGTCTGTGATACGAAATACACAAATAGTAAGTCAAACTAGTTTGCAATTTACGCTTGATTTGATGACAAAAATTGACAATTGCGAACATTAACGCTTCATTACGTTTTTGTAGTGGAAGACAGGTAATTTAATCGATTATTGTACAAAATAAGCTAACTTTGACCACAGACAATTGTGGAAGTCGTAAAAGACACTGCACGAAATGTGAAATTTTAAGAAACAGCGCACTGGTCATAAACACGCAAAATAAAAGGAAGTGTCCCATAAATTCTAATGTCGGTTGGACTACGATTACGCTCAAACAATGCCGCTGAGTATCGTGCTAACTTTATTGCAGCATTACCTGTCTAGGACAGCGGCATTGACCCTAGACCTGGTGTCACGTGGTACGTCATATACACGGTCCGTCATTTGGATATGATACAACTGGCTTATCATGATAGAGACATCACGATGTCAAATTTATCAGACACAAAATATTTTTGGTGAAACGCCAGCCTCTAGACTCCTATATACACGATAATAATAAAAATTATCGAATTTTCCCATCAAATTATGCGTACATTGCTAACTAATTTGATTTACTATTTGTATATTTCTTATCACAGTCATGTTGCAAGTAAATAGGAAGTAAAATTTTGTCGAAAATGAAAACCCCTTATTTTGCGCGCTTAAACAGATGATTTACCATTTTTGATGGTGTGATCATTCAAGAGTGACGGACGCCATCGGAAATGGGTTCAACATGAACACTATGGGCTCGCCAAAAGACAGTGCTAGCAAAAAGTTTTTTCGAGTTAACAGTCTAAAAATGTTGAATTTTTAATTCGTTTGCGAAACTTTTGACGCTCAGTATATATATGCGAACATTTCTAAGATTTCCAGAAAATTTCAGTTAGGTTTTAGGAATGGATGCTAACGAAGACTGGCATAACTAACAACACTGAACCAAGTTTCCAATTAAAACAACTAATCATAATTACTTAAAACTCACAAATCCTAAATAATACGGGAACCGTTTATCTAACTAGCTGGAGCCTCATTGACCGATTATTTCACTTCATCCCCGGCGAAATCAGATATTAGTAACTTCAACCTTCCGCTTCCTATGCGGACGACCTAACCACTCGGCCACGGTTTAAGTATCAAAGTTATACATTGTAAGCAATAAGAATTTGAAAATTGACAAATAAGAAAAGTGGTGGACAAGTGTGTAATAGTTTGACTAAGTTGGTGACCGCAACTTGAAGTCAACGTCTGTGCCGGTACAAGTATCACACTAAAAGAAAACAACTGTAACGATTGTGAATGTTGCCAAAACCTAACACAAAGTGTCAAACGCAGTGACTTGCTAGAAAAAGATAGTGTATCATGGTGTTCGTCAGATTTAAATGATTTGTGGACTATTGGGCTCAAGATAGACTGACCAACGCTAACCAACGTTGGTACAAGGTTTTATAGTGATACTCATACTTGTGTGGGTTAAACGATTACGTTTAGCATATTTCTGGACAAGCAAATAAAATTGCAAACATATTTCTCAACTTTTTATGAGTATGCATGTTGATTTATATTACACGACTTACCCGTTGTGAGTGTCTTGACGAACTCTAAAATTGTTTGGTTCTTTTTATTACGTAAGACTTAGTCTATTTTGTGTTCTGTCTTTAGGGTTAATAACAGCCGCTCCTAAGTAAACTAAAAAATAAAACAACCTTTATGATGTCATTGCACTTGCATAAAAAGCTTTGACGGAATAAAAGGCATTTTCCTTCAGACAAATTGCTCCGACTTGGCATCTTTACAGATGATGAACATTCATTGTCCTTCCAGTCACTGTCTATCTTGTTTATATTGTTGTCCTCGCATGGTATTAGACTATGTTACTATCTATGTATACATATACCCTATCAAGCTACAGGAAATTTACTTCACATAATGAATTACGTCAGTCAGAGTAGAATGTACGGATTGGACAACAATCTTGCCAACAACCTATTCATTTGTGTCGTTGGTACATTTATTTTTATTGACAACATTTTTGCATTTATTGAGTGTCTGTAAGTCTAGTACAAGGTGTCCAAAACGAAAGTATACAGTTTCGGGGTATTTTTATCAACTCTTAATGTTCTGCTATCGCAAAGACATTTTGCACATGGTTAGAAAAAAGATGTAAGTTTCTTCTGCTACCAGTTCGAAAATTGTAACTCTAATCTTTTTTAAACAATGCCAATTTCCAAAAAATACCTTATTTTGACCGTGATGTCATTTTGACGTAATTTACGACGTTTTCACAATTTCTGTCTGTCGCATGTTTCCCGGCTTGCACCCATTCTTTAAAAGTGTTGGTTAGATTTACACAGATTTCTACAAACTAGTCTTCTTAAATTTCATTTTGATGTTGATCAGAAGAAAACTTGTGTATATTCGCATTGCATGGTACATAAGCGATCTCGGATAGCCCAAAAGAAAAAAATCCACATGAATTAAGACCCGGGCTGTGGACGGGCCAATCCACTCTGCAGTGGAATTTGCTTGAAATTATTTTGACATCAAATGTTTCTTGTAATTCACCCAACACCGTGGATTGCCATGAGTGATTCTTGCTCAACTTGCATGAACCTTACAACGTTCAAAACAAAGGATTCGTTGTGGAGTTCCGAAATAACATGCTTAACAAATGAAAGTAACACAATGGGTTTACTTCTTTCTATTTTGTTGTCGAAATCGCAAGTGAATAGCCTATTTAAAGCCAACAAACAAGCCCATGCACGTGAGACACATCATATATATAATATCAGTTTAGACATTTGTGAAAAACAATGCAAATTATCCAAGAATGAATGCAAGGAAGGAAACGCCAGAAATACAGAAATTGTGAAAACGTCGTAAATAACGTCACAATCACGCCACAGACAGAATACGGTTATTTTAGAAAATTAACATTTTTAAAAAAAGTATCCAAGTTACAACTTTCAAACTGATGCCAGATAAAAATTTCATGTTTTGACTTACCATGTGCTGAATTTCTTTGCGATAGAAAAACGTTAAGATTTTATTAAAATACACTGGAACTGTATGTTATTGGATTTAAATTATTCACAATTGCAGATATTGAATGCGTTCGTAAAGTCACCGAGTGTGCTTCTATTCATATGTTTATTAGTTAGCTCAGAAGCTGTCTTTCTCAAACACAGATTTAAGTAGATAAAATATTATGACGTATTGGTATTCTCTACACTTCATTAAAGTGTATAGAGCTATATTGGACAAAATTTTTTTCCTTTTTTTTTCAAAAACTGAAAAACAATTATGCTTTCACACCATTAGATCATTTTTCGCTTCATTTTAAACAGAAACTCTCTCTGTGATTTATTCGACATGCGAACTGTCCATTATCATACCAAAGTGTTTTAGAACACGCTATAAAATTATAAGAATCTTCTATTTTTTGACGATTGAATCAAAGTACACGGAACCCAACCAAAGTTTTAATTTGCAATTAAGGTAGTCTAATATCATACTAAAAACGATGCACGTAGTTATTTTGACATTAAATGACTGTTAGAATATAGCTCTATACACTTTAATGATTTAAATATCTCTCATCAATAAGTGAACGCTATACAGATAACGATGCCGTTTTTTAGTTTATTGATCGTAATATCTACACCGTTATTACAAGGGTACTCATATTTTAGTATACGTACACCTATACAGCCATCATGTTTTGTAAACCCTCGTTGATAAAATGCTTAATGACATCATTAATCTTGGAATTGAAGGATACTTCTATTCTCTAATATTCTATATATGCTTTCTAATTAGTGCGACGCCGTATTGGTGAAGTAAGGGTGTTTTATTACAAATATTTTACCATTGTACATGTTATATCAAGCGTGAAGTGTCTGAATGAATCTAGCTACAACAGTATGCATTCATTGACAAAATTTTCATCGTGATGTATGATTATAAATTAGGCAATCAATTTAAAACCATACCAACTCCGGGAATAAAAAAAACCCATACACAATGAATACATGCTGCTTCTTTCCAGTCATAAAACTGCCGTACATTTGTATTCTTTTAAGTGTATACATTTGTTTGGATAATTCGATTTCTGCATATCTTGAATGGTGTTTTTTTAAACAAAGAAATGCATCAGGTAGCAAACACACCACATGCGTTGTTTTCTGTACCATATACATTTAGAAATAAATACAAGTATTGCATTCATAATTTGGTTCTATTCTTCTTCTAGATAACAACATTTTACATTGCCTTGACATGGTTAATGTTTTCCTGATCTCGAATACTTCACCAACAAGTACTCGTAAACACATAAAGAAATAAAAGTATTAAATATATTTCCATGTTTCAATTCAACAATGAACATCGGAAAGCAGATCTAATATCAATCTAATGCAGTTATGTTTAAGAAATAAAAATCTGTTCGCGTTTATTGTCGGTGAATAAAACACGGACAGGAGTTCGGATGCGGAAAAATTATATCACGAGTGTGTAGCACGAGTGATTTAATTTTCCGCATCCGAACGAGTGCCCGTGTTCTATTCACCGACAATATACAAGAACAGAGTTTTTATTTCGATTCTAAATACGATAATATCCCGCACTATTTAACTGCGCGCATTCCATTTTCACCCATTTGACATTGAACATAATTCCACGCTGAAATTCAGTGGCTTAATGGCTGGTACAATTACCTCCCTCGTTAATGAAAACGACCTTCGTAATTTTCTGAAGGAAATACCACAATTTAAACATTGAAACAATTTTAATAACACGAGTATATGGTATCTATTTCATAAAATGAAAAATATAAATGGATTGATTATCGGAAGCTTAATAAAACTTGGTTTCTAGAGTATATTGGAGTTTCTAAAAATAGATGCGTCATAGATGTAACACTGGATTCTCGTGCAACTCGCCTTGTCATCGTGACTCGTAGTAAATTTTACTATAAAGTTTACGTTCATTCATTTATAAATAGAAACAGCCAATTTGATAGGTATGTTTTATGGGGGCAATAAAACATGGTTCGGTTCGTTCTTTGTGTATTGGATTAATCCGCGAATCGTGTTAGAATAAACATTAACATGGCTTTATTCAACTACCAAGCATATGATATATTCCTCGTATCGATACAGCTGGGTTCGATTATTCTGTTATATACTGAGCGGAAATTAAAACGCAACTCTTTTAAACTTGAATGTATCTGTAATTTGTCAACTTATAAACTTATAATTCTATATACTCATTTCGATGTATATTATCTACAGAATTCAGCTTTTACCGTGAAAAAAAATTAAAAATCACTCGTCTAAGGCGGAATAGCCTTAAACCGCATTTTTCCGCGTGCTGATAGATGGCTAGAGATTTGCTCGCATATTGTGCACGTGTTTTGAAGACTATGGATGGATTGGTCGGAAAAACAAAATAAGTAGTATAAAACATGATGCATATGTCAAAGGAAGACTCCGAGAGATCGGTCGTTATGCTCAATTGTGGGGTACCCGTACTTAAAATCAAAGTTTCGTTGATTTTAATTACCAAAGTCATTATTTTATTTATTTAACAAAGGTTTGAATACATATACACCTGTTTAGAAAGCTAAAATTGCATTAGAAATCATAGGATGTAAGAAAAATGTTTAAGTCAAGTGCGATAACTCTTGGATAATTATCCTCACATTTTTAGATTAATCACCAAACTTTTACACTAAAGTGTATAACTGGATATTACTGAACTAGTCTACATGCTCAAGTTATGGTGTTAATTAATATTTAAACGCATTTCCGGTCAGCAACAATACATTTCAGACGAATGCATGGTCTATATTGGTATGCTAAATGATCACGTGAAGACATTAAACACGTTGATTTCTAATATATAACATTTTCATTTAGTAGCACTGGCCAGTTTGATTTCCATATTACTCAAAGTGGGGTCAGTTCTTCCAGGTAGCAAGATTTCCGGTAGCAGTGATGTTAACATTAAACATCATGAAAATAAACACTCACATACATTACGAATGACGGTCATTTTCCTTGAAGAAAATCTCAATGAAATATCCAGAACAGTGGTGCCATTGAAGACATATGACATGCTGTTTAAGGGGTGGGTCCTCGGATGAGTTTCAAGAATCCGATCTGCATGTGAGGATGTCCAAACATTTTTGTGGCGTATAGTGGAACAGCAGTGCATTGCAATTTTCATGAATATCCGTCGCAACCCTTTAGATCGGTTCATAATGTTATATGCTAATGTAAGTTTGTTAAGATAGTATTTGTTGCTTGTGTTTACTATGCCAGGAGGCATTTACAAATTATTCATTTCTTTGTTTCCCTCAATATAGTATTTGTGTTGCTGCTGGGATGTCAGTTTACTGTTGTTAAAGGGACATTCGTATTCCTGGTAAGGTTCTGTACGTTGTATGAAAGTGTAACAATATTTCCAAAATATGTTAATTCGTCTCGACATTCTATCTCATAATACAAACGTCTTTATTGAAAGACATTTGGGCAAGCTCAGACGTCCCTGTGAGTCTCTATGCTTTAAGTCTTTATGATGTTGAATAATCAAATCAGCGTATTTCATCCTAATTGCGAATTCCGTTACTTAATAAGTCTATCAAGAATTTCGCGACGTGTACACACGCTTGAAAAGTGTTATTGTGTTAAGTAATTTGTACATGCATTGTCGTTCGTAATTGGATTTGGTTCTCTGGTTTGCGCAATAAATCAAACTTGATGAGGACTCAATTTTATGAAAACGGTTACTAAGGACCTGTATTTTAAAATAAGACGAGTGTTAATAAATATGTTCGACAACACTGTTACATTTTTGGATAAACTGATGTGCCCCCATTCTGTTCTACCAAAAGTGAAAACAGAACAAAACCTGATAGCATTATACCACTAGCACCCTTTTACATGTATGAGGGATGATCCAAAATAACGTGGACTTTTGCTGCACTTTACGTATTTGTCAATTGATCATTTGAAACAGTGATGTTAATTTTAACTGCAATACTAAAACTAACATCTGGTTTGCATTTAAGAAATCCAAAGTGGTATGCCTGACAATGGTTGGATATTTTTCGGCTTCTAATTTACTGCGCTATGTTGTACTTTGCTACATGCTTTTTTTGGAAAAACCAATGACGCATATACGGGAACTACAGTATGGATTGATCAATATATTTACAAATCCTAATTAAATGAAAATCTGGAATTGATAAACATACAACACGGCGTGAATACTTACCGGTAATTGGCTTTGTTATCTATGACAAAGAGTTTGAAACATGATACTATGGATTTTACAAACTGTAGTAACAGAGGTAATTTATAAAGATCATATTTCAATTGATAGCACAAATTGACTGAAATTAGAATCCAAAATGTGAATTATTACCACGTCAGTAAATGTCACGCGATACAAATAAGTTATTTAAACGTTAAAGAAATATCATATTATGTGGTGTTTTATCTACAACATTCAATAAATTACTGAAGTTAATTATTATATTGTGTCACAGGTTTTGTCGTAATCGTATGTTTTCCGCAAGTGATGATCTAACGCTCAAGTTTCATATAAACCGTTTAGAAATAGAAGAGCAGCTATTGTTCATAGTGTAATACAAAGCGCACTGGCTAGTTTTTAACGAGATTCATAAATATATTAACGTTTCACGTATGTTTATTATTCACTTGATAATTTTGTTAAACATCGCCCGGTGATGTGTTCCCTACCTAAATGCCATCGATCTGGAAAAAACGTTTGCTTTATAACGTGCGTTATAATGTCACTGTTTTGCAAGTTTAAAATAGGGCACACATATCTACGTACAATATTGCATGTTCTGTGAACATACGATTATCATATAAATTACTGTCCGCCAGACGTTGTGATGATTTTATAAATGGTAAGTTCTGATATGATATATTATATTGTGGTTTGTCGTGCCGGACTAACATCCGCATTCAATATTTTTCTCGGTAATAACAAATATTTAGAACTGTCATTGACGCACTGTCAGGGATGTTATTGTCCACAAGGAGTATGTTATTTCCTAGTTACAACAAACCTGCAAGTCTATGCAAACAAACACAAACCAATTTGTCACGAGATGTTTTCTAGAATGTTTCACCTGACACTAAAAACTGTTTCATTTCGATGTAGTTATTATTTATAAGTGTCCCCATTAACATTTGCAAACGATTCTAAGTCGACAGAGTGTGCAAATTATGGCGGAGCGAGTATATGGTGTCTTGCTGGCTATTTACTACATGACGACAAAATGGCTGTAATTGATATATCAACGATATATCATCAAAGTACTTTTAAGTCTGTGTGATGACACTGTGATGAACAATATTATCCGGCATATGTGTAGCATCATTCATGTCATTTGGTGTTGTTCCATTTAATTGGATTGTTCTTCGATAATACTGTTTTGTCTCAAACTTGTCATATCAAGCCTAATGCCTGATCTAATTGATCTTGATGGTCAGCCTGAAGCAGCTCTGGTTATTGTTGTACTAATAATCTACTAACAGGGCAATGTGCTGTCCCAATGCAGGGGAATGCTTTTCCTCTTATGACCATCGGAGCTATTCTACATGTAACAAGGGTAGTTCAGCATGTTTGAAAACGCGTATACATACGTGGTATTGTGTTTTTTTACAAATCATTTACGATTTGCATATATGTTGTTTCATTGTTTCATTGCCCATAGCATATTGTCATATTTAAATTATCCATAGATTTTGTGTTTAGATGCACAATATAAGGACAAAATACTAAATACAATGAAATATAAAAAGTGAACTCATTCATGATGCAAGCATGGTCAAATACATTATTATTTAAAGTGCGTGCATTTGAACATTGCAACAGTGTGTGATGATTGTTTCTGTTGTGTGTATTGAAATTGACCAGTGTCTTATCAAAATAAAACCTATCGGGTTACATGACTAGTTGTACTGATGTCAAAATGAAACGAATACCTAGCAATTTGAAAAGGACGCATGGGCAGCGATAGCAATTCGACAAAACTATAACTTACCAGTAACAGTAACTATACAAGGTACTTAACAACACGTAATATTCGTTATTATTTAACACATATATCGATGTTTTTATTATTATCAAAATTGGAAGCAATGTCTTGATACTGTACACTTGATAATATAAACTACGGTTACAGCAATGCAATACAAACGTTATTCTACCTGCGTGTTAGTTACCATTATCTACAGATATATTCACATAGATTGTATTGATAACATTCCAAATGTAAAAACGACTTTGAGTATTACTTTGAGATGTAACGAGATCACCCATTTATTACTGTTTTGGAAAGGATAAACGTCTAATACCATCGCTTTCAACGGTAACGTTGATTCCTCTTACATCAATCCGCAAACTGTTTAATCGGATGTCACATGACAAGTTGTACGTTCACACTCCCTTGAGCTCTAAGCAGCTTGTTTTAGTGGCGATTGTTATTCACACGACAACTAACTCGGCAAATACCAGATTACACATATCGGTGTCTGGTCTATAAACTTCTGTCCACTCTTGTCACCCTTTAATTGTGATTTATCTTCGATGATGCAGAAATATATATTGACGGCACGTCCCTTGCCATACAATCTAGTTAAAGCTCTTTAAGCGTTCATACATTCCGTGACGTAATATCAAATAAGGTATCACAAACGTATTGATGTATTATTTTAATACACACGATGTTGGTCTAAAACATTCAAATCCTCACTCATACATCGTGCATACATATAAACATTATTACTTTGAATAAAAATTATAGACAAAATCCACCATTACAAGCACAAACATTCACAAGACGGTAATGAAACTTAACACTCAGCCACAAATTCCTTGACAAAACCAAAATACACGCATTTTAATTTGATTTATCTGACAGTACTAATGGAAAATAAAAATATATTGAGCCGTAAATGATAAACAAATAAATGGAATCTCAAATACCGTTCATAACGAACAATACACATTATAGCTACAAAAACACATCATTAAAACAGACACAATCACAACAATATAATGATGATATCGGGAACCCACTAAGTAGTGTTTATCTATAATTTGCCAAATATCCTCAACCAAGCAATGCTAGAAACACTGCTACATAAATGTCATAGTATTTAGGCAGGGTTCATACAACGACATGTTTTAGACCGACATTTTGGTAAACAGGTGTTATGAGGTAGTTAAAATTTTAACAAGTTTACATAATTCGATGGTAGCTGAGGATCGTTGATGGATGTCATGTTCTTTGAATATCTTAAGTTGTACCTCTTGTTGGAATTGTACTGAGTTCGTCAAGGTGCGTTGCCGCTTGAAAACAGACGCTAGCTAAAAAGGTGATGGTTTTGGTTTATTTAGCCGAGCGTTTTCCCATTGTTATTCAACACAATAAACACAATCGCAAAGCAAAATGTTCGATTACATGTATGCGAACATTTCTAAGCTTTCCAGTAAATTGAAGTTGAATTTTAAAATTAAGGTTAAGTAGTGGTGGACCAGTGTGAAATAGTTTGAAAACGTTGGTGACCGCTACTTGAAGTCAACGTCTGTGACGGTAAAAGGTCCATTACACTAAAAGAAAACAACTGTAACGCTTGTGAATGTTGACAAATGCTAACACATCCTGTCAAACGTAGTGATTGCTAGAAAACGATAGTATATCATCATGTTCGTCTGATTGAAATGGTTTGTGGACTATTGGGCTAAAGATAGACTGACCAACATTGACCAACGTTGGTACAGGCTTTTATAGTGGTACCCAATCTTTTGTGAGTAAAAAGATTAAGTTTAGCTTATTCTGGGCAAACAAATACAATTGCAAACGCATATCACAACATTTTACAAGTATGCATGTTTATAAATATTAAACCACTTACCCGTTGTGATTGTCTTGACGAACTCGACAATCTTTTGGTACTACCTTCTATTATATAATTCTATTCTCTGTAGTAGTCTCACGGGGTCATCGCAGCCGCTCATAAGTAACATAAAAAGCCAAACAGCCTATATGGTGTCATTGAACTTGCATAAAAAGCAATGACGTAATAAAAAAAATATTTTTCCATCAGACAAATTGCTCCGATTTGAAATCTCTACAAATGATGAACAATGACATTCATTGTCCTTCCAGTCACTGTCTAACTTGTTTATATTGTTGTCCTCGCATGGTATTAGACTATGTTGCTACATTGTATCTACGTATACGTATACCCTTTCTTGCTTCAGGACATTTACTTCATTTAATAAATTACGTCAGTCAGAGTAGAATGTACGAATAGGACAATAGTCTTGCCAACAACCTTGTCATTTGTCCCCTTGGTACATTTTAATAACATTTTGCATTTATTGTGTGTAAGTCTAGTACAGTACATGTTCATAGCTTCTCTAAGTATTTTATCGGATTTAAAGTATGGACAATTTCATATATTGTATGCGTTCGTAAAGTCACCGAGTGTGTTTCTTTTCATATATTTATTAGTTAGATCAAAACCTGTCTTTCTCAAATACCGATTGAAGTAGATAAAACATGATCACTCATTGGTATTCTCTACATTGCATTAATTGTTTTTCTGATCTCGAATACTTCGTCAAACAGCACTCGTACACACATAAAATAATAAAAGCAGTCAATATATTTCCATTTTTCATTTCATCAATGAACATTAGAAAGCAGATATAATATCAATATAATGCAGTTACGTATGTTAAACATTAACACGGATTTATACTACTACCAATCAAATGATATATTCTTCGAATCGATACAGCTGGTTTCGATTATTCTATTATATTTCAACATTCTGCACATCCCTTAAGGAATTTAATGTTATTTTGCCTGTCTGACCTTTGATTATTCACCTTGCACTGTATAAAAAATGATACGAATGAAAAAATTAATACACAGATTAACGCTGCAATATGAACAACGTCGACAACATACACCATCGACTTACTCCTGATACAAAAGCATTGCTAAGTATTATGGTTGAAAACTTTCGCAATGATGAAGTGCATAAGAAAAAACTTGCAGTGACTAACACGACATGCATACTGTAGCACATTTAATAATGATAATGTTTAGATGACTGCTTCTCATAGCGTTTATTTTATACCCAAGCATGTACTCTTATGTTCTCACTGAATAATCCATATGATATGATTGCCGACTTCCAGACATCATAAAAATAAGAAATATTCGTTTGAGTGTGATATTTATGTCCCTCAGATGAACAGGCCTTCATTGCTTGAAATATTATTACTATATAGAGATCTTGCATGAGTGATTTTTTATATTGAACTTATTTAACGAGTTGGATAAAAGTGATAAAATAGTATTTTATTACTTTTATCCAACGAGTTTAATAAATTTAATATGGAAAGACACGAATGTCAGATTCTTTTTATCACATAAACAAAATAAGCCATTTAAATAAAAAAAATAGTAGACCCACTTCCCCTTAAGATAGAATAAAATTGAGGTGAGTAATACGGTAAAAAATAAATGAGCATCTAAACATAGCGCAACAGAGTGACTGTATTTCAATTACATGTAATTCAATGTTGAAAACGAAGATGAGCCGAGACGGGTATATTTGAACGGTAATAACGTCACGGACTTTTTTAGTAGGCCCTTTTCAGTCTTGAAATTAGTTTGGTAAGGGGAACATACTCGTACTTAAAGTACGTGAAACGTCCGATCCATTGTGACGTCATGTTTATGTTTTGACGTCATCACTACTTCGAATTATCGGAAAGAGATTGGTGAATTTTAAAGAATTTTGAAACTCAAAATGCATTAAATTTTGCAGAAAGTGTTAGCCTCAGCTATGTTCAATAAATAAATGCAGGTTTGTGTTTATTTATTATATTTGAATTGAATTGCCTTTGTAAATTCTCGTTGAGATTTTCAGATTTGCCTTGTCTATTGAACTGACCTGTACCGCTGACGATAAAAGCACAGCACGTATGAATACATTAAAATAGTTATTAGCCCCCCTCATTTGCATAGTTATGATATTATTGAGCTGTGTACTATCATTTTTATGTAATGGGCTTTATTAAACTCCCACACCGTGATTTATGTGATACAAACAATTTACACATTCGAGGTATTAAACGTTTTTAAACTAGGGAATTCAAATTGATTTGTTTGAATTAATGTTTGAAACGATGTTTTAAAGTGAAATAAAGAAGCATTTGTAACCTCTTCGATGCACATTGTAATATGCAAAATGACAGTTCATCTTATGTATAGGTTTGTATCAATTCTCACGACTTGGTTTCTATCTTAGAACCAAATATGGATTAAAGGTCTGAAGTGAGATATAATTCGGAATAATCTTTGCATGTGCTCGGTCGAGGAAACAGTTTCCGGTCAGCAACAATGCATGTCAGACGAATGTATGGTCTCTATAGGTATGCAAAATGATCTTACGAAAACATTATTTTTTAGATACAACATGACCATTTCGTGTAACTTGCAAGTTTGCTTTCCATCTTACACTTCACACGTTTTTTCAATATGGCGTCAGTTGCCTCTTGTAGAAAAATGCCAAGACAAAGTGAAGATAGCATTAAACATCATGAAAATAATCGTGCGCATAAATTAAGCATAATGATTACTTTTATTGAATATCAGCTTAATGAAATATCCAAGAGTTTGGTCCCATTCCAGAAAGAAGACTCTTTCCAGGTGTGTCACCGGATAAGTTTCATTACTCCGATCCGATATTTATGTGGCTGCCAGAATATCCGTTTACTGATGTTCAACGCACTTTTGCATTCCTGATTAGTTTCTGTAAACTGTCTGAGTGTTTATCAATATGTCCCGAATATAATTATTTGTCTGGACATTGTCTCTGATGATAATAATAGAAACGAAATTATTTAAAGAGGCAACAAAATTGGAAGAGTTATTCTTCCCGGAGTGTGAGCATCTGAGTATTTATGATGTTGAACAATCAAATTTGCGTATTTCATCTCGATGACAAATTCCATTACTTAACAATTCTATACATGATTATGTTGTTTTTCGCGATGTGTACACGCGCGTATAAAGATGTATTGTGTTAATTTGTTTTTGTTTGCACATGCATTGTCGTTCGTAATTGGATTTGGCCCTTTGGTTTGTGCCATAAATCAAACTTACGAGCGTTAATAAAGATGTTCGCAAATACTGTTACATCATTCCATTAGCTGAAGTGCCTCCATTCTACATTTCTACTCTACGTGAGAACAAAACAAACGGGACAACATAATAATGCTAGCATCATTTTACATGTCGAGTGCCAAACCTGGATTCAGATATTAATATCGAATAACCAATTAGTGCATCAAAATACATGTATACTTGCACATCGTTTTTAACAATTTCATTATTTTTTTAACACTTACAGCTTGTTAGTACTTTCAATTAAGAAATGTAAAGTGGTATATCTTGGTCGGTATTTAATCAGCACTCTACTATGTTGTACTAGTTGTTTTTGAAAAAACAATGACGCATTTGAGCTATGGTCAGCATATTTTGTCGAGGTAATTGCCACTATCAACTTCTCATTAAATGGAAGTCTGTAACTGATCAATATACAGCAAGGCAGGAAGGTACAAAATTGGCTTTGTTAACTATGTCATGAAGTTTGGAATATGAAATTATGGATATTAGAAACTTCAGTAACAGAGGTAATTTATAAATATCACATTTAAATTGATAGCACAAATTGTCTGAAATAAGAATCCAAAAAATGAAATATTACCACGTCAGTAAATGTCAACCAGTAATAAAACGTTATTTAAACGTTAATGAAATATAATATTGGGTGGTGCTTTATCTACAATATTCAACTAGAACCATCACTGTCGTGATCAGGGCCCTGTTGTTATCATTGTCAATAAGTATTGCAATTTTCATTTGAATATTTTGAAGAAAAGTTTTTGAACTATGGCCAATGTGAAAGTTTTGAAGTCAAAAAAGGGGCACAAGCCAAAATTTATTAAAGCTAGAGTTGTTGCCCTTTGCTACACATGTGCGTATTGTCACTGTCAATATGTATAGCAAGTTTCATTTAAATATCTGTAACGGTTTTGAAGTAATGTAGAAAAAAAGATGAAAAATGAGGAAAATTGTAATTTTACAAAGGGCCATAATTCTTACAATATTGTAGCTGGAGTAACATAACTTGGCATACAATAGTGTATTGTTGCTGTGACCTTATGTTTAAAGTTTGAAGTCGATACCTTGAACGGTTTGCAAGTTATTAAGAAAAAACATTTTGAACTATGGCCAATGTTAAAGTTTTGAAGTCGAAAAAGGGGCACAAGCCAAAATTTATTAAAGCTAGAGTTGTTGCCCTTTGCTACACATGTGCGTATTGTCACTGTTAATATGTATAGCAAGTTTCATTTGAATATCTGTAACGGTTTTGAAGTAATGTAGAAAAAAAGATGAAACATGAGGAAAATTGTAATTTTACAAAGGGCCATAATTCTTACAATATTGTAGCTGGAGTAACATAACTTGGCATACAATAGTGTATTGTTGCTGTGACCTTATGTTTAAAGTTTGAAGTCGATACCTTTAACGGTTTGCAAGTTATTAAGAAAAAACATGAAAACTGTGGACAGACAGACGGACGGACGGACAGACGGACAGACAGACGGACAGACGGACAGGGTGATTACTATAGGGCACCTGCAAAAAATTTGCAGGGCCCTAATTAAAGACTGAAGTTACTTATAATCTTGTGTCACATGTTTTAAGTTATAAATGAGATACTCGTGATCGTATGTTTGAAGCAAATATCGGGTGTAAATAGTTCAATTGGTATAAAGGTCGGAGACCGATTGAACAATATTCATGTTAGCTTTCAATAATGTTATGATAATTAAAAAAGATCAGCTGAGACTAAGTATTTCAAAAATGATTCTCACAGTTTTCTCGTTTGTAATGGAATAATATAAACTGTGGCCGTGTGTTTAGAACTGGTTCGGTCTGTTGATGAGTCGTAAGCTTGTTAAATAATCGTTACCGTAGGCCCATCTTTGCCGGGCGCCCTGCAATACGACAAGAAATTCGGGAGGTACTCAAGACAAATTGGCTAGCCCTTTCAATAGGGGTGACACTATGATAAATAAACACTTTACATTACCTTATTAAACACACCGTTTATTACAAATAATACACTTACAAACTAAACGTTTTAATCTTTCAGCATGTAAATCATCAACAGACATTTCTATTATTGTACAAATTCTCATAGGAAGGGAAGGCAGTGTATCATATACGTAAATCAAAATGATAAAACAGCCAATCACTCAGTGTTTTCAACTTTATTACGCTTTTAAAATCCATCTCTACAATTTATGACAATGTCAATCTCCAACATAGAGATAAACAAGTCAATTTGAAGTCATGTAAGTGTGTTTTGAGTGTAATAAAAAGAAAAACAATATCTGGTTATCTCCTGCATGTGTTTTGACAAAACAGCTTAGAAATAATTCGTATGTCGTCTTCTTGAAAAGAGTGTACCAATAAATCATGTCTAGTGTATATTTACGTGACTATGTAAAAAACGAGGTCAATTTGCAAGCGTTTACAGAAAACCAATCATAATTATTCTAACGCTCAGAATTTTTATGTTATTTAATATAATATGTTTATAAATAGATGTTCAATATTTTGATAAACGTCCGGATGTGCGTCCCGTCACTTAAATGGCGTTAATCTGAAGGGAACATTGATGTACTCTTGCTCTTCTATAACATGCGTTATTTTGTTACTGTTTAGAATATTTAAAATGAAGCACACGTTAAGAATGGGCAAGCATCCGCACAATAAAATGTTGATATATTGAAAATGTCGCGGTAACTGACGTTACCATTTCTTTTTATTTCCGATTACTTACCTGTCTTTCACGCTAGAACAACCATCTATAATACCTATGTGACATTCGTAAACTGTAAAATAACAGTAGAAATATGTCCTTTATAGTTACGATACTTTGCATACTATTTCGAGCGCATATCATTCTACTATTGATGGAACCTGTTATTTGTCCGTTTTTCGTTACGTTCCGATGACGTCCGTTTTGCGTTCCGAAGTTGTCCCTCATAGAGTTCAACTTCTCTTTATTTCAGCATTTATAGTTCAAGTATTGTCATTTTTGCAGACAATGTCCAACATGCAACAAGTTATGTTTTCGCGATGTTTCACATCTAAAGATATGATAGTAGTGAAGATGTAGCTCATTACGTAGTCCACGTCAGTGGTTATTGATGGGCTGCGCCGGGTGCGAGTTACTATGGTTTCAAAATGGACGATTACGGACGGACCTGACAGAATTATACGATAAATCGGATATCACTTTTTCGCAACTGAATTCCGATTTAAAATTATGTTTTAATATTTGGAGTGTTTAATTTTTAAAACTGCATCCGTGAGGGCTCTAGTCCAAGTACTTTTTGAACGTCCCTCGTATTACTTTGATTACATCTTGATATATCAATGTCAGCTTGTTTGTTTTCATTCATTCAGGAAATAGTTATCAAGTTTCCAAAAGTATGAGACAGTGTGTTGGCTAATTTTGTTAGATGTTGTAACGGCACGAGTGAATTCACAAATGCAGTCAAACCATCGACGCACCGGAAATAATTGTATTTTTGTCATATCGCTGGATTGTAAGGATAATTTTATTGTCTGTTTATGTAATGTTTGTGTTAATTAACAGTGCTGCGTTTGGTGATGGTCAATCTCAAGTATGGGAGGAAAAAGAGGAGAATTACATTGTTTGCCAAGCTCATTTGATACTTACTAGACATCGTAAGATATCGAGGCGACACAGCTATCCAATGTCAATACTGTGGTGAACAGACTATCCAAAGCTCCACAATTACATCGGCATCGCCGAGCTACCCATGGCACGCAGAAGCAGGAATTTTGTTGGCATATTGGATGTCGAAATGAATTATAGACGTATAACATAAGGCATTGTGCCATGATAGTTATATCCAATCTTGACCAATACGATGCCGGCACGTAAGTACGAATGTTCACTGGTAACACATGCGCAGAAATCGCATACATGCATGTCTTAATGATGTAGATCGTATTTGTAAGTGTGGGTTATTGAGCTTTAATCTCATTTCTTGTCAATCCACCGAACTTAACCTGTGATTCAACGTGAAACGATAGCACTACATGTAAATACCTTATGAGTATGTCTGGAGACAACAATCACTTCCTATTTTAATAACAGAATGGTATTTAACGTATCAGCGTAGATTAACCCCCTTTTTACTTAGTATTGCAAAGGAAGGGAATCGAATATACATACGCATACCGTTGAGATGAGATGTTGAGATCAAGGAATCGCTACCCGTTAAAACAAGCGTTCAGTTTTGCAGTCAACGAATCGAAAACATGTCAACACCATGTATAAGCGGGATTTGAGTGGATCTAACCCACATCAATATTTCGTTCCGCACGCACAGAATCAATATCACATGCAATTAATTTAGCATGTTTCGAAAATTCCGAATAATTTGTTAACAAGGCGCTGATGTAGAGCCAGGTCATTGTCTATTACCTCAGAAAATATTGAACACATGCGTTTGCTGTCGAGAGTATACATCCGATTTTAAGTTTTGAGAATTAGAATACTAATTTGTTTCGGCTTAAAAATTAAATTATTACACGTGACATTATTTCAGACAGCTAATGATGAGAGTTGGTCAAATGCTGTCTAAAAAATTGAAATTCTTTTAAATGTTTTAAAAATGTTTACGGCGTTACGCAAAATTTCCAAAAATGTATCTCCTCAAACACACTTTTAACAGTTATTATTTCAATCGTATTGTCTTCAAATTGATTAATGTATGCAGGAGTATGAGATGGAAAATTACTTAGACCAAGGCCATATAATTGTAAAACTGTAATTGCTGTTTTGTTCTGTAAACACGACTTAGTGTGTTATAATTTTGTTATTGACCAGAAAAGGTGCAATTATAGAGAGCCTCAAACTACTAGTATTTAAAGTGCATATGTTTCGTATATAGCGAACTGTTGCTGTTTAAATGTATTATAATTAAAGTTATTATAACCTATTAGTTGAATTGTACGGAGACAATAACACCGTCAGGCATGTGTACATTAGCTCTAACTTTGCATGCACCAAATATGATACATGTATGATGTTTGACACGTACTGGTAGATAAACCAGTTTGTTCCATGGAACGAGTGTTGTTGCTTAGAAATTGAATAATCCTTACAGTATGAAATAATAATATCAGTAAATCTGGCACCTTTGCGCTGAAAAATGATTTGATATAATCGGGCAGGGAAGGCAGCATTAGCATAATACACGTAAATACCGCTCATATCGCACATTCATCGCAAATGACCGAACAAGAAAACAAACAGTCCAAGTCCGTGCTGAATCTCCTTCCTGAATGATCCAGCTTCATCAAACTGATTTCCTATTTCAAATGTCCGACAGCTAAAATACAAAACAATTGGTTCGGTATCCATATTTAAATTTGAAATGCTCTGGAATGTCGGCAAATGTCATTTGGAGATTTCATGCCAATGCTGCAATGCCAAACCATATAGAAACGGTGGCAGTGCACATGAATAAACACAATAGTTAGACATCTAACCGAAGGCCACACCCAACAATCTTCCAATCAAGTCTATTCTACATGTAATACAACGTATTCTCACCCCCTCCATAATGTGCACACCCTGTTGACTTTGAATATCCAGCTTAGGTTAATTTGGACACTTACAAATAACAACTACACCAAAAGAAACAAACTATTAGCTCCGGGTACAAGATTCTAGAAACATCCGGGCTAATTGTTTTGTGTTGTCTTGCTTAGATTTGCAGGACATACCACCGGTTAGTGGATGAGAAATAGTTGACGTGGTGCTTTGCATTACACAACGAACCATACCTGCTCCTCTATGTGTAAACATATTATATGGAAGTTAAACGCGAGCGTTTGATCAATACTTGAATTCCCGTAATCACGTAAAGATAAAACCCAGTTTATTTTACACTTGACGTACACATTCATTAGACAGTAATGATTGGTACAATAGGTTCAAGACATGACATACCAATTATTTCAGAGTTGTTTTCTCCCAACCCATCTAAACACATTCAAGATATTGAGGATCTTACATGAGTGTCTTTTCATATTGAATTTATTAAACGAGTTGGATAATAATGATAAAATACGAGGCTCTGCCGAGTATTTTATTACTTTTATCCAACGAGTTTTATAAATTTAATATGGAAAGACACGAATGTAAGATACTTTTTATCACATAAACAAAATAAGCCATTTAGATGTAGAAAACTAAAAATAGTAGACCCGCTACCGCTAAGAGAGAAGACTATTGAGGTGAGTAATGCGGTTAAGAAAAATGAGCATCTAAACATAGTGCAACACAGTGACTGTATTTCAATTACATTTAATTTAATGTTGAAAACGAAAATGAGCCGAGACGGGTATATTTCAACGGTAATAACGTCAAGGACCTTTTAAGTAGGCCCTATCCAGTCTTGAAATAAGTTCGGTAAGGGGAACATACTCGTACTAAAAACGGGAAACGTCATGTACATTGTGACGTCATGTTTATGTTTTGACGTCATCACTAGTTCGAATATCCGGGATGAGATGGATGAATTTTAAAAAGATGCGATTTTGAAACTCAAAATGCATTAAAATTGTGCAGGAAGTGTTAGCATATGCTTTGTATAAATGTAGGTTTGTGTTTATTTATTATATTTTAATTCAAATGCCTTTGTAAATTCTCGTTGAGATTTTTAAATTCGCCTTGTCCATCGATCTGACCTCTAACGCTGACGAAAAAACGCGGTCGGCCATGTTTGTTTATTTTTTTGACTGCGCGTATGAATACATAAAAATAGTGATTAGCCCCCCTCATTTGCATACTTATTCTATTGCTGATCAATGTAATATCGTTGTTATGTAATGGGCTTTATTACACTCCCACATTGTGATTTATGTGATAAATAACGATATGTTTTATTCGAAAAGTTTACACCCAAAGCACACTTCGATTACTTCCAATCGACTAGTGTTGATATGTTAGAGATTTACCGTTGTCATAACATAGTAGAGATGAATAATAACAGCATATCATAGTTTGTAACACTGAGTGCGTGGTTGTATCATTTTGATTTAGGTAAAGTAAAAACTATATAATAACTTGTCTTCATCTCCTATGAGAAGTTATACAATAATATAAATGTCTGTTGGTGATTTACATGTTGACAGATTTAAATTTGTAGATTTGTTAGTGTACTTTTTAAATAAATGGAGTGTTTCATATAACACACCCCATTACAAGCGAGAAAACTGTGAGATATCACTTGGTCTCATCTGATATTTTCAAATTCCAATTTAAAGCTAACATTAATATTGTTCAATCGGTCTCCGACCTTCTTAACAAATAAACTATTTACACCCGATATTTGCGATTACGAGTATCACATTTATAACTTGAAACCTGTGACACAAGATAATAAGTAACTTCAGTCCTTAACTGAATGCTGCAGATTAAATACCGCATAGTATGATATTTCATTAATGTTTAAATAAGTTTTTTGATTTGCTTGACATTTACTGACGTGGTAATAATTGACTTTTTGGCTTCTTATTTCAGTCAATTTGTGCTACATGTATCAGTTGAAATGTGATATTTATAAATTACCTCTGTTACTGAAGTTTCTAATATCCATAGTTTCATATTCCAAACTTGATGTAATAGTTAACAAAGCAAATTTGTACATCACTGTCTTGCTGTGTATTGATCAATTGCAGATTTCCATTTAATGAGAATCTGATAATGGCAATCACCTGTGTACAATATGCTGACCATAGCTTATATGAGTCAATGTTTTTTCCAAAAACTACTTGTACTACATAGTAGAGTGCTGATTAAATACCAACCAACTGAGCTACTTTTGTTTGGTCATTATAATAAAGTTTTTGGCATATATATTTTCGCCCTCTTTTGCCCATTATTGTAAACTAGGTCAAGTTGCCCCCTCCTTTTTATAGCACTTTGCAGTGTCGGTTATTTTTTTCCCACTTGTCCTTGGAAGTTAATTTCCTCTGCCATTTGTTTTTAAGTCTACCGCCCACAACACTCCCCTCTTTTCATCATAAATATCTTGCGGAGATGCTGAATGCGTTATTTGTCATTAGGTCACTGTGCTGTTTGGTCACTATAAGATACGTTTTTAGCATATATATTTTCGCCCCCTTTTTGCCCATTATTGTAAACTAGGTCAATTCCCATAATGCCTCTTTAACACGTATTAACGGTATGTCATAATTGTCATTGTCCATTGGTATTTTTAACTAGGTTATGGGGTGGTTGTGCCTTATTTAGTCGCCTTTTTGGCATGGGTTTGTGTGGTTGTTTCGCCGTGCAGTGGAGCCTTTGTGAACTTGGTCGAGAATTGGCTTCGCTTCATTCGGCAATAACCGCTATTATATAATTTACTTGTGATTGTGGGTCATCCTGCATTTTATCGGCGGGGACATGGATATTTTGTTGTTTCTTTGGATTATATGTGTGGGCATTGCTCACTGTAGTTTCTAGGAATATGTAATATTATTCCCCACCTTATTCCTATCTTGCCCATATTTTAAGTAGGTCAGGTCTTAGTTGTGTCTCTTTAGGTTGCATAACGTTAGGTCACTGTCCATAGTGTTTTAACCTAGGTCACGCCCCGGTGTTGTTGTGCCTCATTTGGTCGCCGTTTTGGCATGGTTTTCTGTGGGCACTGTTCATGGTAGTTGTGTTTCTGATTTCTGTGCTTGGCTGGTTGGGTTGAGTGCTACATTCCCTGTCGAATTTTTCGACAGATATACCACTTTGTATTTCTTAATTGAAAGTACTAACAATGCGTTAGTGTAACAAAAATAATAAAATTGGTAATTACGATATGCAAGCGTATTTTGATACACAAATTGGTTTTTCGACATTAATATCTGAATGCAGGTTTGGCACCCGACATGTAAAAGGATGATAACATTATTATGTTTTCCCGTTTGTTTTGTTCTCACGTAGAGAAGAAAATGTAGGATGGAGGCACATCAATTAATGGAATGATGTAACAGCGTTTGCGAACATATTCATTAACGCTCGCAAGTTTGATTTATTGCATAAACCAATGGACCAAATCCATACAAATAAAAACAAAATTAACACAATACAATTTTATATATAACGCGCGTGTACACATCGCGGAAAGCAACATAATTATGTATAGACTTGTTAAGTAATGTAATTTGTCATCGAGATGAAATACGCAAATTTGATTGTTCAACCTCATAAATACGTATACTCTCACACTCCGGAAGAATACAATTTTCAACTTTGTTGCCTCTTTAAATAAAGTCGTTATTATTATTATCATCAGAGACAATGTACAGACAAATAAATATGTTTGGGACATATTGATACAGACTCACACATTTTTCAGAACCTCATTAGAAATACAAATGTGAATGAACATCAGTAAACGGATATCCTTGCAGCCACATAATTATCGGATCGGAGTAATGGAACTCATCCGTGGACACATGAATGGGACCAAACTCTTGGATATTTCATCTTGCTGATGTTCAAGAAAATGGTCATTATGCGTAATTCAGGCACATAATGATTTTCATGATGTTTCAAGTTATCTACACTGTTACCTGCCATTGTGCTACAAGAGGTTACTGATGTCATATTGAAAAACGTGTTCAGTGTAAGATGGAACGCAAACTGGCAAGTTAGTCGAAATGGTCATGGTGTATCTTAAAAATAATGTTTTCATAAGATCATTTAGCATACCAATAGAGACCATGCATTTTTCTGGTATGAATTGTTGCAGACCGGAAACTGTTTCTTCGATGGAGCATGCGCAAAGATTATTCCGAAATAGATGTCATTTTAGACCTTTAATCCATATTTGGTTTTAAATACAATCCAAGTCGTGAGAATTGAGACAACCTATACATAAGATAAAATATCATTTTGCATATTACAATGTGCATTGATAAGGTTACAAATGCTTCTTTATCTCACTTTAAAACATCGCATCAAACATTAAGTTAAATCGAACCCAACTGTGTCGATACCAGGAATATATCATTCGCTTGGTAATTAAATAAAACCATGTTAATGTTGAACATAACTGTATAATGTATTACATTGGTATTAGATCTGCTTTCCAATGTTCATTTTTGAATTAAAACATGGAAATATATTGACTGCTTTTGTTTCTTTATGTATGTACTAGTACTGTTTGGCGAAGTATTCGAGATCAGGAAAAACATTAACCCTGCCAGGGGAAAGCAAAATGTTGTTATCTAGTGGAGAAATAGAACCTAGTTATGAATGCAATACTTGTATTTATATCTAAATGCCTATGGTACACAAAACAACGCATGGGGTGTTTTTGCTACATAATGCGTCTCTTTGTTTTCAAAAACACCATTCAAGATATTCGGAAATCAAATTATTAAAACAAATTAATACCCTTAAAAGACTATGGTAATTTATGACTTGAAAGAAGCAGCATGTATTCATTGTGTATGTTTTTTTTTAATTCCGGGAGTTGGCATTGTTTTTAATTGATTGCCTAATTCATAATCATACCTCACGTAGAAAATGTTGTCAATGAATGCATACTATTGTGGCTAGAATCATTCTGACATTAAACGCATGATATAACATGTACAATGGTAAAATGTTTGTAATAAACACTCTCACTTCACCAATACGGAGTCGCACTTATTGGATATCATTTATAGAATATTAGGAAATAGAAGTATTCTTCAGTTCCAAAATTAATGATGTCATTAAGTATCTTTTCAACGAGGGTTTGCAAAACAAGATAGGTGTATGATTACTACAATATGAGTTACCTTCTAATCACGGGGTAGATCTTACGTTCTATAATCTAAAAATGACATCATTATCTGTTTAGCGTTCACTTATTAATAAGTGATATTCAAATAATAATAAAAATGTAGAGAATACATGTACCAATACGTCAACATATTTTATCTACTTCAATCTGTGTTTAAGGAAGACATGTTCTGAGCTAACTAATATACATATGAATAGAAACACACTCGGTGACTTTACGAACGCATACAATATCTGCAATTGTCAATAATTTAAATCCAATAAAATTATTTGAGAAGCTGTGAATACGTACTGTACTGCACTTACAATCAATAATATTTATGCAAAATGTTGATAATATATACCAAGGACGCAAATAAAAAGGTTGTTGGCCAGACTGCTGTCCAATCCGTACATTCTACTCTGACTGACGTAATTCATTAAGTGAAGTAAATGTCCTGTTGCAGGAAAAGGGTATATGTATACGTAGATAGTAACATAGTCTAATAACATGCGAGGACAACAATATAAACAAGTTAGACAGTGACTGGAGGGACAATGAATGTCATTGCTCATCATTTGTAGACATGTTAAATCGGAGCAATTTGTCTGATGGAAAATTTTTTTTTATTCCGTCATTGTTTTTTATGCAAGTGCAATGACACCATATAGGCTGCTTGGCTTTTTATTTCACTTAGGAGCGGCTGCGATTATCCCGAGAGACTAGAACACACAATATAATAATGCTATAGAAGGTACATGTACCAAACAATTGTCGAGTTCGTGAAGACAATCACTGCGGATGAGTTTTTTAATATTCATCAGCATGCATACTTATAAAATAGTGTGATATATGTTTGCAATTGTATTTTTTGCCCAGAAGTAAGCTAAACTTAATCGTTTTACCCACACAAGTATGGGTAACACTATAAAACCTTGTACCAACATTGGTCAGCGTTGGTCAGTCAATTTTGAGCCCAATAGTCCACAAACCTTTTATAATCTGACTAACATCATGATACACTATCGTTTTCTAGCAAGTCACTGCGTTTGACACCATGTGTTAGCATTTGTCAACATTCACAAGCGTTACATTTGTTTTCTTTTAGTGTAATTGACCCTTTACCGGCACAGACGTTGACTTCAAGTAGCGGCCACCAACTAAGTCAAACCTTTACACACTGGTCCATCACTTTTCTAATTCGTCACTTTGCAAGTCCTAACTACTTATAACGTTGATACCTAGACCGTGGCCGAGTGGTTAGGTCGTCCGCCTAGGATTGGTTTCCGTAAATTTTTTAAGGTTTGTGAGTTATAAGTACTTATGATTATTTGTTATAAACTAGAACTGTGGTTGAGTGTGGTTAGTTATGCCAGTCTTCGTTAGCATCTAACTTAAATTAACTGGAATCTTAGAAATGTTCGCTTACATGTAAGTATGCAGCCCGCTTTGACGAACTCAGTAATATCCCAAATCGATGAACAACTTAAGATAAGATAGTCGTTGTATGAATCTAGTCTAAATATCATGCCATTTTGATAACAGGGTTTCTAGCAATGCATAGTTGAGGCTATTTGACAAATTATAGATAAACACTACTTTGTTCGTTCCACATATCATTATTATATTGTTGTGGTTTTGTCTGTTTTAATGTTGTGTTTTTATGTAGCTACATGTATATTGTGTATTGTTTGTTATGAACGGCATTTGGGATGCCATTTATTTGTTTATCATTTACGGCTCAATACATATTTATTTTCCATTAGTACTGTCAGATAAATCCAAATATAATGCGTGTATTTTGGTTTTGTCAAGGACTTTGTGGCTGAGTATTAGGTTTCATTACCGTCTTGTTAATTTTTGTGTTTGTAATGGTAAATTTTGTCTTTAATTTTTAATCAAAGTGATATGTTTGCTGGAATAACTAACTATTTCTGTGTATTGTCTGTATGATTTGTTATGTTCGTTGTGGTATACCGATACATTTCTTACGTATTCGTGTGATTCTCTACATTGAACATATTATATATCGATGGCTTAGAATTAGAAGGTGGTAAGTGCCACTTATGACCTTTCAAGATTCATACATATTTTGAATAAGCATCACAATGCGCTTCATATAAGCCCATTTTTATAAAAAAACTTGTCATGTTGACCAAAATGAATTTTGTTTTACCATAAGTAAAGAGTAAATGTCAGACAGTTTTTCTGTGTTTTCTCAAAATATCGATTCGGTGGTTACGACCTTCTTGTTCTAAGCCATCGATATTTAGCATCATGTTTATTTAATTAATACCTCAGTACACATTTGATAGTTTTTGATATTACGCCACGGAATGTATATACGCATTAAGGATTTTAGCTAAATGTTATGGCAAATGGGCCTGTCGTCAATAACTGTGTCTGTCTCGTCGAAGATAAATCACAATAATATGGTAACAGGAGTAAAAGGAAGTTGATAAGGAAGTTTATAAACCAGACAACGATAGATGCAATATGTCGTTTGGTCAGTAAGGAGTCGTGTTAATTACAATCGCCATTATAACCAGCTTCTTGTTGCTCGAGGGAGTTTGAACGTTTGTCATGTGACATCCGATAAAACAGTTTGTGTATTGTTGGCGAACCAACGTTACCGTTGAAAGCGATGATATTACACGTTTTTCCAAAACCTCCGTACTTCTCAAAGTAATACTTCTAGTCGTGTTTACATTTGACATGTTATCAATACAATCTATGTGAATACATTTGTCGACAATGATAACAAACATGAACAAAGAGTATCGTTTGCATTGCATTACTGTAACCGTATCAATACAATTCTTCCGATTTTTCAAATAACAAAAACCTCATTATGTTTGTTAAAGTATAACTCCGTAATGTTGAACTAATTTATGATTACTGCTGTTCGATGTACCCGAAGAACGAATATTACGTGTTGATAAATTCCTTGTATAGTTACTGTTACTGGTAAGTTAAAGTTTTTTCGAATTGCTTTCGCTCCCCATGCGTCCTTTTCAAATTGCTAGGTATTCTTTTCATTCTGACATCGGTATAAATAGTCATGTATCCCGATAAGTTTTATTAAGTCAATTCCAATGCACACAACATAAACAATCACCACACCCTTTTAATGTTTTAAAAATATTAACGGAAATACAGAACATTTCCAAAGAATTTACTCCTCAAACGCACCGTTAAGTTCCCAAACATTCTTGAAATATATGGAAACAATAACGTTTGTATTTGTCTTCATAGAAGTATCTCTTGTAGGAGAAGTATTAGATGGAACAGTATTTAGAATAAGGCCATATAATTGTAAAACCATATTTACTGTTTTGTTCTGTAAACAAGACTTAGTGTCTGTTATAATATGTTTTTGAACAGTAAAGATGCAATTATATAGAACCTGCAACTATTTAAAGTACAAATGTCGCGTGTATATCGAAATTGTGCTTTTAAATGGATTATTAACTAAAATATATGATAGCATTGCTAATGTAGTCAAAAACTAATTCATTGCGCTGATGCAAATGTCAAATTTCTGTTTAGAATGACCAAAAAAGTTAATAGAGTGATGCCCTCAAATATGGAAAGATGCCTGTTGCCTTTTGACAAAGCACATCACCACCTATATCATTAAGCATCAAAGTTATTATTTTGCAAATGATATTTAAATCTAATGGTATAAACGTAAATGATTGATTGATATCTTAATGGGGCTTGGTTTGCCTGAATAATGCGTTGTAATTCAAAGGAAAGTGGCACTATATGCGTATAACACCACATGTATTACCATCGCACTCCCCAAAGAGATTATTTCGTCAAGGTATATTGCAAATATTTATTATTAGTTGCTGGTACTTGACTTGAGAAAATAATTAAGAAGACATCCATTAATGATTGAATGCAATTTCAACTCCATGTTGACCTCATTCGAAACAACAAGGTGGTCGGCTCGGGAAATTCACAAACAAGTGATAATACACGTATAACATATTTTAATGATTAAGAAACATTTAGGGTAACCCTCATTTTAAGATGATGGTTTATTAACCACTCTACGTGTGTATTGGTACTTTCCGTTGAAAACATAATAAATTATCAAACACTATACAATGTGTATGTTCTAACAAAACGGTGCGTTTAATTGAAAGAAGAAACAACTTAACAGGTTAGTAACATTAATAATAGACATGACTGCTAATGATCTGGTTATTAATGCTTCATTTATACTTTCATCAGCGCCTACGGACATATTTTAATGCTTTTTGTTTCATTTTCTTTCCCGGCACCAGTAAGAACATATTGCGGCTGTTTCTGGATAATGTTAAAGGGGTGGACTTTAAAGTTGACGAAATTCAAACACATCAAGGTGTTTTTAGAATAAGAATGTTTATCTCATTAGTAAGAACCGGCCCTGGAATCAGGTACTTCTTAAGACCTTCCTAGTACAAAATGTAATGCGGACCATGCTTATGTTTTGAGACGGGATATACGCTGCGTTTGATTATTATTGAAGTACACATTGTTCATTAGTTATATATACACGCATGTTCTGCCATCAAATGAATTCAGCCCGATGCTTGGTTACATTAAAATAACGTCTGTATTAAAATTGGCTCGCAGAAAAATATGTACCAGTGAGTAGCATGCAAGACATTAAAACATCCAGGATAAATTCAAATTAAATATTGCCTGATTCAATCATGCAATTAATATTCAACTACTTATTACGTTCAGCCCTTGATTTAAACCCATTGATCAGGTGTATCCTGTTTTTTTTCTGTTTTAATTGCACGTTATGATTTTTGCACTTGCTAAGTCAAATCGATATGATACACTAATTGCAGATTAATTGTTATAGTTTATGTTAATGAATAATTTACATGCTATCAAAGGATTCAACTGAAAATAAACTATAGCTCTCGGCATGATATGATTTATGAACTATTACAGTAGTTCATTATCGCAAGTTATTGCTTAACTCCGTGCAGGTGGTCCAGGAGGACTATGTTTAGTGCCAATTGGAAGATTTGTATTTGCTCACTACGTGTAAACTCATTGTAATGTACATTCAAGTGACGTCGATATAACCACTGATGGGTCATTAATCTTACGAAACAACACGTAAAGTGTACCTTAAGTATGTAAGTAAAAACTCTATTCGACGAGGCTACACATTTGGTTTCCTAATCTTCCAATTGTGCCTCTTAGCTCCAATAGCTATTTGTATACCAGTCAGTGTATTCAGTCTTAGATGCAAGTTATTTAATGTTTTATACCCCAAGGATGTACTCTTATGTTCTCACTCAATACTAGTCGTCTATATAATATGATTGCCGACTTTCAGACATCATAAAGATAGGGAATAGTCAGTTGAGTCTGATATTTTTGTCCCTCATAGGATCATGCCTTCACCGGCTGGACATATTATACATGTAGCTATAAACTATTTCATACATTCAATGCATTCATAACACGCTTGTAAAATAGGCGATACTCATACTAAAAGCTATGTTTAATTATGAATGATTTATGTAGAATCTAGATCTTCTTTCTTCCGTAAAATTAATTAATAAAATCATTTATTTATCTAACAGCTTCCAACATACTTTCTCATTTGTTTGCGCGGGTTACATATTTTTATGTTTATATTATTACCACTAACTGTTCATTATTCATGTGTCGTATTGATTTTACTATGTTTGTTTGTTTTTGGTAATTGGTTTATTTTTGTATGTGTTTTTTAAAAGTTTATTTGTACATGTTTTATAGTTCTGAAGAAGGCCTTTGGTCGAAATTTTAATCAATGAGAAAACAAGAGTTAAATTTTTGTCTTCATGTTTGAAGCGATATCTTAAACTGATATAAAGAAGCATTTGCAACATTAGCTTCGATTCATATTTTATTATGCAATATGATATTTTATTTAATGTTTACGATTCTCTCAATTCTTACGACTTGTGTTGTAAAATTTAAGATGCTGCCATATACATGTATCTTCCCACGAGGTTTCAGTGACTGATCGTTGTTAAACGCACCTTTTATTCTTGATAAGGTTCTGTACGATGTCTGAGTGTATCGACATATTTCTAAACATATTTATTTGTCTGGACATTGTCTCTGATAATAAAACTAATAACGACTTTATTTCAAGAGGCAACACAGTTTGGCAAGCTCAGTCTTATCTGCGAGCATCTACGTCTTTATAATGCTGAACTATCAAATTTGCGTATTTCATTCTGATGACACAGTCAATTACTTAACCCGTCTATAAAGAATTGTGTTGCATTTCGCGATGTACGAATATACACGCTTATAAAAGTTTGTTTGTGTCAGGTAGCCTTTTGGACTGTTTGTACATGCATTGTCGTTCGTAATTGGATTTGGCTCTCTGGTTTGAGCAAAGCGGACAGTTCCCACTTCGACAAAACAGCTTAGAAATAATTCGTATGTCATCTTCTTAAAAATAGTGTACCAATAACTCATGTCTAATGCACATGTACGTCACAAGACTAAACACTAGGTCCATTTCCACGTGTCTACAGAAAACCAATCATAATTATTCTAACTTTCAGACTTATAATGCTTATATTACTTAATATACTATTCTTATAAATAGAGGTACAATATTTTGATAAAACGTCTTAAATGGCGTCGATCTGGAAAGAACGTTGATGTTCTCCTGCGCTTCTATAACGTGCGTTATTTTGTTACTGTTTAGCCAGTTAGAATATTTAAAATGGAACACACGTATCTTCATAATAGTTGAATATTGCATGCATTGTGGAAATATAATTATCATATAATTCCTGTCCGCCAGACGTTGTGATTATTTTATAAATTGCAGGTTATAAGATGATATACTGTAAACCTAGAAACTATTTCGCGCGATTTAAGTTCGCGGATTGTAAAAAAATCCGCGAAAGTTAATAGCCGCGAACTAGTCCGGGACAAGAACAACGCGAAAGTTTTTCGTTTTTGAAGAAAATTCAGCAATTTGGTACGACGTTTACAAGACCGTATTAGAAGTGCTGTTTTGTCAAAATATTGAATGTTAGGTTAAACTAGTCTAATAAAAGCTATTTATGATTACGGTACAATAATGATTACACTTTAATTTGTTTCGGTAAAAAAGGTTAAACAATACACAGAATATACCAGGTGCATGCGTGTAAATAGCGTTGTTTATTATGTCATAATTCTGAAGGACTGAAAGTGTCAATAAAACTGTGAAAACATGACCAGCGTAGTTTGCAATTTTGGTAAACAATACAATAGGTAACTATCTATATCAAACAGCGTTTGAGATGGTTTAACAAATGTGAGAACTATAATTAAGAAGCAATTATATACAAGACGAGCAATGTGTGTGACAGGTAATAATATCAATAATTGTGTCACTATGCGACTTAGTTTTCGCGGAGTTCGCGGGAGACTAAAAACGGAAAGTTAGTCGCCGCGAACATGCCGACGATTGGCAAAACGCGAAAGTTTGTATCCGCGAAAGTTTCTAGGGAAGTCGAAATTATTTTCCAACTGTTGTATGCTATTTCCTTATAACAACACACTTCATACACCTGTCTCATCAAGCAAACAAGGTTATTTGTGATATTTTTGTGTTTAAGCAGTCACTAGTAACTTGCTTAATTTCGATGTAGTTATATTTTGTAATGACCTCAATTTATGGTACCGATGCATGAGATAGAACGTCCGCAACAAATGTGTATATATTGGCTTACTTGAAGAATTGATGGTTGGGTCTGTTGGTTCTGTTCCTTACTATTGTGTATATTGTAATGCGTTAGCACCGTTTCTATGTGGGTTTTCAATGTATTTATGCTGCAGTATTTAAATGAAAAAAGTCATTGGCCAACATTGGAGAGCTTATCAAATTCAAAATATGTACTCAACTAAATGATTTGTTTCAGTGTGTTTGCTGTTTGAATTTGTTTATTCGAATGAGGCATTCTTTTTTATGAAGCTGAAGCATGTATAATTATAGGAAGGATATTCAGCTCGGACTTTGGTCGTTTTTTTTCTTTTCCGCCTTTGTTTCGGATATTGTGCCGTGAATTGGTTGTACATGGTATATAAAGTTAGTTTATGTCTTAATGCTAGACTTCGGTCTCCGCTTTTCTCAAATAGCTTTTTTATACAGTTTTGAAGAACGACTTGCTTATAATAAAGTCTTACTGTTCGGATTAATCAATTCCTTAGTACGTATTTATGTACGAAACAATGATCCGTGTTCGTGGACAAAATCTCTAATCTACTTAATGTAATGCATCAGGTTTGTTGTATGCATTGTCGGAGTTAATGTTCACATCCCTGGCGGTCTTATTGTCTCCGTAAAAATAACTAAATGGTTATAATAACTATATTTATAATCCATTTAAATAGCAACATTTCGCTATATACTAGTACGCAACATGTGTACTTTAAATAGTCGGAGGTTATCTATGATTGCATATTTAATCTTCAAAAACATATTATAGCAGACAACAAGCACTGTTTACAGAAGAGACACTTTACAGCAATATGTTTTTATAATTGTATGGCCTTGG
The DNA here is from genome assembly GCA_963678985.1 of Spisula subtruncata. NCBI lineage: Eukaryota > Metazoa > Mollusca > Bivalvia > Venerida > Mactridae > Spisula > Spisula subtruncata. The sequence continues at coordinate 26,298,660 of OY787669.1, read as the reverse complement.
TCTTAATTTAGTTCCGTTCAATATTTTAACGTGTTCGTCCTTATGAAGCCAAATGTTAACAAAATTGGTTTCATTCTACAGCACTGTATTCGTTCTTCGGATAAGTCTGGTAGTAGAGATCATATAGGTCATTTTATAAATAACGTACACTTAATTATATCAATTAACTGTTACAGTGATACATGCATAATGCTATTGCATTTGCATGTTAGCCATCCTTTTTGACCAATGTATCCATATGGATTGTATTGATATCAAGTTAAATGTGAAAACGAATGGGCTTATTACTTTGAGATGTAAGGAGGTCACCAGTTACCGTTTTGGAAAGGAGGACAGTGTAATGTCAAGGCGTTCACCTTTCATCAATCCACAAACTGTTTTATCGAATGTCACATAGCAAACATCCACATTCCCTTGAGCTCTAAGCAGCTGGCTTTAGCGGCAATTGTAATTGATACGACACCTAACTCGGCAAACACCAGATGACACATGTCGTTGTATGGTTTATAAACTTTTTTCAACTCCTGTTACCCTATAATTGTGATTCATTTTCGAGGAGGTAATCATGTTGATTGGCGACACGTCCCTTGCCATATTATCTAGTTAAAACTCGTAAAGCGTTCATACATTCCGTGGCGTAATATCAAATAACGTATCACAATCGTATTGATGTATTATTTTAATACACACGATGCTGCTCTAATACATGCAAATGCTCACTCATACATCGTGCATACAGATAATGTGTTCAATGCAGAGTATCACTCGAATACATAATACAAGCATCGGTATACCAAAAGGACATAACAAATCCAGACAATAAACAGAAATATGATACTAAATTTTACAGCAAACATATTACTTTACATTACAAGCACAAAAATTAACAAGACGGTAATAAAACCTAACACTCAGCCACAAAGTCCTTGACAAAACCACAAAACACGCATTTAATTTGATTCATATGACAGTGCTAATGGAAAATAAATACGTATTGAGCCGTAAATGAAAAACAAATAAATGGAATCCCAAATGCCGTTCATAACAAACAAACAATACACAATATATCTACAAAAACACAACATTAAAACAGACACAATCGCAACAATATTATGATGATATGGGAAACCAACTAAGTAGTGTTTATCTATAATTTGGCAAATATCCTCAACCATTCTTTTCTAGAAAATCTGCTATCAAAACGGCATAATATTTAGGCTTGGATCATACGAGAGGTGCCCCACTTATATTTGAACAGTATTGAATATAAAATAGTTCGATGCTTATTATATATAATCAAAATATTTCTATATCATCGTGCAAAATAACGTGTTATGAAACACATACAACTATTAATTATTACCTTATTTCTTAGTTTGCACTCAAATCTACAATTTTGTAGGGGGTATGGTTTTTGGCTTTTTGAAGACTGTAATAAACGCAGCAATATTCCATAGACTAAAGGGTTTGTGGGTATATATTTATTAGACTTTGGTCTTTACTAATCTTGCATAATATACTTCAAATGTGTGTTCTTAAGGTACAGAATGGTGTTTTTGTGGAGGAAGTTGAAGCTCCGTGTTGACAAAACACCATGCTCCCCATATGGTCTCCAGGAAAGTTGTTTTGCAAACATTTTGACCAAATGTGGTTTGGAACCTAATGTACACAGCAATGTGCATTCACCTTTGACTTTTTAAGATTAAATACGTGTTCCGTTAAGCCAGTAAAGCAAACAATAGCATACGTTATGGAAACGTTCGGAAACATGTGAAGCTTAACAAATGTCAACTTATGGGTAGCCCTATCAACATTTATCATATAGTAGGCTGTCCGTTCATGGTATATTTATCAACGATAAAGCATTGCCTCTACAGAGGTGACAAAGTTGTGGCATTTACGGTTCCGTTGAAGCATACACAGCGTTAAAGACATGTGTCTCCCTTATGTTGTTTCTGTGGTATTGAGCATGTAAACACCGATTTTATCCCGAACCCGGCATGTATAATTCTCTAAATGAACAAATCAAAAGTTCCAATGGGTACTCTTAACGTCGCTGAAGTCCCTGTTTTGGTTTTTGGATATGCCTTACTTATTAAATAACCAAAGTTTAAGATTTTGGTAGGTATCATCACTTTTTGTCAGTTTTTAATATTTTGCGTAATTTCGTTAAAAAGAACAACAAAGCGCAAAACATCATTCCTGTGACAAAAATTGCATATTTTCTTCACAAAAATGGAATATCCATCCTCAACCAGCAACTTTTAAGAGTTTTTATGGCAGGGGCTGACCTTCAATACGCAAAACACCATACCCTCTACAAAAGTGTTGTTTTTGGTTCATTCGATTTTTCAAACAAACCAACCAGTTAGTGTAAATGTTACCTAAAACATCATTCCTGTGACAAAAATTGCATATTTTCTTCACAAAAATGGAATATCCATTTTCAACCAACAACTTTTAAGGGCTTTTATGGCAGTGGCTGACCTTCAAAACGCAAAACACCATACCCTCTACAAAAGTGTTGTTGTTGGTTCATTCTATTAAAAAAAACCCAAACAAGTTAGTGTAAATGTTAGTTAACTCATATGTTTACACAGTACAAAAGAGATATTTGATTAATACCATATTTCCATGAAAATATGTCATGTTCAACACTGTTCAAATATAAAAGGGGCACCTCTCGTACAAAGATATGTTTTAGACCGTCATTTTGGTAAACATATGTTATAAGCTAGTTAAAATTCCAATAAGTTTACATAAGTTGATGGAGGCTGAGTATCGTTGATGTATGTCATGTTCGATGACTATTTTATCTTAACCACACTCAACCACTTTTTCTGATTTATACCAACTAATTATAATTATTAGTAACTCATAAATCCTAAATAATACGGGAACCATCTATCTAACTAGCTGGTGGCTCATTGACCGATTACTGCACTCCATCCCCGGCGTGATCAGAGATTCGTACCTTCAACCTTCCCCTTCCTAGGCGGACGACCTAACCACTCCGCCACGGTATAGGTATCAAAGTTATATATTGTAAACAGTTAAAATTTGAACAGTGACAAATTAGAAAAGTGGTGTACCAGTGTGTAATAGGATGACCAAGTTTGTGAACTCTTCTTGAAGTCAGCGTCTGTGCCGGTAAAAAGTCTATTACACTAAAATAACGCTTGTGAATGTTTTCAAATGGTAACACATGCTGTCAAACGCAGTAATTTGCTAGAAAACGATAGTTTATCATGATGTTTGTCAGATTTGAATGGTTTGTGGACTATTGGGCTCAAGATAGACTGACCAACACTGACCAACGTTGGTACAATGTATTTTAGTGGTACCCATACTTGTGTGGGTAAAACGATTAAGTATAGCTTACTTCTGGGCAAACAAATACAATTGCAAGTATGCATGCTGATAAATATTAAACGACTTACCCGTTGTGATTGTATTGACGAACTTGAAAATTGTTTGGTACACTTATTATATAATTCTATATTGTGTACTAGTCTCTCGGAATAATTGCAGCCGCTCCTAAGTAAAATAAAAAGCCTATTTGGTGTCATTGCACTTGCATTAAAAGCAATGACGGAATAAAAAACATTTTTTCCATCAGACAAATTGCTCCGATTTGACATCTCTACAAATGATGAACAATGACATTCATTATCCTTCCTGTCACTGTCTCACTTGTTTGTATTGTTGTCCTCGCATGGTATTAGACTATGTTACTATCTACGTATACATATACCCTTTCATGCTACAGGACATTTACTTCACTTAATGAATTACGTCAGTCAGAGTAGAATTGACGGATTGGACAACAGTCTTGCCAAAAACCTTTTCATTTGTGTCCTTGGTACATATTAACAACATTTTGCATTTATTGAGTGTAAGTCTAGTACAGTATGTATTCACAGCTTCTTAACGTATTGTATTGGATTTAAAATAGACAGTTGCAGATATTGAATGCGTTTGTAACGTCAGCAAGTCTTCTTCTATTCATATATATATATATCTTAGATATCTCAGAACCTGTCTTTCTCAAACACAGATTGACGTAGATAAAATATGATGACCTATTGGTATTCTCTACTTGTCATTATTATTTTGAATATCACTTATTAATAAATGAACACTAAACAGATAACGATGTCGTTTTTAGTTTATAGAACGTAAGATCTACACCGTAACTAAAAGGGTACTCATTTTTTAGTAAACATACACCTATACAGGCATTAAATTTTGCAAACCCTCGTTGATAAAATGCTTAATGACGTCATTAGTCTGGGAACTGAAGAATACTTCAGAATGCGATGCCCTAATGGTAAACTTAGGGTGTTTTATTACAAATATTTTACCATGTACATGCTACCGTATATCATGCGTGTAATGTCTGAATGCTTCTAGCCACAATGGTATGCATTCATTAACAACATTATCAACGTGATGTATGATTATAAATTAGGCAATCAATTAAAAACAATGCCAACTCCGGGAATTAAAAAACATACACAATGAATACATGGTGCTTCTTTCCAGTCATATAACTACCGTATTCTTTTAAGTGTATTCATTTGTTTTGGTAATTTGATTTCCGCATATCTTGAATGATGTTTTTTGAAAACAAAGAAATGCATCAGGTAGCAAACACACCACATGCGTTGTTTTGTGTACAATATACATTTAGATATAAATACAAGTATTGCATTCATAATTTAGTTTTATTCTTCCACTTGATAACAACATTTAACATTGACCTGACATGGTTAATGTTTTCTTGATCTCGAATCCTTCGCCAAACAGTACTCGTACGTACACAAAAAAATAAATGAAGTCAATATATTTCCATGTTTCAATTCCACAATGAACATTGGAAAGCAGATGTAATATCAATCTAATGCAGTTATGTTAAACATTAACCTGGATTTATTCAACTACCAATTAAATGATATATTCCTAGTAACGATACTGCTGGATTCGATTATTCTATGATATTTCATTACATTCTGCCATCCCTTAATGAGTTTAATGTTATTTTGGTTTTGCCCGACCCTGGATTATTCACCTTGTACTGTATAAAACATGATACGAATGAAAACATTTATACCCAGATACACGCAGCAATATGAACAACGTCGACAACAGTCACCATCGACATACTCCTGATACTAAAGCATTGCTTAAAACTACATGTATGCTTGAAAACTTTCGTAATGATGAAGTGCATTAGAAATAACTTGCAATGACTAAAACGACCAGCATACCGTAGCGCATTTCATAATGACAATTTATCGCTATTTAGGTGACTGCATCTCATAGCGTATGTTTTATTCCCCGTGCATGTACTCTTATGTTCTCACTGAATAGTATTCGTCCCTATAATATGAATGCCGACTTCCAGACATCATAAAGATAAGGAATATTCGGTTGATTGTGATATTTATGTCCCTCACATGAACAGGCCTTCATTGATTTGCATATTATTACTATTAGTCCAGCAATAATGTCTCCAAAAATCGAGTAATCATTAATTTTTGGAGAAAGTTGCCAAACTTGGTATATACATTGGGCAAACATATTGGAACATTTTTTTCATGAGACCCATCTCGTATCTACCATTATGGTTGCCATGGCAACCATTTTTAAAGATGGCCACCAAAAACGAAAAATCGGTGTATATCTTATATAACGCATGATAACAACGTTATTATGAGTAATTGTAAAGTTTTTTTGTTAGAAATAACTTAACTAATATCAAACTTATACCTTTAACCGAAAAATGTTTTTGAAATATCCAAAATGGTCGACAAAATGGCCGCCTAATTAGAAATATTCTATAAAATAGTCTTTAGGTATACTGATACTATATTTTTAACATTTATACTGATAGTTCTAGAAAAAATCTGGTTAAATGTATTCCAGTTTAATTATTAATTAGTGGATAAAGCAGGTATTTTATTCTAGGGACGTACATTTCAATATAAATAAGCCTCGATCTGAGAAAAGGGCCCTCAATGACATCGACATGAAATTGAGAAAAGTGAGTTTTTAAGTTACGTCACCATTTTCTGCGAATTTCAAAACTGGGCACAAAATGCACATAAATGTTTTATGTTATATCTTGTCACATAATTGTTGCCTTGTAACATACTTAATGCGGAGTTCTATACTAACACTTGAGACCTATATTTTTGGGGTAAAACATGAGAAACTACAAACAAAAGTGAGGATTTTTGGAATTGGCAGACCGCATTGTCAATTATAGTAATATTTTATTGAAAACCCGTGCAATATAAGTGTAGTATCTTATAGTATTAAAAATCATACGAAATTATCGGCTATCGATCAAGATATGATATTTTGGGGTAAAATACTACAAAATGAAAACAAAAATGATGATTTTTGGAATCAGTTTACTGTAATGTCATTTATTATGGTATTTGATTATAAATCAATAGGATGGACACATATGGTCTTCCTGCTTATGATATTGCTAATCTGGTTCCTAAATGTTATGTATTTTAAGACATTTTTGGGACAAAATCATTGGAAATATAAACAAAAGTGAGGATTTGAGGAATCGATTGGCCACGATGACATTTATAATCGTATTATTTATAAAACAACTGCAATTATTGTGTAGTAACTTAAAGTTTAGTATATCAAATAATATATTTTCATTTATGATTACTGAATGCTATTTTTGGGTAAAATCGTACAAAATATAAACGAAGATGGTGATTTTTGGAATAGGTTTACTACAATGGCACCAATCACATTATTTAGTTATAAATCACTAAGATAGACATATGCAGTTTTTCCTCTTAAGATATTAGTAATCTAGTTTCAAAATGACTGGCGTCTTGGAATATATTTGGGGTGAAACAGTCCAAAATATAAATAAAAGTGAGGATTTTTGGAATCTCAAGACCACAATGTCATAACGCCACAAACTGTGCTATTTTATAATTAATCACTACGATAGGCACATGTTGTCTTTTCGCATACCCGGTAAGACATTAATAATATGTTCTAAAAGTTGTTCATATGTTATCTTTTTTGGGTAAAACATTGCTAACTATAAACAGAAATAAAGTATTTTTGGAATCAGAAGAACACACAATTATTAATCATCGTATTCGTCAATAACTCACTGCATTTCGTTAGTAGTAACAATTTGCTTCATACATCAAAACATTTATGTATGAAATAACTTGTGTAAAATGCAATTCTTTGGAATAAAACACAAAACATATATATGAAACATCCTACTCCAAGCAATTATGTATCAGGCAATGATGTGTACCACAAAGAGCCGTTATCTACCAAAAGCATTGCTAAGGCAGGAATAACACACAACGTGTCGCCAAGAAAGGAATTTCTGACAAATAATTGATGTGCCCGACCAAACTATGTATCTTTATTGTCAGGATAAAAATGTTCAGTGAGACCTAGGCATAAAGATACCACACAGGCATGGAATTTCTGCATATTGTATTTTGAGTAGATCATATTGTTTGAGATGGCTTTACCTGGTCATATTTTCAAATACTAGTACCTGGTGTGGCCTGAACATTTTCGAAAATATACAGGGCTTCAAGTCGGCTAATCAAATGAGGTTAACACTGCAAGTGTGCCCCATTTCCTTGATTACTGTTAAAAAAATTTGTTAAGTGTTACACTGTAAGGTCACCGTCTCATATATTTTTGTTAACGTTGCATTGTTCGAAATATTCCAAAAAAGAAACACTGAAGTTCCACAACAAGAAACTATGAAATTCCATGAAAAGTTGAAAATCATTATTTCATGTCGGCCAAATAATCTGGCGCACACTACGCTATACATTCTTCCGACAAGCTACATTTACAGCAATTGTCATCATAATATCTCATTCGAAGTAATTTGACAGTAAACTGATACTCTTTTAAGGAAACTATGACGTTGACCCCCTAATGCTCCACTTATATATGAGCTGTAATCCAGGAAAACCTGCTGACTTGACATCATGTAATTACTGTATAAAACAAGGTTTTGAAAAGGCTCTAAAATAAGTGAAAAATGTATATATCTGTTGATTCTACTTTAGGTAATTTATCCATATAGTACTATATCTTAGCTTTTAATTTCCTCATAAATTATGTTGAAACTATATACTTTGTTGCCATGGTTACCAATTTCGGAAAGATACTTCAATTAAGAAAAACTGACAGTAAGCTGTTTAAAACAACAGTAGCCTTTCTCTAAATGCAACATATTTCTATTATGATTAATATTTTAAAAATCAGAACATAATTTTAAAATGTGACACAATTTTGAAAATTTTATGTCAAGAATTAATCATATGGTGTAATTATGAAATACTTTTTACAGTCATATGACGTTCGAATGGCGTTCGCGACGTCAGGCAAAAACTCGGAATATGGACTTTATGAAAACAGCTATAACTTCCTCAAAACTCAAGATATTTACACAATTTCTTTTAAATCATGCTTCATTGGCATTATTCTTTATAACTATGAAACATCACAAAAATATGTTTCTTGTCAAAATAGCAGGTTTTCCTGGAGACTGGCTTATATATATAACATAGTAAACTCAAGGTTTGTCCGTTTATAAAACTGGATCCGGTCAAAGCTTAAACAGTTTTGAAGCTAGGTTAATGAAACTTGGTATGTGGAAACGGATTAATAAGCAGATTATTCATGTCAATTTGTGTTTTATTCAGACAACAATTGTGGTTGCCATGGTAACAAAAATATAGAAAACCAAACAGGGTACTTATATATTGCTTGTAATTCGTAATAAATTGTTATTATTAAGCAGAAATTGGCTGTTTATTTAATCAACGTTGACCTTGACCCCATTTACACCTATTTTGATGGAAAATATCTTCGCGAAAGCTATATATAGACCACGTTTCATTCATATATGTCATTCCGGACTAAATATAGTCAGCGGAAACCGATTTCCTATTTTTAGTAACAGTGACCTTGACCCCAAATGTCCCATTTTTTATCACGACGTGTATCATCCTACAAGCAACGTATATAGCAAGTTTCATCCAAATATCTCATTCTCAACGGAAGTTGTTAAGCAAAAACCGATTTTCTATTTTTAGTAACAGTGACCTAGATATTGACCCCACAAATCCAACTTTTTATTTTTAGTGGCATATTGAGTCAAGCTACTTATGCACCAAGTTTCATCACGATATGCAATTCTAAACTGAAGTTATTGGGCGAAAACCGCCATTTGATCATTTTGGCGACCATTTTGAAAACCGTTGCTATGGCAACAAAAGAAAATATTTTAAGTGGGTCTCATGAAAAAAATGTTTCAAATAGACCAAGGAACAGTTGTGCCAAGTTTGGTAACTTTCTCCAAAAATTAATGTTTAGAGGACATTATTGCTGGACTATATAAACTATTTAAACATTCGAGGTATTAAACGTGTTTAAACTAGGCGAGCTAAATTGATGTGTTTGACTTAATGTTTGACGCGATGTTTTAAAGTGAAATAAAGAAGCATTTGTAACCTCGTCGATGCTCATAGTAATATACAAAATCAAAGTACTGAAGTACTGACAGGCTGGCGAACTGCAAAGGGACAATAGCTTTTCAAGTATTATAACATCAAGGGGTTTTCTAAGTCGAAAGTGAGGTAAGTGCTGGATGAATTTTTTTTTTTAAATATTACAATTTTGGAGCCGCCGTGATTCGATCGCTGGACCTTAGCATCAGAAAATTACTAAGCGAGTTGCTTATCCACTCGGCCACGATCTCGTTTGGGAATATTGAACTGAATAATTTAACATAATAAAATCATTGATACACAAGCTATATCGCGTTCGTAACGCGTAGTAATAATTATCAACGCCTTTAAACACATTTTCTTTTAATTTCATACAATTTTCTTCAAGAAGAAACTAATAATTACAATCGAACAGATTAAATGAAACAAGGAATGTTTAATGTTCTAATCTTGCAAAACTGATTAACGGGGAGGAACTATTTTCATTGAGTGTATAGATTCTGTGTTGTCAGTTTCGGGAGTAAATGCGTCTAAGTGGATTTCAATTTTTAGCATTGTAATAGATCTGGCGACATCGCCAGCCTAATCACATTTTATCTTACGTATAGGTATGGTTTATTCTCACGACTTGGGATGTATTTAACCCCCCAAATGCCACGGGCCTATTTTGGGCCTATTTTGTTATACTACGTTGAGTGCCACGGGCCTATTTTGGGCCTATTTTGTATGGCCATAAGGAACCTGGCATCATTACATATTAGCATCGTAGGAAAGGGCCAAGATGTAATCTAGTAAGGGTCAAAACATTGTGATGTCATTTCCGGTTGAATTCGGACATGACGTCATACATCTGACGACGTCACGTTTGGCGCCATTTCGCCGATCGCGTATAAAAAGTGACCATTGGAATATTGCTTTATTATGTAATTAATAAAGAGTTACGTTAAAATAAACTGTTTACTTCGGTAATAAAGTGACAGCCCTTCTGCATGATTGCTAAAATAATTAAAATATTCATGTTTTATACTGCGTAATTATTCTTCGAAGTATGCGTGTTTTTTCACTTCATCTTAACACGGCATATCGCTACATAGGCATAAACAATAACAATAAGAATGTTCTTTATAGTTTCATTATCTACTGCTGAAATTGTGGTATCATCACATCAAACGGCTAGCTTTTTGCAATACAAGTGTACTCACCAGACGTGTTTTTTCTACAAAACGTTTGGTGACGTCATGCCAATTACTTCCAATCATGCTCGACATAATTAATGATTTATTGGCCTAAATATTATTTAATTGTATGCCGTAAATGTCATGCCACCATTCAATTTCAGTAAAACATTGTATCTCTTTTTAACGAACTTTATCGGCGGGCAAAATAACACCCAGAAAGGCCCAACCATTATGTTTCCAGATATTATTTGTTGGAATAAATACATAATACTCGACCTCACATCCTGCGTCATATTTTTTAAAAACAACGGGTACCGGATTCGAAGTTCATTGTGATATATATAAAGGTCAATAATTATAAATAACAACGAAATATTAAACACTTTCCATGTATATGTAGTGCTACGTTTTTATAACGAGAACCTATTATAATCAAACAATTAGTAACGTTATCCCAACGCACGCAGGCTTAGATCCATTAACTATCTTCTTAATAACTGCCCCTAGTTAGTAGTCCCTGCTGAACAGTTGATGTAGGTTGTAAGTTGAGAGTTTGTATTGTGAACGACAGCAAATAGGTGTGACACTTCCTCAGTATAAATTAAAATAATCCGGTTTATCTTTGCCCACCAAAGAACTACACATGCACTGTACCAAAAGCGATTGTTTTTTGGTGCACTTTGTTTCTTTGCGAGGACGATCTTAGATTCGTGCTCAACAATTAATAGGAAGTGATCGGTTTTAACTCTGAGAAGGATCCAAAACACATTTGCTAGTTAATGATGTTACCCGATGAGGGTTAGACTTGGTAGTAACAGTAGACATTCCGGTAACGATAGCAAGTGTTATTCAATGTCGCTCAACGATCGCTTTAGTACTAGTACTAGGTACAGAGAGCCCCCTTCACGACTTGAATTTGTTCAACATACACTGGAGAGGGTCCCTAGTGTTCGCTTCAGATTTGGACCTTTCACCAAGCGCTGTCCTTAGCTAGCAATCATGGTCTTAAAGTACTCCTGTGGTTTCGACCAGCATTTAATGAATGTCAGAGTCGGTCCTGATGGCTGGAATTTGATACATGTACGGCCATGTCTAAGGCATGCGCTGTACATTTTTAAGGATATTTCTCGATTGCGGGGCGCGATCTTAGACCTACATCGAATGCTCGTAATATTCGATAAATTGACTTAAGTCAAGACAGAGTGTAGCGGATCATTGAACAAATAACAATGCCCAGGAGTTGTTAAAGTTGGTAATCAATTAGATTCCCCGCATGCTTCAGAGAAACCCTTGCTTGCAGACATTCGAGTTTAAATCAACATGGCGAGCTAGTTTTATGCTAAGAACACATTGTAATCTAATGACACAAATTTAACTTTCTGTGGGTTGTTTTGGGCTTTAAACTTATTACATCCAATTTTAAGAATTCTAAAAAATCACAATTGCGTTTCAGGACATATATCACGTATCATTTCGCTACAAAATTAGTTCAAGTTACCAAGCATAAATTGTATCTGCACATGGCATTAATAGTTCGTTCCCCTGATACTACATTTTTGTATTTGTGTGTCTAGAGGTTTATTTTCAACGGACACCCGCCACAGTCGGAAGTACGTAGACATCTGTTTTATTCATCTCATAATGACCGAAGACGTTCGACTTCGAGTGAAGTGACAGTTGGAAACCAGGCATCCATGTTGCGATACCTTACTAGTATCTGATTGAGTTTACAGCATATATACATGCGCATGGGATACAACATACAGACAGTTAATCTATAACTAGATGTGCAATGAACACTGAAGAGCACTTAGTCTATATGAACTTACAAAGTGCCCGGACCGAGATTCGAACAAGTAACATCTCTATCCATAGTCAAGAGCAAAGCCCACTCGACTACGGTGCAGCCATATCACTATGCTGGGTGTTTTATTAACTGTTTGTTCATTTCCTTGCAAGATGCAAAAAGAGACAAACGCACTAAAACTCCACAAATATGCTGCAACATGAGTTAATAGTGTAGTTTCCGGTTTATGTTTTGTGTCCTTTTTGTTTTGCGTAATTTCCAATACTAATGAACGTTTTACAATCATGTCGACTCATTGAAAGGGAGGTCGGTTGCAGTATTTACTCAAAAAGGTCGCACACTGGGTAGAACAGTGCACCACACTCAAGGCATCGCTACGTGAAGGGTCAAATAGTTACACTATTTTGTGTAATAACACTATTTTGTGTAACAAATATTTGCATTGTAAACATCTACTGTAATCACCAATCGTAATTTGTGCCAAAATAGTATCCGTATTTAATTGAAGCTGATATGATTATGTTTATATTCTTAGAGGGGATTCAATAACGCTGTTTTTACTATTACTAGTCTGTTTATTATTTGTATACGTGAATACTTTATTTGCTTAAATGTAACACAGTTTCTTAATATACTAGTAAGTAGTTGTATTCGGCGGCAGATTCACCTAACCAGTGACTTCTTGCGCTGCAACCCACTACATTACCAGTAATAACAACCAGCTTACCATTCTACAAGCAACAATTAACATTTCGACATGAATGTGGAGAAAAACGACATTGGTGTTAACTTGTCATTGAATGGTATGACTTGCCACAACTGGAAATAAGCCTTAAAATTCCAGCTCACTATAATCACTGAATCGCGGCATGTAAGACAGTATGAACCAAACCTCTTTGTATAATAATTAAATAATGTAAATTAATGTTACAAAACATATTATTTAGAGAATAGTTCATAGCGGTTTAGTTCCGTGATAGTTTTATATGAATTTTAAATTCATATTTGGTTTACATCGTGATTTCATAAGGTGTTGTTCACGCACATGCCATTCAAATAAAAATAAAATTTAGAATACGAATACCTGATACTGGGCTTGTTTAGGCATCTTGTAAACACAGATTTTAAGGGTCCCATGTTTTGTGTTAATATGGAGGTATGGGATAAGTTTACGTGCACACTAGTCTAGAATAAAAAGGTTGGAAAACTTACATGAACATTAAATAAGATACTGCATTTTAAAGTAGATATTCGCAAAAATGTCCAAGTCTATCGATTGTAATTTTATTCAGCTTTTATGCGTCTGTTCCAACTTAGCATACATTGCTGATTTACTTATCATGGACTTTAATTAACATCTAATTACGTTGTAACATGCGTCATACCGCGCCGTTTTTAGAGCGTCGATTTTATGACGTCAACTTGTTTACGTCAAAACAGTTTTGGCACAGACGACGTATTTGGAATTTCGACGTCGGCAGCGAAAGGGTTAAGAAGCAAATATGGATTAAATGTCTAAAATGAGATCTAATTCGGAATAATCTTTGCGCATGCTCCGTCGAAGAAACAGTTTCCGGTCAGCAACAATGCATGTCAGACGAATGCATGGTCTCTATTGGTATGCTAAATAATCTTATGAAAACATTATTTTTAAGATACAACATGACCATTTCGTGTAACTTGCCAGTTTGCGTTCCATCTAACACTAATCACGTTATCAATCTGGCGTCAGTTACCTCTTGTAGCACAATGCCAGGTAACAGTGAAGTTAGCATTAAACATCATGAAAATAATCATGCGTACAAATTACGCATAATGATCACTTTTCTTGAATATCAGCTTAATAAAATATCCAAGAGTTTGGTCCAATTCATGAAAAATGACATGCTCTTTCAAAGGTTTGTCCACAGATGAGTTCCATCACTCCGATTCAATATTTATGTAGCTGCCAGGATATCCGTTTACTGATGTTCATTCCTGATAAGGTTCTGTTAAATGTCTGAGTGTGTTTCAATATGTCCCAAACATATTTATTTGTCTGCACTTTTTCTCTGATGATAATAATAATAACGACATTATTTAAAGAGGCAACACAGTTGGAAAAGTTATTCTTCCCGGAGTGGAAGCGTCTAAATATTTATGATGTTGAACAATCAAATTTGCGTATCGCATCTCGCTGACAAACTTCATTACTTAACAAGTCTATAATACTTATGTCGCTTTTCGCGATGTGTACACGAGCATATAAAGTTGTATTGTGTTAATTTGTTTTTATTTGGACATGCATTGTCGTTCGTAATTGGACTTGGCCCTTTGGTTTGTGCAATAAATCAGACTTGCCAGCGTTCATGAAGATGTTCGCAAACACTGTTGCATGTACATCATTCCATTAACTGAAGTGCCGGTACAACAACGGTAAAACATAATAATGCTATCATCCTTTTACATGTCGGGTGCCAAACCTAGATTCAGATATTAATGTCGAATTTGTGTATCAAAATATGCTTGCATATCGTAATTACCAATTTCATTCTTTTTGTTACACTTACACATTGTTAGTACTTTCAATTAAGAAATCCAAAGTGGTATATCTGTCAAAAAAGTATGAGAAAATCCGACAGGGAAGGTAGCACTCAACCCAACCAGCCGAGCACAGAAATCAGAAACACCACGACACAACTACCCTGAGCAGTGCCCACAGAAACCCATGCCAAAACGGCGACCAAATGAGGCACAACAACATCGGGGCGTGACCTAGGTTAAAACACTTAGGACAGTGACCTAACCTTATGCGACCTAAAGAGGCACAACTACGGCTTGACCTAGTTAAAATATGGGCAAGGTAGGAATAGGGTGGGAAATAATATTACATATTCCTAGCAACTACAATGAGCAATGTCCACACACTAGCCGAAGAAACAACCAAAGATCCAAGTCCCCGCCGATAAAATACAGGATGACCTACAATCACAAGGAAATTATAAAATAGCGGTTATTGCCGAATGAAACGAAGCCAATACTCGATTAAGTTCCCAAAGGCCCCACTACACGGCGAACCAACCACACAAACCCGTGAGAAAACGGTTACTAAATGAGGCACAACCACCCCCTGATCTAGTTAAAAACACCAAGGACAGTGACATAACGTTAATACATCTTAAAGAGACATTATGGGACTAGATATATTTTACAATATAATGGGCAAAAGGGGGCGAAAATATATATATGCTAAAAACGTTTATCATACATGTAGTGACCAAACAGCACAGTGACCTAATTAAAAAGTATCGAATCCAGCTTCCCCGCAAGACACAAATGATGAAAGGGGGGGGGGGGTGTTGTGGGCGGTGGACTTTAAATGGCAGAGGAAATTAACTTCCAAGGACAAGTGGAAGCAAAAATAAACCGACACTGCACAGTGCTGTAAAAAGGAGGGGGCGACTTGACCTCGTTTACAATAATGAGCAAAAAGAGGGCGAAAATATTTAAATATGCCAAAAACGTTTATTATAGTGACCAAACAGCACAGTGACCTAATTAAAAAGTATCTCAGTTGTGTATCTTGGTTGGTATTTAATAAGCATTGTACTATGTAGTACTAGTTGTTTTTGGAAAAACATTGACGCATATAAGCTATGGTCAGCATATTTTACAGAGGCGATTGTCACTATCAGTTCCTAATTAAATGGAAATCTATAATTCATCAACATGCAGCAAGACAGGAATGTACATAATTGGCTTTGTTTACTATGATATCAAGTTTGGAATATGAAACTATGGATATTTGAAAAGTCAGTAACAGTGGTAGTTTATAAATATCACATTTCAATTGATAGCACAAATTGACTGAAATAAGAAGCCAAAAAGCCAATTTTTACCACGTCAGTAAATGTCAAGCAAATCAAAAAACTTATTTAAACATTAATGAAATATCATATTAGGTGGTCTTTAATCTACAACATCCAATAAAAGACTGACTATACTTATTATCTTGTGTCACAGGTTTTAAGTTACAAATGTGATGCTCGTGATCGTATGTTTGCCGCAAATATCGGGTGTAAGAAGTTCAATGTTTATAAAGATCGGAGACCGTTTGAACAATATCCATGTCAGCTTTAAATTAGAATTTGATAATATCAGATGAGACTAAGTATTATCTCATAGTTTTCTCGTTTGTTATGGTATAATATGAAACACCATGGTTATTGCAACAAAAATACACTTACAAACTTAGAAGATTTAATCTGTCAATCATCAGCAGACATTTATATAAAAGTATAATTTTTTTAGGAAAGGAAGACAACGTGTTATATACATGAATCAAAAGGATAAAAACGGTCTTCGGCATTTTCAACTTTCGTTCGCTTTTTAAATCTATCTTTACAATGTCATGACAGTTTCAATCGCCAACAAAGAGATAAACAAGTCAATTTGAAGTCATGAAATTGTGTTTTGGGGTGAAAACTATAAGACAAAATAACGTTTTCTCCCGAATAAGTTTGGGTTGGTTTGGTCAAAACCAAAACAGGTCAGAAATAAATCGTATGTCATCGTCTTTATATCACACCGATTATTTCTGACATATGCATTACATTGTTTATACGTCACGGGATCAACAATTCAGTTTCATTTGTTCGCGTTTACGGAAAATCAAGTATTGATATAGTGCTCGCGTTTAAAGTCATAAAAATATGGTTCGTAAAGTAAAACAAAGCGCCACAACTATTTTACATCCGCTAACCGCATTTGTTATTTTTTAAAGAATTTCAGAAAGGAATTAACTTTGAACGAATGTTTTTTATTTACTGGATTATTTTGAAACATCGCGTGGTGGTGTGTCCCTTACTTTAAATTGAATCGGTAAAGGATTGCCCTGAGTGAAATATGGCTGTTCTATAATGTGCGTTATAGTTTTAATATTTGCCAGTTACGAATAATAGAGCACACTTATTTACATACAACATTGCATGCATTGTGGAAATAAAATTATCATATAAATGCTGTCCGCCAGACGTTGTGATGATTTTATAAAAGTTAAGTTCTGATATGATGTATATTATGTAACTCTTTGTCGTGTCAGACAAACAAACCTATTCAACATCTGCGTCAGTAATGACAAATATTTAGAACAGTCATTGGTGCACCACCAGGGAAGTTTTTGTCCACAAGGAGTATGTTATTTCCTAATTACAACAAACCTGCAAGTCTAAGCAAAACAATTTGTCACGATATGTTTTCTAGAATGTTCAATATCAACAGAGTATGCACATTATAACGGGATGAGTATACGTTGTACACGTATAGACGTGCTTGAAGGATTGATGAGTGTGTGTATTGGTTGTATGTGTAACTCTTGTGTGTATTATTGTGCACTGTCGCCGTTTCTATATAGGTTTGGGTTACGTATGACACTTGCCAACATTCGAGAGATTTCTAAATTGAAATATGCATACTGAACAAAATGTTTTGTTTTTAGTATTTTTGCTGTCGGAAATTCGGAAGGGGCAATCAGTTTGATGAAGCTGGCTCATTTAGATAGGAGATTTCGCACGTAAGTGCCGTATTTATGTGTATTAAGCTAGGCTGTTTAGAAGTAAAATGCTAAATGTACCTTCCCTGTTCGATCGTATCAAATCATTTTTCAACGCAAATATGCCAGATTTACCTAATTAGTACTGTTTGGATTATTCAATTTCTTAGTAGCAACATGATTGTTGTATATACTAAATCCTGATCCGTTTCATGGAAAAACGGCTTATCTACCAGTACGTGTCAAACATAAAGTATCATATTTGGTGCATGCACTGTCAGATCTAATGTACGCATGCATGACGGTCTTATTGTCTCCGTACAATTCAACTAAATTGCTATAATAACTTTAATTATAATCCATTTAAACATCAACATTTCCTTTTATACGCAGCATATGTACTTTAAATAGTTATAGGTGCTATATAATTGCATTTTTTCTGTTCAAAAACAAAATTATAACAGACACCAAGACTTGTTTACAGAACCAAACAGAAATTATCGTTGTGTAGTTTGTATGACCTTGGTCTAAATTATGGTCCATCTCATACTTCTGTAAACAAGATTCGATTTTATGAAGACAGCTATAAAGAAATTGTGTTCATATATTTTAAGAATTTTTGGGAAGTTAAAGGTGTGTTTGGGCAGTAACGGTTTGGTAATTTTCGTAACGCCGTTAGCATTATTAAAACGTTAAAAGTTCAATACGTATTTTAACATTTTATACCGAATTTGACAAACTCTAATCATTAGCCGTCTGGAATAATGTGACATTTTAGAAAAATAATTTATTGTTTTAGCCGAAACAAATCAGTCTTAATTCTTAAATCTAAAAAGAAGGAGAGTACTCTCGAGAGCTAACGCATATGTTCAATATTTCCTGGGGGTAAAGCAATGACCAGACTCGTCTACATCAGTGCATTGTTCACAAATTACAACGGAATTTTCGAACACATACTAAATTAATTGGTTGCGATTTAGATTGTGTGCGCGAGGAACGGGATATTGATGTGGGTTCGATCCACACACATCTCGCTTATATGTACATGTACTCTGTGCTCGATTCGTTGACCACAACATGGAACGCTTGTTTTAACGGGTACGCAACATCGGAACGGTATGATGTTGTATGTGCGATGCCCTGCCCACGTAATGCTAAGTCAAAAGCGGGTTTTACGAATATATTACGCTCGTACGTTAATGACCATTTTGTTCTATTCAAATAGGACGTGATTGTTGGTTTCAAGCGTACTCATAAGTTATGTATATGTAGTGCTGTCGTTTTACTTTGAATAACAGGTTACGTTTGATGAATTGACTAGAAATGACATTGAAGCTCAATAACACACAATTACAAATGCATCATGAAGACCTTTTTGGGAATTCGGCACATGTTTTACAATACTTGATTAGTGAACATTTGCACGTTGTCAAACCACTTTCCATCGAATTCCACTGCAGAATGGAATGGCCCGGGTCTTAATTCTTGTGGATTTTTTGTTCTTTTCGGCTATCCGAGATCGCGTGTGTACAATCAAATGCGAATATACGCAAATTTTCTTCTGATCAACATCAAAATTAAATTTAAGAATACCAGTTTGTAAAAATATGTGTAAATGTAACCAACACTTTAAAAGAATGGGCGCAAAAGGGGACACATGCGACAGACAGAAATTGTGAAAACGTCGTAAATTACGTCAAAATGACGTCACGGTCAAAATAAGGTATTTTTGGAAATTGACATTCTTTAAAAATTATTCGAGTTACAATTTTCAAACTGGTACCAGAAAAAAACTTGCACCTTTTTTCTAACCATGTGCCAAATTTCTTGGTGATAGTAGAACATTAGGAGTTGATAAAAATATCCCGAAACTGTATAAAAACTTTCTTTTTGGACACCCTGTACATAGTAATGACCGAAAAAATCTTACATGGTGGAGCTCCAATCAGACAAAATGCTCAGATTTGACATCTCTACAATTGCTGAACAACGACATTCATTGACCTTCCAGTGTTGCCCTTGCATGGTATTAGACTAAGTGACTATGTACGAATGCATATATTCTATCATGCTACAGGACATTTACTTCACCTACTGCATTACGTCATTTAGAGTAGAATGTACATATTGGACAGCAGTCTTGTCGACAACATTAACGTTTGTTTCCATAGTGCGTATTCACAACATGGTGCATGCATTGAGTGTACTGTCTAGTTCAGTACGTATTCATAGCTTCTCAAAGTATGTAATTTGATTGAACTTATTTACAATTGCAGATACTGCACACTTTCATGAAGTCACCAAGTATGTTTCTATTCATTTGAATATTAGTTAGCTAAGAACCAGTCTTTCTCAAACACAGAAGTATCTTTACTACGATGACGTAATATACACTTACTCGTTTGTAGAAATAATGATTCTGTTTAAGCTTCTGATTGCTGTTTTGCTAGGCGTTAAAAAAATATGCCAGATGATAATTGCGTAGACTAATGCTTGTTTTACTAACAACTAACACAGGGATGTAATGGACATTACATTGTTTTTATTGCAGTGTTTATAGACAAACAGCAGTTAGAATCGCGTTAATTAACCGTAAGGCTTGGCATACTAGTAAACGATACAGTAGAGCATTTTATCAGTCAATTAGTAACATTTCGGAAGGAAGCAGCTTGAACATAACTCGGCCTCGCTGTTTATTACCACTTTTTATAACGTCTAGCAGACGATCATAATTAACGTCTAATTGTTTGAATAACAAACCTTGTACTTCCTGGAAGATTTACATAACAATAGAAATCAATTTGTGTCACAATAACCATGCCCCAAAGTCAACGTAGACAAGTTCGTCTTCAGTATTGAAATCATTCATTTGGTGATTAACATTATATTGAGTATAGAGGGCGATTGACAGGCGATTGACTTTTACCGCAAACAACATTCAATTGATCCGTATTGCAATTGTAACATGTGTAGTCGTCGAAAGTGTTACTGTCAAATGCCACCTTTATAAACAATTACGTGTGCGTGATGTCTCTGGTGAGTGCAGTGATTGAACATTGATCAAAGATAGCACGAAATAAAGGTGTATTACATACATATTTTTTTCAAACTTAAGAGATGAAAATCCTGTATTATTAAATTTGATAAAATACTCAGAATCACATTGAAATATTTTATTCCGCTCGTTTGATACATTCCAAAGGAAATATTACTCTTCTCTACATTGTAATATCATCGGCCATTATATTTATGTACTTAATGTGTTCCACATAATTCAAATTTGACAACACATGCTGAAATAGCTTTACTTTTCATAATCATTGTTAAAGGCTTCGAATTGAAAAAAAAAACATTACGAAATGATCAACTGGTATACTGATTGATCAAACCTCTTCTATGGAGGGAGTAATAATCTTGAAGATAAAGGTGTGTTATGTTACACTTGTACGTACCTTACCTATCTTAATCAAGATGCTGACTTGTAAAAACATGGGCGTATATAATAATCAAACATTTAGACATATTTGATGTACGAGGTACTGAATTTGCGTGTTAGGTTGTCGATGATGAGATGATACGTTGGTGATATGGTGGAAAGGTCAAGTGTCGGTAATATGTTCGCTACAGGGTGCCGTACGTATATTTACCGAAGAGATACCACACTTTTATTTCAACTGTGTCGAACATCCTATATATTCATGTTTTATTTGCGTACAGAAATGCTAGAGGTACAATATTATTTCACTGAATATTTAACTTATGTTCTGAAATTACTGCAACGACACAAAGTGTTAAAGCTAATCACAATAATACACAAAACTACAAGGTGATCATTAATATATGGTTACATAAATCATATACATCATCAATGAAGCCGTACATTTTCGGTGATTCAAGGAAATTTTGTGATGTGGAATCATTTCGCTGAAGACCGCATTTACATTCGCCCCTACACTCACCGGACTTAAACCCTTTGGTTTTCTGATCATAGTAATACCCGAAGGAAGGAGTGTATACTGCAAAATCAGTATACTTACTTGATTTGCAAACTACAATACAATGCAAAATTAGAAGTTTCAATGGGTAATATGCAAGGAATTAATATTAATTGACTTCCTCATGTGCTGCGGATTTTTGCAGTTTTTGAGAACTATAGAAAACGTTTCTAACGTTTGCTGAAAATTAATATGAATCAATAAGTTCATTTTTTTATTTTACATCTTCCAACTTACTTTCTCATTTGTCTGTGCGGGTTACATAATTTGTTATGTTTATATTATTACTTCTAACTGTTCATTATTCATGTGTCGTATTAATTTTACTATGTATGTTTTTTTGTAATTGGTTTATTTTTGTATGTGTTTTTTAAAAGTTTGTTTGTACATGCTTTTAGTTCTGAAGAAGTCCTTTGGTCGAAATATTAATCAGTGAGAAAACAAAAATTATATTTTTGTCTTCGTGTTTGAAGCGATATCTTAAACTGTGATTAAGAAGCATTTGTAACAATAGCTTCGATTCATATTTTATTATGCAAAATGATATTTTATTTAATGTCTATGATTCTCTCAATTCTTGTGTTGTAAAATTTAAGATGCTGCTATATATCTTCCCACGGGGTATCAGTGATTGATCGTTGTTAAACGTACATTTTGTTCCTGAGGTTATGTACGGTGTCTGAGTGTATCGACATATTTCCTAAACATATTTATTTGTCTGGACATAGTCTCTGACAATAAAACTAATGACGGCTTTATTTCAAGAGGCAACACAGATTGGCAAGCTCAGTCGTGTCTGCGAGCATCTACGTCTTTATAATGTTGAACAATCAAATTTGCGTATTTTATTCTGATGACACAGTCAATTACTTAACCCGTCTTTAAAAAATTGTGTTGCATTTCGCGATGTATACAAGCATATAAACGTTTGTTTGTGTTAGGTGGACTTTGTTCGTAAATGAATTGTCGTTTGTTATTGGATTTGGCTCTGTAGTTTGTGCAATAAATTAAACTTTGGTGAGGACCCCATTTTATGACAAGGTTACTTTGGACCTTTATGTAATAAGACGAGCATTTAATTTAATACATATTTTTCGAAAACACTGTCACATTTGAACTGAAAAGCCTCTGTTCAACTACTAGTCGGAACAGAACGAACTAGAAAACATCATACTACTCACACCATTTTACACGTAGGATGCACAAAAGGGTGCAGATATTAATGTTGAAAAAAAGAAAACTTGTGTATCAAAGAAAACTTGAAGGTCGTTCTTACCAATTTCATTTTAATTCTGTTTTGACATACACGCGGTAAATGTTAAAACTTAAACATTCTTAGTACTTACTTTAATTTGCTGATTTGTATTTAAGACATTCGAAGAGGTATGCCTGGCAAGTGTATCTTTTTCGGTCTTTAATATGCACAGTACTACGTAGTACTACTTATGTTTGGAAAAACAATGACGCATACATATACATAATTTGGAGCTTTTATCAACATACGGGTTTCACATAGATGAATATTATTATCAGTTCCTCATTAAAGGCAATCTACAATTGATCAATATACAGCACAGCAAGAATACAAGTATACAAAATTGGCTTTGTTTACCATGTTAACAAGTTTTCAATATGAAACTGTGGATTTTAGAAACTTTAGTTACAGAGGTAATTTATAAATATCACATGTCAGGTGATAACACTAATTGACTGCAATAAGACTCCGAAAAGTGAATTATAACCACGTCACTAAATGTCAAGTAATACAAAAAAGTTATTTACTCAATAAAAGACTGAAGGTACTTATTCTCTTGTGTTACAGGTTTTAAGTTACAGAATTTTTATATGATACTCGTGATCGTATGTTTGACGCAAATATCGGTCGTTAAAATGTTCACTGGCTAAGGTCGGAAGCCGATTGGAAATATATATGTAAGCTTTGAACTGGAATGTGAAAATGTCAGATGAGGTCACTTATTTTCTCATAGTTTTTCTCGATTGTTATGTGGGCGTATAATATGAAACATCCTGTTTATTAAAACAAAAACACACTACAAACAAAAAGTTTTAATTTTCAACATGTAATTCATCAAAAGCCAATAATTTTTCTATTATTGTATAAATTCTCATAGGAAGGGAAGGCAATGCATTATATACGTAAATCAAAATGATAAAACAACCACTCAGTGTTTTCAACTTTATTACGCTTTCTACATTTGTGTAAATCCATCTCAACAATATTATGACAATGTCAATCTCCAACATAGAGATAAACAAGTCAATTTGAAGTTATCAAAGTGTTATCTCCTGCATGTGTTTCGACAAAACAGCTTAGACATAATTCGTATGTCATCTTCTTGAAAATAGTGTACATGTACCAATAACTAATGTCTAATGTATGTGTACGTGACTAGATAAAAAACTAGGTCAATTTGCACGCGTTTACAGAAAACCAATCATTATTATTCTAACGCTCAGACTTATAATACATGTACTTATGTTACTTAATATAATATGTTTATAAATAGAAGTACAATATTTTTATTAACGTCCGAAAGTGCGTCCAGTCACTTAAATGGCGTCGATCTGTAAAGAACGTTGATGTACTTTTGCTCTTCTATAACGTGGGTTATTTTAATATGAACTAAGGCACCGCCTAAACGGGGATTAAATAGATGTTGGGTAATTGCTAAGCTATATTTCATATATATGGTATAGAATTTTTTTAGGTAAAATACTTAAATAATGTTTCTCAAGTTATATTTATACCAGTGTGCTTATTTATGGGATATACAGGCATCTATGCCAAATATAGTAAATATTTAACAATTTTATTTGATTTTTGCCATATGCTAAAACGTGACGCAGTCCCTTTAAGACTGCATTTGCAGTATATTCATTTCATATTTGATACATGTTAACCGCATACATGTTACACATTTGTCAGAGAGAATATTTTCTGTAAGGGTACCCAGACATTTCAATTAGCCGTCCAATGAATTGAACAATTTCAGTTTCTGTCATGGGTACGTTTTTTCCTGGGTACATTATCGCATGTATTTTTTCAGGTTTTCCAACGAAAAATCCTGCTTTATAAGATTGGGACAATTGGTCCTGGACTAGATGACGGGCAGCGATGTCAAACAATTTTTAACTAGGGGTTTCCGGTCAATAACTTGAAGTTTGGATAGGCTGATCTTAATGATACTTTGTATATAGCAAGCTTGCATGGATACCTAGCTTGGGATTGTATTTGGCGTCATGGCCACATTTACTAAAAATACATAAAAAAGGTTTCCGGTCAAGAAGTTCAGTTTGCATTGGGCATTTTTCATGAAATGCTATGTTTTGTGCTGGCATATTCATGCTTTCTACACTTAATAACCAGGCTTCAGAATCATTCGTTATTATATTTGGGTATAGCCACAAATGTGTGGGCAGGCAGCGTAAGCAATTAATTCTGTGCTCAACTCCTATGTTTCTCAAGGAATTTCAACCATCATTAGGCGGACACCCGTACAGAAAGACTGATTTTGCGACAAAGCGGTGTCTTGTGTAAGACATATTTTGATTGGTCGACTCGATAATAAATTCTTAGGCCAATCGCAAAGCTGAAACATTTTTCTAACTTGGTGTTTTTGTACTCTTTTTCTGAAGTCTCGATGATTTCGCGAGGGAAAAGAGGAAACTCTGTGCATTAAAACGATTGAATTATTGGTAAATGACAACCGGAAAACAAAGTCTTACACTGAGATCATGATAAAAGGACTTGGAAACAAGGAAACCCTTCTTTTAATGTGTAAACGCCGCCTTAAAAGGGAATAACTGCATTTGTTGATTTTAGCAGAAAAAAGTCCATCTGACAGTCAGACCGACTTTTTTTAGTCCGCCAGATCGTCAGTCCCACAGGTTATCAGCGATCATCGGGAAGTCGGGAAGCCAAAAAATCAGGGACCCCGGTCCGAAAGACCAATAATTGAACTTGACCTAGATTATAATGAAATAATTTATTCTGTAGAAATTTCATCAAGAAAAGACCAACATTTTTATCTCTATTGTCTACCGTGACAAGAAATTTCTAGGACTTGACCTAGTGACACATTTTTTGACCTAGGATGTCACAATATTGAACTTGATTTTTAAAAGAATATCCTTCTGATTAAAGGCTTTGGAATATAAGGTCAAATTTGTGACCTAGTGACTACATAAGGCATTTGACCTACTGACCCAAGCGAATAGAGTTAAATTATTTTACTTTAGGCTTTGCGGCTGCAGAGATGCATGTGAAATTTTTGTTTGACCCTGACGCAGATATGTACGATTTTAGGCAAACATTGCGTGAGATGCACAGTAGTCACGCTATCGAGCGCTTTGCTTAGAAACAGCTTCTTAAAATAAGCGCTACTGTATATCGGAAAAAGTGAAAAATATATTATTATTTCGGCATGCGCTTGTGGCTGACTGTTACGAGTACATAGCGCTGAAAAGGGCAACCCCGTTTCTAACGAAATCACTTGGTAGCGCTTGCCTAGCAGTACAATGTAAATATCTTTTTGTACACAATTTAAAATGAAATTGTCATAATTTGATTCAAAATGAGTAAAATCAATGGCATACCTTTATTGTACTTTGTAGGCCTAACTGTATTCTTGAGAGCAGTTTCAATTTGTCCAGGGGAAATTTCTAAACCTACTGTTATCATATTTCCTCCAGTCCATAGTATCGGATCAGCTTCAAGCCTTGGTAAATTGAAGATATAGCAAAAGCGACACCGTATGACGTTAATTAGGGGCCTAGTCAATCATACAAGACCACAACAAACATCACAAAATTGTGCTCCGCAGTTTCATACTCCCACGAACCGAACTCCAGCTACCGATGGTGATCAATCCGGAATCAATCCATTGAAATAGATATTTGATAGTTATTTGTTTTGGATAATTAACGTCTGAAGTAGGCTTAAGTAAACTTTATCGAAGATATTACATAAGCGACAACGTATGGACCCTGCTAGTACACAAGTTTTTCCACCACAAATAATAAATGCACCAGTCAGTTGCATCCACAGTTCCTCCCGACCACAGGGATCCATGGCAGATAGGCCATGTTTTTACCATCCAGCTACCCCCCAAGGCAGGGGAAATTTAGGATATTTTCTGCGAATACCAATAGCCTACTGTAGAGACAATATTTACCGGTAGATGTCAGGGGAAATGCAGGAGATTTTACCATCAGCTTCCCCTGTAGGCCGTAGAAGGCTGAAGGGCTGTTGATTTTGACAACTCAAAATCCCGGAGCGCCCCTTCACCCGGGGCTGGGGTGCTGTGGATGACACTAACTGGTACATAAGTATTATACACACTGACAGTAACAAAATAATCTCATAAACATTGCTTTGACAAGCTATACATTGAGACATAGAATTGTTGATTTGCATTGTTGACATGGAAC
The DNA here is from genome assembly GCA_963678985.1 of Spisula subtruncata. NCBI lineage: Eukaryota > Metazoa > Mollusca > Bivalvia > Venerida > Mactridae > Spisula > Spisula subtruncata. Next base: position 26,271,160 of record OY787669.1, on the reverse strand, counting down.
GAATTGTAGCCTACTTACGTTCAAGCATCTGATATGATCTGAGTGTTGATATCATTGTAAAACTACGTAAAAATGTCTATTAAAGACCAATTTCCTCGGAGATCGAGTACTGCCATGATAAATCGGCTATTTAAATGAAAATTTCACCTTTATTTTTTGACGATTCTTAAAACATCTTCCGTGTGCAATGGGCGCATGAAAATCTCGCAAAAGCTTTGGCTAGTGACACGTAAAGTAAAGTATCTACAGTAGCGTATTTCTTACTTCCCTTTGTTTTTTTTAAATATTTTGTTTATTTATTACACATTTTTTAAAAAGGATATTTAATCGAAAGAGAACGATAGGCTCAACCGTTTACAGCTTACTATTTTTTTTATAATCCAAGGACTATTCACCTCGAAAACCTGCCTGAAATTTTTGACCGGAAATAACTTTTTTTGAAAGCATTAGTACCGGCAGAAACTCAAAGAAGATATGCACGTTTGCCTGTTAACGGTCTGGGTATTTTCAATAGCCCCGCTGCGCGGGGCTATTTAAATCCCCTATTACGGTTTGGCCAGTTACAATATTTGAAATGGAGCACACGTATCTTCATAATAGAAGAATATTGCGTGCATTGTGGAAATATAATAACCATATAAATTGCTGTTCGCCAGACGTTGTGATGATTTTATAAATGGTGAGTAATGAGATAGTACATTATATTATTTTTTTTCGTGTCAGACTAACATCCTGTTGTAACATCTGTGTCGGTAATGATAAATACATAGAACTGTCATTGGCGCACATTCAGGTAAGTCGAAATTATTATCCACCTGTTGTATGCTATTTCCTTATAACAACACATTACTGGCACCAGTTTCATCAAGCAAACAAGGTCATTTGTGATATTTTTAATGTTTAATGTGTCACTACTACCTTGCTCAATTTCGATGTAGTTATCGCTTGTAAGTACCTCAATTCATGATAACTTATACATGCGATGGCGGGATGTGTATATATTGGCTTACTTGAAGAATTTATGGTTGGGTCTGTTCGTTCTGAGCCTTACTGAATTGTATTTGTGCTGTAGTTTTTGCATGAAAACATGTCACTGGCCAACATTGGAGAACATATCAAATTGAAAAATGTAGTCAGTGTGTTTGATGTTAGAAATTGTTGGAAGGATATTTAGCTCGGACTTATTCGTTTTTGTCTCTTTCGATTCTGTGTCGGATATTGTGGTACATGTTATATAAAGTTTGTTAGTAATGCTAAACTTCGGTCTCCGCTTTTCTCAAATAGCTTTTTATACAGTTTTGAAGAACGAATTGCTAACTGTTCATAAAAAAGTCTTACTGTTCGGATTAATCAATTGCTTAGTACATGTACTGTACACAATAACATGAGTATTGCAAGCACTAATTCGATCCGTTCCCATGAACAAAATGACAGACAGATCGATGTAATGTGATTATCATGTTTGTTGTATGCATTGTCAGAGCTAATGTTCACATGCCTAGCGGCTTTATTGTCTCCGTACAAAATACCTAAATGGTTTAAATAACTATATTTATAATCCATTTAAATAGCAACATTTCGCTATAAACGAGACATTTGTACTTTAAATAGTTTGAGGTTCTGTATAATTGTATCTTTACTTTTCAAAAACATATTATACCAGACACCAAGTCTTGTTTACAGAACAAAACAGCAATTATAGTTTCACAATGATATGGCCTTGGTCTAAATAATGTTTCATCTAATACTCCTTTATACAAGAGACACTTCTATGAAGACAAATACAAACGATATTGTTTCCATATATTTAAAGAATGCTTGGGAAGTTAACGGTGTGATTGAAGAGTAACTCTTTTGGAAATGTTCTGTAACGCCATAAATATTTTTAAAACATTAAACGTTGACCTAATTGCAATGCATATTTTAATATTGTATTTTGCATTTGACTAACTCTCATCATTTATAAATTTAGCTGTCGGAAATAATGTCACGTTTTGGAATAAGAATTGAATGTTTAAGCCGAACTAAAGTAGTGTTATAATTCTCGAATCTCAATCAGCAGACTGCTATCGACTGCAAACACATGTGTTCATTATTTCATGTGGGTAAGACAATGACCTGACCTGTCTACATCAGTGCCTTGTTAAGAAATTACAAAGGTATTTTTGAAAACATGCTAAATGTATTGGTTGTGATTTCAATTATTTGCGTGAGGAACGGAATATTGATGTAAGTGCGATTCAAACAACCTGCTACTACATGTATACGGAGAGTTGACATGTGAGCGATTCGTTGACTGCGTCATGAAACTGATTTCGTTACATGTTCGATTTCTAACCGCAGCATTGGTACGGTATGGTTTTGTATATTCGATTTCCTGCCAGTACTTTTTATAGGGGCTTTGTGTACGGTCGTACGTTCATTTTCTGTCCGTGATTGGATTCAGACTAATTGATGCCGTATGTTCAAGTAGTGATATCGTTGCACTTTGAATCGCAGGATAATCTGGATTATTTGACATGAAATGATATCAAATATCGAATATAACAAACACTTACTAAAGTTTCGTAATGACCTGTTTGATGAAGTCCACATGTAATTGAACATACGCATTTTATTTTTATATAAGAACCGGCATCGCATTAGTGAAGATTGCATAGAGCTGTCGTGACATAATGACCTATGCCATACGTATAATATGAACATCGACGTCAAATATGTCAACAACGTTCATGTGAGTGTTCACCATTTTTAGGGAATTTGGTTGGTTAGTTCTATGCGTTGGTGGCTATGGCACCGCTGTAATTATGGTGAATTGGATTGTCTGTGCACAACAATATTGACAATAAAAAAAGTGAGAATGGCGCATCCGACGATCTCTAGTATGCATCCAATGAGCGTGGTGAAATTTGTACTTTCCGCATAATCCAACCATACATAGACATGACCAACAGCAAGCGCAACACTGTTAAATAACACAAATATAACATCAACAGTCATACTATAATTACAAACCTGTGATGACAACAAACCATAATATCCGAGCGGTGTTTCGATATTGTGAATGTCTGTTTTAGACTTATACCATTGCAATAGCTAACATATATAAATAGCCTACACATAATTTCCTTACACATTCTTTGATTTTTTGGCTTTTTCCTGGATGGCGACCAAATGGTTGAGATTGATATATCAACAAGATATCATCAAAGTACTTTTGAGTCTGGACGATGACACCCTATATGATGAACAATATTATCCGCCATATGTGTAGCACCACTCATGTCATTTGGAGTTGTTCCATTAAATTGGATTTGTCTTCGATACTACTGTTTTGTCTCAAACTTGTCATATCAAGCCTAATACCTGATCTAATCGGTCTTGATCGTCTGCCTGAAGCAGCTCTGGTTACTGTTATACTAATAATCTACTGACACGGTGATGTGCTGTTCCAATGCTGGGGAATGTTTTTTTCTCTGATGACCATCGGAGCTATTCTAACACGGGTAGATTAACATGTCTGAAAACACGTATACGTACGTGTTTATTGTGTTTTTTACAAATCATTTACGAGTTGCATATAATTATGTTTTTTCATTGCCCATAGCATAATGTCATATTCAATTATCCATGGATTTTGTGTTTAGATACACAATATAAGGACACAGTACTAATTCAATGAAATATAATAAGTGAACTCATTCATTATTCAAATTATCGGGATACATGACTAGTTGTACCGATGTCAGAATGAAATGAATACCTAACGATTTGAAAAGGATGAATGGGCAGCGATAGCAATTCGACAAAACTATAACTTACCAGTAACAGTAACTATACAAGGCATTTAACAACGGAAAATTTGTTCTTCGTGTGCATCGTACAGCAGAGATCAAAAATAAGTTCAACATTACGGAGTTATATTTTAACAAACGTAGTGCTTTTTTTGTTATTTGCAAAATCGGAAGCATTTTATTGATACATGTACTGTACACTTAATAATATGAACTATGGTTACAGTAATGCAATGCAAACGTTATACTGCTATTTGCATGTTAGTTATCATTATCCACATATGTTTTTATATAGATTGTATTGAAAAACATGTCAAATGTAAAATGACTTGGAGTATTACTTTGAGAAAAGAGAAGTTCACCTACATGTATTACCGTTTTGGAAAGGATAACGTGTCATATAATCGCTTTCAACAGCAACGTTGATTCGCCTTACATCAATCCACGAACTGTTTTATCGGATGTCACATGGTAAACGTTCAAACTCCCTCGAGCTATAAGCAGCTGGTTCTAGAGGCAATTGTAATTCATACGACTCCTAACTCTCGAAATACCAGATCGCAAATGTCGTTGTCTGGTTTATCAACTTCCTTCCACTTTATAATTGTGATTTATCTTCGACGAGAAAGACAGAGTTATTGACGACGGTTCCTATGTAAATAACATTTAGTTAAAACTCTGCTAACGTTCATACATTCCGTGGCGTAATATCAATAACGTATCCCAAACGTACTGATGTATTATTTTACTACACACGATCCTGCTCTAATTTATACAAGTGCTCACTTATACATCGTGCATACATATAATGTTTTCAATGTAGAGAATCACTCGAACATATAATAAATGTATCGGTATACCAAAAGGACATAACAAATCATACAGACAATAAAAAGAAATATGATATTAGTTATTCCAGCAAATATATTACTTTGAATAAAAACTAAAGACGTTACACCACTACAAGCGCAAAAAGTAACAAGACGGTAATAAAACTTAACACTCAGCCATAAAGTCCTTGGCAAAACCAAAATACACGCATTATAATTTGATTCATCTCACAGTAATAATGGAAAATAAATATTTATTGAGCCGTAAATGAAAAACCAATAAATGAAATCCCAAATGTCGTTCATAACAAACAATACACAATATATACAAAAAACACAACATTAAAACAGACACTACCACAACAATATGATGATGATATGTGGAATCAACTAAGTAGTGTTATCTATAATTTGGCAAATATCCTCAACCATGCATTGCTAGAAACCATGTTATCAAAATGGCATAATATTTATACTGGGTTCATACGCCGACATGTTTTAGACCGACAGTTTGGTAAACATATGTTATAAGCTAGTCAAAATTCCAACAAGTTTACATAAGTTGATGGTAGCTGAGGATCGTTAATGGATGTCATGTTCGTTAAATACCTTATCTTAAGTTGTTAATCGCTTTGGGATTGTACTGAGTTCGTCAAAGCGGGTTGCATACTTACAGGTATGCGAACATTTCTAAAATTTCCAGTTAATTTAAGTTAGGTTTTAGGAATGGATGATAACGATGACTGACATAACTAAACACAATCGACAACGTTTCTAATTTATAACAACTAATTATAATTACTAATAACTCAGAAATCCTAAATAATACGGGAACCATTTATCTAACTAGCTGGAGGCTCATTGACCGATTACTTCACTTCATCCCCGGCGTAATCAGAAATTCATACCTTCAACCTAGACCTAACCACTTGGCCACGGTCTAGGTATCAATGTTATACACTGTAAGCAGTTAGAATTTGAAAAGGGACAAATAAAAAAGTGGTAAACCAGTGTGTAATAGTTGGACTAGGTTGGTGACCGCTACATGCAGTCAACGTCTGTGTCGGTAAAAGGTCTATTGCACTAAAAGAATACAACTGTAACGCTTGTGAATGTTGACAACTGCTAACACATGCTGTCAAACGTAATGACGTGCTAGAAAAAGATAGTATATCTTGATATTCGTTAGATTTAAATAGTTTGTGTGTGCAATTTCGTGGACTCTTGGGCTCACGATAGACTGACCAACGCTGATCAATATTTGTACAAGCTTTTATAGTGATACCCATACTTGTGTGAGTAAAACGATAAAGTTTAGCCTACTTCTTGGCAAACAAATACAATTGCAAACATATATCACTACATTTTATAAGTTTACATGCTGATGAATATTAAACGACTTACCCGTTGTGATTGTCTTGTCGAACTCGACAATTGGTTGGTACCTTCTATTACATAATTATATTTTGTGTACTTGTCTCTAGGGTTCATCGCAGCCGCTCCTAAGAAAAATAAAAAGCCAAGCAGCCTATATGGTGTCATTGAACTTGCATAAAAAGCAATGACGTAATAAAAAAAATATTTTTCCATCAGACAAATTGCTCCGATTTGACATCTCTACAAATGATGAACAACGACATTCATTGTCCTTCCAGTCACTGTCTAACTTGTTGATATTGTTTTTCTCGCATGGTATTAGACTATGTTACTATCTATGTATACATATACCCTTTCATGCTACAGGACATTTACTTCATTTAATAAATTACGTCAGTCAGAGTAGAATGTACGAATTGGACAATAGTCTTGCCAACAACCTTGTCATTTGTCCCCTTGGTACATATTAATAACATTTTGCATTTATTAAGTGTAAGTCTAGTACAGTACATGTTCATAGCTTCTCAAAGTATTTTATTGGATTTGCATTTTTGACAATTTCAGATATTGTATGCGTTCGTAAAGTATTCTCTACATTGCTTTTATTGTTTTCCTGATCTCGAATACTTTGTCAAACAGCACTCGTACACACATAAAAGAATAAAAACAATCAATATATTTCCATTTTTCAATTCATCAATGAACATAAGAAAGCAGATATAATATCAATATAATGCAGTTACGTACGTTAAACATTAACACGGATTTATTCTACTACCAATCAAATGATATATTCTTCGAATCGATACAGCTGGGTTCGATTATTCTATTATATAACAACATTCTGCACATCACTTACGGAATTTAATGTTATTTTGCCTGTGTGACCTTTGATTATTCACCTTGCAGTGTATAAAAAATGATACGAATGAAAACATTTATACACAGATTAACGCTGCAATATGAACAACGTCGACAACATACACCATCGACATACTCCTGATACAAAAGCATTGCTAAGTATTATGCTTGAAAACGTTCGCAATGATGAAGTGCATAAGAAAAAACTTTCAGTGACTAACACAACATGCATACTGTAGGACATTTAATAATGACAATGTTTAGATGACTGCATCTCATAGCGTATATTTTAAACCCAAGCATGTACTCTTATGTTCTCACTGAATAATCCATATGATATGATTGCCGACTTCCAGACATCATAACAATAAGAAATATTCGTTTGAGTGTGATATTTATGTCCCTCAGATGAACAGGCCTTCATTGCTTGAAATATTATTACTATATAGAGATCTTACATGAGTGATTTTTTATATTGAATTTATTAAACGAGTTGGATAAAAGTGATAAAATACGAGTATTTTATTACTTTTATCCAACGAGTTTAATAAATTTAATATGGAAAGACACGAATGTCAGATTCTTTTTATCACATAAACAAAATAAGCCATTTAAATAAAAAAGAAAAATAGTAGACCCGCTTCCCCTTAAGAGAGAATAAAATTGAGACGAGTAATGCGTTAAAGAATAAAAGAGCATCTAAACATAGCGCAACACAGTGACTGTATTTCTATAACATTTAATTCAATGTTAAAAACGAAGATGAGCCGAGACAGGTATTTTTGAACGGTAATAACGTCATGGACTTTTTTAGTAGGCCCTATTCAGTCTTGAAATTAGTTTGGTAAGGGGAACATACTCGTACTTAAAGTACGTGAAACGTCAGGTCCATTGTAACGTAATGTTTATGTTTTGACGTCATCACTACTTCGAATTATCAGAAAGAGATTGGTGAATTTTAAAGAATTGCGATTTTGAAACTTAAAATGCATTAAATTTTGCAGAAAGTGTTAGCCTCAGCTATGTTCAATAAATAAATGCAGGTTTGTGTTTATTTATTATATTTGAATTTAATTGCCTTTGTAAATTCTCGTTGAGATTTTCAGATTTGCCTTGTCTATCGAACTGACCTGTACCGCTGACGATAAAATCACAGCACGTATGAATACATAAAAAATAGTTATTAGCCCACCTCATTTGCATAGTTATGATATTATTGAGCTGTGTACTATCATTTTTATGTAATGGGCTTTATGACACTCCCATACCGTGATTTATGTGATACAAACAATTTACACATTCGAGGTAATAAACGTTTTTAAACTAGGGGATTCAAATTGATTTGTTTGAATTAATGTTTTAAAGTGAAATAAAGAAAGCATTTGCAACCTCGTCGATGCACATTGTATAATGCAAAATGACATTTTATCTTATGTATAGGTTTATGTCAATTCTCACGACTTGGTTTGTATTTAAGAACCAAATACTGTATGGATTAAAGGTCTAAAATGAGATATAATTCGGAATAATCTTTGCGTGTGCTCGGTCGAAGAAACAGTTTCCGGTCAGCAACAATGCATGTCAGACAAATGTTTGGTCTCTATTGGTATGCTAAATGATCTTACGAAAACATTATTTTTGGACACAACATGGCCATTTCGTTTAATTTGCCAGTTTGCTTTCCATCTTACACTTAACACGTTTTTCAATATGGCGTCAGTTGCCTCTTGTAGCATAATATCAGGTAACAGTGAAGGTATCATTAAACATTATGAAAATAATCATGCGCATAAATTAAGCATAATGATTACTTTTATTTAATATCAGCTTAATGAAATATCCGAGAGTTTGGTCCCATTCCAGAAAGAAGACTCTTTCAAAGGTGTGTCCACGGATGAGTTTCATTACTCCGATCCGATATTTATGTGGCTGCCAGGATATCCGTTTACTGATGTTCAACGCACCTTTGCATTCCTGATTAGTTTCTGTAAACTGTGTTTATCAATATGTCCCGAATATATTTATTTGTCTGGACATTGGCTCTGATGATAATAATAGAAACGAAATTATTTAAAGAGGCAACACAATTGGAAAAGTTATTCTTCCCGGAGTGTGAGCATCTGAGTATTTATGATGTTGAACAATCAAATTTGCGTATTTCATCTCGATGGCAAATTCCATTACTTACCAAGTCTATACATGATTATGTTGGTTTTCGCGATGTGTACACGCGCGTATAAAGATGTATTTTGTTAATTTGTTTTTATTTGTACATGCATTGTCGTTCGTAATTGGATTTAGCCCTTTGGTTTGTGCAATAAATCAAACTTACGAGCGTTGATAAAGATGTTCGCAAACACTGTTACATCATTCCATTAGCTAAAGTGTCTCCATTCTACATTTCTACTCTACGTGAGAACAAAACGAACGGGAAACCATATGAATACTAGCATCCTTTTACGTGTCGAGTTCCAAACCTGGATTATGATAGTAATGTCGACAAACCAACTTGTGTATCAAAATATGCTTGCACATCGTAATTACAAGTTACACCGATTACACCTTCGTAGTACTTTCAATAAGAAATCCAAAGGGGTATGCCTGTCAAGTGGTGTATCCTGGTCGGTATTTAATCAGCACTCTACTTTGTAGTGCAAGTTGTTCTTGAGCTATGGTCAGCATATTTAACAGAGGTGATTGCCATTATCAAATTCTCATTTAATGGAAATCTGCAATTGATCAATATACAGCAAGACAGGAATGTACAAAATTGGCTTTTTATAATCATATCAAGTTTGGAATATGAAACTATGGATATTAGAAACTCTAGTAACAGAGGTAATTTATAAATATCAAATTTCAATTGATAGCACAAATTGACTGAAATAAGAAGCTAAAAAGTCAATTATTACCACGTCAGTAAATGTCAAGCAAATCAAAAAATCTTATTTAAACATTAATGAAATATCATATTATGTGGTGTTTAATCTACAACATCCAATAAAAGACTGACTATACTTATTATCTTGTGTCACATGTTTTAAGTTACAAATGTGATACTCACAATCGTATGTTTGAGGCGAATAGCGGGTGTAAACTGTTCAATGGTTATGAAGGTCGGAGACCGTTTGAACAATATTCATGTTAACTTTTAATACGTTTATTTGAATTTGACAATACCAAATGAGTTATATATATACTATGAATCAACCCGTTTATTAAAACAAAAGTACAATTACAAACTTATAAGTCTTAAACTATCAACAAGTATATCATCAACGTACATTTATATTATTGTATAACTTCTCATAGGAAAGGAAAACAAGTTTTTACTTTACGTAAATCAAAATGATAAAACACGTAGTACACGTAACATTCATTTAATATCCACATCTAATAACAACTTGGACTCATTAGCTTTGAAATAAGGGTCAAACCACTTCTCTTTCGTTAAATCTGACAAAGTAATGAAAGTAACATGTGTTACGATATACTAATTATCACCCTGTATACATTGTTAATCGCTCCACAGCTATTTCACATCCGCAATGGTTCGCTTTTAGCTAAAGCGTGCGCTATTGTGTTGCTGTACGTATATATATATGCATACAACATTGCTTGCTCTGTAAACATACACTTATCATATAAATTACTATCCGTCAGACCTCATGGTGATTTTATAAAAGGTAATTTCTGATATGATGTATTATATAATGCTTTGTCGTGTCAGACTTACATCTGCTTCGGTAATGACAAGTATTAAGAACTGTCATTGACGCACAGTCATGGAAGTTGCAGTTAAATGTATGCTATTTCCTTATCATAACAATTTGTCAGTCTGAACAAGCCAATACAAAACCATTTGAAATGCTTTATTCTCGAGTGTTTACCAAACACTACTATCTTGCTTCATTTGGTGCACATGGAGTAACCATTTGCAATTTCCCCTATCTATGTTTATTATGTTTGCAATTCAATGTTCACATTGAGCCAATTATAGCGGGGTTCGTGTATAGGCTTGGTTGAAGGATTGGTGGTTCGATTTATTTTATGCCTCACGTATGTGTATAGTGTTATGCACAGCCACTGTTTCAATATGGTATTGGATTGTATTAGCGCTGCAGTATTGGCATTAAAACCTGACATTAACCAACATTGTAGAGCATATTAAATTGAAATATGAACTGAACCAATTGTTATGCTTTGTTTCAGTAATTTTTTTTATGTTGAAAATTCATGATTCGGATCGGGCGCATTCAGGTAGGCGATTCAGCTAAGACTAGGGAAGTTTATTTTCTCGTTCGAGGTTTCTAGTATTGTGCCGTGAATATGTAGTTATGTGAATTTTGGTAATGTTTTTATGCTACACTGTTAAGCAGTTGAGTGCTGCCTCCCCTTTCCAGTTTTCTAAAATATGTTTTCTACGCAAATATGCCAGTTGTAAAGAACGACTAAACAAGGGTACATCATAAAGTCTCACTGTGTGAACTTATCATTTTGTTGTACGTACCACCATGAGTATTGTATATAATCCACTTATATCGATCCGTTCCATACAATAAAAGGGATTATCTTCCAGCACGTGAACATAGTAATGAATCATGTTTGTTGCATGCACTGTCAGAGCTAAATAAATGTACACAAGCCTGGCGGTCTATTTGTCTCTGAACAAAATAGCTAAATGGTTATAATAACCATAATTGTAATCCATTTAAATACAATATTTCCTTATATATACACAACAAATGTTCTTTAAGCATGTGGAGGTTCTCTATAATTGCACCTTTATTCTTCATATAATCAAATAATAACAGACACAAAGTCTTGTTTACATAACAAAACAGCAATTTTTACAATTAGATGGCCTTGCTCTAAATTGTGTTCCATCTCATACTCCTGTACTCCTCATTCAATTCTATGAAGACAAATGGCACATGAGCCTCTAGACTCTTTTATATATGATTATGTTCACAAGTATCAATATTTGCTATCAAATTCAGCGTACATTGCAAACTAATTTGACTAACTATTTATGTATTTCGTACCACAGACATGTTGCAAGTAAATTGGAAGTGAAAGTTTTGTCGAAAATGAGAAGCCCTATTTTTTGCGCGCTTGAATGGACGTTTTACCATTTGCGATTGTGTGATCATTCAGGCTTAACGGACGCCAGTGGAGATGGGATCAACATGGGCACTATGGGTACACAAATGGACAGTGTTAGTAAAATGATTTTTCGATTTTGACAATGTAAAAAAATGAACTTTTTATTCGTTTGCGAAACTTTTGACGCTCAGTATATAATGTATTCATTTCAGAGAATCACTCTAACATACATGTAATACATGTACCGGTATACCAAAAGGACATAACTCATCCGACAAAAAAGGCAATAAAGTTCAATGAGCAGAAACATGATAGTTTAAGGCAAACATAATACTTTGAAAAAAGTTACGGACTAAAGTCACCATTACAAGCACAACAATGAACAAGACAGGAGTAAAATTTAACGCTCAGCCACAAAGTCCTTGACGAAGTCAAATACACGCACTATATTTAGATTTGTCTGGCACTGTTAATGGAAAATAACTTTGTATTGAGCAGTAAATGAGAAACAAACAAATGCCATCCCAAGGTATCTTTCTTAACAAACAAAACACAGCATGAAAAATAAACACAACTACAATATAATATTGATATGAAGAACCAGCTTAGCATTGTTTATTTTTAATTTAGCAAATTACCTCAGCCGCGCAATAATAGAACTCCTGTTTTCAAATTGGCATAACGATCTTTGCACCGAAGTTTTGGTAAACATGTTTTATCCGCTAGTTAAAATTTAAATGTGATTACAGAAGTTGGTGGCAGCTGGGGAACTTTGACGGATACTTTTGTGCATCCTACTCGTTGGATATTTTAAACATGCAGACAATCGTCGACGTATGGAACGTAGCAGAGGTTGTGCAGAGTTCGTCAAAGTGGACTCCCGGTTGTAAATAAATGAGTCTGGTCGAGACTGAATTCAAAGTCCTCGCTGGTAAATGGTTTAATACTTAAAGCGAAAACAACTGTAGTGATGGCTAATTTGTCAAGTGTTAGCACATGTTGTTAAACGCAGTGAATCGTTAGAAAACGAATATAAAAGTCAATTGTGTGAAGTCTTGGGCTCATGATGAAGTTTTGAAACGCTGACCAACGTTGGTAAAGGTTTTCATAGTGGGGAAAATGATACAGTATATCTTACTAACCGGGCAAACAGATTCAATTGTACTTATATGTCCGAAGAGTATATGCTGACGAATTAAAAAAAATCCACCTGGTGAGATTGTTTTGACGAATACTTCATTTATTTCATACCTTATATTAATTAATTCTATTTTGTTTATTAGTCTTTCGGGTTAATCACAGCCTCTTATAAATAAAATGAACAGCCAAACAGCTCATATGATGTCATAGCACTTGCATACAAAGCAATGAACGAACAAATCATACAATGTGGAGTTTCCATCAGACAAATTGCTCAGATTTGACATCTCTACAAATGATGAACATAGACTTTCATTGTCCTTCCAGTCACTGTCTAACTTGTTTATATTTTTGCCCTCGCATGGTATTAGACTATGTAACTATGTGCATATACATATATTCCTTCTTGCTATAGGACATTTACTTCACTTAATGAATTACACCAGTCAGAGTAGAATGTACGAATTGGCCACCAGTTTTGTCAACAAAATTGCATCTGTTTCGATAGTACATATAAACAACATTTTGCATGCATTGAGTGTAAGTGTAGTACCGTACGTACAAATGTATTAATAGCCTCTCACAGAATTCTTTTGATTGAAAGTATTGACATTTGCAGATATTGAATGTATTCGTAAAGTCAACAAGTCTGCTTCTATTCATATGTATATTAGTTAGCTCAGAAAGTTTCATTTTCAAACACAGAAGTAGTTAAATACGATGGCGTTAGTTAGGTACACTTTACCATCGTGGGTGTGTTTTTTCGTGCATTAATATTTTCTACATGGTACATGCGAATAATGTTGTAACTATATTTGTTCCATATTTATTAATCCATACATGTATATATTTGTCATATCATACCTCATGTTAATCTTAGACCAGTTGCCACTATGTTAAAGAAATTATTGTCATTGTCATTTTCATTACTAGTTGAATATCACTATAGTGGACGTTAAACAGACAACTGTGTCGTTCTTATATTATTGAACGCAAGAACTCAACTGTAATTACAAGGACATTCATTCATTAATCATTCGCCTATACACCCATCATGTTTTGCAAACCCTCGTTGGTGAAATGCTCTATGACAACATTCATCGGGAGTTGAATAATATTTTTCATCTTTCAAAACGGTTTTCAATTATTACAACGTTTTATTGGTGAAGGGAGAGTGTTTTATTACCAATACTGCATGTAAACATCTTTAAACATTGTACATATTATAGCATGCCTGTATTGTCTGAATGATTATAACCACAATAGTATGCATTCATTGACATTTTTTCAACGTGATTTATTTGCTATTTTTTTTTACAGTAAATAATGTCATCTCCGGAAATTAAAACAAACGAACAAAAAGAATGCACGCTGCTTCTCTCTAGTGATTAAACTATCGTATTCTTGTATGTGTATTCATTTGATGTGCTATTATGATTTCCGCATAGCAATAATGGTGTGTTTAGAAAACAAGGAAACGCATCAGGTTAACAAACGACTGCACGCGATGTTACTTGTGTCATATACAATTATTAGGTATAAATAGGAACATTACATTCAAAATATCGCAGCAAACATAGCATAATACTTGTCAAAGTCACAAATGAGCAAACCTAACATGCATAAACAGTAACCAGATAAGTAAAACGTAAAATTACAGGACAATGTTATGTCTGAAATGGTCACAGTAAATGTGTTACAATGTTACAACTCTGATTCATGATCGGACCGAAATGATGTACGTAACGTATGTGGAATAATGTACAACACTAACGCAGTTCTATTTAATACGATTAGTTTTCATGTTTAGTGAATATTAAAATATCCACGTATCATCTAAGAAATATAATGTTACACACATGTGATTTTAATTAACTACTGTTATGCAAGATGTAACTATAACATTTTTATTTGCGGGGTTCAATAGAGTTGCACTTGCTGCATATGGCTTTGCTATGATTTGATATTGCCACGCGTTAAAAGAAACATACGATCAACACGTTATATTGCTTAAAGGGTCAAACGAAAGGCAAGAACCGAGATTTGATTTTCAGAATAAAAATAGCAGCAATACTATGGACTAAGACCATAATGTATCAGCCACTTTCATTTATGGTTAGGTGACTATCACGGTCAATGAAATATGTATATATACTTGTACAATTTTATTTAACACAATGCTGTTACATGTCTAACGTATTTGCAACATAATATGGCGTTCGCTGATTGACCTTTTAATGATCAATATAACACAAGAGTTCATGTATGTTACAAATAAACAAAACGAGATAATGAAGTTCAGCAACAATTGACATTTGACACTTTGCTTGATAGACGTTGAACATTGACGTAAATATACAATGTATATAACAAGATTCAGTGGACACGTAATGAACATAATTATATCTTTATTCGCCGCTATACACTTTTTTACGTACGCTATTTAACATTTCTCTTCACGCTAATGATGTGTAAGGTATACTTAAACTAAACATATTCATTAGCACACAAGGTCTACACTTTGCATGATTAGTTTAGTTATGAAGCTCTATTACTCGTACCACTCTATGGACACGTCATTGCTGGTATATTTTTTCACATACATTATCAAGATGTTAATTTCCTCTGACAAGCAGCCATGTACAATTATGTAGTAACAATGGTTATTATTTAGCTTCTAGAAGCTATTTTCTTGTGTGGTGCGTAAATACAATGCTTTACAATGTATGACACTCACGTAGACTAATACTTATATTTAGTGACACTAAAACCAGCGATGTAATGAACATTATAGGGTTATTATTATTGCACACTTTATAGACAAGCAAAATTTAGTATCGTCAATTAACCTTAAGTTCTGTCATAAAGGATAAAGTAGAGTGTTACTATTTTATCGTTCAATTAGTACCATTTTTTAAGGAAGCAGCTGCAACATAGTTATGCCTCGCACCTTATTATCCCTTATAACGTCTAGTAGACGATCATAACAAACGATTAATTTTTCTGGAAGGGAATACTTATAGGACAATAAAGAGTACTTTTGTTACCTCCAATCATGCACTTAGTCTTTGTAGACAATTGTAGTATTAATACAATAGAGATATTCAAGAGTAATTACCCGTTTGCAATGATTGACATTATTATTTTGGTGAATAACATAACATGCGATTCGTTAATTTCTGAATGTTATGACACTTAGCCAAACAAAAACAGTATACCGTCGTATTATATTTTATCTACTTATTTACAAGGTAAGTGAACACCAACGCTGTTTACGGAATAAATATTGTATTTCATAATATTTACTTAATATATTCCTTTACGGATCTACAATTTCCTACAAAGCTTTTATATATACGTATATACCGATGTATGTCATCTGTTAAGGATGCCACACGATATGTTGTACTGACAATTGCTTCTATTCGAGTTATATTAGAATCACATCCATGCACTGTCAAGATAAATAGACACAGCACAATTACACATGATGACTGGTAATTAAAACAGTAACATAGTCGTTAATTGGTGCATCTGTTGAATTAAGATGATAAGCACACAACAACTTTTCTCCATTGATATGGATCTTGATGAAAGGAGTAAATTGTCTTTCAACGACCTGTCTGAATGTATGCAAGTGATTGGTTAAGGAATAAACAATGTGTTGTGCTGTCATATCGAGCCAATGGTAAGTGTTGTGGTCAGTAATGCGACGGTATTGAATTAATAAATCAGACATTCAAATGACCAATGATCCAATAATTAATATGTCGCATATAATAGTTTTGAAATATTTTTCATGAAAAAAAAGATCAAAGAAAATGGGACAGAGAGGCAGCAGCCTAAACAGTCAAGTCAGCAAAGAAACTATCAATGCACACCATTGTTATACCACACATAGTCCAGCAAGAAAAACAGTGAAAAGACATCAAGCGCCGAAACAACACCATGTAGTTTCACCGCTTACGAAATTATCAACGTGTTGTTAATTTTTCAAGTGAAGTAATTGAGACAAAGTGTTATAAGACACCGAAATGATAATGCCATAAATATCAAGCAAAATTAATTCGTTTTGTGCTGTAATGATTATATCACGGACCCATCAATATCAAGTTTTACAAATAGCTAACCGTAATCCGTAACTTTATGCAAACGTTATATGGCTACAGGAATGACTGTAGATAAATAAACAATGTCGGTTAATGTAACTCAATCTGACGTATATCATATACACGGATATTCATGTACATGTAATGACACGTGTTGACGTCATTCAATTAAAGTCAGTGTCCTGTAATAAAACATATACATCACCATCGTGTAATTAAAGTGTCTCACTATGATCTTAATTTCGCTGAAATGATATTTTTGTCTTCAGTGTTTGTTTGTCATCTTGTGTTTTATGATCTCATTAATGTTTCTGGTGGTGAAAAAGCGCACTCATAATTTGTTGATCTGTAGAGACCAACCAACAATAATTATTTGAAGAATAACTCACAATATACTGAAACCTCAAATTAAGAAGGCGTAAACTTTGCAGAGTTTGACTGATTTAGGTTACATTTAAGTGGTATGTTTTCGCGAGAACTTCCTATCCCACTGTTTTCACAAAGCATATTGGAGAAACAAAAGCTAAAAAAATCCAAAATAACAAATTTGTGCTGCACCTTTGGCCAACAGATGGCACAAAACATATCAGCTGTTGTCCAGGAAAACTTGCTGCTACATTGTCATTATGTTATTACAATATAAAACAAAATAAACGAGTTTAGTTTTAAAATAAGACAATGTTAGTCTTCTAAGAGGCGTGGTTTGCTCATAAAATTGGTGCTCCATATTTACCCTCTGAACATACAACATGGTACTACAATGTATGTTAAGTATGTTTGGCAAAGAATGGTTGAAGAAAATAAAATAGTTTTTGCCTTAAACCGACTCATAGTGTACATAATAATTATGATTCGTTGAGAAATCTCATTCTCGGCTTGGGCATCGAGAATGTCAGGAGTAGTTAATTTTGGTTAAATAAAGCAAAAACCTACGGTTGTTTGTCTCCATGTGTTGAAAGACTTGTGTTTGCGTTCTTATTAAACACTATGTCTTATACTGATTTGTATGAATACTTTGTATACATTCATGTCAATATATCACATCGTCTTGTTTTATGATAGACCACATCCAGTATTCTCTGAAATCATCATCGAAGTAAATAAGGTTCTAATTTTCTACTGGACATTCATTGTTTTCATGAATTGATGAGATAAAATATCGACATTGTACAAACAGAAGTATGGCGCTACGTCGACGTACGCCGAAAACAAAATACATACCAACCATGTGACTGACACGATGGATTGTATTCTTAATTAAATGATGTAAACATGAACACTAACATCACAATGTATCAGACACAACTGGCTATCGTGAAGTTTTGAATAACACGACAAACACAAAAATACTGTTTATTTAATTAATTGTACAAACAATACGGAACGATGCCTACGCAATGTCATAACATAAAGATGAAAAGCCGAAGTCCATGCAGTACAAAAACTGTCAACCTAGCCTAAAAAGATAAGCAAAAAAATATATGTGCCTTTTATATAAAGAAGAAAGCATTTTATATGAAAACAAGAAAACACAATATAAAGAACTGCATCATTTTATTCTATTGTGATCGATACTGTCTGTATTAAAGTATTGTTTGTAAGATGGAAATACTTGTATAAGCAAATATATGTGGGCAGATTAGTTCCGGGATTTGCACAGGAATCGTTGCTGCCGAAATTAGATTGATTTGTGTACATATACTTGCCGACACCAATATCGCCGTATAATTACAATCCTAATTTGAATGTATTTGGAATGAAATGTAGTCAATTAAACACACATGCCGTGGCTACACAATTATTGCACCCTTAGTAAGTAAGTAAGTAAGTAAGTAAAGACTTTATTTAACGAGGCTACACATTTGGTTACCCAATCTTCCATGTGGGCCCTTATATTGTAATGAACTATCCACTATTTATCGAAATAGATAGTGAATGATATTTTTAAAGTGCGCCGCGGAGCATAATTTTAATTACCATAGTAACCGCCACATACTCGGAAAAAGATATATGATCTTAAAATTTGCAAATCAATTCAAATTACGTTGTTTTAAAGTATGTGTGGTTTTTACTGAATTCGGTCTAAAACTTAAAAATGGCAGGCACAGTCTACGAACTTTTTGATACCACCTCGTATTATTATGCGTGATAGTATTATCATTTTATTTAATGATCCACTTTGTCAGTGCATTGTTGTAAACAACATGGCTGTGTGTTTCAGCACTATTTGATATATCAGTGTCCAACGAATATAATAAAAATATATAGTTTCACCTTTTACAAAGACATAACAGGTAAATATATAGCTTACGCGTTTGAGAGTAATTGAAGCTACAGGCACCATCATAACTGCGTTCGCTGTATGACCTCTTTTTGTTCAATATTGAAATTTCACGTAACTATGTTACAAATAAACAAACCAAGATAATGATGCTGTCTTAATTTGCTCAGTACACTTGATGTTTGACAATATGCTTGGTAGACGCTGGTGCTTGACGTATAAAGCATAGTTCAGTGGACAAGTAATGAACATAATTATATCCGACTTTATCACTATTTACATTGCTTATGGACGATATTTATTTCTCTTAACACTAATGATTTGTAAGGTATACTCATTCAAACCATGTTCATTAGCACACAAGGGTAACATCTTACGTGATTACTTTAGTTATGATTGACTAGTACAACTCTGTTTTGTGGACACTCCCTTTCTACATGTGATATATGTTTTCACATACGTTATTAAAATGTTAACGTCCTCTTACATTTACGAGTATGTACTAGTTACACTTATTAATGCTTAGCTTACTATAAAAAATGCTGATGATTTGCATGGCGATTAAATACAATGTAATATGACTCTAACGTAAATTGACACTTATATTTAATGACAATTAAACAAAGATTTAACGGTGTAGGGGTGAAATTGCATACTTTATAGACGCACAAGAGTAAAAATCGTCAATTAACATGAAAATCTGCCATATTTATACGATATAGTAGAGCGTTTTATAATTCAGTTAGCAATAGTTCAGAAAGTATTTGACATAATTTTATCTCGCTGCTTAATACCCTTTATATATCGTCTAGCAGACGGTCATAATAAACGACTAATTGTTTCCATAGAATAAGACTTCAAGGAGTAATTATTCCACAGTAAACAACAGTGTTTTATAAATATATAGAACCGTGTTGAAAAAACAACTCGAAGACAATGGGACAAGGAAGGTGGCAACCTACATGTAAACAGCGAAGCATAGAAGACATAAAAAAGATTACACATCACAATTACACGATATTGGATATCCATGTAAAGACATTTTTTGACGTCATTCAATTAACGTCAGTGAACTTTAATAAAACATACATCACCATCTTTTAATCATAGTGCCTCACATTCACTGAGAGGATATTTTTGTCTTCTGTTTGTGTTCGTCATATTGTGTTTTATGATATCATTAATGTTTCTGGTGACGAAAAAGCGCACTCATAACTTCTAGAACAGTTGAAACCAACCAGCAATTATTGTGTTTCGAATAACTCACAATTCACCGAGACCTCACATTACGACGGCGTAAACTTTGCATGGTTTTAATGATTAAGGTTATGTACAAGTGGTATGTTATCGCGAGAACTTCCTACACAACTGCTTTTCAAAGCATATTGGAGAAACAGAAAGTTAAATACATGTTATTCTAAAATAATTTGTGCGGCACCTTAACATTCATCCTAGGACATTTTCAACAGCTTGCAAAACTGTGTAAAAGATGATAATATACATATTCTTCTACTTGCAATTAAATCGAGATTGGGAATAGAAATAACAGCAATAATTAATCACGGCAAAAGAGGCTTCTCGAAAATATTGACATACCTGCCAATAGTTTGAAAATATGACAATGTTATTTTATAAAGAGGCATGTTTTGCTTTCACAATAGGTTGGCTACATATACATGCGTACCCTTGTGGCATACCCGTACCACATGGTATGTGACGTATGTTTGGCAATGAATTTTTCAACAAATGAAAACAAACCAACAATTATTGCTCGAAACCAACTGAAATTGTATTGTACATCACAATTATTGTTTGTTGACAGATCTCAATATCGGCTTTAGCGTCGAATATGTATCTTTGTTATCAAACTAAACATCTTATGTGTATGCCTACATTGCATATCACCATGACAATATGTCATATCGAATGGCTTTAAGAAATGATACAGTGTAGGCCACATCACGTGTTCACTGAAATCATCATCAAAGTAAATAAGGTTCTCATTTTCTAGTTGACATTTAATACTTACATGGAATTATTGGTGGAATAAAGGAACGACATTGTACAAATAGACGCATGACGCTACTGTCGTCGGACGTCAAAACATTATTCATACGTGACAGTTGACCGACACGGAGGTTGATAGTCTTAATTATACGATGTAAATATGAACAATACTATCACAATTTATCAGATACAACTGACGTGAAGTTTGGAATAACAAGACAAACAAAACAATATGAGGAAATCGGACAGGAAAGGCCGATCACCAAAAACTTTAGCAACAAAATATAACGAAATATGCTGCATTATTATTTTGTCTTTCAGCATGGCTGTTATTTCTGTTTGCAATTATGGTAGTATGTTGAATAATAGATAATTAATAATACGGAATTGCATCAGTGATAGTCGAGTGTGACTATATTCATGTCGCCTCCGTCTACAGTGTGCAATTCGTATATATATATACGTAGTCCAGAAACACTGATTAGCCTTCTATAAAGGATAGTAATACAAGTTGTATGCATAAAAGAGAATCATTTTATTCCATTGTTTGCGACACTGTCTGTAATAATGTATTTGTTGTCAGACGGAAAGACGTATATGCGGGCACAATAGTTCAAGGATTCGCTCAGGAATCTTTCCAGTCTAATTAATTAGATTGATTTGTGTACATGTACTTGCCGGCACCGTTGTCGGCGCAGGATTACAACCATAATTTGGATCAATTTGAAATGAAAATAGAGTTAATTAAACCAACATGCCGTGCATCATCGTTATTTGCCAAGAACAATCCAATGATTAGTGAAATAGGAATCCGTCACGGCGGGGAAATAGTTAAATTAAATTTTCTAACCGTTTAAAATTAGCCTTCGATATTGACAGACGCTATGTAAGTAGGTACACACATATTTTCATAGCACAATTTATGAGAGGTATTCTTTTGAGAAGTCCATCAAACATAACTCTCGTGAGATAACCTATTGACAATTTGTCCAGACAATAAATGAGTTATGATGATATTTCCCAAGTGACATTGACCAAACTCATCAGTATACAGCAAGGCTCGCGTAGTGCGTTATGTACGTGGTATGTCGGCCATTTCCATTTAGCAAAACCTGACGGGGTATGATTAAAATATGTAAATAGAACCGATAACTATTTGAAAACATGACGCAAAACGAATATTTTCACGGAAATATTAACTTGTTTTTTTCCCTTTTATACTAAACTAGACTCTACGCGAATAATTGCATAATTAAATATTACTAATTGAATTCATTTATTTTTCTAGCTATTTACGGAGTTCGATTATTGACAATGTATGAATGCTCATTATTTGTCACTGTTTATTATAATTAGTGGGCTTTGTTGTATGTGTGGTTTTGTCCAGTGTGGGATAACTTGAAAGCATGTTGGTAAGCATCTGCCTGATTCGAGCGTTTCTATGTAAATGCACAAAAATGTCAGACAGTGTTACAATGTTGCTTACACGCCTCTTTTGATTGAATGATATTTGGACTTTCATCGTTACGCACAATACTAGTAGTATAACATACAACTAGAATTCTACAAATATATGAAGCTGATTTAGTGGTAGCAATCATGTCAAAATAATTGTTCATCAGAGGAATAAACTAATTGAAAACAGTTTTATATCGCTATCCTTATAGGTGGCAGATCCAACTCTATAAGGTATACTACAACATATGTAAGCAGCTGCATAATTCGTTTACTCGTCCACAGATAATGAAGATATTATGTCGCATTATGTGTAAGTTTTGATAATTAGTAACCAAAAAAGTATACAAAAAATATACGGTAAATATGACTAAGAAAGCACACTTTAACTACTAAGATGCATTGCGCTGTCCTGAAGAAACAAGATGCCGAAACAGTCAAAAAATTCTGCCGCTATGCTATCATAGTTTGTATTCGCATTTTTAATGCGCTATTTCTTATCGCTGTTCGAATTTCTTCTACATTCTAGCATCTTTTTGTAACTTCGGCAATGTCTTGATAGATCATTTTTAAATTTCTCATTGCAATAAATGGATCCTACCAAGTCCTTAAAAAGATAGAAAGGTTAGGGTCTAAAATATAAATATAACGAGACAGCAGTCATACAAGTGAACAAATGGTGGTCGCATAGCGTGTAATATAAACAATACAACCTAAATGAAGGAAAGGGAGATCGAGTCGTATGATTGACATACTGTCCTAGAGAAGTTAGGTTAAACAATAGCTTAGATTTCCCATGTGAGAAACTATACATCAAGACAAGACGGCTATCATTCTTGATACATTGTTTCCCATGAGCAATATAATTATGCAGATGGTCACTTCTGAGATCAAATTTAATCTTTTAATGTTTGACAAAGACAGTTATCGTAGGCATATATCTTGGTGGTTCTTACTATATTCTCTAAAAGTTCAGAGTGACGGAGATGGGCAAACAACACTGTTCTGTATAGGCGGTGTACGAACTGTTCATTCTTTCATAGACATTGTATTATACTGATGAAATTGTACGTGTACTTAATACATGTATTGAGCAAATGAAAGGCGATCATAGTTATAATAAGTGATACATTACATGTAAGTAATATCATTCATTTCCTAAAGTATATACTATTGCACTGTTGTTCAGTATGCGTGTATTGCACTACTTGTCTCGTCCTTTTGTATCCACTAAACATTGCCGTGACAGCATCTGTCTACAGTTGAATTTGATCTGATGGATTGTCTGGAATTTTGATGAATGGATGAATGTAGTATTTGCAATATGCCATAGATATACACAAATATGATTGAGTATCATACATCGAAGTATACACAAAAGGTATAATTATTAGAACATAGTGTTGCCAAACGTTAAGTCGTTGAACAAAACAAGAATAATATAACTGTGAATGAGTTTAAATGCACGCCCAGTTCTCACTTTCTAACGGAAGCAAGCATAAGTTATTTCGATGAACTTGGTCTTTCTTTTTTTCTGGACGTTAATAAATAGTATGCATGACGTACTCTATAATTTTGAGAATGCATTTGCTATACCGAAGCGTTGTACTTATTGGTAACGTGATTCGCACAGTTTGTGACGTGTGTTCTATTCATCAACTGATCAGAAATAAGCTGCCAGGCTTCAAAAATAGGGCTCTTCTAAAGAACGAACTAAATCAGTATCTTCTTTTGAATTATATGACAGAGGAGAAAGCCTTCTGAAACCTACAATTGACTAACCTAGCATTTAAACACTGACGCTTTGGTAAAATGTTCATGAACTGGTTTTATATGTAAATACCATGCGTGTTCCAGTACTATTAGATACATGGATTGCAAGTAAACCCAATGGAAAACATATAATATACTATTAGGCAGGGTTTGGATTACTTAAAATTTGATTAGTTGATAAACACGCAGCTATTTCTAGATGCTAGACAGAGATAATTTAAATATAATGAGTGTGCAATGATCAAGGTTATGAGAACGTTCGTTTCTATTTCCACGAATTTGATATAACTGTTCAAGAAGTCTTGCTGCACTCATTACAGAATTTACAATGATACCCTGACAAACAAGCTATTCGAGGGATTTCAACGAACTATGTGATGTTTTATAAGAGGTACATAAGGATTAGTGTTGTTTTATGTGTATATCGACTACTCATGACCATGTTGCATGCATTAAAATATCAATTTGACAAAATAAATATTAAGATATTGATTACAATTGATGGACAACTTAAACCAATATTAAGGGCCTATATCGACATTTCGATCGCTTATTCAACTATATAATAACAGGAAAAGAACTTGAAGAACAAGAACTACCGATTTTACAAACTGGTCTGCTAGTTTTACAATTTTGAAGTTAGTCTTGTATTGTTTTCTTATCGAGTTTGTTATAATTATAACCTCGCCACAGCCGTTTGGCTAGATAAAATCATTTATATTTCAAACTGTATCTCAATCTATGCCTTTCAAATGCTAGCATGCTAGACAAACCTAGCTACCGAGTACATTAACCCGAACACATGCACGAGTAATATATCCATATGCTCTACTTTGTTGACAAGAACTGCATATAACCAGTTATCGCAGTTTATTGCAATTACTAGTACCTAAATACATTGTACAAACCGAATTCCTCAAAACAATTTGTGAGCGAAATTGATCTGCGACGGTCCAAAACAGACATTCTCATGAGATAGCCTCTTGACAAACTGTCCAGTCAATAAATGAGTTATGATGATTGTCTACATTGCGTGTCAGACATTTATTTGCACGTATTTCCCAAGTGACATTGACTTAACACATCAACACACAGCTAGGCCGGTATGGTATGTTGTGTAATACATCACAGGGTATGTCAGGCATCAGTATTTGCACATATTGACCAGGTATGATTACCAGGGCAAAGGTGAATTAATGCCTGATAATGCTAATTAGTGATGCCCATGCCATTTAGTAGTTTGTGCGAAATGAAATAGTCTGCCCAAACCATATTCAACTGCAATACAATTAACTGACTGGGTTTTGGTCAATAAAGTGTTACCTTTAATAGGATATATTAATTGCAATGCTAGTACTTGGTCTCAACTTAAGTGTCGATGCTGTGTGTTTGAGAGCAGTGACATAATACACGTCAAATAATAGTAGTTGTTTTGAATTAATGTACCGATAAATTATACGTACATTACACTAACATATTCACCGAGTCCAACCGTTAAGTGCGTGTAGACGGCTAAAACACGTGGCTAGTCGGCTTTCTACTGATAGAAACCCGAACAAAGGAAAATAAACAATTGCCATTTTTGCAATTATACCCCTAACTTTTGAGAAATGACCGAGGATGATATTGGCCGCTTACTAAAACATTGCCTATATTTTATTTACTTTGAGTGATGAGTGCGTTGAAGGATCGAAAGTCAAATCTTGACACCCTTAAAATTTAATAAATTTAATAAATCTCACCTGGAACAATCAGATATTTGACATGTTTACACAGATGCAACAATATCCGAAACGACTTAAATATTAGTATGTCAAAGTTCCGCGTACGATGTGTATTGTTTCACAAAGATATAATGCTAGCAATATCAGAAAATTGTGTATAATATTTTAAACCAGGGTTGTCTCTTTGTTGTATAAGTATCGCTTTAAGCAACGTCCCGGTACGATTACCTACTATAGTATCGCTTTAACCGACTTACTAATGTATTGTTGAAGAATATAACGCATTACTGAATTAATCAATTCTCTCTTTAACATTTTTTAATCACTAAATAATTCTTTTTAGTGAAGATATTGTGGTTGTTTGCTAAGCAAATGATGGTTTCCTCAGAACTTGCACCAATACACAGTGACTGAGTAACAAAAATTAAAATAAAAAAATAAACATTTCAATCGTTATCGTCAGCGTTAATTATATTTTTACGTTGAACTTTATACTTTAAAGTGACTTTAATGTTAATTGCACGATAGTTAAGAAAAATATCACTCACAACCTGTTATACATTCACACTTTGAACATGCAACAAATTATATGGATTATCTTCATTGCAACTGATTCCGAACAATGGTAACCGATTCTAAGCACGTATAAATAAACTGTCTGTGTTAGTTTTGTTTTGATGTATTTCTCAGATTCAACTTTGTGCACAATACTTCAAGCAAGGCATCGTTGCATTGATAATTACTTCTATCAGATCTCACGGACAAAATATAATAGTGATTCACCACCTTCAGTAACCTAATAGACGTAAATGTATTATACAACTTTCTAGTACAAGCTTCACAATCAGTTATCTCCCTATTGGTAGCATTCAACAAAGCAGTACAACTGTAAGTTAACGTTTTAATTCTGACAAACGCCAAGAACACGCCCATCGTGCTGCACAGGAGAATGCATTGTTTAACAATCAAGGAAAATGTATTTCAAAAGACTTCTGATAATCATATCTTCTGGTTCGATTAATTGTTGATTCTATGGATCTTTTTTTCAACCACCCTGCTAAATAGTGGGCCAAATTATGTATACGTTTGTAAATGGTAAACTGAACGTTAGAACGTGGCTTTTGAACTCGAATAAATATATTCGTTGTTTTTGCAATGTAGTCAATGATGAAATTCTTCTCATTGTGTTTTGATTGAATTTTGAGTAGTCTTTTTATCGTTCGGGTATGTATTGGGTATTGAACCATGAACTTGGGGTAACGTTATATGTCTTTGTTTTCAATAGAGCTTTAGTGAAGTGCTATTCCAATACATTACATTTTTCTAAAATACGACACTTAATCTTGTTAGGGTATTATTAAAATATTCCAATACAGTCGTAAACAATTTGTCAACATAACGATTATTTTCCCGGAAGTATTTCCTTGTTTTTACTCTTATACAACACTTCTTGCGTAATTGAAGAATTAAATAAATGACTTCATTCATTTTTCTAGATATTAACGACGTTTAATTATTGACCATGTATGAGTGCTCATTTGATATTTGTCACTGTTCATTACATTGTATAATTGACGGTCTTGGTTGTTGGTGGAGTTTTGTCCAGTGTAGGTTATTTTGAAACCTTGACATACTGAGCGTCAAATGTTCCGCACAACTAATATATAATCATCTTACACAAAGACGTCTTACGTATTTGCAACATAATATCGCGTTCGCTGATTGACCTTTTATTGATCAAAAGAAAACTACTGTTGATGTACGTGGGGTTATCCAAAAGTTCGTGGACTTTTGCTCTAAAACTTTAATCTTAAGTCAGATCAGTATGAAAATTACCATACAGTGACAACAATCTATTACAAACAATTACCTCAAAACATTTTTATAAAGATCCATTTGTATGAAGAGTAACAAGTCGCCATAGTAACACAAAAATGCGTTAGCGGCGCACTGCTGGTTTTTTTCCAGTCAAATGCGTTACGTTATTGTCGATTGTTACAGTGTTTCTTCATTTAAAAATACAAAAAATGCGTCCTCATGTTAAGTAATGTCATACCGATATTTTGGTATAATTTAAAGGTTGTATCGCATATATTCGTCATTTTATGAGCATGAGGGTTAATGTTGGCATATAAAATTCAACGTAAAATATGACGTCACAAGATATCATTTACAGTCGCAAAATAATTCGATTATATATACAGCTAGGGGAACCCGCAAGGAAGACAACAATTGTTTGGCAAATTAAGTATGAACCCTTCTGCATTGTATTCAATTGTTTTTTACGGCATAAATAGTTAACAGACAGTCAGGGTGGTGTGACAGACGATGCATGTTAAAAGGCACAAAACTGACGTTCAACGAATGAGCCTTATGTTGGTTAGAATCGACCGTCCTAGGTATTAGAGAAAAAATCCACTTGTAGAGATAAAAACGACACAATTCAGTTCACATCGACAGAACGAGTGTGTTTGCATATTATAAGTATACAGCTGATTACGGGAACGAAGTACAACTTCTTTACAGCGTTTAAGAGCTTCATGAAATGATTAAGTCGAAAGGGCGACGTCATATGTCATTTCTGAGCATGCGCCGGGTATGCCTACTACGCATGCTTACGAATGCTATATTTATGTTATTTTTAATTATATCCGTATGATATTTAGTATACGTGTTCAATATAAATCAATTTTACAGGGACCATAGATTCGTAGCTTTAAGTAAAACAGTTTTTTAATAAGAGCACAAGTCCACGAACTTTTGGATAACCCCACGTATGTTACAAATAAACACAAAGAGATAATGATTGTCTCTTAATTTTATCGGCCAGCAACAATTGACGTTTGACACTTTGCTTGATAGACGCTGAACATTGACGTACATGTATATAACAAGATTAAGAGGACACGTAATGAACATAATTTTAGCTTTATTCGTCACTATACAATTTTGTATTAACGATATTTAACATGTTTTCATTACGCTAATGGTGTGTAAGGTATACTTAAACCAAACATATTCATTAGCACACGAGGTTTAAACTTTGCATGATTAGTTTAGTTACGAAGAACCAGTACCACACCGTGTTATGGACAAGTCATTACCGATATATGTTTGTCATATACATTATCAAGATGTTAACTTCTTCTGACAAGCAGTCATGTACGATTATGTAGTAACAATGGTTATTATTCTAAAAGCTGTTTTCTTGTATGACGCTTAAACATAATGCTTTACAATGTATGACTCTCACGTAGACTAATATTTATATTTAGTGACAATTAAAACAGCGATGTACCGTCAATTAACCGTGATGTCTGTCATAAAGGATTAAGTATACTGTTTTATCATTCAATTAGTACCAATTTAGAAGGAAGCAGCTGTAACATAATTATTCCTTGCATCTTATTATTCCTTATAACGTCTAGCAGACGATCATAACAAACGATTAATATTTTGAACAGCTTACATTGAATTCCTGGAAGGCTAGAATTATAAGATAATAGAAAGTACCGTTTTTACGCTAATAATGCACTTAGTCTTTACAGATAATTGTAATATTAATAAAAAGTGATATTAATAAATAGTGATATTCAAGAGTAATTACCCGTCTGCAATGATTGAAATTATTATTTTGGTGAATAACATCGCATGTGATTCGTTAATTTCCGACTGTAGTCACATTTAGCCAAACACAAACAATACATTATCGTATTATATTTTATCTACTTATTTACAAGGTATGCGAACATCAACGCACTTTACGGAATAAATATTGTATTTCATAATATTAACTTAATATATTCATTAACGGAACTACAATTTAAAACAAAACTTTTATATACCTATCGATGCACTTCATTTTATAAAGTTTGCCATAATGTACTGACAATTGCTTCTATTCGAGATATATTAGATTCACATCCATGCACTGTCAAGATAAATAGACACAGCACAATTACACAAAATGACTGGTAATCAAACAATTACATAGTCGTAAAACGGTGCATCTGTTGAATTAAGACGATAAGCGTACAATAGCATTTCTCCATTGATGTAGATCTTGATGAAAGGAGTAAATTGTCTTTGAACGACCTGTCTGAAGGTATGCAAATGATTGGTTAAGGAATATACACTGTGTTGTGCTGTCATATCGAGCCAGTGGTAATTGTTGTGGTCAGTAATGCGACGTTATTTAATTAATAAATCAGACATGCAAATGACCAATGATCCAATAATTAATATATCGTATATAATAGTTTTGAAACATTTTTCATGAAAAAACAGATCAAAGAAAATTGGACAGAGAGGACAGCATCCTAAACAGCCAAGTCAGCACAGAAACTATAAAAGCATCGTACACCATAATTATTCCACACTCTGTCCAGCAAGATATCAGGGAAACGACATAAATCGCCGAAACAACACCATGCAGTTTCACCGCTTACGAAATTATTAACGTGTTGGTAATTGTTCAAGTGATGTAATTGAGAAAAAGTGTTATACGTAATACACCGAAATAATAATGCCATAAATATCAAGCAATTAATTCGTTTCGTGCTGTAATGATTATATCGCAGACCCATCAATATCAAGTTTTACAAAGAACTAACCATAATTCATAACTTTATTCTATCCATCTTAGCAAACTTTATATTGGCTGAAGGAATGACAGAAGATAAAAAACAATGTCGGTTAATGTAACTCAAGCTGACGTTTATCATATAGACCAGTTATTGGATATTCGTGTAATGACACTTGTTGACGTCATTCAGTTAAAGACAGAGTCCTGTGATAAAACATACATCACCATCATGTAATTTAAGTACCTTATTGTGATCTCAATATTACTGAGAGGATATGTTTGTCTTCAGTTTTTCACCTAGTGTTTTATGATCTCATTGATGTTTCTGGTGACGAAAAAGCGAACTCATAACTTCAAGAACAGTAGAGACCAACCATCAATTAATGTGTTTAGAATAACTCACAATTCACTGAAGCCTCACATTACGACGGCGTAAACTTTGCAGGGTTTTTATGATTTAGGTTACGTACCAGTGGTATGCGTTCGCGAGAGCTCACTAAACAACTGTTTTCAAAGTTAACAAAAAGTTAAATGATTCTAAAATAATTTGTGCTGCACCTTAACATTCATCCTACTAAATCTGGTAAGATAATATATAACAAGTATTAATCGTTGTCAGATCTCAATCTCGGCTTAAGCGTCGAAGATGTATCTTTGTTATCAAACTAAACATCTTATTTGTATGCCTACATTGCATATCACCATGACAATATGTCATATCGAATGGCTTGAAGAAATGATACAGTGTAGGCCAAATCCCGTGTTCACGGAAATCATCATCAAAGTAAATAAGGTTCGCATTTTCTAGTCGACATTTAATACTAATATGGAATCATTGGTGGAATAAAGGAACGACATTGTACAAATAGACGCATGGTGCTACTGTCGTCGGACACTGTCGTCGGACGTCAAAACATTATTTATACGTGACAGTTGACCGACACGGAGGTTGATAGTCTTAATTAAACGATGTAAATATGAACAATACTATCACAATTTATCAGATACAACTGACGTGAAGTTTGGAATAACAAGACAAACAAAACAATATGAGGAAATCAGACAGGGAAGGCCGATCACCGAAAACATTAGCAACAAAATATAACGAAATATGCTGCATTATTATTTTGTCTTTCAGCATGGCTGTTATTTCTGTTTGCAATTATGGTAGTATGTTGAATAATAGATAATTAACAATAGGGAATTGCATCAGTGATAGTCGAGTGTGACTATATTCATGTCGCACCCGTCTACAGTGTGCAATTCGTATATAGATATACGTAGTCCAGAAACACTGATTAGACTTTTATAAAGGATAGCAATACAAGTTTTATGCATAAAAGAGAATCATTTTATTCCATTGTTTGCGACACTGTCTGTATTAATGTATTTGTTGTCAGACGGCACAATAGTTCAAGGATTTGCACAGGAATCCTTCCAGTCGAATTAATTAGATTGATTTGTGTACATGTACTTGCCGGCACCGTTGTCGGCGCAGGATTACAACCATAATTTGGATCAATTTAAAATGAAAATAGAGTTTATTAAACCAACATGCCGTGCATCATCGTTATTTGCCAAGAACAATCCAATAATTAGTGAAATAAGAATCCGTAACGGCGGGGAAATAGTTAAATTAAATTTTCTAACCGTCTTAAATTAGCCTAGTACGATATTGACAGACGCTATGTAAGTAGGTACACACATATTTTCATAGCACAATTTATGAGAGGTATTTTTTTGAGAAGTCCATCAAACATAACTCTCGTGAGATAACCTATTGACAATTTTTCCAGACAATAAATGAGTTATGATGATATTTCCCAAGTGACATTGACCAAACGCATCAGCATACAGCAAGGCTCGCGTAGTGCGTTATGTACGTGGTATGTCGGCCATTTCCATTTAGCAAAACCTGACAGGGTATGATTAAAATATGTAAATAGAACCGATAACTATTTGAAAACATGACGCAATACGAATATTTTCACGGAAATATTAACTCGTTTTTTTCCTTTTATACTAAACTAGACTCTACGCGAATAATTGCATAATTAAATATTATTAATTGAATTCATTTATTTTTCTAGCTATTTACGAAGTTCGATTATTGGCAATGTATGAATGCTCATTATTTGTCACTGTTTATTATAATTAGTGGGCTTTGTTGTATGTGTGGTTTTGTCCAGTATGGGATAACTTGAAACCATGTTGGTAAGCATCTGCCTGATTCGAGCGTTTCTATGTAAATGCACAAAAATGTCAGACAGTGTTAAAATGTTGCTTACACGCCTCTTTTGATTGAATGATATTTGGACTTTCATCGTATCGCACAATACTAGTATTTCAACATACAACTGGAATTCTACAAATCTACGAAGCTGATCAAGTTGTAGCAGTCATGTCAAAATAATTGTTCATAAGAGGAATAAACTAATTGAATACAGTTATATATCGCTATCCTTATTGGTGACAGATCCAACTCTATAAGGTATACTACAACATATGTAAGCAGCTGCATAAGTCGTCCACAGATAATGAAGATATAATGTCACATTATGTGTAAGTTTTGATATTTAGTAACCGAAAAAGTATACAAAAAATATACGGTAAATGTGACTAAGAAAGCACACTTTAACTACTAAGATGTATTGCGCTGTCCTGAAGAAACAAGATGCCGAAACAGTCAAATAGTCGCTATGCTATCATAGTTTGTATTCGCATTTTTAATGCGCTATTTCTTATCGCTGTTCGAATTTCTTCTACATTCTAGCATCTTTTTGTAACTTCGGCAATGTCTTGATTGATCATTTTTTAAATTTCTCATTGCAATAAATGGATCCTACCAAGTCCTTAAAAAGATAGAAAGGTTAGGGTCTAAAATATAAATATAACGAGACAGCAGTCATACAAGTGAACAAATTGTGGTCGCATAACGTGTAATATAAACAATACAACCTTACTTAAGGAAAGGAAGATCGATTCGTATGATTGACATACTGTCCTAGAGAAGTTAGGTTAAACAATAGCTTAGATTTCCCATGTGAGAAACTATGCATCAAGACAAGACGGCTATCATTCCTGATATATTGTTTCCCATGAGCAATATATGCAGATGGTCACTTCTGAGATCAAATTTCATCTCTTAATGCTTGACAAAGACAGTTATTGTAGGCATATATATTGGTGGTTCTAACTATATTCTCTAAAAGTTCAGAGTGACGGAGATGAACAAACAACACTGTTCTGCAAAGGCGGTGTACGAACTGTTCATTCTTTCATAGACATTGTATTATACTGATGAAATTATACGTGTACTTAATACATGTATTGAGCAAATGAAAGGCGATCATAGTTATAATAAGTGATACATTACATGTAGGTAATATCATT
Organism: Spisula subtruncata; assembly: GCA_963678985.1. Lineage (NCBI taxonomy): Eukaryota > Metazoa > Mollusca > Bivalvia > Venerida > Mactridae > Spisula > Spisula subtruncata. The sequence goes on along the minus strand of OY787669.1, from coordinate 26,236,725 downwards.
CATTTCCTAAAGTATATACTATTGCACTGTTGTTCAGTATGCCTGTAATGCACTACTTGTCTCGTCCTATTGTATCCACTAAATATTGCCGTGACAGCATCTATCTACAGTTGAATTTGATCTGATGGATCGTCTGGAATTTTGATGAATGTATAAATGGAGTATTTGCAATATGCCATAGATATACACAAATATGATTGAGTATCATACATCGAAGTCAATGAAAACACAAAAGGTATAATTATTAGAACATAGTGTTGCCAAAAGTTACGTCGTTAAACAAAACAAGAATAATATAACTGTGAATGAGTTTGAATGCAGGCCCAGTTCTCACTTTCTAACGGAAGCAAGCATCAGTTATTTCGATGAACTTGGTCTTTCTTTTTTCTGAACGTTAATAGATAGTATGCATGACGTACTCTATAATTTTGAGAATGCATTTGTTATACCGAAGCGTTGTACTTATTGGTAACGTGGTTCGCACAGTTTGTGACGTGTGTTCTATTCATCAACTGATCAGAAATAAGCTGCCAGGCTTCAAAAAGAGGGCTCTTCTAAAGAACGTACTAAATCAGTATCTCCTTTTGAATTATATGACAGAAGAGAAAGCCTTCTGAAACCTCCAATAGACTAACCTAGCATTTAAACTCTGGACTTGGTAAAATGTTCATGAACTTGTTTTATATGTAAATTCCATGCGTGTTCCAGTACTATTAGATACATGGATTGCAAGGAAAACCAATGGAAAACATAGAATATACTATTAGGCAGGTTTTGGAGTACTTTCAATTTGATTAGTTGATAAACACGCAGCTATTTCTAGATGCTAGACAGAGATAATTTAAATATAATTAGTGTACAATGATCAAGGTTATGAGAACGATCGTTTTTATTTCCACGAATTTGAAATAACTGTTCAAGAAGTCTTGACGTACTCATTACAGAATTTACAATGATACCCTGACAAACAAGCTATTCGAAGGATTTCAACGAACTATGTGATGTTTTATAAGAGGTACATAAGGATTAGTGTTGTTTTATGTGTATATCGACTACTCATGACCATGTTGCATGCATTAAAATATCAATTTGACAAAATAAATATTAAGATATTGATTACAATTGATGGACAACTTAAACCAATATTAAGGGCCTATATCGACATTCCGATCGCTTATTCAACTATATAATAACAGGGAAAGAACTTGAAGAACAAGAAGTACTGATTTTACAAACAGGTCTGCCAGTTTTACAATTTTGAAGTTAGTCTCGTATTGCAATCTTATCGAGCTTGTACGTGTACATGTGTATATTTTAAATATAACCTCACCGCAGCCGTTCGGCCAAATACTTGTTTTATATTTCAAACTATATCTCAATCTAGGCGTTTCAAATGCATTCAAATCGACAAACCTAGCTTCTGAGTACATTAACACGAACACATGCACGAGTAATAGATGCATATGCTCAACTTTGCTGACAGGAACTGCATATAAGCAGTTGTCGAAGTTTATTGCAATTACTAGCACATGTACCTAAATACATTGTACAAAACAAATTCCTCAATACAATTTGTGAGCGAAATTCATTTGCGGCGGTCCAAAAACAAACATTCTCATGAGATAGCCTATTGACAAACTGTCCAGTCAATATATGAGTTATGATGATTGTCTACATTGCGTGTCAGACATTTATTTGCACTTATTTCCCAAGTGACATTGACCTAACGCATCAACACAAAGTTAGACCCGTATGGCATCACAAATTGTATCGGGCATTAGTATTTGCAAATTTTGACCGGGTATGATTACCAGGATGAGGTTGAACTTATGTTAAGTGTTGTGCTTTATAATGCTAATTATTAATACCGATGCCATTTAATAGTCCGTGCAAAATAAACTAATGTGCCCAAAAGATACTCAACTGCAATCCAAGTAGTTGAGTGGGTTTCGGTCAATAAAATGTTATCTTTAATAGGACATATCAATTGCGTTGATAGTACTTAGTATCGTTTTATGTAATGAGTGCGTTGCAGGATTGAATGCCAAATCAAACAATTGACGTACATCTCGTCACCAATAAAATTAAATAAACTTCACATTTGACTTTTTTACACATCTGCAACAATATCCGAAACGACGTAAATATAAGTATATATAAAGGTGTTGTGTTTCATGAAGATATTAAGATCGCAATATCAGACAGTTCTGTATAATTATTTAAACCAGGATTTTCTCTTATGATGGGTACATGGTATAAGTAACTCTTTAAGCAACGTCTCGGTACGATTACCTATTATAGTATCGCTTTAACATACTAACTGAGCATTTTCCAAGAATAAAACGTATTACTGAATTAATCAATGATCTCATTAACCTTGTTTGATCACCATATAATACTTTTGAGTTAAGGTATTGTGTTTGTTGACTTAGCTAATAATGGTTTTCTCAGAACTAACACCAACAAAAATGACTGGGTAACAACAATCAAAATAATACATATACCTTTTTTATCATTATCGTCAGCGTAAAATGTATTTTTACGCCCAGACTGTAAACTGACTTTCACGTTAAGTGCACGATAATTAAGAAAAATATCACATACTAACTGTTATACATTCACACTTTGAACATACAACATATGCCATGGTTTATCTTCATTTTAATTGAATCCGAACAATGGAATCCGATTCTAAGAACGTTTAATTAAACTGTCCGTGTTGAACTAGTTGTGTTTTTTACGTATTTCTTACATTCAACTTTGAGAACAATGCATCAAGCAATGCATTGTTGCAATGATAATTACTTCCATCAGTTTTCTCTGACAAAACATGATAGTGATTCACCACCTTCAGTAACCTAATAGTCGTAAATGTATTATACAACTTTCTAGTTCAATCTTCAAAATCAGTTACCTCCCTATTGGTAGCATTCAACAAAGCAGTACAACTGTAAGTAAATTTTTTAATTCTGACAAACGCCAAGAACACGCCAATCGTGCTGCACAGGAGTATGCATTGTTTAACAATCAAGGAAGATGTAATTCAAAAGACTTCTGATAATTATATTTTCTGTTTCGATTAAATGTTAATTATATGGATCTTTTCACTGCCCTGCCTACTCTTTGGTGGTCGAATTATGTATGCTTTTGTAAATAGTAATTAAAAGTAAGAACGTGGCTTTTGAACTCAAACAATTATGTTTGTTGTTTTCTTCAATGTAGTCAATGATCAAATTATTCGCATTGTGTTGTGATTGAATTGTGAGCAGACTTTTAATCGTTCGGTGTTGTGTTGGGTATTGAACCATGAACTTTGGGTGACGTTACATGTCTTTGTTTTCTATAGAGTGTTAGTGAAGTGCTATTCCAATACATTATATTAACTTAAAGTACGACACTTAATTTTGTTAGGGTATGATAAAAATATTTAAATACAGCCGTAAACAATTTGTCAACATGACGAATATTTTCCTGGAATTATTAGCTTGAGTTTACTCTTTTACTACACTACTTGCATAATTAAATAATTGACTTCATTCATTTTTTTAGATATTAACGACGGTCAATTATTTGACCATGTATGATTGCTCATTTGATATATGTCACTGTTCATAACATTGTTTAATTGGTGGTCTTTGTCGTTTGTGTGGTTTTGTCCTGCGTAGGTTATTTTGAAACCTTGACATACTGAGCGTCAAATGTTCCGCACAACAAATATATAGTTTCATCTAACAAAGACGTCTTACGTATTTGCAACATAATATCGCGTTCGCTGTTTGACCTCTTATGAATCAATAGAAAACTACTGTTGATATTTGACACTTTGCTTAATAGACGCTGAACATTGACGTACATGTATATAACAAGATTCAGCGGACACGTAATAAACATAATTATATCTTTATTCGTCGCTATACAATGTTTTATTAACAATATTTAACATTTCTCTTTGCGCTAATGTTGTGTAAGGTATACTAAAATCAAACATATTCATTAGCACACAAGGTTTACACTTTGCATGATTAGTTTAGTTATGAAGCTCTAGTACCACTGAGGTCAATAAACAAGCCATTGCTGATGTCTGTTTGTCACATACATTCTCAAAATGTTAACTTCCTCTTACAAACAACCATGTGCAATTTGGTAGTAACAATGATTAGTGTTTAGCTTCTTGTAGCTGCTTAAATAATATGTTTTACAACGTGTGACTCTCATGTAGACTGATTCTTACATTTAGTGACAATTAAAACAGCGTTGTTATTAACATTGTGGGGTAATTATTATTGCACACATTAAAGACAAGCAAACAGTTAGTATCGTCAATTAACCGCAATGTCTGCCATAAAGGATAAAGTGTACTGTTTTATCATTCAATTAGTACCATTTTTGAAGGAAGCAACTGTAACATAACTATGCTCCGCATCTTATTATTCCTTATAACGTCTAGTAGACGATCATAACAAACGATTATTTGTATGAAAAACATATAATTGGATTCCGGGAAGGGAAACAATTATAGCTCAATAGCAAGTAAATTGTTACCCTAATCATGCACTTAGTCTTTGCAGACAAGTGTAATATTAATAAATAGAGATATTCAAGAGTAATTACCCGTCTGCTATGATTGAAATTATTATTTTGGTGAATAACATCTCATGGATTCGGTAATTTCCGAATGTAATGACACTAAGCCAAACCCAAACAGTGTATTATCGTTATATATTTTATCTACTTATTTACAAGGTACATATACGTGAACACCAAGTTGAACGCTCTTTACGGAATAAATATTGACACAGCACAATTACACAAAATAACTGGTAATCAAACAATTACATAGTCGTAAAACGGTGCATCTGTTGAATTAAGATGGTAAGCGTACAATAGCACTTCTCCATGGATGTAGATCTTGATGAAAGGAGTAAATCGTCTTTGAACGACCTGTATGAATGTATGCAAGTGATTGGTTAAGGTATATACACTGTGTTGTGCTGTCATATCGAGCCAGTGATAATTGTTGTGGTCAGTAATGCGACGTTATTGAATAAATAAATCGGACATGCAAATGACCAATGATCCAATAATTAATATGTCGTGTATAATAGTTTTGAAACATTTTTCATAAAAAAAACAGATCAAAGAAAATTAGACAGAGAGGACAGTAACCTAAACATTCAAGTCAGCACAGAAACTATAAAAGCATCGTACACCATAATTATACCACACTCTGTCCAGCAAGATATCAGGGAAAAGACATCAAGCGCCGAAAGGAAACCATTTAGTCTCAAGCGCTTATGAAATCATTAACGTGTTAATTTATCAAGTGATGTAATTGAGAAAAGGTTTTATAATACACCGAAAACAGTTATGCCATCAATACAAAGCAATTTATCATTTAATGATGTAATGCTTATATCACGCACCCATCAATAACAAGTTTTAAAAATAACTAACCGCTATCCATAACTTCATTCTAAACATCCTAGCAAACGACATATTGGCTGAAGGAATGACAGAAAAGAAAAATACAATGTCGGTTAATGTAACACAATCTGACGTATATCATATACACGAGTTATTGGTATCCAAGTAATGACACGTGTTGACGTCATTCAAATAAATTCAGTGTCCTGTAATAAAACATGTATCACCATCATGTAATTAAAATGCCTTTCTGTGGTCTCAATATCACTTAGATGATATTTTTGTCTTCAGTTTTTATTTGTCACCTTTTGTTTACGGATTGCATTAATGTTTCTTGTGACGAAAACGCGCACTCATAACTTCTAGAACAGTGAAGATCAACCACCAATTATTGTGTTTAGAATAATTCACCATTCACTGAGGTGTCACATTACGACGGCGTAAACTTTGCAGAGTTTTTTTAATTTAGGTTACGTGCAATTAATATGTTTTCGCGAGAGCTTCCTAAACAACTGTTTTCACAAAGCATATGGAAGAAGTAAAAACGTAAATAATTCTAAAATTATGTGTGCTGCACCTTTGTCCAACACATTGCAGAAAATATATATTGGCCGTTCTCCAGGAGGAAAACCTGCTATGTCGGCATTATTTAATTACAATATAAAACATAATGAAGGTGTCCTTAATTCTAAAATAAGATAATAATATTCGACTAAAGAGGCATGCTATGCTCATGAAATTGGTGTTCCATATATATACCCGTGTGAACATACAACATGGTATGTGAAGTATTTTGGTAAAGAATGGTTCAAGAAAAAAAACAGTTTATGTCGGAAACCAACTGATATTGTAGATAATAATTATGATTCGTTGACAGATGTCATTCTCGGCTTTAGCATCGAGGATTTCCCTAATTTATATGTTTGGTTAAATTAAACAAAAACTTACGATTGTTTGTGTCCATGTGTTAAAAGACTTGTGTTTGTGTTCTTATCAAACACAATGTCTTATACTAATTTGCATTTTCATTGAAATCGTCACCAAAGTCAACAAAGTTTTATTATTTACTTAACAATATATGTTGTCTTGAATTTGTGGAATACGGTGTCAGCCTTGTACAAACATAGCTATGGCACTACTGTCTACGTACGTCAAAACCATAATACGTACATGACATTTGACCGACACGATGGTTTACATTCTTAATTAAGTAGTGTAAACATAAACACTACCTTCACAATGTATCAGTTACAACTGACTATCTTGATGTTTTGAAAAACACGACAAACACATAAACACTGTATATTCAATTAATTATACAAACTATACGGAACAATGCCCATGCAACGTCATCACATAAAAATGAAAAGCCGAAGTTCTTGCAGTACAAAAAATGTAAACATAGCCTAAAAAAGATAAGCAAAAACCTATATGACCCTTTGATATAAAAGGGAATGCATTTTATATGAATACAAGAAAACACAATATATAGAAATGTATCATTTTATTCCATTGTGTGCGATACGGTCTTTATTAAAGTATTTTTGTAACACTGAATACTTGTATAAGCATATAGGTTTGGACAGATTAGTTCCGGGATTTGCAGAGGAATCGTTGCAGCCGAAAATTAATTAGAGTGAATTGTGTACATGTACTCGCTGACACCAATCTCGTCGCAGAATTACAATCCTAATTTGGATAAATTTAGAATAAAATGGGTTCAATGAAACCAACATGGCGTGGCTACAAAATTAGTGCACCGTTATATTGTAATGAACAATCCACTAATTATCGAAATAAGAATCCGTCACGGCGGGGAAATAGCCAAATTAAACTTTCTAACGAACTAAGATTAGCCTTCGGTAATACAAATTAGCTGGATTACTGTATGACAAGCCAGAATGAAAGATCTTATATAAACTATTAAATTAGTAACATTACCATAATGGATTGATAAGTAAAGCCCTTATGCTTTATCTTTTCTAACATATGTGGATTATTATTAACTTACAATTTATTCGCCATATGATCGAATCAATGAAATCATTTAATCTAACATACTCCCATGTTAATTATTAATGTCATATTTTATTGTATCAACAAGTGTGCTATTCAAATAAGTACCATTATCAATAATGATTTCATTTTTGATAATAACCAAATGTGTTACTAAATCTCCTTACGAGTAATGTAGGCTCCAGGTTGCTAAATTATAATACCATGTTGGTATGGACCTCATACTGTTTCGTTGCTGCGGGAATTCGCAAAGGTTAATGATAGAATCACGGATACTGTTATTTAATGGCACTCCATTAGACTAAGTATGTTTATTGCAATAGGCACGCGCTTTACGCCGGATTTAGGATTTGTAATATATTCACAAATAACCACAAAATCTTCACTGAATTTGAGTTCTGGAACAAGAGAGCAATCAAAGAAATATAATGTCGACCTATATACAACACATTTGCATAGTAACAATGTGTAGACTGGCTCATTGGACACAGATGTTTGTTTGAATGTTGATATTATCCATAAACTATCGTCCAATGTTGCACATAGCACACATATTTTCCGTACAATTGTGAGAGTGTGTAAGGGAAACTGATTTAGTTGAGCATTAAAGAGATGGAAATAAAGCGAGATGATGTTTTATATCATTTTCATTGAGAAAAAACATGTAGTCCACTTTGCATTTTTACGATCCTTAAAGAGTCCAAACAGGGAACAAACCAAAGATAAACATAGTTTGATTAAATATATTGATTAAATCACATTACTTTTTTCTTTCAGTGAAAATAACATTGAAAGCTGGTACCTGGATAGCGCGGAAAAAGAAACGCATCGTCAACAGCCCCGGGCCTCAAATATGCGTTACGTAATTATGACGACATTTCTCTCACGACGTGACGTGTCGTTCAAATTTCCGCTTAATATTACTGTACCATACTACCAGAAAATGAGGCAACAGAGCGTTTGTTGACGTTTGTTGAAGGATCGGATTAAAGTTCACTTGTGATCACCACAAATCAATAAATATCCCCATTTCAATCGTATTGAAGAATCAAACCAATCTATGCCGTCGACAGAAACTCCACAAGGAACACATTCAGCGACACGGTACTCCTTGCTTGCTGATGTATTGTTTCCATTGAACAATAAATTTAGATGGTCACTTTTGTGATTGACTTGAATCTGTCAACGGTAGACAAAGACAATTAGACTAGACCATTATTCCTTTGTGGTGCAAATTATCTCGTGCTATAGTTAAAATGGTTAACAATCGAAGATTAACGACAAGAACAAGAGAATAACTAAAACGGAAGGATCACAATGAAATTTGAAAACGGAGAAAATGTAGGGTGTTAGTATTTTAAAGTATGAGTAGTTATCCATATGCATCGTTTATCAAATCCGCAGTTTTCGTCAATGAAATAGTCAAACATCTTATTCTTTGGCAGTGTTATTTTTTTTTGAATTGTTGACAGAAGCCATGCAAGCTGGTACACACATATTTTCATAACACAATTTATGAGAGGAATTCTTTTGAGACAGTCAACCAAACATTAACTCTCGTGAGATAATCTATTGACAAACTGTCCAGTCAATATATGAGTTATGATCATTGTCTTCGTTGCGTGTCAGACATTTATTGCACGTATTTCCTAAGTGACATTGACCAAATACATCAGCATACAGCCATGCTCGCGTGGTGCGTTATGTAATACATCGCATGATATGTCGGCCACTAAGTATGTAGCAAAACCTGACAGGGTATAGTTAAAATATGTAAAAAAAGAGCCATAAACAATTTGTCAACAAAATATGACGCACATCGAATATTTTCCCGGACATATTAGCTTGTGTTTTTCTCAAATTACACGACTTGCGTACATTGTAACTGCAAATGAAAAAATTGACTTCATTATTTCTTCTCGATACGTACGGCGTTCGATGGCAGACCCGTATGATTACTCATTTGATGTTTGCCTCGGCTCATTGGATAATTGGTGGTCGTCGTTGTTTGTGTGGTTTTCGTCGGTGAACATGTTTCATATTTTAACATAGTACTTATAAATGGCTGTTTCGTGCGTTTCTATGTAAGTGCACTAAAATGTCAGAATGACTTAGAAATGTTGATTCCGCACCTCTTTTGATTACATGATGTTTGGGCCTTTATCGAAACGCACATTTTATCCAATATACAAATGTAATATGGCAAAAGGGAAGCTGTTTTTTGGCAATTATGTCAAAGTGCTTGTTCCACAGGGGAATCCACAATTTGAATACAGTCATATCGGTGACCGAGTCGTTTCTCCGAAGTATACTACATTATATGTAAGCAGCTGCACGCGTTGCTTTCTCTCCCCGACACACGAACAAGATCATCAGTTGCACAATACGTAATATAGTACATTGTAGTATGTAGTTAAGTTTTGTAACCAATAAATTATACTTCAAATGTGACTAAGAAAACTAATGTTAACACAAATGATTCATTGTACCAGCTTGAAGAAACTCGGTTATGGACAATAATCATGCCGTCGCCCAATTTTATTTTAGTTTTATAAGGGGACATTACTCATACTTTACTTACAAAACGGGAATTATCACATACTGACGTCATGTATGTTTAACGTCACCAAAACATCGGATTTATGGGATGTCATATTGATTAACTTTGAGGAAATGCGATTTTGAAACTCAAAATGCATTTGCAGGCAGTGGATGCTTATTGCTTACATTTGAATCGAAGCGCCTTACATAATTCTCGTTCATATTTTCAGATTGGCCCTTTTAAATACGGAAATAAATTTATTTCGAGCTCTTGCGACTTGGTCGGTTCAATATCGTTGCGTACGTGTTTTTGTTCATATTAAACATGTTTGAGACAAGTTCAATTCATGTCTTTAAATCATCTTGCAGAATAAATAGAAAACTAGGATTAGTGTCGTATCAACTTGAATTTATTGGATTCGTTTCCGGAAGGGTCAAACAAGTCTCGCCGTGTATGAACCTTCCTGCAATTCAACCAGTAAATTCAAGTCTATACGAAGAACTCTATTACGAAAAGTAAGAACAGTATTTGGATTTCTCAGCTCAAACTACATATGTTCTTTGAAGTCTTTATATTGTAGCACAATAGGAGTGTTAGGTTCTAGGCTATTTTTCAGACGAATCAGCAGACAACTCATGTGGACAAACGGATGGTAAATTAAATGTGGTTACATTACGTGTGATAACAAAACATTTAACCTAAGTGAAGGAAAGGGAGATCGAACCACGTGATTGACAGACTGTCCACGAGCAGTTCACCTAAACAGTCTGCTTATACTTCCCAAGTGAGAAACAATACATCATATATGACGAGACGGTAAGCCATGCTGATGTTAATGTTTCCCAGGAGCAATTAATATCGATGGTCACCTCTGAGATTGAATTTGAGCTTTGAATGATTGGCCAAGGCATATTCGTTGGTGATGCTAAATGAAATCCTACCATACTCTAATTCAGAGTTCAGCTATGGTGGTATACGGAACGTTCAATTGTACAAATAGCCAACGGATGATCATGTTCATTTAATGCATGCCATAAGTAAATGAAAGGCGTATATAGTCGTGATATATGATACATCTTGTAATACCATTCATTGCCTCAATAATATACTATTAGTTGAGTATACGTGTTACGCACCATTTGTCTAGTCCTATTGTTTCCGCTAAATCTAGTAGTGACAGTTTCTGTCTGCAGTTGAATTAGATCTGATGGATCGTCTTGAAAGTTGATGAATAGACGAATGAAGTTTTAATGCAATATGCCATGGACATACAAGAATATGATTGAGTATCATGCAGCAAATTCAATGAAAACAAAGAAGCTATAATTATTACAAATTTGTATTGCCAAGCGTTAAGTCGTTACTCAAAACAAGAAAAGTATAGATGTGAATGAGTTTGAATGCATGCCCAAATATAACGTTATTCCGGAAACAAGCATAAGTTTTTTCGATGAACTTGTACTTTCTTTTCTTAGCGTTTAGCATGCATGATTCAAGTACTCTATAATTGTGACAATACCTTTGTTGTATTGAAGCCTTGTACTTATTGGTAACTTGTTTCATACTGTTTGTGACACGTGTTTTATTCACCATCTTTTCGGAAATTAGCTGTCAGGCTACGACAAGGTGTCTCTCCTCAATAAGTTACTAAGACAGTATCTTTCTTTGACTTACGTATATGACCGAAGATAAGGCACTGTGAAACATACATCAACTATCCTAGTATTAAAACCGTATAGCGTTTTGGTCAAATGTTCTTCTACCGGTTTTCTATGTAAATACCATGCGTGTTTCAGTACTTTTAGATACATAAATCGGGAGTAGAACCAATGTAAGAAAATAATATACTATTATGCAGGTTCTAAATAATTTGTTGGAGTACTTTTAATTTGATTAGCCGATAAACTCACAGCTATTTCAAGATGCTAGACAGGGATAGTTTAAATAAAATTAGTGTAGAGTAATAGAGTTATGATATCGATATTTTTTGGGTCTGTGCTAACTTGAAATAATTGTTCAAGGAGTATTGCTGCAATCATTATATAATTAACGATGAAACCCTTGCGAAAATGCTATTTTCGGAACATCAATAAACTAGTTGGTACTGTTTAAGGTACATTGGGCTTATTGCTGTTCCATGGTATATCTTCTACTAATGACCCTGTTGCGTGCATTCAAAATATTAATTTGACAACATGAATGTTCAGATATTGATTAGAATTGATGAACAACTAATATCAATATTAAATGGCTATATCGACAGCGCGTTATCTTATTCAACTATATAATAACAGGGCAAGAACTTGTTCAGATCGCATAAGTACCGATTGTACAAACAGGTCTATTATTTTTGCAATTTTGATGTCTGTCTCGTATTGTTTTCTTATCGAGCTTGTATATGGGTATCTGTCAAATGTAACCTCACCGCAGCCGTTCGGCCAAATAAAACCAATTATATTTCAAAATATAGCTCAATCTATGCGTTTCAAATGCTAGCATGCTAGACAAACCTAGCTACCGAGTACATTAAAACGAATACATTCACGAGTAATAGATGCATATTCTCTACTTTGTTGACAGGAACTGCATATAAGCAGTTATCGCAGTTTATTGCTATTACTAGTACCTAAATACATTGTACAAACCGTATTTCTCAATACAATTTGTGAGCGAAATTCATTTGCGACAGTCCACAAAAGACATTCTCACGAGATAGCCTCTTGACAAACTGTTCAGTCAATATATGAGTTATGATGATTGTCTGCATTGCGTGTCAGACATTTATTTGCACTTATTTCCAAACTGACATAAACCTAACACAGCAACACAAAGCCAAATCCGTATGGTATGTTGTGTACTATTTCACAGAGTATATCGGTTATTAGTAGTTGCACATTTTGACAGGGTATGATTACCAGGGTGAGAGTGTACTCATACTAGTACGTGTTATGCTTTATAGTGCTCATTGGTTATGCACATGCCATTTAATAGTTTGTGCAAAATGAAACAGTTTGTCCAAATCATACTCAACTGCAATCCAAGTAGTTCAGTGGATGTCGGTCAATAAACTGTTACCTTTAATATGATATATTAATTGCGTCGCTAGTACTTAGTCTCAACTTAAGCACCGATGGTGTGTCTTTGTGAGCGGTGACAGAATACGCGTCATCTAATAGTTGTTTTAAATTAAAGTACCGGTAAGTTCTACATACACTCAACCGCTTTAAAAACGCACCACTATTGAAAATAATCAAAATTTGTCAAAACTCATTTTTTACTAAAATTAAAAATTTACATGGTTTGTTCAGTTCATGAGCTTGACATAATCAAAGAAAACGATTTTGTTTTCATTCGGAATACCCCGCCCAAAGAATTTTTTTTTATTTTGCAAGTTTTGCACGTGCAGCTCGATCGCTTCGACCTATGTGGTCAATATTGACTTTAAACTGTACGCTGTTGGTTTACACATTGAAAAAACAACAGAAACAGTATTTGCTAATGGTATTTATATGCTGCGAATATCTCGAATATTTGTTCGGATGATTGTGCCTTCGCTTCCAACTGAAAAGAGCATCGGTGCCTTAGCATGGCGGATCATCTGCCTCCACACAACCAGTGTTAGCTTAAAACATCGATTCCTAGCGAAAGACACAGTCAAATACCGACCTGGGTGAAACAAGCTAAAGGTATTGAGCCCGAGCTATGAGGAAACATGACACAGGTTGTGCCAAAGTTATTGGTTCCGCATGGCTGTACACGGTGTCAAAAGCATGTCGGGGGTCAATAAACAAGCCAAAAGTACATTGTTGCATTTTCATAACTATTCTTTTCATAATTGTCAATAAAAAGGAAAATCATTTAAGTACACTTTTTAACGAGTTTTCTCCCGTTTAGAGCCGAATGTCCCAACTTTTTGTCTTCAAGCTCCTTCATAGTGTTGATTTGAGGTGCCATATAAGCTCCACGAGAAATACACTGACAGTCTGATGCTCATAACCAAGATTTCAAGTTTAATTAAGGCTTGAAATCAATCATAGGTTCAGATAATGCGCATATCTGGACCGCACTCGGTCGAATGATATTAGCCAGACAGCCAAAGCCACATAACATTTATAATTCAAGTTAAGCTTTGCTTGGATGGTTAGAAACATCATGTCTAACATAATTCTATTCTATTACGTAATTAATTTTATTCTTTAGGAGGAGAAACCACGTACATGCATCAATGTAGCGGGCTCTTATAATTGCTTTTGAAATTGTGACTTTCACTTCCATGGGTCACTGTGTTATCTATATCATAATTTATTTTAAACTCGTAATAATGACATGAAAATCACACAACTCCTTGTGTATAGACTGAAGATTATTAATCCGAAAATAAATAACCATAGATTGACGTTTTCATCACTAAAACCGATATCTCATAAGTGGTGCGTTTTTAAAGCGGTTGAGTGTATATTACAAAAAAAACAATTGTTTCATAAAGAAATCAAGATCGCATTATCAGATAATGTATAATTATTTAAACCAAGACTTTCTCTTATAATGGGTATTAGCATCTCTTTAAGCAACGTCCCGGTACGATTACATACTAAAGTATTACTTTAACCGATTTACCAATGTATTTTCCAAGAATAAAAGTATTACTGAATTTTTCAATGGTCTCATTAACCTTGTTTGATCAGTAAATAATACTTTTGAGTGAATGTACTGTGGTTGCTTGCTGAGCAAATGATGGATTCCTAAGAACTAACTCCAATTAAAATGACTGAGTATCAACAATCCAAATAATACATTAAAGATTTCAATCGCTATCGTCAGGGTTGATTGTATTTTTACGTCCATACTTTAAACTGACTTTAATGTTTAGTGCACGTTAATTAAGAAAAATATCACACACAAACTGTAATACATTTAATTATTTTACACTTTGGATAATATGCAACATATGCCATGAAATATCTTCATTTCAATTGATTCCGAACAATGGAAACCGATTCTGAGAACGTTTAATTGAACTATCTGTAATTTTTTGTCTTGATGAATTTCTTGCATTCAGCTTTGTTAACAATGCATCAAGCAATGCATGGTTGCATTGATAACTACTTCTATCAGTTTGCACTGACAAAACATAATAGTGATTCACCACCTTCAGTAACCTAATAGTCGTAAATGTATCATACAACTTTTGAGTACAATCTTCAAAATCAGTTTTCTTCCTATTGGTAGCATTCAACAAAGCAGTACAACTGTATGTAAACTTATTAATTCTGACAAACGCCAAGAACACGCCCCTCGCTAGGAGTATGCATTGTTTAACAATCAAGGAACATGTAATTCAAAAGACTTCTGATAATTATATTTTCCGTTTCGATTAAATGTTAATTTTATAGATCTTTTTACTGCCCTGCCAAATCTTTGGTGGTCGAATTATGTATACTTTTGTAAATGGTAATTAAAAGTAAGAACGTGGCTTTTGAACTTAAACAATTATGTTTGTTGTTTTTTTTTCAATGTAGTCAATGATCAAATTCTTCGCATTGTGTTGTGATTGAATTGTGAGCAGCCATTTAATCGTTCGGTGTTGTGTTGGGTATTGAACCATGAACTTTGGGTAACGTTATATGTCTTTGTTTTCTATTGAGTGTTAGTAAAGTGCTAGTCCAATACATTATATTAACCTAAAGTATAACACTTAATTTTGTTAGGGCATGATAAAAATATTTAAATACAGCCGTAAACAATTTGTCAATATGACGCTTATTTTCCTGGAAATATAAGCTTGTGTTTACTCTTATACTGCACTACTTGTATACTTAAATAATTGGCTTAATTCATTTTTTAGATCCTAACGACGTTCAATTATTTCACAATGTATGAGTGCTCATTTGATATTTGTCACTGTTCATAACATTGTATAATTTGTGGTCTTTGTCGTTTGTGTGGTTTTTTCCAGTGTAGGTTATTTTGAGACCTTGGCATACTGAGCGTCAAATGTTCCGCACAACTAATATATAGTTTCATCTTACACAAAGACGTCTTACGTATTTGCAACATAATATCGCGTTCGCTGTTTGACCTCTTATTGATCAATCGAAAACTACTGTTGATGTATGTTACAAATAAACACAACGAAATAATGATTGTCTCTTAATTTGATCATCCAGCAACAATTGACGTTTGACACTTTGCTTAATAGTCGCTGAACATTGACGTACATGAATATAACAAGAATAAGCGGACACGCAATGAACATAATTATATCTTTATTCGTCGCTATACCATGTTTTATTAACGATATTTAACATTTATCTTTACGCTAATGGTGTGTAAGGTATACTAAAATCAAACATATTCATTAGCACACAAGGTTTACAGTTTGCATGATAAGTTTAGTTATGAAGGTCTAGTACCACTGAGGCCTATGAACAAGCCATTGTTTATGTCTGTTTGTCACATACATTATCAAAATGTCAACTTCCTCTTACAAACAACCATGTGCAATTTGGTAGTAACAATGATTAGTATTTAGCTTCTTGTAGCTGCTTTCTTGGCGCTTAAATAATATGTTATACAACGTGTGACTCTCATGTAGACTGATTCTTACATTTAGTGACAATTAAAACAGTGTTGTAATTAAAATTGTAGGGTAATTATTATTGCACACATTAATGACAAGCAAACAGTTAGTATCGTCAATTAACCGCAATGTCTGCCATAAAGGATTAAGTGTACTGTTTTATCATTCAATTAGTACCATTTTAGAAGGAATCAGCTGTAACATAACTATGCTCCGCATCTTATTATTCCTTAAAACGTCTAGTAGACGATCATAACAAACGATTATTTGTATGAAAAACATATAATTGAATTCCGGGAAGGTAAACAATTATAGCTCAATAGCAAGTAAATTGTTACCCTAATCATGCTCTTAGTCTTTGCAGACAAGTGTAATATTAATAAATAGAGATATTCAAGAGTAATTACCCGTCTGCTATGATTGAAATTATTATTTTGGTGAATAACATCTCATGGATTCGTTAATTTCCGAAGGTAATGACACTAAGCCAAACCCAAACAGTGTATTATCGTTCTATAGTTTATCTACTTATTTACAAGGTACATTATACGTGAACACCAAGTTGAACGCTCTTTACGGAATATATATTGACACAGCACAATTACACAAAATGACTGGTAATCAAACAATTACATAGTCGTAAAACGGTGCATCTGATGAATTAAGATGGTTACCATACAATAGCATTTCTCCATGGATGTAGATCTGGATGAAAGGAGTAAATCGGCTTTGAACGACCTGTATGAATGTAGGCAAGTGATTGGTTAAGGAATATACTCTGTGTTGTGCTGTCATATCGAGCCAGTGGTAATTGTTGTGGTCAGTAATGCGACGTTATTGAATTAATAAATCAGACATTCAAATGACCAATGATCCAATAATTAATATGTCGTATATAATAGATTTGAAACATTTTTCATGAAAAAACAGATCAAAGAAAATTGGACAGAGAGGACAGCAACCTAAACAGCCAAGTCAGCACAGAAACTATAAAAGCATCGTACACCATAATTATACCACACTCTGTCCAGCAAGATATCAGGTAAAGACATCAAGCGCCGAAAGAAAACCATTTAGTTTCAAGCGCTTACGAAATCATTAACGTGTTAATTTATCAAGAGATGTAATTGAGAAATGGTTTAATAATACACCGAAAACAATAATGCCATCAATACAAAGCAATTTATCATTTAATGCTGTAATGCTTATATCACGCACCTATCAATAACAAGTTTTAAAAATAACTAACCGCTATCCATAAAGTCATTCTAAACATCATAGCAAACGAAATATTGGCTGAAGGAATGACAGAAAAGAAACAATACAATGTCAGTTAATGTAACACAATCTGACGTATATCATATACACATATATCCAAGTAATGACACGTCTTGACGTCATTCAAATAATTCAGTGTCCTGTAATAAAGCATGTATCACCATCATGTAATTAAAATGCCTTTCTGTGGTCTCAATATCACTTAGATGATATTTTTGTCTTCAGTTTTTATTTGTCACCTTTTGTTTACGGATCGCATTAATGTTTCTGGTGACGAAAACGCGCGCTCATAACTTCTTGAACAGTGAAGATCAACCACCAATTATTGTGTTTAGAATAATTCACCATTCACTGAGGTGTCACATTACGACGGCGTAAACTTTGCAGAGTTTTTTTAATTTAGGTTACGTGCAATTGATATGTTTTCGCGAGAGCTTCCTAAACAACTGTTTTCACAAAGCATATAGAAGAAGTAAAAAAGTAAATAATTCTAAAATTATGTGTGCTGCACCTTTGCCCAACACATTGCAGAAAATATATATTGGCCGTTCTCCAGGAGGAAAACCTGCTGTGTCGGCATTATGTAATTACAATATAAAACATAATGAAGGTGTCCATAATTCTAAAATAAGACAATGATATTCGACTAAAGAGGCATGCTATGCTCATGAAATTGGTGTTCCATATATACCCGTGTGAACATACAACATGGTATGTGAAGTATGTTTGGTAAAGAACGGTTCAAGAAAAGAAACAGTTTATGTCAGAAACCGACTGATATTGTAGATAATAATTATGATTCGTTGACAGATGTCATACTCGGCTTAAGCATCGAGGATTTCCCTTATTTATATGTTAAATAAAACAAAAACTTACGATTGTTTGTTTTCATGTGTTAAAAGACTTGTGTTTGTGTTCTTATCAAACACAATGTCTTATACTAATTTGCATGAATACATTGTTTATCATCATGTCAATGGATGATATCGTGTTGTTTTATGAAACGTTAGGAAACATTCCATTTTCATTAAAATCGTCACCAAAGTCAACAAGGTTTCATTTTTTACTTAACAATATATGTTGTCTTGAATTGGTGGAATACGGTATCAGCCTTGTACAAACATAGCTATGGCACTACTCTCGACGTACGTCAAATCATAATACGTACGTGACATTTGACCGACACGATTTTACATTCTTAATTAAGTAGTGTAAACATAAACACTACCTTCACAATGTATAAGTCACAACTGACTATCTTGACGTTTTGAAAAACACGACAAACACATAGACACTGTATATTCAATTAATTATACAAACTATACGGAACAATGCCCATGCAACGTCATCACATAAAAATGAAAAGCCGAAGTTCTTGCAGTACAAAAAATGTAAACATAGCCTAAAAAAGATAAGCAAAAACCTATATGTGCCTTTAATATAATGGGGAATGCATTCTATATGAAAACAAGAAAACACAATATATAGAAATGTATCATTTTATTCCATTTTGTGCGATACGGTCTGTATTAAAGTATTTTTGTAACACGGATGCTTGTATAAGCATATATGTGTGGACAGATTAGTTCCGGGATTTGCAGAGGAATCGTTGCAGCCGAAATATAATTAGAGTGAATTGTGTACATGTACTCGCTTACACCAATGTCGTGGCAGAATTACAATCCTAATTTGGATAAATTTACAATGAAATGGGTTCAATTAAACCAACATGCCATGGCTACACAATTAGTGCACCGTTATATAGTAATGAACTTTACACTAATTATCGAAATAAGAATCCGTCACGGCGGGGAAATAGCCAAATTAAATTTCTAACGAACTAAGATTAGCCTTCGGTAATACAAATTAACTGGATTACTGTATGACAAGCCAGAATGAAAGATCTTATAAACTATTAAATAAGTAACATTACCATAATGGATAAATAAGTAAAGGCCTTACGCTTTATCTTTTCTAACATATGTGGATTCTCATTAACTTACAATTTATTCACCATATGATCGAATCAATGAAATCATTTAATCTAACATTAATCACAGGTTAATTATTAATGTTATATTTTATTGTCTCAACAAGTGCGCTTTTCAAATAATTACCATTATCAATAATGATTTCATCTTTGATAAATACCAAATGTGTAATTAAATCTCATTACGAGTAATGTAGGGTACAGGTTGATGAATTATTACACCGTGTTGGTATGGACCTCGTGCTGTTTCATTGCAGCGGTGTTTGGCAAAGGTTAATGATAGAATCACGGATACTGTTATTTAATGGCACTCAATAAGTATGTTTAGTGGAATAGACAAGTGCTTTACGCGGGATGTAGGATTTTTAACATAAAAAACAAATAAACTCAAACACTACATTGACCCTGAGTTCTGGAAAAAAGAGAGTAATCAAAGAAATATATTGTCGACCTATATACATTCCTTTTGCATGTAAACAATGTGTACACTGTTGTCATTAAACAAATGTTGATACCATTCTTGAAATATCGTCGAATGTTGCACATAGCACACATATTTTCCGGACAATTGTGTGTAAGGGAAACTGATTTAGTTGAGCATTTAAGAGATGGAAATAAAGCGAGATGATGTTTTATATCCTTTCCATTGAGAAAATACATGTAGTCCCCTTTGCATTTTTAAGATCCTTTAAATGTCCAAACTGGGAACAAACTAAAGATAAACATAGTTTGATTAAATAACATTGAAATTATCAATTTGTTATTTTCACTGCTTTGAAGCTGTTACCAGGATAGCGCGGAAAAGGAAACGCACCGTTAACATCCTCGGGCCTCAAAAATGCGTTACGTAATTATGACGTCATTTCTCTCACGGCGTGACGTGACGTTCAAATTTGCACGTACTATTACTGTACCATATTACGAGAAAATGAAGCAACGGAGCGTTTGTTGAATTTTGTTGAAGAATCGGATTAAATTTCACTTGTGATCACCACAAATCAACAAATATCCTCATTTTAATCGTATTGAAGAATCAAATTAATATATGCAGTCGACAGAAACTCCACAAGGAACGCATTCAGACGACACGGTACTCCTTTCTTGCTGATATAGTATGTTCATTGAGCAATACATTAAGATAGTCACTTCATTGATTGACTTGATCGAAGATTTACGACAAGCACAAGTGTATATTTAAAACGAAAGGATCACAATGCAATTTGAAAACGGAGAAAATGTAGGGTGTCAGTTTTTTTAAGTATGCGTAGTTATTCATATGCATCGGTTTTCAAATCCGCAGCATTCGTTAATGAAATAGGCAAACCTCTTATTCAGAGAAAATGTTTGATTGTTGACAGAAGCTATGCAAGCTGGTACATGTACACACATATTTTCATGACACAATTTATTTGTCACCAACTTACCGGAAATAAGCTGTCATGCTACAACAAGATGGCTCTTCTTTATAACTTACTAAACAGAGTCTTCCTAAAAATTTTATGGCAGAAGAAAATGCCTTGTGAAACATACATTGACTAACCTAGTATTAAAACACTGATACTGGTTTACTATGTAATTACTATGCGTGTTTCAGTACTATTAGCTATATGAATTGCGAGCAGAACCAATGGAAACATATAATACACAATTAAGCAGGGTCTGGAATATTTATTAAAGAATTTTCAATTTGATTAGTCGATAGACACGCAACTGTTTCAAGATGTTAGACATAGATAGTTTAAATATACTTAATATAATGTGCAATACCCGGTAATCAAGGTTATGCTATAGATCTGTTTTGGTCCGTGCAAATTTGAAATAATTGCTCAAAAAATTTAGCTGAACACATTACGTAATGTATATGTTTATAATAATACCCAGCCAAATATGCATAACATATACATAAACTAGTAATGTATAAGAGGGACATTTGAATTAATTTTATTCTATAGTATATCTACTACTAATGACGATTTGCGTGCATTCAAAATATTAATCTGACTGCATTAATGTTGAGATATTTATTAGAATTGATGAACAACTTATTCCAACATTAATGGCCTACACGTATATTCCGATCTATTATTCACTTATATGATAACAGGACGAGAACTTGATGTTCAGAACGCATAACTACCGAAATTACAAACAGATCTGTTTTATTTTACAAATTTGAAATTGGTCTGGTACTGTTTTCCTAATTATCGAGCCTGTGCATTCATGTTCAAGTTATAAGCTACTCGTAGCCGCTCTTTCTAATATTAACTAATTGTGTGTCAACATACAGCTCAATCTAGGCATGACAAAGTCAAACACGCAGACAAATTACTCTAGCTACTGAGGTCATTAACATGAACGAACCCACGACATATACATAGGCTCAACATTGTTGACAGGAACTGCATATAAGCAGGTATCGCATTGACTACTAGATCCTTCATGTATTATACAAACCGTATTAATTTGTGAGGTGAATTCATTTGCGAAGGTCCAATAACAACTATTCTCACGGGAAAGCATGTTGACAAACTGTCGAGGCAACGTATGAGTTATGGTGATTGTCTATACTGCGTGTCAGACATTTATTTGCACTAATTTCCCAAGTGACATTGACCTATCACATCAACACGCAGTTAGACCCGTATTGCATTTTGTGTAATACATCGCTGGGTATATCGGTCATTAGTATTTGCAAATTTCGACATGGTATGATTACCAGGGTGAGTGTTGTGCTTTATAATGCTAATTTTTGATACCGATGCTATTTAATAGTTCGTGAAAAATGAAATAGTTTGCCCAAAAGATACTCAACTGCAATCCAAGTATTTGAGTGGGTTTCGGTCAATAAACTGTTATCTTTAATATCATATATTAATTGCTTTGATAGTACTTAGTATCGTTTTATGTAATGGGTGCGTTGCAGGATTGAATGTCAAATCAAACTATTGACGTCCATCTCGTCACCAATCAAATTAAATAAATTTCATATTCGGCATGTTTACACATCTGCCACGATATCCGAAACGCCGTTAATATAAGTATATCTAAAGTTCCACGTACAAGGTGTGGTGTTTCATAAAGATATTAATATCGCAATATCAGATATTTCTGTATAATCATTTAAGCCAGGGTTTTCTCTAATGATTGGTATAAGTAGTGCTTTAAGCAACTTCCCAGTACGATTGCCTATTGTAGTATAGCTTTAACCGACTTACCGATGTATTTTCCAAGAATAAAACATATTACTGAATTAATCAATGATCTCATTAACCTTGTTTGATCATTAAATAAACTTCCGAGTGAAGGTATTGCGGGTTGTTTGCTCAGCAAGTTATGGTTACCTTAGAACTTACACCAATGCAAATGACTGAGCAACAGAAATCAAATCAATACATGAACCATTTTATCGTTATCTTCAGCGTTAATTGTACTTTTACGTTCATGCTTTCAACTGACTTTAATGTTTAGTGCACGATAATTAAGAAAACATATCACTCACAAACCGAAATACATCCACACTTTGAACATGCAACATATTTCATGGTTTATCATCTTTTCAATTGATTCCTTTGTGTCTCTTTACCATCCTGCCAAATCGTTGGTGGGGGCCAAATTATGTATACTAGTCTTGTGTACATGGTAAACTTAATTGACGTAAGAACGTGGCTTCTGAACTCAAATAATGATGTTCCTTGTTTTCATCAATGTAGTCTATAATCGAATTCTTCTAATTGTGTTGTGATTGCAATATGGGAAGCCTTTTTATCGCCCGGTGTTGTGTTGGGCATTAAACCATGAACTTGGGGTTACGTTATATGTCTTTGTTTTCTATAGAGTTTTAATGAAGTGCTATTCTAAAACATTAAAATCTTCTTGTGTTCTGTTAAATATAAGATTGACATAATAATCCAATTTTGTATGGTACTGTCCCGATGTTGATACTAGCGTTACATTTTTTGTATAAAGCTATTGTATTCCTTGTTCTGTTCCAAATTATATTTCCGATTGATCGGATGTACTTTCTTTCAAACTATTATACCACAAGCCCACTTACTAGTAAGAACAAACATAGCTCATATTGTATTAACTCACATGTTGCATTTATTGGAAACATAACATTTATGTAGGTTAATTAGTGATACTTATGTTGGTATACTCTTATTTCCAACCGAATAATTGGATATTAACGCTTTTACGTCCATCTAGTAAATCTATGAAATGAGATAATACGTTCACTGTGATAAAACTGCTGGATATTTAAGGAGATAAAGGGTAACTTTAGTTTGGTTAAAGTCTGATCAAAATAGTGTAAGTACTACGTTGTTCTTTCGTAACTAATTACAGCATACATATGATTGCCCCTTGATGTATGCACTGTTCAATCATGTACGCGAGTTATAAGTATTGTATAAATGTGTGGTAGATCGTGTCTGGAACACACTTCTCATCGGCAATGGAGACTAGTTCTACTATTGTTATGTTTAACAGTTTTTATTTGAATCAAACTTTCTTTGCAATAGATAGATAGCAAGAATACTGTTTGTGATATAATTATTTCCCTTTCTTGAAACTTGCCCTAACCTTTTCATCTTTTCCTTCAGAGTAACATACCTTCTTGTCTGCATCGTTTAGGGAGGTCTTTATTGGAGATTCTTCTTGAAAAACAAATGTTTGTACACATGCTATTATCAATGTAACATGTTGAGCACATAAAAATAAATATTATCAAATACCACACATACACGACAAAACGCTTAAATACAACTCAACATAACACCAAAGTTCTAGTCGGAATAAAGAGGTGCATATGCGAAAGCCCTTCAAAGACATGCATAAACAACTGGTTTTAGATATTAACATCATACAACCAAGGTATTTGTTTATGTTATATACGTATGTTCAAAACCAACGCAGTACCAATAATACATATGAACTTGAAGATTTCTAGAGTAATTATAACATTCATAACAGATGGACATTGTTGTAACTTATGTTTGAATGAATATGGGGTTTCGCAATTTCATAAAGGTTCAACGGGCCAATGAATCAATGAACTGACAAGCATGTTTGTTTTAATGACAGAGGTGAGACCTTGATGTCATTGACTGACTGGCTATATTCATCTATTCTTAATGTGCGATCTCAAATACTGACATGATGGCATGATGGCACCATAGCGTAAATGATCATGAATGAGGACTTGATTCATCAAAAAACAATTAACGATATTTTTTATAAACATGTAGTATTATTCGTCCATCATATAAACTGAGTTACTAGTGCAGAGTGTTATATCCGTTACCATTACAACCGAATGCCATTCAAAGTTTATTTAGTACAATTAGCGGCACTTCTAACACTACCGTTTATATATTTCAGTTGTCTATATCTATTCCTCAATGAATTGTAATGAAATATGGCACACTTGAACATCAATATTTGACACTGGTTCTGACAATGTTTCTAGCCCATCCGACCATGACTATTGCACGACTTTTTGATTTCCGGTGACAGAAATTGCACCTTAACCGCAATATTTTATACGCATCAGATTATAAATTTACAAATGCAGTAATATGTACATACATAAACGAAAATGTTATCTCGAGATATTTAGAAAAATCAAGTGACAGCGTTAGAAGTTTGCTATGTGTACAACACCTGAATCGAGATTCTGGCAAGAAGTAATTCGTATTATAAGCGTCAGATCAGACGTCTTTTACCTCAAGTAATCAGTAGCATTAAAAGGCAACATATTAATTAGGTTTGGATAAAAGTTATTAAAGATGAATAACAACATAATATACGATAAATTCAATATTTAATAACAACACGATATTTACTTCAGCAGTTTGATAAGACTTTCCGATAAAAAAATATATGTCAAGTCACGAAACAATGTACAAATGTATAAGGTGACAATAAACAATGTAATGAAAACAATATATAGCAGGCACTAATGATGATAACATTTTAACCTAGCCTGTAATATACGTTGATAGATCGGAACAGTCGTTACCTCAGACCTTATACACTCAACCGCTTTAAAAACGCACCACTATTGAAAATAATCAAATTTTGTCAAAATACATTTTTTGCTAAAATTGATAGATTACAGGGTTTGTTCAGTTCATAAGCTTGACCTAATTAAAGAAAACGATTTATTTTTCATTCGGAATACCCCGCCCAGAGAACTTTTTTGATTTTGCATGTTTTGCGCGTGCAGCTCGATCGCGTCGATCTGTGTGATCAATATTACTTTTAAACTGTACGCTGTTGGTGTACACATTGAAAAAACAACATGAACACTATTAGCTAAAGGTATTTTTATGCTGCCAATATCTAGAATATTTGTTCTCGATGATTGTGCCTTCGCCTCCAACTGAAAAGAGACTCGGTGCCTTAGCATGGCGGTTCAACTGCCACCATACAATGCATGTGAGCTAAGAACATCGATTCCAAGTGAATGGCACAGTCAAAGACCGACCTGGGTGAAACAAGCTAAAGGTATTGAGCCCGAGCTATGAGGAAACATGACACAGGTTGTGTCACTGTAATTGGTTCCGCGTGGCTGCACACAGTGTCAAAATAATGACGGACGTCAATCAACAAAACCAAAAGTACATTATTGCATTTTCATAACTATTTCTTTCATAATTGTCAATAAAAAGGAAAATTATTTTAGTACATTTTTTTTGAGTTTTCTCCTGTTTAGAGCCTAAAGTCCCATTTTTTTGTCTTCAAGCTCCTTGATAGTGTTGATTTGAGGTGCCACAGAAGCACCATGGGATATGTCCTGAAAGTCTGATGCTCATAACCAAGACTTCAAGTTTAAATAAGGCTTGACTCAATCTTAGGTTCACATAATGCGCATATCTGAACCGCACTCAGTCGTATGATATTAGCCAGACAGCCATAGCCACATAACATTTATAATTCAAGTAAAACTTTGCTTGAATGGTGGGAAACATCACGTTGAACATATTTCTATCCTATTACGTAATTAATGTTATGCTTTAGGAGGAAATACCACGTGCATGCATCAGTGGATCGGGCTCTTATACTTGCTTTTGAAATTGTGACTTTCACTTTCATGGGTATCAGTGTTATCTATGTCATAATTCATTTCAAACTCGTAATAATTGCATGAAAATCACACACATCGTTGAATATAGACTTAAGATTATTAATCCGAAAATAAATAACCATAAATTGACGTTTTCATCACTAAAACCGATATTTCATATGTGGTGCGTTTTTAAAGCGGTTGAGTGTAAGTATATCGTCTAGCCCCAGCGAACTTATCCTTGTGCCTTACTCAGTTCCTCAACATCATGCATCAACACATTAACCCAGTCCTCTAAACTCCAATGCATCGGATCATTTTGATGCTAACTCTCTAAACTTCCACCTGATAAACAATGTAAATAATTGGATCATTATTTGAGGACATATATATGTAAAAATAACACAAACAAAACAGTAACACTTACTTCCACTACATAGAGTTCAACAACTTCTGATGTGACATTGTTTATTTTAACGATTGGTGATACCGTCATGTGGGAACCTTAACGCAGAACATCATTGATAAGTTGTTCGCTTGAAAGAGAAGGAAAACGTTTACCGCTACACAACGTTCAATCATATACGGTGGATGGATTATTCGACGATTGTTTCCAGATTTAAGCATCAATCAGTACCAACAGGCGCTTTGAACTCCACTACTGTAATCAGACCTTTAGACCATGGCGATCGACTAAATCAGTATTTGTTTTGGGGTAACAACAGCACACACAACGTCTTTTAGTTATGTCCATGTCTCTGTTTTGTCTGTCAAATTAAACCTCATTTTCACGAAGCAATACATCAATTGAATCAAGCAGCCATAACTATAATGGAGTACCGCTATAAACAACTTATCTGGTATACATACACTCGGTCATAAATGGTGCTCTGTTTGATGATAGTGTTTGTGTTTTAGGGACGTTCCCCGTCGGCCAATCAATGTCAATGACTCTTTTATTTGTAAGAACGTATTTGTTATTATTTGATTGAAAGTGGTCCTGATATTAGAATATTTTGTCATGAGCTTTGAATAAATTGTGTTTTGTATAAAGTATGTACAGTATGTGTGCATCGTGTGTGAATCTAAATTAACAAAAAATGTCAGACAACTTTATATCCCATCTGATAACACTCTCCGAACTAATTAGGACCTTATAAGGCTCATTCATTTTTTTAAAAAAGTCGCTCTACCATACGATTCATATGGGCCTATGTGTCTTGTTGACCGAAGTGAAGACCAAAACATTTTTTCCATAAGTAAAAAGTAATTTTCAGACATTTTTTACTGCTTAAAACGTTCTCATTCTAAGCCAGCAATATACAGTCCCGGACGTGACAAATGTAAAACACTATAGGTGGCTTGTTCGCTATTCGTCGATAGTAAAATACAGTTCATTAACTTAAAGGATGCTTTCATTGAATGTTTTATTACAAACTTATTCAATACATGGGGATGTGTGTGGCATAAGTTATTATTTGATAATATTTGTACTAATGCGAAAAGGCCAAAAATAACCATTTCTTTACTTTATAGTAAAAAAGTAAACATAGCAAATCACAAACACGATTTTACACATTAAATTTATTTTTAGTGGCTGTTTTTTTAACATCGAACTACAATGTAAAAGCGTAATGAGTTTTTGTACTCGTATTGGTCAGATGCTATATTGTGGATCGTCCTCGTCAAGTGTGATATGGTGTAGACGTATGTGTGTGCTTTTACTCTGATTATGCGTGACAAGGTTGACAGACTATTGGCGATGATGCAGAGTTAAGTTTGGCTATACAGTTATATTTATGCAGTAATTAGATGTTTTGGTTCTTATTGGTGTTGCATTTACGCCAATTTATTTAGAAATGTTATTATAAAAAAAAATGAAGCAACAGCATGAATTTGCCGACCAGTTTTAAAAACAAACACGTATCACTTTAACATGTAAGACTCAAAGATCAATACGTCCACAGTGTATCCCCAATGGAATTATCTGTACGGGTCGTAATATATAGGTTAATCGTTTCCATGTTGATACAATCGTTGATTCCCAGATACAAGAAATAACTTAAATGCCGTCTTAGACCATAGCCTACGTTTAATGTAAACATATCTGTAATAGAGTAGACACCATTTATAATAACTTCATGTGAAAAAGAGTACTTTAAGATTTTTGATAATCCTGAAATTAATCTAGCATAATTATAATCCGTTGTATACAAAATACCTCTCGTACATTGTTGGCTACTATGAATAGCACCCCACGTCGATTTTGAGCTTTAGAAGTTCTATTAAGGATTACCATTAGGAACCTAGAAGGTTTGGAATTTTTATTTCCCGACACAAAGCTTTATCGATAGACAATAGAGGAAGGATCTCTCTATGTTGGGTTTTGGGGTTTTGGAGTGAATTAAAGTTTTGTGCTTTTCCTAGGCCCAAACCCATTAACTTCGTTCGTGTATTTGGCAAACCTGAACTAGACTATCCGTGACAAAGAGTGGGTCACCCTCAGACTGACTGGGTTTTAAAACTTACCAAAGACTGGTCTTGTTTGAATATTTAATTATTCCTTGTATGATAGGTTTTTATTGACGACCCAACCGGGGTCTTTTATGACTTATCACGCAAACCTATTTCAACTATAACTGTCTAATGATATGTTTTGCATAATATTTATGGGATAAGTTTAGCTATATTAAACAAAGTACAACTTACAACTTACAAATATTTCCGCATTCAGATATGTGCAGTAATACCAATAATAGTTCTTAATAATTTCTGGGAACACTAGTAGTTGTAGTTAAAATAGGTCAGCGTATATATCATTTTTATCAAACAAAACATATAAACAGCACCATGTATTTACCACTCAGATTACCAAAAACCTAATATATAACTTTAGCATTTAAGGCTCTATGATAAATCATTCTACACTATATAGTCCAGTCATTTTAACTTTTAACCTCAAACTAATTCCAAAACAAACAGTTTTGTGTTTATATGGTGCGTAAAGCTATCCTCAGCAATGTACAAAATGTCCTAATTGAATATTCGTGGGACTTTTTGAGATATTTACAAATATATTGAATTGTCAAATGTTTTCGCGATATTTGTCACTTTTGATGTAAATAAATCTAGACTTGTATCAGTAACTTATTTTTACAGCGTATTTAGAGGTCGCAATTTTGTTCTGATTTTTATGAAACTTGGCATCAATGATCATCAGAAGCTTATCGAGGAGAAATAAAATTTTGAGTTAACCGGGGCCAAAATCTAGGTCACTAGGTCAAAACATAGAAAAAACAAGGTCACCAAGGGTCGCAATTTCGACCTTACACTAGTCATAATGATCACCTTACACAAATCAAGGTCATGTATGAAATTGGATTAACCTGAGTTAAAAACTAGGTCACTAGGCCAAATTATAGAACAAATCTTTACATGCGCCCTTTTTATCTTATCTTTATGAAACCATGTTACATGGATCATGAAGACAAAATGGAGGTCAAATTCAATATTTACTTATCATGAGTTAAAACTAGGTCACTAGGTCAAATAATAGACAAACCTTCATGCGCCAAAAAGTCGCATCAATTATTTTCACCTATTGACCTAATTTTGACCCAAATTATTCAATAACATACTTGTCTTAGATGTTTCGAGAAGAACATTGTGACCAAGTTGCATAAATATAAGACCAAAATTGTGAATTTTGTACCTACACAACGTTTTCCTTTGATTTTAACTATCGACCTACTTTTTGACCCCGGATGACCCAATTTATAACTTTGACCTATATTTTGTTGATATTATTATTGTGACCAAGTTTCATAAATATAAGGTCAACATAATGACCTATAGCGACTACACAAGGTTTTGCTACAAGTTGACCTAGTGACCTAGTTTTTTACCTTTGATCATCCATTTTCTACCTTGGCCTAAATTTTGTTCAAATGATCATTCTGACCAAGTTTTATAATTATAAAGTCAAAATTGTGAATCCAAATGCAATTGTGGACGAACAGACAAAGAAAACAATTACTATTTCCCCCGAATCGATAGATTCGTGTACATTTTCTATATTGTCATTGTTGTATACTGCCCAAACACAAATATCCTTTTTCCATTAGACACACATGTATACAACACATGTTAATTTTAAATGAATTGGATTAATATTAAAGAAATGAATAAACTTTTGTTTCCCCTTCCAAGTGCTTTTTTTAGTCATTTTGTCGACATTTGAATGGGTACATGTAGTATACCAACACGTAGACTGGCATATACATAAAAAGTAAATTGTCTGATGATAAAATCAGTATTTGTATTCGATAGAAGAAGGTTGTATCTCTCAGAAAATATAAGCTTTAAGGTGCAATTAGTAAATATTTAACGACTTACACGGGAATTATTAGAACTTAAAATTCCCCATGTAGTATAAAATAAGGAAAATGCTGAAATTGCTACCAAAAGTGACCTTAAACATGTCGATTGTTTTGTATTTTCCCCACTGAACTCGCATATTTGACGTTTTGTCTGTAGTTGATAATAGTCTGTAGATGATGAAAATGCGAAGAAACTCTGTTTCAGGTTGACCATATTTTTTAGCTTCAATGACTGGACTAATAGGAACTATTTTCTTTCCGCATGAAATTCTCTGACGATAGTAGGTACGGGTCATAATAAAGGCTAACGTAGATACAATCGATATCTCACAGATGTATGCAATAAATAATGACGTAGAACATGCGCTCTCTTTTTAATATAGACATATCTGTAATAAAACGAACCTAAATTGATAATCAATTCATATGAAATAGAGTACCACTCATAACATTACTTAGATAAGCTTAACATTATAATGAATTGTCTCCTCAATAAATCTTCATTCTCATAATTTATTGTCTATACTCTGGATAGCACCTTTGCTAGGTTATGAGTGTTAAGGTTGCTATAGTTACCTTATCTTATCTTTAAAACTACTATAAGGCATTAGTATTGGGATTAAACAACTTGTGATATAGGTACTCTTTCGACACTGGCATGATATTTATTATCTGCAAAAACGTACAAGCCTTACAGGATTGTTCTCAAAATGACCGTGTTGTGGTTGGCATTTGTCGAGATTTCTTTGGCAACAATCGACAGTAACACTAACATAACGCCCATCGTATATTAATAATCGGAACATGGAAATACATTTGGTAACTAGTTCCTTAACTTGCCAATTGTATACTTTAATTTCACACATGTTTCACGAAATCCACTCGTTTATTTTGATATAATGACATAGTATTATTCCAACCACAATTCAATCACAATTGCACGGCAGTATCCATAACAACAAATTACTGAACGATAAAACGAACCTGAAAATCTGAAATGCGAAGTTTTTAAGCTCAACGACATACAAGTAGCGGTCAAACGCTGTTGAACGACCTAGATACCGCTTTAAAACTGAAATCCATGTACATATAATTTCGCTTATAAAACGAGTTCTTTAGATCATCATTCTCTTGAGTCAATTGATTTGTAAAGAATAAATTGGAGGCAATTTGTTGTATATTTAGCTTTAATAGCTTTCGATGTAAACATATGGGTGCATTTTGGTTAATTATAAAGAAATACACAAA
The DNA here is from genome assembly GCA_963678985.1 of Spisula subtruncata. Lineage (NCBI taxonomy): Eukaryota > Metazoa > Mollusca > Bivalvia > Venerida > Mactridae > Spisula > Spisula subtruncata. The sequence goes on along the minus strand of OY787669.1, from coordinate 26,204,202 downwards.
CTATGTTTTCAACGTAGACATCAAATAATAATGATAATTGAGGCATTAATTTGATTTTAAAACGTCTTGAGCTTGCCCATATTAAGGAACATAAATAGACTATCCAGACAAAAAGCAACTTCATTAGTTGATGGTCAAGTAACTAAATTACAAATGGTGCATGGCAATGTTAGGTTTTCAGAAAGGGATATATCAACTATCCGTCTGCACAATGTATAATTGGCTCTCGTGATCTGGTTGAAATAAATTAATCATACTGGAGATCAATGATTCCATAACCATTAAAATTTCAGGAAAAAGAATTGTATGAAGAACACTTACGTAAACTCCCAAGTTAATGTTGCAATATGTCAGGATTATGTGGGATATTTTGTTTCTGATCTGATGATTCGTCAAAACTGCCAGTTTGATACATCTTAGTATTTAACCGTTAAATCCACCCATATAATAAATAATAAGTCATATTTCCTATTTTAGGTATTCCAATTGAGGATTTTGTGATTTAAAATATAGCGAATAAGGATGGTTGGCTAATGTTGATGCTGCAAGTTTATTTCGTAAAAAGCACATTCAAACTAAATGAAAGAAAGAGAGATCGAACCATGTGATTGACAGAATGTTAACATGAACAAAGAGTTCACTTAAACAATTGCATATATTTTCCATGAGATAAGACTATACATCATGACAAGATCCTGATCTATTGTTTCCCACGAGCAATAAATGCAGATTTTCACTTCAGATTTGAATTTAATCTAATCATGACAATTGCAGTAAGCATATCCCTTGGTGACTAATCATAACATGCACTAGTTCAGAGTATAGCTATGATGGTATACTGCACGTTCAATTGTACAAATAACATACGGATGATAATGTTCATTTAATACATGTCAATGAAATGCGGTCATAGTTATGATACATTCAGTAATATCATTAATTGCCTAAATCATGTACTATAAGTTGAGTATGCGTGTGATATATTACTTGTCTTGTCCTATTGTATCCACTATATCTAGCCATGTCTACAGTTGAATATGATCTGACGGATCGTCTGAATTTTTGATGAACGGACGAATGAACTGTTTGCAATATGCCATAGATATACGCGAATATGATAGATTTTCATACAGCGAAGTCAATGTAAACACAAAAGCTATATTTATTTCGACATAGTATTGCCAAGCGTTAAGTCGTTACACTAAACAATAATGGTATTACTGTGAATGAGATTTAATGTACGCCCAATTTACACTTTCTACCGGAAGCAAGCATCAGTTTTTCGATAAACTTGGACTTTCTTTTTTCTGAACGTTAAAATATAGTATGCATGAAGTACTCAATAATTTTGAGAATGCATTTGTTGTACCGATGCGTTGTACTTATTTGTAACGTGATTTGCACCGTTTGTGACATGTGTTCTATTCATCAACTGATCAGAAATAAGGTGCCAGGCTTCAAAAAGATGGCTCTTCTAAATAACGTACTAAATCAGTATCTTCGTTTGAATTATATGACAGAAGAGAAGGCCTTCTGAAACCTACATTGACTAACTTAGTATCTAAACTCTGGCGCTTTGGTCAAATGTTCATGAACTGGTTTTATATGTAAATAACGTGCGTGTTTCAGTACTATTAGATTCATGGATTACAAGTAAAACCAATGAAAACCATATAATATACCATTAGGTAGGGTTTGGAGCACTTTCAATTTGATTAATTGACAAACGCGCAGCTATTTCAAGATGCTAGACAGAGATAGTTTAAATATAATTAGTGTGCAATGTTCAAGGTTATGAGATCGATCTTTTTTATATCTGCTATTTTGAAATAACTGTTCATGAAGTATTGCTGCACTCATTACAGAATTTACAATGATACCCTGGCAAACAAGCTATTCGAGGGACTTAAACGAACTATGTCATGCGGTTGTTTGCTAAGTAAATGATGGTTTCCTCAGAACTAACATCAATATAAATGACTGAGTTACATTAATCAAAGGAAGGCACTGTTGTCGAGTGGTAAGACGCTTGACTCCTGATCTAGAGGTCCCGGGATCGATTCTCGGCCGGTACGCTTGGTCATTTCACAAACGATTTTTAGTGTTTCCAACTTGAGATTATCATTGTAGGTAACTCAGGGCTGGTCTTGCGTATATCGGTGCATTACACGGGCACGTTAAAGAACCAAGGAATCTATTTGAAACGATCTAGGGTATCGCACCCGTATTCCTTGTATCTCACATCTGTCTCTAAAACATTTGCGATAATGTCCCAGAGTGGGCCCTGTAAATTAAATGGAAGAAAGAAAGGAAAATAAAACATTTCAATCGTTATCGTCAGCGTTCATTGTATTTTTACGTTGATACCGACTGCACGGTAATTAAGAAAAATATCACACACAAACTGTAGTACATTCACACTTTGCACATGCAACATATGCCATGGATTATCTTCATTTCAATTGATTCCGAACAATGGAAATCGATTCTAAAAACGTACAATTAAACTTTCCTTGTAAGTTTTGTTTTGATGTAGTTCTTACTGTCAGCTTTAAGAACAATGCACAAAGCAATACATCGTTACATTGATAATTACTTCTATCAGTTTTCACTGATAGTGATTTACCACCTTCTGTAAACTAATAGTCGTAAATTCATTAAACAGCTTTCTAGTACAATCTTCAAAATCAGTTATCTCCCTATTGGTAGCATTCAACAAAGCAGTACAACTGTAAGTAAACTTGTTAACTCTGACAAATATCAAGAACACGCCCATCGTGCTGCACAGGAGTATGCATTGTTTAACAATCAAGGAACATGTAATTCAAAAGACTTCTGATAATTGTATCATCTGTTTCGATTAATTGTTGATTCTATGGATCTTTTTATCGCCCTGCTAAATCGTTGGTGGGCCAAATCATGTATACTTTTGTAAACGGTAAACTAAACGTAAGAATGTGGTTTTTAATAAGTATTTTTGTTACTTTTTTTAATGAGGTCAATGATCAAATTCTTCTCATTGTGTTGCGATTGAATTGTGGGTAGCCTTTTTATCATTTGGTGTTGTGTTGGGTATTGAACCATGAACTTTGGGTTACGTTATTTGTCTTAGAGTTTCTGTGAAGTGCCATTCCAATACACTTAATTCTGCGAAAGTACGACACTTAATTTTGTAAGGGTACATTGTATGATTAAAATATGTAAATACAGCTGTAAACAATTTGTCAACGTAACGATTATTTTCCCGGGAATGATCGCCTTTTTCTCTTATACTACACTACTTGCATAACTGCATAATTAAATAGTTGATTTCATTCATTTTTCTGAATACTAACGACATTCAATTATTACCCATGTATGAGTACTCATTTGATATTTGTCACAGTTCAATACATTGTATAGTTGATGGTCTTGGTTGTTTGTGTGGATTGGTCCAGCGTGGGTTATTTTGAAACCTTGTTGGTTGGTATTAGGCTGAAGCGTGCGTTTTTATGTAAGTACACTGAAAAGGTCAGACCGTGGTGGAAATATTGATTCCACAGCTCTGTTTGGATCTTCATCGTTACGCACCAACTATCCAATATGCAACTGTTACATGTATGCTGCAAAAAGCAAGCTTATTTACTTGTACAGAAAAATTAACTAATCAAATACCGTTATATACACTCTTTTGATTGAATGATATTTGGGTATTCATCGTAACGCACAGACTATCCAATTTACAAACTGTAATAATGCAAAAGGGAAGCTGATATGGTTTGGCACTTATATAAAAGTGTTTGTTCCGCTAGAGAATGCACTAATTGAATACAGTAATATATCGACATCTTTATCGGTGACAGAGTCGATTCTCCAAAGTATGATACATTATATATAAGCAGCTGTTCACGTCACTTTATCTTCCCGAAACACGAACATGATAATTAGTTACACAATACGTAATTTAGTAAAATGTAGTTTAGGTTAGTAACCAATAACTATACTTCAAATGTGACTAAGAAAAACTAATGTCAGGACAAATGATTCATTGCACCATCTTGAAGAAATACGGTGTCCTAATAACATTCAGCCGATTAAGGCTACTCACAATTAAATCACATTCTAACACGATTCGCGGATTAATCCAATACACAAAGAACGAACCGAACCATGTTTTATTGCCCCCATAAAACATACCTATCAAATTGGCTGTTTCTATTTACGCCCTGTATCACTTGACATATTTATGAATGAATGAACGTAAACTTTATAGTAAAATTTACTACGAGTCACGATGACAAGGCGAGTTGCACGAGAATCCAGTGTTACATCTATGACGCATCTATTTTTAGAAACTCCAATGTACTCTAGAAACCAAGTTTTATTAAAGCTTCTGATAATCAATCCATTTATATTTTTCATTTTATGAAATAGATACCATATACTCGTGTTATTAAAATTGTTTTAATGTTTAAATTGTGGTACATGTATTTCCTTCAGAAAATTACGAAGGTCGTTTTCATTAACGAGGGAGGTAATTGTACCAGCTAACAAGCCAATCAATTTCATCGTGGAATTATGTTCAATATCCAATGGGTGAAAATGGAATGCGCGCAGTTAAATAGTGCGGGATATTATCGTATTTAGAATCGAAATAAAAACTCTGTTCTTGTATATTGTCGGTGAATAAAACACGGGCACTCGTTCGGATGCGGAAAATTAAATCACTCGTGCTACGCACTCGTGATTTAATTTTTCCGCAACCGAACTCCTGCCCGTGTTTTATTCACCAAAAATAAACGCGAACAGATTTTTATTTCTTAAACAGAATGAGGAAATTAACTTTTGATTAATGACTACATTGAAGAAAACACCAAACATTCGTATTTGAGTTCAAAAGCCACGTACTTACGGTTGGTTTACCATTTATAAACGTAAACATAATTTGGCCCACCAAAGATTTAGCAGGATGCTAAAGAGGCACAAAGAATATACTGTGCATATATATCAAAAGTATTTTGCCTTACATGTGCCTTTATTGTTAAACAATGTATATTGTGTAGCACGAAGGGCGTGTTCTTGGCATTTGTCTTAATTAACAATGTTCAATGCTGTTGTACTTCTTTGTTGAATGTTACCCAACTGATCTTGTAACTTGTACTATAACGTCTTAATATAAACTTACGACTATTAGGTTAATGAAAGTTTTCTTTTGTCGGTGAAAACTGATAGAAGTAATTATCAATGCAACAATGCATTGCATAATGCATTGATCACAAAGCTGAATTTAAGAAATACACCAAAACAAATCTAACACGGATAGCTTAATTTAACGTTCTTAGAATCGGTTACCATTGTTCGGAATCAATTAAAATGAAGATAATCCATGGCATATGATGCATGTTCAAAGTGTGAATGTATTCAGTTAGTGTGTGATATTTTCATTTATTATCGTGCACATAACATGAAAGTCAGTTTAAAGTACGAACATAAAATTACAATTAACGCTGACTATAACGATTAAAATATTGAATGTATTATATTGAGTGATGTTACCCAGTCATTTTTATTGGTGTTAGTTTTGAGAAAACCATCATTTGCTAAGCCAACAACCACAATACCTCAACTCAAAAGTATAATTCAGTGATCAAACAAGGTTAATGAGATCATTGATTACCTCAGTAATACGTTTTATTGTTTGAACATGCATAGGTAAGTCGATTAAAGCGATACAATAATAGGACATCGTACCGGGGGGTTGCTTAAAGCAATACTTATACACATCATTAGAGAAAACCCTGGACTAAATAATTATACAGAACTATCTGATATTGCGATCTTAATATCTTTGTGAAACACCACACCTTGTACGTGGAACTTTAGATATACTTATATTTACGTCGTTTCGGATATCTTTGCAGATGTGTAAAAATGTCAAATATGAAATTTATTTAATTTCATTTGTCACAAGATGTACGTCAAGAGTTTGATTTGGCATTCAATTCTGCAACGCACTCATTACATAGAACGATACTAAGTACTATCAACGCAATTGATATATCCTATTAAAAATAACATTTTATTGACAGAAACCCACTCAAATACTTGGATTTCAGTCGAGTATATTTTTGGCTATTTCATTTTGCACGAACTATTAAATGGCATCGGTATCAATAATTAGCATTATAAAGCACCACACTTAACATAAGTTGAACCTCATCCTGGTAATCATACCCGGACACAATTTGCAAATACTGATGCCCGATATACATTGTGTTGCCATACGGGTCTAACTGTGTGTTGATGCGTTAGGTCAATGTCACTTTGGAAATAATTAAAATATACACATGTACGAGCTCGATAAGAAAACAATACGATACTAACAAACAGACCTGTTTGTAAAATCGGTAGTTCTTGTTTTTCAAGTACTTGCTCTGTTATTATATAGTTGAATAAGAGATCGGAATGTCGATGTTGACCCTTGATATTTGTATCAGTTGATCTTAAATTATAATCAATATTTGAACATTTATCTTGTCAAATTAATATTTTGAATGCACGCAACAGTGTCATTAGTAGAAGATATACCATGGAACGACAATAAGCCCAAAGTATCTTAAACAGTACCGAATAGTTTATTGATGTTCCGAGAATAGCATTTTCGCTAGGGTATCATCATTAATTCTATAATGACTGCAGCAATACTCTTTGAACAATTATTTAAAGTTAGCACAGACCAAAACAGATCGATATCATAACCTTGATTACTCTACACTAATTATATTTTAACTATCCCTGTCCAGCATCTTGAAATAGCTGCGAGTTTATCGACTAATCAAATTGAAAGTACTCTAACAAATTATCAATAATCTGCCTAATAGTATATCATTTTCTTCCATTGGTTCTACTCCCGATTAATGTATCTAATAGTACTGAAACACGCATGGTATTTACATAGAGGACCGGTACATAGACATTTAACCAAAACGCTATAAGGTTTTTATGCTAGGATAGTTGATGTATGTTTCACAGTGCCTTATCTTCGGTCATATACGTAAGTCAAAGCAAGATACTGTCTTAGTAACTTATTGAAGAGAGCCACCTTGTTGTAGCCTGATAGCTAATTTCCGAAAAATGGTGAATAGAATATATGTCACAAACAGTGTGAAACACGTTACCAAGGCTTCGATGCAACAAAGGTATTGTCACAATTATAGAGTACTTGTATCATGTTTGCTATAACGCTGAGAAAAGAAAGTACAAGTTCATCGAAAAAACTTATGTTTGTTTCCGGTATAAAGTTATATTTGGACATGCACTCAAACTCATTCACAGTTATATTATTCTTGTTTTGTGTAACGACTTACATGTAACGTTTGGCAATACTATGTTGTTATAATTATAGCTTCTTTGTTTTCATTGAATTCGCCGTATGGTACTCAATCATATTCTTGTATGTCCATGGCATATTGCATTAATACTCCTCATACTTCAAGACGATCCATCAGATCAAATTCAACTGCAGACAGAAACTGGCACTACTAGATTTAGCGGAAACATTGGGACAAGACAAATAGTGCATTACACGCATACCCAACTAATTGAGGCAATGAATTGTATTACAGGATGTATCATTTATCATAACTATAACCGCCTTGCATTTAGTTATCGCATGCATTAAATGAACATTATCATCCGTATGCCATTTGTACAGTTGGACGTTCCGTATACCACCATAGCTGAACTCTGAACTAGTTCGTGATAGGATTGGCATCCCCAAGAGATATGCTTACTATAAAGAAATGATTGCTCTTGTTTACAATTTAAAGCTTAAATTCTATCTCAGAGGTGACCATGGATATTAATTGCTCCTGGAAAATATTTATATCCGCATGGCCTACCGTCTTGTTATATATGATGTATTGTTTTTCACTTGGGAAATATAAGCTGACATTTTAGGTGAACTGCTCGTGGACAGTCTGTCAATCACGTGGTTCGATCTCCCTTTCCTTTTAGGTTAAATGTATTGTTATCACACGTTATGTAACCACCATTAATTTACCACCCGTTTGTCCACATGAGTTCTCTGCTGATTCGTCGGAAAAATAGCATAGAACCTAACATCCCTATTGTGCTACAATGTAAGGACTTCAAAGAACATATGAAGTTTGAGCTGAGAAATCCAAATACTGTTCTAACTGTTCGTCATAGAGTACTTCGTAAGTGTCGTATAGACTTGAATTTATAGTGAAACCCCATGAAGCCGGTGTATCCACGGTTCCGGTGTATGTAATTTTCCCATGAAATTGTAGATTCTTTTTCTCGTGACATTGCCTGCAGGATTGTTTACAATAACTGACGAGTAAATTAAATAAATAAATACGAAATTGACCAATTTCTGAATGAAATCACAACAAAAACTTGCACCATGCCTTCACTACGAGTAAATCCTTATTTAATCGGCATTGTTTGACATGCATGTATTAAATGCTCGCTTGTTTATTTATCAAACATAATTTTGACAGCTATGACGTCATCCATTGATAAAAAGGGTCGTGTGCAACTTTTGGCGGGAAAAAATCGACTTGTCAACAAACTGGACCAAATTTACTTGGAAAAAGTTATTGTAGCACCGGCTAGATGGGGTTATTTCCCTTTCCTGAAATTTGACATGGTGTTTGTTTACATGTATTTTTTCCGATTCCAAACGTCATTTGATGTGATTTTGCAGTTTTATTAAAGATTTAAGGTCATTTTAATAGTTTCCAACAAAATAGGAGGAGTTAGTGATTTATATTTATTTTGTCAATTTCGTTTGATACACCGGCTACATGAGCTTCAAGGTTGAGTTGAAGGAAGGTTCATACGAATATCAAATGAGTAATCACACGGGTCTGTCATCGAATGCCGTACGTATCGAGAAGAACTAATGAAGTCAAATATTTCATTTGCAGTTACAAGTCGTGTAATTTAAGAAAAACACAAGCTAATATGTCCAGGAAAATATTCGTTTTGCGTCATATTTTGTTGACAAAATGTTTAAGGCTCTAATTACATATTTTAACCATACCCTGTCAAGTTTCGCTACATACTAAGTGGTCGACATATCACGTGATGTTTTACATAACGCACCATGCAAGCCTGGCTGTATGCTGAAGTGTTTGGTCAATGTCACTTGGGAAATACGTGCAATAAATGTCTGACACGCAACGTAGACAATGATCATAACTCATATATTGACTGAACAGTTTGTCAATAGGTTATCTCAAGAGAGTTTTGTTTTATGGATTATCTCAATAGAATCCAACTCATAAATTGTGCTATGAAAATATGTGTGTACCAGCTTGCTTTGCTTCTGTCAACAATTTAACATTTTTTTCACTGCCAAAGAATAAGATGTTTGCCTATTTCATTGTCGAAAGCTGCGGATTTGATAACCGATGCATATGAATAACTAGTCATACTGGCACCCTACATTTTCTCCGTTTTCAAATTTCGTTCTGATCCATCCGTTTTAGTTATACACTTGTGCTTGTCGTTAATCTTCAATCGTTAACAATTTCAACTATAGCATGAGATAATTTGCACCACCGATTACAGATTCAAGTCAATCAAAGAAGTGACCATCTAAATTCATTGCTGAGAGGAAACAATGCATAAGCAAGCAAGGAGTATCGTGTCGTCTGAATGTGTTCCTTGTGGAGTTTCTGTCGACTGCATAGATTGGTTTGATTCTTCAATACGATTGAAATGAGGATATTTGTTGATTTGTGGTGATCACAAGTGAAATTAAATCCGATCCTTCAACAAAAGTCAACAAACGCTCTGTTGCTTCATTTTCTCGTAATATGGTACAGTAATAATACTCGGAAATTTGAACGTCATGTCGTGAGAGAAATGACGTCATTAATACGTTACGCATATTTGAGGCCCGGGGCTGTTGACGGTGCGTTTCTTTTTCCGCGCTATCCTGGTACCAGCTTCAAAGCAGTGAAAATAACAAAATGATAATTTCAATGTTATTTTCACCGAAATCAAATAGTAATTGATTTAATCAAAATATTTAATCAAACTATGTTTATCTTTGGTTTGTTCCCAGTTTGAACACTTTAGGGATCGTAAAAATGCAAAGAGGACTACATGTATTTTCTCAATGAAAAAGATGTAAAACGTCATCTCGCTTTATTTCTATCTCTTTAATGCTCCACTAAATCAGTTTCCCTTACACACTGCCACAATTGTATGGAATATGTGTCTGTGATTTGCAACATTGGACGATAGTTCATGAATTATATCAACTTTCAAGCAAACATTTGTGTCAAATGACAACAGTGTACACATTGTTTTCATGCAAAAGGAATGTATATAGTTCGGCATTATATTTCTTTGATTGCTCTCTTTTTTCCAGAACTTAAGGCCAATGAAGTTTTTGAGTTTATTCGTTTTTATGTTAAAAATCCTAAATCCGGCATAAAGCACGTGCCTATTGCACTAAACAAACTGATCGAGTGCCATTAAATAACGGTATCCTTGGTTCTATCATTAACCCTTGCCAAACACCGCAGCAATGAAACAGTATGGGGTCCATACCAACACGGTATAATAGTTTAACAACCTGTACCCTACATTACTCGTAATGAGATTTAATATCACATTGGGTATTTATCAAAAATGAAATCATTATTGATAATGGTAATTATTTGATTAGCACATTTGTAGAGACAATAAAATATAACATTAATAATTAACTTGGGAGTAATGTTAGATTAAATGATTTCATTGATTCGATCATAAGGCAAGTAAATTGTAAGTTCATTAGACATCACATATGTGAGAATAGATAAAGCATAAGGTCTGGTCACAGCTTGACCATGCACGTTTTATTTTGTCAGATTGCGGTTGCTACGTTTTTTTATTGACGCGGTGAAGAAGTACGGAGGACGCAAGTCGACGCATGTTCCACGAACGGCTCTCCGTAATATAATGCGTGCATCATGCATTTCGAAATTGACAAGTAAGTTGTACGTATTAACAACGAGCGCACAGCGTTCGATCTTCGGACGATAGTCTTAACAAGAATACTGATACTGAAAAGTGGCATTGGTGCCTAGATATGTATATGGATCACTTTTAGAAAGTTGGGTACATCTATATGCACAATATAACTAATTTTTAAGAGCACAAAGGAACATTTAGCATTTTAAATGTAACACAATGACAGTCAAGTTGTATAACAGTTTATATATCTACCATGGGTTTTCTTTTGATATCAACATTACTTAAATGAGTTAAGAAACAACAATGTTTTTTCGTGACGAATTTAAGAAATGTTGATAACAAAAGAAAACGAGTAGTAGATTCTTTTTATCGCATTAGAAATTTTTTTTTTCAAAAATAAGCGACTCGATACAGAATTCGACACATTTGTGCGTTTCCACGTAAATTATAGTCCCAAATTGCTTTCTGTATATAAACATTAAAACGACACTTTAAAAGCTGCAAACAATTAACTTTTATTTAAATTACAATAATTGACATTTTTCAACTATTTTGAATCTATAAAGAATATAGTCCAATACTAAGTCAGTTACTGAATTGTGCGTATGAAGTATGTATATTTTTGTTATCAAGCGTGTTGTATAACAACATTTTTCGATTTGTTATCACATGGAATATTACGGTGCTTAAGGGATTAAAGAAAACGCTCTGTACGTGCTTTACATTTGTTTTGAAAAGAAACAAAACTAGCTGTATCTATACTATTAATGGAGCAGCAAAGTCCGATTTTTAGCAATCAACCGACCACAAAATATGCACATTTCGGGTTATATACCAAAATGTTCAGGAGGGTCTGAAGTTTTTCAGACTGCCGGCATAAATTGCAAATTTTTGGTGCCGGTCCTGAAATCCAAGATGGCGTCCAAGATGGCCGCCATCAAATTCAATAACATGTCATTTTAGTGTAATGGTTCTAGATTTTTTTGGTTCAAGGCTTTGTCATCATTGTTCACACAAATATCAATCATGATGAAGAAAAAAAGACTAGATAATTTTCGTAATATTCCAAGGTCATTTTCAAGGTCAAATTCAAGGTCAAATGGGAAAAATTGCCAAAAATGGCATATTGACTAGAGATCTTCTCCTATTGTTCATTTATATTATCTACAAAAAGCCATTTTTGCATGCATTTATGTTTGACATTGTATAACGATAGTATTGAGTGTTTTTAATAATATTTATGTATGGTAGTCATGGAGAAATAGCATATTGTGTACACCTATATCTCAGCATCAGCTCTACAATCAATTCAGTAAAACATCCAATTCAATGTTGAGTAATGACTCTAAATTAGTTTTGGTATGATTCTATATAATCAACATTAACATAAATATCAATCATGATCTAAACAAAAGGCTTTTATGCTTTTCCTAATAGTTCAAGGTCATTTTAAGGTCATTTTCAAGGTCAAATGGAAAAAATTGCCAAAAAATGACATATTGACTGGATATCTTCTCCTATTGTGCATTTATAGTATCTGCAAGTAGCCATTTGGGCATGTATTAATGTTTGGCATTGTATTACTATTATATTTTGAGTTTTCAATAATATTTTAGCTTTATTACCTTGGAGAAATAATATGTTTACACCTGTATCGCAGCATCAGGTCTACAAATATTCAGTAAAAATCCAATTTGATTTTGAGTAATGGCTCTAGATTAGTTTTGTTTACAGTCTTGATAATCAATATTAACACAAATATGAATCATGATTTGCACAAAAGGCCTTGATGATTTTCTTAATATTTCAAGGTCATTTTTAAGCACAAGGTCAAGGTCAAATGGCAAAAATCTCCGAAAATGCAATGTTGACTGGATAAAATGTTGTATTGTTTACAATAATATCAGCAAATATACTTTTTGGAAATAATGTATGTTAAATATAATATAATTATCAAATATAATGTTTTCAATAGCATTTGAATTTGGTAATCATGGTAAAATAGGATGTTTTGTTTACCTGTATCTCAGCCTCAGCTTTGCATTCAATTCACTAAATTGTTATTGCATTTTGGAGCAATGGCTCAAGATATTCTGTATTGATTAAAGGCTGTATCATTAATGTTAACAGAAATATCAATCATGTTCTAGGTAAGGAGACAAGATGGATGTCATGCTGTACCAACGTCAAGTTCAAGGTTAAATCTAAAAAAAATCAGCGAAATTGGTCATTCAAGCTCACGCATATTTCCCGTTTTCCCATATAGGAGCCCAAAACCTGACAAAATACCTTTAACATGTCCATGTTCGATAAATGCAATTGTAAGTTTCATGTATGTATCATATCATTAATGCTAAGTTATTCTTGGTAATAAAGGGTGTTCAGCAAAATATATTGAAAAATATTTCAAATGTACCTAATTATGTTCTAATATCCCCGAAATGAGCTCTATATATTATCAAATGTTCAATGTAGGTGGTTCTTTTTTTGCCTCGTACATAGTTTTTGTCAATAATATATTGTGACTAAGTCGGTGTAAACCCGATGGATAATGCGCTTTAGCTCATGTAGAGTTTCTGGAGGTTGGAGTTAACTGGCGATCAAGTTGAATTTTAAAGCTTTATAAGGATATACTATTGAAACGCATAGACACCATCTACACAAATGGCAGTGGTAAACAAGTAACCACTGAACTGTTTTACACAGCTTCGTTCTATGTATGAAAGTACTGTATCCAGTGTAGCTAGGTACATGTATTCAAAAGTGAATTAAAATACCCAGAAGCATAAGCACATTACAGTGACAGGAATTGCCAGTCGAGAGTGTTTGTAACAAACATGGTTACTAGTTACCCAAAATGGCAAGGTTGTGTTATGTAATAGTATCTCATACAGCCACAACTTGTTGAGCACTGCTGTGTTAGGTATTCAAGAGAGCAATGAATGGTTCTCCCTCACATCATTGGGTACCCCAAAAGAGACAGTCATGCATGTTCCAGGCAGTGTTTTGTACCACACAGAGTCAGAAATAGCTAGACTAAGTGTATGCAGTGTCAGTACTTCTACTGAGCCAGGAACTATTATTTCTGTCAAAGTTGGGTATCCAAATTAGCCAGTCATTAATTTCCCAGATCTTGTAAGGTACCATTCAACCACCCGTAATGCTGGTTCGAGGTCATGTTAGATACTCAGACCCGATATTGTCATTCTTGTGCTGTATTATGTACCAACCTAGTCAACAAAGCGTTTTCCAGGCACTGATATGTATCCTACACAGCCAGAAATTTCTGATGTGGGCCGTGTTTAAGTACTATATAGTGCAGAAATATATTTCATAGACAAGTGGTGTGAACCCCAAAGAGCCAATAACGGTTGTTCCATACAGTATAAAGTAACCGCTAGAGCCAAGTAATTCTAACTGGCAGTGTTAGGTGCCTCAAATAGCCGATACTCAAGATTCTAGACCATGTTAAGAGATCCAAAGAGTAAAGACTGTATATTCCAGACAGTATAAGGTAACCTTAACAGTCAATAATTGTTGTGTAAGTACCACAAAGAGCCAGCCATGTCAGTTCTCTGGTCATTCCAAACAGAGTTGGTTACCCCATTGAGCCAATAACGGTTGTTCTAGACAGTGTTGGCAACCCAAAAGAGCTAATAATACTAAGTAGTCGTCGTAGAAAGTAGTAAGTACCAAACCAGCCAATGAATATTGTTATATTGTTATAATTATGCAGCATTAGGTACCAACATTAAGTTACGGTAGTAATGTGTTTTTCAGGCAGTGTTAGGTATTCTATCCAGCCAAGAGTGGATGATATATGCTGTGTTAAGTATAGAACATAGTACAATAAATAGTAATTCCACACAGGGTTAAAAATGAGTCAAGTATGGTTATTTCAGAAGGTATGGAGTGACCCTAAGAGCCCAAAAATGTTGTTATAAGCAGTATTTGATACCTTAACTAGACCAGGATCTCTAAATATTTTTTCCAGATTGGGTAATGAACGTTATACTTTGTTCATGAAAGTATAAGGTTACCATATCAGCTTATAGTTGTTGCAGATTGTTTTAGGTACCCTATAGAGTTAACAATAGTGGTTCCATACAGCGTCAGATTCCCCTAAGATTTAATTCTGGTTGTTCTAGACAGTTTAAGGTACCCGAAACATGCAATACCATGTACATATTGTTTCTCCATAGTTACATTGCACATACTTACTTTAACAACACCAAATAAAATACCACTTTTGCCAGATGGTAGAAAATTAGCACTTGTCTAATCTGACATCATTAAGTGGCGTCGCATTTCCGTTGGATTTCGCTGTTGGTCCATGTCGTTTAATACTTTCTCAATCACCTTTAATGTGATTGTGCCATTTGAGCTCTCGGTACAGGATGCTTGGTCTGAGCTGTACCCAGTATTTTAAGCGTCTGTTATGGTGTCCTCCTGAGATTAACACTAAGCCTCACAATGATGTCATTTGCAGCGTATTCCAGTGACGTCATGTTTTCACTGGTGACGAAGAGCAACTGTTACTTGTTTAATGCCATACATCAACAACACTTACCTTTAGTAAAATTAAACTTGTCATATGTGAGGTGCAAGCAGTTGAATTACGTCAAAATTATTTAAAAATTCACTGCCCCGCCCAGCCGATTATTGGATTCTGACAACTGATTAGAAACTTTTCTAACTTTCTATAAGCATTTTTTTCTGATTCACTAGGTACATGTTAGAAGTTTTTCTTTGGCAAATTTGATGAACATACATGCGCAAAATAAAATAGTTATGATAAAAGTCTACGCAATTCTGAGACACCCCTCTTATATTCCTTTCGACTTTGAAAATGACCATCAAAATTATGGCCAATATCTTAGCTATTTGCCTTGATAATTGTTGTTAGCATGAACTTTGATGATTCAGAATTTAAATTAAACTACTCAAGAACAATATTACAATAAACAATGAAATAGCATCTCACAGAATTTATGTTGAATATATTGGTCGCCGTATTGGGTTTTGGAGCCCGAAGCAAATATTTGCAATGAATGATGTCAATATCAATAAGTACCGGCGGTATGTCCAAAACCTACATAGATTCTAGATATGTATGAATTAAATGGGGCACAATGTATAGAATGAGGGTACAATATAATTTGCGTGTACTATAACAAAGACATTACACAAAAATGCTCAGTTAATACGACTACCAGGAGTTTGCTGTTTGACCTTGGATTTGTCCCTGGCAATAGCCTTGGCAAAATACATCATTTTGTTGTTTGAACTAGATTATGATTGTTTAATTGTGCTCATTTATCTTAAAAACTTAAACCTGAAAGAAATACTCAAATTGAATTGTATTTTCACCGAAGGGTATGTAGAACTGAGGCTGTGATGTATACATATATAACATAGCATATAATATATATCATATATATATATAATCCATGACAACCAAATACAAATGAAACAAAATCTGTTAATCATATTGTGTATAACATACATTCGTGCAAAAAAACTATTTGCAGATACATGTACTATTTTTGAACATTTACAGAATTTATCTGTCTAATATGACCTATTTTGGTGATTTTTGCCATTTGACCTTGAAAATGACCTTGAAATGACCTTGAACTATTAGGAAAAGCATGAAAGCCTTTTGTTTAGATCATGATTGATATTTATGTTAATGTTGATTATATAGAATCGTAACAAAACAAATCTAGAGTCATTACTCAACATCGAATTGGGTGTTTTACTGAATTGCTTGTAAAGATGATGCTGCGATATAGGTATACAAACTGAAACTATACTATTTCTCCATGACTACCAGACATAAATATTGTTAAAAACACTCAATACTATAGCTATACAATGTCAAACATAAATGCATGCAAAAATGGCGTTTTGTTGATAATATAAATGAACAATAGGAGAAGATCTCTAGTCAATATGCCATTTTTTGGCAATTTTTCCCATTTGACCTTGAATTTGACCTTGAAAATGACCTTGGAATATTACGAAAATTATCTAGTCTTTTTGTCTTCATCATGTTTGATATTTGTGTGAACAATGATAACAAAGCCTTGAACCAAAAAAAATCTAGAGCCATTACACTAATATGACATCTTATTGAATTTGATGGCGGCCATCTTGGACGCCATCTTGGATTTCAGGGCCCGCACCAAAAATTTGCAATTTATGCCGGCAGTCTGAAAAACTTCAGACCCTCCCGAACATTTTGGTATATAACACGAAATGTGCACTTTTTTGGTCGGGTTACTTCTTAACTAAGCCACTTTTCAGGACTATGCTGCTCCATTATATACTTAATGATCCATTATGGTAATGTTGCTAATTTGATATTTTATAGAATTTGACATTTGTATTACCGAAGGCTAATCTTAGTTCGTTAGAAAGTTTAATTTGACTATTTCCCCGCCGTGACGGATTCCTATTTCGATAATTAGTGGATAGTTCATTACAATATAACGGTGTACTAATTGTATTGCCGAGGCATGTAAGTTTAATTGAATCCATTTCATTCCAAATATATCCAAATTAGGCTTGTAATTCTACGACGACATTGGTGTCGGCGAGTATATGTACACAAATCAATCTAATTTCGGCAGCAACGATTCCTGTGCAAATCCCGGAACTAATCTGCACACACATAATAAATTAGTATCGCACACAATGGAACAAAATGATACATTTCTATATACTGTGTTTCCTTGTTTTCATATCAAGGGCATTCTCCCTTATATAAAAGGCACATGTAGTTTTTTGCTTATCTTTTTTAGTCTAGGTTGAAAGTGTTTGTTCTGCATGGACTATGGCTTTTCATTTTTAGGCTGGTGATGTCGCCAAACCTATTACATTGCCAAAAAAAGAATTCCACTAAGATCAATTTACTCCCAAAACTGACAACACAGAATCTATAAACGCAATGAAAAAAGTTCCTTCTCGTTAATCAGTTTTGCAAGATTAGAACATTAAACTTTCCTTGTTTCATTTAATCTGTTCGATTGTAATATATTAGTTTCTTCTTGTAATGGAAATTGAATGAAATTAAAAGAAAATGTGTTTAAAGCCGTTGATAATTAATACTACGCGTTACGAACGCAATATAGCGTGTGCATCAATGATTTTATTATGTTAAATTATTTTACTCGCTTAGTAATTTTCTGATGCTAAGGTCCAGCGATCGAATCACGGCAGCTCCATTTTTTTATATTTTTTAAAATTTTATTTTTCGTCCAGCACTTACCTCTCTTTCGACTTAGAAAACCACTTGATGTTATATTACTTGAAAAGTTATTGTCCCTTTGCAGTTCGCCAGCGAGTCAGTACTTCCGTACTTTGATCATGTTATGATATTGTATGGACATTGTTCCAGGAAGTGTTTGTATAATGTATTGAATATACAGTATATTTGTGTTTGTCGTGTTATTCAAAACTTCACGATAGTCAGTTGTGTCTAATACATTGTGACGGTATTGTTCATATTTACATCATTTAATTAAGAATGCAAACCATCGTTACGGTCAAATGTCACGTATGTATTATGTTTTGTGACGTCCGTCGACAGTAGTGCCATAGCTATGTTTGTACAAGGCTGATACCGTATTCCACCAATTGAAGACAACATAAATTGTTAAGTAAAATAATAAAACCTTGTTGACTTTGGTGCCGATTTCAATGAAAACGGAATGTTGCCTAACGTTTCATAAAACAACACGATATGATCCATTAACATGATGATAAACAATGTATTCATGCAAATTAGTATAAGACATTGTGTTTGATAAGAACACAAACACAAGTCTTTTAACACATGGAAACAAACAATCGTAAGTTTTTGTTTTATTTAACCAAACATAAATTAGGGAAATCCTCGATGCTAAAGCCGAGAATGACATCTGTCATCGAATCATAATTATTATCTACAATATCAGTCGGTTTCCGGATAAACTGTTTCTTTTCTTAAACCGCTCTTTACCAAACATACTTCACATACCATGTTGTATGTTCACACGGGTATATATGGAACACTCATTTCATGAGCATAGCATGCCTCTTTAGTCGAATATCATTGTCTTATTTTACAATTATGGACACCTTCATTATGTTTTATATTGTAATTACATAATGTCGACGTGGCAGGTTTTCCTCCTGGAGAACGGCCAATACATATTTTCTGCAATGTGTTGGACAAAGGTGCAGCACACATAATATTAGAATTATTTACCTTTTTACTTCTTCCATATGCTTTGTGAAAACAGTTGTTTAGGAAGCTCTCGCGAAAACATATCAATTGCACGTAACCTAAATTAAAAAAAACTCTGCAAAGTTTACGCCGTCGTAATGTGACACCTCAGTGCATGGTGAATTATTCTAAACACAATAATTGGTGGTTGATCTTCACTGTTCTAGAAGTTATGAGTGCGCGTTTTCGTCACCAGAAACATTAATGCTATCCGTGAACAAAAGGTGACAAATAAAAACTGAAGACAAAAATATCATCTAAGTTATATTGAGATCACAGAAAGGCATTTTAATTACATGATGGTGATACATTTTTATCACAGGACACTGACTTTAATTGAATGACGTCAACACGTGTCATTGCTTGAATACCAATAACTCGTGAATATGATATACGTCAGATTGAGTTACATTAACCGACATTGTATTTTTTCTTTTCTATCATTCCTTCAGCCAATGAAGTTATGGATAGCGGTTAGTTATTTTTAAAACTTGTTATTGATGGGTGCGTGATATAAGCATTACTGCATAAAATGATAAATTGCTTTGTATTGATGGCATTATTGTTTTCGGTGTATTATAAAACCTTTTCTCAATTACATCTCTTGATAAATTAACACGTTAATGATTTCGTAAGCGCCTGAAACTAAATGGTTTTCTTTCGGCGCTTGATGTCTTTTCCCTGATATCTTGCTGGACAGAGTGTGGAATAATTATGGTGTACGATGCTTTTATAGTTTCTGTGCTGACTTGGATGTTTAGGCGGCTGTCCTCTCTGTCCAGTTTTCTTTGATCTGTTTTTTTTCATGAGAAATGTTTCAAAACTATTATATACGACATATCAATTATTGGATCATTGGTCATTTGCATGTCTGATTTATTTATTCAATAACGTCGCATTACTGACCACAACAATAACCACTGGCTCGATATGACAGCACAACACAGTGTAAATTCCTTAACCAATCACTTGCATACATTCATACAGGTCGTTCAAAGACGATTTACTCCTTTCATCAAGATCTACATCCATGGAGAAATGCTATTGTACGCTTACCATCTTAATTCAACAGATGCACCGTTTTACGACTATGTACTTGTTTGATTACCAGTCATTTTGTGTAATTGTGCTGTTTTAATATTTATTCCGTAAAGAGCGTTCAACTTGGTGTTCACGTATATGTACCTTGTAAATAAGTAGATAAAATATAGAACGATAATGCACTGTTTGGGTTTGGCTTAGTGTCATTACATTCGATAATTAACGAATTCATGAGATGTTATTCAACAAAATAATAATTTCAATCATAGCAGACGGTTAATTACTCTTGAATATCTCTATTTATTAATATTACTCTTGTCTACAAAGACTAAGTGCTTGATTAGGGTAACAATTTACTTGCTATTGAGTTATAATTTTTCCCTTCCCGGAATTCAATTATATGTTGTTCATACAATTAATCGTTTGTTATGATCGTCTTCTAGACGTTATAAGGAATAATAAGATGCGGAGCATAGTTATTTTACAGGTGCTTCCTTCTAAAATGGTACTAATTGACTGATTAAACAGTACACTTAATCCTTTATGGCAGACATTGCGGTTAATTGACGATACTAACTGTTTGCTTGTCTGTAATGTGTGCAATAATAATTATCCTACAATGTTAATTACAACACTGTTTTAATTGTCACTTAATGTAAGAATCAGTCTACATGAGAGTCACACATTGTAAAACATATTATTTAAGCGCTATACGAGAAAACAGCTACTAGAAGCTAAATATTAACAATTGGTACTACCAGTTTGTAAGAGGATTTAAACACCTTGATAATGTATGTGACAAACAGACATCAGCAATGACTTGTTCATAGACCTCAGTGGTACTAGAGCTTCATAACTAAACTAATCATGCAAAGTGTAAACCTTGTGTGGTAATGAATATGTTTGATTTTAGTATACCTTAAACACCATTAACGTAAAGAGAAATGTTATATATCGTTTATAAAACATTGTGTAGCGACGAATAAAGATATAATTATGTTCATTACGTGTCCGCTTAATCTTGCTTTATACATGTACGTCAATTTTCAGCGTCTATCAAGCAAAGTTACAAACGTCAATTGTTGCTGGCTGATCAAATTAAAAGACAATCGTTATCTCGTTGTGTTTATTTGTAACAAACATCAACGGTAGTTTTCTATTGGTCAATAAGAGGTCAAACAGCGAACGCGATATTATGTTGCAAATACGTAAGACGTCTTTGTGTAAGTTGAAACTATATATTAGTTGTGCGGAGCATTTGACGATCAGTATGTCAAGGTTTCAAAATAACTTACACTGGACAAACCACACCAACAACCAAGATCACCAATGATACAATGTAACCGTGACAAATATCAAATGAGCATTCGTACATGGTCAATAATGGAACTTCGTTAATATCTAGAAAAATGAAAGAAGTCAGTTATTTAATTATGCAATTATGCAACTAGTGTAGTATAAGAGTAAACACAAGCTAATATTTCCGGGAAAATAATCGTCATGTTGACAAATTGTTTACGGCTGTATTTAAATATTTTTATCGTACCCTAACAAAATTAAGTGTCGTACTTTAGATGAATATAATGTATTGGAATAGCACCTCACTAACACTCAATAGAAAGAGACATATAAAGTTATCCAAAGTTCATGGTTCAATACCCAACACAACACCGAACGATTAAAAGTCTGCTCACAATTCAATCACAACACAATGAGAAGATTTCGATCATGGACTACATTAAAGAAAACAACAAACATAATTGTTTGAGTTCAAAAGCCACGTTCTTACTTTTAATTACCATTTACAAAAGCATTCATAATTCGACCACCAAATATTTGGCAGGGTTGTAAAAAGATCCATAGAATCAACATTTAATCGAAACAGAAAGTATAATTATCAGACGTCTTTTGAATAACATGTTCATTGATTGTTAAACAATGCATACTACTGTGCAGCACGAGGGCGTGTTCTTGGCATTTGTTAGAATTAACAAGTTTACATATAGTTGTACCGCTTTGTTGAATGCTACCAATAGGGAGATAACTGATTTTGAAGATTGCATCAGAAAGTTGAATAACACATTTACGACTATTAGGTTACTGAAGGTGGTGAATCACTATTATGTTTTGTCAGTGAAAACTGATAGTAATTACCAATGCAACAATGCATTGCTTGATGCATTGTTTACACATTTGAATGTAAGAAATACATCAAAACAAGACGAACACAGACAGTTTAATTAAACGTTCTTAGAATCGGTTACCATTGTTCATTTGAAATGAAGATAATCCATAGTACATGTATATGTTGCATGCTCAAAGTGTGAATGTATTACAGTTTGTGAGTGATATTTTTTTAAATTGTCGTGCACTACTAAACATTAAAGTAAGTTTAAAGTATAAAGTTCAACGTAAAAATACAATTAACGATGACAATAACGATTGAAATGTTTAATGTGTTATTTTGATTGTTGCTATTCAGTCACTTTTTATTGGTGTAAGTTATAATGAAACGATCATTTGCTTTGCAAACAACCGCAGTACCTTCACTCTAAAGTATTATTTAACGCAATTAATATATCCTATTAAAGGTAACAGTTTATTGACCGAAACCCACTCAACTACTTGGATTGCAGTTGAATATGGTTTGGGCAAACTATTTCAATTTGCACAAACTATTAAATGGCATGGTAATCACTAATTAGCATTATAAAACATAGCACGTAATATAAGTGCCCCCTTACCCTGGTGCTCATACCCTGTCAACATTTGCAAATACTAATGCCCGATATTACCTGTGATAATTTATATAAAATACCATACGGGTCTAGCTGTGTTTAGATACGTTAGGTCAATGTCACTTGGGATTTAAGTGCAAATAAATGTCTGACACACAATGTAGACAATCATCATAACACATATATTGACTGGACGTTTTTTGTCAATATGCTATCTCATGAGAAATGATGTTTTTGACCGTCACAAATGAATTCCCCTCACATATTGTATTCAGTAACTGTAGTAAACTGCGATACCTGCTTATATGCAGTTCCTGTCAACAAAGTAGAGCCGATGCATATATTACTGTAAATGTTAATGGATTAAATTGAGTTATATTTTGACAAACATTTAGTAAATATTAGGCTTAGATTAGGTTATTAGCACAAGCCCGATAATAAAGACAACAGTACGAACCCAACTTCAAATTTTAAACACAAATACAGATTTGTTTGTAAATTCGGTAGTTATGCGATCTGAACATCAAGCTCTTGTCCTGTTATTGTATAAGTGAATAGGAAATTCGAATGACGATATAGGCCCTTAATATTGGTATACGTTGTTCATCAATTTTAATCAATGTCTTAACATTCATGTAGTCGTATTACGGTTGTGAATGCACGCACAATGGTCATTAGTAGAAGGTTTACCAAAGAACAACAATAATTTAAATGTCTCTCTTATACAGATCCAGTTGATGGATGTTCCGAGAATAGCCTCTTTGGCAGGGAATAATTATTAATTTTATTTAATGAGTGCAGCAGGACTTTTTGAGAAAGTATTTCAAATTTTCACAGACCAAAACAGATTGATCATATAACCTTGATTGCCGGGTAGTGTACATTAATTATATTTTAACTATCTCTGTCTAGCATCCTGAAATAGTTGCGTGTTTATCGACTTATCTAATTGAAATTATTCTGATACATTTTCCAGACCCTGCTTAATTGTATATTATATGTTTTCCATTGGTTCTACTCGCTATTCATATAGCTAATAGTACCACTGGTACGGAGCGATGTCAAAGCGTAACGCAAGTCCAGACGACAGCCTGTAATAGACTCTTTCAGACAATAGCCAATACTTCTTAGTACCTTGGGGCGGGTACAACAGGTTTAAAGGGTATTTTCGCTTATGTCTTATGTTTTTATGGAAACAAAGATAATTTCAACAGTAAATGATTATCCTATGTATCAATGTACCCATAAAGCATTCTAAATGCTTATCATTTTGATTTTGTTTCGTTATTAGTATGGTGTAATAAGCGGAAATATAATATCTTTAAATAAAGGCTTATAATTATGTTATCTTAATATATGAAATATACCATTTGAATAGTCAATACAATACCTATAACTGACATGCTTGTAATACCATGCAAAATAATCACCTTATAACAAATTATTTCCAAAAAATAAAATTCATACATGTCATAGTTTCGATCAGACAGTGTCATGGTCTGCATACGAAGTCCAAGTACGGTGTCGTGATCTCTAAAATACATTTCATTCGGAGTACAGAGTTTACATTATTTCTGGCATACACGTTGTTATGAAGAGATCGAGAGAAACAGAAAATGGCATGGAAGTCTTGTATGTGTTATCGGGTGATTTTAACTTGAGTATGAATGCACTTTTTCTTCAAAGTACTAACGGACATGTTACACACACACACAAATAAAAATATCAATCTGCAAAAACTACATATTGTCAACAATTATAATGGCTTGGCGTTATTTGACTATTAAAACATTATTAATAGTGCATGCATCTCTTTATCACATTCACACTTGTATACAAATATGTGGCTTCTGTTAGTTAATAAGACCCAATGGGTCATATACGTATTTTGTGTTTTTTTCGGCCACTGGTCCTAGCATTTGTAATTTCCTTAATATAGAGATTGGCGCTCTCAATTGAATGATCATTTGATTGTTACACGTAGAAATATATAAAATATTCAATGGAATGTGCCGTACGCATCTTTTTAAAAACATTTTTTCTAATATAATGGCATGTATCCCTGCTCAATTTAGCTGCGCCTGCTTCATACGTTGACTGGTTATGTGCTATCTCGTTTGAAATGGCCACTCATGTCAGTCGATATGCATGTAACAAAATATACCTTACAAATGTTTTGTTTAGCCGAGTGGAATATTGTAGTGAAATCATCACCTCTTATTTTCATTAATGCTATTTATGATTTTACTTTTTTGGAATACAAGTTCATATGCAGCTTTTGTGACGTGTGCAGTGAGAGTGAAAATTCAACAATAAGGCACTGCATGCGAAGTCACGACGATGAGAAGATTTATTATCTTCATGTATTCAAATCAGAAGACAAACTAAAATACAAAATATGTTGTTTTAAATTTACAGGAAGTGAGTTAAACTGTGATCCAAAATCAGTGTATAGTAATCAGGAGACAGGAAAACTTAACATTCCTACACCACATTGTGGCACTAGATGTGTAAAGTAAACAGCTGTTCGAACTCAGTTCACAACAAGGTATTCAATGACATTGACAATTCGTCTACATGTGAAGGTTAATTCGGATAGTACTCCTAGTACTTACATTGTATCGAATCAGAAATAACATATGCGCACAATAACTCTTGTTGACTATCATTACGATTTAGTTTGATGACAACATGTATATCACAATAATTCATCAAGTTTTGAATAGACGCCTTAACATATTGAACTAACGAACAGGTAAGCGATGTTTATATAGGTTTGACTGGGTATAAGCTTTATACATCAGTTAACGGGATAATTCTTTCATTGGTATTACTGGTTATCATTCACATTATCAGTGTTGAGATAGAACGTAAAAAGTAGTTCTACAACACCTGTTATTAAAAGTCGACGACAGAATGGTTGGAGTATCCATATCTAGAGCAGTAAGATACGGGTCTGATCCCAGGCAAATTGTGTCTGTTACCAGGATGATATATATGTAGTCTTAATGCCATAGAACAAATGATGATGGGACATAGAATGAAAATACTTGCAGCATAATTTTCTTTACAGGCGTACTGCATATTTGTGGTTCAGAAATGTCTGTCGTCGTTGCATCTATAAATGAGCCGACATTTATGCCACTAACATCAACCGAATCTCAATATTCGTAAGAGATTTTCATCTTTAGAATGTCGTTTATTGTCTATAACACATTCGTTTAGAGACCATGACAAAATATTTTAAGTCGTTAAGAGTGCAAGACATTCCCAAAAAATCAGCAGCTTCACATTTTACGGCCTGTGAGACATGTACGTGTATCAATACACGTATTATAGCAAAGATAGTTCTTATAGAACATTATCTGGTTATAATAACTCATTTGTACTATTTATATTGCGATATATTAAACATAATTAGTATTTTCTTTATTTTTTCGCAAAACAGGACTACTTCAGGTATAAATATAAACTTACTACACGCATTTAATTATATTTTTAGCGTAACCATTTAGAACAAATACTTATATGTCGATGTGTTGAACGATCGCATCAAGTAAAACGTTATTAGAGGGGTAAATCGTTGTAAAGTAGACACACTCAAAAGCGTGCTGCCCGATGTGCAAATTTTCTATGGTATTTTCGCGAGGATTCTATAGCAGGCTGTTGTCTGGACTTGCGTTACGCTTTGACATCGCTCCGTACCAGTGAGTACTGAAACGCGCATAGTAACTACATAGTAAACCAGTATCAGGGATTTAATACTAGGTTAGTAAATGTATGTTTCACAAGGCATTCTCTCCAGCCATATACTGTAAAGAAAGACTCAGTAAGTTATAAAGAAGAGCCATCTTGTTGTAGCATGACAGCTTATTTCCGGCAAGTTGGTGAATAAAAAACATGTCACAGGGTGAAACACGATACCAATAAGTAAAACGCTTTAATAAGACAAAGACATTGTCATAATTATAGAGCTTATAGCATGCATGCTATCGTTTAACGCTATGAACTGAAAGTACAAGTTCATCGAAGCAGCTGATGCTTGCTTCCGGTAAAAAGTTAGAATTGGGCGTGCATTCAAACTCATTCACAGTTATATTATTTTTGTTTTGTTTAACGACTTAATGTTTGGCAATACAACGTTGTAACAATTATAGCTTCTTTGTTTTCATTGAATTCGCTGTATGATACTCCATCATATTATTGTATGTCTGTGGCATGTTGTAAATACTAGTAGTCGTCCATTCATCAAAATTCCAGACGATCCATCTGATCAAATTCAACTGTAGACAGAAGCTGTCACGGCTAGATTTAGTGGGTACATAGGCAAAGAAAAGTAGTGCATAACACGCATACTAAACTAATAGTATATTATTGAGGCAATGAATGGTATTACATGATGTATCATTTATCACGACTAAGACCGCCTTTCATTTACTTATGGCATGCATTAAATTAACATTATCATCCGTATGCTATTTGTACAATTGGATGTTCCGTATACCACCATAGCTGAACTCTGAACTAGTGCGTGATAGAATTAGCATCTCCGAGGAATATGCCTACTATTATTGCCTTAGTCTATCATTTAAAGCTTAAATTCAATCTCAGATGTGACCATCGATATTAATTGCTCCTGGGAAACATTTACATCAGCATGGCCTACCGTCTAGTCATGATTTATTGTTTCTCACTAGGGAAATAAAGCTGATTGTTAAAGTGAACTCTTTGTGGACATTCTGTCAATCACATGGTTCGACCTCCCTTCCTTCATATAGGTTTTTTGTATTGTTATTACACTTAATTCATCAACCATTTGTTTACCGTCCGTTTCTGCAACGATATTGAACCGACCAAGCCTCAAGCAAGGGCTCGAAAAAATCTAGTATCCCAGAAATCCGATGCTGTGATGACGTTAAACATATATGACGTCACTCAGTATGTGCTAATTCCTGTTTTTTAATGATGTACGAGTATTTCCCCTTATCAAACAAAAATAAAATTGGTCTACGGCGTGATTGTTATTCAAAATACCCGACTCGGCTCCAATTTTCTTGGTCACATTTGAGGTAAACTTAGTCTAGTCGTTTATAAGTTACTTGACTTAACTACATACTTCTAGCAGTATATTAAGTAGTGTTGACTCATTATCTTGTTCGTCTTTCCGGAAGAGAACGCAAATACCAAATGAGTAATCATACGGGTCTGTCATCGAATGCCGTACGTACCGAGAAGAAATATTGAAGCCAATTATTTCATTGTCAGTTACACAAGTCGTGTAATTTAAGAAAAACATCAGCAAATATGTCCGGGGAAAATATTCGTTTTTGGTCATGTTTTGTTAAGAAATTGTTTACGGCTCTATTTTCATATTTTAACCATACCCCGTCAGGTTTTGCTACATACTAAGTGGCCGACATATCACGTGATGTATTACATAAGGCACCACGCGAGCCTGGCTGTATGCTGATGTGTTTGGTCAATGTCACTTGGGAAATACGTGCAATAAATGTCTGACACGCAACGTAGACAATGATCATTACTCATATATTGACTGGACAGTTTGTCAATAGGTTATCTCACGAGAGATATGTTTGGTGGACTGTCTCAAAACAATACCTCTCATAAATTGTGTTATGAAAATATGTGTGTACCAGCTTGTATAGCTTCTGTCAACAATTAAACATTTTTATCAGTGCTGAAGAACAAGATGTTCGCCTATTTCATTGACAAAGCTGCGGATTAGATAGCCGATGCATATGAATAACTACTCATACTTTAAAATAACAGGCACCCTACCTTTTCGCCGTTTTCAAATTTCATTGTGATCATTTCGTTTTAGTTATACACTTGTGCTTGTCGTTAATCTTCAATCGTTAACAATTTCAACTATAGCACGAGATAATTTGCACCACCATGGAATAATGGTCTGCTCTAATTGTTTTTGTCTACTATTTACAGATTCAAGTCAATCACAAAAGTGACCATCAAATGGAAACAATACTTCAGCAAGCAAGGAGTACCGTGTCGTCTGAATCTGTTCCTGGTGGAGTTTCTGTCGACTGCCTAGATAGGTTTTATTCTTCAATACAATTGAAATGAGGATATTTGTTGATTTGTGGTGATCACAAGTGAAATTTAATCCGATCCCTCAACAAACGTCAACAAACGCTCTGTTGCTTCATTTTCTCGTAATATGGTACAGTAATAATACGAGGAAATTTGAACGTCACTTCACGTCGTAAGAGAAATATTTGAGGCCGGGGCTGTTGACGGTGCGTTTCGTTTCCAACGCTATCTTGGTACCAGCTTCAAAGCAGTGAAAATAACAAAATGATTATTTCAATGTTATTTTCTCGGAAAGCAAATAGTAATGTGATTTAATCAAAATATTCAATCAAACTATGTTTATCTTTGGTTTGTTTCCAGTTTGGACACTTTAAGGATCGTAAAAATGCAAAGGGGACTACATGTATTTTGTCAATGAAAAGGATATAAAACATAATCCCGCGTTATTTCCATTTCCTTGATGCTCAACTAAATCAGTTTCCCTAACACACTGTCACAATTGTACAGAAAATTATGTTATGTGCAACATTGGACGATAGTTCATGAATGATATCAACATACAAATAAATTGTAAGTGCATTAGACTCAACATATGTGAGAAAAGATGAAGCATAAGGCCCGGCCAGGACTCGTCATGTTTTTTGTAAGGTTGTGGTCGCTACGTTTTTTTTCACTAACCTACTAATCCATTACTAAATCAGTGAATTGTGCGTATGAATTATGCCACTCTTTGTTATCACACATGCTGTACACCAATGTTCTTCGATTTGTTATCAAATGGAATATCACGATGCTTTTTGTTTTGATAAACGAAAACGCACTGCAAGTGCTATACATTTGTTTTGAAAAGAAACAAAACAAATTTTTTCTATAATATACTTATGTATCCCTTGTGGTAATGTGACTAGTTTGATATTTTATAAGATCTTCCATTCTGGCATTTCATACCGTAGTCCAGCTAGTCTGTATTACCGAAGGCTAATTTTAGTTCGTTAATAAGTTTAATTTGGCTATTTCCCCGCCGTGACGGATTCCTATTTCGATAATTAGTGGATTGTTCTTTACAATAATAATGGTGCACTAATTGTGTAGCCACGGCATGTTGGTTTAATTAAATCTATTTCATTCCAAATACATCCAAATTAGGATTGTAATTATTCGACGACATTGGTGTCGGCGAGTACATGTACATAAATCAATCTAATTATTTCTGCTGTAACGATTCCTGTGTAAATCCCGGGACTAATCTGCCCACACATATATGCTTATACAAGTATTTCCGTCTCATAAAAAACACTTTATTACAGACAGTATCGCACACAATGGAATATAATGATACATTTCTATATATTGTGTGTTCTTGTTTTCATATCAAATGTATTCTCCTATATATAAAAGCCACATATAGTTGTTTGCATGGACTTCGGCTTTTCATTTGTATGTTATGACATTGTACGGGCATTTTTACGTATTGTTTGTATTATTAATTGAATACACAGTGTCTTTATGTTTGACGTGTTATTCAAAACGTCACGATAGCCAGTAACTGTTGTGTCTGATATATTGTGAAGGTAGTGTTCATGTTTATATCATTTCATTAGGTGTACAAACCATCGTGTCGGTCACATGGTACGTATGTATTATGTGTTTGACGTCCGACGACAGTAGCACCATGCATCTATTTGTACAATGTCGCTCCTTTATTCTACCAATAATTTCATGTAAACATTAAATGTCAACTTGAAAATTAGTAAAAATCGATTTCAGAGAATACCGGATGTGGCCTATCATAAAACAAGACGATGTGATATATTAACATGAATGTATACAAAGTATTCATACAAATCAGTATAAGACATAGTGTTTGATAAGAACGCAAACACAAGTCTTTCAACACATGGAGACAAACAGCCGTAGGTTTTTGCTTTATTTAACCAAACTTAACTACTCGTGACATTCTCGATGCCCAAGCCGAGAATGAGATACATGTATCTCAACGAATCATAATTATTATGAACACTATGAGTCGGTTTCTTTTCTTGAACCATTCTTTGCCAAACATAGTTAACATAGTACCATGTTGTATGTTTAGAAGACTAGCATTGTCTTATTTTAAAACTAAACACGTTTATTTTGTTTTATATTTTAATAACATAATGCCAATACAGCAGCAAGTTTTCCTTGACAACGGCTGATCTGTTTTGTGCCATCTGTTGTTGTTTTAGAATTATTTGAGCTTTTGTTTCTCCAATATGCTTTGTGAAAACAGTATGATAGGAATCTCTCGCGAAAACATACCACTTAAATGTAACCTAAATCAGTCAAACTTTGCAAAGTTTACGCCTTCTTAATTTGAGGTTTCAGTATATTGTGAGTTATTCTTCAAATAATTATTGTTGGTTGGTCTCTACTGATCAACAAATTATGAGCGCGCTTTTCACCACCAGAAACATTAATGAGATCATAAAACACAAGATGACAAATAAACACTGAAGACAAAAATATCATCTCATCGAAATTAAGATCATAGTGGTGCACTTTAATTACACGATGGTGATGTATATGTTTTATTACAGGACACTGACTTTAATTGAATGACGTCAGCACGTGTCATTACATGATATACGTCAGATTGAGTTACATTAACCGACATTGTTTTTATCTTCAGTCATTTCTGCAGCCAATATAACGTTTGCTAAGATGGTTAGAATAAAGTTATGGATTACGGTTAGTTCTTTGCAAAACTTGATATTGATGGGTCTGTGATATTATTATTACAAAACAAAACGAATTAATTCCTTGATATTAATGGCATTATTATTTCGGTGTCTTTTTCTCAATTACATCACTTGAAAAATTAACAGCACGATAATAATTTCGTAAGCGATGAAACTGCATGGTGTTGTTTCGGCGCTTGATGTATGTTTCTGTTTACTTGCTAGACATTGTGTGGTATAATTATGGTGTACGATGCTTTTATAGTTTCTGTGCTGACCAGGCTGTTTAGGTTGCTGTCCTCTCTGTCCAGTTTTCATTGATCTGTTTTTCATGAAAATGTTTTAAAACTATTATATGCGACAACATATTAATTATTGGATCATTAGTCATTTGAATGTCTGTTTTATTAATTCAATAACGTCGCATTACTGACCACAGCAATTACCATTGGCTCAATATGACAGCACACCACATTGTCTATTTCTGAACCAATTACATGCAGGCAGGTCGTTCAAAGACCATTTTACGAGTATGTTATTGTTTGATTACCAGTCATTTTGTGTAAATGCGCTGTCTCTATTTATCTTGACAGTGCATGGATGTAATTCTAATATAACTCGAATAGAAGCAATTGTCAGTACAATATGGCAACCTTTGAAGTGCGTCGATATGAATATAAAAGCTGTGTAGCAAATTGTAGTTCCGTTAATGAATATATTAAGTAAATATTATGAAATACAATATTTATTCCATAAAGTGCGTTTGTTTTCACGTACCTTGTAAATAAGTGTAATAAAATATAAAACGATTATATACTGTTTGTGTTTTGCTTAGTGTCATTACATTCGAAAATTAACGAATCACATGTGATGTTATTCACCAAAATAATAATTTCAATCATTGCAGACGGGTAATTACTCTTGAATATCTCTATTTATTAATATTACACTTGTCTGCAAAGACTAAGTGCATGGTTAGGGTAACAAGTTACTATCTATTGTGCTATAATTCTTCCCTTCCAGGAATTTAATTTTATGCTGTTCAAACAATTTAACGTTTGTAATGATCGTCTACTAGACGTTATAAGGGATAATAGGCTGCGAGACATAAATATGTTACAGCTGCTTTTTTTAAAAATGTTACTAACTGAATGATAAAACAGTCACACTCTACGTAATCCTTTATGACAGAAATTAAGGTTAATTGACGACACTAACTGTTGCTTGTCTATAATGTGTGCAATAATAATAACCCTACAATGTTAATTACATCGCTGTTATTATTGTCACTAAATATAAGTATTAGTCTACGTAAGAGTCATACATTGTAAAGCATTATATTTACGCACCACACAAGAAAACAGCTTCTAGAAGATAAATAATAACCATTGTTACTACATAATTGTACATCACTGCTTGTCAGAGGAAATTAACATCTTGATAATGTATGTGAAAAACATATACCAGCAACGACTTGTCCATAGAGTGGTAGTAGAGCTTCATAACTAAACTAATCATGCAAAGTGTAGAACCTTGTGTAATAATGAATATGTGTGGTTTAAGTATACCTTACACATCATTAGCGTGAAGAGAAATGGTAAAAAAGCGTAAGTAAAAGATTGTATAGCTGCGAATAAAGATATAATTATTTTCATTACATGCCCACTGAATCTTGTTATATACATTGTCCATTTACGTCAATGTTCAGCGTCTATTAAGCAAAGTGTCAAACGTCAATTGCTGCTGAACAAATTAAGAGAACTTCATCATTTCGTTTTGTTTATTTGTAACATACATGACTTTTAGTGTTATATTGATCACTAAGAGGCCAATCAGCGAACGCGATATTATGTTGCAAATACGTAAGACATGTAACGTCATTGTGTTAAATGAAACTGTACATGTATATGAGCCGTTCTCTAGGAAAACCAGGCGTATTGACAAAATTATGATAATGTTGATTATACAAGTATATGGTAAGAAAGAGGAGACTCTGTTCCCGAAAATTTGAGCCAATTATTCCTTACACTTACACAGTTAGACTTTTTAAACCAACCACTACCGCCTACTTTATGAGTGTCATCGCGAACGTCATTCTCTACGTTTTTGACGTGACGTAAACTGGCAATTCAAAGATCCAGCATCCGTTGAATTTTTGACGTACGCATTTTAGAATCATATTCTTACTTGATTAAAACATGCCAATTTGAGAGTGTTTGCTCACAGGACAAAATAGCAAGTGTGTTAGTCACTTAACCCTTGTTTTCCTTGATATGAGTACTTTTTAGAAATTGTTCACCATAGCAACGACAGAAGTTATTTTAACCCAATTTTAAAGAAAACTTAAAGCTAATGGATAGTACTATACTATCCAATTACTTAAATATGAATTGAAAGGACACGATTTTCTTGTCATTTTTTTAATCTTATTGCATAATTACAATACAATGTCATTAAGCCTGGTTTTCCTGGAGACAGGCTCATTTATATATTTCATTGACCGTGATAGTCACATAACCATAATTGAAAGTGCCTGATACATTATGGCTTTAGTCCATGATATATTGCTGCTATTTTTGTTCTGCAAATCAAATCTCGGTTATTGCCTTTCGTTTGACCCTATATAGCAATATAACGTGTTGATCGTTTGATTCTTTTAACCCGTGGCAATATCAAACCATAGCAAAGTCATATGCAGCAAGTGCAACTATATTGATCTCCGCAATCAAATATGTTATTGTTAAATCTTGCATAACAGTTGTTAATTAAAATCACATGTGGAAGCCAGTTGGAACATTGCTACAAGTTACTGTAACCATTTAAGAAATAACGTTATCTTGTAATTTTGCGTTTTACTTATCTGGTTACTGTGTACATGTATGCATGTTAAGTTTGCTTGTTTGTGACTTTGCTCTTGAGTACTGAGTCCGAATTGTAATTTTGCTTTTACAATCTAAATCTGCAAAACATGAATCGATTAACGTTAACTGTATAACATTTGAAAGTTGATTCCTTTATGTGGAACGGTATCGGTGTTTAAAAATGATAGAAACGCTTGTTTTGTTTTATAATAAACATATATGTTACGAGACTATGAGTACACCAATAGGTTTCGAATTGCTCTAGTCACCGATGACCCCCATTTCTTCGAAATACTTCTATTGTAGGCTATTTAATTGTATTGTATTACTGCAATTATAGGTCACTGGTGTTGTATATATTATTTGTGCAATAACTGCTTAACAAAATAAAGTAGGTGGGGTTTATATCATTCATACATGAATATTCGACAATAATGAAGATGGTACTAAAAATATGTAACAATTGACGTAAGGTTTTACTTAAGCTCAATTACTTCAAAGCACCCTTTCT
This sequence comes from Spisula subtruncata, assembly GCA_963678985.1. NCBI lineage: Eukaryota > Metazoa > Mollusca > Bivalvia > Venerida > Mactridae > Spisula > Spisula subtruncata. The sequence continues at coordinate 26,169,016 of OY787669.1, read as the reverse complement.
ATAAAAAACAACTAAGTATTTATTGCTGAATTCAATTTGTATATAGCTGAGATGAAACACTATGTAAAAATAAATGTTTAATTACACTGTACACTTCTTAGCTTAACATTATTTCGTGTAAGATGTTATAGGGTCTTATTTTAAGTTAATCCCATGCTGACTCAATTATAATCCAATTAAAGTGAGTGACTTGTATGGCGTCTGCATTTTGTTATGGTGATACAAATGTCTCTGTAAGAATAATCTGTTGATCAGACGTACTTTACATTGTATACAATTAAACAGTACAAATAATAAAATGCATTTTTTCACTATTGGAGCACTCAATAAACCAATTAACGTATATTGTTTTGTCTAAGAGTTTTGCTGCAGAAAGACGCCATCAACGTGGTAATATATTGATGAAACATTTATATTGTTTTATCAAGTTCCAATTTCATGCTCAAAATAGCATTATGCTAATGCAAGTATGTTGACAAGCATTGAGCTATGTTTGCTGCGATCTTTTGAATGTAATATTCCTATTTATACCTAATAATTGTACACTGAGCGGCAATGAAAACGCAACAATTACATAGTACAGCATAACGCATTGGATAAGTATGTGAGCATCGCGAAATTTTGTCATAGAATAGATATATGCAAGTGACACATGAATATCTCTTCGAATCAGATGAATTTGTTTAGCAACATAGTTTTTACCAGTTGTTTTGTGGTCAGTATAAAACAGAAAGTCACATTTTTTAATCTTTTAAAACAATCGCCAGGAGCTATCCATTGTGTGCATCTACGACGTATTAATCTTATGAAACGTTAATTGAATGCTAGTGAGATGCTGTTCCGTTGTTGGAGAAGGACTAATTGAAGTTTGGATACTTTTAAGGTGCCTATACATGTACACTATATAGCGCACAACCTCTAAAATAAAACAGCATGGTCTATTATAGCCATATAGGATGGTGAAAGTATCACAATTTGTAACTGGAAATAAATTGCATGAGCGCTATAGCTATTCTTTTAAGACTGATTATTGCGCTCAATGGAGAAAAAATGCGCTTTTGAAATGCTTGCTTAATTTTCAAAACACAATTTACGTCTAAATAGTAATGAACACCATAACTTGAGCATGTAAACTAGTTCAGTAATACACGTACAGTTATACAATTTAGTGTAAAAGTTTGGTGATTAATCTAATAAAATAAGGATAATTATACAAGAGTTATCGCACTTGACTTGAATATTTTTCTAACATCCTATGGTTTGTAATGCATTTTTAGCTTTCTTAACAGGTGTATATGTATTCGAACTTGTGTTAAAAAATAAAATAATGACTTCGATAATTTACATAAACGAAACTTTGATTTTTAGTACGGATACCCCATAATTGAGAATAACGACCGATCTTTCGGAGACTGCCTTTGGCATATACGCCATGTTTTCTACTACTTAATCCATCCATATTCTTCAAAATATGTGCACAATATGTGAGCAAATATATAGCCACCAATCAGCACGCGGGAAAATGCGGTTTAAGGCTATTCCGCTATGGACGAGTGATTTTTAAAGTATTTTTATGGGAAAAGCTGAATTCTGTAGATAATAAATATCAAAGGGAGCATACAAAATTTCAAGTTTATAAGTTGAAAGATTACATTAATATTCAAGTTTAAAAAGTTTTGCGTTTTCATTGCCGCTCAGTGTTTATGACACAAGTAACAACGCGTGCGGTCGTTTGCTAAACTGATGCGTTTCTTTGTTTTCTAAAAACACCATTATTGCTATGCGGAGATCATATTAGCACAGCAAATGAATACACATGCAAGAATACGATAGTTTAATCACTAGACAGAAGCAGGGTGCATTATACTTGTATGTTTGTTTTAATTTCCGGAGATGGCATTGTATTACATTATATACTGTAAAAAATAATAATCTAGCAAATGAATCACATTGTAAAAATGTCAATGAATGCATATTTTTGTGGTTAGAATTATTCTGACAATACACGCATGCTTTAATATGTACAATGTTTAAAGATGTATAAATACAGTATTGGTAATTAAACACTCTCCCTTCACTAATAAAGCGTTGTACAAATTAAAAAAATAATTGTAAAGATGAAAAATATTATTCAACTCCCAGATGAATGTTGTCATAGAGCATTTCACCTACGAGGGTTTGCAAAACATGATGGGTGTATAGGCGAAATGAAAATGAACTTTCAATAATATAAGAACGACACAGTTGTCTGTTTGGAGTTCACTATATTGGTATTTAACTACTAGTTAGCAATTAAAATGACAATGACAATAATTTATTTGACAAAGCGGACACCTGTTCAAGATCAATAAAAGGTATTATCTGACAATTATATGCATGTTTGGATAAATAAATATGGAACAAATATAATTACAACATTATTCGCATGTAAATAAATGTAAATACAATGTAGACAATATCAATGATCAAAAACACACCCAGGATGGTAAAGTGTGTCTGAATACCGCAATCGTATTTAACTACTACTGTGTTTGAAAACAACACGTTCTGAGCTAATATGCATATGAATAGAAGCAGACTTGCCGACTATACGAACACATGCAATATTTGCAATCGTTAATACCTTCAATCAAAAGAATAATGTGAGAACCTTTGAATACGTACCTTACTAATCTTACACTCAATACATGCACAATGTTGTTTATATTTACTATCGAAACAGATGAAATTTTGTTGACAAGACTGGTGGCAAATCGGTACATTCTACTCTGATTGACGTAATTCATTAGGTGAAGTAAATGTCCTGTAGCAAGAAAGAATATATGTATATGCACATAGTTACATAGTCTAATACCATGCGAGGGCAAAAACATAAACAAGTTAGACAGTGACTGGATGGACAATGAAAGTCGATGTTCATCATTTGTAGAGATGTCAAATCTGAGCAATTTGTCTGATGGAAACTCCACATTGTAAGATTTGTTCGGTCATTGCTTTGTATGCAAGTGCTATGGCATCATATAAGCTGTTTGGCTTTTCTTTTTTAGGAGAGGCTTTGATTAACCCGAAAGACTAGTAAACAAAATAAAAGTATGTAATAGAAGGTTCCATATATATGTAGTATTCGTCAAGACAACCACACCGAGTAAGTTTTTTAAATTCATCAGCATATACTCTTCTGACGTATCAGTGCAATTGCATTTGTTTGCCCAGTAAGTAAGCTATAGCTAATCATTCTACCCACTGTGCAAACGTCTACCAACGTTGTTCAGCGTTTCCAAACTTCTTCATGAGCCCAAGATTGCACAACGCAATTGTGTACCATTCAACCATTCAAATATGACGAACCTCGACTTTTATATTCGTTGTCTAGCGATTCACTGCGTTTAACAACATGTGCTAACACTTGACAAAATTAACCTTCACTACAGTTGTTTTCATTTTGTGTATTTTTAAAACCATTTACCAGCGAAGACTTTGACTTCTGTTTCAACGAGCATAATATCCATAAACACTCCTCAGCCGCAACCAACTTCTGTAAACACATGTTTATACTAGCGGATAAAATATGTTTACCAAAACCTCAATCCAAACATTGTTATACGAATCCAGCTTAAATATTATGCAATTTTGAAAACAAGACTTCTATTATTGCGCGGTTGAGGTAATTTGCTAAATGCTTAGTTGGTTCCTTATATTAATATTACAAAATGTATATTGTGGCTGTGTTTATGTTTCATGTTGTGTTTTTATCGTTCTAAGTTGTGTTTTATTTGTTAAGAACGGTATTTTTGGTTGTCGTTTGTTTGTTTCTCATTTACTGCTCAATGCATAATTATTAATTTTCCATTTACAGTGTCATACAAATCAAATTATAATGCTCGTACATTGACTTGCGGTTGAAAGTCTTGACATTACACTGTCCTCCTTTCCAAAATGGTAATTAGTAACATGCTCATTTCTCAGAGTAATTATCCCATTCTTTTTTTACATTTTACATGTTAACGAAAACACAACATGTTAATATATTTGTTGAAAATGTTGATTTACATGCTAATAAAATATCATATACATGTATCTGTAACATAGACCGTTGTAATGTTGAACTCCTATGTGATCTTTGCTACATTATACACCCGAAAAACGAAACGTATGTGTTGTTAAATGCCTTGTATTGTTACTGTTACTGGTAGGTCAAAGTTTTGATGAATCGCTTTCGCGGCTGGTGCGCCCTTTTCTACTATCTCTAGGTATTCATTGATTCAACTGCCCATGAATACAGATAAGTATATTGCAAAAAACACTGTAAGTTGCTATATACACAACACGGTATCATCACACCAAGTTGCAATTTTGTAATGTTCAACTACACGCATATTTTTTTTTTAGATAAAATGCATTTTAATCATGCATGCATAATGAATACGTTTTGATATATGAAAGCATTAATAAAAGTATTTTGTCCATACAATATGTTTCTAAACGTTATCAATGGACGGTTTAGATATGACACAATATTATCGAGATATGCACAATATTATCGGCAAACAAAAATAAATATGCAACTAGTAAATAAAAAATTTAAACGCAATAACCAAATGTTTATCCAATTTAGAAACATGTCAAACTATCCTTGTTAGAATAGCACCGATGGTCATCAAAAAACGTTACTTACATGTATCATGATCTGACTTTAAACTGCACATCGCCGCATCGATAGATAATAAGTGTAACATTAACCAGAGCTGATCCATGCTGACCATCAATACTTCTTAGATCAGGCATTAGGCTTGATATGACAAGTTTGAGAATAACAGTTATCTCTAGGAACAAATCAAATTTAATGCAACAACACCGAATGATACGTGACATGAGTGATGCTACACATATGGCTTCTAATAATGTTTCAATACCCAGGGTGTCATTGGCCAGACTCAAAAGTACCCTGACGATATATTGATTTATCAATCTCAGCCAATTGGTTGTCTTTAAGGAAATAGCGAACCGGTCACCGAAAGTATAAGTCAAAGTGTATGCTATTTATATTTAATTTAGTTGTTGCAATCGTACTAGACTAAAATCAAACAAGTCATTCACATTCACAGCATCAACACGCTGCTCGGATAGTATTGTAAATTATTATTCTAAAATACGACCTTATTTCAGAAAGGTAATGATGAGAGTTGGTCAAATGCTGTATAAAATATTGAAATACTTGTGATTGCAATTAGGTCAACTTTTAACGTTTTAATAATTTTAACGGCGTAACGCCAAATTTCCTAACACGCTACTCCTCAAACACACCTTAAACAATAATTATCTTGTCCATATTTGTCTTCATAAATTGTCTCTTGTAAACAAGAGTATGGACAGAATGTAGACCAAGGTCGTTTAAATGTAAAACTATAATTGCTGTTTGTTCTGTAACCAAGACTTGGTGTCTGTTTTAATTTTGTTTTTGAACAGAAAAGATGCAATTATATAGAACCTCCAACTATTTAAAGTTCATAATATATGTTGCGTATATAGCGTAATGTTGCTGTTTAAATGGATTATGATTATAGTTATTATAACCATTTAGGTATTTTGTACGGAGACAATTAGGTCGCTAGGCATGTGTACATTAGCTCTTGCAATGCATGGAACACAAATGATACTTTTTACGAGAGTAATACAGCAACAGTAACAAAATAACGTGCTTTCCAGATCAACTCAATCAAAATGTTTCAAACAATAATATCATGTGTTTGGAATAGTTTTCACCCAACAAACAGTTTGATGACTTCAAATTGACTTGTTTTTCTCTATGTAGAAGATTGACCTGTTCATAAAATTGCAGAGATAAATTTCCAATTCCAATTCTAATACAACATGAATATTGCTAAATCAGTATCTGACCTTCACAGCCATTGAACTTTTTACACCCGAGATTTGCGACAAACATACGATAAGGAGTATCACATTTTTTAACTTAAAACCTGTGACACAAGATAATAAGTAACTACAATCTTTATTGGATGTTGTAGATTAAACACCACATAGTATGCTATTTCATTAAAAGTTTAAATATTTTTTTTGTTTTGCTTGACATTTACTAACGTGGTAATGATTCACTATTCACGCCTCGTATTTCAGTCAATTTGTGCTATCAATTGAAATGTGATATTTATAAATTACCACTGTTACTGAAGTTTCTAATATCAATAGTTTCATATTTCAAACTTAATGTCATAGTTTGCAAGCCAATTTTGTACATTCCTGTCTTGCTGTATATTCATCAATCGCAGATTTCCATTTAATGAGAATCTGATTGTGGCAATCACCTTTGTAAAATATGCTGACCATAGCTCATATGCGTCATTGTTTTTCAAAAACAACTAGTACTACAGAGTAGAGTTCTGATTAAATACCAACCAAGATACACCACAAGACAGATATACCACTTTGGATTTCTTTATTGAAAGTATTAACAATGTGTTAATGTAACAAAAATAGTGAAATTGGTAATTACCATGTGTAAGCATATTTTGATACACAAATTGGTTTTTCGACATTAATATCGGAGTCCAGGTCTGGCACCCGACATGTAAAACGATGCTAGTATTATGATGTTCTCACGTAAAGAGGAAAATGTAGACTTGAGGCACTTCGGTTAATGGAATGATGTAACAGTGTTTGCGAACATCTTCATTGCGCTCGTTTGCTTTATTGCACAAACCAAAGGGCCAAATCCAATTCCGAACGACAATGCATGTACAAATAAAAACAAATTAACACAATACAACTTTATACGCGCGTGTACACATCGCGAAAAGCAATATCAGTATGTATAGCCTTGTAAAATAATGTAATTTGTGGTCGAGATGAAATACGCAAATTTGATTGTTTAACATTATACTGTACATTTGTAAATACTTAGACGTTCACACTCCGGAAAGAATAACTTTTCCAACTGTGTAGCCTCTTTAAATAAGGTCGGTTTTATTATTATCATCAGAGACAACGTCCAGACAAATAAATATGTTTGGGACATATTGATACACACTTAGACATTTTACAGAACCTTATCAGGAATACAAAGATGCGTTGAACATCAGTAAACGGATATCCTGGCTGCAACATAAATATCGGATCGGAGTAATTGAACTCGTCCGTGGAAATACATTCGAAAGAGCATGTCATTGTTCATGAATGGAACCAAATTCTTGGACATTTCATTAAACTGATATTCAAGAAAGTGATCATAATGCGTAATCTATTTTTGTTTTCATGATGTTTAATGTTAACTTCACAGCTAACTGGCATTGTGCTACAAGAGGTAACTGAAGCCAGATTGAAAAACGTGTTCAGTGTAAGATGGGACTCAAACTGGCAAGTTACACGAAATTGTCAAGTTGTTTTTTAGAAATCATGTCATAAGATCATTAAGCACATAGAGACCATTCATTCGTCTGACATGCATTGTTGCTGATCGAAAACTGTTTCTTCAACGGAGCATGCGCAAATATTATTCCGAATTAGATGTCATTTTAGACCATTAATCCATATTGGTTCTTAAATACAACCCAAGTCGTGAGAATCGAGACAAATCTATACATTAGATAAAATGTCACTTTGCATATTACAATGTACATCGACAAGGTTACAAATGCGTCTTTATCTCACTTTAAAACATCGCTTTGAACATTAAGTCAAACTCATCAATTTGGCTCGCCTAGTTTAATTCCTAGAATGTGTAAATAGTTTATAGTAATAATATTTCCAGCAATGAAGGTCTATTCATGTGAGGGGCATAAATATCACACTCAACCGAATATTCCTTATCTGTATGATGTCTGGATGTCGGCAATCATAAATCAGGGACGAATACTATTCAGTGAGAACATAAGAGTACATGCACGGGGAATAAAACATACGCTATGAGATGCAGTCACCTAAATAGCGATACATTATCATTATTAAAGTGCGATACAGTATGCATGTTGTTTTAGTCACAGCAAGTTATTTATAATGCACTTCATCATTGCGAAAGTTTGCATACATACTACTTAGCAATGCTTTTATATCAGGAGTATGTCGGTGGTGACTGTTGTCGACGTTGTTCATATTGCAGCGTTAATCTGGGTATAATCATTTTCATTCGTATCATGTTTTATACAGTATCATGTGAATAACTCAAGGTCAGGAAAAAGCAAAACAACATTAAATTATTTAAGGGATGACAGAACGTTGTAATATAATAGAATAATCGAACCCAGCTGTATCGATACGAGGATTATATCATTTGATTGGTATGTGAATAAATCCGTGTTAATGTTTAACATAACTGCATCAGATTGATATTAGATCTACTTTCCAATTCTCATTGTTGAATTGAAACATGGTAATATATTGACTGCTTTTATTTTTTATGAACGTACGAGTACTGTTTGGCGAAGTATTCGAGATCAGGCAAACATTAACCATGTCAGGTCAATGCAAAATGTTGTTATCTAGTGGAAGAATAAAACCAAATTATGAATACAATACTTGTGTTTATATCTAAACGTGTATGGTACACAAAATAACGCATGTGGTCTGTTTGCTACCTGATGCATTTCTTTGTTTTCAAAAAACACCATTCAAGATATGCGGAAATCAAATTATCAAAACACATGCATACAATGAAAATACGGTAGTTTAATGACTGGAAAGATGCAGCGTGTATTCATTGTGTATGTTTCTTTTAATTTCCGGTGTAGGCACTGCTTTAAATTGATTACCTAATTAAAAATCATACATTACGTTTAAAATATTGTCAATGAATGCATGCTATTGTGGCTAGAATCATTCAGACATTACACACATGATATAACATGTACAATGGTAACACATTTGTAATGAAACACCCTCGCTTCACCAATACGGTGTCGCACTAATTGAAAATCATTTATATAATATTAGAGAATAGAAGTATTCTTCAGTTCTCATATTAATGATGTCATTAAGCATTTCATCAAAGGGTGTTGTCAAAACATGATGGGTGTATAGGTGTACGAATACTAAACTATGAGTACCCTTGTAATAACGGTGTAGATATTACGTTCAATAAACTAAAAAACGGCATCGTTATCTGTATAGCGTTCACTTATTGATGAGAGATATTTAAATCATTAAAGTGTATAGAGCTATATTCTAACAGTCATTTAATGTCAAAATAACTACTTGCATCGTTTTTAGTATGATTTTAGACTACCTTAATTGCAAATTAAAACTTTGGTTGGGTTACGTGTACTTTGATTCAATCGTCAAAAAATAGACGATTCTTATAATTTCATAGCGTGTTCTAGAACACTTTGGTATGATAATGGACAGTTCGCATGTCGAATAAATCACAGAGAGAGTTTCTGTTAAAAATGAAGCGAAAAATGGTCTAATGGACATGAAAGCATAATTGTTTTTCAGTTTTTGAAACTTTTTTAAAAAATATTGTCCAATATAGCTCTATGTTGTCAATAATAATAAAGTTTTCAAAGGAGAGTCATACTTTTCGAACCTAAATACCATGCATCACGCACAAACAATCCACTCATTGAAACCTGACTTACATTTATACTAGCATAAAGAAATTCATTATTGTGAATTTCAATAATCCATCACACATCATAAAAGTATAGAATATTAGCTATATCAAAAGCACGACTACCCACCCTGAAATTAAAACGTTAATTTACACAGGAGGAAATTTCTTCCTAGATATATTAGAGTTTGTACTAAAATGCAGGCGGCATGATTATACATGTCCACATGTGCTTACTTGTTAAGTGTTAACACGAGTACGTACAATAATTAATGTGTTGTTTACTGCATTCAAAGAAAGTAAGGAATCATCGGAAAATTTCACATGACGAATATCTTAAAATCAGAATCAATTCTATGCAAAATTGTGTTATATTTAGGGAAAACTTTATTGTTTGGCAATACAATGTAGTCTGTTTCAAATCTTACTCTTCCATCATGAAACCTCTGTTCATTAGAAATTCATATAAATGAGAAAAGTACTTTATTTATTTTAAATGGTATCTACGGGTAAAAAATGTTGCAATAAAATATATTTGAAACATCAAAATGAGCATTGCAGCACAAGTCATACTGGTGGATGTCTATCAATTTACACTTTTTGTTCGGACACGGAATTAGAGAGACCTCTGTGGTTTTGATAAACATAACTTAAACTTTTTTTATAAAAGTAACCGAAACATTGAGTGCATCAATGTCAAAACACAGATCAATATTACTGTATATTAAGATGACAGATGGAAACAACGTAGTACTGATTGGTTGTATATTAGTACCCTGCTGTGAAACTAATTTAGAGTATGGTCTTGGTGGCTTATCTTGATATCAGGGGATCTATGCTGTTTATTGTAAATCATTATATAATAATACAGCACAATATTGACATATATTTTATTTATGCGTTAGGGCTTTAACACCTTATCTTCTGACAATATTTTATTTATGCATTATGGTTTTAGCATCTTAAATTCTTAAGTGTCTTTCTCTCACTTTAATTTGTTATGTGTTTCCCATAACTCGAATTGCAGTTTAAGTCACTTTTTGTGAAATAAGATGTATTATTCTTATATTAAAAACAAAATATTGTTAATTTTTATGTTAGTTTAGAGAGCAGTTGTATATAAATAATGTATTTTGTTTAAATGATATATAACAATCAACTAATATCATAATCGTCATTAAGCTTTTAAGCCGAAATGGCACATTGTGGCTCGTTGTGGCTCTAATATACGTGTAGTTTTATTCAAAGGCCTAAATAATTATGTCTTTGTTTAATTACAATCCATAATAAACAACACATAATTTGTGAATTGTATTGGTAAAAAGAAATGAGACATAGCAATGATCCAGTGTTAACTAGGTCTAATGGTGTACGTAGTATTGAAAGAACCAGGTGAAAATACTTGCGCTTTTTATGCCCGGCCAAATATATATTTATCAAAGTACAAATACACACTGCATCTTAGCACTAACGCTCAATTTAATGTACGAAATGTGCTTGACAATCAACCGAATTATAAAAAAAAAATTAATACAACTGCAGAAACTATTTGTAAATTAACGCCCGATTATTGACCATTTTTGATGGACAAAATTCCGAGAAATCACACCTTTCCTCCACATCTTAAACATATCACATGTTATACATACATTGTTAGTACATTATAAACATCTTTATTGAAAACAAACAGCTACAAAACACGCAATTATAACGAAAAAAGCAATTAAAACGATTAAATCATCTCTTCGCTACTGCGTGTATAGTGTCGTTTATTTGTAGAGCCCTCGCTTTACGTCACATCCGGTTTACAGGAGGTAACTCTGTACAAACGATTATCGCTTAATTGAAAGGGTCTTTATAATAAGAAAATTATGGATAAATGAAAATGAGGACTTAGAAAAGTTGTTAAGTATATTTTGTTCACAAATTGTTTACAAATTTAGATATTTTAGCCATACCCTGTCAGGTTTTGCTTCATACTAAGTGGCCGACATATCACGTGATGTATAACATAACGCACCACGCGAGCATGGCTGTATGCTGATTTGTTTGGTTAATGTCACTTGGGAAATTCGTGCAATAAATGACCGACACGCAATGTAGACAATGATCATAACTCATATATTGTCTGGACAGTTTGTCAATAGGTTATCTCATGCGAGTTATGTTTGATGGACTGTCTCAAAAGAATACCTCTCAAAAATTGTGTTATGAAACTATGTGTGTACCAGCTTGCATACCTTCTGTCAACAATTAAACATTTTTATCACTGCCAAAGAATAAGATGTTTGCCTATTCCATTGACGAAAGCTGCGGATTTGAAAGCCGATGCATGAATAACTTCTCATACATTAAACAAACTGGCATCCTACATTTTCTCCGTTTTCAAATTTCATTGTGATCCTTCCGTTTTAGTTATACCCTTGTGCTTGTCGTTAATCTTCGATAGTTAACAATTCAACTATAGCACGAGATAATTTGCACCACCAACGAATAATGGTCTGCTCTAATTGTCTTTGTATACCATTTACAGATTCAAGTCAATCACAGAAGTGACCATCAAATGGAAACAATACTTCAGCAAGCAAGGAGTACCTTGTCGCCTGAATGTGTTCTTGGAGGAGTTAATGTTGACTGCATAGATTAGTTGCTTTTTCAATACGATTGAAATGAGGATATTTGTTGATTTGTGGTGATCACAAGTAAAATTTAATACGATCCTTCAACAAAGTCAACAAACGCTATATTGCTTCATTTTCTCGTATCTCGTTCAGTAATAATACGCGGAAATTTTAACGTCACGTCACGTCGTGAGAGAAATGACGTCATCATTACGTAACGCATATTTGAGGCCCGGGCTGTTGACGGTGCGTTTCTTTTTCCGCGCTTTCCTGGTACCAGCTTCAAAGTATTGAAAATATCAAAATGATAATGTCAATGTTATTTTCACTGAAATCAAATAGTAATGTGATTTAATTAAAATCTTTAATCAAACTAGTAATATGTTTATCTTTGGTTTGCAAAGGGGAATACATGTTTTTTTCTCAAAGAAAATGATATAAAACAACATCTTGCTTTATTTCCATCTCTTGAATGCTCAACTAAATCAGTTTCTCTTACACACTGTCACAATTGTACGGAAAATAGGTGTGTTATTTGCAACATAGGACGATATTCCATGTATGATAATAACATTAAAACAAACATTTGAGTTCAATGAGAAAAGTAAACACATTGTTACCATGCAAAAATATTGTATATAGGTCGGCATTATATAGTTTTTTGATAACTCTCTTTTTTCCCTACCTGAAGATTTTGCGGTTATTTGTGTATATATTACAAATCCGAAATCCGGCGTAAAGCACGTGCCTATTGCAATAAACATACTTATGGAGTGCCATTAAATAACAGTATCCGTGATCCTATCATTAACCTTTGCCAAACTTCACAGCAATGAAACAGCACGAGGTCCATACCAACACGGTATAATAGTTTAGCAATCTGTACCCTACATTACTCGTAATGGGATTTAATTACACAGTCACTTGGTTTTTATAAAAAAAGACATCATTATTGATGATTGTAATTACTTGAATAGCACACTTGTTGATACAATAAAATACATCATTAATAATTAACCTGAGATTTATGTTAGATTAAATGATTTCATTGATTCGATCACATCGCGAATAAATTATAAGTTCAGGAAAATCGACGTATGTGAGTAAAGATAAAGCATGAGGTCTTGCCAGAACTCGTCCAGTTTTTTGTAAAGCTGTGGTCGCTAAGTGTTTTTTCGCTAACGCGGGGAAGAAGTACAGAGGACGTACGTCGACGCATGTCGCTCGTGCGTCTCTCCATGACCGTAATAAACTGAGTGCAACGTGTGTTGCGCACTTGACAAGTTAGTTGTATGTACTTACAAAGTGCACACAGCGTACGATCTCGAAACAAAAAAGTGGTACTGAAAATGCCATATGTGACTAGATAGGTATATGGATCACTTTTACTTTGTCGAGTTCACCTAATAGTATATGCTTATTTTTAAGAACACAAAGGAACATTAAGCATTTCAGAATAAGAATGATAGTCAAGTTGTATACGTGTATATCACAAAGCACACTGCAAGTGCATAACATTTTTCGAAAAGAAACAAAATTAGCTATATAGTATACTTACGAGGGTTGTTCATTTAATTCCCGGACGATCGCCATAGCGCTTTATTGGAACATACGATTGTAGTAAAATTTCGTTTCATAAGACTAAGTCACTAACTCGATTATTTGACAAAACATGAAATAATTTTATCAAAGTGAGCACAAACTATGGTTACTATAGTAACCCCATAAACAACTGCCCGGCCCAACCCAAATTTTTAGTGGTATATAGGGTGTTTATAAGGTAGGGGTCGTGGTATTATCGCATATTTTAAGCAGAAAACACCAGGCAACTATATGTATGCACTGTAAGTTGCGTAATATAACATTTGATGTCAATTCCGTATAGCCTTTTGCGTTCTATTGACGAAGAGCGTGCTTCTGTGAATATCGCAATAAACTCGGATTTGTTAAGAGAAAAGGGGTAATAATTGTTTTTTGGAAACTATTGCCCGTACATCTGTAAAACTAATGACTCTCTTTTAGAAAATCTCTTAAGCCAACTATCGTAAATGCAGACCGTTGTTTGTATATGAATAAACTGTTCTACGATGACATAGCATCACCACGCAATGATCAAAGGCCGGGTAAACCTAAAGTCATCAACAGAAAATGTCGTAGTTTCAAGGCCTGTTGGGCGGTAGACACTAATAGAATAATAACTGCTGTATAAATTGCAGCTACGTGCGATTTGATCGTAGTTATAGCATATTACATCACTACTGAACAGGTTAACACGACGAACATATTTGTTGGGGCAACTTTCTGACCCCTAAATAATGACCAAATAATGGAAAAACTAGTGTTTTAGATGCAAACACGGCGTGACGTCGTGATTTTTGACGTCGACTTGGGCCGACTAACGTACATGTAACACGTACTTAAAAAACGCTAATATTATAAAAACCCTTCATTGTACCAAGTTGAAATTTTGTATGTGAATAAATGAATGATGTGAATGTATTCATGTGCGTTTTCATTAATATCCGTCCAATCGTTTTTCAGCAATATCGATCGTTTGGGAATTAAATGAACAACCCACGTAAGTATCCATTGAGGTATTGTTACTTACTCGATATTCTATGAGATCTTCTATTCTTGCTAAAAAATAATTATCATACCGTAATCCGGCTAGTTGGTATTACCGAAGGCTTGTCTCTTCTCCCTCTCCATCGCTAAACATTCGGACTGAAGAGCCAGCTCCCTCTCTTTAATGTTCAGCTCCCGGTCCAGTAAGGTGTGTTCTCTCTCACTTTTTTCCTTGAGGAACGTCACCATATTACATCGTCGTTTCCCGCCGGTTGCACCATCTGAAAAACAATGAAGTAAGAACAAACCATGGAGTGTTTATATTGGGAGGAATGTAATTCATTACAGTTTACATCTTGACCAATCTATCACTTAACTGATGAAAATCATTTTAATACAAACAATGAAATGGTATAATCTAGGCAAAGTACATGTCAAAACGAAATGTTAATATCTTCTAATTATAAAGATATCATTACACTCGACAAAAGTACACATCTCGGATTTAGACCAAATTCTTAGCTTTAACCAAAACGTTTTAGTAGCGATAACAAGTGAATTATTTTAGTTGAAAATACCATTTCAAACATATATATTTCCATTAAAATCAGTGTACAATGCAAGGTTTGGGTTACAATGAAAATCACAAAATGTCAAAACTAGTCATCATTGAAGTGTTAGATACCACAATACACCATCCTGTCATCAAGTGAACATAATTGTGTATTTTGTTTACAAAACAATTTCCTATATAGTATCAGCATTCTATCATGAAATTGCGAACACATAATCAGTAAACGGTGTATTACAGTACTTATATTTACACAAGTAGAATGTATAATCAATATACAGTCATTTGGACTCATTTTGTGATTTGTTTTATATGTTGACCCTTGTCGTGTAATTTACCCATAGATGTTAAAAATTTTTGGAATAATTCTAACTACCACATTGGCTGTTTTTACTTCAACCAATAACCTACATATCTTTTTGATTTTTATCGATATTTAATGAGGTATTACAAATGTAACATGAAATTGGCCGAAAATATTTCAACTTTCGTTGAGTGTAGACAAACCTCCTTATAGGCATTGTACTTAAATTACTAAGAAGACGTTTTGAAAATGTTACTTAATAGAGATAAAATAAAACATGCATATTGCACACATTACTAGTGAACGCAACGTTTTGTCAGGGACAACAAACCAATACCCCTGATCTGTTTTACATTAGTTACATTTTAAACAAAACAGATTTAGAACGCTACTGTGCAAAATATAATAAAAAGACTGTTTTTATTTTTTGAAAATATACATTATTTATGAACTAAACTGATAATGACCATCAATACAAAATATGCATTTGCCGCGTTCTCACCAAATTTATGAGTTCTGTAGCTACATGGTGATGGCCATACTTAAAGTGTATAGAGTAATGTATGATAAATTTGTTTTAAAAAATCAAAAACTGAAAAACAATTAGGCTTTCATATCCATTAGGTCATCTTTCGCTTCAGCTTTAACAGAAACTCTCTCTGTGATTTATTGGACATGTGAAATGTCCGTTTTCATACGAAAGTGTTCTAGAACACCTTATGAAATTATAAGAATCGTCTATTTTTCGACGATTTGAACAACGTACATGGAACCCATCCAAAGTTTTAATTTGCAATTAAGGTAGTCTTGTATCATAACGAACAAGGTAGCCAAGTGGTATAGCGTCAGCTTCAAGTATGATGTCCCCTTATACCAGAGACACAATAAATGGTACCAGTATTATACTAGTAGATGCTCAGCATGAAAGAGAAACCTTGCTCCTCTATCCCGTACCTTCGTTGCCATAGATACCAACACAAATGAGGTTTCGATATTGATTATTTTAAGTTGTAATAACTTGTTTCACTATCAACCTTAGATGAAATAGTATAAACTGTAGTAAAGGAGGATAGGCGTCCAAACCTTTAGCCATCCCATCCATAGCTCGTTTTCGAATGACCTCAGCCCGTCCGCTGCTTTTTTTCGCTCTTCTTTGCCCTCTTCTACCATCTCTGAGATTTCCTGAAGGAGTACGGTCTTCTCAGAGACCTCTTCTTCTTCTCCAGATCTGGAAATCATTTTATTATTGTGAGAAAGGTGATAGAAATATTCGAATTAAGTTCTATCATATGAATGCTTGATTAGTTAAGTTTTTTTGACAATTTATATTAATATTATATCAATTAAGTGTCATGTTTTCTTTATGAACATGCGAACTATCTATATTGTGTTTGACCAATGAAAATGATAAAATATGAAAGTGAAGATTCAAATAATTATACTCTAACTTGTTATCTCTAGCGTGTGCATATACATACATATAAACTATGCTAAGGGTTAAGAAATTAATGTTCATGCCTGTCCTACCTTAACTGAACAAAACAGATTAAGAAAATGTTGTGCAATTTCTTAAATATCATTGTATCTGCGGCTAAATTACGAAAACTCATGTCTTGCATTTAACAAGTATTGTCAAAATGACGTCGTTTTCCAGGTAACTGATAATCCCTATTTGAAGTGACTAAACTGGCAAGAATAATATGCTCATTTTTGTCCCGTTTGTATTTGCATATCGTGTAAGACCAAAATTGCCAAACAATAGACCGCATTCTGTAAATACTGAAACTTGAATGCATCACGAACATTTTAATTGGGTGGGGGTTATCAGCACTTGGACATTAAATGTTGAAGTAATGTTTTTAGTTGCAATATTGCAGATGTAGCATTATGTATCTTAAAATTCTACCAGTCAATTATATGCAGTTGGCAAAATATTCCAATGAAAATAAAGTATATAAATATTCCATCCAAAATTGCGAAAGTCAAATTTGACATTTTACGTTCAATTTGACATTCTGTGCAAATATTTCATATTTTATTTAGAGTTCGGTAAATATACACAACCTGGCCACTTAGTAAGGTGACCAAATCTAACATTGAATTTAATTTTGCATGCAGCAAAAAAACAATAAGCTCAATCTGATCGCTGGATAAGATTTGTATAAACAAAATGCTTTCTGTTGTGATCCATAATGTACGTCACTGTAATAACTATGCAAAACATAACAAAAGCATATTTGACAAATAAAATATGTTTAAACTCAAGTGACCACTGAACCCGGTTTTTTCGTTGTATGAACTTTGACATTCACTTATTATAATGCAATTTTCAAAAACCTATTTCAGCTTCAATTTTGCGAAGTCGGCTCGACTGGCTCATTAATTTACGCTACTTTTATTTAACAAAACAATCGACCAACTGTATTGTACTTCACTGTACACTTTAGGTTTTTATATATGTATGCATAGGAAGGATAAAAGTTTGGATAAAAGTACATAGGACCATATATATGTAATACTATTACCTTTTCAGGGCAGCCCCATCCTCGCGATTAAACTTCCGCAAGAGGAGGTCTGTGCGCTCTCTGGCACATGTAGCGGTGATATTAAGGTCAGTCGTCTGGCTGACCTTCGCCGCAATTTCTACCCACCCCTGAAAGGGTTTGTTGCCGGGACCTCCCTCAGCAAAAACACATCTTGCTCATCAGCAAAACGTACTTTTTCTTTTTCTCTCCTTTTCTAAAATTAAAATACAATAAACAGATAAAACACAGCTTTAAAGTTTTAGCAATACAGTTTAGATAGATTATCTATACCAGACAATATAAACTCAAAATTTCGATAATATAAATCTTACAAATCTCACCTTTCAATGTCGGTGTGGATTCCAACTAATTAATAGTATAAACGTCAAACGCACACGGCGAAAACAACACGATTTTTCCGTGCCTACGCATACATGTGTGATGTGGTACACATACCTCTACAAGTCCCACTACACGGTTTTAACGTGTAAGCCCTACGCATACATGGATGGCGAATTGCTCAAAAAGTAGTTCACTCGTACACGTACACGTTGACGTTCGATTTCGCAACATCTCTATTGTCTCTGATGCCGTACGTATATTCTAGTTTCACACAGATTTTGATAGCCTCTCGTAGTTTCGTAAATTTTGGTAGACTCGTTTTACGCGGGTATTTCTATATAGTGCGATTATGTAAATGTTGATTAAAGCATTATTTATCGGCGATGACGTCTGAAATTTTAACAAACCTTATAAGTGACATCATGCAACCAGACATAACATTTGGACAGTTTTTGGAGGTACTACGAGTGAGACATTTTAGAAAATTTAATAAAATGTGTTTCAAATTATCAGTGTGCTCCGGTATACGTAATCGTCCTTATTTAAGATAAAAATATTTTTAAAACGGCTATCATCAGGTCGCTCCAAATCTTTGCATATAAAGAGAATACCAATGTATTCATTCAGCAAAAATATAATGACAATTACTCAGAAAATAAAGTAAGATATTGGGAAAAATAATCTTGTTACAGTACGGGTTGACAGCTTATTTCCAACAAGTAGGCTTACAGAAATTATGTCAAATTTACGCGAAAAAGAATTTCACAACGTAAATATAATTGAACGCTACGTGTTGGTACAACAAAGGCAGTATAACAATCATAGAGAATGTGTATCATGCATGCTATCGTTGAACGCGGAGACAAAAAAAATACAAGTTCATCGAATAAATTGAAATAATTGATTCTTGTTTCTGGTAGACAGTAAGAATTGGGCATGGATTTAAACCCATTCTCCACAGTTACATTATATTTGTCTTGGGTAACAACATAACACTTAGAAATACAAAATTATAATAATTATAGCATTATGTTTTCATTGAATTCGCGGTATGATACTCCATCATATTCCTGTATGTCCATGGTATATTGCTATGAGTTCATTCATCCATTCATCAACCTTCAAGACGATCCATCAGATCAAATTCAACTGTAGACAGATTCTGTCACTACTAGATTTAGTGGATATAATATGACAAGACAAGTAGTGCATTACACGCATACGAAACTGATATTATATAATTAAGGCTATGAATGATATTACTAAATGTTTCACCTGTTATAACGTTCAATTTCATCAGTTGCATACAATGTCTATGGAAGACTGAACGTTTCGTACACCATCAGAACAGTGTGCTCTTCCTCTCCGAACACTGTGAACTATTACAGGATATAGTTAGAACCACCAAGAAATATGCCTACTATAATTGCCTTTGTCAAGCATTAATCGATTAAATTCAATCTCAGACGTGACCATCTGCATTTAATGCTCGTGTGAAACAATATATCCGGAGTGATAGCCGTCTGGTCTTGATTAATTGTTTCTCATTTGGGAAATATAAGCAATTGTTTAAATGAACTCCTTGTGGACAATCTGTCAATCGCATGGTTCGATCTCTCTTTACGTCATTTAGGTTGAATCACACTGTATGCGACAACCATTTTTTAGACTTCCCTTTCGTGTCAGTCCGCTTAGCTCAGCTGGCATAGCACGTGACTTCTGAAAACGGGGTTGTAGGTTCGAACAGGGACTGACCAACTGAAAATCACTAATGTTCTTTCAGGTGAGACTTTAAGCATAGGACTCGTGAATGGGTGCTATACACATGGTATATAACAGAACAAACGATGTCTTCAGAACGAGTACACACCGAAGCCTAAAAGGACTAAACTCTTATAGGGGCCTAGTCCATAAGAAATATTAGGTCTCGAAGATAAATAAAATCATACAAACAAACTATCATGTAATGGACTCAAAATAAGTCATTTCCTTCTTGTAATTGAATGTTTTTATTACACGTTCTTGGACGGTCATTTCTTAACCAAAAAGGGTTGACTGTAACAATAACAGGTAAACCAGCTACATTGTTCATCAAATTATATAGGTATAAAGTTGTCTGACAGTTATTGGTATAGATTTACCATCTGAGTACTTCCCTAAAACGCATTAAGTATGGCATCATCAAATAAAGTGCCATCTAAGTATGACAAAGTGTATAAAACTGATATATCAAACACATTTTTTATAATTAATAAACTAAACTGTATGCAAAAACTGCATTACGGACAATCAATCTCCATTTCATCGAATCCATAATCTACGAATATAGATATTGTGACATGCTCATTCTCCAATCATGCAGTAACAAATGGGTTCTTACAAATAAAAGTGTCATTGGCTTTGATTTGTCGTCTGGGAACAACCCTAAAACATATACAATATAATAACACATAGAGTACCATTAATTACAGAGTGTATGTATATGAAATAAATTGTTTATATTGGTACTCCATTTTGAAGTTATGGTTTCTTGAGTCAATTGATGTATTGTTTCGTGAAAAAGAGGTTTAATTTGACAGACAAAACAGTGATACGGACATAACTAAAAGAAGTTTAGTTTGCTGTTGTTACCCCAAAACAAATACTGATTTAATCGATTACCACGGTCTAATGGTCCTGATACAGTAGTGGAGTTCAAAGCGCCTGTTGGTACTGATTGATGCTTAAATCTGGAAACAATAGTCGAATTATACATCCACCGTATACATGTATGATTGAAGGTTGTGTAGAGGTAAACACGTTCCTGCTCTTCCAAGCGAACAATTTGTCAATACTACGCTGGGCTTGGAACATTAGATTACTAAGTCACCATTCGTCAAAATAAGCAGCCTTCCAGGAGTATGAATATCAAAATGTCCTCAAAGAATTAAATCAAGTCCAATTATTTACGTTGCTGATTTTCTGGAAGGTAAGAGAGTCAGCATCAAAATGATTGAATACGTCGGAGTCTAAACGACTGAAATATGTCTTGATATACTATGTTGAGGAACAGTGCCAGGCAAATTCATAGATACGCTGGAGCAAGACAACACACCCATAAAGTATAAAGTAAGGACGGTCTGAATCTTTCAATGGATATTACAGGCTTGGTGAAAATGTTATCATGATTAGTGAACAGATATTTATTGTTGTCAATACATTGTTTATTGTCACTTTATACATTTGTACATTGTTTCGTGTATTGATATTAGAATATTTAATTTTTCAGAGAGAAGTCTTATCAAACTGCTGAAGAAAATATCGCGTTGTTGTTAAATACTGAATTTATCGTGATGCATTTGTTTCTAGTTATAATAAATAACTTTTAAAATTTATTAGACTGATGTTGCCGTTTAATGCTACTGATTGCTTGAGGTAAAAGACGTCTGATCTGATCTGATGCTAATACAAATAACTTCTTGCCAAAAATTTTGATTCATGTAGCAATATGGCTATGTTACGAGTATACGAAATAAAACTTTGAATACCATTTAGTTGTAAAGGTAACGGATTGAACACTCTGTACAAGTAACTCAGTTTATATAGAGGACGAATAATAATACATGTTGTAAGTAATAAAAAGATCGTAAATCATTTCTATTGAAGTCCTCATTCATGATCATTTACGCTTCGGTGCCATCATGTCAGTACTTGATAGCACACATGTGGAATAGATGTATCTGTGCTCCAAGGGTTACATCTATACCAGTTAGCCAATGCCATAACGGTCTCACCTCTGTCATTCAAACAAACATGCTTGTCAGTTCATTGCTTCATTGGTCCGGTGAACTTTAACGAAATTGCGAAATCCCATATACATTCAAAAATATGTAACAACAATTTCCATCTGTTATAAATGTTATATTTACTCTAGACGTCTTCAAGTGCATACTTAGTATTGGTACTGTGGTGATTTCAAACATATATAACATAAACAAATACCTTTGTTGTATGATGTTAATATCTAAAACCAGTTGTTTATGCATGTCTTTGTAGGGCTTTGGCATATGCACCATTTTACTGCGACTAGAACTTTGGTGTTTTGTTGAGTTGTATTTAGGCGTTTTGTTGTGTATGTGTGTTATTTGATAATATTTATTTTTATGTGCTCAGTATGTTACATTGATATTATATTTTATAGCATGTGTACTAACATTGTTTTTTTTTCAAGAAGAATCTCCAATAAAGACCTCCCTAAACAATGCAGACAAGAAGGTATGTTAATATAAAGAAAAAGATGAAAAGGTTAGGGCTAGTTTCAAGAAAGAGAAATAATTATATCACAAACATTATTCTTGCTATCTACCTATTGCAAAGAAAGTTTGATTCAATTAAAAACTGTTAAACATAACAATAGTAGAACTAGTCCCCATTGCCGACGAGAAGTGTGTTCCAGGCACGATCTACCACACATTTACACAATACTTATAACTCGCGTACATGCATGAACAGTGCATACATCAAGGGGCAATCATACATATGTTGTAATTAGTAACGAAAGAACAACGTAGTACTTACACTATTTTGATCAGACTATAACCAAACTAAAGTTACCCTTTATCTCCTCAAATATCCAGCAGTTTAATCACAATGAACGTATTTTCTAAATTCATAGATTTACTAGATGGACGTAAAAGCGTTAATATCCAATTATTCGGTTGGAAATAAGAGTATACCAACATAAGTATCACTTATTAACCTACATAAATGTTATGTTTTCAATAAAAACAACATGTGAGTTAATATAATATGAGCTATGTTTGTTCTTACTAGTAAGTGGGCTTGTGGTATAATAGTATGAAACAAAATACAACCGATCAATCGGAAATATAATTTCGAACAGAACAAGGAATACAATAGCTTTATAACGCTAGTACCAACATCTAGACAGTACCATACAAAATTGGATTATTATGTCAATCTTATATTTAACAGAACACAAGAAGATTGATTTAGAATAGCACTTCTCTAAAACTCTATAGAAAACAAAGACATATAACGTTACCCCAAGTTCATGGTTGAATGCCCAACACAACACCGGACGATAAAAAGGCTTCTCATAATGCAATCACAACACAATTAGAAGAATTTGATTATAGACTACATTGATGAAAACAAGGAACATCATTATTTGAGTTCAAACGCCACGTTCTTACGTTAAGTTTACCATTTACACAAGACTAGTATACATAATTTTGCCCCCACCAAAGATTTGGCAGGATGGTAAAGAGACACAAAAAATTAACATCTATGTCAGAAGTAGTTTGGCTTGCATGAGCCTTAATTGTTAGACAATGTATACTATTGTGTAGCGCGAGGAGCGTGTTCTTGGAATTTGTCTTAATTAACAATTTCCAATGCTGTTGTACCGCTTTGTTGAATGTTACCCATTAAGAGATAACTGATTTTGTAACTTGTACTAGAATCTTTTATTTTAGACTTACGACTACTAGGTTAATGAAGGTGATGAATTACTATCATGTTTTGTCGGTGAAAACAGATAAGAGTAATTATCAATGTAACGATGTACTGTAACAAAGCTGAATGTAAGACCTACATCAAAACAAAACTAACACTGACAGTTTAATTAGACTTTCTTAGAATCGGTAACCAATGTGCAGAATCAATTGAATGAAGATAAACCATGAAATATGTTGCATGTTCAAAGTGTGAATGTATTGCAGTTTGTGTGTGATATTTTTCTTAATTATCGTGCACTTAACATCTGTTTAAAGTATGAACATAGCAAAACAACTAACGCCTACGATAACGATTGAAATGTTAAATGTATTAGTTAGATTGTTGTTACTGAGTCATTTGTATTGGTGTTACTTCTGAGGAAACCATTCATTTTCTCAGCAAACAACCGCAGTACCTTCACTTTAAAGTTTTATTATTATTAACAAGGTTAATGAGATCATTGATTAAGTCAGTTATATCTTCTATTCTTTGAAAATGCATCGGTAAGTCGGTTAAAGCGATACTATAAACGGCAATCGTACCGGGACGTTACTTAAAGCGATACTTATACCCATCATTAGAGAAAACCCTGGCTTAAATAATTATACAGAACTACCTGATATTGCGATCTTAATATTTTTATGAAACACCACACCTTGTACGCGGAACTTCAGATATACTTATATTTACGTCGTTTCGGATATCTTTGCAGATGTGTAAAAATGTCAAATATGAAATTTATTTACTTTCTTTGGTCACAAGATGTACGTCAATAGTTTGATTTGACATCCAATCCTGCAACGCACTCATTACATAAAACGATACTAAGTACTATCAACGCAATAGATATATCCTAATAAAGATAACATTTTATTGACCGAAACCCACTCAAATACTTGGATTGCAGTTGAGTATCTTTTGGGCAAACTATTTCATTTTGCACGAACTATTAAATGGCATCGGTATCAATAATTAGCATTATAAAGCACAGCACTTAACATAAGTTCAACCTCATCCTGGTAATCATACCCGGTCACAATTTGCAAATACTAATGCCCGATATACATTGTGATGTTATACGGGTCTAACTGTGTGTTGATGCGTTAGGTCAATGTCACTTGGGAAATAAGTGCAAATAAATGTCTGACACGCAATGTAGACAATCATCATAACTCATATATTGACTGGGCAGTTTGTCAAGAGGCTATCTCATGAGAATTTTTGTTTTTGGACCGTCGCAAATAAATTTCGCTCACAAATTGTATTGAGACATAAGGTTTGTACAATGTAGTACTATTTAGGTACTAGTAATTGCAGTTAACTTCGAAAACTGCTTATATGCAGTTCATGTCAACAAAGTAGAGCCTATGCATCTATTACTCGTGCATGTGTTCGGGTTAATGTACTCAGTAGCTAGGTTTGTCGACGTGAATGCATTTGAAACGCCTTGATTGAGATATAGTTTTAAATATAACAAAAATTATATAATTAAAAGATACACATGTACAAGCTCGATAAGAAAACAATACGATACTAACTTCAAAATTGAATAAAACAGACCTGTTTGTAAAATCGGTAGTTCTTGTTATTCAAGTTATTGCCCTGTTATTATATAGTTGAATAAGAGATCGGAATGTCGATATTGACCCTTGATATTTGTATAAGTTATTCATCAATTCTAACAGTATCTGAACATTTATGTTGTCAAATTAATATTTTGAATGCACGCAACAGGGTCATTAGTAGAAGATATATCATGGAACAACAATAAGCCCAATGTACCTTTTAAAACAATACTAAATAGTTCATTGATGTTCTCAGAATAGCATTTTCGCTAGGGTATTATCATTTATTCTATAAAGATTACAGCAATACTGCTTGAACAATTATTTCAAGTTAGCACAGACCAAAACAGATCGATATCATAACCTTGATTAATCAACACTAATTATATTTAAACTATCCCTGTCTAGCATCTTGAAATAGCTGCGAGTGTATCGACTAATCAAATTGACAGTACTCTAACAAATTATCCAGAACCTGCCTAATAGTATATTATTTTCTTCCATTGGTTCTACTCCCGATTAATGTATCTAATAGTACTGAAACACGCATGGTATTTACATAGAAAACCGGTACAAGAACATTTAACCAAAACGCTAAAGGGTTTTAATACTAGGATAGTTGATGTATGTTTCACAGTGCCTTATCTTCGGTCATATACGTAAGTCAAAGAAAGATACTTTCTTAGTTTATTGAGGAGAGCCACCTTGTTGTAGCCTGACAGCTAATTTCCGAAAAGATGGTAAATAGAATATATGTCACAAACAGTGTAAAACACGTTAACAATAAGTACAAGGCTTCAATACAGCAAAGGTATTGTCACAATTATAGAGTACTTGTATCATGTATGCTATAACGCTGAGAAAAGAAAACACAAGTTCATCGAAAAAACTTATGTTTGTTTCCGGTATAAAGTTATATTTGGGCATGCACTCAAACTTAATCACATTTATATTATTCTTGTTTTGTGTAACGACTTACATGTAACGTTTGGCAATACTATGTTGTAATAATTATAGCTTCTTTGTTTTCATTGAATTCGCTGTATGACTCTCCATCATTTTGTTGTATGTCCATGGCATATTGCATTTTACTTCATTCGTTTATTCATCAACTTTCAAGACGATCCATCTGATCAAATTCAACTGCAGACAGAAACTGTCACTACTAGATTTAGCGGAAATAATAGGACAAGACAAATAGTGCATAACACGCATACTCAACCAATAGCATATTATTGAGGCAATTTCATTTGCTTATGGCATGCATTAAATGAACATAATTATCCGTATGCTATTTGTACAGTTGGATGTTCCGTATACCACCATAGCTGAACTCTGAACTAGTGCGTGATAGGACTTGCATCACCAAGAGATATGCCTACTGTTATTGCTTTTGTCTATCATTTATAGCTTAAATCCAATCTAAGAGGTGACCATGGATATTAGTTGCTCCTGGGAAACATTTACATCAGCATGGCTTACCGTCTCGTCCTATATGATGTATTGTTTCTCACTTGGGAAATATAAGCAAACTGTTTAGGTGAACTGCTCGTGGACAGTCAGTCAATCACATGGTTCGATATCCCTTTCCTTCATTTAGGTTAAATGTATTGTTATCACACATTATGTAACCACCATTAATTTACCATCCGTTTGTTCACATGAGTTTCTGCTGACTCGTCGTAATAATACCCTATAACCTAACACCCCTATTATGCTAAAAATGTAAGGACTTCAATGTAGTTTGCACTGAGAAATCTAAATAATGATCTAACTTGACGTCATGTCGTATAAACTTAAATTTACTCGATTAGTTGTAGGAATGTTCATACAGCGAGGCTTGTATGACCCTTTCGGAGAGGAAGATGATAAAATAAAGTTTATACGACACTAATCCTAGTTTTCTATTTATCCTGCAACATGATTTAAAGACAAAAAATGATTGTATTTATTTATAAACAAGACTTGTATAAAACTTATATGAAAATATGAACAAAACCCGTGCGCAACGATATTGAACCGACCGATCATCAAGGCCTCGAAATGAAATCTATTTCCGTATGTAAAAGGGCCAGTCTGCTTGCAAATGCATTTTGAGTTTGTTTCAAAATCGCATCTCCTCAAATTTAATCATTATGACATCCCAAAAACCGATGTTGTGATGACGTTAAACATATATGACGTCACTCAGTATGAGCTAATTCCCGTTTTTTTAAAGTGAAGTACGAGTTTTGTCCCCTTATCAAACTAAAACAAAATTGGTCTACGGCATGATTATTATTCATAACCGTGTTTCTTCAAGATGGTGCAATGAATCATTTGTGTTAAAATTAGATTTCTAAGTCACTTTTGAAGTATAATTAATTGGTTACTAAACTTAACTACTTACTGCTGTATTACGAATTGTGTAACTAATTATCTTGTTCGTGTTTCGGGAAGAAAAGCGACGTGTGCAGCTGCCTACATATAGTGTATTATACTTCGGAGAATCGAATCTGTCACCGATAAGGATGTCCATGTCTAACTTGATTCAATTAGTGTATTCCCCTGTGGAACAAGCTCTGTGACATAATTGCCGAACTATTGCTTCCCTTTTGCTTTTACTCAACACTGTTGTATATTGGACAGACCCAAATATCATTCAATCAAAAGAGGTGTGGAAGCAACATTTCTAACATAATCTGACATTTAAGTGCATTTGAATTGACACGCACTAAGCAGTCATTTACAAGGCTTTTATCAAAATATCCCACACGTGCACCGACGAAAACCACACAAACAACTACGACCACAAATTAACCAATGAACCCTTGCAAATACAAAATAAAATGAGTAATCATACGTGTCTGTCATCGAACGCCGTATGTATCGAGAAGAAATAATGAAGTCAATTATTTTATTTGCAGTTATGCAAGTCGTGTAATTTAAGAAAAAAGAAACAAGTTAATATTGCCGGGAAAATATTCGTCTTGCGCCATGTTCATTATGTTCAATTATTTACGGCTCTATTTACCTATTTTAATCATACCCTGTCAGGTTTTATAAATAAATACAAATACATGTCATTTGTATAGCGCAAAAAATTATGAAATCATATTCTATTGCGCTTCACAGTTATATACATTCACTTAAAAACATTCAGTTTAAAACCTGGATTCTAGAAACTAGATTTAGTCATATGATAAAGAGCACACTCATTGCCGATGAAACTGCTATACAAATAAGTTTTCATATATGCTCTGAACCTGGTTTCACTTTTGATGTCCTTGAGATAGTTTGGTAGATCGTTCCACCATTTGGGACCAGTGACGGCCATAGATCTGTCTGCTAATTTTGTTCGCCGTCTAGGAATGTGAAAGTTAGTAACTTGCCGAATAGTATCAAACATTGTCTTTATATACGATGGAGCTGTACCCATGATGACACGGAATAAGATTAACAGAACTTTGAACATTACCCTAGCCTTAACTGATAGCCTGTGTAATTCTGTCAGTAGGGGTGTGTTCGTAAGACCTGTGCAGAACACTGTCCAAACTGTTCCTGTTCCAAGTACTTACGAACAGAATAAAACTGTTCCGAACAGTGTTCCACTCCAAACGACTTACGAACAAAACGGAACAGGAACAGAACAGGAAGTAACAATAATAAAAATGATTTTAAAGAAATATTACTAAGAAATAAAACTTTTAAGGTGGCCGATATTGTTAGTTTCAGCCGTTATATTGGTGGACGAAAAATGCCACTAGAAAATTTCACATTGTAAAAGTTCGGTCATTTCCGTTTTATCCCGTTGACATACTATTGCCAAGGTGATCAGAATAATACATTTCGTGAAGTTTCCGGTTGTCTTGTTGTTGTTGTAATCACGTGACCTGTTCTGGCTGCACCACTTTTATTTGGGAACAGCTAGAACAGTTCCGGAACACTGTTCCGTAGTGTTCGTAACGCTGTTCTATGTTCTGGAACACAGAACAGTGCGTTACGAACACACCCTAGATCTGCACTGGATTTGTCATAAGAAACATTCACGACAACTCTTGCGGCATGATTTTGGACTCGCTGTAATTTTTTCATCTGATAGGCTGGAATTTCAGTGATTTTTTTGCCAAATATTAAATGGACGACATATCACGTGATATATTACAAAACCCATGACGCGAGTCTGGCTATATGCTGCTGTGTTTGGTTAATATCACTTGGGAAATACGGTGCAAATAAATGTCTGACACGCAACGTAGATAGTTATCAGAACTCATATATTGACTGGACAGTTTGTCAATAGGTTATCTCACGAGAGTTATGTTTGATGGACTGTCTCGAAAGAATACCTCTCATAAATTATGTTATAAAATATGTGTGTACCTGCCTGCATAGCGTATGTCAACAATTAAACGCCTTGTCGCCAGCAAGGAATAAGATGTTCGCATAGTCTATTTACAAATACTTGTACCTCAGAATTGAAAACCGACGAATACAAATATTACACATACTTTACAAAAACACATGAAACCCTTCAAATGTTCTCATTTTTCAGATCTCATTGTGTTCCTTCCGTTTTAGTTATGCGTGTTTACATATAATATATTAGACAATACAAATACCCCAAGTTCTTCATTATTTAAAGAACCGTACAAAAAGCTGATACTGTTAAAGATTTTATTTAAATGAATTACCCTCGGTAGTTGCAGCACAGTGTATTTAGCTAATCACTCTTTAGCCGGTTTGGAACATTTGGTCGTACGGGGTATATCAACAACGTTACCAATAAGTGCGCATTATTTAACACGACACATTAGTACAACAAAGGCATCGTCACCAATATGACACATTGGTACATGTATTCTGCATTTATCCTATATCCCTGGAAAAATAAGTGCTGCTTCACACCAATACATTAATGCCAGCTTCTGACGGGAAATGAGATTTTCGCATGAATTCATATTCATTTATACTATTTTTTTATGAAACGAATTTACGCTTGACATTCAAATGTTGTTATTATTGTAGCTTATCGCTGTTGCTTGATTAAATTCACGTTTTGATACAGCAACATATCTAATATGTCTATGACACATTGCAGAATAGATCATTCGTCCAGTCATAAATTATTATATCCAGACGATCAAAAAGGCATTGGCCACAGCTGAAAAGTTTGTCGTGAAATTCCTCCGATAGTTAACACTCTCAACTATTGCACGATATAATTAACACCACTAAGGAATAACTGTCTGCTATAATTGTATTTATCTATCGGTTACAAATCCAATTTAGTCACATAAGTGTACATCAACATTCAATCGCTCATTTGAAATAATACATCAGCAAGAATTACCGTATCGTCTACATGCGCTCCATATCGGTTTTCCGTCAATTACATAGCATGGCTTGTTTCTTCTGTATTTAGGTTGAAATAGAGGATATTTGTTGATTGTTAGTGACCGCGAGTGAAATAAAGTATTTCACATAAAAACAACAAAATGTATGCTCTGTTTATTATTTGCTATATTGTTTCGTAAAATGGTACAGTAATTCGTTAATTAGAAAATATACGCTAATTAGGACGTCACGACGTGATAGATTTAACGTCATAATGGCGTACCGCATATTTTGAGGCCCGGTGCAGTTGATATTGTGTTTCTTTTTTGCGCGATACTGGTACCAGTTCCAAAGCAGTGAAACTAAAGAAATGCTAATGTCACTATTACATTGTATTTTCACTGAAAGTCACCGTAATCCATTGAGAGCAAATAATATTATGATTTAATCAAATAATTTAATAACACTCTGTTTATCTTTGGTTTGTTCTCATGTTGGACACTTTTCTAGGATCCAAAACTGCAAATGAGACTATTTTGTCAATGAAAAGGATATAAAACATTTTCTCACTTGATTTCAACCTTTTTATGCTCAAATTGGCAACTAAATCAGATTCTCATAGACACTGTCACAATTGTACTGATACTATATGTCTTATGTACAACATCGGACGATAGTCCATGAATGTTATTAACATTCAAACAAACATATGAGTTCAATGAAAAATTGTACACATTGTTATCATGCAAAAGTGGTGTATATAGGTAAGCTTAATATATAGTTTTTTTATTACTCTGAGACTATTTTTTCCCGACCTCAAATTCAGTGACGATTTTGCGGTTATTTGTCTATATATTACAAATCCTAAATCCGACGTTAAGCACGTGTCTATTGCACTAAACATACTAATGGAGTGCCATTAAATCACAGGATCCGTGATTCTATCATTAACCTTTTCCAAACACCGCAACAATAAAACAGTATGAGGTCCATACCAACACGGTATACTAGTTCATCAACCTGTACCCTACATTACTCGTAAAGAGATTTAATAAGACATTTGGTCTTCATCAAAATTAAAATCATTATTGATAATGGTAATTATTTGAATAGCGCACTTTGTTGAGACAATACAATATAACATTAATAATTTACCTGGGATTAATGTTAGATTAAATGATTATTATTTATTGATTCGATCATATGGCGAATAAATTGTAAGTTCATTAGTCTCCACGTATGTGAGAAAATATAAAGCGTAAGGCCTGGTCCCAGCCCGACCATGCACGATTTATTTTGTAAGGCTGCGGTTGCTACGTTATTTTATTAACGCGGGGAAGAAGTACGGAGGACGTACGTCGACGGATGTTGCACACCGGCTCTATCTGACTGTAATAGACTGTGTACATCGTGCGTTGCGCACTTGACAAGTAAGTTGAACGTACTTACAACGTGCGCACCGGGTACGATCTCCGGACGATTATCTAAAAAAGAATACTGGTACCGAAAAGTGACATGGGTGCCTAGATAATTATGTATATGGATCACTTTCAGAAAGTAGTTCAACCTTCGTGATATAATTGTTTCCCTTTTTCGCAATATGCCTTTACCACCATTTCCATTGTGTGCATCATAAAAGAAACCTACCTTCTTGTTGGAATAGGTTTAAAATGTCTTCAATTTGAATTTTTCTTGACAAAAATCAATGTTAGTACACATGCTAGAAAATATGAAATCAACGTAACAAGCCAAGAAAAGATGAATGAATAGTATCAAATAACACACATACACGACAAGACGCTCTAACACAACTCAACGAAACACCAAAGTTCCAGTCGGAGTAAAACAAAGGTGTATATGCCAAAGCCATACAAAGACAAGCAAAAACTGGTTTAAGATAACATCTTACTACGTCTGTTTGTGTTATATCTGTTTGAAACCACCAAATTTCCAACAAAACGTATGCAAACTTGAGATTTCTAAAGTGATAATAACATTTATAACAAATAGAAAATGTTGTTACATATTTTTGTGTGAATATGGGGTTTCGCAACTTCATTAAGGTTCAACGGACCAATGAATCAATGAACTTACAAGCATGTTTGTATGAATGACAGAGGTAAGACCTTTATGTCATTGACTGAACTGTACAGATGTAACCCTTGGGACACACATACATCTATTTCACAAGCGCGATATCAAATACTGACAAGATGACACCATAGCGTAAATGATCATGTATGAGGACTTGATTCACCAGAAAATAATTAACGATATTTTTATCATACAGTATTAATATAAATTGAGTTGCTAGCACAGAGTGTTATGCCCTTAAATATTAAAACACAATACCATTTAAAGTTGTATTAAGTATATAGCATGGTCATATTGCTCTCCATACAACATTCTGGCAAGAAGTTATATTTTAAGTGTCAGATCAGACGTATTTTGCCTTAAGTAATCAGTAGCATTAAATGGCATTATCATTATAATTAAGTTTGGAAAGAGTTATTTATTATGAACAAAAACTTCTGCAACACGATAAATTCAATATTTAACAACAACACGATATTTACTACAGCAATTTTGATTACACTTCCCTATGACAAATTAAGTATCAAATCACGAAACAATGAACAAATGAACCGTTCTCCAGAAAACACGGCTTATAGTGACAAAATTGTGAAAATGTTGATAATATGTGGCTAGAAAGAGGGGACTTTTATAAACAGTTTCTAAAAAATTGAACAAAATATTTTAAACACTTACAAAGTTAAAGACTTTTTAAACCAACCACTACCGCATACTTCATGAGTGACGCCGCGAACGTCATTCTCTACGTTTTTGAAATAACGTAAACTCGCATTTCAAAGATCCAGTATCTGATAAATTTTTGACGCAAAGTTTAAAAATTGTGACTCAATTTAGAATCACATTCTTATTTCAATAAAACGTGTCCAATTTGTGAGTTTTTGCTGACAGGGAAAATAGCAAGTGTTTTCAGACGCCTGTTTTATTCGATATTAGTACTTTTAGAAACCGATCACCATAGCAACGACAGAAGGTATTTTAACACAATTTTAAACTAATGGATAGTACTACATGATTGTATACTAACAAATTACGTTAATATGAAATCAAAAGACGTGATTGTTTTCTTATTATACATATTTTTCTAAATGTTCTTGCATAATTACAATTCAATGTCATTAAGCCCGGTTTTTCTGGAGACCGGCACACATGTTTAAGGTGATATTAACAATGTATTGAAAACTATAAATATCTGGGCTGGTAATTATAGAGAATCTTAAGTGAAAACTTAGAATGTTCTAAAATCTCATTTTTTATAAAAGTATGAGCTATACTGGAAATTACCAGTTATTACATTGTTTAGAAGCATTATATAAAGAGCTACAGTAATCATTTAGAAAACATGGGACACGTTTCGTTTGTTGTGAAATATTGGTAGTTCCATATTTAAACTTAAGATAAAACATTTAAGTTTGCACTTAAGATGTTTTATAAATACCGGCCCTGGTCACCAATCATGATAAGATTTGTACCAAGCCTGTAATATCCGTTGAAAGATTGAAACAGTCATTACCTCAGGCTTTATAAGTATTTCATCTAGCCCAAACTAACTTACCGTTTTGCTTTACTCAGTTCCTCAGCATAATGCATCAACACATTAACACTTAACTCCAATGTATCGGATCATTTTGATGCTAACTCTCTAACCTTTCTCCTGAGTAACAATGAAAATAAATAGATCTTTATTTGAGGACATATACTATGTAAAATAAATGTAGCAACAATATTAAAACTTAAAAAATATTAAATTCGTCAGATGATTTCAATGATAATGGTGTTATATTGAATGGACAGTCTTCCCTTTAAAGGAAACCAGTTTTATCACACCGAAAAGTACACAGGATATGCTCCAGCGAACAATTAAGGAAAATAGCATCTTAATAGGGGGGCTGCGTACTGGCCACTTAAGTTGTTTCAAAGTGATGTTGAACGTGTTATGCGTTGCTCAGTTAATTAAAACCCGGTGAAAAAAATAAATCAAATGAGAAAGGGATTGCAAGAAAATTATACTCAGTGTTGCTAAACTTATTTTACTGCGTATATATTAACATAGCACAAACTAAACAATAACACTTACAACTTATGATGTGACATTGCTTGTTTTAACGATTGGTGATATGGTCACATGGGGTCCTTTACCCAGAACAAAATTGATAAGTTGTTCGCTTGAAAGAGTATGAAAACGTTTACCGCTACACAACGTTCAATCATATACGGTGGGCGGATAATTCGACAATTGTTTCTAGATTTAAGTATCAATAAGTGCTAACGGGGCTTTGAACTTCACTTCTGTATTCTGACCATAAGGCCATGGTGATCGACCAATCATTATTTATGTTTTCGTTACCGCAAACAATGAACTTCTTTTAGATATGTCCGTATTTCTGTTTTGTCTGTCAAATTAGACCACATATTCAGGGAACAATACATCATTTGAATCAAGAAGCAATAACTTCAAAATGGAATACATGTACAAATATAAACAATGCATTTGATCTAATTACACTCGGTTATAAATGGTGCTCTGTTTGATGATAGTGTATATGCTTTAGGGACGTTCCCCGTTGGCAAATCAATGTCAATGACTCATTTCTTTGTATTACTAAGAACTTAATTGATACTACTTGATTGGAAGTGGTCCTGATATTTGCAGATTTTGTCAATAGCTTTGAGTAGATTGAGTTTTGTTTAGAGTATGTACTAAATGTATTGTGCGTGAATCTAAATAAAAAAAATGTCAAACAACTTTATATCCCATATGATATCGCTATCTGAACTACTGAGGACATTGTATGGCTCATACATTTTAGAATAAATTGCATTAAAAAGCTGTTCTCATGAGCCTATTCGCTTTGTTGACCAAAGTAAAGACCAAAACGTTGTCTTTTCCATTAGTAAATAATAGGTTTGTCTTGCTTAAAACGTTCTCATTCTAAGCCCGCCATATACAGTTCCCGGAAGCGACATATTATTAAAAAGACTACATGTGGCTTGTTTGCCATTCCGCGGTAATAAATTATAGTTCTTTAACTTAAATGATGCTTCCATTGAATGTTATATTACAAACTTATTCAATGAAAGGGAATGTTGTCGGCATAGATTATGATTTGAAAATAGTTGTACTAATGCGAAAAGCCTTTTAATAACCATTTCTTAACTTTTGTAGTAAAAAAGTAACGATAGAAAATCACAACACAATTTTACACTGTGGATTTAGATTTTAGTGGTTGTTTTTATAACGTCGAACTACAATGTGAGAGCGATTTTAAGAACAAACGTAATGACTCTTGCACTCGTATCGGTCAGGCGCTGTATTGTGGATCGTCCTTGTCAAAAATGATTAAATGAAGACGTGTGTGTGTGTGCTTTTACTCTGATAATGTGTGACTAGGTTGACATACCATTGTGGATGATACAGAGTTGGGTTTGGCTGTACAGATACATGCATACAATAACTAAATGTTTCTTATTGGTATTTCATTTACACCAATTAATTTAGAAATTTTATTATTCAAAAGATGAAACAACAGCATCAATTTGCCGATCGGTTTTAAAAACAAACACATATCGCTTTGACATGAAAGGCTCAAAGACCAATAAGTCCACAGTGCCCCATGGCATTATCTGACGAAAACATACGTACGTGTCGTAATATATAGGTTAATCGCTTCCATGCTGATACAATCGTTCATCATTTAATGTAACATATCTGTAATAAAGCAGACACAGAATTATAATTACTTCATGTGAAAAAGAGTACTCTAAGATTGATAATAATCCAAAAATTAATCTAACATAATTATAATCCGTTGTATACACAATAGCTCTCGTACATTGTTGGCTACTATGAATAGCTCCCACGTCGATGTTGAGCTTTAGAAGTTCTATTAAGGATTAATATTTGAAACCTAGAAGGTTTGGAATATTAATTACCCGACACAAAGCTGTATTGATAAATATTCGAGGAAGGTTCTCTCTATGTTTTTGAGTGAACTAAAGTTTTGTGCTTATTCTAGACCCGAACCCAATAAAGTGCGTTCGAAAATTCGGCAAACCTAAACTAGAATATACGTGACAAAGAGTGGGTCGCCCTCGGACTGGTTTTCAACAGTTACCACAGCCTGGTATTGTTGGAAGATCTAAGTATCCCTTGTATGATAGTTATCTTGTAGTTCAATTAGGTCAGCGTCAAACAGAACATAGAAACAACACCATGTATTTACTACACAGATTAAAAAAATCATATATAACTTTAGCTTTTAAGGGTCAATGATACATCATTCCATACTATAGGAACTATTTTTATTGTATTCCCCTCTTGAAATTCTTTGAAGATAGTATGTTCATGTACGGGTCGTAATAAAGGCTAATCGCTACCATATAGATGCAATTGATAGCTCACAGATGTATGCAATAAATGCTGACGTAGAACATGCGCTCTCGTTTTAATACCGACATATCTGTAATAAAACGAACCTAAATTTATAATAAATTCTTATGAAATACAGTACCACTCAAAACATTTTTAGATAAACATTTTTAGATAAATCTACCATCATACTTCATTGTCTCCTCAATAACTATTTATTCTCGTGATTGACTGTCTACATATTTACCCTGGATAGCATCATTGCTCTGTGTGTTAAAGTTGCTCTAGGTATCAGCTCGATCATGATCTTTAACACTACTATATGGCATAAGTATCGGAAATTAACAACTTGTGGTATTTGTACACTTTCGACACTGCAATGTCATGATATTTAATATTTACAAGCATACGAGGAATGTTGTTGTGTTGGCCGTTTGTCGAGTTTGCCTTAGCAAGAATCGTCGGTGACACTTACATAACGCCCACCGTATATTCATAATAGGAACATGGAAGTACATTTTGTAACTTGTTCCTTAAAGTGCCAATGGTATTCTTTAATTTCAATTATTTCACCACTATTCGTTGATTTTGATAAACTGACATAGTATTATTCCAACACAATCAGATCACAATTGCACGGCAGTTTCCGTAACAACAAATTACTGAACGATAAAACAAACCTGAACAACTTAAATACAAAGTTTTTTTTAGCTCATTGACATACTAGTAATTCCAGCATCCAAACACTGTTGAACGACCTAGATACCGCTTTAAAACTGAAACCCATGTACATATAGTACTGCGACCGTGGTCGAGTGGTTAGGGCATCCGCCCTCGGAGCGCTTTAAAACTGAAACCCATGTACATATAGTACTGCGACCGTGGTCGGGTGGTTAGGGCATCCGCCCTCGGAGCGGGAGGTCGAAGGTTCGAATTCCGGCGGAAGCTGGGTTAAAACTGATGCAGCCGGTTGGTGAGTCGCCAGCTAGTTATAAAATGGTTACCGTAGGCCAATCT
Organism: Spisula subtruncata; assembly: GCA_963678985.1. Classification (NCBI taxonomy): domain Eukaryota; kingdom Metazoa; phylum Mollusca; class Bivalvia; order Venerida; family Mactridae; genus Spisula; species Spisula subtruncata. The sequence continues at coordinate 26,130,672 of OY787669.1, read as the reverse complement.
CTGTCAGGCGCCCGGCAATACGAGCAGGGTTTCGGGAGGTACTTTGTGCTCGAAAGATAGAGTCACTGTGTCTCATAAGTCAAATTGGCTGGCTCTTTACATAGGGGTGACACTATAATAAATAAACACTTAACCATTTACTTTTATAATTACGCTTATAAAACAAGTTTTTAAGATTATCATTCTCTTGTGTCAACTTATTTGTAAAGAACAAATTGGAGGCATTTTGTTTAATCTCTACTTTTAATAGCTTTCGATGTACATGTAAACATATGAGCGCATTTAATACAAAATACACAAAGTATGTTTTTAACGTAGACATCAAATAATTGTGATAATTGAAGCATTTGCTTTTAAAACATCTTGAGCTTCCCCATATAAGGAACATAAATATACTATCCAGACAGATAATAACTGCATTAGTTGATAGTCAAGTAACTAAAGTACAAAAGTTGCATGACAATGTTAACTTATGAAAATGGATATGGCAATCATCCGTCTGCATATGTGTACATTTGGCTTTCGAGGTCTGGTTGAAATGGATTCATTATACCGCAGAAAAATCAGGACAAAGAAGCGTGTAAGTACAGTTGCGTACACTCCCAAGTTAATGTTGAAATTTGTCAGGATTATTTGGGATATTTTGTTTTTAACCTGATGATTCGTCAAAAATGCCAGTTTGATAGATCTTAGTTTTAAATTGCCAAATCCGCCCTTACTATCAATCATAAATCATGTTTCCTATTTTAGGTTTTCCAATTGAAGATTTTGTGATTTGAAATATAGTGAATAATGACGGTAGGCTAATAATGTTGCTGAAAGTTTATTTCGTAATTATTATATAAATAAGATCAGATGAAAACATATCACACGAATAGTATACAATTATAAGAACAGTTGTTTCCTACTTAGAATTATGAACACATTAACCACGTTAGCCTATCGAGCTGTTTCATCAACAGTTTATCTCAGTCCTAGTCTGAAGTATAATTACAGTACATCGGACACCCAATCTACACAAGCCTTTACTGATCATGGCTATCGTGATTTTATTCACTTTGTTTTTGCATATATGATAAAGTAAAATATGTTGCTACAATAGTTAACTTGTTGTATTGATAAGTTATGGAAAGCTTTTATAGAAACTTTTCTTTGACAAAAACAATGTATCCGTACACACGTAATCAATCATATTTAGTAAGCGGAATGTCAATGTATTATTTACACTTTTTCCTGTATCAATAATGTTTGCCAAATCATTATAAGTGGGATTTAGTTATAGCCAAAAGTTCAGTACGGCTTATTATTGAAGTAAGTGCAGCAAATTACCACGTAACTTTAATGTACTGCTTTGTCCGTACTAGTAGTGTACATGTACGTTAGTGTTACGTTAGGGTAATTATCATTTTTAACATCCAAAACATTACATACATGCATTTACTTTTCGTGTAAACAAAATCATAAACTTTAACTTATATATTTTAGACTCAATGATCAATTTTTCCACTCGTAACATGAATTATGATACAAAGTATTGTATTAATTCTGAGAGAAACATGACCTGGTCGCAATATGGGCTAATCTCCGACTTATAGATACAATAATCGTTAATTCACTGATGTAAGGGGTATATACTGATTTGGAACATGCGTTCTCCATTTAGTGTAGACATACGTGGGTGAATCAAAAAGTGCGTAGAAAATATCATAACTTACAAACTTTTTCAAATGCTTTGACATTTTAATAAACGTGAGCATAAGTATAACAAAATAATTTGTCAAATCTCATTGAATTAGTCAAAACTACATGATTTTTACATTGAAACGCACACATTCTATAACAGCAGACAGGAGCACGTCAGCGTCATTTGATGAACGACGTCAAACTTACACCGCGTTTGTCAATACTTACGTTAACGTTTTGAATCATTTTGCTTCTCGAAGTGACTAATATATAGGTATGTTTTAATAACCATCGTGAACATAGTTTCTGCATGTTCAATGGTTTGTTTAAAATAGTGTGCTCTGTCCCATAACATAAATCTAAGTGTTTTGCTATTTCCGCTATTATATATCGCTAGTCCTAATTAAAAAAGTATCTCATCCAGCATCACCGCAAGATACAAATGATGACAAAGGGGGTGTTAGGCGTTAGACTCTAAAATAAAGGGTAGAGAAAACCAACTTCCAAGGGCAAAAGGAAACAAAAATATACCTGAAAAGCGAGTTGATGCAAAAAATGAAAGCTAACTGTCGATAATTCGACCAAAGTTTAGCACTGACGAGTTTCGCAGCCTCTAGTTGAGCTACGGTTACCAATTTTCGGGATAAACATATGATATGCATGTTGTGGTCTTAAAAACAATTACGACGTATCCACAGTTTTACATGCGGACAAATGGACGATAAGGAAATGGTGGTCGCATGACGTTTGATAAAACAGATTCAACTTGAATAAAGGAAAGGGAGATTGGAACATGTGGTTGACATACTGTCCTAGAGGAGTTCAGTTAAACAATGCTTATATTTCCCATGAGAGAAACTATACATAAAGACACAACGGTTATCATTTCTGCTCTATTGTTTCCCACGAGCAATAAATGCAGATGACCACTTCTGAGATAGAATTTAATATATTAATGTTTGACAAAGGCAAAAGTTGTAGGCATATTCCTTGGTGATGCTAACAATATTCTGCAATAGTTCAGAATGTTCGGAGATGAATAACACACTATTCAGCTATGGCGGTATACGAAATGTTCAGTCTTTCATATATATGGTATTATACTGATGAAATTGTACATGTACGTAATACATGTCTTGAGCAATGAATGGCGGTCATAGTTATAATAAGTGATACATTCAGTAATATCATTCATTGGCTTAATTAAATACAGAGACAACGTCTGTCTACAGTTGAAATTAATCTGATGGATCATCTGGAATGTTGATGAATGGACGACTATTTGCAACATGCCATAAACATACAAGAATATGATTGAGTATCATACAGCGAATTAAATGAAAACAAAGAAGCTATAATTATTACAACTTTGTATTGCCAAACATTAAGGCGTTACACAAAACAAGATTAATATAACTGTGAATGAGTTTGAATGCATGCCCAAAATATAACGTTATGCCGGAAACAAGCATAAGTTTTTTCGATGAACTTGTACTTTCTTTTCTTAGCGTTATAACATGCCTGATACAAGTACTCTATCATTGTGACAATACCTAAAACAGTGTCTTCCTTCACATTATATGGCCGGAGAGAATGCAATTTGAAGCACACGTTGACTAACGTAGTATTAAAACCCTGGTATTGGTTTACTATGTAATTACTATGCGTGTTTCAGTACTATTAGATATATGAATTGCAAGCAGAACCAATGGAAACATACAATAAACAATTAAGCAGGGTCTGGAATATTTATTAGAGAACTTTCAATTCGATAGACACGCAACTGTTTCAAGATGTTAGACATAGATAGTTTAAATATACCTAATGGGCAATACCCGGTAATCAAGTTTATGCTATAGATCTGTTTTGGTCCGTGCAAATTTGAAATAATTGCTCAAATAATTTTGCTGAACACATTACATAATGTATATGTTTATAATAATACTCAGCCAAATATGCTATTCTCGGAACATACATAAACTGGTACTGTATAAGAGGGACATTTGAATTAATTTCATTCTGTAGTATATCTATTACTAATGACGATTTTGCATGCATTCAAAATATTAATCTGACTGCATAAATGTTGAGATACTTATTAGAATTGATGAACAACTTATTCCAACATTAATTGCCTACACGGATATACTGATCTATTATTCACTTATATAAAAACAGGACAAGAACTTGATGTTCAGAACGCATAACTACCGAAATTACAATCAGGTCTGTATTTTTTACAAATTTGAAGTTTGTCTTGTACTGTTTTTCTAATTATCGAGCCTGTGCATTCATGTTCAAGTAATGAGCTAATCGTAGCCGCTCTTGCTAATATTAACAAATTGTGTGTCAACATATAGCTCAATCTAGGCATGACAAAGACAAACACGCAGACAAATAACTCTAGCTACTGAGGTCATTAACATGAACGAACCCACGACACATGCATAGGCTCAACATTGTTGACAGGAACTGCATATAAGCAATGTATCGCAGTTGACTACTAGATCCTTCATGTATTATACAAACCGTATTAATTTGTGAGGTGAGTTCATTTGCGAAGGTCCAATAACAACTATTCTCACGAGATAGCAAGTTGACAAACTGTCGAGTCAACGTATGAGTTATGATGATTGTCTACATTGTGTGTCAGACATTTATTTGCACTTATTTCCCAAGTGACATTGACCTATCATATCAACACACAGTTAGACCCGTATTGCTTTTTGTGTAATACATCACTGGGTATATCGGTCATCAGTATTTGCAAATTTCGACATGGTATGATTACCAGGTTGAGTGTTGTGCTTTATGATGCTAATTATTGATACCGATGCTAATTAATAGTTCGTGCAAAATGAAATAGTTTGCCAAAAAGATACTCAACTGCAATCCAAGTATTTGAGTGGGTTTCGGTCAATAAACTGTTATCTTTCATATCATATATTAATTGCGTTGATAGTACGAGGGACGTTAAAAAAGTACTAGGACTGGAGCCTTCACGGATACAGTTTAAAAATTATACAATTATTAAAACATAATATTAAATCGGAATTCAGTTGCGAAAAAGTGATATCCGATTTATCGCGTAATTCTGTCATGTCCGTCCGTAATCGTCCATTTTTAAACCATAGTAACGCGCACCCGGCGCAGCCCATCAATAACCACTGTTGTGGACTACGTAATGATCTATATCTTCACTACTATCCTATCGTAAGATGTGTAACATCGCCTCAACATAACTTTTTGCATGTTGGACTTTGTCTGCAAAAATGACGATATTTGAACTATAGATGCTGAAATAAAGAGAAGTTGAACTCAATGAGGGACAACTTCGGAACGCAAAAGTGACGTCGTCGGAAAGTAACGGAAAACTGACAATTAACAGGTTTCATCAGCAGTAAAATTATATGCGCTCGAAATAGTGTGCAAAGTATCGCAACTACAATAGGACATATTAATGCAGTTATTTCTACAGTTTAAGAATGTCACATAGGTATTATAGATGGTTGTTCTAGCGTGAAAGGCATTGTAAGTAATAAAAAATAAAAATAAATTGGTAACGTCATTTACCTCGACATTTTCAATATATCCAGATTTTATTGTGCGGATTCTCGCTCCGATATTCGATATGAAATTTGAAAAAATACATGCGATTCTCACAAACGATGTACGTGTATATAGCTCTGTGTGTTACAACCATGCGTTTATCACCATTATCATTAAAACAGCGTATTTCATAGCCCTACGAGTGACACTTACGACGTATAAAATTGCGAGACGTCATTTTGTGCGCCGGGTAGCAGTACGTGTCTAAATTTAAACACCTGCAACTATCGAACCGCGTATTCATTTACCTTAATAATTGCACTGTGTTTTGAATAAGGTTTGAAATTTCATATGATATAAACTTCGATTTTTTTTATTAAACAATGCAGGTTTTATGACCATAATCCTAGTACTTTTTGAACGTCCCACGTACTTTGTATCGTTTTATGTAATGGGTGCGTTGCAGGATTGAATGTCAAATCAAACTATTGACGTTCATCTCGTCACCAATCAAATTAAATAAATTTCATATTCGGCATGTTTACACATCTGCAACGATATCCGAAACGCCGTTAATATAAGTATATGTACAGTTCCGCGTGCAAGGTGTGGTGTTTCATAAAGATATTAAGATTGCAATATCAGATATTTCTGTATAATCATTTAAGCTAGGGTTTTCCCTAATGATGGGTATAAGTAACGCTTTAAGCAACCTCCCGGTTCGATTACATATTATAGTATCGCTTTAACCGACTTACCGAAAATTTTCCAAGAATAAAACGTAGAGTTTATCAATGATCTCATTAACCTTGTTTGATAAATAAACTTTTAAGTGAATGTATTGCGGGTTGTTTGCTCAGCAAATTATGGTTACCTTAGAACTTACACCAATGCAAATGACTGAGCAACAAAAATCAAATTAATACATTAACCATTTTATCGTTATCTTCAGCGTTAATTGTATTTTTTTACGTTCATGCTTTAAACTGACTTTAATGATTAGTGCACGATAATTAAGAAAACATATCACTTACAAACTGAAATACATCCACATTTTGAACATGCAACATATTTCATGGTTTATTTTCATTTCAATTGATTCCGAACAATGGAAATTGATTCTAAGAACGTCTAATTAAACTGTCCGTGTTAGTTTTGTTTTGATGTAGGTCTTACATTCAGCTTTGTTACAGTACATCGTTACATTGATAATTACTTCTACCTGTTTTCACCGACAAAACATGATAGTGATTCATCACCTTCATTAACCTAGTAGTCGTAAGTCTAAAATAAAAGATTCTAGTACAAATTACAAAATCAGTTATCTCTTAATGGGTAACATTCAACAAAGCGGTACAACAGTATTGATAATTGTTAATTAAGACCAATTCCAAGAACACGCCCCTCGCGCTATACAATAGTATACATTGTCTAACAATGAAGGCTCATGCAAGCCAAACTACTTCTGACATAGATGTAAATTCTTTGTGTCTCTACCATCCTGCCAAATCTTTGGTGGGGGCCAAATTATGTATACTACATGTAGTCTTTTGTAAATGGTAAACTTAACGTAAGAACGTGGCTTTTGAAACCGAATTATGATGTTCCTTGTTTTCATCAATGTAGTCTATAATCAAATTCTTCTAATTGTGTTGTGAATGCATTATGAGAAGCCTTTTTATCGTCCGGTGTTGTGTTGGGCATTACACCATGAACTTGGGGTAACGTTATATGTCTTTGTTTTCTATAGAGTTTTAGTAAAGTGCTATTCTTAAACATTAAAATCTTCTTGTGTTCTGTTAAGGATTGACATAATAATCCAATTGTGTATGGTACTGTCTAGATGTTGATACTAGCGTTATAAAGCTATTGTATTCCTTGCTCTGTTCCAAATTATTTCCGATTGATCGTATGTATTTTGTATCATACTATTATACCACAAGCCAACTTACTAGTAAGAACAAACATAGCTCATATTATATTAACTCACATGTTGCATTTATTGAAAACATAATATTTATCTCGGTTTATTAGTGATACTTATGTTGGTATACTCTTATTTCCAACCGAATAATTGGATATTAACGCTTTTACGTCCATCTAGTCAATCTATGAATGTAGATAATACGTTCACTGTGATAAAACTGCTGGATATTTAAGGAAATAAAGGGTAACTTTAGTTTGGTTATAGTCTGATCAAAATAGTGTAAGTACTACGTTGTTCTTTCGTAACTAATACATCATGTTTATGATTGCCCCTTGATGTTTGCACTGTTCAATCATGTACGCGAGTTATAAATATTGCATAAATGTGTGGTAGATCGTGCCTGGAACACACTTCTCATCGGCAATGTGGACTAGTTCTACTATTGTTATGTTTAACAGTTTTTAATTGAATCAAACTTTCTTTGCAATAGGTAGATAGCAAGAATAATGTTTGTGATATAATTATTTCTCTTTCTTGAAACTAGCCCTAACCTTTCCGTCATTTTCTTTAGAGTTACATACCTTCTTGTCTGATTTTTAGGGAGGTATTTATTGGAGATTCTTCTTGAAAAAATGAATGTTAGTACACATGCTATAAAATATAATATTAATGTAACATACTGAGCACATAAAAATAAAAAGTATCAAATAACACACATACACAACAAAACGCCCTAATACAACTCAACGAAACACCAAAGTTCTAGTCGGAGTAAAAAGGTGCATATGCCAAACCCCTACAAAGACATGCAGAAACAACTGGTTTTAGATATCAACATCTTACAACCAATGTATGCGTTTATGTTATATTTGTTTGAAACCACCACAGTACCAAAAATACATTATGCAAACTGGAGATTCGCAGAGTGATAATAACATTTATAACAGATAGAAATTGCTGTTACATATGTTTGGATGAATATGGGGTTTTGCAATTTTATTAAGGTTCAACGGACCAATGTATCAATGAACTGACAAGCATGTTTGTATGGATGACAGAGGTGTGACCTTTATGCCATTGACTGAACGGTATAGATGTAACCTTTGAACACAAACGTCTTTTCCACATGTGCAATATCAAATACTGACATGATGGCATCAAAGCGTAAATGATCATGAATGTGGACTTGATTCACCAGAAAATAATTAACGATATTTTTATTATAAAGTATTAATCGTTCTTCTTATAAATTGAGTTGCTAGCACTGAGTGTTATACCCGTAAACCTTAAAACCGAATGTCATACAGCGTTTTATTTAGTATATAGCATGGTCGTATTGCTCTCCGTACAACATTCTGGCAAGAAGTTATATTTTAAGTGTCAGATGAGACGTCTTTTGCCTGAAGTTATCAGTAGCATTAAAATGCATTATCATTCTAATTAAGATTGGATAAGAGTTATTTATTATTAATAAAACTTCTGCAACTCGATAAATTCAATATTTAACAACAACACGATATTTACTACAGCAGTTTGATTACACTTCCCTGTGAAAAAATAAGTATCAAATCATGAAACAATTTACAAATGAACCGTTCTCCAAAGAAACTGGGCTTATTGTGAAAATGTTGATAATATGTGGTTTGAAAAAGGGGACCCTTATAATCAGTTTCTTAAAAAAATGAACAAATTTATTTCATACACTTATAAAGTTAAATACTTTTTAAACCAACCACTACCGCATACTTCATGAGTGACGCCGCGAACGTCATTCTCTACGTTTTTGAAATAACGTAAACTCGCATTTCAAAGATCCAGTATCTGATAAATCTTTGACGCAAAGTTTAAAAATTGTGACTCAATTTAGAATCACATTTTTATTTCAATAAAACGAGTCCAATTTGTGAGTTTTTGCTGACAGGGAAAATAGCAAGTGTTTTCAGACGCTTAACCCCTGTTTTATTCGATATTAGTACTTTTAGAAACCGATCACCATAGCAACGACAGAAGGTATTTTAACACAATTTTAAACTAATGGATAGTGATATACTAACAAATTACGTTAATATGAAATCAAAAGACGTGATTTTTTTCTAATTATACATATTTTTCTAAATGTTCTTGCATAATTACAATTCAATGTCATTACGCCTGGTTTTTCTGGAGACCGGCTCAAATGTATAAGGTGATATAAACAATGTATTGAAAACTATAAATATCTGGGCTGGTAATTATAGAGCATCTTAAGTGAAAACTTAGAATGTTCTTAAAATCTCAATTTTTTTATAAAAGTATGAGCTATACTGGAAATTACCAGTTATTTGCATTGTTTAGAAGCATTATATAAAGAGCTACAGTAATCATATAGAAAACATGGGACATGTTTCGTTTGTTGTGAAATATTGGTAGTTCCATATTTAAACTTAAGATAAAACATTTAAGTTTGCACTTAAGATGTTTTATAAATACCGGCCCTGGTCACCAATCATGATAAGATTTTCACCAAGCCTGTAATGTCCGTTGCCAGATTGAAACAGTCCTTACCTCAGACTTTATAAGCATTTCATCTAGCCCCAGCTTACTTACCGTTTTGCCTTACTGAGTTCCTCAGCATAATGCATCAGCACATAAACCCAGTCCTCTAAACTCCAATGTATCGGATCATTTTGATGTTAACTATCTTACCTTTCTCCTGAGTAACTATGAAAATAAATGGATCTTTATTTGAAGACATATACTATGTAAAATAAATATAGCAACAATACTAAAACTTAAAAAAATATGATGATTTTAATAATAATGAAGTCTATCGATCTAGCTGTTAGACCACTCAAGCACCCTTTGACATGTTAACTCCCCTGGTCATTGGGCTGGATATGGAAACCTACACTCGTGTCTCCCTGTGGAGACTATTTCTCTCCTGTGGATGTCGCAGCCAACATCGATCTGAGGCGCCCAGGAATAGACACTTCCCTCACAGGTACCATTTTACACCATGGTGGAGTTGAGCATATGGGTCTTGCTCAGAGAAATTAACCATTGGTCCAGAGTGGGATCGAACCCGCGACCTCTTGATCTCGAAGCGCGCGTCCTACCTCTAGGCCACCGCTCCCCACAAAAGAGTCAATGTACAGTCTTCCCTGTAAACGAAATCAGTTTTATCACACCGAAAAGGTATACAGGATATGCTCCAGCGAGCAATTAAGGAAAATAGCATTTTAAGAGTGAGGCTGCATATTGGCCCCTTAAAATGTTTCAAATTGATGTTTAATGTGTTATGCGTTGGTCGGTTAATTAAAAACCGGTGAAAAAGTTAATTCAAATGAGAAAGGGAATGCAAGGAAATTATACCCAGTGTTGCCAAATTGATTTTACTGAATATATGTAAACATAACACAAACACAACAATAACACTTACATCCAATACAGAGAGTTCAACAACTTCTGATGTGACATTGCTTGTCGATTGGTGATATCGTCACATGGGATCCTTAATCCAGAACAAAATTGACAAGTTGTTCGCTTGGAAGAGCAGGAACGTGTTTACCGCTACACAATATTCAATCATATACGGTGGATGGATAATTCGACGATTGTTTCAAGATTTAAGCATCAATCAGTACTAACAGGAGCTTTGAACTTCACCAGAGTATCCGGACCATAAGTCCATGATGATTGATCGGTGTTAGTTTTGAGGTAACATCATCACACTGAACTTGTTTTATCATTGTCAGTGTTACTAATTTTTTGTCAAACTTAACTTCCTTTTTCCTGAAACAATACATCAATTGAAGGAAAGAAGGCGCAACTTCAAAACGGAGTACAATTTATCTGATATACATTTTTGTAAATACACTCGGTCATAAATGGTGCTCTGTTTGATGATAGTGTCTATGTTTTAGGGACGTTCCCCGACGGCAAATCAATGTCAATGATTCTTTTATTTGTAAGAACGAATTTGGTATTACTTGTTTGGAAGTGGTCCTGATATTAGAAGATTTTGTCACGAACTTTTAGTACATTGTCTTTTGTATAAAGTATGTACAGTTTGTTGACCCAACTAAACGTAACGAGTATGAATCTAAATAAAAAAAATGTCAGACAACTTTATATCCCAGCTGATATCGCTATCTGAACAAATAAGGACCTTATAAGGGTCATAAATTAAAAAAATGCATTGTAATGCGATTCCTATTGGCATATTCGTCTTGTTGACCAAAGTAAAGACCAAAACTTATTTTCCATAAGTAAAGAGTAGGTTACAGACAATTTGTCTTGCTTATAAGCTTCTTATCTAAGCCAGCAACATACACTTCCCGGCAGTGACATATGGAAAACACTTCAGGTAGTTTGTTTGTTATTCCGCAATAAAAAAATACAGAGGCGTTTCCTATAACTTTGATCGTAAAAATCGATTCAAGAATATTGTACAATAAATGAGAATCATTATTGCTTAAACTTGAAAAAATGAAAATGTATTTTCGTAACGAGCCAAAATAGTCACGAGTTGCTTCCCTTTGACCACATAATAATGAATCGCTGGAAGCGATAAATCATTATTGGGGATTTGAATATATTTTTGAAATTATAGTGACATATTTGTGCACACTTTCCTCTGACAAATTACGATAATTAATTGTGATTTGTACATTTAGCTCATTAAATGTGATAGTAGAGACACTTATACAATGCAAGGGAATGTTTTCTGCATAACATAGGTTTTGATAATAGTTGTACTAATACGAAAAGCATTTTAATAATAATTTCTTTACTTAGTAGCAAAAAAAGTAAACGTATCAAAACAAAAACACAATTTTACACTGTAAATTTATATTTTAGTGGTTATTCTTTTATCAACGAACTACAATGTAAAAGCGATTTTAAGAACCAGCGTAATGGCTCGTTTTACTCGTATCGGTCAGATGCTATATTGTGGATCGTCCTCGTCAAATGTGATTTGGTGTAGACGTATGTGTGTGCTTTTACTCCGATTATGCGTGACAAGGTTGACAGACTATTTGGGATGATGCAGAGTTAAGTTTGGCTGCACAGGTACATGCATGCAGTAATTACATGTTTTGGTTCTTATTGGTATTTCATTTACGCCAATTAATTTACAAATTTTATTATGAAACAACAGCATGAATTTGCCGATCAGTTTTGAAAACAAACACATATCACTTTAGCATGAAAGGCTCATAGATCAATAAGTCCACAGTATATCCCCCCATGGAATTATCTGACGGAAACATATGTACAGGTCGTACTATATATGTTAATCGCTTCCATTTTGATACAGTCGTTAATTTCCGACTCTAAATGCCGACTTAGAACATACGTTCTACATTTAATGTAAACATATCTGTGATAAAGCAGACACAAAACTAAAAATACTTCATGTAAAAAAGAGTACTCTAAGATTGATTATATTCCTAAAATTAATGTAGTATAATTCTAATCCGTTGTATACAAAATACCTCTCGTACATTGTTGGCTACTATGAATAGCACCCACGTCGATTTTGAGCTTTAGAAGCTCTATTAAGGATTACCATTAGGAACCTAGAAGGTTTGGAATGTTAATTACCCGACACAAAGCGTTATTGATAAACATTCGAAGAAGGTTCTCTCTATGTTAGGTTTTTGGGTTTTGGAGTGAATTCAAGTTTTGTGCTCATCCCAGGCCCAAACCCAATAAGGTGCGTTCGAGTATTCGGCAAACCTGAACTAGACTATACGTGACTATAGAGTGAGTCGCCCTCAGACTGGTTTTAAACGATTACTATATCCTGGTATTATTGGAAGCTGTATGATAGTTTTTTTTATTTTTTTCACGCAAAAATATTTCAACTATAACTTTCTAATGATCTGTTTTACATAGTATGTATGGGATACGGTTACATCTATTAAATAATGTACAACTTACAAATATTCCCCCATTCAGATGTGTGCAGTAATGCCATGTTTGATTCTCAATAATATCTGGGAAATTCAATACTCATTTTTTTTAAACAAAACATATAAACAACACCATGTTGTTACTGTACTACTCAGATTAATAAAAACAAAATATGTATCAACGGTAAATCATTTCACACTTTAGGAACTATTTTTATTGTATTCCCCTCTTGAAATTCTCTGACGATAGTATGTACGGGTCATAATATAGGCTAATCGCTACATTGTACCATATAGATACAATCAAAAGCTCACAGATGTATGCAATAAATGCTGACGTAGAACATGCGCTCTCCATTTAAATATAGACACATCTGTACTAAAACGAACCTAAATTGATAATCAATTTATATGAATAAGAGTACTATTCTAGATAAACTTAACATTATAATGTGTTGTCTCCTCAATAAATCTTCATTCTCGTAATTCATTGTCTATACCCTGGATAGCACCATTGCTATTTATGAGTGTTAAAGTTGCTGTAGTTACCAGATCGATCATGATCTTTAAAACTACTATAGGGCATTAGTATTAGGATAAAACAACTTGTGATATTGGTACTCTTTTGACACTGGTATGATGTTTTCTATCTACAAAAAATGTAAAAGCATTCGAGGAATGTAATCTAAAGGACTGAGGTGTGGTAACCATTTGTCAAGCTTTCTTTAGCAACAATCGTGGGTGACACTTTCATAACGCCAATCATATATTAATAATCGGATTAGGGAAGTACATTTTTAACTGAATCCTTTACTTACCAATGATATGTTTTAATTACAAAGTATTTCGCAAACACCACTATACGTTGAATTAAAAAATCTTACATTGTATTATTCCAACACAATCATATCAAAATTGCACGGCAGTATCCGTAACAACAAATAACTGAACGAAAAAATGAACCATAACAACTGAAATACAACGTTGTTTAGCTCAACGACTTACTAGTAATTCCAGCGGTCAAACTTTGATGAACGACCTACCGCATTGAAACTGAAACCCTTGTACATATAGTACCGCGATCGTGGTCAAGGCACCCGCTTTCGGAGCGGGAGGTCGAAGGTTCGAATCCCAGCGGAAGCTGGGTTAGAACTGACAGCCAGTTATGTAATGGTTACCGCAAGCCAATCTCTGCCAGGCGCCTGGCAATACGAGCAGGGATTCGGGAGGTACTGTGCGCTAAAAAAAGTGTCTCATAAGTCAAATTGGATCGCTCTTTCAATAGAGTTGACACTATAATAAATAAACATTTACCATTTAACTTTTATAATTTCGCGTGTAAAATAATCATTCTCTTCCGTCAACTGATTTGTAAAGACTAAATTCGCGGCATTTTATTTTATCTCTTGTTTTAATAGCTTTCGATGTAAACATAAGCGTACATTTAATTATACATACATTGTAAATACACAAACTATGTTTTCAATGTAGACATCAAATAATTATGATAATTGAAGCATTTGCTTTGTAAACATCTTGCGCTTGCCCATATTAAGGCACATCAATATACTATCCAGACAAGTAATAACTGCATTAGTTGATAGTCAAGTAACTAAAGTACAAACATTGCATGACAATGTTAACTTATGAAAAGGGATATATAAATCATCCGTCTGCATATGTATACATTTTGCTTTCGTAGTCTGGGTAAAATGCATTGACCATACTGGAGATCAATGATCCCAAAACCATTGAAGTATCAGGACAAAGAAGCGTGTGAAGAACAGTTACGTACACTCCCAAGTTAATGTTGCAATTTGTCAGGATTATGTGGGATACTTTGCTCTCTAATCTGATGATTTGTCAAAACTGCCAGTTTGATACCTCTCAGTATTAAGCTGCTAAATCCGCCCTTAGTATAAATCATAAATCATATTTCCTATTTTAGGTTTTCTAATTGAGGATTTTGTGATTTGAAATATAGTGAATAATGATGGGTTGCTAATAATAATGCTGAAAGTTTATTTCGTAATAAATATATCACTGAAGATCGGATGAAAACATATCACACAAATAGTATACAATTGTAAGAACAGTTGTTTCCTACTAAGGTTTGTGAACACATTAAACATGTGAGCTTATCAAGCTGTTTCATCTTCAGTTAATCAGTCCAAGTCTGGAGTATAATTACAGTACACCAGACACCCAATCTACACAAGCCGTTACTCTGATCATGGCTATCGTGATTTTATTCACGTTGTTTGCATATATGAGAAGGTAAAATATGTTGCTGCAATAGCTAACTTGTTGCATTGATAAGTTCTGGAAAGCTTTAATAGAAACTTTCCCTTGACTAAAACAATGTATCCGTACAAATATATTTTTGTAATCAATCATATTTAGTAAACGGCATATCAATGTATTGTTTACACTTTTACCTTTTACTAATAATGTTTGCCAAAATCATTATAAGTGGGATTTAGTTATGGCCAATATTTCAGTACGGCTTATTATGGCAAACATTTTATAATATTATTGTTATTGTAATATTGCGTGTGAGTAAGTACAGGAAATTACTACATAACTATAATGAACGGTTCTGTCAATACTAGTAGAGTACGTTAGTCACGTTAAGGTACCGTTAGTGTAATTATCACTTTTATCATCCAAAACATTAGATACAAAACCATGCATTTGCTTGTAGCATTCACAAAATCATAAACATTAACTAATACATTTAAGACTCAATGATCAATCGTTCAACACGTTATATGACTTATGATACACATGTATTGTATCCCTCCATTATTTATATCTAATCTCTGACTTATAAGGATGCCTCGTATCTTTCAATAGTGCATGTATATTGTGTCATTTAGATGTGTGTTGTCCGTTGTTCTAGTCTTGTCGCTTGGTTCTTGCCCCGCGTAGTTTGACTGACTGATGCGGCAAACGCTTGGGTGGGATTTCGGGTTTGTGTAAATTGTATACCTGTTGTTTGCAAGTTATACTCTTTATAGCTGTGTCCATGTACACCCCCTCCTTTTTACAGCACTAAGCAGTGTCGGTGAAATTTGGTTTCCACTTGTCCTTGGAAGTTAATTTCCTCTGCCCTATTTTTCAAAGTCCACCTCGCCGTTTTTTTCCCATTATTGAAAACTAGGTCAGGTCGCAAATGTGTCTCTTTAAGACGTATTAACGTTAGGTCACTGTCCTAGGTGTTTTAAACTAGGACTGGGGATGGTTGTGTCCCTCATTTGGTCGCCATTTTGGCACGGTTTCGTGCGGTTGTATCGCCGTGCAGTGGGGCCTTGGGGAACTTGGTCGAGTATTGGCCGCGTTTCATTCGGTCTCATGCAATAACCGCTACTATATAGTTTCTTTGTAAAACTGGGTAATCCGGCATTTTTTAGGCTGGGACTTGGATTTTCAATTGTTTCTTCGGCTTATGTGTGGGCATTGCTCAGTGAAGTTGCTAGGAAAATGTAATATAATGTTCCGCCCAATTCCTACCTTTATTTTAAACTAGGTCAAGTCGTATTTGTGCCTCTTTAGGTCGTATAGGTCACTATTTGTAGTGTTTTAAACTAGGTCACGCCCCGGGGTCGTTGTACCTTGTTTGGTCGAAGTTTTGACATGGGTTAGTTTGGGAATTACTCAGGGTGGTAGTGTTGTGGTGTTTCGTTAATTCACAGATGTAAGGGATAAATACTGGCTTGGAACTTGCGTTCTCCTTACATTGTAGACATATCCGTCATAAAACGAGTCATGTACCGGTACTCATAAGAAATAAACTACGTTTATTATATTTTTTTGGATTAATCTAACATTACTATCCATTGTCTACTCAATAAATCTCACAAATGTAAATGCATTGCCTACTTTGAACAGCAACCAACGTCGATCAAGATCTTTTGTACTACTCTATATAGGGCAAAGGTTTTTGTATTCTTCGACCCTTATATAATGCATGGCATTTCGTATCTAAAAATATCCAATAATTTTCTACAGACTGAATTTTGGTGTTAACTAGACTTGTTTGTGGGTAGTTGATCATAATTTCCCAACCCAAACACACAGTAGTTGTTTTGTATTCGAGGAGTGGGCAAGCCTGCAATGGCCTCAAGGCGGAAAAGCGTGATCAACCACAGTTTGGACTTTGTCGTTAACTATAGCTTTGACTTGTTCGGTTATCTGCTTCATAATAGCTTAACATGTCAAAAAATTTGAGTAACCTAGTGTCAGCTATAACAAGTTGAATTAGTTAGCTTGGCCTATAGAAAAGTTGTTGAAAATTACGTTTTGTTAAACAATTAAGCTGCGTTTCTTAAAACTGCAGCTATTGTGTTACGAAGTAATGTTGGACAAAATACGAGCTAATGGTATATGTAAGTATATATTTTCGTAATATTTACATTTACAATTTACAATTGTATCATGTTTAGTTACATTGTTTAATAAGGAAATAAAACCCACCAGCAAGATATTGCCGTTTTGGTAACGATTCATTATGTATGCTTGGAGATATTTTTATTTCATGTTCTGTTTTATGAACAACACAACAAACTGCAAAACAGTCAATATGTATGACTGAAGATTTCTGTGCGAAGAACGTGTAACACATAAATACAAAGTTTATTTGCACCATTATATCGTGACATATCTTCCCAATATCAATTATTATTTCTGTTGGAACTTCCACTATGATAGATAATACAGTACCTAGTCACAGTTCTTCTGATTACTGTTAATTTTATACCGCTTCCAGGATTATCGCTTGTCACATTTTCACGCATTAACACAATCTAACTGTGTGAGGCATGTCGATTTACAAATAAATCCGATGAATAGTTTTAAACATTTTCTTACTGCCTTTTGTTGGGTCGTTGGATTCTTGCTAATTAATCAACGTTGGTCATCTCATTTTTACCCAAGTTGCAATCGCCTTCGACGTAACTGTGAGTGCATATAATTATAAGTAAATAAGATTAAAGTAATAATGTTTTCAATAATGGGTATCAATGAATTGTGTCTGTTGAAATTGTAACTTCCTGCATGCTCACAGGAAACAGCTTACATACTATTACCCACAAAAGGTTACATAGGTCGATAGTCAAGTAGCTAAAGTACAATTGTTGCATGACAAAGTTAGCTTAGGAGAAGGGATATATTAAGCATCCGTCTGCATATCTTCAACATTTTGCCTGTACGTTTGTGAAAATGTTGATATGTGCACTTTACAGTATAGTCGGGGTACATTGTATGTTTACTGAAAATCCGTTGATCAATAGAAACATGGCAAAAGAAACATTATGAATAGGGTAGGCAATGTGACGCATATACAGTATGTTATTTATGTACATGGTTCGTATATTAAAATACAAATAACTTTAAATTCAGATGATTCTTATCTATGTATCGATTTAGGTTAGAATTCGTTTAACATTTTCTTAAAACATTATAAACCTTAGCGAGCCAAATTGAATGTTGGATTAAGTCAAACAACAATATGTCAGGCCATCGGGCAGGATCGGCAGCACTAATATGGCGAACAAGACACGAAACTGACAGCTGAATGACCTTGCTGCTATCAAAACACTGTATTAAACAATTTTCTAATCGTGGAGTGACGCATTATTCCAAGGAAACTACACTATTATTTGGAAACGCAAAATTGTACATGTATATCTTTCTGGACGGGTAATGATTATTTAACAATAATGATATTAATGTTATCGGGTATAACGGTATAACAGAACAATTAGGCCAGCCGGATGGGAAATAAATAATAGCGAAAATACATTGACATACATCGTGTATCATTCAATACCCTTTTATGAAATAGTAAACTGAAAGTTCTGATAACATTGATAAACAGATGGACCAATGTGACATATGGGCTATAAACAACAGTTTAGATCAACATACATTTATTCATTGATTAACACCCACGAACGCTCCATGTATCCTTTCGTTTAAGTGACCTGCCAATGTTAATTTATTTACTGTATAAGTGTATGCAAAAGTCTGTCACATCAACTAAAGGGAGTATAATTCTCCTGATAAACTATAAATCTGACAAGAACAAAATGTGTGTTCAAATGCAAGAGGTGTTAAGAAAATATAAGAAATCATGCTGTTAAACTAAGTCGCATATGTTGTGCGATTGTATAAAATACGATTAATGATTTTAGGTTGTATTCGGTTTTTATATTGTAACAGATGTGTTTACTTACTTTATTACCATACCACACGAACGTGCAATTATAACATGTTATCGTGTCGATTTCATAATAATTTAATATAGCTTTTCCGTGACAATTGTGTGCAGGCGGTCTCATGTTATTTAAGCAGTAACCTACAGCAAAGTGTCATGTGGACACGAATAAACACAAATCCTGATAACAC
Source organism: Spisula subtruncata (assembly GCA_963678985.1). Taxonomy (NCBI): domain Eukaryota; kingdom Metazoa; phylum Mollusca; class Bivalvia; order Venerida; family Mactridae; genus Spisula; species Spisula subtruncata. The sequence goes on along the minus strand of OY787669.1, from coordinate 26,111,208 downwards.
AATATTTTATATGTATACAATATAAAGCCATTGTTGTGTAGGCATCGTCATCTAAAGCATGCTGGTACACGTTTTAATAATCAGTTTAATAGCCTTAATCTGTTTCAGTTGCTGGATAATTGAAATCAGATTACCAATTTGAAAGTAAATGCGAATGTTTCGATATATGATACTCTTTTATAAGAGTGTACATTGGTCGGCATTTTAAATGGCATTTCAAGAACGCCAATCCATTAAAAATACGTATTAAACAAATTAGAATAGCTTGTCAAGGCCGTATGAGTACATGAACTAACTGTGCCCAGCAAAGCCTTTATTACCCTGTTGCAATTTGGCGGGCGTATGAGTTGCTCTATGAAGTTTTGAGGGTGAGTTGTCGCATAAAGCGACAAGCGCGCTAACCATTGATCTACGGAGACACATACCAATTACTTAGCGCAGTTTTCAGCAAATTTAAACATATGCTCTGGCGTTGTTACCAAATGCCACACGGAAATAATTCCACCCAAACCGAGATGGATCCGTCAACATTGTTCACTCGCATCGTAAAACAATTTTATGTCATGCTCATGCTGGTACTCAGTACGTTGATTAGAAAAGTAGAATGCAGATATAAGTCTTACAGACTTTTATGTCATATCAATGTCGACAATTTACAAATTGAGGCCAAACATCATAAGAAACTAAGTCAAGCAGTACGTAAGCATTCTACTAGAAACGTCATTGGAATCACCTACATTCTTATTTCATAATCGGGTTGCTTCATATATTTGTTAATTGTTAGCGAAGGAAAGTGTGGAGAAAACAGAGCTGGTGGTAATCACGACAGACTGGTATGCGTTAGACTGTTAATGGTATAACTAAACTTCCCGTAGCTCAAAACCAATCGTATTCAATTAGCCGTACCTTTAACTAGAGCGATGCCTCGCGTATTGGTAAAATATTGTTTCTGAGCGGCAGTGGTTCAAGCTATTGGTAATCCAATAGATATATGGAGTATGCTAGGAGACAGAAGTCATATGATTCGTGGGATTTCATTCACTTAAAAGCATCAACTTGAATACATTGACGGAAACAATTTATTTAAGAGTGCGAGAAGAAGAGATATTCATGAGACAGCGTTAGCGGCTTCTTGTAACAGTTTGAAGGATAATTAATTTAGTTGTTTAATTCAGAGCTCCAAACGTCGTGATTTAATTCCGCGGTAAGTAATGGCATTTTGTTTGTTGCATCTCAGACTTGAGAATACAGTTACATATACCATATAATTTAAACCCTAAACTCACAATGCATACAACGGTACGGATAGATATTATTATTAGCAAGCAAAGCATCATTAGTATCAGTATAAGTATATTAAACTGGATTTTAAACTGGATTTGAAGATGCACAAAATTTAACGTTTTAAGACAGTAATTCGTACAATTACAACTTATGATTTTAAAGAGTTTCTAAACGAATCAGTGTATGTTGTACTCACAGTAAATTGGGTAAACGCAAATATGTACAATTAGTTGAAAATGAATAATTACAAATGACATTCTCATCTACGTGAACATGTTCAGGGAAAGCAAATAAGTAGCATGGTACCAAAACACGCAGGAAATGCCTATTCAATGTATAGAGCAATCTATCTTGAACACGAATAACATGTCTTCAAAATGAAACAGTCACACACAATTACACATAACGACATTCATCGAGACTGCTGACTAAACCGATGCGTGCCACCTTGACGACATGTCTGATTTGCGTTCGGTTCTGATACAGCAGAAACTTTCAACTTCGATTTATTCATTTCTTATGGTACAAAATAGAGATTGTTTTGTTGCATTACTGGAATAACAATACCGAACAACGATAAAAGTATCAGCATCAGTAGATGTTTCAAAGGGTTGCACATTAATGCGGTACATTTGGGATATCGGTGTGAATGAGATTGTGGCCGTGGTTCAAATAGAAAAATCAAGAAAACTTATTGATTCCTACAAATGCGTTTAATAATGTTTTAACTAAAGCATTGTACTTTCCTTGGCTATCAGAATATCTCAGGGCGCTAACAAATTATATATCATTATAATTATGAAAATCATTTTAAATTTAATTACCATAACGGTAACCATAATTTGACGTATTCAGGGAATATTAAAATCCTAAAAATATGCTTTCCTGCGACCACTCGGCCGATTTCGCTAAAAGAGCTGCAGATTCGACAAGATCTATATGTTGCTTATCGTTGCATTTTGTGATGAGGTTTTCGTTTTATCATCATTAACTATTCGGAAATTAAAATGATTTTCCAACAAAAACCACAATATGGCCCAATGTGTGCACACAAATAAAATTCCTGCCTGATAATATACACTTACACAATCATTCGCATTTATCAAGATAATACTCGTCGTTTACGTACCGTAAAGGTACGCTATCATTAAAAAACTTCTTATATCATTTATTATTTTATTATATAAATACTTCAAAACACATAATAATTATTTTGAGTTCGATTTGGGAGTTCGAAATATGTCGATAATGACGATTTGGTGTTTTAAAATACATAACTAGGATCAGATAGCACGGTATCTGAAATTTTGTTAAAATTTTACCACTGCACATTTTGAAAACGGAAGCGCTGCGTGAGAACCTTTTATTAATATTTCGATGGTTGATTCTATATTGCACAGTATGAAAGAACTTTGTTGAATAATGCATTACGTTAACCATTTGCATGTTCGATTTTTATGCGAGGAGCCTGGCATGATCTATTTCCACAAGGAAATACATTATTACGATAAATGAACTTTTTTAACAATACTCGGTTAATTGTATGAAAACGATGTTTGTAAAACGAAACTGGAAATACAATAATACTTTTGAACAATTATTAAGTATTGCATGTAATACGATTAGTTTGTGCAAACTTGTTCTATACGACGACAAGTATAGCAATGCAAAGTGCGATTTTATTCGACCAATCGATTAATGTTGCAACTCAAATTATAAGGTTTGTGCAATAGACAATAAATCACAACCTACACAAAGTTGTCACATTGCATAGAAAAAAGAATTATTATCTTAACACTAGTCCGGTCATAACCAACTCTTCGTGTAATCAAGTGTTTGTTTCAATATTCAGATACTCTTTAAGAGCATATGTTACCAGACATAATATATCTGAAATAATACTGAATATACGAAACAAAACGACAATCTTATGCATTCAGTTCACTCACCAGTAATAATTGGACCCATTTGTAGCAGGAAATATTACTTGTGCATTAATAATATTAGATATTTTGTGTTTCTGTTAAAGTTTAGACAGCGTAGCCTCCTAGACGAATCATGAGACGTTTTATAGTTGTAATGGCATGTTTTTCTATCACATCCATGCGCAAGGTCATTATAAAATAGTGTGAAAAGAACATCAGCATACACATCTGACACTAGAATTTGTATAACTTAGGCTTTGGGTTACTATGCACCCAACACAGCACTTAATTTTCAAAAATAATGATTTATGACATTGTAGTCTATCGATTCCGAAAATTCACACTTTTATTTCAAATTTTGTTAATTTTACCCCAAAATATACCTTGTTTGCAGAAAGATTTTAATCTGGAATTTGTATAACTTAGACTTAGGGTTACTATGCAGGAAATATTACTTGTGCATTAATAATATTAGATATTTTGTGTTTCTGTTTAAGTTTAGACAGCGTAGCCTCCTAGACGAATCATGAGACGTTTTATAGTTGTAATGGCATGTTTTTCTATCATTGTAGTCTATCGATTCCGAAAATTCACACTTTTATTTCAAATTTTGTTAATTTTACCCCAAAATATACCTTGTTTGCAGACAGATTTGAATCTGGAATTTGTATAACTTAGACTTAGGGTTACTATGCAGGAAATATTACTTGTGCATTAATAATATTAGATATTTTGTGTTTCTGTTAAAGTTTAGACAGCGTAGCCTCCTAGACGAATCATGAGACGTTTTATAGTTGTAATGGCATGTTTTTCTATCACATCCATGCGCAAGGTCATTATAAAATAGTGTGAAAAGAACATCAGCATTTGCCAATGCAAATGGAATGTTTAATACAGTTCTCTATGGTGCAATGAAAATTGAAATGAGTGAAACAAACGTTCGCATGAACAGCCATCACTCATTAATGGCATAAAAGGTGAATACAATACTTTTGAAATAATACACGAATTCTATTTGCTTTACATCATGCAAACCACGCATCAAATATTATGTTCACTTCAGCATGCCTTTGTTTTATACAGATTTCTACAAAACATACAGCTAAAATTGGTTCTCATGCAGCTTAAATGCCGAAATGGAACATTTGATTATTTGTAGTTGATGCATGTTCATTGTATCATAATCAAGTTTGTTTCATGCGCAAAGGAGCAGGTACTATAAGGGGTGTTTTTGGCCCAATGCACGATTTTAATGAAATTTCTGTAAATGAAAGATATATACCCTCTAGTAAACGATTTTGGTATTTTAAATATTTTTTGTTCACTGCATGTTGCCATAGCAACCGTTTTGTCTAATTTCTCAAATATGCAATAATCTGTGTTTTTCTTCTTATTTGAACGAAAAAGTGATCATTGGAAGTCATGTACTTGAATATCACGATTTCTACATTTTAATTTTAAAAAAGTTAGTTTTTGTTTCCATGGCAAACCATTTTTTACTTTTGCTAAATATGCAATAATTTGTGTTTCCATCTATTTTTTTCTGAAGTATTATTCAATATATGCCATATGCCATTTGTGTGTAATATGTTTGAACTGTTATTACCATTTACTGTGCTTCTGTTGCCATAGCAACCATTAACACAAATTAATAAATATGCAAAAATATACGATTTACATTGAAATTTCATTTATTATTCATACGCTTTTATTTCATATTTTGTTATTTTTTCCCCAAAATATTCCACTTTAAAGTATAGTGAAACATTTGAGTTTGGCTTAAATAAACTGTAAGTTACCATGCATCTTTTTCATTGATTAATCATCAAATAACATTATTACGAACATTACAGTGTGTCGATTCCAAAAATCACACTTTTAGTTAATATTTTGTTAATTTTACCCCAAAATACACCTTGTTTGTAGAAAGATCTGAATCAGGAATTTATCTAACTTAGACTTTGGGTTACTATGCATCCACAACCGGTATTCATTATCACATAAAATATCGAATGATATTGCAGGGTACCGATTCCAAAAAATAACACTTTATTTCTTATTTTGTGGTTTTTACCCCAAAATAAAACTCATTTGCATACACATCTGACACTAGAATTTGTATAACTTAGGCTTTGGGTTACTATGCACCCAACACAGCACTTAATTTTCAAAAATAATGATTTATGACATTGTAGTCTATCGATTCCGAAAATTCACACTTTTATTTCAAATTTTGTTAATTTTACCCCAAAATATACCTTGTTTGCAGAAAGATTTGAATCTGGAATTTGTATAACTTAGACTTAGGGTTACTATGCGACAACCAAAGCAATTAATTTTCAAATAAAGGGATTTTTGACATTGCAGTGAACAGTTTCCAAAAAATCACACTTTTATTTCATATTTTGTCACTTTATCCCAAAATAGCGTTTCTTTTGCTAAAGCCCCGTACACAATGCTGTAATATATAAAACTAGACGTTTATTTGCATATACCATGACTTTGTAGTGTACCGATTCCAAAAATTCACACTTTTATTTCATATTTTGTCACTTTTATCCCAAAATAGCATTTCTTTTGCTAAAGCCCCGCACACAATGCTGTAATATGAAAAAACTAGACGTTTATTTGCATATACCATAGTGATTTATTTTCACATAACTTAACTAATGACTTTGTAGTATACCGATTCCAAAAATTCACACTTTTATTTCATATTTTGTCACTTTTATCCCAAAATGGCGTTTCTTTTGCTAAAGCCCCGTACACAATGCTGTAATATATAAAACTAGACGTTTATTTGCATATACCATAGTGATTTATTTTCAAATAGCTTAACTAATGACTTTGTAGTATACCGATTCCAAAAATTCACACTCTCATTTAATATTTTCTTATTTTTACTAATTTTTAAAAATTAGATATCAGCACAGGCGTGTACCAACTTTATATTTAGTGTATTCATAAATAATATGATTTTCAACAATTGTACAAAAGTTGGTCTTGGTACACGCCTGTGCTCGTATTGCAATTTGTCATTTTATGACCATATTTAGACAAAAATTGTCTATTTTGGCCATTTTAGGGGTCAAATGAGACCCCTAATGACATCATCCAGCTCATATAAATTTGTGTTAACATGATAAACTGACAGTCAAGATATGGGGTTATCGTTTTCTGTAAAGAAAACTTTCTTTACATAGTTTTTATTTTTTCCAAAATATTTGGGCCAAAACCACCCCTTATAGTACCTGCTCCTTTTATTTGGAGTATATGTTGTTTTCAAAAAATTATTAAATATGTTACGCTAAACATAACAAACGAAAGTCTTTATAAATATTATTTAAAAACGAAAAATTGGCACGGACGATACGTTTATGTTTCCTCATAATTCCTCCGCCATATTGCAGACGTATAGTCAATATTTTGTCTATACTAATATTCTGTTGAAGTAATGTAACATGCAATAAAGAAATTATATCAGACATCATTAACTCACCAACATGGGCTATTGATTTTTAGATGATACTTCCTTATCGACCTATTCATTTACTTAAGTCCATGCAACTTTTAGGCATTCTTACGCAGTATAATATTATGTCATATGTAATATGTATTTTCTTCTTAATGATGTCTTTCTTTACTGAATTAAGTTTATAATGAACTTGTAACTGTATTACAGGAATTATATGAAGCATATTTCATGTTCGCATTGACATGCAATAACGAAGAAGGTGTTCCAAACTCTTCAAATAATTAATACAACGGTCCAATGCTTCAGATATATACGTAGATAATACAGTGGCGTAAATTGTATAAAGGTATAGATGTTCTCTGGTTCAAAATATGTGTCCAGAAGCATAACACGATAGATACTGCTTTCAATTTGTTTAATTGATTCATAAATCTTTGAATCGCAGTAGAAAGGGTGTTTGAATGTTCACAAGTTTCTGACATAGTCGTGATATGTATTTTTGGTTTACGTTGATGTAGAATAAGCCCCTTCGTCTGTATATATATATATATATATATATATATATATATATATATATATATATTAAATTCGACAATCGTTAAAGCGTCTCAGTGAGCATTTAACGTACGCTCCATGACACCAGACAAACGTGTAATGACGGAGAAAATGTGCTATCGGTTTACAAGAAGTTCGTAATAAAACTCTTGAGCATGATGTACGTTCAAATGATATATAACACCGTAGATATTATTCTTGTCCAGAAAAATCTAAGAATTGCCAACAACCTTCTACGGTGTCTATAAAATACTGGCAACACGAACTTCAATAATATTACATCAAATCGGACGAGGGCCGTAGCACACAGCAGAAACAACAGAACACGTATAAATGACACATACTAAAAAGCAGACAGCAAAATTTCAAACAATTAACAAGAAAGGATGAAATAAAAAAGCTTCAAAGCATTGTTTTCATATGTCATAACAAACTCGCATGCGCATAGTACCATAGTCTTATACAATATCCCACACATGTTAACTGCGTTATCACAAATGTAAGTAGCGTTGTTTTAATTTTATTATCTTCTAAATTAGGACAAATTAGCTTCGTATGTGGCAGTATAAGGAATAATCAACAATGATGACATAGTTCTTTGTACACCTTATCCATCGCGAATATAAGAAGCAATATGTCTAACTTTTTATATTAACTCATTATTTGAATACCAACATTATAGCAAATAATACATTAGGCAGCGCTGTCATATATAACTAGCTTTATTTCATACGCATGGCTAATTTACTCTTTGAAGATATCTTATCAAATACTTATTAACTTATTTGCCATCATGGTATATTGGTAATTTCTTTTATATTCTTCATAATAATAGCGGTTTATACATACCAGTATATTAGATTAGTGTATAAAATGAAAAAAAAATCTTCAATTAATGAAGTCATGCTAATTGTGATAAATTGTTTACCGCATGTGAAACTTAATAAATATTGAGAGTGACGTGTAATTTGTCTGAACTCTCTGGTGATTTGATATAACGTTATAATATATTCATACAAGATGCAACGACACATGTTTTGTATTTTAAAATGGCTTTACATTTGTTTCTTATCGAGTAAATAATCTTCATTCATATTATCACTTTTATATCGTCGACATAACGATTAATATGATGAATGCTGTCTACATTAAAAGGGCAAGCAAAGATAAAACTAAATGATACGATTGGATTAATAGATGCACAATCATATTTGATTTATAGATGCACTTACTTCTACCAGTTGTCCCCATTACTATTTATATTGTATATATATCATGGTTTATTAACTTAGAGAATTCATTATTTTCTCATAATTTTAACACAATAAAAAGTTCTAGCATTTTAGAGTAATACTTGCAAAGCAATTGTATCAACTTTTGTAAACACACGAGTTTTTGTTATGTTTTGTTTATATACCATTTGACAGCCGTATACATGTACGTGCCTGTATGAGATATATCTTTGTCGTCTTTATTTATCAAATTTCTCTACGTAAATGAACATTGGAAACGGGAATTAAAAACACTGAATCAAATCAACATACATTCACAATAATTAATCTTCCTAAGATAAAAGGCAACTATCAGTCAATGACAAAAGTCTACGATATCTGTAATCGCACGGCAATTTAAACAAGTGTGACACAAATTTAACACGTCTGTTTTACGCATTTCATTGCGTGATAACATTTCATATATAACGTTCAATCACGCGACTGAGATAGGTATTTATCTCTTTCATTTGTCAAAATTCACAACTTAAATGAAGATTGGAAATTAAAGCCACTGAAGCAAATCCACATACATTCACTATCATTAATCATGCTCAGAGAAAAGGCAACTATCGGTCGATGGCTTCTCTTAGGTGTCTGTTAACTGTGGTACTAGAATTTAAGTAAGTGTGACACAAATTCACCATGTCTGTTTAACACACATCATTACGAGGTGACATGATGAAGCGGCATAAACAACTATTTCAGATAAATACATTATCTTACATTAGGCGAATATACATCATATTTCGAAATTGGTTGAAATTTAATGAAAAAACGTCCGGCTCGGATTATATGAAACGTTAATACATTTTGTTTGTGTAATACAATCCCATGTACAAAATATGGCATTTCATTAATTTTTAAATTATAGATATGAAGACAGCATGTGCGTCGTATCAATACCTTAAACGCTGACACATATTTATATACATTACTACCACATTCGGTAATACAAATGGGTATTCCTTTTCATATCAACCTATTAGTTTACTATTCGCCAAAACAAACCATATCTAACTCATTCTATTTGACAAATCGACGGCTTTTGTTGCTACCCAATTGGAGGTTGTGAAAATATCTAGTATCAATAGTAACTAAATCACAGCATGTACACAGTTATTCGCATTCCATCGGCATTCACATCAATCTAAACACTATTTAAGTCATAATAAACGCTAATCAAGTTGTTTTTCATTGTCCAGATGCGGATTCATTTAAAGATCATATGTTACACGACGTTGTGAGTAGTTGTTAATGAAATACAAAACAAAACTATGAATCGTATTTATTCAATCAATAGCTGCTTTGCTTGACATCGTGCAATAAGTCGACGTAATTGTTTTAACAGGCGTTTGTTGCAGGAAATGTTACTTGCGCAGTAATAAAATTAAATAATTTGTGTTTCTGTTAAAGTTCAGAAAATGTCGCCTCTTAGACGAGTCATTCGTTTACATACGTAATTTCATGTTTCTATATTACATTCATGCGCAAGGTGATTACAAAAATGTGTGAAAATAACATCCGAATGTGTCTATGCAAATGGAATGTTTAATACAGTTCTCCAGGGTGTAATGAAAATTGAAATGGATGAAACAACGCCGGCTTGCACAGCCATCAATTATCGATGGCATAAAAAGGCGAACAAACCAGTTTTAAATAAAAAACGAATTCGTTTTACATCATGCAAACCACACGTCCAATTTTACTTTCATTACAGCATACCGTTGTTTAAGCATTGTTCTACACAACATGAAACTTAAAATTGCCCTCAATGAAGTTTTAATGTAAATTGATAATAAGCATAGTTTCTTATTAGGTCGAGATTAAGCATTTAATTATGCGTATTTATTGTGTGTGTATTAAGTGTGTTTTAAATAGGATCGCGAGTTGTAGTCACACAAATTTTCAATTAAATTAACATTAACCACATCGTTTATGAAAAATATTCAAAACAGAACAAGTTTGCACGGAGGCTAAGTTTACCTCTCCTTATATTTCCACGGCCATCATGTAGACGTATTGTCAATAATGTGTCTATACTAATACGCTGTTGAAATAATGTAACATGCAAGAAAGAAATTATATCAGACATTTACTCACCACTACGGGCACTTTACTTTTATATGATACGTTCCTTATCGGCATATTCATTTACGTAAGTCCATGCATCTGTTGGGCATTGTTACGCAGTATATGATATTATCGGTAATTGGCATTGCGTTTGCTTCATTAGGATGGCTGAATTCCTTTATATACGGAACAATTAAATCGTAATGCATTACATGTATCATATAAATCATGAGATATATTCGCCGTAATATGGAATAACCTGGAACATGTTCCTAACTCTCCACAAAATCAGTGCAGGCTGCAGTGTTGATAATACCGTGACGTAAAATAATTAAGTTAATGCATGTAGTTAATATCATTTAATATTCAAAAGGAGTGCTTAGTCCGATGATATGATAACAAATGTTTATCGTTGTATTCTATACGAACGCTTCAAAATTTATATTTCACTTATAATATCATCGAACTTGATTGTATTTCATTGGTTCATTGATAGTGTCATTGAACCTTAGTTGAGCGTTTATTTGATGCACGGGTCATTTCTGATAGTTTGACTAACATATTTTTACACATAATTAACAGTTATTTTCTTAGTGATTATCGTAGGTCTCTGCATGATGTACTAAACTTATGCTAATATTCAATAATATCGATTGTCATATTAAGCTTACTAAAAAGTTTAAGAAATTGCTCCGTTTTTGTCTAGTGAATACAACCCCTGGTCATGAATATGTATTATCTGTTTATTTTGATATAATATTAACCTCTTTGTATGTATAAAGTCAATACGAGTACTGCTAAAGCGTGTCAGTGAGCAATAAACGTACGATCCATGAAACCAGACAGACGGTGAAGGGACGAAGAATTTGTGCTATCAGTTTACAGATTTTTGTTCGTAATAAAATGCCTAGAGTGGTATGAAGGATCAAAATTATATATATATCACCACAGACTCGAATCTTGTCCAGAGAATATTTAAACCAGCCAACAAACTTCTTCACTGTCTATATACGGGTAATACTAACTTCAATAGTATAATAACACCTCAGTGGCGATATCACACTGCAGGAAGAACAGAAAACGAAAATCATAAATGATACATACTAAAAAGCAGACTGCAAAATAACCCCAACGATTAAGAAGAAAACATGCAACGCAACAGCAACAAAGTATAGATTTCATATGTCATAACACAATCAAATGCAAGTGCCCTAGTACTATAGGATCTACCACAAATGCCAAACCGCGTTACCACAAAATTAAAGTGAAATTAGTGTTGTAATTCTGGGAGTGGCTTCTTTTATCATCCTTCTAATAACGACAAATTACCTCCGTATGTGTCATTTAATAGCTATTTGGGCACTGTACCAACTGCTACTAGAAACAGGAATATGATTAACATCGTTATAGACTCGTATTAACTTATTATTGAAAATCCACTACATGCAAAACATTATTTATGTTCCACTGTCATATGCAACTAGCTTTATTTCATGAACATGGCAAATTGTCTCTTTGGTGATACCTTATCAAAATAGTAATTAACTTATGTGCCATGCTATAATGGTCCTTATTCCTTTTATATTATTCTTAATAATGACAGTTGATACATAACTGTATACCAGACTAATGAATAAAACATAATGTTTTTCCTTAATTTATCAAACTATGTTAATAGTGATAAATATTATACCGTTTATGTAACGTAATAAATATTGAGATTGACGTGTGATTTGTCTGGAACTCCCCGATGATTTGATATTACAATATAAAATCCTCATACACTATTCCACGACACGTGTAATGCATTTTAAACTTGTTTTACGTTGTGTATCTTATCGCATACATAATCTATATTCATAGTATCCCTTTCATATATCGTCAGCAGCATTATAATCATGATTAATGTTGTCCAAATTTCACTAGCAAGCAATGATAAAACTAAATGATTCGATTTGATCAATATAATGATGTACGAGTATAGTTGGTTTTTTGATGCACGTACTGATATGATGGAGTGGTCACCATTAACTATTTATATTGTTTGTTAGTATCAGATTTGGTGACTTCAGCAATTTTAGAAAAACCGAACACTTGTATACCATTTGACAGCCATAAAGTTGGGCAGCAATTCGTACACGCGTCAGAGATAAATAGTTGTCTTCAATATTTATCAAATTTCACTACGTAAATGAAGATAGGAAATGGGAATCAATACCACTGAATCAAATCCACATACATTTACTTTAATTAAACATGCTTAGAGAAAATTTAACTAGCGGTGGATGATAAAGGTCTGCGATGTCTGTAATCGTAGTGCAAATAAAATAAGTGTGACTCAAAATTAGCACGTCTGTTTAACGCATTTCATTGCGAGATGACATTTTAAAGCATCATTGGCACACATTTGAGATAAATAAATTGCTTCCTTTACACGTAGATGCATCATGTTTCAAGGTTGATTGAAATTCAGAATGTGATGAAGAAACGTCGGAAGTAAATAATACGTTTCCATGCGTACATAATATGTAATTCATGTACATGTAGTAAAAATGAATATAAAGACAAAATATACGTCTTATTTAAAAATGAAAAAAGACATTTATTTATTTGCATTACTAGCGCATTCAGTTATACAAATGGATATTCCTTTCATATCAACATATTATTTACTATTCGCCAAAAGAAACAAATTCTAAATAAATAAGGCACCACACTTGCAATTTTGATAAATTGTCAAAATATGAGCGTGGTCAATTGAATTATAAATAATATACATACCGCCTGTTTTAAGTTACCATATTATTAAAATATTTCTAAATACATTATAGTTTATCTTCGGGAGTTCAAAATATGTCGATAATGACGGTTTGGTGTTTTAAAATGCATAACTGGGATCTGATAGCATGGTATCTAACATTTTGTTAGACATTTACCTCTGTATATTCTGAACAATTAGGCGCTGCGTGAGAACCTTTCATAAATGCTTTGATGGTTGATGCTGCATTGTACCGTGCGGAACTAATTTGTTGAAGAATGCATTACGTTAACCATTTGCATGTTCGATTTCTTATGCGAGGAGCCATGATTTAATTCCACTAACAAAGACATTATCATCATAAATAAACCATTTTAGATTCAGAACAAGACTCGGTTTATTGTATGAAAAAGTATTTTGTATAACTGAATTATACTATGGATTGAATACCATTATACTATAAATTGTGTGTGATACAATACGATACAATATACGAAGGCATGTGATTCCGTTAGGACAATCGGCTAATGCTGCTACCCCAATTAAAAGGTTCTGCAAGCATCCATTATCAATATCATCTAAATCAAAACATGTACAAAGTTAGTCTCATTTCATCGACATTCGCATCAATCTAGTTACAAATGAAACACTATGTTGGCCATAATCAAGTGTTTGTTTCATTATTCAGTTGCGGATACTTATTAAGATCATATATAAAACCGTTGTGAATAGATGTTAATGAATATGTAAAACCAAAAATATGAATCATATTTATTCACTCACAAGCTGCTTTAATTTAGTTATACCCAATCCCAAACATAGACATGAGTGCATAGTACAAGTTTCATTACAACAACAATATCTTCATGATCAGATCGGAATGAAAGACACTTGGTCTTATTCTGTTGCTTAAATCATTATTCGACTAAACTATTTTAACAACCGTTAGCTGCAGCAGTAAATATTTTTTGTGCAATAATAAGATTAAATATTTTGTGTTTGCGTTAATGTTTCGACAATGTAGCCACCTAGACGAGTCGTGAGACGGTTTATACTTGAAATCGCATGTTTTTATATCACATTCATGCGCAAAGTTATTACAAAAGTATTTGAAAAGAACGTCAGAATGTGTTTATGCAAATGGACTATTTAATACAGTTCTCTATGGTACAATCGAAATTGAATTGAGTGAAAGAAACGCCGGTATGCACAGCAATCACTGATCAAAAAGGCGAACAAAACATTTGTTTGAAATATTACTGGAATTACATCATGCAAACCACTCGCCTAATATTATTTATGCTACCGTGTCGTTGTTTTATACAGTTTTCGACAAAACATGAAGCTTAAAATTTATTTCAATAGGTTTTAATGTAGATTAATAGTGAGCACGAATTGTTTGTTAATATCATATTTGAGTATGTGAACATTGTAGGTGATGCAAGGTCATAGTATTATAATTACGTTCATTATTTACGCTAGTTTCAATATAAGTTAAAAAGTTACCAATTTTCTAGGGCTCTTTTCAGCTGTTAGGCCGCTCAAGCACCCTTTGACATTTTAACTCCCCTGGTCATTGGGCTACATATGGAAACCTACACTCGTGTCTCCCTGGGGAGACTATTTCTCTCCTGTGGTGTGGCAGCCAACATCGATCTGCGGCGCCCAGGAATAGACACTGCCCTCACAGGTACCATTTTACACCATGGTGGAGTGGAGCTGTGGGTCTTGCTCAGAGATTTTAACCAGTGGTCCAGAGGGGGATCGAACCCGGGACCTCTCGATCCCGAAGCGCGCGTCCTACCTCTAGGCCACCGCTCCCCACATGTCTATATATATGACTATATATTGTAGTCACACTTATTCTCACTAAGTTAAACATCGTAAACGACATATTTTATTCATACATTTTCTGCATATATCATTCAAAGCCGAAACGTTGACACGTTCTCATCATATCTCCACTGCCGCATAATGCAGACAGATAGTCAATATTTATTTATATTAATTTTGTTGTTGAAATAATGTGACATGCAATAATGCACTTAAGTCAGGCATTAACTAACCAACATGGGCTATTTATGTTAAGATAGCACGCACCTTATCGACCTAATATTCATTTACTTATGTCCATGCAACTTTTGGACATACTTATGCAGTTTGTGTAATAACTGACGTTGCTATGGTAGTCATGTAATTTTATACGACACATGGTCATGCATTCAATTAATAATTTACTATGTATCAGGAATTGCTCTAATTAAATGCAAAGTTTAAAGTAATTTTACCATAAGATAAATATTATAGAGCACTTCTCCTGAAACTTTTGAAACGCCCTACGTATTTTGTGTTTCTGTTAAAGTTTAGAAAATGTCGCCTCGTAGACGAGTTTATACTCGAAATTTCATGTTTTTGTAACACATTCATGAGCAAGACGATTACATACATGTGTGAAAATAACATCATAATGTGTCTATGCAAATGGAAAGTGTAATACAGTTCTCCAGAGTGTAATGAAAATTGAAATGAGTGAAACAAACGCCGATATGCACAGCCATCAATCAGTAATGACATATAAAGGCGAACAAACCAGTTTTAAATAATACACGAATTTGAATTCGTTTTTCATCATGCAAACCACGCACAATATTATGTTCACTACAGCATGTCTTTGTTTTATACAGTTTTCTACAAAGGGTGCAGCTGAAATTGATTTCAATGAAGCTTAAATGTCGAAACAGAACATTTGATTATTTGTAGTTCCTACATGTTCATTGTATTACAATCAAGTTTGTTTCACGCGCTAATTTATTGAGAGTATGTGTTGTATTCATATAATAATAATATTTACGGTAAACATGACAAGCTAAATATTTATGAATATTATTCAATACCGAAAATTTGGCACGGACCCTTAGTTTACACCTCCTCATATTTTCTCCGCCGTAATGCAGACGTATAGTCAATATTGTGTCTATATTGATATGTTGTTGAAATAATGTAATAAAGCAATTATATCAGACATTAACTCACCACCATGGGTAATTTATTTGTTAGATGATTTACGTGCCTTATCGACCTGTCATTTACTTAAGTTCGTACAAATTTTGGGCATTGGCACACAGTTTATGGCATTTATTGGTTATCGGTATTGCGTTTTTTCATTCATATGATGCATCCTTTATAAATAATACAGTGAGGTACATGTAACATACTAAGGTTAATATTTAATATAATGCATTGTTCAAAGGGTGTCCAGTCGCATTACACGATAACAACTGCTTAATTTTGTCTTCCACGCGAGCCCCTTGATTTTAAATGTATAGTTTACTTCAGATATAATTCAAATTGATATTGTTCAATTGATTTTGAAATAATGTCATTCAAACCGTAGTTGACATTTTATTTGAATATTCACAATAACAGTGTTTGAACCCGGACCATTTTTTACCTGGGCTGGTGTTGAGCAACGTACTAGTATTTTTTTGTTTTACAAACATATTCTGCCCTATAACGATACAGCCATTTTTTCTTAGCGATTATCGCTACAATAGTTCTTTACTGATGCAAATATTCAATAATATTTATTACCATGTAAAGCTGACAGTATTTGTGTTTAAGAACTGTCTGCACTAAAATGCCTGGTCATAAATATATATTTGACGTTTATGTTGATATTAAATAAACCTATTTCTCTATGCAGAGTCAATACGATTAGTGTAAACGCGTGTCAGTGAGCATTTAGCGTAGAATCCCTGACACCAGACAGACGTGAAGGGACTGAGAGAATGTGCTATCGGTTTTTCAGACTTACGTTCGTAATAAAATCCCTCGAGTATTATGAAGGTTCAAGAGATATATTACACCGCAGACTTGAATCTAGTCAAGACAATTCTTAGACCCGATCAACAACCTTCTACACTGTCTATACAAATATTGGCAATATGAACTTCAATTTTACCATAACAAGAACTCGAGCTGGGGCGGTAGCACACAGCAAATAAACAGCAGAACACGACAAGCAATGATAAGACATTCTAAAAGCAGACAACAAACACAAACTTGAGCACGAAAGTATGAAACTTACATAGTTTCATAGTATTGTAGAATATAACACACATGCCCAACTGCGCTATCATAAAACTACTTAGATGGACTTGTAATGATGTTTATCATCTTCTTAATTAGGATAATTTACCTTCGTATGTGTCAGTATATTCAATTATTACCAATACTGTGTAATTTCATAGCTTTTTGTGCAGTGTACCCTCCGCAAATGCATGAGGGGATAAAACTAACTTGTTCATATCAACTTAATATTTCCAGCAAACCTTAGTACATGTAGCAAAAACATGCATTAGAACCCACTGCCATATACAAATAGCCTTATTCCATGAGCATGACCAATTTACTATTTGAAGATACCTTATACAATTATTTATTAATTTATTTGCCTTGTTATATTGGCAATCTTTTTGATAAGATTGGCAGTTAATATGTAACATTATATTAAATTAGTGTGTTTAAAATGTCAGGTTTTTTCTTCTTTATCAAACCATGCTAATGATAATAAATAGCCTAATGTTTGTGAAACATATTAATAAATATTGAAAGTGACGTGTTATTTGTCTAAACTTTCTTGTGATTCAATATAACAAAATAATATTTTCAAACACAGTACCAAGACACGTGTTTTTTATCTCAAAGCTGTTTGAAGTTTATTTCCTATGGTTTACTAGTAAATAATCTACATTCATATTATAACGTTTTTATCGTCATCAATATGATGAATGGTGTCTACATTAACATGGCAAGCAAAGACAAAACTAAATGGTACGATCGGATGAATTGATGCACGAGCATATTTGATTTATAGATGCACTTACTTCTACCAGTAGTCCCCAAAAACTATTTATATTGTATATCAGTTTTTATTACCTTTCTGAATTCGTCACAATTTGAACATATTCTAACACTACAGACAGTAGTCTAGCATTTTAGAGTAATACTCGCAAAGCAATGTTGTCAACTTTTGTAAACAAACAAGTTGTTGTTTTTGTGTTTGTTGGGCAGATATTCACACACGCGTCTGATATAAATATTTGTCTTCTTCATTTATCAAATTTCACTACGTAAATGAAGATTGGAAATGGGAATCAAAACCGCTGAATCAAATCCACTTACATTCACAAACTATAATTAATCATGCTTAGAGAAAAGCCAACTATCGGTCGATGACTGCTACGGTCTCTGTAAAAAGAACTTCAATTTGAATAAGTGTGACACAAATTGAGCACGTCTGTTTAACGCATTTCATTGCTTGAAGATATTTCAAAGCGACATAAATAAATATTTTAGATAAGTTAAAGTTCTTCCATTAAATATAAATGCATCAGATTTCAAAGTTGATTGGATGAAGAAAAGTCGAATTGTTTCAAACGTTAATACTTTTCCATACACATACATGTACTATGGCATTTCGTTAATTTGTAAAATTAATATGAAAACCACATAAAAGTCGTATTCAAAACTCTAAAACATTTATACCAATCAATTTGCATAACTTTACATTCGATAATGCAAATGGATATTTCTTTTTATATCAACACATTGTTTTACTAGATCAATCAGACACCACACTTGCAAGTTTAATACCTTGCGAAAACATGAGCAAGGTCCATGGCGTTTGGAACTTTGTTGGAATAAAATGATTGCGAATTACATTTATAGTAATTTTCTGCTATTTCTTCATAAACATGGCAATATTTGAGCCTAAAGGGATATGAAATGTATATAATTTATTATAAAGTTGAAGAATGTGCGACAAATACAAATCTATTCATGACTTTTACTTGTATTCGTACATGAATTAATAGTCAATACGAAAGTAAATTGAAACATTATCGGCCTCTTTAGATGTACCTGATAATTATGAATGGCAGGACAACCATGATACATTATCGAATTATTCAATATTAAGTGATTTCCCCTGGTATTGTGGCAATTGAGTTTGTGTTTCTTATCATAACTGTGGCAATTTATCTAGCAATGTACCAATACTGTGTGTTATTTAGATATACAATTGTATACACTAATGCATTTAGTGAAGAATGTTTCATTCAGTCGGAACCCAGTCAGCATGGTTACATTGGGCCAACGGTGGCAGATCGTTGTACAGTTGGCATATCGTCGGCGTTGGCTGTGTACCGTTGGGCCATCGATGGGCCAACGGTATTGTACAACGGTTGGCTAGATGTTGGTTTTGTTACAATGGCTCAACGTCGGCAGAATTACAAACTACCAACAATGTGGGTGCATACAGTGGGCCAACGTTTTGCCAACAATGTCAACTTCATAAATATGTCAGTATTTCGGGGCAAAATATTTTGACTGACTGGTTGAAATAAGCATTTTAATTTCGATTCTTGATTCTTGCATTTGAATAAAATATTTAGTCAATACAACTTAATGATAGTTTACGATGTAAATTAATCTTATTTCATAATTATGATTTTGATAAATTAACTGATTGATTCTATCAAAGGTCTTTGATTCTATTTATAACTGTTGACGATGGTGCTGATGATAATTAATTAATTTGAATGAGCATATAATAATAAATTAATCGTTAAAATATTTCATTTCATTTATTCAGCTAAACCTTTGCGTATTAAATATCATAGTTTAAAAAAAATACCACACATACTCATGGTGCTACGTTTTTAATTTGAAGAACTATTAATAGTGTTGAATATAAAATGTAGGCCTACTCTTTTCATTAATTTTGTAACTAACACAAGTTACACCACTTGTTGATAGACTAACAATGAAGACAGACATTCCACATCTGTAGTCAATTAATGTGTTCAAGCCAGTGTGATGATAAGCTGGTCCCATGATCTTATCAAGTATGTTGCCTAGCGACTAGAATTTTAGGGGGTAATTAGCAGATATACTCGGTGTATTGTATGTATACATGTAGCTGATAGTGTTAGTTGGAACATCTTAACTGGCCACAACTGTTGAACAAGTGATTTATAAATACTAAAGAACAGCCGGAGTGTTAAAATTAACAGAAATGTAAGTAAAACTACTTTTTATTGATTTTATTATCTTATAGATATATGTTGTCATTTTTGCATTGACCATATGATATTATAGAGCTCTTTTTATAATACATTGAACCTGCGCATGAATTTAATAAAGCCTGTAGACCTCTGTACTGTATACTGTACATGTGTGTAGTGCATGCTGTGTGCTTCATGTATTTTCAATCAACTTTAATGATACTTAATTATTTGAATATGGATACTAGAATTCCACTGGCTAATAACGCATATGATTTTATGTAAAATTTAAAGTGGTAAAGTTTTTAAAAAAATATGCGTCAGGAAACTGAACAAACTTGTGTATAGAATAGAGTGATCACGTGACGGTCATGTGACACGTAAAGATGGCGGACGCAATAACATTTAATTGGTGTGGTGCCGTTAGTGTTATTTCGACTGAATGATGTATATCATGTACGTTTTTATACTTTGTAAAATTGTTGATTGATTTATCAAGGCATGCTTATATCATTTTCATATTATAACTACATGTATATGTATGTTTTGAAAAAGGCCTTGGAAATACAAATTCAGCCTTGAAAAAAGGAAAATTAGGCCTTAAAGGCTAAATGTCCTCGAATATTATGTACAAGTAAGTTTCAACCACGGCCCCACCCCGTGTATCGAGGTTGAAAGAATATTGGAGAATACCGTTAACTAAGGTTTACCCAGTTTACCTGCCGGCATAGTATATTTATACCCGTTCTCGATTGACTTTGAAAGTACGGTAATGTTGAAGCACTGGTTTCTTCAGTAAACACATGCGGTCAATTTGATACTAAAATAACACCGATAAATCGTGCACACTGGGTAACTCAACTGATGTGGGTTATGCCAAATTTTCCCACCTTTCATATTATTATAGGTGCAATTTAACCTAATGTATCACTGATCTATGTATTTTCAGAAGCTGTCCAACAGTACCATCCCAGGCAGTACTACGCAAAATCAGTGGATAGTATAATAAAGAAATAGCCATGATGACAGGCGCCGGGAACTAAAGAAAGGCCAAAATAGACTGCCGAGGAGAGACCAGCTATGGAGACTTGGATTGATAATGTCAATTGCTTGTTAAAATACGCAGACGGCTAATAAAAATAGTATAAATTTGAAAGGAGATATTTGTTTGAATTTGACCATATATGTTAAAGTTAGTACTGTATGTATTCTGCAACATGCTGACTTGCTCAGTTGACCAGGAAAGGTGGTACATTTTGAGCTTTCAGTTTATTCCAATTTATTTAAAGTCAATTATGGAACCAGTTTTTCCAAATTATACGAATCACTCTCGACACCTCATTCCTAATGTTGTCTATCGCCACCAAGTTATACTATAATAGATGAGTTGGCAGTTTACACTTTTATACCGAGTGTCTACATAGGGAAGTTCTGTTACTATTTAAACTACATCTTTGGTATGTCGTGGCCACGCATGGGATCGAACCCAGAACCTCCCACACTTTGAGCAGACTCTGTACCACTAAGCTATTGAGGTTTTGTGATCACTTTTGGTTGCTTTTCAGATAGGGATTTTCTGGTACCATTTTAATTTCATATAATTTATTATGGTATGACGCGGCCACAAGTGGGATCTTGAAGCAGACTCTCACTACCACTAAGCTTTCAAGGTTTTGCGATCACTTTTTGTCCGCTTTTCAGTTAACATTACAGAAATCAAGTAATTGTGAGCCAACAAAATGCCAACCATGAATAATATTTACCAACGTTGGGCCAACCGTTGGGATATTGTTGGTACAACAGTGGCCCAACGATGTTTTATATTTTACCAACCAAATGCCAACGATGAATAAGAATTGGCACCGTTGGCCCAACGTTGAGCCAACGGTTGGCCCAACGGTATCACAACGAGCAAAATGACGTTGGGCCAACGTAATTTTCCAACGTTGGGCCAACGATGTTCGCATCGTTGGCCCAACGTTGGGCCAACGTTAACATGCTATCTGGGAACGTCCGAGTTGTCACACGAAGCGCACGATGGACGAACGATGCACGCACGATATACGGACGATACACGCACGGTTCCCGTTACAAAAATACACGATGGGCGATACGATAGGATACACGATCCGTACGTTATACACGGTATACACGGATTGCACGATGGGCGATACGATATGATACACGATCCGTACGTAATACACGGTATACACGATACATACACGATAGAGATACGGAACGTGCGTTAGATACACGATATGTACGATTCGCAAGAAGATTCCGAGTGTGAGAAAATTCACCTTAAAATTTCGTCCACTCAGACTCAAAATTGTGTGTTATCGAAGCAAAAATTAATACGACTAACAATGTTGTTGTATCGTCGTCAAGACGTCGAGTCCGACCAAATACTGCTGCATTAAATAAGTCGAGTAACGTACTTGCGACTGAGCGTTTAGCCGATATTTATCAGTATTTGTCAAAAAAAATTACAGGGTGGCCGAAGGCCGCTTATTTGGACCATTATTATTAAAGCCTGGCCTTTAACCGACTAGTTTTACTCACTAGAAGTATAGGCCTTCATTAGGCGTGTCTGTAGGAAGGAAAAGGGAAGTAACCGTTGGCGTTACTGATCATCGGTATCTTTCAAGCGTTTGTTGATCCAGATTTTTATGAAAATACAGAAAGATGGATTTTCGATTTATTTTAAGGTTTTTCAACTTATTTAAGTACTCGTTACTATAAACGAGGAATTAACGTGGTTATGCAATGCACCCCGATGACAGAAATCTTATGTAAGTATCCTGTCATTCTCGATTCCATTTGTTAGCGAAATTTTGGAATGACCCTGAACACTTTTTACACTGTGACTTTTTGTCAGTGTCTCAATTGCTCTTGTAATAGCCTTGTTTATGAGATTATGCACCCACGACCCCACCTACCACTGGGGATGGGCTAGATTTTTACTTTCGTGTTGTCGAAACCCCCGCCTTTCCTGTTGCATGGGCCGGCCAAGTGGAACAGCTATAAATGGTAAAATTACAATAAGCACTCTGGTAATTCTTCGGCCCCTGGCAACTAAATACTGTCCCCGTGGTATTGGTTCGGAGAAAGAATTCCCAACATTTTCCCGGCATTGCGGAGGAAGGCTCCTTAACCCTTAATGTGCCGATCGCGAGTATAGTCGCGCTACACGATACCTTTCACTAGTGCCGATTGCCACTGTGAGTTGCGCCAGTGGGTATTCCTGATCAAAGCGATGTTTTGATTAACGCGTAATTATTGATGAATGGCAATTTACTATAATTTATTCAATAGTAAGTTACTGAACTACTTGAACAAAAATACAAACCAATCAACGGCCGTATACGTTTAAATATCGAGTGAAAGTAATGACTAATATAGTTTTGGAAATTCCGGAACAAAAATGGCAAACAATCGCCGTAGAATGAACTCGCACAATGTTTCAGAACGAAGTTTTGAGGAAAATGACTTGAGTGATGATAGTGACAGTGAAAGTAGTTGTTCCGATATTTGTAGTTGAAATATACAATTCTGAGATTGTTATTTTTTATTATATCATAACATTAATCATTGATTATGTATGAATTGCATGAAAATATTTCGCAATGCATTGACATATTGCTGAATACTATTACAATTGAACTACCAATAATTATCAAAATGTTATCAATGTGTTGCTTGTTTTATCTTCTTTGTACAAATTACCGGGTTTATATCGGTATTTTGATAATTGATACCTTTAATTAGGTGCTAATCAGAGTCACTCGCACATCAGATCAGATGAGATATTTATCTAAAGTACACTGCAAAACAATTCGGCACTGGCTACTGATAAGCCTGCTGGGAATCCAGCATGATAAGGGTTAAATTGAAAGTAAAAATCTAAAACACAACTGTTTCCCCTGGCTATTCCACCGCCCGTCCACAGGGGTGGGGTTGTGGATGCAACTTACTGGTGTGTCATTAATGCATTGTATTACTTAGTTGTAGAAGCTTACCGAAGGGCCAGCGCTAAGCTTAGTGTATCATGTCCCTCGGGTAGTTTGTGTAATTTCTGACAAGTAATAATTTTAATACAGTACATTAATGCATAGCTACTGGAGCCCTTTCCGTATTAAACCAACGCTTTATCAATTGCTTTTTGGTAGTGCTTTACCATGTATATATAGAACAACATGCAACCAGCGAGCATACCATTTATCCGCACTGCTAGGCAAGCGCTACAAAGTGCTTTCGTATGAAACGCGCGCCTTGCAATAACTTAAAAAATTCAGCGCTATGTAACAGTCTGCTAGCCACGAGCGCTCACCGAAATAATATATATGTTCCATTTTGTCTGATATGTAGCGCTTATTTTAAGCAAGCTGTTTCTAAGCATATCCCTCAATAGCGGCCGGACTTCTGCAATGTTTCCCTAAAATCACACATTTCTGCGATCATCATCAGGGTCAAAATAAAATATCACTTGCATCTCTGTGTTGCCCGAATGTTTACCCAGCCGCAAAGCCTGTGGTGAAATAATTTCACTCGCATTATTATCAGGCTTACTTGCGGAAATGAGTGACATTAAATCGCCACGATTACATCGCCATGTCTACTTATGTCGAATATTTACTCTATCCGCTTGGGTCAGTTGGTCAAAACCTTAATTGTGACATTGTCACGTTGCGTAGTCACTAGGTCACTTTAATCAGATGGATAATCTCTACAAAATCTAGTTCAATCTGGGGTAAAAAATTGTGTCACTTAATATATAGGTCAAATCCTGGAAATTTCTTGTATAGACAATAGAGATGAAAAAAATTGGTCTTATCTTGATGAAAATTCTCCAGAATGAATTATTTCATTATAATCTAGGTCAATTTCAATAAATTAGTTCATCCTGGGTCAAAATATAGGTCACTTGGTGAAAGTGTCTGAGATGTTTTGGGGGCTACCAGTCTAACCGATAGTCGCTTACAGTCTGACAGACTTGGATAAACTGTCAGACCGGAAGGAAATCTGTCAGACTGATTTTTGTTTCGCTAAAAGGCAGACAGATACTGGAATTGTCGGATTCGTCCAACAGCTATTGAGAAGTCTGGCTACCCTAAGTACCCTTTTAATACAGAAAAATATGCCCTCTGACAAATCGAGGGGTGCCCGCAAGACTGTAGTAAGTCCTTATCTAAATATATAATAGTTACTACAGTCTTGCGGGCACCCCTCGAAATGTGTCACATGTGTGCGGTGAACAATCAAATTTGAAATGAATATACAGTGAATACAGTCTTAACACATTCATTTCATTTTAAAATATTCACTTTTCGAATGCCAGTTATAGGTCTGCAACAAATAAGTGTGACGAATAGGCGGCGTACACTCGGTATAAGATGGCTTTGAGCTTTTCTTTGTTTCCGAGTAATTTCATTGTGAAATCAGTTTTAGACTTTTTGTTTGACGGCCATCAGCATTTTTATGCATACATTATTTATTGGGAATGATAAGGAGACTCTTCAGAAAAAGAGTACAAGAGCGAGGAGATAATTAGATTGTTTTCCTACTTTGCGACTGGCTTACAAATTTATAATTGACCAATCAAGACATGTCTTACAAAAGACATGCGGTCATGTACAAAGGAATAAAAGCGAACCATGACGGTTAAGAGTCATCGGACAGGCAGTCCGGACGGAAACCAAATGCACCTGATAGAGACCATAATTGTCAGATTTGTCTGACGACTATTGTGAAGTCTAATCATGTAATGTCATTTAATTTATAGCTAATTGTCAATAATATGTAATATTTATTAAGGATTTATTGACAAAAACATAGCCTGGTGACATTGCAACATATATATACTACTCATCCAAATGGTAAAATGTACGGAATCTGGTTAGCACCATATGAATTATCGTGCCTCGCAAGATAGGGGCCTAGCGACGGTCTAGTTCGACTACCGTCAGCCTAACCTACATCTACATACCTGGTCATCCGGGGCCACAGAAACTGGTTGCCTCAGTACGCTCCTTTTTATCATACCATGTGTCGTGTCTCACGGTTTGTAAATTTTATGCGGGCGATATAATGTTCGTGTGTCGCCTAATTGTCGCTTCTTGACTCGCTTCACATCTCGACCTTGGAATGCCAGGCACGAGAGTCGCGCAACATGTGAAACGAGGCATGATATTTCAGCCCGAGAAACGAAGCGACATTCGAGAATCTCGCGACACAGGAGGCGAGGCACGATATTCTACTGCGAAATCTTATGGTTTTTTATACTGCGTTAGAGCGAGATCTCGTGTTTGAAAATTGTGCCTTGCTTCTTGTATCAACCGATTGTCGCGCGTCGCTTCATGTGTTGCGCAATTCTCGCCCTCTTAATTGATAATTCATATGGCACTAATCAGATTCTGTACAAATGTGAGAGAACTGGTTGAGTACCATTCATTAAGGGGTCAAGTGAGTACTAAACCCCATTTAGGCGGTGCCTTAGTTCATATTATTGAACAACTTAAGCCAAAAGATATATGAATTAAATACCCCAATATCCATGTTGAAATAAAAAGTAAATACTGCAGTTACATGCAGTGATTAGAAATGCTGGTCGGCCGTCTTAAACTAAGTCGTGAACTTTGATATTATAAATTATTATAATTTATCATTATGCATAACACATCTACACCTCAATATTACCATTTAAATGTTCGATTCATGAAACCAGAATTAGATGATGAAAAAAGTTGGATTCTGCTTTTCAATAATAGCGGATAACTACTAGCATAATTACACGTACAGAATGTACATCGATTTATAATAAGTCAGCATTTCAAAGACATGGGGATAGTTGGTCGGGAAAAAAACAACATTTAAGACATTTTCATTACATAAATTATGAATTATCGATGTGCAATCAATTCTTTTCATGACGGTGTACATAATTTTGGATGTCAATTTCGGACATACTTCCGTTGCGTCCCGGAAGTTATGGTCACCGATACGATACTAAACTGATGCATGATTTGATTTGGCATTAGTTTAAAAGGTCCTCGTATCGCCCCATACCTTTCGGTAATTTGGATTTTTTATAGGACCCCCGACATGTACCCCTTCATGTCGGAAAAAAGTGCGTGTGTTTTTATAATGTACATGGACGATTCACACGATACGATGCACGATTAAGCTCTCGCTATCGTGTTTCATATACATATACTGTACCATACACGTTTCACACGTTATACACGTTGTACACGATGTACACGATACGATGTACACGATATACACGATATGCACGATGGGCGATACGATACGATAGACGATGCACGTTACTAAAATCACACGATGCACGCACGCATACGATACGCACGTTACACGCACGATGAACGCACGATACACGCAAATTTTGACAACTCGGACGTTCCGACTACTGTACAGATAAGGACGGTCATTTTGTTAGTGTATGTGTGTTTGTGGTGTTCATATAAATCTATGTATTTCAGGTAACAAATTGGAAGATTGAAATATTTTTTTTTAAGTTTGAGTTTCAATGCTTTTGTTTTGTATTTTTGTAGCATTCTTGTATAGCGCCTGTGCAAAATAGCAAATCAGTGGTATCAACACAAGTATCGGTCTAGCTAGTGGTGTCTCAATGTTGAGCTCACATGAATCATACCGATATATGCGCTTCTTTAGAGTATCAATTGACTAGACCGTTTCTTCAAATTAAATAAAATTATTGTAATGACTCACCACATTTTGTATTATAAATAAAACGCATTGTCTTTTCAATTCATCTCGTGGTAATAAGTTAAAATGACTGATTTTTTCGTAATTTGTGTACTGCGTTTTTGACTATTTGTCAATGAACGCTACTTATAACGTCAAATTATCAAACACATACATTGTACGCGGCCTTGACTACTTGATTGCTTCATTATTTCTACAATATGCATGTGTACACATTCATATCAAACATGTAGAGTTGAACTGTATTGGAAAATCCTCTGAATGTGATCACGGTCATGAAAGTTTATGTCAACTCACATTTCATAAATAACCATGCTACCCTAGAAATTGTAATATTCACAATGTCACCGACACTGTCACTAAATTACAAATGGATATTCTTACTATCTACCAGTATCTAAGCCTTAAATATGTCAATATCCGTTGCCTTTATTAGATACACGCATCACCGATGACATATATAAATGCCTCTGTCGCATTCTTGATCATGTCCATGTCACAGATTGATAATGCGTTATTAAAAGTTTTAATCTGAACATAGTAAACTCGTTTTGCTATATTGTTGATCAAGCATTGAGCAGAATGTTGTACATGCATTTAAATCAAGTGAAATAGTGTATGTAAATCACATAACATTTCATTCAGTAAAAGTGCTTCTAATAATGTTTATGACTTAATCTGTACAATTGCAATCAGTACAGTTTAACCGATCGATAGCTTTCAATATGTTTTAGCCATTTGGGACGTCATAAATGTATGTCACATAAAACCATATCTTGCAGTATAATACCATTAATTAATACGTAAGAAACAACATTTTGTATCGTACGTGCTTATATCACAAAAATGCTAATCGTGTACTATTCACACATCCACAACATTGGAGGAAGAGATTCAGTCTATTACATTAACTATGATGTGTTACTTTTGGTTCAACCCCAGCTTTTACTCATGATATCTTCAGTCGCATTTTAATAGTGCTTCATAAGCGAACAGCAGGAACTTAAGATTATACCAAATTCCATTCATCGTCCGCGATCTACCATTATTAGATTTCCGAAGTAAAGTAACTATTAAGCCTGCGTGCTCAGATTTAGTTAGAGAATAATATGTAACTCAGACATGATCAGTTTTTTCTAGCCAAGTTATTTGTTTTACACGTAGTATCGCGTGCGATGACTGTATACCTAGCTTGCACTGAAGACTCAGGCTATATGATGTCTCCACGACTTCACAAACACTATCCCTACATGTTTTACCTTGGAACATGTTTCGGAAAATTGTACGAAAGGTACATTTCTCTGAAGCTTTGATTACAAAGCAATACATTTATCGTTAATTGTTTTGTGAACGAAATTACAAATGTAATATAAAATTGATCACAAATAACTCAACTCATTGTTATTGGCTAGGGTTTTAAAACATCGAAGCGTGAATAATGTGTATAATTAACAAGACTGGTCATTTGAATAATATCGTTGAGGACAACATTGTTTGAGTAATTGAATTAGGAGCAGCGCATAAAACAAACACTAAATCATTGTCAGCGTTTTATTCACCTCGTGAAACTTGAGCGGTACATCAGAAACAGGAGAGGGTACTGGCTTGATGGGAATAAGAACATCATTGTTTAGATAATTGATTTAGTAAAACATAATAAAGTTAATTAACGTGTTTAATGCTATTTTCTGATAACTTAACATACTACAAAGTGTCGTCATATGGAATGATCAACATGCCTTAATGTCACGGAATATCAATATGTAAGCGGGTGGGCATTACATTGCATTCGGAAAAATTATATTGTCTTCAAAGTCGTCGGGTCATGTGTATGTCCGAATTTTGAGTGGGCCACAAGGCGTTGCCAATATGGTCTGTACATGTACGCTACAATTTTTAAAAAATTAATTTAGTAACGGTTGACCTGAATCATACAACGATCCCTTTATACTCAGGCGATGCAACGACGTCACGTACACGATGTTTTAACATTGTCAGCAATAAATCTGATTGCTTAAAGGCCGCTCACCGTACGCATTTGAGAGCTTTAACAGTCATGGCTCTTTGGACTACGATTTGGACATCAGCTGTAGTCCTGTCAATTTGTCGAGATCATACATCAATTTACGGTCATGCCATCTGCGCTAATGAATACAATTCATCCGAGATTAATAACCTTTTTTGCCCAGGAAAATGTAATGTGTATTTCAAATGCTGCTTAGTTGAGATTGTTATGTTTTATGTTCAACTATATGAATTACTTTTTCAAAACCTCACCTCATCTTTAGAAATTAATTATTTTAATAATTACTTTAATTATTAACTTATTGACCAGGGCCCAAAATTACAACCGATACTTACACCTTGCACTCAGCACTTAAATATTGCAATTCCTTCTTTTGAGGATCAAAGCGACATTTTTTGAGAACGAGAAAGTGTAGTTAAGTTAAATAGGTGATAAATATTATCATTTGCTTGTTTCCAATTGAAATTAAGCGTTTTGTAAGCTATAAGTGTAATTTATCCGCCGGAGTGCCGAGTGTGGTACTCATATTCAACAATTACATTTTCATCTCATAAATAATATGTAAATGCATAAATAATGTATCAAAAGCTATTCTAAACATTTGAATAATAATTCTTTACATTTTCCTTATTTATATTTGCAATCTAGAACAAATAATAGTTCATTATATAACATTTTCAATTTTTAGGATACTTGCAGCGTCTGCAATCCGATACGCAATATTTGAAACTGACACGCAGCTTTCAATGCTTGATAGAACTTAAGTATCTAATAGCACCACGGGAATGAAAGTAATGTGTTGGTTTGAATAAAACATCGTTGTCTCCTATAATATGTTTATATTTTCAATCAATGCAAATCGGATTCGTACTTAACGTACATTTGTTGTAAAGAGACAAGCAATGGTTTTTATATTAAGTAAATTGCGCTTAAAGGAAATATTCGCAGATAAATTATCAATAACTACGATATCTCTAGGCACTTGAAATCAGTTGACACGATACACTTTGCTTGAGTATATAACGTTACATCGTTTTAAACATGGACTGGATTTCACATCAAGATTCATGCAAACGTTGCCAAACAAAATCATTCATTTCAACTTGGTTTTAAATATGTACAACATCTAACATAATCTGAATACTAAGTATATAAATAACTTGCTTATGGTCGTTGTAAAGTTTGGCTAATTATTAATGTAGTTAGGTCCATTATTATATGCAAACTGTTCAGCAATTGCCTAATTGTATTCGTATCTTGTTTTGTGTATAATATATACATGCTAAGCAAATACAGCTGAAGTGACCAATGGTGTTGTACGTACGATTGTCTTCGCAATACGGGAAATTTCATATACTATAAACTCATTTTTTATCGCGGAGGGGTTAAATTTCGGGGATTTTGTGATTTACCTTTAGTGTTAACGTGTAAAATGTCTATGTAGCACTTATATCAACGATATCGTACATGTACATGATCGCAAACTGACGCCAAATCGCCTATATTTTGATTATGTAATTGCATAAGCGATCGAAACGTCGATGTATAAATGCGTTCAAACAATATGAATATATATTTGGATATAACATTTACATACACAAGTTGACTGTATAACATCAGACAGGGAAAACAGCACAGACATACTCCAGCACAGAAGGGAACCAATAATCACAAACAACACAAACATCAAAAGCACAGGTTCGAAACATGGTATTTGTAAAGGTTGTATTGTATTGGATGTCATTACAATGTAAACACGAATAACTCAATACCCTTTTTTGGATTTATATGTTGTTGTCGAAACCCGCTGGCCAGTCATTGACTTGATGGCGCGTACAATATGAATTAGATACATACATACTTGAGACAACTGAATTAATATAGTCAACACCATTTCAAACAATGCAAAGAAGACTTAGTGCAAACTCATAAATTGTATGGTGGCTACAGATAGAATAACATGTATATAGGTAATCCAATGTGCTACCATGCCCATATCACTGATCAGTGATTACACCGACTGGTAAATGCTAATGTAATATGTCTATGACAACATTTCCCAGAGGGACGTTCACATTTGTAGAACAACCGGGAACATATAAAAGAATATCGTTCTGACTCCTATGGGTATTTTTGTTGGATGATGCAGCAATTCACATAATTATAATGACGCTATATAATAATTATGATGTTATATAGATGTCAAATATCAGCAAACATCAAGAGGATGCAAAACACATTTGGCTTGATGTATGCCCTGTATTCAATTTTGAACATTTATACCGTCTAACATACATGCAATCAGCAGGTAAATGTAGCATTTTCGGACAAATGATGTTGGATATTGAAGCTGTTCAGATAATCATAGCTACAATACATTCATAAACTATATTAATAATATAATAAAATAATGGCATTCAAACCGAAGTTGAAATTTTATTTGAATGTTCACAATAACAGTGTATGCACACGGGGCATTTCTGACCTGGGCTGATATTCACAGAGCAATTTAGTAGAACACTTAGATAGTTTAGATTACATGTAAGTTATTTTTTTGTGTTGCAATCATATTTTGCCCAATAATGATTAAGCCATTTTTCTTAGCGAATATTGTTACAATAGTTCTTTACTGATGTAAATATTCAATAATATTGATTGTCATGTTAAACTGACAATATTTGAGTTTAAGAACTGTCTGCAATAAAATGCCTGTTCAGAAATATATATTTGACGTTTATGTTGATATAAGATAAACGTATTCATCTATGTATAGTCAATACGATTAGTGTAAAAGCGTGTCAGTGATCATTTAGCGTAGAATCCCTGACACCAGACAGACGTGTAGGGACTGACAGAATGTGCTATCGGGTATTATGAAGGTTCAAATGATATATTATACCGTAGACATATATCTTGTCAAGAAATATCATAGACACAATGAACAGCCGTCTACACTGTCTATGCAAATATTGGCTATATGAACTTTAATTATACATTAATAAGAACTCAAGCAGTGGCGGTAGCATACAGCAAAAACAGCAGAACACTACAAGCAACGACGACACATTCTAAAAGCAGACAACAAACACAAAATTGAGCAAGAAAGTATGAAACTTACAAAGTGCCATAGTATTATAGAATATATCACACATGCCCGACTGCGCTACCATAAAACTAAGGTGGACTTGTAATGATGTGATTATGGGTTTGTCCCATTTGTTTATCATCTTATTAATAGTTGATATCCGGAACTCTGTACAAGGTGGTTTTCCCCTTAATTTACATTTAGGTACAAACAAATCTGGCCTAGTTAGACTGGTTTTGTATTCATATGCAAACACAACTGACCCAAACTCTATTGTCCAGATATGAATATTCGAGCTTCAAAAGGATTATAATTACCTTCGTTTGTAGCAGTATATCCAATCATTACCAATACTGCGTACTTTAATAGCTATTTGTGCATTGTACCCTCCGCATATACATGCAGGGATACGTCTAACTTGTAAATATCAACCTATCATTTAAAACCAACCTTTATAGCAAAACATTCATTAAGCACCACTGCGATATACAACTAGCTCTATTCCATGAGCATGACCAATTTACTATTTTAAGATGCCTTAAACAAGTACTTATTAACTTATTTGTCCTGCTATAATGGCAATCATTTTGATATTCTTCATAAGATTGGCTGTTGATATATAACAGTATATTAAATTAGTGTGCTTACAAGGAAAGGTTTTTCGTTAATTTACCAAACCATGCTAATGATGATACATAGTCTTATGTTTGTAAATCATATTAATCAATATTGAAAGTGACGTGTTATTTGTCTTAACTCTCTTGTGATTCAATATAACGAAATAATATCTTCATAAACAATACCCAAACACATGTTTTGTATGTTAAAGCTGTTTGATGTTTATTTCCTATCGCATAAATACATTCATATTGTCACTTTTATATCGTCAGCAGAACTATTAGTATAATGAATAATGTCTACATTAACATGGCAAGCAAAGGCAAAACTATATGATACGATTGGATTAATAGATGCACGAACATATTTAATTGATAGATGCACCTACTTCTACCAGTAGTCCCCACAAACTCTCTGTTGTGTATCAATTTTTATTAGCTTGGTGCATTCATCAATGTTTACATACTCTTAACACTACAAACAGAACTAGCATTTTAGAGTAATATTTGAAAAGCAATTTTATCAACATTTGTAATCAAACGAGTTTTTGTTATTGTGTTTATATACCTTTTGACAGCCCTATAATTGGGCAGATATTCACACAAGCGTCAGTGGTAAATATTTGTCTTCTTCATTTTATCAAATTTCACCATGTAAATGAAGATTGGAAATGGGAATCAAAACTACTGAATCAAATCCACTTACATTCACTATAAATAATCATGCTTAGAGAAAAGCCAACTATCGGTCGATGACTGCTACGGTCTCTATAAAAAGAACTTCAATTTGAATAAGTGTGACACCAATTTATCACGTCTGTTAAACACATTTCATTGTGCGAGATGACATTTTGAAGCGGCATAAATACATTTAAGAAAAAGAAAGTTCTTCCATTAAACATAGATGAATCACATTTCAAAATTATTGGATGAAAAACGGCGGATTGTTTCAAACGTTAATACTTTTCCATACACATACATGTGCAATAACAATAATAAGTTAATAATAAATTTCTTGCACATACTATGGCATTTCGATAATTGTAAACTTAAAATGAAGGCCGCATACAGGTCGTATTCAAAACTAAAAAAAAATTTGATACCGAATGATTTGTATTACTTCAAATTCGATTATGCAAATGGATATTTTCTTTTTATATCAACCTATTGTTTAACTAAATTAATCAGACACCACATTGCAATTTTAATAACTTGACAAAACATGAGCGAGGTCAATTGGCCTTTTGAACTTTGATGGAATAAAATGTTTTAGAAATACATTATGTTTTTTCATATGCATGGCAATATGTTTAGCATAAAGGAATATCAAATCAATATAATTTATTGGAAAACTGTGCGAAAAAGGAACAAATCAATGTATGACTATTGCTCACAATACCTATAAATGAATTGATAGTCAATGTTTAAAACAAATTGAAACATATGTCGGCCTCTTCATATGCCCCTTATAATTATGAATGAAAGGACTATCCATGACACATTATCAATTTATTCAATATTAACTGATTTCCCCTGGTATTGTGGCAATTGAGTTTATGTTTCTGATCATAAATGTGGCAATTTATCTAACAATGTACCACTACTGCGTGTTATTTAGATATATAATTGAATACACTAATGCATTTAGTGCAGAATGTTTCATTAGATATGAGGTTGCCCAAGAGGAGAAACGTATACAGATATGGGCGGACATTTTGTTAGTGTATGTGTGTTTGTGGTGTTAATATAAATCTATGTATTTTAGTAAACAAAATTGGAAGATTGTAATATCCTTTTTGTTTAGTTTGAGTTTCAATGTTTTTGTTTTGTATTTTTTTGTAGGATTCTTGAATAGTGCCTGTGCATAATAGCAAATCAGTGGTATCAACACAAGTGTTGGTCTAGTTGGAGTTGTCTCAGTGTGGACCACACATAGAACATACCGATGTATGCGCTTCTTCAGATTATCAATTGACTAGACAGATCATCAAATTAAAGAACAAAGGGCTAATTTTTCGTAACCTGTGTTCTGCATTGTTGACTATTTTTCATTGAACGCTACTTATGACGTCAATTTACAAACCATGTACATTGTACGTGACCTAGAAAAAATGATTACTTCACTATTTCTACGATATAAATGTGTGCACATTTATACCAAACATGTAGAGTTGAACTGTATTTGAAATCCCTCTGAATGTAATCACGTTCATGAAAGTTTAATTCTACTCACATTTTCATAAACAACAATGCTGCCCTGAAATTTTGATATTTGCAATGACACTGAAACTGACAATAAATTACAGATGGATATTCTTACTACATTGTATCTGCCAATATCTAAGCCTTAAATATGTCAATACCCGTTGCCTTTATTAGATAAACGCATAACCGATGACATATATAACTGCCTCTATCGCATTCATGATCACGTCCATGTCACAGATTGATAATACGTTGTTTGAAGTATTAATCTGAACATTGTAAACTTGTTTTGCTATATTGTTGACCAAGCATTGAGCAAAATGCTGTATATGCATTTAACTAAATTGAAGTAGTGTATAGTATGTAAATCACATAATATTTCATTCAGTAAAAGTGCTTCTAATAGATTAAATTTTAGTTACTTAATTTATATTATTGCAATCGTTACAGTTGAACCGATCGAAAGCTTTCATATATTTAAGTGATTTGTGACGTCATAAATGCATGTCACATAAAACCATGTCTTGCAGTATAATACCATTAATTAATACTTTAGAAAACAACATATTGTATCGTACGTGCGTATATCACAAACATGATAATCGTGTACTATTCACACATCCACAACTTTGGAGGAAGAGATTCAGTTTATTACATAACTATGATGTGTTACCTTTGGCACAACCCCAGCTTTTACTCATGATATCTTCAGTAGCATTTTTGATAGTGCTACATAAGAGCACAGCAGAAACTTAAGATTATACCAAATTCAATTCATCGTCCGCGATCTACCATTATTAGATTTTCGACTTGAAGTAACTATTAAGCCTGCGTGCTCAGATTTAGTTAGAGAATAATATATAACTCAGACATGATCAGTTTGTTCAAGCCAAGTTATTTGTTTGACACGTAGTATCGCGTGCGGTAACTGTATACCTAGCTTGCATTGGAGACTCAGGCTGTATGATGTCTCTACGGCTTCAAAAAATCTATCCATATATGTTTTAACCTTAGAACATATTTCGGATGTTTGTACGAAAGGTACATGTCTCTGAAGCTTTGATTACAAAGCACTAACTAAATTTATCGTTAATTGTTTTGTGAACGAAAGTACAAATGTAATATGAAATTAATTACAAATAACTCAACTCATTGTCAAGGGTTTTAAAACATCGAAGCGTGAATAATGTGTATAATTAACAAGACTGGTCATTTGAATAATGTGGTTGTGGACAACATTGTTTGAGTAATTGAATTCGGAGCAGCGCATAAAATAAACACTAAATCATTGTCAGCGTTTTATTTACCTCGTGAAACGTGAGCGGTACATCAGAAACAGGAGAGGGTACTGGCTCGATGGGAATAAGAACATCATTGTTTAGATAATTGATTTAGTAAAACATAATAAAGTTGATTAACGTGTTTAATGTATTTTCTGATAACTAAACATAATACAAAGTGTCGTCAAATGGAATGATCAACATGCCTTAATGTCACGGAATATCAATATGTAAGCGGGTGTGCATTACATTGCATTCGGACAAATTATATTGTCGTCAAAGTCGTCGGGTCATGTGTATGTCCGAATTTTGAGTGGGCCACAAGGCGTTGCCAATATGGTATATACATGTACGCTACAGTTTTAAAAAAATAATTTAGTAACGGTTGACCTGAATCATACAACTATCCCTTTATACCCAGGCGATGCAACGACGTCACGTACACGATGTTTTACCATTGTCAGGAATAAATATGATTGCTTAAAGGCCGCTTACCGTACGCACTGGAAAGCTTTAACAGTCATGGCTCTTTGGACTACGATTTGGACATCAGCTGTAGTCCTGTCAATTTGTCGAGATCATACATCAATTTACGGTCATGCCATCTGCGCAAAGGAATACAATTCTTCCGAGATTAATAACCTTTTTGCCCAGGAAACGTAATGTGTATTTCAAATGCTGCTTAGTTGAGATTGTTATGTTTTATGTTCAACTATATGAATTACTTATTCAAAACCTCACCTAAACTTCAGAAATTAATTATTTTAATAATTACTTTAATTATTAACTTTTTGACCAGGGCCCAAAATTACAACCGATACTTACGAGGGGGTATCAAAAAGTTCGTGGACTGACCCATTCATTTTAATATGCGTAATGCGATTGAATTATTTATTTTGTCATCTTAAACTACATTCAATTGTGTACTCAGAATAAATGAAAAGTTGATTAAATGATAATATCAATCAAATATTCTAACGATTTAAAAAATGACCAACAGCCACCCGGCATACTTTTATCACGTTACGACGTCATGAAACGTCAAAACTCCTGCCACTTTTCTATCGTCTAAAGAATCCAAAACTGACAAACCTGGACTGAACTGTTCTATTGCCTACCAGCATACTAAGGTTATGCTTATTAGCCCTTTTTTATAAAATACGTTCGGCCAGATAATGAAAGATTTGACAAATTCACTTATTTCAGCGACGATAATCACTCAATACACGAAGTCGTTCCTACTGATATTAGCATCATTCAAGTCACATCGCTACATCATTTATACCATTTAAACAGATTAATTTTCGCAAGACAATCTCACTTTTATATGTTTAGGTGACATGTTCTTATCTGAGATACATATCGGTGTATAATTGAGTAAAAGGGAAAATGCAACGGAATATCTATAGTCCGAGTGCAACGTCATGTCGAGAAGTGCGCCGACGTCATGAAATGCATCGAAAATCAGGCGACACAAAACGGCATGTTTATAACGTCACATCAGTATCCGTGACATCAACGCTGTAATATATACATCAGAATGATGCTACGGTCTTGGTGTTTACGACGACGGTTTTATATTTCAAATCGGATGACGATTCACAGAATTATAGGTATATGTGGGAGGTCAATTGAATGGTATTTTTAAAGAGCGCCGCGGAGCATAATTTAAGTTACCATAGTGACCACCACATACCTGGAAAAAAAGTTATATGCGCTGGAAATTTGCAAATCGATTCAAAATACGTAGTTTTAAAAAATGTGTGATTTTTACTAAATTCGATCAAAAACTAAACAAATGGCAGGCACAGTCCACGAACGTTTTGATACCCCCACGTACACCTTGCACTCAGCACTTAAATATTGCAATTCCTTCTTTTGAGGATCAAAGCGACATTTTTTTGAGAACGAGAAAGTGTAGTTAAGTTAAATAGGTGATAAATATTATCATTTGCTCGTTTCCAATTGAAATTTAGCGTTTTGTAAGCTATAAGTGTAATTTATCCGCCGGAGTGCTGAGTGTGGTACTCATATTCAACAATTACATTTTCATCTCATAAATAATATGTAAATGCATAGATAAGGTATCAAAAGCTATTCTAAACATTCGAATAATAATTCCATAAATTTTCCTTATTTATATTTGGAATCAAGAACAAATAAAAGTTAATTATATAATATTTTCAATTTTTAGGATACTCGCAGCGTCTGCAATCCGATACGCAATATTTGAAACTGACACACTGCTTTCAATGCTTGATAGAATTAAAGTTTCTAATAGCACCATGGGAATAAAAGTAATGTGTTGGTTTGAATAAAACATCGTTGTCTCTTATTATATGTTTATATTTTCAATAAATGCAAATCGGATTCGCAATTAACGCAAATTTGTTGTAAAGAGACACGCAATGGCGTTTATATTGAGTTATAAGGTAATATTCGCAGATGAATTAGCAATAACTATGATATCTCTAGGCACTTGAAATACTTTGACACCATTCACTTCGTGAGAGTTTATTACGTTACATCGTTTTAAACATGAATTGGATTACACATTATGTTTCATGCAAACGCTGACAAACCAGCATTTCCATTCACAAATATGTAAACATCTAAACTAATTTGACCGTGCTTATGGTCGTTGTAAAGTTTGTAAATGTTATTATATCAGTAGTTAGGTCCAGCTTTATAAACAAATTGTTCAGCAATGGCTTAATTATATTCGTATCTTGTTTCGTGTATAATAAATACATGCTAAGCAAATAAAGCTGAAATTATCCATAGAAAGTTGTACGTACGATTGTCTGCGCAATGCGGGCAATTTCACATACTGCAAGATCATTTATACTTTTGATCCTCACATTTATTACCTTAAATGCAAAATCAACGAATTAACGTCCCATCGAAATTAAATCATGTTACAATATTTGTACATATGTAACAGGATAGTTATATGATAATATCCATGAAGTATAAGTGTATGACGCATATTGCAGAATGCAACCTATGAGCGGCTATATTTATGATACATTGGCAAGTGTCCTTTAATAGATAATGATATCTGATTCAGACAATGCATATAAGAATTAGTGCAAACTCATAAATTGTATGATGGCTACTGATGAAATAACATGTCTATAGGTAATTCAATGTGCTGCCATGCCTACATAACTGCTAAGTGATTACACCAACTGGTGAATGATAATGTAATACGACATCATGTCCCAGAGGGACGTTCACATTTGTAGAACAACCAGGAACATATAATATAATATCGTTGCGACTCCTATGGGTATTTGTATTGGATAATGCAGCTATTCACATAATCGTGGTGACGCTATTTGATGCTATAAACATTGCAGATATGATTTATATACGCAGTACGATGCAAAGTACATATAGCTTGTTGAATGACCTTTCGTATATTACAAACCTTGAAAATTTACGCTGTCTAGTATACATATAGTCAGTGTGTAGAATGCTTGGACATAATATGATGGATGTTGAAGCTATTCAAATACAAAAAAATGTAGTCATAGCAACAATACTTGATGCTATATAAATATAAAAAATCAACAAATATTAAAGGACTGATCTGTAGACAACGTTTTGCAAATAACATTTTACATGTTGTTAGATTTTGATATCAATACACGCATGAAATTAAACAAGAAGGGAAGGTCATACATTTAAATACAAAACATAACATTCTGTAACTATCCTTTTCATGTGTTTATGATTAAGTTAATAAACAAAAAGTAAATTGAACCTTAATGTTTTATATTATCTTACACAGATGGTATGACTAGCAATAGGTGTATGATCCCAACACATTCACATGACTGCAGACGATGCCGTTTCATTCAATTACAGCACTCTTTGTTGTTTTAACATTGTGTGCGGGCTCTAGTAAAACCAATCTGATTCGTTTCAGAACATCTTGACACCTCGTGAAAGTCATATCGTATATCTGTTTTTATTGTCTTCATTCAATGGAAGGACTGTAAATGATTGTGAAAATATTGAGTGCACTTGTTCCATGTATATATTATATTATTTCAAGAGGCTGGTGCATCTTGATGGTTGTGAATATCTGCATTATTTGGAACAAACACTAGACTGACATAAACACCACAATTGTATGAGCAAGGTATTACTGAAAACATAGAACCACTCATCAAGTATACATATTGGATACAAAACAGTACGATATACCAGTGATAATTCCATCTTCATGCCGCATGCTTTGTCAGCTATCTCACATTCAAAATTATTAGTAGATGCTTATATGACGTATGGATTTTGAAGTTCGAAGTCAGAATTTGAATAAAGTGTTAACTTTAGGAAACAGCAGTCAATTCTAAGCATATTGGCATGCCGTGTGTCTCGTAATTGGGCTGAAGTAAACACTTTCGATGTTTTCAATTACCCGACTTACATCAATCTTTTTTTCCACAACTTTCAAAAGGTTTTAAAGACAACAAACGTGGTACATGTACTTGCAACTTTTTCGTGCGAATTGCATTGCACTTAAATCCTATTAAATATTGCAATTTATGACATATTGAGTAATAACATTTCATATTTAATCAATCATAATTTTTGTAGATTCTCTAGTATAAGTATAGTCTTCAAAGTGCTCGTTGATACAATAAAGTATTAGTTATAATAGCCTATCAATTGGTATTTGATGTTTTAAGATGCAATCAATTATGAGGTAAATGCTTTGAATTGAACAATTATTCTTAAACAATATCCAGGCTTATATTCTGAGCCGGAATAACTGAGTGTTAA
Organism: Spisula subtruncata; assembly: GCA_963678985.1. Taxonomy (NCBI): domain Eukaryota; kingdom Metazoa; phylum Mollusca; class Bivalvia; order Venerida; family Mactridae; genus Spisula; species Spisula subtruncata. Next base: position 26,069,047 of record OY787669.1, on the reverse strand, counting down.
TTTAGCCATAGTATCCATAACATTTATATTTTGATTAACCAAGGAAGGTGGATATTAACGCATTCTGCTTAAGATAGAAACTAATTTTGTCTTTTAATCTTATGCACAGCATGCTTGATATTATTAATTGTTATGTTAACCATTTATATAGTATTAACATGCAAAATTAATAACCGCTAAATACCACAATAGGAACTAGAGTTAATACATAATGGAAACAAATAAATGGAACAACAATATTGGAGATAATACTGAATAACTACATAACACCACACCTAGTTTTGAATGTTCGGTTTGTGTGAATGATGTTTGAGAACACTTTAATATGTTGATTACAGCTAAATATTGACAACATATTTTCTTCCTTTATCAATGAACTGATGAATGTGTTGTGTGCTTGTACAACAAATAAAAAGATAAAACCGCATAACGCCACATCTCGCACAGTATTTTTGTCAGTACTGATGTTTTTTACGGTCGAGTTCTAATTATCGATGCTAACTATTGATGACACATCTACTGTCATATTAACCAATTATCAGGTAAATGGTGGTGTAAATTTACATTTGTTTGCTTAACTCATTTTGAACGAAAATGAAATTTAAAAAAATAATAGAGGAGTGGTATTGTGCTGTAACATGTAATGAGCAATGCTTTAAATCTCTACTATAGTTGCATTTAGTACTGCAATTCAATTAGTTGTCAATTGCATAATATGAGCATTTAGACGCGCAGTAGGTCAGCCACAAATCACATACAAAACATTCAAAGCCACACTTACATTTAAAACCCAAAAAATAATGATGATACCTGTCGTTTCCAAGTGTTTATCTGATATTTTTTATTCACTTTTAACAACAGATCAGCTATCGCAAAAGTACGTAGTAAAATATCAAACGCAAGTTTGCTACTAGTCGGTGGCCACTTACAAGTCATAAACATAATGTCTAAACACTTAAAACAGCGTAACCTAAACAGTAAAATCAAAGTAGGAAATCCAAAATAGCAACACAATTACACTTGAGATTTGATAATAGTTTCAGTTTATTAATAGAGCTATATAGTATATCTCTCAAGAACATTGTGGTTGGTTAACTTGTCATATTTAACTAGAACTCCATTCGTCAATAGTACGTAAAACTACACACGGCGGGACATCGGACGTGATTCCATTACTTGCAAGCCGTTACCTTGCACAAAATAGATGTTGTACCGACTTGTATTGGAACGTTAGCTTTTTGGTTTTAGTACATGAATGTGACTGATTTATTTCATGTTAAATGCACGCAACTATGCGAACGTTGTGTTCAAATGTTATTAAAAAGGGTCAGGGGCCAGTCTAAACGAACCAGAACAAAACAATGAATATCATTGGTGGCCAAACATTGTCCATATCATGGGGCTTTCATTCATAAGTGTAAAATTGTCCAGTTTATTAATGAGTAATGTTCTATGAGGTATCTCAATACGGTCTATTAATTTGTTTAATAACATATTTATTCCACAAGTTGCTAATTGCGTGATACAAATGTAATTTTAAACTGCCAAACGATTACTTCAGGCATACCGAATACTTTTTACTGCTTAATTGGACAAGTTTGGGCTTTATCGTGATTCAATTATTGGTAACATATTCTAAATTCACTATATAATCAATGCATTTATCATGGTTATACTTGGTAGATTTGCACCATTCTTGTCAAAATGTAATTTCAATTTGGCATAACTTGAAATAATGCGCACCAAATTGCATTTAGTTCCTAAATGTGTTTTAACTACATGTTACGCGATTTGAATTCAATAGAATGTGTCATTTCAGAGCGTCAATTAATAACTGGTCGTAAAACCATAAAGTATGGACATATGCACAAACTCCAAGTTTGAATTTACTTTACTTCGATAGTTTGGGGAACGGCATATGTGGAAAAAGGTATAACACATTTAAGACCGAAACAAGATATTTATTTAACTCACAAGTGCAGACATTTATCCAGTCACTTCCGGTAAAATCAGCCTGATAATGGATACCTGATAAACTTTGTGATATCACGTCAAGTGACCATATCAGTCACCTCATCACGTGATCTGACAGACTTCTTCTTATAGCGGAGTCCTCAGGTGAAACTATGTACCCGAGTGTAAGGGTTTCCTGTTACCAATTAGCTGGGGTTGATCGATTATGTTTAAACAAGTTGCCTGTGAGTACATGATGCTGTCAAATTGTCCGACGTCGTTGTTTATCATGACGTCGGTGAACGAACGTGAAGTTACGGGCAGATTATAGTAAACTTGACTTATTGTCCTGAGGTTGTATCCCTTATTAAAGCATGTTAAGTAACTGGAAAAAAATATAGTAGGTTAGTGCCGTGGAGTGAGTTAACGTTTATGCGGCTCGGCTGCGGAAATTCCCCCATCTTGCCAGATAAACTTACTCATCCACGGCACTAACCTATTATTCGCAATGTACATATGTTTCGAGAAAATGTGGTTTTCAAACGTAGTCAAGAGGAAACCACTTGTATTGATTCGAGTCTAGAGAATGCAATAATTGGAACGTTACCTTTACTACCCGTTTGATTTCTTAAGCTAAATGGTCAACTAGCAGAAACTGCAGACATCTAGTGCATACAACACAAGGGTTTACCTACATATTTATTGACTACAATTATAAAGCAACATCAAACGGATATGATCAGGTTACTCATCGACAACATTAATGATAAAATTACATTGTGTAGCTCTATTTTTATTCGAAATCTACTAATTAATCACTTGGTGTGACGGTTAGAAATTCATTAAAATGACATAGCAAATACATAAGGTTATATCCTTACTACAATGAAACAAAAAAGGTGTAAAGGAAATGAATACAAACATGCACAAAACACAATTGTATGTAAGTAAAACATTGTGCACACATGTTATTGATCGAGAAGAGACGAAAATAGACACGCACACATAAATATTCCTGTTCCTGAAATCTATATCAACATACGCTGTAGTGGGAACTATATTTGAACTCAAAAACTTCCTATAACTAATAGTAACATACGTTATTAGAATTTCTTAGAAAATATAGGTTTGGAGTTTATCTGAGCCATTGAGTTAGGACACTAGCATCATCTGAAATCCGATATGTATTACGGATTTGAATGTGACACGCTGCTTTCTATGCTTGATATAATTAGAGTCTCAAATAGCCACATGGAAATATACTATTGGCTTGTATTAAACATCGTCGTCTCCAATTATATGTTTTATTTTCAATACATGCAAATCGTCTTCGCACTTAACGCCAATGCGTTGTATAGAGCGGTTCATAGTTACACTTAAATAAATTGTTTGCAGCGTGGTAACCACCCACTACAATACCCCAAGGCAGATCAATTAATTTGACATCGATTTGATACTAATCAGGAAACTTCGCTGTTATTGTCGGAAAACTGTCTCCGGGCATACAAGTACGACAATGTATGTTATGGTGTCTTGTCCTGTTGTTTTGTTTGCGTTCCTCTAACAATTTATGGTCAAAGTTGACAGTGTTACATGTATGGAGCCATTTGTTTTTTATGCTATAATTAATCGAGACATACATGAAGGCCAATACATTCAAATCACAGTTGTTATTTCTTTGCGAATCGAGCTGTACATGTACTTATCCAATTACTTTTTCAAATTAATTTTCCAAAATATGTTATTTTAATTTAAACCTTTGACACACATGATCTTTTTCACAAGCAATGTGATTTTTTCCCAATTGTGATCATCAGCTTTGACTTAAAAATGTAAAGGAAGCAGTTACGTTTACGAGGATGCATAATTATATGTTGTTAAATTACCTAATCGTAACCACAGAAACGCATGCGCCCAAAATATGGAAATAGTAAGGATTTGCGTTATGTATTGAAGGTTATTACAATGAGAATCAAGAATAAAACCTGATAACCGTTTGGGATTTGGATGTTGTTATAGAAACTCATTGGTCAGTTATTGCCTTGATAGTGCCTACAATATGAATTTGATAGATAAATACTTCAGACAACCGAAATAATTTAGTATGCAAGAACGTCGTTCCAAACAAGGCATACAAGTACAAAACCATAAATTGCATGGTGGCTACCGATGAAATATCATGTCAGTAGGTTATCTAATGTACTGGCATTCCCATATCGTTGATTAAACAAACTGATGAATGATAATGTAATATTTCTATGACACCACGTCGCCGAGGGCATTCGGAATTTAGAGCTAGCAGGAACATAAATATAATATAGTTGTGACTCCTATGGGTATTGGTGTTGGGCGATGTAGCTATTGGCATAATGAGTGCAACAATATTTGATGCTATATAGATATCAAATATCAGCAAACATCAAAGGGATAGTCTATAGACAGTTTGGTGCAAATATCATTTGGCTTGATGTATGACCTATCATATATGACAAACAGTGTATGTTTACACTGTCTGTCACACAGACAGTCAGAACATAGCCTTTTAGATCCTAGGACACTCCTATGTTCTCAAAGGAGATCCAGCGATAAGGTCACCGTGAGAGTATTTGACCATGTATATTTTATCATGGCTTAAAAGTTATATTAAATTATCACCTGGTCATATTGACTGTAACACGTTGTTAGTTAATGTTTCAATAATTGTAGAATCTAATATTCATATTATCGATATAGATTAAAGGTGTATAAAATGCCTTCCCTTGAAAATGCAGAAACTCTAACACTTTGAATGCAAAGCGATTACATCACTGATGTCAATTTGACAAATGTTCACATCACCCAAGACATACCGTTTACATGAATACATGAATTATGTTTCACAAAGTATATTTACGCCAAGGACATAAAGATGCGTTTTAATGTTCTGCCAATAATACTTGAAATGAAACGCTCGACAGTATAGATCGATGCACAGATGTATAATTTTACTCGTATGAGCCTCCGAGACACTTTCATGGAATAAGTTTGAAACAGTTATAATACACCACATAAATGAATGTCAGAAATGTCCATATCAACATAGGACTCAATTCTGATTGGCCTTATCATACAAATGATCCAATTACGCGGGAAACATAGCGTAATAATACCTATTCCCAAATGATGCGTTTGAAGTCATGGTTGAAATAGTTTGAAGCTTAGATAAAAGCATATGTTTTATTCGTAGCCGGTATTGTAATTGCCTTTGTGTATATTCCAAAATCCCCATAGCCTAAAATACACATCACTGCCTTATCTTGTATGTCAAATAATTCACAAAATGCATCATTTAGCTCTAACCCGATATGTAAGATAGTATTTCAGAGGGTGATCATTTTACAATTTTGTGATTTTGAAACATATCTCAAAAATAGATTGATACATGTACTTGTAAATATTATTTCATGTAATTGTAAGAATGATATACAAAGCGACTTTTAATACAGCCATGTAGTGAGATGTTGGGAAAACGAAGATAAAGTATCTTTAAATGAGTCATGTGTCAGGCAAATTAAAGACAAATACACATTTTTATCATAGGTAATTTAACGATTGTATTTGGCTATAAAACTGATAATCTTTTATATAATGTGATCTATGGTCGGTAAAGTTTTGTGACTTTTTGCCTGAAAACGGTAGCGGAAACCGGTTACATGTAAGACGAGTATAAAGCTAACATAGCTGGCATAATAAAACTGTATAATAATACATTAATGTTCAATGTGGGTGAGTTGCCACCAAAGACTGTACTTAAACTTGAAATTGGTATAAATGTGCTTTATTTTCAATTACGATCGCATTGCATTCGTCGTACATCGTGTTTGATTTTACAGTAATCCGACATAAGTCTGATTATTCCATTATTTTGTTTTCGCAATGAGACCATTACAAAACACAAAAGAAAATATAAGTCCTTATTTGTGTGCATATTGTCTCGTAAACGGACAGTGTACGTACGTTACGGTGTGATCTTACGATTGGCATTGTCTTGATTTACACCCAAGTGTCTCCTTAGTACAACTTTCGGCTAGACATACACACACTTCCAAATATATTTATTGTGTGACCTGGTTATATTCGTCAAAATGTCTATGCGCTATTGCTGTAAACTAGGAGCACATATCGCTGGCTTAGAATGAGAAGGTCGTAACTACTACTTACGACCTTTTAAGATTCATACATATGTAAAATACGCATCACAAGGCGCTTCTAATGAGCCCAATTTCATAAAAATCGGAACTTGTCATGTTGACCAAAACGATGTTTAAATCGTTTGTTTTACCATGTGTAAAGAGTAATTATCGGACAGTATTTTATCGTTTTCTCAAAATATCGATTTTGTGGTTACGACCTTCTCATTCTAAGCCATCGATTTGTCGATCAAGCTTCAATCGACTTGACGTCACAATCGTATGGTTGTTCTGTGAACAATATAACGATATGCTGTCACACTAACGTCATGTTTGAAGGACGTTTAAAATGGTATCTCGGCCTGTCATGGGTACCTAATAATGTAGCACAGAGTGGACTCGAATGCACATATTAAAACGTTAAATAAAGTGTGATTGAGTTTTGCATTGTTCAACAGACGAGTCAGAATACTTTGGAACAGTGCTTTGCAATGTAGCATGAGAAAATAGTAATGATTTTTAGGAGATTGTATTGGTGTTTGTTATTCAAGTACATGTATGTGGTTGTGGCATTTGCGTTTTATTGTGTGAGTATTCCTTGTCGGTGTGTGTCTCTATCATTACGTAAGGGACAAGAAGCCAATCTAAACAGACCAATGACAATTAACATAAATTCCAATCGCGCGTTCTTTAATTTCATGTGTATAAAATGGATAATGTTATGTATTAGGCAGTGCCGTTTTCTATTTGAAATCTCAATATGTGGTATGCATTATTTTGTTCCACAACACACTTAATTAAAACATCGCTAAATTTGAGATTACAATAAAATTGTACACTGCAAAACGAATATCTCAGGCATAGGTAATGTTATTTGCTCTTCCTTACTAATTTTGGACACGCATGGGCATTATTTCTATTAAAGTTTTGTGGCGTAACTACCACGTAATGACCAAGTATTGAATGCATATAATCATGAGAATGAAATTCTTGTCGAAATGTGTTTAATTTGACATAACTTGTAATAATTCGCGTCAATTTGCAATCATTTCCTAATTTTCGTCTTAACAACACGCTACTAAATTTGAATCCAATAAAACGTGGCAATATTATGGCGTCAATTACTATGATCGTGAAACCTCAAGTATGTATAAATAGCAAAACGTACAGGTATCAAGCTATCGAACATAATAAAGTAACGAAATTTGAACAAACTACAGCTTGATATTGACGTATAGACCTTACTTCTATAGTTCGAGGAACGTTAAATGTAGATGTAAGTATAACATGCATTAAAAGTTGTTTTCTACTCTTAAGACCGAAACTTTAGATTAGTGGACGCACATAAACAGATAAATTGTATGTACACATGTTTGAACAACAAACCCAGTCAATAGGAAAGAACTTGTCTAGAGACTGCACTATTGGAACGTAACGTTTAGTATCTGATTGATTTCCTTAGCTAAATATTCAATTAGCAGCAACTGCAGACATCTATTGCAAGATGGTTAACCTGTAGATGTATGGACTAAGATTGTAAAGCAGAATAAAGACGCATATTGATTAGATAACATGTTGACGGATGATTAAATATGATTTCCTATTTAAAGTGTGTAGAGCTATATCGAATGATATTTTTTTAAAGTTTCAAAAACTGAAAACTAATTATGCTTTCATATCCATTAGATCATTTTTCGCTTCAATTTGAACAGAAACTCTCTTTGTGATTTATTGGACTAGCGAATAGTCCTTTGTCACATGAAAGCGTTCTAGAACACCCTATGAAATTAGAAGTAACGTCTATTTTTCGACGATTGAATCAAAGTACACAGAACCCACCCATTGTTTTAATTTGCAATAAAGGGAGTCTGGTATCATACTAATAATGTTGCAAGTAATTATTTTGACATTAAATGACTGTTAGAATATAGCTCTATACACTTTAAGTTTATTTTTGAATATAATTACATTATTGAGCATTTTAACAGGAAGCAGTTCATTTAAAATCTTGCAAATTGTGTTTTCTTTTGTTTATGATGTTTAATAAATAGTATATACACACCATGACACAGGAAAACTACACATACATCAGCTGTAGTCAAAGCAAAGGGCTTTCTTAAGAGCAATTTTCTAAACATATAGTATGGAGTAGGTCAAGAGCATTTTGACTCCGTTTCGGTTTATATTAGCCGTTAATTATGGTACTCACTGCGTCTGAAATCTACTATGCTCTATTTGAAACCGACACGCTGCATTCAATGCTTGATAGAATTAGAGTATATAATAGCACCATGGGAATGAAAATAATGTGTTGGTTTGAATAAAACATCGTTGTCTCCTATTATATGTTTATATTTTCAATAAATGCAAATCGGATTCGCACTTAACGCAAATTGTTGTTAAGAGACATGCAATGGCGTTTATATTAAGTTAGTTGCGCTTAAATGAAATATTCAACGATAAATTAACAATAACTACGATATCTCTAGGCACTAGAAATAATTTGACACCGAACACTTTGTGTGAGTTACTGCGTTTTAAACATGGAATGGATGACAAATCCTGATTCATGCAAACGTTGCCATACCAACTCATTCATTTCAACTTGGTTCAAATATTAAGCAGACTGTTCGACAATGGCTTAATTATATTCGTATCTAGTTTTGTGTATAATAAATACATGCTATGCAAAAACAGATGAAGTTACCAATGGCGTCATAGGAAGGTTGTACGTAAGATTGTCTTCTTAATACGGAGACTTTCATATAGTGTAAAATAATTTATTTTCGTGAAGGGGTTAAATTTCGGGGAATGCGTGGTTCACCTTCTAACATGAAATCAAATCCCGTCACAAAATACTTTTGATCCTGGTATTGAAAACCTAAAATTCATAAGACACGAAATAACGTCCCATCGATATTTGTAATTTTCATTCATACCACTTATCCTTTACTTAAACGGTATTTTTGTACTAACACAATGTAAAAGTGTTGTCAATTGTAACCGTCAGGTTTAAATTGTAATAGGTCTATTTTAGCTCTTATATTTACGATGATATATTTACGAGTTGATATCGTACATGTACACAATCTAAAATCACTGAAACGGACGCCAAATCGCTTATATTTTGACCATGTAATTGCATAAGCGATCGAAATATTCATGTATAAATGCGTTCAAACATTTGATTATAACATTTACATACACAAGTTGTCTACACAACATTAGAGAGGGAAAAAAGCACAGGCATTATCCAGCACAGAAGGGAACCAATAATCACAAACAAAACAAACATCAACAGCAGAGGTTCTGAGCATGGTATTTGTAAAGATTGTATTGTATTGGAGGTCATTATGATGTAAACAAAAAACACTCTATAACCTTTTGGATTTATATGTTGTTGTCGAAACATTCTGGCCAGTCATTGACTTGATGGCGCGTATAGTATGAATGAGATACATTCATGATTGAGACAACTGAATTAATATAGACAACACATTTTCAAACAATGCATGCAAGACTTAGTGCAAACTCATAAATTGTATGGTGGCTACATGTTTTGTACTGATGAAATAACATGTATATAGGTATTCTAATGTACTGCCATGCCCATATCAATGATTACACCAACTGGTAAATGATAATGTGATACTTCTATGACATCATATCCCAGAGGGACGTTCACATTTGTAGAACAACCAGGAACATATAATATAATATCGTTGTGACTCCTATGAGTATTTGTCTGATGATGCAGCTATTATTATGGTGACGCTGTTTGTTGCTATTACATATGTATCAAACATCAGCAACATCAAAGAGATGATTAATAGACAGTACGCTGTAACGCACATTTGGCCTGTTGCATGACCTTTCATATATATATATATATTACAAACTTTGAACGCTGTCTAACATGCATGCAGTCAGTGCGTAGAATGCTTGGACATAAGATGTTGGATGTTGAAGCTGTTCAGATATTCATAGCAACAATACATGGTGAAAGATAAATCGCAAACGTCAGCAAATATTAAAGGACTGATTATTTTGACAATGTGTTGCAATTTACAGTTTACATGTTGTTAGATTTTGATATCAATACACTCATGAAATCAAAAAAGGGAAGGTAATACATTTAAATACAAAACATAACCTTCTGTAACTAGCCTTTTCATACTTTTATGTTAAAGTTCATGCACAAAAAGTCTATTAAACCTGGATGTTTTATATTATCTTACGCAAATGGCATTTCTATCAATAGTTGTATGATCCCGACACATTGACATGACTACAGTACAGATGATGCCGTTCCATTAAATTACAGCACTATTTGTTGTTTTTTACAATTGTGTACGGTTTAAATTGGCACTCGTAAAACCAATCTGATTCATTTCAGAACATCTTGACACCTCGTGAAAGTCATATTGTATTATTTCCGGTTTATAAAAGTTTACTTTTAATTGTTATATATGTTTGTACATCTGTTTATTGTCTTGATTTCATAGACTGTATAAATGATTGGGAAAATATTCCGTGCACTTGTTCCTTGTATAAATTATATTACTTCAAGAGGCTGATGTATCTTGATGATTGTGAATAAATGTAACTGCATTATTTGTAACAAACACGTGGGACATAAACATCACAATTGCATGAGCAGGGTTAGCATTGAAACCATAGAACCACTCATCAAGTATACATATTGGATAGAGAACAGTACGATATACCACTGATAATTTGATCTTCATGCTGCATGCTTTGCAACTATCTCACATTCAAAACTATTTGTAGTTGCTTATATGACGTATGGATTTTGAAGTTCAAAGTCAGAATTTGAATAAAGTGTTAACTTAAGGAAACAGCAGTCAATTCTGAGCATATTGGCATGCCGAGTACCTCGTAATGGGGCTGAAGTAAACATTTATACTGATGCACGACGTACATCAACCTTTTTTTATTTCACAACTTTCATAGGGTTTTAAAGACAGAAAGCTTGGTACTTGCAACTTTTTCGTGCGAATTTCATTGCACTTAAATCCAATTAAATAACGCAATTAAAAAATATTGAGTATTTTTAATTATGTAATCTATCATAATTTTTGTAGATTCTTTAATGTAAGTATAGTCTTCAAAAGGTATTAGTTATAATAGCCTAACAATTGGTTTTTGATGATTTAAGATGCAATTAATTATAAGGAAAATGCTTTAAACTGAACAATTATTCTTAAACAATATGAAGGCTTATATTCTGAGCCAGAATAACTAAGTGTTAACTCATTTATTTTTTGATACACCAGGGTGGATATAAACGCATTGTGCTTAAGATAGAAACTAATTATGTCTTGTAATCTGATGCACAGCATGCTTTATATTATTAATAGTCCAGTCATTTTAACTTTTACCTCAAACTAATTGCAAAACAAACAGTTTTGTGTTTATATGGTGCGTAAAGCTATCATAAGCAATGTACAAAATGTCCTAATTGAATATTCGTGGGACTTTTTGAGATATTTACAAATATATTGAATTGTCACATGTTTTCGCGATATTTGTCACTTTTGATGTAAATAAATCTTGACTTGTACCAGTAACTTACTTTTACATCGTGCTTAGAGGTCGCAATTTTGGTCTGATTTTTATGAAACTTTACAGCAATGATCATCAGAAGCTAATCTAGGTAAAAAGTTAACCGGAGCAAAAATCTAGGTCACTAGGTCAAAACATAGAAAAATCAAGATACAGTCACCAGGGGTCGCAATTTCAACCTTACACTTGTGAAGTTTAGTCACAATGATCACCTTACAAAAATGAAGGTCATGTATGAAATTGGATTAAGCTGAGTTAAAAACTAGGTCACTAGGCCAAATTATATAACAAATCTTTAGAAAGCGCCCTTTTTATCTAATCTTTATGAAACCATGTCACATGGATCATGAAGACAAAATGTAGGTCAAATTCAATATTTACTTATCATGACTTAAAACTAGGTCACTAGGTCAAATAATAGACAAACCTTCATGCGACAAAAAGTCGCATCAATTATTTTCACCTATTGACCTTATTTTGACCCAAATTATTCAATAATATACTTGTCTTAGATGTTTTGAGATGAGCATTGTGACAAAGTTGCATAAATATTAGACCAAAATTGTGAATTTTGTACCTACACAACGTTTTCATTTGATTTTAACTAGCGACCTACTTTTTGACCCCGGATGACCCAATTTATAACTTTGACCTAGATTTTGTTGATATTATTATTGTGACCAAGTTTCATCAATATAAGGTCAACATTATGTCCTCTAGTGACTACACAAGGTTTTGCTACAATTTGACCTAGTGGCCTAGTTTTTTATCCTTGATCATCCATTTTCTACTTTGGCCTAAAGTTTGTTCAGATGACCACTCTGACCAAGTTTCATAATCATAAAGTCAAAATTGTGAATACAAATGCAATTGTGGACGAACAGACAAAGAGAACAATCACTATTTCTCCCGAATCGATAGATTCGTGTACATTTTGTATATTGTCATTATTGTATACTGTCCAAATACAAATATCCTTTTTCCATTAGACACACATGTATACAACACATGATATGTGTAAATTTTAAACAAATTAAATTAATATTAAAGAAATGAATAAAACTTTTGTTTCCCCTTCAAAGTGCTATTTTGAGTCATTTTGTCGACTTTTGAATGGGTAGTATACCAACACGTAGACTGGCATATATATATGAAAAGTAAATTGTCTGACGATAAAATCAATATTTGTATTCGATAGAAGAAGATTGTATCTTTCAGAAAATATAAGCCTTAAGGTGCAATAAGCAAACATTTAACGACTTTCACGGGAATTATTAGAACTTAATATTAACCATGTAGTATGAAATAAGGAAAATGCTGAAATTGCTACCAAAAGTGACCTTAAACATGTCGATTTTTTGTATTTTCCCCACTGAACTCGCATATTTGACGTTTTGTCTGTAGTTGATAATAGTCTGCAGATGATGAAAATGCAAAGAAACTCTGTTTTGCAATTTGTTTGAGGTTGACCATATTTTTTAGCTTCAATGACTGGACTATAATTGTTATGTTAACCATTGTTATAGTAATAACATACACAATTAATAACCGTTAAATACCAAACCTTCACCAACTACAACAGGAACTAGAGTTAATGCATTGTGGAAACAACTAAATGGAACAACAATGTTAGGAGATAAAACTGATAACTGCATAATACCACATCTCGTACAGTATGGTACACGCTCGGTAAGTGTGAAAGATATTTGAGGACATTTTAAATGCTTATAAAAGCTAAATATTCACGAGATCCTCTCTTCCTCTATGAAAGAACTGTTAATCAGATAGATGGGGTGTACAACAATTTTGGAGATAAAGGTCCATTACGCCACATCTCGTACATTGTTTTCGTAAGTACTGATGCGTTTACGGTCAAGTTCTGAGTTTCAATGCTAACTATTGACGACACCTTCACTGAGCAATCAGGTGAATGGTGATATGTATTTATATTTGGTTGATTAAGTCAAAATGAATGAAGATGAAATTAAAAATTGATGTAGAATTAAGGTCGAGCTGTAAACATGTAATCATAAATTATTGAATATTCACAGAGTTTCCGAGCTAATTATGGATGCATTTAGTACTGTAATTATAATTTCCTGTCAGTTGCATAATTTTATTAAGACTATTAATTGAGCCGCGAAATAGGTTAGCCAAAGATAACATTAAAATGTTTGAAAGCAGTACAATACATATTTAAAGCAAATAACACAATGACGTTTCCAAGTGATAATCTGAAATCTTATATTCACTTGTTATAACAGATCAGTTATCGCGGGAGTACATAGTAAAACATCAAACTCAAGTGGTCTACCAGTCGGTGGCGAACTTACAAGTCATAAACATAATGCCTAAACACTTTAAACAGCGTAACTTAAGGATATCCGGGCGTAATAAAGAATCTCCTCTTGAAGAGTTCTCAAGTTCAGTAATTTTATAGGAAATTGACTGATTTCCTACAGGTCGTGGGTTCAAATCCTACTATGCCAGAATTTTTTTATTCCTTTTTTCTTTATTTTTTAGTTATAAGACAATCTTTTGGCTACATAACATGACTTTATAGTGTAATTTGGAGAAAAATATGTTTTTACTTTAATTTAATAGGAAATAATATGTGGTATATAGATGACATACTGAAGTTTTTTTTTAAATTCAATGGTGCCAATGGTTTATTTAATATTTCATTGGCATTTATCAATAGGGTACCTTTTGGCAATATGCAAAAATGCCTTAATTCCAATGAGGGTAGGGTTACATTTTTATTTGTACCTGCTTCATAATTAGACCAAACATCACTTTTATACTTTTGATTGAACATATAATCGTTATCATTAGATTTAAACACATGCTTGTATTTATTGTGTCATCTGTTGGAGAGTTATTTTATTTATCATGCGGTTGCCTCCATTTGTTTTTGCAGTACGTTTCCACGCTGGTAGTAGGGGAAAAAAGCAATTACTCTCTTACCTGACTGTTTTACAAATCACATGCAGTTGTCTTAATGGGTATACAATAGAATAAAAATGTTTAAAATGCAATCATCAACATGAAAAAAAGGTTTTTCGAACCGGGCATCGTTAAACAGTAAAATCTAAGTAGGTAATCCAACATAACAACACAATTACACTTGAGATTTGATAATGGTTTCAGTTTATGTTTGGAACTATGTAGTTTATCTTTCAATAACATTGTGGTAATTAACTTGCCACATTTAACTTGAACTACATTCAACATCAGTACATAACGCTAAACACAGCGGGACATCATACATGCTTCCATTACTAGCACGCCGTTATTCTGCACAAAAAGATGTTGCACCAACATGTATTGGAACATTAGTTTTTTAGTGTTAGTACATGAATGTGACTGATGAATATCGTGTTCAGTGCACGCAACTTCATGCACATTATGCTCCAATGTTACTAAAAAAGGGGTAAGGTGCGAGTCTTAACGAACCAGAACAAAACAATGAATATCATTGGTGACCGAACATTGTCCATATCATGGGAGTTTAATTCATTTGCATAAGTATAAAATTGGCCAATTTATTCATGAGGTAGTAATGTTTTTCTATGAGGTATCTCAATACGGGGTATTAATTTGTTCCGCAACATATTTAATCCAACAATTGCGGATTGCGTGATACAAATGTAATTTCAAACTACCAAACGATTACTTCAGGCATACCTAATACTATTTACTGCTTTATTGGACACGCATGGGCTTTATTTTGATTAAATTATTGGTGGCATGTTCTAGATTTATCATGTTATCAATGCATTTATCATGGTTATACTTGGTATAGTTGCACCATTTTTGTCAAAATGTAATTGTAATTTGGCATAACTTGAAATATTTCGCATTAAATTGTATTAATTCCTTAATTTTGTCCTAACTTCGAGAAATACGAGATATGTTACGCGATTTGGGTCCAATAGAATTTGTCAATTGTACGTCGTCGATTAGCATGTGCTTAAAGTCTCAAGTATACGTATGTATTAATCGCACACCGCTAGTAGCTAGTTGTAAACAATAACATGACGAACTATGCACAAACTGCAGCTTGAATTTGACTTTACTTCGATAGTTTCAGGAACAACATCGGTTGAAATAAGTATAATAATATTATCATATTGAATCACAGTTAAACATTGTCTAATACTTTTTAAACAGAAACCGAATACTTTAGAAAATATAGGTTTGGAATTGATCTGAGCCATTGAGTTAGTATGCTAGCATCGTCTGAAATCCGATAATGTGACACGCTGCTTTCTCTACTTGATAGAATTAGAGTCTCAAATAGCGACATGGGAATATAATATTCGTTTGTATGAAACATCGTCGTCTCCAAAAATATGTTTTTTTATAATTTCAATAAATGCAAATCTTCTTCGCACTTAACGCCAATGCGTCGTAAAGAGCGGTTCATATTAAGTTCATTTTGCTTAAAAGAATTGTTTACAGCGAGGTAAATACCCACCACAATACCCCAAGGCACATCAATGAACTTGACATCGAGTTAATATTAATCAGGAAACTTCGCTACCATTGTCGGAAAACTGTCCCCCGGGGATGCAAGTACCACAATGTATGTTATAGTGTCTAGTGTCTTGTATTGGTGTTTTGTTTGCGTTCCTCAAACAATTTATGGTCAAAGTTGACAATGTTGCATGTATGGAGCCATTTGTTTTTCAATTTGAAAGCTATAATTTATCATGGCATACATGAACGCCAATACATTCAAATCACAGTTGTTATTTCTTTGCTAATCGGGTAATACTAATCCTATCACTTCTTTAAATTAATTTTCCAAAATATGTTATTTTAATTTAAACCATTTTTTCTTTGACACACATGATCATTTTTTTCACAAGCAATGTGAAATTGTTCATAATTGTGATCATCAACTTTGACATAAAATGTAAATGAAGTAGTTACGTTTACGATGATGTATAAAATTATTATGCTGTAAAATTATGTAATCGTAACCACGGAAACGCTTGCGCCAAAAATATGGAAATAGTAAGGATTTGCTTTTTTATTGAACGTATTTGCAATGAGAAACAAGAGTAAAACCTGATAACCGTTTGGGATCTGGGTGTTGTTATAGACACTCATTGGTCATTTATTGCCTTGAGAGTGCCTACAATATGAATTAGATATATAAATAATTGAGACAACTGAAATAATTTAGTCTGTAAGAACGTCGTTCCAAACAAGGCATGCAAGTACAAAACCATACATTGCATGGTGGCTACTGATGAAATATCATGTCAATAGGTTATCTTATGTACTGGAATTCCCATATCGTTGATTAAACAAATTGATGAATGATAATGTAATATTTCTATGACACCACGTCGCCGAGGGTATTTCGGATATTTAGAACTAGCAGGAACATACAATATAATGTAGTTGTGATTCCTAAGGGTAGATGTGTTGGGCGTGTAGCTATTTACATAGTTATTGCAACTAATTTGATATTATATAGATATATCAAATATCAGCAAACATAAAAGGGTGGTTTATAGACAGCGTGGTGCAAATAAAATTTGGTTTGATGTATGACCTATCATATATTACAAACATGGTATGTTTACACTGTCTGTTACACAGACAGTCAGAACATAGCCTTTTGGAACCTAGGACACTCTTAAGTGCATTAAAAAGATCGAGCGATAAGGTCCATGTATTGGACCATTTCCTTTTTTTCATGGCTTATCGGTTATATTTAATTATCACCGGGTCATGTTGGCTGTTACATGTTGTTAGTTAATGTTCCGATACTGTTAATTATATTCATGGTATCGATATAGATTAAAGGGGTATGAACTGGTCTTTCTTATACATGCAGAAAATCTAAGATTATGACTGCAAAACGATTACATCACTGATGTTAATTTGACAAAGGTTCACATCACCCAAGACATACCGTCTACATGAATACATGAATTATGTTTCGCAAAACAATATTTACGTCAATGACATACAGATGCGTTTTAATGTTCTGTCAACAATACTTGAAATGAAACGCTCGACAGTATACTGGCAAGCGACCGTAAATCCGGACAGTCCTTCAAATCCGGACGGTCTCAAAAACGCTTTTTGCGGCCAATAATTTAAATCATCCGTTGTCAATCATGTAGACGCTTGGTTTTTGACAATACCGCGCTGTTAGAACGATTTAACTTAAATATTTAACAAGAAAAGCTGAATTTATTTTCGTCTGCACTCGCAAAGCTTGTTTACATGCGAGGGGAAGTAAAAATATCTACACTGCGCATGCGCAATATTACTGAACGGCCCTGAAATGTAATCTACGGCCCTTGTGCTAAATTTAGAGGTAAGCTGACGAGTTGTTTGTTATCAGTTTAACTACGAAAATATCGCTTCAATAAATACTTGCCGAGATTTAAAACGTCGTTCAACGTCAATTTGTATCCAAAATGCCCGCTACGGAAAGCGTTGGTTTCAGATTTTGCCGTGACAAAATTGACATCGATGTTTTACAAGATTTATGGGAGATAACCCCTACAAGTTATGTATTTTGAATGCAAGAGTTCTTCCCCTTAAAAATTATTTTTAACGATATGTACAATTAAAATGTGTACATGTATATTAAAAACGTAACATCACGCTGTCCGGATTATAGGACCTGTTAGGCTTAAGAAATAGTGACTTCGTTTTAGAAATAAACAAATTAGCTCTACAGTTGAGAGACGAACCTAGATTGGTTCAGACTCCTGCCAGTAGACAGATACACAGATCAATATATATACTCGTATGAGCCTCAGAGACACTTTCATGGAATTAGTTTTAAACAGTATCAATACATCACATAAATTAATGTCATAAATGTCCATATCAACATAGGACATATTGGCCTTATCATACAAATGATTATAGTGATTCAATTACGCGGGAAACATAACACAATAATATATATTCCCAAACGATGCGTTTGAAGTCATGTTTGATAGAGTTTGAAGCTTAGATAAAAGCATATGTTTTATTCGTTGCCGATATTGAAATTGCCTTTGTGTATATTCCAAAACCCCATAGCCTAAAAATACATATCACTGCTTTATCTTGTACGTCAAATAATTCACAAAAAGCATCATTTTGCTCTAACCCGATATGTAAGATAGTATTTCAGAGGGTGATTTTTTATAATTTTGTGATGTCGAAACATATCTCAAAAATTAATTAATACTTGTTTCAAGTAAATATTATTTCATGCAATTATGAGAATATCACACCAAGCGGCTTTTAATACAGCCATGCAGGGAGATGTTGGGATAACGAAGCATCTCGTACACAAGTTTCTCGAAATGAATCATGTGTCAAGCAAATTAAAGACACATACACATTTTTATCATAGGTAATTTAATGATTGTATGAGTTATAAAACTGATCATCTGTTATACAATGTGAATTATGGTCGGTAAAGTGCAGCGAATTTTCTTACCTGAAACGGTAGCGGAAACCGGTTACATGTAAGACGAGTTTAAAGCTAACAAAGCTGGCATAATAAAACTGTAGTAATAATACAACAATATTCAATGTGGGTGAGTTGCCACAAAAGACTGTACTTAAACTGGAAATTGGTAGAAATGTGCTTTATTTTCAATTACGATCGCATTGCATTCATCATACATCGTGTTTGATTTTATATCAATCCGGCATAAGTCTGATTATTCTATTATTTTGTTTTGGAAAAAAGACCATTACAAAACAGAAAAGAAAATATAACTCCTTAATTTGCGCATATTGTCTCGTATATCGACATTGTACGTACGTTACGGCGTGATCGTGTGATTGGCATTGTCTTGGTTCACACCCAAGGGTCTCCTTAGTACAACTTTCGGCTAGACACAATTCCAAATATATTTATTGTGTGCCCAGGGTATATTCGTCAAAATGTATATTCGCTATCGCTGTCGCCATCCATATTTTCTATTATCTAGCTTACTTTATTTTGAAACACATTAAAGAAACAATGATCATACACAACAATATCGTGGCAATTTGATGGAAGAAACCAACATACCACAATGTGTTGCAATTATAATGTTGTTGTGGCTCGTACCTGGTTCGGTATCTACACAGCGTATGTACTTAGTCTCTCAAGAACATTCTGGTGAAATAACTTGTCACATTAAGCCTGAACTCCATTTGTCATCAGTACGTATAGCTACACGCAACACACTTAATGGAACAATTGTTTAATATAAGATAAACGTGAAATTTCACACTGCCAAACAAATACTTCAGGCATAGGTAATGCTTCTTAACAGAGTTTGGGCACACCTGTTTATTATTAAGATTTAAGTTTTGGTGGCGTAATTACTACGTAATCAATGCATATAATCATGGTTATACTTGATGAATTGTCGAAAAGTGTGTTTAATTTGACATAACTTGAAATAATGCGCTTCAAATTGTATTTATTTCCTAATTTTCGTCTTAACTACACGCTACTCAATTTGAATCCAATAAAATGTGAAATATGGCGGCGTCAATTACTATGGTCTGAAAACCTCAAGTGTGTTTCAGTTGCAAAACGTACGAAGCTAGTCGTGAATTTTAAAGTAAAGAAACATGCCCATACTTTAGCTTGAATGTGTCGTTTCCACTTTACTTCTATAGGTAAAGGAATCGTGACATGTAGAAATAAGTATGACATACTTTAAAAAGATATTTTTAATATTTAGACCGAAACCTAAGATTAGTGAACGTACATAAACAGATCTGTAGATATCGCTGGCTTAGCATGAGTAGGTCATAAGTAGAAAATCAATAATTTTAGAAAACAAGATTAAAACTGTTTGAAATTTATTCTTTACTTATGGTACAACAAGCTTTTACATCTTCATTTTGGTCAATATGACAAGTTCCGATTTTCATGACATTAGGCTTATAAGAAACGCCTTGTAATGCCGATTGAAAATATGTTTCAGTCTTATAAGGTAGTACATGTAAGAAGTAGTTACACCCTTCTCATTCTAAACCATCGACATGTTTGAACAAAATATGACTTGCAAACGTAGTCAAGAGGAAATAATTGTATTGATTCGATTCTAGAGACTGCACTAATTGGAACGTAACTTTTAGTACCTGTTTGATTTCCTTTGCTAAATATTCAATGAGCAGAAACTGCAGACATCTAATGCATACAACAGGAAGGTTAACCGATAGAATTATGGAATAAGATTATTAAGCAGGATAATAATGGATATTGATCAGATTACATGTCGACGGATGATTAAATATGATTTCCTAGTTAAAGTTTATTTTTGATATATTACTTTAGTAAGCATTTTAACAGTAAGCAGTTTATTTTAAATTTGCAAATTGTGTTTACTTTTGTTTATGATGTTTAATACATTTTTGTAAATAGTATATTAAAATGTACACACTATGACTCATCGGTCATTTCCTTGTACAGGAAACCTACACATACATCAACTGTAGGCGAAGAAAATCTTTCACTTAAGGGCTTTCTTAAGAGCATATAACTAACCGTCAAGTATGGAGTAGGTCGAGCATTTAAACTCCGTTGCAGTTTATATATAAGCCGCTAATTAGGATAATCACAGCGTCTGAAATCCTATATGCATTATTTGAGACTGACCTGCTGTTTTAAATGCTCGATAGAATTAAAGTATCTTATATCGTCATGAAAATGAAAGTAATACGTGATGGTTTGAATAAAACAGCGTTGTCTCCTAGTATACGTTTTACATTTTCAAAAATGCAAATAGAATTAGCACTTAAGATAAATGAGTCTTAACGAGATATGAAATGGGGTTTATATTGAATGCATTGCTCTTAAAGAGAACATTGGCATCGAAATGAGCAATAAATACAATGCCCCCAGGTACATCAATGAATTTGACAGAAACTCGACTACCATACAATTTGTGAGAGTATATTACATTACATTGTAAATATGGAACGGATTACAATTAATAATGTATGCAATCGTTGCCAAACCAACACATTAATTCGAACTTGGATTAAATGCTTAACACATCTAATATAAGTTGAGTAATAAAGTAACGTGTAAATTTCGGCAAATTATCAATATATCTGGGCCCTGCTTTGTATGCAAAATGTTCGGCTATTGGTCGGTTGTAATATTATCTAGTTTCGTGTATAATGAATACATGTATATATTGTAACTTTAGCTCAGATGTACGTAAGAACCAACAATATACCTGAAGGTACGAATTGCGTCATAGAAGGTTTGTACGTACAATTTTCTCACAATGCGCAAAACAACCTGAGTGTGTTATTTCTTTGCGAATTAGGTTGTTATAATCATATAATTTAATTTATTATATTGAGCGTCAAAGGTTTCGCAAACGAATTAATAATTCAAAACTTTTAAATTGTTAACTCGAAATAACTTTTTACTAACTCTGTCCATTTGTGTACCCACAATGCTCATGTTGAACCCATTTCCGTTGGCGTCTGTTACGGTTGAATGATCACACCGCCACAAATGGTAAAACGTCTATTCAGACGCGAACAATCAGGGCTTTTCAGTTTCGACTTAGTTTCCACTTCCTATTTACGTGCAACATGTCTGTGATACGAAATACACAAATAGTCAGTAAAATTAGTTTGCAATGTACGCTAAATTTGATGGCAATATTTGACAATTGTGAAGATAATCGTGTATTTTAGAGTCTAGATGTTGGCATTTCACTAAAATACTTTACGTCGGACAAATTTGACATGTCTCTATCATAATAAGACTGTTATATCATATCCAACAGACGGACCGTGTATATGACGTACCATGTTAGGACAAGTCAAGGGTCAATGCCGGTGACCTAGACAGGTAAGTCTGCTATAATTTTAGCACCAAACTCAATGGCATTGTTTTAGTATAATCGTAGTCCAACCGACATTACAATTTATGTGCCACTTACTTTTAGTTTGCGTTTTTATAACCAGTGCGCTGTTTCTTAAATATGACCTTTCGTGTAGTGTCTATTACGACATCTGCAATTGTCTGTGGTAAAGTGGAGATTATAATAATACATTTGTCGATTGAATTACCTCCCTTCCACTGCAAAAAGTATTAATTGTGTGGTTGTGTCACATATGGCATTATATGGATCAATTTTAATAAAATATCTTAAAATCGATAATTGCCATGAATTTATATCAAGTACATATCGCTTTACACATATGCAATTGGATCACCTTAATTTATTTGGCCCTTTTAAAAAATAATAAAACGTACACTATCTGGTTTGCGGAACTTTTGACGCTCAGTATACTTTGTACTTCTTTAAATTAATTTCCCAATTATGTTACTGTGATTATAACCAATTTTATTTGACAAAATGTTATATTTTGGAATGCAACAATGTGAACATTTTGCCAATTGTGGTTGAAAACTTTGTTTTTAAAAACACAGCCATGCATTTTTCGATGTTGTACACAGATCACATACATGTAGTTGCATTAGAGGCCGAAAAGTGTTTGTATGTATGTGTTCAAATAAATGCATTGCATAAATCTGTACAAGTCCATAATATCGAAGGTAACACAGATTCAACCGAAAACGAAATACACAGAAGGGAAAACAACAGAGGCACCTCACGCAAATCACAAGCTTACGTCCAAAACATGGTAATTGTAAGGGTTCACTTCTTGTAATGACTGTAAATGACAAACAAGAAATACCCGATAACATGTTGGGATGTATATGATGTAATATGTTGAAACTCATAAGTCAGTTAGCGCCATTTCAAATAATGCATACAAATGCAAACCCATAAATTGTATGGTATCTACTAATGCAATAATATTTCTATCGGTAATCTTATGTGCTAACATGCCCATGTCGTTGATTAAACAGAGTCATGATTGATAATGGAATACATCTATGATACCATGTCGTTCAGGGACATTCACATTTTTAGAACTTCCAAGAACATATACTAGAGTATCGTTGTGACTCCTATGGGTATTGTAGTCGGACAATGAAGCTTTTGGCATAGATATTACAGCACTATTTGATACTGCGTGTATATATATATCAAACATCAGCAAACAACATTTGACGTGATGTATGGCCTTTCAGCTATAACAAATATTGCACGTTTACACTGTCTAGCACACATGTTTCTAAAATACTCCAATGATCTCATCTTACTAAGTGTTTGGTGTAGTTTTTAATTAAACGATTATGTCACCTAATTACAATTCTAAAATTAATTATTCGTTGACATGCAATCTGATCTGTATCCGATTTTATTTTGCTGTAAATTTAGACACTTAGTTATTAAATTTGTAGGTTAATATTCTTGTTGTATGTACTCGATGTCTGCAGTTTCTCTTGATTTGACATTTAGCTTAAGAAGTAAAATATGTAGTAGAAGTTACCTTCCAATTAGTAGATAACTCCAGACTCGAATCGATATAAAATATTTCCTCTTGACTACGTTTGAAAATCATATTTTCTCAAACGATGTGCACATTTATGTTTAAGTGCGTTTAAATATTTTTGGTTTCGGTCTAAAAAGCCTGAAACAACTTTTGAACTCGTGAGTCAATCTGTTTTATTTATTTCTATATACTAGTAATGATGTTCTTGAAACTATCCAAGGGAAGTTGAAAGCTCAAATTCAAGCAAGGTTCGTTTCGTTACTTTACCTACGTATGTTATGCAATTGATACATTCTTGAAGCTTAAATAACATGGCCATAAAACTGCCACATTTTATTGGACTCAAATTGAGTAGCGTAGAATTTCGAAAATTAATACAATTTGACGCGAATTATTTCAAGTAATGTGAAATTAAAAAAACTTTTCGACTAGCCGTTCTTAGTTCACCAAGTATAACCATGATTATATGCATTAATTACATGGCGAACTAAGAACATGCCAACAATAATTCAATCACAATAAAGCTCATGCGTGTCCAATAGCTGTTTAGAGCAGCAAATGATATTAGCTATGCCTGAAGTAATCGTTTGGCAGCTTGAAATTACATTTGTATCGCGCAATCAGCATTTGTTGGATATACTATGCCACGTAACAAATTAATACCCGGTATTAAACTTTTTTTATAGGAAACGTCACTGCATAATATATCACCTAGTCCGTTTTATACTGATTCGAATGAATTGCAAAACCCACGGAATGCATATTTTCGGCCATGAACACTATTCATTATCATGTTCTGGTCTGTTTAGACATGTCGCTGACCCATATTTAGTATCATTGGAGCACAGCATCCACATACTTACGTCCACTGATTACACGAACTAAATGGAGCATGGAAGGCAGCACGTATCAAAAACAAAATAATATGAAATGCCCAACAAGGCAAATAAATAAAAGAAAAAGCACATGGCGCAATCACATACTAAACACCAGAATGGATTTGAATGTTGCAATACATGTCGTTACATGCCGGTACACAAGTATTGAATGCAAACTGTCACTTTATCAGATTTTGTTTATGTACACGTAATATTTCAGTTAATCTTACTCGCATGCTATTGTACCATTATATTGTCGCCAGCGACGCAATGCGAACAGAAAAAATAATACAAGGCGCCATATTATATTCTATCCTAAATATCATTACTATTTTGCTCATGCTTCATTGCAAAACACGGCCCCAAAGGTCACTGGCACGTCTGTTTAACGAGGCAATGCAATAACTTTCCGAGAAATCGCAATCACATGAAAGTTGATTCTTTTAAAGTGTACATTCGAGTTTTCTGTGTACTGCATTACTTCCTTCAAACATTACGTTATTATTACAACATATCGTTACTTTAATAAACGGGCAACGCCACGTAGTGACAGTCATCATGTACGTTTAAACTTTCTCCCAACTTTTAGATTATGGCATTGCATTCATGTACAGGGTGTTATAAAAGTTCGTAGACATTGATATTTTATCTGGCCTTTTTTTTAAAACAAACATTTTGACATTTTTTTACATATACGCAACTACAATTACCTCCTTTGTTTATTTTAATTTTATTCAAGTTGACCTGATATGGAATATATGCTATATGTAAGGGTTAAATAGTCTCACGTGACAAAAGAAAATGTGGAAGACGTCCAAATGACGTCAAAGCTTTAGGTACCCAATCTTTGTTAATGCGAGAGTCCATTATACTCAAGAGGTTATCACTTTAAATTTGGTCGAGTGAGTTGCCTGATCATTCGTCTTTGTGTGTTAAGTGGTCAACATGATCATGAATGTATTTCCGGGTCCTTGCAGGGGTATGCGACAGACAACTTCCTAAACAAATTCAGTCGATTCTGTGTTTAGGATGAGACCCATGTTTGTGATGTTGCCATGGTAACCGATTCTGGTCAGGGTATGTTTTAGCTTTTGTGTAAGTATAAAGCCTCACTATAGCCAGATTTAACCCTTTTACCAACAAAAATTATATTGAGCTTTGTTAGGACATATGTGTCAATTGCTTCTAAAATCGAACGTTTTTCACTCTTCAATACGTTGCTCACCTATGGAACAATATCTTCCTAAGATCCCCGTACGACATCATTTTGTTTGTTTGGCTTGTGGACCAAATATTCAATAAACTTATCCTAGAAGACAAATATATCCCAGTCATGAGCAGAGAAGTTCTTATATTTTCGAGCAAAAGCCAGTATTTTCTTATAGTACCTCACAATCAGATACGGGTGGGTGGGGTATTTAAGCAAAGACCATTTTTGTGTGTCAGCACTCCATACAATAACCTGACTCAAATTGTTTCCAGCATTTGCCGATGCTTTTGCAACAGTTCTGATATGTTTACATCGTTTTTTTTAAATTTTGTTTGTTATATTCTACCCACATGCTCCGATCCCGTTGGGACGTCCAACATGTGCACCACCCGAAGCGCTACCCTCTTTTCTATATTTGGTCTTTTACTTAGCAATCAAACCGCGGGAATCGACGAGAATCGTGGATATTTCATTTTATATAACCAGCTACACGGTATGAAACAACATTGAGTCTTTGTGGAGAAATTAACAGTTTTTCAACATCCTCCTTTTGAAAAAACTGCTTGTTTAGTCGCAGTTTACAAAATCACCAAGGATGACGTCATGACGTCACGCGCAAATATTCTTGCAGATAATAGCATTTAATTCACACAATATGAAGAGAATGAATAGGTCTACGTTCCTGACAAGTTTAAAAAATGTATGTTGAATGGTTTTGCATTTATTGAACTAATTCGAGTGTCTACGAACTTTTTTAACACCCTGTAATCTAGTCATTGACATATTTTAAAACTCAAAATGTATTTACAGGCAGTGTTTACTTCTTAAATGGTAGATGTGTGTTTAGATTACAATTTAATTTAATTGTGTCGTATTGTAAAAGGTTGATATAGATGTTTGTCTTATTTTATTTGATTGTACGATTAGGTTCGTCGACAACAAGGTCATACGGCTAGGCGAACATCACCATATATACCTTCCTCCAACTAATTCATTAATTCAAGTGATACATGACACTAACCTAATATTCTCTCTGGGAAAAACGGAAAGTAATAAAGAAAACACATATCAAATCAAGACAGTGTTGTATTAAGAAAAACATAATATAATCATAGAATATATCAGAAATTACAAAAAATTAACAAAAAAAACAGTTAAACAACTTGCTGGTTCTTAGACAAACTCTGTGAACAACCGTATAACTATGACGTCAAGTCGAATGAAGCTTGATGGCGTATATATTCCTGGTTTTATTATTTTTAATTAACAACGAATGCTAATAAATGACATTGTAACAAATATACGTACATGAAACATTGCTTACATCTGTGTGGCTTATGTGTTTCATGGTAACTAAGTACGAGGTTTATAATCAAATAATGAACGCAAGAAATAATGAAAGTTGTTTTAGTATCTAGATATCGGCATGATGTTAATTGAATCACATCCGATGTCCCGCTGTGTGTAGCTATAACATTGACAAATTGAGTTCAAGTTAAATGGGGCAAGTAAATTCACGACAATGCCTTTCACGACAATGCCTTTGAGAGATAAAATGACGTAACTGTATTGATACCAAACCAGGATACATGCCGATAACTGACATTTATAAACTAAACTGTGGTCTGTTGGTTTGATTCATGATGCACTTGCGTATTTTCAAATAAAGTAAGCTAGGTGATATCAATATATGGATGGCGACAGGGAAAGCAAACTTTCATCGTGCGAATATACCCTGGACAAATATGAGGAGACTCATTGGTTGTGATTGCAGGCATTGCATAACGCACGATCGCACCTTTACGAATTTACAAAGTCGGTATTTGAGATAACTGCTGACTACTGATCTGTTTTATTTACTGTTTAAGAAAAATCGCCAACCTTTACCCACAGAGTATCACTTTGTATAACAGATTATCAATTTAGCTCATACAATCATCATATCACCAATGATACTAATGCTTTCGTGTCTTAAATTTGCTTGCCACTTGATTTATTTAAGGCACTTTGTGCACAATGTGCATCTGTTATCCAACCACCCACCAGCTTGGCATAATGAAACAATTAAAAATCCAATATTGTTAAATACATTTACAAACTTACAAATTTATGAAAAAATACACTGTTTGAAATACGTCCTTACATATCGGGTTGCTGCAAATACATGCATGCTATGACTAATTTGACGTACATGATATAGAAGTGATACCTTGTATGTATTTTAGGCCGTTGGGATTTTATAATATGCATAAAGACAATTTCAATATTGGCTACCGATATGGTACTTGTATATGCCTTTATCCGTTAAATAAAATGTATATCAAGCTTAAACTTAAACACATCTTTTGGGAATTGGTATTACTTTTTGTATTTTGTTATTGTTCCCGCGTTCTTGAAACAATATGCTCAATGGTATAATAAGGTCACGAGGGTTGTATTCTCTGTGGGTATAGACTTTTCTGACACTGATCGATTTATTGTTTTAATATTGTTTCACTTGTGAAAGTATCTTTGAGGCTCATATCCGTGTTTACATTCATTATTGAAACGCATATGTATGCCCTTAACGTACATGTTAGGTCTCTTTCTATGAAATACAGAATAATGTAGACGGTATATATTGTATATTGGGTGACAGGGAACTTTGTTAAATGAACGTCAGAGAAAACTATTATAAAAACAACTTTTCTCAAAACCCCTGAGCATTTCTGCGTCTACTGAGAATGATATGTTTATACGACTTTAACTGAGAAACATGCACTAACAATGTGAATTGAGGACTAGTGATGAGTGACGGCAAAATCACACCTTCTCACTATTTGCAAAGGTGAATGCAGATGCAAACTTTTCCAATCATCAACTACGATTTCTAGTGTACGATAATTCCAATTACTGTGCCCTATCGATTACAATTTTATAATAAACATTAGTAAAACATTAAGCTAACTACATTGTAACAGCCAACATGCCAAGATGATAATTTAGTATGACTGATAAGCCATGATATATTGCCCAATGACCTGATGGTATCTCTTTTGTCATAAATCTATAGGTTTACTGTATGTACTCAGTATGGCAACATGCTGGAACCAACAGGATGCATGATTGAATGTGTCGTTAGTCGATGATATAAAATATATCAATTCAATTGATTAAGTAAGTACATACCGAGTAAAGGAAATTACGCTATAAACAATAAAGCTGAACATTAGGGAATAGCTTCAGTTTATTCGTATTTGAACGACTAAATGGTAAGGTCATAAGAGAAGCGACTGCAAATATTGCGTGTTTGTGGGCTTTGAATTGTGAAGCAGTTAATTGTAATTAATTTTGATATAATGGGAATCATGTAATTTACTTGAATTGTATTTTATTGTTTTCCTGAATATAAACTTGTGTTGTATCTAAATAACCCCAATCATATAAACAACCAGTAAGTATCTACTCCATACATAGTGCTTAGAAATTATGTGTGCTTCTCGCGATGTACTGCTTGAAATGATTTAAACAAACCAGTTACTGATCGCACAAGATAGGTTCAAGGTTCTGATGTCATTGGTGAACCAGCTACGTTACGCTATTTATTCTGCGTTCAGAACAAATGATAATACAAACACAGACAAAGAAAGTTACACTCTAGTGATACAGCAGAGCACATAAGGCACAACATAAACACATTACAATTTTCTACATTTGTATGAAAATGCCCAAACATAAAATAAGAAACGTTCTGCTTGATGGTTTTATAGACTTTAAGTTTTGACAGTTATAACTGACAGTTGTACATTTTTGTAATTAAAAAGCAAGTCTATAACTTTACATTCTGTTGAACTGACACGTGTCTAAATGCCATAATTTTTTTATCATTCTTTTAAATATTCCACAATCGATTTCATGTTAATTCATTGTCAAACTATATATACATGTACACATATGGCATATTATGTGTCAAAACCTCAAAACGAGACTGAACCACTACAAACAACATTAATTTCTTAGCTTCTATACGTTTAGACTAGAATCCTGTAATATACAAAATGAAAGAAATGATGTTGTTGTACTTCCTCTTGCTGTTGATTGCAACATGCATGTTATCTGATCACTAAAACTTTGTTTTTCTATTACAGGGTTTTAAAAGTGTATTTACGAAGACTCAAACGATTGTTAACACAGATAAGGTGAGTGTTTTATTAAATGTTAGATCATCTAGATTTTCCTACAATAATGTTTGAACATCGCCACAGATTTATAGGTTGTTTCATAAATAATGACACTGTTACAAACATTTGAATGCACACGGAACTATCGATAATTATACAATCAGGCAATTGTCGGACATTTTATATGAAGCAGGACCCAACTATATTGATATTTCGCAAATATTAACACGTTACTTTAATTTTAAAATTATTTTTAGACGTTCTACTTCTTAAATCGAAGTTTTAATGAACGTGTTGGTTTGGTAACGTTTGAATAAACTATAATGTGTAATCCATTTCATGTTTATGATGCAACGTTATATACTCACAAAACGTGTATAATCGAGTTGTTGTCAAATGCATTGATTCACCTTAGGGCATTGTTGTTATTTTCGTTTCGGTGCAAACATTAACCCCAATGAACTTAATATAATCCCTATGCCATGTCTTTGTCTGACTCATTTATTTAATGCGAATCTGATTTTTATTTTGTGAAGTATAAAACGTATGATAGGAGACAACGGTGCTGTATTCAAACCAACGCATCACTTTCATTCACATGGTGCTATATGTTACTCTAATTCTATCAAGTATTGAAATCAGCGTGTTAGTTTCAAATAATGCATATCGGAATTGTAGACGCTGCGAATATTCCATAGTAAATGCTTAGAGTAACTTCAAAGCGATTTAAACGCTCGTCCTATCCAATATATTCAGGTCAATAATTTGTTTGAAGGGCGTTCTATAGTGGGTGGTAACTTTAATCTACTGCCGATGCCGATGTGTGAACATCTTTCCTGAACAAGGAAATACCTGAATTGTTGTTCAATTTACTATTCATCGTAAAATATGTATACCATGGAGATATTGCTATTGTACTTATTTTATTGACATGCAATGAACTGCTGATTGTCAAAAGGTATAATGCAAAAATAAATTTAAGATTTCGGTCTTAAACAGACTCAAGTAACTTTTTAAACACACGAGTCATTATTATATCCTTAATTCTACATATCACGGTTCTGTCACGGTTCTGAAACTATCGACGTAAAAATAGTAATAGAAAATCTGACAGGGAAGGCAACATTTAACCTAACCAGCCAAAAACGTCAAATTCAAGCTGGGGTACGGTATATTACGTTACCTTATAGTTCACGACAAGCTACTTGTATGCTGTGAGAATGTACATGCACATTCCTGAGGCCTTAAGAACATGCTAATTGACGCAATACAATTTTCCTCATTCTACTCAAATCCAATCGTGTTGCGTGTAGTTAAGACAAAATGTAGGAATTTAGCACAATTTGACAGGAATTATTTCAAGTTATTTCAAATTAAAAACACTTTTCGACAACGAGTCTCAATTTATCAAGTTTAATCATGATTGTCTGCATTAATTACATTGTGGACTTAGAACGTGCCCTCAATAATTCAATCAAAATGATGTCTATGGGTGTCCAAAATCTGTTTAGAGCAGCAAATGGTATTACATGTAGTTACACTGTATGCCTGAAGTAATCGTTCGACAGCTTGAAATTACATTTGTATCACACAATCAGCATGTGTTGGAAAAAATATGTTACGGAACAAATTAATACCGGGCATTTCACATAGAAAAAATCACTGTCTAAGGTATAACCTGTTCAATTTTATACTAATGCAAATGAATTGCGTGAACCACGAAATATAAAATATGCGGTCTCGGAAACTGTTTTTATCTTGTAAATAGTCTGCTTAGATTGGTCCCTGGCCCTTATTTAGTAATGTTTGAGATTAACATCCGCGTTGTTACCTGCATTAGTTACACGAAATAAAATAGATTCGAATAGCGAAGGAAGTATGTATCATAAACATATTAACACGAAATGTCAAACCAGGAATACCCACAAAAGAAAACACACATAACACAGTCACATACAGTCAAGTCTCGTTGTCTTGAATTTTTCGTGACTGTGAAAATAATTTCGAATAACGAAAATTCGAGCTAGGTTCGTGAGCCATTTTTATCTGGTCAAACTATCGTGTACTGGACTTTCTCGTATTTTAGAAAATAACTGCTCGTACATTAGTTGTCCATTCGTTTATTTTATTGACATGGCACATGTTTCTAGCTTTAACATTATCAAGGCAGTCGATAGAATGAAATATGAACATTTCAGTAAGTTTGCAAAAGATTTGTGTTTAGTTCTTTTCTTCTTCTTCTGGTACTGTATATGGCCTGCTCTGAAGCATCATCGTCTTACGTCGAAATCAATCGCGTCCAGGGTTTCCCAGTTGTAATAGTTTAAACAACGTGCAACTTCTCATGACAAGAACGTGGAAAAACAGTATAATTTTGACGTCAAGTCTAATGAAGCTTGGACTGATGTACATGTTCCAAGTTTAGTGAAGTTATTTAACAACGAATGTTAAAACATGACATGGTTAAAACCTCAACGTAATGAAACATGGCTTATATATATGTGGTTCATGTGTTTTATGATGAATTAAGTACCAGGGTAAGAACCCAATAATGGGCACATGAAATCATGGAGGTTGTTTTAGTATATGGTTAATGGCATGCTTGTAATTGAATCACGCCAGATGTTCCGCTAAACATGTAGCTATACGTACGTACTGTTGACAAATGGAGCTCATATAAAATGTGACAAGTTAATTCAGCACACTGTCCTTGAGAAACAAATAACATAAGCTGCATGTATATCAAACCATGATACATGCCCAGTAACAAACATTTAAAACAACACTTGTTTGTGGTATGTTGGTTTGTTTTTATTGCATCATAGGCATGTTTCCAAAACAAACTGGATGGTAGCAATATATGGATGGCGACAGGGAAAGCGAACTTATATATAGCCAAATATACCCTGGACACAAAGTATATTTCGAAGTGTTTATATGTCTAGTAAAGTGTTGCATCAAGGAGACCCATAAGGTGGGATTTGGGATATTACAAAAATATACTCTTACACCTTTACGAACGTATAATGTCGGTATTTATGATAGCATGTAAGCAAACTTTGGCTTCTAACTTGTCTTATTAGGAGAAATAAATAATTCGATAGTAGGACTTACGATGGCTTGCTTTGATATCAAAAATACATAATTACAAATACACGGAAGTGAAAAGGTTTTTACAGCACATTAACACCAATATCGAGTTTAAGTATAATGTCACAAGTATTACTCATTTTTGCAGAGTTTGTACAGTTTCAACACATTCACATTGTATTTTATTACATTCTAGACTACTACATTTGTCGTTATGTCGGTTTTGTTGGCTCTGAATCCGTCTATGTAGTCAGCTTTCACCACACTCTAATTTTCACATTCCAGTTACAGTTATTAGACCAAACACGATACCAAACTGGACCGACCGATGATCGCTTTATATAAAATACAAGATACAATTTGTATCCGCCCTCCCTTGGCATGGCGGTATAAGCCCCCTGTGTATCAATTTCTCATAGTGACTCGCACAACGATGGGACTGGTACCAAACTCACAACAAGTTTTACTAGAAAATAATCTTATCAGATATATATAATACCGAAATAACAAATTCATAAATAAACACTGTCTAAAATGCTTCCTCACATATCGGGTGAGCGCACATAAAGGCTATGATGCTATGAGTAACTTGACTTACATGATATAGCAGTGATATGTTTTAGTATCGAGGGGAGTTCGGAATATGTATAGATACAATTTCAATGTCGACAACGAATATAACATACATATGCTTTTATCTTAACATTAAATTACATCAAGCATCAACTGAAAGGCATCTTTTGGGAATTGGTATGATGTTGTTGTTTTTCCCGTGTAGTAGAAACAATGTGATTAATGGTATGATAAGGTCAGCATTACTGAGCTCTCGGTTGATATGGACATTTCTGACCTTTATTTCTAATACTGGTTCAAACTCATTCACATGGAAGTGTTTTCGATGCTCATATAAACATAAATCATTGCAACGCATCTGTTTATTGGGTGTCTTGAAGCCTTATATAGGGGACATCAATAATAACCTGAAGCAAAAGGTGTTAATGGTCTGGTTAATGACAACATTGTTTAAATTACTACGATTCCTAGAATCAAAAACATCCAATTACTGTTACTGTGCAGTATCGATTATATTGATACAATAAACATCATCGAAACCTTAACCTAACTTTATGATCAAATGACAATTAAGTATTACTGATAAGCCATGATATATTGTCTAATGCTCTTATGGTTTCGGTATCACTCGATTTCTTTCATAAATTTATAGTTATTTGGTCCTGCAACAAGCTGGAACTAATAGGTTGAATCATGAAGTGTGTCGTTAGCGATATAGAAATAGATCCATTGAATTGATTTAGTAATTAACTAACGAGTAACGAAGTTATGTTATAAACAAAGTATGCAAGGTGTGTAAGTAATGGCTTTAGTTTATTGTAGTTGATTGACTAGTGTACTATCTCTTCTACATTTGCAATGTTGATGTTATTTTAGATTACCTATTTTGATTTTACATTTTAAGAAAAGCTGTTGCAATGTGTTTAATCATTATGATAACTTGTAAGTTCGCCAACGACTGGTAGCACAATTATAAATATTAATGATATTGCTTTCAATTGTTTGTTGGTGATTTGTGACTGAACTAACGCGCGGCGCAATATTCATATTAATATGCAATTGATTGACAACCAATTCAAATTACTATACTGAATGCACCCATAAATACCATAATAGTAACCTCTTTAACGCTATGCATATTCAAACATATAGTATAATATGTTTAAAGCAAAACGCAAATATTATATTATTTTTAGTTGCCTCTTCATAAACAATGACTTAATCAACCTAATGTAAATGCACAACACAGTTCACCAAATAACAAGCTGATATGACAGTTAAGGTGTCATCAATATTGAGCATTGATAACCAGAACTCGACCGTAAAGCACATCAGTACTTAATGAAAGTCGAAAATACTGTAAGAGATCTGGCGTTATGCAGTTTTATTTCCCGAATTGTAGAACCGTTTTCATTCGATGCCGCCGAGTATGAAAGGGTGCAACCAGATGTCCCAGGAGGATACAAGATTTGATTGGTTATAACGCTGTTGGACTCGCCCGTCAGGGGTAAAATAGGATGATAAATATTATAGCAAAATTTTATATAAAAATATTTTTAATATTATTATCACAAGATGTATGTAAAATGATTATACACTCATTTATTTCCGGCTTATAATTTTTTTTATTCGACTTTCATAAAAACAGTTTATCTCATACCTTAAAATTGAATGACTACCAGGGCAATGTTGTTCGGTAGGTACTAAAGTCCAAATCAGTTCGGAACGGGTGTTTATATAACGGCTACATATGTTGCAATTTGCGGGTCTTAGCAGGGGCTATTAAAAAGTAAAAAAAAACTATTTGCGCGGAGCGGCGATTTTCCTTCTAAATTTGATAAATGCAAGTGTTTTTTTAATCTCTATGTTTCTTTATTTATGTATGTCAGAATAGTTTGTTTTGCCAAAATTTAAACGGGTAAATATAGCTTGCCAACATTGAACTGACACTTCTTATTTACAAAATATTCATATGCGCTCCTATACTCCTGCCAAATGGAACTAGTTCTATGCATATTTTAAACTATGTTGAACGTATTAATTCGCAATAAATTTACTTATCAAGCTCACAAACCACGAAATAACAATGTCCTTTAGTGTCAGTTTCACGTTGTCAGGCTATACCACGTTATTGGAATACACTTTGTTATTTTATGAAACATGCTAAATGCCATCTGTGAAGCATTAATCAATATTATAATGGTGCTCATATTTCTAAAACATGTTATGTTCATTTGAATAAATATTTCAATAGAAAATAGAATGTTTTCATGTTTTCTATTCTTTCCTGGTGTTTCACTGCCTTCAAGTTTTTAACCAGGTTTTCCAAAGGAAAACTCTGGTTATTAGATTGCTGAATGTCGGCGGGCCTTAACAATTCCTTCTGTGCACAACTCCTCCTACATTTCTTCATAGATTTCAACCAAACTTTCAGAGAATGATTGTCATCATGTGACCTGGTGCATATTATCAGGGTTTTATGATTCAACCAATTTTGACGAAGTTATGGCCCTTGAAACAGAAAAAATTGGCCGCTTTCCTTATGTCGCACGGTACTGAAAGTACACGACATAGAGTCATGAAACCTTCACAGAAATGGTCAGGATGTTTTCTCTACACCTGGGGTTTCACTCCCCTTTCAGTTTAGTACATCCAGAGTTATAAGCCATTGAAATGGTGTAAAATAGCCATTTTTGACTTGTTTCACATGCTACTCAAAAAGTATTTGACCTAGGATCATGAAACCTTTATAGAAATGTTTGACAGCATGTACTCTAGTGCACCTGGGGTTTCACTCCCCTTTCAATTTAGTACAACCAGAGTTATTGCCCTTGAATTAGTGAAAAATACCCATTTTCAGCAATCTTAAGTTTTTGCAGCGTACACTCAACACATGAGAATAACTTCCCTTGTGCATCACACATCACGCCGGAATTTTAGTTTGTTTACAAGTTTCTATCAATACCTTTTACTAAATAAAAAGATTTACTTAAAAAGAACTAGCGGCATCTTTGATGCCCAGCATCAACATTTCACTTGTTAGGTATTAACTATAGGTCCAATGTTTGGTATTGAACGCTTATTAATTTTGCATGTTGATACTCTAAAATAGGTTTATGTAGCAATTAATAATGATGAATGAATGAATTATGCCGAGCATAGCCTTTATTTGCTTTATTTCTACTGAAACATGGCAGGCATATATATGTACCTCCACCCGGATTTGAACCCGTGTCGCCAGATTAGACGGCAAGCGCACTAACCACTGAGCTACGGAGGCACATTTTATTAGGCATGCTGTTTGTTAGATTACAAGATATAATTAGTTTCAAACTTAAGCATAATGTATTAATATCCACCTTCCTTGGTTCATCAAAATATAAATGTTACGGATGCCATTGCTATGAAAGTAAGCCGTGATATTGTTAAGAATAATTGTTACATCTTAAGCATTTTCCTCATAATTGATTGCATCTTTAAACATAAAAAACCAATTGTTAAGCTATTATAACTTAATACTTAAAATTAATATAAAATGTTTATACTCAAATTATGTAGCATTGTTTCTACAGGTGCATGTTTAAACTAGAAACAAATGTACGCACGCTATGCGCCAATGTGTATATATGTATGTGTTATAGGTAAGTAAAATCTTATTTGGAAAATCGTTAATAAGTTAATGGGATTTAAACAATGGTGTAAGTCGGGTTATTGAAAGCATCATAAATTTTTACTTCAGCTAAATAACCAGGTACTCGGCATGCTCACATTCATATTCACATTCTTATAATTGGCTTTTGTTTCATACATAGTTTACGTGTATAATATAACATGTAATGGTGATATTATCAAACAATATTTACTTTTCTGTATCCAATGTGCATAATTGATGCGTGTATTTGTGTTTCCAATAATACCCTCGTCATGACGTTGTGTTGCATATGTCACTCGTTGTTATTCCAACCAATTAAGATTCTCATGCCTCTGGAAATCACTATAACAAGTGAACGTATTTTTCTCCCAATCATTTTAAATTCCCACCATTAAATACAAACAATAAAAACAGACGTGTACACATCTATAACAATTACAATCAAACGTATATGGTTGAAACTCTTAGAATATTTTTATCAACACTTCAAAGAACCTAACGAGGGAGTAGTTAACTTACGTTTATCATGACATCTTTATGGTGCCGGTTATGTAAAGTTGTTCCTCTTACAAATGTATCTAGATGCTTACTGGGAGAAGTTATTTTATTGCAACATTTTATGTATTTCACCTACTTACCTTTTCGCACAGCTTTGCGTATCAGATGGAAAATGGCATCAGTGGCTTTGAAGGGACCATGCGGGTCATAAGTGTGACCTCACATGATATTGTAATTTAACTCCTGCTAAATGCTAACACATTGACATGATTTGTTTTACGAAGCTTGCACGTTGTATTCTGGTACAATAAATCTGTTAACATCAAGATGATAATAAACAAGAAAACAATATGTGAAAAGGTCTTAGAATGAGGAGAACCGGTGAAGTTCACGTGGAAAGTTCAAAACACCAATGAAAATTCCTTCAATGTGAAATGTCTTAAAGATAATACAATCACCGTACATCACAACGTTTGACTAACACCTGCGATGATAAAATGGATTATCACAGTGTTCCAGCTGTAATTTCGTAGTAAAATCTTCTTCAAGCTACTTGTTTTTCTGTTAATGTAACATTTGTCATATGTTAATGATTATTGGGAGATTATAACCTATTATAAGCCACACAATGTCGGCTCGGCTATCAACAAAAAGATCAACTCCTACGCTTTACATTTCACACAACTACATATTTGTAATACATTGCAATTATAGAAGCATTACAATTAAACGGTGTTTTTATAAAAAATATAATGTTAAGTAGACAACTAGTCTGAAACAAGTCGTTAACTGAATATACACATGTGGTAGTCAGTGTTCGTCAGCTCAGGTATGTGATAATTTATCAAATCGTCGGAAAGGTCCTGGTATGTTTCAGTGATCATAAATGGACATTTGATCATTGAATGTTAAGCATACGTATATTAGAGCATGCATAGTCAGCTCCGTTCTGAGTGCACATTGTTTCCGTTCTACGTACACATAGTTTGAAGTCCGCTGTTGTTTTTTGTTCTTACATTTGGCTAAATCCAACGGAAACTCGTTGATTTGGACTAATGCATTTCTGTTTCATGTTTTATTGCACACCATATTATTATCAATCCTTATTCAATTATCTTAATTACATTTTATTCTAACACGTCCTGCTGGCACGCAATATTTTTTAATTACATTGTTTTATTTGCACGTTGTCCGAAATGAGTGATTCGTTAATCACGCTGAAATAGTTACGGGTTTAGACATAACAATCAATATCGAAAATCAATGTATACTTCGATTAGTTTGGTAATATGTGGTATTGTTTTCTTATTCACAACTGAACCAAACCATGGAAGACAGTACACTCCAGTTTGTGCCGTGCAATTTCTAGTTTGTACCAGACGTACTATAACCAAGTACATCGGGAACTAGACACATATTGATATGACCCTTTTCCACTCAGTGTTGACAAACTTTAATACGCCCCATGCATCCCCATAGCGTACTAGCTTCCTTTGTAAAACGAAGCTACAAACTGCATTATCAAATCGCAAGTACATTTTATTATGCAATTGTGTTGCTATTTAGGATTACCCACTTTGATTTTCCTGTTTAAATAACGCTATTTGAATGTGTCTTAACATTATGTTTATGAGTTGTAAAGTTCGCAATCGACTGGTAGCAAACTCTTGCTCCATGTCTTGATATCGAATCTGTTGTAAAAAGTCAACATAAGATACAATGTATCAGATAAGCACTTGAAAACGACATGCATCGTCATTGTGTTATTGGTTTCAAATAGCGACTGTATCGTTTTGAAACAGTTTAATGTGGATTGTGACTGAACTATTGTGACGCTAAATATTAATATTATGCATTTTACTTTTGCCCATAGTTAGCTTTAAACCTTAGGTGTATTCAATAATTTAGTAGTTCATGTTGATAGCTCGACAAAAATACTAATTAAGTTTTAATATCATCTTCATTTACCATGACTAAACAACAGAAATGTTAATATCCCATAATGCATTCCTCTAGTTCCAATGTTTTAATACTTGTCTAGTCATGTGGTTTATATAGTTAATAATAGCTTGTTATTTAACGGTGATTAATGTTGCATGTTAATACTATAAAAATGCTAAGCATAACAATAACTAATATAAAGCATGCTGTGCATTAGATTGCAAGACATAATTAGTGTTCAACTTAAGCACAATGCATTAATATCCACCTTCATTGTTTAATCAAAGTATAAATGTTTTGAATGTCATGAATAAATTAACACTCTGTTATTCTGGCGCTGGTGTAAGCCTTGATATTGTAAAGAGTAGCAGTTAAATTTTAAGCATATTCCGCACAATTGATTGCATCATAAATTATCAAAATCCACTTGTTAAGCAATTATAACCAAACATGTGTTGTATTAAAGATCGCTTTGAAGATTTACCTACACTAAACAACCTACAACTGTTATGATGGATTAAATATAAAATGTTGATACTCAATTTATGTGGCATTGTTCCTGCAATTGGATCTTTAAACATATA
This sequence comes from Spisula subtruncata, assembly GCA_963678985.1. Taxonomy (NCBI): domain Eukaryota; kingdom Metazoa; phylum Mollusca; class Bivalvia; order Venerida; family Mactridae; genus Spisula; species Spisula subtruncata. Next base: position 26,028,345 of record OY787669.1, on the reverse strand, counting down.
GTTAAACAAAGCGCCAAGGTGTTATAGGTAAACTTGTGCATTAATTTCATTTTTTTTAAATCTCGTTAAAATTATGAAATTTATACAAATGGTGTAATTCGGGTTACGGAAATCAGAAGCGCAAGAATGTGGTAGTTTATCAAATCATCGGAAGGGTCTTAATATGTAACCTGTGATCGTAAATTGACATTTGAACATTAATTGTTAAGCATATATTAGAGCTTGTCCGCTCCGTTCTAGGAGCGCAATGTTTGAAGTTTTGAAGTTTGAAGACCGCTGTTGCTGTGTGTTCTTGCATTTTGTTAGATTTATCTTCAACTCCTTGATTTGGACTAATGCATTTCTGTTTCATGTGTTATTGCACACCATATTTAATTCAATTATCTTAATTACATTTTATTATAGCACGTCCTGCTGGCACGCTATACGTTTTAATTACACTTTTCGAATTGCATGTTGTCAGGAATGAGTGATTCTTAAATCGCTCTGAAATAGTTAATTGAAATTATTAATTACAATTGTGAATTACGATCTTGTTTTTGTGTGTTTGTGTGGCAAATACAAGTTCACCCGGTAAATCATACCATCAATTACATGATCACCAATCAAATACGTGTGGATTCAAGTCATTCTTACTGTTTTGATTGTCAAAACTGCAGAATAAAGCATGATTTGCTGGTAGAAGCAGGATAAAGAAAACATCGTTCTATTTCAAAGTATTCCTAAAGCGATGATTTATCATTTCGCAGATTTTAGTGTGGTGATTCGATCACCCGAGGACATCACCTGGATCAAGTCATAGCAACGCCTCGTTTGGTCACATGAGGTCACCGTTTCGGCATATCTTTATGAAACTAGGTTGTCCAACTGGTTATTTATTGGACTAATTAAGTTAAGTGTTATCTTCCCTGACCTATATTCTCATATCTTTTTGCATGTCTTATAATTATACATATACACTGAGCGGCAATGAAAACTCAACACTTTTCAAATTGAATATTTATGTAATCTGTTAACTTATAAACTTGAAATTTTGTATGCTCACTTCGATATATATTATCTACAGAATTTAGTCGTTTCCGTTAAAAAACTTTAAAAATCACTCGTCCATAGCGGAATTGCCTTAAACCGCATTTTCACGCGTGCAGATAGATGGCTAGAGCATTTTGAAGAATATGGATGAATTAGTCGGAAAAACTAAATTACTAGTAGAAAACATGATGCATATGTCAAAGGAAGACTCCGAATGATCGGTCGTTATGCTAAATTGTGGGGTATCCGTACTAAAAATCAAAGTTTCGTTGATTTAAATTACCGAAGTCATTATTTTATTTATGTGCATCTATTATACCAAAAATTAACTGTAACATGTGAATTTGTATATGAAACAGGTATAAAGCAAAACAGATGAGAAACACAAATTTGACTTGAAAATGGGCAGTTTTAATTTGCCAGTTATATCATATATACCAGTTTAACATATCTTGGCGAAAACAAACCGCCACAAAAGGGGTGCTAATGATTACGTAGTTGAAATGGGACCCAGCGCCCAGACATTTAACACAACTTTGAATACATAAACACCTGTTTAAGTCGAGTGCGACAACTCTTTGATAATTATCCTCACGTTTTTAGATTAATAACCAAACTTTTACACTAACTTGTATTACTGGATGTTACTGAACTAGTATACATGCTCAAAATATGATGTCCAATAATATTCAGACGTAAATTGTGTTTTGAAAATTAAGCATGCAATTTAAAAGCGCATTTTCTCCATTGAGTGCAATAATCAGTCTTAAAGAAATACGTATAGCATTCACGCAATTTATTGCCAGTTACAAATGGTGATACCTTCACCATCCATGGGACAAATTTAATACAATTTTAATAATATCAAAGCGAGCAGTTCCGAATATGCGTTTGGAGGCGCAAGATTCGAAGTAGTGTTATGAAGAAACTGGCAAGTTAATTATTTAATCAATTTATTACTCCACGATAATCTCCCTTTGACCATAGAAAATAGAACATGATTATAATTGACCATGTTTTCATTATTGTAGTGGTTGTGCGAATAATAGTGTACAGGTCCCTTACAAGTACATGAAGTTCACATAGCCCTTCTTCAACAACGGAACAGCATCACACAAGCATTCAATAAACGTTCTATACGATTAATACGTTGTAGATGATTCGAAGTGATACTCATGTGTCACTTGCATATATCTATTCTATGACAACATTTCACGATGCTTAAATACTTATCAAATGTGTTATGCTGTTGCGTTTTTATTGCCGCTTAGTGTATGTAAATATTAATGTATAGGTCGTTTGGTGTTCTCAATTTGTTTCTACTGCCCATGAATTAGCACCGAAACAACTTAAATTAGATAAGGTATGACTATAACAGACATAATTACAGACTTAAAACAAGGTTATTCTTTTGAAACTAATTACATGCCATTATCGTTACCATGTATTATTTTTTCATATTGATTTAATAACCATAACCATTAGATATGACCTTACACGTATCATACTCTACTTTATTCATGTTAGTCTGGTGTTTAAGGAAATCCCGGGTATTAATTAATGGATAGAATTTCCACAAAACTGATTGTGTATTATATCATCAAATATAAGTTAATAGAGTAGTTATATCATAAGGAAAAAACAAACTTATATTTGAACGTTATATAGGGCATGCCTAAACGATGTTGTAAACTGTTTTTGAAGGTATGCCTTAGTTTTATTTTGTTTAATTCCAAGCATTGTTCACATAATTGATTGGGTATAAAATACTATTTCATACGTCATGAGTATTATAGCATTATCATTATTGATATTAACTCTCACTATGAATGGTACATTATACAAAATAGCAGACAATTATTTATTCTAAACAGTTGAGTGAGCGTGTGTAGTCGATCTTGAACTTTGATTGCTCGGAATTAAGGCCAAAGAAATTATCCCGCAATGGAATGGTATTTAAGAAACCGAACATGTTGCAGATGCAGGGCTTTTGGTTAGTTTTTTAATCATCTAACGCGATAAGGATTTTATTGAGCACAAACTGATAGTTGGATAAATCTACTACCCGTACGTTTACTTAAGACTAATCGCCAGATAGGGTGCACGCTACATATCGCTTTGAAGCAGCTGCTGACACGTGTATGCTTGAATATAACAGTAACAATTTGTTGACATTATCGGTGGCTGAATAACTGTGTGTGAATTGTATCTCGGTTTAATTCTTCGTACTTGTAACTGCTGCATTAAGCATACAATTTTCATTCATCGTTATGTATTTCTACTATACATGTATACCGTATTGTTCCAAACAGTAAAGCTGCAGCATTCTATTGATATGATCATAAAAAATCTTAGCGATTTCTTTACCAATCGTGTCAACTTTCCTACATCAAATTAAATCAATAAAAACAGACACATTTATTTATCACAATTCAACTTAACAATAGATGAACAAAACACTCTTGTTGGAATCATTTCATTAACGTTTCAATTTTTCGAAGGAGACTTTTATTTGAATATATGTTATATTGAGTTGTTTCTGAACCTGTTACACTGTATGTAATTATTTTGTCATACTCAGTGTACAATGCATACATAGCTCGTATTATAATTCAATACGTCATCGTAACGAAGTTTAGATCAATTAACTTGAAACATGTAATGTAGCTTGTATGGCAAATTTATGTGCGTAAAATATTTCACAGCAGTGCGATAATATGAGTCATTCATTATTGAAACAAAGGCATTTATTACATAAGATACATATTATTGTTATCCGACGATACATCTTATGTTGTGTCGTCGGATAACAATAACATGTATCTTATGTAATAAAGGCCTTTGTTGCAATAATGAATGGATATCATTATTCGTTTACTTGCTTACTTCGCCTATTTCAAAACATTATTACGTACTACGCTAAGTATAAGTTTATATAAACCGACTTGGCTGCATTACTTAGCGACTACTAAAACAGTTAATTATGCTTGTAGATCACTTAAAGACATATAAAGGGAATATAATGCTCCATTTTTTTTTACATTATTGCATCATTATGTGTACATGTATATAAATATATATTATTTCTAAATAAAGGCTAGATAATCTGGCACCATTTGTTAAGAATGCCTACCAGGAGCCATTGCACTTCAATTACACTTAGATTATCAGAATTAAGAAAATGGAACGTAACAATGAAATGCAATATTCTTATCATCTTTGAAAATTGCAAAATCAAGTCACATACAATGAGCATAATTGTCCCATTGTGAAGATTATTGAATGTGAAGCACGTGTAATTATATATAAAATCTGGCAATTGTCGTGGTATCATCAAACGCTTCAATACGTCTAACTAACATAAAACAATGTCACAAATGATTTACGTTTTTATTAAACATGGTGCCATAAAATCCTACAAATACAGAACATTTGATGAAGCAGTAAATCATACAAATTAAATGTGAGTGCAGTGACTGTGTAACAGTATTTAGACAAAAATAATACCTAATAAGTTAAATGCATCCTCTCACAGAGATTGATATAATCTATTATATGATGAGATAAAGCAATCATGTGCCGCGCATTTTATTGATGCAATTTATAAATATAATTTTAATGAACTTCCGTCATGCATTATTCATTTCGGTGTAAAAGTGTGCACTGGCTGGCATAGTACGAATATTGCAGAGGCTTATTATGGAACACATAATCGGTGGAAAAATCTTCTTTCCATACAACTAGTAGTGTACAGTGATCATACACAGTTTGTGGGGTATTTAACGTTATTATCTTTATTATGACGACCTAACGTACGAATTCAAAGCTCTACATATGTGTGGAATAAATTAGTAAGGTATCTAATTATGCTACTGGATGGTCTTATGTTTTCGGGTTATCGAAACTTTAAGAATTAAATTTGATTTTATGAACTATTGAATTTATTAAATATATGTTTTTGAAACTCGCTAGTTGAAAGGAACAAGTCTCGCGTCATATAATTCCACTTGATTGGTTCCATAGACTGAATTATTATACAACCTTTATTCAATAGTCTTTAAATATTGTTACCATGGATCTGATGATTTCCATTATTGTAATAGAGAGACATCATCCTGTCAGAGAAACATAAAGCATTTCTAAATTAGTTTATTGTTGTAAGAGATTGAATCAGTTCAATGTAAACCGTGTTTCGTGACTTCACATTTGTCTATCGTCTTGACAGAACGGAATTATTTAGATATTGTAAAGCATTGTTAGTGATGTTCCTAAGTAACATACTTACGTTGGCGGGCTCATTTAAGCATAAAAATGACGTATCGTGAATTCGTTTAAAAACGATACTACTGCTGCTGAAAATTACGAAATCTAGTAAAGGGAACGAAACTATTATGTTGCTAAATTTACACGTCATACTTATTTTGAAAATATGTTTCATTTCTGATTTTATTGATGTCGTACTTTCGTATTTGTGTCATTGTAACGTTTAGTAATGCATCAATTATAGTGGCAATCCTGTAGAAATTAACGAATTAATTTGAAACTGGAATTTAAATATCGCTCAAATACGTTCGTATATCATAATCGCTGTAGTTGAGGTACAAAATATGAGAAAATCACTTGCTAACGTTTAATTAATTCCCCAAAGAGGGTTTTAGTTAACACTTAAATACCGGTTAGACGTTTAAAAGCAGAATGCTGTTGTTTAAATGCAGTGCTTGATACTAATTGATTATGTAGGAGGTGGTAGTGTCAGTGTGTGTTTCATTATATCACTTAGCCTTAATTGTATTTCATCTGCCTTTGATATGAAGTACTTATGGTACATTGAAAAAATAACTTTAATGGCATTAACGTGTTAGGAACGCTTATGAATCTGTGGTGTGTTGTATCATTACACCGCCTCTTCGGATATATTACTCGTGGTTGAGACAGCTTAATTGTAAACTTATGTATAGGTAAATACCAAATCGTTGTGAAAGAATAATTATGCAGCTTGTAGTACAAAATGTATGTAGTGAATGCCTGATTTATCTCTGCATGCTTTGCAAATGAGGTACTGTTAATTCTTTCCAACATCTATTCTAATATATTATAGAAACAAGCTATGAGCAATTGTTTATGTCCTTAATTTCTGAAAGATATATATAAGATAAGCAAATCACATATGCATATAAAACTACAAATATAATGACATACACCGTCAATTACGAGTATATAACATATCCATGCTCTTATATTACATGCATAGTAAGTATAGCATGTGCTCGAATAGAAGATATATAAATAACGTGGAAAACATTAAATGCATTTTATTTCAATACATCATATGCATGTAATTAGATAACTACCAAATGGACCAGGTATTAATTCATCCCGAAATAACTGCCATTTTACCAAGAATAAATAGATGGCATAGCATATATGCTGCGTTAGCAATCACTATAATGTACAATTTTGGTAACATGGAGACAGGCTTCCAAAGCAACACTAATCAGATATCATTTTACACTTACGTGATGCCATTTTGTCTCTAGCTTGTGTAATATATCAACAAATGTGTTCCGAAATGAACGGGAGGTTTCTCTTTAAACGAAATAAATATGTTAGGGCAGGCCAATTTTCGGATCCAATGTTTTAATATTATGTTCACCGGAGCTATATCATAAGCAAGTTTCGTAAATTCATACAAAAAATGGTCTGCATATAAGTTTCGTTGTGTCATTCGTACATTTGTATCGAAATATATGGTAGCCGGTACCGAATGATGTTATTGTAGATGGACAGTATGAGCTTACCTATACATATGATTTCCTACTTTCGGGCATTTGTGTATCCATTTTCTTGACCAGTCACTGCCGAATGCATCCGAAACGGTTTTAAAACTTGAATATTCTTGAATTGAAACATGTTCGCTATTGTCTGAGACATTTATGAATATGATTGTTTCTGTTTTTGTATGAATATACAGTCAATAAACAACCAGTACATGCACCGTTGGCTAGATATTCCAGACATTGTGTCAGTGTTTAGTTGGCATTGTGTGTATTCTCGTGATATACTCCATGAAAATAATTTGAACGAAACAGCTACTGATCGCATAAAGCAGGTTCAATGTTCAGATGACATTGATGAACAACCTACGTTGCGTGATGAATTCAGCGTTAGTGCAAATCATAATAGCAAAACGGACAAAGATAGTTACACTCGAACAATGTACAAATTCCTAGGATTGTATGAAATTGGCCCGTATATAAAATACGAAAAGGATATTTTATTACGTTTTTGTGCCTTAAGTTTATAAAATAAAACGCAAGGGTATATCGTCAGCCTCGACTGAACTGACATATGGCTAGATGTTATTTTTACGTTGATACCCTTATGTTAACATTCTATCAAACATGCACATTCGAGTATTTATTGTCAAAATATAGACGTCTATGAATTCATCTTAGAACACAAAACGGGTCTGAACCACTACATACAATATGTGTTCCTATACTTTTAGACAAGAATTGTTCTTCGTCTTCCAGTTGATAAGGTTGATTACAGTCTGTTCACTTAAACTTTGTTTGTTTTCTATTACAGGACATAAGTGTATTTACGAAGACTTAAACACTTGTTAACACAGATAAGGTGAGTGTTTTATTAAATGTTAGATTATTTAGTTACACGTTAGTGATAGCATAAGGAAGCGGCAAAATAAGGGACATTTTGATTATCTGTCATGAAAATGAACACAATTAAAAAAGTAGTTGTATCTTTACATAATTATATAACACTTAGTTACAACATGTACATCTTCATTTAGATATGAAAGGAAGTACGTCATTGACTGATGCTAATAGGTCATATATTACGTCAAATGTCATGTTCTCCACACTATCTATAAATAATATGTTTGATGTTTACTGACGTTTGAGATCTATATAGAATGACCTATTGTTACAATAACTATATGAGTAGCTGCACCATCCAACATCAATACCCATAGGAGTCATAACGATATTCTATTATATGTTCCTGGTAGTTCTAAAAATGTGAAATGCCCTCAGCGACATGATGTCATAGAAGTATTACACTTTCATTCATCATTTTGATTAATCAACGATATGGGCATGGCAGTACTCAATATAACTTATAGACATGTTATTTCATCCATAGCCATTATACAATGTATATGTTTGCACTTGTATACATTGTTTAAAATGACTATATTAATTCAGTTGTCTCAAGTATGTATGTATCTAATTAATGACGTATGCTTCATCAAGCCAATGACTGACAAATGGGCTTGTGTCTACAAGATATTAATCCCAAACGGTTACCGGATGTGCTTGTTTGTAAGAATACCACATGCTACATTTGTTAAGGAACGAGGCACAACGACGGTAAAACAGTACAACAGGACAATACACCATATGAGACATTATTGCACTTGCATCTCCGGGGACAGTTTTCCGACGACAACTGCAGTGTTTCCTTTTTAGTAGCGACTAATGAAATTGTCTGTACAATGAATATTGGCAATGTATCATACTATAGAATAAGATGCATTCTATCATATGCGTCTTACACTTAAACTTCATGGACCCTATCTTATAAGTTTGCTGTTATATAACTTCCCGCGTTGCGAAGAAAATCGCACAAACCACCTTTTTATGACGTAATTGATAACTTCAGGTATATGTGCTTGTTACATTTTGGGTGCGTATAATAAACCAGAGCTATATGTACATATATTTTGGCGAAGACCGAACATCCCGAAATTTATAGAACTATTCTCGTCCACAAATCATTCTACGATAAAGCAACTATTCATCTATACATTTAAAAGTTTTGAAAGGCGAGACAGGTTGTATTATTTTAACTTACTTTTCTCCAAACATATACTGCTAAATGCAATCTACTACCCAGTTTATGTCACTATCCTTGCTATATTATGTTAATATTGTCTTATTTATTATTACACTGACCGGAACATATCAACTATGTTTATCAATACATTGTAGTATTTTGCGAGATTGCTTACCTAATACCCAATAATCTCTGTCTGTACGGGTTTCTGTACTCATTATAAGTATAGTTTATATTGCTAAAACAACAATTTAAATATATATTAAAGAGTTGGTTAGGTACCGCTTAAGCAACCCCGTGCAATACGATACTGTTTGTACTATGTACATAACATTATATTCTGACATACTATGTTATTTGTAACATGTTTGTAATTGTTTGTAATTATTACTTGTAATTATATTATATGTGATTCATGGGCCAATGGCCTAAAATCTTGAAATAAACTACATATACATGTATTAATTACCCACGTGACTATCGATTATTATAAAATCAGACAATTGGCGGATATTTTGTATATGAAGCAGGACCCAACTATATTGATACTTGGCAAATATTTATACATTACTTTAAATTTGCTTTCTTACTTTTAGACGTTCTACGTCTTTAATCGAAGTTTTAATGAACGTGTTGGTTTGGTAACCTTTGAATAAACCATAATGTGTAATCCATTCCATGTTAATGATGTATCGTTTTATACTCACACAACGTGTATTATCGAGTTGGTGTCAAATTCATTCATTCACCTTTGGGCATTGTAGTTATTTTCATTTCGTTGCAAACATTTAACTCCAATGAACTCAATATGCCATGTCTCTGTCCGACTCATTTATGTTAAATGCGAATCCGATTTCAATTTTTTGAAATATAAAACGTACGATAGGAGACAACGATGCTTTTATTCAAACCAACACATCACTTTCATCCCCATGGTTCTATAAGATACTCCCATTCTATCAAGTATTGAAAGCAGCGTGTTTGTTTCAAATCATGCATATCGGATTTTTCAAATTCAAAACTAAATGCTAAGATGAACTACAAAGCGGTTTAACCGCTCGTCCAATCCAATATATTCAGGTCAATAGTTTGTTTGAAGGATGTTTTACATGTAAAGTGAACGATTTCTTTACACTACTGCCGTTATGCGAATATCTTTCCTGAACAAGGAAATAACTGATTTGTCTATTGTTCAATTTTCTATTCATCCTAAAAATGGTACGTTATGTATTTAAACCATGGTGCTATTGCTAGTAAACATATATTTTATTGACATGACATGAGCTGCTGAATGTCAAAAAGTATTTTTCAAAAATAAATTAAAGATTAGGTACAACTGAGTATTTAATGTTATACGACATGTATACGTAATCTAATAAGAATTCGATTTGCTTCTCCAGACTCGAATCAATAAGACCTATCTTTTCTCTTGGCTACGTTTGACAATCATATTTACTCCAAACAAATGAACATACCTGTTCATGCGCAATCAAGAATCTTTGGATTCGGCCTTAAAAAGACTGAAGCAACCTTTTAAACTCACGAGTCAATATGTTATACTAATTTCTACATATCATGCAACTTAAACTATCGGCGTAAAGCAGATAAGAGGAAACCGGACAGGGAAGGCAGCATTCAATCTAACCAGTCAAAACTTCATGCTTGGGTACGGCATATTGCGTTACCTTATAGTTCACGACCAGCTATTTGTACGTTGTGGGAATGTACATGTACATTCTTAGGAATTTAAGATCATGCTAATTGACGCAATAAAATTGCCTCATGCTGAAATCCAATCGAGTTGCGCGTAGTTAAGACAAAATGTAGAACGTTAACAACATTTGACAGAAATTATTTCAAATTAAAAACACTTTTCGACAATGAGTCTCAATTATCAAGTATAATAATGATTGTCTGCATTAATTACATGGTGGACTTAGAACATGCCCTCAAAAAATCAATCGAAATAATGTTGGTTAGTGTCCAATATATGTTTAGAGTAGCAAATGGTATTACATGTAGTTACATTGTATGCCTGAAGTAATCGTTTGGCAGCTTGAAATTACATTTGTATCACGCAATCAGCATGTGTTGGATAAAATAAGTTACCGAACAAATTAATGCCCGGTAGTGAAATTTCACACAGAAAACATCACTGTCTAAGGTATAACCTGTTCAATTTGATACTAATACAAATGAATAGCATAAATCACGAAATGTAAAATATTCGGTCTCGGAAAATATTCATTATCTTGTAATAGTCTGCTTAGGTTGGTCCCAGACCCTTATATACAATGTAGTAATGTTTGAGAATAACATTCGCGTAGTTACCTGCATAACCATAACCATATTAACACAAATGGTCAAGCAAGGAATACCCACAAAAAACCCACATAACATAATCACATATAATCAACTCTCATTATCTCGAATTTTACGTGACTGTGAAAAATACTTTTTTCTCCGGTCAAGTCATCGTACGGGCCCTATCGTGTGCTGGAATTGCTCGTGTTTTTTTAGAAAATTCCTCCTCGTACATTAAGTTCTATCTACGTTTATCTTATTGACATGGCACATGTTCTAGCTTTAACATTGTTAAGGCAGTCGATAGAATGAAATATGAACATTTCAGTAAGTTTGCGAGGGATTTTTATTTAGTTATTTTCTTCCGCCGAAATCCATCGCGTCGAGGGGTTCCCTGTTGTAATAGTTTAAACAACTCGCTGCTTCTCAGGACAAGAACGTGGAACAAAAATATTATTTTGACGTCAAGTCGAATGAAGCTTGGATTGATGTATATGTTCCTAGATAAGTATTGTTATTTAACAACGAAGTTTAATAAATGACATGGTTAAAACCTGAATGTACATAAAACATGGCTTATATCAATGTGGTTCATGTGTTTTATGGTGAATTAAGTACGAGGGTAACAACCCAATAATGGGCACATTAAATCATGGAGGTTGTTTTAGTATCTGGCTAATGACATGCTTGAAATGGAATCACGGTAGATGTTCTGCTGTGTGTGGCTATACGTACTCTTGACAAATGGAGCTCAAATGAAATGGGACAAGTCAATTTACCACACCGTCCTTGAGAGACAAATAACATAAACTGCATGGATATCAATCCAGGATGTATGCCCCGTAACCAAACGTGTTTGTGGTTTGTTGGTTTGTATAGTTTGTATCAGATTTTGTATAGTTTCGACACACCTACAGTGAATTTTATTATTTTGTTATGTCGGTTTTGTTGGCGCTTTATCCGTCTATCTTGTCAGCTTTCACCACACTCTAATTTCCACATTCCATTCACAGTAATTAGACCAAACACGATACCAAACGGCACCGACCGATGATATCTTTATATAAAATACATGTGTTTATAATTTGTCATGGCGGTATAAGCCCCCTGGGCATCAATTTCTTATTATGACTCGCACAACGATGGGATTGGTACCAATCTCACGATAATATTTACTAGAAAACAATCAAAATTTATCAGATATATATAATACCGAAATAACAGCTTCATAAATAAACACTGCCTGAAATGCTTCCTCACAATATCGAGTGAGCGCACATAAAGGCTATGAGGCTATGTGTAACTTGACTTACATGATTTAGCAGTGATATGTTTTAGTATCATGGGGATTTCGGAATATACATAGAGGCAATTTCAATGTCGGCAACGAATATGACATACATATGCTTTTATCGTAACATTAAATCACATCAAGCATAAACTGAAACTCATCTTTTGGGAATTGGGATGATTTTGTTGTTTTTCCCGCTTAGTAGAAACAATGTCATCAATGGTATGATGAGGTCATCATGATTGGGTTCTCTGTTGATATGGACATTTCTGACATTTATTTATTAATTTTTGATACTGGTTCAAACTCATTAGATGAAAGTGTGTCCAATGCTCATATAAACATAAATTATTTAAACGCATAAAATTATGTTTATTAGGTGTCGTGAAGCCTTAAATAGAGGACATCAATGAAAACCGGAAGCAAAAGGTGTAAATGGTCTGGTTAATGACAACATTGTTTTATCACTACGATTCCGAGAATCAAAAACTTCCAATAACTGTTACGGTGCAGTATCAATTACATGGATACAATAAACATCATAGAAACCTTAACCTGACTTTATGTTCAGATGATAATTTAGTATAACTGATAAGTCATGATATATTGTCCAATGCTCTTATGGTGTCAGTATCGCTCGATTTCTTTCATAAATTTATAGTTATTTGGTCCTGCAACAAGCTGAAATTGATAGGTTGAATCATGAAGTGTGTCGTTAGCGATATAGAAATAAATCTATTCAATTGATTTAGTAATTAACTAACGAATAACGAAGTTACGTTATGAACAAAGTATGCAAGATGTGTTAGGAAATGGCTTTAGTTTATTGTAATTGATCGACTAGTGTACTATATCTTGTACATTTGCAATGTTGATGCTACTTTAGATTTATTTACCTATTTTGATTTTACATTTTATGAAAAGCTGTAGAAATGTGTTTAATCATTATGTTTATGACTTGTAAGTTTGCCAACGACTGGTTGCACAATTGTGTTTGGTGTTTTACGACGCGCGCTTACGATAACTAATCTGTTGTTAAACGTCGAAATAAGATATCAGATAAGCACTTGAAAACGACGCATACAATGCGACTGTGTAATGGGTTGTAAATATTAATGATATAGCTTTCAATTGTTTGTTGGTGATTTGTGACTGAACTAATGCGCGGCGCAATATTCATATTAATATGCAATTGATTGACAACAAATTCAAATTCCAGTACCGAATGCACCGATAAGTACAATAGTTACCCCTTAAACGTTATGTTATGTTTTTTTTTAAATTGCCTCTAAATTAACCCTGACTTAATCAAACCAATGTAAATGCATAACACAGTTCACCAAATAACAAGCCGATATGACAGTTAAGGTGTCATCAATAGTTAACATTGATAACCACCGTACAGAACATCAGTACTTAATGAAAGTCGAAAATACTGTACGAGATGCGCCGTTATGCAGTTTATCTCCCGTATTTTAGTACCGTTTTCATGAGGTATTCACTCTAGGTCCGATGTTTGGTATTTAATCGTTATTAATTTTGCATGTTGATATTATAAAATAGGTTAATGTGACAATTATTAATATTAAGCATACTGTGTGTTAGATTACAAGATATAATTAGTTTCCAACTTAAGCATTATGTATTAATATCCACCTTCATTTGTTCATCAAAATATAAATGTTACGGATGCCATTACTCTGAAAGTAAGCCGTGATATTGTTAGGAATAATTGTTACTTCTTAAGCATTTTCCTCATAATTGATTGCATCTTAAAACATCAAAAATCAATTGTTAAGCTATTATAACTTAATACTTAAGATTAACATAAAATGTTAATACTCAAATTATGTAGTATTGTTTCTACAAGTGCATGTTTAAACAAAATACATAAACTAAGCGCCAATGTGTTATAGGTAAGTAAAATATTATTTGGAAAATCGTTAATAAGTTATTGGGATTTAAATAATTGTGTACGTGTAAGTCGGGTAACTGAAAGAATCATGAATGTTTACTTCAGCTAAATAACCAGGTACTCGGCATGCTGACATTCATATTCACATTCTTAGAATTGGCTGCTGTTTCATACATAGTTTACGTGTATAATATAACATGTAATAGTGATCTTATCCAACAATATTGACGTTTCTGTATCCAATGTGCATAATTGATGCGTGTATTGGTGTATCCAGCAACTCCCTCGTCATGACGTTGTGTTGCATATGCCACTTGTAGTTATTCCAACCAATTAAGATACGCATGCCTCTGGAAATCAATTTAACAAGTGAACTCATTTTTTTCTCTCAATCATTTTAAAATACATTCATTAAATATAAACAATAAATACAGACGTACACATTTCTATAACATTTGCAAGCAAACGTAAATGGTCGAAATTCTTAAAATTAAAAGAATCTTAGGAGAAAGTAGTTAACTTGCGTTTATCATAACATCTTTACGGTGCTGGTTATATAAGGTTGTTCCTCTTATCTAGAAGTTTACTGGGACAAGTTATTTTATTGCAACATTTTATGTATTTCACCTACTTCATGTTTAAACAGCTTTTGCGTATTAGATGGAAAATGGTATCCGTGGCTTTGAAGTGACAATGCGCGTCATATAATGTGTGTGACCTCACACGAAAGTGTCATTTAACCCCTGCTAAATGCTAACACATTGACATGATTTGGTTTACGAAGCTTACACATTTTATTCTGGCACAATAAATGTGTAAACACCAAATTTATTCGATGTGAAATGTCTTAAAGATAATACAATCACCGTACATTACAACGTTTGACTAACACCTGCGATGATTAAATGGATTTTCAGAGTGTTCCAGCTATAATTTCGTAGTAAAATCTTCTCCAAGCTACTTGCGTTGCTGTTAATGTAAAATATGTCAGATGTTTTAAAATGACTATCTGGAGATCATAACCCAGTTTAAGCAACCCAATGTCGGCTTGGCGATCAACAAAAGAATCTACTCCTACGCTTTACATTTTACATGACTACATTTTTGTAAAATATTTCAATTATAGAAGCATTACAATTAAACTACACTTAAACGAATTTCAAATTGGCCACCCTAAAAAATATTATATCATCTGTTATATTATATCAATAAATCTTAGGCTGCGCTATTTGTTCATTCCATGCACTAATCTATCAATTTTCGGAAAGAAATGGCGTATTCATGTACAAAATCATCCATGCGTAACGGTTGGTCAAAATTGCTTTTTTGCACGTTGGCCTCGTGTACAGTTTGGAATAGAATCGTATTTGGTATGAATTTGTTCCCTGTTTATTGACTTTTCTTTAAACGCTATAATTTGTGAGAACGAGCCATGTGGAACGCGCTCTTGACGTCAGATGCATGCATACATTGATCGAAATTCTGATTGGCCACGGGTTTTTACAAATTAGTTTAAAAAAAATGCTTTTAGAAGATTAATAATAATCGAAACACCGATACTGTCCAGTTTTATTGATAGAAAATATGTTTCTCGCAGTAATTTGACCTCAACCGCACGTTATTATGAATATCGCTTTTTTCAAATGACGTTTTGACGTAAATGTCTGGTTTTTTATGCTGGTACATGTACTCGTCATTCTAACGACCTCAGCGCGCCCCATAAAACTTATTCTCGCCAGTATCAAAGCTTTTCATTAAGCCAATCGACAGAAAATGCATTTTGACTAATTTCAAAAATCAAACATGTCAGGCACGTGACCCATGTGCACGTAATGCATTTTGCTCTTATCGTTCCGCATGGATGATTTTATACATGCATGCGTAATTAATTTCTTGAAATCGAAAGATGAGTGAATGGAATGAAAATAACTACAATTTTAGAAATATTGATTGAATATATCGCATAATATAATATTTCATTGAGTGGCCAATTAGAAATTCGTTTAAGTGTATGGTTTAATGAAAACATAATGTTAAGTAGATATGTGACTGAATCATACGGTAGTCAGTGTTCGTCAGCACATGTATGTGATAATTTATCAAATTATCGGAAAGGTCTTAATATGTTTTCAGTGATCATAAATGGACATTTGATCAATTAAATGTTAAGCATACGTATATTAGAGCGTGTATAGTCAGCTCCGTTCTAATTGCACGATGTTCCCATTCTACGTACACATAGTTTGAAGACCGCTGTTGTTTTTTGTTCTTGCATTCGGTTAAATTTATCTGGAATTCATTGATTCGGACTAATGCAGTTTTGTTTCATGTGCTATTGCAGATTAGAATAAAATTCGATATTGTTTTCAAGTATGCCTTAAGCGACGTTTAATCATTTTGCAAGTGATTTGAAGTGATTTGTTTTTAAATTACATCATGAATGACACTGTGATCCACCAATTCCAAAAAACCGCATTTATCGCTTATTTTTGTGAAGTTTTGCCCCAAATTTAGCGAGTTTTGCACAATAGTCAGTAAGTAGGACCTCGACGTATTAAACATGACCTTCATACCTATATATCTCTGTGATTAATTATCAAATAAAATGAAAGATGACATTGTAGTCGACCGATTCCAACAATTCGCACTTTTCGTTGATACTTTTTAACAATTTAACCCCAAAATTATCGCATTTTGGGTAATAGCCGGTCAATACATGTTTGATATATTAAACTACTGGTAGCTCCCCACTCAAGTGATTGTATTATGAATATATCTATATATGAAGTTGTCGTGGACCGATTCCTAAAAGTCGCAATTTTCGTTTATACTTTTTAACAATTTAACCCCAAATTTAACGCATTATGAGTAAAAGTTGGTCAATATATTTTTGAAATATTAAACTATAGGTTACTACCTCCCCACCCAAGTGATTGTATTTCGAATAGATCGATATATAAAATTGAAGTGCACCGATTCCTAAAATTCGCAGTTTTCGTTTATGTTTTTTAACAATTTGACCCCAACATTATCGCAATTTGAGTAATAGCTGGTCAATAGATTTTTGATATGTTAAACTACAGATTACTACCTTCTCACCCAAGTGATTTTATTTCGAATAGATCGATATATGAAATTGTGGTGCACCGATTCCTAAAATTCGCACTTTTCGTTTCTATTTTTTAATGTTCTTACCCTAAAAAATACAATTTTACAAGATCGTATGTAGCTGGAATTTGTTTAATGTTATAAGACACCCATAATGTGATACGATTCAACAATAATAATGTATGTGTTTTTCCTGAGTAAAATGGTATATGTCTTGTTCTGTACATGGACAAAATATGTCGTAAAATTGCCTCTCAAAACACTGAAAAACACACATAAAATGTTGATTTTCATAATGACCTACATTGATCCCAGACTCACAACCATCGTTTTCCAATGCAAAATACCCCCTATTCAATACAAAACAGGTTGTGAAATGTTCTACCATGGGGAGGGGTATCCGATCAAAAAGCACCCCTCGGCCACTAGCCTATTCGTATTTGTGAATCATTAAACGAAAGAAAGATTTTATTGAGCAATAAGAGATAGTCAGATAAAGCAACCACCCGTACGATTATTTAAGACTAATTGCCAGATAGGTTGCATGTTATACATCGCTTTGTAGCTGCTTACACGTGCATGCTTAAATATGATAGTGTTGGTGATGCTATCGGTGAGTGAATATCATTATCATATTGTAGGCGTAAACTGTTTGTGACTTGTATCTCGTTTCAATACTTCGTTCTTTTAACTGCTCTATTAAGCATACACTGTACAATGTTAATTTCGTTGTTTGTGTATTTCCTACGTTTGTTTATCACAGAATTAATCTTGAATTAACTAAACGTTCTGCTTAAATTCGTTTAATCAACACTTCATCTATGCCAAGGCAGCCGTTAACGTTCGTTTTATATTGAGATGTATCTCTCTCTAATCTAGCAATTTAATATGATAATCGAAACTTTATTATTTTCACTTAACCTCATATACAAACATATTTCACATATTCGACATTAGTAGAATTAAGAGGTTTAAATACACCACCTGCGGCACATAGTGTTTATGGCTACACACTTAATAATCGTCGAATCCCTGTTTGTTTCTAAGAACATTGATCCGGAATGTTTGACGATAATAACTCCTTAGTCTAGAACAATGACTTAGTCCACATCAAGAAGGTAATGAACTAAACACATAAACATCTAGCAATTATTTCTAAGAGTCAACAAAATAGGCAGAGTTTCTGTGGAAAAGTTAATACTTTCAATGCAAAAGTACAAGATCTGAAATGCCGTACACTACACGATTGACTACATGTAACACTTGTAATTTTACATGCATTGCCAGCGAGTTATAACTTATTATTCCTAGCTTCTTCAAGCTATTTATTTGCTGTTATTGTAACATATTTCAGATGTGAACGATTATCGGGAGATCATAGCCTATCATAAGCCACCCATGTCGGCGATCGACATAACGACCAACACCTACAATTTCATGACTGCAATAACTAATTTTCTATTTTGAAGGCATTCTCCGTGGGTCGTGATGTTGTGAAATTTAATTCAGGTGTGTTATAGGGTTGCTCTGCAGTACATATAATAACCTTTTTGTATCTAGGAATAGAGGCGAGACACTTGCAAAGTGTACTGCTGAATAATAATAAACGTCTGTCATTTTCTCTAAATCGAAGATGCAACTATTTAAAATTTCCAAAAGTCACCAAAATATAGCACAGACAATCTTCACTAAATGTTGATAAAGTTTGTATCACAACTTTCCAAATACATAACCTACGAGACATACATGTACTCGTATGTAATAGTTATGAATAATCTGCGTTTAGTGTGCCAGAAAGCCATACTTTCCAATTGTATAATGTTTTGTGTAAAGAAGCAAACCACGTGTGTTTCGTAAGTTTCACTATCGTGTTTACTACATGTAATCATGGGATCCTTCAAATATTCGTGAATTTTTACAGTATATTGTTTTTTTGCCTTTGAGTAATACCGACATTTGTTTCGACCGATGTCTGACACATAATGATTTTTAATTAACGTTTTTACCTCACACGTTGTCAGGAGTTAGTGATTATAACGATTCAAAGAAACAATTAATCAAAATATCAATTACGTTTGTAAATGGCTGTGTTGTGTCCATCTGAATGCGCGGTAATTACACGTTCACCCACTGTGTAATGTGAAATAAATAACCGGATCGTTCACAAGATAACAGTAGTTACACGTCTTATTTCCTCTAATTTGTTTTAGAAGTATCTCCGATACTGCGATTTGTTTGTAATAACATGCTACTAGATACAAGTATTGTTATCTATCATGCATAGTACATTATTATATCATGTCTTATTCATCTCGACATATATATTTATTTCATGCAATATATGTATTTTGTCTTAATATTTGACTATTTGAAGTCATCATTATGACACTTGTATATACATGTAACTTGTATGACACCGTCTGTGTTATATCTGGTACTTGAAATCGTTATAACGACTTCACTTTCAAGAACGTTTGCGTCGTTTAAGATCGCATTTTGATCTGACTTGTAACAGATGCTACGTTCTAAAATATATACAGTATACAATGCTCATTCTGTAATACATGTGTTTCCTCATTGATTTATTAACTACATAATTCAACTTACTATGCTGCTGTTTAACTACAGACGACTTGTTTATAATTGGAATTGGTGATATAATGAATTTCATTTCAACCATTGATGTTATGATTATGTCTTACTCTGTCTACAATTCATACTTATAATCAGTCAATACGTCACCGTAACAAAGTCTGGGTCGATGTAATGAAGTTCAATTATTCAATTTCTTTTTAAAAAAAAAACCCAAAATACTTTGGTACACAAGTTGTAAGATTACAGTGTCTGACATTTCTAAATGAAGAAACAACACTATGTTACATAATAATACCATTCCCTAGACCAAGTATATGGTCTTCAAGAATATGTCACCCCTACTTTTAAGAAAGCTTAGCAAAGCAAGAAAATCAACACATGTCGATTAGCGAATTAACAAACAATTATTGGAATAAACGATCATACGAGTGTCGACAAGATACGGGTGTTCTCACTGTTCTTGATAATTGAGTTTCATGTTTCTGGTAATAATGCTTGTAAGACTCATAGGTAATATTCATTTCCTGATGTAATACGAATGGTATGTCAAAATGCATACCTTGCAATTACACGTTTTCCTCTCAACGAAATATTACTGAAACTTATTGCAATATCGATATTCAATGCCAGTCTTAATTAACCGGGATTTTAAGATATAATATGAACATTTATTTCGTTATTTAAACCACTGGTGTTTGTAATAATTACACAATTGTAAGGATAATCCTGTTTCAATTTATTCGTGGTTGAACTGTTGGACAAAACCTATTACACGGAAATATGGCAAATGTACTTCTATCGTGACATTAACAATATTCAGGATCCTTATTGACATTGAAAAACTTGTTCTAATGCTACATACAAACCCATATTTCGAGCAAAACATCAATTGCAATTAATAATAATTGTTGCATGAACACATTGATACATAAATGCAGATACAGACAACGCAATTAAGATAAAATGCATTGAAGTTGAAGTTGTATTATTTTAATGTATCAATATTCTAATTACTTCCATCGAATGGCTTTACTTGCCTAATGGATACCCTTATGAAATTATGTCCTTGAACATAATATGTTTCGATTATATCTATTTACAGGATGAATGACTGATAATGTATGGACTAAATGTAATGTATTTAATTGAAATTATGTTTAAGCTATATGTTCTCCAAATGCTGAAATGCCATATCGATAATTTAACATTTGCTAAAGCATTATATTTATTAGATCTAGTGGAAATAATTAGTGCTTTGACATAAACATTATGCAATTAATACAATATAAGGAAATATCAAAGTTTGTGGAAATATTAATCAGTCACACCCACACACACGAGACGATCAATATATGTTACATGTAATATTCATGATTCTAATAGCAAAATGTCTTTTCCAAGATAATATTCTAAATTCTTCAATCCAATGCACAAATGCATTTCCAAGACAATATTCAAATTCTTCACTTCAATCCGATGCACAAATTTATAAGGTGTTACAATAGCGTATTGGTGGAAATGGTCCATAGTCATCTCTACAGGAGAAAACTCAAAAGTCAAATTAAAGTTATATTTAACATTATTTGGTTCAAATATTGTCAATCATTATCTAGTAAACGCCATCAATGGAATATTGAGAATTTTCAATAATACATATTTCCTTTAATTAAGTAGTTATTTTCTCAGTCCGTTATGCAGAAATAAGCAAATGATGTGTTGATTTGTAGTGAAACAACTAATTTGATTTCACTTGTGATCTCATATATTTAATCTTGAAAATATTGATGTCTTGTGATCACGCGGTGAAATAAAATTCAATCGCACACCATAATCAACAAATATCTTCTAAATACTTGTTAACGTTGTGTGTAATGATCAGTTTTAAACGTTTATTTTTGCTTTCGGAACCTTAATAGCAGCACAAAACATGAAATAGTTATCCAAATGTATGCATTATGTTGTGGTAATGTGAGCATTAATGTAGCGATAATCATCAACGCATAAATACGATTCTGATGGCGCGCAATGTTGAATATGATCCGACGATAAAGTGTTCATAGCAACATAGATATTTGGCGCCCTTTGTTTCGAATCTATTTTTGAGTCCTAATTGCAGTCTAATTGTATCAAGCTGCATATGTATTTCAATACTTATACGTAAATAACATGTGTTGTATATTTTTATTAAACTACTTGGCATCATGTACAGACAACCACTATTTTAAATCGCAAATGGGTATTCTGAATTACTTAAAGAACGCTTGAGGCGATATTTTATTTCCTAGTTGGCTTGGTATTTAAATATTGTCATGTACATGCTTTTGTAAACCTAAGTTGGCACCCGGCATTTATTTTTATATAATACTAGGAGATTGATTACCTTGAACTATTACATGTGCCAGGAGTCATGTCATGATCATTTTACCACTAGACGGAAAATGGCAACTACACTAATATGCCATTTATTTATTAAACACATAAATCCAAATGTCATCAGGATTAATTAGGAATCCAGACATAATTACATATGCAGTATTGGCAATCGAAAGTCTAGTATTCTTCATGGTAACATCAAAGGCTTAAATAATTTAATTCCATTAAAGAACGCTATAAAGCATAATCAATGTAGTATAGTTTCAAAACATTAAACGAAAACGACAATATACATATACATTCGTATCATATTGTTTATTTGGGTAGTACTCCTAGAATATTGAAAACATCATAAATCGCAACATTCGCACCCCTTGCGTACATTTCTGTCATTCATCGTACTTTTATTATACCTTTATGAAGCTAGCATGCTTACAAATACAAGTTTTACCTGAGAAATGTAATGCGATGGTTCGGCAAAACTGTTTGCGTTAAAGGTTACACTGTAGTGTCCTGATATGAGCAATTAATTATTCAAACGAATGCATACTTTTGTTACTTAAGATACTTATAATGGTTTATAGTTATCCGACGATACATTTTACAGCTACTCATGGTTTAGTATTGAGTGCATAAGTATTCGTTAAAGTGTTTACTCTGCCTATTGCAAATAGTTCTATTATGTTCATTGAAGTTTTTACATTAACCTATTTGGCTGCATGTTCATACAACGACAAAGCACTAAATGATGTTATACATCATTAAACACATAATTATAGTCAAGTCATTTTAACTTTTAACCTCAAACTAATTTCAAAACAAACAGTTTTGAGTTTATATGGTGCGTTACGCTATCATTAGCAATGTACAGAATGTCCTAATTGAATATTTGTGGGACTTTTTGAGATATTTACAAATATGTTGAATTGTCACATGTTTTCGCGATATTTGTCACTTTTGATGTAAATAAATCTTGACTTGTACCAGTAACTTATTTTTACATCGTGCTTAGAGGTCGCAATTTTGGTTTGATTTTTATGAAACTTAGCAGCAATGATAATCGAAAGCTAATCTAGGTAAAATAAAATTTTGAGTTAACCGGAGCCAAAATCTAGGTCACTAGGTCAAAATAAAGAAAAAACAAGATATAGTCACCAGGGGTCGCAATTTCGACCTTACACTTGTCAAGTTTAGTCACAATGATCACCTTACAAAACCCAAGGTCATGTATGAAATTGGATTAACCTGAGTTAAAAACAAGGTCACTAGGCCAAATTATAGAACAAATCTTTAGAAGGCGCCCTTTTTACCTAATCTTTATGAAACCATGTCACATGGATAATGAAGACAAAATGTAGGTCAAATTCAATATTAACTTATCATGAGTTAAAACTAGGTCACTAGGTCAAAAAATAGACAAACCTTCATGCGCCAAAAAGTCGCATCAATTTTTTTCACATATTGACCTAATTTTGACCTAAATTATTCAATAACATACTTGTCTTAGATGTCTTGAGATGAGCATTGTGACCAAGTTGCATAAATATTAGACCAAAATTGTGAATTTTGTACCTACACAACGTTTTACTTTGATTTTAACTAGCGACCTACTTTTTGACCTCGGATGACCCAGTTTATAACTTTGACCTAGATTTTGTTGATATTATTATTATGACCAAGTTTCATAAATATAAGGTCTACATTATCACCTCTAGCGACTACACAATGTTTTGCTACAATTTGACCTACTGACCTAGTTTTTTATCCTTGATCATCCATTTTCTACCTTGGCCTAAATTTTGTTCAGATGATTACTCTGACCAAGTTTCATAATCATAAAGTCAAAATTGTGTATACAAATGCAATTGTGGACGAACAGACAAAGAGAACAATCACTATTTCTCCCGAATCGATAAATCCGTGTACATTTTGTATATTGACATTATTGTATACTGTCCAAACACAAATATCCTTTGTCCATTAGACATACATGTATACAACACATGATATGTGTAAATTTTAAACAAATTGGATTAATATTTAAGAAATGAGTTAAACTTTTGTTTCCCCTTCCAAGTGCAATTTTGAGTCATTTTGTCGACATTTGAATGGGTAGTATACCAACACGTAGACTGGCATATATATGAAAAGTAAATTGTCTGATGATAAAATCAATATTTGTATTCGATAGAAGAAGGTTGTATCTTTCAGAAAATATAAGCTTTAAGGTGCAATTAGTAAATATTTATCGACTTACATGGGAATTATTAGAACTTAAAATTCCCCATGTAGTATGAAATAAGGAAAATGCTGAAATTGCTACCAAAAGTGACCTTAAACATGTCGATATTTTTGTATTTTCCCCACTGAACTCGCATATTTGACGTTTTGTCTGTAGTTGATAATAGTCTGTAGATGATGAAAATGCAAAGAAACTCTGTTTTGCAATTTGTTTGAGGTTGACCATATTTTTTAGCTTCAATGACTGGACTAATATAAAATATGCTCCATTTTGACGAACAATTAACATGCATTATTGCATCATATTGTGTTTATAATTGCATAATATATAATTTGGCACACATTTTTAAGAATGCTTGCTGGGAGCTGCTGCAATTAAATTTGATCAGAATTCAGAAGAAGGAACGTAACAATGAAATGCAATTTGCTTTCATCTATGAAGATAGAAAACAAGTCACGTACAATAAGTAGAACTGTCACATTGCAAAGATCATTGAATGTGAAACATTTACATTTATACGTGGGGTGTTTCACAATTAATAGGACTTTTTTCATAGCAGCACGGAAAATCAGAAATTAAGAAAACTAATTGAATATAATTAAATTTTGATCTTTTACTGACAAACAGGCGAAATATAAAAAAAATTCGATGAAAAATAAGAAATTTATTAAACATTAAATATGCTATGTATCAAGGAGGCGGGTCGCACCATGACGTTATTATGACGTCGCATTTTAAGCACAGTATTTAACATAAAGGAACATTTAATTTTTTGTTTAAAGTCATATTTGACTTTCTAAACAGATCTAATAACATTGTTCCGATTGTTCCGGAATGTCTTTCCGTAACCCTGTTCACAAAAATGTGTTGCAATGATGTTAGAAATTGCTAACAAATTGGAGCGTCTATCAGGGTACAAATAGTGTTTATTAACGTCAACTTAATTTTCAATGACCTCACCTGTGCTTATTTGTAAGTTTATAAATCCCGGACCTGTGAACAACTTGAGCCAACAGAACACAAGTGGCTGCTTAATGCCACTACATTACATGTATTTCATCATTTCATTGGTTAGCACTGTTGGTTTTCCCAATGTATACCATTATTTGACAACCGCGCGGTTTTTGTTTATCGGCGTTAACGTCATTTTCATCCATGACGCGCTTAGATACATACCCATGACAACTGACTTATGATAACAAACACGGACCGATTTCTTCGAAAATTTGCATGCATATGTCAAAGTCATCCATGTATTGCCACACAATTAGGCTTAATATTTATCAAATGGTTATTGAGATATTCACATTTTTAATAAGGATGGTAATGACAAATAATAGTGTGACCCGCCTTGGAGTTACATGGTTTCTATGACAACATTTCGTATGAGCATCATCAGCAAAAACGAAATTATGTTGCTACCAGTATATAGAGCATACATGACTAAGCATATGAGACAAATTTCATCAAAATGTAAGCGTTGAGTAAGAAGTTATGAGAAAAGTCCTATTATTTCTGGAACACCACTCGTATATGAAGTCAGGACGTTGACATGGTATCCTCAAACGTTTTCATAAGTCACTAACATAAAATAATTTCACAAATGATGTGCGTTTATATGAAACATGGACCATTAAACCCCGGGAATACACACAATTTACTAAAGCAGTAATTCATACAAATTAAATGTGAGTGCAGTAATTTTTGTAACTGAATTAAGAAATAAAGTAATTCTCAATAATGCATCCTCTCACAGATATTGACATAAACGATTATTGTATTAGATTAAGCAATCATGTGTCGCGCATTTTATTGATGCAATTTGTAAATATGAATTTGATGAACTTCCGGCCTGCATTATTCATTTCAATGTAATAGGTTGCACTGGCTGACACAGTATGAATACTGCAGCGGCTTATATAGGAACACACAATCGGTGGAAAAAAAATCTTTCTTACCCTTGACACACGTTGAGCTTTGCATTGTGACCTATCGCACACCCGCGTATTTTGCATGTCTTACCTTTCCATAAGACTAGTATTGTACAGTGATAATACACGGTATGTGGGGTACTTAATGCAATTATCATTATTATGACAACCTTGCGTACGAATTCAAAACTCTGCGTATGTGTGGAACAAATTAATAATGTAACTAATTATGCTACAAGATGGTCTTATGTTTTCGGGTTGGTGAAGCATAAACTATTAAATTGAGCTTGAATAAGTATTGAATTGACGAAGTCCGTTGAATGAATCGAACAAAGCTCGCTTCATAAAGCTTCATTCAATCGTTCCGTAGTCTGCATAATTGAGTAACCCTCATTCAATATAATGTATTGGGGTATAAGGAGTTCTAAAGTTGTACTATTGAGATAATATCCTTTTAGAGAAGCATCCAACAAATCTAAATTAGTTTAATTTTGTAGGAGATTAAATAAGTTCTATGTAAACCATGTTTCGTGACTTCACGTACGTCTATCATCTCGACAGAAGGGAATTATGTAGCTAAGTATTCTCATTGAAGCATAATAGCAATGTCAGTGTTTTTCTCGAGTAACATACTTACGCTGGTGGGCACATTAAAGCGACACAAATTACGTTTCGAGTATATGTTTCCATCATATAAAAACGATAACTATACGGGAAGTCAAATAATGCTAGAAGCTGATAAAACCGCTTTCATTTAGGCACTTGTAAATGCATTGCGGACAACTCATCAGGAAATCAGTTTGAAAATATAACACTTTAAAATACCTGTTTAATACATGGCTAAAAGCAGCATATTCTTTGATGCAGTAGTTGATGCTTCTTGATTATGTATGAGGATACATAGAGGTGGTACTGTCAGTGTGTGTTTCACTATATCACTTTGACTAGATTATATTTATCGGTACTTGATGTATTGTCTGTGCTTATGGTGTATAGTACAATAAAAGCATTAATGACTTTAAGTGTGACGAACGCTTATCCTTGATATGCAATATGCCTATTATAACATCACAGCTTCAGATAATTATATTACTCATTGTGAGATAGCCGAATTGGAAACACATATATTGTTAAATATTGACTAATCATCTTATAAATGGAATTAAAGTAATACGACTTAGGATGATAATAGGTTTGCGTTATACAAAATTCTTAATAGTACTGCGAAATAAATACATTATTATAAAAAGGTACATATACAATATTAGGTAATGACATACACCGTAAATTACGAGTATAAAGCATAGATATGTTCTTACATTACACGTTAATTAAGTATAGTATGTGATCGGATAGAAGCTAGTATATATACTGTATAAATATCGTGGAAAACATTAAATGTTATTTTATTTCAATACATCATATGTATTTAATTAGATGACTCTCAAATGGTATTAATTCGTCCCGAAATGACTGCAATTGTACCAAGAATAAATTGATGACATATTATATGCTGTGAGAGCAAGCATTATAATGTACCTACAAGTATGGTAACATGGAGACAATCTTTCCTAGCAACAATAATCAGATATCATTTTCACTTACGTGAATAACTTTGATGTCATTTTGTCTTCGTCTGGCGTAATATTTTAGTAAATGTGTTGACAAATGAACGAGTGTTCTCTTTAAACGAAACAAATATGTAATGGCAGGCCAATTGTCGTATCCAATGTTTTAATATTACGTTTACCGGAGCTATATCATAAGCAAGTTTGTAATAGACTGGCATGAGTTCGTATAAATGATCAGACCATGGATAACGTCACGTGATTTGGTCACACTATAAGGTCACACATTCAGACATTCAACATCAGATTTTCTGACGGTTATGTATTTGTAATGAAAATATAAACAACCAGTACATGCACCGTTGGCTAGATATTCCAGACATTGTGTCAGTGTTTAGTTGGCAGTGTGTGTGTTCTCGCGATATACTCCATGAAAAAAAATTAAACAAAACAGTTACTGATCGCATAAAACAGGTGTAATGTTCAGATGACATTGATGAACAACCTACGTTGCGTGATGAATTCATCGGTCAGTGCAAATCATAATACCAAAACGGACAAAGATAGTTACACTCGAACAATGTACAAATTCCTAGGTTTGTATGAAATTGGCCCGTATATAAAATACGAAAAGGATATTTTATTACGCTTTTGTGCTTTAAGTTTATAAAATAAAACGCAAGGGTATAACGTCGACCTCGACTGAACTGCCATATGGCTAAATGTTATTTTTTATGTTGATACCCTTTTGATAAAATTCTATCAAACATGCACATTTATTGTCAAAATATATACGCCTATGAATTCATTTTAAAACACAAAACGGGTCTGAACCACTACATACAATATATGTTTCTATACTTTTTGACAATAATTGTTCTCCGTATTGCAGTTAATGATGTTGATTACAGGCAGGTCACTAAAACTTTGTTTTCTATTGCAGGATATAAGTGTATGTGCGAAGACTTAAACACGTATTAACACAGATAAGGTAAGTGTTTTATTAAATGTTAGATTATTATGTTATTACAATCGGCATAATAAGTGGCAATTTGAGTATCTGTAATGACAAGTAGTTCTATCCATACACATGTAACACATAGTTCCAACATGTTCATCTTAATTTAGATCTGGAAGAAAGTACGTCATTGTTTGATGATGCGTTAATCAAACATTAAATGATAAATGGCTAACTAAGTAAACATTTCATATGATAGGATATTTTGTTAAAAATGTATGCTACAATTAAACCCAGATGTCAGTCATATATGAAGCCAAATTTCATGTTCACCACACTGCACCTTTAGTGTTTGCTGATGTTTGATTTGTATATAACATCACGTATGGTTTAAATGACTATCTGAACAGCTTCAACATCCAACATGTTTTGTCCAAAAAGGCTACGTTCTGACTGCACGTATGTTAGACAGTGTAAACAAACATTGTTTGTAATAGATGATCATACATAAAGTCAAATGTCAAGTTCTCCACACTATCTATAGATAATTTATTTGATGTTTGTTGATGTTTGAGATCTATATAGAATGAACTATTGTTACAATAACTTTATGAATAGCTGCACCATCCAACACCAATACCCATAGGAGTCATAGCGATATTCTATTATATGTTCCTGATAGTTCTAAAAATGTGAAATGCCCTCAGCGACATGATGTCATAGAAGTATTACATTATGTCATTCATCACTTTATTTAATCAACGATATGGGCATGGCAGCACATTATATAACCTATAGACATGGTATGTCATCAATAGCCATCATACAATGAATATTTTTGCACTTGTATGCATTGTTTGATTGCTTGTCTCAAGTATTTATGTATCTAATTAATGACGCATGCTCCATCGAGCCACTGACTGATCAATGGGTTTGTGTCTACAACATACAAATCCCAAAAGGTTACCGGATGTATTTTTATTTGTTTGGAACTTCAGTCCCAAATAAATACTGTTAGCATGATTCTCACGTCTATGCCCTCTAACTACAATCTCCAGAAGTAGTCCGTCATTTGCCAGGCGCAATAATTTTCAACAGCAGAAAAAATAATTCTCAAATTGCCTCTTCGGATGTAAACCGTCATTTGGCAGGCGCAATAATTTTGAAGCGAGGAAGCGTCCGTAGAAAGGCACTCTACCGTCCTCCCGATCTCGCTGACTTTCCTTGCAACCGAGGAAAACTCCTGCAAACTTTTCTCTAATGTGTCAAGTCTAACTGTGTCGGGGCGCCCGTAGGGCATTCTGTAACGCCTTTTCTGCCTGCAAGTCAAGAATACTTCATAAGTAATGCGATTCACGCAAAATATAGTAAAACTATATGAATTTTCCGTCTGTAATGTACAGCCGTTTATTGGGGCAGTTTATCATTTTATATATACACGTGTCATTCAGACAGTGTTTTAAATAACATATTTGACTCTCATCGTGTCGGAGTTCATCCATGCATGTTGCCATTCAGGCTTGGTTTGTCATTCGGACTTGTTTTGCCATTCAGGCTTGTATACTAATGCCGTAATGGCGTATACTGACCATCGTTTCTCGGAACAAAGATCCGAATAGAAATCCCGATTTAGGATTCATACGATTAGTCAAATTGATTCAATTTTCCATCGAATCAAACTTATATAAATCTGAAAAATAAATTATAATAAAATAATCAAATCTTACCATAATTAGCGTCAGATAAATCGAAATTTTAAAATTATTTATAAGAATTCCCAAATAACCGTTTGCTGTAGCTGCTGATAAGCCTCGTTCTGATTTGTTTGGCTGTGGTAGCTGCGTTATCTCTCCATGGCTAAGTGGTTAGAATCGCTGACTTGAGATCACTTGCCCTTCACCGCTGTGAGTTCTAATCCCCGTCGGTGACATTAAATCTTTATGTGATGTAGCCATCCAACTGGTCGGTGGTACTACCCAGGTGCCCGCTCGGGCCTGAATTATGTCTAAAGGGGTACCTGGGTTCTTCCTCCACCACTAGAGCTGGAAATTCGCCTTATGACCTACACTGTGTCGATGTTACTTAAAACCCAACAAAACAAACAAACATTATACTTGGGGTAGACAATTATACAGATATATCTACAGATGGATATATCTTATTGAAAAAATGCATTCCTTTCCATATATTTTAAAGATTGTAATTTTCATAGTATTGTAATGAAGACAGTGCAGTGTCCAAGTACTTTAACTTTCTTTTGGCAATTTTTCATAATTATGTCTCCCGTTTGCCCATGATGTCTGTCCGTTAATAAAATCTTGTCAGTTCCAAATCTTATATACGCCTGGTCCAATTTTAATGAAACTTTCCAGGAATAATAAGAATGAAGTTTAAATGTGTATATTATTATTTTGGTTTGCTCGGATGATTGTTGACGGAGTTATGGCCCTTTAATGGTTATTTTAGAGAAAGTTTGTCTGCATATCTCCTGATCAGTATGAGGTCCAGTTGTGCATATCGTCTTTTTGTTCCGCTTTGATAATTTTTTTACGGAGTTATGGCCCTTTTTGGTCCACAAAATCTTGTCCGCACTAAAATCTTATATACCCGTGGTCCAATTTTAATGAAAGTTTGCTGGAATGATCAGTGTGAAGTCTAGATGTGCATATTATCATTTTGTTCCTATCGAATGATTTTCCATGGAATTATGGCCCTCTAATAGTCATTTTAGAAAAAAATTGTCATGAGCGTTCTTCTTGTTTGTCCTTTGTTTATCTCAATAGGTTTTGGAGGTATCATTCTGAAAATTCACACTACATTTTTAGATAGATAAAATTAATCTTTGAAATGGAGGGGCAGCTGATTTTCAGACCCAAACAAATTCAGTGCCTTCAGCGCTTTGATTTTGTAATTGCGATGATTTCCAATACAAAACGGTTTATTTCTTAACCGGTTGGTTCTTTGCTGTCGTCCATGTTCCATTTTTATATAAACGCATAGAGGTCTATTTAACAAATACTAGGTCTCTAGTGCAACTACTTGATCAAAATATATTAAGCAATTACGCGTTCGTTTCGTCGGCTGCGATTTAGTACTATAACAATCATATATCATCGTTAACAGAACTGCTGCATAGACATTTTGCAAGTTAAAATTGACGAACAGATATGGGAGTACGTCCACATTGTTTTAGTACAGAAAGAGCATTGTTGTCAATAGAAATGGTTAAAACTAAAATAAAGCCTTAGGAAATGAATTTAAAGAAGTGAAAGAAGTATTACAAACAATAATAACACGATTTATTACTGTTTGAAAACAATGCCTTCATTAGAATATCCATTTGACGCTACATCGGTTAAGGAACGAAGGAAAACGTAGATTATAGCACGAAAACGGTGATTTTGCTCATACCTAAACGGGGAAAAAAGGTACGTTATTGTAAAGATTCTCGCGCGCACGCGCTGTTGGTGTTCAGTTTTAAATATGCTCATTTCAGGACCCAGCCGACGAAAATAACTGATTTACAGTGTTATATGAATTGTAATTTACATTCTATCTGTAGCTGCTAATCATTTTTCTATAATAGTAAAATAATTAACGTAAACAAATCCCCATTGTCACTGTTTTTTAGTTATTTGCCGATAACGGAACTTGACGCTCATAACAAAAATTGTATGTGACGTAACGTTTGCTAAGCGACGTCGCGTTTGTTTTCCCGACGTCGCCCAAAATAACCGCTAAAATGTCATAATTTTGAGAAACCTACTTGTTTTATGCTATAATAGCGTTTACGCAAGCCTTTTCGCGTTATTACATCTGCAAAGGCCCTCGGAAGTGTTGGTGCCCTTGTCCCGACCAATCGTCCCTCGGGTCTCTGGAGATGTAATAGCACGAAACCCTACATAAAACAAAAAAACAGGACAATACATCATATGAGACATTATTGCACTTGCATCTCCGGGGACAGTTTTCCAACGACAACTGCAGTGTTTCCTGATTAGTAGCGACTAATGAAATTGTCTGTACTATGAATATTGGCAATGTATCATACTATGGACAAAATAAGATGCATTCTATCATAGGCGTCTTACACTTCAACTTCATGGATCCTATCTTATAAGTTTGCTGTTTTATAACTTCCCGCGTTGCGAAGAAAATCGCGCAAACCACCTTTCTATGACGCAATTGATAACTTCAGGTATATGTGCTTGTTACATTTTGGGTGCGTAAAATAAACCGGAGCTATATGTATATGTATCTATTACCCACGTAACTATCGATAATTATACAATCAGGCGATTGCCGTACATTTTGTATATGAAGCAGGACCCAACTATATCGATAATTGGCAAATGTTTACTCGTTACTTTATTTTTTTAAATTATTTTTAGACGTTCTACGTCTTTAATCGAAGTTTTAATGAACGTGTTGGTTTGGTAATGTTTGAATAAACTATAAAGTGTAATCCATTCCATGTCTATGATGTAACATAATATACTTACACAACGTGTATAATCGAGTTGGTGTCAAATATATTGATTCACCTTTGGGCATTGTAAATTTTCTTTTCGGTGCAAACGTTTAACCCCAATGAACTTATTATAATATAATCCCTATGCCATGTCTCTGTCCGACTCATTTATGTTAAATGCGAATCTGATTTCCATTCTTGAAATATGAAACGTATGATAGGAGACAACGATGCTTTATTCAAAACAACACACCACTTTCATTCCCATGGTGATATAAGATACTCTAGTTCTATCAATTATTGAAAGCAGCGTGTTAGTTTCAAATAATGCATATCTGAAGTTTAGACGCGACGAAAATTCCAAATTGAATTCTAAAATGAACTACAAAGCGGTTTAAACGCTAGTCCTATCCAAAATATTCAGGCCAATAATTTGTTTGAAGGACGTTCTACAGTGGCAGATTAATTTTAACTACTATCGATGTATGAATATCCATCCTGAACAAGAAATAACTGAATTGTTGTTCGATTTACTATCGATCGTAAAATATGCATGTGTTTATACCATGGTGCTATTGAAAATTAATTTAAAATGAGATACTACTAAGACATTTAACGTTATATATAATTCGTCTACATGTACCCGTAATCTAACTTGTATCTTCTACGGACTCGAATCAATAAGAATTGCCTTCTTTGAAAATCATCTTTTCACCAAACAAATTTTCATATCTATACATGCACGTTCAATAATGTTTTTGTGTCGGTCTTAAACAGACTGAAGCAACTTTTTATACTCAAGAGTCATTATGTAAAACTTATTTCTACATATCACATTCCTGAAACTATCGACGTAAAATAGATATGAGGAAACCGGACAGGGAAGTCAGCATGCAACCTAACCAGTCAAAAACGTCAAATGCAAGCTGGGGTACGGCATATTTAGCTACCTTATAGTTCACGACAAGCTACTTGTACGTTGTGGGAATGTACATGCACATTTTTGATGCCTTAAGAACATGCTAATTGACAAAATAAAATTGTCTCATTTTACTCAAATCCAATCGTGTTGCGAGTAGTTAAGACAAAATGTAGGAATTTAGCACAACTTGACAGGATTTTTTTAAAGTTATTTCAAATCAAAAACACTTCTCGACAATGAGTCTCAATTTATCAAGTATAACCATGATTGTCTGCAGTAATTACATGGTGAACTTAGAACGTGCCCTCAAAAATTCAATCAAAATTATGTCTATGGGTGTCCAATATCTGTTTAGAGCAGCAAATAGTATTACATGTAGTTACATTGTATGCCTGAAGTAATCGTTTGGCAGCTTGAAATTACATTTGTATCACGCAATCAGCATGTGTTGGATAAAATAAGTTACCGAACAAATTAATGCCCGGTAGTGAAATTTCACATAGAAAACATCACTGTCTAAGGTATAACCTGTTCAATTTGATACTAATACAAATGAATAGCATGAATCACGAAATGTAAAATATTAGGTCTCGGAAAATGTTCATTATCTTGTTAAAGTCTGCTTAGATTGGTCCCCTTATTTACAATGTAGCAATGTTTAAGAACAATATCCGCGTAGTTACCTGCATTAATTACACGAAATAAAATAGTATCGAACAGGGAAGGAAGCATGTATCATAACCATATTAACACAAATGGTCAAGCAAGGAATACCCACATAAATACCCACATAACACAATAATATACAGTCAACTCTCGTTTTCTCGAATTTTACGTGACTGTGAGAATAACTTCGACATAACGAAAATTCGAGATAGGTTCTGAGCATTTTTCTCCGGTCAAGTTACTGTACGGGCCTTATCGTTTACTGGACTTTCTCGTATTTTTAGAAAATAACTCCTCGTACACAAGTTCTCTTTACGTTTATCTTATTGACTTATTGACATGTTTCTAGCTTTAACATTATTAAGGCAGTGGATAGAATGAAATATGAACATTCCAGTAAGTTTGCGAGCGATTTTTGTTTAGTTCTTTTCTCCCGTCGAAAGCTATCGTGTCCAGGGTTTCCCTGTTGTAAAAGTTGAAACAAGTCGCTGCTTCTTAGGACAAGAACGTGGAACAACAGTATAATTTTGTCGTCAATCCGAATGAACCTTGAATTGATGTACATGTTCCTAGTTTAGTATCGTTATTTAACAACGAAGGTTAATAAATGACATGGTTGAAACGTGAATGTACATGGAACATGGTTTATATTTATGTTGTTCATGTGTTTTATTGTGAATTAAGTACGAGGGTAACAACATAATAATGGGCACATGAAATCATGGAGGTTGTTTTAGTATCTGGTTAATAACATGCTTGTAATGGAATCACGTCAGATGTTCCGCTGTGTGTAGCTATACGTACTGTTGACAAATGGAGCTCAAATGAAATGTGACAAGTTAATTCACCACACTGTCCTTGAAAGACTAATAACATAAACTGCATAGATATCTAACCAGGATGTTTGACCCGTAGCAAACATTTATAACAACACTAGTTTGTGGTTTGTTGGTTTGTTGAATTGAATCATAGGCGTGTTTCCAAAAACAAAATAGATCATAGCAATATATGGATGGCGACAGAAAAAGCGAACTTACATATAGACGAATATAACTTGGACACAAAGTATATTTCGAAGTGTGTATATGTCTAGTCGAGTGTTGCATCAAGGAGACCCATGAGGTGGAATTTTGAACATTGCAAAATATACGATCACACCTTTACGAACGTACGAGGGGTGTTTCAAAAGTTCCAGGAAAAGTGCTCTATAATGTTTATTGTATGTTCAAATTACATGTACTTCAAACTTCAAATTTTGATAAAACAATTCATAATACATATTGTACCATGAATCAAACGCATGACGATGTTGCACACAAAATGGCACTGTTGCCATAGTAACGTAAGTAATGGCTACCCGGGAAAAATTTGACGTTACGTCGTGGAAATGGTCAAACTAACCAACAAATTGCCCCGAACCAAACAGCTATCCAATAACTGCGACCTAAAATTACTGCATGGAACATTGGCGAAGGGCGGCATAACATCATTTTGATTAATTTATGCCATAGTTTAAATATTCCCACTGCTGTGTTCAGGTTTATTTTTCGTCATATTAGAATCACCCGTTAAATGTCAGTATGTCATTGAAATTTGACCAGCTCTTTTGGTCTTTTGGCAGGAAAATACTTGACACAGTAGAATTTATAACCACTGCATGTCTAAAACAAATTTGATGGGTACGACTTATACAGAGTATCTTCTCATGTATGGGCATTCGCGGTACTTTGGTAATTTGTTTCAAGAAGTGCGACTTATGTATGGGGTATTACGGTATCCAAACAAGTTTCATTTTGTTTTTTCTGGAATGTCTTGTTAACGCAAAATGAAAAAAAAATTAAAATGTGTTTATATAAATACCAAATATAATGTTTTCAAAAAATGTCTGCGTAAACACTCGTATCTTTTCGGCATAAGACCGTCAAGTGAGGAACTTATTCTCGCATGAATATGTAAACAATAGAAACTATGTCCTAGTCAATGCTTAGCAATTTTGCTTCAATAATATTTCTTTTACACTTTTTTATGAAACTGTAATGAAATAGTGATGTTCTGCATTTTAAAAGGCGGGTTAGTGAGATCCGCGAAGAACTACTTTTATATTGCGCATGAAAGTGGTAATTGGGAGTTTTGATCTTTTGGAAGGTCAATTCTAGTAGGCTGAGAAATTGGTATCATAACTATGGCCTTGGGGCTTCGCCCCACAAAAACTGTCTGAAATGCTTCCTCACATATCGGGTGAGAGCATATAAATTGAGAGTAATTTGACTTACATGATAAAGCACTGATATGTTTTAATATCATGGGGATTTCGGAAAATACATAAAGGCAATTTCAATGTT
Organism: Spisula subtruncata; assembly: GCA_963678985.1. Lineage (NCBI taxonomy): Eukaryota > Metazoa > Mollusca > Bivalvia > Venerida > Mactridae > Spisula > Spisula subtruncata. The sequence continues at coordinate 25,990,770 of OY787669.1, read as the reverse complement.
GGCAACGAATATAACATACATATGCTTTTATCTTAACATTAAATTACATCAAGCATAAACTGAAATGCATCTTTTGGGAATTGGTATGATTTTGTTGTTTTTCCCGCGTAGTAGAAACAATGTGATCAATGGTATGATAAGGTCATCATAATTGAGTTCTCTGCTAATATGGACATTTCTGACATTTATTTATTTATTTTCAATACTGGTCCAAACACATTCGGTGAAAGTGTGTCCGATGCTCATATCGATGGCTTAGAATAAGAAGGTCGTAACGACTACTTAGGACCTTATAAGACTCATACGTATTTGAAATCTCCAGTACCAGGCGCTTCTAATATGTCTATTTTTATGAAAATCGGAACTTGTTTTACCATAAGTAAAGAGTAAATTGCAGTCAGACTTTTCTTGTTTTCTCAATATATCACTTTTGTACTTACGACCTTCTCATTCTAAGCCAGCGATATAAACATAAACCATTGAAACACATCTCTGTATTGGGTGTCGTGAGGCCTTATATAGGGGACATCAATGCAAACCTGAAGCAAAAAATGTAAATGGTCGGGTTGATGACAACATTGTTTTACTTACTACGATTCCTACAATAAAATACTTCAAATTACTGTTACTGTGCAGTATCGATTACATGGATACAATAAACATAATCGAAACCTTAACCTCACTTTGCGATCAGATTATACTTTAGTATTACTGATAAGCCATGATATTTTGTCCGATGCTCTAATGGTGTCAGTATCGCTCGATTTCTTTCATAAATGTATAGTTATTTTGGTCCTTCAACAAGCTGGAACGAATAGGTTGAATCTTGAAGTGTGTCGTTAGCGATATAGAAATAGATCCATTCAATTGATTTAGTAATTAACCAACCAGTAACAAAGTTACGTTATAAACAAAGTATGCAATGTGTGTACGGTAATGGCTTCAATTTATTGTAATCGATCGACTAGTTTACTATCTCTTCTACATTTGCAATGTTGATATTATTTAAGATAACCATTTTTGATTTTATATTTTAAGAAAAATTGTTGAAATGTGTTTAATTATTATGTTTATGACTCGTAAGTTCGCCAACGACTGGTACATGTAGCACAATTGTGTTTGATGTTTTACGACGCGCGTCTACGATAACTAATGTGTTGTTTAACGTCGATATAAGATATCAGATAAGTACTTGAAAACGACATGTACATTGTGATTGTGTAATGGGTTGTAAATATTAATGATATTGCTTTCAATTGTCTGTTGGTGATTGGTGACTGAACTAACGCGCGGCGCAATATTCATATTAATATGCAATTGATTGACAACAAATTCGAAATACAGTACTAAATGCACCCATAAATACCATAGTTTCCTCTTAAACGTTATGCATATTCGTTACAAGTTTAAAGAAAAACACAAATAGTATACTATTTTTAATTGCCTCTTCATAAACCCCGACTTAATCAACCCAATGTAAATGCACAACACAGTTCTTCTGATAACAAGATGATATGACAGTTCAAGTATTGATAACCAGAACTCGACCGTAAAGCACATCAGTACTTAATGAAAGTCGAAAATACTGTACGAGATGCGCCGTTATGCAGTTTTATCTCCCGAATTGTAGTACCGTTAGGTATTCACTCTAGTTCCAATGTTTGGCATTTAACAGTTATTAATTTTGCATGTTGATACTATAAAAAGATTAGTGTAACAATTAATGATATTAAGCATGCTGTGTGTTAGATTACAATACATAATTATTTTCCAACTTAAGCATTATGTATTAATATCCGCCTTCATTTGTTCATTAAAATAATATGAACTAAGGCACCGCCTAAATGAGGGATTAAAAACACAGTGGATATCTGCTAAGCTATGTTTCAGATAGAAACTGACTAAATATGAGTTGAATTTAGATGTTATATAATATACAAAGATAGTAATTGATCAGCAACTGATCACTTTTTCTCTAAATTTAAGACCAGAAATAATAATTATTCAAAATTGTAGATTGGCTATGTATCTGTGATTTAAGTTTGGAATAAGTGTAGGCATCCCTAACCTGGAGTATTACCTATATTATACTGATTCGTTATACATTGCAACGTAAAGTCATGAGTCTATTTGGCGTACTTTTGGTATGACGTCATTTCCTGTTATTTGGAACGTCATGGAATTTTGGAAAATTGTTCATAAGTTAATGGGATTTAAACAATGGTGCAAGTCGGGTTACTGAAAGGATCATAAATGTTTACTTCAGCTAAATAACTAGGTACTCGACATGCTCACATTCATATTCACATTCTTAGAATTGGCTGCTGTTTCATATATAGTTTCAGTGTATAATATAACATGTAATGGTGATCTTAACAAACAATATTTACTTTTATGTATCCAATGTGCATAATTTATGCGTTTATAGGTGTTTCCAATAATACCCTCGTCATGACGTTGTGTTGCATATGTCACTCCAATCAATTAGGATGCGCATGACTCTGGAAATAACAAGTGAACGTACTTTTCTCCCAATCATTTTAAATTCCCTCCATTAAATACAAACAGTAAAAACAGACGTGTACACATGTATAACAATTACAATCAAACGTAAATGGTTTAAACCCTTGAAATATTTTTTTCAACACTTCAAAGAGTCTAAGGAGGTAGTAGTTAACTTACTTTTATCATGACATCTTTATGGTGCTGGTTATATTAAGTTGTTCCTCTTATCTAGAAGCTTACTGGGAGAAGATATTTTATTGCAACAGTTTATGTACTTCACCTACTTAATTTTCACATAGCTTTTATGAACCAGATGGAAACTGGCATCAGTGGCTTTGAAGGGACCATGCGCGTCATATGGGTGTGACCTCACCTGAAATTGTCATTTAACCCCTGCTAAATGCTAACACATTGACATGATTTGTTTTACGAATCTTACACGTTTTATTCTAATACAATAAATGTGTTAACATCAAGATGATAATAAACAAGTAAAAAATCTGTGAAAAGGTCTTAGAATGAGGGGAACCGGTAAGGTTCACGTGGAAAGTTCATAACACCAATGAAAATTCATTCGATGTGAAATGTCATAAAGATAATACAATCACCGTACATTACAACGTTTGACTAACACCTGCGATAATAAAATGGATTTTCAGAGTGTTCCAGCTATAATTTCGTAGTAAAATCTTCTTGAAGCTACATGTTTGTAGGGTTAACGCATGCATTTTCGTGCTATTACATCTGCAGAGTCCCGAGGGACGGTTGGTGCCCAAGCACGTCAGGGCGAGGGCACCAACACTCCCGAGGGACTCTGCATGTGTATTAACGCGAAAAGGCTTGCGTAAACGCTATTTTAGCATAAAAACAACACTTTATTAGTATGTTTTTCAAAATTATGACATTTTGGCGGGACATTTTGGGCAACGTCGGGAAAACAAACAATAACGTACCTTTTTTCCCCATTTAAGTATGAGCAAAATCACCGTTTTATGTTATAATTACTGTTAATGTAACATATTTCATATGTTAATGAGTATTGGGATATCATAACCTATTATAAGCAACCCAATGTTGGCTCGGCGATCAACAAAAATATCAACTCCTACGCTTTACATTTCACACAACTACATTTTTGTAATGCATTTCAATTAAAGAAGCATTACAATTAAACGGTGGTTTAATACAAAATATAATGTTAAGTAGACAACTAGTCTGAAACAAGTCGTTAACTGCGTATACGCCTGTGGTAGTCAGTGTTCGTCAGCGCAGGTATGTGATAATTTATCAAATCGTCGGAAAGGTCTTTATATGTTTCAGTGATCATAAATGGACATTTGATCATTAAATGTTAAGCATACGTATATTAGAGCATGCAGAGTCAGCCCCGTTCTGAGTTCACGTTGTTTTTGTTCTACGTACACATAGTTTGAAGTCCGCTGTTGTTTTTTGTTCTTGTGTTTGGCTAAATCCATCTGAAACTCGTTGATTTGGACTAATGCATTTCTGTTTCATGTTTTATTGCACACCATATAATTATCAATCCTTATTCAATTATCTTAATTACATTTTATTCTACCACGTCCTGCTGGCACGCAATATTTTTTGATTACATTGTTTTATTTGCACGATGTCAGGAATGAGTGATTCGTAAATCACGTTGAAATAGTTACGGGTTTAGACATAGCAATCAATATCGCAAATCAAAGTATACTTCGATTAGTTTGGTAATATGTTGTATGGTTTTTTTATTCACAACTGAACCAAACCATGGAAGACAGTAAACTCCAGTTCGTGCCGTGCAATTTCTAGTTAGTGCCAGACGTACTATAACCAAGTATGTCGTGCACCAGACAAATATTGATATGACCCTTTTCCACTCGATGATCAAATTCCATAAGTAAAAGAACCGATACGCTAAGTACGATTATTGAGCATGATTTGGGAATATAGTTGGCATGAAACAATATATTTCATCATATGGACAATGTAATAAGGATCGGTTATTCTAAACCATTAGCTCATGCATGGATTACCATTGATTTATATCATATTTAGGAAATAATATCACGAATCTATAATATCGGATTTTGATGACATGACCCCTCTTCTTACACTCACAATGTGAACAATGCTCGTGTTACGGTTAGATATGTTTTTGCTACATTTTGGTCATGTAACGTTTGTATAGTGCGTTAGCGAACAAGCTGGACCCCAATAAACATTTAATAACTTAAAGAATACTGTGTCCATTAGAACGAAACTTGGTATGTGTTAATAAAACACTATTACTGTCATAAATTAAATAAGATTTTTTGATGCGCAGAAAATTGTACTTTACATTCACGTGTAATGCAAACATTTAAGTCTAAATAGTGTACTAATGTTAATACGTATGGGTGATTGAAGAGAACGGAACAGCAAAGATCAGTATTTTGCATTAACACCGAAACAACTTATATTAGATAAGATATGACTATTACACATAATTACTGACTTAAAACAATGTTATTCTTTTGAAACTAATTCCATGCCATTATCGTAACGATTTATTATTTTTCCTATTAATTTGATACCCATAACCATCAGATATGTCCTTACACGTATCATACTTTACTTTATTCGTGTAATTCCGGTGTTTAAGGAAATCCCGGGTATTAATTAATGGACAAAATTTCAACAAAATTGATTGTGTATTATATAATCTAATATACTGAGCAAAACAGCTAACCGAACACTTTTTAAATTTGAATATTTCAGTATCCTGTACGTTCACAAACTTAAACTTTTGCATAGTTATTTCAATATAGATTCTGCACCTTATGCAGCTTACCACATGAAAATACATGCCAAAATCACTCATCCATAACGAAAAAGCTCTAAATCTCATTTTTGCAGGTTGTGATCGATTGCTCTCGAATTGCACGAGTTTTGTGTGTATGTTGTGTAGCATGGGTGTTTGTTAGTCGGAAAAACAAAATGTTATGTCAAAAACATGGCGCATTTGTCAAAGGTAGGCCGCGGAAAAGCGGCAATTACGCTCCCTGGAGGGTATCAATCAGACAGATCAGTTTTACACAGATTTAAATTATCACAAACATTAATTCCTTTTCTTTCACGTGTGTGTGAATACCAATGCACATAAAATTACCTAAAACAGTATATTGGGAATCACAGGAGCAAAGAAAACTAGCAAATTCAAGTGGGATAACTCTTGCATAATTTTACATCTTTTTAAGTTCCTTCACTACATTTTCCCATAAAATTGTATTGTCATGCATAAGTGAAACTCGTTGACTTTAAAAAATAATAAATATTAGTCCTGAGGACTTTTTTGCATGTGTTTGAAAAAACGTGTTTTTCTCTCCATTCAGTATACAGGACACTTTTGAAGTGCGTTCATCAGGTGTTCGACAAATTGTAATCGCCCTCTTTGGTAATAAAGATTGTTTTAAGTGTATATTCTGATAACGGAAGCAAAAATAAATATTAAAATACTGAGAATAAAACCAAAATTAAGTCAATAATTACCCTCATTTGTCCACACAAAAGATATTCGACCAAATTACCTCCCCTTGACCATTGAAAATCATAATCATAATTTTGAAAAATTAAGAAATCCATGTTTTTGTGACCAAATCGAATGATATCGAGTTTGACTATTTGTTTGATTGATTTGGCGATAAGTCTTTTTAAAATGTGTATGGAATAAACCTAAAATCTTGTATTATTGAACGCTTATTCATGAATTTTAAGTTTATATGTCTGGTTCTGTTATATCATGGTTCTGTGAACTTCCGTTTTGCATTTTTGAAAAGGAAACTACTTAAATCGAACCCCAAGATCGAAAATAACACATACACAAACTTTCGTTCAAAAATATTAATAAATAAAAAAGTTGTACAGTAAAAACCGCTGCTCATTCATAAAATATGCTAATTGTACATTTTGTGAATTTCATCTTGATGGGTGATGTCATTAAATACATATTTTGACGATGATGCAAATTAAATATTTTGACGAAATTTTACCACGAGCCTTCTAATGCTTTCATTATACTTCAGACCAAGTTTCAGACAATTCCTATGGATAGTTATATAAATATTCATAAAAAACATAAGCGTTCGGTTAGCTGTTTTGCTTAGTATATAAGTTAAAAGAATAGTTATATCATAAGGGAAAAACAAACTTATCTTTGAACGTTATATAGGGCATGCCTAAACGATGTTATAAACTGTTTTTGAACGTATGTCGTAGTTTTAATGTGTTTAATTCTAAGCATTGTTCACATAATTGATTGCGTATAAAATCATCAAATACTATTTCATGCGTCGTGAGTATTATAGCATTATCATAATTGATATTAACTCTCACTATGAATGGTACATTATACAAAATAACAGACAATTATTTACATGTATTCTAAACAGTTGAGTGAGCGTGTGTAGTCGATCTTGAACTTTGATTGCTCGGAATTAAGGCCAAAGCCACTATCGCGCAATGGAATGGTATTTAAGAAACCAAACAGGTTGCAGGTGCAGAGAATTTGGTTAGTTATTGTAATGATCTAACGCAAGAAGTATTTTATTGAGCACAAACTGATAGTTGGATAAATGAACTACCCGTACGTTTTCTTAAGTATAATTGTCAGATAGGTTACATGCTACATATCGCTTTGAAGCAGCTGCTGACACGTGTATGCTTGAATTTAACAGGATCAATTTGGTGACATTATCAGTGGCTGAATATCATTCTTTGATTACAGGCGAAAACTGTGTGTGACATGTATCTCGGTTCAATACTTCGAACTTGTAACTGCTGCATTAAGCATACAATTTTCATTCAGCGTTGTGTATTTCTACTGCATAGCATTTTGTTTCAAACAGTTAAGCTGCAACATTCGATGAAAATGAAAATAATAAAATATTAGCGATATCTATACCAATCCTATTTACTTTCCTACATTTAATGAAATCAATAAGAAAGGAACATATTTTCATTACAATAACAATTAACCACAAATGTTTTAAAAAGTATTGTCAATGATACGATATGTTTGCAATAGCAGGATATAAGACAACATTGTTATTATTTTCTAGTATGTATCGTGCCTTGTTCTCACGTGTCTTGTCTTGCCTTGCTATATAATCATAATATGCTTCGCATCTTTATTTACTTCATGCAACATAAATATGAACTTTTTTCTTAAACATTTGATTTAAATAATTGTCACGGTAGATGTGAAGACATCATAACATCCAAATGATAAATGCAGAATGATACTGGTAGTACCGTCTATTTAAAATGCAAGTACTTTTATACTCCTTTGTTTAACCCGTGTGTACATCTTTCAGTTTCATGTGTTAATCTGACTTATAACATATGTTTCTTTGTGAAGTATATTCCTAGTACATCCTTTGCATTATATAACACTCCTGTAACATTTCCTCATTGATTTATTTACTACATAATTCAATATACTATGTTGCAGGTGAACTCCAGACCACTTTAGATTAAAATATAGATTGATGGTTTAATGAATGTCATTTTAACCTGTAATGTAATTATTTTGTCATACTTTGTCTACAATTCGTACATATTATAATTCAAATACGTCATCGTAACGAAGTCTAGATTAATGTAATGAACTTGAATTCTTTCAACTTCCTTTCGGATATAACCCCAATTAATTCGTTATTATAAAAGTTGTATGATTACAGTGTCTGCTGTTTCTAAATAAACTGGCAGCAATATAATGATAAAAAATAGTATTTTGGATAAAGGGTATATTGTCCTCAAGATGCTTTCGAAACCTAAATTGCAGAAAACATGGAATTGTTATCAAAATGTATGCATTATGTTGTGTTAATGTGATCAATATATTCGCGATTATAACCAACGCATTAAACTACTTGGCTTCATGTACATACAATGACTGTATATAAATTCTAAATGGGTATACTTAAATACTTAGAAATCGCTTAAGGTGATATTTTATGCTCCGGGATGGCTTGTTATATAAATGTTTTCATTTACATGCGTTTATAAACATATTTAAGCTCTTCATTTGGCACCCAGCTTTTATTGACTTGCAAATTGCATAATATGGACCATTGTATGCCAGGAGTCGCATTTATTCCAATTTACCACTTGACAGAAAATGTCAATTACATGTACACCAATATGCCAATAATTTTTCACAGAGAAAAACAAAACATCACCCATTAGGAATCAACACATATTAAAATAATTGAATGTGTAGTTTTAGCTACCAAATGTCTGGTATTTATCATGGTTTTGATCAAAGCCTTATATATATAATCAAATTCCGTGAATGAACGCCATAAAGTATATTTGTCGTACTTATCATCTAACCATTAAATATCTAAGCATCAAGCATAAACGGCAACTAAATAAAGTGTTATATTAAACCATGACATTCAGTCATCCGGGAACGCATTAGTATTTTATTAGCCTATAACCAATACCTTTATTATTTTTTATGCTTCACTGGTTGACACAATTTGAGTTCTACAATGGTTTCAAGATAATACAATCACCTGTACTTTGCAGCTGATATTTGATTCTATCAGCTAGTTGTTTTTTATGGCATTTGTACTTTTATCAATCGTATTATTCAAATTGTATACCCCTCTGTGCTCTTTATTTGTATGCATTATGTACATGTATGTTATAGCTGTCGATTTGACATCAGTTCTCAAGCACTTATTCAATGCATTTACGCACCAATCCTTGGTACATGCATGTTAACTTAAATAACTCATTATCAACACTAGTTATTGCTAGGCACAATTTCAATGTGAAACGTTTTTGTCCGTTTGCCTATAAACAATTTCTTGATAATCTAAACGATGCTTCAACCCAGGTATTAGTCGTTTTGATATTGGTACATCGCATATCTATGTTGTCATTATGCAACATATATATACTATTGTCATTATGACTATAAGTCGCAACATGTAAACCTATTGTGTACATGTCTATCATGAATCGTACTTATCAATATACTGTATAACACAAAGTCCTTCATATATTAATCTAACTTGAGACAGGTAATGTAACTTGTATGTCAAAATTATTTGCGTTAAAGATTTCACAGGAGTGTGATGATATGAGCAATTTATTATTGAAACAAAGGCCTTGGCTACTTTATGATTTATTGTTGTCAGACGATACTTTTTGTGTGGTTTTTAACGATATAGCTACTCAATGCCTTGGGTCGAGTGCATAATTACTCGTTTACTAAAGTATATTGCCTACTTCAAACATTAATATTATGTTAATGTTTATTTATATTAACCTATCTGGCGGCATGTGCAGACAACGACTACATTAAAACACTTAACGATGTTTATAAATCACTAAAACTCATATGAACGGAATATATAAATTATTATCCTAGTTAGTGTGCAATTTGTTTACATTATGCCATCATTATGTGTTAATAAATATACACTATGTACTTTGGCACCATTTCTTATGATGCTTGCCTAGAACCAATGTACTTCAATCACCCTTTGATAAGCAACAATCGGAAAATCCAACGCAACAATCAAATGTAATTTACATATAATTTTTATAAAAATATAATAATGATGTCACATATAATAAGCAGAACTGTCCAATTGTGAATATTATTGAATGTGCAGCATGTACAATTACATCTGAAGTCTGGCATTTGTCATGGTATATTCAAACATTTGCATAATCACTAACGTAAAACAATGTCACACGTGATGTACGTTATTATAAAACATGGTGCCATTAAACCCTGGGAATACACATTATTTAATAAAGCAGTAAATCATGCAAATTGATGTGAGTGCAGTGACTTGGTTACTGTTTTAAAAAAAGTAATTCTCAATAATGCATCCTCAAACAGAGATTGCTATAATCGATTTTTGTATCAGAAAAAGCAATCATGAGCCGCGTATTTTATTATTGCACTTTGTAAATATGAATCTGATTAACTTCCGTCCTGCATTATTCATTCGTTTTAGAAGGTTGCACTGGCTGACACAATATGAATAGTGCAGTTGCTTCGTTAGAAAAATAAAAATAATTCGCATCTTAAAGGCACGTGTGTTCATCATTTTCGCGCTTTGTAGCCCACTTGTCATTGATGCTTAACGACGTACTTCTGCAAAAGCTGATCGGTTGTTACAAGTCAATATACAATATCATATTAGCACTTGGAAGAGACACGTATATTGTGATTGTGCTATTGATTCAATTGCCTGTTTGGGATTTGTCGCTGAACTTACTCGCGCCGCAATATTCATCATAATATGCAATTGACAACAAATTCAAATAACTGTACTAAATGCATCCATAGAATGATCAAATCAAACCAATGTTAATGCGCAACACCATTGACCTGATAAAAAGTTAAAATGGAATTTAAAGTGCCATCAAAATTTAGCATTAATAGTTTATAAAGTCTGTTTTTGACGGCAACATTAATAATTACTTAAAGTCGAACATGAGATTAGGCATATTATGTAGTATTCAGTATAATCTTCCAACTTATTGTGCCAAATAATGTTTCCAGTATACATATATAGTTCCAATATATTTATACCAGTATTGTGCTTGATGATAGTATGGTATTTAATGGTTATTAATTTTGCATGTTAATACCATAAAATGGTTATCATAACATTTAATAATATAAAGCATGCTGGGAACTAGATTACAAGGTATAATTAGTATCCAACTTAGCCACTTTACATTGATATCCGCCTTCCTTGTTAATCAAAATATAACTGTTACGGTTGCCATTGCGGATTTAATTCTCTGTTATTCTGGCTTTAATGGTAAGCTTGGTATTGTTACGAGTAGTTGTTAAATTTTAATTTAATTTAAAAGGATAATCGATTGCATCTTAAATCATCGAAAACCGATTGTTAAGTTATTATAACTAATGCTTCTTGTATTAACGAGCACTTAGAAGACTATACATACACTAAACAAACTACAATTGCAGTAATTAAAGATAAAATATAAAATTTGATTACTCAATTTATATTATAGTGTTTTCATTGTGGTTGCAAATTTAAACTATATAGTATTATCATAATATAATTTTTTTCAAGCTATTTGCGATGCTGTTAATGTAACATAGTTCATATATCTGTGATTATCGGGAGGCTATATTGGAGGCTATAACCTATTTTAAGCCACCTTATGAGCACGATCAACAAAAAGATCAACCCCTACGCTCTTCATTGAACACAACTAATACATTTTAGTTATAGAAATATTGTAATGAAACGGTGGTTCGTTATATAAGTAAACAACTATTCTGAAACTAGTCTTTAACTGAATATGCGCACGTGATAGCTATTTTCTTAATATCAGCACATTTATGCGAAAATGGATCAAATCTTCGGAAAGGTCTTAATAATTATGTTACTAGGGATCGTAAATTGACATTGGAACATTAAATATTAAGCATGTACAATGTATATATGTAAAAGCATACCTAGTCAGCTCCAATGTAAGTGTGCGATGTTTTCCATGGACTAAGCCTGAACACCGCTGTTAATGTGTGTTCTTGAATTTTACTAAATTTATCTTGACTACATGATTTGAACAAATGCATTTCTGTTTTGTGTGTTATTGCACATCATGTTAAATTCAATTATCTTAATTCAAGCACGTCCAGCTGGCACGCAATACGTTTTAATTACATCTGTTTAATTGCATGTTGTCAGGAATGAGTGATCCTTAAATCTCGTTAAAATAGTTAATTCACATGTTCACCCGGCAAATTATGCAATCAATAACATGATCACCAATACAATATGCGTGGTTACAAATCATTCTTCCTGTCATGATATGTTATTGGCAAAACAGCAGAATAAAACATGATTTGCTGGTAGAAACACAGGTGGCGGAATCAGTGTTTGGAAAATAAAATTAAAAAACATATATATATATAAATTCCATCACTGAGCTAAGTATACTATAAAGGCTTCTATATGGCGATGTCCAAAGATTGTGGAACATCGCATCTTAAGATAGACTTGATTCCTAAGAATAATTACAATACTGTGAGTGGAGCGGGTATCCACCGCTTAAATAAAATGACATCGAGCGGAGTTATAAGATACAATTGAACGAGATTCTATGCTGAAACAACGAGATGAGATCTTTCACAATCTTTGGACATAGTTTTATAGTAGGATTTATACCTCCATGGTATACTTAGCTCAGTGACAGGAATTTGTTGATATATATTTTTTTTAATTTAATGGCACCTGTCGGTAGAAACAGATAGAAATTAATTTCGGGATAGTTTTCAAGTATGCCTTAAGCGATGTTTCATGGTTTTAGATCATTTTGACAAATTCATTCAAACAAATTGAAATTAGATGACCATTAGGTATTTCGTTTTATTTGTTCATGATACTTTATTTTATCCATCACTGACAAGCAAATAATAGCAATGCATTTGCTAATCGTATACAATAGTAAACACAATGTTCGATGTGATAAGAAGCATCAATTATGTTAATTCCTGTTATGTGTTCTTGTTGCACCAAAGCTATATACAGATTGTCACTGAATTTCCATGTAATCCATATAATCAATTCAATATCACCCTTTAATGTTATTATTATGTCATACATTGTTTATGTTCGGTCCTAATTCAATAAGTCACCGTACCAAAGTTTGGGTCGATGCAATGAATTTCAATAGTTCAATTGTCTATCAAAGTACAAATTATCGCATAATTGCAGCGTCTGGTATTCATTATTACACACACATACATTTAACTAATATATAATACAATGACATTGCGGAAATTCAATTTATCGTCTTCATTAGTATGCAATCAGCACTGTCTACAAAGCTCGTCAAAATGTAAAACCAACACAAATCGAATAATTATATCATTAAAATTATTGTTATTGAAAATATTTATGACAGCAATTACCTTAAGGGGTAACTATTAAATATTTGAATTACAATAAGCGCTCACAAATGTGTCTACATGACTCTGGTATCGTCACATTTCTTATTCTAACAACATGATTGTTCGATGGGATTTAACTTCGTAGTTGGTGAACTACGAAATCTGCGAAATTTAATCTCCCAAGACAATTAATGATTTTACAGTATATAATTTACTATCAACATGATTCAATTAACTTATTTAATTATGAGAAGGTATCTTGCTTTGGAAATATAATTCATTCACACACACCAATAAATGGAGTTTGAAAATATATTGTTTTAAATAACATAACCATTATATGATAATGAAGCGGATTGAAGAATGTTGGATATATTTAACCGCATAGCTGGTATTTGTTTGCGTTTTACTCGCCATTCAATTTAATTTTATAGTTTGCTTTTCTATTGATCGTTAAATGTAGGTGTTCTATATCAACTGCTTTTCCAGGTATTAGAAACTAACGCCGAAAACACTAGTATACGATATGATGTGAGTAACTAACTAATATGTGCATTATGTTAATGATAGTAATCTACGCATGAATGCGACTCTCGTGCGGCATATTGTTGAATATGAGCCAACGATAAAGTTTTCGTAGTAAAATACATAATTGGCGGCCTTTTGGTTCAAATCTATTTTAAGTCATAATTTGCGTCGTATTGTACCAAACTACACATTTATTTAATACTTAGTTGTAAATTACATTTTTATAACTATTTATATTAAACTATTTGGCTGCATGCACAGACAATGAATGTGTTTAAATCACAAATGGACATTTCGAAATACCAACAGATCGCTTACGGCGATATTTTATGCCCCGAGTTGGCTTGTAAAATAAAGATTTCTTTTACATGCGTTTATAAACGAAATAATGCTCCGTAACTTGGCATCCGGCTTTTATTAACTTGCAATTTGCATAACAGGAACTATTCTATGCCGGGAGTCGCTACATTTTCATTGAATTACCACAATAAGGAAATATCATTTACACTAATGCACCGTATATTCACCATACATATAAAACTAAACGTCTCACACAATTAGGACTCGATGTATATTGTTAAAATGATTGAATATGGAGTAATGGCTATCGAAAGTCTGGTATTTATCATGGTAGCATCAAAGGCTTAAATAACTTAATTCAATGAATGAACGCCATAAAGCATACTTTTCGTAGAATCGTAGCATTTAACATAAACGACAATTTACAGTTAAATTAATATATACCATTGTTTGTTATGAACGGTTTCTTAAGCTAGAAGTATCAATTCATTTAACAAAACATTAAGAAGTACTCCTAGAATCGCACAATTTACACCCATTGTGTACATATCTGTGATGCATCGTGCATATATTATTATATAGAATATCATGCTTACACATCTACATCTTACTTGAGACATGTATTGTTAACGGTACAGCACAATTATTTGCGTTGAAAGTTTCACTACAGTGTGCTAATATGAGCAATTTATTATGGAAACAAAGGCATACATATGTTACTAATGACATGTATTACGATTTATTGTTATCCGACGATACATTTCACTTGGTTTTAATGATATAGTTATTCAACGTTTTGACTAAGTGCATACTTATTCGTTTACTCTGATTCATCTAACCAAGTTGATTAGTTTAATATAACATGTACGTATCATGTTCATTTCAATTGATATTGATATTGACCTATTTGGCTGCATGTACAGGCAAAGACAACATTTAAACACTTCATGATATTTTAAATAAGCAAATATTAATACTCCAGGCTGGCGAGCAATTAATTTTATCAATGCATCTATATGTGTTAACAATACATAATATATAAATTGGCACCACTGTTGTAGTATGCTTGCTTGGAGCCACTGCTTTTCTGTTTCTGTTTGAAGAGCAAATATCAGGAAATCCCAAGCATCAAACAAATCTAATTTGCTAATCAGTTTTGTAGATAGAATAAAAATGTCGCATACAATGAGTAGAAAGTTTGTATTATGAAGATAATTGGATGTGCATTAGGTACAATTACATCTGAAGTCTGGCATTGATTATGGTATCATCAAAAGCTTCATTAATTCACTAACAAAAACATAAATGATGTGTTTTTATAAAAAATGGTGCCATTAAAACCAGGGAATACATAGTCATTTAATAAAGCAGTAAATCTGACAAATTGAATGTGAGTGCAGTAACTTGATAACTGTTTCTAATAAAATAAAAGTAATTCTTAATAATGCATCCTCTCACAGAGATTGATATAATGGATTATTGCATCAGATTAAGCAATCATTCTCCGCGAATTTTATTCATGTAATTTTTAATATGAATTTGATGTACTTTTGTCCTGTATTATTCTTTTCTGCGTACAAAGCTACACTGGTTGACACAGTACGAATATTGCAGCGGCCTTTACAGGAATTCACAATCGGGGGAAATACATTTCGTATATTTAACACACGGTGCGTTTTGCATTGTGACTTATCGTGCAACCGTGTAGTTTACATTTCTTACTTTTCCATAAAACAAGTAGACTAAGTGTACAGTGATTATAGACAGCATGTTGGGTATTTGACGTTATTATGTTATTCTGACACGTAACATACTAATTAAAAGTACTGAATATATGTGGAATCAATTATGAATGCATTTACTGATAGTGTTTTCTTCTTTATTTTCGGGCTAGTGAAATATATAGTATTACATTTGTGTTGAATAATTATTGAATTGCCGAAGTCCGTGGAATTAAACGAACAATGCTCGCTTCATAAAACTTTAATCGATTCGCTACAAATTCTGAATAATTGAACAACTCTCATTCAATATCATTTGTATGGATACATGTATGAGGAGTTTTAACGTTGTAATAGCGAGACAATTTCCTGTCTGAGAAACATTAACAAAATCTAAATTAGTTTAATTTTGTAAGAGATTCAATCAGTTCTATATAAACCATGTTTCGTGACTTCGCATTCGTATATCGTCTCGACAGAAGGAAATTATGTTGTTAAATATTCTTAAGCATATCCAGTTTTTTTCTCAAATACAATTCTAACGTTGGTGGGCATATTAAAACGACACACGTGACATTTCGAGGATTTATTTCCTTCTTATAGAAAACGATAATACTGGAAGCCCCATATGGTAATCGATAGGTCTGCACAAAATTATGAAATCGTGTCGAGGGCAAAAACCTATTGTTTTCTTCAAAATTCGCAGAACGTTGAAATGTTTCATTTCTGATTAGATAGTCCTATTTTGTTGTCATTTTGTATGTTACCGATGTCATTAAAACTGAATTATATGCAGATTGATTATTGGCATGAATTCGACACAACATAACTGCAATTTTACTTAGAATAAATAGATGGTACAAAAATCATGGAGACTTGCTTCCCTAGCAACAACAAAAATATATATCATTGTCAATTACTTTTATAACATCGATGCCATTTTGTCTCTCTGTCATGTGTAATATATCACCAAATGTGTTCCCATATGAACTGCATGTTTCTCTTTAAATGAAATAAATATGTAAAACCAGGCCAATTGTCGGATAAAAAATTTTAATATCACAGTTTACCGGAATAATGAGTAAGTTTCGTCAATTCTTACAATAAAGTGCCAGCATATAAGTTTTGTAGTGTGAGTTGTACATTGTGTATCGAAAAAGTGACAGACTGCACCGATTGAGGTTATTTTAGATGAAAAGTATGAGCTTATATTGGCATATAGTGTCCTATTTTCATGTATTTGAGTATCCATATTTTAGACCAGTCACTGCATAATCCACCCAAAACCGTGCTTTAACTTGAATAATCTTGAATTGAAACAAGTTCGCTACTGTATTAGACATAAATATACAGAAATTTATGATATTAAGTGGTACCACTGGATTTGGAATAAGTGGTGCAACTAGATTGGAAAAACACGAAAATGGCGAGACCCTCGTTAAGCCCAGAGAAATATGGTTTATCGTTTACATTAATGATATGTTTGTATTCGAAAATCGCATTTGTAAAAGTCCCAAATGAAACTACGGTGAATTATAAGCGTCATGCACGAAAAATGTACCTTTATAATAAATAATAAGTTTTGTAATTCATCTCGGTTGCTGTTGTTTGTCAATATATACCATAATGATGGAATCTGGGGTGTATTGCGTCCAAAATAGCTACTTTGTTTCTGTTTGCGTGCTGGGCAGTGTTTACAAACGTACATCATTTGTAATAAGTGATATCTCACATTTATGTTTAATGTCAAATGTCAAATTCACCTTGCTGACTATAAATCAACCCTTTGATGTTTGCTGATGTTTGACATTTGTATAGCATCAAAAATGTAAGTATTGTCAACACCCAACATCAAACCCATTGGAAATACAGTTATATTCTATTATATGTTCCTGGTAGTTCTAAAAATGTAAACTGCCCTCAGCGGCATTGTATCATGAATGTATTACATCATCATTCATCAGTTTGTTTAATCAACGATATGGGAATGCCAGTACATAAGATAATAACCTATAGACAGTTTATTATCAATAGCTACCCTACAATGTATGTGTTTGCACTTGAAATGCTTTATTTGAGATGGCACTGTTACACAAAGGTATATACTATATAAATTCAGGTGTCTCAAGTATTTATGCATCTAATTAATAGTATATGCTCTCTCTATCACGTACTGGACAAGTTAATGGAATTTTATAACAAAATATGAATCCTAAGGGGTTTTTCGGTGTTTCTTCATTGCTTTGATGTCCAATACAAAACGCGAACGCGACGTGGTCTTCTGATTAGTGTGTGTTTGTGATCACTCTGTGTCCGTCGTCCGTCTGTCATTCATTCAGTCAACAATTTCTTTAAATGACCCCTTGGCCAAAGCTTAAACAATTGCAGGAATATTCATTGGGTGAACATCTACATTTTTTGTACCGCAGTTGTTCAAGTGGTTCCGGTCTGTTGATTCATTAGGTCACGAGGCCTTAAATGTTTTTTTTAAATACAAACTTCTCTTTTCTTAATTTCGAGGATTTCAGTAACCCTATCATATACCAGTCAGTGCGGATTCTAAATAGTTTTACTTTCTTTTGTTCTGGAAAAAGAAACACACGAGGACATTGTATTATACGAACTCGTATAGCAAAGGCTATAGTATGCGTGCAGAAAACGATAACGGATGGAAACATTTACGTTCGTAGGACATTAGGCATTAATTCAATGTTGCTGAAACAGTTTATTCTGTTTTATTATCGAGTTTGTCTCGCTATTAGAAGATGCGATTGTCTGAATAGCCTGTAAATGCTGATTTAATGTTGATAACGACCAACTTTGTCGAGACAGTCGTTTATCACATTATCGAACGTTAGCTAGGAAGTGTTTGATAGCTTCTTAGACATTCTGATCCCTTGTATGTTTGATATTGACACGCGTCTGCTCTTAACTTCTTACCTTTATACTTGAATGTTCTATTCAGAACATGTCTTCCGCGATGTCGGATTAGATATTAATAAATAACCTTTTCATGTTCATGTACGACGTATGCGATTTCGGCATAACTCTTTGTAATTTCAAAGCTAAGATAGTGTATAATAGGGGTAAATTGATGTGTATTTTGTCTTAATTTGGACCTTTTTAAAAATCGTTTATACTGTATTTACAAAATCTTAAAATAACAGGCTTACCTGGTGAACGGCTCGAGTGTACATAAGTGCTTAGGTCTTGAATAGATGTGTTGTTTTGTACAGCGCATGCTTGCCGATCTGTCGGCCGACATGCGGAATGATTTGTTAACAATAAATCCAGAATTGTGAGACTTAGGATTATAAAATTTCAAGTGGAGACTGTTCATCCTTCCCAGACGACCCTACTCAAATTCAAGGTCATTCGGATCAAAGGCCAAAATCACCTTAACCTAAACAATAATCTCTTGTCAACAATGTAAGAAAAATAGATTCTTAGATCTTTAGAAATTACATAGAGGTTGCTGCTTATAAGTTGTAAACTTCTACCCATTTTAAGGTACTTAGGTCATAGGTCAAGGTCGTGGTGACCTGAATTACCCCGGATAGTTTATTACCATGAGACATGTATGTTTTACAAACGTCTCTTGTAGTTTATCTCATTCTAGGAATATTAAATGTGTATTCCTGGTGTGGGTGTTAATGGAAAATGTGTAGGCTACGTTATGAGACTTCGTGCGAAAAAGATTTGAATTTCAAGTGCATTTTTTATAATTGGAAAATGCACGGTCCATTGCTTTTATCGGGCAAATTACAATTATTGCACTATTAGACAATGTTGCTATACATGTACTACTCGGAAGACAAAACATGAACATGATAATATATATAATAAAAAGATATACGCAATACAGGTTGGTATATTTGTAACATTAAACAAGTATATGGAATTTAACCAAATATTGTTATCCGGTAATTAGCGTGATATTGTTAATTCTGTGCGTATTAACTCTAAAAAAGGATATTGATTGCGATATTATTTCCGAGCAATTTCCGTCGCAGGTGGTTGTATGAGGTGTGTGACGAAGTACGTATATTATGAGTATATCTCACGCTTTATGATTATCGTATATTCAATAAAATAGTCTAGCAAATCATGTGTGGTACCATGCCTATTCATAAGCCCTTATCTACGGCAGGTGTTAATGAATGTGTGTTTAATTGCCTGATCGAGTATTTAACATTTTACTCGCTTCGGATGAGTCATTATGTACTTCCTATGCTGTTCGATCGGTATTGTCTATTTTAGTATTGGTATTTCTTGGAGTGGTTATAAAGCCGTCTGGTTAGGGGAAACTTGTAGTGTACTTTCCTGTTCTCAACGGTTTCATTGTGGTAAGTGTGAGCTATAGTGCCTTGGTGTACTGTAAACACTCAAGAGTTCTTTGTCGATGTCCAAGATATAGTTGGGTGTATTTCATATCCACTGTAACACTAAAATATAAATTATCAGCCATTATATATATTCTACGGATCTTTAATAACACACCCAATTGATCGAGTTATTGGAGAGTCGAAAGAGAAATATGACGAGGTACTGAAATATATCCAACGCAGGACATATTGTTAATTCAACGAATATGAGATATGATAATGAAATGGCCAAAATGTATTTCGTGGACCTAATGTGACTGATAAATTGCAAAACTGTTTCAATTTGTTAAGAATCTTTGGCGAATTCGGAGGTGATATTTTTTCCAGTTGTATTTTACAATGTATATATTTCATTTAAAACATCAATGCATAAAATTTGAACTATATGTGTAATTGAGTGTGTTCAACATCCACTACTGACTAAACATGCTATTTTGCAGACAGGAAACTGACCACTTCTACATACATTAGTGTATACATATACTAATGTATCCAGTTGTACTGTCATATTTCTCGATAATAGCAAGCATTTTTAAAATTAATGACATGTTCATTTAATCCTAATACGCCTCTGGTCAATTAAGGTAATTTAGACCCTTTTCGCTAAATATCGCCTGTAACTCTGATTTTGATGATGTTTTAAATAAATATAGTATCAAGTATTGGCTTTCTGATTTTGATGGTTTTATGGAGAAATATTACGTGACGTACGATGAATAGCGCCACCTAGCGGGGCGTAATTTTTGCGTGCTTTTCGACGTTTTTCACCATTTTTTCGAGTTAATACTTATGTCATTGAAAATCGAAAAATATAGTTTTGTAGGGAAATTAATGCTGCGTCATATGGTACAAAATATAGAAAGAAATTTTAATTATTTTTAACGTAACGCTGAAATAACCGCGCTGCGGCCTCGACAATAACGCCGTTTTATTCGCGGCATTTCTTTTATTCACACGCATATAGCAAGAACACAGGGTGTTCAAATTTTATTTTATTTATTGCATTTGTTAATTTGAAGTGTCTTTTTTATTTCAGTGAAATAAAAAATGGGGTGTTCTCGGGGCCGTTTTTCGCGCTTTTTACAATCAAAAGTTTTTAGTCAGGGTAAAATTACGCGACGTTACTGTTACTAGCGACGTTACTAGTGCGGGCGTCGTTCAAATCATCCATGTTCTTTCTTTTCGACGCCATTAGCGAAAGAAAACTGGTTTTAAGTTTTTTTTTATTTGCGGTGAAATATATTGCTTTATGTTAGTGAAACAATGCGATGTTCTTTGGTGATGCTGTAAGCGTTCAAAAACAATTAATGTCGTTATTTTGAACGTATTTTTATATCTGCCGCAACATAATTATTAACAAAATGAATAGCCCCAAAAGTTAATATATGCTTGATATGCATGCTTAAAACATGACAATAAAATGCACTGTATTAATTTTGTGAAAAGTTCGACATTATGATGTGCATCAAAGGTATCAGACTTTCAAATACTGACATGAGTGTCACCTTTCATTATTATAACGCTGACGATGCGATCGGGTTGGCGAGTTGGGGGAATGAACGATGTGTTAGCCAGAACGAAACATAGGGTACCGACATATAACTATTGCGTGTAGGTCAAGGAATCTAGGTGGCCGGATTTATCCTTGAAGTGATGGGACAAGTCTTTTCACCCAAAATGGCATGTTCGGCATACAGAAACTTTATGAGTCAATGTTTGTATGGTTGTTTATTAAAAAGAATTAGATAAGAGTAGAGGCCTACAGAGCAGACAGGGCTTGTCCATCCGGGTTGCCTCTTAATATAAAGTTATTACTATTATATCGTAATAATGGCGCTACTTGCTTTTGAAAGAAGTATTGGAATGAGTTTAAGAAGACCCAATATATAAGTATGTCAACATGTCTTTTAACATGTGGTATAATCAACCATTCGGGTGACAATCAGGCTGTGGTCGAGTGGTTAATGCTCTAGACTACGGATCGACAGGTCCATCCAACGTTTTAATCTCGACCGGAACACATGGTCATTCCAAAATCCTTTTAACCGTTTCCACCTAACAATAAATGGAGTAGCTGGAAAACCCAGAGGTGGTATACACCTAAAACGTTAAATTACCAAGTTGTATACAGTGTATTCGGAAATGCTAGGGTTCCTGGATTCCGTTTAACATTCGGTCACTTCCACAAGCCCTTGTATCCGATATGTACCAGTTGTTAATTGATGATTGCACAGACACCGGCCGATGAGTAGCAATGTATATTTTTAAAGATACTTTAATTAAATTACCCTGGCCGCCGTCACTCGATTCTACACAATAACACCGAACTGCAGCCTGACAACATTCGGCTTCAGTCCAATTAGCTATGAAATGTGCCGAAGAATTTTATTCTTGTCGCGCGGACCTTGTACGTTCACCGTGCGAGTACCTTACGGACAACGTGCGAGTTACTTGTGAGCCCCGTACGGTCTCCGCACGAGTCCCGTACGATCTCCGTGCGAAGATTATGATGTCCGTACGGACCTCGTAGGAGACATTCTCTTTTATTCGTACGAGGTCCGTACGAGCTGTGACCAGAAGCTAAGAATCTACACATACCGTTGAAATATTTTCGACTCGTACGAGTTGGAACATCCGAATGGACATGGTTCAAGTATTGTGACCGTAGCATTAATCCCGAATGTAAATATCGACTCGAGAGAGTGTGATCGAACGAGTTTTTTAAGCTCATCGAGGGCATCACTAATACAAAGTTTTTGTCTCGGAATTGATGTAGCCTGATTTGAATCTACAGCCTCCATCACTCGAAGTGGACGTTCTACCACAAAGCCATCGAGGCGGTTGGAACAGCATAGTGCATATTTCACATGTTGCGTTATAAATTATCTGTGAAAAATGGAGTGAGAATTGAAGTACTTTTAATATTGATTTTATCATTCATTTTATATACATGTATGTTTTTCTAATTATACATCTCAATCAGTCATAATATCTCAAACTTCGCAGTTAATTTGAGAGCGGCGAACGAGAGGTAGTTCGTCGATGGTGGCTGTCACATCCACATGAGAAAGCGCAGGTTTTATAGGATATACATGTAGTTGTTTGTATAAGAATTATTCTATATAGTTTTTTTTAATTATGTATACTGAGTACATCTAGAAACGCAACACTGGTGTTACTGTCAACACTTTTTTCAAACTTTCAAATATTGACAACCAGACTGTATTTCCTTGATGATATTTTATTCAATGAACAATGCAACTATAACATGGTTTTCATAAATTGCTATCGATGCAAATGAACAGTGCTTGCATGTATAGTGCGGCTAAAAAGTAACGAAACACAAATTGGTAAAATCCTATTTTTTCAGAATCGTTGTTCTAAGTAAAAAATTAAAATATTGATTATTAATTGATTGGTTACATATTCATGACGTCCGACAAGTTGTTTAGAAGTGCATGAACCAGTTGTGAACTTTGCCTAGAGATGATACATGTGGAGTTACTGGTCCTGACGGAGAGTTTTTCTTACATTTATCACCTGTGCATGGGTGGTTGAAAATGGTGCCAAAGTGCTAGTACAGTGTCTCCAGATGAGACACTGTCGGTTAATGACAATTTACCCGAAGTGAAACCTTCAATTTGACGTCCCGTCACAGCCATCCGAATAGTCTGATTTCGCCCGTATTCGGACTTTCCTGGCATTTTTATTCAGAAGCCTTGAAATTTTCGTTTGTGTTTTTCTTTCAATTGGCAAACCTTGCAAAGGATTCGAAGCAATTTACACACAATTTTATCATGCGTAAATGGTGCATAATGGAATTCGTGTGTTTTGGATTAATTTGACGCACGGGAGTTACGTAACCCGATCGATAAAATTTGGACAATAGCCAAGTGGCTACGCGATTATACAATATTATAACACAAAATGAAAAAATGTATGAAGAATGAAAGTAAGAACACATTAAGGATGAAAACGTTGCGTTTCTAGATGTACTGAGCATATTAATATGGAAAACGAGTAATTGAATTTCATTCAAATGACCGTTGCATTGGTAAATATCTGCATAAACTAGACAACAGGATATTTTAAAACAGGAAACAACTTAAAGTAGGAATATTGCCCGAAAGTTTAATCGGAACACATGATTTACTTATACATTCTTCTCTACTCCAAAACATCAATAATGAAATTGCATTCTTGTAAACTGGGGTGAGCTTACTATCGTACGATGGGCGTACCTAGATGAAGGACATGTATACTCATACTTATTGAGAAGTACGAGGTCGGTCTCCGTACGTACCAGTGCTTATTTCCTAAAAGCAAGAATAATCAAGATTGCTTCACTTTAATATACAGATGTATGATTAGGTACCTGGGAGGGCCAAAGACCAATACGATATAACCGTCCACATGTGGCTTTATAACCGGTTCGCAGGAAATGTGCAGTTTGCTGAACTGACGCATTTCATAAAATATACTTTTACTAAGTGTATTTTTACGTTCAGCTTCAAACATCACAATAACATCACTCCAGAATATACAAATCAACCGAAAATGAATTTATACCTGCGCAAGTCCATACGTTTCTTCAGAAACGAAATATTTTTCATATTTGATACGGTATGGTTCGCCAAAACTCACCAGTTAACGTTTAACGGCAAAATTGAAAAGAACTTGTATTCCGACCTTAGATTAATAAACTAGCAAAAACGGACCGAACGAATTATATTTGATATAAATCAAAACTATTCTTTCAAGCAAATCATAGAATTATCAAAAATACTTTTATCGTCTTTTCGGTCGCTAATTGCGTTATTAAAAGAAAAGAAAGAGTCGATGTTACTGTCGTGAGCACACGTCTCGCTAACGTTTACGTCGCGTTATTATACCCTGACTAAAAACTTTTGATTGTAAAAAGCGCGAAAACGGTCCCGAAAACACCCCATTTTTTATTTCACTAAAATAAAAAAGACACTTCAAATAAACTAATGCAATAAATAAAATAAAATTTGAACACCCTGTGTTCTTGCTATATGCGTGTGAATAAAAGAAATGCCACGATTAAAACGCCGTTATTATCGAGGCCGTGTCGCGGTTATTTCAGCGTTACGTTAAAAATAATTGAAATTTCTTTCTTATTTTGCACCACATGACGCAGCATTTATTTCCCTACAAAACTATATTTTTCGATTTTCAATGACGTAAGTATTAACTCGAAAAAATGGTGAAAAACGTCGAAAAGCTCGCAAAAATTACGCCCCCGCTAGGTGGCGCTATTCATCGTACGTCACGTGATATTTCTCCATAAAACCATCAAAATCAGAAAGCCAATACTTGATTCTATATTTATGCAAAATATCATTAAAATCCGAGTTACAGGCGATATTTAGCGAAAAGGGTCTAAATTACCTTAAATTACGAAACATTTTTTTTTTGATCATCCAAATGTTATGAGTAGGCGAACAAACATACATTCCTTTACTTAATTATTGTGGTTTTAATCTGTATTTCCATAACTTTGTACTTCTATGAACGTTTCATGCCTCTCGAACGTATCGTCATCCTAAATAAGTCAAGTAAAGGATATTATAACAACAATAGAGACAACCAAATCAACGTAAATTAACGAATTATTGGCGAACATACGGAGGCCCAATAACAAGAAACGTCAATATCAATTATGTACGTTATTGATTCTAGAAATGAAATCAAATTACCTAAATTAGTTCAATGGTGAAATATATTGAATCAGTTTATGTAAACCAAGTTTCGTGACTTCGCATTCGTCTATCGTCTTGACAGAAGGGTTTTATGTAACGAGGTATTATAAAGCATTATCTGTTGTATCTTCATGTCACAGACTTACGTTGACAGGTCATTAAAGTGACACGAATGACGTTTAGAAACTATGTTATCCATGTTTTCTAATGAAAACAATACGTTTGATCGTTTGGAAGTGTATTAAAACTGGCAACATACATTCATTGTAACAAAACATTATGCATTCTGATTATTTTTAATTCTATACTATTGCTTATTTAAACAATTTGAAGTTTATTTCAATATTTAATGTCAATTTTTATTAACCTATTTGGCTGCATCCACATGCAACAACAAAACAGTACTGGTGATTCTAAATCACGTTAAGATATTAAAATGAATATTTATGTTCAAAGTTGGCGTGAAACATACATCATTGCATCCAAATTGTTTTATGAATATAAACCAATTATTAGAACTCGCCTAGAGCCACTGCACTTCAGTTTCCCTTTGATTATCAGAACTCGGAAAATGGACCGTAACAATCAAATGCAATTGCGCATTGTTGGTACAGATAATTTATAATGTCACGTACAATTATGAGTAGCCCAATGATTTTGTTAAATTAATTGAAATTGCAACATGTGCCATTACAACCGAGTTCTGGCATTAGTCATAATATCGTCAAATGCTTCAATAGTTCAATAACGTTAATTATTTCGCAAACGTTTTGCGTTCCAGTAATGTCTATTAACCTAGCAATTGCACGGTCATTAAATAAAGCAGTTAATCATACAAATTAAATGTGTGTGCAGTGGTTTTGTTATTGTATTTTTAAAATATTTTAATAAACACTTAATGATATTTTCAAAAAACGAATATTTATGCTCCATGTTGGCAAGAAATTAATTTACATTATTGCATCAATATGTGTTAATAGTGTATACTATATAATTTGGTTTTTAGAATGCTTGCTTGGAGCCACTGCTTTTCAGTTACTCTTTGATTAGCAGATATAATTTTCTAATCGGTTTTGTAGATAGAATAAAAATGTCACATAAAATGAGTATAACTTTTGTATTGTGATTATAATTGGATGTGCAATGTGGATAATTACATCTGCAGTCTGGCGTTTGTCATGGTATCATCAAACGTTTCAATAATTCAATAAAATAAACATAATGTCATAAATGATGTATTTTGTATAAAACATGGTGCCATTAAAACCAGGGAATGCATAGTCATTTAATAAAACAGTAAATCTCACAAATTCATTGTGATTGAAGTGACTTGGTAACTGTTTTTAATAAAATTAAAGTAATTCTTTATAATGCATCCTCTCACAGAGATTGATATAATCGAGTATTGCATTAGAATAAGCCATAATGTGCCGCGCATTTTATTCATGTAATTTTTAATATGAATTTGATGAACTGCCGTCCTGTATTATTTATTTCTGCATGCAAGTTTGCACTGATTGACACGGTACGAATATGGCAGCGGCTTCTACAGGAACACACAATTGGAGTATATTTAACACACGGTGCGTTTTGTATTGTGACTTATCGCACAGCCATGAATTTTGCATGTCTTATCTTTCCATAAAAGTAGTTGTGTACAGTGATTATAGACAGCATGTGGGGTATTTGACGTTGTTATGTTATTCTGAGACGTAACATACTAATTCAAAGTACTGAATATACGTGGAAAAAATTATTAATGCATTGAATGATACTGTTACCTTGTTTTTTTCGGGTTGGTAAAATACATAGTATTAAAATGGTGCTGAATAATTATTGAACTGACCATTGAATGAAACGAACAATGCTTGCTTCATAAAACAAGAATCAATTTTCTACATACTGTGAATAATTGAACAATCTTCATTCAATATCATTTGTATGGATACATGTATGAGGAGTTATAACGTTGTTATAGCGAGACAATTTCCTGTCTGAGAAACTTCAACAAAATCTAAATCAGTTTGAATCAGTTCTATGTTAACCGTGTTTTGTGACTTCGCATTAGTCTATCGCCTGGACAAATGGCAATTATATTGTTGAATATTCTTAAGCATATCCAGTGTTTTTTCTCAAATACAATTGTAACGTTGGTGGGCACATTTAGACGACACACATCACATTTCGAACATTTATTTCCTTCGTATAGAAAACGATAATACTGGCAGCCCCATATGGTAATCGATAGGGCTGCACAAAATTGTGAAATCATGTCGAGTGCAAAAACCTATTATGTTCTTCAAAACGCACAGAAAGTATCGTAATTTGTTTATAAAATATGTTTCTTTTCTGATTAGATTTATGTCCATATCTTTGTAGTCCTATTTTGTTGTCATTTTGTACGTTACCGATGTCATTAAAACCGAATTATATGTAGATTGATTATTTATTAGGGGTACTGTTAGTCTCTGTTTGATTTTATCACTTAGTCTGATTTGTATTTTATCTATCGTTGATACAAAATATGTGTTTATGGTGTATTGCAAATAATAGCATTATTGGCATTTAACAGTTGCATATGCTTATCCGTGGGCGGTGTGAAGTATGTCAATTATTACATCAACGTTTAAGATATATCACTTGTGGTTGGCGCAGCCTAATTGGAAACGTATATATAGTTAAATATCTAGTCAGTATCAACTCGCCTGCAATTTGGCGAATGCCTAATTCTCCTCGACAATGACTAAATAACTATACACATTGCAATTAAAATGCACAATGTAGATAAATGGAATTATAATAATAATACTCAGTTTGGCTATACTTTAGCTGAAAGACAATATCTTGATAAAAAAGTGAAGATATATTTGTAACAATTATGTATACAATTGCCAATAATGTATATTGTGATTCCTCATACCGTCTATAATATATAAATATTCATCCTCATACATCATAGTAAGTACAGTATTTATCGTGACGACATTGAGTTGATATGTAGGAGAATATTAAAGGTCATTTTACTTCAAAATATCATATGCATTTAATTCGGTGACATGACACGAATTCGACACAACATAACTGCAATTTTACTCAGAATAAAGAGATAGTATATCATATGTTGAGGAATCACGCACTATTATTAGGTACACGCTTTGGAAACATGGATACTTGCTTCCCTAGCAACAACAAAAATATATATCATTTTCAATTACTTTTATAACATTGATGCCACTTTGTCTCTGTCTTGTGTAATATACTGTATCGCCAAATGTGTTCCCAAATAAACTGGATGTTTCTCTTTAAGCATAAAAAATATGTAATACCAGGCCAATTGTCGGATCCAATATTTTAATATCAAGTTATATGTAAGTTTCCTACAATAAAGTGCCTGCATATAAGTTTTGAAGTGTGATTTGTACATTGTGTATCGAAAGAAAAGTGACAGACAGCACCGATTGAGGTTATTGTAGATGAAAAGTATGAGATTATCTTGGCATATAGTGTCCTATTTTCATGTATTTTAGTATCCATAGTTTAGACCTGTCACTGCATCCATCCAAAACAGTGCTTAAACTTGAATAATCTTGAATTGAAACAAGTTCGCTACTGTATTAGACATAAATATACAGTTATTTATGAAATTAAGTTGTACCACTGTATTTGGATGACACGAAAATGGCGAGACCCTCGTTACACGCAGAGAAATATGGTTTATCGTTTACATTTATGATATATTTGTATTCAAATAGCGCATTTGTACAAGTCCTCATTGAAACTAGGATGAATAATGAGCGACATACACGAAATATGTACCTTCACAATAAATTAGTATATTTTGTAATTCTTCTCATTTGCAGTTGTTCGTCATTATCTACCATTGTGGAATTAGGGATGTCTTACGTTCACAATGGCTACGTTGTGTATGTTTGTGTGTTGGAGAATGTAAACGTACACTATTTGTAATAAATCATACATCATATACATGTTTCATGTCAAACGTCATGTTCACCTTGCTGTCTATAAATCAACCCCTTGATGTTTGCTGATGTTTGACATTTATATAGCATCAACTATGTAAATAGCTTCAACACCATCGAACCCATAGAAGACACAGTTATGTTCCATTATATGTTCCTGTTAGTTCTACAAATGTGAAATGTCCTCAGCGGTATTGTATCATGAAAGTATTACATTATCATTCATCAGTATGATTAATCAACGATATGGGAGGTCAGTACATAAGATAACCTATAGACATGTTATTTCATCAGTAGCAACCCAATATCTTATGTGTTTGCACTTGATTACTTTGTTACACAAATGTATAGACTATATAAATTCAGTCGTCTCATGTTTTAATGCATCTAATTCATAGTATATGCTCTCTCAAGTACATGAATAGTTAATGGAATTTTATAACAGAATATTAATCCTCAAAGGTTATTGGGTGTGTCTTTATTGCATAGATATCCAACACAAAACGCGAACGCGACGTATTCTTGAGATTTATGTGTGTTTGAGATCTGTGTCCTTCAGTCAACAATTTCCTGAAAAGACTTCGTCTCCTAAGCCTCTTGGTCAAAGCTAAAACATTTGCAGGAATATTCATTGGGTAAACATCTAGAACAGTTGTTCAAGTGGCTCCGGTCTGTTGACTCATTAGGTCATGAGGCCTTAAAGGGTTTTTAAAATCAAACTTCAATTTTGTTCTTACTGTCGAGTATTTTAGTATCCATATCATATACCAGTCAATGCGGATTCTGAATAGTTTTAATTGCTTTTGTTCTGGATAAATAAAAACACGAGGAAATTGCATTATACGAACTCATACAGCAATGGCTATAGTCTGCATGCAGAAAACGATAACGGATGAAAACATTTACGTTCATAGGACATTAGACATTAATTCAATGTTGCTAAAACCGTTTATTCTGTTTTATTATCACGTTTGTCTCGCTATTAGAAGTCGCGATTGTCTGAATAGCCTATAAATGCTGATTTATTGTTGATAATTACCAACTTTGTCGAGACAGTCGTTTATCACATTATCGAACGTTAGCTAGGAAGTGCTTGATAGCTTCTGAGACATTCTGATCCCTAGTATGTTTGATATTGACACGCGTCTGCTCTTAACTTCTTACCTAAATACTTGAATGTTCTAGTCAGGACATGTCTTTCGCGATGTCGGATCAGATACTAATATATAACCATTTCATGTTCATGTACGACGTATGCGATTTCGGCTTAAATCTTTGGCAATTTCAAATCTAAGAAAGTGTATAAGGGTAAATTGATGTGTGTGTTGTCTTCATTTGGAGCTTTTTAAACAAAAACATACTGTTATTACAAAATGTCAAAATAGCAGGTTTATCTGGAAAACGGCTCATGTACAGCGTATACACTGTTTAACTGTTTATGTCTGTAATAGATATGCTATTTTGTACAGCGAATGCTTGCCGATCGGCGGCCGACATGAGGAATGGTTTGCTAACAATAATTTTAGAACGGGGATACTTATGATTAAAAAAGTTCAAGTGGAGATTGTTCATCCTTCACAGACGACCCTACTCAAAGCCAAGGTCATTTGGATCAAATGTCAAAATCACCGTGACCTAGACAATAATATCTTGACAACAACGTAAGAAAAATAGATTCTTAGCTCTTAAGAAATTACAGAGAGGTTGATGTTATAAGTTGTAAACTCCTTCTCAGTTTGAGGTAATTAAGTCATAGGTCAAGGTGCGGTGACATCCCTCAATTACACCGGATTATTTATTGTCATGAGACATGTATTTTTCACAAACGTCTCTTGTAGTTTCGCTCTCTAGAATTCTTCTGGTAATGTGTTTTCCTGGTGTGTGTATTAATGGACAATATGTAGGTTACATTTTGAGACTTCGTGCGAAAATCATTGGCATCGCACGTGCATTTTTCATAATTGGAAAATGCACGGTTCACTGCTTGCATCGGGCAAATTATATTTATTGCATTATCAAGTAATGTTACTATATAACCCGAATGAAGACATGCGAAAAATGAACATGATACCATATATAATTAAAAAAATATACGCAATACAAGTTTGTATATTTGTACGAAAGGTGTTCCAGAAATAATAGGACTTTTCTTATAACCTCTTACATAACAATTACAATTCAATGAAATTTGTCCCATGTGTATAGCAATGTATGCTCTATATAATGGTAGCAACAGAATTTCGATGTAGTTGATGATGCTCATACAAAGAGTTGTCATAGAAACCATGTAACGCCAAGGCGGGTCACACTATTATTTTTCATTAACATCCTTATTAACAATGTGAATATCTCAATAACTACTTGATAAATATTAACGCCATTCTGTATGGCATTACGTGTATGACTTTGACATGCACATGCTAACTTTTGAAGAAATCGCTCATTGTTTGTTATCAAAAGTCAGTAATCAAGTGTATGTATCCAAGCGCGCCATGGATGAAAATGGCGTCAACGTCAAAAGCAGAAACAGCACAATTGTCAAATAATGCTATATATTGGGAAAACCAACTTTGCTAACCAATGAAATGATGAAATACATGTAATGTAGCGGCATTAAGCAGCCACTTGTGTTCTTTTGGCTCAAATTGTTTACAGATCCCGGATTTATAAACTTACAAATAAGCACAGATGAGGTCATAGAAAATTAAGTTGACGTTAATAAACACTGTTTGTACCTTGATAGACGCTCCAATGTTTTAGCAATTTCTAACATCATTGCAACACATTTCTTTTGTGAACAGGGTTACGGAAACACGTTTGAATAATCGGAACAATGTTATTAAATCTGTTAATAAAGTCAGTATGACAATAAACAAAAATATTAAATGTTCCTTTATGTTAAAATACTGTGCTTGAAAGGCGACGTCATAATAACGTCACGGTGCGACCCGCCTCCTTGATACATATCATATTTAATGTTCAATAAATATCTTATTTTTCATCCAATTTCTTTGATATTTCGCGTGTTTGTCAGTGAAAGATCTAAATTTAACTATATACAATTAGTTTTCTTAATTTCTGATTTTCCGTGCTGCTATAAAAAAAGTCCTATTAATTGTGGAACACCCCACGTACATGTAACATTTACCAAGTGTATTTCCGTCATGCCCGCGACGACATCGTATGCATTACTATGTACATTAAGCATATGTAATGATTCGTCATTGCCTTATATACAATGTAGTAGGTTTTATAGACTATATATCCAATAACTGAAATATAACATTATTTTTTACATTGCCATTGATGCAAAGAACAGTCTGCAACGTTAAAATTAAATTAAAGTACAACTCAATGTTAAGAGACGGTAGTACCGATTTAATAGTATGGTATTTATCTAAATACTGTTATCCGGTAATTAACATGATATTGTTACTTCTCTGTGTATTAACTCTAAAATAAGATATGGATTGCGATATTATTTCCGAGCAATTTCCGTCGCAGGTGGTTGTATGAGGTGTGTGACAAAGTACGTAAATTATGAGTATATCTCACGCTTTATGATTAACCTATATTCAACAATAGACAATAAAACAGTCTAGCACATCATGTGTGGTACCATGCCTATTCATAAGCCCTTATCTACGACAGGTGTCAATGATTTTGTGTTTAATTGCCTAATCGTGTCCTCAACATTTTACTCGCTTCAGATTGGTTATTATGTACTTTCTGTGCTGTTCGATCGGTATTGTCTACTTTATGCATGGTGTTAACAGCCATTCGATATATTCTACGGTTATTTAATAACACCAGCCAGGTGATCGAGTGATTGGAAAGTCGAAAGAGAAATATGATAAGGTACTGAAGTGTATCCAATGCAGGACATATTGGTAATACAACGAATGTGAGATATGATAATAAAATGGTAAAAATTTATTTCGAGACCAAATGTGACTGATAGATTGCAAAATTGTTTCAATTTGTTAATAGTCTTTTGCAAATTCGGAGGTGAAATTATTTCCTGTTGTGTTATACAATGTGTCAGCCTGTGAATTTTAAGGTACATTTCATTTAAAACATCAATGCATGTACATTGGAACTATATGTATAATCGAGAGTGTTCAACATCCACTACAGTCACTAACTAAACGTGCTATTTTGCAGGCAGGAAACTGACCACTTCTACGTACATTATTGTACACATATACTAATGTATCCAGTTGTTCTGCCATGTTCCTCTATAATAGCAAGCATTTTAATGACATTTTCATTTACTCCTAAAACGCCTCTGGTCAATTAAATTACGAAACACTATTTCTGTCGATCATCCAAATGTTATGAGTAGGCGAACAAACATACATTTTTGTACTTAATTATTGTGGTATAAAACTGTATTTTCAACACGCCAAGTTTCATGACTTCACATTCGTCTATCGTCTTGACGGAAGGGAATTCTGTAACGAGGTATTATACTGTAAAGCATTATATGTGTTATTTTCAAGTCGAAGACTTACGTTGGCAGGTGGTCATTAAAGTGACTCGAATGACGTTAAGAAACTTAGTTGTCTTTGTTTTCTAATAAAAACAATACGTTTGATCATTTGGAAGTGTATTTAAACTGGCAACATACATTCATTGTAACAAAGCATTATGAATTCTGATTATTTTTACTTCTATACTATTATTTAAAAATTAGAAGTTTAGTTCAATATTTAATGTCAATTTATATTAACCTATTTGGCTGCATCCACATGCAACAACAAAAGAGTTACTGGTGATTCTAAATCACGTTAAGATATAAAAAAAGGAATATTTATGTTCCAAGTTGGCGTGAAACATACAACATTGCATCAAATTGTTTTATAGATATATACCATTTATCAGAATGCTTGCCTAGAGCCATTGCACTTCAGTTACCCTTTGATTATCAGAACTTGAAAATGGAACGTAAAAATCAAATGTAATTTGCTTAATGTTGGTACAGCTAATATATAATGTCACGTACAATTATAAGTAGCTTAGTCATTTTGTTAAATTAATTAAAAATTGAAACATATGCCATTACAGCCTTGGTCTGGCATTAGTCTTAATATCGTCAAAAGGTTCAATAATTCAATAACAATAATTAATGTCGCAAACGGTTTGCGTTCCAGTAATAAAGGCTGCCTATAAACCTAGGACTGGTAAGTAAATAAGGCAGTAAATCATACAAATTAAATGTGTGTGCAGTGGTTTGGTTACTTCCTATTCAATTAATTTCCAATATTACTTTAAATAAAGTTGAATAGATAAAATGTACAAAGGAAACATTAAATGACATTATATTCGATATGCATGTAGCGCAATAATACATGTACATGCTACTAATGATAACCAAGCATTAGATATCAGACAACCATCTTAAACAATTACTATCGAATGGTATAGCATATGTTGTGGTATCAAGCTCTATAAATATCTATAATATAAATCGTTGAGACTGACATCCACCAATATTCACATATCATTTTTGATTAGATTTTTATAGACGTGATGCCATTTTATCTCTACCTTATATAATATATCAGCAAATGTGTTACCTAAAGGACGGGAGGGGCTATACGATATAAACATATAATACATATAAGACCAATTGTCGGATCCAATTTATTAATATCAAGTTTTTCGGAGTTATGCCATTGCAAGTTTGGTGAGGTCATGCAATATAGTGTAGTATGCATATAAGTTTTGCTATGTCATGTGTGTAGTGTGTATCGAAATATTTGGCATCGGTTTAAGTTATTGTAGATGTAGAGCAGGAGCTAATTTATATTAAAGTATTTTATATCCATATGTTACACCAGTAAATGCGGATTCTGAATTTGTTTACTTGCCTTTGTTCTGGATAAAGAAAAACGTTGCATTATACGAACTCATACAGTAAAGGCTATATACGTGTAGTCTGCGTGCAGAAAACGATAACGGATGGAAACATTTACGTTCGTAGGACATAAGGCATTAATTCGATGTTGCTAAAACCGTTTATTCTGTTTTATTATCGAGTTTGTCTCGCTATTACAAGTCGCGATTGTCTGAATAGCATGTAAATGCTGATTTAATGTTGATAACGGCCCACACTGACGAGACAATCGTTTATCACATTATCGAACGTTAGCTAGGAAGTGTTTGATAGCTTCTTAGACATTCTGATCCCTAGCATGTTTGATATTGACACGCGTCTTGTCTTAACCTATTAACTAAATACTTGAATGTTCTAGTCAGGACATGTCTTCCGCGATGTCGGATCAGATATTAATATATAACCATTTTGTGTTCATGTAAGACGTATGCGATTTCGGCATAACTCTTTGGAATTTCAAAGCTAAGATAGTGTACTACATGGGTAAATTGATGTGTATTTTGTCTTAATTTGGAGCTTTTTAAAAATCGTTTATACTGTAATTACAAAATTTTAACATAGCAGGTTT
Organism: Spisula subtruncata; assembly: GCA_963678985.1. Classification (NCBI taxonomy): domain Eukaryota; kingdom Metazoa; phylum Mollusca; class Bivalvia; order Venerida; family Mactridae; genus Spisula; species Spisula subtruncata. Next base: position 25,954,219 of record OY787669.1, on the reverse strand, counting down.
ACCTGGTGAACGGCTCAAGTGTACATAAGTGTTTAGGTCTTGAATAGATGTGTAGTTTTGTACAGCGCATGCTTGCCGATCTGTCGGCCGACATGCGGAATGATTTGCTAACAATAAATCCAGAATTGTGAGACTTAGGATTATAAAATTTCAAGTGGAGACTGTTCATCCTTCCCAGACGACCCTACTCAAATTCAAGGTCATTCGGATCAAAGGCCAAAATCACCGTAACCTAGATAATAATATATTGTCAACAATGTAAGAAAAATAGATTTTTAGATCTTTAGAAATTACATAGAGGTTGCTGCTTATAAGTTGTAAACTTCTACCCATTTTAAGGTTATTAGGTCATAAGGCAAGGTCGTGGTGACCTGAATTACCCCGGATAGTTTATTACCATGAGACATGTATGTTTTACAAACGTCTCTTGTAGTTTATCTCATTCTTGGAATATTAAATGTGTATTTCTGGTGTGGGTATTAATGGAAAATGTGTAGGCTACGTTATGAAACTTCATGCGAAAAAGATTTGAATTTCAAATGCATTTTTATAATTGGAAAATGCACGATCCATTGCTTTTATCGTGCAAATTACAATTATCAGACAATGTTGCTATACATGTACTACTCGGAAGACAAAAAATGAACATGATAATATATATAATAAAAAAGATACGCAATACAGGTTGGTATATTTGTAACATTAAACGAGTATATGGAATTTAGCTAAATATTGTTATCCGGTAATTAACGTGGTATTGTTAATTCTCTGCGTATTAACTCTATAAAAGGATATTGATTGCGATATTATTTCCGAGCAATTTCCGTCGCAGGTGGTTGTATGAGGTGTGTGATTAAGAACGTAAATTATGAGTATATCTCACGCTTTCTGATTATCCTATACACGATATAGTAACAGTTTAGCAAATCATGTGTGGTACCATGCCTATTCATGAGCCCTTATCTTATACGGCAGGTGTTGATGCTTTTTTGTTTAAATTCCTGGTCGTGTCCTTAATTTTTACTTGCTTCGGATGGGTCATTTTGTACTTTCTGTGCTGTTCGATCGATATTGTCTATTTTATAATTGGTGTTTCTGTGAGTGGTTATAAAGCCGTTCGGTTAGGGGAAACTTGTACTGCACTTTTATGTTCTTAACGGTTGTCAGTGGAGTAAGTGAGATATATTGTGCCTTATTATACTGTAAACGCTCAAGTGTTATTTGTGGTAATCCGTGATATGATTGGATGCATTTAATGACCACAATAATACTAAAATATAAATTAACAGCCATTAAATACATTTTACACCACCCAAGTGATCGAGTGATTGGAAAGTCGAAAGAGAAATATGATAAGGTACTAAAATATTTCCAATGCAGGACATATTGGTAAATCGACAAATGGTGTTTTTCGGGATAATGAAAGTGTTATTCTTTATTCACCGCCGTTGAAAATAGAACCTATGTCAATTATATGTGTACTTATTGAAATATTAGTTTTCAAGAATATCTTCAGGACAAGTCATTTTATATTAAACTGATAAAAACAATTATTTCCTTTTATAAAACTATTTGATATTTTAATAACAATTTGATTATTATTGATGCGTTTTTTTACCTTTTCAAACGTATCGTGTGCTTTTTGTCATTAGTGACTCTTCAAATATTTTACATAACTGTGATGAATGGCGATATCGCCTGTTGAGCATACATGTAGCATAAACTTGAGTTGATAGTGTCGTTTTGTCACTAAATTAAGTTCGATTAAGGATGGTTTGTGTCTTACAACCAATGTGACAGAATAATTAATATTAATAAATACAGTCCGTACATCAGTTCGGAATACTTGGAAAAGCCGCATAATCCAATGTGTTTTTCTCCTTATTATATGTCAGTACATTTATCGTATCAATCTAAGAGAAAATGTCATCCTATTGGCTTCGTAATACAATAAAGGTCGTCAATCATTTAGTTCGTGATAAGACTGTGATATACCAGTGGGAGGAAAATCTTGCCAGAAAGTACAATCACCTGTATCGCCTCCTTACAATCAATGCGTATGTTATTGACAATCAATATCTGATAAGAAAGATGGTCAAATTGTATTTCGTTGACCAAATATTACCGAAAGATTGCAAACATATTTCCAATTGTTTTAAATCTCTTGCGTATTTAGAGGTGGAAGTACTTTCAATTGTGTTTTACAATGTGTCAGTCTGTGCCTTTTGAAGAAAGCATACATTCATTTTAACAAAACATAATGCATTCTTAATATTTTGATTTCTTTATAATTGCTCATAAAGTCAATTGGAATTTCTTTTCAATATTTAATGTCGATTTATATTAACCTATTTGGCTACAAGTACAGACAACAACAAACAGTACCTTGTGTTTTTAAATCACTTTAAGACATTAAAAGGAATATTTATGCACAAAGTTGGCTTGCAACATAATCATTGCATCCAAATGCGTTTTGGCAAAATCTTTGAAATTCTTACTGGGAGCAACTACACTTCAGTTAACACGTGATAAGCAGAACTCGGTAAATGGAACGAGACCATAAAATTCAATTTACTAATCGTTTGTATCGATACGATAAAAATGTAACATACAATGGATGAACCAGACTGAGTGATATTGTTTAGATAATGAATGTGCAACATGTGCCATTACATTCGAGGTATAGTATTTGTCATAATATCGTACAAAGCATCAATAATTCAATAACATTAATTAATTTCGCAAACCATTTGCGTTCCAGTAATATATGGTGCCAAAAAACTTGGAATTGTTCAGTCATTAAATAAAGCTGTAAATCATACATATTAAATGCGAGTGAAATGGTTTGGTTATTTAATTTTTATAGCAGATATTCGAATCAGATTAAACATTCATTGCATGGAATGTACATTTTATTGATGCGATTAATAATAGATATCAACTTAGTGAGCTTATAATACGCCCTGCATCGTATATTTTAAATTTTACTTGCTGACACTGGAACATGAAACATAATTCTGTTCAACTGCATACAGTATGATCAACGTATGGCTTAAACACCCGTGAACGCGCTGAATGTGTCTTTCAAATTGTGAAATAAATTGGGGATCATTTTTAAGTTATAGCGAAACAATAAAATCTAAATTAGTTTAATGTTGTAAGAGATTGAATCATTCATATGTAAACAATGTTTCGTGAATTCACATTCATATATCGTCTCAGAAGCAGGAAACACATTGGCGGAGTACGTTATAAGGAATATGTCTATTATTTTCAATATGTTTAGTACATTCAAACAGTACGAATGACGTTTGGTGACCTTTTGTTCCTTTACACATAAAACGAGTATACAATAACAACAATAACAACTACATTTTTATTCAGCGTTAAGCAATATTAATGCATGCTTCTAGCCTACAATTATCAATACAAAATTTAAACAGATGTAGTAAATAAGACATGAGAATTGATGAAAGATATGATAATTTATAAAATAGATATTTTAATGAGAAGCTAAGACTGGTGAGATATAAATTGTTATCTATCAACATACCTGCTCAAAACTGTGATATTGGGAAGGGAGCAAGAAATTCATTATGCTAAACATTTTCCATAAATGCTTTGAAAAATGTTTCATCATTGAATTGGTTCATGTCTTACTTTCGTGTTTCTCAATTCTTGTGGTTTGTTTCTGGGTCCAACTTTGTAGTCCTTATTTGTTTTTATTATGTTCTTAAGCCTTTGTAATATTTAGTAATACATCAATCATAATATCAAGCACAAACACAACATGCACAACTCATTAACAACTCGCAGGATAGTAAAACTATGATATTTTATCACCGCTATCCTTTAGGCACAATCGTCTAGCATAATTCAGGTATCCCAATATAACGGAATTTCCAGAGACCTTGATTTTCGTTGGAGGTTTGAAGCATTGTATTGTTGAAGTGAAGAGATTGATGCTTAATGTACGTTATGCATAAGGTTAATGTACGTTATGCATAAGGTGAAAATGTCAGTGTCCATGACGTTACAACACTTAGTCTAAGTCTTATTGTATCTGCTGGCGCCTTTGATATGAAGTCTGTACTTTTAGTAAAACTATTTCATTATATTGAAATTAAGTGTAACGTTCGCTTATGTTTATATGCAGGATGTCTAACATAACCTCACCGCACGAAACATATTAATAATAGTTAAGACAGCTTAATTGAAAACGAAGATATATAGTTAATACTCTGTCACTAATAAAACATTTGCAGCTGGGTGATTGTTTTATTTATCCGTTCATGCCATGCTAGGAAGAGTCCGTTATGCAGGACATCTCTCGGGTTTACCAATAGGATTTTCATACTGATTCGACTTATACATTTACAAAGGCCTATTAATTGTTTAATATTAATTTGAATAATGCTGAACAAATACACATGAAATATTACATTATCATTCATCCGTTCGTTTAATCAACGATATGGGAATGCCAGTACATAAGATAACATATGGACATATTATTTTGTCAGTGGAAACCCTATGTATGTGTTTGCACTTGAATGTTTTGTTTGAGATGTCACTGTTTCACAAATGTATAGACTATATAGATTCAGTCGTTTCATGTTTTAATGCATCTAATTCATAGTATATGCTCTCTCAAGTACATGACTAGTTAATGGAATTTTATAACAGAATATTAATCCTAAAAGGTTATTGGGTGTTTCTTCATTGCTTTGATATCCACTACAAAACGTCAACGCGACGTATTCTTGAGATTTATGTGTGTTTGTGATCTGTGTCCGGCGCCCGTCCGTCCGTCCTTCAGTTAACAATTTCATTAAATGACTACCTCTCCTAAACCCCTTGGCCATAGCTAAAACATGTGCAGGAATATTACTTGGGTGAACCTCCACCACAGTTGTTTAAGTGGTTCCGGTTTGTTGATTCATTAGGTCATGAGGCCAAAAAAGGCAACCTTCAAAAAATGTTCTTACTTTCGAGTATTTTAGTAACCCTATCATATACCAGTCAATGCGGATTCTGAATAGTTTTACTTTCTTTGTTCTGGATAAAGTACGAGGACATTGCATTATGCGAACTCATACAGCAAAGGTTATAGCCAGCGTGCAGAAAACGATAACGGATGGAAACATTTACGTTTATAGGACATTAGGCATTAATTCAATGTTGCTAAAACCGTTTATTCTGTTTTATTATCACGTTTGTCTCGCTATTAGAAGACGCGATTGTCTGAATAGCCTGTTAATGCTGATTTAATGTTGAACACGACCCACACTGTCGAGACAGTCGTTTATCACATTATCGAACGTTAGCTAGGAAGTGTTTGATAGCTTCTTAGACATTCTGAACCATGGTATGTTTGATATTGACACGCATCTGCTTTTAACTTCTTACATAATACTTAAATGTTATAGCCAGGGCATGTCTTTCGCGATGTCGGATCAGATATTAATATATAACCATTTTGTGTTCATGTAAGACGTACGCGATTTCGGCATAACTCTTTGGAATTTCAAAGCTAAGATAGTGTACTGTATGGGTAAATTGATGTGTATTTTGTCTTAATTTGGAGCTTTTTAAAAATCGTTCATACTGTACTTACAAAATTTCAAAATAGCAGGTTTACCTGGAGAACGGCTCAAGTGTACATCAGTGTTTAGGTCTTGAATAGATGTGTTGTTTTGTACAGCGCATGCTTGCCGATCTGTCGGCCGGCATGCGAAATGGTTTGCTAACAATAAATCCTGAATTGGGAGACTCAGGATTATAAAATTTCAAGTGGAGACTGTTCATCCTTCCCAGACGACCCTACTCAAATTCAAGGTCATTCGGATCAATGGTCAAAATCACCGTAACCTAGACAATAATCTCTTGTCAACAACATAAGAAAAATAGATTCTTAGATCTGTAGAAATTACATAGAGGTTGCTGCTGATACGATGTAAACTTCTACCCATTTTGAGGTAATTAGGTCATAGGTCAAGGTCGTGGTGACCTGAATTACCCCGGAAAGTTGATTACCATGAGATATGTATATTTTACAAACGTCTCTTGTAGTTTCACTCATTTGAATTATTCTGGGAATATTAAATGTGTTTTCCTGGTGTGGGTATTAATGGAACATGTGTAGGTTACGTTGTGATACTTCATGCGAAAAAGATTTGCATTGCACGTGCATTTTTATAATTGGAAAATGCACGGTTCATTGCTTGCATCGGGCAAATTACAATTATTGCACTATCCGATAATGTTGATATAGATGTACTACCCGGAAGACAAAACATGAACATGATACTATATATAATAAAAAAGATATACGCAATACAGGTTGGTATATTTGTAACATTAAACAACTATATGGAATTTAACTAGATATTGTTATCCGGTAATTAACGTCATATTGTTAATTCTCTGCGTATTAACTCTAAAAAAGGATATTGATTGCGATATTATTTCCGAGCAATTTCCGTCGCAGGTGGTTGTATGAAGTGTGTGATTAAGTACGTAAATTATGAGTATATCTCATACTTTCTGATTATTCTATACACGATAAAACAGTCTAGCAAATCATGTGTGGTACCATGCCTATTCATAAGCCCTTATCTTATACGGCAGGTGTTGATGCTTTTTTGTTTAATTTCCTGGTCGTGTCCTTAAAATTTTACTTGCTTCGGATGGGTCATTGTGTACTTTCTGTGCTGTTTGATCGTTATTGTCTATTTTATTATTGGTGTTTCTGTGAGTGGTTATAAAGCCGTTCGGTTAGGGGAAACTTGTACTGCACTTTTATGTTCTCAACGGTTGTCAGTGGAGTAAGTGAGAGATATTGTGCCTTATTGTACTGTAAACGCTCAAGTGTTATTTGTGGTAATCCGTGATATGATTGGATGCATTTAATGACCACAATAATACTAAAATATAAATTAACAGCCATTTAATACATTTTACACCACCCAAATGATCGAGTGATTGGAAAGTCGAAAGAGAAATATGATGAGGTACTAAAATATTTCCAATGCAGGAAATATTGGTAAATCGACAAATGGTGCTTTTCGGGATAATGAAAGTGTTATTCTTTATTCACCGCCGTTGAAAATAGAACCTACTTCAATTATATGTGTACTTATTGAAATATTAGGTTTCGAGAATATCTTCAGGACAAGTCACTTTATCTTAAACTGATAAAAATAATTATTTACTTCTATAAAACTATTTGATATTTTAATAACAATTTGATTATTATTGATGCGGTTTGTTTTACCTTTTCAAACTAGACGTATTGTGTGCTTTTTGTCATTAGTGACGCTTCAAATAGTTTACATAACTGTGATGAATGGCGATATCGCCTGTTGATTATACATACAGCATAAACTTGAGTTGATAGTGTCGTTTTGTCACTAAATTAAGTTCGATCAAGGATGGTTTGTGTCTTACAACCAATGTGACAGAATAATCTGATATTAATAAATACAGTCCGTACATCAGTTCGGAATACTTGGAAAAGCCACGTAATCTAATGTGTTTTTCTCCTTATTATATGTCAGTACATTTATCGTATCAATCTAAGAAGAAAAAATGTCATCTTATTGGGTTCGTAATACAATAAAGGTCGTCAATCATTTAGTTCATGATAAGACTGTGATGTACCGGTGGGAGTAAGATCTTGCCGGAAAGTTCAAAAATGTACAATCACATGGTGTATCGTCTCCTTACAATCAAGGCGTATGGTATTGGGCGAATTTAGAGGTGGACGTACTTTCAATTGTGTTTCACAATGTGTCAATCTGTGTATTTTGAAGGTAAATTTTATTAAAACACCAATGCGTACAAATGTATACATTTCAACTACATGTATATGTATAATGAGTGTTCGACATCCATTACTGACTAAGCGTATAATTTTGCAGGAAACTGACCACTTCTATGAACATTAGTGTATACATATAATAATGTATTCAGTTGCTTTGTGTCATATTCTTCTAAATAAGCATTAATAATACTCTCGTTTAATCCTAAAACGTCTCTGGTCAATTACGAAGTAAATTACACGTTTTTGTTTCGTTAATAAGATTGTATGAGTAGGCGAACGAACATGAAACTTCGTGTGTGTGGTATAATATTGTGTTTGCAAAAGCGTTGTAATTTATGAACGTTCTATGCCTCTCGAATGTATCAATATCCTAAATAAATCAAATAAAGTGCATTACACGAACAATACAGACAACCAAATAAAAGTAAACTCACGAAATATTGGCGAACATACGAAGGCCCAATAAAATGAAACGTCGATTTCAATTATTAACGTGTTGGTTCTGGAAATAAAGTCAAACTACCTAAATCTTGCACAATGGTGAAATAGACTGAACCAAGTGTCGTGACTTCACATTTGTCTATCGTCTCCACAGAAGGGAATTATGTAAGGTGGTATTATAGAGAATTTCTAAGTGACAGAATTACGTTGGCACAAATGACGTTTAAAAACTTAGTTTTCTTCGTTTTATAATGAAAACAATACGTTTCAGCATTTGGAAGTGCATTCAAACTGGAAACATACATTCAATTTAACAAAAAATAATGCATTCTTAATATTTTGATTTCCTTATAATTGCTCATATAAACAATTGGAATTTCCTTTCAATATTTAATGTCGATTTATATTAACCTATTTGGCTACATGTACAGACAACAACAATCAGAAGCTAGTGTTCCTAATTCACTTTAAGACATTAAAAAGAATATTTATGCACAAAGTTGGCGTGCAACATAATCATTGCATCCAAATGCGTTTTGGCAAAATCTTTGAAATATTCTTACCGGGAGCAACTGCACTTCAGTTTACCCGTGATAAGCTGAACTCGGTAAATGGAACGAGACAATCAAATCATATTTGCTAATCGTTAGTATCGATATGATGATAATACAATGGATGAATCAGACTGAGTGATATTGTTAAGATAATGAATGTGCAACATGTGTCATTACATTCGAGATATAGCATTTTTCATTATATCGTCAAAAGCATCAATAATTCAATAACATTAATTAATTTTGCAAACCATTTGCGTTCCAGTAATATATGGCGCCGATATAACTTGGAATTGTACAGTCATATAATAAAGCAGTAAATCATACATATTAAATGTGAACGCAATGGTTTGGTAATAGTATTAGAAATAAAGGTAAGTATGAATTATGCATCCTCTCACAATGATTGCAAACTTTCTATAGGAGATATTCAAATCAGATTAATCATTCATGGCATGGCATGTGCATTTCAATAATGCGATTAATCATAATTGTATATATCTACTTGGTGAACTTAATAATCCGCCCTGCATTATACATATAACATCGTGTTTGTCGACACAGGAACATCAAAGTTGAACGTAATTCAGTACAACAGTAATCAGTACGATAAAGTTATGGCTTAAACACCCGTTAGATCGAATTCATATATCAATGTCTTATATAAAGAAATGATATTTATTGTTTCTACTATGTAATAGCGAGACAATATCTAGTCTTAGAAACTTCAAGCAAATCGTTATTACTTTAATGGTGTAAGAGATTGAATCACTTTTATGTAAACCACGTTTCGTGAATTTATATTCATCGATCGTCTCAGAAGAAGGAAATAAATTAATGAAGTAATATATAAGGAATATGAGAAATATTTGCATTATCTTTAGTACATTAAAACAGCACGAATGATGTTTGTTAACCTTTTTTTCCTTTAGACATAAAATGATTATACTGCTAGACACATTTTGTCTATCAACATACCTGCTGAAATTGTGATATGGGAAAGGGTGTAGTAAATCCATCTTGCTAAACATTTGCCTTACATGCTTTGAAACATGTTTCATCATTGAATTGATTTATGTCCTTCTTTCGTGTTTCTCAATTATTGTGTTTCTGTTTCTGTGCCCAACTTTGTTGTTCTAATTTGTTTTGATTATGTTCTAAAGCCTTTGTAATATTTAATAATACATCAATCATAATAATAAGCATGCGAAACTTACACACTTCATTAACAACTTTCAGGATAGTAAAATAAGATATTCTATCACCGCTATCGTTTAGGCACAATCGTCTAGCATAATTCAGTTATTCCAATATAACGGAATTTCCAAAGACCTTGATTCCTGTTGGAGGCTTGACGCATTGTGTTGTTTAAGTGAAGTGATTGATGCTTAATGTCTATGCATAAGGTGGACATGTCAGTGTTAATGGCGTAATATCACTTAGTCTAAGTATTATCGTATCTGCTGATGCCTTTGATGTAAAGTATGTACTTTTAGTGAAACTACATACTTATATTGACTTTAAGTGTAACTTTCGCATATTTTATATGCATGATGCCTAACATAGCTTCACCACATGAGACATATTAATAATAGTTGAGACAGCTTAATTGAACACGTATATATATAGTTAATACTCTGTCACTAATAAAAAATATGTAGCTGGGCGATAGTTTGATTTAACTACAGCTGCCCGCCTCATCACATGGACACCGCGTTATAATCACATCACTCCTGTGCTGAAGGATCTGAACTGGCTACCTTTACAGTACAGGGTAGAGTACAAGGTATTGACTCATGTTTTCAAAGCACTACATGGAAAATCGCCTGGCTACATCAGAAGTATGTTGGAAGTATACACTCCACAAAGACAGCTAAGGTCTCAAAATGATTTTGTTCTTCTAGTTGTGCCAAGGACGAGGACTGTGACTTACGGTGACCGATGTTTCACAGCTGCTGCAACCAAACTCTGAAATGCACTACCAACAGCGCTCAGAGACAGTAAAACACTACCGTCCTTCAAGAGAGCGCTGAAAACGCTCTATTTTAATAGAGCTTATTCATGCTGACTGTGTGTATGATCCCATTAACTTGGCACCCTATCATTGGGCCCAACGACCCACATGTTCCAAGGACTATAAGCCGCATCCACCTATTGGTAGATCCCTACTATTAAGTTTAGTAGGGCCCCGTCTACTGGGTTAAGTAGAGCCCCGCCTTCTGGGTTAAGTAGAGCTCCGTCAACTGTCTTCAATAGATCCCTACTACTAGGTTTAGTAGGGCCCCATCTACTGGGTTAAGTAGAAGCCCGTCTACTGGGTTAAGTAGAGCCCCGTCTACTGGGTTAAGTAGAGCCCCCGCCTATTGGGTTAAGTAGGTCCTACTTTTATATTTTATGTACATTATATACTGTTTTAACCATGTATTAGTCATGATTGTACAGCACTTTTGAACGTGTATACATAAAAAGGGCTATATAAATATGGTATAATAATAATAATAATAATTTACCCGTTCATGCCATGCAAGGAGAGTCCGTTGTAGGACATCTCTCGGGTTTACAAATATTTACCAGGATTTTCATACTTGTTCGATTTATGCAATAAATTTGAATAAAGTTGAACAAATACACATGGAATATCTTATGCTATATTACAGAATTTGTCATGCACATTATATTAAAGATAATCAAACAATTGATACATGTATCAGGCAACGATCGTAAAAACTACTCAGAATAAATACATGGTTTTTCATATGTTGTGGTATCAAGCTCAAAAAGTATTTACATTTTGGAGGCGTGGGAGACTGACTTCCTTAACAACAATAATAAGGTATCATTTTCAATTACTTTAATAACATCGATGCCATTTAGTGTCTGCCTTTGTGTAATACAACAACAAATGTGTTCCCAATTGAGCAGGAGAGTTCTCTTTAAACGAAATAAATATGCAATACTCGGCCAATTTCCGGATCCAATGTTTTAATATCAAGTTAACCGGAGCTATATCATAAGCATGTTTCGTGAATTCATACAATAACTAAGTGTATGCATGTCCGTTGAGGTATGTAATTTGTGTAGTACGTATCGATATATTAGGGAGCCAGCAACAATTTAAAGTTAGTGTATATGTAAAGTAAGAGCAAATCTACAGACTGATTGTGGAGACAGATTTTCTTTTTTTAACATTGTATTTTGCAGTCACTTGTACCAAACAATACTGAGCTGCTTTTTGCCCAAGAAGCAGACAAACCCATCACAAGAACAGTTCAAACACATATATCAATATTTATGGTACTGGTACATCGATAAAACTTATCGCGTTTTTCACAGAGAGCGTGCCGATACAGTGTTTTGCACAGAGAGGGTACCGATACGGGTATGCACTGTGAAATCGGTATGTCCGCCCTAGTGCTAGACCGGAATTTCATAGTTTCGGCTATAACCAACATGTATGCATGTCCATACAGTATGGTCACCTATATAACAAATATATCTTTCTTAGAGTATTCTTCTTCTTGAACAAGGACAAGTGAATGATTTTTTGTTTTATTTCTTTATATCAAATTCTATTTGCCATAATGTACGTGAATAAAACATAAAGGATGCAAAACTTTTCTCTCATAGGACATTATGCATTAATTAAATGTTGCTAAAACCTATATACGTCGTTTTATTATCGGGATTTTCTCGCTGTTAGAAGACGCTATTGTCTGAATAGCATGTATATGCTGATTTGATTCAGAGTTGATAACGACCCAGACGTTTATCACATTATCGAACGATAGTAAGGGTTTTATTAGTTTTAGCCATCCTGATCTCTGTTTGTTTGATATTGACAAGCGTCTGCTCTTAACTTAAAACTTGAATGTTCTAGTGTGGACTCGTGATGTCGGATCAGATATCAATACATAAGCGTTAGATAAACGGAGACAAATGATGTAACATCCAACAGAAACAGCCAAGCACGGAAGGTGCACAAAGAAAAGTGTATTCATTGCATGCTCTACATGAAGGTGACTACGTCCAAAATGTATCATAACAATACAATTGACAATAAATGCAAATTTACGTCATGTCCGCGACGACATCATGTTATATGTTACTTCGTAGACTGTGTCATATTTGATGTCAAGTCATTGCCTTAGAATGTATATAAACTGTAGTAACTGTTGGTTTTATAGACAAAAGTAAATTATATATCAAATAACTGTATTAATACATTATTTTGTACATAGCCATTGATGCTAAGAACAGTAAACCACGTAGGGATGATTCATTGTGTACATTCTGTGCGGCTCGATATGTATTGTTTCATTTATGCTTGGTGTTTCAGTATGTGCTGATAATATGGCCGTTTGGTAAGGAGACTTGTTTATTACATTGTCCTGTTATGAAAGGTTGTAAGGTGAAAGCGTATGATAAAGTCAAATTTAAAGGCGAAACTCGCATTTGGCATTCGTAGCTGTCCTTGGAAATGTGGATGCATTTTAAGGTGTGTACGCACAGTATGTTTTGATGTATACATATTGACCTATAAGTCAAGATGTACTGTGTAGTTACGTCTACCATAAATTTTCTCCAGATGTACGCCTATGTGTTACCAAGTGGTATGCGGGAATTGTATAGGCATGATGTACATGTGGTATAACGTACATCCTCGATTAAAACACCAAAACTTACTGTGCGTACGCCTCTTTAGTCAACCTTCCTTTATTCATGTTTTTATTTATTTAAAAAAAGAATAGAAATTAAAGTTATTACAATAACACATAAGCTATATTCTATTGATCTACAATGTCATTGTACCAGGTAACCAATTGATTAGATAATAGAAACACGACATGATTTTATTATTTATCCACTGACGGACAAATTGGTAGTTTGACAAACGTTATTCGAAATAATGTCCGAGTCATTCTGTATTCGCCGCCGTTGACGACGGAACACCCGTCAATACTATGTGACATAGCGGAATATTAGTATTAGTGAATATCCTCAGCTTCTGGACCAGAACAAGTTATAACATCGTCGTAAACTGATCAATACACACATGTTTATTTATTTTCTTCTATAAAACCGATTGTTATTTTCACAACAATTTGATTGTTTTTTATGCTGTTTTTATTTTCTGAAAGGTATCCTGTACTTTTAGTCATTAGAGAAGCTGCAAATATTATGTAAAAATGTAACGAATGGCAATATCGAGTTAAAAAATTGTATGAGTTTGTGTAAAGAGTATCGTTTCCCCACTTAATTAAGTTCGATCAAAGATGGTTTATGTCTTCTCATCAAACTGTCGTATTAATGTTATATTAAACAGATTAAATACATCAGTACGGAATACTTGTAAGAGTCAGCGTAATCCAATGTTTTTCTCCACACGATGTGTCTGTATTATGTCAGTCTAAGAGAAAATGTCATCTCACTCGGTTCGTAATGCAATAAAGCAGTAAGCCAAGTCGAAGGTCACCAAGCAGTATGTTTGTGATTAGACAGAGATCGATCATATTGACATCTCGCCATAGAGTACAACACTAACTTCTGTTACAGGGTATACCACGTTGCTACAGCGTTTCTGGTCAATTAAGTTCCACAAAGCCGTTGTTTCGTTAATCCAAAGTTTATTGCATGTAAAAGTTCGAACAAACATACTCATTATTGCGGTATAAAGATTATGTATTTAGAAAGTTATGCCTTTCGAACGTATTGTTGCCCTAAATAAGTCAAGTAAAGTGCATTTCAAGAAAAATACAGACAACCCAATCAATTTAAATTAACGAATTATCGGGGAAATAACAAATGCCACATAACAGGAAACTTCAATATCAATGCAAGCGGGCTTGTTTCTGAAAATGAAATTTAACTAACTAAATTACAAACAAAAATGTAGTCTAATGTCGCAAGAGATTGATTCATCTCTATGTAAACCATGTTTCGTGATTTTACATTTGTCTATTGTCTCGACAAAAGGGAATAATTTGGCGAAATAGTATATGAGTCGCTTCCAATACATTTGGCACATTTAAATGGCATTAATGCCGTTAAGAGACTTCTGTTGCTTTAGATATTAAGCGATTATACTGCCAGACGCATTCTGGCTATGCATAGACAGGCTAAAATTGCCATATTTGGTAGGATGATCTCTAAAAACACATCGTGCTACTCTGAAGATTTGTCTTACATACCCGGAAGAATTGTGATCATTGGTTTGTACATGGCTTACTTTCGTGTTTGTAATTACTTGTGTTTTTGTTTCTGTGTTCCACTGTGTAGTCCGAATTTGTTTTCATTATGTTTACAACATAGATTAATTAATGCATCACAATTTATTAAGCTTTTGTAACATTTAGAAATTCATCAATCATAATAGCTAGCATATGGAACGTAATTTTAAACAAGCAACTCGCAGCCTAGTAAACCTAGAATATTTTATCAACGTTATCGTTAAGGTACAATTACCTTGTGGATAAGCCGCAAGGAATATATTTTTAAAATATTACGGATTTTCTAGACCTTGATACCTGTTAAAGGTTCGTAGCATACTGTTATTTAAGTCAAGTGATTGATGCTTAGTATGTATTAATGAAGTGGTACTGGCAATATTAATGACGTGATATCACTACCCCCAAGTTCTATTTTATTTACTAATTCCTTTGATATGATGTCTGTACGTTAGTGCAACTATATTCTAATAATTTGCCTATCGGTAATATGCAATATACAAATGTACCTATCATAGCTTCACCGCCGCCTGTGAGTTAATAAGCATGGTTGATACAGCTTTATTGAATACGTTAAAAAAACTCTGTCATTATTACATTGTGTGCAGCTGGGCTAGTGTTCGATTTATATGTGCATGTCATGCAATGGAGTGACCGTGTACGCTAAATAGGTTTCATTCGAAATGTACCGTTACAATATAATTGATTGCTGTTTTCAGTGCATGGCTGGTTAAGTTGAGTGCTGCCTCCCCTGTCCGATTACCTCATTTTGTTATAACTGTACTATTAAAAGTGTCGTTGATTTATCAAAGAACTCATGAAACTCTTTAAGAATACCAGGCGCAGCTCACTTCATATCAGTGTATTCAAATATCTCTCTACGTTCAATAATAAAGTAATGCCCACTCAATTTCCACTATATAAAGTATGGATATGAATAGTGTCGACGCTGCAATAGTTAGACAATATCCTGTCAGACAAACACCAAGACAATCTCAATTAGTCCAATGTTATATCAGAGTGCATCAGTTTTGTGTAAACCATATTTCGTGACTTTACATTCGTCTTTCGCCTGGAAAGAATGGAATCATGTAGTGAGATAATATAAAACAATATCTCTGTTATTTTCAAGTCACAGACTTACGTTGGCATGTACATTAAAGTGGCAGGAATGACTGGCAGACAAATTGTTTTCTTTTGTTTAACGAAAACAATACCTTTGATAATTTTGAAATTTAACAGGAACCATAAATTTATTTTAACAACACATTGTACATTATGCATGTACCGAACAAGTACAGTCAGGATATTAAAAATACATAGGTCACAATAGTTAAAATCCCATGCATACATTTATGGCTTGTATTGTTTAGATCAATGTGTGAGATAAAGTACATACAATGTATTATTAACACAAGAGAACGCACCACTACATTTGTACAAATACAAAATGTACGCATAATGATGTTTCTTTATCCGATACACAAAAAATACTTGGTGTTAACTATCTTGGACTCATTGCATTATGATTAATTTTACTTCTCTACTATGGCTTATTTAAACAATTGAAATTTTATTTCAATGTTTAATGTCAATAATATTACTCTAATTGGCTTTGTGTACAGACAACAACAAAATAGTTACTAGTATTTCTTAATCGCTTGAAAACATTATTTATAAATATGTATGCTCTGAATTGGCATGCAACATACACCATTGCATTCACATGCGTTGATAAATATTTTTATTATATATAATTTGGCGCACCATGAATTATTTCGAATGCTTGCCTGGAGCAACTGCACTTCAGTTACCCTTCAATTAGGAGAGCTTGAAAAATGGAAAGTAAAAATCAAATGGAATTTGCTTTTCATTTGTATAGATATAATTATAATGTCACATACAATAAGTGGACCAGCCATATTATTACAATAATTGAATGTGCAACATATGCAATAACAACCGAGGTCTGGCATTTGTCATAATATCATCAAAAGCTTTAATAATTCAATGACGTTAAATTATGTCGCAAACAATTTGCTTTCCAGTAATACATGATGCCAATAAACCTTGGATGTGTACGGTCATTATAAAATAAAGCAGTAAATCATACAAATTAAATGTGATTACAGTGGTTTGGTTATTGTATTTTCAGTATCAATAATGTATCCTCTCATAGTACAATGATCGCAAACTTCTATAGCCGATATGCGAATCAGATTAAGCATTCATGGCCTGAGAATTGTATTAATGTATTTTGTAATATATACAGTGTATTAACTTGGTGAACTTAATAATTCGTCCTGAACTATACATTTGACATTGTACTGTACTTGTTGACACTGGAACATCAAATGCAATTCTGCACAACAGAATACAGTATGGTTAACTTAAAGCTTAAACATCCGTGGACGCGTTGAATTAGAGTTTCAAATTTTGATATAAAGTATGGATATGAATAGATTCCAACGTTGTAATACGAGTCAGAGATGTCCCACTTATATTTGAACAGTGCTAAATGTCCGATATATTCCATCTAACCCGATATAAATGAAATATCTCTTTTGACAATACGTCTGTCCCGAGGACAAATAACAGGGTTAATATCAAGTAGCCATTTAATGACAATAGTCATTTAATACTTACTGTTAAACAATTAAACAAAATAAACAATATCCATATTGTTGGACGGTATAACCACTATATAATAGAGTGGTATTTCTGTCACTTTGTTCCGGTTATGTACGTGGTATCTATAAATGTTGTCATTATTGCTTATTAACTCTATAAAATAATGTTGAACGCGATATCATTTCCGAGCAATTTCCGTCGCAGGTGGTTGTATGAGTTGTGTAACAAAGTATGCACTTTATGGGTATACCTCAGTCATAGTGCTTACTCTATATTACAAATACACAATAAAACAGTCAAGCAAATACTGTGTAGTACCATGCCTAACATTAAGCCTTTATCTATGACATGTCTTGATGAATTTCTGTTTAATTGTCTGATTGTAGCTTGAAACGTTTTGCTCTTTTGTTTTTTCGGATGGGTCTTGTGGGTACTTTCTGTGAGGCTCGAATGGTATTGTTACTTTTACTTTCATGTTATAAACGGTTTTCATTTGGTAAGTTGGCGATATAAGTGTCATTTGTCGCTGTCCGTGACACGGTGGATGCATTTTAGTTAATCTTCCTTTATGTTTGTATGGTCTTCTTTAAAACTGAAATAGAAATTAACAGTTATTACAAAAACAAATTGAAAATATTACATCACTTGACTTTCCTTGTATCCAGGTTAGAATAGCCAGTACTAGCCAGAGTCTCGCTTAATAAAATTTCCAAAACTCGTTTAATATATCAATTGACAACTCGTGATATATCCTCAATCTATTTGACAACAATTTGATTATCATTGATGTTGTCATTATACTTTGCTAAACCATGGTGTAATTTATTTTGTCAGTATGGAGGCTTGAACTATTATAAACAGCTATAATAAATGGCAACATTGCGTGTGGATTAAAGCCGTGTGGATTTGTGCTAAGAGTAAGTTTTCCGACTTAATTTAGTTCGTTATAGGGTGGTTAGTGTCTTCCAAGCGTACTGTCGGCTGAATCAAATATTAAACAGATTTAGTATAGTAGTACTGAATAATTTGATGTGCTGAGTAATTCAATGTTTTTCTGTCTAAGATGCGTATGTATCTCTTATCAATCTAAGGGAACATATCACACCATTGGGTTCGTAATGTGATAAAGCTGTAAGACATATCGAAGGTCACCAATCAGTGTATTCGTGCTTAGAATGTGATTGACCATATTGACATCCCACCACAGAGTACACTCACGTGATTTATCGCTTCCGTCTGATACAGGGTATTCCTCAATATGTGTCACAATTACAACAATATGTCATTGTACGAAGAAAAGTAACTTTTAGGCACAATCGAAATTCATCTTGCGTTGTATTGATAGTAAAATGAACAAGCATGTTATATTTGTTGCCTGTAATACGACTTTCAAATGTTAGTTTTTCAACAATATCCGACAATGGCATACTGAATAAAGCCTTTTCCCGTGACATTCGGTTGAAATGAAATGGTGAACAAAATTGTAAACATGTAGCTGTTGACCTTCCTATTGATGCTATATACATGCTTGTATACTCGTCAAAATCCACGAAGAAACTAACTTAATTAGGATCAATCCGATTTATTGTTTCGTTATCTGACTTAAATAAAACAGACTGAACGTAGTCTCTAATAATCGGCTAAAATATAACGGTCAAATAACAAGAAACTTCAATATTTGTTATAAGTGGGCTCCTTTCTGGAAATAAGATTAAAGACGATCTCGTAGGCGAACAAACATACTTAATCATGGTGATATAAAACATTGTTTGCAATAACTATGTCCTTTTTTGATATGTTTCATGCCTCTCGAACGTCGTATCAGCTTCGTCAATAAGCCAAATACGAACAATACAGACAACCTAATAGATGTAAATTAATGAATTATTGGCGAAATACGAAGGC
The DNA here is from genome assembly GCA_963678985.1 of Spisula subtruncata. NCBI lineage: Eukaryota > Metazoa > Mollusca > Bivalvia > Venerida > Mactridae > Spisula > Spisula subtruncata. Next base: position 25,934,639 of record OY787669.1, on the reverse strand, counting down.
CACATTACGTGAAACGTCAAAATCAATTACTTACGGGCTGGTTTCCGAAAATGAAATCAACGACAACTGTCTTTCTAACGTTTGAGTTGATTTAATCTTCTCCCCGTTGATGCGTGGTGTACTGGTATACTTTCCGTTATGACAAGACTTCGATGGCATGGTTGTCGCATGTGTTGTGCTATTGACTATAGATACGGAAGTCCCTAGCTCGAATGTAAGTCATATAAATGTGCTAAGTTACATCTAATGCCAGCATGCATAAAGAATAAATTACCTACTAATTTCAATTTGACCTTTGACCTCTAACTGTGACCATGACCTTTGAGAAAAGAACCAGGGGTTGCTCACGACACTCCGATTAATAGAGGTTGACATCCATGGCAATTTCAAGCAAGATTGGTCAATGCATGACAAAATTATGGTCCAGACAAGCTTCTTTAGAAATTTGACCTGCAACTGTGACCTTTGATATAGGAAACCTGAGGGTTGAGCATGACACTCCAGCTTATGGAGGTGAATATTCATGGCAAATGTAAGACAGAATGGTCAATGCACGACAAAGTTATGGTCAGGACAAGCTTCAATTTGACCTTCAACTGTGACCTTGACCTTGAGATATGAACCTCGGGGTCTGGCATGAACCTCTGTCTCATGAAGGTGAACATTCATGCCAAATATAAAAAAGATTGGTCATTATGCATGAGTGAGATACAGCCCGGACAAGGCCTATAATGGTAATTTTAGAAGTTTGACCTCTGAGTGTGACCTTGACCTTTGAGCTAGAGACCTGTATCTTACGCAGTGCACACCGCCTCAAGGTGTTTAACAAATTTGCCAAGTTATTTAAAAATGTGTCAATGTATGAGTGAGATACAGCCCGGACAAGGTCTATAATGGTCATTGTTGATGCTTGACTTCTAAGTGTGACCTTGACCTTTGAGCTACAGACCTGCATCTTGCGCACTGCATACCGCCTCATAGTGTTAAACAATTATGCCAAGTTCTTTGAAAAAATCACCTAACAAAAGAATATATGGTCCGGACAAGCAGTACTATGCCCATTTTGGACCTTTGACCTCCAAGACTGACCTTGCCTTCAAGCTAGATGTACTGGTCTTGGGCGCGACACGCCGCCTCAACATGGGGAACATTTGTGCCAGTGTATTTTAAAATCACCCAACAAATGAAAAACGTATGGTCCGGACAAGCAGTATTATGCCCATTTTGGACCTTTGACCTCCAAGAGTGAGCTTGACCTTCAAGCTAGGGGTACTGGTCTTGGTCGCGACACGTCGCCTTAACACGGGGAACATTTGTGCCAATGTATTTCAAAATCACCCATGAAGAAACAGCCCGGACAAAATCGGACGGACGGACGCACGGACGCACGGACGCACGGACGCACGGACGCACGGACGCACATACACTGAACAGCCATTGTGACAACTATATCGAGCTCACCGCCAGCGGGCTCGACAAAACATTAAATTCAGTAATCCCACAGAAGTGCGAGTAAGTCTTTTTTGGCAATTCATGAACTATTCTTCTAACATCAATGATTTATACACATCACTATATTAATTCAAAAATGCATCCTATGCATACAGTATTGTTAGAAGTTTATACGTTGTAAAAGTGAGACAATATCCTGTCAGAGAAACATCCAATTTATCTATTTAGTTTAATGGTGTAGGAAATTGAATCAGTTATATGTTAACTATGTTACATGACTTCACATTCGTCTATCATCTCGACAGAAGGGAATAATTTGGTGAAGTAGTCTCTGTGTTACTGTCAATACAGTTGACACATTAAAATGGCACATATGACGTTTGGGGGCTTTTGTTGCTTTAGATATAAAGTGATAAGACTGCTATACCAATTCTGGCTATTAATAGCTATTAATAGCTATTAATAGAATGTGATATTGTGTTCTCTAAAGACCTATCATGCTACTCTGAAGATGTGCCTTACATACTTAGAAACATGTTTGATCAATGGTTGGTGCATGTCTTACTTTCGTGTTTCTAATTCCTTATGTTATTGTTTCTGTGTCTGACATGGCAGTCCAAATTTGTTTTCATTATAGTTTAAAAATATCTTAATTAATCACAAGTGCCTTTGTAACATTTGGTAATTTATCAATCATAATAGCAAGAATATTGAGCGTAAATGCATGTAACTCATTAGCAACTCACCGCCTAGTAAACTTAGAATATTATATCAAAGTTATCTTTAAGGCACAATTACCAGTGTGGCCATACCACGTGACCATGACATCACAAACGGCTATAAACCCAAGTATTTTTTTGATAATAAACCGTCGACTCGGAAAGGAAAACAGGCGTAGGTATTTTATTTCTTCATCGATTTCTATGACATATAGCCCATGCTAAGCGGAGAGTGATAAGCTTTCAACAAAATATAGTGACTCTATCTGTAGCTGAACCGTTTTTGCAAACATTCGGTGAAACCTTTGCTTCAGCTTGTTTGAAAGCGGACTACTTTGCCAAGCCGTTCTGCGTTTTCTTGTATTATTTGCTTTATCGTGCCAGAAGACTGATGTTTAAACCAATCGGTAACATCGGGTGCTATTTCGCATCAAATAAGATACATATTGTCACAAAGCATGGTGGAAATCTTACATTTCCCTTTAATTTCTATTTGTGGCTACAATTGCAAGACTAAATTACCGGCTACAGTTGCAAGCTGTTTTCAGAATTCGCTACAATGCAAAGCATTGTTACCGATCATGTGTGAAAACTTAATTTATAATTAAAAAAACTACATTGTCAATTTTTCGTACGTACATTTACTTTATTGCTACAAGATATTTATTGAATAAAAATAGCTTTCACTTGTCCAATAAGTATCATTTGGGTTCTGTCGACCAATGGATCATAAGCCTATAGCAAAATTATGACTGGTATTGATAGCGTTTATTGTCGCACTGACTATCGTACAATTGTTACGAATTAAAGATCATTCACACATTCACTTAATAATACAAGGGAACAAAAACATATTTTCAAATAAGAAATCACTTTTAAATATAACACTTCTTACGGAAAAAAACTAATCGATTTTACTTTATTATTTTTCAGTGATGACAGGACAACAGCCTTATGTATTCTGTCTAAAATCATCATAAAACTAAATCCCGAACAGATGCTTGGTAAGCGACAGAAGATCCAGGATACAGAATTTTCACCGACGATGAAATATCCAAAATAGGCTAATGTGTTCTCAGGTTCCTCTTGTATTTGAACTCCTTGGTCAACAAAGAACACAAATGGCTTTTCGCTTTGCAACAATCTGAAATAAAATAAGTTCAACGATTTAAAACTATCTTTCTTTTGTGAATTCAAACTACGAGTGAATTGTTGGACCAAAATGCATCATGCGTTATAAAAGATATAATGATATATTAGACGAGAGGCTGTCTTCTTGTAGCTTCTTATAAAGCCACAATAAGGTTCCGGAACAACATATTTTCTATAGATAGAGAAACAAATCTTTGTTACTGATTTGAAGACCGATAACTAATTAACAAATCAAGCTATTAAAACACGTTCTTACTGTCATATATGTGAACTAATCTTCCCTTGAAGATTGGCATAACGAGCCCTATTTGTTTACAAATACGGCGTTTAACAGCATCTCCGTCACTTTCCGGAGACTACCGAGAATATTTCGCCAGTTTCTGATAACCAATGGATGGATAGCACACCTATTGATAACGTAGGGCGCATACTATAACCCGGTATCTCCCAGTACCTTCCGGTATCGTATATAGACCTAATCACGTTGTACATGTATATTGCCTTGTAGATTGACATTAATCATGTTGTATAATTAAAACATGCCAGAGGCGTGGGGATTAACTATGCGTATGCAAAATAGATAGTGCGAATGGCTGTGTGCAGATGTATTAATTTCTCCGATAATTATTAAATTTATATTTTCATGTACAGTAGAATCTACAATAAAATAATAATTGTTTACTTGTAAGTATATAAATCTGCATGTTCAATATACACGAATGTTGTGAGTTATTTAATTTTCATAAACACGTGTCAATCATTATGAAGATCAAAGAGGTGGCCTTTTCTTTTAATATCAATATAAAACGCACAAACATGATCATATGAATGGAAAATTAAAATATATGTTATATCCACATGCCCTCAAATTTTCCTATGCATATGTATTTAATTGTAGCTAGCTACATTTTGTTTATTATCTGATACAACATAATCTGTAATAAAATATAAAAAAATAGATGTTTTTGTTTGCCTTATAATTTTATATCGCTGGCTTAGAATGAGAAGGTCGTAAGTGCCATATTTGAAATTCTATATCACAAAGCGCTTCTTATGAGCCTATTTTCATGAAAGTTTGTTAACCATAAGTAAAGAGTAATTTGTCAGACAGATTTTCTTATTTTCTCAAAATATGATTTTGTAGAAACGATCTTTTCATTCGATATGTTATATATCAAGGAGTTAATGTGCTTGTCTATATAATTCCATAATTATTTTAAGTGATATAATTATATTCATTCACACTTCTACACTAATCCTTTAATTGGATTATACCTAGCCATTCAATTAGGTGTCAGTCATGATTAGACTACAATACCCCACGCAATATACAATACAATATAGGCCTACAACAGGGTACCGGCAGATACCGGTGTACCGGGTTTTGTGCGTATACTTCCGATCATTGACGAAATCTTCGGAATCGTTCGAAAAATTTAACGGTAAACACTATTGAGTATTTTGTACGGAGGACAAAATACTAAATAGCGTTTTTAGTTGAGTATTTCTCAAAGAAGGAACAGCGACCTGAGGTCAGATATGGGTCCCTTCTGCACCATTTTTAGTATAATTTAATATCTCAATATTTCAATATTCTTTGTAGATAGAAAATACTACCATTTTAACCCTTATTGGGACTTTAAATTTCTATTTTCTAGCTCCTTAACGTACGATATATATAGTCTAGAGTCAAGATTGTTTGACTAGGTGAAATATACACCATAAACGTATAAAGTACGATATACACTTACGCACACTCCTAACGCAACACTTGTATTTTTCATGATTTCTCAAATATTCATGAAGGGATTTGATTAAAATTTGGAGTACAAATAAACCAACCCTTTACAAATGCCTCATAGCATTTTTATTCTAGTTGATAAACAGTAAGGTGAAAATAAGTTCAAATATTTAGTATCACTGTAAAATCAAAAGTCACAAAATGGCACAATGCGACCGACTGGCCCACCATGCTGTCCATGTGTAGTTCTTACAGTCGACGTTGCTGTTTTTAAAGGGTCGCGAAGACGGTCAGCAACAATTTGTACATACTGACATTGTGTTGTTACCTTACCGTGAGACTTCCTTGGCTGGTCATTAAGTCGGTCGGGGAGTTGCAACTTCTGAAGTCTTGAAATTGTAGACACATGGCGGCCGAAAAATTTGACGATATGAAACTTGAAAATATTGATCATATTTTAGTTTTATTATCATAATATTCGAAATATTGACAAACAATGATATTTCAACGTTTTTTCAACCTTTATAAAAATGTGTAATACATTACAGAGCATACCTGTCTAATGGATTGGCCACTCTATAACTTTCCTACTGCGCGACCATGCTCTTCAATAGTCATCAGGGCTATTTTATATACAAGTCTGTTCTTTCAGTCGGACTGTCGCCAGAGCGGAACTCAATGACTAAAATATCGATTTTTGCCACTGACTACCATTTGCACGTGCAGCACGAAGAAATCACCACCGCGCAACGCTCAGAACTGACAAAGCGTCATGGATGAATGATTTCAACATTCCTGTATTGCTAATGACTTAAAACAACATGGCTTATAAGCGCAACTTGATATCTTCAGCAGTGTCTGAGAAATTACAATTATAAAAGTGTTGCGCTAGAAGTGTGCATAGTACTAAGTCGATATTGTTTGAATATTCTATAATCGTCCTACATATAATAATAACTAAAAACAGGTAATGCCAGCTTCCTTGTGAATTCCCTACTACAAATACACCTACAAGCTCGTAGACAACTCGGGAGCTCGTTGAAAACTTTTCACCTAGCTCCCGGGTCCTCTACGAGTTACAAAAATCCGTACGATGCTAGTACGAGTTTAAGATGTCCGTACGGACTCCGTACGGCATTGATAAATTTCGACTCACACGGAGCTCGTACGATTAATGTGACCTGGAAAAGTTGAAGAATGCCGAAGAATTTAATTATTGTCGCACGGACCTCGTACGATCATCGTGCGAGCATCTTACCGACACCGTACGGACACCATACGGACATCGTACGAGTGACTTACGAGCTTCGTTTGACCTACGAGTACCGTGTGAACCCTGTACGATCTCCGTACGAGTCCCGTACGATCTCCGTACGAAGATTACGATGTCCGTACGGACCTCATACGAGGCATTCTCTTTTATTCGTACGAGGTCCGTACGAGCTGTGACCAGAAGCTAAGAACCTACTAATACCGTTAGGATTTGAAATATTTTGGACTCGTAGCCTACTCGTACGAGTTGGTAAATCCGTACGGACATCGTACGAGCATTGTGACCGTAGCATAGAGCGATTTCCATTTTCGCGTTATTCATTTGCCAAAAAGGGCAACTGTTATTACGCTTGTTTGAATAATTATAACCGAGAAAATCAGCACAACCAACCTACATGTATATTCTGTAAACTATTGCTACTTAGTGTAGTGTACCAGCGTGTTTTGTTCTGTAACAGTAACAAATGAAACACAACTAAATAAATAACATTAATACTGGATGGTATTTGATTTGCATTGTAGCGAATTCTGAAAACAGCTTGCAACTGTAGCCGGTAATTTAGTCTTGCAATTGTAGCCACAAATAGAAATCAAAGGGAAATTTAAGATTTCCACCATGCTTTGTGACAATATGTATCTTATTTGATGCGAAATAGCACCCGATGTTACCGATTGGTTTAAACATCAGTCTTCTGGTACGATAAAGCAGATAATACAAGAAAACGTTGAACGGCTTGGCAAAGTAGTCCGCTTACAAACAAGCTGAAGCAAAGGTTTCACCGAATGTTTGCAAAAACGGCCCAGCTACGGATAGAGTCACTATATTTTGTTGAAAGCTTATCACTCTCCGCTTAACATGGGCTATATGTCATAGAAATCGATGAAGAAATAAAATACTTACGCCTGTTTTCCTTTCCGAGTCGACGGTTTATTATCAAAAAAATACTTGGGTTTATAGCCGTATGTGATGTCATGGTCACGTGGTATGGCCACACTGATTACGTTGTGAATGAGGCGTACGATTTTTTTTTTTAATATTGCTGATTGATTAGACCATGATACCTCTGAGACGTTCGTAGCATATTGTTGTTCAAGTAAACTATTTGATGCTTAGTATTTATGAATAAGGTGGTACTGTCAGTATTAATGAGGTTATATCACTACCGTTAACTTGTATTTTATCTACTGTTTCCTTTGATGTTACGTCTGTACTTTAAGTGAAACTATATTCTAATAATTTGCCTATCGGTAAGATGCAATATACCTATCATAGTTTTACCGCCTGTGACAGTTTTATTGAAAATGTATACAGTTGAATATTTGTCACTATCAAATAGTGAGCAGTTGGGCGAATGTTTTATTTATCTGAGACATCGTGGATATCTCCAGGGTTTACAAATATTTACAATAATTCGGATACGAGATATAAATTATAATGATGCATGAACACATTCATTTCAATAAACGGTTCAATATTGCTATGAATAAAGTTAAACAGATACATAGGAAACATTAATAAATGACATTACATGTATGTACTATAATGTATGACACAGTTATACCTGTATATTCTATTAATGGTAACCAGATGGATATCAGACAGAGATCCTAAAATTTGACCCTGAATAAATGATACATCATATGTTGTGGTATCAAACACTATGATTATCTACAATGTTTGGTTACGCGGAGACTGACTTTCCTAGCAACAATAATCGGATATTATTTTCGAATACTTTTACAACATTGATGCCATTTTGTCTATAGCTTTGGAACTATATCAGCAAATGTGTTCCCTATTGAGCGGAGGGTTTCTCATTAAACGAAATAAATATGTAATGGCAGGCCAATTGTCGGATCCAAGGTATTATTATCAAATTTACCGGAGCTATATCATAAGCAAGTTTCGTGAATTCATGCAATAAAATGTTTATCTTGTATGCGTATAAGTTTGGCTATGTCATTTGTGTATTGTGTATCGAAATATTTGGCAGCCGATACCGATTTAAGTTGTTGTAGGTGTAAAGTAGGAGCTAATCTATAGATTGTGTCTTACTTTCGAGTGTTTGAGTATATTATATATATATATATATATTATACCAGTCAATGCGGATTCTGTCTGATTCGTTGCAAACTTTTGACACAGCGAATTTATAAACCAAATCACAGTATGACTTATTGGATTACTATAAAATTCAACTTGTATCATGTATTGCTATTGAAAAATAAATTGTAATATCTGATCACTGTACTCAATATTGCCGTACAATATAATTCAACATATAGTCCGTATTGTAATAGTTGATATCCGGAACTATGTTCAAGGTGGTCTGCCCCTTAATGTACATGTAAGTACAAACATATCTGGCCAAGTTAGACCGGTTTTACATATGCATGTGCAAACACAACTTATCCCACATCTATTGTACAGATATGAATACATTTTGTATTCAAGGGACACAATGACACAATGATTTAAACGGTAAAACTCTATATTGTACCTACATATTAGTGGATATCTGGAGTAGATCTATTACCGCAAGTCGACTGGTTTTTACACAGCGATTGTACACCTTAGAGTTGAACACTTTTGCTACTTTTGGAGACATATTTCAACCGTGTATTTTAAAGGCACGTGGATCAAATCACAGGTAATTGTATCGTTGACTAGTATACACACGTCTAGATCTGAATAAAAATGACACGAGTCAAAAGTTATTTCATCTATCTTGGAAATAATTGTTGACGGTTGAAGTTGGAGTTCCCCAATCGAGACTGAACCACAACACTCGTTTCGTAGCTTGACGTTTAGACTATGATCCAATAGAGCGATTTATAAGCAGAAATAAATGTTGATATTCTTATAATTGTTTAAGCCATTCGTGTTATCTGACCACTTATACTATGTCTAATTTATTGCTGGTACATGTAGTTGGTGTATGCACGAAGATTCTTTTTTAAACAGTGCAGGTGAGTGTAAAACTACATTATAAAACTACTTTATCCGAATGTCATTGCAAAATGTATATGTTCTTGGACAGCTCTATCGTTTTAAGATAGGACCACTAGCACCGTTTAATAAATTGTGCAACTTTTAAAAGTTCCTGGAATCCATGCACAGTTCGATCATTTTGCTGGAATTTGTAAGTATCATCAAGTTTTGTCTGCAATTCGGTTACTGTCAATTGATCCCAAATCGAATCGTGCAAGTTTAAAGATATGCATACAAATTAACTTTAAAAACGCTAGGACTAAGTTTGAGTGGTCTCAAAAAGTTGAATGTCTAAGTCGAAGGTGTTTCAAAACTGCAATAACCAGTTTAAGCTGTAAAAATCACAATTACATACCCGTAGTTTTAGCTATACCAAATATGTTTGCCCTCCCCTTTGATGTACCAAATTATCTCATTTAGCCCAAAACAAATAGGTATGTCCGCCATTATGATGAGCCGAAATGACTAAGTTTTAGTTATCACACAGTTTGCCCCACCTTACTGCTGCTTATTATGCAGTTTTCTCCCAAAACTAAAACAATCCACTGAATAGTTTTTTCTTGGTTTTGTTCTGATTAATGAGTAACATAGGGACATGGTATTATCCAAACTCAAAGACCATTCACTGTAGTGTTTGTTCAGAAAACGTGACAGATGAAACATTTACTTTCATAGGACATTATGCATTAATTCAATGTTGCTGAAGCCTATTTATCCTGCGTTATTATCGCGTTTGTCTCGCTGTTAGAACAGGCGATTTTCTGAATAGCCTGTAAATGCTGATTTAATGCAGAGCTGATACATGTAACGACCCTAACTGTCGAGACAGCCGTTTATTACATTATCAATCGTTAGTTATCAAGTGGCTGATAGCGTCTTAGACATCCTAATCCTTTGACATCCTGATCCTATGAATGTTTAATATTGACATGAGTTTGCTTTTAACTCAATACCCCACTGTTTTAAGTATCAAATGTGTCTCGATATGTCGGATAAGATACTAATATAGTTTATAACCGTCGCATGTAAGGTAGCAGACAAGATAGCAAGTTATGCATAAAGGTAACCATGTTCAATATGTATCATACCAATAATAGTGACATTACATGTCCATTTACATCATACCTGCAACAAAATCGTCAAAGTATGGTGCTATGTACATGTATACTGTGCCATATTTAGTGTACTAGTTTAGTCATTGCCTTATGAAGTTGGGTTTATAGTCAATAGTAAACTATATACGAGAGGTGTTCAACTTATTTATGAACAGAAAATGAACATCGATATCTTGTTACTCTAACAATGAAATTGAATAAAAACTTTTATATTGTGTAAAGTAGTGTATCAAGAAGTATATATAAAAATTGTAAATTGACAATACGTTACGGTTAAATCATAATCAGCATTAGCGTAGACGGTGTTGTTATTTGCGTTTTGAAGGTCCAAAACACGTAATAATTACGTTTACATTTTCCTTTTTTAATCGTTGTTTTAGTATCAACCAGATGGAAAATTATATTGTTAAAGCATGAGAAGACTTCGACATCCACTGTTTGGTTATAATAAATATCAAAGTTATATTCTTAAGTTGTTTTTATTTGACGTTGTATATGGTGACTTGAAGCTGGATCCGGACGAAACACTATGTTCTTGGAACAGTCACTAGGAACGATACGTTACACTTTTTTGTTGAAAACCTGATTTGAAACGGTTCGTACATAGACCACAGCTTTCAATTTCGTCAATATGATATTGATTTTGATGTGCGTATTTCCATAACAACAAACCCAATGCCTTTCCACGAAAACGGCCGCGAACACACAATGCTGGACAAACATGAACTTCTCCCTATCCCTGTGACTTTTTCTAAAATAGCATACCATAACATATCAAAACATTCTTTAAGATTTAGCATTGCTTCCCCATAATGAAATTTTTTTTCCACATATTGTTGTTTATTTCTCATTTCTAGATTCCAAGACTTTTGGCTGCGAGACATGTTTTTCTTGATTTTCATCGTAGGAACTTCGCATTTTCCCAGAACTATGCATTAAACTGTTTCGAAATAATGTCACTGATAGTTTCTATGGACACTCCCGTCTGTGGTTCTATTCCACGTTTTGCTAATGGATTCATCATAGATATCATAAAACCAATTTAACTTTATAGTGTAGGTTTTGGCAATGTTGGGCAATTTTCAATTTTTGGTGCCATTTCACAATTTCTGGAAACAGAACTGAAATAACGCGTCTTACCACAAATATTACTGATGTTCTCATTAAAAAATGCAAAATAAAAAATTACCAACACTTTCTTGATGCTAATAAAAGGGCCATTTTGCCTTAAAAACAGGAAAAACAACATCATCTACTAAATTGTTGTTTTTAGCTTTAACCAAATGAAATATACAATGTATGATGATCATATGTTCAACTTAAAACATTTTCTCGCATGGTCTAAAAAAGATATTTCAATTATTTTCATTCAATATTGCACAATCGGTGTTCATGTTTTGTTCATAAATAAGTTGAACACCTCTCGTATGTATGAACAATAACTGTATTTAAAGATAATTCCGGACATTGTCATTGATACTAGTGATAGTTTAAATCGTTCTTTCAATTCATATTCCCTGCTAACAATTGAATGACATTAAAAATATTTCTATTGTGAGACGGTATGACCGATATATTTGTGTGGTATTTTTGTTGCTTCGTTCCCGTAATTAGCGTGGTATTTTTAAATATCTGCGTACAAAATGTATTAACTCTGTAAAACGATGTTGAACGCGATATTATTTCCGAGCAATTTCCGTCGCAGGTGGTTTGATGAGGGATATGACAAAGCACTCACAGTGTGGACAATTTCACGCTTTGTGATTACTCCATAATAAACAATGCATAATAAAACAGTCAAGTGAATAATGTATAGTACCATGCCTAACCTTAAGTGTTAGTTTATTATTTGTTTTATGGTCGTGTCATGAATCGGTTTGTTCTCGTGTTGCTTAGGATAGGTCACTGAGTAACGGCTCGATTTGTATTGTTACTGTCATGTTTGGTTTTCGTTAACTGCTGGCAATGTAGCCCTGTAGGCAAGGGGAATTCTTTTATTGTACTTTCCTGTCTTAAACAATTGAAAGAAGTGTGATATATAGTACACTACTAAACGTTAAACACCCAAGTGTCATTTGTCGCTGTCCTTGTCATGGGGGAATGCATTTTAGTTAACCTTCCTTGATTTATGTATTATCCAATCTAAAACTAAAACTGATATAAACAATTATTACAATAACAAATAAAAAATATTCTACTCATCTTCAATAATATCGAACCATGTAGCTGTGTAATAACTGAGTCGAAATGATTTAGTGCATTTTACTGGTCTATAAGCACTGCAGGAGAAATCGGTTGTTCGTCAATCGTTGTTGGAAATAATATTTGTGTCATTCTTTATTTACAACCATTAAACTTTTAACATATTTCACGAAGCGGAATATCATCACATTAAATGAGCAAAATGTACAAAGCACTGTCAATTATCATAATTTGTCAGAAGACAGTTTGCGCAAACATGTCTCTATGATGTCAAAAATATATTTAAATCACCAATAATAATTTATCGCTTCCAGGGATGTATTATTAGGTGGTCAAATGGAAACAACTCGTGACTATTTTGGCTCGTTACGGAAATATGTTTTCATTCTTTTCTTGGTAATAGGTGGGATCTTTTTGTTGAAAGTTTGAGGAGTTTAAGCAATAATGATTCTCATTTAATGTATAATATTCCTAAATCGATTTAAACAAGTTATTGGGAAGGCCTCTTTAAATGTCTTCAGTGAAATATATTTCTCCCATTTGCGCCAAACATAACCGAGACGTAATGAATGCCGACATCACGTGTTAAACAAAATGTGAAAATATGTTAGGAGTATCGTCTCCTACTTATTTAAGTTCGAACAAGGATGTTAAATGTCATCAGACCGAACTGTCGGAAGAATGAAACATAACCAGACTTTGTACATCAGTATGAAATACTTGGTGTAGATGAGTAATTCAATATGTTCCTCTCTACGATAGGTCTGTATCATACCAATCTAAGAGAGAATGTCATATCAATGGGTTCGTAATGCAATAAAGTAGTAAGACATAGTTAAGGTCACCAATCAGTACGTTAGTGATACATGCATTAAACTGTATAACCAGACTGACATATCGCTATAATGTACATTCAGTGGTTTATCGTTTCATTCTGGTACAGTAAACTATAGCAGTACATGGTCCAATGTATTAGGCTGAAAACCTTCTAGCAAAACAATCAGATAGAGCGAGCTCTGCTCTAAAATATTGTCAATTGTATATGCTCATCGACCAGTACTGACCAAACGTGTTACTTTACAGGAAGCTGATCACTTCAAAATATAAGTCGGTACATATTATGGACAAACATCATTTGAGTACTAATCAACTACAATCCCAGTGTTACAAAACATAATAGTTTGATATGGAGAGTGAATATACAAATGTATCAGATGTTTTGGCTAAGTCAATGTATTCAGTTTCTATTTGTCCTATACTTATAAGCATCTCTGGTCAATTATGCTCCTCAACATTGTGGTATGTTAATACAAAGGTTATTAGTTTGCGAACAAACATTCTAATTAGTGTGGCATAAAACTGCATTTACAAATAATTATATAACTATATGACACGAGTGATGCCCCTCGCACGTATTGTCGTCCTAAATAAGTCACGTAAATTACATTTCAAGAATAATACAAACAATCCAATAAAAGTAAATTAACGAATGGTCGGAAACAATACAAAGGCCACAAAACATGGAACGTCAATATCAATTGTTAGCAGGCTTGTTTCTGGAAGTAAAATCCAAGACGATGTTTTAGGCGAACTTACATACTTAATTATGGTTTTATAAAACATTGTTTGCACTAACTATGTACTATAAAACATTGTTTGCACTAACTATGTACTATAAAACATTGTTTGCACTAACTATGTACTATAAAACATTGTTTGCACTAACTATGTACTTTTAGGACACGTTTCATGCCTCTCGAATGTATCGTCATCGTCAATAAGCCAAGTAAAGAACAATACAGACAACCTGATAAATGTAAATTAATGAATTATTGGGAAAATTCAAAGCACAATTTACATGAAATGTCAAAATCAATTATTAACGGGCTTGTTTCCGAAAATTAAATCAAGGACAAGTGTCTTTCTAACGTTTGAGTCGATTTGAACTTACCCCCGTTAATGTTGGATGAACTTGTATGCTGTGCCTCAGTTGGTCGCCGTTTTGGCATGGGTTTGTATGGGCATTGCTCCGGGTACTTGAGTTGTGGTGTTTCTGATTTCTGTGCTCGGATGGTTAGGTTGAGTGCTCCCTTCCCTGTCGGATTTTCTCATACTTTTTTGTATTATTCTTGTTACGACGAGACTCCGAAAGCATGTGTTATACTATTGGCTATATATACATAAGTTCTTAGTTCGAATTATGTTTACAAAATACCTTAATTGAATACAAGTTCTGAAGCCTTTGTAACATTTTGTAATTCATCAATTATAATAGCAAGCGTGTGGAACCCAGAAACATGCTACGCATTAGCAACTCACATCCTAGAATATTTTATCAACGTTTTCGTTTAGGCACAATTACCTTGTGGATAAGGCGCACGAAATGTATTTTTTTTTAATTTTAGTGGATTTTCTAGACCTTAATAAATTGTACATGTTAGACGTTGGTAGCATATTGATGTTTAAGTAAAGTGATTGATGCTTATTATTTATGAAGAGGTGGTACTATCAGTATTTATGACGTTATATCACTACCTCTAACTTGTATTTTATCTGCCGATTCCGTTGATGTGACGTCTGTACAGTTATTGCATTTATATTTTCATAATTTGCCCATCGGTCATATGCAATATACAATATAACTATCATAGCTTCACTGCCTTTGAGATAAAAATCGTGGTTCAGACAGCTTTATTGAAAATTGTCCTTTACCAATCCTATGTGTAGCACTGCTTCAATCTTCCAATACCATATACTTAAAAAGTCTTTATAAACTAAATCGTCAGTCAGACGATATCATAGATACATGCATGTGCGTGTTCATTACAAAATGCCCGCGAAAGCCAACCCTATACAAATCATATCCAAACAATGCCATTGCTTAACATTTTCGGAGCATCATAATCGTCTTCCATTATTCTTCAACTTGGGAAATTCGTATATCACACATACGTGGGTGAATAAAAAAACTCGTAGAATTTTGCCACAACTTTTTTTATTTTCAGAGTTATTGTCGTCATATTTATGCTGAATGAATACATTGGTATTTTCTTTACATACACAGATTTGTAGCGACCTAATATTAACCTTTTAAAAATATTTATATCTCAAATAAGGACGATTACGTATACCGGAGCACACGGATAATTTGAAACACATTTTATTAAATTTTCTAAAATAGCTCAACTGTAGGACCTCCAAAAACTGTCAAAATGGTATGTCATATTGCATGATGTCATTTATAAAGTCTATTAAAATTTCAGATGTCATCTCCGATAAATAATGCTTTAATTAACATTTACATGAACGCACTATATAGAAATACCAGCTTAAAACGGGTCTACGGGAATTTACCAAACCACGGACTTATATCAAAAGCTGCGTGAAACTGGAATATACGTACAGCATCAGAGACAATACATGGTTTGAAACGTGCCGGTATATATCCTGAAATAAATAGACATCGATTTATAAGTGGAATAAGTGATTTCGTGTAGGCCTACTGATTTTGACAACCAAAACAATACACCTGCTTTTGGTGACGTTGGTTTGCAACGTCGTCGAAGAGGACCAGCGCTATATAATAGCGGATATAGCAAAACACTTAGATTAATCTTGTGGAACAGCTCACACGATATTAAATAAACAATTGCAAATGCAGAAACTATTACCACAATGGTTATCCAAAAACACCTACATATTTGTCACTCGAGAAGCGAAAATGAGTCAAAACGCTAACGTAAGTATTGACAAACGTGGCGTAAGTTTGACGTCGTTCACCAAATGTCGCTGACGTGCTCCGGTATGTTGTCACAGCATGTGTGCGTTTCAATGTAAAAATCATGTCGTTTTGAATAATTCAATGTCATTTGACAAATTGATTTGTGATACTTATGATCACGTTATATTAAAATATGAAAACATTTGAAGCTGTGGTTTGTGAGTTATGATCTTTTTCTACGAACTTTTTGATTCACCCACGTATACTGACTTTCTAGTACATAAACGTATATACAGAACGTTTAGATCCTCCCGGTATATCGGTAAATCTCCTCGGTTGTCAGTTCATATCCTAGCAAATGTCCTCGTTATACTTGACACATATTGTTCAATAACCATATTTGGAATCTTAATTTAATTCACAAATGCATGTCGTCATTGTGTTAGTTTCATTATTTATAGGGATCTTGCAATACATTTTGTTTATTAATGACAAACGGAGCTTTTCCAAAAATAGTACCGAAATGCCAGTTTGCATTTTCTATGAATTCTACATTTGAATCCTGTTATGTTTTATGAGATCAGTCAGCCTACCGTAATATTTATATATAAAGTTTAACAAAAGCAAGCTATACGTCGCATATATCGAACATTTACGGATACTCAGATGGTCCAGTAGTTAGATCGCGAGCTTAGCTGTGTTATTGGAGGTTCTGTCTTGTTTTCTGTAAATGTCACGAAACTAATTAGTTTTAAATTACAGCAACATTATCGAGTAAGATTAATTTATTTCTGAACCCAGTGTTCTCTGCCAAGTACAATGTACATCCGTTATTGCGCCAACATATTCATTGTTTCTATATTGGATTTGACAGCGTTATTGTGAATGCACCTTGCTCCTAATGTATTTGCCAAAGAACACAGTCCCGTCACAATGGTTTGTACGTACTGGGCGACTTCTGAGAATATTATATTGGTTTAGTCTGTTAAATGTAGATGCTAATATAATCAATAATGCATAAGTATTCAGACTGCGCATGAATTGTACGATATACAGTAAAATGTGGCGCACAGCAATATACACATAACAATGACATTAACCATGAATTTTGTACTCAATTCACATAATAAATTGGCAGAAAATATAGGTGTCGTGATAATGAAAGTTACACATAACACATCTTATTTACTACGAATTTTATTAAGTTATTTATTTTCTTATTAAATGCAACGTGCATATGTAGAATGTTATTGGTATGTGAAAAGCATCTGCTTCTAGAATTCTCTCAATTGGTTACTTCAATGACCTGATAATTACAGCCGTTTTATTACACGTAATAATATCTTAGGTTAATTGGTAATGTTAATGATGTTATTAGTAGGGTATAGCCTCATACACTGTCACAGCATAGTTTTTATTTTGGGGATTGATGTCAAGGTTGCTTACATAATGTAATTTAGTGCTATAGTTCTAACGATTTGTAAACTGATATTGTGATTTGGAATTTCATCTGATCTTACCGCCGGTTAGTTTAGGATTCTTCATTAATTATGTAGTATCCTGCATGTACATGTATATGGATTGTACGATAGAGATTATTAAAATAACTGTAATATGGGTATTGAAGGTGATATATTCCCGCGTAATTTACTAATTTAATTTGTGAATTTCAGATAATAAAGCATACTTACACCAACTACACTGTACATGTACGTTTGGTATGAACTTTTCGTATATTATGTACTACGTGTATAATTGAATTATGTAACAACAAAAACATAAACCATGATGCGGGGAAGAAATATAAAGTAATTTGTTGAAATTAAATGTTTTCACCCAACTTGCAAAATGTTTTGTTATGACACCTTACTCGCTTACCTTACACACTAAATATATTCAATACGTGAAGGCAATACATATTATATAAAATAAGACTAAGAACAAAATACTATTACCTAGGTCCAAATAATTCCCGATGCCCCATGATTCCTTCCGACGTCACTCCCAAAGACTGTCAGTAATATGATAGCGGCCCCTGTCCCAGTAATTTCAATTGGGGCTACTTTCTTTTTGTAAACTATGCTCAATGGGACCTAATCTCACAAGTAATATCTCATATTTACAATCACTTTAAATGACGATTATGGTAGTCCTTACAGCGTTTTACGCCATCCAGAGTTAATGTCAAAGTTTAAACCACGATCATTAGGGGGTCAATGTAAGCATGATTTCAGATTTTCGCAATGCATAATGCTGCTTTTGTCCCCCACAGTCTTTATGGGCATGATCATCACACGCTAATGCCGTTATCTATGAAAATAAATTTTACCCTTGCTTTTTGGCTCTGAATTTCCTTTGAAATGTACCTTTAAACCAGAACAAAAATCCAATTTTTTCAATTTTTTTTTTTTAAATTTCTATTTCAATGATACTGTTAATCATGTTTGTTCGCACATGAAATATCATATTATGTATGTGATAAAATGCTATTCACCATGTAGATCGTTGGGATGTATGCATGTCACCCTAGTTGTAGTAAAATGATCGAAACTTGATCCCCACGAACAAGGCTAAAACAATAATGTATACTAAACCTAAAGAGGTAAAACAGTATGATTACATTGTTGCAGTTAACAATGGCAGTAAAGTTAAGTTATAATGAACATAGTATTTCCATATGTAATTATAACCACCGTAAACGGAAGCACCGTGCACTATCTGCACTTGCAAATTGTTAAGTTGATACCCATTTCGGTCTATTTCGATAGAAGGCAATATTGTGTCAGAAATCTTTGTTACAACAAGCGCATCAACCTATTATAATTACGTCTGCTAATCACTGAATGTGCTAGAGAGAATTCAAGCGGAGAAAGAACTAAAGGGTATTATAAATGGTTCGGAAATGGCAACAAACTGTACATTCATTATGTTACAAGTTATTTAAGATCGTATTTAAAATTAAACTTACATTTGAGTTACACCTTTTGTACTATCACAAGAATAATACACACACGACAATTATCTATTTAACCATCGACTACTCTAACAATTATAATGGTTTTACCGATTCGGAATCGTTCTTTTGTCGATTTCAATTTTGTGCTTCGGAAAATTCCATTTAATTTAATTGATCATCAACATGATTTTTTGTAAGAAGGGTTTACTTCACAAACCAATTGGTAAACTCGTTTTTTGAGTCTTTGTATGCTTGTAACAATCGCCTGTTCAAGAAATAGATTCGTTTTCTCACTCACATTATCCACACTATCATCACTTAACATTATTAGTACCTTTGAAACATGAGTGTTAATGCATCAGGGTGCACATCAGCTGATACATTTGTCCCAGTCACGAAAATACCAAATTTAATTTGACAACAAGAACATGTCCATAATCATTATCGTTACAATGTCATGGGATTTATGCAGTGCCGTGTATGTAACATTATATTACAAGAACAGTCGATAACTTGTCAAGGACATGTTCCAAGGATGCAGCCGCTTTTGTATGGATTAGGAATAGTGTATATCATTGTACATTTTTGTATTGTTAACATGTTTAGCGTCGTACAACAAAATGTATGGGGCTGTAAGACGGGCATACCACTTCACTACAACAAATCGCTGGCTTATAATGAAAATACTAAAAGTACCACTGTCGACCACAAACGTCTTCTTATAAGCGTATTTGCATGACATTTTTATCATGTCATGTTGACCAAACTGTAGTTGAAACTACTTGTTGTACAAAAAGGATATTTTACCAGTATTTCCTTGTTTTAGCAATATATCAATGATGCACTTACGACCTTTTCATTCTAAATCAGTTAAAAGTTGTTTTAATTTGCACTTACAGCCCTCGTGACAATATGCCTATTTAAGAAGTCATTTATTCATTGATTGGTACTAGTAAACATTATATAAAGGCTTACGTTAAGTTTCCTATATAGAGGCACGGATGTTTTGCTCAGTCTATTGTATGGCTAAAGGATTAATGTTTACAATCTATATACCAAAACACAATCCAAATTGTGATAACTCCTTGTCACACGCTTAAACTAAGTCAAGCAAAACTATTCATTGGCGTATAGATTGATGATGAACCCCCGAGTTTATGAAACATGATAATGTGTATCGACTTTGGAATGAAACACGCAAAATTCCATTCTATCGGACGTTCTATGCTTTGATCACAGGAACCGGAAGCAACAGACGATTACAGGGCCATACATATTCCAATAAATTGAAACACATTTTTACATCGTTATATCTTTTTCTTTTGACCTTCTGATAGACAGAATGGTAATTTATAAGATCTTAAAATTGCTGGCTTTCACGTAAACAATTGTAACAAAATAGATTTTTCCTTATTCAGACTTTCTATAACGTTACGTTTGCCACTGGGTGTCAATTGTGGCAATTATTTTGATTAAATGGAGTAATCCCCCTTGACTTTGACGCTAGACTTAAAAAAGCAGCAATCTGCTACATATGTATGGGACACAGTTTTGTAGACATTTGAACAATGAGAATTTTACCACATATGTCACTAATATCAAGCTTTCATACGAGCAAACATGAGAATAACAGTCAGAATTTAACAAGGCGCCATTAGCTCGTTAAATAAAGAACATGAATCTTTAAGAAATATTTACAGACTCTGGATAGATATATCTGATGAATGCTGACCCTGATTTGTAGCAGTTCCCAGGGGCAATGATAAATCGAACTTATTATCTAAATGTTAAATTTTGTATGAATGTATTTATTTGTAATACGATCAAAAATAATTGATATGCACTTAAACAATTTGTGTACGTCACGTACTGTTTGTATCTATACAACGAGCAAAGGGATTTTGTACGTGAAACAATTAGTGGAATCATGATACATGTACGCTAGACCAATTATAAGAGAACCAAATATGCATTAAAAGAAACGAGTCAACCAATACAAATTGTGTATCCGAAGATGGCAGTAATGCAAGTTTCTTTCTCAACTTCTCTTTGAACCAATTGAAGCATTCACCTTCTATAACACTCCCTTTTTTAGAAGACATTTTGCAATTCGGGTACCCGTGCAGTTAGACATATTTTGGACATATTTGGTCAAAGATTGTATATCGAATTTTTATCACATCATCAAATACATGTATTAAGTTACCTTTGGTATATTAATATGAACGCTTGTAAAATTAAGATGTATGTCTTATGTTATTTAAACTTTAACTTTAGTTTCTCAGGTATTAAGGAAATTGCCTAGAACAACGTTTGGACTATACCTTGATCTGTATTATGAAGGGCGTTTTTCATATAGCGCAATTTATACTTTCTTACTTGCTTACTCTTTTTGTAACCGGTTGGACATCAGGCTGCAACTGTCTCTCTTCTTAGGTACTTTCTTTGGCCATTCTCTGTGATTCGCCCAGGATAATCCCAACTTTAATCATTCTGTCACCATGGCATTAGCAATGCTTTCATCCAAGCGGAGTTCTGTTTTTAAACTTATGCATTGCGCAAGGCTAACGAATAACCGCTTCACAATAAACTTCATACACAACATTACTAACATTGATGCAGTGTTTGATGGAGCAAGTATAATAAATATCGTCTGGAGATATCATATTCATTTTGGCCATGTCATAAATCTAGTAGTTAGAACAATCGTTTATCGTCTAGTGTTGTCACCATAGTAACAATGTATATTACTATATTATATCGCCAACATATTGTCTGTTTGAGAAATAATGACTAGGTAAGAAATAACTAATGTGATATATAATACACGTTCAATATAATCAGTGTTCATCATCACTAATGCCTACGTCACATAGCCCGGCCGATGAGGTTCCGATGAGCCAGCGATGCGATTTTCACCGAACTCGGCCAAACACCGGCCGGACATCTGTGGAGTTTGTTGCATAAAACCGCATCGGTGACAGTTCGGTGAAATTTTAACTTTGCAGCTAAATTTCAACGGCCTCTCACCGAGCTCCCTCATCGCAGCCCCATCGTAACCACATCGGAAAACACGTCGGCCGGTGTACGGCCGAGTATCGGCCGGTGTCCCGTGCATCTGAGACAACCAGAGGACGAGGTTTTTTTAACGGACAACGGCCGAGCTCCGACCGAGCTACGGCCGATGTGGGACAGACCCTTTGAAAGTATAGTACCGTAGGCTGACCGAGGCTCGGCCGGAACTCGGAACTCGGCCGTAACCCGGCCGGAAATATCTGCTAGTATATATACTGTTCGCTACAGTCTGTATACAGCATTATCCATTCGGTCTTGACACACGTACTTAACAGGATGCCGAGATTAGAGAAGAATTGCGGCAAAAAAAGGCCCGCTGGTAGCAATGGAAGGGGGCAAAAGAAACAAGCAATGCAGACGAGAAAATCTCCCCGAAAGAGGACAAATGGTGATGCAAGTGGTACCGAGGGGGAGATATCCGATGCAGAATCCATGGCGTCCCGGGTGTCCCGGGAATCACAGGCGTCAAGTCGCAGTCCAAGCCCACGTCCTCGTCCAGGCGTCAAGACGCAGTCCAAGCCCACGTCCTCGTCCAGGCCCACGTCCTCGTCCAAGTGGCACCAAAGTCGGTGTTACATCGGACGAGCATCGGCCGGTCATTGTGCAAAGCCCATTAACAACTCGGCCGGCGATCGCACGGTGTCCTGTTACCTGCTCGAGTACCGGCCGTATTCCTTCCGATGTCCGGCCGACCTCCGGCCGGTAGTTGCTGCCACATCAGCAGAAAAGAAAATCCCATTTTGAGACAGATTCCGTACGATCACCGGCCGGTGTTCGGTCGGTCGCCTGAAAATGTCCGGACGGAGTCCGTTCACGTCACCGAGCTCTGTTTCCGATGAGGAGAGCTCGGTGGCACCAAAAAAATCCACCGAGCTCTACCGAGCCCGGACATCGGCCGGGCTATGTGACTTAGCCATAAGTAATGAGTTGAAGGAAAAAGGATTCGATCTCATATAATCGAATGGTTAATGTTAATTCAAAATGTTAGAAAGATAGATGTGTGCGTATGGATAATAATGATGTTGATGAATTACCAATCCTTGTGTATAATTTGTTGCAAAAGGATAATAAATAATAAATTACAAGTAATGACGCTCCCAGATAAAGTGACAAACACACGTAAACACTTATTCTCGCAGTGAGAAATGCTATACGTTGTTTCTAATGATACTGATTTATAACATACACAGTAAGAGCATTATAATTATTCGGATATATACCGTATCATTAATACAGAAAATTACAAATGAATCAAGCATGCAAAAGGATGAATAAGTATTGTAAGAAGTTCGATGCACAGATATTAATTACTTGGTGAAGGTGAATAATGACCATAGAAATATTAGAGGTAAATTTTAGTATGTATCCAGAATGAACCGCACTGTTCGATTCTGAAATATACTGATTAAAGCATCGCATAAAAAGCAACGCAGCAACATCATACCACGTTTTTTAACCGCTCACGTATGGACAATGTTATTGTGCCACCACATATTGACCGCACTATAATCTTGAATTAAGAAAATTATCTAATCATAGAATAATTACGCATATTATTGGTATATTAAATCTTAAAACATGCCCACACAGAGACATGTTAATTATATTCATGTTATTGATGATTTTTGTATCTGTGTAATTGCACTTCAATGAAATTTGAACCTCGATTTGTTCCATATTTTGATTTCCAATACATTGTCTTGCTAGAATTTAATTATTCATGCAGTCCATGCAAGACAAATTAAAGTTCGGAGTCGGAAGATTTCGCTTAATTCTCTAAAATTCGTACAAAAACTACTTCCTGATCGGAGTTCATGTTAAACATATTTAATGCTAAGATACATGTCGCTAGTATTGTGCGTGTCATACTTTAGATGAACTGTTTTATTGGTATTGGATTATGGATATCGACTATGTAATGTATGCTGCATGTTTGATGTGTATCACTCATATTGTTATAGTTGGTACTGTTGATCGTATTTGTTCTGTCAGTGAACGTTTCGCGATAAATAAAGAAACATTTTATAATAAAAAATAAATAAGAATTAAAATCATCATTTGAGCTCTTCTAAATACTAACGGTAATGTTTATTTGAATTTAGAGCGCGGTTCCAGACAGTTCCGATGTAAATATTCGTATTTTCCTATATTTTGTAATTGTGTTTTACGACATTTTCCTTTATAATTAACATCCGATATGCATTGAAGTAAAAAGTTTGCGTTTGGGATATTTCAACAACTGATACTTGAAAAATACCAAATAGTTATTTCGTTAATGAACTGTACATACCTCTTCTACTGAATTACAAAGAACTGTTTCATAACAAGGAATTAAATAAAATGACGGTGGAAATTATTTAGATGACATTTGTACTTGCAAAACCTTATATTCATATGTATGGATTAGGAGACATTTGGGTGAAACGAATTTACTATTTACGACAGTATTGTACTAATCTGTTGATGTGATTAATTGTTTCAGGTCGAGTTTATGTGAACTGATCTAGTGAACGGATTTAATCTTCTCAAGGTAAGATTATATAATTTGGTATATATTAATAAAAATGTATGAAAGCGGAATTCAGTTTATCTTCGACGTTTCTGTTTGATTACAACTTAATCAGGCATTATCAAAATATAACTTGAAAAACATTTTTTTACATTTATATTTATTGTGATAGTTATTCATATGATTAACATTTTCCGGTTGGTTATTAGTTCTTTGGAAATGTGATGTACATACATCTCACCGGTGATAATGACAGCCTTTCATATACACAAACATGCATAAAACAACGCATGGTCGACGGATTTTATTAGCATGCGTAAATGTTCGTTCACACTGCCTCTACATAAGGGTATTATAGCAAATTTATAAGGACACATGGCATAATTTTCACCCATGCTGAATAATGAACAATGCTGTTTGCCTTTGATGATGCCATGTTGCGTTACCTTAACACTAATTAGTGCAATGAAATGTTAAACCAATTCAACATTAGCCAACGGCTCACAAATTAATTTAGTATGAAAATAACTTGTAATGTGTGAGCTATTACATTTAATGAAATGAGAGAGCATGATTAAACAGGTTATGAAATTTTTAAGACCGATGTTGACCTTTAGGTTGGTGATTGGTTGGTGAACAATTTTATCTGATGTAAATACCATTTGACCATGTAACGTTTAAGCTTTGCTAGAATTTCAAAATGTTTTAGGAGTTTGTTGTATAGTTAATCAGTATATTTGACATATTTGTATATTTTTCACAATTCACTCACTTTACTCATAAAATTGGCATATTCCTTGATAATGTAATGGCATTTAGCTTGTAGTACACGTACTGTCTGAGAAAGTTACTTTTACGTATATCTCGGATTGGGATAATACATGTATAAAGAGAATCTGTCACGATTTTTCAATTAAAATAAATTGACATTAAAGGAATACTTGTAATTTTATTAAATGAGCAACTATTGGGTGTAATAACATTTCCTGGACAAAGATAATATAAATATATAAATTGATAGCTAGTGATATACTCTTTGTACATAATTTGACACTAATAACCCAAACATATGCAACATTCTGTGGAACCATACCAATCCAATTCGATGGAGATATTAGACCGCTATACTATTTACGTATAGTATAGAATGTACCTACCTCTACTCACTACACTTACCCGAATACAAGGATAATATGTAAGTGCTACAAAGTATATATAACATAATAATTATAAAGTTATTTAAAAGAGTATATAAAGTAAGTAGTGTAATTGGATTAATATCAGTCATTTTTGAGACACACATTATAGAATATGCATTTTTAAATGTTTGTAGTGAAATATTTTTCTCTCATTAGCGCCGCTTTAAACATAACAGATATGTAATAATTGCCGACATCGCGTGTTGAACAAAGTGTGAAATTATGTTAAGAATATCTTCTTACATTTAAAAAAGTTCGATCACGGATGATTTATGTCATCAAACCAAACTGTCAGTAGAATCAAATATTAAACAGGTTTTTTTAGTACACTGGTACAAAATGCTTGAGAGAGCTCAGTAATTCAATGTTTTACTCTCTATGGTGTTTCTGTATCTTATCAATTAAAGAAGACATGTCATCTCATTGCGTTCGTAATGCAATAAAGCTGTAAGGTCACCAATCAATTTGTTCGAGGTAAGACTGCGATGTATTAGGGTAGCATTACATCATAAAATGCAATAACGTGGTTTATCGCTTCCTTACAATCAAATGTCTTGGCAAGTGGAAAAATCAGTAAAGTTTCAGCGTTTCACTATATACTACAGTGCCATATAATATCTAGTATTTTCTCATGGATATCTAGTTTAACGGGAACCAACATGACCTACATGTGGATGCTTAATGTCAAACCCAATTGATGGTTACTTTATTTGACTTACCTAAACTATTTGGATATTTGTATTTGGGAGAACTATATTTTATACCAGGCACTAACCCTGGTAGTACATTATATGAAAAGTTAGCCCTATGACCAAGGTGTATGTCATGCCATGTGGTAATGTTCGTAGTTCATAACCTACGGGAATAACGCGCGTCACTAAAATTCTACTATTGCCATTCAGACCTTATAAATGATGCCGTCCATTGATATAAAACATTAGCTAGATAAATGATGGGAATTGAGCACAAGTAATGTTTCATGCATTTAACAATGCAACATAAAATATACCTCAAATTAGAACTTTGTTATATATACATAATGTACATTTTCATTCAAGAGGCTTTTTGTAATCATTCATAAAACTTGAACGACTAGTCAATGATAATCAAATATATGACGTAAGCTATTAGTGTGTGCATTGTCCATGTTTGTGCTATATATGTTTTGCTGGTAATTTTGCAAAAAGCAAGGTAACGCGTCATGTATTATCAGAGATGCGGCACTTAATTAACCCATTATCTTTATTCAGCAGTGCATATATATCGATGATGTATCATCTTTATATTGGATATATGTCTCATTTCTGTTTCAATACGAAACAGCATCCGTTTCATTACTGGCGTAACAAACAATTTAATTTCCGCCTGAAACAGATCTCCTTCCTGTTATGGCTAATAAACGTGTACGAAATGATATAGAATTCCGGTGGGGTATTCCTGGAACATAGTTGCAGCGTTATATTCATTGATACCTAAATAAGATTTTATTTGAAACACTGTTAGTGTGAAGGTATAAAAGAATGATGATTCGAGATCATGTATTTGCACCGTTACCGCATATCTTAGTGTATAAAGTGTAGTTCTATATTAAACCAGATATACTCAGCAGCTTAGTTTGGCACAAACGTGTAGTTTATGTAATAGCCAAAACGACCGATAACTGCTTCACACGTAACAGTTTCAACAAAGTAATTCGTTTCAGTATTAGTATGGTTACCCGCTGTTTTCCACTGACTTCCTTAGAGAGGCATCAATGCTCGTTTATATTTGATTTAGACTACACTACATTTAGTATACAGCGCAGTATTGATTGACGTTTATCTAGCCGTTTTTAACCACCTCGACGGTAACAATGTAAGAAAGACTAGAAGTGGACAGGGAATGAAAACCATGTACACAAAGTATAAATCACCATTGGAATTAAATCACTGTTGGTAAACATTCAATTTAATCAGTGCCTTTTCAAGGACAGACCTTTGCTCACTGACTAAATGGCATAAGTAAAAATAAGCTATTGAAATAATGATTATTAGAATTGTATAAATTTGACCTCTTGCATTGATTCTCCTTTTGAAATTCGCCAATATATTTTTGGTGATTTTCGTTATACTTGAAGTTATTAAAATGCGTGTTTATTATACTAAGTACATTTTGTTAAAAAGAATAATGGAACATAATTCGGCGTCCGTCGACTTAAGCGCATAGAAATAATTGTAATTATCTTATAGTCAATTTTAAATTGAACTGTGTAGTACGCCGATTTGTACGAAATAAGAACTTTCTCGTAACATTTGACTACGTGAACGAACCTGAAATTGCAATATAAGCTGAATACCAATAAATAACTGTTACTGACGATGAACGTAATTCTAGTCGATCTTCATTAAATTGATTGGTGGTTTGATGGTAGACAGCTATGATTTTAATGCCCCTAACGTTCATGTTAACCTCATTTGCTAAAGAGTGGAAGTTATTATATTGGGTCAAATTTATTTGGTCTTTAAATTCGGATCTTGTACCGAGAGGCACAAATTGTAACTTCATACATGTAGTCGTTACAGGAACCAAACGTCAGGTTTTATTAAAGTTTTACCACCACTAGCAAGATGTGTTGCTATACCAAATGACGTAGCAATAACGTCATGTACAATCAAATAAATAATACTTCGTTGATATATACCCACAATTTGACTTGACCATTCTCGTCTGATTTATGTTCAGGCAAATAATCATCGTCCACACTGCTTCCACATGAAGGTATCATATAGCAATTTTATGAGGTCTATGGAGAGTTTTTGGTCGTTTATTATGGCATAATTGTCACCCATACTGTCAAAAGAGCGATGATCTTTGTTTGCCCAGTTTGATGACATGACTACGATAAAAAGATTATTCCGATAGATGTAGTCATGTAACGTTACTGTAACTTTACTAAGTTGTAAGTGAAATCAACTGTAAAACGATCTTTACTATCAATTAACCTAAGCAACATAGCGGCAAACTTATTAATGTCATGAGGTACTAACACCTTTTATCTAACGATCGAATTCTCTAAAATATCTTAAAATGAGATAATTTTTTATCTGCAACGACATTGAAATCGTTAAAGTGATACGTAATCAGCTAAGCTCGGTCCTCGTTCATAACATTGTGATATACATTTATGGATATTTCACATCTGACGAAATCAGGGAACATCTCATGAGTTGCCTCTCGATATGTTGTTAGCTGGATACAAAACATTTTAGACTGAAGTTGGGTCTCGGGTGGCTCTATATTACGTTCGTGTGGTTAACAGAGTTATCCACTGACCTAACAACATAAAAACAACGTTACTGTGTATCAAAGCTATTGACGCGTCGAGGAGTGTTGGTGTATCTAGTGCATTGATGCAAATGTTATTAATCGCGTGTGCTCAGTCTTGTGTCATAAAATTGGCAAGGTCCTTGATTATGCACTAACATTTGGCTTGTTGTTACCTATGTAATGGTTTGGGAAGTAGGTGTAATTTTCTGTTATGAGTTGCTTCAAGGTGTATTGTGAATTACTTGAATAGTGATAATACATGTATAAAGTCAGCATAATATTAGTGTTTTATACCTTAATGTAATTCATGTAATTTGGCTAATGTCAGTCATTTTGCACACATATTATAGAATGCCAATATGTGACTAAAATACAGTGAAGTTCCGCTGATAAGACCAGTAAAAAGGGTGGTCTTAATAGCGAATCGGTCTTATTAGCGGACCTTTTTTGTTCTAAATTTAATACTTTCAGACCTTAAACTGGCAAAAATCTGCATGATTTCAAAATAATTAAAGTGGTCTTATTAGCGGAACTTTACTGTACAAAATAATATGGCAGAACATCAATGCTATTCTATTAAAAGAAACTCAACGACATTACCAATGAAGTTACTATATACAAGCATTTACTAACACTGATAAATTTGCAAGCATTCTTCATACAGACTTGTGCCAGTGGGAGCTCGATATTGTTGCAATCAAAGGTATGTAGGGATACTCCAATGATTCATGATTTCTCTAACATTAATACTACCAGGGGATGATATTTACTTTTCATCCATGGTCCTCCTCTCTGAAACTGTTTGTCTCATGCCCAAGAAATTGCATGTAATAAATCTACAAAACCAACACGCCTCGTATTAGTCTATATACTAGCAAATGTTACACGCTATTGACGAATGCAAACTTTCCCTAACTTTATTTCGTGGTCTAACAAACTTTACTTTCAAGATAGACGTATGAGTCTCATGCTATGAACACCCACGATAATCCATCCCTGTAAACCAGACATATCAAACATGTCGTCAATGATAATATTATGTATATAGACCTTAAGGAAACATTTTTCTACGAGGTCTATACTGTGGTTTAGTATTATTTTATGTATAATAACGACCCACATATCGACAATGTGGTATAAAATGTATCCAGCTTGCTGTTTATTGCATTTTGTACATAGGAAACATTGTCAGACTGACCTTTATAGTGGATATCTCACAGCTGCAGTGAATTGTTTTGGGAATTGATTGTACAAGGTTCACAGAAAGTCATAGCGGGTATCCATTCACATTACATAGACTCGTTGATTGGTATAAATTACTGTTCATGTATTACTAATATGTTTAACAAACCATGGACTTTATATACAAGTAGTATGACATGCAAATAACGAAGAGGACATGTTGATAGAAACTGGAGTTAATAAATTTGTATGCATTGCAGTTTTCCAACTATTAATTTTGTTTTTCAAAAAGGCAACAATTAAGATGAAATATCTCCAGCGTTTAATTTAGAATATACGTGCTAGCATTTTTATTTTTTTTCTGTTTCGCATGCGTATTAAATTATTCCATCCAACACAAGTACATTTGGTATTGAGGCTAATCAGAATACGATACAGGCAATAGTACCGACGATCTTGTGTAGAAAGGGGTTAACTGGGTAAGAATTACATCAGGCAACATTTGTCTCTGTGCTACAAAGCCGGATTTTTTTGGATATCGAATAGATATTTTCTCTGGTACTAGTAAATTGGTTTAAACTTATCAGTGGTAATAGTATTAAATTAATTTGCTAACAAATGGTAATGAATATAGTTAGTCAAACAAGATACCAGTAGCGGTCTTCAGAATCGGATATCTTATCGAGAGACTCTAGTCTAAAACTACATATTTCTGTCCGGAACCAATTACCAGTACTTCTTGAAGGTTAGCACAATGTGATGTGTAATTATGGTCACCAACAGCAAGATTTACCCTCATATAATGAATACTTGTCTGTTATATACCCACAATTAAACTTGACATTTCTGCCTGTATATGTTTTGTTTTACATTGTTGGCATGTGAGGATAAGACTCGCAATTTGACGAGGACATTGTCGGATTTATTGGTCGTTTGTTATGGCGTATTTGTCACTCACGTATGCATTGGGAAAGTTAAAAAGGAACGAGGTTATTTCCATTCTATTTTTGTTATACATGTAACATGATGGTTATAAATCAGAATCATTTGCGATAATTTCTAGCTATGAACATCACCTTAGCTATCATTGAGTGTACTGAAAGTTCAGATAGATGTTATAGCCTTTGCAAGTCATAACAAAATTATAAGCATCTCCTTGATTTATACGAATTTAAAATATTTGTTTGCCGATATAAATCAGACCGCTTTATCTTTAAAGTGTTACATATTAAAGCCCGTTCTCATACATAAAAAGTAACATAATTGCACATTGTCCTTTACAAATCCTCTGTGTAGCACTGCTTCAATCTTCCAATACCATATACTTCAAAAGTCTTTATAAACTAAATCGTCAGTCAGACGATATCATAGATACATGTATGTGCGTGTTCATTACAAAATGCCCGCATAAGCCAACCCTATACAGATCATATCCAAACAATGGCATGGCTTCACTTTTTCGGAGCATCATAAT
This sequence comes from Spisula subtruncata, assembly GCA_963678985.1. NCBI lineage: Eukaryota > Metazoa > Mollusca > Bivalvia > Venerida > Mactridae > Spisula > Spisula subtruncata. The sequence continues at coordinate 25,902,572 of OY787669.1, read as the reverse complement.
CATCTTCCATTATTCTTCAACTTGGGAAATTCGTATATCACACATATACTGACTTTCTAGTTCATAATTTAAACGAATATACAGAACGTTTAGATCCTCCCGGTATATCGGTAAATCTCCTCGGTTGTCACTTCATATCCTAGCAAATGTCCTCGTTATACTTGACACATATTGTTCAATAACCATATTTGGAATCTTAATTTAATTCACAAATGCATGTCGTCATTGTGTTAGTTTCATTATTTATAGGGATCTTGCAATACATTTTGTTTATTAATGACAAACGGAGCTTTTCATAAAATAGTACCGAAATGCCAGTTTGCATTTTCTATGAATTTTACATTTGAATCCTGTTATGTTTTATGAGATCAGTCAGCCTACCGTAATATTTATATATAAAGTTGAACAAAAGCATGCTATACGTCGCATATTTCGAACATTTACGGATACTCAGATGACCCAGTAGTTAGATCGCGAGCTTAGCTGTGTTATTGGATGTTCTGTCTTGCTCTCTGTAAATGTCACAAAACTAATTAGTTTTAAATTACAGCAAAATTATCGAGTAAGATTAATTTATTTCTGAACCTAGTGTTCCCTGCCAAGTACAATGTACATCCGTTATTGCGCCAAAATATTAATTGTTTCTATATTGGATTTGACAGGGTTATTGTGACTGCACCTTGCTCTCAATGTATTTGCCAAAGAACATAGTCCCGTCACAATGGTTTGTATGTACTGGGCGACTTCTGAGAATATAATATTGGTTTAATCTGTAAAATGTAGATGCTAATATAATCAATAATGCATAAGTATTCAGACTGCGCATGAACTGTACGATATACAGTAAAATGTGGCGCACAGCAATATACACGTAACAATGACATTAACCATGAATTTCGTACTAAATTCACATAATGAATTGGCAGAAAATATAGGTGTCGTGATAATGAAAGTTACACATAACACATCTTATTTACTACGAATTTATTAAGTTATTTTTTTTCTTATTAAATCCAACGTGCAAATGTAGAATGTTATTGGTATGTGATAAGCATCTGCTTCTAGAATTCTCTCAATTAGTTACTTCAATGACGCGATAATTACAGCCGTTTTATTACACGTAGTAATATCTTAGGTACATTGGTAATGTTCGTGATGTTATTAGTAGGGTATAGCCTCATACACTGTCACAGCATAGTTTTCATTTTGGGGATTGATGTCAAGGTTGCATACATAATGTAATTCAGTGCTAGAGTTTTTGCGATTTGTAAACTGGTATTGTGATTTGGAATTTCATCTGATCTTACTGCCGGTTCGCTTAGGATTCTTCATTCATTATGTAGTATCCTGCATGTACATGTATATGGAGTGTACGATGGAGATGTAAAAAAACCTGTAATATGGGTATTGAAGGTGATATATTCCCGCACAATTTACTAATTTAATTTGTGAATTTCAGATAATAAAGTATACTAACACCAATTACACTGTACATGTATGTTTGGTATGAACTTGTCGTATATTATGTACTACGTGTATAATTGAATTATGTAACAACAAAAACATAAACCATAATGCGGGAAAGAAATATTAAGTAATTTGTTGAAATTAAATGTTTTCACCCAACTTGCAAAATGTTTTGTTATGACACCTTACTCGCTTACTTTACACACTAAATATATTCAATACGTGAAGGGAATACATATTATATAAAATTACACTAAGAACAATACTTTTACCTAGGTCCAAATAAGGAAAAGCGAAAGAATCCCGCGCTGTACTGGGTGATCATATTAACTATAATAAATGAAGGACAAATTATGCATAATTATGAAACCGTGTTGGGCAGACAATAAGTCCCGATGCCCCATGATTCCTTCCCACGTCACTCCCAAAGACTATCAGTAATATGATAGCGGCCCCCGTCCCAGTAATTTCAATCGGGGTTACTTTCTTTTTGTAAACTTTGCTCAACGGGACCTTATCTCACAAGTAATATCTCATATTTACAATCACTTTAAATGACGATTATGGTAGTCCTTACAGCGTTTTACGCCATCCACAGTTAATGTCAAAGTTTAAACGACGATCATTTGGAGGTAAATGTAAGCATGATTTCAGATTTTCGCAATGCATAATGCTGCTTTTGTCCCCCACAGTCTTTATGTGCATGATCAACACACGCTAATGCCGTTATCTATGAAAATAAATTTCACCCTTGCTTTTTGGCTCTGAATTTCCTTTGAAATGTACCTTTAAACCAGAACAAAAATCCCATTTTTTCCAATTTTATTTCTTTTAAATTTCTATTTCAATGATACTGTTAACCATGTTTGTTCGCTCATTAAATATCATATTATTTCTGTGATAAAATGCTATTCACCATGTAGATCGTTGAGATGTATGCATGTCACCCGAGTTGTAGTAAAATGATCGAAACTTGATCCCCACGAACAAGGCTAAAACAATAATGAATACAAAACCTAAAGAGGTAAAACAGTATGATTACATTGTTACAGTTAACAATGGCAGTAAAGCTATCGTACAACTTTACAAAACGAATATTATAATGAACATAGTATTTCCATATGTAATTATAACCACCGTAAACGGAAGCACCGTGCACTATCTGCACTTTCAAATTGTTAAGTTGATACCCATTTTGGTCTATTTCGATAGAAGGCAATATTGTGTCAGACATTTTTGTTACAACAAGCGTATCGACCTATTATAATTACGTCTGCTAATCACTGAATGCGCTGGAGAGAATTCAAGCGGAGAATGAACTAATGGGTATTATAAATGATTCGGAAATGGCAACAAACAGTACATTCATTATTTTACAAGCGATTTAAGATCGTATTTAGAATTAAACTAACATTTGAGTTATAACTTCTGTACTATCACAAGAATAAAACACACACGACAATTATCTATTTAACCATCGACTACTCTTAACAATTATAATGGTTTTACCGATTCGGAATCGTTCTTTTGTCGATTTCAATGTTGTGCTTCGGAAAATTCCATTTAATTCAATTGACCATAAGCAAGAGTTTTTGTAAGTAGGGTTTGCTTCACAAACCAATTAGGAAACTCGTAATTTGTGTTTAAAACTCGCCAGTTCAAGAAATATATTCGTTTTCTCACTCACATTATCCACACTATCCTATCATCACTTAACATTATACGTCCCTTAGAAACATGAGTGTTAATGCCCCAGGGTGCACATCAGCTGATGCATTTGTCCCAGCCAAGAAAATACCAAATTTAATTTGACAATAAAAACATGTCCATAATCATTACCGTTACAATTTCATGGGATTTACGCAGTTTTGTGTACATGTAAGTAACTTTATATCCTTGATTATTTTACAAGAACAGTCGATTACTTGTCAAGGACATGTCCTAAGGATGCAGCCGCTTCTGTATGCATTTGGAATAGTGTACATTATTGTACATCTTTTGTATTCTTTACATATTTAGCGTCGTACAACAAAATGTATGGGGCTGTAATAAGGGCATACTACTTCACTACAATTAATCGCTGGTTTCTAATGAGAATATCAAACGTACCACTGTCGACCTATTAAGGCTGATACATATTTTAAAACAGCATTACAAAATTCTACTTATGAACGTATTTGCATGACAGTTTTACCATGTCTTGTTGACCAAACTGAAGTTGTAACCATTTGTTGTACATAAAAGCATATTTTAACAGAATATCCTTGTTTTATCAATATATCAATGACGCACTTACGACCTTTTCATTCTAAGTCAGGGAAAATTTGTTTTAATTTGCACTTACTGCCCTGGTATAATATGCCTATATAAGAAATCATTTACTCATTGATTGGTACTGGTAAGCATTATATAAACGCTAAAGTTAAGTTTACAATATAGAGATACGGATGTTGTGCTCAGTCTCCTGTGTGGCTGAAGGATAATGTTTACATTCTATATATCTAAACACAATTTATATTGTGAGAACTGCCTAGTCACAAACATACTTTAACTAAGTCAAGTAAAACTAACCATTGGAGAGCAAATGTCCTTGATGACCGAACCCCAACTTTATGAAACATCATGATTTGTATCGACTTTGGTATTCCCTATCTTGAATGAAACACGCAACTTTCAATTCCATCGGACGTTGTTTGGTTTAAATACTTGAACCGGAAACAACAGACGATTACATGAACATACGTGGGTTGTTCATTTAATTCCCGGACGATCGATATCGCTGAGAAGCGATTGAACAGATATTAATGAAAACGCACACAAGTACAATCGCATCATTCCTTTACTCACATACGAAATTTCAACTTGATACAATGAAGGGATTCCATAATATGAGCGTTTTAGTAAGGGCGTGTAACGTTAGTCGGCCCAAAACGATACTTTTTGCATCATTTGATCATTATTAAGTGGTTAAGTAGTTGCCCGGACACATATTTGCCATATTAAGCTGTTAAGTAGTGATGCAATAACTACGATAAAATCGCATGAAGCTGCTATTTATACAGCACTTATTATTCTATTAGTGTCTACCGCCCAACTGGCCTTGAATCTACGACATTTTCTATTGATGACTGTAGGTTCGCCCGGCCTATTATCATCACATGGCGGTGCTATGTCATCGTAGAACGGTTTATTTCATATATAAACAACGGTCTGCATTTACTCTAATTGTCCAAAGAGTAGCCTTGAACCTCATGCAGCCGGTGTATCAAACGAAATTGACAAAATAAATATAAATCACTAACTCCTCGACACATATTTTGTTAGAAACTGCTAAAATGACCTTTAATCTTTAATAAAACTGCAAAATCACATCAAATGACCTTTGGAATCGGAAAAAATACATGTAAACAAATACCATGTAAATTTTCAGGAAAGGGAAGTAACCCCATCTCACCGGTGCAACAATAACTTTTTCCAAGTAAATTTGGTCCAGTTTGTTGACAAGCTGATTTTTTCCCGCCAAAAGTTGCACACGACCCTTTTTATCAATGGATGACGTCATAGCTGTCAAAATTATGTTTGATAAATAAACAAGCGAGCATTGAATACATGCATGTCAAACATTGCCGATTAAATAAGGATTTACTCGTAGTGAAGGCATGGTGCAAGTTTTTGTTGTGATTTCATTCAGAAATTGGTCCATTTCGTATTTATTTATTTAATTTACTCGTCAGTTATTGTAAACAATCCTGCAGGCAATGTCACGAGAAAAAGAATCTACAATTTCATGAGAAATTACATACACCGGTACCGAGGATACACCGGCTTCATGGGGTTTCACTATATTCCTATTAAGGGAGTCTTAAGTTTTACAGGTGTACGGCCAATATTTTCATAAAATCGTTTCATTACATGTTTTCTCTAAACAAATCGCGATATTCACAGAAGCACTCCCTTCGTCATGAGAACGCGAAAGGCTACAAGGAATTGACATCAAATGTTATATTACACGACATAGATCCATACATATTATTGGCTGATGTTTTCTGCTTAAAATATGCGATAATACTGATACCCCTACCCAATTGGGTGGGCCGGGTAATCGTTTGAGTGGTTACTATAGTAACCATAGTTTGTGTTCGATTGGATAAAATTATTTAATGTTTTGTCAAATAATCAAGTTGGTGACTAAGTCTTATAAAATGAAATTTTACTAAAATCGCATTTTCCAATCAAGCGCTATGGCGATCGTCCGGGAATTAAATGAACAACCCTCGTACATATTCCCATAACTTGAAACACATTTTTACATCGTTATATTCTTTTCTTCTGGCCATCTGATAGAAAGAATGGTTATTTATTATATCTGACAATTGCTGGCTGTCACGTGAACATCTGTAACAGTATAATCTTTTCTTATTCAGACTTTCTATAACGTTACGTTTGCCAATGAGTGTCAATTGTGGCAATTGTTTTGAGTAAATTCGTGTAATCACCTTTGACATTGACGCTTTATTTGAAAAAAGCAGCAGTCTACAACATATGTATTGGAAACATTTTGGTACACATTTGAACATGGAGAATTGTACCTCATATGTCAGAATTCAACAAGGCGCCATAAGCACGTGAAATATAGAACAGGAATATTTAGGAAACTGATATCTGATGACTACTGACCCTGATTTGTAGCAGTTCCCAGGGACATTGATCAATCGAACTTATTCTCTAGTTGTTAAATCATGAATGAATTTATTTATTTGTTAAACGATCAAACATAATTAGTATGGACTTAAACAATATGTGTACGTCACGTACTGTTTGTATCAACACAGCGAGCAAACGGATTTTGTTCGTGAAAATAATGAGTGGATTCACGATATGCTAGACAAATGATAACTGAACCAAATATGCATTAAAAAAACGAGTCAACCAATGCCAATTGTGTATCAGAAGACGCAACCATAGCAGTAATACAAGGTTCTTCTTAATCTTCCGACTCTTGTACTAAAAATGGTTTGTTCAAGTTCCCCGATAGTTCTAAATACACTTTTATTGGTTCAGGTTGTTCTATTGATTTATCTGATACGATCACAGGATCAAATGTCAAGTGTTTATTCTCTTTGAACCAATCGCAGCATTCATCATCTATAACACTCCCTTTTGGAGAAGACATTTTGCAATTCGGGTACCCGTGCAGTTGGGCATATTGTGTGCATATTTGGACAAAGATTTTATGTTGAATTTGTATTACATCATCAAACACATGAATTAAAATACCTTTGGAATATTAATATGAAGGCTTGCAAAATTAAGATGTATGTCTTATGTTAATTAAACTTTAACTTTAGTTTCTCAAGAATTATGTAAATTGATAACTATTGATTGCCTAGAACAACATTTGGACTATACCTTGATCTGTATTATGAAGGGCGCAATTTATACTTTCTTACTTGCTTACTCTTTTTGTAATCGGTAAGACACCAGGCTACAATCGTTTCCCTACTTAGGTACTTTCTTTGGCCATTCTCTGTGATTCGCCCATGATAATTCCTTATTTAATCATTCGGTCACCATGGTCTTAGCAATGCTTTCATCCTACTGGAGTTCAGTTTTTAAACTTATGCATTGCGCAAGGCTAACGAATTACCGCCTATAAAAATTGTCTAAAACATCAATAACCTTAATTGACAACAACGATACAATGTACAACGTATTCAATATTCTACGAATAACCACTTACAATAAACTTCTTAAACAGCATTACTAAGATTGACAACGGTTCATTGATGCAGTGTTTGATTGAGCGAGTATACATGTAATAAACATCGTCTGGAGATATCATATTCGTTTTGGCCATGTCATAAGTCTAGTAAATAGAACAATCGTTTATTGTCTAGTGTTATCAACATAGTGACAATGTATTAATGGACTTCTATATTATATCGGCAATATATTGTCGGTTTGTGAAATAATGACATGGTGAGAAATAACTAATGGGATAAATAATACAGGTTCAATCTAATCAGTGTTCATAATCACTAAGTAATGAGTTTAAGGAAATAGGATTCGATCTCATATTACCGAATGGTTAATTCAAAATTATAGAAAGATATGTGTGTCTGTGTGTATGGATAATACATGTAATGATGTTGATGAATTATCAATCATTGTGTATAATTTGTTGCAAAAGGATAATGATAATAAAGTATAAATAATGACGCTCCCAGATTAAATGTCTATCAGAACACCAAACACCCATAAACAGTTATTCTTGCAGTCAGATATGCTATACGATGTTTCTAATGATGCTGATTTATAACATACGAAGTAAGAGCATAATAATTATGATGATATATATCGTATCATTAATACAGAAAATTACAAATAAACCAAGCATGTAAATGATTAAGAAGTATTGTAAGACGTTCGATGCACATATGTTTATATATTGGTGAAGGTGAATAATGACCATAGAAATATTAGAGAATGAACCGCACTGTTCGTTTCTGAAATATACTGATTAAAGCATCGCATAAAAAGCAACGCAGCAACATCATACCACGTTTTTAACCGCTCACATATGGACAATGTTAGTGTGCCATCACATCTCGACCGCACTATAACCTTGAATTAAGAAAATCATCTAATTATAAAATAATTACGCATGTTATTGGTCTAATAAATCTTAAAACATGCCCACACAGACATGTAAATTGTATTAATATTATTGGTGATTGTTGTAGCGGTGTAATTGAACTTCAATGGAATTTAATCCTCGATTTGTTCTGTGTTTTAGTTTCCAATTGATTGTCTTGCTAGAATGCAATTATTCATACAGTCCATACAAGACATATTAAAGTTCAGAGTCAGAAGATTTCGTTTAATTCTCTAAAATTCGTATAAAACCTTTTTCAAGTTCTGTGTTGATATTAAACATATTTAATGCTAAGATACATGTTACTAGTATTGTGCGTGTCATGCTTTTGATGAGATATTTTATTGGTATTGGATAATGGATATCGACTATGTGATATATAATACATGTTTGATGTCTATCACTCGTATTGTTATAGGTAGTGCTGGTGATAGTATTGAATCTGACTGTGAACGTTTCGCGATAAATAATGAAAAATTTTATATTAAATAACCAAGAATTAATTTCATTCCTTCGAACTCTTCAAAGGCTAAAGGTGAGGTTTAATTTAATATAGAGCGTTGTTCCAGACAGTACCGATGTAAATACCTGTATTTTTTATTAGCTCACCTGTCACAAAGTGACAGAGTGAGCTTTTGTGATCACTCTTCGTCCGACGTCCGTCCGTCCGTCCGTCCGTCTGTCCGTCCGTCAACAATTGGGTTGTGTCCTCTCTAGCGGTCACAATTTTGGCCTAATCTTTATGAAACTTGGTCACAATGATCATCTTAACAAAATCTAGGTCAAGTTCGATATTGGGTCATCTGGGGTCAAAATCTAGGTCACTAGGTCAAATCAAAGGAAAACCTTGTGAACACATTAGAGGTCACAATTTGAGCCTTATCTTTATGAAACTTGATCACAATAATCCTCTCCATAAAATCTAGGTCAAGTTCGATATTGGGTCATCTGGGGTCAAAAACTAGGTCACTAGGTCAAATCGAAGGAAAACCTTGTGAACACATTAGAGATCACAATTTGTGACTAATCTTTATGAAAATTGATCACAATGATCATCTCTATAAAATCTACGTCAAGTTCGATATTGGGTCATCTGGGGTCAAAAACTAGGTCACTAGGCCAAATCATTGAAAAAGCTTGTGAACACACTAGAGGTCACAATTTGAGACTTATCTTTTTGAAAATTGATCACAATAATCATCTCTATAAAATCTACGTCAAGTTCAATATTGGGTCATCCGGGGTCAAAAACTAGGTCACAAGCCTTTGAAGGCCAACTCATTGAAAAAGCTTGTGAACACACTAGAGGTCACAATTTGAGCCTAATCTTTATGAAACTTGACCACACTGATCATAACTATAAAATTTTGGTCAAGTTCGATATTGGGTCATCTGGGGTCAAAAACTAGGTCACAAGGCCAAATCATTGAAAAAGCTTGTGAACACACTAGAGGTCACAATTTGAGACTAATCTTTATGAAAATTGATCACAATGATCATCTCTATAAAATCTACGTCAAGTTCGATATTGGGTCATCCGGGGTCAAAAACTAGGTCACAAGCCTTTGAATGCCAAATCATTGAAAAAGCTTGTGAACACACTAGAGGTCACACTTTGAGCCTAATCTTTGTGAAACTTGATCACAATGATCATCTCCATAAAATCTAGGTCAAGTTCGATATTGGGTGGGTCATCTGGGGTCAAAAACTAGGTCACTAGGTCAAATAAAAGGAAAACCTTGTGAACACATTAGAGGTCACAATTTTAGCCTAATCTTTATGAAACTTGATCACAATGATCATCTCTGTAAAATCTAGGTCAAGTTCGATATTGGGTCATCTGGGGTCAAAAACTAGGTCACTAGGCCAAATCATTGAAAAACCTTGTGAACACATTAGAGGTCACAATTTGTGACTTATCTTTATGAAAATTGATCACAATGATCATCTCTATAAAATATACGTCAAGTTCGATATTGGGTCATCTGGGGTCAAAAACTAGGTCACAAGGCCAAATCATTGAAAAAGCTTGTGAACACACTAGAGGTCACAATTTGAGACTAATCTTTATGAAAATTGATCACAATGATCATCTCTATAAAATCTACGTCAAGTTCAATATTGGGTCATCCGGGGTCAAAAACTAGGTCACAAGCCTTTGAAGGCCAAATCATTGAAAAAGCTTGTGAACACACTAGAGGTCACAATTTGAGCCTAATCTTTATGAAACTTGACCACACTGATCATCACTATAAAATTTTGGTCAAGTTCGATATTGGGTCATCCGGAGTCAAAAACTAGGTCACGAGGCCAAATCATTGAAAAAGCTTGTGAACACACTAGAGGTCACAATTTTGACCTTATCTTTATGAAACTTGATCACAATAATCATCATTATAAAATTTAGGTCAAGTTCGATATTGGGTCATCTGGGGTCAAAAACTAGGTCACGAGGCCAAATCATTGAAAAATCTTGTGAACACACTAGAGGTCAAAATTTTGACTCTATCTTTATGAAACTTGGTCACAATGTTTATCTCTATAAAATCTAGGTCAAGTTAGATACTGTGTCATTTTGGCCAAAATTTTGGTCACTAGGCCAAACAGGTGAGCGACCCAGGGCCCTTTGGACCCTCTTGTATATTTTGAATTATATTTCATGACATTTTCATTTTAATTAACATTCGATATGTATTGAAGTCACAAATTTTTGTTTGGGATATTTCAATAACTGACATTTGAAAAATACACAAAAATTACTTCGTCAATGAACTGTTCATACAATGTATCTCTTCTACTGAATAACAACAAACGGTATCATAAAAATGAATTAAATTGAATGATGACACATGGACATGCAAAAACCTACATTCAAATGCATGGACTGTGGGACATTTGTCTGAAAGATTTTTCTATTAACGACAATATTGTATTAAATTGTAGATTTGATTTATGGTTTCAGGTCGAGTCTATGTGAACTGATCGAGTGAAAGGATTTAATATTCTCAAGGTAAAATTATATAATATAGTGTATTTTTATAAAAATGTATCAAGAAAAATCCAGTTTATGTTCAACGTTTCTGTTTGATTACAACTTCATCAGGCATTATCAAAATATGATTTAAAAAATAATAAAAATTACTAGCGGACAAGTTTCTGGAAATGAAATGAACAACGATTGTATTTTTTATGTTCGTGTTGATTTAATGTTTTCTCCTCTTAAGTTGGATGTAACTTGTTCATTAACCCTGGTTATACATTAATATCTGCTTACATGTATGTCTTTACCGGCTATACATACTCAAATAATGACCTTATACAATGCGTTAGACAGAAGGAATCTAATAGACAATTTCCATTTAAAACGCATCGCTCGGTACATGATTGAGGTCTGGCGAAAGTTGTTTGTACATGAAAAGTTAGCCCTATGACGAAGGTGAATGTCATGTCATGTGTTAACGTTCGTATTTCATAACCTTTTGGAAGAACGCGCGTCGCTTCAAATCTTCCACTGCATTCAGACCTTGCAAATGATGCGGTCCATTTATATAAAACATTAGCTAGATAAATGATGGGAATTATGCACATTTATTTGTTTTACAATGAAACATAAAAAATCACCTCAAATTAGAACTTTGATACGTCAACATAATATACATTTTCATTCAAGTGGCTTTTTATTTTTTGTAATCATTAATCAAACTTGAACAACTAGTCAATGATAATCAATTATATGACGTAAGCTATTGGTGTGTGCATTGTCCATGTTTGTGCTATATATGTTTTGCAGGTAATTTTGCAAAAAGCAAAGTAACGCGTCATGTATTATCAGAGGTGCGGCACTTAATTAACCCTTTATCTTTATTCAGCAGTGCATATATATCGATGATGTATCATCTTTATATTGGATATACAGGGTGTCTCAAAATACATGTCCGCTTGTTGAAGGGTCATAACTTTGCCAAATGAGTTAGTAAATTGATAATCATAGTCTCATATGAAAGCTTAATTTACAAATTGTTGTGTGAATTATATCAAATGTCAATACTCGAAAAGTTGATGACGTCATATACGTTATACTAACGTCATAGCAACGGACGTTATAAAATATCCGAAGAGACAGATAACATAGTTTGTACGGTAACATGGGTAATTTGTATATCATATGTGGGCATAGTACTAGTCAGTCGTACCCTACTATGCACACACTGGCAGAGAAACTGATCAGGGGCCATTAGAAAATGAAATCGGACATATTTAAGGGAGGAACACATTTTAAAAACAATTAGGACTGAAAATTTGATATTCACACATTTCTAGGTATATCATATTCATAAAATATGCACAAATCGCGTCGAATGAACATGCTGGATTGAATGTATAGCGGTATGTCTAGTTGATATCCAACAGTCCAAACATAGTCATATAATGTAACTTGAAAGCATAAAATAGTAATAAATGAAGTATCAATCATCAAAAACCGCCATGGAAGGAGAATGAATTTAGTTATGCTACTTTTATGGAAATGAGGAAAAAGTAACCAAAACATCCTAAATATTTATTTTTTCTAATATTATTTCAAAGTTAGACTATACAGTTCAAGATATGTAACTACTTCGAAACTCCAAATATCGATCTGTGGATAATATGGAAACATCACATCCAACTAAACGGTGTGTGAACGTCATTAAAATCGTCAAACGACGTCAAATACATGTTTTTACCGAATTTGAGTTAGCTACTCAAAATGCGTTCTATAAATTTTGTATGCATTGTTTTGGATAATTGTTTCGTAATTTCTACATTGATTTGAATGCCCTTTGATCAAACATATAAATCAGATATGTAAAGCAATACATTACGGAGTGATATGTCCTCAACAAGCGGACATGTATTTTGAGACACCCTGTATGTCTCATTTCTGTTTCAATACGAAACAGCATCCGTTTCATTACTGGCGTAACAAACAATTTAATTTCCGCCTGAAACAGATCTCCTTCCTGTTATGGCTAATAAACGTGTACGAAATGATATAGAATTCCGGTGAGGTATTCCTGAAACATTGTTGCAGCGTTATATTCATTGATACCAAAATAAGATTTTATTTGAAACACGGTTAGTGTGAACGTATAAAAGAATGATGATTCGAGATCATCAATTTGCACCGTAACCGATTATCTTAGTGTATAAAGTGTAGTTCTATATTAAACCAGATATACTCAGCAGCTTAGTTTGGCACAAACGTGTAGTTTATGTTATAGCCAAAACGACCGATAACTGCTTTACACGTAACAGTTTCAACAAAGTAATTCGTTTAAGTATTAGTATGGTTATCTGTTTTCAACTGACTTCCTTAGAGAGGCATCAATGCTCGTTTATATTTGATTTAGACTACACTACATTTAGTATACAGCGCAGTATTGATTGACGTTTATCTAGCCGTTTTTTATTCCACCTCGACGGTAACAATGTAAGAAAGACTAGAAGTGGACAGGGAATGTAAACCATGTACACAAAGTATAAATGACCATTGGAATTAAACCACTGTTGGTAAACATTCAAATTAATCAGTACCTATTCAAGGACAGACCTTTGCTCACTGACTAACTGGCATAAATAGAAATAAGCTATTGAAATAATGATTATTAGAAATTGTATAAATTTGACCTCTTGCATTGATTCTCCTTTTGAAATTAGCCAATACATTTTTGGTGATTTTCGTTATACTTGAAGTTATTTAAATGCTGACATGTTTATTATACTAAGTACATTTTGTTAAAAAGATTAATGGAACACAATTTGGCGTCCGTCGACATAAGCGCATAGAAATAATTATATTATCTTATAGTCAATTTTAAATTGAACTGCGAAGTACTACGCTTTGTACGAAAAAAGCACTTTCCCGTAACATTTGACTACGTAAACTAACCTGAATATAAGCAAAATACCAATAAATAACAGTTACTGACGAGGAACGTAATTTTAGTCGATCTTCATTAAATTGATTGGTGGTTTGATGGTAGACATCTATGATTTTAATGCCCCTAACGTACACGTTAACCTCACAGCCCAAGAAATGAAGTGATAATGCTGGGTTAGAAATTATTTGGTCTTTAAATTCGGATCTCGTACCGAGAGGTACAAATTGTAATTAAATACTTGCAGTCGTCACAGGAACCAAATGTCAGGTTTTATGAAAGTTACTACCATTAGCAAAAGGTGTTGCTATAGCAAATGGCTTAGCACGAGCTTCGTGTACAATCATAAAATGAATACTTCGCTGATATACCCACAATTTGACCTGACATTTCTCGTCTGTTTTATGTTCAGGCAAATAATCATCGTCCACACTGCTTCCGAATGCAGGTATCATATAGCAATTTTTTTGAGTTTTATGGAGAGTTTTTGGTCGTTTATTATGGCATAATTGTCACCCATACTGTCACAGTTTGATGACATGACTACGATAAAAATAGAATATTCCGATAGTTGTAGTCTTGTTAGGTTACTGTAACAAGAATTAGTGCTAAGTGCAATCAAAGGTAAAACAATATTAACTATCAATTAACCTATGCAACATAACGGCTCACTTATTAATGTCAAAATGTAATCAAGCCTTTAATATAACGATTAAAACATCTACAAATGAGAGAATTTCTCCACGACATTGAAAACGTTAAAATGATATGTAACCAGCGTATCTCGGTCCTGATTCACAACAGTATTATATACATTTAATGATCTTTCACATCTGACGAAATAAGGGAACATCTCATGAGTTACCTCTCTATGTGTTGTAAGCTGGATACAAAATATTTTATACTGAATTTGGGTCCCAGGCGGCTCTATATTACGTTCGTGTGGTTAACAGAGTTATCGAGTGACCTAACAAAATAAAAGCAATGTTACTGTGTATCATAGTAGCATTTCGAAACTATAAACGGGTCGAGGAGTGTTGGTGTATATAATGCATCGATGCAATTGTTTTATTCGTGGTGCGCTCAGTCTTGAGTCATAAAATTGACAAAGTCCTTGATTATGCACTTGCATTTGGCTTGTTGTTACAAAAGTTATTGTCACTAAAGTAGCTGTAATTGTCTGTTATGAGTTGCTTCAAGTAAAATTGTGCATTATATGAATAGGGATAATATAAAGTCATTATAATTTTTGTTTTTTGTACCTTCATGTCATTCATGTAATTTGGCTAATGTCAGTCATTTTGCACACATTTTATAGAATGCCAATATTTGACTAAAATACAAAATAACATGGTAGAAAATGTATGCCTTCTCATTAATAAACGTAACAACATAAAATTACTCTACACGAGTATCTCCTAACACTGACAAATGTACAAGCATTCCTTATATAGGTTTGTGCAGGTGGGAGATATTATTACAATCGACTGTCTGAAGGGTGACTCACTGACATACGTATTCCGTCAAAGATTCATGATTTCTGTAAAAGCAAGACTACCAGTGGATGGGATTAAGTTTTCATCAATGCTCTTCCTCTCTGAAACTGCTTGTGTCATGCCCCAGAAATTTACATGATAAATCGACAGAACCCAAACGCCGCATATACAAGCGTATGTTATAAACTATTGATATATGCAAATTTTCCCTGTCTTTATTTCGTTATAAACAAAACTTATTTTTCAAGATAGACGTACAAGTCGCATGCTATGAACACCCATGAGACGTCAGCCCTTCATACCAGACATAGCAAACATGTCGTCAATGATAATATTATGTATATAAACCTTAGGGAAACATTTTTCTCCGAGATCTAGACAGCGATTTAGTATCATTTTATATATGATAACGACATACATATCGACATATGGGAATAAAAGTGTACACGGCTTACCTTCCCAGTCGGGTTTGCTCATACCTTTTTGCTGTTTATTGTTATATGAAAATGATAAGCATTTGTCAGAATTTTAGTGGTTACGTTAGTGATTTGTTTGGGAATTGATTGTATAAGGTTCACAGAAAGTCATGGTTATTTATAAGTCAATGCAAGACTAAATGATCACGGGGTACATACGGGCTAGTCGTGTTCCTAAACCATGGATGAATAAAATTAATCAATCTCGCCCGCACCAATGTCAAATTTATATACAATCATCCTTATTTTTAGTTAGTAAAAACCAAAACCAGTAATTGGACTTCAAAATCGGATGTCGTGTCGAGAGACTCAAGATTCAAACCATATATTCTGACAGAAACCAAGTTACATTATTTCTTTAAGGTTATTAAATGTAATGTGTTGTTATTACCAGCAACAGCAAGAACTACCCTCATATAATGAATACTTGTCTGATATATACCCACAATTTAACTTGACATTTCTGTCTGCTCTATGTTTTGTTTCACATTGCTGCCATAGGAGTTATAGTATCGCAATTTGACGAGGACATTGGAGCATCTTTTGGTCGATTGTTGTGGCGTAGTTGTCACTCATATATGTCTTGAGAGAGTTAAAAAAAGAACCGAAAATAATTTATTTCGCTTTTTTGTGATAATATTGTGGTTATAAATAAGAATAATTGGGATATTTTTTCGCTCTGTACATCATCCTTACCCCATTATTTAGTGTACTGAAAGTTCAGATGGATTTTATAGATTTTACAGGTTTTAAAAATAGAAATAGCACATTGATTGATGTTGCATGCAGGTCTTTTTTCCCGATTTAAATCACGCCAGCTGATGTTAGGTTCTTTACCATCCTGTTCTTATATATTGCACACATCTCTTAAAAACCCATGCTTCGGTGAAACGATACCGTGCACTTCAACCGATTTATAAACTAAAACGTCAATCAGACGATTTCATAGATATGTGCGTGTTCATTACAAAATGCCTGAAAAAGCCAACAATATAACAAATGATGCCATGGCTAAACGTTTACGAAGCATCATACTCCTCTTACATTATACTTCAACTTAGGATATTCGTATATCACACGTAGTCCGGCTTTCTAGTTCGTAAACTTTAATACATTACGTTTAAATCCTCCCGGTATATCGGTAAATCTCCTCGGTTGTCAGTTTATATCCGAGCAAATGTCCTCTTTATAATTGACATATAATTGTTCAATTACCACATTTGGAACCTAAATTTAATTTACACCTGAATGTCATTTCTAGTTGCATTAGTTCTACAATGTAGCATCTTAAAATTTACAATCAATGAAATGAATATACACCACCATAACGGTTCACTTAATAATGTTTCGAGGTATTCAAACATTTTATTTAATAATCGAATCTTCTCCGACACATCTTGAAATGAGAGAATTTTAATCTAAAACAACATTAAAATGATATGTCACCAGCATCGATTTCGAGTCACATCAAATTACTTACAATATTCCATTGCAAAATTGAATTATATCGCGATGAACCAAACCTGCTTTTGAAGATAGACGTAAAAGACGCATGCAATCAACGCCCACGATAATGCACCCCTGAATAACACACACATCAGACATGTCATCAATGATAATATTATGTATAGTAACCTTAGTGAAACATATTTCTCCGAGTTTAGAAAGAGATTTAGTATCATTTTATATTAGATAACGTCCCACATATCGACAGTGGGGCAAAAAAATATACACGGCTTGCTGTTTATTGCCATGCGAGCATAATAAAAATCTATAAAAAGATAGTCAGAATCGTCGTTGTTATTTCGTCACTTCAGTAATTTGTTTGGGGAATTGATTGTGCAACGTTGAGGAAACATAAAGTCATGGTTCTGAATAGGTCAACTTCTATGCGAGCTCATTCATAATGCATAGACTCATTTATTGGTATCAATAAAATTGTTTTCCCTAAAATACAGAGTGTCCCAAAAAAACGGGGACCTGCCTTAAACCCTTATTAATCATTCATATTATGATGAATTAAGCTGATGTTTTGTGAAAGTGGACATAAGGGGTCTCCACTTCTAAAAAGGAAACTTGTTTGAATAGGGTGCTTCAAAACAGGAAGTGACGTCATCATTTTTACTATGGCAAAATTTCACGTTACTTTTGCTTAATCACCTAAAAAGGGGCATTATAAGAAAAGGACGTTTGTGTCAGAGCATTTATTGTTAGAAAACAACATTTAAAGTTAAAGGTGTGATCAAAATCATGCAAAAATAAAACAAAAATGACAAGAAATAGCAAAACTGAGGAAAACATAGCGAGTTTACTGACCATAGGGGAAGTGGAAAACCTTTCAAAATAGCATCAACAATCATTCAATGATTAAAAACATAAATATTGTCAAGGACTATTGCCAAAAAAGATTAGACTATAGAAAAGAGCAAAAAGTTTTATCCAAACGAACAGTTCACAGATATAGTGTGGCGTAATTGTGTATGTCAGAAATTATAAAATAGCACCATAGGCTAGCATAAAACTCTTCTTGCAATAAATCAGCAGCAAAATCAGCAAATATTTTGGAAATAGTACTGACATCTTACCTCATATCACATCTCATATGACCTTAAATTACTCAAACTTGATCTCAATAGTGAACTTGTTTGCTATACAGAATGAACTCATGGATCACGGATTTGGAGCACATGAGAAGATGTTTGAGGTCAGCGTGGAAATATATCTCATTGAATTCTGAAATCCCTGCTTCAGTTTATGGTTTTTTACTGAAACATGCGGTTGTAAACAGGGAAGGTAACTCTCTGTATTGAACTAAATAATCACGAAAGTGATGCTAGTATTCTAAACTGTGTTCTTCCCTTATTGTTTTGACATATTAATAGTGTGATATCTATAATAGAGAAAAAAGTTACAATTGTTTATCCTAGGTCCCCGTTTTTTTGGGACACCCTGTACGGCTTATTCAGGATCTAGGTGTTAGCATATGACTTGTTTTATATTTCGCGTGCGTATTAGTCCTTCCAGTACTGTCATTCTGTATATAGTTTGATATTTCTGCGGAACAGAATCTTTTGCCAAGATTAAATCCATGCAAAAATTTAACTTCCGTAGAAAATGTCCACGTCCATCTCAAGTGATGATACCTATGATATGGTATAAGGGGTTAACAAGATATGAATTTATTCAGGCAGCATTTGTCTCTTAGCGACAAAGCCGGCCTTTTCGATTTATATTGATTGAATAATTATATGTTTTCTATGTTATCATTAAGAAAGTTCAGTCAACAGGACACAATTGGTATTAATTTTATATTTATCTTAGTATTGGAATCAATTGCTAAATATATGGTAATGACGGCAACCAAAACTAGTAATCGGTCGTCAGAATAAAGAGACTCTAGTTCCAAACTGCATCTTTATGACAAGAACCAATTGTCAGTGTTGCCGGCAGATTATTACAATGTGATGTTTAGTTATGGTCGCAAATAGCAAGTACTTCCCTCATATAATGAATACTTGTCTGATCTATACCCCATAATTTAACCTGACATTTCTGTCACCTCTATGTTTGGTTCACATTGCTCGCATACGAGGATTATTATCGCAATTTAACGAGGACATTGGAGGATTTATTCGTCGCTTGTTATGGTGTAATTGTCACTTATGAATGACTTGATAAAGTTAAAAAAACGAACAGAAACATTTTCTTTCTAGATTATGATAATATTATGGCTATAAATATGAATAGTTTGCGATGATTGTCAGCTCTGTACAGCACCCTAACTATTAATTAGTGTACTGAAAGTTCAGATATATTTTGCCTTTAAAGGTCTTGAATAATAAAAGCAGTTCGTTGATTGATACTGGTTGCAATTATTTTCTTCCGATATTAATCAGACCGCTATAGTTTTAAAATGTAACTTGTTATAGCCCGTTCTTATATATAACTTATATATGTCCTTTTCAAATCCTCTGTATAGCAAATTTTTAATCTTCCAGCATCGTACACTTCAAACGACTTTATATACTAAAACATCAGCAATGCAATATCATCCCCAAACATTGACATGTCTAAAAGTTTACAAAACATCACAATTTTTATATAAAACTCAAACATCCCACATACGTGGGTGAATAAAAAAATTCGTAGAATTTTGCCATAACTGTTTTTTATTTTCAGAGTTATGTTCGTCATATTTATGCTGAATTAAAACATTGATATTTTCTTTACATACACAGATCGGTACCGAACTGATGATAACCGCTTTAAAAATATTTATATCTTAAATAAGAGCGATTACGTATACCGGAGCACACGGATAATTTGAAACACATTTGATTAAATTTTCTACCGTGTTTTTAATTCGTTAACTAATAAATACTACGTTTAGAGCCTCCCGGTATATTCTCGGCTGTCAGTTAATATCCGAGAAAATGTCCTCGTTATACTTCATACATATTGTTCAATAATCATATTTAGAACCTAAATTTAATTCATATCTGCATGTCATTTTGGTTCAATTAGTTATAAGGATCTTGCAATACATTTTTTATATTAATGACAAACGGTGTCATTCCGAAAATCGTACCCAACTGCCAGTTTGCCTATTCTATGAAAAGCATTATTATTCTTTATATTACGCAATTATTGTCTTGAGTTTACATTTTTTTGTCATTATGTTCTAAATTTGAATCCTGATTTGTTTTATGAGATCAATTAACCTACCGTATTATGTTGATAAAGTTTAATTACGAACGAAAGTGTACCTCGCTGCATGCCATATGTCGAAAATATCCAGCTTTATCGGAGAAGCATGTGTCCCAGTAGAAAGCTTGGCTGTTTTCATTGGATGTCATGTTGTCTTGTTTTCTGTTAATGTCCGTAAATAATTAGTTTTGAATTACGGCAATACATGGAATGAGATTAATATAATTGTAAAAATACTTTACACTGCTAAGTACATTTGTTATTGCTCCAACGTGCTCCCTGTTTCAATATTGACTTTGGTAGCAATATTGTGGATGCATCTTATATCCAATGTAACGCAATAGTATCAATGGCTTCCTGTACAAGATAGCTTATATGTTGTGATTTCTAGAAAGTAAAAACTGACTTTATCAATGTTTATGTATAACATATGACCAGGATGCACATGAATTATTCGATATACAGTTAAGTGTCGTTCGTAGCAATATAATTGTATGTAAAAAATCACAAAATAAATTTATATAGAGACACGGATGTGTTGCTAAGTCTCTTGTGTGGCTAAAGGAATAATGTTTACATTCTATATATCAAAAGACAATCCATATTGTGAGAACTACCTTGTCACAAGCTTAAACTAAGTCAAGCAAAACTAACAATAGGCGTATTAACGTCCTTGACGATGAAGTATCGAGTTTATGAAACAGCATGATGTGTATCGACTTGGGAATGAAACACGCAAAATTCCATTACATCGAACGTTGTATGCTTTGATCACAGGAACCGGAAGCAACAGACGATTACAGGACCATACATATTCCAATAACTTGAAACACATTTTTACATCGTTATATTCTTTTCTGTTGACTTTCTGATAGAAAGAATGGTTATTTATTATAACTGGCAATTGCTGGATGTCACGTAAACAATTATAACAGTAAAGTTTTTTCCATTTTCAAACTTTCTATGAGGTAACGTTTGCCAATGAGTGTCAATTGTTGCAATTATTTTGGAGTGAATGGAGTAATCACCTTTGACATTGACGCTGGACTTCAAAGAAGCACCAGTCTACTTCTAACATATCTGTTGGAAACATTGTCGTAGACATTTGAACATGGCGAATTGTACCACATATGTTACTAATATCAAGTTTCATTCGAGCAAACATGAGAATAACAGTCAGAATTCAACAAGGCGCCATTAGCTCGTTAAATAAAGACCAGGAATCTTTAAGAAATATTTACAGACCCTGGATAGATATATCTGATGAATACTGCCCCTGATTTGTAGCAGTTCCAATGGAAACTTTCTCTACTGGAAACAAGCAAGCTACTACCATCTAATACTTGCACGCTCTCCGGGTGAAGTAAATCACCATCTTTGTACGAACTCATAATGTAACCAGTATGAGACGGTCTTGTAATATAAATATTTCTGTGATCTGATACGCTCACACTCATCCCTTATAATGATAATGTTATATAGTATGGCATATTTAGGATGGTCTGTTTCACCTTTCTTTGAACGTATTCTGTGAAGAACTTGACAACTGAGAGTGAGTAGTTCGATCCTCTCCGGACACATGTGCGTTAAACCTAGAAGGTCATTCCTTTGTGATATTCCAAAACAATGACAATTAACTTTTATTCTTCTTGTAAACGCGAGTCTATTTGGTGCGGTCATTACCTGAATTGTTTGTATCTCGGACAAATTGACGACTATTTCATGTTTATATACGACACAAACATTCAATAGATCGGACTCTAACTCAACACTTGATATGATGCATTAGGTAAAATGTCAACAATCTTATGCATTGTACAATATTATTGTCTAAGACAACAATTACCAAAAATTGAAAACAACGACACAATGTGCAACGTATTCAATATTCTACGAATAACCGCTCACAATAAACTTCTTAAATAGCACTACTAAGATTGACAACGGTTCATTGATGCAGTGTTTAATAGAGCGAGTATAATAAACATTGTCTGGAGATATCATATTCATTTCGGCCATGTCATAACTCTGTAAGTTTGAATAATCGTTTTTCATCTAGTGTTATCACCATAGTGACAATGTATTAATGGTCTTCTATATTATATCGGCACTATATTGTCGGTTTGTAAAATAATCACTTGGTGAGAAATAAATAATGTGATAAATAATACACGTTCAATCTAATCAGTGTTCATCATCACTAAGTAATGAGTTTAAGAAAATATGATTCGATCTCATATTACCAAATGGTTAATGTTAATTCAAAATGTTAGCAAAATAGGTGTGTCTGTGTGTGTGTGTATAATAATGATGTTGATGAATTATCATTCCTTGTGTAAAATTTGTTGCAAAAGGATAATGATTATAAATTATAAATAATGACACTCTCAGATTAAGTGTCTATCAGAAAACCAAACGCACATAAACAGTTATTCTTGGAGTCAGATATGCTATAACTTGCTTCTAATGATACTGATTCATAACATACGATGTAAACCCATAATAATTATTCTGATATATACCGTATCATTAATACAGAAAATTACAAATGGATCAAGCATGTAAAAGGATGAAGAAGTATTGCACGATGCACAAATATTGATATATTGGTGAACGTGAATTAAAACCATAGAAACCTTAGGGGGTAACCAGAAGGAACAGCACTGTTTCGATTATGAAAGATACTGTTTAAAGCATCACATAAAAAGCAACGCAGCAACACCTACCACATTTTCTAACCGCTCACATATGTGCCATCATATCTCGACCGGACTATAATCTTGAATTAAGAAAATCATCTAATTATAGAATAATTACGCATAGTATTGGTCTAATAAATCTCAAAACATGCCCACACAGAGATGCTAATTATATTAAAGTTATTGATGATTTTTGTAGCGGTGTAATTGAACTTCAATGAAATTTAATCCTTGATTTGTTCTGTGTTGTTTTGATTTCCAATAGATTGTCTCGCTTGAATTTAATTATTCATGCAGTCCATGCAAGACAAATTAAAGTTCGGAGTCAGAAGATTTCGCTTAATTTTCCAAAATTCGTACAAAACCTGCTTCAAAGTTGGAGTTAATGTTAAACGTATTTCAATGCTAAGACTCATTTTATTAGTATTGTTCGTGCCCTGCTTTAGATTAACTGTTTTATCGGTATTGGATAATGAATATCGACTATGTGGTATATACAACATGTTTGATGCCTATCACTCATATTGTTATAGCTGGTACTGTTGATCGTACTGAATCTTCAGTGTGTACATGTACATTTCGCAATAAATAAAGAAACATTTTCTTATAAATATATAAGAATTAATTTCATTCCTATGTACTCTTACAAACTAACGGTGACGTTTAGTTTAATCTAGATTGTGGTTCCACACAGTACCAATGTAAATACCTGTATTTTTTATATATTTTGTAATTACATTTTGTGACATTTTAATTTTTAATTTACATCCGATATGCATTGAAGCTACAAGCTTGCGTTGGGATATTTTAACAACTGACACTGGAAAACGACACAATAATTATTTTGTCAATGAACTGTGCATATCTCTTCTACTGAATAAAAACAATTGATTGAAAATAATGAATTAAAAAAACCGACGGTGGAAATTATTTAGATGGCACTTGGACATGCAAAAACCTAGATTCATATGTATGGACTGTAAGAAATTTGTGTGAAACGATTTTACTATTTACGACAATGTTTTACTAAATTGTGGATTTGATTAATGCTTTCAGATCGAGTCTATGTGAACTGATCGACTGAACGGATTTAAACTTCTCAAGGTAAGATTATATTCATTTTTGCAATATGTTGTATTTTTATAAAAATGTATCAAAACAAAATCTAGTTTATCTTCAACGTTTCTGTTTGATTACAACTTAATAAGGCATTATTAAAATATACGAGAGGTGTTCAACTTATTTATGAACAAAACATGAACACCGATTGTGCAATATTGAATAAAAACAATTGAAATATCTTTTTTAAACCATGCGTGAAAAAGTTTAAAGTTGAACATATGATCATCAAACATTGTATATTTCATTTTATTAAAGCTTAAAACAACAATGTAGTAGATGATGTTGTTTTTTCTGTTTTTAAGGCAAAATGCCCCTTTTATAAGCATCAAGAATGTGTTAATAAATTTTTATTTTGTATTTTTAATGAGAACATCAGTAATATCTGTCGTAAGAAGTGTTATTAAACTTCTGTTTCCAATAATTGTGAAATGGCATCAAAAATTGAAAATTGCCCAACATTGCCAAAACCTACACTATAAAGTTCAATTGGTTTTATGATATCTATGATGAATCCATTAGCAAAACGTGGAATAGTACCACAGATTGGAGTGTCCATAGAAACTATCAGTGACATTATTTCGAAACAGTTGAATGCATAGTTCTGGGAAAATGCGAAGTTTCTACGCTGAAAATCAAGAAAAACATGCCTCGCAGCCAAAAGTCTTGGAATCTAGAAATGCGAAATAAACAACATTATGTGAAAAAATTGTTTCATTATGGCGAAGCAATGCTAGATCTTAAAGAATGTTATGATAGATTATGGTATGCTATTTTTGAAAAAGGTCACAATGATAGGGAGAAGTTCATGTCTGTCCAGCTTTGTGTGTTCGCGGCCGTTTTCATGGAAAGACATTGGGTTTGTTATTATGGAAATACACACTTCAAAATCAATATCAAATTGACGAAATTGAAGGCTGTGGTCTATGTACAAACCGTTTTAAATCAGGTTTCAACAAAAAAGTATAACGTATCGTTCCTAGTGACTGTTCCAAGAACATAGTCAGTTTCATCCAGATTCAGCTTCAAGTCACCATTAACAAGGCCAAATAAAAAACTTAAGAATATAACTTTGATTAATATTATAACCAAACAGTGGATATCGAAGTCTTTTCGTGCTTTAACAATATAATTTTCTATCTGGTTGATACTAAAACAACAATTACAGAAAGAAAATGTAAACGTAATTATTACGAGTTTTGGACCTTCAAAACGAAATTAACAACACCCTCTATCCTAATGCTGATTATGATTTAACCGTAACGTATTGGCAATTTATGATTATTATATATACTTCTTGATACACTACTTTACACAATATAAAAGTTTTTATTCAGTTTCATAGTTAGAGTAACAAAATATTGATGTTCATTTTCTGTTCATAAATAAGTTGAACACCTCTCGTAATTTGAAAAAACAATTGTTTTTTCACCTGTATGTCTGATCGCAATCGAAATTCTCAAAAAAATACAAATTCAAAATTCCTTAACGGCTCGATTATGACCATGCCTGTACATACCCTTGACCTATGTCAATTGTTCTAATTTATAACGACATAACCTAAATTTCATTTTGAAGCGGAATCTTAAAAAGGTGTAAAAGTCCCAAGCTACGAACACCTACGACATATAATCTCTGAATACCAGACACATCAATGTTAATAGTATGTATATAAACGTCAGCGAAACATCACCGGGGTTAGTTTGTTTCTATACTGATTTGTTTTCAGAAATGATTGAAAAACGGTTCGTAATAATTCAAATCAAGATACAAAGTTGTGATTTATCTACAGACGTGTCTTGTTTCTAAGCAATGATAAAGACGTATTTTACAACCGTCAAACACGGTTGAATAAGCCGGTTTACGCTTAACTGGATTTAGAAATTGGGTTTTCACCGCTGTACATAGCAAGTTAAATGAATGTTATCAGATACACTGTGTAAGAAGAACAGGGAATATCGGAGACCAAATTGAAATAAATTGTCGTATTCATACTTGTTATCCCAATTTTGCAATTTTGAATCTATTCTTTTAAAAGACAAACAGTTATTTTTAGCATCTCCAAGTGTTATTCAGAATAAGTGTACTGTAAAGTTAGTTTCTATACTGCTGCATGTTTACTGGTCCTTCGCAATAATTTTTATATTCAAATTGGTTACTCGCAATGATACTGATATATATATTATAATGTAGAAAGTGGCTAATTACTAGGTAAACACTCAGACTTCATTTGCCTATTCTCTACATAGCCGAATTCATAAGCTTTTATTAAATAGATATAGAGTGTGTCATCAGTGAGACGGTTCAAGAGATATGACATAGGCAGTTAAACATAATCATATCTTTCGTATTGCATCAATATGCTGATTTGTTATTTTGCGAATTTGTTAATGAAATACCAATGACTGTTGTAAGTCAAAACTGATCGAAATATGTAATCGACGTTTAGAATCGGTTGACGCTAGTTCCAAACTACATATTTCTGACAGGAGACAATTACCGATGTTTCTTGAAGGTTATCACCATCTGATGTGTAATTATTATCAGTAATAGCAAAAACTACCCCCATATAATGAAAACTTGTTTGATATAAACCCACAATTTAACTTGACATTTCTCTTTGCTCTTTGTTATGTTTCACTTTGCTGGCATATGAGAATTATTATCGCAATTTGACGAGGACATTGATGGATGGTTTGGTCGTTAGTTTTTGTGTACAAGTAAATGCCCTCATGTATGACTTGAGACAGTTAAACAAGGAACGAGAACAGTTTCTTCCTCTTTTGGTTGAAAATATGATGGTTATAAATAAGCTTGATTTGTATGCGATGATTTTCCGCTCAGTATATCGCCCTTACAGTTGCTGAGTGTTCTGCAATTTCAAATATACTTTATAGCCTTCATAGATCTTAACGAAAATAGAAAAGGCATCCCAGTACACACCTTACAAAGTTAGTTGGAGTTTGGGTTAGTTATCATGGTAACAGTTATGAAAAAATATATACGTGTGTGTTGTTAACATTAATTTATATATTGTACCTGAAGACATCTTGCAATATATCAATGGCAAACGGCATCATTATGCACGCACTTCCCTTTTCCTACACTACTGCAAGTTTCCATCTTCTATGACTCTCACTGTTATAATTTATATAACATAAAATCTAGGTCAAAAATACGATAATCATTCTCTTTAAAGTGTATAAAGCTATATTATAACAGTCATTTAATGTCAAAATAATTACTTACATTGTTTTTAGTATGATACTAGACTACCTTAATTGCAAATTAAAACTTTGGATGGGTTCCGAGTATTTTGATTCAATCGTCGAAAAATAGACGATTCTTATAGTTTTAAAGGGTGTTCTAGAACACTTTCGTATGAAAATGGACATTTTCCATGTGCAATAAATCACCGAAGGAAATTCTGTTAAAACTGAAGCGAAAGCATAATTGTTTTTCAGTTTTTGAAACCTTTAAAAAAATCTTCCGATATAGCTCTATACACTTTAATTTACTTTTTTACTTCATTGTTTTCTACTTTTGGATCCTAATATGATTTATGTGCTCATTCAACCTACCGTTCTATGTTGATAAAGTTTAATTATTTTGTAAAGTGTAACTCGTTGCCTGTCATGCGTCATATATATCGAGCATTAACGGCAAACCACGTGGCCCAGTAGTAAGATCGTGAGATTAACTGATATTATTGAATTTTCTGCCTTATTTTCTTTAAATGTCACGAAAATAATTCATATTATGGAGTAAAATTAATCTAATTTTGAACCTAATATACACTATCAAGTACAGTCGTTATTGTTCCAAAGTACTTCCTTTTTCATTATTGGATTTGACAGCGTTATTGTGTATGCGCTTTTCTCTACGTACTGTGTGACTTCTTGTTATATCGTATATTGTACTCATTTGTGGGATAAGCAACGCAATGTACGGCATGGGATCAGGAAGCACATGTATTATGCAATACCTAAGTATCGTAACAATACAAACATAACAAAGACATTAAATAAATTATGAAAGTTGTACAAAATTCACAAAATAAATTGACAGAAAATACCGTTGTCAGGATAAGGACATAATCCATCTTATTAACAAACTTTAAGATGATATATCGAATATTAGATGCAACGAAGAAATGTAGATTGTTTTGGGATGTGAAAGTAGATTTGCTACTAGAATGTTTTAATTAGTGACTTCAGGAAACACATAATGACATGATAATTAAATGTACTTCCGTTTCATTACAAGTAGTTATTCGTAAGTACATTCGTAATGTGATTAGTGGGATATATCCTCTAGTCGTAATAAGATAAGCATTCAAGGCTTCATATGCGAGATTTATTACAAGGAGGTTGCTTACATAATTTAATTTTGTGTAGCAGTTCATTCAATTTGTATACTGCTAAAGTGATTTGGAATTTCATCTGATGTCACGGCCGGTTCGCTAAGGATTCCTAATTTTTGTATTTAGTGGCATGTATGTATACGTTCTAAGACAGAGGTGATTGAAATAATGTAGCATGGGTATTGCAGGTGATATATTCCCGCAGTTTTTGCTAACCCAAATATTGAATGCAACAATAAAGCATTATAATGAAACCAATTACGTTGCTCATGTATCTTTAGTATGGACTTATCGTTCTACTAGTATGTATTTATAAAGTGTTGTTTATACTTATTATTTTACAACAAAAAACATAAAATACAATGCGGGACAGTAACACTATGTACAACATGTACAAGTAATTAGTCGAAGTTAAATGTTTTCACTCACCTTGTGACATGTATCATCATAACACTATAAACACTTGTTTGGCATACTTAATATACATGCTTGTATTAAATACGGGAAGAGGTACCCAATACCAAAACAGCTTTTATATAAAATAAAACAAAGACGTGTATTATCAATGGCTTCAGGAGTAAAATAGAAAGTCGACAAGGAAATTTGCAAATAATATCTCCCGATATCTCCGAGTTTTCACACCTAACATGCACGAAGGTAATATTATTCGTAGGGATCCTAGTTATGTAAACTTATTATTTGCTATCAATGGATTACGGTGATGCAGTGAAAATGACAGTGACAAATAACAGTAAAATTATCATTTTGTTAGTTCAATTGTTCTTGAACTTGTTCCATTATCTTGAAGAAAAAACAACGCTACGTCTATAGCACCGGGCTTCAAAATTTGTCTCGCGGTGACGTTTTAATAAATTGTTAGTAAAACAGTGACCTGGTGCCAAGCAGATAAATGCGCAAATGAGTGTATAAAATATAAAAGATAAGAACTGTATTTAATGTGTCTACGGTCGTTATAATTTGTGGATTGTGTGAATGTACTTAGGTTTGCGTTTAGTTTTATTTCTACTACCTACTTACGTTCGATATTGTGCTGGCTGATATAGTAAGCGAATTTGCCAGAATAGTTCAGAAGATAGACAACTAAATACTTATCTGTCAATTACTTAATTATGAATTGATTGAAACAATATGTAAAGTGTCAATGTAAGGCATTTTAGAATTAGCACATGAGAACAAAGCATAGTGTTGATGTAAGGATAATGTGTTTTATAATATCTGTGAAAACAATGTAATATTATATTAGACTGCAGATACTTAAACAGTATTGCTGTTTTATCATTATGCCTGCAGTCGTTATTAGTTCATCCTTTGTTCAATGTGGGATACATTGCGACGTTTCACTGCATCATCTATTGCTACGATTACATGTTCACATGCGTATTTGAGTAAAATTTAATTTAAGTTCAAGTTAATTTATCATTTCACGATTGATTTAAAAATCTTTCTAGAAATCTTTGTTACAAACCGTAGATAAACAAATCACAATTGCGTCTGCTATTCAATGAATGCGCTAGTGAAACTTCTAGCGGAGGAAGAACTAATAGTACTCGACATTAAAAATTACAGTGGGAAAGAAATTAGACAATGACACTTTATCAGTGGACGGTTACAATAGTGATAAATGACTACACTAAAATAAATAAGGAAGTTCTGTATCAAAAGTTCCACGCACTAGCCAGCACCTGAATAGCATTTAAACTTTCAAGTTCAATTATCACTTCACAATATCAATCACGATCGCTTAAGAAATATTTGAAAGTGTATCGACCAATCTTACGTCTGCTTTTCACTAATTGCACAAGGGAAAATCGAGCGGAGTAAAATTACAGTAACTCGATAATAGAAATAGCCACCAACAGTACATTCATTATATTACCAATGACTTTAGATCGCATTTAAACTTACAATAACGATTCAGTAATTATAGACTGCTTAGTTGTGTAGTACCACAAGAATAAAGCACACAATAAAATTATCTGATCAACCATCAACTACTCTACCAATTATAGTGGTTTTACAGAATCATACTTTTGTCGTTTTCAATTTTGTGTGCTTCTGAGAATTCCATTAAGTTTTATTGATCATCGACATGAGATTTTGAATGTAGAATTCGCTCCACAAAGAAATGGATACAATCTTGTAAAAATGTTCTGTCTTTGTATGCTTGTAAAAATAACATGTTCAATAAATAAATTTGTTTTCTTGCGAACATTATCCACAATATCGTCGCGTAACATTATTAGTTCCTTTGAAACATGAGTGTTGTTGCATCTGAGTGCACATCAGTTGATGCAATTGTCTAAGTCACGAACATGTCAAATTTAATTTTACAATAAGGACATAGCCATAATCATATTCATTACAATGCAATGGGATTTATTATGCAGTGTCGAATGTGTAACTTTACATCCTAGATTATATTACAAGAACAGTCGTTGACTTGTCGAGGACGCAGTCGCTTTTGTATGTATTTGAAATGTTGTACATTTCTGTATTGAATAAATGATTTTCTGTCGTATGGGGCTGTACGTAGGGCATAAATACTTTACTACAATAAATCACTGGCATAGAATGAGAAGGTAAAAAATACGCCTGACGAACTAATAATATATCATTAAAATCAGCATCACAAGACGTATAAACCTTTTTTTCCTGCATTACAGAACATTGCGTGTTGACCAAACTGAAGTTGAAACACCTTGTTTTACAAAAAGTTATATTCAACATTCCGTGCCACCAGACGTTGTATGCACTAAACACAAGGAGTGAAACCAAGGACTGGATACAGCAGACCATTATAGAAACATACATATTTAAATAACGTGAAACATATTTACTTCTTTTCATTTTTATATTCTTACCGTCTGATAGAAAAAAATGTTAATTATTATATCTGTCAATTGCTGGTTGTCACGTAAACAACTATAACAGTATGATTCTACTTATGCAGACTTTTTATAACGTTAAGTTTGCCAATGAGTGTCAATTGTTGAAATTATTTTGAGTAAATTCGTGTAATCGCCTTTGATATTGACACTACACTAGAACAAGCAGACGTCTTTTACATATTTATTGGAAACATTTTTGCTTACATTGAATCGTGCCTCATATGTCACTAATGTCATTCTTTAACCCTAACCCAAACATCGAAATAAAAGTCAGAATACACAAAAACCTATTATCAAGTTAATTATTATAGAACATCATTTTTTAGGAAACTGTTTACAGGCTCTGGAGAAATCTATCTAAAGATTGTGTTCCCTTATGTGTAGCATCAAGACGGATTTATCTGCCATCATATATTACAGACGTCATGCAAATAAATAATTTGTGACGCACCTCTTGGTAATTGATAAATCAAACAATCTCTGATGATAAACTCTGGTAAAAATTTATATATTTGTTATAAGATCAAATACATTAATGTGTACAGAGACAATATTTGAACGTAACATAGTGTCTGTAACTACAACTTGAGTAATGCGATTTGGGTCTTGGAAATAATATGTTTATTCACGATATGCTAGGTCAAGGACAACTGAAACAAATATAATTCACGAACAACCATCTGTTTGCGTTTGCTTTCAATGTGTTTTAACTTTAAGATCAGCCGTTTGATTCACTAGAGGAAAGTTATAACACGACATTTCCTGTCCTTCGTAGTTACTCACATACAATATGGCCTTTGTTCCTTCATAACACAGTGTCCATGGTACTTTTAGTCCATCTCTCCGTGTCAGAATCACGTTTATCTTTTCACAATGTTCTGTAATGTGATGAATACAGTGACTATCTCTACTGGAAACAAGCAGACTACCATCATCTAATATCTGCACGCTTTCCGGGTGAAGTAAATCGCCATCTTTGTACGTACTCATAATGTCACCAGTATGTGACAGTCTTGTAATAGAACTATTCCTATGATCGGATACGTACACACTCTTCCCTGATAATGAAAATGTTATATAATATGGCATATTAAGGATGTCTGTTTCACCTTTATTTGGACGTATTCTGTGAATGACTTGACCACTGAGAGTGACTATTTCGACCTTCTCTGGACACAAGTATGTTAAACCCAGGAGGTCATTTCTTTGCGATATTCCGAAACAATGACCTTTAACTTTCATTCGTCTTGTTAACGCGAGTCCATTAAGTGTGGTCATCACCTGTATTCGTTGTATCTCGGGTAAAGTGACAGCTATTTCATGTTTAGATACGACACATACATCGAATGGATCGGACTCTAACACTACACTTGACATAACGCGTTGGGTAAGAGTGTCAATAATCTTTACACTGAAGTTACGCCCGTCAACTAATACCAAATGTGCATCAGAAAAAGCAACCATACCAGTAATCCATGGTTCTTTCTTATCTTCTGGCTCTTTTACGGGAAATGTAATTGGATTGTTCAATTTCCCCGATAGTTCTAAATCCACTTTAAAGTTTATTGGTTCAGGTTTTTCCAGTGATTTATCTGATACGATCGCAGGACCAAATGTCACGTGTTTCTTTCCTTTGAACCAATCACAGTTTTTCTCATATAAAGCACTGCCATTCTGAGGAGAAACTTTACAATTCGGGTACCCG
Organism: Spisula subtruncata; assembly: GCA_963678985.1. Lineage (NCBI taxonomy): Eukaryota > Metazoa > Mollusca > Bivalvia > Venerida > Mactridae > Spisula > Spisula subtruncata. Next base: position 25,869,058 of record OY787669.1, on the reverse strand, counting down.
TGCAGTTGGAAACATTTTTGACATAAATACCTATTACATGTATCACATAACTTAAGCGCTTGGTGGAAAATTCCGCTTAGAAAACATAAGTCACAAAACACTGTAACGGTTTTAGATTCCTTTTGTTTAGAATCTTGCTCTTTGCTGTCATCGTCTTTTATCTCCTTGATATACTGATTAGGGACGTCAAATAGAGAAACTGATGTCCGTTGATTACCGGTACTTTCTTCAGATAGATCATATTTACTCCACACTAAACCCATATTCATTTGTTAAGCTTAATCTTCTTTAGTCTTCAAACGTGTGTTCAACATTATAAAATCAAAAAATATATTAGTTTGTGTGACTTATTTCGCATATTCCTTGTCTGCTGTACCGGATCACTAATTCATTTATATTATAATAGTGAATATAATCGGAAAAGGGACATTGGTATAAATTACTTGAAACATGATCGTCTTATTGCCGTGTTTATGAACTGTTTCGTTTCAGTTCAATAGATCAACGTTTTAATTTGTCGGTTTTTTGTTTTGTCACAGATCATGTACATTTATGATAACAATACACACTTATATCGCTTTTTGAATTTGAAATAAAGATATTGAAATGTGGTCATTGAACAGTATTTTTTTTTAAAAATGATATGACTTTTCTATTTTAAACATATATCAATTTCTATAAAAAAAAGTCTTTACCATTGATATATAAATAAACAGTATACTACAGCTGTTAAACTCTGTTAAAGGATTTTACGTAGAGTAAAAACGAAACAATATACATTTACCCTAATAACCTTGCTATATTTGAATGTGCCATGAATCCTTGAGATGACCTATGCCCGTTTGAACTTTATTTTATTCACTAATTTAAGTGTAAATGCAGTTCAAAATATCTCATACGTCGCATTGTGTACATAAATAACACTTTCATTTTAATATTTAACGGTATTTTGCTAGATTTTTAACCGGTTTTTCTGGTATATTTAAAACCTACCAATGATCGTGTATGCATTATTCTTGATGATTCTTATAAGTGATTGTATAATAAGATGCCCAGATGGCAGAAAGTCAGAACAAATTCTCAAAATGTTACTAATCATTGTATAACTAGTTTTGTTCATTATAACATCTACAAATATATGTTAAGTTAACTGCGCGTTCACTAGACGGTCGTTGTATGCATGTAACACGCAAAAAGAAAATAAAAATTTAAAAGTAACTGCTTCATTTTCGAAACACATGCGTTGCAGAAAGCTGTACAGAGGGCATTTAATTCAAATACAACAACTAACCGCTTTCAGTAAGTACGTGTATCTAAGACAACATAATTATACTAAAATTGACAGATGTTGCTTGGTGATTTGTTTGACAGGGCGAGTATAATAAAAATCGACTGGAAATACAATATTAATTTCGGCCATGTCATAACTCTGGAAGTTTGAACAAGCGTTTCTCGTCTAGAGAATTCACCTAAGAGGCAATGCATTAATGGTCTTCTATATTATATCTGCAAAAGGATTCGATCTCATCTTACAGACTGATTAATGTAAATTCTAAAATAAACCTAAGAATAATAGACGTGTGAGTTTTTATATAATAATGATGTTGATCAATCCTTGTGTATAATGTGATGCAAAAGGATTTTGATTATAAGTTATAAATAATGACAATCACGGAAATTGTGCTAATTAAATGTCTATAAGAACACCAAAAAAACAGTTCTTCCTGCCATCAAATATGCTATACGTTATTTCTAATGATACTGATTCATAACATACGATGTCAGAGCATTATTATTATCCTGATATATATCGTATCATTTATACAGAAAATACCATTCTAGCATGCAAGGGGATGACGAAGTATTTTTAAGAAGTTTGATGAACCACGACTGATCATATCTCGACAATATTATACTCTGTTATAAAAATATTTATCCAATAATAAAATAATTTCGCATTGCATTGTTATAACAAATTTCAGGATATGCCCACACAAACATCTTAATTATATCAAAGTTATTGATGGTTTTTGTAGCTGTGTAATTGCACTTTAATGAAATGTAATCCTTAATTTGTTCCATGTTTTTGTTTCCAATAGTTTGTCTCGCTAGAATTTAATTATTCATGCAATCCATACAAGACAAATTAAAGTTCGGAGTCAGATGATTTTTTTTCAATTCTCTGAAATCAGAAAAGAAAATGGTTCCGGGTCGGAGTAAATGTTGAACCTGTTTAATGCTTAGATACATGTTACTAGTATCGTGCATGCCGTGCTTTAGATCAACAGTTTTATTGAATATTGGATATCGACTATGTTACATATAAGGCATATTTGATGTTTATCACTCATATTGTTATAGATAGTGCCTGGTGATAGTATTGAATATGACAGTGAATTTTTAGTGATAAATAAAGGAACATTTACTTTTAAATGAGTAGATTATCTCATAAAAAAACTGACTTTGTTGTTTTATTTTCCTGAGAATGTTTTTCAAGACTGTGCAAATGTAACTGATCGTATTATTATAAATTTGCTAAGCATGTATTATAGCGTGATTTAGCTTTGTTAAACTTTAGTTATATATTTAAATGAAGTATTCGGGTTAGTGCTATTTTAACAACTCATAATTAGAATATTTCAAATCTCTTTATATGGATATTGGTTCTTATGTTCGCACACACGGTAACTTACATATTTGGTCGCCATTTACAATAATTGTCTCGATATTGCACTAAACATATATCTCTCCTGAATGGCAAACACAGTTTAAAGAACACTTCAGAAAATCTGTTAAAGAAATGAAGTGTTTCTCATTGTATTTAAAACATACAGGCATGTACTGTATCTAAAACGTACTGTGGAATATCGCCTTTGATTTGCCTGATATCGTTTTTTTAACAATTCCGATTCCAACTTGACTGTTACATTGTAGATACATAATATATTTACATGGAATCATTGTACTATTTACGACTTGATGTGCTGAATTGTTGAGATAAGTGTTGATTTCAAGTCGGATCTAAATGAACTGATTTAGTGACATATTTAGTCCTCTCAATGTATAATACCATTGTATTATAGAATTTAGCAAACAAAAACTGATACTATTTGTATTTATTTTCATCGTTACACATAAAATTAAAGTGTTTCATTATGTCGCTTGTTCTTTTAAATGTCTTTAATATATCAACACAGCACGATAGATTGACCGAATGTTTTCAGACTACATTTTAGGAATGTATGTATTAGAAATAATTTTGCAAATTCCTGAGTTTAAAAATCAAACACTTCGAAAATGCATTGTCCCATTGTTTTCATTAAAAAGGCTAGTGCTATCACCGTGTTGACTTTTTTTACGTGACATATTTTGTTAACTAATATCTAAAGCGATTGTGTACATCCTTGCCTGCAGCGATTGTGCTATATTTCTATGATGTGGGTTATGAGCTATAAGGGTACTAAAATATAGATACATACGAATGGTACATAAATAAAAATCAGTGTTAAAATTGTAAAAAGATGTACTACTGCATTCGGAATCGTCTCATTATATCGTATGTTATTATAAACAGCTATGTTTAGTATGAACTAATTATTAAGCAAGTGGGTAATATTATAAAGATGTAACACATGGTACATAATAAGATATTCTTGACTTGTACAACAATAATTGTAATAGGTGCACTTAACGTTATCAATCACCCTGGAATTGCGTTTTTCTAATAATCTTGATTCTTACTGTTGTGACATAATGGTCTGTTATACATGTATTAACGATCATAACAGTTAGTGAACCCCTTATGTGTTGGAAGGACAGTCGCGGCTTGTAACATTTGTCAACAACGGCGTTTTACGCAATGTTCTCGATCCAGCATTTCACAATAATGAAATCGCACTAACCAAGCCCTACCGAGGACAACCAATATTATCAGTCATGTTCATTTAATAGAAGAAAATGTAATTTGAATGCTATTGGCGATATAATAATGTTATTCTGTGATTAAATTACCTGAGATTATTCCAGTTGATACATATCATGCTTCAGTAATATTTCTGTTCAGTGATGCATGCTTTACCTGATCGGTTATTTCATTACTGGTATAGATTCTAGGTTGCCTGAAAATTATCCTATGAGTAATTCCTAGTTTGTATTCAATTATCCTAGTGTTGTTTCCTCACTTGCTACAACGTGCGATATAAGAACTATTGTGATAAAATGACAACTAGAATTATATCTTTATGTCGCATAATTGTATCACACTAAGTAAAATGCTGTATTGCTTTAAATTCAAAATACGTTTTTTATTCTATTGAATTCATTAGAACGCATGATCTCATATCATGGATTCAAAAGAACAATTCCTTCGTACAAAGCAAGCATAACGAATCTGAATCGGCCGTAATAATGCTATTTATTATAAGGAAACTATAACAATAATGTTGCGGGACGATCTAATCTTATCAAAGTGATACATGTTGTTAGTCATGAAAAAAAATTGGTGATATTTACATAATCTATACACAAATACATAACAGTTTAAAAGAGACTTTGCCAAACCAATACAATGTATCACATCACATTTACATTAAGAAATATTTACTTCCCTTGCCAACTATGCTCTGTCTGGTTCGTATTTTGGTGTATATTTGGCATTGTTAGCTAACATTGTTTATGACTGTGCAGGGACGTAGGAATTATTTTAGTTAATTCATCAAATGTAAAATGTCAAAGGTTTAAGTCATTTTTCAGCTTACATTTTTAAGAAGTAGTTATTTTTATCATAAGCATGATTTATTAATGTAAGGCGGAAATTTCCTATATACAATAATTTACCGACACTCAATATCAATCATTTGTTATTGGATGCTTGAATTCGAATGTTTCAAGATAATAATAAATTAATGAAAGTGGCAGTTTAATGTGTTTTATGTTTTTGCATCAATCAATAAGTTTGAAATCTACGTTCGCTACACAAAATGTCGCTCCGAGAGGCGCTAGTCAAACCTACATAATCTGACAACAACCAATTGTCAGGATTTCTTGAAGGTCATCACAATGTGATGTGTAATTATTGTCAGTAATAGCAGGAACTACCATGATGTGATGATTACTTGTCTGTTTTATACCCACCATTTAACTTGACATTTCTCTATGTTTTGTTTCACATTACTGTCATTCGAGCATTATTTAACAAGGCCGCTCTAGGATTTATTGGTCGTTAATTATGGTGTAATTGCTACTCATGTATGTCTTGAGAAAGTTAAAAAGAAACTAGGATATTTTTGTTCTCTTTTATGATCGTATGATGGTTATAAAAAGACTAATTTGCGATGACTGTCCGCTCTGCATATTGCCTAACTTATAATTAGTGTATTGAAAGCTCAGATGGATTTTATAGCCTTGACAGGTCTTGACAAAACTAGAAGCAGCTCATTGTTTTGCCTAGCACAGAAATCAGTTACATAACAACACGGCTACAAATGTATACGGAACACTCCCAAAACATAAGCCAAAGACACAAAAACAATTAAAAGTCCAAACCACCGCCGAAAAATACAGGAAAGTAATTTAAGAATTTGTCAAATGTTTAGTCCGTTCTTATACATAACATGAATACATATTGCACCCTGTCCTGTACAAATCATCTGCTTCTGTGATACAATATGGTTTTATTCAAACACAATGTATGACATGGACCAGGATGCACATATATTATGCAATACCCATGTATAATAACAATATAAACATAACAAAGACATTAAATCAATTATGGAAGTTGTACTAAATTCACAAAATAATTTGGCAGAAAATACTATTGTCGAGATAATGACATAATCAATTTTATTTACAAAGATGCTATTTCGGATTTTAGATGCAACGTAGAAATGTAGAATGTTTTTGGTATGTGTTAGTACATCTGCGTTTATCAGGTACTTCAGGCAACACATAAGTATGCGATGATTACAGCAGTTTTATTACACGTTGTTATGTCTTAGGTGCAAATTACATTATATATTGGCAATGTTATTGGTAGTTTATATCCTCGTTTACTGTCTGGTCGTAATTAAACTAACATCCGTACAAACGTAGTTTTAGAATGAATAACATTATGCTTATTGTAATAGTTCACAAAATACACAACATAATACCATCTTGTTCCGGTTCCTTAGGATTCTTCAATACTACCTATATATTGTCCTACATTTTGTGGATCCTGAGAAAGATGTGATTAAAAGACTGTAACATTGTTACTGTATTGAAGGTGATATATTCCCGCACTTTTTACTAATCCAATTAGTGAATTCTTAGTATTAAGTACAGTAACACCAACTGCATTGTACATGTATATTTGGTACATGTATGGGCTTTTCGATCTATGTACAAACAGTCAGATGCTACATCACTGTATACATAGAAATTGTAACATACATTTTGTATAAACTCAATATTAAACAATAGAAACATAAACTACAATGCGGGAAAACATATTATGTAACTAGTTGTAATCAAATGTTTTCACTTAACTTGCATCATCTATCGTCATTTCCAGATCTACTAAAACCCGTGACGACTTCAATACCCGTGACGGTATTATCACGGGTTGTCATGGGTTTTGTTCTCATGCTTTCACGGGTTTTGTCAATATCGTCATGGGTATGTATCATTTCGTCACGGGTTATATTCAATATTATCATTGATTTGCTATATTTGTCCGTGTTTTGTCATGGATTATTACGTCAATTTTAAAGAACGTATTGAGTTTTAAACAACAAACACCAGAAACGTCACGGTGACGTTAGCGCCATAGCAACATAGAAATCAACGTCGGCGAACTTATCTTTACGTACTAAATGAAAAATATTCATAGTCTAGATCTGCAATGCAGATTGTAATGCAATTTTCAGCAGAAGCGATCTTAGAAAATTTAAGATACTCGGAAGCGGAACCGGCACTACGGTATCTTTCTTGCTATTTCGCCTTTCAGGAGGAGAGATATTCCTATTCAATGACGAAGGGGTAAAGTCGCAAGACTGGAGAGCCGACGGACATCGTTGGATTAATCAAGTAACTGTTAGATTACCAAGTTAATGTCCACCTTAATCGCTTGGTTTGCATACTTGATAATAAATACGGGAATGAAGTACATAATACCGAACATACGCACAGCTAAAGTATAGAATAACTTTGAAACGCGACTACAGTTCTGTATTACTTACATGTAGTAAAAGCAAAAGGTGTCGATGAAACACAAATAATTTCTCCCCAACTATCTCCGACAGATATCGCGCGGACGTATGAAGCAGTGTTATGCAAACTTTATCAATTTCCAAAAAAATCCACCTTTTTTGTCTACAGTTCAGCCGTTTCATACAGGTTAACGTTATGAAACAATGCCAAATACCTTCGAATATTCTGGGATGCAATCCCAAAACATGGAACTTAGTCCCGGGAGGTTGCCAAACAATTCTCGAAAAATTCTAGATATTTCCGATAGTCTACGATATTTTAGCTCGGGAAAGTGTCTTGGGTGCACCCTTAAAAGCACCCGCACACTCCTCAATCAACCTCGAGGCAGTCGGTCTTCCGCATTAGGAACCATCGATGTTACAAAATGGTTTACGACTTCCGCAATGTTCTATTAATCCACCCGTTATCTGCGACTTCTGAAGTATCATCAAAGAAAAGACATAAAACCTAGTCTTAATTATCACATGAAATCCTTTCCAATCACTTATAACGATGAGCTATTGTTGTTTTGAAATCAGAATATTATTTTGTGTACATGTACATAGTAAAACGCATCAACAAAAAAAACGCAATTAAGTTTGTAAACATTTAGTCACTACAATTAACTTCAATTTTAACTTACATGTAAGTACATTTAATGTATCAACAGTCTATATACTTGTGTTGCTTGTGTGAATGTACTTGTGTTTACTTACGTCTACTACTTAAGTTCGATATTGTGCTGGCGGATAAAGCAAGCAACATCGCCAGATTATTTCCGGAGGTAGCAAACCAAATACTTATCTGTCAATTAATTAATAACAACACGATTCAAACAATATGTATAGTATTAAGTAATGAGATCGTTTGGAGTGAGCACTTAACAAAGCATATTGTTGACTTTAAGATAATGGGTTTATATTTGTTTTATACTATCAGAGAAGATGGCGTGTTTGGAAGAGACAAGAATCAAATACCAGTGGCAGTTACTGTAGCAATATTTGGTTTTAGATGCGAAGCAATAATGATTAAGTGACCCAGACACTTATAGAGACAAATGTTCTACTTGATTTCAATTTATGCCAGTACATTAAAAAAATGGGGAAATCGGACAGAGGAGGCAGCACTTATCCTCAATAATCGGCGACAACTAAGCATAACATATCACTTAAGAAAAATACACGTCACAATGATATATTATACTATTAATATGATGATTTAATTGCACGATTTGGTACACATGTATACTGGGGAAGTACCGACCCGAGCTGTTGACAATTTGATCCTAGCATTCAAGGCATAGTAAACGTAATAGAATAAGGCAATAACAATTCATTAATAGCAGGTTACAATATGGGGTAAACGACTACACTGAAATACTAGTATTAAAATATGATGTTTAGATTTTATATAAAATTTAATGTGAACATTCGAACTCGAAAGCTCCTTGCGTTAGGCAGCAACTATTGGATGGCATTTTTAAACTTTCAAATTCAATTATCATTTTACGACCGAAGTCTAGATCGTTTTAGAAATCTTTGCTACACAAAGTGTATCCATCAATCACAATTAAGTCTGTTAATCACTACATTGTAAGTGCGTAAGAGAAACATCTAGCGGAGAAACAATAACTCAATATTAGAAATGATACGGAAATGGCCACAAACAGTACATTCAATATTTTACAAACGACTTTCGATCGTATTTTTATTTAAAATAACGATTCAGTTATTATGGAGTAATTAGTTTGTAGCATCATAAGAATAAAACCCGCAAGACAATTATCTCATATACATCAACTACTCTACAATTATAGTGGTTTTACAGAATCATACTATTGTCGTTTTCTATGTTGTGCTCTTGAGAATTCCATTTAATTTAATTTATAATCAACATGTGTATTTCAAAGTAGAATTTGACAACAAAGCATTTATTTAACTCGAGACATTGGCCTTCGTGTGCTTGTAAAATCGCTTGTTTGAGGAATAACGTTTACGCATGTGTACAATTCTCTATAAGGCACGACAAAAAAACAACGTCGAACATCTTGATAACGTCACGTACACGTGTGTAAGTCGTACAAAAAAAACAATAAAAAAAAGTATAATACAACACAAACACACCGATGTTCTATTTAGTCCAGGAGCTCTGTCCGTCGCCTAACAAATAGTAACTCATGTTAAAGTTTCATATACATGTCTGTCAAGTACATAATACGTAATATAAAATACAAAAGTGAAAATTTTTATTCAACCGCTTACAATAAACTTCTTAGATAACAAATGCCAAAATTGACAATGCCTTATTGATGCAGTGTTTGATAGAGCGAATATAATAAACATTGTCTGGAGACATCATATTCGTTTTGGCCATGTCATAAGTCTAGTAGTTAGAGAAATCGTTTATCGTCTAGTGTTATCGCCATAGTGACACTGTATTAATGGTCTTCCATATTATATCAACGATATATTGTCGGTTTGTGAAATAATGACTTGGTGAGAAATGAATAATGTGATACATAATACACATTTAATCTAATCAGTGTTCATCATCACTAAGTAATGAGTTTAAGGAAATAGGATTCGATCTCATATTACCGAATGGTTAATGAAAATTCCAAATCAAACGTTTGGAAGATATATATTTATTTATGTAGATAATAATGGTGTTGATTAAATATCAATTCTTGTGTAAAATGATAATGATTATATATGATAAATAATGACACCCGTGGAAATTGTGCAAAATAAGTGTCTATCAGACAGACAAAACACATGAACAATTCTTCTTGCAGTCAGATATGTTATATGCTGTCTCTAATGATACTAATTTATAACATACGATGTCAGAGCATAATAATTATTCTGATATATCGCATCATTAATACAGAAAATTGCATATAATTAAATCATACAAAAGGATGACGCTGTGTATTTGAGAAGTTTGTTGCTCAATGAGAACGTGGCGTGGCAAGATGAAACAAGACCATAGAAACATAAATAATTAATGATGTATAATGCTTACTGCAAAAGTTTATCTACCTTAAAATTGATGTTTCACAAAACTGTCTGGTTAGTACAATAATCGTGTAACATCGATGTTGTTTAGGAGTTCATTTATTTAACAATGATATTACGAAGTCTCCAAAATATTTTGTTTTAAATCAGAGCAATTACTACAAAAGTACATACACTTCAAACATGTGATACGTTAGTTATTTACATTGTCATAAAATCACAATACCTGCGACGAATATTTTTGAGCGGTGTCTATTTTGTTTAATACATGTACCAACACTCATTTCTAGGCATCGATAGGGTTTAGATAGTGGCTTCGAATCTTACTTACCAGGCATATATTGTGAAAATAAATTAAGTACTTGGTACAAAAGCGAAACCTAGTCGTACATGTACATAGCTATGTTGCTATTTATAAGTATGGAATTTAATCCGAATTAATATATTAATGCACGCGCAGTTTATTGATGACTAATCTTGAATTAAAATTTGTATTCAAAATAAAAAAATACGCATAATGTTTTTCTAACAAATTTCAGGACATGCCCACACAGACGTGTTAATTACATTAAAGTTATTGATGGTTTGTATAGCTGTGTAATTGCACTTCAACGAAATTTAGTCCTCGATTTGTTTTGTGTTTTTTATTTCCAATAGATTGTATCGCTAGAATTTATTTATTCATGCAGTCCCTGCAAGACAAAATAAAGTTCGGAGTCAGAAGATTTCGCTTAATTCTCTAAATTTCGTACAAAAACCTGCTTCTAAATCGAAGTTGATGTTAAACGTGTTTAATGCTAAGATACATGTTACTACAATTGTGCAAGTCATGCTATAGATGAACTGTTTTATTGGTATTGGATATTGGATATCGACTATGTGATAGATACAGCATGTTGGATGTAAATCACTCATATTGTTATTGTCGCGATAAACAAAGAAACATTTTATAAAAAAGAAATAAATAGGAATTAAAATCATTCTTTTGAACTCTTCCAAAGAATAATGAAGCTGTTAATTTTAATTTAGATCGTGGTTCCAGACAGTACCAATGTAAATACACGAATTTTTATATATTTTGTTTTTACAATTTATGACATTTTGCTGTTTAATTAAACACCCATATGAAATGAAACAAAAAGCTTGCGTTTGGAATATTTCAACAACTGACATTTGAAAACTACACAAAAGTTATTTCGTCAGTGAACTGTACATATCTCTTCTACTGAATTACAACAAACTGAATCAAATAAAACGACGGTGGAAAGTATTTAGATGACACTTGGACATGCAAAAACCTAGGTTCATATGTATGGTCTGTGAGACATTTTGGGTGAAAGGAGGTCTATATTTACGACAATATTGTACTAATCTGTGGATTTAAATAATTATTTCAGGTCGAGTGAACTGATCTAGTGAACGGATTTAAGCTTCTCAAGGTAAGTTTATATACATTTTTGTAATAAGGTGTATTTTTTTAAAAATGTATCGAAACAAAATCCAGTTTATCTTCAACGTTTCTGTTTGATTACAACTAAATCAGGCATTATCATAATATAACTTGAAATCATTGATTTTTACGTTTTTATTTATTTTGATCGTTATTCATATAATTAACATGTTCCGGTTTGTTATTTGTTCTTTTAAACTGTGATATACATACATCTCACCGGACATCTCAACGACAGCCTTTCATATACACAAACATGCATAAAACACCGCCTGTTCGACGGATTTTATGATCATGGGTTTATGTTCTTCCACACTGCCTCTGCATAAGGGTATTATAACAATTCTATTAGGACACAGAACAGTTAATGTGACGTTTATCATGGCTTAATTTTAACCCAAGCTGAAGAATGATCAATGCTAATAGTATTGACTACATCAAGTAAGAATACTTTTCCAATGACTGTAGCCACAATGCGTTAACTTAACAATAATAAGTGCAACGAAATGTTCACCAATTCAACATGAACTTACGGCTCATTAATTAATTTATTAAGAAAATAATTGTTTTTTGTGAGCTATTACAGACTGATTCTGAAAATTAATGTTGATTAATGTTTGTTTAACAATTATATCGGATTTTCTGTCTATCTGTTAATACCAAGTGACTTTAAAACTTTAAGCTTTACCAGAATTGCAAAATATTCTTTGAAAAGGCAAATAGTCATTTTAAACATCTCCAGCATCTTATACAGAATAAGTATGCATTGTACAGTTAGTTTTTATACTTCTGCATATGTATTGGTCCTTCAGAATAATTGTTATATTCAAACAGTACGAGTATTGGTTACTCGCAATGATAATTATAAATAATTAGGCAAACACTCAGACATCATTTGCCTATGCTCAACATAGCCGATTTCTAAGCTTATATGGACTAGATATAGGGTATGTAATCAGTGAGACGGTTTAAGAGACAATACATCGGCAGTTTAACCTTTTCAGTCAGATCATTCGTATTGCATCAATTTGCGAATTTGTTATTTTACGAATTTGCTAATGAAATCCCATTGGCTGTTGTAAGTCAAAACTGACCGAATTATGTAATCGACCTTTACAATCTGCTAAGGCTTGTTCCAAACTACATATTTGTGACATGAGCCAATTACCGATGTTTTTTGAAGGTTATCACACTGTGATGTGTAATTATTGTCAGTAATAGCCAGAACTTCTCTCATATAATGAATACCTGTCTGATATATATCCATACTTTAACTTGACATTTTTCTCTACTCTTTGTTTTGTTTCACTTTGCTGGTGTACGAGGATTATTATCGCATTTTGACGAGGACATTAGAGAATTGTTTGGTCGTTTGTTATTGTGTACAATGTAATTGCACTCATGTATGACTTGAGGCAGTTAAACAAGGAACGAAAACAGTTTCTTTGAATTTTCTTTTGGTTGATGATATGATAGTTATAAATAAGAATGATTTGTGTGCGATGATTTTCCGCTCAGTAAATCGCCCAGTTGCTGAGTGTTCTGAAATTTTAGATAGATTATATAGCCTTCATAGATCTTAACATAAATTGAAGTAGCTCATTCATTTACACTAAATGCATTTTTTTTCTCGTTGAATATCACGCAAGACAGAACGTACATTTGTTTCACGCTTGAAGGTCATTTTTTGGCGGTAGTAAATTTTATTTTCCACGTTTATAGGCATGCCTGGGTCGAGGGCATCCCAGTACGCACCTTACACTGTCTAAGTTAGTAGTTGTTTGGGTTAGTTATCATGGTAATATTTAAAACTATTATGAACGATTGTCATACACATTTTGACAATAATATACATGTGTATTGTTAACATTAATCTATATATTGTACATGAAGAGATCGGGCGCCGAAGTTATCTAGTATCTTGCAATGTATCAATGGCAAACGGCATCATTACATTGTATGCGCGCACTTCCCTTTTCGTACCCTACTTCAAGTTTGCATCTTCTATGACTCTCACTATTTCTATTTATACAACATGACTGTTCTCTTTAATTTACTTCCTTACGTCATTGTTTTCTAAATTTGGATCCTGATATGTTGTATGTGCTCAGTCAACCTACCGTACTATGTTGATAAAGTTTAATTACGTAGAAAAGTGTACCTCGTTGCCTGTCATGCGTCAGTTATTTCGTTCATTTACACACGTGGCCTAGTAGTTAGATCGTGAGATTAGCTGTTATCATTGAATGTTCTGGCTAATTGTCTTTAATGACAAGAACATAATTCATATTATGGAGTAAAATTAATCTAATTTTGAACCTAATATACACTTTCTTTTTCAATATTGGTTTCGACAGCGTTATTATGTATGCGCTTTTCTCTACTATTTGGCTTCTGGTTATATCGTATATATTGTACTCATTTGTGGGATGATCAGCGCAATATACGGCCTGGGATCAGGATGCACATACATTATGCAATACCCAACCATCGTAAAAATACAAGCATAGCAAAGACATTAAATAAATCATGAAAGTTGTTCTAAACTCACAAAATAAATTGACAGAAAATACCGTTGTCGAAATAAGGAAATAATCCATTTTATTTACAAACTTTAAGATGTTATATCGGATATAAGATGCAACGTAGAAAATTAATGTATAATGTTTTGATATGTGAAAGTTGATATGCTACTAGAATGTTTTAATTTGTGACTTCAGGAAACGGATAATGACATGATAATAAAATGTACTGCCGTTTCATTACAAGTAGTTATTCTTAAGTACATTGGTAATGTTATTAGTGGGATATATCCTCGCTGAATATCTAGTCGTAATAAGATAAGCGTTCAAGGCTTCATATGCGTGATTGATTACAATGATGTTGCTTACATAATTTAATTTAGTGTAGTAGTTCATTAAATTTATATACTGGTATAGTGATTTGGAATTTCATCTTATCGCTTAGGATTCCTAATTCGTGCACGTAATATCATGTAGGTATATAGTCCAGTCATTGAAGCTAAAATACATGGTCAACCTCAAACAAATTGCAAAACAGAATTGAAATTTGCATTTCCATCATCTACAGACTTTTATCAACTACAGACAAAACGTCAAATATGCGATTTCAGTGGGGAAAATACCAAAATATCGACATGTTAAAGGTCACTTTTGGTAGCAATTTCAGCAGTTTCCTTATTTCATACTACATTGGGAATTTTAAGTTCTAATAATTCCCGTGTAAGTCGTTTAAAAATATTTACTAATAGCACATTAAAGCCTATATTTTCTGAAAGATGCAACCTTCTTCTATCGAATACAAATAATGATTTTATCATCAGTCAATTTACTTTTCATATACATGCCAGTCTCCGTGTTGGTATACTACTCATTCGAATGACGACAAAATAACTCAAAATAGCACTTAGAAGGGGAAACAAAAGTTTTATTCATTTCTTAAATATTAATCCAATTTGTTTAAAATTTACATATTTCATGTGTTGTATACATGTGTGTAATGGAAAAAGGATATTTGTGTTTGGACAGTATACAATAATGATAATGTACCTGAATATATCGATTCGGGAGAAATAGTGATTGTTCTCTTTGTGTGTTCGTCCACAATTGCATGTGTATCCATAATTTTGACTTTATGATTATGAAACTTAGTCAGAGCGATCATCTGAACAAAATTTAGGCCAAGGTAGGAAATGGATTATTAAGAGTAAAATACTAGGTCACTAGGTCAAATTGTAGCAAACATTGTGTAGTAGTTAGAGGTCATAATGTTGACCTAATATTTATGAAACTTGGTCACAATAATAATATCAACAAAATTTAGGTCAAAGTTATAAATTGGGTCATCCGGGGTCAAAAAGTATATCGCTAGTTCAAATCAAAGGAAAACGTTGTGAAAGTACAAAAGTCTCAAGTGTGGTCTAATATTTATGCAACTTGGTCACAATGCTCTTCTCAAAACATGTAAGACAAGTGTGTTATTGAGTTATTTGGGTCAAAATTAGGTCAATAGGTTAAAATAATTGATGCGACTTTTTGGTTCAAGAAGGTTTGTCTATTATTTGCCATAGTGACCTAGGTTTAACTAATGATAAGTAAATATTGTATTTGACCTACATTTTGTCTTCATGATCCATGTGACAAAGTTTCATAAAGTTTAGGTAAAAAGGGCGCCTTCTAAAAATTTGTTCAATCATTTGGCATAATGACCTAGTTTTTAACTCAGGTTAATCCAATTTCACACATGACCTTGGTTTTTGTTGTATCATCATTGTGACTAAATTTCACAAGTTTAAGGTCGAAATTGCGACCCCTGGTGACTATATCTTGTTTTTTCTATGTTTTGACCTTGTCACCTAGAGTTTGGTCCCGGTTAACTCAAAATTTAATTTGACCTAGAATAGCTTCCGATGATCATTGCTGCCAAGTTTCATGAAAATCAGACCAACATTGCGACCTTTAAGCACGATATAAAAATAAGGTACTGATACAAGTCAAAATTTATTTACATCAAAAGTGACAAATATCGCGAAAACATTTGATAATTCGATATATTTGTGAATACCTCAAAAAGTCCCACGAATGTTCAATTAGGACATTTTGTACATTGCTAAGGATAGCTTTATGCACCATTTAAACACAAAACTGTTTGTTTTGCAATTTGTTTGAGGTTAAAAGTTAAAATGACTGGACTACAATGTAATACGGTCACAGACAGAGGTGATTAAAACAATGTAACATGGGTATTGAAGGGGATATATTCCCGCAGTTTTTACTTAGCCAATTAGTGATAGATTAAGCATTGTAATGACACCAACTGCATTATTCAGGTATGTTTGGTATTGATTTCTCGTTCGATTTATCTATAAAATGCGGTAGTTACTGAATATTTAGCACCAAAATGTTAACTACAATGTGGGAAAGCAATGGTACAACGTATGTAATAATTAGTCGTTATTAAATGTTATCACTCACCTTGCAACTGTCATTTCACCTTTATTGCATTTTTTGCATACATAGTACACGTAAATAATACGGGACGTGAATACATAATACCGAATTTACAATGTACATTTATATGAAATAAAACTAAGACGTGTATCAATGGCCCCGTGGGTAAAAGTCAAAGTCGACAAAGAAATACAAATAGTGCCTCCCGTTTTCGCCTAACATACACGAGGGTCATATTATTCATAGGGATCCTAATTATGCAAACTTTATTATTTGCCTTTAATGGCTAATGGTGATTCAGTGAAAATAACAGGGACAAATAACAGGGACAAATAACAATACATTTTTGTTATTTTAACTGATTTGGAGCTGGTTCCATTATCTTGAAGAAGAAGAAACTCTCCGTCTATAGCACCGGGCTTCGAAATTGTCTCGCGGTGACGTTTTAATTTCATTATTAGTAGTTATTATTATGAGTGCCCTGGTACCAAGCAGATAAATGCGCAAATAAGTGTACAACAATATAAAAGATAAGAACTGTATGTGTCTACGGTCGTTATAATTTGCGAATTGTGTGAATGTACTAAGGTTTGCGTTTAGTTTTATTTCTACTACCTACTTACGTTCGATATTGTGCTGGCTGATATAGCAAGCGAATTTGCCAGAATAGTTCCGGAGATAGACAACTAAATATCATCTGTCAATTACTTAATTACAAATTGATTGAAACAGTATGTAAAGTGCCAAAGTAAGGCATATTTAGAATGAACACGTAACAAAGCATAGTGTTGATGTAAGGAAAATGTGTTTTATACTATCAGAGAAAACCCGTATATTATGTAATAATGCAGATACTCAAACAGTATTGTTATTTTATCATAATGCCTGCAGTCGTTATTAGTTCATTCTTTGTTCAATGTGGGATACATTGCGACGTTTCACTGCATCATCTATTGATAAGATTACATGTTTACATGCGTATTTGAGTAAAATGTTTGCGGAATTGCATTTGATCTTACTTCTCTTTGACCTCACTAATGGGTTTTAATTCGTTATACACTATGTGTATATACACGTAGAATCGAGGAAAGAAGTGATTCCAAGATAGTAATATAGGTATTCAATGTGATATATTCCCGCACATTTAACTAATCAAATTAACATATTCTTATAATTAAGCATAAAGACCCCAACTCGATCATCCATGTATGTGTCGGCGACCTTTGAGTATAAAAATATCACTCACTACCAATACAAGTCACAATGCAGTACCCCATCCGGTATAATGCTATTATTCAACTGCATTTATATTATTAATTTTAATGAATAGTTCACAAGTTCAGTTAATTTATCATTTCACGATTTTTGTAAAAATCGTTCTAGAAATCTTTGTAACAAACCGTAGATAAGCAAATCACAATTGCGTCTGCTATTCAATGAATGCGCTAGTGAAACTTCTAGCGGAGAAAGAACTAATAGTACTCGACATTTGAAATTAAATGGCCACAAACCGTCGGAAAGAAATTAGACAATAACACTTTATCAGTGGACGGTAACAATAGTGATAAATCACTACACTAAAAAAATAAGGAAGTTCTTGATCAAAAGTTACACGCTCTAGCCAGCCCCTCAATAGCATTTAAACTTTCAAGTTCAATTATCACTTCACAATATCAATCAGGATCGTTTAAGAAATATTTAAAAGTGTATCGACCAATCTTGATTACGTCTACTTGTCACTAATTGCACTAGGGACAATCGAGCGGAGAAAGAACTACAGTAACTCGATGATAGAAATTATACGGAAATAGCCACTAACAGTACATTCATTATTTTATAAACGATTTTAGATAATATTTAAACTTACAATAACGATTCAGTAAGTGTCGAGTAATTAGTTGTGCAGTATCAGAAGAATAACACACACATTACAATTATCTGATTAACCATCAACTACTCTACCAATTATGGTGGTTTTACAGAATCCTACTTTTGTCGGTTTCAATTTTGTGTGCTTCTGAGAATTCCATTCAATTTAATTGATCATCGACATAAGCTTTTGAATGTAGAATTGGCTCCACAAAGAAATGGGTAAACTCGTTATGTTCTGTCTTTGTATGCTTGTAAAAATCACATGTTCAAGAAATAAATTTGTTTTTTTACGAACATTATCCACAATATCGTCGCGTAACATCATTAGTTCCTTTCAAACATGAGTGTTATTGCATCTGGGTGCACATCAGGTGATGCATTTGTCCAAGTCACGAAAATGTCAAATTTAATTTGACAATAAGGACATAACCATGATCGTATTCATTACTATGCAATGGTGTTTATTATGCAGTGTCGAGTGTGTAACTGTATATCTTAGATTATATTACAAGAATAGGCGTTGACTTTTCAAGGACATGTCTCATGGACAAAGCCGCTTCTGTATGTATTTGAAATGTTGTACATTGCTCTATTGATTAAATGTTTTTGTGTCGTATGGGGCTGTAGGTAGGGCATAAATACTTTACTACAATAAATCACTGGCTTAGAATGAGAAAGGTCAAAAATACGTCTGACCAACTAATAAGGCTAATACATAATTAAAATCAGCATCACAAGACGTATAAGCCTTTTTTCCTGCAGTACATAACATGGCGTGTTGACCAAACTCAAGTTGAAACAGTTTGCTTTACAATAAGAAGAGTGATACTAGTACATTGTATTCGAAATTTCGTGCCATCAGATGTTGTATGCACTTAGAACAAGGACTGGAGACATCCGACCATTATAGAAAAATGAATATTCCAAAAACATGAAAACATATCTACATCTTTTGTATTCTTACCTTCTGATAGAAAACATTGTTAATTATTATATGTTTCAATTGCTGGCTGTGACGTTAACAACTATAACAGTATGATTCTACTTATTCAGACTTTCTATAACGTTAAGTTTGCAAATGAGTGTCAATTGTGGAAATTATTTTTAGTAAATTCGTGTAATCGCCTTTGATATTGACACTACACTAGAACAAGCAGCCGTCTTTTACGTATTTATTGGAAACATTTTTGCATACATTGAATCGTGCCACATATGTCACTGATGTCATTCTTTCACTATTGCAAACCTCGAAATAAAAGTCAGAATACACAGAGGCCTACTATCAAGTTAATTATTATAGAACATCATTTTTTTAGGAAACTGTTTACAGGCTCTGGAGAAATCTATCTGAAGATTGTGGTCCCTTATGTGTAGCATTCAGACGGATTTATCTGCCATCAGATATTACAGACGTCATGCAATTCAATATCTCCAATAATTTGTGACGCACCTCTTTGTAATTGATAAATCAAACAATCTCTGATGATAAACTTTGGTAAAAATTTATATATTTGTTATAAGATCAAATACATTAATGTGTACAAAAAACAATTTTTGAACGTAACATAGTGTCTGTAACTACAACTTGAGTAATGCGATTTGGGTCTTGGAAATAATGTTTATTTACGATATGCTAGGTCAAGGACAACTGAAACAAATATACTTCACAAACAACCATCTGTTTGCGTTTGCTTTCAATGTCTTTTAACTTTTAGATCAGCCATTTGATTCACTAGAAGAAAGTTATAACACGACATTTCCTGTCCTTCGTAGTTACTCACATACAATATGGCCTTTGATCCCTCATAACACAGTGTCCATGGTACTTTAAGTCCATTTCTTCGTGTCAGAATCACGCTTTTCTTTTCACAATGTTCTGAAATGTGATGAATACAGTGACTATCTCTACTGGAAACAAGCAGACAACCATCATCTAATACCTGCACGCTTTCTGGGTGAAGTAAATCTCCATCTTTGTACGTACTCATAATGTCACCAGTATGTGACAGTCTTGTAATAGAACTATTCCTATGATCGGATACGTACACACTCTTCCCTGATAATGAAAATGTTATATAATATGGCATATTAAGGATGTCTGTTTCACCTTTATTTGGACGTATTCTGTGAATGACTTGACCACTGAGAGTGACTATTTCGACCTTCTCCGGACACAAGTATGTTACACCCAGGAGGTCATTCCTTTGCGATATACCAAAACAATGACCTTTAACTTTCATTCGTCTTGTTAACGCGAGTCCATTAAGTGTGGTCATCACCTGTATTCGTTGTATCTCGGGTAAACTGACAGCTATTTCATGTTTAGATACGACACATACATCGAATGGATCGGACTCTAACTCTACACTTGACATAACGCGTTGGGTAAGAGTGTCAATAATCTTTACACGGAAGTTGCGCCCGTCAACCAATACCAAATGTGCATCAGAAAAAGCAACCATACCAGTAATCCATGGTTCTTTCTTATCTTCTGGCTCTTTAACGGGAAATGTTATTGGATTGTTCAATTTCCCCGATAGTTCTAAATCCACTTTAAAGTTTATTGGTTCAGGTTTTTCCAATGATTTATCTGATACGATTGCAGGATCAAATGTCACGTGTTTCTTTTCTTTGAACCAATCATAATTTTTCTCATATAAAGCACTGCCATTTTGAGGAGAAACTTTGCAATTCGGGTACCCGTGCAGTTGGAAACATTTTTGACATAAATACCTATTACATGTATCACATAACTTAAGCGCTTGGTGGAAAATTCCGCTTAGAAAACATAAGTCACAAAACACTGTAACGGTTTTAGATTCCTTTTGTTTAGAATCTTCCTCTTTGCTGCCATCGTCTTTAATCTCCTTGATATACTGATTAGGGACGTCAAATAGAGAAACTGATGTCCGTTGATGACCGGTACTTTCTTCCGATAGATCATATTTACTCCACACTAAACCCATATTCATTTGTAAAGCTTAGTCTTCTTTAGTCTTCAAACGTGTGTTCAACATTATTAAATCAAAATATATATTTGTTAGTGTGACTTATTTCGCATATTCCTTGTCTGCTGTTCCGGACCAATAGTTCATTTATATTATAATAGTGAATATAATCGGAAAAGGGACATTGGTATAAAGTACTCGAAACATGATCTTTTTATTGTCGTGTTTATGAACTGTTTCGTTTCAGTTCAATAGATCAACGTTTTAATTTGTCGGGTTTTCGTATTGTCACAGATCAGGTACATTTATGATAACAATACACACGCATTTATCTTATATCGCTTTATGAATTTGAAATAAAGATATTGAAATGTGGTCATTGAACAGTAATTTTAAAAAAATGATATGACTTCTCTATTTAAAACATATATCAGATTTCTATAAAAGAAAGCCTTCACCATTGATATATTAATAAACAGTATACTACAGCTGTTAAACTCTGTTAAAGGATTTTATGTAGTTTAAAAACGAAACAATATACATTTGCCCTGATAACCTTGCTATATTGGATGTGCCATGAAACCTTGGGATGACCTTTGCCCGTTTGAACTTAATTTAAGTGTAAATGCAGTTTAAAACATCTCATACGTCGCATTGTGTACATAAATAATACTTTTATTTTAATATTTAACGGTATTTTGCTAGATTTTTAACCGGTTTTTCTTGTATATTTAAAACCTACCAATGATCGTGTATGCATTATTCTTGATGATTCTTATAAGTGATTGTATAATAAGATGCCGAGATGGCAGAAATTCAGAACAAATTCTCAAAATGTTACTAATCATTGTATAACTAGTTTTGTTCATTATAACATCTACAAATATATGTTAAGTTAACTGCGTGTTCACTAGACGGTCATTGTATGCATGTAACACGCGAAAAGAAAATAATAATTTAAAAGTAACTGCTTCATTTTCGAAACACATGCATTGCAGAAAGCTGTACAGAGTGCATATTATTCAAGTGCAACAACTAACCGCTTTCAGTAAGTACGTGTATCTAAGACAACATAATTATACTAAAATTGACAACTGTTTCTTGGTGTTCTGTTTGATAAGGCGAGTATAATAAAATTCGTCTGGAGATACCATATTCATTTCGGCCATAACTCTTTTAGTTTGAACAATCGTTTTTCGTCTAGCGTTATCACCAAAGTGTCAATGCATTAATTGTCTTCTATATTATATCATAAATAATGACTTTGAGAGAAATAATTATGTGATACATAATACACGATCAATCGAATCAGTGTTCATTATCAGTAAAAGGAAATAGGATTCGATCTCATCTTACAGAATGGTTAATGTAAATTCTAAAATAAACGTAAGAATAAAAGACGTGTGATATATGATAATGATGTTGATCAATCCTTGTGTATAATTTGTTGCAAAATGATTTTGATTATAAGTTATAAACAATGACAATCACGGTAATTGTGCTAATTAAATGTCTATCAGAACACCAAAAACTGTTCTTCCTGCAGTCGGATACGCAATACGTTATCTCTAATGATACTGATTCATAACATACGATGTCAGAGCATTAGTATTATTCTGGTATATATCGTATCATTAATACAGAAATAACATTCAAGCATGCAATGGGATGACGAAGTATATTTAAGAAGTTCGATGAACAACGATTGATCATATCTCGACAATATTGTACTCTGTTATAAAAATCTTTATCCAATAGTAAAATAATTTCGCATTGAATTGTTATAACAAATTTCAGGATATGCCCACACAGACATGTTAATTATATTAAAGTTATTGATGGTTTTGTAGCTGTGTAATTGCACTTCAATGCAATTTAATCCTTAATTTGTTCGATGTTTTTGTTTCCAATAGTTTGTCTCGCTAGTATTTAATTATTCATGCAGTCCATACAAGACAAATTAAAGTTCGGAGTCAGAAGATTTTTCTTTAATTCTCTGAAATCAGAAAAGAAAATGGTTCCGGGTTGTAGTCAATGTTGAACATGTTTAATGCTTAGATACATGTTACTAGTATTGTGCGTGCCGTGCTTTAGATGAACTGTTTTATTGGTATTGGATATTGGATATCGACTATGTGATATATATGACCAGTTTGATATTTATCCCTCATATTGTTATAGGTGATTCTTGTAAACGTGTTGGATCTGACAGTGAACGTTTAGTGATAAATAAAGGATCATTTACTTTTAAATGAGTAGATTATCTTATAAAAAGACTGACTTTGCAGTTTAGTTTTCCTGTGAATGTTTTTCGAGACTGTGCAAATGCATCTGATCGTATTTTATACATTCAGTAAGTATAATATTATATTATAACATGTTTCAGCTTTGGTTAACTTTCGATATGCATCTAAATTAAGTATTCGCGTTAGTGCTGTTTCAAAAACTCACAATTAGAATATTTCGTAACTAACAATATGGATATCGGTTCTTATGTCACATATTTGGTCGGCATTTACAATAATTGTCTCGATATTGCACTGTACATATCTCTCTCCTGAATGGCAAACACAGTTTAAAGAACACTTCAGTGTTTCTCATTGTATTTAAAACATACAGGCATGTACTGTACCTAAAACTTACTGTGGAATATCTGCCCTTTATTTGCCTGATATCGTTTCTACATAATACGGATTCAAACTTATGACTCTGAGATACATAAAATATTTACATGGAATCATTGAAATATTTACGACTTTCTGTGCTGAATTGTTGAGGTGAGTGTTGATTTCAAGTCGGATCTATAATGTATATTAACTGATTAAGTGACGGATTTAGCCTTCTCAAGGTACATGTATAATTATATTGTATTACAGAATCTAGCAAGCAAAAACTGACAACATTTATATTTATATACATCGTTTCACATAAAATGAAAGTGTTTCATTGTGTAGTTTGTTCTTTTAAATGTCTTATATATCAACACCATTTGTCTAATATCTACACTGCACGATCGACTGGCCGCATGTTTTCAGGCTGCATTGTTGGAGTGTATGTATTAGAAATAATTTTCCAAAGTCCTGAGTTCAAAAAGCAAACACTTCGAAAATGCATTGTTTAACATTTGTATTCATTAAAAAGACTAATGCTATCATCATGGTGACGTTTACGTGACAAAGTTTGTTAATAAATATATAAAGCGATGTGAAAATCCTTGTTTTCAGCGGTTGTGCTATTTCAAAGATAAGTGTAATAAGCTACACGGGTACTAAAAAATAGATTCATAAGAATGGTACATAAATAGAAACCAGACTGTAAAAAATGTTCTACTGCATTCGGAATCGCCAAATTATATTTCTATTTATTTCTATCGGTTAACCATTTGAATGGTATATAAATAAAAATCAATGTTAAAATTGTAATGAATGTATTACTGCATTCGGAATCGCCAAATTATATAATATGTTATTATAAGCAGATATGTTTAGTATAAACTAGTTATTAAGCTAGTGGGTAATATAATAAAGATGTAATGGTACATGATACAATATATTTTAGACTTGTAAAACAATTATTGTAATAGATCCACTTTACAATCTCAATCGCCCTGAATTCGCGTTTTTCTAATAATCTTATTTCTTACTTTTGTGACATGGTGGTCTGTAATATTAACGATAATAACAGTTAGTGACTCCCTTATGTGTTGGAAGGTCAGTCGCGGCTTGTAACATTTGTCAACAACGGAGTGTAACGCAATGTTCTCGATCCAGCACTTCACAATTAAATCGCACTAATCAAGCCCTACCGAGGACAACCAATCTTATCAATCATGTTGATTTAATAGAAGAAAATGTAATTTGTATGTTATTGGCGATGTAATAATGTTATTATATGATTAAATTACCTTAGATTATTCCAGTTGATATATTTCGGCCATAGTATCATGCTTCAGTGATATTTCTGTTCAGTGATGCATGTTTTATCGGTCTGATTATTTCATTACCAATATAGATTCTAGGTTGACTACAAATTATCCTATAAACTATTCCTAATTTGTATCCAATGACCCTAGCGTGTTAGCTCACAGCGTCCGATGTAAGAACTATTGTGATATAATGACAACTAGAAATATATCTATATTTCACATTTTTGTACCACTATAAGCAAAATGCTGTATTGTTTTAAATTTAAACGATGGCTTTTATTGTAAAGAATTAATTAGAACTCATGATCTCATATCTGGATTCAAAAGACTATTCCTTCGTTCAAAGCAAGCATAACGAATCTGAATCGGCCGTAATAATGATATTTATTATAAGGAAACTATAACAATAATTTTGCGGGACGATATAATCTTATCAAAGTGATACATGTTGGTAGTCTTGCAAAATTCGTGATATTTACATACGAGCGTATCTATGAACAAGTTCATAAAAGTTTATCTGATATTACTTGTATAAAAGACCAATACAATGTATCAGATCACATCTACATTAAGAAATATTAACTTCCCCTTGCCAAACTATGGCCTGTCTGGTTCGTATTTCCTATATACAATAATTTACCAACACTTTATATCAATCATTTGTTATTGAATGCTTGAATTCGAATGTTTCGAGATAATAATAAATAAATGAAAGTGTCAGTTTAATGTGTTTTATGTTTTTGCATCAATCAACAAGTTTGAAATCTACGTTCGCTACACAAAATGTCGCTCCGAGAGGCGCTAGTCAAACCTACATAATCAGACAACAACCAATTGTCAGGATTTCTTGAAGGTCATCACAATGTGATGTGTAATTATTGTCAGCAATAGCAGAAACTACCCTGATGTGATGATTATTTGTCTGTTTTATACCCACCATTTAACATGACATTTCTCTATGTTTTGTTTCACATTGCTGTCATTCGAGCATTATTTAACAAGGCCGCTCTAGGATTTATTGGTCGTTAATTATTGTGTAATTGCTACTCATGTATGTCTGGAGAAAGTTAAAAAGAAACGAGGATATTTTCGTTCTCTTTTATGATCGTATGATGGTTATAAAATGAATAATTTGCGATGACTGTCCGCTCTGCATATTACCCAGCTTATAATTAGTGTATTGAAAGCTTAGATAGATTTTATAGCCTTGACAGGTCTTGACAAAACTAGAAGCAGCTCATTGTTTTGCCTAGCACAGAAATCAGTTACATAACAAAACGGCTACAAATGTATACGGAACACTCCCAAATCATAAGCTAAAGACACAAAAACAATTTAAAGAAATTAAAGAATGTGTCAAATGTTTAGTCCGATCTTATACATAACATGAATACATATTGCACCCTGTCCTGTACAAATCATCTGCTTCTGTGATACAATATGGTTCAATTCAAACACAATGTATGACATGGGACCAGGATACACATATATTATGCAATACCCATGTATAGTAACAATATAAACATAACAAAGACATTAAATGAATTATGGAAGTTGTACTAAATTCACAAAAGAATTTGGCAGAAAATACCATTGTCTAGATAATGACATAATCAATTTTATTTACAAAGATGCTATTTCGGATTTAAGATGCAACGTAGAAATGTAGAATGTTTTTGGTATGTAGAAGTACATCTGCGTTTATCAGGTACTTCAGGTAACACATAAGTACGCGCTGATTACAGCAGTTTTATTACACGTTGTTATGTCTTAGGTGCAAATTACATTATATATTGGCAATGTTATTGGTAGTTTATATCCTCGTTTACTGTCTGGTCGTAATTAGACTAACATCCGTACAAATGTAGTTTTAGAAAGAATAGCATTATGCTTATTGTAATAGTTCACAAAATACACAACATAATACGATCTTGTTCCGGTTTGCTTAGGATTTTTCAATGGTACCTATATATTGTCCTACATTTTGTGGATCCTGAGAAAGATGTGATTAAAAGACTGTAACATTGTTACTGTATTGAAGGTGGTATATTCCCGCACTTTTTACTAATCCAATAAGTGAATTCATAGTATTAAGTACAGTAACACCAACTGCATGGTACATGTATATTTGGTACATGTATGGGCTTTTCGATCTATGTACAAACAGTCAGATGCTACATCACTGTATACATAGAAATTGTAACATACATTTTGAATAAACTCAATATTCAACAATAGAAACATAAACTACAATGCGGGAAAGACATATTATGTAACTAGTTGTAATCAAATGTTTTCATTTACCTTGCATCATCTATAGTCATTTCCAGATCTACTTAAACCCGTGACGACTTCAATACCCAGACGGTATTATCGCGGGTTGCCATGGGTTTTGTTCTCATGCTTTCACGGGTTTTGTCAATATCGTCACGGATATGTATCATTTCGTCACGGGTTATATTCAATATTATCATTGCTTTGCTATATTTGTCCGTGTTCTGTCACGAATTATTACGGCAATTTTAAAGAACGTATTGAGTTTTAAACAACAAACACCAGAAACGTCACGGCGACGTTAGCGCCATAGCAACATAGAAATCAACGTCGGCGAACTTATCTTTACGTACTTAATGAAAAATATTCATAGTCTAGATCTGCAATGTAGATTGTAATGCAATTTTCTGCAGAAGCGATCTTAGAAATTTTAAGATACTCGGAAGTGGAACCGACACTGCGGTATCTTTCTTGCCATTTCGCCCTTCAGAAGGAGAGATATTCCTATTCAAGGACGAAGGGGTAAAGTCGCAAGACTGGAGAGCCAACGGACATCGTTGGATTAATCAAGTAACTGTTAGATTACCAAGTTAATGTCCACCTTAATCGCTTGGTTTGCATACTTGATAATAGAATACGGGAATGGGGTACAAAATACCGAACATACTCACAGCTAAAGTATAAAATAACTTTGAAACGCGACTACAGTTCTGTACTACTTACATGTAGTAAACGAAAAAGATGTCGATGAAACACAAATAATTTCTCCCCAACTATCTCCGACAGATATCGCGCGGACGTATGAAGCAGTGTTATGCAAACTTTATCAATTTCCAAAAGAAATCCACATCTTTTGTCTACAGTTTAGCCGCCACATACAGGTTATCGTTATGAAACCAAACGTCGATGCCAAAAACCTTCGAATATTCTGGGATGCAATGCCAAAACATGGAACTAGGTCCCGGGAGGTTGCCGAACAAATCTCGAAAAATTCTAGATATTCCCGATTTTAGCGAACTAGCTCACTCGGGAAAGTGTCTTGGATGAACCCTTAAAAGCATCCCGCACATTCCTCAATCAACTTCGAGGCAGTCGGACTTCCGCATTAGGAACCATCGACGTTACAAAATGGTTTACGATTTCCGCAATGTTCTATTAATCCACCCGTTTTCTGCGACTTCTGAAGTATCATCAAAGAAAAGACATAAAACCTAGTCTTAATTTTCGCATGAAATCCTTTTCAATCACTTATAACGATGAGATATTGTTGTTTTGAAAATGAGAATTATATTTAATATTATTTTATGTACATGTACATGAAATGCACTACCAATAAAAACGCAAATAAGGGTGTAAACACTTAATCACTACAATTTATTTCAATTTTAAGTTAAGTGCATTTAATGTATCTACGGTCGTTATACTTGTGTTGCTTGTGTGAATGTACTTATGTTTACTTATGTCTACTACTTAAATTCGATAGTGTGCTGGCGGATAAAGCAAGAAACGTTGCCAGATTATTTCCGGAGGTAGGAAACACAATACTTATCTGTCAATTAATTAATAACAACACGATTCAAACAATATGTATAGTATCAAGTAATGAGATTGTTTGGAGTGAGCACTTAACAAAGCATATTGTTGACATTAGGAGAATGTGTTTATATTTTTTATACTATCAGAGAAAATGGCTTATTTGGATGTGGTAAGATCAAAATACAAGTGGCAGTATTTGCAGCAATAATTGTTTTGGATCCAAAGAAATATTGATTAGGTGACCCAGACACTAATAGAGACAAATGTTCTACTTTAACCTGTTGATTTCAATTTATGCCAGTTCATTAAAAAATAGAGTATGATTATCCAGAATCACAAGCGGTTCTAAACAGTCACAAAGCAGGTTTTATGCACGATTATCGTATTACCGAATGTTTTTGTTTGACAGTCTTTATCCCACGTTTCTTATTCTGTGGCTGCCTAATTTATTCATTAAAACAAAAATATTCGTAAAAATTCGATAAAGCCAAATTGTCTGTAAAGACTAAAACCTGAATTTGATGACTAGCTTCGAAGCTTAAAGCTTAAATTACATGTTCTCTATTTTTAACGATTTAGACTGTACAATCAAAAGCAAACTTTTGAATTAAAACCTTCGTTTACTGCAATGTGACAAAAATGTAACGATTTTCGCCGATGATGCGGCCTTAAAAACGTTGGAATATGCGCAACACAATTTTATTCATTTCAAACAAAAGTTTTACGTTTCCGTCGTGATGCTTATGAATACCAGCTCTGACATTCCAATTACGCACTCCAAACAAAAGCACACTTTTCCCAATTTTATCACATATATTTATTTCTCAGCAAACATAATGTTTACTTTATCTTATTGCTTGGTGTCGCTGTTACATGTAGATTATCATTATTTTAAAGTGCGGTGCATTAAATGTATACGAGGTTTGTGAATCGTAGTTCGATTAGAGTAAGTGACCACATGCCGTTTTAGAAAGATAAACGTGTTTGTATTTCAAAAAGGCGTAATGTACTCATCTTTTCATATGTAATGCTAGAATGTTGAAACTTATTTCCAAAGGGAAAATCCATAAATCTAAGGTAACATTCTTGCAGGAAGAAGGGATGTCTGATTTATTGACATTCTATACATCCTTACGATCCGAAACTCCCGTCATATCTGTATCGTGATTTTATTGCATGATTTGGTATACATTTAAACTGGGGAAGTACCGACCCGAGCTGATGGTAATTTGATCCTAGCAATCAAGGCATAGCAAACGTAATAGAATAAGGCAATGGCAATTTATTAATAGTAGGTTACAATATGGGGTAAACGACTACAATGAAATACTAGTATTAAAATTTGATATCAGATTTTATATAAAATTTAATGTGAACATTCGAATTCGAAAGCTCAGTGCGTTAGGCCACACTTATTGAATGGAATTTTTAAATTTTCAAATTCAATTATCATTTCACGATGGAAGTCTAGATCGTTGTAGAAATCTTTGCTTCATAAAGTGTATCCATCAATCACAATTAAGTCTGTTAATCAGTAAGTGCGCTAGAAAAAAGTCTAGCGGAGAAACAATAACTCGATATTAGAAATTATACGGAAATGGCCACAAACAGTTCATTCATTATTTAACAAACGACTTTCGATCGTATTTAAACTTAAAATAACGATTCAGTAATTATTGAGTAATTGTTTTGTAGCATCACAAGAATAAAACACGCAAGACAATTATCTCATATAAATTAACTACAATTATAGTGGTTTTACAGAATCATACTGCTGTCGTTTTCAATTTAGTGCTCTTGAGAATTCCATTTAATTTAATTGATAATCAACATGAGTTTTTCAATGTAGAATTTGCCAACAAAGCTTTTGTTAAACACATTACGTTTTCTTACTGTCAATATCCACAATATGGTCACTTAACAACATCAATCCCTTTGTAACATGGGATATGTGTATAACGGTCAGTTTCTTGTGTTGTTAAACATTAAAAAAGATTTTATTAGTCTAAACCAAAACCATATTATGAGAACTAGCTTGTTATAGGCGTTCTTAAAGTAAGCCAAGCAACATTAAAATTGACATGTAGGTGTACATTGATGATCAAGCCGTGAAGCTATGAAACAGTATTATTTGTATCGACTTTGATATTCTCTGTCTGGAATAAAACACGCAACATTCCGTATCATCAGACGTTGTATGCACTGAACACAAGGAACGGATACAACACACATAACTTGAAAACAAATTTATATCATTGCATTTCCTTCGTCTGACCCTATAATAGAAAGAATGGTAATTTGTTCTGTCTGACAACTGATTGCTGTCACTTAAATGTCGGTAACAATATAAAGCATCCTCCTTCAGGCTTCATATAACGTTCATCAAATAATATGAACTAAGGCACCGCCTAAATGGGGATTTAATAAATATTGAATATCTGAATTCTGATTGGGTATGTTTGTAGGTATACACTAAAAAATTATAAGCTGAATTTAGATGTTAATATATGGCGCTAATTATCAGCAACAAGTTAAGCCCTCTCCCTCTTTTCCCTTTTAAAATATGATATCAAACATATTTTTATACTAAGTTTTAGCTAGGCAACACAACAACTATATAATCCAAACTGGGACTTGAACCCAGACTGCCTGGTGGTGAACCAGTCGTCATACATTTGACCATTTGGATTAACAATACGTGTTGCAATGTCACCAGGCTATGTTTTTGTCAAATAAATCCCTTACAAGTGTTACATATTGCTGACAACTAGCTACCAATTATATGACAATGACATTAATTGTTAATTTGGCAGAGTGTACTTAGTATTGACACTGTAAGATATTATTATCATTTGTGATGACAGCATGAACAAAATTTGAAGTAGAAAATATATACAATTAGGCCCTCCTGCTTTCTAACTCAGGACTTGGGACCTGACGATGGCGCAGTTACCTAATGTTTTTCTACTTCAAATTTGTAAATAAGAAAAAGATACACCCGATTGAGTATTACAATTGTCCATATCAGGCAATTCTGTCTGATCTGGAGCAGGACCCCGATCATTTGTATGTGTCACATTGTCTGGAATGTTTATAGTTGGAATAGCATCAAGTTGTCCATCCACTGGAAGAGCCTGGAGTTTTTTATGTGATATATATATATATATATATCTTTAAAAGCAGGATTATTTTGTTTTAACCATTTTAAAGCAGTTTCAACCCCATATCTGCGAACACGAAAATCTTTTGTTGAATTGTTTTTGCCCAATTTACAAACTTTAATAAATTCTATTTCTTGTGGAAGTAAAATTTGGGCTGGCTCATTGACTTCTTTGGAAAAGTAACACAGTGACCACCATGTTTCAGCATATGAATATTCATGCACGGTGAAATCCTGCATATCAATTGTTGCTCAACAACGGAGAGGCCTTTTAATTCTTCAGGCATTAAACCTGGATCCATATTATTCTGCGCGGAAAACATTTTTAAAACAGATTTGTCTCTTGCACATCGTTTGCATGCGGAATTTTTGTTGAGTGGAAAATTTAATCTAGTTTCATTACATATGGAGCATGTGTTGAAATCATAGGACATTTGTGTTGAAATCATAGGACATTTGTTCCAGTTCATAGGCTCTTATACAGTCGTCAGTCCATGACTTTGTTAAATTGTTGATTTTCGGTCTGTGGGGTGCATCAGGAATATTATCAGACTGGACACCTAATTTCTTTTCTGTCCTTTTAATGCAGCTGTTAATTTTGTTTCTCCGATTCGTTTTTTGATACCGAGTTTCATTTTCTGGAGTATCGACATGGAACCAGAGACCTAATTTTCTACAGATATCAATTTGTTTGTCCTGAATTACCGGGTGATTGTTTTTGATGTTTCACTGTCCAAAGCAGAGCAATACAGTACTCATATAGTTTTCTCTTTTTAGAACAATTTGTTTTGTTTGAGGAAGCTGGACCTTCATTTTGATTTGAAATATGATCAGAAGAAGAAAATGAACATGAATATGTGTGGTCATCAAGTCTAGAAACGATAGGCGCGGGTGAACTTGAACCAGAGGCTGCGTGTGAACTTTGGCTTTCTTCGTTGCCAGTAGACTTAGAATTTAAAGTTTGTGAATTGTGAGGATTTTGCGCATCATCACCAGTCTTTTTCTTCAAAGCTTGAAAGTGGTGGTTGTTCAAAAGAATATCAATACTAGTTTGAGGGTCAGGATTAGATGCTGGAAGATCATTGGTCAATGTAAACGTAAATATGTGATCCCTTCTTCCTTGTAACCAAATATTTATTTTACAATCTAACAGTTCCGACGCAGCCTCTATTTCGCATGTAGTGGCCCACCAGTTACCTAGAACCATTCCATCCTGATACCAGATGCGAGACATGTTTTGACCATGGTGTATTGCAATCTTTTCTCTCCAAGTATCCCAGTTGTCATAAATTTGACCACAAATTAACCTTCGGTAAATGAGCGTCTCGTTA
This sequence comes from Spisula subtruncata, assembly GCA_963678985.1. Taxonomy (NCBI): domain Eukaryota; kingdom Metazoa; phylum Mollusca; class Bivalvia; order Venerida; family Mactridae; genus Spisula; species Spisula subtruncata. The sequence continues at coordinate 25,835,345 of OY787669.1, read as the reverse complement.
AAATCACCGGACAACAAATAACTCAAGCAATGAAAAAAAACAATTTCCATCACCCGGTACGTCAACGATATGGAATACATCATTACCAACATTAATTTCGGGTAAATATTGAATTGAACGTACAGGCATAATGATTAATTATCTGATCCGTAGCAATATTATAAACAAACTTACTTGACCAATGCTGCTCTCAGACGAACGAAAATGCTGAAATTGCGCGTAAAATTAAATACACTAGAATGACTTCCCTTGGTTGTCGATGTGTTTAAAACACGACGCTCTTCGGGCCGTTTTTGAGAACTTCTTATTTCCCTTTGTTTATTAAAAATAGTTTGTTTTATTTATTACACATTTTTTTAAAAATGATAATTAATCGAAAGAGAACGATAGGCTCAACCGTTTACAACTTACTATTTTTTTATATTCCAATGACCATTCACCTCGGAAAACTGCCTGAAATTTTTGACCGGAAATAACTTTTTTGAAAGCATTAGTACCTGCTGAGACTCAACGAAAATACGCATGTCACCCGTATTACCGGTCTGGGTATTTTCAATGAATAATGTGTATTGAAACAATGTATGAACGTCATATGATGTGGTTAAGTCGCGTAGTCGAAATCTTCGCGTTTTCGCCAATATCCTTGTTAGTTACATTTTCATTATGTGTGCGTAACACCACGTTCGTTTACTGGCGTCACGACAAAACACCAACGTCGAACATCTTGATAACGTCATGTACAAGCGTGTAATTCGTACAAAATAAAAAACATTAATACAACACAAACACGCCGATGTCCAGGAGCTCCGTCGGTCGCCTAGCAAATAGTTTCTTATGTTCAAGTTTCATATACATGTTTGTCAAGTACATAATAAATACTATAAAATACAAAAGTGAAAATTTGATTGTATCCGTGCAATGTATCAACTTTACATTGTGCATTTTATTCAACCGATTACAATAAACTTCTTAGAAAACAAATGCCAAAATTGACAATGCCTTGTTGATGCAGTGTTTGATAGAGCGAATTTAATAAACGTTGTCTGTATATTATATTCATTTTGGCCATGTCATAAGTCTAGTAGATAGAACAATCGTTTATCGTCTAGTGTTATCGACATAGTGACAATGGATTAATTGTATTCTACATTATATCGGCAATATATTGTCGGTTGGTGAAATAATGACGTGGTGAGTAATGAATAATGTGATAAATAATACACGACCAATCTATTCAGTGTGCATCATCACTAAGTAATGAGTTTAAGGAAATAGTATTCGATCTCATATTACAGAATGGTTAATGTAAATTCCAAATCAAACGTTGGAAAGACAAATGTGTGTGTATGTAGATAATAATGGTAATGATTAATTATCTATCATGGTGCAGAATGTGTTGCAAAAGGATTATGATAATACATGATAAATAACGACACTCGTCGAAATTGTGCAAATTCAGTGTCTATCAGAAACCCAAAACACATAAACAGTTATTCTTGCAATCAGATGTGTAATACATGTATGCTGTCTTTAATGATACTGGTTTATAACATACGATGTCAGACCATAATAATTATTCTGATATATCGCATCATTGATACAGAAAATTGCATATAATTAAATCGTACAAAAGGATGACGAAGTATATTTGAGAAGTTAAACTAATGACAACTTAGCGCGGCACGGTAAAACAAGATCATAGAAACATATTAAATTAATAATGTATGAAAGAGTTTATCTACCTTAAAATTAATATTTCACAAAAATGTTTGGTTACAATGTAGTACAATCATCGTGTAACATCGATGTTGTTTTGGAGTTCATTAACTTTACAATGGTATTACGAAGTCCACAAATTAAAAAAATCAGAACAATTACTATAAAAGTACATAAACTTCGAACATGTGATAGTTATTTATTTAGATTGTCATAATATCACAATATCTGCGACGAATAATTTTGATCGGTGTTTTGTTTAATACATGTACTTACACTCATTACTTGACATCGATAGGGTTCGAATCTAACTTACCAGGCATATATATTGTAAAAATAAATTAAGTACTTTGTAAAAAAGCGAAACCTTGTCGTACATGTAAAAGTGCGCAGGGTGGCTGTTGGTCATCTTTTAAATCGTTAGAATATTTCATTGATTTTATCATTTACTCAACTTTTTTTGTGTTTCTCAGTACAGAATTGAACGTAGTTTCAGATTATAAAATAAATAATTCAATCGCATTACGCATATTAAAATGAACGGGTCAGTCCACGGACATTTTGATACCCCCTCGTACATAGCAATGTTGCTATTTATAAGTATGGAATTTAATACAAACTTAAATATATTAATAAACGCGCAGTTTATTGATGACTAATCTTGAATTAAAATTTGTATTTAAAAAAAATACGCATAATGTATATCTAACAAATTTCAGGACATGCCCACACAGACATGTTAATTACATTAAAGTTGTTGATGGTTTTTATAGCTGTGTAATTGCATTTCAATGAAATTTAGTCCTCGATTTGTTCTGTGTTTTTGATTTCCAATATATTGTATCGCTAGAATGTAATTATTCATGCAGTCCCTGCAAGACAAAATAAAGTTCGGAGTCAGAAGTTTTCGCTTAAATCTCTAAGATTCGTACAAAACCTGCTTCTAAATCGGAGCTGATGTTAAACGCATTTTATGCTAAGATACATGTTACTAGTATTGTGCAAGTCATGCTATAGATGAACTGTTTTATTGGTATTGGATATTGGATATCGACTATGTGATATATACAGCATGTTGGATGTATATCACTCATATTGTTATAGTTGGTACAGCGGATCGTATTTATTCTGTCAGTGAGCGTTTCGCGATAAACAAAGACACATTTTATAATAAATAAATAAATAAGAATTACATTCATTCCTTGGAACTCTTCCAAAGACTAATACAGGTGTTAATTTTAATTTAGAGGGTGGTTCCAGACAGTACCAATGTAAATACACGAATTTTTATATATTTTGTTTTTGCAATTTATGATATTTTGCTGTTTAATTAAACACCCATATGCATTGAAACAAAAAGCTTGCGTTTGGGATATGTCAACAACTGACACTTGTAAAATACACAAAAAGTATTTCGTCAGTGAACTGTACATATATCTTGTTCTGAATATCAACAATCTGAATTAAATAAAACGATTTAGATGACACTTGGACATGCAAAAACATAGATTCATATGTATGGACTGTGAGACATTTTTGGTGAAAGGGTGTTACTATTTACGACAACATTATACTAATCTGCGGATTTGATTAATTGTTTCAGGTCAAGTCTATGTGAACTGATTTAGTGAAAGGATTAAAACTTTTCAAGGTAAGATTATATACATCTCTGTAATATTGTGCATTTTTATAAATTAAAAATGTATCGAAAGAAAATCCAGTTTATCTTCAACGTTTCTGTTTGATCACAACTTAATCAGGCATTATCAAAAAAATAATTTGAAAAAAAAGTTTTTAACCTGTCTGTCTGATCGCAAACCAAATTCTCAATAAAATTACAAATTCAAAATTCCTTAACGGCTCGATTATGACCATTCCTGTACTAGAACGGTAAATGCCCTTGACCTATGTCAATTGTTCATAATTTAAATCGCCATGAGCTAAATTTCATTTTGAAAAATACTCTTTAATAGGCGTAAATGTCCCAAGCTATGAACACCTACGACATATAATCTCTGACTACCAGACTCATCAAAGTTGATAATATGTATATAAACGTCAGCGAATCCTTTGTCTGATATCTAGACTGTGTTTTAAAACCGTTTTAAGTATGACAGCGCCACATATAACGACAGAAGGGAATAAACATGTTTATTGCTATGTTTTCATGTACACTGTCAGAGTAACTGTCCCCGTAGTTAGTTTGTTGCTATACTGATTTGTTTTCGGAAATGATTGCCAAACGATTCGTAATGACTCAAATCAAGATACAAAATTGGGATGAATCTACAAATAAGTTTTGTTTCTAAACAATGAGAAAGGCGTAATTTAGAACCATCAACCACGGTTTGTTAAGTAGATTCACGCTAAAATGGATTTATAAATTGGTTTCTCACCGATTTCCGTAAGCAAATTAAATGAATTTCATCACTTGAACTGTGGTCCGCTATTCGGGAAAAAAGAACCGGAAGTATCGGTGACAAAATTGAAATAAATAGTCGTATTCACACCTGTTATCTCAATATTGCAATTTTGAATCTATTCTTCAAAAGGCAAACAGTAATTTTTAGCATCTCCAAGTTTTATTCAGAATAAGTGTACAATGTACAGTTAGTGTATATACTGCTGCATGTTTATTGGTCCTTCGCAATATTTTTTATATTCAAATTGGTTACTCGCAATTATCTCGGTATATATATTATAATGTAAAAAGTGGCTAATTAGGCAAACACTCAAAAATCATTTGCCTACGCTCTACATAGCCGAATTTCTAAGCTTATATGGAATAGATATAGAGTATGTCATCAGTGAGACCGTTCAAGAGACATGACATCGGCAGTTTAACCTTTTTAGATCATTCGTATTGCATCAATTCGCTAATTTGTTATTTTGCGAATTCGACTGTGACTGTAGTAAGTCAAAACTGACCGAAATATGTAATCGACATTTAGAATCGGTCGACGCTAGTTTCAAACTCCATATTTCTGACAGGAGACAATTACCGATGTTTCTTGAAGGTTATCACAATGTGATTTGTAATTATTGTCAGTAATAACAAGAACCACTCTCATATGATGAATACTTGTCCGATATATACCCATAATTTAATTTGACATTTCTCTCTGCTCTTTGTTTTGTTTCACTTTGCTGGCGTACGAGGATTATTATCGCAATTTGACGAGGACATTAGAGAATTTTTTGTTCGTTTGTTATTGTGTAATTGCACTCAGGTATGACTTGAGACAGTTAAACAAAGAACGAGAACAGTTTCTTTCTTTTTTGGTTGATAACATCATGGTTATAAATAAGATTGATTTGTTTGCGATGATTTTCCGCTCAGTGCATCGCCCTAACAGTTGCTGAAAGTTCTGAAATTTCAGATAGATTTCATAGCCTTCATAGATCTTAACAAACATAGAAGTAGCCCATTCATTTATACTGAATGCAATTCTTTTTTCTCGATGAACAATACGCTAGTATGAACGTAAATTTGTTTCACACCTGAATGTCATTTTTTGAGGTGGTGGAAAATTTTACACACCTTACAATGTCTAAGTTAGTAGTAGTTTGGGTTAGTTATCATGGTAACAATTATGAATGATTTTCATACACATTTTGATCATTATTGTGTGTGGTTAACATTAATTTGTATATTGAACATCTTGCAATATATCAATGCCAAACGTCACCATTATGCACGCACTTCCCTTTTCGTACCCTACTGCAAGTTTGCATCGTCTATGATTCTTGCTATTATTATTTATATAACAGAACCATTCTCTTAAATTTACTTTATTACGTCATTGTTTTCTACATATGGATCCTGATATGCTGTATGTACTCATTCAACCTACCGTACTATGTTGATAAATTTTAACTGCGTAGGAAAGTATACCTCGTTGCCTGGCATGCGTCAGGCATATCGAGCATTAACGGAAACCCACGTGACCCAGTAGTTAGATCGTGAGATTAGCTGTTATTATTGAATGTTCTGTCTTATTTTCTTTAAATGCCACTAAAATAATTCATATTATGGAGTAAAATTAATCTCATTTTGAACCTTATATACACTATTAAGTGCTGTCGTTATTGCTCCAAAATACTTTCTTATTTAATATTGGATTTGTCAGCGTTATTATGTATGCGCTTTTCTCTACGTACTGTTTGGCTTATGGTTATATTGTACTAATTGCGGGATGTTCGAGTTCATATAATCAGCGCAACGTATGTCATGAGATCAGGATGCACATATATTATGGAGTACCCAACTATCGTAACTATACAGACATAACAAAGACAGACATTACATAAATTATGAAAGTTGTACTAAATTCACAAAATAAATTGCCAGAAAATACCGTGGTCAGGATAAGGACATAATCCATTCTATTTACAAACTTTAAGATGTTATATCGGATATTAGATGCAACGTAAAATGTAGATTGTTTTGGCATGTGAAAGTAGATATGCTAGTAGAATGTTTTAATTAGTGAATTCGGGAAACGCATAATGGCATGATAATTAAATGTACTTCCGTTTCATTACAAGTAGTTATTCGTAAGTACATTCGTAATGTGATTAGTGGGATATATCCTCGCTGAATATCTAGTCGTAATAAGATAAGCATTCAAGGCTTCATATGCGTGATTTATTACAAGGAGGTTGCTTACATAATTTAATTTTGTGTAGCAGTTCATTCAATTTGTATACTGGTAAAGTAAACCTAATTATGCAAACAGCATTATTTGCTTTCAATGGATTGCGTTGATTCTGTGAAAATAACAGTGACAAATAACAGTAAAATTATCATTTTGTTAGTTCAACTGTTCTTGAACTGTTTACATTATCTTTAAGAAAAAGAAACACTACGTCTATAGCACCCGGCTTCAAAATTGTCTCGCCGTGACATTTTAATTCCATTGTAAGTAAAACAGTGCCCTGGTGCCAAGCAGATAAATCCGCAAATAAGTGTACAAAATATAAAGATAAGAACTGTATTTAATGTGTCTACGGTCGTTATAATTTGTGGATTGTGTGAATGTACTTAGGTTTGCGTTTAGTTTTATTTCCACTACCTACTTACTGTACGTTCGATATTGTGCTGGCTGATATAGCAAACGAATTTGCCAGAATAGTTCCGGAGACAGACGACTAAATATTATCTGCCAATTACTTAATTACAAAATGATTGAAACAATATATAAAGTGTCAAAGTAAGGCATTTTAGAATGAACACTTAACAAAGCATAGTGTTGATGTAAGGAGAATGTGTTTATACTATCAGTGAAACAATGTACTATTATTAATACTGCAGATACTCAAACAGTATTGTTATTATAATGTTAATAATTAAGTGTTTACATAATGGCCTTGTTATTTGGCTGAAGACTTTCATATTATATAATGACGTAGACGGGGAAGTAATGCTACATACAATAATTTATATAACTTAGATCTAAAACTATATTGTGAAATGTATATGTCAAATTGTGTTAGTCGTAAGGACGTACGACGAGTAAGCATACTGGGTGTTGAAATTTAGGGAGTCAACTGCAATATATTCTTTCATTTTATTTTCTTCCAATGTGTGATCATAAAATCGCATTTTTTGCTTGACCAATCTAATTCATTTATATACGAATCTGGAGGTATTCATCTAGAACACAAAATCACATAACGTCGATTTATTACCTTTCAAATCCCTTAAAGCTATTGCGGGACTAACGAAGTAAAATATATAATATAACGTTGTTTAAACCATGGTAGTGTACAGTGTATGAATACCGAGAAAAGCTGTATCGGAGGGCGAAACATACTCAAGTGTTCACAAATGGCGCTTTTGATTGTAATATAAGTTATATGTCCCTTCAATTCATTTGCTGTCAATTTGGAGAGACGCACATGTTTCTATTTCAAATAGGCGTGTTGCACTAAAATAGTAATTCTAGAATGTTGAAACATACTGCCATAGAGTGTTTTCATAAAACTAACGTTACATTTTTGCTTGAAAGGATGTCTTGTTTATTGACTCTATATATCATTTCGATCCGCTGTGTCATATTTTGAATAAGAGTGCAATATTTATACTTCATTGCCAAAAATGCATCAATAGTTGTAGCATTCACTTTTTCATTGACAAGAGGGTGTTTTATATAGCAATATTTGCTGAATTGTTAAGGTACAAACTTTTCAGTGACAAGGTAATATTATGCAGATGGTATTCGCTACCTAGTTATGGAGGTTTGATAATTCATTAACAACGCAAATGACTGTATGTAATAGATATAATTGTTTGGCAAACTGCATACATGTAGACAAGACTGCCTGTTAAAAATAACCCCTTGAAATATCAAAGATACGTAAATGGTATATTTTGCAACGCAGCAGTACAAAAATGAGTAAAAACCAACTAGCACAATATAAACGAAGTCCCGAAATAATATGCGAGTGTATGGTGACGATGGTCAGATGTGGTCAGACACTCTTAATTCAGTTCATTGCAAATGTGAGCTTCTAATTTTTTATACAGATTTGGGAAAATCGGACATGGAAGGCAGCACTTATCCTCATTAGTCGGCGACCATTGAGTATAAAAATATCACTCACTACAAATACAAGTCACAATGCTGTACCCCATCCGGTATAATGCTATTATTCAACTATTATTAATTTTAATGAAGAGTTCAAAAGTTCAGTGCGCAAGTCCTCACTTCAATAGCATTTTTAAACTTTCAAGTTAATTTATCATTTCACGATAGATGTAAAAATCGTTTGAGAGTTTTTTGTTACAAAACGTAGATAAACAAATCACAATAACGTCTGCTAATCAATGAATGCGCTAGTGAAACTTCTAGCGGAGGAAGAACTAATAGTACTCGATATTAGAAGTTAAATGGCCACAAACAGTCGGAAAGAAATTAGACAATAACACTTTATCAGTGGACGGTTACAATAGTGATAAATGACTACATTAAAATAAATAAGGAAGTTCTTGATCAAAAGTTACACGCTCTAGCCAGCCCCTGAATAGCATTTAAACTTTCAAGTTCAATTATCATTTCACAATATCAATCAGGATCGTTTAAGAAATATTTAAAAGTGTATCGACCAATCTTGATTACGTCTACTTGTCACTAATTGCACAAGGGAAAATCGAGCTGAGAAAGAACTACAGTAACTCGATAATAGAAATTATTCGGAATTAGCCACAAAAAGTACATTCATTATTTTACAAACGACTTTAGATCGTATTTAAACTAACTTACAATAACGATTCAGTAATTATCGAGTAATTAGTTGTGCAGTATCCGAAGAATAACACAAACATTACAATTATCTGATTAACCATCAACTACTCTACCAATTATAGTGGTTTTACAGAATCCTACTTTTGTCGTTTTCAATTTTGTGTGCTTCTGAGAATTCCATTCAGTTTAATTGATCATCTACATGAGCTTATGAATGTAGAATTCGCTCCAGAAAAGAGCGCAAAGAAATGGGTATACTCGTTACGTTCTGTCTTTGTATGCTTGTAAAAATAACATGTTCAATAAATAAATTTGTTTTCTTACAAACATTATCCACAATATCGTCCCGTAACATCATTAGTTCTTTTGAAACATGAGTGTTGTTGAATCTGGGTGCACATCAGTTGATGCATTTGTCCAAGTCACGGAAATGTCAAATTTGACAATAAGGACATAACCATAATCATATTCATTACAATGCAATGGGGTTTATTATGCAATGTCGAATGTGTAACTTTATCTCCTAGATTATATTACAAGAACAGTCGTTCACTTGTCAAGGACATGTCTTAAGGACGCAGACGCTTCTGTATTATTTGAAATGTTGTACATTTTTGTATTGTATAAAATTAATAATTTTCTGTCGTATGGGGCTGTAGGTAGGACATAAATACTTTACTGCAATAAATCACTGGCTTAGGATGACCAAGATCAGCATCACAAGACGTATAAGCCTTTTGTCCTGCAATTCATAACATGGCGTGTTGACCAAACTCAAGTTGAAACAGTTTGCTTTACAAAAAGTAGAGTGATATTCGACATTCCGTACCATCAGACGTTGTATACACTGAGAACAAGGACTGGACACAACCGACCATTATAGAAACATGAATATTCCAAAAACATGAAAACATATTTAGCCTCTATTTCTATAAGTTCGTGCACACCTACAAGTTAGTGCATTTCAGTAAAACGTTGATTACTCTGCTAAAACTCTCATTTTCGTGTCCAAACTCATTTTAAATCATTTAGAAGACATTTAGCCAGCCGAATAAGGCAAACAATTTTTTTAAAAACAGGGTTTGTAACGTCCGTGGCGAGTTTTGTCCGAGCACCGATTTTTTTGTTTACATATTCACCGCTTCCAGTCGCGAAAACCTGAGACATTTGTTTTTCTTATTTTTTTCAATAGATGCGATATATTAGCTTCTGACCTATTGACAATAGATCAAACTTAATTTTATGCGATTTTTTATTGGCAAAATATTTCACGTGCTCTTATGGTGACGTCATCAATTTATGTGCACGAACTCACAGGTCACAATGTTTATTTCACGACTGCAGACTGCATGTAGCATTGACGCTGATTTTGCCATTTTTAGCAGTTTGACATTCAATTTGTGTTTGGATTTTGTTTAAAGATAGATAATTGATGTTGTTGAGCATAAAGATGGTTCCAATTAAATTGTTTTTGTGCAGATGTGCCCATTTGAAATTTTAGGTGCACGAAATTACAGGTGTAGTGGCTACATCTTTTGTATTCTTACCTTCTGATAGAAAACATTGTTAATTATTATATGTTTCAATTGCTGGCTGTCACGTTAACAACTATAACAGTATGATTCTACTTATTCAGACTTTCTATAACGTTAAGTCTGCCAATGGCTGTCATTGTGGAAATTATTTTGAGTAGATTCGTGTAATCGCCTTTGCTATTGACACTACACTAGAACAAGCAGACGTCTTTTACATATTTATTGGAAACATTTGTGTATACATTGAACATGGCGAATCGTGCCACATACGAGGGGCATTCAAAAAATACGTAGACAAATCAATTTGCTAGCTTATTTTTTCAGATAAATCAATAATTATTTAGTTTTGCGTATCACCACATTCATTTGTCAAAATCCTAAAGTTTCATAGAAATTTGACCGACGGTTAAGTGAGGATCCTGTTTTATGCATTGCGCCTATTGTGACCACGGGGCAAGTCCAGACGTCGTTGCTGACGTCATAGGTTTCGGTAACCTCACAACCTCTTCTAAATTCTCAGAATGATACTCATTGTACAACTCTGTCACCAACCATTCTGTATAATGATCAATTTACAACGGCGGATTAAATTTACAAAAAAAAAACAAATAGCATACATTATTCCATGTGTTGTTTAGAATTCCAAACTCACGTACCCACATCGCACCAATATCAAAGTCGGGACGTCCAAAAATTGGAAATTTGGACTGTAGGGGTCATGTTTAAGATGATTAAGTCAAGGGATATATACAAAACCGGCACTGTATGTTTTACACGATGTTCCGGCACTACATCTAGGTGAAATATCCAATGTTCGGCCTCAATTCAAGTAAGTTTGTGTGTTTATATCAAGCGCAACACATAATTTCACGATTAGGCGTGGTCCATTGTTTAACGTGACGTCGGGTTTTCTTTCTGCTATTAAGAGTGACTTTGTATGATAACCATTATCTCTGTAACGGTGTTAAATATGACATAATTATTTGAAACACAGAACTACATAGTTTTAAACGATACACACATAAATTCTTGAAAGGTTTCGCAACCGTTAAAGGTAAGTGATTGGGCGAAGAAATCAACACCAATTTCTATGGGATAAATCGACGGGTTGCCCCGTGTGTTCAATTTCACGTTGCTATAACTACCATATTTTCGAATGTAACATATATTTTTCGTGATAAAAATACGCACTGAATTCATAACCGGTAGAACCCGATTTCTACCAATTTAATGAAAATCGGATGATAAATAGTAACACAATCGAGGTTGTCTACGTATTTTTTGAATGGCCCTCGTATGTCACCAATGTCGTGCTATCACTAATTCCAACATCGAAATAAAAGTCAGAACCACAAAGGCCCATTATCAAGTTAATTAAGAACATCTTTAGGATTTTTTTAGGAAACTGTTAACAGGCTCTGGAGAGAAATATATCTGAAGATTGTGATCCCTGATGTGTAGCATTAAGACGGATTTATCTGTCATTAGATTTTACAGACGTCATGCAATTCTATATCACAAATAATTTGTGATGCAACTCTTTGAAATTGATAAATCAAACAATCTCTAATGATTAACTCTGGTAAAAATGTATATATTTGTTGTAAGATCAAATACATTATTTGTGTACAGAAACAATATTTGAACGTAACATAGTGTCTGTAACTATAACCTGAGTAAAGCGATTTGGGTCTTGGAAATAATATGTTTATTCACGATATGCTAGGCCAAGGACAACTGAAACAAACATACTTCAGAAACAACCATCTGTATGCATATGCTTTCAATGAGTTTTAACTTTTAGATCAGCCGTTTGATTCACTAGAGGAAAGTTATAACACGACATTTCCTGTCCTTCGTAGTTACTCACATACAATATGGCCTTTGATCCTTCATAACATAGTGTCCATGGTACTTTTAGTCCATTTCTTCTTGTCAGAATCACGCTTTTCTTTTCACAATGTTCTGTAATGTGATGAATACAGTGACTATCACGACTAGAAACAAGCAGACTACCATCATCTAATACCTGCACGCTTTCTGGGTGAAGTAAATCGCCATCTCTATACGTACTCATAATTTCGCCAGTATGTGACAGTCTTGTAATAGAACTATTCCTATGATCGGATACGTACACACTCTTCCCTGATAATGAAAATGTTATATAATATGGCATATTTAGGATGTCTGTTTCTCCTTTATTTGGACGTATTCTGTGAATGACTTGACCACTGAGAGTGACTATTTCGACCTTCTCCGGACACAAGTATGTTAAACCCAGAAGGTCATTCCTTTGCGATATTCCAAAACAATGACCTTTAACTTTTATTCGTCTTGTTAACGCGAGTCCATTAAGTGTGGTCATCACCTGTATTCGTTGTATCTCAGGTCAAGTGACAGCTATTTCATGTTTAGATACGACACATACATCGAATCGATCGGACTCTTACTCTACACTTGACATAACGCGTTGGGTAAGAGTGTCAATTATCTTTACACGGAAGTTGCGCCCGTCAACCAAAACCAAATGTGCATCAGAAAAAGCAACCATACCAGTAATCCATGGTTCTTTATTATCTTCTGGCTCTTTTACTGGAAATGTTATTGGATTGTTCAATTTCCCCGATAGTTCTAAATCCACTTTAAAGTTTATTGGTTCAGGTTTTTCCAGTGATTTATCTGATACGATCACAGGATCAAATGGCACGTGTTTCTTTTCTTTGAACCAATCATAATTTTTCTCATATAAAGCACTGCCATTCTGAGGAGAAACTTTGCAATTCGGGTACCCGTGCAGTTGGAAACATTTTTGACATAAATACCTATTACATGTATCACATAACTTAAGCGCTTGGTGGAAAATACCGCTAAGAAAACATAAGTCACAAAACACTGTAACGGTTTTAGATTCCTTTTGTTTAGAATCTTCCTCTTTACTGTCATTGTCTTTTATCTCCTTAATATACTGATTAGGGACGTCAAATAGAGAAACTGATGTGCGTTGATGACCGGTACTTTCTTCAGGTAGATCATATTTACTCCACACTAAACCCATATTCGTTTGTAAAGTTTAGTCTTCTTTTGTCTTCAAACGTGTGTTCTACATTATAAAATCACAATATATATTTGTTAGTGTGACTTATTTCGCATATTCCTTGTTTGCTGTTCCGGACCATAAATTAATTTATGTTATTATAGTGAATATAATCTGAAAGGAAGAGATATTGGTATAAAGTACTCGAAACATGATCTTCTTATTGTCGTGTTTATGAACTGTTTCGTTTCAGTTCAATAGATCAACGTTTTAATTTGCCGTTTGCTCGTATTGTCACAGATCATGTACATTTATGAGAACAATACACACGCATTTATCTTAAATCGCTTAAATTTGAAATGAAGAGATCTAAATGTGGTTATTGAACAGTAATTTAAAAAGAAATGGTGTCTTTTTCTATCTTAAACATATATCAATTTCTATAAAAGAAAGTCTTTACCTTTGATATATTAATAAAAAGTATACTACAGCTGTTAAACTCTTTTAAAGGATTTTACGTCGTTAAAAAACGAAACCATATACATTTACCCTGATAACCTTGCTATATCTGCATGTGCATGTGTCGTGAATCCTTAAGATGACCTATGCCCGTTAAGACTTTTTTATTTTATTCAAAACTTTTAAAATCCCATTTGCTAAAACTGCATTAAGTAAATTTATTTAAATGTAAATGCAGCTTAATATATCTCATACGTCGCATTTTGTACATAAATAAGATAACACTTTTATTTTGATGTTTTACAGTGCATGTATTTTACTAGATTTTTTTAACCGGTGTTCTAGTATATTTAAAACCTACCAATGATTTTGTATACATTTTTCTTGATGATTCTTATCAGTGATGGTTTAATAAAGAACCCAAGATGAAAGTAAGTCAGTGCAAAATGTTACTTGTCAGTGTATAATTAGTTATGTTCATTATAGCATTTGGAAATATATGTTAAGTTAACTTTGCGTTCACTAGACGTTAGCTGTATACATGTATACAGGAAAAAATAAAATGATATATTAAAAGTAACAGCTTCATTTTCGAAACGCATACATTGCAGAAAGCTATACAGCGTGCATAATATTCAAGTGCTGCAAATAACCGCTTATAGTAAGTACGTGTATCTAAGACAACATGTACTTAAATTGACAACTGTTTCTTGGTGTTCAGTTTGACAGGGCTAGTATAATAAAATCCGTCTGGAGATACCATATTCATTTCGGCCATGTCATAACTCTGGAAGTTTGAACAAGCGTTTCTCGTCTAGTGTATTCACCTAAGAGGCAATGCATTAATAGTCTTCTACATTATATCTGCAAAAGGATTCGATCTCATCTTACAGACTGATTAATGTAAATTCTAAAATAAACGTAAGAATAATAGACGTGTGCGTTTTTCTATAATAATGATGTTGATCAATCCTTGTGTATAATGTGATGCAAAAGGATTTTGATTATAAGTTATAAATAATGACAATTACGGAAATTGAGCTAATTAAATGTCTATCAGAACACCAAAAACAGTTCTTCCTGCAGTCGGATACGCAATACGTTATCTCTAATGATACTGATTCATAACATACGATGTCAGAGCGTTATTATTATCCTGATATATATCGTATCATTAATACAGAAGTAACATTCAAGCATGCAATGGGATGACGAAGTATTTTTAAGAAGTTCGATGAACCACGACTGATCATATCTCGACAATATTATACTCTGTTATAAAAATCTTTATTCAATAGTAAAATAATTTCGCATTGTAGTGTTATAACAAATTTCAGGATATGCCCACACAGACATCTTAATTATATCAAAGTTATTGATGGTTTTGTAGCTGTGTAATTGCACTTCAATGCAATTTAATCCTTAATTTGTTCCATGTTTTGGTTTCCAATAGTTTGTCTCGCTAGTATCTAATTTTATTCATGCAATCCATACAAGACAAATTAAAGTTCGGAGTCAGAAGATTCTTCTTTAATTCTCTGAAATCAGAAAAGAAAATTGTGCCGGGTCGGAGTCAATGTTAAACATATTTAATGCTTAGATACATGTTACTAGTGTTGTGCGTGCCGTGCATTAGGTGAACCGTTTTATTGGTATTAAATGTTGGATATCGACTATGTGATATATACGGCATGTGTGATGTTTATCACTCATATTGTTATAGGTAGTGCTGGTGATAGTATTGAATATGACAGTGAACGTTTTAGTGATAAATAAAGGAAGATTTACTTTTAAATGAATAGATTATCTCATAAAAAGACTGACTTTGTTGTTTTCCTGAGAATGTTTTTCAAGACTGTGCAAATGTAACTGATCGTATTATTATAAATTTAGTAAGCATGTATTATAGCGGGTTTTAGCTTTGGTTAACTTTAGATATATATTTAAATGAAGTATTCGTGTTAGTGCTATTTTTAACAACTCATAATTAGAATATTTCAAAACTCTATATATGGATATTGTTCACTTGGTTCTTATGTTCGCACACACGGTAACTTACATATTTGGTCGGCATTTACAATAATTGTCTCGATATTGCACTAAACATATATCTTCTCCAGAATGGCAAACACAGCTTAAAGAACACTTCAGAAAATCGCTTAATGAAAGAAGTGTATTTCTCATAGTATTTAAAACATACAGGTATTTATTGTATCTAAATCGAACTGTGGAATATCGCCTTTGATTTGCCTGATATCGTTTTTAAACGATACAGATTGCAACTTTTGACTGTTAGATCAATAATATATTTGCCTGGAATCATTGTACTATTTATGACTTTCTGTGCTGAATTGTTATGATAAGTGTTGGTTTCAAGTCGGATATTCATGTATATGAACTGAATAAGTGACGGATTTAGTCCTCTCAAGGTATGCTTATATTCTATTACAGAATTTAGCAAACAAAAACTGATAATATTTGTATTTATTTTCGTCGTTACACATTTAAGTGTTTTATTATTTAGTGTGTTCTGTTAAATGCCTTATGTATAAACAAAAATTGTCTAATTTCAACACTCCACAATCGACTGGCCGCATGTTTTCAGACTGCTTTGATGGAATGTATGTATTAGAAATAATTTTGCAAAGTCCTGAATTCAAAAATCGAACGCTTCGAAAATGCATTGTTTAACATTTGTATTCATTACATATATTAGTGCTACCACCGTGCTGACGTTTACGTGACATAGTTTGTTAATTAATATCTAAAGCAATTTTGTAAATCCTTGCTTGCAGCGAGTAAGTTATCTTCCAAAGATGTGGGTAATAAGCTGCACGGGTACTTAAATATAGATGCATACGAATGGTACATAAATAAAAATGTACTACTGCATTCGGATTCGCCAAATTATATCGTATGTTATTATAAACAGCTATGTTTAGTATGAACTAATTATAAAGCAAGTGGGTAATATTATAAAGATTTAATACACTTGTTACTAAATATAGTAACAAATATGAGCCAATTTCAGGCTGATTATGACCATCACGTGATTGATTATCGCCTATCGGCCCGGTCCGCAATCTCATAATCGTAATCGGCCCGCTGAACGGACGCACGTTACGTTATCCGGGTAAACATGACGTCACGTCGGAGTCATAATGACGTCACGTTGGAGCTAAAATGACGTTACGTTGAAATTGCTTTGACACTTTTATGAATATGCAAGATTTTCATCATAAATGACTGTAGATCTCCATGGAATTTACTAAACGTGAGTTGTTGTTACTCCCATTGAGTTTTTGAATTGAACAATTGTATTAAAGATTTTAATACACTTCAGAGCCTGGCCGGAAGTTGATAATCGACCCGGCATTAATAATCACCCTCGGGCTAAAGCCCTCGCGGTGATTATTAATTTTCCGGGCCGATTATCGCCTTCCGGCCCGGCCATGTCGTGTATTAACCTCTTAGTAACACATGGTACATAATAAGATATTCTTGACTTGTACAACAATAATTGTAATAGGTGAACTTAACATTATCAATCGCCCTGGAATTGCGTTTTTCTAATAATCTTGATTCTTACTGTTGTGACATGATGGTCTGTTATATTAACGATCATAACAGTTAGTGACTCCCTTATGTGTTGGAAGGACAGTCGCAGCTTGTAACATTTGTCAACAACGGAGTTTTACGCAATGTTCTCGATCCAGCATTTCACAATAATGAAATCGCACAAACCAAGCCCTACCGAGGACAACCAATATGATCAGTCATGTTGAGTTAATAGAAGAAAATGTAATTTGTATGCTTTTGGCGATATAATAATGTTATTCTGTGATTAAATTACCTGAGATAATTCCAGTTGATACATTTCGGCCGGAGTATAATGCTTCAGTAAAATTTCTGTTCAGTGATGCATGCTTTACCTGACCGATTATTTCATTACAGTACCGATATAGATTCTAGGTTGCCTGAAAATTATCCTATAAATTATTCTTAATTTGTATTCAATTAACCTAGTGTTGTTTGCCGACTTGCTACAACGTGCGATATAAGAATTATAAGAATTGTGATAAAATGACAATTTGAAATATATCTTTATGTCGCATTGTTATACCAAAATAATCAAAATGCTGTATTGTTTTAAATTTAGACGATGGCTTTTATTGTATTGAATTAATTAGAACTCATGATCTCATATCATGGATTCAAAAGACTATTCCTTCGTACAAAGCAAGCATAACGAATCTGAATCGGTCGTTATAATGATATTTATTATAAGGAAACTATAACAATAATGTTGCGGGACGATATAATCTCATCAAAGTGATACATGTTGGTAGTCTTGCAAAATTCGTGATATTTACATACGAGCGTATCTATGAATAAGTACATAAAAGTTTATCTGATATTACTTGTATAAAAGAGACTTTGCCAAACCAATACAATGTATCAGATCACATCTACATTAAGAAATATTAACTTCCCCTTGCCAAACTATGGTCTGTCTGGTTCGTATTTTGATATATATTTGGCATTGTTAGCTAACAATGTGTATGACTGTGCAGGAACGTAGGAATTATTTTAGTTAATTCATAAAATGTAAAATGTCAAAGTTTTAAGTCATTTTTCAGCTTACATTTTTTAGAAGTAGTTATTTTTATCATAAGTATGATTTATCAATGTTAGACGGAAATTTCCTATATACAATAATTTACCCACACTGTTTATCAATCATTTGTTGTTGAATGCTTGGATTCGAATGTTTCAAGATAATAATACATAAATGAAAGTGGCAGCGTTGTGTGTTTTATGTTTTTGCATCAATCAACAAGTTTGAACTCTACGTTCGATACACAAAATGTCGCTCCGAGAGGCGCTAGTCAAACCTACATAATCTGACAACAACTAGTTGCAGTATTTCTTGAAGGTCATCACAATGTGATGTGTAATTATTGTCAGCATAGCAGGAACTACCCTGATGTGATGATTACTTGTCTGTTTTATACCCACCATTTAACTTGACATTTCTCTATGTTTTGTTTCACATTGCTGTCATTCGAGCATTATTTAACAAGGCCGCTCTAGGATGTATGGGTCGTTAATTATGGTGTAATTGCTACTCATGTATGTCTTGAGAAAGTTAAAAAGAAACGAGGATATTTTCGTTCTCTTTTATGATCGTATGATGGTTATAAAAAGAATAATTTGCGATGACTGTCCGCTCTGCATATTACCTAACTTATAATTAGTGTATTGACAGCTCAGAAAGATTTTATAGCCTCGACAGGTCTTGACAAAACTAGAAACAGCTCATTGTTTTGCCTAGCACAGAAATCAGTTACATAACAACACGGCTACAAATGTATACGGAACACTCCCAAAACATAAGCCAAAGACACAGAAACAATTAAAAGTCCAAGTCACCGCCGAAAAATACAGGAAAGAAATTCGAGAATTTGTCAAATGTTTAGTCCGTTCTTATACATAACATGAATACATATTGCGCCCTGTCCTGAACAAATCATTTGCTTCTGTGATACAATATGGTTCAATTCAAACACATTGTATGACATGGGATCAGGATGCACATATATTATGCAATACCCATGTATAATAACAATATAAACATAACAAAGACATTAAATGAATTATGGAAGTTGTACTAAATTCACAAAATAATTTGGCAGAAAATACCATTGTCGAGATAATGACATAATCAATGTTATTTACAAAGATGATATTTCGGATTTTAGATGCAACGTAGAAATGTAGAATGTTTTTGATATGTGGAAGTACATCTGCGTTTATTAGGTACTTCAGGCAACACATAAGTACGCGATGATTACAGCAGTTTTATTAGACGTTGTTATGTCTTAGGTGTAAATTACATTATATATTGGCAATGTTATTGGTAGTTTATATCCTCGTTTACTGTCTGGTCGTAATTAGACTAACATCCGTACAAATGTAGTTTTAGAATGAATAACATTATGCTTATTGTAATAGTTCACAAAATACACAACATAATACGATAATGTTCCGGTTTGCTTAGGATTCTTCAATACTACCTATATATTGTCCTACATTTTGTGGATCCTGAGAAAGATGTGATTAAAAGACTGAAACATTGTAACTGTATTGAAGGTGATATATTCCCGCAATTTTTACTAATCCAATTAGTGAATTCATAGTATTAAGTACAATATCACCAACTGCATTGTACATGTATATTTGGTACATGTATGGGCTTTTCGATCTATGTACAAACAGTCAGATGCTACATCACTGTATACATAGAAATTGTAACATACATTTTGTATAAACTCAATATTCAACAATAGAACCATAAACTACAATGTGGGAAAGACGTATTATGTAACTAGTTGTAATCAAATGTTTTCACTTACCTTGCATCATCTATCGTCATTTCCAGATCTACTAAAACCCGTGACGACTTCAATACCCGTGACGGTATTATCACGGGTTGTCATGGGTTTTGTTCTCATGCTTTCACGGGTTTTGTCAATATCGTCACGGGTATGTATCATTTCGTCACGGGTTATATTCAATAGTATCATTGATTTGCTATATTTGTCCGTGTTCTGTCACGGATTATTACGGCAATTTTAAAGAACGTATTGAGTTTTAAACAACAAACACCAGAAACGTCACGGTGACGTTAGCGCCATAGCAACATAGAAATTAACGTCGGCGAACTTATCTTTACTTACTAAATTAAAAATATTCATAGTCTAGATCTGCAATGTAGATTGTAATGCAATTTTCAGCAGAAGCGATCTTAGAAAATTTAAGATACTCGGAAGCGGAACCGGCACTGTGGTATCTTTCTTGCCATTTCGCCCTTCATGAGGAGAGATATTCCTATTCAAGGACGAAGGGGTAAAGTCGCAAGACTGGAGAGCCGACGGGCATCGTTGGATTAATCGAGTAACTGTTAGATTACCAAGTTAATGTCCACCTTAATCGCTTGGTTTGCATACTTAATAATAAATACGGGAACGGGGTACATAATACCGAACATACTCACAGCTAAAGTATAGAATAACTTTGAAACGCGACTACAGTTCTGTATTACTTGCATGTAGTAAACGAAAAAGATGTCGATGAAACACAAATAATTTCTCCCCAACTATCTCCGACAGATATCGCGCGGACGTATGAAGCAGTGTTATGCAAACTTTATCAATTTCCAAAAGAAATCCACGTCTTTTGTCTACAGGTTAGCCGCTTCATACAGGTTATCGTTATAAAACCAAACGTCGATGCCAAATACCTTCGAATATTCTGGGATGCAATCCCAAAACATGGAACTAGGTCCCGGGAGGTTGTCGAACAATTCTCGAAAAATTCTAGATATTCCCGATAGTCTACGATATTTTAGCGAACTAGCTCACTCGAGAAAGTGTCTTGGATGCACCCTTAAAAGCACCCCGCAAATTCCTCAATCAACCTCGAGGCAGTCGGTTTTCCGCATTAGGAACCATCGATGTTACAAAATGGTTTACGACTTCCTCAATGTTCTATTAATCCACCCGTTATCTGTGAATTCTGAAGTATCATCAAAGAAAAACATAAAACCTAGTCTAAATTATCACATGAAATCCTTTCCAATCACTTATAAAAATGAGGTATTGTGGTTTTGAAAATGAGAATATTATTTTGTGTACATGTACATAGTGAATATCACCAACGATAAAAATGCAAATAAGGTTGCAAACATTTAATCACTACAATTAACTTAAATTTTAACTTAAAAAGTACACTTAATGTATCTACGGTCGTTATACTAGTGTTGCTTGTGTGAATGTACTTATGTTTACTTATGTCTACTACTTAAGTTCGATATTGTGCTGGCGGATAAAGCAAGCAACACTGCCAGATTATTTCCGGAGGTAGCAAACCAAATACTTATCTGTCAATTATTTAATAACAACACGATTCAAACAATATGTATAGTATCAAGTAATGAGATCGTTTGGTGTGAGCACTTAACAAAGCATATTGTTGACTTTAAGATAATGTGTTTATATTTTTTTATACTATCAGAGAAAATGGCGTATTTGGAGGAGGCAATAATCAAAATACCAGTGGCAATAACTGTAGCAATATTTGGTTTTGGATCTAAAGAAATATTGATTTAGTGACCCACACAGTCAAAGAGATAAATGTTCTACTTGAACCTTCTGATTTCAAATTATGCCCGTACATTAAATAGTAGTGTATGCATATCCAGAATCACAAGCGGTTTCAAACAGTAAAAAACAGGTTTAAGGCACGATATCGTATTACCAAATGCTTTTGTTTGACAGTCATTATCCCGTGATTGTTACTCCTTTGACGCCTAAGTTATTCATAAAAACTCATAAAAAGGCAAAGTGTCTGTAAAGACTAAAGCCTGAAATTGATGACTAGCTTCAAAGCTTAAAGCTTAAATAGCATGTTCTCTATTTTAAGCGACTTAGAGTATGCAATCAAAAGCATACTATTGAATTACAACCTTCGTTTATTGCAATATGACAAAAAGGTAACGTTTTAAATTTAAGTCAAAATTTTTTCGTTTTCCACCTTGATGCTTACGACTACCAGATCTGAAATTCCAAGTGTACTACAATCAGGCACTCCAAACAAATGCACAATGTTTGCAATTTTATGACATAAATTTATATCTCAGCAACTTTTATTTTACTTTATCTTATTACATGGTGTCGTTGTTAGATGATCCTTATTTTAAAGTGTGATGCAATAAATGTATACGAGTTTTGACTGCATCATATTTCGATTAAAGTAAGTGTCCACATGCCGTTTTGGAAATATAAACGTATTTGTATTTCAAGAAGGCGTGATGTACTCATCTTTTCATACATATGGAATGCTAGAATGTTGAAATATATTGCCAAAGGGAATATTCATAAATCTAAGGTAACATTCTTGCTTTAACTGATTTATTGACATTCTACACATCATTGCGATCCAAAACACCAATAATATATTGAATAAGAGTGCCAGTTTTACAATAACCCCGTGCTATATTACTACATGTATATTTTAATGGGGCGTTCTTTGTAATTAAACAGAAAAAAACTAACAACGAATCGAATAAACACAGCATCAAGTTATATGTCTACAAGTGTATGTTATAACGAGGGTCAGATGTGAAAGAAAACTCTTAATTCAGTTTATTGCAAATGTGGGATTCCGTATTTTGGATACAAATATGGAAAAATCGGACAGGGGAGGCAGCACTTATCCTCAAAAGTCGGCGACAAATAAGCATAAAACACCACTTAGCACAAATACACGTCACAATGTTATATCATATTATTTATATGGTGATTTAATTGCATGATTTGGTATACATGTAAACTGGGATAGTACCGACCGTGCTGTTGGCAATTGGATCCTAGCATTCAATGCATAGCAAACGTAATAGAATAAGGCAATAACAATTCATGAATTACTAGTATTAAAATATGATATTTAGATTTTTTATCAACTTTAATATGGAGGTTCCAATTCAAAATATCCGTGCGCTAGCCAACAATTATTGAATACAGTAACATTTTTAAACTTTCAAATTCAATGATCATTTCACGACCGAAATCTAGATCGTTTTAGAAATCTTTGTTACACAAAGTGTATCCATCAATCACAATTAAGTCTGCTAATCACTAAAAGCGCTAGGGAAACGTCTAGTGGAGAAACAATAAATCGATATTAGACATTTTACGGAAATGGGCACAAACGGTACATTCATTATGTTAAAATAGACTTAAAATCGCATTTAAACTTAAAATAACAAGTCAATAATTATTGAGTAATTAGTTTGTACATTTGTAGCATCATCAGAATAAATCACGCAAGACTATATCTCATATACATTAACTACTCTACAATTATAGTGGATTTACAGAATCATACTGTCGTAGTTTTCGATTTTTTGCTTTTGCAAATTCCATTTAATTTAATTGATAATCAACATGAGTTTTTCAAAGTAGAATTTGTCAACAAAGCATTTGTTAAACTCGTTACGTTGGTTTTTTGAATGCTTGTAAAATCGCTTATTCGAGAAATAAATTCGTTTACTAACTCTTAACAACATCAATCCCTTTGAAACATGGGTACTAATGCGTCTTGGTGCACATCAGTTTACATATTTGTCCCATTCTCTATAAAATTGATTTGATAATAAGAACATGTTTTTAAAAATTATGGCTTTAATGGGCCTACCTAACATATGGAGCGATTTGTTTTACAAAGTATAATTATCTTACCATATAAAGTATTTATATAATATAACATTGTTGACTGTTGCTTTAAGAAATATTTATTGCAAATAGTGGTAGAACTCATGTATTTATGGGTTAGACTTGGGAACAGTATATACAGGCTTACTTTAACTTTTCTATTAGGGATATTGTTTTAACGCTCACTCTCGCGTGTTACTAAAAGAAAAACCTTTAACAAAATCCATATTATGAGAACTAACTTGTTACTGGCGTCCTTAAATTAAGTCAATCAACCTTAACCATTGACATGTAGGTGTACAATTATGATCAAGCAGTGAAGCTATGAAACAGAATTATTTGTATCAACTTTGAAATTCTCTGTCTGGGATGAAACACGCAAAATTCCGTACCATCAGACGTTGTATGCACTGAACACAAGGAAAGGATACAAAAGACATAACTTGAAAACAAATTTATATCATTGCATTTCCTTCGTCTGACCCTCTAATAGAAAGAAGGATAATTTGTTCTATCTGACAGCTGATTGCTGTCACGTAAATATCGGTAACAATATAAAGTATTCTCATTCAGTCTTCATATTACGTTTGGTTAGCCAATGAGTGTCAATTGAAGCAATTATTGCGAGTAAACTCCCTTTTTACATTGATGCTAGACGATGCAGCGGTCTATTTTATATTTATTGGAAACAATTTGGTAGACAATCCAATATGGAGAATTTTACAACATATGTCACTATTGTCATGCATTTAATCGATTAAAAACCGAAAAACCGTCAAAATTCACGAAGGGTCCATTAACACGTTAAGTTTAGATCGGGATGTTATGAGGAAACTATTTGCATACACTTGAGAGATCTATTATTATAAACATCATAAAAATATAAAACAAAAATAATGAATGAAGTAATTGATGAATCAAACTAAATCTTAGATGATTAACTCTGGAAAGTAGTTGTAATAAGATCAAATATAAATAATGTGTATTTGAACAATGTATGTACTTCACATGATGTGGTTAAGTTGCGTCGTCGAAATCTTCGCGTTTTCGCCAATAGCCATGTTACATGTAGTTGCATTTTTATTATGTGTGCGTAACGCCATGTTCATTTACTAGCGTCACGACAAAACAACTACATCGAACATCTTGATACCGTCATGTACACGCGTATAAGTCGTACAAAAATAAAAAATGAAATAAATATGATACTATGATACTATTTAGTCCGTCGCCGAACAAATAGTACCTCATGTTAAAGTTTCATATACACGATTGTCAAGTACATAATACGTAATATAGTATACAAAAGTGACAATTTGATTGTATCTGTACAATGAACCAAACTATACATTCTGCATTTTATTCAACCGCTTACAATAAACTTCTTAGAAAACAAATGCCAAAATTGACAACGCCTTATTAATGCAGTGTTTGATAGAGCGAATATAATTTACATCGTCTGGAGATACCATATTCATTTTGGCCATGTCATAAGTCTAGTATATAGAACAATCGTTTATCGTCTAGTGTTATTGCCATAGTGACAATGTATTAATGGTCTTCTGTATTATATCAGCAATATATTGTCAGTTTGTGAAATAATGACGTGGTGAGAAATGAATAATGTGATAAAAAATACACGATCAATCTAGTCAGTGTTCATCATCACTAAGAAATGAGTTTAAGGAAATTGAATTCGATCTCATATTACTGAATGGTTAGTGTAGATTCTAAATTAAACGTTAGAAAGACAGATAATTGTGTGTGTAGATAATAATGGTGTTGATGAATGATCAATTCTTGTGTATAATTTGTTGCAAAAAGAAAAACGAAAACATATGATAAATAATGACAATCGTAGAAATTGTGCAAATTAAGTGTCCATCAGAAACCCAAAACACATTAACAGTTCTTCTTGCAGTCAGATGTGTAATATGCTGTATCTAATGATACTGATTTATAACATACGATGTCAGAGCATAATGATTATTCTGATATATCGCATCATTAATACAGAAAATTGCATATAATTAAAAATAATGCAAAAGGATGACGCAGTATATTTGAGAAGTTCGTCGCACAACGAATGATTACTTAGCGCGGTAAGGTGAGACAAGACCATAGAAATATATATAATCAATGATGTATGAATACTTACTGCAAACTGTTTGGTTAGTACAATCATCGTGTAACATCGATGTTGTTTAGGAGTTTATTAACTTTACAATCGTATTACAAAGTCATCAAATTAAAAAATCAGAACAATTACTATAAAAGTATATAAACTTCGAACATGTGATAGCTAGGTATTTAGATTGCCATAATATCACAATATCTGCGACGAATATATTTCAGCGGTGTCTATTTTGTTTAATACATGTACTAACACTCATTACTAGATATCGCTAGGTTTTAGATAATAGGTTCGAATCTTACTTACCAGACATATATTGTTAAAATAAATTAAGAAGTTTGTAAAAAAGCAGAACCTAGTCGTACATGTACATAGCAATGTTGTTATTTATAAGTATAGCATTCAATACAAACTTAAAGTATATTAATACACGCGCAGTTTATTGATGACTGATTTTGAATTGAAATTTGTATTTAAAATTAAACTAATTACGCATAATGTTTTTCTTACAAATCTCAGGACATGCCCACACAGACATGTTAATTATATTAAAGTTATTGATGGTTTTTGTAGCTGTGTAATTGCACTTCAATGAAATTTAATCCTTAATTTCTTCTATGTTTTTGTTTCCAATAGTTTGTCTCGCTAAAATTTAATTATTCATGAATGCATCCCTTGCAATGCAAATT
This sequence comes from Spisula subtruncata, assembly GCA_963678985.1. Classification (NCBI taxonomy): domain Eukaryota; kingdom Metazoa; phylum Mollusca; class Bivalvia; order Venerida; family Mactridae; genus Spisula; species Spisula subtruncata. The sequence continues at coordinate 25,808,257 of OY787669.1, read as the reverse complement.
GAAGTTCGGAGTCAGAAGATATACCTTTAATTCTTTACAATTCGTACAAAAACTGGTTCTGGATCGGAGTAAATGTTGAACATGTTTAATGCTAGGATACATGCTACTAGTATTGTGCAAGTCATGCTTGAGATGAACTGTTTTATTGGTATTGGATATTGGATATCGACTATGTGATATATACGACGAGTTTTGATATTTATCCATCATATTGTTATAGGTAGTGCTGGGAAACGTATCGAATCTAACAGTGCATGTTTTGTGCACATTAATGAATCTGTTCTTTTAAATTAATAAGGATTCATTTCTATCTTCAAAACGGGCAGTCTCTTGCAAAGAATGACTGTGTTTTGAATTCTTTTATACATTGTGTAAGAATATCGTGACATGTTTGGGCTCTAAATTAATACTCGATATGCATTGGAATTATAGTTAAATGTTAGTGTAATGTCAATGTGAATGTATATAAAAAGATTTTCATGGAAATCGGTTCTTTTGTTGGTGCTGTAGCCACCTTGCTAAATTGATTGACATTCAAAATAATTATTGTCTAGTTATTGTACTGTACATGTCTATTCTCATATATGACGAATACAGTTTTTAGATCAACTTAGAAAATCGTATGTAATAGTATTTTAAATATGCATGCATTATATGTGAACTGGTGTGTGGTATATCGGCCTGATATCTAATTCTCTTTACAATACGGATTTCAACTTGCTATGAGATATTAGCATGAAATGATTGTTTGTGTTGAATTGTGGATTTAATTGATGATTTCAAATCGGGCCTATGTAAACTGATTGGTTAAACGGATTATATCTTCTTAAGGTATGGTTACATTATATTGCATGATAGTGTTATTTTTATTTACTTTGATCGATTCAAGGTAAGCGTGTTTTATTTTGATAAGTATCCTCTTAAATGTGATATGTCACTTTGAGATACAAATGTAACTCTAGCCTTGTATATAAACAAACCCTAATGTCTATATTGTACGACCAACTAGTCGCATGTTCCATACTACATTAAATGTGAATACATTATGTATTAAAAGTAAGTATGCCCATGATTGAAAATAGTAACATCGAAAATGTATTATATTAGCATTTCAAATCACCATTTTAATTTATTAGTTTTATCACTGGGGACTGATTCGTGTCCGATGTATTTTGTAATTAATCTTTAAAGCAATACTGTATGTTCTTACGTGTGCTGCTTGTACTATGGAAGATGTGGGTAATAGCTACACGGGTACTTAAGTATAAATATATGAGTGATGCCTACTACAGAATTCAGCGTTAAATTTGCAATAAAGGTAACTACATTGGTTCATTCTGAATTACCAATTTATATCGTATGTTGTAATAAACAGTAATAGCGTAATGTTCAGCATAGGTTAATGAATAAGCACATGGGTAAAACAATAAAGATTTTGTGTTAAAGTACAGTTTAATGAATTATTCAGTGTAATATCATAATTGTAAAACATTTGCTGTAACAATCTTAGAACCGCCCTGGAAATGTTTTTTCTAATTGTCATATAAGTTCTTCTTTGACATAACAATGTTGCTGTTCCAAAATGTGTCGTCATGACAGTCGCAGCTTGGAGCATATGTACATGGGTAGTTTTACACAAAGTACTCGCTACAACATTTCTCAATAATGAAATCGCGTTAAACAAGCCTTACCGAGGACAACAAAACATATTGGCCAATGCAATTTGCATGCTTTTGTCGATATGATAATGTTATTCTTAGATTTAATTAATTTAGATTATTCCAGTAGAAGGCTTTCGGTCTAATTTGTATGTAATTATGTTATTGCATTTTGTTTTTGTTACAGTGCTTGCTCAAACATTCGTTATTAGAATTTTTATACTGCATATGTATGTGATACAAAAAGCAACATTCTTTTTATATTTAGAATATTTTATATTGTATTAAAGTAATAAGTAGTTAGTAACTGGTAGCTGTATGTACAAGGACGAATCATGTGTACAAAGATAGCTAGACGAGTCTGATAGACCTGTCCCTTACTTACTGAGATGTGAACAACTAGATCTATATGGACATCTGTAAATTTTGAGGAATAAAAACGAGGAAATTAATTTGGAAATAATATAAAGAGGAGAGTTTTAATCATGTGTATTGGTGGTAAATTACTCCATTGTTTTAATAGTAGTCATACATACATATGTACCTTTAAGGTAACCCCTAAGAAATGTAACGTTAAAAGATATAAAACCTCACATTCGTCTTAGTGTGCACATCTCTATTACAACGGTACTTTCATAAGAAACTACAACAACAACATTACGGGACGATATATTTATCAAAGTGATATATGCAGTAAGCTTTAGAAAATTGGTGATATTAACATATCTAGAAACAAATACATACAAGTTTATCAGAGATTATAAGTATAAAAGAGACTGTTCCAACCCAATACAATTTACAAGCTCTCATCTACATTAAGACATATTAACTTCCCGTTGCCAAACTATGGTCTGTCTGGTTCGTAGTTTGATGTATATTTGGCATTGCTAGCTAACAATGTTTCATTGTATATGCCTGCGCAGGAACAGACATTCCTGGCTCGCAGACGTTAGTGGTATATTAAATCACACAAATAAAGTTTATTTCATATAACAACAGCCTTATAGACTCATCAATAACAATCAATAACATATTGTTACGTAATTCAAATGAGCTGTACCCATACGTTTGCATGTAATTGAAATAAATATGATAAGGAATGTTATTAGTCTGAAGACGTTACGTCCGCGAACATAAAAAGGAATTATTTTATTATTGTATAAAATGGAAAATGTCAAAGGTTTGAGTCGTTTTTCAGCTTACATTTTTAAGAAGTAGTTATTTTTATCATAAGTATGATTTATCAAAGTTAGACAACAATTTATCATAAACAATATTTTACCGACGCAAAATAATCATAATTTGGTTATGAACGTTTGGATTAGAAAGTTTCTAGATCTTAATACACGGAAGTCGCTTTTAAAAACTTTATTTATCTGTTTGCATCCATCAACACGTCTTCAACATCCACTTCACAGATTTTTATATATTGATATCGTCATACTGTGATCCTCTAATTATATTTCACTTCCTTCGTCGGTATTATTTTCACATTAATCGTATAGCCTAGGGTATAAGCGTATTTTTTAACAATCATTACTATTTTTTAAGCGTTTTCAGAAAGGATTAGTTTTCGGAATCAAGCTCAAATCAATGTCCCTTAAAGGTCTGGAATTATAATACGTTACTCTGAGTATTTGTTTACAGATTGATACAAATATTATAACATTCAGTTCATTTATATTCATTCAGAATATTTATATAAGTATTTATACACTTCTATAAAACAACTGTTAAGATTTATAAATTTTGAATTGTGAATTGATTCTTATTTTGGTATATTTTGTAAACTATTTTGTACTCTGCTCTTTCTAATGAGGTCCGATTTTCTCATATCTTCTTTTTATCATTATCTTTTTTTCCAACTAGCTCACGATTTTTAGAGCAAATGAATTCAATTTCAACGTTTTCTAATACTTAAGCATTTTCATTATCTTAAGTATAGTCTCTTACCATAGAGTTAGTAACAGACCAGGCTCGTTTAGGTCATCAGAAACACAATTGATATTGACAGAGACGTTTTTCGGCCAACAATGATCATCACCTTCGCCCTGCTTTAATATAAACCTATCCTCCTCAAGTCTCTCACCCCGAGTTTCTCATTGTCAACTCTGAAGACATAAAGAAATCAAATCTAAAGTAAACTTTTGAATTTTAATGTGACACGTTCTTAACCAACCCATTACTTTCGTTTTGTAGACGATTTGTGTTTATACAAAATATTATATTTTTGGATAACCAACAAACATGTATACATGCACACTAAACCCTTTATCTATCTGCACCATTTCAAATGACTCAGTCGTCATTTCCAATGGACTCACCTTTGTGTTGTTACTTTAGGATTACATGCTCCATATAAATTAATAGAAATGAAGTGTTAATGATAAACAGTTCCTTTCTACACCATTATGTTCCTCCTAAATAACGCATTCCTTCCTTATCTATACATGGAAATCATCCGCTTAAAATATTTTAAAAGTCACACATTATCATTTTCCCAAGTAATGTATTGTTTCAGGATTAATTAAAAAGGATACATGTGGGCCCATCATTATGTTCAAGTTATGCATCAATGTCGTTTACTGTTCCCTATTAAGAGTCTACTTTCTACGTTATGTCATGAGAATTGTCGTTTATTATGCATTAGCTATAACTCACTAACATTACACAATGCTGTAACCAGATTAACTTCTCACCGTAGGAGTATTCTATCATTGGGCTTGTCAAATATAAGCCAATGCTATTTGTTTTGGTTTCTAATGGAAAGTCCACATATGTGTATAGTATATCTATGACTATAGGACTCGCTGTCAGACTTTTGACTTTGGAAGTTCAAACTTTGAATTGTAACAATTTAGTTTCGTTTTCTTGTTCAGAAGTTTGTTTTGCCATCATTGTGCTCTGTGTTTTCCTTATTTGCTTTGATGGGCGGTGTTAATTACGCGTTTTCTGCTCTGTTCGATGTTTATAATAAGTTTCCTGTATGACCACCACCAACAACAATAGTAATTTATTTATAAACCGCGGTACATGTATGGACATTAAAACTGTAAACACGAGGATGGATCTTGTTTAAATTAGACAGATGATAGCAAGAATATCAGCAGCGTATATTGGCATTGTGTCATACTTTCTGTCTGCTCTGTGTACACATTGTTATACGATACTGTCACCCACTCACGTATAACAATTCCAATACAATGCGCTTATTATGGTCTTTATTATTATGATGATGCATGGCAATAAACAAATTTTAACAGCACACACCGAACTTTGCAAAATATAGTAATAGTTAGTGTCTTATACTATCATATCACATAAATCATACAAAACAATTCCTGTCACGCCCTTTTTACCATGCTCTAACTTGCATTGAGTTAAGGAAAAGTAAAACATACATAAATAAAGTTATTATTATTATTATCATAATGTGCCTTTCATCAAATACATGAACTAGTAATGAACAAACATATCTACTAATTAACACAGGGTGTTAAACCGGTATTAGGTTCACGTCAAACAATGCAACAATTTAATCTAGTACATAATCTGTATGCAGACATGGTCGGTAGATTTGGTTCACAGATTAAGGTTAAGACACAGGCTAGACAACCAATGTCCTTCTATAATACACTGTCTGATGAGATCACAAAATTTATGTATTCCTTGGCAAATGTATTACTGTACATTGTAGTTGATTGTTGGTTTCTCTTGTAAAAATTATTTTACTGATATTTCGTTTACCAAATGTCATGGCTTTTAACTAATTGACTAGCCTTAATATGTTGGCAAGTAGTACTAAAAATAAATCACCCTCTTGGTTTGTGTGGGTACCTCAAAGGATGCACTCCATTTTGGCTTCTTCTTTTCCCTGGGCGTATTAGTCAGTATTTAACAATTCCCTGGTTCTCTATTAAAATCCCCACATCAGCTATTATTTAATTGCATGTTAATGTTTCTATGTGAATATGATTAGGTGCAATATTTATTATCTAACATTAATACTGCAATAATAGCTTTTATTGGTATCCATATCTTGCTGGCATTGTGATTATATGAGCCCAACATGATCCGAACATGCCTGTAAATTGCATTGAACGAAGCGCTAGACACGCCTGGTCAACTCAGTTGGTAAATCACAAGGTGGTTACTACAATGTACTAGCTCAAGGTAGGGTTCGTAGCTTTGGCAGGTCACGTTCTGATGTTAAAAAGATAATTGTTACATATACACTCGGTAGCAAGCTGTTTCTATAACAGTATGTATCTACTGTACTTAGTGCTATTGCCTCAGGGAATCGACCATCAGTATATGCAAGCACTTTATGGCACATGCATTATACTCTTGATTAGACGTTAGTTTTAATTTCAAACCACTTCATGCTGTTTTGTGCTATATCTGCAGAAATGTTTTTACTTGCACTAGGTATACGCCATGTAATTAGAATGCCAAAATGGAGCACTCCTTTCTCTTGATCATTCTAGTACACTCCTTAATGCAATTTGCATTTGATTAATCTAACCGCGGTACAAATTGTGGAGGTAGGTAATGTTACAGAGACTTGTTTTATACAGTCACTTATTTAGACATATGTTATATAATCTCAATACAAGCGGCGATACATAATACATCCATTGTCGTGCTGTAAATGAATTATTCGTGTACAAAACAAACAAATTGACAACAAATAAATGCATTACGTAAGCTTGTATCTTGTTACAATGATTCTACTTTATACGTCCACATCCATATAACCGTGAATGCAATGACATGATAAGATTCACTACAATATGCGCGAGTTCGATAAAGGCATTGCAGCATGCACGCTAGAGAAATATGTGTTGGAATATTTCTTCACGTAGCCCTTAGTGAAATTCACCAATAGCGTTACCAAAGTTGAGTGATACTCTCCATGTCCACTTTATTATGATTTTGTCTTAGCGGTGCTTTTTAATTCTTTCTACATGTATACGAATTGCAAATAAGTCCAGTATTAAAAATCCTAAAATTGTAGTGATATATGACGTATACCACCTAGATCTCCTTCTAAGCGAGTTTCTGTAATAAGTCAACAAAGAGATGCAGTACGTGGATATTAAACAACACATGAGCATTTGTGCTATTCATTGTTTGCTATGCAAATACGTCATGTAGTAAATCATTCTATGGTATGTCATGCAATAATGTTACAGTTTCGATTGCATTTGGGAGAATATAATGTATACTATATAACATACAAATATGCATGCACAATATACCAGTTCACAAAAATGTTTATTGTTTGCCAATATCAATATAATGGTACATTCCATCCATTGTATTCCATTGTAAGATGCAGTTTTCCGGAATAGAAGGAATCAATCGTATACAGCATGATACAAAAGTCTAACAATGCCACGTTTAATACTAGTACTATCGACACAATGTAAGAAATGCAGCAGTTACGAAAGTTGCCAATATTTTATTGGCAGAATATACGATATGTCTGCATAACAATCCTTGTTTCTAGTAATGCAAGAACGTGTATGATAACATATTTGAAGCTTTATATTTTATATTGAGCTCAGCTATAGTATTGACATCGGATTATGTGTTTAGGAACTCGGCAAAGGTCAAGATGCTGTCAGGGGTGGTAATAAACAATGATAAGTCCACTTAGTGTTCGATAAATACTGTGTATATGTCGAGAATATCATTGCAAGGTGTTAAACAGAATTCCGAGAACTTCGTATAAAAGCATACCAGTTGATCATCTTTTCTAAAAATGCAAGTGCTGTCCAAGTATAACCCCGGTGAAATTCCATACAGAATTAGTAAACATACATTCATCATTTATACGTCATTGATTGAAACGTCAATGGGGCAAGTTTCATACATCACAATTAGGAATTTTGTTTCGCTCTGATTGAATACGGCTTATATCTCATATCGAAGTGATAAAAATTGTATATTTTTACGAGCGCGTACTTATAAAAGTTACGGGATTTTATAGTGTTTAGTTTTACGACGAATCAAAGTATTCCCAGTTTAAATCACACAATGCAGTGAGTGATACCCATTGAAGTTATAGGATTTATTTCACTGATAAACTATATATCTCATTCTTTAGTAATAAAAACAATGGTTTATTATGTTTATTTGTAGGTGATCTCCTTTGCAGTAACGTCTCGTTGTGAGTTCATAGAGATTTTTAGCAAACATTAAATATCAAACATAACGTTGGTGGCCAATAGTATAAAATTAGGTTAAACGTATTGTGTTTTCGAAAAGAAATACAATTCGGTATAAACACAGCTAACATTAATATAATTAAACAATGTTCCCGTTGCTTGTATGAACGTTCGGTATAAATATATTGAGTTATTGATACCTATTGTAACAAACGTTTAGTTAATGTCTGATAAATGTCATCGTACTGGCAAAGAAATCAAATTTAAAAGACTTTGGAAATAACTTTGAACACTGACATAATTGTTCGAGTTTGCGCATTATTTGCCGCAAAAGTCATACATTAATAGGTCACATTTGAATTGAATATTCATACGATGTACTTATAAAAATATAATGAAACGTCATTCATAACTGACAGTAGACAACTGCAACAGTCGAGTACAGAAAATATAAACAACATAACATATCATAACACAGTTACACTATATAACCTAACAAAAAAATAAAAACCCAATTCACCGCTGTAAAAGAGCTGGATATTAACCAATTTCCTTACATGATACGATGATAGAACTAACGGTTTAAGTTTTTGACATTCCGGTCGGTTGCTCAAGTTCAGTTAACTGTTGGTGATGATTATTGATTAGTAGAGTTATAGGATATGTCAAACGGTTTTCGTATTTCGTGGCAACACTGGCGATAAGATTAAGTGACAATGACACTTATAGTAATTGTCGTGTATTTATATTTTCAGACATCAAGAACTATGGAGGACCCTTCTACGGTAACGGCGATGGTTTTGTTGTCAGTATTTTCTCTGTGTGGAACGATAGGGAACAGTCTGGTTTTATACATATATACACATAAAAAGGAGAAGTCAACTGCTGGTATCTTCATAATGAGTCTCGCTGGTACAGACCTATTTACATGCCTCTTCATCATGCCTTACACGGAGGTCGCCATCTATCTTCAGTACAAACTCCATTTCGATGTTGCTTGCAAGGTTTACATGTTTTTCATAACATGTAATATACCTTTTGCAGCATTTATCATGGTCGCTATAGCTACAGATCGTTATTTTTGCATATGCCATCCATTTCTCCACGCATTGAACATACGACGAGCAAAGATTATTGTGTTGTGTCTTCTGGCAGCAGCTTCGTCGTTTGGAGTAATCACAGCTTTAATGTGTGGAGTATACATCCCTCCATCAATGCTACAAGGTACTAACCTGACCAATACATTAAGTTTGCAGAGTGTGAACACCAGTGATATTTCGCTTAATACAACTCAGAGCTTATCTGCTCCACCACAGACCATTATGAACAATACGGGGATCGGTCTAAGTGTCAACTATACAATGGATGACACCATTGAAAATTGTGCTCAAAATTCAACATGTCATAGACAGGAAATATTAAATGTGTCGTTAAGTGAATCAGATAAATATATATTCACTGGCCTGTGTCAACCAAATTTTATCATCATCGGTTCGACGTTCGTTGATCGTTACCAGAAGGTCTATGCGGGAACATATCTGCTTTCGTTCTTTGCGGTAGTTGTGCTCTACGGTCTGATATATAAATCTATCCACGAACATCGGGCCAAGAGGAGCAAGCGCAAACGTTCCAGTTTATACCCATCTGGAGTAAGTACTTATTCTGTCGATTGCTTTCTGGGTCAGAGAATTTCTTGATAAATAACCGTTGTCAAAAATAGAAATTTCCTCATATATATTTTAGGTCAAGTATATGTATAGACTGTTTCTCTGGTCGAGTGCTAGTGGTATTTGCCCATCGTTAACCAAACTTTAGATTAGAACTGTATTTTACAGTCTTTCAGAAATGCATTTTATTAACTACTCGACATGAATGTACACACTCCAGTCTATTTTAATTTACTTTAATGTAGATCACAGGTAACAGTATCGTTGAAAAAGAAATTAAAAAAAAAATTGAAAAAAATTTTTTTTCTCGAAATTTAGGTATTATTTACAAGGTATATTTGCAAGGAAATTGAGAGCAAAATCGAAAGGGTGCAATTTGTTTTCATAGACTACGGCATTTACGTGAGTTGATCATGTACAAAAAGGCTGTGTGGGGGACAAATACAGCATAATACCTTGCAAACATTTGAAATCATGCTTTACATTTACCCCAAAACGATCAAATGCATCGTTTAAACTTTATTTTAACTCTCGATGGCGAAATTCGAATTACGCTGCAATGACGGCCGGTGTGGTTTTTAGAGTGTCCGACGACTAGAGATATTCCGAATGTATTTTTATAACCAATGAAAGTCGTTGTTACAAAATGGAAATCATTCGCAGTTTTCAGACGAACATGGTGAAAATAAAAACATTTTGACTAAATAAAATGTGCCGACGATTTGTTTCGCGGCTAATACGGAAGCTAGCATATTTCACCACGGTAAATTTGTTTAAAATGTTGCGTCCTTCAATTCTACCGCATTATTATGCTTATTCATGACGATAAATACAAAATATGAAGGTTTTTATCCTCGAAATTTGTATTTTTGGTTTTATTGGAATGCACCTTTCGAACCGGCTGGACACAGGGATCTAAACTTTATGGCATAACTTTTTAATAAGTTGATCAATTTCGATGGAATTTTGCATGCGAGTAGTTTTAACAATGTTGCGTAAGAATATAATTAGTTATTGAATGTATCGAAAGCTAATTTTTGTTTTTTGATACTTTGAAAATCTGTGTTTTTAGGGCAAATATACCTTGTAAATAATACCTAAATTTCGAGAAAAAAAAATTTTTTCAATTTTTTTTTAAATTTCTTTTTCAACGATACTGTTACCTGTGATGTAGATTTATAAATATAGAACGTTCGTAAGTGAATATGCGACGTAGATTTAACATTAATATTACTTGCGTTGTTACATTTAATAATTATAGCGTGTTTTAATTAGTATAATTATGTTATCATGTGCAGTCCGAAATCAAAATAACATTCTTTCAATTTTTGTATTTTTATAATTTAAGAAAAGTAGTGTGCGATAGGGCACTTGAGCACAGTGTGATACGAACAACTGAATTATAAACCGCCACCGTGGCCTAGTGGTTTGGGCGTCTGCCTCCGGAGCGGGAGGTCGAAGGTTCGAATCCCGGCGGAAGCTGGGTTAGAACTGATGCGACCGGTTGGTGAGACTGGTTACCGTAGGCCCATCTCTGCCAGGCGCCCGGCAATATGAGAAGGGATTCGGGAGGTTCTGTGCGCAAGAAAAATATGTGTCTCATAAGTCAAATTGGTTGGCTTTTTCAATAGGGGTGACACTATAATAAACAAACACACACTTTACCTTATAATGTAAAAAAGTTAAGTAACCGATTTTCTAGGGATCTTTTCAGCCGTTAGGCCGCTCAAGCACTTTTAAAATTTTAACTCCCCTGGTCATTTGGCTACATATGGAAACCTACACTCGTGTCTCTCCTGTGGGTGTGGCAGCCAACATCGACCTGCGGTGCCCAGGAATAGACACTGCCCTCGCAGGTACCATTTTACACCATGGTGGAGTGGAGCATGTGGGTCTTGCACAGAGAAATTAACCAGTGGTTCAGAGGGGGTCGAACCCAGGACCTCTCGATCCAGAAGCGCGCGCCCTACCTCCCCATATATATTATAGCTAATAGTATCATTCAAAACAGGTTGGCAGCGTTCCAGATACGAGATCAATGTCCGACAATGACACCCTCTGCACAATTTATCTACATGTCTTCCAACTTTTTATTGCCATGATAAAATGTCTCCCTACTGGAAATAGTTGAATTATTGATCGTATCGCTACAATCCAATTGATGACAGGAGTGTTGTTATTTTATCAGTCTATATGTCAGTGTGTCTCTTTGATAAGCCTTTAAGTCGATAATAGCAGTTTGTATCTAGCGAACTGAGATGTGATCCTATCAAGAGTTTATATAAGTACAAATATACATCTTGTTTATCAGATTTGGTGTTTGTTGATTCGTCAGTTAGATTTGACTGCGGATATAAGTTTTGTATCACTTTTCTATGGCTTCGACGATCTACTGTCGCTGTAATATCTATATGCCGCATTAACATCGTCGTTAGATCATGTCAAATACTAAGATTAAACACTTTAATTAGGTTTGCGGATGTTATAGTGCTTTAAGAGCATCATATAACTTGTATGATGACATGTTCGCGTTCCAATCCAAAGTATTTCGTTAAAGGCTGAATGTTTTAATTTTAATTACAGGTCGAGTTTTCTACAGTAGAGACACAATTTACAGCGGTTACGCACGTCAATCCCCACAAAAGGAACGGCCGAGAGAATGGTGATTTGGGAAATGGACAGGAAATGCAACCAATGCGACCGAAACCACGAAATAACACCAAAGCCATATCAATTAAAGAAAAGACATTGATCGCAAATATCAGAACAGCAGCAATGTTATTTGTGGTCACAATTGTGTTTTTAATCGCGTTTTTACCAGCTTGGTTGATGGCACATCAATTGTTGGACTACAATCAAGTTATATTCTATATGTACTTTGTTTACCACACGGCTAATCCGTTCATATACGCATTTATGAACAAATCCTTCAGGGACGATTTAGAGAAAGTGCTAAAATGTCAGAGTATGCCTCTAGTGAGATAAAACAGTGATCAGTGTTCTCCATATAAAGCAGAAATTGATAACATCACAAATTGACCCAATTGGTGAATGGGATTTGTGTCTGAAGAAGAATATCGCCTGTGTAATTTATTTTTGAGAAGATGATAGAACCGCTTTGTACGTTAAATTGTGATAGAGATGGTGAGATACGAAATGTATTATGTCACATTGGCACCTTATCAGAGAATGATAAAACTATACTTAAAGTGCGTGCTAGGTAACAAAATGAAATGGCGAACCTGGATTGTTATAATGAAATGTAGTCTGTATATCGCTGGCTTAGAATTAGAAGGTCTTTATAGGACTCATACATATACACGATTAGCGCCACAAGGCGCCCATTTCCATAAAGAAGTTGAAATATCTTGTTTTACCAGAAGTATAGATTAATGTTCCAACAGTTTTTTTCTAGTTTTCTCAAAAGATCGATTTTGTATTTACGACCGTCTCATTCTAAGCCATTGATTTGAATATTATTGAAAGTGGTAAATGCTGTAATAAGAATTTTACTGTGTGTTACTATAGATATCATTTATTTATATGTTGCATAATTTAACACCTATAATGATATTGTAGTCACCTGTGTCTGAACAAACTCTATTAAACACATTAAAAACGAGGTCTTACTGGGCATAGTTTTGTTTAAGCTATGTGCCTCCGATGGAAATAATGAGATTCAGAAGGCATCGAGAAATGTTCTAACGCTTCCCTAGATGAGGATGACCTGTCTTAATGCCTTTCGATGCTTATTTAGATTTTATTAAACCGGAAGTTTATAATCTAGGCAAAATACTTAGTTTGACAAAGGATTCATGTTTATAACACATGGTACAGGATATGATAAAATACTAACTTAATCATAGTGTCTGTTGCATACATTAATTCACTACATTATTTAATTGAGAGATTTATTATTTTTTCAAATCATTCGAAATCTGAACCACAATATTGCATTTTCTACATTTGGGTATTACATTAATATTTTGGAAAATGTTTGGCGTACGTTCTTTCTGGTTCTTAATAGTAATGCAATTCCAATATTAGTTAAAGTGACTGGTGGTCAATGCTATTTTCTCTGTTCATACAAGAATTGTTTAATAACACAACAAATGTATACATCGCTAATTGCAATTGTTTTAAACCAATACCGCTTAACGATCAATACAAGATGTTGTTTGTAATTTGTTTAAAAGTATAATGCTTTTGGAATTGTTTAGGTGTGCATCAGACTGACACAGAACATTTTTGTAAAAATATCATTCAAAAGTTCATAGCGGAGACAATTTGGCAATACAATTGTTTGCGATGCGTTTTTACTCCTTACCAAAGAATGAAATGACACCTGCTTTGTTTAAAGATGTGAACAAATAATTAATTCGAAACGTTTAATATTGGTATTGGTGTTATTGGAAGTTTATTATGTATGTACTGAGCGTCAGATATTCCGCAAATGCTATGTTTTGGCTATTATATTTTATTCTGTTTAGTCATTAGTTTCAGCGTACATGTCCGACTAGTTTCTTTGAACAATTAGTGGTTTATTTCGTATCATGGGGGCGTTATAAGTATGTTCTAAGTGTACACTATGGCCAGAATAAGGTAGAATTGTATAATTTTACAGTAGAATTAATAAGGATGCCGTTCGTACATTGAACGATCAATTTACTTGATTTATCCGTAGGTAAATGCATAGACATTAACTTACTCTTATTTACTGTTTTGTTTAACAACACATATGTTTAATTTTGTGAATGTGATATTTATATGGTACGAGTTCTAAACGTGATTATTTTTCTATTGTATGAGGTACGTACATGTATTCTCCTATTTTTTTATATTTACTTTTCGGAGCTGTGCACCAACCAATCCCATTCAAATCAAACCTTTATTACCCTCCACTAATTTACGCTGACACAGGATCTGACGTAGATGAAAGTGCGATGAAACTCTCTTGAGTCTGCTTTTACACAATGCAGTACATGTATATTAACCCGGAGAGGTCATTTGAACGTGACCCCTTACGGAATGTGGTCAGATATCTTACAGCGTAAAAATGGAGCAAACGTTAGGATCTGATTTTAATGAGATTGTGCACCTTTCAACGACAATTTCTAAATATAGCTTTGTAATTTATATCGTATTTTATGATGAATATACGAGCACTATTGTCATACAAGTACTGGTCTGGATATTGTATTTCAAACCTTACGCAGTTACCTTCCTTGCTATACAGATAAGGTAGATGTTACTAAACTACCGTCTATCCGTGTCTTCAGCTTAAACTTGTTTTATTTATCAAATCATTGCCTTTCTTTTTGCATTACCAAATTTACCCTTGTTTAAGCTTAGAAAAATGTAACCTAATAAAAATAGCGATTAATATCAAAGAAACGATAAATCAATCCGTAATGTGCGTAGTTCCCCATGTAAGAAATAAATCGGCTTTCAAATAAAAACGTTAACGGCATATTACAGGAACTAAATCGGAACTTTTCTCAAAAACATTTAACCAATCCGATTTCCACTGATCGATGGTTTATACTATCATGTTTCGTTGTTTTATTGCCCAGGTTTATATTGCGTATATAGTCATCATTGAAACAAAAATCTACTTCAACGACTTCTTCTCCATTTTGAAATGTCATGTGACGTGTTCATTATCATATGGCATGTTGTTATGGCTGTGAAAAGTGTACCTGCAAGTGGAAGCTGTCCATGTGTTGTATCGTATTTATGAAGCAAGAGCAAGATATAAAATGAAACCGAGGGTGACGCTGAGAGAAACAAACCTGTATTGAAGCCAGTATGTTGGACATCTGGTGGAGTTACAGTAACTAAGCATGAACTTCAATACAGTTTTATCCGTTAAATTTGTCCGATATTGTTCAAATGTTGTCTGTGGTGTTATGATGCATGATGATGCATATACATGTACAATGTTTGCTTTTGAAAGGTCATTACTATTGTTTCAGACTATATGTGCAGTGCATGCACTTACATATAGCGGTCGTCCGAAAAGTGTCCAGCTGACTGAATGAATTAGGGTTCTTTTAAACTTTTCCGTTTCAAACTTACTTATCATTTTCATTGCTAAATATGATATCACATACTACGTGGTATATCCACATTGTATAACGTACAGAATGCTTTAAAATATATGTTACAGTTTCGCAGTTTATTATAATTTTCATGGAATGTTTATCATGTGATGCAAACTAAGTACAAGATAAGTGAGAATAAAATGAAACCAACGCTCACTAAATACAGTTCCGTTTTATTGGTTTGGCGAAACATTATTGGAATCAGTTATTGGTATAGCTTGGTGCACAGACTTATGTGCATAATAGGTGGTTTCAACTTACTACATACACGTACACCACAGATAACTGTATCGTAGATAGAAATAACGAAACAAATATGCAGTTGTAAACTTTATATTGTTTTAATTTATATATACATGTAAAACGATGAATGTTCAAACATTTGTATTTTCGTTTTTATCTTTATCAATGATACAGTTATCTGTGGTATGCAATATATCAATCCAAGACATCCTAAACCAGAACGTTTTTGACCAGGACTGACTTTTTTTTCAAAAAATATCATTTTCCTACATTTACTCACGTAAATTCCGATATAAATATAATAGCATGCCAGTTTAATACATATATACACGACTCGCTTGAAATAGCACTAGCCTTTCTTTACAAAAGAAATTACTACATAGTATTGACTGCTTTTTTGGGTTTATATTTGTAAAAGAGTACGACAATGTGCATTTTCCATTGATAGAAGAAAGCCTTTTAGCCTTAGATCAGTTAACCTTGCAGTAAATTGCACTTTTCAATTATACGAAAAGGCTAGTGTTATCCTATAGAGACTATACGAGCCGTACATGTACATGTATGTTCATTTTGGCAATTATGGTTTGATAATTACCTAATTACGTTTCTATGTAACATACTCTACAGTAGATGCTGATTATCTCATGTGGTTGATATGTTGATATATTAATATACTATATATTATGTATGTGTATATAATGTGTAAATGTATATTTTTATTAAACAGAACCAAATAAATGCAGATTATGATATTTTATTTTCCTATGTAAAACATGTGTTAACAACATCACCAAGCACGCGGTAGACTGGAACCAACAAGGCAGCAGACGAAGAGCTCAACACAGAGCTACACAGATCCAGTATGTTGTGGGAGAGGCCAAGCAGACGGCATAATATCGTGTCCAATACTTTATTACTTTAATCGTCTTCTACGAGTAATACGACGTCAATGGTCGAATTTTGTTCAATACGGAACATGAAACTCATGACATATGCCAACGCAAACTCTCATGCAGAAATATAGATAAATACAAACAAGGTATTCGATAAAACTATACACACTTCGCTGGCTTAGAATGCGATGGTCGTACGTCCTTTCAGAATAATACATATTTAAAATCTATACTGTAAAGAGTAATTTTCAGACAGTTTTTTCTTGTTTTCCCAAATTTTTGATGCTGTACTTACGACTTTCTCATTCTAAACTAGCAACTAATAAGATTTGTTAAGTGTATATCAGGACCAAATGCCAGCCGAATGATTCACATTTGTAACATTATACATAGTTTGACAGGAGGACTGAGACGGTATTGTGATTATTGCTAGAAAAAATGTATCATCGTGTCAGAGATAACGACCACGCGATTCGGCAATTAAGACAGCTGGCAAAATTGAACCCTCAACTACATTTGTATCATTATTCACTTCTGCAATATACTTTTTGACGGTATATATGCGTATATACGCCCATTAAAACAATAATAATGTTGGTGCACATTGTAAACGTCGTTGAGATCAGATAAAAATAATACACGTTGTGTACAATTTTTCCTGACACTAAGCAAGTTGTGAGAGGCAATCTAGTACCAAGAGTCCCATGTTGCATTTCGAGTTGAAAACAAAATAGTACCGTACAAATGAGTATGACGCTAATTCTAGCTATTATTTACACGGATACGAATCGGTCACTAAGTCATCATTTTATCTTCTCTATACTCATCCAGTTCCTGATAATGAACACTGCTTCCTGACTTTCATTAGATGACACATAGTACTGATTCTTCTCATAATATACCATTATGTCACTTAAACTGTATAGTTATCCTTTATTACTGACGATTGATGACATCTGCGAACGCCACGTTGCACAAAATGACATCGCAGCGAATGGAAAACCTGTCACAAATGTAATTCCCAAGAGTTATAGTTCTCACATAATTGTCTAGAAACTTGACAAAAGTCATAATAATGGCCCACACATCAACCTTGCACAACTGAATGTCAACAGATAAGGAATGTATCATCTACATCAAAATACGTATAGACATAATCAACAAGTGATCGTTAAATCATCACTAACTGCACAAAACAGTTGGGAGTGTATTTTCGAATACGAGGATAACTTGCACATGCTTGACAACGTACGAATATTTGGGAAATGTGTTTTGTATATAATATAAGAACACGTGTGTATAGCTGAACTATTATTTAATAACTGCTTTACTACAGAAAGTGACAGATAGAGATACGGCTAGTAGGCGGGGCTTAAATGTCTTACATGCTGACCAATGTATACAGTAACATTCACAACAGATATGTTTTACAAAGTCACTTTGTGTCGTGGTATATTTATATAAACTGTTTGTGTTTAAGAAATGCAATTTACTAGTACACGGTACGAATAGTATACTAGACAAACTGTATTGTCTTTTAAATTGTATTCCGTACAATATCAAATATAATCTCAAACAAACGCCTAAGTAGTTATCTTCCAGGTATCAGCATGTGCAGTAACCCGCTGATAGGAGTTTTAATGTGACTTGAGTGGCGATATGACTTCAACTTATTGAAATGGTATCAGGGTAAATTTTAGCATAGGCGTGTTAAATCTTCTAAGTCAGTCTTGCAATGCATTAATTCATTCTCCTTCACAGAATTGACAATGTCTTTTCACAATGTCCCCGTTGTTTCAAATCTTATCGTGCGCAACTTTATTAAAACATTATTTTGTTCCGGGAGGTTATGTTTTTGATATTATCTGTTTTGTATATTGTGTTAATTGAAGCAAGTGACAATTTCATTTTTAAGGACTGTATACTGTCTATAACAAACGGACTAACATCACGAGACGAACGATCCGACTGCCACATGAATGACACGAGGCGCAGCAATACTGACATACTGTCATTTTAAAATCATCAGGCAATGACGAGCAGTCTGAATAAGATAACGAGATTTGTACGTTATGTCAAAAATGGAAACAAAATACTGCAATATCTATTTTGCTATTTTGCTATTTTGTATAGTTCTATAGCTCAGTAATATAGGCAACTAGACATTTATAGTATATTAACATCGAAATGATCAATGTGCATGGACTAACTACAATTTTATACAACCATATACTGTCATATAATCTCAAAATACATTTCTGTTTGGATATGTGCCAGTTTAGCCTAAACCTTTCTCTTTTTGCATAAATCCACAGAACTTAAAGTCTACAGACCCAATTACAATTTAGTTACAACAAATATGATGGTAAAATACATATTATACACATAATTTCTTCAACAATCTCATAGGTAAAGTAATATTACCCGTCAGAACCATGTTTAAAGAAATCAACAAAAAAAGGACTCCACTGTTACATGTAGGTACCGGTATCTCGGGTTAGGGGTAGGTCTATCTGCCAAATTGGCTACGATATCAAAAGCTAATGAAAATATATAGTAGTAGGAATTGAACATAGAACATTGACAAATCAACAACAACTACAGTAAATAAGCCCAGAAGTAATACTATAAATCTGTTAATAGTAATATAGCTGTTACCAATTAAAAATTACAAAATCGGTATGCAGACAGGGGCTTTGTATTTGTCAAACAGATTTAGGATTAGCGCAATGACTAGACAATTAATACCATGTTTATTGTACTGCCTAATTAGATCACGAATGATCACGAATAAATGTATGTGCTGTTGGTGACTCTTGTATTGATGAACGTACATGTAAATGTCATGTTTTCCTTAACTCAGACACCTTTGACTTGTAGTCGTTTTTTTGTTACGAGGGGATTAGTGATGATAATGACATACGTAAAGCAGGACTACTTAATGGGCGAAACATCCCTTTAGAGGATTCTTTAACGACAGATTTCTCATATCGAGGATTGCATGCAAGACTGCAGTAACTGCTTAAAATTAAAGAAGGGCATACAGTCGTGCAAGCAACCCTCGGTATGTAAGAAAAACAATGGTAACAAAAGCTGTTCATATTCTATTGGAGGAAAATATTTATACGACATGCCTGGATTTTGTTCAATATTTCCAGATATGCAAAGTAAATATGTTTGATTTCTTCATTTTTTTATGATTGACAGCTCAGAGGTCCGTCTGCATGCGTGGCAATTATTTCACAATTGTTCGAAGCCCATATTTACCAAAACACTGAAACTTTGTAATGCAACTGCATGTACATCATACATTATATATTCTTCTTTAATGTTTTTAGGGTCGTGTTTTGTCTTGTCGCGCTACGTTCTTCAATCCTTATGCATGGAACTTCTCAAAAATACTTCGTCATCCTTTATGCTTTAATTATATGTGATGTCTACATTAATGATACTATTTATCATAATAATCATCATTATGTTCTGACATTGTTTGTTATAAATCAGTATCATTAGAGACGGCATATGTAACACGTATGACTGCAAGAAGAACTGTGTATGTGTTTTGGTTTTCTGATAGACACTTAATTTGAACAATTTCTACGAGTGTCATTATTAATCATTTATAATCATTATCCATCTACCACAAATTATCTACAAGAATTGATACTCCAACAACACCATTATGATCTACATACACACACGTCTATTTTTCTAACGCTTATTTTGGAATTTACACTAACCATTCGGCAATATGAGATCGAATCATATTTCCTTAAACTCATTACTTAGAGATGATGAACACTGATTAGATTAAACGTGTATCATTTATCACATTAGTTATTTCTCACCAAGCCATTATTTCACAAACCGACAATATATTGCTGATAAAGTGTAGAATACCATAAAGACATTGTCACTATGGTGAGAAACGACTGTTTTGTCATACTAGACTTATGACATGACCAAATGAATATAATATCTCCAGACGATATTTATTATACTCATCCTATCAAACACTGCATCAATAAGTTAATGTTGGTATTTGTTGTCTTAAACAATTATTATAGAAGTTTATTTGTAGCACTTGAATAAGAATTCCATTGTAAAACTTTTAAAAATGCATTTATTTAGAAAATAACAGAGATTTAGTTTGATGTATTCTATTTCCCAGTGGAACGTCACAAATTATATTTTTTGTAGGATGTTATGATGTCTTTAATATCTAGTAGGCGGTAAATCTGTCTTTATGTTACCATTAGGGACTGTAATTATAATCGGATAAATCCCATTAGAGTCTGGAAACTATTCCTAAAAAATCCTGTTCTAAACTCTAAATTTCACGTACTAATAAACGGACCTTTTTTTAATTATGACTCTTATTTCGATGCTTGCTCGAGTGACAGCATGAAATTAGTGACATATGTGGAAAAAGTCTCCACGTCATATGTCTGCATAAATGTTTCCTATAATTATGTAGTAGACTGCTGCTTCGTTCAAGTCTAGCGTCAATGTCAAAGAGTATTACATATTTTTACTCACTATAACTGCCGCAATTAACACGCTTTGGCTAAACAAACGTCAGATACAGTCTGAATAAGGAGAATTTATATTGTTACCGATGTGACACCGAGCAATCGGCGGACGAAATATATGCAAGGATGTAAATTTGTTTCTAAGTTATTGGAATGTGTATTTTTCTACAATTGTGTGTCCAATCCGGTCTTTGTGTTCAGCGCCTGCAACGTCTGATGGTACGGAATGTTGTGTGTTTCATCCCCGTCAGATACTATCAAAGCCGATACAAATTATGCTGGTTCATAGCTTCGCAGCTTGATCAGCGCTGTACACATACATGCCATTGGTTAATGTTTATTTAATTAATAATAGTTTAAGGACTCTCATTATATGGATTCACTTTGTGTTTAGATATATAAAAAGTAAACTCTTTTTTCTTTTAGCGTTACACCCATATCCGTAAGTAGGAAACTTAAAGAAAGCCTATATATACATCTCCCTATTCTTTATCAATAAATACATGACTTCTAACATTTATGTACTTTCACAAGGGAAGTAAGTATAAATTAAAACGAAACATTCAAATTGAGGTGAAGTATCTATGGCCTTCATACAGCTGTTAATATGATACTACAAACCTACAAAGGTTCACATCATATTTAATCCATGCAGAATCGGCTGCATCCTTGAGACACGTCCTTGACAAATCAACGACAGTTCTTGTAATCTAATATAAGATATAACGTTGAAAACAAATCATTAAATAATATTATATCAACTTCTAACGAGAATGATTATGACCATGGTTTCTCATTAAATTAAATTTTGGTGTATCGTGACTGGGACAAACATCCACTGCATCAAGACGCATTAACAACAATGTTTCAAGAGGACTGATGTTGTTAAGTGACGATCTTGTTGGTGATGCGCTACAAAACGAATTCATTTCTCGGGCTGGTGATTTTTAGAAGCATACACAGACACGCTTAACTAGTTTTACAATTGCTTTGTGGAGCAAATTCTGCTTTCAAAATCTCATGTTAATGATCCCTTTAGTTAAATCGAATTCTCAGGAGAACAAAATTGAAAACGACATATATATGAATTGATAAGACCACTATAATTGGTAGAGTAGTTGATGTTTATCAGATAATTGTATTCTGTGTTTTATTCTTGGGATACTACACAACTACTTACTCAATAATTACTGAATCGTTATTTTAAGTTCAAATACGATCTAAAGTCGTTTTATAAAATAATGAATGTACTTTGTGTGACCATTTCTGTATAATTTCAAATATCGAATAGTTCTTTCTCCGCTCGGTTTTCCCTTGCGCAATTAGTTAATAACAAACGTAATTGAAATTTGTCGTTAGACTTTTTAAAGATTTTTAAAACGATCTTGACTGATATTGTGAAATGACAATTGAACTTGAAAGTTTAAAATGCTAGTCAAATGCAGCCTAGCGTGTCGAACTTTTTATCCCTAACTTACACATAAAGTGTTATAAATATTTTAAAATAGAATCATATACAATTAGTTGAGTGTATTTGTTAATCCCTATTGTAACCTACTGGTGAGTTTTTATTGTCTAATTTCTTTCCGTTTACTATGAAAAAACTATGAGGAAATCGGACATGAAAGGCAGTACAGCCGAGCGAAGAATTTCTTTTAGAAATTTTGAGTACAATAAAACATTGGATACATGTAGTAACATAACAACAACAACATACATGTACCACAATTACACAACTGAGCGAAAGAATGACATAAAACCATTTCAGAGGTCGAAAAGTCGATTGTCCAAGTCCCAGCTTCGCAACTAGTTTCAGATACAAAACAACATAACGATATACTTAGGTTCAGCTACAAAAAGATTAAACGACCTAATTTAGATAAGAGAAAGCGTGTCGTTTATAGTTGAGTCTGTTCATATCAATAGGATGAATTGAAAGGGATTCTCATAACTTGTGACTTAACGCTTTTGTGCTAATATATACGAATCAGATATGTACATGTTACTTGCGTGATTTGTGAATACAATTCTTGCAAAGATCTAAAATATAAATATACTGTACTATAGGGCAATCCGTAAGATATTTTCCAGAAATATTAAATAATTCGTAAATGATTGATAACTTTGACGTCAACGCTGCATTGTTCTCTTTGCTTATGATGTCTGCACAAACTGGAAATGAACTATAATAACACTCGACAATGTTTGTTTAACACAAGGAACATACTTAGAAAGATTTCAAACTATTTGACGTAAATCAATCTCGCAATAATTTCAAAACGCGAGCATGCAAAAGCACGTGCCCATAATGCGTGCCTCATTATTCACTGACGGCACGCGATATTAAACACCGCGAATAGATTACCCCCTGCAATTACGGTTTGCGATAAAATTAAATTCGGTTACTGTTTTCAAGAAGTGTGCCCATGATTGAAAACAATTGACATAGAAAATGCTTTATATTGCCATTTTTTATTTATTAAAAGAGACTAGTTTTATCACAGTGTCTGACAATTAATCTCTAAAGCAATACTGTATGTCATAACGTGTAGCGATTGTGCTGTGGACGATGTGGGTAATACGATATACGGGTACTATAAGTATAGATTACGAGTGGTAATTAATAGTACAATATCCAGTGCAAGTTTTAATAAATATACTATAGTACTACATAGTTTACGTAATTGTATTGTATGTTGTTACAAGCAGATAGTGTACGGTGTTCAGCACAGGCTAATAAATAAGCGCATGGGTAAAACAATAAACGATCTAGTGGTATAGTACATATTTATAAATTATTCAGTTTTAATAACATAATTGTAATAGATGTGCTGTAACATTGTTAACCGCACAGGAAAAGTTTAACAGTAAAAGCACAGTTTCTGTTTCCAAATGTGTCGTCCCGACAAACGCAGTTTGGAGTTTTGGTCCATGGGGTAGCTTTACGCTACGTGCTCGCTCCAACATTTCACATTAACGAAATAGCGATAAAACAAGCCCTATCGAGGACAACTAAACACATTGACTATGTTGATTTAATAGATGCCAATACAATTTGCATGTCATTAGTGATATAATAATGTTATTCTTAGATTATATTTCTTTAGATTATTCCAGTAGAAGGCTTTCGGTCTAATTTGTATGCAATTATTTTATGTTTTGTTACCGCGCTGGCTCAAACATAAGTAATTAGAGCTTGTAAGACAATTGCAACTTTAAACATATTTTATGTTGCATTAGTAAGTGATACAATAAGCCAATTTCTGTATATATTTAGAATATTTTATTATTGTATTAAAGTTATTAGTAGTTAGGAACTCGTAGCTAGATATACGAGGACGAATCATATGTACATAGCAAGATAAACGAGTCTGATAGACCTGTTCTTTACTTACTGAGATGTGCATAACTAGATATAAATGGACATCTGTAAATTTGAAGCATTTAAAAACGGAAATAGTCTGACATAAATTTGGATATAATATAAAACAGAAATATTTAATCATGTGTATTGGTGGTAAATCAGTTCATTGTATCAGTAGTAGTCATTTATACCTTAGAGAAAGCCCCTAGTAAATGTACCGTTAAAAGACATAGAATCTCACATCCGCCTAGGTGTGCACATCTCTATTACAACGGAATTTTTATAAGAAAACTACAATAACAACATTAAGGGACGATAAACGCATCAACGTGATACATGTAGTAAGCTTTAGAAATTTGGTGATATTTACATATCTAGAAACAAATACATACAACTTTATCAGATATTATAAGTATAAAAGAGACTGTTCCAAACCAATACAATTTACAAGCTCTCATCTACATTAAGACATTTTAACTTCCCGTTGCCAAACTATGGTCTGTCTGGTTTATAGTTTGATGTATATTGGGCATTGATAGCTAACAATGTTTAATTGTAAATGGCTGCGCAGGGACGGAGATTCCTGGCTCGCAGACGTTAGTGCTACATTAAATCACAAAAATAAAGTTTATTCCATATAACAACATCCTTATAGACACATCAATAACAATCAATAACATATTGTTACGTAATTCAAATGTGCTGTGCCCATACGTATGCATGTAATATAAATAAATATGATAAGGAATGTAATTCGTCTGAAGAAGTAACATCCGCAAACATAAAAAATGAATTATTTTATTATTGTATAAAATGGAAAATGTCAAAGGTTTGAGTCATTTTTCAGCTTACATTTTTGAGAGGTAGTTATTTATGTCATAAGTATGATTTATCAAATTTAGACGACAATTTCTCATATACAATATTTTACCGACGTAAAATATGCATAATTTGGATATGAATGCTTGGAATAGACTGTTTCAAGATAATAATACACAGAAGTGGCTTTCAAAGACTTTATTATCCGTTTGCATTCATCAACACGTGTTCTACATCCATTTAACATATCTTTATATAGTGATATTGTCATACTGAGATCCTCCAAATATATTTCACTTCCTTCATCGGTTCTATTTTCAAATTAATAGTCTAGCCTAGGGTATGAGCGTGATTTGTTAACTGACATCACTATTTTTTTAAGCGCTTTCACAAAGGATTAGTCATCGGGGTCAAGCTCAAACAAATGTTCCTTACAATTCCGGAATTATAAAACGTTAATCTCATTATTTATACAGATGAATAGAAAATGTTATAATATTCAGTTAATTTATATATGAAGTCTTTATACTTATAAATTTTGGATTGTGAATATATTTTTATTTTTGCATATTTCGTATTCTGATCTTTCTAATGAGTGTGGTCGATGTTTTCATATCTTATTTTGCCTTCCTGTCGTATTAATTATTAAACATTTTTCGCAACAAGCTCACGTTTTTAAGTGCAAATGAAAATGTACCCAAAGGTCACTTTCAATTTCAACGTTTTCTGTTACTTGAGCATTTTAATTATGTCAAGTAAAGTCTCTTACCACAGAGTTAGTAACAGACCAAGCACGTTTAGGTCATCGGGAAACCCCATTGATATTGACAGACGTTTTTCGGCCAACAATGATCATCACCTTCGCCCTGCTTTAATATAAAACTATGCTCCTCAAGTCACTCACCCCGAGTTTTTCATTGTCAACTCTGAAGAGATAAAGACATCAAATCTAAAGTAAACTTTTGAATTTTAATGTGACACGTTTTTAGCCAACCCATAACTTTCGTTTTATAGACAATTTGTGTTTATACAAAATTTTATATTTTGGGTAAACCAACAAATATGTATACATGCACACTTAACCCTTTATCTATATGGACTATTTCAAATGACACAGTCGTCATTTCCAATGGACTTACCTTTGTGTTGTTACTTTAGGATTACATGCTCCATATAAATCAATAGAAATGAAGTGTAAATGATAAATAGTTCCTTTCTACACCATTATGTTCCTCCTAAATAACGCATTCCTTCCTTATCTATACATGGAAATCATCCGCTTAAAATATCTTAAAAGTCACACACTATCAGTTTCCCAAAGTAATGTATTGTTTCGGAATTAATTAAAAAGGATACATGTGGGCACATCATTATGTTCAAGTTATGCATCAATTTCGTTTACAGTTCCCTATTAAGAGTCTACTTCCTACGTTATGTCATGAGAATTTTCGTTTATTATGCATTAGCTATAACTCACTAGCATTACACAATGCTGTAACCAGATTAACTTCTCATCGTAGGAGTATTCTATCATCGGGCTTGTCAAATATAAGCCAATGCTATTTGTTTTGATTTCTAATGGGAAGTCCACATATGTGTATTGTATATCTATGACTATAGGACTCGCTGTCAGACTTTTGACTTTGGAAGTTGAAACTTTGAATTGTAACAATTTAGTTTCGTTTTCTTGTTCAGATGTTTGTTTTGCCATCATTGTGCTCTGTGTTTCCCTTATTTGCTGTGATCGGCGGTGTTAGTTACGCGCTGTCTGCCCTGTTCGATGTTTATAATATGTTTCCTGTATGATCACCACCAACAACAACAGTAATAAATTTATGAACCGCGGTACATGTATGGACATTAAAACTGTAAACACGAGGATTGATCTTGTTTAAATTAGAAAGATGATAGCAAGAATATCAGCAGCGTATATTGGCATTGTGTCATACTTTCTGTCTGCTCTGTGTACACATTGTTGTACGATACTGTCACCCACTCACGTATAACAATTCCAATGAAATGCACTTATTATGTTCTTCATTATTATGATGATGCATGGCAATAAACATATTGTAACAGCACACCTCGAACTTTGCAAAATATAGTAATAGTTAGTGTCGTATACTATCACAATACATAAATCATACTAAACAATTCCTGACACGTCCTTTATACCATGCTCTAACTTGCATTAAGTTAAGGAAAAGTATAACATACAAATTGTATAATAAATAAATATTGATTATATAATTCAATAACGTGATGTGCGAATCAGGCAATGTTCATAACCTGTATGTAATAAAAAACTGTTAATGAACAAACATATCTTGTTATTAACACACGGTGTTATACCGGAATTAGGTTAACGTCTAACAATGCGACATGTTAATCTGATACATAATCTGTATGCAGACATGGTGTGTAGATTTGATTCACAGATTAAGGTTAAGACACAGGCTAGACAACCAATGACCTGCTATAATACATTGTCTGATGAGATCACAAAATTTATGTATTTCTTGGCAAATGTATTACTGTACATTGTAGTTGATTGTTAGTTTCTCTTGTAAAAATTATTTTACTGATATTTCGTTTACCAAATGTCATGGCTTTTAACCAATTGACTAGCCTTAATATGTTGGCTAGTGGTACTGAAAATAAATCACCCTCTTGGTTCGTGTGGGTACCTCAAGGGATGCACTCCATTTTGGCTTCTTTTATTTCCCTGGGTGCATTAGTCAGTATTTAACAATTCCCTGGTTCTCTATTCAAAGCTCCAAATCAGCTATTATTTAATTGCATGTTAATGTTTCTATATGAAAATGATTAGGTGCAATATTTATTATCTAACATGAATACTGCAATAATAGCTTTTATTGGTATCCATATCATGCTGGCATTATGATTATATGAGCCCAACATGATAACAAACATGCCTGTAAATTGCATTGAACGAAGCGCTAGACACGCCTGATGCAGCTCAGTGGGAAAATCACCAGGTGGTTACTACAATGTACTAACTCAAGGTAGGGTTCGTAGCTTTGGCAGGTCACGTTCTGACGTTAAAAAGATAATTGTTACATATACACTCGGTAGCAAGCTATTTCTATAACAGTATGTATCTACTGTACTTAGTGCTATTGCCTCAGGAAATCGACCATCAGTATATGCATGCACTATATGGCACATGCATTATACAGGGTGTTAAAAAAGTTCGTTGACACTTGGTTTTGTTCAATAAATCCAAAACCATTCAACACACAGTTTTAAAACTTGGTAGGAATTTAGAACTATACATTATCTTCATGTTGTACAAATTAAATGCTAGTATCTGCAAGAATCTCTGCGCGTGACGTCATAACGTCATCCTTGGTGATTCCATAAAAACAATTAAATACGCAGTTTTATCGAAAGGTGGTGGTGTTGAAAAATCATGAATTTATTCAAAAGGGCTTAATGTTATGTGATACTGTGTTGCGGGTTATTTAGTAAAAGAATATCCAGCATTCTTGGTGATTCTTGCGGTTTGATTGTTAAGGGAAAGGCTCAATATAGGATAGAGGGTAGCGCTTCGGGAGGTACGCACTCTGGACGTCCTAAAGGGATCTGAGCAAGGGGGTATACGATAACTAACAATATTAAATATAAGCAATGTAAATATATCCGAAATGCTGTAAAAGCACCGACAAATGTAGGAAACGAATCAAGTCATGTTATTGAATGGAGTTACTTGCACAAATACACAGAAATTGTCTTTTCTCAAATACCCCACCCACCCATAGCTGACTGTGAGATAGTATAAGAAAAAACTGACCTTTGTCCGAAAATATATGAACCTTTTTGCAAATTACTGAACGAAAATTGTCTTCTAAGGTAAATGTATTAAATATTTGTTCCATGAGCAAAGCAAACAAAATTATTTAGTATAGGGATCTTCGGAAGAAAGCGTTCAATAAGTGATCGACGCCATTAAGAGATCAAACGCTTGTTTTGGGGAGCAATTGACATATGTGACCTCAAAAAGTTCAATATCATTTCTGTTGGTATAATCGTTACATCTGTCTATAGCGAGGACTAATACCTATGAAATACCGCTCAAACTTTCCTGACCAGAAGAGGTTACCATGGTGATATTATAATCATGAGTCCCATCCGGAACCAAAATTGGACTGATTTTGTGCAGGATGTTGCCTGTTGCGTACTCCTGTCAGTACCTGGTAATACATTTGTGATAATGTTTACCACTTTATACCCAAAGAATAAAGACCAGGCAATTCACACGACCTTATTAAAATTGGAAACCTCGTGAGTATAATGGACTCTCACACTTGCAAAGATCGAGTACCTAAAGCTATGACGTCATTTTGACGTCTTCCACATTTTGCGTAGTCACGTGAGTCTATAAAACCCTTACATATCTCATACATCACATGTCAGATCGACTTGAATAAGATTAATATAAACAAAGGATGTTATTGTAGTTACTTATGTGTCAGAAGCATGTGAAAATGTTAATTGAAAATAAAATGACAGAGAAGATACAAATGTCTACGAACTTTTTCAACACCCTGTACTCTTGATTAGACGTTAGTTTTAATTTCAAACCATTTCATGCTGTTTTGTGCTATATCTGCAGAAATGTTTTTACTTGCACAAGGTATACGCCATGTAATTGGAATGCCAAAATGGAACACTCCTTTCTCTTGATCATTCTAGTACACCCCTTAATCCAATTTGCATTTGATTAATCCAACCGCGGTACAAATTGCGGAGGTAAGTTATGTTAGAGCGACTTTTTTATACAGTCACTTATTAGACGTATGTTATACATTCTCCATACAAGTGGCTATACATAACACATCCACTGTCGTGCTGTAAATGAATTATTCCCGTACAATACAAAAAAATGACAAGAAATAAATGCATTACGTTAGCTTGTATCTCGTTACAATGATCCTACTCTGTACGTCCACATCCATATAACCGTGAATGCAATTTACTACAACATGCGCGAGTTCGATAAAGGCATTGCAGCATGCACGTAAACTCATATTTATTGCTAGAGATATATGTGTTGGAATATTTTTCACGTAGCACTTAGTGGAATTCGCCAATAGCGTTACCAAAGTTGAGTGATACCCTCCATGTCCATTTCATTATGATTTTGTCTTAGCGGTGCTTTTTAAATCTTTCTACTCGTATAAGAATTGCAAATAAGTGGTGGATTAAAAATCCTAAAATTGTAGTGATATATGACGTATACAGTAGAACTCCTTCTTAGCGAGTTTCTGTAATAAGTCAACAAAGAGATGCAGAACGTGGATATTAAACAACACATGAGCATTTGTGCTATTCATTGTTTGCTATGCACTAATGAATGTCAGTCTACGTCATGTAGTAAATCATTCTATGGTATGTCATGCAATAATGTTACAGTTTCGATTGCATTTGGGAGAATATAATGTATACTATATAACATACAACTAAGCATGCACAATATATCAGTTCACAAAAATGTTTATTATTTGCCAATATCAATAAAATGGTACATTCCATCCATTGTATTCCATTGTAAGATGCAGTTTTCCGGAAAAAATGAGTCAATCGTATACAGCATGAATCTAACAATGCCACGTTTAATACAAGTACTATCGACACAATGTAAGAAATGCAGCAGTTACGAAAGTTGCCAATATTTTATTGGCAGAATATACGATATGTCTGGATAACAATCCTTGTTTCTAGTAATGCAAGTACGAGTATGATAACATTTTTGAAGTTTATATTTTTAAATTGAACTCAGCTAAAGTATTGACATCGGATTATGTGCTTAGGAACTCGGCAAAGGTCACTATGCTATCAGAGGTGGTGATAAACACTGACAAGTCCACTTAGTGTTCGATAAATACTGGGTATATGTCGAGAATATCATTGCAAGGTGTTAACCAGAATTCCGAGAACATTGTATTAAAGCACGTCAGTTGATTATCTTTTCTAAAAATGCAAGTGTTGTCCAAGTATAACCTCGCTGAAATTCCTTACAGAATTAGTAAACATACATTCATCATTTATACATCATTGGTTGAAACGTCAACGGGGCAAGTTTTCGCTCTGATTGAATACGGCTTATATCTCATATCGAAGTGATAAAATTTGTATATTTTTACAAGCGCGTAATAATAAAAGTTACGGGATTTTATAGCGTTGAGTTTTACGACGAATCAAAGTATTCCCAGGGCGATAACAAAGTTTATATCACACAATGCAGTGATTCCCAGTAAAGTTATAGGATTTATTTCACTGATACAACTCTATATCTCATTCTTTGGTAATAAAAACAATGGTTCATTGTGCACATTTGTAGATGATCTCCTTTTGCAGTAACGTCTCATTGTGTGATCATAGAGATTTTTGAGCAAACATTAAATATCAAACATTACGTTGGTGGCCAATAGTTTAAAATTAGGTTAAACGTATTATGTTTTCGAAAAGAAATACAATTCGGTATAAACACAGCTGACAATAATATAATTAAACAGTGTTCCCGTTGCTTGTATATATGAACATTATATATGAATATAACACGTGTTTGAGTTATTGATACCTGTTGTAAAAAAAGTTTAGTTCATGTCAGATAAATGTCATCGTACTGAAAAGAAATCAAATTGAAAAGACTTTGGAAATTACTTTGAACACTGACATATTCGTTCGAGTTTGCACATTATTTGCTGCAAAAGTCATACATTACGAGGTCACATTTGCATTGAATACTCATACGATGTACGTATAAGAATATAATAAAAGGTTGTTCATAAATGACATACGAGTACAGAAAATATAAACAACATAACATATCATAACACAGTAACACTATAGATGTATAACCTAACAAAAAAATAAAACCAAGTCACCGCTGTAAAAGAGCTGGATAGCCAATTTCCTTAAAGGTTCGCCTAAAACGGTGATAAAACAAACGGTTTACGTTTTGGACATTTCGGTCGGTTGCTCAAGTTCAGTTAGCTCTTGATGATGATTATTGATTAGTAGACTGATAGGATATGTCAAACTGTTTTCGTATTTCGTGGCAATACTGGCGATAAGATTAAGTGACAATGACACTTATAAATGTAGTAATTGTCCTGTATTTATATTTTCAGACATCAAGAGCCATGGAGGACCCTTCTACGGTAACGGCGATGGTTTTGTTGTCAGTATTTTCTCTGTGTGGAACGATAGGGAACAGTCTGGTTTTATACATATATACACACAAAAAGGAGAAATCAACTGCTGGTATCTTCATAATGAGTCTCGCTGGTACAGACCTATTTACCTGCCTCTTCATCATGCCTTACACGGAGGTCGCCATCTATCTTCAGTACAAACTCCATTTCGATGTTGCTTGCAAGGTTTACATGTTTTTCATCACATGTAATATACCTTTTGCAGCATTTATCATGGTCGCTATAGCTACAGATCGTTATTTCTGCATATGCCATCCATTTCTCCACGCATTGAACATACGACGAGCAAAGATTATTGTGTTATGTCTTCTGGCAGCAGCTTCGTCGTTTGGAGTAATCACAGCTTTAATGTGTGGAGTATACATCCCTCCATCAATGCTACAAGGTACTAACCTGACCAGTACATTAAGTTTGCAGAATGTGAACACCAGTGATATATCGCTTAATACAACTCAGAGCTTATCTGCTCCACCACAGACCATTGTGAACAATACGGGGATCGGTCTAAGTGTCAACTATACAATGGATGCCACCATTGAAAATTGTGCTCAAAATTCAACATGTCATAGACAGGAAATATTAAATGTGTCACTAAGTGAATCAGATAATTATATATTCACTGGCCTGTGTCAACCAAATTTTATCATCATCGGTTCGACGTTCGTGGATCGTTACCAGAAGGTCTATGCGGGAACATATCTGCTTTCGTTCTTTGCGGTGGTTGTGCTCTACGGTTTGATATATAAATCTATCCACGAACATCGGGCCAAGAGGAGCAAGCGCAAACGTTCCAGTTTATACCCATCTGGGGTAAGTACTTCTTCTGTTGATTGCTTTCTCTGTCAGAGAATTTCTTAATGAATAACCGTTGTCTGTAATATAGATTTCTACATATATGTTTTTGGTCATGGATATGTATAAACTGTTTCTCTGGTCGAGTGCTAGTGGTATTTGCCCATCGTTAACCAAACTTTAGCCTAAAACTGTATTTGAAAGTCTTTCATAAATACATTTTATTAACTACTAGACGTAAATGTACACACTCCAGTCTATTTTAATTTACTTTAATGTAGATTTATCAATATAGAACGTTGGTAAGTGAATATACGACGTGGATTTAACATTGATATTACTTGCGTTGTTAAATTTAATGAGTTTAGCGTGTTTTATCTAAATACGAAATCAAAATAACATTCTTTCAATTTTGGTATTTTTAAAATGTAAGAAAAGTAGTAAGCGATAGGGCACTTGAGCACAGTGTGATACGAACAACAGAATTATAATGTAAAAAAGTAAAGTTACCGATTTTCTAGGGCTCTTTTCAGCCGTTAGGCCGCTCAAGCACGCTTAAAACTTTAACTCCCATGGTCATTTGGCTACATATGGAAACCTACACTCTTGTCTCTCTGGGGAGACTATTTCGCTCCTCTGGGTGTGGCAGCCCACATCGACATGCGGTGCCCAGGAATAGACACTGCCATTACAGGTACCATTTTACACCAAGGTGGAGTGGAGCATGTGGGTCTAGCTCAGAAAATTTAACCAGTTGTTTAGAGGGAGTCGAACCCAGGACCTCTCGATTCAGAAGCGCGCACCCTACCTCTAGGCCATCACTGCCCATATGTATTATAGCTAATATTATCACTCAAAACAGGATGGCAGCGTTCTAGATACGAGATCAACGTCCGACAATGACACCCCTCTACACCATTTATCTACATGTCTTCCAACTTATTATTACCATAATAAAATGTCTCCCTACTGGAAATAGTTCAATTATATCTACACAACACGGGGTATTTATCACGTTGAACGGTAATTTACTCCCTGTCAATTTCTTATATTTCGTAGACAGAATATAATGACATAGAAAGTTGATCCTTCAAACAAATAAAACCAATTTCTCTCACGTAGATCATATCGCTACGATCCAATTGATGACAGGAGTGTTGGTATTTTATCAGTCTATATGTCAGCGTGTCTCTATGATAAGCCTTTAAGTCGATGATAGCAGTTTGTATCTAGCGAACTGTTATGTGATTATATCAAGAGTTTATATAAGTACAAATATACATCTTGTATATCAGATTTGGTGTTGTTGATTCGTCAGCTAGATTCAACAACGGATATAAGTTTTTTATTACATTTCTATGGCTTCGACGATCTACTGTCGCTGTAATGTTTATTTGCCACCTTAACATCGTCGTTAGATCATGTCAAATACTAAGATTAAACACTTTTAATTAGATTGGCGGATGTTATAGTGCTTTAAGAGCATCATATAACTTGTATGATGACATGTTCGCGTTCCAATCCAAAGTAATTCGTTCAAGGCTGAATGTTTTAATTTTAATTACAGGTCGAGTTTTCTACAGTAGAGACACAATTCACAGCGGTTACGCACGTCAATCCTCACAAAAGAAGCGGCCGAGAGAATGGTGATTTGGGAAATGGACAGGAAATGCAACCAATGCGACCGAAACCACGAAATAACACCAAAGCCATATCAATTAAAGAAAAGACATTGATCGCAAATATCAGAACAGCAGCAATGTTATTTGTGGTAACAATTGTGTTTTTAATCGCGTTTTTACCAGCTTGGTTGATGGCACACCAATTGTTGGACTACAATCAAGTTATATTCTATATGTACTTTGTTTACCACACGGCTAATCCGTTCATATACGCATTTATGAACAAATCCTTCAGGGACGATTTAGAGAAAGTGCTAAAATGTCAGAGTATGCCTCTAGTGAAATAAAACAGTGATCAGTGTACTCCGTATAAAGCAGAAATTGATAACATCACAAATTGACCCAATTGGTGAATAGAATTTGTGTCTGAAGAAGAATATCATATGTGTAATTTATTTTTGAGAAGTTGACAGAACCGCTTTGTACGTGACATTGTGATAGAGATGGTGAGATACGAAATGTATTATGTTACATTGGCACCTTATCAGAGAATGATAAAACTATACTTAAAGTACGTGCTAGGTAACAAAATGAAATGGCGCACCTGGATTGTTATAATGAAATGTAGTCTGTATATATCGCTGGCTTAGAATTAAAAGGTCGTTGTAGGACTCATACATATATACGACTAGCGCCACAAGGAGATTCATGCGAGCCTATTTCCATAAAGAAGTTGAAATATCTTGTTTTACCAGAAGTATAGATTAATGTTCGAAAAGTTTTTTTCTAGTTTTCTGAAAAGATAGAATTTGTATTTACGACCGTCTCATTCTAAGCCATTGATTTGAACATTCTTGACGAGTGTGCCTGTGCGAAGTGGGAAAGTGGTAAATGCTGTAATAGGAATCTTACTGTGTGTAACTATAGATATTATATATTTATATATTGCATAATTTAACACGTATAGTGATATTGTAGTTACCTGTATCTGAACATACTCTATAAAACACATTAAAGACGAGGTCTTTCTGGGCATATTTTTGTTTAAGCAATGTGCCCTCGATGGAAATAATGAAATTCATAAGGCATCGGGAACTGGGAATTCACAAATGTTCTAACACTTCCCTAAATCAGGATGACCTTTTCTCGATGCCTTCCGATGAGTATTAACATTTTATAAACCGGGAGTATATGACCAAGGCCAAACACTCTGTTGGACATAGACTTAATGTTTAAAATAGATGGAACAGGAGATACTAATAGTACTTACTCAATCATAGTGTCTGTTATATACATGTACATTTAATTAATTACATGTAATTGACGCATTTATTATTTATTCAAATCACAAATCATTCGAAATCTAACCACTGTAATGCTTTTTCTGCGTTTTGGTTTTACATTAATATTTTGGATAATGCTTCGCGTACGCTTTTTGCTGATTCTTAATAGTAATGCAATTCCAATATCAGTTTAAAATGACTGGCAATCAATGCTATTTATGTGTTCATTCAGGAATTGTTTAACCACACTTCAAATGTTTACATCGTTAATTTCAATTATTTTAAAACCAATACTGTACAAGATGTTGTTTGTAATTTGCTTAAAAATATAATGGTTTTGGACTTGTATAGGTGTGCATCAAACTGACACAAAACATTTCTCTAAAATATCATACAAAATTTCATAGGGGAGACAATATGGCAGTACTATTATCTGCAATGCGTTTTTACTCCCTACCAAAGAATACATTTGTAAAATGACACCTGGTTGGTTTAAAGATGTGAACAAATAATTATTTCGAAACGTTTAAAGCATCGTGTTATTGGTAGTTTAATACGTATGTACCGAACGTCAGATGTTCCGCAATGCTAATTTTTTTTGCTATTTTATTTTATATCACATAGTTTGGTCATTAGTTCAAGTGTATATATCCTCCTAGTTTGTTTGAACAATTAGTTGTGTATTTTGTATCCTGGGGACGTTTGAAGTATGTTCTAAGTGTACAATATGGCCAAAATAAGGTAGAATCGTATAATTAATATACATACAGTACACTTACATAAGGATACCGTTCATACATGGAATAATCAATTTACTTGATTTATCCGTAATTAAATGCATAAACAATGAGTTACTCTTATTTATTGATTTGTTTTACAACACATATGTTTAATTTTGTAAATGTGATATTTATATGGTACGAGTTCTAAACGTGATTATTTTTCTAATGTATGAGGTACGTACATGTATTCTCCTATTCTTTTATATTTACACTTCGGAGCTGTGCACTAACCAATCCCACTCAAATCAGGCCATTATTACCCTCCACTAATTTACGCTGACACAGGATCTGACGTAACACTTCGTAGATGAAAGTGCGATGAAACTCTCTTGAGTCTGCTTTTACACAATGCAGAACATGTATATTTTCCTGGAGAGGTCATTTGAACGTGACCCCTTATGGAGTGTGGTCAGATATCTTACAGCGTAATAAATGGAACAAACGTTACGATCGGATTTTAATGAGATTGTGCACCTATCAACGACAATTTCTAAATGTAGCTTTGTAATTTATATCGTATTTTATGACGAATACATTGTATACGAGCACATTTGTCATACAAGTACATGTACTGGATATTGTATTTCAAACCTTACGCAGTTACCTTCCTTGCTATACAGATAAGGTAGATGTAACTAAACTACCGTCTATACGTATCTTCAGCTTAAACTTGTTTTATTTATCAAATCATTGTCTTTCTTTTTGCATTATGGTTTTAAAATTCACCCTTGTTTAAGCTTAGAAAAATGTAACCTAATAGAAATAGCGATTAATATCAAAGAAACGTAAATCAATCCGTAATGTGCGTAGCTCCTCATGTAAGAAATATATCGGCTTTCAAATAAAAACGTTAACGGCATATCACAGGATTTGCTTCATCGGATTTTTTCTCAAAAAAAAATTAACCAATCCGATTTCCACTGTTCGATGTTTAATACTGTCATGTTTTGTTGTTTTATTGCCTTGGTTTATATTTGCGTATATTTTCATCAAGGAAGCAAAGAGTCATAATTTGTTTAATAGATCTGATAAAACTGCTTCTTTTCCATTTTGAAATGTCATGTGACGAGTTCATTATCATATTGTATGTTGTAATGGCTGTGAATATTGTACCTGCAAGAGGAAGCTGTGCATGGGTTTATGAAGCGAAGAGCAATCTATTAAATGTCACCGAGGGTGAAACTGAGGAACTAACCTATATTGCAGCCAGTATGTTGGACATCAAAGCATGACTTCAAAACAGTTTTATCCGTTATATTTGTCCCATATTGTTCAAATGTTGTCTGGTGTCTTATGGTAAAAGATGATGCATTACCATGTACAATGTTTGCTTTTGAAAGGTCATTAATATTTTTCCGACTATATGTGCAGTACATGCACTAACATATCGCGGTCGTCCGAAAAATGTCCAGCTGATTAAATGAATTAGGTTCTTTTAAACTTTATTTGTTTCCAAATTCCTAATCATTTTCATATCTTAATATGATGTCACATTATACGTGGTGTATCCACATTGTATAATGTACAGAATGCTTTAAAATATATGTTGCAGTTTCGCGGGTAATATAATTTTCATTGAATGTTACACATGTGATGCAATCTAAGTACAAATTGTCAGAAAAATGAGAATAAAATGTCCGATCTCCAATTAAAATTTCGTTTGTTTTACATATTATACACATAAGAAAGCTCATGCAACTTTAACATATATTTTGAAACACCTTGTATAACCGTAATAAGAGTGTAACGATGGAAGACAAAGTTTACTTTATTTTATATTTTTATAATTTTCACCTCTAAGATGATAAAGACATGTTATTGCCTGACATGTATATAAATAGCTGAGGATCAGTGTCATCAAATGATCATGATGTTAAGTCAATGTTCCTTAGCTTTTATCTCTGAACGTTTGTACATGCTCTGCCTACACCATAATATCATGCCAGTTTAATACATATATAAACGACTCGCTGGAAATAGCACTAGCCTTTCTTTACAAAAGAAATTACAATATAGCAGTTACTGCATTTTTGGTTTATATTTGATATATAGCTTGATAATTTGCATTTCCACTTGATAGGATAAATCCTGTTAGCCTTAGATCAGTTAACTTTTTCAATTGTACAAAAAGGCTAGTGTTATCCTTGTGAGACTGTACACGTATGTTCATTTTGGCAATTACGAATACATAATTCCATTTCTATGTAACATACTCTAGAGGCTGATTATCACATGTGGTTGATATGTTGATATATTAATATACTATATATTATGTATGTGTATATAATGTGTAAATGTATATTTTTAATAAACAGAACCAAGTTAATGTAGATTATGACATTTTATTTTCCTATGTAAAACATGTGTTAACATCATCGCCAAGCACGCGCTAGACTGGAACCCACAAGGCAGCAGGCGAAGATGAAAAGGAAACCCAAACACAGAGCTACAAAGATACAGGATGTCGTGGGAGAGGCCTAGCAGACGTCACAATATCGTGTCTAATTTTTTATACTTTAATCGTCTTCTACGAGTAATACGACTTCAATGGTCGGGTTGGGTTCTATACGGAACCTCATGTGGCAGTATCAGTGTTTGGTCCGCAAACGATTAACAATAAAAAAAATCCGTCACTGAGCTAATATACTATCAAGGTATAAAGCGTACCATATGTCTTTATGCCAAAGTTTGTGGAACATTTCATCTCGTTGTTTCAGCATAAAATACGGGCGCTGAAGAAAAATCGCTATACAAGTCATTCAAATAATAGTCCGGCAGATAAATAGCATATTTTGGGGTAACCGTGCAATGTCTTCTATACAAAATGTTTTTGCATTTTCTTGTTATCTGGACCATACCATACAAGAATCCGAGTGATGCCACCTTGTCATCATTGAGCAATTCTCAGAATGAGGCCCCAAAGGGGGTATATGAATTTTCACGAATTAATGAGTATAAATACATTGTTATTTTATCAAATGTACAGAAGAATCAACTAAATCATGTTTATAGTATGCCAAATAATGTGTTCATTCAATTTATAAACATTTGCAATATTAATTTATGAAAATGAGGCCCCACTCGTGGTTTACACCCTAACACAAGGCTCTTATTAGACAAACAAATGCATCCCATTAGTAAATGGTGGTTGTTAAACATTATAAAATTATCTATTATTCGAATTGAATGCAGTGACATTGGTAAGTACAAACATAGCAAAACATTAAACAAATTTACTTGATGCCCTGTCATTATTTGGCAAGTGAGGCCCCCAAATGCCGTATATGAATACAATCATGTACATTAGGTTTTTATCGAAATAATCAGCTTAAACACATTATGATTAATTAT
Organism: Spisula subtruncata; assembly: GCA_963678985.1. Lineage (NCBI taxonomy): Eukaryota > Metazoa > Mollusca > Bivalvia > Venerida > Mactridae > Spisula > Spisula subtruncata. The sequence goes on along the minus strand of OY787669.1, from coordinate 25,767,733 downwards.
TCTCAATCAAATGTAATGCAAAACACCTGACATGTAGTTCATGTTGTGTTAAGTATTGCGTTGCATAAAATTTACCTTAACCATAGTAAATTGTTGAATTGAGGCCCCGCTTGTGGTCGACACATAATATGTGTCCCGCCAATAGGCATACACAGAATATTAATCAGAGAAGTATATGTATTCGTGTTAAACACATAATATTAATATTTCATTTGAGAATAACACAAAATTTAAAAAAAACAAAGATAAATACAAATGAAAACAGCTTTGATTAGCTGGTGTAATGCTTTAGTTAATGACATTAAGGCCCTAATAGAGTAAAGGAAATTTTGAAAAGATATATTATAAATTGGTCATGAACGACTTAAGTATATGAGATGGCTTGTAGTTATGAAAGTGTGAATGTAATGTAAATATATTGAATTTTGAAATACTAGTAATAAATTGAGGAAATGAGGCCCTGCTAGTGTGAAAAACATAAATAAAGGATGTCCTAGGAACGTGGCGATTATTTCATTACTCACGTATGAATATACTATTCAAATGAATTCAGTGCCGCCGATTAGTATTAATAACCTCCATTACACTGATAAAAATGGTATTTCATAAATTTGAGGCCTTTGTAAGTGTAAATTCAATTGTGAATAACGTAGAAACAATGTAAGATAAGATATAACACCATACTAGTATTTTGAAAAAGAAAAACGGGGACATGGATCTCTGCTAGTGATTAGTACATACGTAGTGGTCGATCAAATTGTTGCGCAAATCAGACAGAGAAGGCAATCCTCAACTGAAACAGCAGAATACAATATGCATAAAAGAACAATTACAAATTGCTTGTTGGACGTTGCACAGAAAAAATGACGAATACGTTGTACTGAGTTCTGGTAATATTTGACCAATTAACAAGCAATTGTACTAGTATTATATGAAATGTTGGACACAACTATTACTAAAAGCATTTTGTATGCATATTAGCAATGACATTAAATAACTTATTGTTTGATAAGGAATAATTAATTCAGACATGTGTTATCTAACTGCATAGGAGCATAGGAAGCATCATTCTGTATGAACCGCTTCACCAATATTACTCTAACCTCAATGCCAGTGGTTTTTATCTTCTTATCAGTATTTCTATCAACACCATAATTATACAGCCTTTTCATTCAGAAAGTGGTATTTATATAATCACAGACTACAGACATTTGTGTCACCTTGTGGGATTTAACCCCTACCAAACAAATCATCACTGGCTCTATATGTATTAATGGCCACTGCCTAATGTGATTCCGATCGCTTTGAGTTTCTCACAGCCTCTCAGAGCCCTATAAGGAGGTCATAAACACTTACCCGGTAGAACAATCAAACTGTGTATCATCAATTCACGCAATGCCAATCCAGATGGTATACAAACAGCCCCAAATGAATCTAGTAAAAACCTCACAGGTAACTCCCCACCATGTGTACTGCCGTTCCAGGTTCTATTAGGCACACTCTACCACCACCCATTCCATGTAATAAAATTATAGCTTACTCTTTATCCACGAAGTACAACCCTTTAAAGAACTGGTCTCCAGTGAGAACCAGGGTATTGTATTCCTGGCATTATTGAGTATACAACACCTCTATGAACTGTTCACCACCACAACGTAAAGTTTTGCAATTGCATGCCCTTTGGGTATTTAAGAATTGCAATACTATGTGGTGGTGAGTACCATATGGGGATAGTGTAGATCTGTTTGGTTACTAGTAAAGTGATCATAATACGCATGGCTCGAATGAGACAAGGCTGTATTATGTATTACTATCAACCCAGTAACTGTCTAGGCCATGGAATTTAGTTGCCATGTTTGAATAGAAAAATATTTATGTAAGAAGAGTTCTTGTTTACTTTCGTTTTGGCAAACACGTTGCAATCTTGAGTATAATATTACTCCTGTGTGATTGTGGGCAAAATTATCTATATACTTAATTATATAATTGCAAGGTCCTTTGATGTAAACAATAGAGCTTGACTATATTACAATTCAATACAGTTGAAATGGCTAAACTTGATGACGGCGAATACTTCATTGGGATGTTCTACGTTCTGGTACGGGCCTCAATTCATTATTTCATTGCCAATCTAAAATGTAGTTGTTTATGTGAATATATATAGTTTACTAAAATTTTATTATTATTAAGTCTCGTATTTCATATAATAAAATGTTGAATTGGACATGGTCTATGTAATATTTTCTCTTTTTTCATTGTTTAACACAGACGCACATTCTCAATTTCTCATTTGTCTTTTTCGAAATGTAGTGCATGACTATTTAAATAACACTTTTCTAACAATAAAAGTTATGGTTAAAGTTGCATTCCGTAAGGTTTAATGAAATAACTTGAGCAGTTTGGACCAATTTCATAAAGTTCTTACGTTTAAAATTACCCCTAGCAGGGCCTCAATTCAATTATGAATTGTTGATGCATGTTTGCACTAGTCAATGCCACTTAATTCAATATAAAATATATTCAAATATAAAAATGTGTGAGTATTCATCCTTTACTAATTTAACTCATTCGTTTTGCAAATAACAGGTCTCGTTTTAGGTGTAAACCACGAGTGGGCCTCATTTGCTCATATAATTATTACAAATGTTTATAAATTGAATAAACACATTATCCAGCAAACTATAAAAATCATTTAGAGTATTTTGCAACTCAGTATTTAACACAACATGAACTACATTTCAGGTGTTTTGCGTTACATTTGATGTGTTTAAGCTAACTATATTGGTAAATATAAACCTTCTATACCCCCATGGCCCACATTTGCTAAATTATGACAGGGCCTCAAGTAAATTAATTTAATATTTAGCTATGTTTATTCTTACCAATATTATATCACTGAATATAAGTCTAATAATAGATATAATGAAACAACTCTTTAACACGCATCATTTACTATTTTAACCATTTGTTTGTCTAAAAACGGGCCTCGTTTTAAGTGTAAACCACGAATGGGGCCTCAATTTTACAAATCACTATTGCAAATATTTAAAAATTGAATAAACACATTTTTTGGCATACTATAAACAACATTAAGTGGGTTCTTTTGTACATTTGATAAAAAAAACAATATATTCCAACTGATTAATTCATGAAAATTCATATACCCCCTTTGGGGCCTCATTCTGAGAATTGCTCAATGATGACAAGGTGGCATCACTCGGATTCTGTTATGGTATGGTCCAAAGAACAAGAAAATGCAAAAACATTTTGTATAGAAGACATTGCACGGTCCCTTGCAAGTTCTGCCGGACTATAAATTAAGATATTCATTCTTACCGAAAAGCTCGTTCAATTGTATCTTATAACTGCGAAACAGCAAAACAATGTTACTTTCGCTATTTAACTTCGCTCAAGGTCATTTTATTTATGCACTAGTTACCCGCTGCGCTCACAGTATCGTAATTAGTGTTGGGAACCAAGCCTATTGTAAGATGCGTTGTTCCACAAGCTTTGGACATAGACATATACTACGCTTTATACTTTGATAGTGTACATGGAGTTAGATAGACAATCTATATATATGTCACAGTTTGGTTTTCACCATGTGTCCGGTTCGCGTCCGTTCCATCGTTTGACCGACCGTCCCGAGCCCCGGCTATATAGTAGTCGTAGTTATAGGTATATCATAGTACAGTAGTGACTTTAAGACCATGTCACGTCATGCACCCCAACACTCTACGCACCTTCTTTTACTCTCTTTCTATTGTTATGGTAATTACCTTTGGCGATTGACCAATCGATGTGGAGGCACAAGTCATAACTTTTGTAGCTTGACTTGATGACTATGCATCGATTGTTTATCGTTGTTGAATATTATAAATAAATACCTCATTGTACTGTATTTACAGGTAATTATCATATCAATATACTTCTTATTCTTTATTCTACACTTTGGGTTATTTAAATGTAAAGTTTGTACTTATATTAGTATGTTTATTTAATGTTTTAAACCGTCCGTTATTCCGTTCATTGTCATTGTCCCCATCTTACATGGTGATGTGTATTGTATATAATTATACATGTAAGTAATAGATAACTTTTGTAACTTGACTTGATGACTATGCATCGATTGTTTATCGTTGTTGAATATTATAAATGAATACCTTATTGTACTGTACGATCCATGTAGTGTATTAGCTCAGTGATACTGCCACCTATTTACGGAACATGGAACTCGTGAAATCTGCCAACACAAACTCTCATGCAAAAATGTTAATAAATAAAACAAGTTATTCGATAAAACTATGCACACTTCGCTGGCTTAGAATGCGATGGTCGTACGACCTCTCACAATAATACATATCTAAGATATATACTGTAAGACGCGTCTTATAAGCCTACTTTCATGAAAATCGGAACTTTTCATGTTGACCAAACTGAAGTCAAAAAACGTGGTTGCGTAAGTAAAGAGTAATTTTCAGACAGTTTTTTTTATTGTTTTCTCAAAATGTTGATGCTGTACTTACGACCTTCTCATTCTAAACTAGCAACTAATAAGATATGTTAAGTGTATATCAGGACCAACAGCAGCCAAATGATTCACATGTGTAACATTATACATAGTTTGACTGGAGGACTGAGACAGTATTGTGATAATTGCTAGAAAAATTGTATCATCGTGACAGAGATAACGACCACGCGATTCGGCAATTAAGACAGCTGGCAAAATTGAACCCTCAACTACATTTGTATCATTATTCACTTCTGCAATATACTTTCCGACGGTATATACGCATACATACGCCCATTAAAACAATAATTATGTTGGTGCACATTGTAAACGTCTTTGAGATCAGATAAAAATAATACACGTTGTGTACAATTTTTCTCCTGACACTTAGCAAGTTGTGAGAGGCAATCTAGTACCACGAGTCCCATGTTGCATTTCGAGTTGAAAACAAAATAATACCGTACAAATGAGAATGACACTAATTCTAGCTATTATTTACACGGATACGAATCGGTCACTAAGTCATTATTTTATCTTCTCTATACTCTTCCAGTTCCTGATAATGAACACTGCTCCATGCCTTTCATTAGATGACACATAGTACTGATTCCTCTCATAATATACCATTATGTTACTTAAACTGTATAGTTATCCCTTATTACTGACGATTGATGACATCTGCGAACGCCACGTTGCACAAAATGACATCACAGCGAATGGAAAACCTGTCACAAATGTAATTCCCAAGAGTTATAGTTCTCACATAATTGTCTAGAAACTTGACAAAAGTCATAATAATGGCCCACACATCAACCTTGCACAACTGAATGTCAACAGATAAGGAATGTATCATCTACATCAAAATACGTATAGACATAATCAACAAGTGATCGTTAAATCATCACTAACTGCACAAAACAGTTGGGAGTGTATTTTCGAATACGACGATAACTTGCACATGCTTGACAACGTACGAATATTTGGGGGAATGTGTTTTGTATATAATATAAGAACACGTGTGTATAGCTGAACTACTATTTAATAACTGATTTACAACAGAGTGTGACAGATAGAGATAAGGTTTGTAGGCGGGGCTTATATGTATTACATGCTGACCAATGTATACAGTAACATTCACAACAGGTAGGGTTTACAAAGTAACGTGGTGTCGTGGTATATTTAGTTTAAAGAAATGCAATTTACTAGTATACGGTTCTAATAATATACTAGACACACTGTATTGTCTTTTAAATTGTATTCCGTCCAATATCTAATATAATGTCAAACAAACGCCTTCGTAAGTAAATCAGAATGCGCAGTAACTGTTGGTAGGAGTTTTAAGGTGACTTGTTTGGCGATATGACTTCAACTACTTAAAATCGTATCAGGGTAAATAGTTAGCTTAGACGGGTCAAATCATCTTAGTCAGTCTTACAGTGTGTCAACTCATTCTCCTTCAAGGATTTGACAATGTCGTTTTACAATTTCCCCGTTGTTTCAAATCTTATCGTGCGCAATTTCATTGAAAACTATTTTGTTCCATGAGCGTTAAATCTATGTTTAATTTATGTTTTATTGATATTGTCTGTTTCGTAAAATTGTGTTATTTGAAGCAAGTGACAATTTCATTTTTAAAGACTGCATAATGTCTATAACAAACGGACTTATAGAACGTGATGTAACGATTCGACTGCCACATGAATGACACTAGGCGCATCAATACTGACATACTGCCATTATAAAATCACCAGGAAATGACAAGGGAGTCTGAATAAGCTAACGAGATTTATACGTTATGTCAAATGTGGAAACAAAATGCTGCAATATTTACTGTATCATTTCGCTTTGGTCAAAGCTCAGTGATATAGCCAACTAGAAGTTTACACTATATTTACATTAAACGGCTCGAGTTTCATGGACTAAATAGAACTGTGTCCGACCATTAACAGAACATGACTAATATAACTATTGTGGTGCAATATCAGCAGAAAATTTAGCGTTGCTAGTTGCATTTCGTAGCCCAAATATATCTCATTTTGTATAAATGTACAGCACAAAACTTTCGCAGACCCAACTGCCACTTAATAACAACACATATGATGATAAAAACATTGTAATACACATAGAGTCAACATAATTTACATTGTATATTGATTATGCAAATTAAGGATTTAGTAGAAAGCTAAGCATTGTACCGACTTGTAAATTGCAGGAATATTTGGTAACTTTTGGAAGTTGAATATTTAATATTGCCGTCGCGCTTTATGATAAATTGGCATTTTAACTTATAATTACATAGCGATTTTCTTTCTGGAACCCCGTATATTGGATGCGTTATTGTCTCAAATTGTTGAATCCTGGATACGTGTTTGAACGATTGTTGATGTTTTAAAACTTCAACATGCATGTAAGATGAATATTATAATACTGTTTCGTGTGTTATAAAAGACACGTTCATCACAAAACAGTCTACAACTCACCAAAAATAAGCAGGTGTATCTGCAATAAGGATAATCAGGGTTGTTGTTTTATAATTTAGAATTCAGAGACAGCTGTGGTCTATATTACGTTAGACATTTTTGAGCCATTAATATTGCGACGAGGTGTGTAATTCCTTTTTCGTCGCCAAACCTACCATACATCATACGTTGTGAATGTCAAGTTATGTCAGGGTTTCTGTTTCCTATATTTTGGTTAGTTTGACTTATATCATGTAGGCGTTAGTTTCACACTGTTTTGGTAAATGAGCTGTAGCTTTACTGCATGGAAGTACGTACCGACACAATGACACATGTTCTCGGCATTTCGATGTACAATAACCTAACGAATCGTTTGTTGAAATAATATTATGGTTAACAATGGCTTATAGAGATCAGGCATTGAAAAAAGCATCCGATAATTCAATGTTTCAAAACTTATTGAGTTAATCGAGAATAATTGCTCTTGGTTTGAGCTGCTTGAGCTGAAAATATGTCTGGTTAAAATCGAACAGCTGCCATTCACTCTTGATTATTCGAACTTGACTTCGAAAAATCGTGTCCAAAAAACCTATTCTAAAATTCCGTTGAAAACACGTGAAAGTTGTTTACGGTGCCATGCGCCATATCTATTCGGTGTCGTAATAAATACAGGTTATGAAAATTACTTCGACGAAACGTGGCTTATTGTCGAATGTTGATATTGTAAAATTGTGAATTTATATTAAAAAAATACCTTTGCCCAATAAAGTATGTAGTTGCAAGCACTATGTGACGTACAAACCTTGTTGAGGTACTCATTATTTATATTTGATCTTATTACAAATATTCACAGTTTTACCTGAGTTAATCATCTAAGATTTTGTTTGATTGATCAATTTCCCAGTGGTACGTAACAAATAATATTTTTGTATGATTTTTGATTTCTTTAATATTTGATTAGCGGTAAATCTGTCTGTATGCTACCATAAGGGACTGTGGTTATACAGACGATATTTATATTTTACCGTGTATGATCGTCACTAGTGGCGTCAAAATATATGTCAGCTGCTCACGAGGTTAAACACAGGTTTAATCACAATAAGTGTCACAATTGACATTCATTGGCTAACCAATCCAAATAAAAAAGTCTTAATATTCATATAGTGTCCGATGTTAATGTGACAGTCAACAATTACCAGATAGAGGTTCAGAAGAAACCAGTTCAATAATGTAAATAGGTTTAGAATTATTTGAATGTTTATGTTTCTTTAATTGTCTGTCCTATCCAGTTCTTGTGTTCAGAGCCTACAGCGTCTGGGAAACGCAATGTTGCGTGTTTCATCCAAGACAGAGAAAATCAAAGACACCAGTGTACACGAATATGTCAATGGTTAGCTTCGTTTGGCATAGTTACATGACACCTGCGACTAGGTAATACTCATAATATGGATTGTGTTTAGGTATATAGATTGTTAACGTTTTCCTTTAGCCACACAGGAGATTGAGAGTTCCATCCCTTGTCATAAATTGAAAACGTAAAAAACGTCTTTACATACTGTTACCCAGTCCCACTCAATATATACATGCCTTCTAACATCAATGTACTTTCACAAGGGAAGTATGTGCAAATAAAAACAAAATATTCAAATTGAGGTTAAGAATCTTTACCCATCTTATAGCCACCACTCGACACTGAAACCTGTTTTAGATGCGTATACAATACAACGACGCACAAGATTTGAAAGCAATGAGGACGCGGGTGAATCCTTGAGACATGTCCTTGACCAATCAACGACTATTCTTGCAATATAATCTAGAATATAAAGTTACACACACGACGCAAAAACATGTTTACAGTACAACGATGTACAACATTTCAAAGCCATGCCAAATCAGTTGCATCCTTGAGACACGTCGTTGTGTATAGGCCGGTGGCCTGTTTTGCGCAATAAACTTTGAATTGAATTTGTTGACTTATCTAGGATATAACCACATTGGAACCAGTTGATAATGGACAAGTTATCATTATAAAATTAATTTGATAGTGACTGGGACAAATGTGTCCACTGATGTACACTAAAACGCATTGAAATCCTTGTTTCAAAAGGACTGATGTTGTTAAGTGTCGCTATTGTCGATTATGTGAGATAGAAAATGAATTTATTTCTAGAACAGACGATTTTTACAAGCATACACAGACACAAATAACGAGTTTACCAATTGATTTTTGGAGAAAATTCTACTTTCAAAAACCGATGTTGATGACCAATTAAAATTAAATGAAATTCTCATGAGAACAAAATTGAAATCGACAAAAGTATGATTTTGTAAAAGCACTATAAGTGGTATAGAGTAGGTGAAGGTTTATCAGATAATTAAAAAAAGTTAAGTTACCAATTTTCTAGGGCTCTTTTCAGCTGTTAGGCCGCTCAAGCATCCTTTGACATTTTAACTCCCCTGGTCATTGGGCTACATATGGAAACATACACTCGTGTCTCCCTGGGGAGACTATTTCTCTCCTGTGGTGTGGCAGCCAACATCGATCTGCGGCGCCCAGGAATAGACACTGCCCTCACAGGTACCATTTTACACCATGGTGGAGTGGAGCTGTGCGTCTTGCTCAGAGATTTCAACCAGTGGTCCAGAGGGGGATCGAACCCGGGACCTCTCGATCCCGAAGCGCGCGTCCTACCTCTAGGCCACCGCTCCCCACAATTGTATTTCGTGTTTTATTCTTGTGGTACTACACAACTAATTACTTAATAATTATCTAAAATTTAAATACGATCCAAATTCGTTTGTAAAATAAGGCGTGTACTGTTAGTAGCTATTTTCCGTTTCATTTGTAATATCGAGTTTGTCTTTCTCCAGATGAAATCTCTCTATTGCATTTACGGATTAGCAAACATAGTTGTGATAGGTCGATACTCTTTTTGTAACAAAGCTTTCTAAGACGATCTCCACTTCTATCGTCATAGACGGAAATTATAATTGAACTTGAAAGTTTAATGATGCAATTTGAGTGAAGGCTATCGCTCTGAACGTTTGAACTCGGAGTTCCACTGGCCTTACACGCACACTTACCACTGAACTTCCGTGGAAATAAAGAACTATTGCGTTATTAAACAACGTCTAAGTTATTTTTCGGAAGTATTAAATAATTCGTAATTAATAATTGATAACTGGGACGTCAACTTAGCTTACGGTGTCTATACACAGGAAATTCACTATAATAACACTCGATAATGGTTGTTTAATACAGTAAAGATAGTTCGAATGGTTTCAAATTATTTGATGAAAATCAATCTCTCCATAATTATCAAAGTTCAGCATGACAGAGCAGGCGCACGAATACGTGTCTCATGATTCATTGACAGCACGCGATATTAAACACCGAGAATATATTAGATTCCCCTTGAAAATACGGTTTTCGACAAAATTAAATTCGGTTACTGTGTAATGAAGTACTTTGGGAGGTTCACACGCTAGATTAAACATGTGAATGTGAGAATGAAATAAATGACCGGATTGCAACTATTTGGCGGCTGATATATTATGTCATGTCACACAAAGATTGCCCAGCTGCAATGTGATAATGTTTGCAATTGTGCAATTGTCTGTTCTCTTGTCAATATAATACATGTACATGCATTCTATCGACAAGCCTAGTTATTGTAACCTGGTAAAAATAATCAAGTCCACGACTGGCAACTGGTTCAATAAGCATATAAGTCAGAGTGACCATACAAAAGCTAAGTAAAAGGTTTTGAGGGCTGTTTTCAGCTATTCAGTAGCACAATCACTCCTTGACATTTTATCGTCATCCTGGTAATTATGCTACCTAATAAAACCTACGTTCGTGTCTACCTAATGAGACCATTACTTCCCTGTGGGTGCAGCAGCCGACATAACCCTAACCCAGGAATAGACACTGCCCTCACAGGTACTCTCGTCAAATTAAACCTTGGTGGAGTTGAACAAGTGATTTATTCTTGCTCAGAGAAATTAACAAGTAGTCCAGACGAGGATCGAATCGGGACCGCTCGATGCCGAAGTGCGCCCTACTTTTAGGCTACTGCTCTCACAACGTGGTACGGAAAGTTCGTTTTGGCATATTTAGACAACAAAAAGTTATAAATAACCGTAAATATTCTTCGACTATTATTTGGCTCACTTTAACGATACACCCTATCAGACGGATTCATCACAACTGCAGGAAATTCACACCCAAATTATATAAGCTACAATACAATTACAGGAAACAGTTACCCTGACATAGTTTGACATTTACAACATATGATATAAGATAGATTTGGTGACGAAAAGGAAATAATAAACTAAACACCTTGTCTCGTTCCAAGTGTCTAGCCTAACATGGACCACAGCTACCTCTCAATTCTAGTCACTTTTAAATTATAAAACAACGACGTCAACATTCCTTGTCGCAGACACACACAATCTTATTATTGGTAAATTTTAGACTGTTTTATGATGGACGTGTCTCTTAAAACAAATGAGTTAGTGCAATACATTATAGCATTATTGGTACGCATGTGGTTTTTAATCACAACACTTTTTTAAAGATATATTGTTCTCTGCGTTACACCGTATAGCCGAGAACCACTGTCTCAACACGGGCGTAGCCAAAACTGGTTTTGGTCAAGTTTTGTGTGTATAAAAGGTGATGTAATTCACCGGAGCGGTTACTTCTAGCGAGCTATTCGTTCGTGTTACATCTCCAATTTTCACGTGGCAATGGATGAAGCACCTGGTGCACCCAACATGGAGGAATGTATCAACGATAGGTTACAGTCGTCACTGAACGCGCATAAAGAAGATATGCTCAAAGAAATCGGCGTGATGTTTTCAAAGATAAGTGACTCTAATAATTCTAGTCAATTGACAAAAATAAGCCACATGATGGCCGTAGATACTCATAAATTTAAACGCAAAAGTAATGAAGAACAACATAAGTTCAATAAAAAAATTCACATTAAATTAGAGGAAGCTGAACAACTAACGGGCGACACTACCAAGTGTCAGGCTAAGATAGAAGAAGGTATTTATGTTTGTCGTTTTTTCTAAACAGCAATTCGTTAAATAATATGCCATAATGAATTAAAAATGCTAAGCAAAAACATTACATGTATTTTATTTTGTATATACATGTATATCATAACAGTATCGATACATCATGAAAACATTTTATGTGTATTTTAAAATGTAACGTGAAAGGTATGTATGCTTTCACGACTTATTTCATTGTTTGTATTTAACGGGTTTGAAACACGTGCGCCCGAATGAGCGGATTTCGTTGTTCAAACAAGTTTGACGATAGCGTTACGAAAGCACGTGCACAAAATTTAGTGATAATACGGTTATGTTGTAAAGGTGTATGCAGTGTTTTTTGTGAAACACAGCTTACTAAACGACATTGAGCGAGTGCAAAAGTCGTTTTGTATAGGATAGAAAATGACTATAGCAGTAAATATGCACACATGCCTTATTTATACAAGGTTTTAGTGTTCAAGTATGTGCGAAGTTTAATAGTACTGTACTATAAACACCGATAAATGTACTTTATATTTACCGTTACAATATTTATACTGAATATTTTATTGACAACATTAGTAGAGCTAATGCATAAAGGTACATGCCTTGTGTATGCATGCTTTTTGTAATTTTGAACTACGGACTGGTGCAAATGATGCGTATGGTCGGTACACAATGTGTTTTACCAGTTGTAAGGAATGTTGAACGCTCTTACATATTAATTGGAAGTCTGGTTACTTATATTATGTTTTTTCAGCAATTGAATTAACAATTTTTATTTAAAATATTTTCAGCAAAAGAGATGGTCATATATCGACAAAAACTCATAAAAATCGCAGATTCAAGTGAATTGGGGTGGCGAGTGGTCGGAGAATACGAGTCAAATCCGTTGGCTGACGACTCCGACGACGAAAGAAAGATCTACAAGGCCGAAGCTCGAGCAAGTAAAAAGGTGAAGACCGAAAAAGCCAAAAGAGGAAAATCGGCTAGACCTGTCCCATACAAGAGACCACAGGGTAGAACTCAGATTCCCATAGCAGTACCGAGCACGTCACATACGCCAACTGTTAAACCAGGATCATGCTTTGCTTGTGGAAAATCGGGGTACTGGCGAAAAGAATGCCCAGAAGTAAAATCTTATAACAAGATAAGTATTGATACTTATATTTTAAGTAAGTCTCTTAGTTCAGAGATGACTGCGGAAGAGCAGGACGGTAACACGTATAGACACGTGGTTTATAACATGTCTAAAGTAGCATTTACGAGAAAGTACGCTTCGCATAGCGATAAGGTAAAGGGTAAAGCCATGTTGTTTGGAACCAGAACAATTAGTCTCGGAAAAGACACAAGGTAACACAATTGTTGTTTCTCCAGTAGGTAGGTTGAAGGAACATACTGAAAAATGGAACCAGGTAGCCGGAGAGTTTATCTGAGATGTAATTAAAGGTGGATATAAAATTCCATTTAAAACATTTCCCAAAGAATCGATGATGAAAAACAATAAATCTTCACGGGATAGTCCAATTTTCGTTGAATCGGAAATTAAGGCATAACTACAAAAAGCGATTGTTTCAGAAGTTACGAATAAACCTTTAGTAGTAAACCCATCGACCGTGGCATACAATAGGAAAGGCAAGCCCAGATTGGTTTTGGACTGTAGGCATATTGATTCACATATACATTTGTTTAAGGTAAAATTTGAAGACATTAAAGTTGCAGGAGAAATGTTTCTTCCCGGCTCATTTTGCTTTACATTCGATCTTAAAGGTGCTTATCATCACATTGACATTTGTAATGAGCATAAAACATTTTTAGGTCCTTAAGTAGTTCGTGTTTAACTCCCTACCGTTCGGTTTATCTTCAGCGGGACACATTTTTACTAAGGTTTTACGAGTCGTGGTTACATATATCAGATCATACGGTCATAAGGTTGTAATGTATTTAGACGATGGCATCGGAGGTCATAACTCATACGAGCAGGCTATAGTTAGCAGCGATTTTGTAAAAATGTCTTTGGTAGATTTTGGGTTTTTATTAGCAGACGAAAATGTTCTTGGGAGCCAATCAAAAAAGTAACATGGTTGGGGAACATTCTAGATTTTTATGCAAATAGGCTGTTTATTACAAACGAAAGAATAGATAGGTTAGAATCTTCTATCATTTCTGCAATCCATCATGTAATATTGGATAAATTCTGTATGGTGACAGTAAGAGTTGTAGCATCAATTGTTGGGCAAATTATTTCATTGCAGTTTGTTCTTGGTAATGTTGTTAGAATGAGAACCAGAAACTTGTACAAATGTATACTTGCAAGAGCTAGTTGGAACGCCCAGTCAAAATTATTGGTAGCGCATTACAGGAACTTAAGTATTGGAAATGTAACGTTCGAAACATGAACAATGAAGGCAGACCGTTACGTCGTTCGGAAACATGCGAATATTCGCTGTATTGTGACGCCAGAGAGGACGGTCATGGTGGGTATTTAGTATACGAACTCATGCCAGATGTGGATGCAGACAACTTAAGTTCAAAGTATGTTGATGAAAGTCCCCATGTGGGAAGTGGGCATGTTAGACATAGTGCTCCCGGAAGTGAGCCTCTCGTTTGACGAGAGAAAAGGTGGCAAAGATATGCTCCCGGAAGTGAGCTGTCATGATGCCAGGCGTTTGATGTACAATAGTGTGGATACAGAGCAAGTGTATAGTACACTAGGCTCTGGGGTGATACCAATAATTAAAACAGGTAATAGAACATGTAGTTCTGGAGATGTTACAAATGAGGTAACTGGTACTTGGAGTACCGAAGAACGTTTACAAAGTTCTACTTGGAGAGAAACTCTGGCTGTAAGAAGGTTGATTAAGTCACATGCGAATGATTTGGTAGGAAAATCAATAAAGGTATACTCGGATAACAAAAACGTAAAATCTGTCATAACCAATGGTAGCAATAAACCAGTTTTACAATATTTGGCTACAGATATTAACGATTTGTGTAAACAACATGACATTGATTTATGTCCAGAGTGGATCCCAAGAGCCGAAAACGAGCTCGCTGATCACTTGAGTAGATGTAAAGATAGTGATGACTGGTACATATCAAAGCGTGTATTTATGTTTTTGAGTGAATTATGAGGTAGTCATACTATAGATCGTTTTGCATCAAATTATAACAATAATTGTAGCCGATTCAATTCAAAATGGTGGGTACCCTACACGGATGGTATAAATGCTTTCGACCACTGTTGAAAGGGTGAAAATAACTGGTTAGTACCGCCACCCAGGCTTGTTGTAGATTGAACAAAATAAAAAACGAACGCGCCACCTGTTCAATGGTGATACCTCAGTGGAAATTGGCACATTTTCGGCCTCTTGTATGTAACGAATTCGGTCAATTTATGTCTTATATTGTTGACTACAGGGTTTTGCCGAAAAGAGGTGCTGTATGTACGGGTAGAGGAAATAATGGAATTTTTGCATTTGATCCATTATCTTTTAATATGATAGCGTTAAGGATTTGTTTTGCACGTACAAACAAAGTGCTCCATTTAGTTGAGACATAATGTAGTTACTACAAACGTACCTATATCTAGATACATGTATGTATATTATATATGGTAGGCATGTTATATTCTTATTATAAATTTTAAACAGGTATTGACTTAAAAGATACCATTCACGCAAGTTTGGCGAGAGAAGGAATCGATGTGAACAAACAAGATACCTGCATTGACCATATGGCTAGTTACATTGTACAATCCAGAGCAGACACGACCGTGAAGAAGTACAGTGGGTATTTTAAAAGTTTCCAAAAGTTCTGTGAAAATAAATCATTATCAGCAAAACCGGCATCTCCAATGTGCGTGTCCCTGTATCTGACACATATTCTAGACGAAGGAAAATCCGTAAGCGTAGTGACGTCAGCGCTATATTCCATCAAATGGATGCATTCAATTCATGGTTTAGAAGATCCCACGTACAATTCAATCGTCAAACATCTTGTTGATGCTGCAAAAAGGTTGCGTTCTAAGCCCGTCATAAAGAAAGACGTTATTGACTCCAGTATGTTAAAATCATTGTGTTCACTGTTTGAGCGAGATTTGACTTTGGTAAATCTCAGAGATTTATCTATGATTTTGTTATGTTATGCAGGTTTTCTTCGTTTCAGCGACTTAAGTTCATTGAATTGTTATGATCTCATTTTCAACATATATCATTTGATGATCAGGATTAAGAGTAGCAAAACAGATATATATAGGGAAGGGAAAGATGTTATTATAGCAAAAGGTTCTTCAAATGCTTGCCCATATATCATGGTGCAAATTTACATGCACTCCGCAGGTCTCTCCGTGGCATTAGATCAGTACTTATTTCGACCTATTCAAACATTAAGGGGAAAACGTATCTTGATTAAAACTAACAAACAGTTAAGCTATACACGAGCAAAAGAATGTATTGTTTCAAAGCTAAAAATGGTTGCTGAAAATTTAAAACTGGGAACGCATTCGTTGCGCGCAAGTGGAGCAACTTCTGCCGCAAACTGTGCGGGGGTTTCGGACAGATGTTTGAAACGGCACGGTCGTTGGAAAACCGACCAAGTAAAAGATGGTTACATAGTTGATTCAATGGCAAAGAAGCTTAATATAACCAAACATTTAGGTTTATAATTATAAAATGACAGTGAAAATTGAATTTGGGATGCTCTTCTTCTATACTTTGTAACATTCTATAAATGCGTACTCGCCAACGCTAACTTAAACTGAGTTTGTAGTTTTGTGTCCTGTATGGTGTTGAGACATATTGTTCTCTGCGTTACACCGTATAGCCGAGAACCACTGTCTCAACACGGGCGTGGCCAAAACTGGTTTTGGTCAAGTTTTGTGGGTATAAAAGGATATGTAAATCACCGGAGCGGTTACTTCTAGCGAGCTATTCGTTCGTGTTACATCTCCAATTTTCAAATTCAGTTTTCAAAGACAAGTTGAAACATATAATTATATATATATTTTACTGCAAACTTATTTTATCCGCTTTATCAGAGGAGTTGATCTTAGAATCTAGATGTGTTCGACATCGAACAGAAATACATGAGCCAATGTATCGTGGTCTTATTTTTAAGATCGTTTTATTATAATGGTTGTTTTTTATTGAGGGTTATTAGTAACATGCCAAGTGAAATGTCAAGATACATGTATGTTAAAATTATTGTCATTTGTATAATCATAATGACGTTATACTGTTACAATCATATTACATTCGGCTGCGATAGAATGGAAACAGTTTCCAGAGTATTTTTCTTACAAAAGTTTATCTCTGGTTTTCACCTGGTCCATTTTAGCGCATGGTCATGCCGTATTGCATTTTATACTGAATATTATATGATAATGAACGTTTGAGTACTCATGTAAATTCATAGACCTTATGAATGTACTCTGTTGTAATTACATATTTGAACTATGCATTGTCACACGTAGCACGAATAAATGCGTACTCGCCAACGCTAACTTGTGTCATGTATGGTGTTGAGACGCTTTGTGCAAATGAGGAAATACTGCTGACGACAGATCACCAACCGTTTCATGAACATATTGCTTGAAATTCTATATGGTGTCAACCTCAAGTTTAAAGAACGGTTTGTAGAAACTTGTAGGCGTATGCATCAACTCCCACTCCCCATGCACGTATTCATGTATAAGACAAAATACAAATGTATATTTAATGAGGGAGTGAGAGTCGATACAGACCCCAGTGTTTCAAAATAGCAATCACAGTGAGCAATGCATCCTTGATTCAAACATTTATAGTGGAAATCGGTTATTCAGGATTGGGCTCTTTGAGTTTTGTTCCGGCTTTTATAAGCCAGAATAGCTTATTGAACGTCAATTCAATTCAATTGTTATCGTTTATCACGCAAGAAAAGGATCATTTATTTCTTAAAATATCGCTTGCCATTGATAATTATTTCAATTGACAACAATGATAGGAACAGATGTACATACTAGTACTAAACTTAGACTTAATCGTTTAGTGCCATAGCAGTATTAACCAAATATTCGTTTTGAATTCAAGTTTATTTTCCTATATCTCAAAACAAAGACTAAATCAGTCAATAAATGTTTATCAGAAGCGAAACATTATCTTGACGTTCTTACAGTTTCGTGTATTGATGGAACTTTCAGGCGTTATATCAAACCACACGCCATGACTATAAAATAGCTATATGGCTCGAGACAAGAGTGACGTTTAATAACCGTTGTTGTCTTCAAGCCTGTATTAGTATTTCCAATTCATTGCTCAAGTAGATTAAGATAAGGACTCAAGTCGAGTCGTGTAGACAATAGGAGCAATGCAGCATGAAATTCCATTTGAATAAATTGACATCGAAGCTGCTACATTGTACTAAAGGGACCTTTGTGAATTCTGACTGGTTCTTTTTCGATGTTTGTTTCTTAGGCGAGTGAGAGCATGACAATAGTGACCTGTATGGTAATAGTCATAATGTTAAAATATCTTCAGCAATGATTCCAATAAATATTTGGTAAACTGCTGCTTTCGTAGCCTTATGTGCCAGCATGCACGAAGAGGATAAGTAAGTAAACTGCTGCTTCGTTCTTCCTTCAATGTTAAAATGGATACCAGGAGTTAACTCACAATAATTGCCAAAATTGCCACTCATTGGCTAACCACACGTAAATAGAGAAAGGCTGAATAAGGAGAAGTCACATTGTTACTAAGGTTTACGTGACATCCAGCAATTGTCAGATAGATTAAATTGCCCTACATTCTATCAGAGGGTCAGTAGAACGACATGCAATGATGTAAATTTGTTTCATACTAATTGGACTTTGTATTGTTCTATGATTATCTGTCTTATCCGGTCCTTGTAATCAGTGTCTCAAACGTCTGAACGTGTTTGGTGCGTGTTTCAACCCTTACGAGAATATCAAAGTCGATACAAATCATCCTGTTGCATAGCTTCGCTGCTAGATCATCACTGTGCAACAACATGTCAATTATTAGTCTTGTTCGACGTAGTTAAAGGACACCTGTGACAATGTATTCTCATAATATGGATTGTGTTTAGATCTATAAAAATATATTTTAGCCACACACAAGACTGGGCAAACCATATAATTAATTTTGGTGACTGGCAAATAAAGTTCATGCTCAATATGTTATAAAAGTATAAAATTATATTATGTCCCTAAATAGGAAACTGTAAGCAAGCATGCATGTCTTCTAACATAAACGTTCTTTTACAAGGGAAGTATAGTAGGGGCAAGTTAAAACTTATTGAATTATTCTGCCCTTCTTAGAGCCGCCATACTACACATAAACACTTTTGTGACATACAAATACAAAACAACGATACAGAACATTCCACAGTCCACAGTCATACAGGGGAATCTGCATCCTTGGGACACGTCCTTGACAAATCGACGACTTTTCTAATCTAATCTATGATGTAAAGTTACACACACGAAAGTATCTGACAAACTCTATCAAATTGAAACGCGCATGTTCTCACTATCAAATAAATGTTATTGTGACTTGGACAAATGCATCAAATGATGTGCATCAAGACGCATTAACACTCATGTTTCAAAGAGACCGAGTTTGGTATGCAACGAAATTGTGGATAATATGCACTAGAAAACGAATTTATCATTCGAACTGGCGATTTTTACACTCGTACAAATACTTCAATAATGATTTAACTACTTGTTTTGTGAAGCAAATTCTACTTCCAAAAACTGATGCTTAATTAAAGTAAATGGAATTCTCAGGAGAACAAAATTGAAAAACAAAGTATGATTCTGTAAAACCACTATACAATGTAATTGGTAGAATAGTTTATCACATAATTGTATTGTTTGTTTTATTCTTGTAATACCTGTACTACACAACTAATTCCTCAATAATTACTCAATCGATTTTTGTTTAAATTTAAATACGATCTAAAGTCGTTGGAAAAAATAATGAATGTACTATTTATGGCTATTAATATAGCACGGGATTATTGTAAAACTGCCATCCTTGTCAATGACGTTTGCCAATATCATTAAATTATATTTATTAGTTGCATCAATTTAAAATAGTTGTTAATGCATTGTCGTGTCTCCAAAACCGTAAAGCGAATGTTATCTGCATAATACTTTTTAATTAAAAATTACCTCATTGTAGTAATGTAGCAATTATAAAACGTACATATTGACAATGTAAAGTGGAATGCGACGGATGATTATACATAAGTGGCACTAAAGTATAAAAATTGCACTCTTATTCATTATATTCAATATATGGCAGGACTTTTGGATTGCAATGATGTCTAGAATGACAATAAATCAGAGATCACTTCAAACCAATAGTGTACCTACAGGTATTTCTATGAATTTTCCATTGGCACTAAGTTTCAACATTCTAGCAATACGTAATTTTAACGTATGAAATGTGAGTGCAACACGCCTATTTGAAACACAAATGCGCTCATCGTAAGAACACTTACTTTAATCATTATTTGATTCAGTCAAACGTCGTATACATTTTATGTTTTTCACATTGAACCAATGATAAGCTAATAACGCATCTAGTCATTATGATAAAATAACAATAATGTGCCTTATTGTAGTACTATAGAAATTCCAAGGGTTGCATTTGCAAGCATCTCAGAGAAAAACGTTAACATTTTGACTTAAATTATACATGTAGTTTTTTGTTGCACATCTTCCCACTTATTCAAGGCCACATTATCGGCGAAAATCAATAAACTACATTGCATTAAACGAAGGGTGTAATTCAATAGCATGCGCTTAAGATCAAATGGATACATCGTTCAAAAATTTGAGAACATGTTTGTTTTCACTTAACTCAAAAGCTGTTAGAAAAACGAGAACATTTCCATTTATAATATAACATTAGCAAGCTAATGACTGTTTCGTATCTGCTTGATAAAAAACTTTAAGTTACCAATTATCGAGGGTTGTTGTTAACAATTCAGCCGTTCAAACCACCCTTTGATATTTTCATTTTCCCTGATCGTACTTGACATATATGTATACTTAACAACTTAGATGTTTTCGGATAACTTTGTCAAACCTGTATGTAGCCCAATGAAATTTGGCTATAACTTTCTTATGATATAGGTTTACAGAATTGTAAACGAAAAAGTTCGATTGTATTTTAAATTTATTGAGTGGACACACGCATAACATAAGACCGCATGAAAGTAAAAGTCGCAAATACCTATAATGTTATCTTGGATGACCACCATATAGTCTTATGTTTCTATTGACAGTCAAATGCGCGATAGGAAAGCTTTGCTGAATGAAAAGACTCATTGAATTTGACCGTCTAAACACAAAGTTGCCACGTGTCTTTGGCGTAGATCAAATTTACATCATGACGTCACAATAAATGCTAAATGTTCTTGCATTGAGTATAACACAACAAGCAAACTATACATTTACCTTGAATTAAACACTCAAATAGACACGTATGTGTTGAAAATATATCAGACGTAGATGTTTAGGTAATAAGTCATGATTGGCGACACTAAATGCTACTCTGTACCGTACTGACGTCACTTCATATTTTGCTGACATCATTCGACGTATACCTGTGATATCTAAATTATTTTTATAAACTGTTTTTCATACGTGGTGAGTCATTGGCCATACAATGAATGCATTTGCAACACACTCAAGGTTTGTGTGAACGCGTGGCGTCAAAAAAGCACAAAACGCACGTCAATCTTGTAACGAACGGACAGCGTGACATACGACCAGTTCGATACGCGAATTAGTATGACTCCGTTGTAGAAACTTCACGTGAGAAATGTTGTCACTTCATTGTTTATAATAAACAAGTTATGTATACATGAAAATGAGGACTTAGAAAAGTTGTTAAGTATATTTAGTTTTCTACCTCCAGAAATAATCTTGCATGTTACTTGCTATATCCGCCAGCTCAATATCGAACGTAAGTAGTAGGAATACACTGTAAAACAAAACGTAAACATAAATACATCCACACAAGCCATCAAAGCATAACGACTGTAGATACATAAAATGTAATGATTACATGTTTGCACCATTATTTGTTTTATTGTTGATACATTTTTTTTAAAAACAATACCTCATCGTCATAAGTGATTGAAAGTACAATATTTGATCATGTGATATTTAAGACTAGGTCCAACTAATCATACTTTGACTCGATGATACGGAGCTTTGGGAGGCGCATTTAGCAGATTACATGTAGTCTATTGCAGCCTCATGGCAGTCGCAAACCACGACATCTTGAAACATCGGTAGAGTGATTCGGAATGCCCACTCTCTTAACTTTGTACTCCTGATGGAGGGATGTGCGGGATATTCTTTTGAAGATTCATTCAAGCGACTTTTCCGATTTTTCAGCACTATTTGGCTAAATGCCATAGACAATCGGGAATATTTAGATTTTCGATAATTGTTCAACAACCTTTCGGAAACATGTTCAATGTTTCGGAATTACACCCCGAATATTCGTTGATTTTTATCATTGATGCTTGTTTTCATTAGACAAATTATATAGTATTTTTATCCTGCATTGTAGTTTATGTTTCTGTTGTTATGTAATGAGATTATATAGCACATTGTAGATACATAGAACATAGTCCATACAAAGCATACATGTACAACGTAGTTGTTGTAAGTATACTTAATTATCTTATATATCACATTCTTTAAATCACCCAAGATAGAATTCATATAAATGTAGACAATAAATAAAATGTTAAGGAATCCTAAGCGAACTGGAACAAGATCTTCTGAAATTCCTGAATCATTACATGCAACCATATTTGTGAACTATTACACTAAGAGTAATGTATCAAAACTAACTTAATACTCATCTGAGTAAATAAAATTGGAATATGTCGACCCTTGTATTTTATGCCAATTTTTAAGTTCATGTACAACACTCATATTAATTGTCAATGTTATAATTCGTCCAGAATAAGAAAAACACCAGATTGGTCTACTGTTGCAATATTTGTTACTTAGGTAAAACTTTACGGTCAATTAGATTTCTATTTTTTTAAATAACATAGATCAATTTAAAATATTCCAGCCTTTCTTGTTATCCATGGCGCACTGTATGTTTTTCAATTTACCGTGTATCGTTTAATATTCGTATGCAGCATGGTCACATTCGATACATTGTATTGATTATATCAGATTTTACATACTACGAATAAAAGCAAAGTAAAATGTCCAGAAGTCGCCCAGTACGTTCATAAAACTACTGACAAGACTGTTTTCTCCGGTAATTACATTGGAAACAAGGTGCATTCACAATATCGCTGTCAACGCCAATATTGAAACAGGGAGTACGTTGGGACAATAACGAATGTAGTTGTGGTATATACCAGGTTCCGAATTAGATTTAATTTCACTCGATAAAAGTGCCGTAATTCAAAACTAATTATTTTCTTGACATTTACAGAAAACAAGACAGAACATCAAATAAAAACAGCTTAGCACACGATCTCACTACGGGGCCACCTGAGTCTCCGTTAAAGCTCTATATTTCCGACGTGTGAAATGAATCGAAGTACACTTTTAATTAAACTTTATCAACATATAACGGTAAGGTGACTGAGCACATAAAACTTATAAGGATCCACATTGAGAACATAATAACACCAGAAAATAAACTTAGACTATGGTTAATATGCTATATAAAGAATAATAGTGAGAGTCATAGAAGATGAAAACTGGCAGTTGGGTACAAAATTGGAAGCATGTGCAGACTGATATAATTTGCCATTAATATATTGCACAACCCTAGAAGAATAAAAATAGAAATGACATTCAGGTGTGAATTAAATTTATGGTTCCAAATCTAGTTATTGAAAATATCAGTCAACCTTGACAAAGACATCTTCTCGAAGATTTACCTATATCAGGCGGATCTTAACCTAGTATGTATTCGTTCACGAACTAGAAAGCCGGTACATGTGTGATGGACGAGTTGTATGTATTGTTCAAGGGTTGTGAAATGTGTACCCATCTTGGTTCGAATTTGCATGGAATTAGATACAACATAACACAAGGTGTTGAATTGAAGATGCGCATTTATTAGTAATATGCCATAAAAACATTAAATACAGTAAACTATTTATGATGTTCTTAAATGACAAAACTCATATTAAGCACTTTTCAAATTACTACTTAAAGCTCTATATTTCCGACGTGTGAAATGAATCGAAGTACACTTTTAATTAAACTTTATCAACATATAACGGTAAGGTGACTGAGCACATAAAACGTATAAGGATCCACATTGAGAACATAATAACACCAGAAAATAAACTTAGACCATGGTTAATATGCTTTATAAAGAATAATAGTGAGAGTCATAGAAGATGAAAACTGGCAGTTGGGTACAAAATTGGAAGCATGTGCAGACTGATATAATTTGCCATAAATATATTGCACAACCCTAGAAGAATAAAAATAGAAATGACATTCAGGTGTGAATTAAATTTATGGTTCCAAATCTAGTTATTGAAAATATCAGTCAACCTTGACAAAGACATCTTCTCGAAGATTTACCTATATCAGGCGGATCTTAACCTAGTATGTATTCGTTCACGAACTAGAAAGCCGGTACATGTGTGATGGACGAGTTGTATGTATTGTTCAAGGGTTGTGAAATGTGTACCCATCTTGGTTCGAATTTGCATGGAATTAGATACAACATAACACAAGGTGTTGAATTGAAGATGCGCATTTATTAGTAATATGCCATAAAAACATTAAATACAGTAAACTATTTATGATGTTCTAAAATGACAAAACTCATATTAAGCACTTTTCAAATTACTACTATAGTTGATGAAAATGGAAGAAAAATGTTGATGCTTCGTAAACATTCGGACGTGGTAATATTTGAGATGAAATTGATTGTTTATTTTGTCAGGCTTTTCGTAAAGTATACAGGTACGCATATAGTTATGGAATCGTCTGACTAACGTTTTAGTTTATAAAGTCGTTTGAAGTATACGGTATTGGAAGATTGAAGCAGTGCTACACAAATGATTTAAAAACGCCTGGATGCAATTATGTTACTTGTTATGTATGAGAACGGGCTACAACATGTACAACACTTTAAAAATATAATTTATTTATATCGGGAGAAAATGATTGCACTCCGCAGCAATCAATGAGCTGCTTCTATTTTATGACCTGTAAAGGCATTAAAATCTATCTGAACTTCCAGTACACTAATTAATAGTAGGGGTGATGTACAGAGCAAACCATTCTTATTGATAGCCATAATATTATCATAAATATAGAAAGAAAATGTTCTCGTTCCTTGTTTAAATTTTACCAAGTCGTACATGAGTAACAATTGCGCCAGAACAAACGACCCATAAATCCTCCGATGTCCTCATTAAATTGCGATAATAATCCTCGTATGCCAGTAATGTGAAACAAAACATAGAGCAGACAGAAATGGCAAGTTCAATCGTGGAGTATATAACAGACAAGTATTCATGATATAGTTCTTGCTATTTGCGACAATTACTACACATCACATTGTGATTACACTGACAATTGGTTCCTCTCAGAAAGATGCAGTTTGGAACTAGAGTCTCTCGATTCAAACCATCAATTACTAGCTTTGGTTTTCACTAACTACCGTCCCTACCATATCTTTAGCAACTGATTTCAATACTAATATAACTGTAAAATTTATACCAACTGTGTCTTGTTGTCTGAACTTTCTCACTGATATCATAGAAAAAATATATTCGATATGAATCGAAACGGCCGGCTTTGTCGCTAAGAGACCAATGCCTGAATTCATATCTTGTTAACCCCTTATACCATACCATCGGTATCATCGCTTGAGGGAATATTCTACGTGGACATTTTCTACGGAAGATAAATTTTTGCATGAATTTACCCACGTACATGTACTAATGGGCCTTTGAGAATTCTGACTGGTTCTTTTTCGATGTTTGTTTCTTAGACTAGTGAGAGCATTACAATGTTCAAATATCAGCATGACACTAATGACCAATCGTAAAAGCGCGGATATTTCCGTCTCCGGTAAATACATCTGGTAAATAAGTGTAAAAATACACCAATATGATCAGTCCTTACTACTAAAGTCAATTACATCCGCGTGAAAGTAACACTTTTTGTATCCGTAAACACGATGGTTCTTATATATTTTCTGATAAATTTTCTTATTCGTACGGCAATGCAAGACATATCGCGTAGAAAATGTTAAATATCTTTGTAGAAAAATAATAACTAGCGCGTATTATCAATGGAATTTACGTCTTGTTTTCTTGTTTACCACTTGACGTCATGAATGATATGACGTTAATTTAAGGTCAACGTAAACGTTATGTTGTGTGAACATTTATTTCGTAGTTTATTTCGTAGCGTTTTTTTCTAGTTCATATAATTGTATTCTTGTTTTCGATCCTAGAATTTAGCAGCTGTCGTTCTCTTTCTTAATTTTGCCGTATGTACATGTTGTATAAACGTAGCTGGGGTGCTGCCATTTTCGAATCATGTGACTGTAAGTAGTTCAAAATGTCGACTTTTCATGTCAAAGGTATTTTCCATTTGGTAAAAACCGAGGTGATCAGAATGATTAATGACATACATGTGTGTTAATATCTACATTGTTCAAATATCTAGACAAATATTTCCAATAAATATGTAGTGGACTGTTGTATCGTTCAAGTCTAACGTCAATGCTAAAACAGATACCACGAGTTTACTCACAATAATTGTCATAATAGATTATTGCCACTCATTTGTTAACCACTCGTGGTATATAGAAAGGCTGAATAAGGAGAAATATTCAAAATATTCAAATTAAAGTGAAGTATCTAGGTCCATTTTTCGTACAGCCGCCATACGACACTAAAATATGCTGAATGTTATATGAATATACAATACAACAATGCACCACATGTCAGACGCCATGCAGAAACTGCTGCATCCTTAAAACACGTCCTTAATAAATCAACTATAACTCATGTTATCTATTATAGTCGGGTATACATGTATAGTGTTACGCTCACGACAATACATACAATACAAAACCTATCAAATTGTAACGAACACGAAATCTTTGAACATGTTCTCATTATCTAATCAATTTTATCGTGAATGGGACAAATGCAGCAACTGATGTGCGCCAAGACGCATTAACACTCATGGTTCATAGAATCTGATGTTGTTTTATGACGCTAGTGTCAATAATGTTTGTTAGAAAGCGAAATAAAGACACAAATAACGAGTTTACCATTTGCTTTGTGTGTCGAATTCCACTTTCATAAACGAATGCTGATTACCAACTAAATTAAATGTAATTCTCAGGAGAACAAAATTGAAAACGACAAAAGTATGATTCTTTAAAATACACCCAGGGGATTAACCCATTCATAAACTCTCCATTATTTTTCAGGAATGGAGAGTTGCTTAACAATAACTCTCCATTATTTAGTATACACATTACATGAAATGTGTATACGAAATAATGGAGAGTAATTGTTAAGAAAACTCTCTATGCCTGAAAAACATAACACACATATGAAGTGTTAAAAAAAATGGAGAGTTTTTTTTATTAAATGTGTTAACAGGTAATGGAGAATTATTGTAAATTATTGTAAATACACCAGTAAGTTGCAATCATTGCCCGCTATCCCAAATAGATGGGTCGGGAAATTTTCAAAACCCCCGCCCTTCCACGGCCCATGCGGGGGCTATCTTACAATTAAACATTGTCCCAAAGGTATTGGTTCGGTGAAAAAAATCCCAACATTTCCCAGCAGTGCGGGGGAAGCTGGAAGGTAAAACACCGCTGCCATACGCGGGATTGGGGCCTTGGATGCAACTGATTGGTGCATTACAAAATGTATATGTCTACAAAAAGGGCAATACAATTTGCAGGAAAAGCGGCACTCAATTGAAAGAGCCGAACATAGAAAAAAGACAGATAAAAATGCTCAAGCGACAACGAAACTAGAAAATGAAATCAACACGCGGTTACTAATCAGCTATTAAGGTGGTACGCGCGCAAGAAATAAAGAAATCAAGATGATGCTAGTGTGATATGATATTAAATACCGTTAATAATTTGCAATTGCACTTTCGCGTGATCATGACCATTCAATAAGTTCCATTTACAGCTTTTATACATTTACAAGGGCCAACGTTATCACTAATTCATGACACCCGTCTTCAGCATGATACTAGAAATGAAATAATCGACCTTGGCCTACATTAAAATGTCCATAAACATTGCAACTTAGGTTTTGAGATGATCAGATGAAAACTGTTTGAATATAATAGTACGTACACAGCTAATTTCTAATTGTTTTTGGTCATATAAGGCTCATAATCCAGGAAGACATGTGCCGATTGGAATTAAAGAACAGGCAAAGTTTGTATAAATTTTGGAGGGTAAGAAAAAAGTTAAGTTCCCAATTTACGAGGGTTGTTTTCAGCTGTTTAGCCGCTAAATCACTCTTTGACATTAACTTCCCCTCATCATTGGGCTACCTAAAGAAACATTCGAGTCTCACGGGGAGACGTTTTCTCTTTTGTGGGCGTGGCGCCAAGGAATAGACACTGCCCTCACGAGTATATATACCAATTTTTGAGTACATTAATTAATGCTTTCATTAACATGACTGTGCAAATACAGAGCTAGGCTTAATAACAGCATGTTAAAAAAATTGTAGTTATGTCCATAAAGTTGCATATCAATTATAAATATCCATGTATAGTTTATGCACGGAAATATATCCTCTGCCTGAAACAAGTTTTATAATGTCCACCGTGTTATAACATCAAGTGACACTGGGTAAATAACCATTGCTTGATCGTGTAACACATAACTCGAACCATGTGTTTGCATGGACTACACACCAATATTAAAGTAATGGAGAGTTATTGTATAAGTTCACTGGTTTCATGAAAAAAGCATGATTTTCTCGCTCAGTCATGTTCATATTTTTAATCTTCTATTTATAAGAGGTACATCAGGAGAGACTTTTTTGGAAACATGCATTTTCTTTCAATTTTGACATTTACAGCATCTGTTCAGAAAATCAAATTGACATTTGACAGTATTGGTGTATATTAAGTCAGAGAAAATCCGCGTATCTGTCCATTCCTGAGAAATAATGAATACTCGACCCCTTCGGGGCCTCGTCTCCATTATTTCTCAGGAATGGACAGTTACTTGGACTTTCTCCTTAACATAATGGTTCGAGTTTGCACATTATTTGCTGCAAAAGTCATACGTTTAGAGGTCACATTTGCATTGAATACTCAAACGATGTACGTATAAAAATATAATGACAGTAGACAACTGCAACAGTCGAGTACAGAAACTATTGACAACATAACATATCATAACACAGTTACACTATATAACCTAACAAAAAATAAAAACCCAAGTCACCGCTGTAAAAGAGCTGGATAGCCAATTTCATTAATGATACGCCTAAAACGGTAAAAGAACTAACGGTTTAAGTTTTGTAAATTTCGGTCGGTTGCTCAAGTTCAGTTAACTCTTGTTGATGAGTATTGATTAGTAGATTTATAGGATATGTCAAACGGATTTCGTACTTCCTGGCAACACTGGAGATAAGATTAAGTGACAATGACACTTATAGTAATTGTCGTGTATTTATATTTTCAGACACCAAGAACCATGGAGGACCCTTCTACGGTAACGGCGATGGTTTTGTTGTCAGTATTTTCTCTGTGTGGAACGATAGGGAACAGTCTGGTTTTATACATATATACACATAAAAAGGAGAAATCAACTGCTGGTATCTTCATAATGAGTCTCGCTGGAACAGACCTATTTACCTGCCTCTTCATCATGCCTTACACGGAGGTCGCCATCTATCTTCAGTACAAACTCCATTTCGATGTTGCTTGCAAGGTTTACATGTTTTTCATCACATGTAATATACCTTTTGCAGCATTTATCATGGTCGCTATAGCTACAGATCGTTATTTCTGCATATGCCATCCATTTCTCCACGCATTGAACATACGACGAGCAAAGATTATTGTGTTATGTCTTCTGGCAGCAGCTTCGTCGTTTGGAGTAATCACAGCTTTAATGTGTGGAGTATACATCCCTCCATCAATGCTACAAGGTACTAACCTGACCAGTACATTAAGTTTGCAGAGTGTGAACACCAGTGATATATCGCTTAATACAACTCAGAGCTTATCTGCTCCACCACAGACCATTGTGAACAATACGGGGATCGGTCTAAGTGTCAATTATACAATGGATGACACCATTGAAAACTGTGCTCAAAATTCAACATGTCATAGACAGGAAATATTAAATGTGTCGTTAAGTGAATCAGATAAATATATATTCACTGGCTTGTGTCAACCAAATTTTATCATCATCGGTTCGACGTTCGTGGATCGTTACCAGAAGGTCTACGCGGGAACATATCTGCTTTCGTTCTTTGCGGTGGTTGTGCTCTACGGTCTGATATATAAATCTATCCACGAACATCGGGCCAAAAGGAGCAAGCGCAAACGTTCCAGTCTATACCCATCTGGGGTAAGTACTTCTTCTGTTGATTGCTTTCTCGGTCAGAGAATTTCTTAATAAATAACCGTTGTCTGTAATATAAATTTCTACATATATGTTTTTGGTCATGGATTTGTATAAATTGTTTCTCTGGTCGAGTGCTAGTGGTATTTGCCCATCGTTAACCACACTTTAGCCTAGAACTGTATTTGAGAGTCTTGCATAAATACATTTTATTAACTACTAGACGTGAATGTACACACTCTGGACAGTCTATTTTAATTTACTTTAATGTAGATTTATCAATATAGAACGTTGGTTAGTGAATATACGACGTGAATTTAACATTAATATTACTTGCGTTGTTAAATTTAATAATTTTAGCGTGTATTATCTAAATACGAAATCAAAATAACATTCTTTCAATTTTGGTATTTTTAAAATGTAAGAAAAGTAGTAAGCAATAGGGCACTTGAGCACAGTGTGATACGAACAACCGAATTATAATGTAAAAACGTAAAGTTACCGATTTTCTAGGGCTCTTTTCAGCCGTTAGGCCGCTCAGGCACCCTTAAAACTTTAACTCCCACAGTCATTTGGCTACATATGGAAACCTACACTCGTGTCTCTCTGGGGAAACTATTTCGCTCCTCTGGATGTGGCAGCCCACATCGACCTGCGGTAACCAGGAATAGACACTGCCCTAACATGTACCATTTTACACCAAGGTGGAGTGGAGCATGTGGGTCTAGCTCAGAAAATTTAACCAGTTGTTCAGAGGGAGTCGAACCCAGGACTTTTCGATCCAGAAGCGCGCACCCTACCTCTAGGCCATCACACCCCATATGTATTAAAGCTAATAATATCACTCAAAACAGGATGACAGCGTTCTATATACGAGATCAACGTCCGACTTATCTACATGTCTTCCAACTTATTATTACCATAATAAAATGTCTCCCTACTGGAAATAGTTCAATTATATCTACACAACACGGGGCATTTATCACGTTGAACGGTAATTTACTCCCTGTCAGTTTCTTATATTTCGTAGACAGAATATGATGACATAGAAAATTGATCCTTCAAACAAATAAAACCAATTTCTCTCACGTATCGCTACAATCTAATTGATGACAGGAGTGTTGGTATTTTATCAGTGTATATGTCAGCGTGTCTCTTTGATACATGTAAGCCTTTAAGTCGATGATAGCAGTTTGTATCTAGCGAACTGTTATGTGATCATATCAAGAGTTTATATAAGTATAAATATACATCTTGTATATCAGATTTGGTGTTATTGATTCGTCAGCTAGATTCAACAACGGATATAAGTTTTTTATCACATTTCTATGGCTTCGACGATCTACTGTCGCTGTAATGTCTATTTGCCGCCTTAACATCGTCGTTAGATCATGTCAAATACTAAGATTAAACACTGTTAATTAGATTGGCGGATGTAATAGTGCTTTAAGAGCATCATATAACTTGTATGATGACATGTTCGCGTTCCAATCCAAAGTAATTCGTTCAAGGCTGAATGTTTTAATTTTAATTACAGGTCGAGTTTTCTACAGTAGAGACACAATTCACAGCGGTTACGCACGTCAATCCTCACAAAAGAAACGGCCGAGAGAATGGTGATTTGGGAAATGGACAGGAAATGCAACCAATGCGACCGAAACCACGAAATAACACCAAAGCCATATCAATTAAAGAAAAGACATTGATCGCAAATATCAGAACAGCAGCAATGTTATTTGTGGTTACAATTGTGTTTTTAATCGCGTTTTTACCAGCTTGGTTGATGGCACACCAATTGTTGGACTACAATCAAGTTATATTCTATATGTACTTTGTTTACCACACGGCTAATCCGTTCATATACGCATTTATGAACAAATCCTTCAGGGACGATTTAGAGAAAGTGCTAAAATGTCAGAGTATGCCTCTAGTGAGATAAAACAGTGATCAGTGTACTCCGTATAAAGCAGAAATTGATAACATCACAAATTGACCCAATTGGTGAATAGAATTTGTGTCTGAAGAAGAATATCATATGTGTAATTTATTTTTGAGAAGATGACAGAAACGCTTTGTACGTGAAATTGTGATAGAGATGGTGAGATACGAAATGTATTATGTTACATTGGCACCTTATCAGAGAATGATAAAACTATACTTAAAGTACGTGCTAGGTAACAAAATGAAATGGCGCACCTGGATTGTTATAATGAAATGTAGTCTGTATATATCGCTGGCTTAGAATTAAAAGGTCAATGTAGGACTCATACATATATACGATTAGCGCCACAAGGCGATTCTTGCGAGCCTATTTCCATAAAGAAGTTGAAATATCTTGTTTTATCAGAAGTATAGATTAATGTTCAAACAGTTTTTTTAGTTTTCTCAAAAGATCGATTTTGTATTTACGACCGTCTCAT
Organism: Spisula subtruncata; assembly: GCA_963678985.1. NCBI lineage: Eukaryota > Metazoa > Mollusca > Bivalvia > Venerida > Mactridae > Spisula > Spisula subtruncata. The sequence continues at coordinate 25,734,687 of OY787669.1, read as the reverse complement.
TCTAAGCCATTGATTTGAACATTCTTTATTAGTGTGCCTATGCGATGTGGGAAAGTGGTAAATGCTGTAATAGGAATCTTACTGTGTGTTACTATAGATATTATATATTTATATGTTGCATAATTTAACACGTATAATGATATTGTAGTTAACTGTATCTGGACAAACTCTATAAAACACATTAAAGACGAGGTCTTACTGAGCATATTTTTGTTAAAGCAATGTGCCCCCGATGGAAATAATGAAATTCAGAAGACATCGGGAACTGGGAAATCACAAATGTTCTAACACTTCCCTAAATCAGGATGACCTTTTCACGAGGCCTTCCGATGAGTATTAACATTTTTTAAACTGGGTGTATATGACCAAGGCCAAACACTCAGTTGGACATAGGCTTATGTTTAAAACAGATGGAGCAAGAGATACTAATACTAACTAAATCATAGTGTATGTTATATACATGTACATTTAATTAATTACATGTAATTGACGCATTTATTATTTATTCAAATCACAAATCATTCGAAATCTGACCACAGTAATGCTTTTTCTGCGTTTAGGTTGTATATCAATATATCGATAATGCTTCGCGTACGCTTTTTTCTGATTCTTAATAGTAATGCAATTCCAATATCAGTTTAAAATGTCTGGCGATCAATGCTATTTCTCTGTTCATTCAGGAATTGTTTAACCACACATCAAATGTATACATCGTTAATTTCAATTGCTTTAAACCAATACCACGTAACGATCTATACAAGACATTGTTCGTATTTTGCTTATAGTAATAATTAATAATAAGTAATGATGTTTTCGGAATTGTTTAAGTGTGCATCGAATAATACATAACATTTGTTTAAAATGTCAGAAAAATATCATAAAAAATTTCATCGTGGATACAATTTGGCAAAACTAGTATTTGCGTTTTAATCCTTACCAAAGAACCAAATGCCTCATGGTTTGTTTAAAGGTGTGAACAAATAATGAATTTGAAACGTTGAGAGAATCGTGCTATTTTTAGATTAATACGTATGTAATGAGCGCCAGATGTTCCGCAAATGCTATTTCTTTTGGCTATTTTATTTTATTACCCAGTTTGGTCATTAATTTCAGCGTATAATTAATTGTTGAGTTCGTATCACGGGGACGTTTGAAGTATTTTCTTAGTGTACAGTGCGGCCAGAATAAGGTAGAATCGTAGAATTAATATACATACAGTACAAATACATAAGGATACCGTTCATACATGGAACAATCAATTTACTTGATTTATCCGTAAGTAAATGCATAAACATTGATTTACTCTTATTTACTGATTTGTTTTACAACACTTATGTTTAATTTTGTGAATGTGATATTTATATGGTACGAGTTCTAAACGTGATTATTTTTCTAATGTATGAGGTATGAACATGTATTCTCCTATTTTTTATATTTACACTTCGTAGCTGTGCACCAACCAATCCCATTCAAATCAGGCCATTATTATCCTCCACTAATTTACGCTGACACAGGATCTGACGTAACACTTCGTAGATGAAAGTGCGATGAAACTCTCTTGAGTGACCCCTTACGGAGTGTGGTCAGATATCTAACAGCGTAAAAAATGGAGCAAACGTTAGAATCTGATTTTAATGAGATTGTGCACCTATCAACGACAATTTCTAAATGTAGTTTTGTAATTTATATCGTATTTTATGATGAATATACGAGTACTTTTGTCATGCAAGTACTGGATATTGTATTTCAAACCTTACGCAGTTACCTTCCTTGCTATACAGATAAGGTAGATGTAACTAAACTACCGTATATACGTATCTTCAGCTTAAACTTGTTTTATTTATACAAATACAAATACATGTCATTTGTATAGCGCAAAAATTATGAAATCATATTCTATTGCGCTTTACACTAATATACATTCACTTAAAACATTCAATTTAAAACCTGGATTCTAGAAACTAGATTTAGTCATATGATAAAGAGCACACTCATTGCCGATGAAACTTCCTATACAAATAAGTTTTCAAATATGCTCTGTACCTGGTTTCACTTTTGATGTCTTTGAGATAGTTTGGTAGATCGTTCCACCATTTTGGACCAGTGATGGCTATAGATCTGTCTGCTAATTTTGTTCGCCGTCTAGGGATGTGAAAGTTAGTGTCATTTTGTGATCGTAGTCTGTTCCCTTGCCGAATAGGATCAAATATTGTCTTTAGATACGATGGAGCGGTACCCATGATGACACGGAATAAGATTACCAGAACTTTGAACATTACCCTGGCCTTAACTGGAAATCGGTGTAATTCTGTCAGTAGATCTGCACTGGATTTGTCATAAGAAACATTCATGACAACTCTTGCGGCATGATTTTGGACTCGCTGTAATTTTTTCATCTGATAGACTGGAATTTCAGTGAATAAGGCATTGCAGAAGTCAATATGGGAACGAACCAGTCCATGCACTAATGTTTCAATAGACTTTTGTGTGAGATGTTTACTATAGCTTGAAGATTCCGTAGCTGCACATGAGCTATCTTGCATATTTATCAAATCATTGCCTTCTTTTTTGCATTATGGTTTCAAAATTCACCTTTGTTTAACCTTAGAAAAATGTAACCTAATACAAATAGCGATTAATATCATAGAAACAATAAAACAATCCGTAATGTGCGTAGTGCCCCATGTAAGAAATAAATCGGCTTTCAAATAAAAACGTTAATGGAATATTACAGGAATTGATTCATCGGATTTTTTCTCAAACAAATAACCAATCCGATTTCTACTGATCGATGTTTTATACTGTCATGTTTTATTGTCTTGGTTTATACATTGTATTACATATATTTTCATGAAGCAATGCATAATGGCTTCTTTTAATTAATACTTCAACCACTTATTCATTTTGTTTTGACATGTGACGAGTGTATCACATTGAATGTTGTTATGACAGTGACTAGTGTACCTGAAAGAGGAAGACACCGCTGTAAATGTGTTGTACTGTATTTATGAAGCGGAGACCAAGATAGTAAGGAAATGAAACCAAATGCATCGGAGACAACTACATTACAGCCAGTATATTGGTTATCAGATGGAGTTAACTAAGCATGAACTTCAAAACAGTTTTATCCGTTATATTTGTCCCATATTGTTCACATGTTGTCGGGTGTCTGATGGTGCATGATGATGCATAAACATGTACAATGTTTGCTTTCCAAATACCATTACTATTGTTTCAGACTATATGTGCAGTGCATGCACTAAAATATCGCGGTCGTCCGAAAAATGTCCAGCTGACTGAATGAATTCTTTTAAACTATTTTGCTTCCAAATTCCTAATTATTTTCGTTTCACTTGATAGCACAAATCTTTTAGCCTTAGATCAGTTAACCTTGCGGTGAATTGCAATTTTCAATTGTACAAATTGGCTGATGTTATCCTTGGGAGACTATTCATGTACATGTATGCTCATTTTGACAATTACAGTTTGATAATTACATAATTACGTTTCCATGTAACACACTCTACTGTAGATGCTGATTATCTCATATGTTGATATATTAATAAACTATATATTATGTATGTGTATATAATGTGTAAATGTATATTTTTATTAAACAGAACCAATTAAATGCAGATTAGGATATTTTATTTTCCTATGTAAAACATGCGTTAACAACATCACCAAGCACGCGCTAGACTGGAACCCACAATGCATGCAGCAGGCGAAGAGGGAAAAGAACCCTCAACACAGAGCTACACAGATCCAGTTTGTCGTGGAAGAGGCCAAGCAGACGGCACAATATCGTGTCCAATACTTTATTACTTTAGGTCACAAACCACCAAATAGAGTTGTTCTTTAACTCAATGTAAAGTGACCTAGGTCAGCCAAAAAAATGTCAACTTTTTGTCCATGGGACCCTCTCAAAATCTTTAATCAATAGAAATAGCATCCAGCTTGAAGAAAATGAAAAAAAAAGGGGGGTCATGTATCATATAAGAAAAATTTGGTTCGTCAAACGCGGTGAACAGATTTTCTCACATGTACGGATTTACTCACTGTCCGTTAGCCCCAACCTTGCTTTCACTTTCATATTTAAGCCAGAATACAAAATATTTCTGAATAAAACCATTTCACTACATCACATACATGCATACAAAGCATTTAACATCAATTTCATGATTCTGATGCTGATTTGTCAAGACATACCCCCTTTTCCAGTCGCTTTAAAGTTTTTTAACGGACTATTTGACTGTATCTGAATTTGGTCCGCGTAGGCATTTAGTGGTTATTTACCTTTAATCGTCTTCTACGAGTAATACGACGTCAATGGTCGAATTTGGTTCAATACGGAACATGAAACTCATGACATATGCCAACGCAAACTCTCATGCAGAAATATAGATAGATACAAACAAGGTATTCGATAAAGCTATACACACTTCGCTGCCTTAGAATGCTATGGTCGTACGACCTTACAGAATAATACATATTTAAAATCTATACTGTAAAGAGTAATTTTCAGACAGTTTTTTCTTGTTTTCTCAAAATGTTGACGCTGTACTTACGACCTTCTCATTCTAAACTAGCAACTAATAAGATGTGTTAAGTGTATATCAGGACCCAATGCCAGCAGAATGAATCACATGTGTAACATTATACATAGTTTGACTGGAGTACTGAGACAGTATTGTGATTATTGCTAGAAAAATTGTATCATCGTGTCAGAGATAACGACCACGCGATTCTGCAATTAAGACAGCTGACACAATCGAACCCTCAACTACATTTGTATCATAATTCACTTCTACAATATACTTTCCGACGGTAAATACGCATATATACGCCCATTAAAACAATAATTGTGTTGGTGCACATTGTAAACGTCGTTGAGATCAGATAAAAAAATTTCCTGACACTAAGCAAGTTGTGAGAGGCAATCTAGTACCACGAGTCCCATGTTGCATTTCGAGTTGAAAACAAAATGGTACCGTACAAATGAGTATGACACTAATTCTAGCTATTATTAACACGGATACGAATCGGTCACTAGATCATTATTTTATCTTCTCTATACTCATCCAGTTCCTGATAATAATCACTGCTTCCTGACTTTCATTAGATGACACATACTACCTATTCCTCTCATAATATACCATTATGTCACTTAAACTGTATAGTTATCCTTTATTACTGACGATTGATGACAACTGCGAACGCCACGTTGCGCAAAATGACATCGTCGCGAATGGAAAACCTGTCACAAATGTAATTCCCAAGAGTTATAGTTCTCACATAAGTGTCTAGAAACTTGACAAAAGTCATAATAATGGCCCCCACCTCAACCTTGCACAACTCAACATCACCATAAATGGAGTTTATGTCCATCTAATAACAAACAGCTAGTGTGAAGAAGTAAGCGTTAACTCATCACTAACTACGCTAAGCAGTTGGTAACGTATTTACAAGCACGAAGATAATGTGTAAATACATGACAATGTACGAATACTTATGAGAATGGAAAGGCTTTACACATGGTGTCGTTTTGGTATATTTATATATATAAACTATTTTTGTTCTAGAAAATGCGAATTAAGTTCATTAACGTTCAAATTGTATTTCATATAAAAATATCAAACAGAATGTCAAAGAAACGCATACGTAGTTATCTCCCTAGTCATTAGGATGTCGGCATGGGAAGTTACCGTTGATAGGAGTTTGAATGGTGACTTGAGGGGTGCAATTACCAGAAATCATCGAAATGGTATTAGGGTAAGTGGTTACCTACACGAAATTATTCTGCTTCTGATTTTCATTCGCAAGAAACGAATAAACAAAATTAATACATTGTCGTCATTTGAATATCCCAGCGAGGAGTTCCGTACGTACTCAGTTGCTTGTACGATTTGTTGAGTTGCACAATATACAATGTACATTGTAATATGTTTAAACGTACAACTCTACTATGTTAATCAATCAATTGACATTTCTGTCATAAATATCTCGTACAATGTATCTTAGCGCTAGGTTTTGCAGTCTGTTGACACTTTTTTACAAAATTAAACAATGTCTTTTTTACAATTGCCTGGTTGTTTCAAATTTTATAATGCGCGGTTTTATTAAGCTAAGTTTCAATTATTTCTTATATATGAGCGTGAAATTGTCTAGGTTGTGTTGCCATGATAGTGTATGTATCTAAGGTTAAATTATACTATCTGTAAAGACTGCACAATGTCTATACCAAACGGATTTATATCACGGGATGTAACGACCCGACAGACATATGAATGCCATGATGTGCAACAATACTGACATGCTGTCATTATAAAATAACCAGGAAATGACAAGGGAGTCTGAATAACCTAACGAGATTTATACGTTACGTCAAATATGGAAACAAAATGCTGCAATATTTACTGTATCATTTTGCTTTGGTCAAAGCTCAGTGATATAGCCAACTAGACGTTTACACTATATTTACATTGAACTGCTGGAGTTTCATGGACTAAATAGAAATGTGTCCGACCATTAACAGAAAATGACTAATATAACTATTGTGGTGCAATATCAGCAGAATATTTAGCGTTGCTTGATGCATTTCGTAGCCCAAATATATCTCATTTTGTATAAATGTACAGCACAAAAATTTCGCAGACGCAACTGCCACTTAATAACAACACGTATGATGATAAAAACATTGTAGTACACATAGAGTTAACATAAATTATATTGCATATTGATTATACAAATTAAGGATTTAGTAGAAAACTAAGCTTTGTATCGACTTGTAAATTGCAGGAATATTTGGTAACTTTGTAAAGTTGAATATGTAATATTGGCGCCGCGCTTCATGATACATTGGCATTTTAACTTATAATTACATAGCATTTTTCTTTATGGAACCACGTATATTGGATGCGTTGTTGTCTCAAATTGTTGAATCCTAGATACGCGTTTGAACGATTGCTGATTGTTTAAAACTCCAACATAAGATAAATGTTATAATACTATTTCGTGCGTTATAAATGACACGTTCATCACAAAACAGTCTACAACTCACCAATAATAAGCCGGTGTATCTGCAACAAGGATAATTGGGGTTGTTGTTTTATAATTTAGAATTCAGAGGCAGCTGTGTTCCATATTACGTTAGACATTTTGGAACCATTAATAATGCGACGAGGTGCGTAATTCCTTTTTCGTCACCAAACCTACCATACATCAAACGTTGTAAATGTCAAACTATGTCAGGGTGTTTGCTTCCTATATTATGGTTAGTTGGACTTATATCATGTAGGTGTTAGTTTCACACTGTTTTGATAAATGAGCTATAACTTTACTGAATGGCAGTACGTACCGACACAATGACACACATATTCTTGGCATTGCGATGTACAATAACCTAAAGACTCTTTTGTTGTTGACACATACAATAACCAGTATCTGAACAAGTACATGATATGAGTTAACAATGAAATAATATTATGGTTAACAATGGCTCATAGAGATCAGGCATTGAAAAGATCATCCAATAACTCAATGCTTCAACCTTACTGAGTTAATCGAGAATAATTGCTCTTGACTTGAGCTGAAAATATGTTTGGTTAAAATCGATCAACTACAGTCCATTTTTTATTATTTGAAGTTTTTTTGTCCCCGAATCAACTTCGAATAATCAAACATGGACTGTAGTTGATCGATTTTAACCAGACATATTTTCAGCTCTAGCCAAGAGCAATTATTCTCGATTAACTCAGTAAGGCTGGAAAATTGTGACTTCGAAAAATTGAGTCCCAAAAAACCATTGTAAACTTCTGTTGAAAACACGTGAAAGTTGTTTACGGTGCAGTGCGCCATATTTGTCCGGTGTCGTAATAAATGCAAGTTATAAAAATTACTTCGACGAAACGTGACTAATTGTCGGATGTTGATATTGTTTAATTGTGAATTTATATTAAAAATCTCTTTGCCGAATAAAGTATGTAGTTGCAAGCACTATGTGACGTACAAACCTTGTTGAAGTTCACATTAGTTATATTTGATCTTATTACAAATATTCAAAGTTTTACCAGAGTTAATCATCTGAGATGCAGTTCGATTGATCAATTTCCCAGTGGTACGTCACAAATTATTTTATATTTTTTGTAGGATTGTTTTATTTCTTTAGTATCTGATTAGCGGTAAATCTGTCTGTATGCTACCATAAGGGACTGTGATCATACAGAGGATATTTATATTTTACCGTGTATGATCGTCACTAGTGGCGTGAAAATATATGTCAGCTGCTTACGAGGTTAAACACTGGTTTAATCACAAAAAGTGTCAAAATTGACACTCATTGGCTAACCAATCCAAATAGAAAGTCTTAACATTCAAAAAGTGTCCGATGTTTACGTGACAGTCAACAATAACCAGATTGAGGTTCAGAAGAAAAACGTTCAATGATGTTAATGAGTTTACAAGTTATTTGAAAGTTTATTTGTCTTTAATTATCTGTCCTATCCAGTCTTTATAAGAGCCTATAACGTCTGGAAAACGGAATTGTGCGTGTTTCATCCAAGACAGAGAATATAAAAGTCAATTCGATCATGAATTTTTCCATAGCTTCGCCACTTGATCACCAGTGTACACCAACATGCCAATGGCTAGCTTTGTTTGGCACAGTTAAAAGACACCAGCGACTAGGTAGTATAGATATATAGTTGTAAACGTTTGCCTTTAGCGCAGGAGATTTTGATTTCCATCCCTTTCCATAAATAGAAGACTTAAAGAAAGTTTTTACATAATGTTGCCCAGTCCCAATTGGCGAATACATGCCTTTTAACATTACTGTACTTTCACAAAGAAAGAATGTGCAAATTAAAACAAAATGTTCAAATTGACGACTATTTTTGCAATATAATCTAGGATATAAAGTTACACACACGTCACAAAAATATGTATAAAATACAACGATGTACTACATTTCAAAGCCATGCAAATGCAATTGCATCCTTGAGACACGTCCTTGACAAGTCACCGACTGTCTAGTAATCTTATCTAGGATATAACCCTATCACATTGGAACGAGAATGTTTATGGACATATTCTCATCACAAAATCAATTAGATAGTGACTGGGACAAATGTGTCCACTGATGTGCACCAAAATGCATTGAAATCCTTGTTTCAAAAGGACTGATGTCGTTAAGTGTCGCTATTGTCGAAAATGTGAGCTGGAAAACGAATTTATTTCTAGAGCAGGCCATTTTACAAGGAACACAGACACAAATAATGAGTGTAACAAATACTTAGTGCGGCACATTCTACTTTCAAAACCTCATGCTGATGATCAAGTAAATTAAATGTAATTCTCAGGAGAACAAAATTGAAATCGACAAAACTAGGATTTTGTAAAACCACTACGAGTGTAATTGGTAGAATAGTTGATGGGTTATCAGATAATTGTGTGCTGTATTCTTCTGATACTGCACAACTTATCACTCGATAATTACTGAATCTAGTATGGTCCATACTCTTATTTATTTTATTTTATGTTGGGGAGACAAGTCGCTCCTTAAAAGCGAGGCTTAAAGAGCATGAAGCTGACGTTAGACTTAGATGCTGCAAGCCGATGTCGGACCATTTCAATAGGCAGGCCATTCTTCAAAAGACATTGGTGTATCGATACTGGAGACAATCAAGGATGAGTCAATATATTATAGACTAATACGTGAAAAAGAGTGGATAAAGACTTTCAAAACTGAATCACCGGAAGGTTTAAACACCAAAACCCAACTGGACGTTCTCCTAATAGGGACAATTTATAAAACAGTAATAATCATAATATTGACATTACTATGAATGAAATTCTAGATTGGGGTTGCCTCCATATTTTTAGTATCTAATTATATAAGCTTGGTCTTGTCATTTTCAATGTGGGCATAGGTAATATATATTCCTATAGTTATTTACAGTATATTTAACTTATAATGCTAAAGTATTGGACATGACAATCTGTGGTTTATGTTTGGAATAAGTGTAGGTATCCCTAACCTGGAGTTTAACCTATATTATACTGATTTGTATACATTGCAACGTAACGTCATGAGTCTATTTGGCGTACTTTTGGTATGACGTAATTTCTTGTTTATTTGTGACGTCATGACGTCCCTTCCTGTTTTGGGCCATTATTTTAAAATGGCCGACAACAATGCCAGCACAAATGTAGAATATGTTTTTAAAAATGTGTGTTTCGATAAAGACTTACGCTGAAACGTTAAATAAATAAGAATATGAACCATACTAGTGTTAAATAACTATACCCTATGGAATTAAATCAGAGAATTGCTGAATCGTTATTTAAATTTTAAATACGATCTAAAAAAAATTGTAAAATAATGAAATTCAATGTACTGTTTGTGGCCATTTCTGTATAATTTCTAATAACGAGTAGTTCTTTCTTCGCTCGGTTAACCCTTGAGCAATTAATGATTTGCAGACGTTATTGAGATTGGTCTATACACCTTTTGAAGATTTCTTAAACGATCTTGATTGATATTGTGAAATGATAATTGAAATTGAACGTTTAAAATGCTATTCAAGTGCTGGCTAGCGCGTGGAATTTTTGATCCAGAACATCCACATTAAGTGTTATGAATATTTTAAAAAACCATCACATACAATTATTTGAGTGTTATCGTTTATCCCTATAGTAACCGTCTACTGATAAATTGTTATGGTCTAAATTATTAACGTTTAGTATGAAAAAATATGAGGCCATATTACACGATTGAACGAGAAAATGAAAATAACCGCTGAAAGTCCAAGTTTCAGAGGTCGGAACGTCAAATATCGAAGTCCCAGCTTCGCACCTGATTTCCGAAACAACACAACAGAATGATATAGGAACAGCTACAAAAAGATTAAACGACCTAGTTAAATAAGACACAAAAGTGTGTCGTTTATGTTTGAGTCTGTTCTTATCAATAGGACAATTGGAAAAAGGTTCTCATAACTTGTGACTCAACGCTTTTGTGCTAATCTATACGAATCAGATATGTACATGTTACTCGTGTAATTGGTGTATTCAATTCTTGCCAAGATCTGTAATATAGAAATACTGTGCTACCGAGCAACGCGTAAGATATCTTCCGCAAATATTTAATTATTCGAAAATGATTGATAACTTTGACGTCAACTCTGCATTGTTCTCGTTGCTTATGGTGTTTTCACAAACAGGAAATGAACTATAATAACACTCGATAATAGTTGTTGAACACAAGGACCATACTTCGAATGATTTCAAACTATTTGACGTATATCAATATCGCCATAATTGCAAATAGCGAGCATGAAAAAGCACGTGCCCGAAATGCGTGCATCATTATTCACTGACGTTACGCGATATTAAACGTCACGAATAGAATGCCCCCTGAAAATACTGTTCTCGACAAAATTAAATTCGGTTACTGTGTTAAAGAAGTATGCCCATGATTGAAAACAATTGACATCGAAAATGCTTTATATTGCCATTTTTTATTTATTAAAGGAGACTAGTTTTGTCACAGTGTCTGACAATTAATCTCTAAAGCAATACTGTATGTCATTACGTGTAGCGATTGTGCTGTGGAATATGTGGGTAATACGATATACGGGTACTATAAGTATAGATATACGAGTGGTACATAACAGTACAATATCCAGTGTTAAAGTTTTAATAAAATTTAATATGCTACAGTACTACATACGTAATTGTATTGTATGTTGTTACAAGCAGATAGTGTACGGTGTTCAGCACAGGCTAATTATTAAGCGCTTGGGTAAAACAATAAAGATCTAGTGGTATAGTACATATTTATAAATTATTCAGTTTAATAGCATAATTGTACTAGATGTGCTGTAACATTCTTAACCGCACAGGAAAGGTTTTACAGTAATAGCACAGTTAGAGTTCCCAAACGTGTGGTCCCGACAAACGCAGTTTGGAGGTTTGGTTCGTGGGGTAGTTTAACGCTACGTACTCGCTCCAACATTTCCCATTAACGAAATCGCAATAAAACAAGCCCTTTCGAGGACAACCAAACACATTGACCATGTTGATTTAATAGAAGCCAATACAATTTGCATGTCATTAGTGATATAATAATGTTATTCTTAGATTATATTACTTTATATTATTCCAGTAGAAGGCTTTCGGTCTGATTTGTATGCTTTGTTACCGCGCGGGCTCAAACATCAGTAATTAGAGCTTGTAATACAATTGCAACTTTAAACATATTTTATGTTGCATTAGTAAGTGATACAATAAGCAAAATTCTGTATATATTTAGAATATTTTATTATTGTATTAAAGTTATTAGTAGTTAGGAACTCGTAGCTAGATGTACAAGGACGAATCATATGTACATAGCAAGATAAAAGAGTCAGATAGACCTGTTCTTTACTTACTGAGATGTGCATAACTAAATATTTATGGACATCTGTAAATTAAAAGCATTAAAAAACGGAAATAGTCTGACATAAATTTGGATATAATATAAAACAGAAATATTTAATCATTTGTATTGGTGGTAAATCAGTTCATTGTATTAGTAGTAGTCATACATACATTTGAGAAAGCCCGTAGTAAATGTACCGTTAAAAGAAATAGAACCCCACATCCGCCTAGGTGTGCATATCTCTATTAAAACGGACTTTTTATATGAAAACTACAATAACGACATTACGGGACGATAAACGCATCAAAGTGATACATGTATTAAGCTTTAGAAAATTGGTGATATTTACATAAAATACAAACCAGACAGACCATAGTTTGGCAACGGAAAGTTAATATGCCTTAATGTATATGGGATATTGTACATTGTATTGCTTTGGCACAGTCTCTTTTACTTATAATATCTGATAAACCTTCGTGTATTTGTTTCTAGATATTTAAATATTTCGATGTATATTTGGCATTGATAACTTACAATTTTTCATTGTTTGTGGCGGCGCAGGAACGTAGAGTTCTGTATCACAGACGTTAGTGGTACATTAAGTCACACAAATAAAGTTTATTTTATATAACAACAGCCTTATAGACACATCAATAACAATCAATAACATATTGTTACGTAATTAAAATGTGCTGTGCCCATAAGTATGCATGTAATATAAATAAATATGATAAGGAATGTAATTCGTCTGAAGAAGTTACATCCGCAAACATAAAAAAGGAATTACTTCATTATTGTATAAAATGGAAAATGTCAAAGGTTTGAGTCATTTTTCAGCTTACATTTTTGAGAGGTAGTTATTTATATCATAAGTATTATTTATCAAAGTTTGACGAAAATTTCACATATAATATATTTCACCGACGCAAAGTATGCATAATTTGGATATTAATGCTTGGATTAGACTGTTTCAAGATAATAATACACAGAAGTGGCTTTTAAAGACTTTATATTCCGTTTGCATTCATCAACACGTGTTCTACATCCATTTAACATATTTTTATATATTGATATTGTCATAATGTGATCCTCCAAATATATTTCACTTCCTTCATTGGTTCTATTTTCGCATTAATCGTCTAGCCTAGGATATAAGCGTAAATGTTAAACAAACATCACTATTGTTTTTAGCGCTTTAACGAAGGATAAGTTTTCGGAATCAATCTCAAATAAATGTCCCTTAAAGGTCCAGAATTATAATACGTTACTCTGAGTATTTGCTTACATATGGGTACAAATATTAAAACATTCAGTCCATTTATATTAATTCAGAATATTCATATAAGTATTTATACTCTTCTAAAAAGCACCTATTAAGATTTATAAATTTTGAATTGGGAATTGATTCGTATTATGGTACATTTTGTAAACTAGTATTTCGTATTCTGCTCTTTCTAACGAGTGTGTCCGATTTCCTTATATCTGTTTTTGCCTTCCTGTCGAATTTATCATTATCTTTTTCGCAACTAGCTCACATTTTTAGAGCAAATGAAAATGAACCCACGGTTCACTTTCAGTTTCAATGTTTTCTCATACTTAAGCATTTAAATTATCTCAAGTCCCCACATCAGCTATTATTTAATTGCATGTTAATGTTTCTATATGAATATGATTAGGTGCAATATTTATTATCTAACATGAATACTGCAATAATAGCTTTTATTGGTATCCATATCATGCTGGCATTATGATTATATGAGCCCAACATGATCCGAACATGCCTGCAAATTGCATTGAACGAAGCGCTAGACGCGCCTGATGCAGGGTTCGTAGCTTTGGCAGGTCACGTTCTGATGTTAAAAAGATAATTGTTACATCTACACTCGGTATCAAGCTATTTGTATAACAGTATGTACCTACTGTACTTAGTGCTATTGCCTCAGGAAATCGACCATCAGTATATGCAGGCACTATATGGCACATGCATTATACTCTTGATTAGACCTTAGTTTTAATATCAAACCACTTCATGCTGTTTTGTGCTATATCTGCAGAAATGTTTTTACTTGCACTTGGTATACGCCATGTAATTGGAATGCCAAAATGGAGCACTCCTTTCTCTTGATCATTCTAGTACACTCCTTAATGCAATTTGCATTTGATTAATCCAACCGCGGTACAAATTGCGGAGGTAAGCAATGTTACAGCGACATGTTTTATACAGTCACTTACTAGACATATGTTATACAATCTCCATGCGAGCGGCGATGCATAATACATCCATTGTCGTGCTGTAAATGAATTATTCCCGTACAAAACAAAAAAATGACAACAAATAAATGCATTAAGTTAGCTTGTATCTTGTTACAATGATCCTACGTTATACGTCCACATCCATATAACCGTGAATGCAATGACATAATAAGATTTACTACAATATGCGCGAGTTCGATTAAGGCATTGCAGCATGCACGTAAACTCATACTCATTGCTAGAGAAATATGTGTTGGAATATTTCTTCACGTAGCCCTTAGTGAAACTCGCCAATAGCGTTATCAAACTTGAGTGATACCCTCCATGTCCACTTTATTATGATTGTGTCTTAGCGGTGCTTTTTAGTTCTTTCTACATGTATAACTTTTGCAAATAAGTCCAGGATTCAAAATCCTAAAATTGTAGTGATATATGACGTATACCACCTAGAACTCCTTCTAAGTAAGTCAACAAAGAGATGCAGTACGTGGATATTAAACAACACATGAGCATTTGTGCTATTTATTGTTTGCTACGCACTAATGAATGTCATTTTACGTCATGTAGTAAATCATTCTATGTCATGCAATAATGTTACAGTTTCGATTGCATTTGGGAGAATATAATGTATACTATATAATATACAAATATGCATGCACAATATACTGTACCAGTTCACAAAAATGTTTATTGTTTGCCAATATCAATAAAATGGTACATTCCATCCACTGTATTCCATTGTAAGATGCAGTGTTCCGGAATAGAAAGAGTCGATCGTATACATTATGATACGAAAGTCTAACAATGCCACGTTTAATACTAGTACTATCGACACAATGTAAGAAATGCAGCAGTTACGAAAGTTGCCAATATTTTATTGGCAGAATATACGATATGTCTGGATAACAATCCTTGTTTCTAGCAATGCAAGTACCAGTATGATAACATATTTGAAGCTTTATATTTTATATTGAACTCAGCTAAAGTATTGACATCGGATTAAGTGTTTAGGAATTCGGCAAAGGTCAAGATGCTGTAAGAGGTGGTGATAAACACTGACAAGACCACTTAGTGTTTGATAAATACTGGGTATATGTCGAGAATATCATTGCAAGGTGTTAAACGGAATTCCGAGAACATTGCATAAAAGCACGCCAGTTGATTATCTTTTCTAAAAATTCAAGTGTTGTCCAAGTATAACCTCGGTGAAATTCCTTACATAATTAGTAAACATACATTCATCATTTATACATCTTTGGTTGAAACGTCAATGGAGCAAGTTTCATACATCACAATTATGAGTTTTGTTTCGCTCTGATTGAATACGGCTTATATCTCATATCGAAGGTTGATAAAATTTGTATATTTTTACGAGCGCGTAATAATAAAAGTTACGGGATTTTATAGTGTTGCGTTTTACGACGAATCAAAGTATTCCCAGGGCGGCAACAAAGTTTATATCACACAATGCAGTGAGTGATACCCAGTGAAGTTAAAGGATTTATTTGACTGATACAACTATATATCTCATTCTTTAGTAATAAAAACAATGGTTTATTATGTTCATTTGTAGGTGATCTCCTTTGCAGTAACGTCTCATTGTATGTTCATTGCGATTTTTGAGCAAACATTAAATATCAAACATTACGTTGGTGGCCGATCGTATAAAATTAGGTTAAACGTAATGTGTTTTCGAATAGAGTACAATTCGTTATAAACACAGCTAACATTAATATAATTAAACAATGTTCCCGGTGCTTGTATGAACGTTCGGTATAAATATAACACGTGTTTGAGTTGTTGATACCTATTGTAACAAACGTTTAGTTCATTTCAGATAAATGTCATCATATAGACTAAGAAATCAAATTAAAAAGTCTTTGGAAATAACTTTGAACACTGACATAATCGTTCGAGTTTGCACAGTATTTGCTGCAAAAGTCATACGTTTAGAGGTCACATTTGCATTGAATACTCATACGATGTACGTATAAAAATATAATGAAAGGTCGTTCATAAATGACAGTAGACAACTGCAACAGTCGAGTACAGAAACTATAAACAACATAACATATCATAACACAGTTACAATATATAACCTAACAAAGAATTAAAAACCCGAGTCACCGCTGTAAAAGAGCTGGATAGCCAATTTCATTATAATACGCCTAAAACGGTGAAAGAACTAACGGTTTAAGTATTGTAAATTTCGGTCGGTTGCTCAAGTTCAGTTAACTCTTGTTGATGAGTATTGATTAGTAGATTTATAGGATTTGTCAAACGGATTTCGTACTTCCTGGCAACACTGGAGATAAGATTAAGTGACAATGACACTTATAGTAATTGTCGTGTATTTATATTTTCAGACACCAAGAACCATGGAGGACCCTTCTACGGTAACGGCGATGGTTTTGTTGTCAGTATTTTCTCTGTGTGGAACGATAGGGAACAGTCTGGTTTTATACATATATACACATAAAAAGAGAAATCAACTGCTGGTATCTTCATAATGAGTCTCGCTGGAACAGACCTATTTACCTGCCTCTTCATCATGCCTTACACGGAGGTTGCCGTCTATCTTCAGTACAAACTCCATTTCGATGTTGCTTGCAAGGTTTACATGTTTTTCATCACATGTAATATACCTTTTTCAGCATTTATCATGGTCGCTATAGCTACAGATCGTTATTTCTGCATATGCCATCCATTTCTCCACGCATTGAACATACGAGCAAAGATTATTGTGTTATGTCTTCTGGCAGCAGCTTCGTCGTTTGGAGTAATCACAGCTTTAATGTGTGGAGTATACATCCCTCCATCAATGCTACAAGGTACTAATCTGACCAATACATTAAGTTTGCAGAGTGTGAACACCAGTGATATTTCGCTTAATACAACTCAGAGCTTATCTGCTCCACCACATACCATGGTGAACAATACGGGGATCGGTCTAAGTGTCAACTATACAATGGATGACACCATTGAAAATTGTGCTCAAAATTCAACATGTCATAGACAGGAAATATTAAATGTGTCACTAAGTGAATGAGATAAATATATATTCACTGGCCTGTGTCAACCAAATTTTATCATCATCGGTTCGACGTTCGTGGATCGTTACCAGAAGGTCTATGCGGGAACATATCTGCTCTCGTTCTTTGCTGTGGTTGTGCTCTACGGTCTAATATATAAATCTATCCACGAACATCGGGCCAAGAGGAGCAAGTGCAAACGTTCCAGTTTATACCCATCGGGAGTAAGTACTTCTTTTGTTGATTGGGTTCTCGGTCAGAGAATTTCTTAATAAATAACCGTTGCAATTAATATAAATTTCTACATATATATCATAGGTCACGATTATTTATAAACTGTTTCTTTGGTCGAGTGCTAGTGGTATTTGCCCATCGTTAACCAAACTTTAGCCTTGAACTGTATTTTACAGTCTTTCAGAAATATACGTGTATGTTATTAACTACTCGACGTGAATGTACACACTCCAGTCTATTTTAATTTTCTTTAATGTAGATTTATAAATATAGAACGTTGGTAAGTGAATATACGACGTGGACTTAACATTAATATTACTTGCGTTGTTAAATTTAATAATTTTAGCGTGTTTTATCTAGTATAATTATGTTATCATGTGCAGTCCGAAATCATTATTTCAATTTTGGTAATTTAAAATGTAAGAAAAGTAGTGTGCGATAGGGCACTTGAGCACAGTGTGATACGAACAACTGAATTTTAATGTAAAAAAATTAAGTTACCGATTGTCTAGGGCTCTTGTCAGTCGTTAGGCCGCTCAAACACCTTTAAAATTTTAACTTCCCTAGACATTTGGCTACATATGGAAACATACTCTCGTGTCTCTCTGGGGAGACTGTTTCTCTCCTGTGTGTGTAGCAGCCAACATCGACCTGCGGTGCCAAGGAATAGACACTGCCCTCGCAGGTACCATTTTACACCATGATGGAGTGGAGCATGTGGGTCTCGCTCAGAGAAATTAACCAGTGGTTCAGAGGTGGTCGAACCAAGGACCTCCCGACCCAGAAGCGCGCGCACTACCTCTAGGCCACCACTTCCCATGTATATTATAGCTAATAATATCACTCAAAACAGGATGGCAGCGTTCCAGATACGAGATCAACGTCCGACAATGACACCCCTCTACACAATTTATCTACATGTCTTCCAACTTATTATTACCATAATAAAATGTCTCCCTACTGGAAATAGTTCAATTATATCTACACAACACGGGGTATTTATCACGTTGAACGGTAATTTACTCCCTGTCAGTTTCTTATATTTCGTAGACAGAATATGATGACATAGAAAATTGATCCTTCAAACAAATAAAACCAATTTCTCTCACGTAGATCGTATCGCTACAATCCAATTGATGACAGGAGTGTTGGTATTTTATCAGTCTATATGTCAGCGTGTCTCTTTGATAAGCCTTTAAGTCGATGATAGCAGTTTGTATCTAGCGAACTGTTATGTGATCCTATCAAGAGTTTATATAAGTACAAATATACATCTTGTATATCAGATTTGGTGTTTGTTGATTCGTCAGCAAGATTCGACAGCGGATATAAGTTTTTTTATCACATTTATATGGCTTCGACGATCTACTGTCGCTGTAATGTCTATATGCCACCTTAACATCGTCGTTAGATCATGTTAAATACTAAGATTAAACACTTTTAATTAGGTTGGTGGATGTTATGGTGCTTTGAGAGCATCATATAATTTGTATGATGACATGTTCGCGTTCCATCCAAAGTATTTCGTTAAAGGCTGAATGTTTTAATTTTAATTACAGGTCGAGTTTTCTACAGTAGAGACACAATTCACTGCGGTTACGCACGTCAATCCCCACAAAAGAAACGGCCGAGAGAATGGTGATTTAGGAAATGGACAGGAAATGCAACCAATGCGACCGAAACCACGAAATAACACAAAAGCCATATCAATTAAAGAAAAGACATTGATCGCAAATATCAGAACAGCAGCAATGTTATTTGTGGTCACAATTGTGTTTTTAATCGCGTTTTTACCAGCTTGGTTGATGGCACATCAATTGTTGGATTACAATCAAGTAATATTCTATATGTACTTTGTTTACCACACGGCTAATCCGTTCATATACGCATTTATGAACAAATCCTTCAGGGACGATTTAGAGAAAGTGCTAAAATGTCAGAGTATGCCTCTAGTGAGATAAAACAGTGATAAGTGTACTCCGTATAAATTGACCCAATTGGTGAATGGGATTTGTGTCTGAAGAAGAATATCGTCTGTGTAATTTATTTTTGAGAAGATGACTGAGCCGCTTTGTACGTGAAATTGTGATAGAGATGGCGAGATACGAAATGTATTATGTTACATTGGCACCTTATCAGAGAATGATAAAACTAAACTTTAAGTACGTGCTAGGTAACTAAATGAAACGGCGAACCTGGATTGTTACAATGAAATGTATTCTGTATATATCGCTGGCTTAGAATTAGAAGGTATTTATAGGACTCATACATATTTACGTTCAGCACCACAATGCGATTCTTACGAGCCTATTTTCATAAAAATTGAAATATGTCGTGTTGACCCAACTGAAGTTGAAATAGCTTGTTTTACCATAAGTATAGATTTTAGGACAGTTTTTTTCTAGTTTTCTGAAAATATCGATTTTGTTTTCACGACCTTCTCAATCTAAGCCATTGATTTCTACTTTTTTGATGAGTGTGCCTGTGCGTAGTGGGAAAGTGGTAAATGCTGTAATAGGAATGTTACTGTGTATTACTATAGATATTATATATTTATATGTTGCATAATTTAACACATGTACTGATATTGTAGTTACCTGTATCTGCACAAACTCTATAAAACACACTAAAGACGAGGTCTTACTGAGCATATTTTTGTTTAAGCAATGTGCACCCGATGGAAATAACGAAATTCAGAAGGCATCGGGAGTATTAACATTCTTTAAACCGGAAGTATATGACCAAGGCCAAACACTCAGTTGGACATAGGCTTAATGTTTAAAACAGATGGAACAACATATATTAATACTAACTCAATCATATTGACTGTTATATACAATCATGTAAATTTAATTAATTACATTTAATTGACGCATTTATTATTTATTCAAATCACAAATTATTCGAAATCTGACCACAGTTATGCTTTTTCTGCGTTTGGGTTTTACATTAATATTTAGGATTATGCTTCGCGTACGCTTTTTGCTGATTCTTAATAGGTATGCTATTCAAATATCAGTTAATGTGACAGGTGATCAAGGCTATTCCTCTGTTCATTCGGGAATTTTTAAACCACACATCGAATGTATACATCGTTAATTTCAATTGTTTTAAACAAAATACCGCGTAAAGATCTATACAAAACATTGTTCGTATTTTGCTTATAGTAATAATTAATAATTAGTAATAAGTAATGATAATTCCGGAATTGTTTAAGTGTGCATCAGACTAATACATAACATTTGTATAAAATGTCAGTTAATGTGACAGGTGATCAAGGCTATTCCTCTGTTCATTCGGGAATTTTTAAACCACACATCGAATGTATACATCGTTAATTTCAATTGTTTTAAACAAAATACCGCGTAACGATCTATACAAAACATTGTTCGTATTTTGCTTATAGTAATAATTAATAATTAGTAATAAGTAATGATAATTCCGGAATTGTTTAAGTGTGCATCAGACTAATACATACATGTTTGTAACATTTGTATAAAATGTCAGAAAAATATCATAAAAAATTTCATCGTGGATACAATTTGGCAAAACTAGTATTTGCGTTTTAATCCTTACCAAAGAACCAAATTCCTAATGGTTTGTTTAAAGGTTTGAACAAATAATGAATTTGAAACGTTTAGAGCATCGTGCTAGTTTTAGTTTTATACGTCAGATGTTCCGCAAATGCTATATCTTTGGGCTATTTTATTTTATTACCCAGTTTGGTCATTAATTTCAGCGTACATGTCCGACTATTTTGTTTGAACAATTAATTGTTTATTTCGTATCTTTGGGACGTTTGAAGTATGTTCTTAGTGTACAGTACGGCCAGACTAAGGTAGAGTCGTAGAATTAATATACATACAGAACAATTACATTAGGATACCGTTCATACATGGAACAATTAATTTACTTGATTTATCAGTAAGTAAATGCATAAACATTGAGTTACTCTTATTTGTTTTACAACACATATGTTTAATTTTGTGAATGTGATATTTATATTGTACGAGTTCTAAACGTGATTATTTCTCTAATGTATGAGGTACGTACATGTATTCGCCTATTTTTTTATATTTACACTTCGGAGCTGTGCACCAACCAATCCCATTCAAATCAGGCCATCATCACCCTCCACTAATTTACGCTGACACAGGATCTGACGTAACACTTCGTAGATAAAAGTGCGATGAAACTCTATTGAGTCTGCTTTTACACAATGCAGTACATGTATATATACCATGAGAAGTCATTTGAACATGTCCCCTTATGGAGTGCTGTCAGATATCTAAAAGCGTAAAAAATGACCCAAACGTTAGAATCTGATTTTAATGAGATTGAGCACCTCAACGACAATTTCTAAATGTAGCTTTGTAATTTATATCGTATTTTATGAAGAATATACGAGCACTATTGTCATACAAGTATTGGATATTGTATTTCAAACCTTACGCGGTTACCTTCCTTGTTATACAAATAAGGTCGATGCAACTACAATACCGTCTAAACATATGTACTTATCTTTAGCTTAAACTTGTTTTTTATCAACTTATTGCCTTTCTTTTTGCATTATGGTTTCAAAATTCACCCTTGTTTAAGCTAGAAAATGTAACCTAATAAAAATAGCGATTAATATCAAAGAAACGATAAATCAATCCTTAATGTGCGTAGTTCCCCATGTAAGAAAATGAATCGGCTTTCAAATAAAAACGTTAACGGCATATAACAGGATTTACTTCATCAGATTTTTTCTCCAAAAAAATTAATCAATCCAATATCCACTGATCGATGTTTTATACTGTCATGTTTCGTTGTTTTATTGCCTTGGTTTATATTGCGAATATTTTCATCAAGGAAGCAAAGAGTAATTATCTGTTTAATTGATCTACTTCAACCACTTCTTCTCCATTTTGAAATGTCATGTGACGTGTTCATTATCATATGGTATGTTGTTATGGCTGTGAATATTGTACCTGCAAGAGGAAGCTGTGCATGGGTTAATGAAGCGTAGAGCAACCTATTAAATGTCACCGAGGGTGAAACAGAGAGAAACAACCTATATTGCAGCCAGTATGTTGGACATCGGGTAGAGTCAACTAAACATGAACTTCAAAACAGTTTTATCTGTTATATTTGTTACATATTGTTCAAATGTTGTCCGGTGTCTTATGGTAAAAGATGATGAATTAACATGTACAATGTTTGCTTTTGAAAGGTCATTACTATTGTTTTAGACTATATGTGCAGTGCATGCACTAACTTATCGCGGTCGTCCGAAAAATGTCCAGCTGATTGAATGAATTAGGGTTCTTTTAAACTTTATTTGTTTCCAAATTCCTAATCATTTTATTGCTAAATATGATGTCACATTCTACGTGGTGAATCCACATTGTATAACGTACAGAATGCTTTAAAATACATGTTGCAGTTTCGAGTGTTAATATATTTTCATTGAAAGTTACACATGTGATGCAAACTAAGTACAAATGTTCAGACAAATGAGAATAATATATCCTCTGTCAAATTAAGGTTTCGTTTGTTTTACATAGTGTTAACCATCACGTTCTGTTTCGTTCTACTTAATGATGTCGTCTTTTGACTGACTACAGTATATATACGTAATAACTATTTGGAGCCATTGGTCAACGGATTGTATTTTGTGATCGAGAATTGACTTAACGGGACACTATATACCTCTTCAAAATCTTCATTCTATACTCGTAGTAATCGCTAAAACACATAATTGGCATATTGTGTTGATGTTCTGTAGGTTCCATATGTTATTTGTAGCAATGTTTCATTTATTTGAAACCATCATTCACTAAATACAGTTCCGTTTTAATGGTTTAGCGAAATATTATTGGAATCAGTTATTGGTATAGCTTGGCGCACAGACTTATGTGTATAACGAAACGTAAATGAACCTATTATATGCACGTACACCACAGATAACTGTATCGTTGATAGAAATAACAAAACAATGAATGTGTTGTAAACTTTATATTGTTTTAATTTATATAGAAAACTATGAATGTACAAACATTTTTATTTTCGTTTTTCTCTTTATCAATGATACAGTTATCTGTGGTATGCAATATATATTTTAATCCAAGAATATTTTGTACCAGGACTGATTGAAACAAAGTCATTTTCCTACATTTAATCGCGTACATGTACTTAAATATACTAGTATTTTCAATTCCGATATTAATATAATATCATGTCTGTTTAATACAAGACTCGCTGGAAATAGCACTAGCCTTTCTTTACATAAGAAATTACTATTTAGTATTTACTGCGTTTTTGGCTTATATTTGTAATACAGCTTGACAGTGTGCACTTTCACGTGATAGAATAAATCCTTTTAGCCTAAGAGCAGTTAACCTTGCAGTGAATTGCAATTTTCAATTGTACAAAAAGGCTAGTGTTATCCTTGGGAGACCTTTTCATTTTTGCAATTACGGTTTGTTATAGTTACGTAATAACGTTTCTCAATAACATACTCTAGATGCTGATTATCTTATGCGGTTGATGTGTTGATATATTAGCATACTATATATTATGTATACGTATATAATGTGTAAATGTATATTTTTATTAAACAGAACCAAGTTAATGTAGACATTATATTTTCCTATGCAAAACCTGTGTTAACAACACCGCCAATCACGCGTTTCACTGTAACCCACAAGGCAGCAGCCTTAGATGGAAAATAAATCTCAACACAGAGCTGCAAAGATCCAGGATGTTGTGGGAGAGGCCAAGCAGACGTCACAATATCGTGTTCAATATTTTATACTCGAATCGTCTTCTACGAGTAATACGAACATGGAACTCATGACATATGCCAACACAAACCTAATGCAAAAATATTAATAAGTAAAAACAAGTTATTCGATAAAACTATGCACGCTTCGCTGGCTTAGAATGCGTTGGTCGTACGGCCTTTCAGAATAATACATATTTACAATCTAATGAATCTATACTTCAAGGCACGTCTCATGAGCCTACTTACATGAAAATTGGAACGTTTCATGTTGATCAAACTGAAGTCAAAAAACATGGTTGCATAAGTAAAAAGTAATTTTCAGACAACTTTATCTTGTTTTCTCAAAATGTTGATGCTGTACTAACGACCTTCTCATTCTAAACTAGCAACTTACAATATGTGTTAATCGTGTATCTGGACCAAGAGCCAGCAGAACAAAACACAATATGGTTATTTCACATAAAATCAGTTTATTCAACTGGCGTCGCAATATGATTATTTAGGCTAATAAGGTGTTACTAGTAATTAGTGCACTTACTGGGTTTAATGTCTTTGTGTAACTTTGCCATACAGTATAAATGTATACTGTATAAAAAATAATACACTTATTCCTGACACTAAGCAAGTTATGAGAGGCAACTATCACTACGAGTTCCATGTTACATTTCGAGTTGATAACAAAATAGTACAGTACAAATGAGTATGGCATTAATTCCAGATATTATTTACACGGATACGAATCGGTCACTATGTCATTATTTCATTTTTCTATACACATCCAGTTCCAGATAACGATCACTGCTTCCTGACTTTCATTAGATGTCATCATTTAAATATCCCAATGAGGAGTGCAATACGTACTCAGTTGCTCGTACGATTTGTTGAGTTGTACATTGTTACATGTTTAAACATACACGTCTGCTATGCTAACCAAGCAATTGCCATTTCTTTCATAGATACCTCGCAAAGTTTATCTTAACGCTAGGTTGTTCAGTATGTTGACCCATTCTCTTTTTACAATTGCCTGGTTGTTTCAAATTTTGAAATGCGCTATTTGATTGAGCTTAGTTTCAATTATTTTTCATCTATGAGCGTGAAATTGTCTAGGTTATATTTTCATGTTATTGTCAGTATCTAAGGTCTTAGCCACTACACCTGTAAGTTCGTGCACCCAAAATTTCAAATGGGCACATCTGCACAAAAACAATTTAATTTGAACCATCTTCGTGCTCAACAATATCAATTATCTATCTTTGAACAAAATCCATACACAAATTCAATGTCAAACTGCTAAAAATGGCAAAATCAGCGTCAATGCTACATGCGGTCTGCAGTAGTGAAATAAACATTGTGACCTGTGAGTTCGTGCACATAAATTGATGACGTCACTAGGAGAGCACGTGAAATATTTTGCCAATAAAAAGCCGCATTAAATCAAGTTTGATCTATTGTCAATAGGTCAGCAGCTTTTCCGATCGTAAATATATCGCATCTATTGAAAAAAATATGAAAAACAAATGTCTCAGGTTTTCGCGACCGGAAGCGGTGAATATGTAAACAAAAAAATCGGTGCTCGGACAAAACGCACCACGGACGTAACAAACCCTGTTTTTTAAATATTTGTTTGCATTATTTGGCTGGCTGAATGTCTTCTGAATAATTTAAAATGAATTTGGACACGAAAACGTGAGTTTTAGCAGAGTAATCAACGTTTTACTGAAATGCACGAACTTGTAGGTGTGCACGAACTTATAGGAATAGAGGCTACTATATATTGTGTTAATTGAAGGAAGTGACGGTTTGATTTTAAAGACTGTGCAATGTCTATAACAGACGAACCTACATCACTATATTTAACGATCCGACTGACATATGAATGCCATGAGGTGGAACAATACAGACATGCTGCCATTATAAAATCACCAGGAAATGACAAGGGAGTCTGAATAAGCTAACGAGATTTATACGTTATGTCAAATGTGGAAACAAAATGCTGAAATATTACTGTGTTATTTTGCTTTGGTCAAAGCTCAGTGATATAGCCAACTCGACGTTTACACTATATTTACATTGAACTGCTTGAGTTGCATGTACTTAAAAGAATTGTGACCGACCATTTACAGAACATGACTAATATAACTAATTTGGTGCAATATCAGCAGAAAAATTGGCGTTTCTAGGTGCAATTCTTAGCCCGAATATATCTCATTGTGTATAAATGTTCAGCACGAAACTATCGCTGAACTTAATAACAACACATATGATGATGAAAATATTGTAGTACACATAGAGTAAACATAAATTATATCGATTATGCAAATTAAGGATTAAGTAGAAAGCTAAGCTTTGTATCGACTTGTAAATTGCAGGACTATTGGTAACTTTTGAAAGTTGAATATGTAATATTGGCGTCGCGCTTCATGATAAATTGGAATTTGAATTATAATTACATAGCCATTTTATTTATGGAATCACGTATATTGGATGCGTTACTGTCTCAAATTGTTAAATCCTTGATACGTGTTTGAACGATTGCTGATGGTTTAAAACTCCAACATAAGACAAATGTTATAATACTATGTCGAGAGTTATAAAAGACACGTTCATCACAAAACAATCTACAACTCACCAATAATAAGCTGGTAAATCTGCAACAAGGATAATTGGGGTTGTTGTTTTATAATTTAGAATTCAGAGGCAGCTGTGGTCCATAATACGTTACACATTTTGGAACCGTTAATAATGCGACGAGGTGTGTAATTCCTTTTTCGTCACCAAACCTACCATACATCATACGTTGTAAATGTCAAACTATCTCAGGGTTTTTGTTTTCTATATTATGGTTAGTTTGACTTATATCATGTAGGCGTTAGTTTCCCACTGTTTTGATAAAGACCTGTAACTTTACTGCAAGGCAGAACGTACCGACAGAATGACACACATATTCTTTGCATTGCGATGTACAATAACCTAAAACCAGTATCTGAACAAGTACATGGTATGAGTTAACACTGAAATAATATTATGGTTAACAATGGTTTATAGAGATCAGTCATTGAAAAAATCATCTGATAATTCAATGTTTTAAAACTTACTGAGTTAATCGAGAATAATTGCTCTTGGCTTGAGCTGAAAATATGTCTGGTTTAAATCGATCCGCTACAGTCCACTCTTGATTATTCGAAGTTTATTCAGGGACAAAAAACCTCGAAAAATTGTTACTTCGAAAAATTGGGTCCCAAAAAAGCATTGAAAACTTCCGTTGAAAACACGTGAAAGTTGTTTTACGGTGCAGTACGCCATATTTGTCCGGTGTCGTAATAAATGCAAGTTATGAAAACTAC
The DNA here is from genome assembly GCA_963678985.1 of Spisula subtruncata. Classification (NCBI taxonomy): domain Eukaryota; kingdom Metazoa; phylum Mollusca; class Bivalvia; order Venerida; family Mactridae; genus Spisula; species Spisula subtruncata. The sequence goes on along the minus strand of OY787669.1, from coordinate 25,706,637 downwards.
TTCGATGAAACGTGACTTATTGTCGGATGTTGATATTGTTTAATTGTGAATTTATAATTTATATTAAAAAATTTAATCTCTTTGCCCAATAAAGTATGTAGTTACAAGCACTATGTAACGTACACATATTTTATATTTGGTTTTATTACAAATATTCAAAGTCTTACCAGAGTTAATCATCTGAGATTTAATTTGATTGATCAATTTCCCAGTGGTACATCACAAATAATAGTTTTTGTAGGATTTGTTTATGTCTTTAATATCTGATAAGCGGTAAATCTGTCTGTATGCTACCATTAGGGACTGTGATTATACAGATGATATTTATATTGTACCGTGTATGATCGTCACTAGTGGCGTTAAAATATATGTCAGCTGCTCACGAGGTTAAATACATGTTTAATCACAATAAGTGTCACAATTGACACTCATTGGCTAACCAATCCAAATAGAAAGTCTTAATATTCATATAGTCTCCGATGTTAACGTGACAGTAAACAATTACCACAGGTTCAGAAGAAACCAGTTCAATGATGTAAATGTGTTTACAATTTATTTGAATTATAATTTTTCTTATTGTCTGTCCTATCCGGTCCTTGGCACTGTTTTATCAAAGCATTTACGCAAATCCTAAACTTACGGTCAAATTTAAAGTATTTATTATAAGTTAACACCTGCAAAGTGAGGTAAATGGAGCTGCAATACTTATGAATATTCAGCTACTAAACTCCTACAAACAATATCTGGCCCCAGTTTGTAGTCGTTAAAGAAGTATAAAAAATTTAAATTTGAACGCAAGTTTACGATTTCCGTTAGTACTTTGATAAAACAGTGCCCTTGTGTTCAGATCCTACAACGTCTGTGAAACGGAATAATGCATGTTTCATCCAAGACAGAAAAATCAAAGTAGATACAAGCATGATGTTCCATAGCTTCGCCACTTGATCATCATTGTACATCAACATGTAAATGGTTAGCTTCGTTTGGCAATGTTAAAGGACATTTGCGACAAGGTAGTACTGATAATATGGATTGTGTTTAGGTATATAGATTGTTAACGTTTTCCTTTAGCCACACAAGAGATTGAGAGTTTCATCCCTTGTCATCAATTGAAAACTTAAAGTAAGTCTTTACATACTGTTACCCAGTCCCAGTCAATATACACATGTATCCATCAATGTACTTTCACAAGGGAAGTAGGTGCAAATTAAAACAAAATATTCAAATTAAGGTAAATAATCTTTACCCATGTTACAGCCGTAACACGACCCTGAAACCTGTTGTAGATGCATTTACAATACATCGATGCAAAACATTTAAGCCATGAAGACGCGGGTGCATCCTTGAGACATGTCCTTGACCAATCAACGGTTATTCTTGCAATATAATCTAGGGTATAAATTTACACACACGACACTTAAACATGCGATACAATGATGTACAACACGCCAATGACATACAGAAGCAGATGTATCCTTGAGACACGTCCTTGGCAAATCAACGACTGTTCTAGTAATTTTATTTAGGATATAACCCTATCAAATTCTAACGAGAATTATTATGAGCATGTGTTCAATCAATTTGATAGTGACTGGGTCAAATGTGTCCACTGATGTGCACCAAAACGCATTGAAATCCATGTTTTTTGCCAAACTCCTGAAATATAGAAATGGTGTGCTATTGAGCAATGCGTAAATTCGTAAATGATTGATACCTTTGACGTCAACTCTGCATTGTTCTCGTTGCTTACGTTGTCTTCACAAACAGCAAATGAACTATAATAACACTCGGTAATGGTTGTTGAACACAAGGAACATACTTCGAATTATTTCTACCTATTTGACTTATATCAATCTCGCCATAATTTCAAAAAGCGAGCATGAAAGAGCACATGCCCGAATTGCGTGCCTCATTATTCACTGACCGCACGCGATATTAAACGCCGCGAATAGATTACCCCCTGAAAATACGGTTTGCAACAAAATTAAATTCGGTTACAGTGTTAAAGAAGTATGCCCATGATTGAAAACAATTGACATCGAAAATGCTTTATATTGTCATGTTTTATGTATTAAAGGAGACTAGTTTTGTCTCAGTGTCTGACAATTAATCTCTAAAGCAATACTGTATGTCATTGCGTGTAGCGATTGTGCTGTGGAAGATGTGGGTAATACGATATAAGGGTACTATAAGTATAGTACATAATAGTACAATATCCAGTGTTAAAGTTTTAATAAATATACTACAGTACTACACACGTAATTGTATTGTATGTTGTTATAAGCAGATAGTGTATGGTGTTCAGCATAGGCTAATTATTAAGCGTTTGGGTAAAACAATAAAGATCTAGTGGTATAGTACATATTTATAAATTATTCAGTTTAATAACATAATTGTAATAGATGTGCTGTATCATTGTTAACCGCACAGGAAAGGTTTTACAGTAATAGCACAGTTTCTGTTCCCAAATGTGTCGTCCCGACAAACGCAGTTTGGAGTTTTCGTCCATGGGGTAGCTTTACGCTACGTGCTCGCTCCAACATTTCACATTAACGAAATAGCGATAAAACAAGCCCTATCGAGGACAACTAAACACATTGACTGTGTTGATTTAATAGAAGCCAATACAATTTGCATGTCATTAGTGATATAATAATGTTATTCTTAGATTATATTTCTTGAGATTATTCCAGTAGAAGGCTTTCGGTCTAATTTGTATGCAATTATTTTATGTTTTGTTATAGCGCTGGCTCAAACATAAGTAATTAGAGCTTGTAATACAATTGCAACTTTAAACATATTTTATGTTGCATTAGTAAGTGATACAATAAGCAAATTTCTGTATATATTTAGAATATTTTATTATTGTATTAAAGTTATTAGTAGTTAGGAACTCGTAGCTAGATATACGAGGACGAATTATATGTACATAGCAAGATAAACGAGTCTGATAGACCTGTTCTTTACTTACTGAGATGTGCATAACTAGATATAAATGGACATCTGTAAATTTAAAGCATTAAAAAACGGAAATAGTCTGACATAAATTTGGATATAATATAAAACAGAAATATTTAATCATGTGTATTGGTGGTAAATCAGTTCATTGTATCAGTAGTCGTCATACATACCTTAGAGAAAGCCCCTAGTAAATGTACCGTTAAAAGATATAGAATCTCACATCCGCCTAGGTGTGCACATCTCTATTACAACGGAATTTTTATAAGAAAACTACAATAAAAACATTAAGGGACGATAAACGCATCAAAGTGATACATGTAGTAAGCTTTAGAAAATTGGTGATATTTACATATCTAGAAACAAATACATACAACTTTATCAGATATTATAAGTATAAAAGAGACTGTTCCAAACCAATACAATTTACAAGCTCTCATCTACATTAAGACATTTTAACTTCCCGTTGCCAAACTATGGTCTGGCTGGTTTATAGTTTGATGTATATTGGGCATTGATAGCTAACAATGTTTAATTGTATATGGCTGCGCAGGAACGGAGATTCCTGGCTCGCAGACGTTAGTGCTACATTAAATCACATAAAAAAAGTTTATTTCATACAACAACATCCTAATAGACACATCAATAACAATCAATAATATATTGTTACGTAATTCAAATGAGCTGTGCCCATACGTTTGCATGTAATTGAAATAAATATGATAAGGAATGTAATTCGTCTGAAGAAGTTACATCCGCAAACATAAAAAAGGAATTATTTTATTATTGTTTAAAATGGAAAATGTCAAAGGTTTGGGTCGTTTTTCAGCTTACATTTTTAAGAAGTAGTTATTTTTATCATAAGTATGATTTATCACAGTTAGACGAAAATTTCCGATATAAAATAATTTACATACGCAAAATATGCATAATTTGGTTATGAATGCATGGATAAGAAAGTTTCAAGATATTAATGCCCAGAAGAGGCCTTTAAAGACTTTATATATCTGTTTGCATCCATCAACACGTGTTCTACATCCATTTAACATATTTTTATATATTGATATTGTCATACTGTGATCCTCAAAATATAGTTCACTTCCGTCATCGGAATTATTTTCACATGAATCGTGTAGCCTAGGGTATAAGCGTAAATTTTTAACAAACATCACTATTGTTTTTAGCGCTTTCACAAAGGATAAGCTTTCGGAATCAAGCTCATAAATTATAAATGTCCCTTAAAGGTCCGGAATTATAATACGTTACTCTAAGTATTTGTTTACAGATGGATACAAATATTATAACATTCAGTTCATTTATATTCATTCAGAATATTTATATAAGTATGTATACTTTTCTATAAAACAACTGTCAAGATTTATAAATTTTGATTTGTGAATTGATTCTTATTTTGGTATATTTTGTAAACTAGTATTTTGTATTCTGCTCTTTCTAATAGTTTGTCCGATTTTCTCATATCTTATTTTGATCATTATCTAGCTCACGATTTTTAGAGCAAATAAAAATGAACCCATGGTTCCCTTTCAATTTCAACGTTCTCTAATGCTTAAGCATTTACATTAGGTCAAGTAAAGTCTCTTACCATAGAGTAAGTAACAGACCAGGCTCGTTTAGTTCATCAGAAACACCATTGACATTGACAGACGTTTCTCGGCCAACAATGATCATCACATTCGCCCTGCTTTAATATCAATCTATCCTCCTCCAGTCTCTCACCCCGAGTTTCTCATTGTCAACTCTGAAGACATAAAGAAATCAAATCTATAGTAAACTTCTGAATTTTGATGTGACACGTTTTTAGCCAAATCATTACTTTCGTTTTGTAGACAATTTGTGTTTATACAAAATGTTATATTTTGGGTAAACCAACAAACATGTATGCATGCACACTTAACCCTTTATCTATCTGCACCATTTCAAATGACTCAGTCGTCATTTCCAATGGACTCACCTTTGTGTTGTTACTTTAGGATTACATGCTCCATATAAATCAATAGAAATGAAGTGTAAATGATAAACAGTTCCTTTCTACATCATTATGTTCCTCCTAAATAATGCATTCCTTCCTTATCTATACATGGAAATCATCCGCTTAAAATATCTTAAAAGTCACACATAATCATTTTCCCAAGTAATGTATTGTTTCTGGATTAATTAAAAAGGATACATGTGGGCCCGCCATTATGTTCAAGTTATGCATCAATGTCGTTTACTATTCCCTATTAAGAGTCTACTTCCTACGTTATGTCATGAGAATTGTCGTTTATTATGCATTAGCTATAACTCACTAGCATTACACAATGCTGTAACCAGATTAACTTCTCATCGTAGGAGTATTATATCATCGGGCTTGTCAAATATAAGCCAATGCTATTTGTTTTGGTTTCTTTTGGGAAGTCACATATGTGTATGGTATATCTATGACTATAGGACTCGCTGTCAGACTTTTGACTTTGGAAGTTGAAACTTTGAATTGTAACAATTTAGTTTCGTTTTCTTGTTCAGATGTTTGTTTTGCCATCATTGTGCTCTGTGTTTCCCTTATTTGCTGTGATCGACGGTGTAGTAACGTGCTGTTTGCTCTGTTCGATGTTTATAATTTGTATCATTTATGACCACCACCACCAACAACAGTCTAACACATAAATAAATTTATGAACAAGTACGAACACTAGAATTTCAACAAGCGGATTGATCTTGTTTAAATTAGATGGATAATAGCACGAATATCAGCTGCATATATTTGCCTTGTTCATACTTTCTGTCTGCTCTGTGTACACATTGTTATACGATACTGTCACCCACTTACGTATAACAATTCCAATGAAATGCACTTATTATGGTCTTCACTATTATGATGATGCATGGCAATAAACAAATTGTAACAGCACACCTCGAACTTTGCAAAATATAGTAATAGTAAGTGTCTTATACTATCATATCACATAAATCATACTAAACAATTCATGGCACGTCCTTTTTACCATGCTCTTACTTGCATTCAGTTAAGGAAAAGTATAACATACAGATTGTATAATAAATAAATATTGATTATATAATTCAATAACGTCAATGTGTTTAATAAAATGAAGTAGCGATTTAACAAGCATGATATACGAATCAGGCAATGTTCATAACCTGTATGTAATAAAAAACTGTTAATGAACAAACATATCTTGTAATTAACACTCGGTGTTATATCGGTATTAGGTTCACGTCTAACAATGCGACATGTTAATCTGGTACATAATCTGTATGCAGACATGGTCAGTAGATTTGGTTCACAGATTAAGGTTAAGACACTGACTAGACAACCAACGACCTTCTATAATACGTACACTGTCTGATGAGATCACAAAATTTATGTATTTCTTGGCTAATGTATTACATTGTAGTTGATTGTTGGTTTCTCTCGTAAATTTTTTTACTGATATTTCGTTTACCAAATGTCATGGCTTTTAACTAATTGACTAGCCTTAATATGTTAGCTAGTGGTATTGAAAATAAATCACCCTCTTGGTTTGTGTGGGTACCTCAAGGGATGCACTCCATTTTGGCTTCTTTTATTTCCCTGGGTGCATTAGTCAGTATTTAACAATTCCCTGGTTTTCTTTTCAAATCCCCAAATCAGCTATTATTTAATTGCATGTTTATGTTTCTATATGAATATGATTAGGTGCAATATTTATTATCTAACATGAATACTGCAATAATAGCTTTTATTGGTATCCATATCATGTTGGCATTATGATTATATGAGCCCAACATGATCCGAACATGCCTGTAAATTGCATTGAACGAAGCGCTAGACACGCCTGATGCAGCTCAGTTGGTAAATCACCAGGTGGTTACTACAATGTACTAACTCAAGGAAGGGTTCGTAGCTTTGGCAGGTCAGGTTCTGATGTTAAAAAGATAATTGTTACATCTACACTTGGTATCAAGCTATTTCTATAACAGTATGTATCTACTGTACTTAGTGCTAGTGCCTCAGGAAGTCGACCATCAGTATATGGCATATGCATTATACAGGGTGTTAAAAAAGTTCGTAGACACTTGATTTTGTTCAATAAATCCAAAACCATTCAACACACAGTTTTAAACTTGGTAGGAATGTAGAACTATACATTATCTTCATGTTGTACAAATTAAATGCTAGTATCTGCAAGAATCTCTGCGCGTGACGTCATGACGTCATCCTTGGTGATTCCATAAAAACAATTCAACACGCAGTTTTATCGAAAGGTGGTGGTGTTAAAAAATCATGAATTTATTCAAAAGGGCTTAATGTTATGTGATACTGTGTTGCGGGTTATTTAGTAAAAGAATATCCAGCATTCTTGGTGATTCTTGCGGTTTGATTGTTAAGGGAAAGGCTTAATATAGGATAGAGGGTAGCGCTTCGGGAGGTACGCACTCTGGACGTCCTAAAGGGATCTGAGCAAGGGGGTATACGATAACTAACAATAATAAATATAAGCAATGCAAATATATCAGAAATGCTGTAAAAGCACCGACAAATGCTGGAAACGAATCAAGTCATGTTATTGAATGGAGTTACTTGCACAAATACATAGAAATTGTCTTTTCTCAAATACCCCACCCACCCATAGCTGACTGTGAGATAGTATAAGAAAAAACTGTCCTTTGCCCGAAAATATAAGAACCTTTTTGCAAATTACTGAACGAAAATTGTCTTCTAAGGTAAATGTATTAAATATTTGTTCCATGAGCAAAACAAACAAAATTATTTAGTATGGGGATCTTCGGAAGATAGCGTTCAATAAGTGATCGACGCCATTAAGAGATCAAACGCTTGTTTTGCGGAGCAATTGACATATGTGACCTCAAAAAGTTCAATATCATTTCTGTTGGTATAATCGTTACATCTGTCTTTAGCGAGGACTAATACCTATGAAATACCGCTCAAACTTTCCTGACCAGAAGAGGTTACCATGGTGATATTATAATCATGAGTCCCATCCGGAACCAAAATTGGACTGATTTTGTGCAGGATGTTGCATGTTGTGTTCTCCTGCCAGTACCTGGTAATACATTTGTGATAATGTTTACCACTTTATACCCAAAGAATATAGACCAGGCAATTCACTAGACCTTATTAAAATTGGAAACCTCGTGAGTATAATGGACTCTCACACTTGCAAAGATCGAGTACCTAAAGTTGTGACGTCATTTTGACGTCTTCCACATTTTGCGTAGTCACGTGAGGCTATAAAACCCTTACATATCTCATACATCACATGTCAGATCGACTTGAATAAGATTGATATAAACAAAGGATGTTATTGTAGTTACTTATGTGTCAGAAGCATGTGAAAATGTTAATTGAAAATAAAATGACAGAGAAGATACAAATGTCTACAAACTTTTTTAACACCCTGTACTCTTGATTAGACGTTAGATTTAATTTCAAACCACTTCATGCTGTTTTGTGCTTTATCTGCAGAAATGTTTTTACTTGCACTAGGTATACGCCATGTAATTGGAATGCCAAAATGGAGCACTCCTTTCTCTTGATCATTCTAGTACACTCCTTAATCCAATTTGCATTTGATTAATCCAACCGCAGGACAAATTGCGGAGGTAAGTAATGTTACAGCGACTTGTTTTATACAGTCACTTACTAGACATATGTTATACAATCTCCATACAAGCGGCGATACATAATACATCCATAGTCGTGCTGTAAATGAATTATTCCCGTACATAACAAAAAAATGACAACACATAAATGCATTACGTAAGCTTGTATCTTGTTACAATGATCCTACTTTATACGTCCATATCCATATAACCGTGAATGCAATGACACAATAAGATTTACTACAATGTAGGCGAGTTCGATAAAGGCATTGCAGCATGCTCGTAAACTCATACTTATTGCTACAGATATATGTGTTAGAATATTTTTTCACGTAACCCTTAGTGAAATTCGCCAATAGCGTTACCAAAGTTGAGTGATACCCTCCATGTCCACTTTATTATGATTTGCCTTAGCGGTGCTTTTTAGTTCTTTCTACATGTATAAGAATTGCAAATAAGTCCAGGATTAAAATTCCTAAAATTGAAGTGATATATGACGTATACCACATAGAACTCCTTCTAAGCGAGTTTCTGTAATAAGTCAACACAGAGATGCAGTACGTGGCTATTAAACAACACATGAGCATTTGTGCTATTCATTGTTTGCTATGCATTAATGAATGTCAGTCTACTTCATGTAAATCAGTAAATCATTCTATGGTATGTCATGCAATAATGTTACAGTTTCGATTGCATTTGGGAGAATATAATGTATACTATATAACATAAAACTATGCATGCACAATATCAGTTCACAAAAATGTTTATAATTTGCCAATATCAATAAAATGGTACATTCCATCCATTGTATTCCATTGTAAGATGCAGTTTTCCGGACAAGAAAGAGTCAATCGTATACGGCATGGTACGAAAGTCTAACAATGCCACGTTTAATACTAGTACTATCGACACAATGTAAGAAATGCTGCAGTTACGAAAGTTGCCAATATTTTATCGGCAGAATATACGATATGTCTGGATAACAATCCTTGTTTCTAGTAATGCAAGTACGAGTACAATAACATCTTTGTAGCTTTATATTTTATATTGAACTCAGCTAAAGTATTGACATCGGATTATGTGTTTAGGAACTCGGCAAAGGTCAATATGCTGATCAAGGTGGTGATAAACACTGACAAGTCGTCCACTTAGTGTTCGATAAATACTGGGTATCTGTCGAGAATATCATTGCAAGGTGTTAAACAGAATTCCGAGATCATTGTATAAAAGCACGCCAGTTGATTATCTTTTCTAAAAATGCAAATGTTGTCAAAGTATAACCTCGGGGAAATTCCTTACATAATTAGTAAACATACATTCATCATTTATACATCATTGGTTGAAACGTCAATGGAGCAAGTTTTATACATCACAATTAGGAGTTTTGTTTCGCTCTGATTGAATACGGCTTATAACTCATATCGAAGTGATAAAATGTGTATATTTTTACGAGCGCGTAATAATAAAAGTTACGGGATTTTATAGTGTTGAGTTTTACGACGAATCAAAGTATTCCCAGGGCGGCAATAAAGTTTATATCACACAATGCAGTGAGTGATTCCCAGTGAAGTTATAGGGTTTATTTCACTGATACAACGCTATATCTCATTCTTTAGTTATAAAAACAATGGTTTATTGTGCACATTTATAGGTGATCTCCTTTTGCAGTAACGTCTCATTGTGTGATCGTAGAGATTTTTTAGCAAACATTAAATATCAAACATTACGTAGGTGGCCAATAGTTTAAAATTAGGTTAAATGTATTATGTTTTCAAAAAGAAATACAATTCGGTATAAACACAGCTGACAATAATATAATTAAACAGTGTTCCCGTTGCTTGTATATATGAACATTCGGTATCAATATAACACGTGTTTGAGTTATTGATACATATTGTAAAAAAGTTTAGTTTATGTCAGATAAATGTCATCGTACTGACAAAGAAAACAAATTAAAAAGACTTTGGAAATAACTTTGAACACTGACATAATCGTTCGAGTTTGCACATTATTTGCTGCAAAAGTCATACATTAAGAGGTCACATTTGCATTGTATACTCATTCGATGTACGTATAATGATATAATGAAAGGTCGTTCATGAATGACAGTTGACACCTGCAACATACAAGTACAGAAAATATAAACAACATAACATATCATAACACAGTTACACTATATAACCTAACAAAAAACAAAACCCAAGTCACCGCTGTAAAAGAGCTGGATAGCCAAGTTCCTTAACGGTGCGCCTAAAACGGTGATAGAATTAACGGTTTACGTTTTAGAATTTCGGTCAGTTGCTCAAGTTCAGTTAGCTCTTGATGATGATTATTGATTAGTAGAGTTATAGGATATGTCAAACGGTTTTCGTATTTCGTGGCAACACTGACGATAAGATTAAGTGACAATGACACTTATAGTAATTGTCGTGTATTTATATTTTCAGACATCAAGAGCCATGGCGGACCCTTCTACGGTAACGGCGATGGTTTTGTTGTCAGTATTTTCTCTGTGTGGAACGATAGGGAACAGTCTGGTTTTATACATATATACACATAAAAAGGAGAAATCAACTGCTGGTATCTTCATAATGAGTCTCGCTGGAACAGACCTATTTACCTGCCTCTTCATCATGCCTTACACGGAGGTCGCCATCTATCTTCAGTACAAACTACATTTCGATGTTGCTTGCAAGGTTTACATGTTTTTCATCACATGTAATATACCTTTTGCAGCATTTATCATGGTCGCTATAGCTACAGATCGTTATTTCTGCATATGCCATCCATTTCTCCACGCATTGAACATACGACGAGCAAAGATTATTGTGTTATGTCTTCTGGCAGCAGCTTCGTCGTTTGGAGTAATCACAGCTTTAATGTGTGGAGTATACATCCCTCCATCAATGCTACAAGGTACTAACCTGAACAATACATTAAGTTTCCAGAGTGTGAACACCAGTGATATTTCGCTTAATACAACTCAGATCTTATCTGCTCCACCACAGACCATTGTGAACAATACGGGGATCGGTCTAAGTGTCAACTATACAATGGATGACACCATTGAAAATTGTGCTCAAAATTCAACATGTCATAGACAGGAAATATTAAATGTGTCGTTAAGTGAATCAGATAAATATATATTCACTGGCCTGTGTCAACCAAATTTTATCATCATCGGTTCGACGTTCGTGGATCGTTACCAGAAGGTCTATGCGGGAACATATCTGCTTTCGTTCTTTGCGGTGGTTGTGCTCTACGGTCTGATATATAAATCTATCCACGAACATCGGGCCAAGAGGAGCAAGCGCAAACGTTCCAGTTTATACCCATCTGGAGTAAGTACTTCTTCTGTTGATTGCTTTCTCGGTCAGAGAATTTCTTAATGAATAACCGTTGTCAATAATATAAATTTCTACATATATATTTTAGGTCATGTATATGTATAAACTGTTTCTCTGGTCGAGTGCTAGTGGTATTTGCCCATCGTTAACCAAACTTTAGATTAGAACTGTATTTTACAGTCTTTCAGAAATACATTTCATTAACTACTCGACGTGAATGTACACACTCCAGTCTATTTTAATTTATTTTAATGTAGATTTATAAATATAGAACGTTCGTAAGTGAATATGCGACGTAGATTTAACATTAATATTACTTGCGTTGTGACATTTAATAATTATAGCGTGTTTTAATTAGTATAATTATTTTATCATGTGCAGTCCGAAATCAAAATAACATTCGTTCAATTTTGGTATTTTTAAAATTTAAGAAAAATGGTCTGCGATAGGGCACTTGAGCACAGTGTAAGACGTACAACTGAATTATAATGTAAAAAGTTAAGTTACCGATTTTCTAGGGATATTTTCAGCCGTTAGGCCGCTCAAGCACCTTTAAAAGTTTAACTCCCCTGGTCATTTGGCTACATATGGAAACCTACACTCGTGTCTCTCCTGTGGGTGCGTGTCTCTCCTGTGGGTGTGGCAGCCAACATTGACCTGCGGTGACCAGGAATAGACACTGCCCTCGCAGGTACCATTTTACACCAAGGTGGAGTGGAGCATGTGGGTCTTGCACAGAGAAATTAAGCAGTGGTTCAGAGGGGGTCGAACCCGGAACTCTCGATCCAGAAGCGCGCGCCCTACCTCTATGCCACCACTCCCCATATATATTATAGCTAATAATATCACTCAAAACAGGATGGCAGCGTTCCAGATACGAGATCAATGTCCGACAATGACACCCCTCTGCACAATTTATCTACATGTCTTCCAACTTAGTATTGCCATAATAAAATGTCTCCCTACTGGAAATAGTTCAATTATATCTACACAACATGGGGTACATGTATTTATCACGATGAACGGTAATTTACTCCCTGTCAGTTTCTTATATTTCGTAGACAGAATATGATGACATAGAAATTGTATCCTTCAAACAAGTAAAACCAATTTCTCTCATGTAGATCGTATCGCTACAATCCAATTGATGACAGGAGTGTTGGTATTTTATCAGTCTATATGTCAGCGTGTCTCTTTGATAAGACTTTAAGTCGATGATAGCATTTACAAATATACATCTTGAATATCAGATTTGGTGTTTGTTGATTCGTCAGCTAGATTCAACAACGGATATAAGTTTTTTTATCACATTTCTATGGCTTCGACGATCTACTGTCGCTGTAATGTCTATTTGCCGCCTTAACATTGTCGTTAGATCATGTCAAATACTAAGATTAAACACTTTTAATTAGATTGGCGGATGTTATAGTGCTTTAAGAGCATCATATAACTTGTATGATGACATGATCGCGTTCCAATCCAAAGTATTTCGTTAAAGGCTGAATGTTTTAATTTTAATTACAGGTCGAGTTTTCTACAGTAGAGACACAATTCACAGCGGTTACGCACGTCAATCCCCACAAAAGAAACGGCCGAGAGAATGGTGATTTGGGAAATGGACAGGAAATGCAACCAATGCGACCGAAACCACGAAATAACACCAAAGCCATATCAATTAAAGAAAAGACATTGATCGCAAATATCAGAACAGCAGCAATGTTATTTGTGGTCACAATTGTGTTTTTAATCGCGTTTTTACCAGCTTGGTTGATGGCACATCAATTATTGGACTACAATCAAGTTATATTCTATATGTACTTTGTTTACCACACGGCTAATCCGTTCATATACGCATTTATGAACAAATCCTTCAGGGACGATTTAGAGAAAGTGCTAAAATGTCAGAGTATGCCTCTAGTGAGATAAAACAGTGATCGGTGTTCGTCGTATTAGGCAGAAATTGATAACATCACAAATTGACCCAATTGGTGAATGGGATTTGTGTCTGAAGAAGAATATCGTCTGTGTAATTTATTTTTTAGAAGATGATAGAACCGCTTTGTACGTGAAATTGTGATAGAGATGGCGAGATACGAAATGTATTATGTAACATTGGCACCTTATCAGAGAATAATAAAACTATACTTAAAGTACGTGCTAGGTAACAAAATGAAATGGCGAACCTCGATTGTTATAATGAAATGTAGTCTGTATATATCGCTGGCTTAGAATTAGAAGGTCTTTATAGGACTCATATATATATACGATTAGAGCCACAAGGCGATTCTTGCGAGCCTATTTTCATAAAGAAGTTGAATATATTGTTTTACCAGAAGTATAGATTAATGTTCGAACAGTTTTTTCTATTTTTCTCAAAAGATCGATTTTGTATTTACAACCGTCTCATTCTAAGCCATTGATTTAAACATTCTTGATTTGTGTGCCTGTGCGAAGTGGGAAAGTGGTAAATGCTGTAATAGGAATCTTACTGTGTGTTACTATAGATACATGTATTATATATGAGCCGCGATCTGAGAAAAGGGCCCTTAATGACATTGACATCAAATTGAGAAAATTGAGTTTAAAGTTACGACATCATTTTCTGCGAATTTCAGAACGAGGCAAAAAATGCACAAAAATGTTTTATGTTGTATCCTGCCACATAATTGTTGCCTTGTAACATACTTAATATGGAGTTCTATACCAACACATGAAGCCTAAATTTTTTGGGTTAAAACATGACAAATTACAAACAAAAGTGAAGATTTTTGGAATCGGCAGACCACATGGTCATTTATAGTCGTATTGTATTGGAAACCACTGCAATAGGAGTGTAGTATCTTTTAGTGTTATATAGCATATGAAATTGTCAGTTATTGATCAAGATACGATATTTTGGGGTAAAATCCTTCAAAATATAAACACAAATGGTGATTTTTGGAATCGGTTTACTGTAATGCCATTTATTATGTCATTTGATTATAAATCAGTATGATGGACACATGTTGTCTGTCTGCATCAGATATTGCTAATCTAATGTCTTAAATGTTGTCCATTTCCAGACATTTTTGGGGCAAAAACATTGCAAAATTAAACAAAAGTGAGGATTTTTGGAATCGATTGACCATATTGACATTTATAATCGTATTATAACTAAAACAATTGCAATCAGTTTGTAGTAAGTTAAAGTTTAATATATCAATTAATACATTATCCATTTGGATCACTATATGATATTTTGGGGTAAAATCGTACAAATTATAAACCAAAATGGTGATTTTTGGAATAGGTTTACTACAATGCCATTGATAACACCATTTAGTAATAAATCACTAAGACAGGTATATGATGTCTTTCCGCTTAAGATATGTGTAATCTAGTTTCAAAGTGATACGCGTCTTGAACTACTTTTGGGGTAAAAAAGTCCAAAATATCATCAAAAGTGAGGATTTTAGGAATCAGTTGACCACATTGACATTTATAATCGTATTATATCTAAAACAACTGCAATTAGTTTGTAGTAAGTTAAAGTTTAATATATTAAATAATACATTATCCATTTGGATTACTATATGATATTTTGGGGTAAAATCATGAAAATTATAAACTAAAATGGTGATTTTTGGAATCGGTTTAATATAATGCTATTAATCACATCATTTAGTAATAAACCACTAAGATAGGCACATGATAACTTTCCGCTTAATATGTTTATAGTGATACGAGTCTTGAGCTACTTTTGGGGTAAAACAGTCCAAAATATTAACAAAAGTGAGGATTTTTGGAATCGATTGATCACAATGTTAGTCATAATCATATTTTATCTAAAATAACTGCAATGGTTTTGTAATAACTTGTAGTATAATATATATTAAGAAATTGATAACTTAACGCTTTCGTTGAAGATACCATGTTATGGGGTAAAATGTTACAAAATATAAACTTAATTGATGATTACTGGAATCTGTTTAACCATAACACCATCAACTGTGCTATTTGATAATTAAACAATACGAATAGGCACATGTTGTCATTCCACACAAACATTAATAATCAATTCTAAAAAGTTGTTCATTACGTGACATTTTTGGGGTAAAACAATACAAAATATAAACATAAGTTAAGTCATTTTGAATACGAAGACCACATCATTATTAATCATGGCATTTAATAATAGCATACTGCGTAAGGTTGGTGGTAACAATTTGCTTAATCCATCAAAGCATTTCTGTATAAAGCAAGTAACGTGTATCACATGCGATATTTTTGGATAAAACACGAAAGATGTTAACGAAACACCTGTTTATTGGAATCTGCTAACTACAATGGTGTTACTGTAGTAATTTAATTTAGATATAAAGCCTGTAATATGCTGATTGGCATTTACAACATCCGAACGTTAATGGCAGACAATCAAGACAATAAGACTTTTGGGTATTAAACTAAGTCAGATATAAACAAAAAATGAGGAATTTTGGAATCTACAGACCACAAAACCATTAATTATTACGGGTGATTAATAGCAATGTAATGGGTTAACGCAGTCTCTTGAAGTACATTTTTGAATAACATATCAAAACATCAATTATCTTTATTTCGTAGAAATGTAGTATTGAAAAGTCAATATTTTGATGTAAATCCTAACATTATTTATTTTTCGAACTGTGTTGACATTAACGATGTTATGAAATAAATATCAATAATTTCGGAATCAATTTGCCATCATATATTATCATGTGCCGGAACTGGTTTATGTAAGTAAAACTAATTGAGAAAACCAGACAATGAAGAACATGAAGCTTAACATAAACACTCCACTAAAAATTGCAAGCAAGACAGAGGCCTACATTTCAATCCACGACCCTATGTATTATATTTTATATCTATTTTGCCATGACAACCACAATATTTGTCAGAATAAAACAATATTCAAGGGTAAATGTTATCATTATATTTTTTTTCAAATTCCATGTACAAAATTTCGAACAGGTAGATTGGAAATTCTTTGAGTTATGACAGGATTCCAGATTTTGAAGTATTTTCACTATTGCGGTATCTATAGCAACTACATTTGTTGTTAAAATGAAATTATATTTAGATGTTCATAGTCGTCTGATTGCCACCTACCTACATACCAAGTTTCATAAACCTAGCATGGAAACTGTATGAGTAATTTTAGGATCTAGTATTTTTTCACATATTTTCACTTTTTCGGTCTCCATAGCAACCACAATTTCAGACACAATAAAAAATAGACGTGCATAATTCCCTTTATTGCCCCTTATCCACATATCAAATTTGCTAAACATAACTTTAAAGACGTTTTAGTTATGTCAGGATTAAGATTTTTGACGAACTAACTGACTAAGGAACCGACTGTCCGACGGAGGGCAAGCCGATAGGCCCCGTTTAAAAACCCTTTAAGGACTTATTGTACATACATACCGTGAAATAAAATAACCTTTGTATTCAGTATTACTGTTCTCCTCCAAACAAAGACTGCATTTATTTAATACAACGCCCATATATTGCCGGAGTAATATGTTCCTGATCATTAGTATTAAACCAGAGAATTTTGCATATTTAAGTAATTGAATTAATGGTTGCTATGGCAACAAAACATAAAATAAAGGCATAATTTAACACACACATGTTACTCTTCACAAATAAGTACCATTATTCAAATCATAAACTCAATCCGAGCAGATTAACAGCAGTGTGAAAATGCCACTTAAACACCAAACGGTAACAAAATATGTCCATGTTGAGATACCTGGTTTTTTGCCAAAAATGTCCATGTCATTGGTTCCTTTAAAAGGTCATAAAATTGTTAATATTTGAAAAATTGACAAAAATCTTTCTTTCTTGTACACAGGAAAGATAGATTCTTCGGAAAATGCAAAAAAAATGAAAATCGAAAATTTTTCATTTAGGGCCCTTTTCTCAGATCGCGGCTCATATTTATATGTTGCATAATTTAACACGTATAATGCTATTGTAGTTACCTGTATCTGACCAAACTCTATAAAACACATTAAAGACGAGGTCCAACTGAGCATAATTTTGTTTAAGCAATGTGCCCTCGATGGAAATAATGAAATTCAGAAGGCATCGGAAACTGGGAATTCACAAATGTTCTAACACTTCCCTAAATCAGGATGACCTTTTCCTGATGCCATCCAATGAGTATTAACATTTTTAAACCGGGAGTATATGACCAAGGCCAAACACTCAGTTGGACATAGGCTTAATGTTTAAAACAGATGGAACAAGATATACTAATACTAACTCAATCATAGTGTCTGTTATATACATGTACATTTAATTAATTACGTGTAGTTGACGCATTTAATATTTATTTAAATCACAAATCATTATAAATCTGACCGAAGTAATGCTTTTTCTGCCTTTAGGTTTTACATTTATTTTTTGGATAATGCTTCGCGTACTTTTTTTTCTGATTCTTAATAGTAATGCAATTCCAATATCAGTTTCAATGCTATTTCTCTGTTCATCCAGGAATTGTTTAATCACACATCAAATGTATACATCGTTAATTTCAATTGTTTAAAACCAATACCCGTAACGATCTATACAAGACATTGTTCGTATTTTGCTTATAGTAATAATTGATAATTAGTAATAAGTAATGATGTTTCCAGAATTGTTTGAGTGTGCATCAGACTAATACATAACATTTGTCTAAAATGTCAGAAAAATATCATAAAAAATTTCATCGTAGATACAATTTGGCAAAACTAGTATTTGCGTTTTAATCCTTACCAAAGAACCAAATGCCTTATGGTTTGTTTAAAGGTTTGAACAAATAATTAATTTGAAACGTTTAGAGCATCGTGCTATTTTTAGATTAATACGTATGTTATGAAATGCTATTTCGTTTGGCTATTTTATTTTATTACCCAGTTTGGTCATTAATTTCAGCGTATAATTAATTGTTGATTTCGTATCCTGGGGACGTTTGAAGTATGTTCTTAATGTACAGTACGGCCAGAATAAGATAGAATCGTAGAATTAATATACATACAGTACAATTACATAAGGATACCGTTCATACATGGAACAATCAATTTACTTGATTTATCCGTAAGTAAATGCATAAACATTGATTTACTCTTATTTACTGATTTGTTTTACAACACTGATGTTTAATTTTGTGAATGTGATATTTATATGGTACGAGTTCTAAACGTGATTATTTTTCTAATGTATGAGTACGTACATGTATTCTCCTATTTTTTTATATTTACACTTCGGAGCTGTGCACCAACCAATCCCATTCAAATCAGGCCATTATTATCCTCCACTAATTTACGCTGACACAGGATCTGACGTAATACTACGTAGATGAAAGTGCGATGAAACTCTCTTGAGTGACCCCTTACGGAGTGTGGTCAGATATCTAACAGCGTCAAAAATGGAGCAAACGTTAGAATCTGATTTTAATGAGACTGCGCACCTATCAACGACAATTTTTAAATGTAGTTTTGTAATTTATATCGTATTTTATGATGAATATACGAGCACTTTTGTCATGCAAGTACTGGATGTTGTATTTCAAACCTTACGCAGTTACCTTCCTTGCTATACAGATAAGGTAGATGTAAGTAAACTACCGTCTATACGTGTCTTCAGCTTAAACTTGTTTTATTTATACAAATACAAATACATGTCATTTGTATAGCGCAAAAATTATGAAATCATATTCTATTGCGCTTTACACTAATATACATTCACTTAAAACATTCAATTTAAAACCTGAATTCTAGAAACTAGATTTAGTCATATGATAATGAGCACACTCATTGCCGATGAAACTTCCTATACAAATAAGTTTTCAAATATGCTCTGAACCTGGTTTCACTTTTGATGTCTTTGAGATAGTTTGGTAGATCGTTCCATCATTTTGGACCAGTGATGGCTATAGATCTGTCTGCTAATTTTATTCCCCGTCTAGGGATGTGAAAGTTAGTGTCATTTTGTGATCGTAGTCTGTACCCTTGCCGAATAGGATCAAACATTGTCTTTAGATACGATGGAGCTGTACCCATGATGACACGGAATAAGATTACCAGAACTTTTAACATTAATCTGGCCTTAACTGGAAGCCAGTGAAATTCTGTCAATAGATCTGCACTGGATTTGTCATAAGAAACATTCATGACAACTCTTGCGGCATGATTTTGGACTCGCTGTAATTTTTTAATCTGATAGACTGGAATTTCAGTGAATAAGGCATTGCAGAAGTCAATATGGGAATGAACCAGTCCATGCACTAACGTTTCAGTAGACTTTTGTGTGAGATGTTTACGTATAGCTTGAAGATTCCGTAGCTGCACATGAGCTATCTGGCATATTTATCAAATCATTGCCTTCTTTTTTGCATTATGGTTTCAAAATTCACCATTGTTTAACCTTTGAAAAAAATGTAGCCTAATACAAATGGCGATTAATATCAAAGAAACGATAAATCAATCCGTAATGTGCGTAGTTCCCCGTGTAAGAAATAAATCGGCTTTCAAATAAAAAGTTAATGGAATATTACAGGAATTGATTCATCGGATTTTTTCTCAAAGAAATAACCAATCCGATTTCTACTGATCGATGTTTTATACTGTCATGTTTTATTGTCTTGGTTTATACATTGTATTACATATATTTTCATGAATCAATGCATAATGGCTTCTTTTAATTAATACTTCAACCACTTATTCATTTTGTTTTGACATGTGACGAGTGTATCACATTGAATGTTGTTATGACAGTGACTAGTGTACCTGAAAGAGGAAGACACCGCTGTAAATGTGTTGTACTGTATTTATGAAGCGGAGAACAAGATAGTAAGGAAATGAAACCAAATGCATCGGAGACAACTACATTACAGCCAGTATATTGGTTATCAGATGTAGTTAACTAAGCATGAACTTCAAAACAGTTTTATCCGTTATATTTGTCCCATATTGTTCAAATGTTGCCGGGTGTCTTATGGTGCATGATGATGCATAAACATGTACACAGGAAAAACTTCCACGCATGTTTACCATACGTTTCTTACACCGTATGTTTTTCATATGAGAAACGCATGTTTTTCATGCGTTTTTCACAACGCATGAAAAACATATGTTTAATTTTTCATGCGTTTTACATGATGAAAAAAACGTATGTTTTTCAAAGGAAATTTGGTTATTCGCAAAGTATAAGAAAATATGATTTTAGTAAAACTGGTAAAAATCAACTGTTTCAATATCTTAGTAGAAGAGTGTATGCCTAAGTATAGCAGCTCACAGGTTCCATCTGAGGCTGCATCATACTAGGAATGGTACCAGTAATGTTGTCCTGCTGTGTTTTAAGCTGGAGTCATGCTCAATGTGCTGAATTTTGAAACCCGGTAATCTGGATTCGATTCCTTTTTGTAAAAGTAAATTTTGCTCCACATGTGGAGAAGTTGCTGATAGAGGAGTAGATGATGGTTCCCATATATGGAAGGGTAAGTTAGTACTGACTGTACTGGTTATGTAAAAGTCTATGAAAACTGGTTAAATGAATAAACAGTCTTATAATAATGAAAAACCTGAATAAACAAACAAAAGGATGTAAAATATCTAATAACATGTAGCGGCAAGTTTTGTGTAGGCGCTTGTTTACCTCAATGGTTGCGAACTGACCATGTAAAGGGAAGTGTCGAAGTTGTAGACCTGGTCATGCTTCGTATTGTTCCCTTGTTAATAACTATGCCTGGCATAACACCTAAAGATGGAGGGATTCTGTATCTGTGATACCCTATAAGCTTGTGTCTCTTATATCTTGTGTCAATTAATGTATACCATCAGATATGACTGTTTATAATTTATTTAAAGTATTAGTTTCACAGTCAACCTAAAATATAGAGTGTATAAAATGGATCTACATGTAAGTAGATCTAGATCTAAGTGTTAAAAATACATTTTGAATTCATGTGGAAATTTGAGTTAGAACCATGATATATACAGTATGTATACACATGCTGTAGTAACAGTATGTCTAAAGAATCTGAAGAACAATAGATTCTCCACCTGGAGAACAGAAGTGGTATTAAATACCCATACAAAGTTTTTTATGTTGGGGACAGTTAATTTACCACAGGCAGGACTTTTTTGCTTCTGAAAACAGGTACGGCAGATACCGGCGTTTAGTAGATACACCGGATCTTTCTGCATGGGAGAATCCAACAACGACACCGTACTTCAGTCTCGCGCAGCGTCTGTTTTCATTGTGCGTCTGCTGCAGGTCTTGAATTTGGAATGAAACCGATTAAATGAACGACTTTGTCGACTGCAAATGTGGCAGAAGTCTTGTGAAGATTCATTTCCGAAGGTATAAGATAATTAGCATCTATAAAGTCGTTTAATCGCACCGTTATTTTTACGATAAATTTCGCGACCACAAAGTTGCGTAGATTCTCGCTCTATTGGGGCACTTATTGACTTAATGTTTTCTATGTGTTATTAAGCAACTGAATAGATCGTTTGCCACTGGCTGGCTTTAAAATTAATATCTCAGTGAAAAATAAGCTCAAAATACACGATAAAAAAGTTCATATTTACAAAATCACGCAGTAGATGATCAACCATGGTCAAGTTGACAGGTCAAGAGTTACTCCCCTTTCTATCGGTGCATGCCTTTTTACATACAATCGGTAGATCTATTCAGTTCAACCTCTGACAAATGTCAGGAAGCTTGAGTCTTTGAGCACAGGGCTTCTTAGACTTCAGAAGCATCACTGCCATGCTCGACCAACTGCAATTAATGGCCCTCACTACAGGAGCGCTGAGCTCAAGCATGGGTTACTAATACTATGATATGTATCCGGTTGTATACAACTTTGTTGATGTCCCTGCCACATACCTTTTACCAACCACTGCAATGAATCGGAGGTCACAGATTCAACTACCTCATACTGTACGCTCAAACTCTAGTTTGTACAAAGGTGCAGTGCTTCAAGATGCTGGTGAGGCCAACTATTGATTATGCATCTCCGGCTAGGGATCCACATAGTGACATACCACAAGCAACATCACAGTGTTGGAAGTGGTTCTGACAGATGACCAGCCCCCTATGTCACTGGGGACTAAATGCGAACAAATAGCACCACCCAGATGACAGTGCAGAGAATGAGAGATGAAGTCGAACTGCTACTCATGTACAGATTTACACACAACTTTGTTGAAATCCTTGAACTTCTTCCATCCACAGTGTGTCAATTTTCCTGATTAATCCGGATTTATCATTTATGAAAAAGGCAATGCCTCCTGACCAAAATAAAAGTTATTTGATGAAAATATCTCAAGAAGTAGCAAAGATATGGTAAATTCAATCTGCTCAGAAGGGTTTTCTTTAATTAAAACAGAGTTAAATGTGGAAATAATGTCATTGAAGGCCCCTTATTTAGCAAAGATGTTCGGCCACTTATGATGTTCCTAATTTTAAATTTTGCCCTGTTGGCACCCCTACATCCAGCAGCCCTCCACTTCTTGCTATATTGCCGGAAAGACACTGACTTCTTCCTGCCTTATATCCAGTCATCGAAAGCCATTGTCATGTCCCTGACCTTAAACAGCTTCAAGGCTGGAGTGGCCACTCTCCACTAGACATACCTCAGTCACAATTTTATCTGTTTTTATCCTTCAATTACCTTTGTTTACCTGCCTCACGCTCACCTTGTACATGTATATCACAAGTATGTTGACGCTCCAGACTACCAGAGTGGGCCCTGTACTTTAACGGGAAGAAGCATTTACATTCGACACGCTAAAAAAAAATATTAATCATTAAGACATATCTCAAGTCAAAATAGGCAACAGAAACCATAGCGACTACAGGCTCCATAGATTATTGCGATAAATGTTATTAGCTGAACTGTTCGTGAGGTAAACTTTTGGGTTGATCGGCAAATTTAATATTGTCCAAGAAAAGTTCAAATTTTGGTGGTCAGGACTGTAAAATATGGTGCAGCACTTTCCCGAATGTCTGTGTTGCATTAAATGATCAAAAGTAGAGCAGTTTTCTAACTTTCAATAACCAATAAACATTTTGAAAATTGCTATTATATACATGGTGAAGCTTAATTATGATCAGAAGAGATTAATTAATGGTTGGAAAATGACTAGCTGACTCATCCCCACACCTGAACACGGCCAGTCTGGGAGTTCACCATTGCCAAACATTGCAGCCATGATTGTAGAGATCTTAATAAAACTGAGTCTGATGTATCGAACCCTGACCCATAATCTGGTACCCGAGTATCATACTGTTTGTCGATCATGCTAACAAATGCTGCTGATATGATTGCAGTTAATGCTGCTGCACCAGTCAATTGAAACACAAGCCACCAAGATAAGGCGGGGATAGCCGGAGACTGGTGCCTGGTTTTTACATTTCATTTGTCCCTACACTGCCAGGGTCAGTCAGTGCTGGATATATGTAGCGCACCTTGATTCCTTGTAACGCACAGTCACCTGTATTTTCATTGATTTTAAAACTGCCCTAATGTCAGATACCTGCCAATTAGTTTTAAGAAGTTTGAATAATAAAAAGTTAGTGGTTATTTTTTTACACTTTTAATAATATACGGTACAATACATGCAGACTTCCTGATACTAGCAGTTTACTTAGATTTTAGAATGAATTCAGAAATATTAGATACTGGTATTAAATGGTATAAATAGGTGATCAATATACTCTTTACTTCATTAAAAATTACCTGTCTTTATTATACCCCCGCAAACAAAGTTTGAAGGGGGTATACTGGAGTCACCATGTTGGTCTGTCGTTACGTTAGCATCGTGTCCGCTCTGTAACTTTGTCATTTCTTACTGGATTTTAAAATTGCTTGGTACAAATGTTCACCACATCAAGACGGTGTGTCATGCGCAAGAACCAGGTCCCTATCTCAAAGGTCAAGGACACACTTAGAGGTCAAAGGTTATATAGTCATGCAAATCGTGTCCGCTCTGTTACTTTGTCATTTCTTACTGGATTTTAAAATTGCTTGGTACAAATGTTCACCACATCAAGACGGTGTGTCATGCGCAAGACCCAGGTCCCTATCTCAAAGGTCAAGGTCACACTAACAGGTCAAAGGTTATATAGTCATGCAAATCGTGTCCGCTCTGTAACTTTGTCATTTCTTACTGGATTTTAAAATTGCTTGGTACAAAGTCATGAAATTTCAATCATGGTATTTTTCAATCTGTATAGCAGCAGATTTCCATCAAATGTGTTGTTTAGACTATAATTTTAAATAATATTCCTGTGTCAAGGCGGTGCTGCAGGGGTATGATTCATCACTCCTGTGATAGCTCGATCTAGTTAGTTTTGATTTTTATAGATATTGAATGAAGTTAAAAGAGACAATATACTGCTTTGATGTCTAGTGATGTAGGCATTTGCTGATTTATAAGCCAATACCTGTATATCCGGGATGCTACTTTTGTTAATTTAATTTTTTTTCTTCACAGATATAATCCCTATTGTTAGTTGGCTTACTCCAGAATCCATGTGTTGACACTACTGGTACATAATGTCATAGAACTGATTCATCAAACTGTATGTCTACCATACTGAGAAGTGTGGATGGCAATGGACATGAAACTGTTCAAATGCAGGTAAATTGCTTTTAAGTTTTTGTGTCGCCTGAACAGGTGACATATATTATGACATATATGTGTTACTTTTGTTTGCAGCAGCATCCTGCTTTGCGTGAGATTGGTATTGGAAATGCAGGAGATTTCCTTAAAATGCAGAAGATTTCACTAAACTGCAGGAGATTTTCCTTGCTAAAACTAAACTCTATATGAACTCTTCTGTGCGATTTCCAACCTCTTTTTGGGGAAAATTATATTTAGTCCAGAGCAGATTTTTTTTTTTAAAAAGTACAGAAACATTTATGTTTCATGATGTCACACCATGGGTTTTTTTCCTTCTTTACCAGGCGCCGTTTAACGGCCCCTTCCCCTCAGAAAAAAATTCCCCTTCCTCCGAAAATTCCCCTCGAAATTAAAATTCCCCACCAGTGAAATTCCAAAATGCCAGAGCTTAACCTACTTTTACGTAAACTTTCGTTAAAGAATGGAATTCCAACAGTACAAAACGGATGTTGTTCGGTAGGTACTAAAGTCCAAATATGTTCGGAACGGGTGTTTATATAACGGCTACGTATGTTGCAATTTGCGGGTCTTAGCAACAGGCTCTTAAAAAGTAAAAAAAAAACGATTTGCGCGGAGCTGCGATTTTCCTTTCGAACTTGTTATACTAGTAGTTAAAGTAATTAACGCATTACATAAATAAAACTGGCATTGATATGGTCTCTAATTGCATGGGTTTTTTTCCTTCTTTACCAGGCGCCGTTTAACGGCCCCTTCCCCTCAGAAAAAAATTCCCCTTCCTCCGAAAATTCCCCTCGAAATTAAAATTCCCCACCAGTGAAATTCCAAAATGCCAGAGCTTAACCTACTTTTACGTAAACTTTCGCTAAAGAATGGAATTCCAACAGTACAAAACGGATGTTGTTCGGTAGGTACTAAAGTCCAAATATGTTCGGAACGGGTGTTTATATAACGGCTACGTATGTTGCAATTTGCGGGTCTTAGCAACGGGCTCTTAAAAAGTAAAAAAAAACCGATTTGCGCGGAGCTGCGATTTTCCTTTCGAACTTGTTATACTAGTAGTTAAAGTAATTAACGCATTACATAAATAAAACTGGCATTGATATGGTCTCTAATTGTTTATTCGGAATGAGAATCGCCGATGTTTTTAGCGCCGCAGATTGTTTAAATGAAGACCGTTCAATAAACTTTAAAGGTCAAGGCTAAACTTAGCGAAAACGAAACTTGACACAACAAAAACGGCCAATGTGGCATTTCTAACGTGTATAACCAGGGCCTTTTCTGTTTTTTTTTCATTTTGGGAAGGGGTCTTAGCATCTAAATTTTGGGGAAATATCGGTGTACTTCAATTTTTGGGAAACAAAAAAGTAGGGCTAACTTGGGATTTTTGGGAAAACTGCATGCTTTTAAAGAAATTTCCAATTAAGAAGGGGCCTTTGGCCTCTGTAAAAGGAGAAAAAACCCTAAATTAACATGGTGAAATTTATACCTATCACTTGTATTGTTCAGATTAGCCCTACAAGTTGGTCACTGGTCAGACTGACAGGGCTATGGCTGATCATTTCATCATGAAAATAATTGGTTGGTCATTGGTATGCCTCAGTTTTGAGTTAAATGTTCAACCTTTATAATGCCCCTACCAAATATGGGGGTGGGGGTTGGTGGATAGTTACATTTGTTGCTAATCATCCAATGAGCACTCATACTAGTAAACTTGGTTGGACATTGATTTGTTGCTATACATCCAATGAGTAATAATTTTAGTAATCTTGCTAGAACTGTTGTGTTGGTCTTCTATCTGTGAATAAATTCAGCATCATTTCTGAGGAGTTGAATTATCTTCTCTTCTTTTTTACAGAAGGATATAGTATGCATTGATGATTTGAAAATCTATATGACTGCTTCACAGGGCTCGACACTAACCAATTTTTCATGGTGGCCCAAAGGACCACCAGCTTTTAAAATCTACTGGTCCTCCAGAATTTCAACTGGTCCTTCAACATGTCATAAATAAATTTGACAGAGTTAAGAACTCTCTCACAAAACACTTTGGATTCACTTATGCGAATCAGCAGTTACAATAACAGCTTTAAAGAGGAAGACTACGAATGTCTGTTACAGATGTTCAGGGAAAGAAGAGAGAGAGAGCTGGATTTGTAAAAGACTCTGAATTTGTACCTTAAACACTGTACTGTCTGAAATGCCAACATTTTGGCAGAGTTTTGACCCTTTGAAAGTCTGTTTGAAGTAAAATTTATCATAGCTACAGATTTACAGTTATGACTAATTAAGTGTGATAGATTTGCCATACACTTATATAAAGTAGTAAAAGGTTTAAATATACCTAGTGTTAATCAATGTGTTTTTCCCCTAAAATGATAAAACGCCGCGAAAATTCCCCTTTCTGAAAGGCCCCGGGCCCCTTCCCCAAATCCAGAAAAAAAGCCCTGAATTGTTTATTCGGAATGAGAATCGCCGATGTATTTAGCACCGCAGATTGTTTAAATGAAGACTGTTCAATAAACTTTAAAGGTCAAGGCTAAATTTAGCGAAAACGAAACTTGACACAACCAAAACGGCCAATGTGGCATTTCTGACGTGTATAACCAGGGCCTTTTCTGTTCATTTTGGGAAGGGGTCTTAGCATCTAAATTTTGGGGAAATATCGGTGTACTTCAATTTTTGGGAAACAAAAAAGTAGGGCTAACTTGGGATTTTTGGGAAAACTGCATGCTTTTAAAGAAATTTCCAATTGGGAAGGGGCCTTTGGCCTCTGTTATATAAGGAGAAAAAACCCTAAATTAACATGGTGAAATTTATACCTATCACTTGTATTGTTCAGATTAGCCCTACAAGTTGGTCACTGGTCAGACTGACAGGGCTATGGCTGATCATTTCGTCATGAAAATAATTGGTTGGTCATTGGTATGCCTCAGTTTTGAGTAAAATGTTCAACCGTTATAATGCCCCTACCAAATATGGGGGTGGGGGTTGGTGGATAGTTACATTTGTTGCTAATCATCCAATGAGCACTCATACTAGTAAACTTGGTTGGACATTGGTATGCCTCAGATTTGAGTTAAATGTTAACCATATTATTCCCCTACCAAATATTGGAGGGGGTGGTGGATAGATAGATTTGTTGCTATACATCCAATGTGTAATAATTTTAGTAATCTTGCTAGAACTGTTGTGTTGGTCTTCTATCTGTGAATAAATTCAGCATCATTTCTGAGGAGTTGAATTATCTTCTCTTTCTTTTTACAGAAGGATATAGGTTGCATTGATGATTTGAAAATCTATATGACTGCTTCACAGGGCTCGACACTAACCAATTTTCAATGGTGGCCCAAAGGACCACCAGCTTTTAAAATCTACTGGTCCTCCAGAATTTCAACTGGTCCTTCAACATGTCATAAATAAATTTGACCGAGTTAAGAACTCTCTCACAAAACACTTTGGATTCACTTATGCGAATCAGCAGTTACAATTACAGCTTTAAAGAGGAAGACTACGAATGTCTGTTACAGATGTTCAGGGAAAGAAGAGAGAGAGAGCTGGATTTGTAAAAGACTCTGAATTTGTACCTTAAACACTGTACTGTCTGAAATGCCAACATTTTGGCAGAGTTTGACCCTTTGAAAGTCTGTTTGAAGTAAAATTTATCATAGCTACAGATTTACAGTTATGACTAATTAAGTGTGATAGATTTGCCATACACTTATATTAAGTAGTAAAAGGTTTAAATATACCTAGTGTTAATCAATGTGTTTTTCCCCTAAAATGATAAAACGCCGCGAAAATTCCCCTTTCTGAAAGGCCCCGGGCCCCTTCCCCAAATCCAGAAAAAAAGCCCTGCACACTATGGGTGCTTTGCAACATACTAAAAATCTAGGAAATGAAAGTGACACTGTGTATCATTTTGGGGTAAAACCTTACAAATCATAAATCTAAGCATGATTTTTTGGAAACACCGTTAACAATTGTATTTAATAAAAATAGCTCGCAGCCTTGCAGTGTTTCATTTTGGTTAAGAAAACTATAACTCCTTTTCCAATGACCTCAGAAAAGCAACAAGTCCCACTACGTAAAAATAAAGTATTTTCAAAATTCAATGAGTCCTTAGCAGATTTTGTGAGTCAGGGACTCGGGACTAGCTCCAAAATGAATCACTGCTGAGCTTGTGATAGGTACTTTGTTACTTGTAGTTTTCAAGTGTTCTAGAACAATGACTCTACCTTGCAGAATTTTTGATCATTTCCCTGTGATTGATTTTATTATAGCATTTCTTGTCCGCATCTTATCTTTGTTGTACAAAGTTCAAATGAGTTCAAACTTTGTATGTGTGTTTATTGCAATGACTTGCAAGTACCTGAGTCAGGCGACTCATCTGACTTATGTTGATTTTTCGGGAAAAGAGTTTGTAAAAGAGTACTTTTTGGAGTGACATCTCCATTTGCATTTATCACTTAAATACTGTGACAGTCTTTTAATTTGGCCACTAGCCCGAAGCCCGAGGCTAGTAAAAACTGGGTCGGGCTAGTAATTGTCTCTAGGTGACTAGTCCGAAAGTCAAGTGAAAATTTAAAATAATTTTAATAATTTAATGGTCTGACTAGTAAATATCTCCTCGGGCTAGTAAGTTCTACCATGTTGGTAGCCCGACTGGCTAGTACTATGAAAAGTTTTTCGTGAAGACAGCTGTGATCTTTCATGTAAAAGGAAATCACAGAAAAATATTTTGTAAGTAACCATATAGGTGCATTATAGCAAAGTATGATGTTAACAACTTTTAAAACTATGTTATTTCTGAAATTGTTTTGACTTGTATACAATAACAAAGGTAATGTGATAAAAATACCCCCTCTGTTACAGTAACACCTGTTGTCTTTTACACGGTGGGGAATCACGTGGTTTCGATGGTAGGAGCCACCACAAAAATGGCGGCCAAATAGCGTCGACTTAACCCATATTTTGAGGTAAATATATAACATCGAGACTCGTTTATTTATGGACACCCCGGCCAGCACGCAATGGCTTCTCCACTGAATCTTTTGGTACCCTACTTTCCACGATTGATCCCGTAGTTTCCTCAAACACTTCGATATTGTTCCGTAAATAACAAAACACTAGCGGGGTAGACCTCACGATAATGACGATTTTGACCATATTATGACATTAATTTTTATTATCTGCTTTATATCATCTGCATTTCATGCGATTCCAGTGTGCGAACATTTCGCCAACATTTTCCAACAAAATTACAACCAGAATATCATATATTTTGGATTTCTGTAAAATAAAACAGTCAATTTGCATGAAAGATAGGATCCACGCTATGGGTAGGACACACGATTGAATCTGAGCAGAGCGCATCCATCATTGCGGTCGGTAGGTCTCTACGGTTCTATCGATCGGAATATGCGGAAAGGACTCATAATGTTCATTTATACAAATATGCTATTAGTCGACAGCTTTCTACGATTCTATCGATCGCATGGAACGCTTACCGATCAGTTCACTTAGTTGACTGTAACCGTGGCATGACGACCTACTCGATCTGTACTAATTCATCTACAAAC
The DNA here is from genome assembly GCA_963678985.1 of Spisula subtruncata. Classification (NCBI taxonomy): domain Eukaryota; kingdom Metazoa; phylum Mollusca; class Bivalvia; order Venerida; family Mactridae; genus Spisula; species Spisula subtruncata. The sequence goes on along the minus strand of OY787669.1, from coordinate 25,675,464 downwards.
ATGTCAGATTATAATTAATATATCTAATTAGGTATTACACGAAGAATTTCATAACGATGCAGACTAGACAAATAGCATGAACATTTATATATATGGAATTGAACAGCTAGTCCAGTCGTAATTTATCGTTTGAGATATATCAATGTTCGCTGTGAGATATTTGGTAATATTTTATTATAATTGAAATATTATATTATATATTTATGGTACCATTATTTTAACCAAATGTTTGCATTGCCGCTGGACGGCTAAAAGTGGGAATATGGGCAGTTATAATTCTGTAATGGTGGAATGTTGTGGAAAGCTGCTTCCAGCTGTGCGATGTAGTTTGCTATAACTGACGCCTTGAATTCAGTCTTTTCTCTTTTAGCAACTTTTACCTCTCGGAATCCCGGATTTAAAGAGTCTGTTACTTTTCAACCAATTAGAACTCATGAATAGTTACAAGGGATCTGTTAAAGCCAACGCTTCTTTGCGACAGTTTTTAAACAATATTGGCAGAAATAAAATATAGATAAAATATTTATATATTTATAAGACCTGACGTCCACTAGGATCCCGAATGGTTCTCGAAGCAGAAATTCACCAGATCGAGATGGATCGGCATGCCATCAAGATGTTATGGAATCCTTCCGTATAATTTCGCAACGCCTCTCAGTCTGGTACCCTTCGGGACCGAAAATCTCCGTTTTAAAGTTTTAAAAAATGGACGCCGAAGGTCTTGCTTGGAAGTGCCTCGGGAGAGTTTCAGTAAACCATCGGCATTCACTCCGCAACTTCGGGACGCCTTCTGTGAAGTTACGTATTCATTAGCCATCCCGAATGGTTCTAGATGGAAAGTCGAATCGATGCCGAACGCTTCCCGAAAACGGCGAAGTGATGAGATTAACACACGGAAACTATGCCGATCATGTTATGAACTTGACTGTGTGGTGCAGTGGTACAGTAGTTATCGCTTTCAACCGACTATTTTTATTTTCAGTGTAAGTTCAAAATACCAGAATGGGAATCGAACCCATTCATTCAGTTCTGAAGAACTCGTATTCATAGTAGCTTAGCCAACTGCGATATGCGCACTACATGATAAAACCATTTCTAAATGTATGTTTTATGGGTAAATACACCCCCTTTAACCCTGGATTACTCCAATGTTAAAAGTATATTTACGCTCGAGTGATTGTGGTTTATCTATAGTAAAATTGCGAAAGGTAGATATATAAGCGTAAATTTAAGCGACATTATCCTAGTTGTATATCCTGAATGACAGCTGAAGCGATGCCGTCAGTTTGCCTCTAGGTCGAGCTAGACCACCTTTCGGCAACCTATCGGCATCGATTCGTAAACCTTTCCGCATATCACGCTGTTGGGGGAAACATTCGGTACTTACTCCTGAACTGACGGCATTAAGTCGCGGTACGTTCGGCTACTTTGGATAGGCTTCGGCATTTATAGTGCGTGTACATGTATTCAGCAACCATACTTACCCCGACTTGCGAATATCGTACTTCCCGAACAAGCACAATGACACGGCTCCGCATACTGTTATTGATACATGATCCCGAAGGGTTCCCGAAACGAGCACATTGTAACCGGCATCCCTTCCGCGTAGCATCGGGGTCTAGTGGACGACAGGTCTAACCGCAACCCGGCTTTCCGCACGATCGGATCTACCATTCGGCTATTCCGGATAGGCTATGGCATGCATACTGCGTGTATACCACAACAATACAAGTTGTATACCGATCCGCGAATACTTGCCGAACAACCACGATGACAAAGCTCCGCCCATTTTTATTAATAAATGTTCCGAAGGTTTTCCAAAACGAGCAGTCTGTAATCGGCATCCCTTCCGCATAGCATCGGGGTCTAAGTGGACAGCAGGTCTAAAACATTATTACATCTACACTTCAATTCTGTCTCAATATATTCATACTCGGCTGTTTCACGGTATTTTACGCAGCATTGCTTGCACTATGTTACATGCTCAAAAACAATACTTCTTGAATTGTTATGTTGGTACTAATGTACTAAAAACAGTGTAAGGTCAATGTCCAACTTTTACAGTTAAAATAAGTTTGCTCCTTCAACTTGTAAGTTTGTAATTATGCCATTTATGCCCCATATAATGGCAATTTTAGGCGTTATGCTGTAACATTCTAAAAATGGGAAAGTTTGGAGATCAAAATCTTACAAAGTAATAATCACATACCCCTTAAAAAGACCCGAAATTAATACTGTATTATCTCTTCTACATTTTGCTTTTTATTTGATATAAATTGGAAAAATAATAAAGAAAAACTGTTGAATACAGCAAACTACTCTTACGTTATACTATTTTGAAACTGAGCATCCTACCTTCATATAACTAGGTGTGGAATATTGCTTCTATACCATTTTTTGTCATTTTATTCATAAATACTTCAAAAAATAAATATTTAGGATGAAAAAAGGACCAAAAAGTTATCATAACGAATCAAATTTGAAAAAAGTCATTTTCTATGTGAGTTGTTTTTTGAGACACTTTTTTTGTAGTGTCCGCAACGCCATAGTATTTCAGAAACTACTATAGCTATTCCTGTACAATTATGTGTGTGAATAGATCTCATGTCCACAAAGACATAAACCAAAGGTTATAGCTTTGCTGTGCCAACTTTTTGCAGGTCAACAAAAAACCTCACTTGTAGTGTCCGCAACGCCTGTAGTGTCCGCAACGCAGACCATCAAAATAGCATTTTTCAGTCTTGTATTGTTGTTTTTGGGGTCAAAAAGCTATTTACAATCAAAATTCAGATTATTTAGGTATTTTTCATGTTGAAGAAATGTAAGTTTACTGCTTTCTAGAAAATAACAGTAGTGTAACAACCAACAGAATATAGACATATTATACAAAAATATATTTGTATTTTCTTTTAATAAATTAGGTTTCAATGGATTTTGGCAGTTTCTAGGGACTATTTGAACCGAATTGATAATTTTCATGCCCTTCAATAAAGTATTTTATTGTCTATCAATGATAATATATTTCTGCTGTTTCAATAAAATACATGTAGTGTCCGCAACATTTTGGAAATAACAAAACATTTTTATTACTTACTTTTCCGTAAATCTAAGCTAATATATTGCATTCACTGTATTTTAAATTTGTAAGGAAAAGTTTCCGTACAAAAATATAGGCATGAATATCAATTATATTTAATTTGATTTAATATCACATATCTTCAAAAAGTATGAATTATGTACACATAGATATAAAGTAGACACTTTGTCGTACATAACCTTGCATTAATTTTTTTTCTAGAACTATTTATAATCTATCAAATTTAGGTAGTAAATAAGTTATTTCTAATGTGGCTATCAAAACATAAATTTCATTTAGTCCATTTCTTTTGTCATTTGCAAGTTATGATTGGTGAGAATACACTATTGAAAAGGCTCCAGATACAAACTTACTTACAAACTCTTATCCATTTTGAAATATTCAAGGCCAAATTGGCTGGTTATTGGAGCCAATGAAAGTGTTCAAGATATTATTTATTTACTTTAGAATAAGATATCCTGTTTTTCACAAAGTTGAATGAGGATCACAATAAAAATTATTAAGTAAGAGCTGGAAATGCAATTCTTGTCAGTTATCCAGTAGGTAATGCAAGACAAGTCTGATTTTGCTGGGTATTAATATTGTCTGATACAATATGCTCATTGATATCTCCATCAAGTTGGTGAGAATAGCTGTTAATACATGTATGTTCAAGTCGAAAAATGCTTATTAAAAGTTTTATTGATTCTAGGGACAAAATCATTTTAAAGTGAAAGCAACTTGGACTGAATTTGCTGGTATTCAAACTTGTCCTTGATATTGAGCTATTTAATTTTCATCAATTTTGCTATTGATTAGAAGAAAAAGGTTCAAGTACTAGATTGGACAGCCAAATCCTTATGGCACCTGAATCACCCATACACCTTGGGTGCTCCCATGAAACAATTCTGCAGACTTTCGAGACAGACATGTAAAATGTATCAATATCACAAATTAAATTTCATATCAGATCTATGTCATATAATTATTGGTTTGTACATTTACATATAGATGGCAGCTCCATTTATTTTCTTGCATATCATGTAAATATGCTGTAGAAGACATACACTTCATTCTATTGTCTTGCATACTATGTACAAAAATTATTAACCAGGTACAAAACATTACAAACAGTTGCTGTAATAAATAAGTTCACAAAATCATCTTTGACTGTTTTTAAAATTGTAGTGTCCGCATCATTGTAGTAACCTAACAAATTATTTAATCTTATAATTAAAATCAATTTTATACAGTGACTTTGCTTATCTGAAGTTTTATTAATTTCAATACTATAACATGTTGATATTTTGGTAAAACATCTTTTAAGTGCACAGTTTGTATTTGTAGTTTATACATACAATTTTGTAATTCAGGTGCAACTAATTTGAAACTTCTTTCCTGTATGTTATAAAACGTAAAATAATGTATAATTACTATTCCTCTTCAGTATTTATATGTCTGAACACATCTTCATCAACTTAAATTGATCTTTTTAAAAATAACTGATACATATATAGAGACAATCATGCTTATCTAAAATGTATGATCTTCAGTTTTAAAATATGTAGTGTCCGCAACATTTTCATCTAATTCCTTGGATTGAAGAATTCCTGGTTATTTTTCGAAAAGGAATGAAATAAATTGTAGTACTGTTTTTTATATAGCAGATTTGTCAAAATAAGCTGACATTATTGATATAAGTCCAGCACTATTTACAAAAACAGTTAAGGTTTTAAGTTTATTCAATTTTATCACATGATATGAAACGGCTGAAAATTCAATAATTTATCAATTTTAAGTGTTATACTTAAAATTTCTGGTGACTTATCTGTAATCACTTTGGCTAAGGTGAAAACAAATGTTAAAAGCTTAACTTTGTCTATAATTATAAAAAAAATCTTTTATAACACTATTTACATATATGTGCTCAGAACACATGAGAGCTAGGTATGTTGTATGCGATTTTGGGAAAACTAAATGAGATTACACAAAGATTTTTCAGACTTTGCACCTTAGGATATGGTATGTTTGGAAAATTAACAAGCCATAAGGAATTAAACACTTTGAATTTTTTACTAATTTGTTACACTTGTGTGTAAAATACCGTGAAACAGGCGACTGTACATATATTATAACCTAATGGAAACAACTTAGCCTTCAATTCACCCGTGAAATAGTATACTAGATTACCACATACAATATAGTGCGATAGGATACCGGCGATTATCGGTACGGGAGGATAACGGTATTTAACTTTTAGTTACACGTATATACTCGCATAAATTGGTCATCAATATATGCGTCCTCGATTTATAATGGAAATTTACGGACTGTCCTCGGAACGAACCGTCGATTTCAGATTGTAAACAACGGGGTATTTTGTTTACCACACAAACTACTAAATTGGCGACTTGCGGAGATGATTATTCTAAGGATGAAAGTAAAACAGATCAAATATGGATGCTGATTCTATGCCATTTAGGGAGCTCTATAACCTGTCAATTTTCATGGTCTTATTAGGTAGTAAATTAAAATATTGCTGTTTCTGAACTTTGTGGGACTTTAAGCTAAGTATTACATAGAATATTAGACAATATGTGTTAAAATATAACCGATTCATATACGATTAACTAGAGAGTCAAGCTATTTGACACGGGCTTATTAACACCAAACAGTACTATCATTAGAAGCATATTTCTGCAACACATTGATCGACACACATACACGAATTACGTGTATTGTTTATGCATCAACATTATTTGTTTAAAAAACTGATATACTAATTCCGCATATTTCGATCGATAGAACCGTAGAAATCTGCCGACCGCACAGATGAATGTGCACTGCCAAGGTTCAATCGTGCGTCCTACCCTTAGCGTGGATCCTATCTTTCATGCAAATTGACTGTTTTATTTTACAGAAATCCAAAATATATGATATTCTGGTTGTAATTTTGTTGGAAAATGTTGGCGAAATGTTCGCACTTTGTAATCGCATGAAATACAGATGATATAAAGCAGATAATAAAAATTAATGTCATAATATGGTCAAAATCGTCATTATCGTGAGGTCTACCCCGCTAGTGTTTTGTTATTTACGGAACAATATCGAAGTGTTTGAGGAAACTACGGGATCAATCGTGGAAAGTAGGGTACCAAAAGATTCAGTGGAGAAGCCATTGCGTGCTGGCCGGGGTGTCCATAAATAAACGAGTCTCGATGTTATATATTTACCTCAAAATATGGGTTAAGTCGACGCTATTTGGCCGCCATTTTGTGGTGGCTCCTACCATCGAAACCACGTGATTCCCCACCGTGTTTTAGATCAATGTCTCTTTTAATATTTAAGTTACAGTGGTCACAAAAACAAATTGTTAGCTTCACAAGGCCAAGATGATGCTGTGGTTATGGTTTCCCTACATACACTATAATTTTGCTGCAAGCCTAAAACATTTTAATAAAAATTGAAAGTCACAACTTAAAAACAATAAAAATCCTATGTATTTATTGAAAACAGTTTGTGTTAACAAACTAAAATGGTATTTAAAATAAATGTTTCTTGTTTCTCCTACCAGTACCTACCTACCTACCCTTAATTTTTTGGCCTGTAACTTGAACCACAACATAATTTGTTTTGGCCTAACCGTATTATATTTTAACATTTCAGATACATCTTTTTTGTGAAAACAAGTGCTCATACTTGGTAGTTTGGAGAAGTAACTATTTCTGTGATCGTTGTCCAAATAATTGGAAGTTAATACTGAGTGTTTCAGATCAACTGAAAGTCAGATAACAAAGGTACTATAGAAATTACTTAATGGTCATTCAGCTTGCTAGAACACATGTCTAAAGGCATGTTTGTTAAACTTTTAGGCATTGTCTTATGATATTAAGTTATTAATAACCACTGGATCACTGAGTAAGTAGATTAATTTGAATTGATTTCTATTAAATGGAGACTATCAAGTTGATGATCTGACAGAAGGAAATCTTTAATGCCTAGTCATAGACTAGTAACAGAAATTTTAAACTGGTCAATTTGATAAGGTATGAAATAAATAATAATGAAAATGTTTGTATAAATCATAAATGCAACATTCAGATTTAATTAGAATAGAAGTTTTTGCTTACATTAAACTGAGATGAGCATTTATAAACAAAACACACATTTCAGTTACTGTATAATAATGTTTTTCTTGTCGTTTATTTCAGACCCATTAATTATGCAATGAAATGTAACAGTATTCTCGAAGATGGCTGATTGACAAATATATTGGACTTGATTTTGGGAGAGAACCGCTTTTACTTTTTTTATGAAACTACATACATTTAAGAGACTGAGATGACTTCCAGAGCAGGATCTAATTTGCTTTCAAACAAAATTAAGAGTTTCAGACTGCTGATTGACTGCAATGTTGCGCAGTGAACTTCTACATTTTTTGTTTAACTTACTTGTTAAACTGATCTACATTGTGACTCATTATCGAGGATTTATTTAATTTTGTACAGCCACTGATATCTTAAAACAACACTATAAGATAGGTCAGACATTCATACTTGGCTTCCCATGTGACATCATCATAATATGCTAAGAACGTCAAATAATGTAATTCGCATATTTAATGCATAGTGTGCATTATGGGATGTAGAAAAATGCACAGATGCAGGCATTGCGAAACTTGACACTTGGTCTAGAACTGTCGACTATTCGAAGAATACTCAAGCTATTGTACTCGCCCAAGCGGCAGCGTCAGTGTCGGCATCCCTGTGTTTAGATTTTGTATCTAAGCTGGTATCTCAGTAACCACTGAAGGGAATAGTTTAAAACTTTTTGACTGTAAATATCTAAGATGATAGGGACAGGTCCCATAACTGTGAATTGTTTTTTTGCAGAGTTATGCCCCTTTTGAACTTAGAATATTAGTGTTAAGGTTTTGCATGTTAGCTGGTATCTCAGCAACCACTGAAGGGAATGGTTTTAAACTGCACATACTTGTTCACTGCGAATATCTAAGCTCATAGGGACAGGTCCCATAACTGTGATTTGTTTTTTTTTTGCAGAGTTAAGATTTTGCATGTAAGCTCAGGTATAGATAATATGATGTAGTACTGTGCTGATTGTCATACATACATTGTGATAGTTTTTCCATGAAATAGAGGACCTATGAGAGTTGTCAATTGATAAAAATTGATATTATACCACTTTTGGAAATTTTACTTAGCGTGTGATAACAAAATCCGCGAAAACAATGTCACCAGCTTACATTTGTTTATTCTTGCTCAGTAATATGGTAATGCGATAAAAAGAATCCTTCTTTTGTTGTCATTGGAGATCAACACTTCTTAAATTTGTCAGGAAAACAAAACATTTAAACTCACCAAAAGGCTCGCTTAATAACTTGTGTTTTCTAGACTCGCTCAAGAAATGTTGATTTTCAAAGACAACTCATGGCTGATCCAATAATATATATGAAACTTGTTCAGGAAATGTTATTAAGCTTGATAACGGCTCGCTTAATAAAATTTCCAAAACTTGTTAAATATAAATTATATCAATTGATAACTGTTGATAGATCCTCTATATATCACATGACTTTGTTTGTATCTGGCTTTGGGTTAATATAATGTTCACAACTTCACATGACGTCAACATATTCTCATAAATGAAATCACTTTGTATTTTTATGCCCCCGTATCAATAGATCGGGAGGTATATAGTGATTTGTCTGTCCGTTCGTCCTTCTAGCCTGGTTAACCCAAATTGACCGTTTCAAATACAAAGCTTTCATACATGCATTGATGTTCTATATGACCACTCTCCACACACCTGTATCAACTGACTCCATTTTGACCTTGACCTAATTTTGGACTTAGACTTATTGAAAGGCCAATTCTTGGTTAACCCAAATTGACCGTTTCTTCTAGCATTAATATGGCTTGCTACAAAGCTTTCATACTTGCATGGATGTTGTATATGACCACCACTCTCCACATGCCTGTATCACCTGACTCCATTTTGACCTTTACCTAATTTTGGACTTGGACTTATTGAAATGGCTTCCACGGGGGCTTAAGCGTTTATTCAACGTTGTCTTGTTTTCATCTGTCAAGAATCAGAATAATTTTTTATTGTTATTATTCTCTGCACAGGACTTCTGTCAATGTTTTGTACATTAATTTATCATATGACTTTCATTGTATAAAGAGTATCTATCACAGTGTTGTCAATTGATATAAACTTACATTAAAATGTATAGAGCTATATCAGACCATATTTTTTTTAAAAGTTTAAAAAATTGAAAAACAATAAATGCTTTAATATCCATTAGATCATTTTTCGCTTCAGTTTTAACTAGTGATCCGACGATAGTCGCCGACAATCGAACTATCGTCGCTGTAAGGTCGAAGTCGCCGACTATCGATAGTGAATTGGAACAATCGATAGTCGCCAGTAATTGACTGCCACGTGAAGTGGTCTGTGGCAATTGAAAATTAGAACCATTTCCCCCTATTTTAGATAAACATATCGCTCATTTACTTGTATGGATCATTTTAATGGAATCAAAATGCGTGGCGCTTGCGTATGCCTCATAGACCACACCGCCATTGCTTGTTTGTTTATGTTTTGACGCACGCGCGAGAATCTTATAGAATCGCTAAATCACAATTTTTACAAGGAGTATATCCACAATCCTTAAATAAACCCCGCCTCCAAGCTCTATATATTTCTATTGGGAGGCGGAGTCTACGGCTACTATAACGATTTACCGCACATCGATTTGTACAGAGTTTCTGAAGCGAGGAAAAATAAATCCAATTACCGTATATTTAGATTCGTATTTCTGCTTTAGAGCAATAATGAGCGGCGACAATTAAATCATAAGTTCATGCAAGTATCTAAAATAACATAATTTGATATTTTAGACGTTATTGGCAACCTGAATTGTGCCATTTCCGATTGTCATATATTTTCGCGACCTTATTTTGTAAATCGAAAGTATAGCAATACTGTTCCTCTTATCCCACCCAGAATTGTTTATTTACACAATATACACGTATTTATTTGTTGTTTTCTGGTCTTCTGAAGCTATATAGGAAAATGCTTTAATAATAACTTTTCTTTATTTGATGAAATATTACAAGAAGGCTTCATTCATGTACTAATTATTTACATGACACATTTTTACATAATCTAACATTTATAGCAATGATCACAATATCATTATTGTTTAATTTGAAAAGAACAGTTTATTACCATAAATAGTTTCAACCTTTTAAAATCCACACATTAGGCCACCGTCAAGTAGAGTTCTACTCTGTGTTTTAGAAAATGATCAATCAATATTGACTTTAACTGTTTATAAGGGTCCTGAGACTGGGGTCACACCCGGGTAACCACTGCAATCAATTACTTTGGTTCATTGCTCATAGTCTTAGGAACATGAGGCAAATTAATTCTCTCTTTCGACTGGAAAAACTATGAAGTCAATGTTCATTCGAGTTTTCGATAGCACAATCGATTGTACAATCGATAGTGAAATGAAAATTCGATTCGATTATCGATAGTGATTTTGGTCCGATTTTGGAACACTAGTTTTAACAGAAACTCTTTCTGTGATTTATTACACATGCGAATTGTCTGTTTTCATACAAAAGTGTTCTAGAACACCCTATGAAATTACAAGAATCGTCTATTTTTTCCACGATTGAATCAAAGTACACGGAACCCATCCAAAGTTTGAATTTGCAATTAAGGTAGTCTAGTAGCATACTCAAAACGATGCAAGTAATTATTTTGACATTAAAATTACCGATAGATATAGCTCTAAACACTTTAAACGAGTTTTGGAAATTTTATTAAAGCGAGCCTTTGGCGAGCTTAATAATGTTTCCTTAATAAGTTTAATATAAGTTTATATAAATTGACAACGAGCACTACCCGTCCCTAGATTTGCCACTTAATGCCACCTATTGCCACTTATTTCCACCAAAAAATGGTGGCATTAGGTGGAAATAAGTGGCATTAGCTGGAAAAAGAAGAAATTCCACCCTTTTTGTAATTTTTTCAACTAGAGTGGAAAATATGCCACTTAATGCCACCTATTTGACTGGCATTTAGGTGGCAATAGGTGTAAATTTAAACATAGATTTTCTTTATGGTGGAAAATAAGTGGAATCTGGTGGAAAAATGAACTCAGTTAATTTTTATGGTGGAAAATGTGTAGCTTTTGGTGGAAAAATGGTGGAAAGGGGAACTTAGACTATTTTCTGAGTGGCAAATAGGTGGAAAAAAACTCTGCCAATTTTAGGCAGTCAAGGATGGGGACTCAGTTTATTTTCTTGATGGAAAATGGGTGGCAAATGAATGGCAAAAAAACTTAGACAATTTTTAGCAAACTTACTGCTGTAACTTTATGTGGATTGACTTATATCAGTTAAAGTTAATATGATGATACTGTATTATACAGTTTAACTTTGGTTTCTTTACAAAACAAGACTACCTAAAGGTAAACGCTTATGCCCAAAAAGAAGCCTAAATAAATGTACATAATAACTAGCTTAGTAAATAAGGGGCCATGAACACAAAATTTGATTGTTGTACAGAGGTTGGTGCTCTGGAGAGGTACAATGTATAGTATATGATTAATTTTTTAACAAAATCATTATGTTGCATTAGAGAAGTAAATGTTGCCCTCAGGAGAGGTTTAACTGTATATCCAGCATTCAAATCTTCTTTTATAATAAATAAGTCATTGTTTGAGCTTCAGGTTAGTCCAGTTCTGAATTTTGCTGGTTCTTATCTTAATTTAATAATTTAGTTATTTGGATTAGTTATAAGTTATTTATTAAGTTAAATAATTTACCTCATGTTTAATTTCATCTATTGAATGCAAATTAAAATTAGTAATCAAATTACAGACATGGATTGAAATATGTTGTTTTTCTACACTGTGCTAGCATGAATTAATTTTCTCTCATCTTTCCCATGATAAAAAAGGATTTACAAGAATTTGGATGGCTATGATTAACCCCATTTATTACAGCGCTATCTGATTAACAATGAAAAGCTGTAGACCTCTCTGTGAAAACTCGAAGAAAATTTGTATTGAAATACACATCCAAGCATTTATCAGAAGAGCAGCATGTAAACAAACAGACTTGCCTTTCTCTGAATTTACTGACCTGATAGTGATTCAGAGTAGCTGATAAACAGTTTGAATTACACAAAGGTAGGGTCTATCTACAAGGGGGAGTATGACTGAGTGTAAATAATTACCCACACATTTAGCCCTACATGATAACAATGATAAGTACATACATCTTTTTATAAATGATAAATATAATAACAAATCCCACTTTCTTAGAATATGTATGTGATATATTAATATGGAGGTAATAAGTTTTATCCTTCACAATTTGAAAACACCCAGTTATAAGACTTATTTCAAAATGGACTCTTCCAATCAGAGCGATACAGTCAATGCTTGACCTACATATTCAAATATTTTCAAGAAGATCAGGGTTTTAACTGGTCTCATTGATTGTTTTTCAGTGTTTGCTTATAAATTTAGTTGTTTAAAATGATTGCACTTTTAACTAATGACAGGAGTTTCAGTGTTGTTAATTACAAATGACATAATTTGAGAAACTTGGAGGATTAAACAAACAATTTTGTTAAGAAGAGTGTAAACAATGGAACTAACTTCAGTGTATGGTAAGTAAGTTTATTTGCTTTTAGCCCCCTCCTGATTATATTACTTGTAATGTAATTTATCAACATTTTAAACTAGCTGTTTCAATGAGCTAAGATGTATAATATTAATAATGAAAACATGTCATAAAACTAAAATTGTGATAACCAAATTGTTGCATAATAGAATTCAAAGATTTGATTTGAAAAAAAAAGATTATAAACCCTAAATGTCAGCCCCTTTGGGTCCTGTAAAGAACCAGTATCATCATGGACTTGTTAGTTATCATTAAATGTCATAATTATTGGCCAAAATGCAGACTTACAGTGTATAATGACTGTTAATGGATGAAGTTTAAAGTTTATTTATCAAGTTGATACTTTTCTCAGTATAATGTCTGGCTCATTAGGTATTGCTGGTTCACGACAATAATATGTTCATTATGTTGGGATGGAAATTTACCGCGATGAGCATCTAAGTTATTAGTATTTCTTTGTAACTGTTACAAAATTAAAATCCTAATTTATAATTAACTTAAATTTACTTCCGTGGTTTAAAAAAAAAATATATATATATGACATATGTTATAAATTGCAGGTAACAAAGAGAGTCAAATGATTTGATGGGAGAAATATTACAGCACTTTTATTATGGAGAAACTTGAACCTGGCTGGTGTGAATGACCAATGGCTGGTGTACAGTACAATGGATTTACCAAGGTAATTCAAATCATATAAATTTTAGAATAATGGTTTTACCTCCAAAGTTAGAACTAATGAATATATCATTATACAGAGGGGTCAGGATAGCATAATGTTTATGTGATGAACCTACAATAAGTGAATTGATTTTGACCTAATTACTGATAAATAATTCTTAGGGGATGCTCTTCCATTGATGGTTTAATCATTGTAGTTCACTGCAAATGTAGATCAAAGCAGCAATCACAAAAGGGCCATCTTAAGACCCTCATGTGCTTAATAGAAACACTTTATTATAGCAGTGTAACATTTGGAAAGTCTTTTATATATGTGAATATTGACTTTTTAGGCTGAAGTAATGGCAGAGCTGCAATTTATTAAAACTGCCCAAAAAGCGGGCAACAGAAAGGCCACTCCTTGTTTGGCTTAAGGAAAGGGGCGGCTGAAGTGGATGCAAGACCAGGATTGGTGGACAAAAAAAGTTGGATTTTTTAAGGTAAGAGCTTCTAGCATCTAGTTTTTCAATTGAAACAAAATATTATAAAGGAAATAATGACATTTTGTGCTGCAGTTTGGAGTTGTCACCACAATGGCTTTAAATTTATTTACTTTAATATAGCATGTATGTCTGTTGGTCATTCGCTAGACCGAATGTATGTTTCCTGTTCCATGTCCAACAAACGCTAGGATCTTCAAACTTTACATACAGGTTTTCCAGCAACAGCAAATGTCCCTATTGATTTTGATGTCATTTAAGGTCGTGGCAATGGTGACCTTTACCCATTTTGACTATTGAACATTTATGGGGCATACATGTTTAAAAAACATCTTGTTTTTTTACAATTTCATATTTGTATAAAATATAACATTGATTTTGCAGATTGCTTGCTAGTAGAAAAGTGGCCAGCCACAATCAAAACCGAAATTTGGAGTTTTAAGGTGCCTGCTGAAGCCGTCAAGAAGCTCAAGGAACTAACATTTGAAATTTTGATACAACTTGTTTAACATATTTATTAAAATAAACAGACCTTATTAAATGAATATATGTTTTTATGCCTTTTAAGGTACACCAGGACTTTCTTGCAGATTCCACCAATTTCCACTTGATGCCAGCTATTGCCACCTATTAGGTGGAAACATGTCGTAATATGCCACTACTTTCCACCATTAGGTGGCATTAGGTGACAACTAGTGGAAAACCAACTTTCCACCTAAAAGGTGGCATTAAGTGGAAAATTGTCTAAATACTCCACCTACTGTCCACCCTTTTGGTGGCAATAGGTGGAAATAGGTGGCAACTGGTGGAAAATGATTTTTCCACCTAAGGGTGGCATTAGGTGGAAAATTGTCTAAATACTCCACCTACTGTCCACCCTTTAGGTGGCAATTGGTGGAAATAGGTGGCATCTAGTGGAAAATAAAATTTCCGCCCTTTTGGTGGAAATAGGTGGAATTAGGTGGAAAATTTTCCACTACTTGCCACCCTTTCATTTTTTTTCATGGACTTTATATAGGTGGCATTTTGGTGGAAATTTAGGTGGAAAATTGTCTAAATACTCCACCTACTCTGAGGGTGGCAATAAGTGGCAAATCTAGGGACGGGGATATTTTTAGCTCGTCTGATTTTTTAACAATAGATGATTTATTGTCATCACTTGATCGTCTTCGGGGTTGCATGGTTAAGTTTTGTGTTTAGGTAAACTTTTTTCAAAAACTATCAAAGCTATTGCTTTTAAACTTGCAACACTTGTTCACCTTTAATACCTAAGCCTGTAAAGCAAGACCCATAACTCTGATCTGCATTTTGTAAGAATTATTGCCCCTTTTTGGACTTGGAAAATAAAGTGCCTTGGTTAAGTTGTGTGTTTAGGTCCACTTTTCTCCTAAACTATCAGAGTTATTGCTTTGAAACTTTCAACACTTGTTTACCATCAATACCTGACCATGTCAAGCAAGACTTATAACTCTGATCTACATTTATGCATGAGTTATTGCCCCTTATTGGACTTTGAAAATTCCTTGGTTAAGTTTTGTGTTTAAGTCCACTTTTCTCATACACTATGTGGGCTATTGCTTTGAAACTTTCAACATTTGTTCACCATCAATACCTGACCATGTCAAGCAAGAACCATAATCCTGATCTGTATTTTGCTAGAGTTTTTGCCCCTTTTTGGACTTAGAAAATGTCTTGGTTAAGTTTTGTCCACTATGGTTAAGTTTTGTCCACTTTTCTCATTCACTATGTGGGCTATTGCTTTCATGTACTGGTTGTAAAAAAGAAAACCAGCTGTACACAGAGTACCTGTAGATGTGTATTTGTATCATTACCTTATTAGATATAAAGGTTTTAGAATATGTTAATGGTCTGATAAATCTATTTAGATAAAAAATTTGCCAACTGGAATCTTAGTTAAGTATGGTACACAAATTTATATTAGAATTTAATATTAATCATTACAGTTGATACTTATGATAAATATCTGTAATAAAAAGTATGGTAATTGCTTTATTTTCACATTATAAATGTTTATTACATTGTCCACATAATCTATATCCTCTAGCTCTTAGATCTAAATGCAGTGTTAGACTGTTAGTTGTTATACTCTCAATGTGTTGTCACAATTAATAATTGTATAATATTAAACACTTCTATATAGTCCTGGCATCTACCTGCCCAGCAGTATTGTGTATAACATGTAATCACCATACAATCGCAGCATAATTTTTATGTCAACTTGCTTCATTACTTATTCACCATCAATACCTTACTCTGTAAAGCACGATACATAACTCTGTCCTACTTCATGCTAAGGTTGTGTGCCTTTTGACAGTGACAGATATCAAAATAACATCATTTTCGGCATTCAATGACGTCATTTAGGAGATAAAGTGATGTCATTTAAAAAATTATACTACACTTGTTACATATAAAGTTATACATACTCGTTATACTAAACCGGATACAAGGAAATTCGTGTGATATACAGGTATATGAGTATAGTAAGTACGTTATAATCTTAAATGTAATATGTGTAGTATAAAGTTATACTACTTGGTGTATTTTTCCAATAAAACTTGGCATATTAGTATGCGTTTTTAGTGTCATATAATAGAAAGAATCTATCACTCATGGTCAATTAATGGCTTAATAAAATTTCCAAAACTTGTTTAATATAAATTTATATCAAGTGACAACTAGTGATAGATCATTTTTATACCTCATGTGTCTTTTTATTTAGTCTTTAGTTGCTATAATTTCTCATGGCCACTGCTATGAACAGATTCTGTGATTAGTTTCCTACCAGTTTTTAACCGGAGGGGACTATATGTTTGCCCTCATTCAGATTGTCAAGAAATCTGTATTTGACCATAACTATAATAGTTTAGTGAAAATACTTTAAAACCTAGAGCCAGTCAAACTTGTAAGAGTTTTGTATGTAGGTTTATGAAACTTTGTATGTGAAGAGGTGGCGGAAAAGAGATTATGAAACATAGAAAATTAGTTTAAATAGGTGTCAACTTCTGAATTACTAAGTCTTGCAATTCCAAGGTGCCTTATTATGTATGTTTGCACATGAAATAATATTTGATCATATATATATAATAAAGATATTGAAAAGTTAACATGAATCGTCTGTTTTTATTTAAATTAAAATTGTCTGTTTTTATTTCAATTATAGTCTTGAGAAGCACATCACATATACCCGTTTGACCAGGGTAGAGCAACTTATCTACAGAAACATACTGGTTGAAGAACTAATTTGCTGGTTTTCATGCGGATAACAGAAAAAAGTATAATGTACTTTTGAATAAAGATTATAAACATACGTATATCATACGGTGTACTTTTCATACGTAAAACGTACGGTGTACTATTTTCTGTTTTTCATACGTTTATAAAACCGTACGTTTTTCATATGTTTTTCATACGTAAAACGTACGTTTTTTAATATTTTCAACCGTACGTAAAACGTACGGCGTACTATTCTGTGGATAACCATACGTTTTCAACCGTATGGAAAACGTACGTTTTTCGTACGTTTTTCATGCGTGGAAGTTTTTCCTGTGTACAATGTTTGCTTTCCAAATGCCATTACTATTGTTTCAGACTATATGTGCAGTGCATGCACTAAAATATCGCGGTCGTCCGAAAAATGTCAAGCTGACTGAATGAATTCTTTTAAACTATTTTGCTTCCAAATTCCTAATTATTTTCGTTTCACTTGATAGCAAAAATCTTTTAGCCTTAGATCAGTTAACCTTGCGGTGAATTGCAATTTTCAATTGTACAAAATGGCTGATGTTATTCTTTGGAGACAGTTCATGTACATGTATGCTCATTTTGACAATTACAGTTTGATAATTACATAATTACGTTTCCATGTAACACATTCTACTGTAGATGCTGATTATCTCATATGTTGATATATTGATATACTATATATTATGTATGTGTATATAATGTGTAAATGTATATTTTTATTAAACAGAACCAAGTAAATGCAGATTATGTCATCTTATTTTCCTATGTAAAACATGTGTTAACATCACCGCCAAGCACGCGCTAGACTGGAACCCACAATGCAGCAGGCGAAGAGGGAAAAGAACCCTCAACACAGAGGTACAATTATTCATGAATTCGTGGGAGAGGCCAAGCAGACGTCACAATATCGTGTCCAACACTTTATACTTTAATCGTCTTCTACGATTAATACAACGTCAATAGTCGAATTTGGCTCGATACCGAACATGGAACTCATGACATATGCCAACACAAACTCTCATACAGAAATATAAATAAAAACAAACAAGGTATTCGATAAAACTATACACACTTCGCTGGCTTAGAATGCGATGGTCGTACAACCTTTCAGAATAATACATATTTAAAATCTATACTGTAAAGAGTATTTTTCAGACAGTTTTTTTCTTGTTTTCCCAAATTGTTTATGCTGTACTTACGACCTTATCGTTCTAAACTAGCAACTAATAAGATGTGTTAAGTGTATATCAGGACCAAAAGCCCGCAGAATGAATCGCATGTGTAACATTATAAATAGTTTGACTGGAGGACTGAGACAGTATTGTGATAATTGCTAGAAAAATTGTACCATCGTGTCAGAGATAACGACCACGCAATTCGGCAATTAAGACAGCTGGCAAAATTGTACCCTCAACTACATTTGTATCATTATTCACTTCTACAAGATACTTGCCGACGGTATATACGCATATATACGTCCATTAAAACAATAATTATGATGTTGCACATTGTAAACGTCGTTGAGATCAGATAAAAATAATACACGTTGTGTACAATTTTTCCTGACACTAAGCAAGTTGTGAGAGGCAATCTAGTACCACGAGTCCCATGTTGCATTTCGAGTTGAAAACAAAATAGCACCGTACAAATGAGTATCGCACTAATTCTAGTTATTATTTACACGGATACGAATCGGTCACTTAGTCATTATTTTATCTTCTCTATACCCACCAAGTTCCTGATACATGTAATGATCACTGCTTCATAGCTTTTATTATATGACACATACTACCGATTCCTCTCATAAAATACCATTATATCACTTAAACTGTATAGTTATCCTTTATTACCGACGATTGATGACATCTGCGAACGCAACGTTGCGCAAAATGACATCGTCGCGAATAGCAAATCTGTCACACATGTACCAATTATTCTACAATATCGCTTGACATTGAACATGACAATTCTGTGATTTGATATCGGCCACTGACCCTCCGGAAATAGACTAAATTGTTTCGTGATATAGCATTACTAACCGATTACGTTTTCAATTCAAGCTTACTTTCTCACACATATCAATAAATTTTATCCGAAGCGAAACGTTATCTGGACGTTCCTGCTATTTCGCGTATTAATGGAACTGTCAGGTGTTATTTCAGACCACATACCACTACTATTAAATAGCTATATTGCCAGAGACATGAGTGACATTTAAGAACCGTTGTTGTTTTCAAGACTGTAACATTATTGCCGTTTAATTTCTCAAGTAATTTAAGATAAGGCTGCATTAGAGACGTGTAGACAATCCAAGCAATGCAGCATGAAATTCCATTTGCATAAATTGACATCGAAGCTGCTAAATCTGTGAATCCTCACTGACGTCTGGAAAGTAACATTCACTGCGTAACAATTTTTGTTCAGTAAGGTTCTCAAAACGTATAAACAGATAAGCAACACAATAGTTTAATTGAAAAAGTATATATCAAAATAATAAATTTTGGTATGATATTTGAATACCGATAATCGATTCTAGACACAGTGACTATTTTTATTTCATTCCGAGGTGTGTAACATTTAGGAACATTAGTATATTGAAGGGAGAGAAATGCTACTTATCATACTATGTTAACAAAAATGTCGAAATAAACGTCAAATGCTACGTTCCAAATCAAAATACAAATACATTAGACCTTGTTGAAATGAATGTCGAATTCAACATTCAAAATTATTCGTTTGAGAATACTTGTCAAAACCTATTTTTCCGAATAAATACGAATTTGGTTAAGAAAAAAGTACTATCATATTCATGTTTCAAATTATCTAAAGCGGAATCAACAAATATTGCTGCAAATTAACATACACGTACATCCATTTTAAAATATTCCGAGGAAGTATTTTATATCGTATGCAACATTTCCATGTATTCCTGACACTACGCAAGTTAAAAGACAATCGTGCACTT
Organism: Spisula subtruncata; assembly: GCA_963678985.1. Classification (NCBI taxonomy): domain Eukaryota; kingdom Metazoa; phylum Mollusca; class Bivalvia; order Venerida; family Mactridae; genus Spisula; species Spisula subtruncata. The sequence goes on along the minus strand of OY787669.1, from coordinate 25,655,268 downwards.
CGTGTCCCTTTTCCGGTTGGCAATAAAATACATACAAATGAGTATCACACTAATTCTACATATTATCTTCACGGATACGAATCGGTCACTTAGTCATTATTTCATTTTTCTATACTCATCCAGTTCCAGATAATGATCATTGCTTCCTGACTTTCATTAGATGACACATACTACCGATTCCTCTCATAATGTACCATTATGTCACTTAAACTGTATAGTTATCCTTTATTACTGACGATTGATGACATGTGCGATTGCAACGTTGCGTAAAATGACATCGCAGCGAATGGAAAACCTGTCAGAAATGTAATTCCCAAGAGTTATAGTTCTCACATAATTGTCTAGAAACTTGACAAAAGTCATAATAATGGCCCACACATCAACCTTGCACAACTGAACGTCAACATAAATGAAGTGATTGTTCATCGGCTACATATTATTACGTACACCAAGGGTGAAGCAGTAAGCGTTACCTCATCACTAAATACGCAAAGCAGTTGGTAATGTATTTACAAGCACGAAGTAATGTGTAAATGCATGACAGTGTACAACGACTAATGGAAATGGAAAGGCTTTAGACATGGTGTCGTTCTGGTACAGTATTTTTTTATAAATTAATTTGTGTTCTAGAAAATGCGACATGCCATGTGCATGTAACATACTAGTATACGGTTCACAAGCGCAGACAAAATATACTAGAACTAAGTTCATTTACGTTCAAATTGTATTTCATATAAAACTATCATACAGAATGTGAAACAAAAACCTAAGTAGTTATCTCCCTTGTTTCATTCCAGGATGTCGGCATGGAAAGTAACCGTTGACAGGAGTTTGAATGGTATCTTGTGGGGCGCCAATACATGAAATCATTGAAATTGTATTTGGGATAATAGTTACCTACACGAACTTGTTTTGCTTCTGATTTTCATTGACAAGGAACGAATAAACAAAATTAATGCACTGTCGTCATTTGAATATCCCAATGAGGAGTGCAATACGTAATCAGTTGCTCGTACGATTTGTTGAGTTGTACATTATTATATGTTTAAACATACATGTCTGCTATGTTAACCAAGCAATTGCCATATCTTTCATAGATACCTCGCACAGTTTATCTTAACGCTAGGGTTTTTTCAGTATGTTGACCCATTCTCCACAAACATTAGCAATGTCTTTTTACAACTGCCTGGATGTTTCAAATTTTGAAATGCGCTATTTGATTGAGCTTAGTTTCAATTATTTTTCATCTATGAGCGTGAAATTGTCTAGGTTATATTTTCATGTTATTGTCAGTATCTAAGGTCTTACTATATATTGTGTTAATTGAAGGAAGTGACGGTTTGATTTTAAAGACTGTGCAAAGTCCATATCAAACGAACCTACATCACTGTATGTAACGATCCGACTGACATATGAATGCCATGAGGTGGAACAATACAGACATGCTGCTATTATGAAATCACCAGGAAATGACAAGGGAGTCTGAATAAGCTAACGAGATTTATACGTTATGTCAAATGTGGAAACAAAATGCTGAAATATTACTGTGTTATTTTGCTTTGGTCAAAGCTCAGTGATATAGCCAACTCGACGTTTACACTATATTTACATTGAACTGCTTGAGTTGCATGGACTTAAAAGAATTGTGACCGACCATTTACAGAACATGACTAATATAAATAATTTGGTGCAATATCAGCAGAAAAATTGGCGTTGCTAGGTGCAATTCTTAGCCCGAATATATCTCATTGTGTATAAATGTTCAGCACAAAACTATCGCAGACCCAACTGAACTTAATAACAACACATATGATGATGAAAATATTGTAGAACACATAGAGTAAACATAAATTGTATCGATTATGCAAATTAAGGATTTAGTAGAAAGCTAAGTTTTGTATCGACTTGTAAATTGCAGGACTATTGGTAACTTTTGAAAGTTGAATATGTAATATTGGCGTCGCGCTTTATGATAAATTGGAATTTGAATTATAATTACATAGCGATTTTCTTTATGGAATCACGTATATTGGATGCGTTATTGTCTCAAATTGTAGAATCCTGGATACGTGTTTGAACGATTGCTGATGGTTTAAAACTCCAACATAAGATAAATGTTATAATACTATGTCGGGAGTTATAAAAGACACGTTCATCACATAACAGTCTACAACTCACCAATAATAAGCTGGTAAATCTGCAACAAGGATAATTGGGGTTGTTGTTTTATAATTTAGAATTCAGAGGCAGCTGTGGTCCATAATACGTTAGACATTTTGGAACCGTTAATAATGCGACGAGGTGTGTAATTCCTTTTTCGTCACCAAACCTACCATACATCATACTTTGTAAATGTCAAACTATCTCAGGATTTTTGTTTTCTATAGTATGGTTAGTTTGACTTATATCATGTAGGTGTTAGTTTCCCACTGCTTTGATAAATGAGCTGTAACTTTACTGCAAGGCAGAACGTACCGACAGCATGACACATATATTCTTGACATTGCGATGTACAATAACCTAAAACCAGTATCTGAACAAGTACATGGTATGAGTTAACACTGAAATAATATTATGGTTAACAATGGCTTATAGAGATCAGTCATTGAAAAAATCATCTGATAATTCAATGTTCCAAAACTTACTGAGTTAATCGAGAATAATTGCTCTTGGCTTGAGCTGAAAATATGTCTGGTTTAAATCGATCCGCTACAGTCCACTCTTGATTATTCGAAGTTGATTCAGGGACAAAAAACTTCGAAAAATTGTGACTACGACAAATTGGGTCCCAAAAAAGCATTGAAAACTTCCGTTGAAAACACGTGAAAGTTGTTTTACGGTGCAGTACGCCATATTTGTCCGGTGTCGTAATAAATGCAAGTTATGAAAACTACTTCGACGAAACGTGACTTATTGTCGGATGTTGATATTGTTTAATTGTGAATTTATAATTTATATTAAAAAATTTAATCTCTTTGCCCAATAAAGTATGTAGTTACAAGCATTACTATGTAACGTACACATTATTTATATTTGGTTTTATTACAAATATTCAAAGTCTTACCAGAGTAAATCATCTGAGATTTAATTTGATTGATCAATTTCCCAGTGGTACATCACAAATAATAGTTTTTGTAGGATTTGTTTATGTCTTTAATATCTGATAAGCGGTAAATCTGTCTGTATGCTACCATTAGGGACTGTGATTATACAGAGGATATTTATATTGTACCGTGTATGATCGACTATAGTGGCGTTAAAATATATGTCAGCTGCTCACGAGGTTAAATACATGTTTAATCACAATAAGTGTCACAATTGACACTCATTGGCTAACCAATCCAAATAGAAAGTCTTAATATTCATGTAGTGTCCGATGTTTACGTTACAGTCAACAATTACAAGATAGAGGTTCAGAAGGTTCAATGATGTATATGAGTTTACAAGTTGAATGTTTATTTTTCTAATTGAATGTCCTATCCGGTCCTTGTGTTTTTGTGTTTAGATCCTACAACGTCTGTGAAACGGAATGTTGCGTGTTTCATCCAAGACTGAAAAATCAAAGTAGATGCAATCATGATGTTCCATTGATTCGCCACTTGATCATCAGTGTACACCAACATGTAAATGGTCAGCTTCGTTTAGCATAGTTTAAGGACACCTGCGGTTAGGTAGTACTGATAATATAGATTGTGTTTAGATATATAGAATGTAAACGTTTTCCTTTAGCCATACAGGAGACTAAGCGTTCCATTCCTTTTCATAAATAGAAAACTTAGAGTCCTTACATAATTTGCCCAGTCGGAATCAATAAACAAATGCATTCTAACATTAATGTACTTTCACAAAGAAAGAAGCTGCAAATTAAAACAAAATTTTCGAATTGAGGTGAATAATATTTACCCATCATACAGTAGCAACACAACACTGAAACCTGTTTTAGATGCATATGCAATACAACGACGCACAACATTTCAAAGCCTTGAAGACGCGGGAGCATCCAGGAGATATAGCCTTGACCAAACTATTTTTGCAATATTATCTAGGATATAAAGTTACACACACGACACTAAAACATGTTTTCAATACAACAATTTTCAACATTTCAGATCCATGCAAAAGCAGCTGCATCCTTGAGACACGTCCTTGATAAATCAACTACTCTTCCAGAAATCTTATAAAGGATATAACCCTATTACATTGGAACGAGAATGATTGTGGTAATTTTCGCAATAAAATTGATACTGACCGTGACAAATGCGTCAACAGATGTGCACCAAGACGCATTAACATCAATGTTTCAAAGGACTGGTGTTGTTAAGTGACGCCATTGTCGATACTGCTAGCTGGAAAACGAATTTATTTCTAGAACAGCCCATTTTACAAGCATACACAGACACAAATAAAGAGTTTACCAATTGCTTCGTGAAGCAAATTCTACTTGCAAAATTTCATGGTGTTGTTCAATTAAATAAAATAGAATTCTCAGGAGAACAAAATTGAAAACGACAAAAGTATGATTTCATTAAACCACTATAATTGGTAGAGTAGTTGATCGTTGATCAGATAATTGTATTGTGTGTTTTATTCTTTTAATACTGCACAACTTATTACTCTATAACTACTGAATCGTTATTTTAAGTTTAAATACTATCTAAAGTCGTTTGTAAAATAGTGAGTGTACTGTTGGTTGCTATTTTCGTATCAATTATAATATCGAGTAGTTCTTTCCCCGGCTGAAGTTTCTGTAGCGCATTTAGTAATTAGCAAAAGAAATTATGATAAGGCGATGTTTTGTTTTTTTGTATTATTATTTTAGTTATATAACTGGCAGAAGGGTACGAAAGGGGACGTACGTGCATAATGCCGTTTGTCATTGATATATTGCAAGATGCTAGAACTAATGAAACAATAAATGACATTCAGGTGTGAATTAAATTTGGATTCCAGATATAGTTATTAAACAATATGTGTCGAGCATAACTCGTACATCTGCTCGGATATGAATTGACAATCGGGGACATTTACCGATATACCGGGAGGATCTAAATGTAGTATTTGTTCGTTTACGAACTAAAATCCGGTATGTGTGAGATGTACGAGTTTTATATAAAACATTTTTAAAATAACTATTATAGTTGAAGAAAAATAGTAGATAAGTATGACTTAGTTTAGAAATGTCAATGTTTGGGGATGATATTGCATTGCTGGTTTTTTTCAGACTTGTAATGAACAGGCATATAACTATGAAATCGTCTGATTGACGTTTTAGTATATAAAGTCGTTTGAGGTATACGACATTGGAATATTAAACATTGCTATACAAAGGATTTGAAAAGGACAGGGTGCAATTATGTTACTTGTTATTTATGAGAACGGGCTACATGTTAAATTTTAAAACTATAGCGGTCTGGTTAATATCAGGAGAAAATATTTGCAATTCGTATAAATGAATGAGCTGCTTTTATTTTTATGACCTGTAAAAGCAATAAAATCTATCTGAACTTTCAGTACACCAATTAATAGTAAGGGTGATGTACGGAGCAGACAATTATTGCAAGCTATTCTTATTTATAGCTATAATATTATCATAAATATAGAAAGAAAATGTCCTCGATCCTTTTTTAACTTTCCCAAGTCATTCATGAGTGACAGGTACGTCATAACAAACGACAAATAAATCCTCCTATGTCCTCGTTAAATTCCGATAATAATCCTCGTGTGCCAGCAATGTGAAACAAAACATAGAGGTGACAGAAATGTCAAGTAAAATTGTGGGTTATATATCAGACAAGTATTCATTATATGAGGGTAGTTCTTGCTATTGCTGACAATAATTACACATCACATTGTGATAACCGTCAAGCAACCCTGACAATTGGTTCCCGACATGATATTTTGTTTTGAACTGGTCATTCGATACGACATCCGATTCTGACGACCAATGACAGGTTTTGATTTTGACTAACTACAGTCATTTCCATTTCTTTAGCAACTGACTTCAATACTAATATTTAATGATTTATATCTAAAGAAATCAATCGACGGTGTCTTGTTGAGTGAACTGTCTAATTGATACCAAATACACATATGAACCCTTTGATGTCAATATCAATTTGATATAAATCTAAATTACGGCTTTGTAGCACACATGACACAAAGACAAATGCTGCATGAATTAATTCTTATCTAGTTAACCACTTTCACGTACACCATACCGTCGGTATCATTGCGTGTATCTAATATTATCTGAGTATAACACTATCGGAAGGACTAATACGCAAGTGAAATTAAAAAACATTCATGTCCTGACACGTATATCCTGTAGACATTCGAGATATTTTATATGAACTGATGACTTTTAAAAGAATAAGAGTAAGATCAAAATGTCACTTTTGGGAAAAACATATTGATACCAATAAACGAATCTATGCAGTATGAATAAGTTCGCACAAAGTAATAATATTCACCTTGTTTCGAAGTTGACTTATTCAGGGCCATGACTTTCTGTGAACCCTCCAGTGAATCATTACGCAAAACAAATCACTGAAGTTACGGAGTTACCGCTAAAATGGTGATTATGTCAGTACGCGTAATGCTCACGTCGCAATAAACAGCAAGCCGTGTACATTTTATACACAAACATCGATATGTTGATCGTTATCATATATAAAATGATACTATATCACTGTCTACAACTCGAATGTTTCCCTACGGTTAATATACATTATACTATCATTGCTGACATGTCTGATGTGTCTGGTATTCAGGGTGAATTATCGTGGGCGTTGATTGCCTGCGACTTTTATCGTCTATCTTCAGAATAAAGTTTGGTTCATGAAGATATAAAATTAGGGAACTGGCATACAAAATGTACGTCAATGTTGCTATGGTATGTAATTTGATGTAACTCGAAATCGATGCTAGTAACATGACGTTAATGTTATTTCAGATGATAACTCTCTCATTTTAAGATGTGTTGGTGAAGATTCGATCATTAGATATAAGGTTTGCGTACATCGAAACATTATTAAGTGAACCGTCATGGTGGTTCGTATTCATTTCACTGATTGTAAATATTACGATTGTTATCCTTTAATTTATTTATTATGGTAATGGCAGAGTAACATGACTACAATTACCGGAATATTCTTAATTATCGAAGTCATGTCATTCGACAGTGAAAGGAAAGATCGTCGCTCCTTTGACAGACTGGGTGACAATTATAATAAAAAATACTAGGTAAGTTTTGACCAAATATAATCACTATCACTTGTTGAGCAAATGAGGTTACCATTAACGATAGAGGCATTAAAATCATTGGGAAGTCTACCATCAAACCATCAACCAATTTAATGAAGATCGGCTAGATTTATATTTATCGTCAGCAACGGGGCTCAGTTCAGTTCATCGTCATGTAATGGCTTTTCGGGTTCAGGGAGTCAAAGGATTACATGTTACTCGAGTGATCAATTTACACAATACTTGTCCAGCTCCAGGAAAATAATAGAACTACTCTGCTATTAAGCCAGGCGAAATATGATATGTTTTCCGGAAATATTAAATAAGTTGTTAATGATTAATAACTGGAAAGTCAACTACGCAGGGTTATCTATGCTTGCGGTGTCTGCACAAACAGGAAATGGTTATAAAATGACTATAGTAACACTCGCTTATGGTTGTTCGGAGTACAAGTGTGTGCGAGATAAGCCATGTGAATCTGAGCATAAAAAAACAGTCATGCCTCATAGGTCACAGTTTGGATGTCCTAACTGCAATGCAATAAATATTTACAATGGTGCAATTTGTCAGTCTTCTCGAAAAAATAATTTAATGTATGAGTTCACAAACTGATTTTGTCGTCCCATTCAATCGAAAACACAACTTATTACATGGTACTTTGTTAAAAGCTATCAATTCATTCCACAACAAAAAACTGGTAGCATAGGATTGCATGAAACAAAACCTTATATTCCGCGTGAACATGCCCAATTCAAACTCAGTCAACACAAAGTTATAAACAATCGTATATATATATATAGTCTATTATTTAGATAACTTTAACAATATGCTCTGTCATGCAAAAAGGACGAAGCTTATGCATCACAACTGCGCGTAATTCAAACCCACAGTATATAATCCACAAGAACTAATGCTGGAAACGGCAACCTTGCTAAATGTGACATTTACAACGTATAATGTATGATAGATTTGGTGACGAAAAGGGAATAACAACGCACATCGTTTCATTATTTATGGTTCCAAGTGTCTAACCTAATATGGACCACAGCTGCATCTCAGTGTTAAATTATAAAACAACCACACCAATTTTCCTTTTCTCAGAAATTCAGAGGTAATTTTAGACTGTTTTATGAAAAACGTGTCTTTACAACTAATGAGTAAGTAAAATACATTATAACATACATGTAATGCAGGTGTTTTAAACGAACAACAATCGTTCAAAGACGCACCGAGTATGCTTCAAACGAGGAAATACTGCCGATATAAAAGATCACGAAGGTTAGTAGTAATCTTGAAATTGATAGACTGCTATTCTGAATGGTGTTTAACCTCAAAACGAAAGGACAACTTGTAGAAGTGGCAAAGGCAGGATACATGAATATCGCATGCAAAGTTCAGCACGATGAAGTTATCCGTTACACTGGATGATAATTACAATTAAATAGGGATTGCTATCGGTTATAACATTAGTTAAGAAAACCAAATATTCTACAATATCGCTTGATATTGAACATGACAATCCTGTGATTTGATATTGGCCACTGACTCACCGGAAATAGACTAAATCGTTTCGTGATATAGCAGTACCAACCGAATACGTTTTCAATTTAAGCTTACTTTCTCACACATGTCAATAAATTTTATCCGAAGCGAAACGTTATCTGGACGTTACTGCTATTTCGCATATTAATGGAACTGTCAGATGTTATTTCAGACCGACCACATACCATGACTATTAAATAGCTACATTGACAGAGACATGAGTGACATTTAATAACCGTTGTTGTCTTCAAAACTGCAACATTATTGCCGTTTAATTTCTCAAGTAATTTAAGATTAGGCTGAAATAGAAACGTGTAGACAATCAAAGCAGTACAGCATGAAATTCCATTTGCATGAATTGGCATTAAAGCTGTTTAATCTATGAACAGTGGTATATGGTGAGTAACGAGGACTGTTTATCAATTTGTGCAGTAATGTTCTTACCTGGTACAACCTGATGACAGACACAATTAGTTAAGTTAAGTATATATCAAAAGAATAGATCTTGATAAGATATTTGAATATCGAAAATCAAGTAATACTTTTAACGAACGTACCTTTGTTTGCTTCATTAGATGACACATACTACTGATTCCTTTCATAATATACCATTATGTCACTTAAACTGTATAGTTATCCTTTATTACCGACGATTGATGATATCTGAGAATGCCATGTTGCACAAAATGGCATCGTCGCGAATTGAAAACCTGTCACAAATGTATTTCCCAAGAGTTTACTTGCCCATATTTTAACTAGGTCAAGTCATAGTTGTGCCTCTGTAGGTCGCATAACCTTAGGTCACTGTCCTTAGTGTTTTAAGCTAGGTCACCCACCGGGGTTGTTGTGCCTCATTTGGTCGCCATTTAGCATGGGTTTCTGTGGGCACTGCTCAGGGTAGTTGTGTCGTGGATTTTCTGATTTCTGTGCTCGGCTGATTTGGTTGAGTGCTACCTTCCCTGTCGGATTTCTCATACCTCTTTTATAGATCTCACATTATTGTCAAGAAACTTTACAAAAGTCATAATAATGGCCTACATATCAATCTTGCGCAACTGAAGGTCAACATAAATGGAGTGTATGTTCCTCAGCTGCATCTAGTTACGTACTGCGTAAAACGGACAACTATTTAAAAGGGGAAAAAACACAAATTCCCTTTTTGGGTGCCCAAAATGAGCAAATTAGGGTCGCAAATGTCGACCTAAATTGCAAAAAAAATCAAAAGAGGTCAACAAATGTTAACCTCAAAAGTAAATAAAATAAATACAGGTTGAAATTTTCATACTTTATTTGGCAAATATCATACAGAAATGTTTGGACGTCCAAACAATTTGATCAAATATACTATCAATGAAGAATCTTTATTTTGAAAAGCAAAATGTTTGGACGTCCAAACATTTTGCTTTACTGGTAAAAGTAACCGGTATACACTTATGGAACATAATTGTTTGGACGTCCAAACATTTTGTCTTTAAGAGTGTGCTGTTTTTGCAAACAATGTATTTGATAGGAGACAATAATTGACCAAAATGTTTGGACGTCCAAACAATTTTGTTTCCAGAGTTTACATATAGTGAGCATAAGTTTTGTCAAATGTTGTTCAAATACCTCAAAATGTGTATATTCTGGAAAGAAAAATGTTTGGACGTCCAAACATTTTGGCAAAATATATGTAAAAAAATGAAAAATATACATTTTGATAAAACTTTTTTTCAGATGTTTGCACGTCCAAACATTTTGTTCAAATAAACTCAAAATGTGTCTATTCTGGTAAGAAAAATGTTTGGACGTCCAAACATTTTGGCAAAAAATAGTAAAAAATGAAAATATACACATTTTGAAACAGAAATGTTTGGACGTCCAAACATTTTGATAAAACTTAATATAGAATTTAAAGATACTCCGTACGTTTACACTGGGAGACAAATTGTTTGGACGTCCAAACATTTTTTTTCAAAAACAGTCAGACTATGCACATTTTGAACAGAAATGTTTGGACGTCCAAACAATTTGGTTTTCAGATTATGCACTTTTTTATTACATTGACCAAAATGTTTGGACGTCCAAACAATTTTATAAAAATATATTACGTATATACAATAATGAAAAATTATAACAAATATACTCAAAATGTGTACAAACGGACTCTGGAAACAGAATTGTTTGGACGTCCAAACATTTTGGCAAAAATAATAAAAAATGAAAATACACACATTTTGAAACAGAAATGTTTGGACGTCCAAACATTTTGATATAGAATCAATGATACTCAATACGTTTACACTAGGAGACAAATTGTTTGGACGTCCAAACAATTTGGTTTTCAGATTATGCACACTTTTTTTATTACATTGACCAAAATGTTTGGACGTCCAAACAATTTGGTTTTCTAGATTGTACATATTTTGCATAAAATAGATATTAATTATTAATATAACTCAAAATGTGTACATTCCGAGAAGAAAAATGTTTGGACGTCCAAACATTTTGATAAAACTAACTATATATAGTATACAATAATGTAAATTGGAACAAAGAGACTGATCACTCTGAAAAAAAGAATTGTTTGGACGTCCAAAATTTTTTCAAAAATACTTAAACTGCACATATTGGGAGCAGAAATGTTTGGACGTCCAAACATTTTGGTTTTCAGAGTACGCACACTTTTTTATAAATGTATTTGATTAAAATAGTCAAAATGTTTGGACGTCCTAACAATTTTGTTTCCAGAGTGAAAATATTTTGCTTATAATTGATTTGAAATGATTGCTTGTCCAATATTTTATTCAATTGAAATCAAAACATGTACATTCTAAAAAGAAAAATGTTTGGATGTTCAAACATTTTGATTAGATTTTTTTTAAATAAAAGTGTCTTTATTTTGAAAAAGAATGTAAGGACGTCCAAACATTTTTGAAAAGGGGGCATAATTCTGCAAATAATTAGATCTCAGTTATGGGACCTGTCTCCATATGCTTAGATATCACATTGAACAAGGGTGTGTAGTTTCAAGTCATTCCAAAACAGCAAAATCTTAACCTCGATATTTTAAGCCCTAAAAGGGGCATAATTCTGCAAATACACAAATCACAGTTATTGGACCTGTCCCTGTATACTTAGATATGCACAGTAAACAATTATGTCGTGTTTCAAACTATTCCATCCAGTGGTTACACCGGTACCAGCTTACACACAAAATCATAAAGTTAATAATCGAAGTCCAAAAAGGGGCATAATTCTGCAAAAAAAGAAATCACAGTTATGGGAGCTGTCCCTATATGCTAAGATATTCACAGAGAGCAATTGTGTTAAGTGTCAAACCAATCCCTCCAGTGGTTTCACAGATACCAGCTTATACACAAAATTAAAACAATACTCTTAGTCCAAAAAAGGACATAATTCTGAAAATAAAATAATTCACAGTTATGGGACATGTCCCTTTATGTTTAGATATTCACAGTGAACAAGTTTGTGACGTTTCAAAATATTCTTTCCAGTGGTAACACAGACACCAGCTTGTCTTAAGTTAACATCAATATACAAGTCCATAAAGGGGCATTATTCAGCAAATTATCAAATCACAGTTATGGGATCTGACCCTTTGCTAATGACCTGACCATATTGAACTAATATGAATCGATGATATACTTTACTAAGTACTGATAACTCAAAATAGTTTAGTCGAAATCCAACAAGCAAAAAGTCTGAACAAAATTTGTTGGTGTAAAAAACGAAGTGCAAACAGATGAATAGCTATAACAAAATTATAAAGAGTTTTACTGTGTAATATAAGTTTGTTTGTTAAAACCATAGGGGGAAATTCCATTACAAGAGCCATCACAGACTGGTGATGCTCCCCGTGGGGTGTTATTTGTCACCAAGAAATACAAAGGGGAATAACTCCAAAAATATGCAATGAAGAGTTATGGCTCTTGTGCACGGCACTTCCCCTCAATAAGATTTAGACACCTATGAAGTTTCAAATTGATACCTGTTATACTGTATGTGTTATTGCCCGGACAAGAATTAAGTATGAAAAAATACTAAGGGGAATAACTCCAAAAATATGCAATGAAGAGTCATGGTTCTTGTAAACTGCACTTCCTCTTATCCATGTATTCACATATATGAAGTTTCAAATTGATATGTCTTATAAACTGTTCAAATTTGGCCCGGACAAAAGTGTGACGGACGGATGGAAGGACAGCGAAGATTAACTAACCTACATGCATGGATAATATGCATAACCATGCTTAGTAGTGATATTGTTACATTATTTTGTTAAAATATAATAAATGGTTACTGAGAATGAGCAGACATAACCATGGGTGTTAACAAGACTGTGTTCAGTAAACGCTTATAAATGCTCTGGTGCAAGCCTTGTACATTAAAACTAGCTAAGTGAACCAGACAGGGGACATAATTCTGTAGAAATATTGGTTGGTGATACATGGCATTGACAATGTAAGGTATGTTTTATGGTTAACAAGTATGTCGAGATTGGAAACAATGCCTTGATTCAGTTTGAAAGTATTTGAGTTCCAGAAACTTTTTCTAGGATTAGACTTAGTGACATTTTTTACCCGACATGACCCAAATTAAAACTTAGTTTTCATGAAAAGCTAGTTTTTGACCCAACATGACCCAGTTTTGAACCAGGCCTAGATTTCACGGAAATAAAAATTCTGACAAAGTTGCATGAATATTGGATCAAAACGGTTGCCTCTAGAGTGCAACAAAGCAAATAGTTGACAAACGAAGAGTGATCACAGAAGCTTACATTGTCAGTATATGACAGGTGAGCTAAAAACAAGACACAGTTAAATAGGGGTATAACACAAATTGACTATTGTTCAAGTGCCAAAAACAATTCTACTGAATAAACTAAAGGTCTGTGCAGCAAAATAAATGTTCAACGTTTATCATGCCACAGTGAAATCTGTGGCTTCTCTCCTTGTCATGTCATAGTGAATACTGTGGCTTCTCTCCTTATCATGTCATAGTGAAAACTGTGGTTTCTGTCCACTTTATCCATTTAAACACACAAATTAAATTCCTATGCTAACTACTAAGTTTGTATCACTGTAGATTCTTATTTTTACATCCTTTGGTGTGCTGCCATCTGTGGATACAACATGGTCCACTGAAAGTAAACAATTTATATAAGTGAATAAATAACTGAAAGTCATAATCTATTTTTAGGGAAAAAATAAAATAGAAAAAATTGCGTCTGGGATAAATACAGAATGACAAACATGAATAAACAGTCCTTGACTAATGATTCATATCTTTAAACAATGCCCTTTGACCCATATATGATATTGTTAACTGTTGGTAGGAAGCATGTACTGCAAAATCACATATTTTTGTGGGCAAAGTAAGCCTGGATTTCATACAGGCAATCTTCCTAATCAACTATCAAAAGGATGAAGTCAAAAATTTGACCTCTAGAGTGTTAACAAGTTTTCTGCGATTTGTCCTAGTAACCTAGTTTTTTACCCCAGATGACCCAGTTACAAACTTGACCTTTAATTCGTATAGAGACAAACATTATGACCAAGTTTCAAAGGATTAAGTGAAAATTGTTATATCTAGAGTGTTAACAGTCCAATTGTTGATGCTGACAACGGACAAATGGGGGCGATCACAGGACAAATGGGGGTGATCACAATAGCTTCCGTGAGCTAGCAAGAGGGCTCAAAATGCCATAGGTCGCTCACCATTTCCACATTGGTCTAGGTATCAAATTTCAATACAACCTATATTCTGACCATATTTCATTAAGATTGGATCAAAACGGCAACCTCTAGATTTCACACAAAGTTTTTCTAAGATTTGACCTAGTGACCTAGTATTTGATCCCACATGACCCAGTTTCGAACTTTGCCTAGATTTCATGCAGAACAACAGTCTGGCTAAGTTTCATGAAGATTGGATCAAAAAGGTGACCTCTGGAATGTACACAAGGTTTTTCTAAGATTTGACCTAGTGACCTAGTTTTTGACCCCCCACATGACCAATTTTCAAACTTGGCCTATATTTTACGAAGTACAACATTCTGACCAAGTTTCATGAAGATTGGATCAAAATGGTGACATCTAGAGTAAATACAAGGTTTTTCTAAGATTTGACCTGGTGACCTAGTTTTTGACCACACATGACCCAGTTTCAAACTTGGCCTAGATTTCATGCAAGCAACAGTCTGACTCAGTTCCATGAAGATTGGATCAAAACAGTGACCTCTGGAATGTACACAAGGTTTTTCTTAGATTTGACCTAGTGACCTAGTTTTTGACCCCACATGACCAAGTTTTGAACTTGGCCTAGATTTCGTAGAGAATAACGTTCTGACCAAGTGTCAGGAAGATTAAATCACAACTATTGCCTCTAGAGTGAACACGACGACGAACAGACGGAATGATGAACAAAGAGTGATCACAAAAGTCACTATGTCACAATACAAATTTCGTACCTAATACTTGCTTCTTCATATTTGCAGATCTTTCAGTGTAACCACCATTGTCAATACACTGGTTCGTTGATCTGCAAAAAGGATTGTAATGGTAAGGCCATGGTAATTTAGACATAGCAGCAGTGTAAGACTTGTCATTTGCAAAATATGTATTTCTTGATTTACAGTAATAGTCAAATGAACCAACAATCTGTGACTTGAAAGTTAATGTAGAGCAGACTATCGTATAATAGTAAATACAACATTAAAATTTTAATGTTTTAAAGCATTAAACAATGAACATAACATTTTGTTGCTGTAGTATTCACTGTGACCTATATTTCCCGAAACTTGATAAAATTAAATATTAAAAAGACCGGCAGACATTGGGACATTATAAGTCCACATCTCAAATTTGAAGGATTTTGATTGTTCCTTTATATTTGTGTAATCAATAGATTCAAAGCCCCTTGAAATAATAGAATTTACATACATGTAATGTCCATAAAACTGTACAGTACACCATGTTAATTACCTCATTTATCTATACAAGAGAAAGCAGACATCCCATTTGAGTTTAAGGTCCGGTACACCTTTGCCAACAGTGATCTTGACTGAACAATAACCTAACTTAGGATTCACTCCATTATCACAAGTATGTCCATGATTGAGGAATTGACTCACATTAGCTGGCGTAAGACGCTGTGTTTCAAAACCAAAGAAATGTAAGTGCCTGAAAAAATACACAAGCTATTTTAATTTATCATCATAAAATAAGGTGCAATAATATCCTAGCACTCTATGACTTTGCAAAAAAGGATCTCGGCAATAGAGCTTACTTCTTACTATTGTCAATGGCATTGATTTTCAGATTATGTCAGAATGAAGTCACTCGAAATGTTGTGTCGTTAACTTTGGTTGTCTCGATATTTTGTCCATACCGGACCAGTATATGATGAACTGTTAGAATGCTGCACAAAACTGTTGACAGTGGTCACCTACCACTGAACGTCATGCAGGACAACCAACCATATTGACGTTTGGAAGTTTTTTAATGAGCACCCTGTGCACTTAAAATAATGTAGAATAACCCACCGAGCATTGTTACTGTAACTACAATGACCTGCACATGACATGCATGTCTGATTGACACAAGGGCTGAAAACATGTCACACATACAGTGTAAATGCAAAATTAACATGCATATCATTTGATATGCTCTCTTTACATGTCATAAAAATTTCTGACTGTTCTGGTAAGAAATCAGCAATTAAAATTGCAATTTAAACTTTTGTTTTGAGTATACGTGGGTGAATCAAAAAGTTCGTAGAAAAATATCATAACTCACAAACCACAACTTCAATTGCATTCAAATTTTAACATAACGTGATCATAAGTATAACAAAACAATTTGTGAAATTTCAATGAATTAGTCAAAACTACAAGAGTTTTACATTGAAACGCACACATGCTGTAACAGCATACCGGAGCACGTCACCGTCATTTGATGAACGACGTCAAACTTACGCCATGTTTGTCAATACTTACGTTAACGTTTTAACTCGTTTTCGCTTCTCGAGGGGCTAATATGTAGGTATATTTGAATAACCATCGTGATAATAGTTTCAGCATTTTAAATTGTTTGTTTAATATCGTGTACGCTGTCCCGTAAGATTAATCTAAGTGTTTTGCTATATCCGCTATTATATAGCGCTGGTCCTCTTCGACGACGTTGCGTTCCAACATCACCAATATCGGGTGTATTGTCAAAAGTTGTCAACTTCTGATATCATACACGAAAGCACTAATTCCACTTATAAATCGATGTATATTTATTTCAAATTATATACCTGCACGTTTCAAACCATATATTGTCTTTGATGCCGTACGTATATTCCAGTTTCACGCATATTTTGATAGCCGCCCTTGGTTCCGTAAATTCCGGTAGACCCATTTTACGCGGTTATTTCTATATAGTGCGATTATGTAAATGTTGATTAAAACATTATTTACCGGAGTTGACGTCTGAAATTTTAACAGACTTTCTAAATTATATCGTTGAGATCCTACAATTGAGATATTTAAGAAAATTGAATAAAATATGTTTCAAATTCTCCGTGTGCTCCGGTATACGTAATGACCCTTATTTAAGATATAAATATTTTTAAAACAGTTATCATCCGGTCGCTATGCTTCTGTGTATATAAAGAAAATACCAATATATTAATTCAGCATAAATATGACGACAATAACTCTAAAAACAAAAAAGTTACGACAAAATTCTACGAACTTTTTGATTCACCCACGTATATTTCAAAGTTAATCAAGTGTTCGTTACTGAAGCAAAGCTCTATTTAGTGCTTTTCAAGGGAGGTAACCAATGCCTTCTTAGTTCTATATCTAATTGAATGGGAGGTTACTGAATGAAGGCACTTGGTAGCACTTTGCTTAGACAACATCATACATATGATATCGCTTTGTTAGGGAAAATTAAATGTTTTTACCTTCATTTGTGGAACGTAAATATCATATTTAATTGCCCAATTACGTCCAGAATCACCATCTTCAGCAAATATAAACCATATATTTGCTCCAGGTCCTTGGGTAACAATTATAGTTAAGTCATTTATAAACCATTTCTTTGAGCATGGAAATATGTGTATACCATTGACGTCTTGAATAATAATTTCAACCTGAAAAATCACAAAGAATAGCCATTTATGATCAACACAAACTGTCATCTTCATTTTTGTCACTCAACACAAACCTTTCATTATAAACATAAACAGTCATTATGGACAAGAACTGACATTTTCAATGCAAATAGTTACTTTCAATGTGCACCATTATTATCAATACAACATTGGGGAGCATATTTAAAAATACATAGGTACTCAATCCAAGACAGTAAAAATGACCTATAATTTGTAGTAAATTGAACCCTAGGTTGGGCACATGGCAAGGACAGCTGTAATATGATACATTTGTATATGCAATGGCTTTAAGATATATAACATCCACAATAGCCTTTATGCAATGGACTGTATATGTTGAATTGAACTTACTTCAGAGATAAGTGTGTGGCATGAGATTCAATATGAATCACTAAATGGTCTGTCTAAATCACAACAGTTGAACATCTAGACTTGCTCTGTTAAGACTAGCAGAGTGAGGTACTGAAATATAAAATACAATGCAGTTGTTATCACATGAATCATAGCTTTAATACTTCTATATATAGATGTACTCTTCTTTATAGTTATACTCATAGTCAGGAATATTATACTTTAAATCATCATATATTACTATGCTTACATTTAACATTTTAACACGGTTTCCCCTAGCCATGAGCGTGCTTAAAAGGGGTGCTTAAAAGGGTAAGTATCCGTGCATGACAAAACTATTTTCATTCTTTTAACACAACCTTCAGTGGCATCCCATCCGGAAGAGAACAGTCTGAGAGGGGGCAGAGACTCTGGAGTTGGCACTGAAAGGACTCTCCTGGCGAAGATTTTTTCAGTACAGTACACTTAAATTAAAATTGTCATGAACTTGAACCATTAAGAACATACCAGAACATACAAGATCATCCCTGGGCGGCACATTATACGCCCAAAACAAAAACAATGACTCAACAGCTGAACACCGAATAGCAGTGGAAAACTTCAAAGGCAAAGGAACCTGAATCAAGTGCATTACACATTGTCTAGCTCCGGTCACCCGTTTTACCGGAATCCACGTAAATTACCGGAATAGACCGGAATCCAGATAAATTACCGGAATAGGCCCGTATTTCGTTAATAAACAGTAGTTTTACATAGTTTTTGGTTTAAATCAATCTTATTTAACATAAGCAACATATATGCAAAACTAAAGTAAACTATGTTATGAAAAAAAAGTTATTGAAATTTTAAAATTGGCCGTCGTCCGTTCGTCATTACGCTATCTATGCAGAATTTACTTGACCGAAATAGACATGTATCTCGTTAATAAAACATAATTTTGTTAAGTTTCTGGTATAATTCAATCATGGATACGAAAAATAAGTTGTTTCTTAAAAAGAAATTAAAATATTTAAATGAAAACTGATTTTACATGAGTTTTAAAAACGGTCATTTTCGCTCTGACCGCGCGTATTGACAGAGAATTAACATAACCGGAATCCACTTACTATAACCGGAATAGGCCTATATTTCGTAAATAAACAGTAGAACTGTATTATTTTTGGTTTTAATCAATTGTATATACCATAAGTAACTCATATACAAAAGAAAAATTTAATAGGTTTTGTAAAAGTGATATTATACGAGTTTTATAATCGTTCGTTTTCTGCTTTGAACGCGCGATTTGACAGAGAATTAACGTAACCGGGATCCACTTTCTATAACCGGAATAGACCTATATTTCGTTAATAAACAGCAGAAATGTATTGTTTTTGATCTAAATCAATCAAATATACCATAAGTAAATCGTATTCAAAAGGAAAATTTAATATGTTGTGTTAAAGTGATATAATACGAGTTTTAAAATCGTTCGTTTTCTGCTTTGAACGCGCGATTTGAATGAGAATTAACATAACCGGAATCCACTTTCTATAACCGGAATAGACCTATATTTCGTTTATAAACAGCAGAAATGTATTGTTTTTTATCTAAATCAATCATATATACCATAAGTAATTCATATTCAAAAGGAAAATGTAATATGTTGCGTAAAAGTGATACAATACGAGTTTTAAAATCGTTCGTTTTCTGCTTTGAACGGGTGATTTGAATGAGAATTAACATAACCGGAATCCACTTACTATAACCATATGTATTGTAAGTAAACTATTTCCTAAAGGAAATATAAATATGTTGTGAAAAAAGGATTTTATATGCGATTCCAAAAAATTGCCATTTCGGGTAGCGCATTACATTTTGATCCAACCGGGATAGGATCGTTTTTTTGTTTTAAAGTCAATATTTTGTATCTTATACATTATTTTTGAATTACACGTATCAAAGGTAAGTCATTTCCGAAAGGAAACAGTAATATCTTGAGAGAAAAAGAGTTTATATGCGATTGAAAAAATGGCAATTTCGGGTAGTGCATTACAATTTGATCAAACGTGCGGACATAGGCTCGTATTTTCAAATTTTGTTGTTAAATAAATCTTTTGTATGTTAATAATTTATAAGCATTCAATCAAATGTATCATAGATAAGCTATTTCCAAACGGAAACTAAAAGAATTTAGAAGCGAATGAAAATATGCCTCCGGCGGATCAAAAAAGTATTGCACCCCGCGATTTCAATAACCTTGAAATACGAACATCATACGGCATTTAAATCCAACATTGAATAGGT
Organism: Spisula subtruncata; assembly: GCA_963678985.1. Taxonomy (NCBI): domain Eukaryota; kingdom Metazoa; phylum Mollusca; class Bivalvia; order Venerida; family Mactridae; genus Spisula; species Spisula subtruncata. Next base: position 25,634,685 of record OY787669.1, on the reverse strand, counting down.
CACTAATATTTCAACACTGATATCGTAACACTGGACAAACTTCTACAGTACGCACGTGCCACAGCAGTCCTTGTTACTAACTGTTTCACGGCGGTTCCAAAATTTTCTCGGGTGTCACAATGAAGGTGTGGTCGACCGTCAATCATGTGTGTTGGGAGAATATCTTGCAGTACAGGAACAACCACTAGGCCATGTTTATTTCATTTCTTGGTGACCAAAATTTCTTTGAGAGAAAAATGTCTACTTGTCGCCCGAAAACTTTTTTATGCAACAATAACCAACCTCGATCTTTATTTGTATACATCTACGGAATGTACTAGCGAAATGGTGAACTATTTATATTGTTAAAATGCGTGATCGTGTTGAAGATATGCAGTTGTAGAAATAACCAATCTATTTAACACCTTGTCCTTACTGTGTTTTCCGATCTAAGAGACGCGCGGCATCACTTTGTAACTTTAGATGTCGCCGACGCTGGGTACATCACAGAATGTTGTCGGCTAAATATCAGACGTTGCCGACTTACGTCGGTGGATTAAAGGAAACTGTGTGAAAAAACCACAGGTAACTGTATCATTGCCATTTGATATTTAGAGTAAAATAAAAAAAAATAACTTCCTAAATTTTATATTTTCTACATGACTCCGTAGCTCAGTGGTTATTGCGAGACACTCGTATGTATAAAATTTAATGTTTTTTAAACCACAGCATTACATACTAGATGATTAATAAGTATACTGTATTGTATTACTGTATTGTACATTAGGGAAAATAAAATGCACACTAGTGACCGGTTCGTCGATGCCCCTACATATAGACCTTGTACAAAAAATTAATGTTTCCAAAAAAAGTAAGTATTTTTATCAGTGAAACAGTTACCTGTGTGAAAAATATACATCAAAGGTAACGCAGCCGAACGTCTATATCAATTGTGTCATTTGTGATTAACATAAGGACTCCCTGATAAATGATTCAGCGACAGGGTCTGTGAATGCATTGACCAAGTGATAGAAAATACTTACGTAGGTAACAATGGCCTGTTCTATGATAATATTCAGAATCCTTGATATATGTCAGTAATTTTATTCATTAATTGATTTTTGCGGTTCAAAAACGATCATTTGGTTTAATTTTATCCAACTGTTGCACAATGATTAGTCATGCCTGGGGCTACAAGTATACAAACGACACACAAGATGTCATACAGAATATCCAATAAACAGGTCATTTATCAGTATGCTAGATGTCAAGAAATCTAGTCATAGCACCAACTCTTCATTCTCATGAATCAGTGTATAGTCAAGTCTCTGTATTACGGATGAAAAACTGTGTTTTAAGAAATATTTTAAATTTCTATTTGGAAATAAGTTATTTATCGCATATATGATCGCATATATGATCGAATTATAGCAGAAACTAAACAAAATTACCGTAAAAAACGAGATTCGGGTCTATTCCGGTTACTTCAGTACGCGCGTTCAAAGCGAGAAATGGACGATTTTAAAAAATTGCACAAAATCTTGTTTTACAAAAATATTTTGATTTCCTTTTGGAAATAACTTATTTATAGTATATATGAACGAATTATTGCAGAAACTAAGCAAAACTGCCATTTTATAGCGAGAAACCTATTTCGGTTACGTCAATGCGGGAAAATTAGCGATTTTAAAACTTGTATAAAATCATTATTCACCAAAATATTTTAATTTCCTTTTGGAAACAATATAATAATAGTATATATTATTGAATTATATCAGAAATTAAACACAATTACCAATAAATAACGTAATACAAGCCTATTCCGGTAATGTTAATTCTCATTCAATACGCGCGGTCAATGCGGGGAAATGATCGATTTTAAAACTTGTATAAAATCATTATTCACCAAAATATTTTAATTTCCTTTTAGAAACAATATAATAATAGTATATATTATTGAATTATATCAGAAATTAAACACAATTACCAATAAATAACGTGATACAAGCCTATTCCGGTTATGTTAATTCTCAGGTCAATGCGGGGAAATGATCGATTTTAAAACTTGTATAAAATCATTATTCACCACAATATTTTAATTTCCTTTTGGGAATAATATAATAATAGTATATATTATTGAATTATATCAGAAATTAAACACAATTACCAATAAAAAACTTGATACAAACCTATTCCGGTTATTTCAATTCTCATTCAATATGCGCGGTCAATGCGGGAAATGAGCGATTTTAAAACTTGTATAAAATCATTATTCAACACAATATTTTAATTTCCTTTTGGAAACAATATTATAATAGTATATATTAATGAATTATAGAAGAAATTAAACACAATTACCATTAAATAACGAGAAACGAGTCCATTCTGGACACGCTAATTCTGATCCAATATGGTAATGACATCGTAAAATGAACAAATTTTGAATCTCGAATAAAAATTTTTTTCGTGAACATATTTTATTTTAGTTTTGCATATATGTTGCTTATGTTAAATAAGATTGATTTAAACCAAAAACTATGTAAAACTACTGTTTATTAACGAAATATAGGCCTATTCCGGTAATTTATCTGGATTCCGGTCTATTCCGGTAATTTACGTGGATTCCGGTAAAACGGCTGACCCTCTAGCTCTGGTAATTGTCTCTGCCAGGTTATTTTAAAATCCTACTGCAAGTAAGGACGATACAACCTGGACAATGAATATCAGCGCAAAACTTCAAAGTCTGCCTGTAACCTTAACCTTTGACCTACGGACCTGGATTATGTGCATAACACATCGTTGCCCTGTGGGTATCATTTATGCCAAGTAATTTTAAAATCCTATCGCAAGTTAGGAAGATACACCCCGGACACAGAAGAGCCATGCAAAGTCTTCCAGTGACCTTAACCTTTGACCTACAGACCTGGATTATGTGCATAACACATCGTTGCCCTGTGGGTATCATTTCTGCCAAGTTATTTTAAAATCCTACTGTTAGTAAGGAAGACACAGAATAAGAGTGCAAAATTTCAAAGCCCCCCTGTGACCTTGACCTTTCACCAAGGGACCTGGGTCATTTGCATGACACATTGTCTCCATGTGGTAATCATTGGTGCCAATTTATTTTAAAATCCTATATCAAGTGAGGAAGATACAGTCCCGACATGGAATTTGCTAACATTAATGGACGATGGAGACCCGAACATTATACGACCCCTTCGGGCTAATAAAAATGACTAAAATATATCAGTAACTGAACAACTTATTGAATTAGATCTAATAAGAAAATTGATTAATTATTAATAAATTTATTCATTTGATATTGTAAGAGAGTTATAAGACTAATATTAGATTTAAAAAAAACAAGAGGGCCATGATGGCCCTATAATTGGTCACATGATTATAAGTGAAGCCCTGCATAGTTTTCACCAAACGGAATAATTTGGGAACAATCTTGGTAGGGGACCACTAGATTAAGCTAAATACTAAATATCAAAGCTCTAGGCATTGTAGTTTTAGACAAGAAGATTTTTTTATTTTTAAGTCTATGTAAATCGGTGACCCCCAGGGCGGGGCCAATTTTGACCCCAGAGGCAAAATTTGAGCAATCTTGGTAGGGGACCACTAGATGATGCTAAAATTTAAATACCAAATATCAAAGCTCTAGGCGTTGCACTTTTAGACAAGAAGATTTTTGTATGTTTTCCCTATATAAGTCTATGTAAAGCGGTGACCCCCGGGGCAGGCCAGTTTTGACCCCAGGGGCATAATTTGGGCAATCTTGGTGACCACTAGATGATGCTACATACCAAATACAGAAGCACTAGGCATTGTAGTTTTAAACAAGAAGATTTTTATATGTTTTCCCTATATAAGTCTATGTAAAATGATGACAACGGGGCGGGGCCAATTTTGACTCCAGGGCCATAATTTGAGCAATTACTTAATCCCCTAATGCCACCTACAATCTGGCAAAATTCCTCAAAATTGGCCAAACAGTTTGAGAGGAGATGTTGTTTGAAAGTGTGGACGTACAGACGGACGACGGAAGGTGAGTGATCACAGTAACTCACCTTGAGTGAGCTAACAAAAAAACTATTTCGGAAAGTTGTTACACACTCAAACCAGATGGAAACTAAAAGTCAATAATTATATTTAAGTATCCAAATTCAACAAACACATAATATAACACTTTAATAACTATTTAATAACATTTTTTTAGGGTACCTGCATACAGTAGCACATTATTGATAATCAGTAGCTTTAGGGGCCTATTGTTAATTACATTGACAAGTTACTGGTGTTTTATGACCCTAGATAATCACTGATAGTGATCTCATGCTGGCACAATGTTGGTAACATACTGTTCCATCTATAAAGTACTGGACCAGAAATTTAGGTAAAATTCTAGGTCTTGGACTAATTGCTAATTGTGATATTTTCAATAATCATATCTATACAAGACTCTAAAATATTAGTCCAATCAATCAATATGGAACTCCTCCCATAATTCACAGAACCATGCTGTCAGAGATAATAAGCCCCTCCCATTGGTTAACTAGTGTCACTACGTGGAATTATCTTCACAGGTTTTAATTAACTCCTCCCTATTAGGTCATATTGCATAATCCTAGCTCAAATCCTTACAGGGATCTATGTTTTTATGAGAAATTGAAAAGTATTGTTGCAAAACTACAGGGGGGGGGGCAGAAAATGGATAATAAAACTCCTTGACTTGAAAGAAAAATATATTGGTATATTTTTAATTATTGGTTTTGGGGACAGTAGCTGCATAATAAGGGGTCATATTGTGATGACAGCTGTCTATGTTTTTACAAGGAATTGATTATGAACTTACTGAAGCTGCAGGAGGCAGGATATAGAGTATTAAACTGCCTAGACTTGAAAGTGGTTGTATATTGGATCATCACTAATTAGATTTTTGTAACAGTAGCTGTATGCAATAAATGATTTGTATTGTATTCAATTTAATTGTATAATTAGGGGCCATGTAGAGAAATTACAAACTTGGACCAAAAAAGGGGATTTTAATTTGAAGTAAATAAAATAGGTTTAAGTAAAATAAAAATAGATATTATAAAAATAACTTTTTACACTGGTGCATACTTATAATCTGAGAAATACATTCTACTTAATAAAGGGCGAGATAAGAAATAATGTATTGGAACTTAAGTGTATAGAGCTATATTCTAACAGTCATTTAAATTGATTTAATGTCAAAATAATTGCATGCATTGTTTTTAGTATGATACTGGAAGTTGACTGTACCATTTTTATAAGTAAACAGTATATTGTAAGTAAAAAAACATTCCATGATGAAATAGTACAAGCCTTTAATAATTTCTTAACAAAATAAAGGGAAATTTTAGTTATGAATTGCTATTCACCAATTAATTAAAGTCAATATTGAATTTCCTCTAAAATTCAGTTTTAAAAAAATATATTGCTAGAATATCACAATTTTAAGAAAAATCGCGCTTGTCTTTCACAAATCAGAAAGGCTAGGGCTAGTCTGGTTCCCTGTCCTAAATCTTACAGTGGTTTAGGTCAGGCAGCAACCAATAATCGATAACTCCAATGGTCAAATAAAAATGGCGGGTGTACGTTAGTTTATATAGGCAATTTTAGAATATCACCCTGAAGTGTATGTTATGTATGTGTCATTTTGATGAAACTTTGCATAGTAATGCAAAAAATAATGGTCTTTGCAATGATAGAAGTTTATTCGCTACAATAGCACTAATATCTACAAAATAAAGTTTATAAAATGATTAAAATATTTTTGTAGCAAGGTTTTAATAGTCCATCAATTTGTAAGTTTTCAAGTGTCCAAATTAGCACAATTGGTAGAGCCACTGACTTGTAATCACGAGATCCCTGGTTCGATCCCTGTATAGGCCAGTTATTGTTTTCCTTTTTTTAATATTTTGCTTAATTTGTGTAATACAAAAACTTTATTTTCTCATCATGTTCCTTATTCAAGTATAAAATAATAGAGAATTACTTTACATATAAAAAAAAATAATAAATCATAATGACAATACTGGTATCAAACCTCCAACATCCTAGTTACTGATTTGACGCTTTACCAACTGAGCTAACCGGGCATTTGATATCAGGGGCGATTTATATGCACTATATACACGCTGGTACAGAAATTTTCTTAATTTACTTAGCGTTTTTTGTACATATCAGATGTGTCATTTTAATGAAACATGTTTTATTGAAATGAACATACATTTTCCCATTAATATACAAAATCTCATCGAAATGACACATACATAACACACACTTTTTGGGGATATTCTAAAATTCTCCATAGAAGCTAATGTTAAACCGCCATCTTGTTTTACACATGTAAGCGACCATATTTGTTAGATTGCGCCGGACCTATACTGTAATGTAATGAAATATTTAGGTACCGGGAACCAGACTAGGCTAGGGCCTCTTCACAATTTTGGGAAAAAGCCCTGCCAGAGAAAAAGTATATAAAATTTTCAATAACAATTGCTGAAAGATTATAAGGCAACAATTTACTTTTATTTTTATTGTTTAAAACCACAGGTAGCTGTGTCATTGATGTCGAAAATATTTATTTTTTTAAATGTCCATTTTTAAGAAATTAACAAACCGGTCACTTTGATGTATTTTGTTTTTCATAAAAAAGGCCTTACATAAATGTATATCAATCATCTTTGAAAGGCTGTGGGCTTACACAAACAATTTTATGCGACAAATGTCACTTCTGTTCATACCGGTATTATAAAATCTATTTTAGTGGGAATTATATCCACCCTGTAAAATACAGGATGGGGATTTTGCCACCCAGTAAAATTTACAATGGCCCAATGAGCAGTGGGTATTATGTCCATTCATGATTGGGGATTTTGCCCTACAATTTTTACCTACCGGTATTTGATCAATTAGCTAGGAAATGAAGGGTCTTTTGTATCGTATATAGCAGTGACCAGTGAAAGCAAAGAGTAAGTAACTCGCATGCTATCTCACAAATGCAAATTTTACTTAATGTGCCTGATATGAGCATTTGGCATGCAAGTAGTTTTATCAACGCTTTCTATGAATCAATGTAATTAGTTTATCATCATCGGAAAATATCGATTGTCAATTCTTGTTTTTGATACCTTGAAATTCTGGCTACTTTTAAATTAGAACAAATATACCTATATATAAAGGAATACATTTTACAAATTTTGAAAAAGGTTTGTTTTAGTCTCTATCAAATTCAATGATATAGTTACCTAAGGTTAAAACAAGTACACGCAAAATATATATAATTTTTATATGTACATCTAAATTGCACCATGCAGTCAATTGAAATCCTGTCCTTCAACCCTGTGGAAAAGCAGGGATTTGATTTGTGCTTTTGACCTTAATCAGAGAAATATTATATTATTTATAGTCCCTGCTATATTTGGCAGACAACTTTTTAGCCCAACTCCCTACCGGTATTTAAAGCGGGGACATCTGATCATACAGGTAAAAACGCTAGAATATCCCCCACCTTTCCTCGGGGTGTGGGTTAATTGTCTGGGCTTTATATTTGAAGTGACAGTGATCGCAAATCACACACTAAACTTGAAGGTTCTCATCTGGCTTTAGCTTGGCAAATTCAACACTACCCTGACCTTCTTAAAGGACTAAACTCCATTTCGATGATAAAACATGTTTTATAGACATTTTGATCATAAAACTATACGAAATACATAAAGTATACTTGCAAATTACATTACGATCAACGGCGCTATTGATGAAAACTGTCAAACATGTTTTACTGTCTGTTACGGCTTTTCTAGGCTTTATAAATTATACACTCCCAATGTTAAATAATTATTTTGTCACTTACAGCGTTAGTTACGCAATAGATTTAAGGGGTTGAAAAGGTAATAAACCAAGGAGGTTAGGTTATCGATTATTTTTCTTCTAGATGAATACGTCCAGATTCTTATATAATTATTTTTAAATTTGCAATTTACCAACTGGAGTTGAGTCCCTTTAATTAGCATAATTTATTCATCAGGTAATATGTTGACTCACCAATTGTATGTTTTCATAATTGCCGAGTATCACGATGATGCTCGAAATGAATTATAAACACAAATCTGAAGTACTGATGTTGCACAATTTTCCTGCAAGCGGAAAGTGATATATTCAAACTTCAAAGCAAGAACCTTGTATATCTATAATCAATTATATTCACACATGTATGAAGATCAGGTTCAGCAGCTATAACCATGAACAACTATAATTCATTTAAGATCTACTGCAATTATTAGACACACATGCTGTCACCTGCAAGTAAGTAAGTTGAGACTTTATTTAATGAGGCTACACATTTGGTTACCCAATCTTAAGATGGCAAGTTCTGATTCTGATTCTAATTTAAAGTTCAAGCACAGTGAAAAGTTTAAGCATAAAGTTGTTTGACTACCACAATTATTATGCACCAGTCTCTTGCATCCAGTGCCCCCACCTTCTTCTCCCAATACTGAACATGTCCCTCTCTGGATATGGTCATACAAAATATGTTGAAATTGATGGTAAGAATTTGAAGAAATGGGCCTGGATTTTACTTTTGTATTATCAAAATCCTGCCCTTCCACAGCTCTGCGGGGGACAGCTGATGGTAAAACCTCCGGTATTTCCCAGCCCCCTGACAAATCCCCAGGGTATAAGTTTGTAAAAGTATCCTATGGTAAGTTAGGGAGCAATACAAATCCTGTGCCTACAAGGGATTGAACCCGGGACCTCTAGCACTGTAGGCCGACACTCAACCTGAGTCCTCATCGCTAATGAGTTTTAAAAAATCAACAGCAAGCCGCCAGTTGGAAGTGGCCGATATGGCTTCAATCAAATTACATCGAACATCCACTCGACTTTAAATAGGGTCTATGTGGACATAAAAATCAGAAATTGTAAAAAAACAACTAGTGATGTCTAATCCCCGTCAATGCACAGGAAGCTGGAAAGTAAACTGGTAAAAACACATCCCTCTCCCAAAAGAAATTAGACATTCTGAACTTCATAAATATTCGGTCTAGAAGGTCCACCTACATAATACATTAAATTGCAGGCATAGAAGTATAGATAGGGCCTACTAAAAACAGAAAAAAAACTTACCCCTGCTCAGCCTCGATTTTGACTTCTCAATCTCATCCAGCACCTTTTCGAATCAAGTGCATTTCTCCTCTCCATATTTAGCGAACTAAGTATAAAATTTGTAACCATGTTACCAGTACCTATTTCACAAAAAGGCCACGCATTTATCGCTAAATTATCGCTAGATCCTTTTGTGCAGATTAAGATTTCAATCTACCGATATATGCTGGACGAGTCCACACTCCACAGTATTACAGCGTACTGTATATATCAGGATACAAAACAAAGTTTAAATTTTTTAATAATAGATGTTTAATCCATTTTTTACCTAAAATAATAATAATAATATGCGTGAAATGTTTATTTTATTGTTATATATATGTATACGTAAATTAAAATCGATTATGTATTAGATTTTCTACTAGCACATTGACATAATATCCTGATTGCCCGTGTAGTAAAATGGAAGAGTCCAAGATTTTAATTGGTTAACTGATTACACACGGTCGCTGTACATAACCTTACGCCACGGGGTGGCGAAATTTCACTCGGTAGATAATTAGTTAGATGGTCATCAAATATGTAATATATACATCGGAGATTACACAACTAGTTCCTGGACAGAAAATAAGACGTTTGAATGAGAATGCTTACACACGAGGACTTTTGTTGGTAAGTTTTTTTTCTTTTCACTGAGTAACGTTACTAGTAGATTTATAAAATATTGTGTAGAATTATTATCTTTGAACTAGACACGCTTGCTGGCCTGCCTTCGTATGGTATTCTCCAACGGAGAATAATTTGTTCAACTAGATTTCTAATTAGAATCTATATATGTAGATATGTATACTATACAGGGGCGTATCCAGAATTTTTTCAGAGGGGGGGGGGGGCTCAACTTGGGGAGGGTTCCGGGAGGGGTGTCCCCTCCCGTGGTCGATTTTTTTTCAAAGGGTCCACTGAATTGGTGCAATTTCCTGCCATCTAATCATCATCATACTTGACAAATGAACATGCAATACTTAAAACATTATAAACTACAAATTTATTGAAAATGATTAAATGCATGAACTTTAAATGTATGAAACTCAAGAAGTTAGAATTTGGTCACATTTTCATAAAACTAAAGTTCAACTAGATAGTTTTAAGGATATGGACCTAAAACAGGCCCGGTTCCAGAAATTTCTGAGTGGGGGGCACGAGGTATGTACGGGATTCCGGGGGGAGGGGGGGGGCAATTGCTTAATATGTGTGTGTGAAAATGCACAGGAAGGGATACATTTGTAGATGTGGTGGAATCCATAGTACTTTTTATGTTATAAGCGTCAACATGTACAGTGTGTATGTTCGTGCATATTAGTAAGTGTTCACATACAGTATTTGTATACACCAGCTTTCATCCTTTTGGCCATTGGAATATTATAACATTAGTAGGGGGTCTGGGGGCATACTCCCCCGGGAATTTTTTCAAAGCAATGGATGAATCTAGTGCATTCTAAGCCTATCTGGGAGCCCTGAAATACCTTTTTTTCTTCATTCTGAGTGTTAACCTTAATGGTTTAGTTATGATTATTTAACAGTCAAAAGGTAATATAATGAGCTGGGGCAAAAATTATCTTGTAATTGCTTTCTGTGATGCAGCAGCTACGTATAAATATATACATGTATATTAAAAATATTCTGCGAGCGTAGCGCACACGAAAAATGCCCATCTTACAAATACTTTTTCATCTAGAACATAAAAAAGATACCCATGGATATTATTTTAGAGATGTCTGTTCAATACCTGTTTAACTATTTATTCAAAGTTTTAAAAAAGAAATCTCAGCCAACTGGGGGGGCATGGGCCCTCGTGCCCACTGCCTTGAACCGTGCCTGTAAATATAGGGTTGTACCCTCTTGTTAAGGAAAATCTATTGATCTACCCTTATCCTTGTCAGTCTGTTTTTTTTGCAAACAGAATTTTTTAAAAATCTGCGAACAGACTTCAACAACTCTGTCTTCAGGAGAGGGCTTAACTTTGGAAGGGTTCCTGCCGGGAGGGATCCCGTGGTCAAAAATTTTCAAACTGACAAATTGAATTGGTGCGATATACTGCTATGTAATCACGATTGTGCATGCAATACAAAACTGAATAACCTCAAAGTTATTGACAGTGTTTCAACGTTCAAATTTGACAATGTGCGGTGGGTTTTTTAGCGATCGAGATCCAATTCTCTGTCACTCTCACACGGTCTGTGACAATTTGTCACAGAAAAATTATTTTTGTTGTCACAGAAATATTATTTAGAGCCATGTATTTTGTTAATAAACACACAGATATGTATTGTATATATTATGGTTAATGTCTATGATAAAAAGAATAAATGTGTTAATAAAAAATCAGGGATGTCAAATTTCTGCATTTTTTAGATTAGTCATTAATTGCAAATTTTATAAATTTAAAAAATCGCCATCAATTAGAGTAAACCACATATTTTTTACAGTAGAAATTATATATCACAAAATTCAGAGTGTCTTAATCTCATTACTTTCAGTAACAGACAGAAAAAAGCGGGGATGTCAATAATTTGTGTACATATATTTTGAAATATAAATTATTATGCCTGTGGCTAACTGTTTCAGGGAATTTCATTAGTTTGATGTTTCTCCTTTATCCAATCAGATAGTGTGATTTATCACCAGCAATCAATGAAGCATGTAGTTTATCTAGACTAGTATATCCTGACAGAGGTTTATGCCTGGGGGCTATCACACTGATCATAGCAGTTTATTGTGGGGCTAGTGAACAGGAAATGTACCTATTATAGTGGATAAGTTTAAAATTTTAAGGGGCTCATTTTTTATGAAATCGTATCTGGTCAGCCAGCTGGGGGGGGGGCTCAAGCCCCCTAGCCCCCCACCTAAATACACCCCTGACTATATACCTATTAACTGGAGGAATTTGACTTTCTGGAACTTGTAGATTAATTCTAATTAAAATCACAGACATGTACTCTTATGATGCGTTATGTGGGTGTTAATCAATGAAAGTAAATCATATAATTTGAAGAGTGTGATTGAACTTTTGGAGGGCAGTGTATTTACATTGATAATCGAGAATAAGTGTACTATTAAACTTGTACTTAAGTAATGACTTTCAAATGACATTTTAACTGATATTTTTCAGGAGCTTCTGGGGGCCTTGCCCCCGGGACCCCCTACCAGGGCTTTACCCGGGACCCACCAGGGGCCATTTGGCCCCATGGACCCCAGCTATTTTCTAACACCCCCCCCCCAACAGGAAATCCTGGAACCGCCCATGCACATTTGAAATCTACATCACAAGGCGCTTCTTATGAGTCTATTTTCATGAAAATCGGAGCTTGCCATGTTGACCAAACTAAAGTTGAAAAAGCGTGTTTTACCATAATTATGATAATATTTAAAAATTGTATACTTTTTATTTAATGAAAAGAGGAAACTTTATAATCGATAAAATACAGCCACTTCAATGTTTATTTTTATGCATTTCTAGTTCTAGTGTGTACACATGTTATACTGTTGCATATATATTTTATCAATATTTCACTAAATACAATTTTTACTAAATCTATTAACATTTGGAAATAAAACAATAAATTAATACATTTATCTTAATATTTTAATAAAACCCCAAAAATATGACACAAATTTTTATAGTGTGTAGTTTACAGTAGCACATTAAATTACTGATATTTTGTAGATATGGCTACCTCCTGTTAATTATATTGTGTTTATGACCCTAGATAAACACTGATAATGATCTCCTGCTGTTCCCCTATGAAGTTCTGGTCCAGAAATATAGAAGGGAAAATTTAGGGATTTAATAGTAATGCCACATGAAATTGCTTACTGTAATAATTATCACTAGTCTTGGTCAAAACTCATTAATATATCTAATTCTGTGGTTTAAAATCATAATAATTATGTTTGATTGACATATCCTTTATTCGAATAAATGTATTTGATGTATCTAAAATAATGTATTAAATTTAACTAAACACACTTGAGTTATTATGTGTTTAAAAATGAAGAGAACAAGACAATATGTGAATGTGTAATGTCTGTCCCCTATAAATGAAACCTCTAAAGGTCCCCAATTTTCAGAATCATATTTATAAATGATGAAAGTTTGTTTCCATGATAAAATTATTGATTTGATTTGTATAACTTTGATACCAGTCCTGGTATTCTATTATTTCTCATAGGGGTGTCCATCGGTCCTATAATTTGTGAAAGACAACAGTCTTTTCAAAATTCTTAAGAAAATGGGGTAACAGAAACTGGATTTACATGATGATAAATCTAAACAAATAGCCTATTTGATTGATGTTTGTGATATTTTTTAAAAACTACTTAGTACACAGAGCATAATTAAGAAGGTTCAATTATGAAACAAACAAGACTCTTTAAAAAATATCTCCTATAGATTTAATGTCCGTTCCTTTACCTGACTAGCCATATAACATATGCTAAATTTCACAAAAACTGAGGGAAAGACTTTTTTAAACTATGCAAATCATAAAATAGAATCATGTACCTTGAGATTGAGAATCATGTACCTTGATTACTACAAAATTTTTATTGCATAAATCTTTACCCTTGATGCTTAGTTTAACACAATTTGCTCATTTACTGTGCACCAGACATTATCAACTCTCCCTCCTGGTGGAATAGACTTAGGTCCAGTTCCAAGACCCAGGAATTTATAGGTAGGATTGTGTCTTGTTTATGAGACTGTACAGTGATAATTTATGTTTCAAATAATCTTTCAGGTCTACCGACACCAGAACTTGTAGGTAGCTGAGGTACATTAAAATGTTAGTAATAGAAGAGATGGATGCTGGTGATAATGCTATTGTGCATATTGAACTACAGGTAACTTGTTGTTTGTTTCATGTATTTTCAGTCTTCAGACTACTAACCTTTTTTAAGATATTTCCTAGACTAGTATCTGGTACGACATCTAGTGACCTTTCAATCTTAAGAAAAGGCTAAAATGATGTGTAGTAGATGCAAGTGCTTCATACTATATAATACACATTATTCTATGTGCTATAAACATTCATTTATGATTGACCTACAAGTCATAGTCATAGCATTGACCATGTTGACTATATAAATCTTGAAAGACTATATAAATCTTGAAAATATAACACTTTATCTTAACCTTCAATCTTTTGGGCATAGCAGTAACCTATATTGCCAGGCTTTTGCTTGGGTCACAAATCCAATATGTCATGTTGCTGCTCAATGTTCAGCCACATCTGGGAATTATAGAGCTTGGGGCCTTTGCCTGCCTGTTGATAGACTTCCTGATAGCTTAGGCCTCAGTCTGGTGCAATTCACTTTTCTGTCAGACCACCTGCCAGATGATTTGTTATCATCAGGGTACGTTTTTGTCTTGGTAAGTTGCCGCGTGTCTTTTGTATGACATATTTTGATTGGTCGATAGTTTGTAAGCCAATCCTAAAGCAGGAAATATTTTTCTTATTCTAGTTTGCATTCTTCTACTCCTGTTCTGAAGAGTCTCGATAATTTTTCGAGGGAAAATGTGGATAAAATTAATTGAATTATCCGTAAATCAGACCTTCTTTAGCTCACCTGTCACATAGTGACAAGGTGAGCATTTGTGATCACTCTTCGTCGGTCGTCTGTCCGTCATCAATGGCTTGTGTCACTCTAGAGGCAACAGTTTTGATTCAATCTTCATAAAACTTGATCAGAATGTTGTTCGACATAAAATCTAGGCCTAGTTCGAATGTTGTTCGACATAAAATCTAGGCCTAGTTCGAAACTAGGTAATGTGGGCTCAAAACTAGGCCACTAGGTCAAATCTTAGATAAACCTTGTGTACACTCCCAGAGGTCATCGTTTTCATCCAATCTTCATGAAACTTGGTCAGGATTTTGTTCTCCATGAGATCAAGGCCAAGTTCAAAACTGGGTCATGAGGGGTCAAAAACTAGGTCAATAGGTCAAATCTTAGAAAAACCTTGTGTACACTCCAGAGGTTATAGTTTGATCCAATATTCATGATACTTGGTCAGAATGTTGTTCTCCATAAAATCTTAGAAAAACCTTGTGTACAGAGTACATTCCAGAGGTCGCCGTTTTTATACAATCTTAATGAAATATGGTCAGAATGTAAGTTTTATTGATACCAATGTGCAACAGGTGAGTGACTTTGGGCCCTCTTGTTTTAACAAAAGGGGAAGGGGTCTTTTCTTTAATTTAGGTAAAAATAACAGATAATTTTGCAAAAGGGAAGGAAAAATCTGATTTCAAGATGAAAGTGCTAATGGAAACATGGAAATCCATGTTTCACTGTGTGTAAGATGCATTGAAGGGAAATTGGAAATATAAAATTTGCTCTTTGTTGTTTTAGCAGGGGAAAATCTGTCTGACAGATTTCCTGAGGGTCTGACAGTTTCTCCAATGCGATGTTCGGCAACTGTTTGGAAGTCTGACCAACCAAATTGCTTCTGTTCAATAACTCAAGAACACTTTGCCCTAGGATGGAGGTTGGACAACCACAGTAGATAACCGCTCTTGATTTTGACGTCAGTAGGTCAAAGACAAATATTGATATTCTATTTTATTGCAGGTTTTCTGAGATCGGACCACATTTGATCATACTACCCAATGGTATACTTCAGGTGCTTAGCAATAAACTGAACCAATGATGCTTCAGAGAAGATTTTATAGAAACCATTGAATCAGCCAACAATCCTATCATATTGTGCAGGTAAAAAGTGGTTATTTCATCAATTTAAAGAAAGAGCTATAGCTAGTTTGCGAAAGAAAAAAATGTGTTTTTAGCTCACCTGACCACAAAGTGGTCATGGTGAGGTTTTGTCATACCGAGATGTCCGTCGTCCGTTGTCCGTCAACAATTTCTTTAAACGACTTCTCCTCCTAAACCGCTAAGCCAAAGTTGATAAAACTTAACAGGAATCTTCCTCTGGTGGACCTCTACCAAAGTTGTTAAACGATTTTTGGTCCGTCGCATAACTAGGTCACACTGGTTAAAAATAGATTTTCAAAAAGGAAACTTCAAAATTTTACAAAGACTTAATCTAGTGGCCCCCTACCAAGATTGTTCAAATAATGCCCATGGGGTCAAAATTGGCCCCGCCCCTGGGGTCACTGTTTTACATAGACTTATATAGGGAAAACCTTTAAAAATCTTCTTATCTAAATCTACACTGCCTAGAGTTTTGATAATTGGTATGTAGCATCATCTTGTGGTTTTCTACCAAGATGTTCAAATTATTCCCTTGGGTGAAAATGTGCAGGGGTTCATGTATAATCAGGTGAGCGATATTGGGCCATCCTGGCCCTCTTGTTTAAACATTTCTCTGTAATTACTAAACCTACATGTATCAAATGTTGCACAAATAAATGAAATATATCTACCTAATACACACTGAAATTTCAGCAACATCAGAATTCAGTTAAACCGTCCATGTACACATGTAATTTCAATACATAATAAAGAATAAATGTCTTGTAATAGGTGACTTAAATTATGGAATTCGGAATGGGAGTAGGTAGGAAGTTATTGTAGTTGTGTGTAATGTTTTACCAAAATCTGATGAATAGATTTTCAGAAATGTTACAAAAACATTATTTTTTGTATCGAAAACTAGCTATACTGTTTCACTTTCTCGGACCATCTATCTTAAAATTTGCACAAATACTGTATCCACCTTAGTAACGAATAAGTCCGGCAGCAGAACTTGAAATATCAACCAAACCTTGCAAAATCTGGCATAGAAAATGTTTTTGCTGATTCTTATTGAGTATACCTTGGAGGTCCTGAAACCGATTGATACGTGTTTGATATCTTTGGGAACTCCCTAGAAAAAAGATGGCGTCCAAGATGGCCGCCAATAGTTGTTTTCAATATATATTTAACCATTATTGGTCTCAAATAGTTTCAATATTAAAACATCATATATTTAAATCATAATTTTATCTAATCACTCATTAGTAGTCTTTGATAAGTTTAATCTTGTCATCAGTATTCATAGAAATATGTCAAAAGGGAGGTAATCTGATCTAAATGAGTTAAATGTAATACATACAGAATACTTTCAATTGTTTATGGTAAGGAAGCATGTTTATATAAATGGTTATTTGTTTAAATGTCCAATTATACATCTTGATATTCTTTCTAAATATTGAAACATGATGATTAGACAATTTAAGTGAAAACGGGTGATCTAAGGGAGATAATAAACCATCATATGAAAAAGTAGCATGGCTGCATGAGTGACATTATTTTGAACGCAATAAATTATTCTTATTCAGTTGGTCCAATTATGCTAATTAGTGACTAGAGGCAGTGTGTAGAGACTTGAAAACACCTGTATATATATCAAAACCATACAATGAGTACAGCTATCACAATATAATTGCACACTCTTGACTCCATGTATCTAGTGCTGTAATAATTATTATTATCCTATCCAATACAGAAATCACATTTTGTTCCCAAATAGTTATTAAAGCATTTAACACTTGAACATACAAGGGCATTAGCCATAGCCTATCAGTTTATTTTATTGTTTCATATATCAAAAATATATATTCTGGTGCCTGTTTTGCTGAAGTTTTTGTTACATAAAGGTTCATAAGAAATCCAAATATTGAACTTAAATTTTACGGGACACCATTATTGTATTTTACGTGACAAATTAGATCTAAGATAATGCTGACCAAACGGTAGACATATGTCCGATACGTCAATGATTGACAATTTCTGTTGAGCAATATCAATTTCATTCCTTTACTTTATATCACATTTATCCCTGGCATTACGTCTTTTTTTAAAACGTCACGCAAATATATACAGCCACGTAATACGTTTTGTAGCCTGTGAGTGCATTTTCTTAGCTATTGTCAATTTCAGATTACTGTGTAAATTTTCATACAGTTAATTCAAATGACGTCAGAACAAGGATAAATGATCAGTCCTCAATAGATAAAAAAGTATGCCATTTTTGGGCGTCACGTTAGAATACAACATGAATTGCCCGGTTTAGACATGGAATAGACTGAATTATAAATGATTTGGACGTGTTTTACTGTACAATGTATGTGCTAATTGATACTTAAAGTTGTGGACATCCTGGTTAAAATTGAAGCATTATCGCAAGTTTTTGCACAGTTATCACATCCGCAAAAAATTGTCACGTAAATTACCTCTTGTCTATTATAAGACACATTTCAAAACGCACTAACTCGTCAGTCTGTGCCACTCTTGTCCAGCATTTAGTGCATTCCTTGACGTATATGTATGCAAATTAACAGCAGCATTTAGAGTTTAAATCAATTTAATGTTTGTAGGCAAGATCTAAATAAGGTGTTTTGTGCTTCTGCCAGCATATGTTGAGTATGATAGCCTATTTTTTAAAACATACATTATATCTAATGTGTGTACAATGTAGTCAAAATTATAGTCTGCATGATAGCAACCAATTAATGGTACTTTCATACACAAATTTAGTGATTGGAGGGTGTAATGTAGCTATGACAGGGAATTGGCAAACATTTTGAGAATGTGTGTACCTATTCATCAACATACAGAAGAAGCAATTTTTGACAAAAGTATGCATCTTTTCCGAAGTAAAACGATTAGCAAGTTTATAATGTGCAATTTTATGAAAGAAATGACGCATATTTTAGGTGTTTATTCACTTGGTTACATGTTATACGTTTTTAATTTGGCAACATATAAAGGTTATGTAGATTACTTAAACTTTAATTCGAAAGTATCATATTTATACCAAATTTTTATAAAAGGGGTAATTAAAGACTGTTATTTATTTAATAAAATAATGTTTTTAATACCAGATTGCGTTTGATTTTGGTTGATTATTATATATAAATGTATATCATTTTGCTAACATATTCCTAGTAACGTAAATTACAAATTCTCCTGAAAGATACCAGACACGTACACGTACCAATCAGTTTCTTGACCTCCAAGGTGTCCTCTACAAGATTCATCAATAAAATTTTCTATGCCATGTTTTGCAAGGTTCATCTTCCCTGCTGCCAGACTAAACACATTTGTAAATAGCACACAGATTAAACGAGAGAGGATTCAAATATAAAAAAGTAAAATGCAAAAAAGTCATGAAAATATGACAAAAGTATATGGTTGTTCCTAATGTAGCCTTCAAAGACTTTACTTTCTTATTATAATGTCTCTAAAAGGTAAAAACTGTTAACTGCAAGAATTGCTGGTTCTTGTTTTGAGGTGTTAATGTGGTAGTGTGTGTAAGATTCGATTGCTGACAAAGCTGAATCATGTATAAGCAGCTATCTTTATGTTCACCCTGTAAGCTAACGGTTCAAGGTCCGATCGAGCCCCAATCGAGCTGCATATTTTTATGCCCCTGTATCGATAGATCGGGAGGCATATAGTAATTCACCTGTCCGTCCGTCCGTCTGTCCGCACACACGTAGGCTACCTTAGGTGGTCGGAGGTGTGGCCTAACACAATAGAAATCTATTCAATTCATTCCGTGACCACTTAATTCTTTTGTCCTTTAAGTGGTCGTTCCTTTGATCTTAAACAATGGAATGACCACCTAAGGTAGCGATCGTGGGGGCGTCCGTTCGTCCGTCCGGCCAGGTTAACCCAAATTGACCGTTTCTTCTAGCATTAAAATGGCTTGCTACAAAG
Source organism: Spisula subtruncata (assembly GCA_963678985.1). Taxonomy (NCBI): domain Eukaryota; kingdom Metazoa; phylum Mollusca; class Bivalvia; order Venerida; family Mactridae; genus Spisula; species Spisula subtruncata. The sequence goes on along the minus strand of OY787669.1, from coordinate 25,614,849 downwards.
TTTTCAAACTTGCATGGATGTTGTATATGACCACTCTCCACGCGCCTGTATCACCTGACTCCATTTTGACCTTCACCTTGACCTAATTTTGGACTTAGACTTATTGAAAGGTAAAATTCTTGGTTAACCCAAATTGACCGTTTCTTCTAGCATTAAAATGGCTTGTTACAAAGCTTTCATACTTGCATGGATGTTGTATATGACCACTCTCCACACGCCTGTATCACCCGACTCCATTTTGACCTTCACCTTGACCTAATTTTGGACTTAGACTTATCTCCCCTTTAGTATTTTTACAATAAAATTTTGTCTGGAGCGTATCTTCAAAAGTATTTAACGTATTGACTTGAAACTTGAAATATAAATAGATGGCAACTTGGAGAAGTGCATTGACAAAGAACCATAACTCTGTCTGTCTTAAATTTTGAATTATCTCCCCTTTAGTGTTTTTTTATAGTCAAATTTTGCTCTGAGTATATCTTCAAAACTATTAAACATATTGACTTGAAACTTGGAATATAAATAGATGGCAACTTGGAGAAGTGCAATGACCAAGAACCATAACTCTGTCTTAAATTTTGAATTATCTCCCCTTAAGTATTTTCAGAATCAAATTTTGACAGGAGCGTATCTTCAAAACTATTTAACGTATTGACTTGAAACTTGAAATATAAATAGATGGCAACTTTGAGAAGTGCATTGACAAAGAACCATAACTCTGTCTGTCTTAAATTTTGAATTATCTCCCCTTTAGTGTTTTTTTATAGTCAAATTTTGCTCTTAGTATATCTTCAAAACTATTAAACATATTGACTTGAAACTTGGAATATAAATAGATGGCAACTTGGAGAAGTGCAATGACCAAGAACCATAACTCTGTCTGTCTTAAATTTTGAATTATCTCCCCTTAAGTATTTTCAGAATCAAATTTTGACAGGAGCGTATCTTCAAAACTATTTAACGTATTGACTTGAAACTTGAAATATAAATAGATGGCAACTTTGAGAAGTGCATTGACAAAGAACCATAACTCTGTCTGTCTTAAATTTTGAATTATCTCCCCTTTAGTGTTTTTTTATAGTCAAATTTTGCTCTTAGTATATCTTCAAAACTATTAAACATATTGACTTGAAACTTGAAATATAAATAGATGGCAACTTGGAGAAGTGCAATGACCAAGAACCATAACTCTGTCTGTCTTAAATTTTGAATTATCTCCCCTTAAGTATTTTCAGAATCAAATTTTGACAGGAGCGTATCTTCAAAACTATTTAACGTATTGACTTGAAACTTGAAATATAAATAGATGGCAACTTGGAGAAGTGCATTGACAAAGAACCATAACTCTGTCTGTCTTAAATTTTGAATTATCTCCCCTTTAGTGTTTTTTATAGTCAAATTTTGCTCTGAGTATATCTTCAAAACTATTAAACATATTGACTTGAAACTTGGAATATAAATAGATGGCAACTTGGAGAAGTGCAATGACCAAAAACCATAACTCTGTCTGTCTTAAATTTTGAATTATCTCCCCTTTAGTGTTTTTTATAGTCAAATTTTGCTCTGAGTATATCTTCAAAACTATTAAACATATTGACTTGAAACTTGGAATATAAATAGATGGCAACTTGGAGAAGTGCAATGACCAAAAACCATAACTCTGTCTGTCTTAAATTTTGAATTATCTCCCCTTTAGTATTTTCAGAATCAAATTTTGACAGGAGTGTATCTTCAAAAGTGTTTAAGATATTGACTTGAAACTTGGTATATGAATAGATGGCAACTTGGAGAAGTGCAGTGACAAAGAACCATAACATCTGTATCACCAGATCACACATGAAGTCGATCAAGGCACTGCTTTCAAATGTGGCATTATTCGTTTACCATCATAAGCCCCTTATAGTTCAAAGCCATGTAACACTATCAAACATTTTAACTGAATAATGGCCCCTGATTGACTTAGCTTTTTATGGACATGGCTTCCACGGGGGCATAAGCGTTTATTGAACGCAGTCTTGTTCTCATCTGTTACATAACTAATAGCAGTGTCTTCTACCCTCTCACACCTTAACATGTACTTGCTTTGAATTGTTGTGAGTTTCCATGCTTTATCTACATGTATATAATTGTAACCATGTTTTTTTTTCAGGAAGTATGATAATGTTAAATAGCACTTATCGCCTTGTGTGAGTTTGTCATGTACTCAACATATCTACAATTGTTTTGAATAAGGTAGGTGATCTTATAACAATACAAGTTTTTTCGATCCTTTGGGACGGGTCGTATGATTAATAATTTATGCAAAAATGGAAGAAAAACTTACCATGAATTGAATTTTTGAGGAAACTGCGTGGTCCCCTACCACGATTGTTCAAATTATGCCCCTGTGGTCAAAATTGGTCCGCCCCGGGGTCACCAGTTTTACATTGACTTGTATAGGGAAAACATCTTAAAATCTTCTTTCTAAAACTACAATGTCTAGAGCTGTGATATTTGGTATGTAGCATCATCTAGTGGTCCTCTACAAAGATTGTTCAAATTATGGCCATGGGTCAAAATTGGCCCTGCCCCAGGGGTCAGCTTTTTACATAGACTTATAGGGAAAACATATAAACATCTTCTTGTCGAAAACTACAATGCCTACAACTTTGATAATTGGTATGTAGCATTATCTAGTGGTTTTCTACCAAGATTGTTCAAATTGTGCCCCTGTGTTAAAATTTGTTGGATTCATTTTTAATCAGGTGAGCGATATAGGACCATCATGGCCCGCTTGTTCGTTACCAGTACTCTTACCATCCTGCCTGTTTGTGTCATTTTCCAAAAAATAAAGAAAAACTAAAATTTATTGCATTCAATTTATTTATTATGTAGCTCAGTCAATTTGGTAACATTAATTGATGATCTGTATGTTATCAACAGTCCCTTATAATCCATCAATTAGTAGGGTAACATGATTACTGTTAAATGTACATAAAAAGAAGCTATTACTGTATATTAATATAGTCTGTTTCCTTTATTTTCAGTTCATTTGGAAGAGAACAGCCTTTTGTACGATCAGAGCTATTCATTTGCCGGATACTATTTGATAATGTTATATCACTGTTGATTCCAGTGAAAAGAATACAATTGAGACTACCAGCATTATCTAAAGTTATTTTGATGTGTCTAAACTTGAGTGAAAGTGTGGACAGTGCTTCATGTCAATATGTAGATGTTCAGCATGTGAAGTTCTGAACCAGGAGTTTTAGAATCCTATCCTATGACCTTGAACATTGAATTCATTATTTAGTGAATATATTCAGTGTCTTTGAGGTTCATTATTGAAACATTTCAATGTTTGAAGTTTGAATGGTAAGCTTCTGTGTTCTGGTTAGTTAATTTTTTTGTATAAGTGTTAGCATGGTGAACTCTTTGTCACTGCCGGTTGTTCATCTTTCATCTAAATACTTTGGCATCCTAACTGCTTAATAATGATAAAATTGTTTTATGTAGACACATAGTTGTAAGTGAGGTGATCAAAAAGTAATGAGGCAAACGCTCTAAAATGACAATTCTTTGTGATATAAATAAAATAAGTTTTTATCTCAAATAAAAATGTATCCTCCGTCTGAAGAATTCTCTTCTGCTGCTTGTTTTCTCATTTTGAATGTTTTGAAATTAATCCTAGTTTGTGGAAAAAATTAATGATTTTGAGATACTGAAATATGGGTAATTGTGTAGTTTTCAAGTCACTACTGTTAGTTTTCAAGTCACAAACGAACAAACCTACATCAATGCGGTTTTAATCCCCATTTCCTGTTAATTTGATGAAATATTCCAGGGATATTTAATAAAATATAATAAGTTGAATGCTTTTCCATAACATACCGCGAAAAGGGGAACTTTTTGATGTGCGGGGAGGGGACATAGAGCAACATCTTCCCAATTTGACCTCACATTAGTAAGGAACTACTTATTGTAGAACATTGTATAAATAAACATGGGATTAAATGCAGCAAAACTGATATGATACTTTCATACTTAACTTTAAAAGTCCGAGCATTCGTTTCATTACTTTTTTATCACCCCAGTACATTTTAAGATCTCTCTAAGTCAGTATGTGCCAAAATGTTGTCCATTGTAACCTGAAAAGCATATGTGCTACATTTTTCAAACTTCATAAAACCAGTAAAGCAGAGTTATTGCCCTTGGGATGGTGACATTTTGCTAGTGTTGCTCATAACTCCTAGTAAGAGTTATTCCCCTTTTCTGACTTAGATTTTTTTACACAAAAATGACAATTGCGGATGAGCAAGGGTACTAGTATTAAGTACGAAAAAGTCAAGCGTACACAAATGCCATACTCTTGTTACCATTTAAATTATACTTCCTATAATGAATTAATATATAGTTTTTTAGCTCATTTGATTTTTGAAAAAAATATGAGTTTAATATTGTCATTACTTGATCATCGTTGGTGTCGGCTTCGGCGTTGCATGGTTAAGCTTTGTGTTAAGGTAAACTTTTTCATAAACTATCAAAGCTATTGCTTTGAAACTTGCAACACTTGTTACTTGCAACACTTGTTCTCCATCAATACCTGAGCCTGTAAAGCAAGACCCATAACTCTGATCTGCATTTTGTAAGAATTATTGCCTTGGTTAGGTTTTGTGTTAACGTCCAATGTTCTCATACACTATGTGGACTATTGCTTTGAAACTTTCAACACATTTTCACCATCAATACCTGACCATGTCAAGCAAGAATAATAACTCTGATCTGCATTTTGCATTAGTTATTGCCCCTTATTGGACTTTGAAAATTCCTCGATTAAGTTTTGTGTTTTGGTCAAGTTTTCTCATACACTTTGTGGGCTATTGCTTTGAAACTTTCAACACATTTTCACCATCAATACCTGACCATGTCAAGCAAGAATAATAACTCTGATCTGCTTTTTGCATGAGTTATTGCCCCTGATTGGACTTTGAAAATTCCTCGATTGGTCCAGTTTTCTCATACACTATGTGGGCTATTGCTTTGAAACTTTCAACACTTGTTCACCATCAATACCTAACCATGTCGAGCAAGACCCATGACTCTGATCTGCATTTTGCAAGAGTTATTGCCCCTTTTTGGACTTAAAAAAATTCTTGGTTAAGTTTTGTGTTTAGGTCCACTTTTCTCATACACTATTTGGGCTATTGATTTGAAACTTGCAACACTTGTTCACCATTATCATTTTTGCAGCTGATTATGGTCATTGCTTTATTTTCAGGTTATAAATGTTTATTACATTTTCCACATAATCTATATCCTCTAGCTCTTAGATCTAAATGTAGTGTTAGTTGTTATACTCCCAATGTGTTGTCACAATTAATAATTGTGTAATATTGAACTCTTCTATTTAGTCCTGGCATTTGCCTGTTCAAAGTGTATGAAAATGTTTGGACGTTCAAACATTTCTGTTTCAAAATGTGTTTAGTTTGACTATAATTGGCCAAAATGTTTGAGTATCTTTGATTCTATATTAACTTTAATCAAAAATTTTTCTGTTTCAAAATGTGTATATTAATTTTTCATTTTTTACTATATTTGGCCAAAATGTTTGGACGTCCAAACAATTCTGTTTCCAAGTCTGTTTGTACACATTTTGAGTATATTTGTTATAATATTTCATTATTGTATATACGTATTATATTTTTGTCATATTGTTTGGACGTCCAAACATTTTGGTCAATGTAATAAAAAAGTGTGCATAATCTGAAAACCAAATTGTTTGGACGTCCAAACTTTTCTGTTCAAAATGTGCATAGTCTGACTGTATTTGAAAAAAATGTTTGGACGTCCAAACAATTTGTCTCCCAGTGTAAACGTATTGAGTATCTTTGATTCTATATTAAGTTTTATCAAAATGTTTGGACGTCCAAAAATTTCTGTTTCAAAATGTGTATATTTTCATTTTTTATTATTTTTTTGCCAAAATGTTTGGACGTCCCAACAATTCTGTTTCCAGAGTCCGTTTGTACACATTTTGAGTATATTTGTTATAATTTTTCATTATTGTATATACGTAATATATTTTTATAAAATTGTTTTGACGTCCAAACATTTTGGTCAATGTAATAAAAAAGTGCATAATCTGAAAACCAAATTGTTTGGACGTCCAAACATTTCTGTTCAAAATGTGCATAGTCTGACTTTTTTTGAAAAAAAATGTTTGGACGTCCAAACAATTTGTCTCCCAGTGTAAACGTACGGAGTATCTTTAAATTCTATATCAAGTTTTATCAAAATGTTTGGACGTCCAAACATTTCTGTTTCAAAATGTGTATATTTTCATTTTTTACTATTTTTTGCCAAAATGTTTGGACGTCCAAACATTTTTCTTACCAGAATAGACACATTTTGAGTTTATTTGAACAAAATGTTTGGACGTGCAAACATCTGAAAAAAAGTTTTATCAAAATGTATATTTTTCATTTTTTTACATATATTTTGCCAAAATGTTTGGACGTCCAAACATTTTTCTTTCCAGAATATACACATTTTGAGGTATTTGAACAACATTTGACAAAACTTATGCTCACTATGTGTAAACTCTGGAAACAAAATTGTTTGGACGTCCAAACATTTTGGTCAATTATTGTCTCCTATCAAATACATTGTTTGCAAAAACAGCACACTCTTAAAGACAAAATGTTTGGACGTCCAAACAATTATGTTCCATAAGTGTATACCGGTTACTTTTACCAGTAAAGCAAAATGTTTGGACGTCCAAACATTTTGCTTTTCAAAATAAAGATTCTTCATTGATAGTATATTTGATCAAATTGTTTGGACGTCCAAACATTTCTGTATGATATTTGCCAAATAAAGTATGAAAATTTCAACCTGTATTTATTTTATTTACTTTTGAGGTTAACATTTGTTGACCTCAATTGATTTTTTTTGCAATTTAGGTCGACATTTGCGACCCTAATTTGCTCATTTTGGGCACCCAAAAAGGGAATTTGTGTTTTTTCCCCTTTTAAATAGTTGTCCGTTGTAAGCGTTAACTCATCACTAACGGTACAAGTAATTTTGGTAATTTATGACGAGCCTGTAGCAATGCGTTGGGACACAAACATGTACATGAAGTTAGAAAATCGGTATATAAAGTCACTTAATGTCGTCATTATATATTGATGCAAACCGTGTTCTCGGGTAAAGTAGGACGAACTTGCCTGAAATATGTACGGTTCTCTTAGTACCGATTATTCATGTATATTGTTTTTGAAACGAAATAGAAATTAAGTGTATTATTTTCAAATTGTATTTGATATAAAATCAAACAAAATGTTAAACAGACGCCTACGTAGTTGTTTCCCTTGCTTCGTTAGTGTGTCAACATGGGAAGTAATCGCTGATAGGAGTTTGAATGGTGGTTTGAGCGGCGTTTTTATTACAATTGTATCAGAGTAACTAGTTACCTTCACAAAATCATCAAGTTTCTGATTTTCATTGACAACGAACGAGTTGCACAATATACAATTTCCGTCGTAATAGGTTTAAACGAACATTCCTGATATGTTTAGTTATCATTGTCCATTTAGTATTATAGATGCCGCGTACAAAGTATACTTATGCTAAGTTCTTAGTCAGTCTTGCAGTATGTTGACTCATTCTTTTAAAAAAATGAAAGTGTATTTTTACAATTTCCTCGCCATTTGAAATCTTATCGTTTACTATTTTAATAAACTTTGTTTCGATTATTTTTTATCTAGTAGCGTGAAATTGTGTATTCATGACACTGTCTATAACTAATGTTCTGAATATTATGTCAATTGAAGCAAGTGGCGATTCGATTTTGTCTATACAAAAACTGTACCACAATGTCTATACCAACTCGACTTAAATCACAGGATGTAACTATCAGACTGACACATGAATGACACGAGGCGCAACAATACTGAAATGCTGCCATTATAAAATCACGAGGGAGTCTGAACAAGAGAACGAGATAAATATGTTATGTCAAATGTGAAAAGATAATACTAGCATATTTATATGGTCATTTTGTTCTGTCCCATAGCTCACATTTGAGCATGAAACTTCTCAAAAGTACTTCTTCATCTTTTTGTATGCTGTAATTATGTGTACGTAATCGCCTGCATTAATAATTCGATATATCAGACCAACTATTATTCTTTGACATATCTTGTTATGAATCAGTATCATTAAAGACAGCATATAACAAATCTGACTGCAAGAAGAAATGTTTATGTGTTTTGGATTTCTGATTTAATTTGCACAATTTCTACGCGTCTCATTATTTCTCATTTATTGAAATTATCCTTCAACTACAAATTATACGCAATAATTGATAATTGCACCAACACCGTTATAACGAGGGGTGTTCGAAAAGTAATGCAATTTGTCCTCTTACTTTTTATTGACTGAACCGATTTCAATGAAACTCACTGACAATCTTCATCGAAATCTGCGTTTCAAGATGTACATTGATTTTGTTATTAAATTCCAGATTAAAATAATGTTTCAGCGTCTGCAACAGGTACTACTTTCATGCACTGCAATACGGTTGGCCACATAGGCTTCCTGGAAACGTACCTTCGCTATACAGAAAGCGTATACAGAAAGCGATCTAAGTATTAGAACTTAAAAATAGTTGCATGGGACTAGATTTATAGAATATTCTTGTTGTTATTCATGCATATCTATCAGATTTTCGTTCAAAAACTACTCTTCAATTGATGCCAGGTGCAAAGAGGTGTTTTCATGGGTAAGGGACATAATGCTCAGTTTCATTTACAAATCGACGCTATTTGAAATGTTTCTAAAGTTTTTCCTGCACAACCTATCTGTAGAACCTACTAGCTACAAATTAACGCACATATTCGGGCATTTAAATAATAGAGCCTTGATCGGTTGACAAAATTCAAATGTATCACCTTCGTCACTGACTGGGTGTAATTTACAATTACGAGCTTCTTAGAATTTCAGGAATCAAATACATAATATTTCTGAATGATAATAAGTCTGTGTTTCGCCATCTGTAAAAACGTAGTTTAACAGAAATAAGGGTATAAATAAAATATGTATTGGCATTTAAAATAAGATTAACCTCTAGAATTTTCTTCAAAAATGCGGTTTAAATGTGATAGCATCGAGCATGTGCGATCAGCTAACTGCCCTACTGTCTGTATTGCTGCTTTGATACCAATATCTAACTTTTTTACAACATTATGTTTACTTAATGTTGTTTTCGATTGCTTATTTTTGTTGTTGTCTTTCAGCTGATGTTGGTCTGCCTTGAAAAATGTTGAATAATCAAAACGCTTTTTAGCTTAGTGTACATTAGTAGGTCCGATTCAAACTTACATTAAATGTGTAAGACAACAAAAATCAATATTTACAATACCTTACTGATGGCGTATTTGATAAAGCGAGCATAATAAATATCGTCTGGGGATAGCATATTATATTCATTTTGGCCATGTCATTAGTCTAGTAATTAGAGATAACGACAAGGAATATAATTCTTTATTGTAATGAAACGAAATGTTTTTAAAAACATGAGAAAGACGACTATACATCGAGTACTTTATATTTGTGTATCGTGTATCTTTTTCTTTCTTGCTCGCAGTTAATGAGTTCATGGTCCGGAACAAGGGACATAAATTAAACGACATTTATTAACACTAAATTTGCTAAATGGCAGTGTTAAGGAAAAAATACACGTGTCATTTGGTCCTGCGATCGTATCAAATAAACCATTAGAAAAAGCTGAGCCATAAAAAGTGGATATAGAACTATCAGGCAACATGGACAGACTTCAGGGTAAAGGCCAGACAAACCTCAGGTGAAATGTCCCTGTCAGACAGCAAAAGATTTGCAGTTCCAAAGGTCAACGGCTTTGGACTCAAATCTTTTGCTTATAAAAGATGTTCCCTGTGGAATAAGTTGCCACAACATATCAGAGACTGTGGATCATTATCGAATTTTAAAACTAAATTGAAACATCACTTTTTGACTGATATTTAAATTGTTGGGAGCAGGTTCATTTTTTTCATTAATGTTTGGATTATTTTACGCTTAGGGGATTTACTTCATATTTTTATCATTTTGTTATCATCTCGTACATAACTAATCCGTTGTTATTTATCTATATATTTAGATGTCACATATCATTAAATTATATATATTAAGGACCGCAATGGACATAAGCTCTGCATGGATATGTAGCTCTTTTTTGCGCCATTCTTTACATGTATTGTTTATTGCCATGACTTTATTATTGCTTCTATGTTAGTTTATCGTTATTGTATGTTGGGATATATTTTGTCATGTTTAATTATGCATTATATGTAGAAATAAATCTATCTATCTATTTTATAACATTTACAGTAAAAGAGCCGGCATATATGACCGAACCATGGTTAACTGGTATTATTATTATTATTATACCATATTTATATAGCCCTTTTTTCATGTATACACACGTTCAAAAGTGCTGTACAGTCCCGACTAATACATGTTTAAAACAATATACAATGTACATAAAATATACAAAAACATTTTTATCAACGCTATTTAGTCTCCTATCATATCGTATCATATTGCCGAAACGAAATGCAATATTAAACTTAGGAGACATGGTATATAGAAATACTTTGCTACAATAAGATAGTGGTGTACAACGATTCGATTATCTGTAGGGGTATTAACTGAATGTAAACCTCAACTAGGACAAGGATAACGTCAAGTACCATTACCACATGTCCTTAACCCTTAAGGGTATGGTAGTGTCTTCCGATACACAATTAACGTGTAACGATTGTTGTCATTCTCACCCAACGAATTACGTCAAGTGTTGGGTTAGTGTCCGCTCCTTTCGATGTTTGTGTCGTATCTCAAAATGCAATTGCTGTAACCTTACACGAGATACAGCGAATTCAGTTGATGACCAAACTAAATGGACTCGCTTTAACAAGAAGAATGAGTGACAAAGGTCATTGTTTTGGAATAACGCAAAGGCATGACCTCCTAGGTTTGACGTACATGTGTCCTGAGAAGATCGGAATAGTCTGTCCCAATGGTAAAGTCTTTCACAGAATACGTCCACACGAACGAGAAACAGACATTCTAAATATGCCATACAATATAACAATTTCATTATCAGGGAAGAGTGTGTACGTATCGGATCACAGGAATAGTTCCATTACAAGACTATCACATACTGGCGACATGATGAGTACGTACAAAGATGGTGATTTACTTCATCCAGAGAGCGTACAGGTATTAGATGATGGTGGTGTGCTTGTTTCCGGTAGATATAATCACTGTATTTATCATATAACTTGACATTGAGAAACGAAAAGTGTGACTCCGACACGAAGAAATGGACTTAAAGTACAATGTACACAATACTATGAGGGATCAAAGGACATACTACAATGTATATGTGAGTAACAAGGAAGGACACGAAAGGTCGTGTTATAACGTTCCTCTAGTGAACAAAACAACTGATCTATCACATTGAAAGTTAATACGACCACTTAGTTCTTTATCAAGTATATTTGATTCAGTTGTCCTTGACCTAGCATTATTTCATGAACAAACTTATCATTTTCAAGTCTAAACTCCCTGAATACGTAGTTACCCACACTATGTGACGTAGAAACCTTGTCTAAGTACACATTATTTAAATTTGATCTAATAACAAATATTAAAATTCTTACAAGATTTAATTTTCAGAGATTTAGTTTGATTTATCAATTTTCCAGAGATACATCAGAATTATGCTTATGTAGGTTTTTTACGATGATGTCTATAATATCTTGTTAGTGTTAAATTCGTCTTAATGCTAGCATTAGAGACCGTAATAATACTCAGATAAATCGCTCTAGAGTCTGTTAACATATTCCTATACAATCCTGTTCTACACTTCACGTGCTAATTAATGTGTCCTTTGTGAATACTGACTGTTATTTCGGTTTTTAATCGAGTGAAAGCATAACATTTGTGACATATGTGGTAAAATTCTCCAGATTCAAATGTCTACAAAACTGTTATCAGTACATATGTAGTAGACTGCTGCTTCGTTTATATTTTGGGTCAATGTCAACGCGAATTACACAGGTTTACTCACAACAAGCGCCACAATTGACACTCATTGACTTACCAAACGAAATAGAAAGTCTTAATAAGGTCACTTCATATTATTGCCGATGTTTACGTGACAAACAGCAATTGACAAATAGAGGTTCAGACGAAAAATGTCCGATGCTGTAAATGAGTTTACAAGTTAATAGAATGTTTATTTTTCTTTTATTGTCTGTACTTTCCGTTTCTTGTGTTCAGAGCATACAACGTCTGTGAAACGGAATGTTTCGTGTTTCATCGAAGACAGAGAAAATCAAAGTTGATTCAATCATGATGTTCCATAGCTTCGTCGCTTGATCACCAGTGTACACTCACATGCCAATAGTTAGCCTTGTTTTGCATAATTAAAGGACACCTGCGACTAGGTAGTACTAATATTATGGATTGGGTTTAGATACTAGTATATAGATTGTAAATGTTTTCCTTTAGTCACACAGTATACTGTGCGTTCCATCCCTTTTCATAAATAGAAAACTTAAATCAGTCCTTACATAATGCTGCCCGGTCCCCAATCAATACATAGATACCTTCTAACATTAATGTACTTTCACAAGGGAAGTAGGTGCAAATTAAAACGATTTCAAACTCATGCAAAAGCAGCAGCATCCTTGAGACACGTCCTTGACAAATCAACGACTGTTCTAGTAATCTTATCTATGAAATAACCCTACTGTTAAATCATTAATTTTCGTGGGGGATTAAATTTCGTGGATTTCGTGGTTCACTTCAACCACGAACTTTAATCCAAACGAACATAGATTTTGACACTTGTTTTGTTACCTGAAATGCAAAATCCACGAATTCAAGTGCCAACGAAATTGTATTTTTTACCAAACCCACGAAATTTTGTCCCAACGAAATTAAATGATTTTACAGTATCACATTGAAACGAGCATGATTATGGACATGTTCTCAATCAAATTGATAGTGATCGGGACAAATGCGTCAACTGATGTTTACCAAGACGCATTAACATCAATGTTTCAAAAGGACTGATATTGTTAAGTGACGTTATTGTCGATAATGTGAGCTGGAAAACGAATTTATTTCTAGAACAGCCCATTTTACAAGCATACACAGACACAAATAACGAGTTTATCATTTGCTTTTTGCAGCAAATTCTACTTTCAAAAACTCATGTTGATGATCAATTTAATTAAATGGAATTCAGGAGAACAAAATTGAAAACGACAAAAGTATGACTCTGTGAAACCACCATAATTGGTATAGAATGGGACTAATGCGTCAACTGATGTGCTCCACGACGCATGACCACTCATGTTTCAAAGAGCCTGATGTTGTTTCATGATAATGTTTGTTAGAAACCGAAATAAAGAAACAAAAAACGAGTTTACCAAATGCTTTGTCGATCGAATTCCACTTTCATAAAGGCATGTTGATGATCAATTAAATTAAATGTAATTCTAAGGAGCGCAAAATTGAAAACGACAAAAGTATGAGTCTATAAAACCACCATAATTGGAAGAGTGGTTGGTGGTTTATCAGATAATTATAGTGTGTGTTTTATTCTTGTGGTACTACATAACTGATTACTCGATAATTACTGAATGGTTAGTTTAAGTTTAAATACGATCTTAAGTTGTTTGTAAAATAATGAATGTACTGTTTGTGGCTATTTTCGTATCAATTGTAATACATGTATACAGTAGTTCTTTCCCCGTTTCAAGTCTCTCTAGCGCATTTAGTAATTAGCAAAAGTAAATATGATAAGGCGATGTTTTCCTGTTTGTTACAAAGATTTCTAAAACGGTATTGTATTCTATCTTGATAGACGGAAATAAACGTTAACTTAAAAGCTTAGCTAGGACACGGTGCTTCCTTTTTGTATTGGAATCAATCGCACATAATTATTAACCTCTTGATGCCAAAGGTACATAAAAATTATTACCGCTTGATAGACAACTGGGATATGCAAATGTAACGAATTAATAATGTTGCCAACATATGAAGTTAGTTGCACCTAAGCTTTTACATTCTGAAATTAAACAAAAATTCGATACAGAGCAGCCGCTCAGTACGCCAAGAAACATAATGATCCGATTATATTCTTAGGCAATTACATTGGAAACAAGGTGCATTCACAATAACGCTGTCAAAGCTAATATTGAAACAGGGAATACATTGAAGTAATATCAAATGTACTAGGCAGTGTAAACTCGGTTCAGAATCACATTAATTTCACTTTATATTGTTGCCTTAAATCAAAATTAATCAGTTCCGTGACATTTATAGAAAACAAGACAGCATATCCAATAAAAACAGCTAAGTTCACGATCTAACTACAGTGCCATATGGGTCTCCGTTAAAACTCGATACATCCGACGTATGACATGCAGCGAGGTACACTTTCATTCGTAATTAAACTTGATCAACATATTACGGTAGGTTGACTGAGCACATTAAACATATCAGGATCCAAATTTAGAAAACAATTACGTAAGAAAGTAAACTTTCGAGAATGGATATGTGTTATTAAGAATAATTGTGAGAGTCGAAGAAGATGTAAATTGGTAGATAAGTACAAAATTGATCTTAATTTTTGTGCATTATGATACCGTGTGCCATTGATATATTGAAAACTACTAGAAATAATGAAACTCACAATGAAATTCAGGTATGAATTAAACTTAAGTTCCAAATGAGGTTAAGGAACAATAACGAGGACATTTGCTCGGATATGAACTGACAACCGAGGAGTATTGTTTATTCGTGTATGAACTAAAAAGCCGGTATTTGTGTGATGTACGTGTTTTATATAAAACACCTTTTAAATAAATATTGTTGAAGAATAATGAAAGATAATTATGATACTTCGTGAACGTTTAGACATGGTATTGTTTGGAGATGACATTGTTGTGTCAGGCGTTTTGTAATGCACAAGTTTAGTTTAGTTGCGATACCGACGCAGCGGATCTGTAAAAGACAGGGTGCATTGTTTTAGGTCCAATGTTTAAAAACGGGCTAGAATATGTTAGACTTAAATCGGCCGGTGTGATCTCCGAAAATAAAAGAATTTAATCGCGTATTAATCAACGAGCTCCTTCGAGTATTTTATAAGACCTGTAAAGGCTATAGAATCTATCTGAACATTAATTGCAATAATTCATAGCTAGAGTGATGAACAGAGCGGAGAAATATCACAAATTATTCTTATTTATAACCATCATATTATCATAAAATGGGAAATTACAATATCCTCGTTCCTCTTTAACTTTCTCAAGTCCTACATGAGTGACAATTACACCATAACCAACGACTAATAATTCCTACAATGTCCTCGTTAAATTCCGATAATAATCCTCGCATACAAGCAATGTGAAACAAAACATACTGTAGAGTGGAAAGAAATGTCAAGTTAAATTGTGGGTATATATCAGGTAAGTATTCATTGTATGAGGGAAGTTCTTGCTATTTGCGACAATAACTACTCATCATTGTAAATACCCAATAATGTCCACGTGCGTATCTTCGTCGAGTCTCTGCAGGTGCTAATGCTTTCAGAAAAAGTTATTTCCGGTCAAAAATTTCAGGCAGTTTTCCGAGGTGAATGGTCCTTGGAAAATAAAAAAAATAGTAATCTGTAAACGGTTGCCCCTTATCATTTTCTTTCGAATTTTAACCATCTTTAAAAATATTCAATAAATAAAACAAAATATTTAAAAAAAATGGAAGTAAGAAATACGTTACTGTACTTTATACACGGCGCCAATACAAAAAGTGACGTCATGACGTCGCAAATAACAGGAAATGACGTCATACCAAAAGTACGCCAAATAGACTCATGACGTTACGTTGTAATGTATAACAAATCAGTATAATATAGGTAAAACTCCAGGTTAAGGATGCCTACACTTATTTCAAACATTAACCACAGATAGTCATGTCCAATATTTTATCATTATAGACCCTTTCAATTAAGCGATAATCGTATGTACAGAGTTACCTCCCGTAAAACGGATGTGACGTAAAACGAGGGCTCTACAAATTAATGACACTATAAACGCAGTAGCGAAGAGATTATTTAATCGCTTTTTTCGTTAATTGCATGTTTTGTAGCTGTTGTTTTTTCAATAAAGATGTTTATAATGTACTTACAATGTATGTATAATATGTTACATGTTATAGATGTGGAGGAAACGTGTGATTTCTCGGATTTTTTTCTATCAACAATGATCAATTATCGGGCGTTAATTTCCAAAAAGATCTGTAGTTGTATTAATTTTGTTTTGTAATTCGGTTGATTGTCATGCACATTTCGTACATTAAATTGAGCGTTAGTGCTAAGATACAGTGTATATTTGTTCTTTGATAAATGTATATTTTGCCGGAAATATAAAGCGCAAGTATTTTCACCTGGTTCTTTCAATACTACATCATTACCGCAATTAGACCTAGTTAACTCTAGATCATTGCAATGTCTCATTTCTTTTTACCAATACAATTTACAAGTTATGTGTTGTTTATTATGGATTGTAATAAAACAAAGACATAATTATTTAAGCCTTTGAATACACGTATATTAGAGCCACAACGATTTATTGGAATGTCCTATCTGGTTACATACGTGCCATTTCGGGCAAATTCGGCTTAAAAAGCTGTATAAATGACGATTATGATAGCAGTTGATTGTTATAAATTAATTTAAAAAATACATTATTTATATACAGCTGCTCTTCAAACTAACATCACAATTAACAATATTTTGTTCTTAATATAAGAATTGTAAATCTTAATTCACAAAAAGTGACCTGAACTGCAATTCGAGTGATGGGAAAACCATAACAAATTAAAGTGAGACAGATACTTAAGAAGTTAAGGTGCATAGATCCCCTAATATCAAGATAAGCCACCAAGACCATACACTAAATTAGTTTCACAGCAGGGTACTAATATACAACCAATCAGTACTATGTTGTCACCATCTGTCATCTTAATATACATGTACAGTTTATTGATCAGTGTTTTACCTTAAATGATTGACATTGATTGACACTTTTAAATCAACGTTTGGGTTACTTTTATAAAAAAGTATAAATTATGTTTATTCAAACCACGGAGGTCTCTCTAATTCCGTGTCCGAACAAAAAGTGTAAATTAATGGACATGCACCTGTATGACTTGTGCTACAATGCTCATTTTGATGTTTCAAATATAATTTATTGCAATATTTTTACACGTAGACACCATTTAAAATAAATAAAGCACTTTTCTCATTTACTTGTATATGAATTTCAAATGAACAAAGGTTTCATGATGGAAGAGTAAGATTTGAAACAGAATACATTGTATTGCCAAACAATTTAGTTTTACCTACATACAACAAAATTTTACATAGAATTGATTCTGATTTTAAGTTATTCGTCGTGTGAACTTTTCCGGTGATTCCTTACTTTCTTTGATTGTAGTAAACAACACATCAATGTACTCGTGTTAACACTAAACAAGTAAGCACATGCGGACATGTAAAATCATGCCGCCTGGATTTTAGTACAAACTATATCTAGAAAGAAATTTCCTCCTGTGTAAATTAACGTTTTAATTTCTGGCTGGATAGTCGTACTTTTGAAATGATATAGCTAATATTCTATACTTTTATGATGTGTGATGAATTATAAAAATACACAATTTCTTTATGCTAGTATAAAATGTAAGTCAGGTTTCAATGAGTGGATTGTGCGCGCGTGATGCATGGTATTTAGGTTCGAAAAGCATGGCTCTCCTTTTAAAACTTTAATAATATCTTTTAATAATATAATTGTTGGAAAGCTTAGTCTACACAATTCTTAAAACTGCAAATAATAAACATTTTGAGCAAGTTAAATGCCAATTGTTGAGTATTGAATTCAGTTCTTTATTTTTACATTTTCTTGCCTTGAAATTTGTGTTCCGAAAACATGGCTTTTTATGTTTTAATATTGAAAATACATTAACAAAAGTTACATTCTTAAAAAGTCTATACGATCTTGTTTTCGTAAGTGTTCATCTTTTAAAAATCGACAGAGTAAAACGTGATTTACAGCGGCTTAAAGTTGACACATTTTTTATTTCCTTTACACGCTAACGGTAATCGGCTCGTGTATTCGCTTTGAGCCCTCGTTTGACGTCATCAAAGGGAGACAATTTAATTACGGTCTTAATTGAAAGGGTGTATACGTCTACTGTAAATAACTATAGAAATATATATTACCTATTCCAAAATTGAAAATGACAAGACCAATCTTATATAGTAAGTGCTTTCGTATGAAACAGGGCGCTTTGGTAGCACTTTTCAGCGCTACGTAACAGTCTGCTAGCCACCAGCGCTCGCCGAAATATTATATATTTTTCACTTTGTCCGATATGTACTAGCGCTTATTTTAAGCAAGCTGTTTCTAAGCATAGCGCTCGATAGCGTGACTAAGTTACATTACATTTCCCATAATGATTGCCTAACATATACTGCTCATATAAATGATCAAATGTTAGACAACTGGTTGAGCACCATGATTATACTTTTGGGTTCAAGTCCCAGTTTATATTATATAGTTGTTACATGGCCAATCTAAAATTTTGAATAATTATTATTTCTGGTCTTAAATTTAAAGAGGAAAAGTGATCAGTTGCTGATCAATAACTATCTCTGTATATTGTATAACATCTAAATTCAACGCATTTTAGTCAGTTTCTATCTGAAACATAGCTTAGCAGATATCCAATATATATTTAATCCCTCATTTAGGCAGTGCAATTATTCTACGTGGGCATTATCTACGGAAGTTAAATTTTTACATAGATTTAATCTTGGCTGAAATTATTGTCCCACAGAAATATCCAACTGTACAGTATGATAGTACTGAAAGGACTAATACGCATGCGAAATACATGTGCTAACACCTAGGTTCTGAATAAGGCGTTCGAGATATTTCATATTTGTTTCCTTTAAAAAGATTAAGGGTCAGATTAAAATGTATTTTTTGGGAAAACAATTTATTTATTTCTACCAATAAACGCGTATATGCAGTATGAATTAGTTCGCATAGAAGTTGACCTATTCAGGACCATGACTTTCTGTCAACCTTGCTCAATCAATTCCCCAAACGAATCACTGAAGCTACGAAATAACCACTAAGCTACGATTCTGACGATGCTTGTAATGGATTTTATTATGCTCTCATATTAATATACAGCAAGCCGTGTATATGTTTATACTAACATGTCGATATGTGGGACGTTATCATCTATAAAATGATACTAAATCACTTTCTACAACTCGGATAAACTGTTTCCCTAAGGTTTATATACATAATATTGTCATTGACGGCATATGTGATGTGTCTGGTATTCAGGGGTGAATTATTGTATCGTGGGCGTTGATTTCGCGACATTTATCGACTTTCCTCAAAATAAAGTTTGGTTCATGACGATAAAAAAATGGCACACGTTGTAACGTTAACATTGTAAGTTAATTGATATTAGTCGAAATCGATGCTGGAAACATATCATTTAAATGAAGTTAATGTTGTTTCCGGTGATAATTTTCTCATTTTAAGATGTGTCGGAGAAGATTCGATCATTAAATAAAAGGTTTGAATACCTCGAAACATTAATAAGTGAACCATTGTTTTGGTTTGTATTCATTTCATTGATTGAATATGTTAATATGTTTATCCTTAGAATTTATGTATGATGGTAATAACAACGTAACATGGCTACACTTACCGGAATATTCTTATTTATCGAAGTCATGTCTTCCAACAAGGAAAGGACAGATATTCGCTCTTTTCATAGTATTAGTGACAATTATGTCATAACGAACGACCAATAAATTATCTCGAGACCTCATAAAATTGCTATATGATACCCTCATGCGGATGCAGTGTGGACGAAACATATTTGCCTGAACATTAAACAGACAAGAAATGTGAACTGAATTGTTGGTGTATACGTATGAGCAAATAATTCATTATATGACGGTACAGGAATTTTTTGCTTCGTCATTTACAATAGCTACACATCTTGCTAATGGTGGTAACACTCATAAAAAGCCTACATTAGTTAGGATTATATAGTTACAATAGGTTCCCCTCGGTACGACGTCCGAATTTGAAGGCCAAATACTATGTTAGGTTTGACGTAGTATAATCACTTTCACTTCTTGAGCAATGAGGTTACCATTAACGATAGAGGCATTACAACTCATTTGGATGCCTACCATCAAACCACCAATCAATTTAATGAAGTTCCGCTAGTATAACGTTCATCGTCAGTAACTTTGCATTAGATCTGATCATTGCCTTATAATGACATTTCAGATTAATTTAGTCAAATGTTACGAGAATGTTCTTAAATAGCCCAACGCGTTCACAATATATACGATAATTATACTATGACTATGCTCTTTAGTCGACACATACCACATGACAAGACTGCTCCATTATTCGAGTTTACAAATAATATCATTACAACATTTAAACTACCTCGAAAAGAATGGAAGTCACCATAAATGTATCAACCAATTTCGATAGGAGAATCAATGCAAATAGCAAATGCTCAGATTTTACAATTTGTATAAATGGCATTCTCAATAGTCTGTCGTCTTTGTATGCCAGTCAGTGAGCAAAAGTCTGTCCTTGAATGCTACTAAGTCATTCGAATATTCGACCATACGAAGTGTCAGAACAATTATAACGATTTATGCAGGTTTTACCTTTCCTGTATATTCCGTGTTTTTATATTGCATATTGACAGTTGGGATAGAATTAAATGTACTTCTGAACTGCTGCAACATATAATGAAAGTGTTAACGACATAGAGCTGTACCATGTAAGCAGTGTTTTCCGGAAATATATTTTATATTTATTATAATATATATATATACTATGGCGCCCTCGTTATACGTGTAATTCACAATAACCAAATACAGGAAACAGTAAACCTGGCATACATGTAGCTTGACATTTACAACTTATTATGTATGATAGATTTGGGGACGAAAAAGGAATAACAACGCACCCTATCTCATTATTTATGGTTCCAAGTGTCTAACTTAACATTGGCCACAGCTTCCTCTCAAATTTAAACAACAACGCCAATTGTCTTTGACTCAGTTACAACAGCATTTGAGTGGGTAGTTTTAGATGCTTTTATGACGAAGGCGCCTCTTATAACAAATGAGTTAGTGAAATACATTATGACATAAATATAATGCAGGTGTGTTAAACGAACAACAATCGTACTAAGACGTATCGAGGATGCCTCAAATGAGGAAATACTGCTGATATAAAACATCACGACGGTAAACACTTTTAATTTTCTGATTACCAACAATTACTTGTATATATATTTCTTATCGCTAGATATTCTGTAAAGATGATTAACCTCAAGATCAAAGGACCTATCCTCCGTATCGCTAGGTATTCTGTATGGTGTTTAACCTCACTATTAAAGGACATATCCTTCATAACACTAGATAAACTGTATGGTGTTAATCTCAAAATTAAAGGACAACCTGTAAAAGTGGCAACGGCGTGATACAAGGAGATCGGATGTTCAGCACAGGGGAGCGTCGTATATTCAGAACATTGGAATATGTATCAACTTCCACACTCTCATTCACGCATTAGCGTTTTTTGCAGAATCCTTTAGACGCATGTTCTTCTCTGAGTAAAAACACGTTTTGCAAGCAACCGTCTGGACAAGAAACTTTTACATCTAAGAAAATGGGAACTTTTTACTCTGGAGGGGTAGTTTTAAATAAGTGGGCATTTCATTGCATTTAACCCAAAACAATTATATGAAAAAGTTTGAATACTAATACTGAATTTCGCCGATATAGCAATAATACCAAAACAAGTAGGTTTCAAATCATGCTTACTTTCGTGTGTCTCAGAACAAAGGCTGAAGCAGTCAATAAAGTTTTATCAGAAGCGAAACATTGTGCAGTTTCCTGTAGTTTCGTGTATTGATGGAACTGTCAGGCGTTATTTTAAACCGTATACTATGACTATTAAATAGCTATATGGTTAGAGACATGAGTGACGTTTAATGACTGTTGTTGTCTTCAAGCCTGCAACATTATTGCCATTTCATTGCTCAAGTAAATTAAGATAAGGACTGAAGTCGAGACGTGTAGACTCTAAGAGTAACGCAGCATAGAATTCCATTTACATACATTGACATCGAAGCCGCTTAAGCTTTGAACACTAAATGATGTGTGGATAGTAACAATGATTGCGTAAAAAATAACAATTTTGTGAAGATAATCAATAGTAATGGTCACTAGAAGGGGTGTGTTTGTGCTCTTGCTTCCATAAAAGTGAAATAACTCAAAATATAAAAAAATGCCAATAAGTGACTATGAGTTAAATATCGTTGGTGTATGATAACTAAGACAGACAAACCAAATAACTAACATGTGGTTTTCAATGAAGGTAGGAATATCCAATGTAACTGTAAAACTAGTGATTGCGCAAATATCAAATGCCAACCTCATCGGAGATCACAATCGCAAAAACAAAACAAAGAATGCAAATCGTTTTTAACCACCATATTTGCTACAACAGAACGGTTATATCAATAACGTTGTCATTTCTGATCCGAAAATACACTATTATTAAGATATTTACGGTAAAACAACAGCCTGCTGTATGAGAAGTATATACAAGACCACCTTGAATTTGACATTAATTTAGCATCATGAGATAGCGGCCTGCTGCATTACATGTGATGTTGTTTGTTGTAACTAATAAAAATGGGACTCATATTCATTCAATGGAAAAATCAGCACACAACATTATGCCATTTATGTTCAAAAACGTTTTTGGACCAACGCTGTCTCGTATTGCTTTCGTGGTGACAATGTTAGATTCACGGTGTCTTGATATAGGCTCAGCACCATATCCCAACTGAATACATGGTAGCACCACTCGAAACCTTTAGAACACGTACTCCATGTATATTGCATGAAAATAGTAAAGGCTAAAGTTAAACAACACTGCATCCAAAGAATTGGAATCTTGGGGATAAAGCAATATTGATTACACGCAATAAATGTTTACACAATTAATGGGATTTTAATTCGGCCATACAAAGCTCAAATCGATGCCCCTACAAAAATGTAATGTTGGCTTCTAAGTAAATTGAAAATGCAAAAACAAAGACTTTTCAGTTATATATTGTCACGTTAAAAATATCGGGTGTTCAATACTGTCAAATGTAAGTAGGGTACCTCTCGTATTCAAAAGTGTGTAACATTTTTACTTTTACAAATGTAAGTTTAAACACTTTTTGATCGTGTTACTGTTTTAATTTATTCCCGAAATCTTGTGTTCTTGCAATTGACGAGCGTCTAATTCAAAATTACATTCAGTCGTTCAATAAAACATGAAAAATCAAAATACATAATGATGTACATGAAAAAACTAATTAATAGTGCAGTTGTGAAAGTTAAAATGACGTCCATGTAAGTATTTGACATAACACGTATTTCGTTTATAGGACAAACATACCTCGACTGGTATTCACAAAGCTTCTTAAAACTGATATAAACTTGCAAGATGGGATGACATTTGTGATAAGCTTAATATATAACACTAGGTCGCTATTCACAAAATATCTTAAACTTGAGTTTGCTCAGGATCAAATGGTAGTATTATATTTAAGGTACGTATGCTTGGCATCCGGTGCTTAGTAAATCATGGTGTAGTAGTTCATGTCATAATGTTGGAATTATGTTTCATTGTTATATAAATATTATATTATGCAGTCTAATTGCATTAATAGTATATTCCTTTTCACTTAATTTATATTATGTATGCCTGAGTCTATAGTCACTGTGCCAAGTGTGATAATAAAATATTGCTTTTTATTGTAAAGTAGAGTTAATTTTGCTATAACATCTCCAATGAAGATCTTATATGTCGGCAGATGCATCTTATGAAAGCATTGCATTCGTAACAAAGACAGACAATTGTTATTATGTATGAGTCTATAATGCCAGATACAATAATAACAAATTGCATAACATTGTTGATAAGAGGCCATGCCTCTGAGACATTTCAAAGGCGAACAACCTAAAAGATGATGACATACGTATAGACACACTTCTAGCAATAGAAGCGTTACGAAAGCTGACAACATTTTTTGGCGGAATACAGTATGTCTGGATTACATTCAATACTTCCAGTTAAACAAGTACATACTGTAAAAATGTATGTTTGATTTCCTCAAACTAAGAATGGTTGACAGGAATACGGTCCATTATAATTGATTTACATTCTACGTGTATCACATTACTATCACGAATATTCCAAGGCTATTTTACCAAACTACAGAATTTTCTGTTAAGCGCGACAACTTCTAAACAACGACCACTAATGAAAGCTTCTAAAAGTACAAAATTGTATTTGTCCGTTCTACGAAACACTAAATTCATGCATCAAAACAAGGTAGTGCCTTGACTCAGCAATATCAAGCAAGTGCACCATATAATACTTATGGAGCATACCATTGCATACATGTAGTTATAATTGTTATTCAAATCTTCAACAAAGGGACCTTGTGAAACCAGTTTAATATACGTGTTAGTAAAGATGGCGTTCGGGTGCTGTTAGGTACTGAAGCTTCATTGAAGAACGGGTAAGATATACTTCGGCAATAATAAATAATTCGGAAATGATTGATAACTGGAACGTCAACGTTGCAATGTTATCTTTGCTTAAGATGTCTGCACAAAGAGGAAATGAACAATAATAACACTCGATAATAGTTGCTGAACCCAATGAAGATTTTCCCAATGGTATCAAATTATTTGACGAAAATCATCTCGCCTTAATTACAAAAGCCAGCATGAAAGTGCACTCGCACGAAATGCCTGCCTCATAATTCATTGACAGCACGCGATATTAAACATCGCGAATAGATTAGATTCCCCTTGAAATTACGGTGAGCGACAAAATTAAATTCGGTTACTGTGTTATGAAGTAGCTCGCGATTTACACATGCAAAATTAAACATGTGAATGTGTCACAGAAATAAATGACCTGATTCCTACCATTTGGTGGCTGATATGTTATGCCAAACAAAGATGTTCCAACTGCAATGTAGTAAATGTTTAGCAATGGTGCAATGTGTTTCTTCATTCGCTGATATAACAACATGAGTTCACAAGCAGAGTTTGTCGCCGCATTAAATCCAAAGGCAATTTATTGCATTGACCTTGTAGAATACAATCATTTGACCAACTGACAGCTTGAAGCATGGACTGGTATCCAGAAATCCTCTTAGTTATTGTGGGCATAACGCGGGTGCTGGATGTTAGCTTTGGCTAAGAACGTATGCGGAAATCAGAAACCACAAGTTTGTATTCTAGTATTTTATCAATTGTAACCAGGCATATTTGTAGCTTAAGCCAAGGACAAATACCTCCCATGCAACTCACTAGGTTGTGTAATAGTTAATTGTCGGAAATTAGTATGTTTCTGCTCCTGTCAACAACAGACGATAAGTTAAGATGCTGTACCCCACAAATGAAACATAGGTATGTCTTTTTTGTCGGAACGTACTACCAAGTTACAGCTAATTTATCAAACAGATGAAAATGCACACCCACAAAAACCTAGTAGAGGAAACAGCAACCCTGCCATAGGTTGACATTTAAAGCTTATGGTGTACGGTAGATTTGGTGCCAAAAAAGGAATAACAGCGCACCCTGTCTCATTATTAATGGTTTCCTTAGTCTAATTGTACATGGGTCACAGCTGCATCTCAATTCTAAATTATAAAACAACACCAATTTTCCTTTTCACTGATTTACCAGCTTATTATTTATGTGAATGTTAGACGATTTCATGATGAACGGGTTCCTTTAAACAAATGAGTCGGTAAAATACATTATCATATTAATCTTATGAAGGTGATTTAAACAAACAACAATCGTTCAAAGACGGGGGTTTAATGCGCATTTCATGTTTCTCATTTTTATGGAAAACCACTTAGATGTACTTTACTAAAGCATCAGCTAACTATAACAATAAAAACACTCATTTGAAGAATGCCTGAATGGTTGCCGGCACAAAGTCAAGAGCCGGTAGAACGACTCACAACCAAAAAAGCAACAGTAGATAGAAATATTGAAAATTGTCGTTTTTAAGGAAACGAAGCAGTATGATACATACATCCTAACTTGCAAAAATAAGAAAAATAAACGGGGATCTACTTTACTAACTCTATGGATAAACATGTACGTAAGCATGTACAACCTAGACATTTGACTATACTGACAGAACAGCTGAATTAAAAGACACAGTGGAAATGATTCGGGTGATTTATAATAGTCCAATTGTGGGTACTTACATGTATATAATAATGGTGCGATTATCACGTAGTTGTGACTAGTTTTCAGTTGTGGTATTTATTGATACATTTTATTTGGGTAGACGATATAAAGGTTACATGCATATTAGTGAGATGACTGACAAATTAAACCATTTTGAATATGTATTCCATTGCAGTTTGGACATTTGAAATGTGACCTATCAGCCATTTCTGCTATATTATTCTCACATTCACATGTTTAATCTTGCGTGTGTACTTCCAAAACTATTAAATGAAACATTACTCGAATTTGATTTTGTCACCCACCGTATTTTCCAGTGCAATCTAATCTATCCGCGTTGTTAATATAGCGTGCGGTCCGTGAACAATGAGACAGGCATTACGTCTGCATGCTTTTTTAAGCTGGCCCTTAATCATTAAAGCCGAGATTGATTTACGTCAAATAATTTGAAACCATTCGAAGTAACTTCATAGTGTTCAACCACCAGTATCGAGTGTCATTATAATATTATCTCATTTCCTGTTTGTGCAGACACCGTAAGCAAAGATAACACTGCAGAGTTAACGTTCCAGTTATAAATCATTTACCAATTATTTGATATTTCCGGAATTGCCTAATAGAGGTTTTTGCACTACATTGGACCGTATTGCTTCCAGTCATGAACTATTTGAAGAAACATACAGCCTGTACTTACATAACTTGAAATATGAAATGTAGTCCAGACATATCCTATAGTCAGCCAATAAAATATTGGCAGCTTTAGTTAACATAGTCTTACATGTGTCGATATAAAATCATCTTTAAGGATGTTCGCTTTTTAACTTTCTCAGAAACATGGACCTAAGTTTAGAATGTTATGCAATATTTTATTATAATTATATTTGGCACTATATACATACGTCAAACTTTGGTACATATGAAATGCTATCATTATAAACATTTGTCGATATAGACGGAATATCACCGCAGTGTGTTGATACTACGGGCCGTATTACCTAGAGTTGTTTGTGTAATCTCGCGAGACCGTTATGTCGAGCGTGATACGATATAAACGCAAGCAACGAGAGGTAATACGGACAGACGTATCAACACACTGCAGTGATATGGGAAAATGCTCTCACTGTGTAAACATTGACGTCACGAGCGTCGGCATATTTTCAGCATATAATGCAACGTCCATTCATAAAAAGTAAATGTTAACCTCATGAATTCATCGAGGTTGGAATATTTTAAGCGGATAGAAAAATCTTACACGTTAAACAAATATGCTTCAGATTCGGGAAACCAGACATAACATGATCCGTCGCACTGTATTCCACTGTATGGTTTGTTCTGTATTTTAGACAATACATAATATTGGTATAAAATATATCAGACCATCATTTCAAATGTCTCAGCAACATAAACTCTACTATACAATATAATGCAGTATGTTATTATCATAATTGGCACTTTAGAGAATTGAAGTCATACATAATATAATTATATTAAGTGCAAAGGAATTGATGCAACCAGATGGCATACTTGTATAAGCTTTATTGTGGTTACCAAATAAAACAAAACTAAAATATTTTGACATTGCATACTACATCCCGGTTTACTTAAGCATATTGCAAAACGTGTGTACCTGAGATCAGATACTACCGTTTTAATACATCAAAAACTTAAAGTTGAAGATATGTTGTGAATTTCGACTTATTCATATACTTACCACAAATATTATCATGGTTAATAGTTAATAGCAGATTAAAGATATGTTTTCATCTAAGAAGCTTAGTGAATACTAGGGCTGTAACGGTATACCGCGGTACACGAAAGACCGCGGACTTCAGTCCCACACGGTTCACGGTACAAGAATTGCAAATTTCGGTACGGTTCGGTATAAGATTTTTTTTGAGCAAAATAATATTCAGTGAACGAAAATGTCTGAAAGTCGTCTGATTATGTAAAATTACCATGCATCACTCGTTTAAATTGTATTAAGATATGCCTTATATTGTCGAAATTCATTTAAAATAGTTAAATCTTTGCTGTTATAGAATAAAGAAATTCATTGTCACATAAAATTGTAGTTTTTAATCCGCTGTTAGAGAATATTGTATCATACCGAAATATACCGAACCGTTAGAAAAATTGACGGTACGTATCATATCGTGAGGTAAGCGTACCGTTACACCCCTAGTGAATACCAGCTCTGCTACGTTTGTCCTTTAAACGAATTACGTGTTGTTTCTATATATTTAAACTCACACAAATGCCATTTTACAACCACACTATGAATTACAATTTTCAAATTCATTATATCTAAATAACTTTATTAAAATTTATACTAATTTAAATTAGTCAGATTGTGAAAAAGGTTATTACAATTATATGAATCATTATGGACGTTTCATTAATGAGGGTATGTACTCATTTCTCGTGCATTTTACATTTTAATTTATATAGTTAATTTTGAATCTGATGGTAGTCATAAGCAAGTACACAATTGTATAAAGAAATATAAATATATAAAAAGTGATACAATCAAAACACTTATAAGATGTGTTGATTGTAAATGGTTCATACTGTAAAGTAGTTACTGTTTTTATATTATTAATTGATGATCACTATTCATTAATCATACCACAGTGTATACTTGTGAGTTATTTTTTACACTCAACTCAACTTTTGAATATGTTGTAGGTTGTGCAAACTACAGAACATATATTGTTACGAAGTCATTGTTACGTCCCACACATCTCGGAGGCTTTATAGCTTTAGCAGCTTCGATGTCAATTTATGCAAATGGAATTTCATGCTGCATTGCTCGGATTGTCTACATGCCTCGACTACAGTCCTTATCTAAATCTACGTGACCAATGAAATGGCAATAATGTTGCAGACTTGAAGACAACAACTGTTATTAAACGTCACTCTTGTCTCGAGCTAAATATCTATTTAATAGGCATGGTATGTGATCTGAAATAACGCCTGACAGTTCCATCAATACGCAAAATAGCAGGAACGTCCAGATAACGCTTCGTTTCTGATAAAGCTTTTACGTTTGCGAAAGTAAGCTTGAATTGAAAGCGAATGTTTGGTTAGTACTGCTATATCACTAAAGTCTAAATTCGGTGAGTCAGTGACCAATATCAAATCAAAGTTAACGTTCCGCTTCTGATAAAATTTTCAGGCTTTGTTCTGAGACATATGAAAGTAAGCTTGATTTGAAATCGACTGATGTTGGTTTCATTGCAATCTCAATAAATGATTTAGTCATTTGCTCAGAAATGTATCTGAAGGATTCTGGCAAAACATTAATACGTGAATCAGAGAGTGGGTTTTGATACATATTGCTCTGCTCTGTTCTTTATAAACGACGCATCCCTGTGCATCTGATTGCCTTGTATCACACCGATGACGCTTCTTCAAGTTGACCTTTTATTTTCAGGTTAAACACCATACAAAATATTTAGCGATATGGATGTTATATACAGGGTGTCTCAAAATACATGTCCGCTTGTTGAAGGGTCATAACGTTGCGAAATGAGTTAGTAAATTGATAATCTTAGTCTCATATGAAAGCTAAATTTAAGAATTGTGTGGTTAATTATATCATGTGTCAATTCTCGAACAACTGATGACGTCATATACGTTATACTAACGTCATTAGCAACGGACCTTCTAAAATCGAAGTCCGAATACGCCTGATAGCAAGGTTGTACAGTAACATGGGTAGAATTTATATCATATGTGGGCATCGTAATAGTCACCCGTACCCTTTTAAGCCCACACAGACTGAGAAACTGATCAGGGGTCACTAGAAAATGAAATAAGACGTATTTAGTAGCGAAACACTTTTTAAAAACAATTGGGACTGAACATTTGATATTCTCACTAAGCTTTTAATATCGTTCCATAAAAGATGCACACAATGCCTCGAATGAACATATTGGTTGAATGTATAGAGGTATGACATACCTGGTATATATAGTTTATCTCCGCCAGTCAAAATAATCATATAATGTAACTTGAAAGTATAAAATAGTACTTAATAAAATATAAATCACCAAAAACTGTCTTGGATTCTGAGGATGGATTTTGTAATGCTACTTTTATTGAAATCAGGAAAAGGGAACATATTAAAATATTAATTTATTACATGTATGATACTCTTTGAAAGTGGTATTATACAGTTCAAGTTATATAACTAACTCAAAACTCAAAATTTCAATTGTGGAGAAAATGGAAACATCACACCTGACTCAAAGTTATGTGAACGTCATTAAAATCGTCAAACGACGTCAAACACAGGGTTTTACCGAATTGGGGGTATCTACTAAAATGCATTCTATAGATTTCGTATGCATTGTTTTGGATAATAGTTTCGTAATTTCTACATTGATTTGAATGCCCTTTGATCGTACACATAAATCAGATATGTAAAGCAATACGTTACGGAATGATATGTCCTCAACAAGCGGACATGTATTTTGAGACACCCTGTATGTCTTTTAAACTTGAGGTTAAACACCATATGGAGAATAATGGTTGGTAATCTAAGACGTAATGCTTGTCACTGTCATGTTTTACGTCAGCAGTATTTTTCTCATTTGAAGCATCCTCAATACGCCTTTGAAATATTGTTGTTCGTTTAAAACACCTGCCAGTTCTATACGTTATAATGCATTTTACTAACTCATTTGTTATAAGTGACACTTTCCTACAATTTACCAGTAATAAGCTGCGAAAAGGAAAATTAGCATTGTTGTTTTATAATTTAAAATTGATATGCAGCTGTGGCCCATGTTAGGTTAGACACCTAGGAATCATTAATAATGAGACAGGGTGTGTTGTTATTCCTTTTTGTCACCATATTTACCATACAGCATACGTTGTAAATGTCAAACTCTACCAGGGTTAGTGTTTCCTGTATTTAGTTATTGCTGTTTATATATTGTGGGAGTGGATTTCACACAGTTGTGATGAATTAGCTTCAACTTGTCTGTATGGCAGAACGTATTGTTAACATAAGGCAAGCAATATGAATACTATTTATGTTTGTTATCAACTTGTGTTGAGTGAGTTTGACTTACGTTTATAACGAAAATGTGCGTCCATCACCCTGTGGTATGATTACACAGACTATGAGGATTTCTGAATACATGTCCGTGCTACTAGCTGTCAGTTGATCTCATGATTATATTTAAGAGGGTCAATGCAATAAATAAATGAATGCGTCGACAAAATCAGAGTGTAAACTCGTGGTGTTATATAAGCTAGTGAACAGTAAATTTGCATCATTGCAAACATTATCACATTGCAGTTTGGCACTCTTTGTCTGACATGACATAACATATCAGCTGCCAAATAATAGCAATCAGGTCATTAATTTTATTCTCACATTCACATGTTTGAGTTTACATGTGTAAATCGCAAACTACTTCATACCACAGTAACCGAATTTAACTTTGTCGTATTTTCTAGGAGAATCTAATCTATTTGCGGCGTTTAATATCGCGTGCTGTCAATGAATTATGAGGCAGACATTTCGTGCGCGTGCACTTTCATGCTGGCTTTTGTAATTAAGGCGAAATTGATTTACGTCAAATAATTTGAAACCATTGGGGGTATCTTCATTGAGTTCAACAACTATTATCGAGTGTTATTATTGTTCATTTCCTCTTTGTGCAGACATTGTAAGCAAATATAACATTGCAACGTTGACGTCTCAGTTATCAATCATTTACGAATTATTTAATATTTCCGGAGTATATGTTACACGTTCCTTAACGAGGCTTACTCTATGGTTCAGTACCTAACAGAACCCACACTTCATTAATACTAAGACAAATAATCAACTGGTTTG
Source organism: Spisula subtruncata (assembly GCA_963678985.1). Lineage (NCBI taxonomy): Eukaryota > Metazoa > Mollusca > Bivalvia > Venerida > Mactridae > Spisula > Spisula subtruncata. The sequence goes on along the minus strand of OY787669.1, from coordinate 25,582,519 downwards.
ACAAGGTCCCTTTGTTTAAACATTTGAATTACATTTGTAACTATACAATGGTATGTTCCGCATGTATTGTAGGGTGCACTTGTTTGATATTGCTGAGTCAAACACACTATCTTGTTTTGTTCAGGAATTCAGTGTTTCGAAGAATGGACACTCAGATACTTTCTGAAGCTTTCATTAGTGGTCGATGTTTAGAAGTTGTCGCGTTCAATAGAAATAAATTCAGTAGTTTAATATTCATAATAGTTATTTTATACACGTAGAATGTAAATTAATTAAAATGGACCGTTTTCCTGTCAACCATACATATTTTGTAGAAATCAAACATACAGTATTACAGTATGTACTTGTTTAACTGGAAATATCGCATGTAATCCAAACACTGTATTCCGCCAAAAGAATATTGGCAGCTTTCGTAACACTTGTATTGCCTACATTCGTCTATTCGTATGTCATCATCTTTAAAGATGTTCGCCTTTGAAATGTCTCAGAGGCATGGCCAATTATCAACAATAAACAGAATTCCAATATAATAATTTCACGGCAAACGGATTATTTTTTAAAATCAAATTTCCTCGCCGTCAAAAACAAAATAATAAGCATTTTCACTTGCTCTCTTAATCTTAAACAAATAACACAGTATTATATATACATATTATGTAAAACAAATGGACGAAATTGAAGCCATTGCAGAAGAACTATTTGATTGCAACTCGACGCGTGCATGGCGGGAAAACGACGTCTCGCAAAACATTCGAGGTATATAGCGGAGTATTTCCATCATTTAAGCAATTTGAAGCATGAAATAAATAGAATATTAGTATTTTACCGTGTATGATCTTTTAATAATTCACCTCGTGAGCAGCTGACTTATATTTTCACTCGTGGCTACGCCACTCGTGAAAATATTACATCAGCTGCTCACTCGGTGAATAATCAGCCGATCATACACGGAAAAATACAAATATCCTCTATATCACTAAATGATTTAGGTGAAATTCAGTACTAGTATTAAAACTTTTTCATATCATTACTTTGGGTTAAATGCAAAAAAATGACCACTTATTCAATACTACTCCCATATTCAAAAGGTTCCCAGTTTCTTAGAGAGTCACATGTAAAAGTGTCCTTTCCAGACGGGCGCTTGCAAAACGTGTCATTTGCAGAGAAAAACATTCATCTTGAGGATTCTGCCAAAATAGTTTATACGCGAAATGAGAGAGTGTGAGTTGATACATATTGCAATGTTCTGAGTATACGACACAGCCCTGTGCTGAACATCCGATTTCCTTGTATCACGCCGTTGCCACTTCGACAAGTTGTCCTTTTATTTTTACGTTAAACACCAAACAGTATATCTAGCGATATGGAGGATAGTTCCTTTGATCTTGAGGTTTAACATCGTTAGAGAAAAGCCAGCGATATGAAAGATATATACGAGGGTTGGTCCATATGTATTGTCACTTTGTTTGGAACAACAAACTATATCCGATATTTGAAATTTTATTATTACATTCCTTCAAACAACTCTCTCTGAGATTATATACAAATTTCCACCATTTTGACCCACATGTAAAATACATTAAAAACGTGTTTTGGGGGGTGTAGTCGTAGGGCACTAGGAAAAGACTGAACCATCATTTTTTGGTAGCATAATTTCGCCCTGCAAATATTATTTTAAGTTTAATAAAAGGTAAAAATGTGCCCACTCGGGAGATTTAAGAGGATATCCACACCCCCTGTCTTCCAAAAGTCAGCAATATTACCCGAACAGTGGCAAAAAATGTGGTTTTTAAGCAGTTTCGTGAAGTGTGAACTACTCGATCCGCAGATTTTAGAAAGCAATTTGATTTTTTTCTACACTTTTTGTCACGGTAGGATATGTTATTCATCAGTCTATCCTTATGCACCGAACACTTGTATTGTCGGTCCTCTAATGGTAATAAAATAGGCACACAAAGCTTTCCGTAAATGAAATACAATCATTGCTTTATTCGCCTTTTGACCAGAATTCGGGTCATTTCCAAGACTGTTCCTATCCTCAACCGAAGTTTTTTTCTATTTACAAACAGTTCTATACGTGAATGAACCATCTATTCACGTACTTGCCATTTCGTTTATAAAATTAATGCACTAAATTATACATAGCGCGACGCTTTAGATAGGCTCATTTTTAGTCTTACTTTAATCAAGTTTTGTCTGCCATAATTATCTTTAGTGTCTACGAGTAGTATATTTTAACTTCCTCCTTAACTGCATTAAAGACAAAAACATGTATGAAATTAGTACCAATGTAAAGCTAATGAATAGATTTATCGATTTGTGTAAACCATAAACCGTTGGGGAGGAACAAGCTCTATACTTACGTGCAAAGACAATACATATCGAACAGCCTTCGTACAAGTAATCAGAAAATTAATAGTTTTAATGTCGTGAAGTTTTCTAAATTTCCTCATTTGAAGCATCCTCGTAACGTCTTTGTACGATTTTTGTTTGTTTTAAACACCTGCGTTATATTTATGTCATAATGTATGTCACTAACTCATTTGTTATAAGAGGCGCATTTTTCATAAAAGCATCTTACACTAACCACTAAAATGCTGGTGTAACTGAGTCAAGGACCATTGGCGTTGTTGTTTTATATTTTAGAATTGAGAGGCAGCTTAGACACTTAGAACAATAATTATTGATAAAAGGTGCGTTGTAATTCCCGTTTTCGTCACCAAATCTATCATACATCATACGTTGTAAAAGTCAAGCTATTCCTGTATTTGGTTATTATTGTGACGTACACGTATAACGAGGGCGGGTACAACATATATATATTATAATAAATATAAAATATATTTCCGGAAAACATCTTAAGTGTTGCCTGATGCAGGGTAATACATGGTACAGTTATATGTCGCTTACACTTTCGTTATATGTTGCAGCGGTTTAGAAGTATATTTAACTCTATCCTAACTGTCAATATGCAATGTTTAAAAGATTGTATAAATCGTCATAGTTGTACTTACACTTCGTGTGGTCGAATATTCGAATTACTTAGTAGCATTCAAGGACAGACCTTTGCTCACTGGCTGGCATATAAAGACGACAAACTATCGAGAATGCCATTTATATAAATTGTACAATATTCTGAGCATTTGCAATTGCATTGGTTCTCCTATTGAAATTGGTTGAGACATTTATGTTGACTTCCATTCTTCTCGACGTAATTTAAATGTTGAAATGATATCATTTGTAAAATCGAATAATGGAGCATTCTCAACATGTGGTATTTGTCAACTAAAGCGCATATTAGTTCGTACACGAATAAACAATACTCCTCGATTGTCAGTTCATATCCAAGCAAATGTCCTCGTTATGATTGACACATATTGTTCCATAACCACATTTGGAAACATAAATTTAATTCACACCTGAATGAAATGTCTAGTTTCATTCTTTCTAGTAGTTGGCAATATATCTATGGCACACGGTATCATTATACACATGATATTACGTTCCATTTTGTACTCAAATGCCAATTTACATCTTCTACGACTCTCACTATTATTATGAATATAACATATCCATTCTCGAAATTTTACTTTCTTACGTAATTGTTTTCTAAATTTGGATCATGGTATGTTTTATGTGCTCAGTCAACCTACTGTGATATGTTGATAAAGTTTAATTACGGACGAAAGTGTACGCTGCATGTCATACGTCGGATGTATCGAGCTTTAACGGAGACCAAGATGGCATAGTAGTTAGATCGTGCACTTATCTGTTTTTATTGGATATGCTGTCTTGTTTTCTATAAATGTCACGAAACTGATTAGGGTTTAATTAAGGCAACAATATAAAGTGAAAGTAATCTGTTTCTGAAGCCAGTAAACACTACCAAGTACATTTGATATTACTTCAATGTTCTCCTTGTTTCAATATTGGCTTTACAGCGTTATTGTAAATGTACCTTGTTTCCAATGTAATTGCCTAAGAACATAGTCGTATAATTAGGTTTTTGGACGTACCTGGCAGCTTCTGTGTATCGTAATTTTGTTTAATTTGAGAATGTAAAGCTGATATATTCAATGTATCTACTGTGACCAGACTGCTCATGAATTATACGATACACTCGTAGAAATGTAAACATAGCAATGACATTAATAATGAATGTTTTACTTAATTAATAAAATAAAATGGCAGAAAATACGGTTGTCGAGATGAAAAGTATACACAATCCATCTAATTGACTAAGATGCTTATCAAGTTATAATTTTAGAAGCTATAAAAAGCAACGTAGAATGTTTTTGGTATGTGCAAGTAGATCTGCTTCTAGAATGTTGCAATTAGTTACCTCAGGAATCATGTAATAACACGATAATTACAGTAGTTTTATTACACGTTGTTATGTCTTAGGTGCAACTAACTTCATATATTGGCAAAATTATTAGTAGATTACATTTGTATATCCCAGTTATCTATTTTGCGTTAGCACATGTACGATTGGCATCAAGGGGTTCATATGTGCGATTGATTCCAACACAAAAAGGAAGCACCATGTCCCTCGTAGCTAAGTTGTTAGTTAACGTTTATTTCCGTCTATTACGAAATGAGACAAAATCGATTTAGAAATCTTTGTTACTCAAAGACTTCAACAGGGGAAAGAACTAGTACTTTATACCGGTGTAACAATTGATACAAAAATAGCCACAAACAGTACATACTTTATATTAAAAACGACTTTAGACCGTATTTAAACTTAAAATAACGATTCAGTAATTATAGAGTAATTAGTTGTGCAGTGTCAGAAGAATAACACACCATACAATTATCTGATTATTATACCATCAACTACTGTTACAGTACCAATTATAGTGGTTTTACAGAATCATACTTTTGTCGTTTTCAATTTTGTGCTCCAGAGAATTACATTTAATTTAATTGATCATCAACATGCCTTTCTGAAAGTGAAATTCGATCCACAATGCAATTGGTAAACTCGTTATTTGTATCTTTATTTCGTTTTCTAACAAACATTATCCACAACATGGTCATGAAACAACATCAGGCTCTTTGAAACATGAGTGGTAATTCGTCGTGGTGCACATCAGTTGACGCATTAGTCCCATTCACGATAAAATTGATTAGATAATGAGAACATGTTCAAAGATTTCGTGTTCGTTACAATTTGATAGGTTTTGTATTGTATGTATTGTCGTGAGCGTAACACTATACATGTATACCCGACTATAATAGATAACATGAGTTGTAGTTGATTTATTAAGGACGTGTTTTAAGGATGCAGCCGTTTCTGCATCGTTGTATTGTATATCCATATAAAATTCAGCATATTTTAGTGTCGTATGACGACTGTACGACAAATGGACCTAGATACTTCACTTTAATTTGAAAAAATGGAATATTTCTCCTTATTCATCCTTTCTATATACCACGAGTGGTTAACAAATGAGTGGCAATAATCTATTATGACAATTATTGTGAGTAAACTCGTGGTATCCGTTTTAGCATTGACGTTAGACTTGAACGATACAACAGTCTACTACATATTAATTGGAAATATTTGTCTAGATATTTGAACAATGTATATATTAACACACATGTATATCATTAATCATTCTGATCACCTCGGTTTTTACCCAATGGAAAATACCTCTGACATGAAAAGTCGACATTTTGAACAACTTTTAGTCACATGATTTGAAAATGGCAGCACCCCAGCTACGTTTATACAACATGTACACACGGCAAACTTAAGAAAGAGAACGACAGCTGCTAAATTCTAGGATCGAAAACAAGAATACGATAACAATTATATGAACTAGAAAAAAACGCTACGAAATACATGTTCGCACAACGTTACGTTTACGTTGACCTTAAATTAACGTCATATCATTCATGACGTCAAGTGGTAAACAAGAAAACAAGACGTAAATTCCATTGATAATACGCGCTAGATATGATTTTTCTACAAAGATATTTAACATTTTCTACGCGATATGTCTTGCATTGCCGTAGGAATAAGAAAAATTATCAGAAAATATATAATAACCATCGTGTTTACGGATACATAAAGTGTTACTTTCACGCGGATGTAAATGACTTTAGTAGTAAGGACTGATCATATTGGTGTATTTCTACACTTATTTACCAGATGTATTTACCGGAAACGGAAATGGCCGCGCTTTTACGATTGGTCATTAGTGTCATGCTGATACTTGAACATTGTATTGCTCTCACTAGTCTAAGAAACAAACATCGAAAAAGAACCAGTCAGAATTCTCAAAGGCCCATTAGTACATGTACGTGGGTAAATTCATGCAAAAATTTATCTTCCGTAGAAAATGTCCACGTAGAATATTAACTCAAGCGATGATACCGATGGTATGGTATAAGGGGTTAACAAGATATGAATTCAGGCATTTGTCTCTTAGCGACAAAGCCGGCCTTGTCGATTCATATCGAATATATTTTTTCTATGATATCAGTGAGAAAGTTCAGACAAAAAGACACAGTTGGTGTGAATTTTACAGTTATATTAGTATTGAAATCAGTTGCTAAAGATACAGTAGTGACGGTAGTTAGTGAAAACCAAAGCTAGTAATTGGTGGTTTAAATCGAGAGACTCTAGTTCCAAACTGCATCTTTCTGGCATGAACCAATTGCCAGTGTTATCACAATGTGATGTGTAGTAATTATTGTCAGCAATAGCAATAACTTCCCTCATATCATGAATACTTTTCTGTTACATACCCCACGATTGAACTTGACATTTCTGTCTGCTCTATGTTTTGTTTCACATTACTGGCATACGAGGATTATTATCGCAATTTAATGAGGACATCGGAGGATTTATTGGTCGTTTGTTCTGGCGCAATTGTTACTCATGTACGACTTGGTAAAATTTAAACAAGGAACGAGAACATTTTCTTTCTATATTATGGCTATCAATAAGAATGGTTTGCTCTGTACATCACCCTTACTATTAATTAGTGTACTGAAAGTTCAGATAGATTTTAATGCCTATACAGGTCATACAATAGAAGCAGCTCATTGATTGCTGCGGATTGCAACCATTTTCTCCCGAAATAAATCAGGCCGCCATATTTTTGAAAGTGTTGTAGCCCGTTCTCATACATAACAAGTAACATAATTGCATCCTGGCCTTTTTATATCATTTGTGTAGCACTGCTTCAATCTTCCAATACCGTATACTTCAAACGACTTTATAAACTAAAACGTTAGTCAGACGATTCCATAACTATATGCGTACCTGTATACTTTACGAAAAGCCTGACAAAATAAACAATCAATTTCATCTCAAATATTACCACGTCCGAATGTTTACGAAGCATCAACATTTTTCTTCCATTTTCATCAACTATAGTAGTAATTTGAAAAGTGTTTAATATGAGTTTTGTCATTTTAGAACATCATAAATAGTTTACAGTATTTAATGTTTTTATGGCATATTACTAATAAATGCGCATTATCAATTCAACACCTTGTGTTATGTTGTATCTAATTCCATGCAAGTTCGAACCAAGATGGGTACACATTTCACAACCCTTGAACAATACATGAAACTTGTCCATCATGTACCGACTTTCTAGTTCGTGAATGAATACGTTAAGATCCGCCTGGTATAGGTAAATCTTCGAGAAAATGTCCTTGTCAAGGTTGACTGATATTTTCAATAACCAGATTTGGAACCATACATTTAATTCGCACCTGAATGTCATTTCTATTTTTATTCTTTCTAGGGTTGTGCAATATATTAATGGCAAATTGTATCAGTCTGCCCATGCTTCCAATTTTGTACCCAACTGCCAGTTTTCATCTTCTATGGCGCTCACTATTATTCTTTATATAGCATATTAACCATGGTCTAAGTTTATTTTCTGGTGTTATTATGTTCTCAATTTGGATCCTTATAAGTTTTATGTGCTCAGTCACCTTACCGTGATAATTATGTTGATAAAGTTTAATTTAAAGTGTACTTCGATTCATTTCACACGTCGGCAATATAGAGCTTTAACGAAGACTCAGGTGGCCCCGTATTGAGATCGTGTGCTAAGCTGTTTTATTGGATGTTTTTTCTTGTTCTTTGTAAATGTCACGAAATAATTAATTTTGAATTACGGCACTTTTATCGAGTGAAATTAAATCTAATTCGGAACCTGGTATATACCACAGCTACATTCGTTATTGTCCCAACGTACTCCCTGTTTCAATATTGGCGTAGACAGCGATATTGTGAATGCACCTTGTTTCCAATGTAATTACTAGAGAACACAGTCGTGTCAGTAGTTTTATGAACGTACTGGGCGACTTCTTGGCATTTTACTTTGGTTTAATTCGTAATATGCAAAATCTGATATAATCAATACAATGTATCGAATGTGACCATGCTGCATACGAATATTAAACGATACACGGTAAATTGAAAAACATAAAGTGCGCCATGGATAACAAGAAAGGCTGGAACATTTTAAATTGATCAGTGTTATTTAAAAAAATAGAAATCTAATTGACCGTAAAGTTTTACCTAAGTAACAAATATTGCAACAGTAGACCAATCTGGTGTTTTTCTTATTCTGGACGAATTATAACATTGACAATTAATATGAGTGTTGTACATGAACTTAAAAATTGGCATAAAATACAGGGGTCGACATATTCCAATTTTATTTACTCAGATGATTATTAAGTTATTTTTGATACATTATTCTTAGTGTAATAGTTGACAAATATGGTTGCATGTAATGATTTAGGAATTTCAGAAGATTTTGTTCCAGTTCGCTTAGGATTCCTTAACATTTTATTTATTGTCTACATTTATATGAATTCTATCTTGGGGTGATTTAAAGAATGTGATATATAAGATAATTAAGTATACTTACAACAACTGCATTGTACATGTATGCTTTGTATGGACTATGTTCTATGTATCTACAATGTGCTATATAATCTCATTACATAACAACAGAAACATAAACTACAATGCGGGATAGAAATACTATATAATTTGTCTAATGAAAACAAGCATCAATGATAATAATCAACGAATATTCGGGGTGTAATTCCGAAACATTGAACATGTTTCCGAAATGTTGTTGAACAATTATCGAAAATCTAAATATTCCCGATTGTCTACGGCATTTAGCCAAATAGTGCTGATAAATCGGAAAAGTCGTTTGAATGAATCTTCAAAAGAATATCCCGCACATTCCTCCATCAGGAGTACAAAGTTGAGAGAGTGGGTATTCCAAACCACTCTACCGATGTTTCAAGATGTCGTGGCTTGCGGCTGCCATGAGGCTCCAATAGACTACCAGTAATCTGCTAAATGCGCCCCCCAAAGCTCCGTATCATCGAGGCAAACTATGATTAGTTGGACCTAGTCTTCAATATCACATGATCAAATATTGTACTTTCAATCACTTATGACGATGAGGTATTGTTTTTTAAAAAAATGTATCAACAACAAAACAGGAAATAATGGTGCAAACATGTAATCATTACATTTTATGTATCTACGGTCGTTATGCTTTGATGGCTTGTGTGGATGTATTTATGTTTACATTTTGTTTTACATTGTATTCCTACTACTTACGTTCGATATTGAGCTGGCGGATATAGCAAGTAACATGCAAGATTATTTCTGGAGGTAGAAAACTAAATACGTACATGTCAAGTACGATCAGTGAAAATGATAATATCAAAGGGTGGTTTGAACGGCTGATTTGTTAACAACAACCTTCGATAATTGGTAACTTAAAGTTTTTTATCAAGCATATTCGAAACAGTCATTAGCTTGCAAATGTTATATTATAAATGGAAATGTTCTCGTTTTTCTAACAGCTTTTGAGTTAAGTGAAAACAAACTTTTTTCAAAAGCCTCGAAATAACACGAATCTAGGATGGATAAAAGGAATTCATTTGGGCTATTGATAAAACACTAGGAAGTCAAATTGTGTTTAAATGCATGAAACTAAACACTAGTTTTATAGCTTCATGACGGTGCCGCACTTTAAACTCAATTGTATGTTCTCAAATTTTTGAACGATGTATCCATTTGATCTTAAGCGCATGCTATTGAATTACACCCTTCGTTTAATGCAATGTAGTTTATTGATTTTCGCCGATAATGTGGCCTTGAATAAGTGGGAAGATGTGCAACACAAAACTATGATTTAAGTCAAAATGTTAACGTTTTCTCTGAGATGCTTGCAAATGCCCTGGAATTTCTAGAGTGCTACAATAAGGCACATTATTGTTATTTTATCATAATGACTAGATGCGTTATTAGCTTATCATTGGTTCAATGTGAAAAACATAAAATGTATACGACGTTTGACTGAATCATATAATGATTAAAGTAAGTGTTCTTACGATGAGCGCATTTGTGTTTCAAATAGGCGTGTTGCACTCACATTTCATAAGTTACAATTACGTATTGCTAGAATGTTGAAACTTACTGAAAATGGAAAATTCATAGAAATACCTGAAGGTACAATATTGGTTTGAAGTGATGTCTGATTTATTGTCATTCTAGACATCATTGCAATCCGAAAGTCCTGCCATTTATGAATAAGAGTGCAATTTTTATACTTTAGTGCCACTTATGTATAATCATCCGTCGCATTCCACTTTAAATTGTCAATATGTACGTTCTATAATTGCTACATTACTACAATGAGGTAATTTTTAATTGAAAAAGTATTATGCTGATATATTCGCTTTACGGTTTTGGAGACACGACAATTCATTAACAACTATTTTAAGTTAATGCAACTAATAAATATAATTTAATGATATTGGCAAACGTCATTGACAAGGATGGCAGTTTTACAATAATCCCGTGCTATATTAATAGCCATAAATAGTACATTCATTATTTTTTTCCAACGACTTTAGATCGTATTTCAATTTAAACAAAAATCGATTGAGTAATTATTGAGTAATTAGTTGTGTAGTACAGGTATTACAATAATAAAACAAACAATACAATTATTTGATAAACCATCAACCATTCTACCAATTACATTGTATAGTGGTTTTACAGAATCATACTTTTGTCGTTTTCAATTTTGTTCTCCTGAGAATTCCATTTACTTTAATTGAGCATCAGTTTTTGGAAGTAGAACAAGTAGTTAAATCATTATTGAAGTATTTGTACGAGTGTAAAAATCGCCAGTTCGAATAATAAATTCGTTTTCTAGCGCACATTATCCACAATTTCGTTGCATACCAAACTCAGTATCTTTGAAACATGAGTGTAAATGAGTGCACATCATTTGATGCATTTGTCCAAGCCACAATAACATCTATTTGATAGTGAGAACATGCGCGTTTCAATTTGATAGAGTTTGTCAGATACTTTCGTGTGTGTAACTTACATCCTAGATTAGATTAGAAAAGTCGTCGATTTGTCAAGGACGTGTCCCAAGGATGCATGTTCCCCTGTATGACTGTGGACTGTAGAATGTTCTGTATCGTTGTATTGTATATGCATGTCACAAAAGTGTTTTAGTGTAGTATGGCGGCTCTAGGAAGGGCATAATAATTCAATAAGTTTTAACTTGCCCCTACTATACTTCCCTTGTAAAAGAACGTTTATGTTAGAAGACATGCATGCTTGCTTAAAGTTTGCTATTTAGGGACATAATATAATTTTATACTTTCATAACATATTGAGCATGAACTTTATTTGTCAGTCACCATAATTAATTATATGGTTTGCCCTGTCTCGTGTGTGGCTAAAATATATTTTTATAGATCTAAACACAATCCATATTATGAGAATACATTGTGACAGGTGTCCTTTAACTACGTCGAACAAGACTAATGATCTATTGATGATCTAGCAGCGAAGCTATGCAACAGGATGATTTGTATCGACTTTGATATTCTCGTATGGGATGAAACACGCACCAAACACGTGCAGACGTTTGAGGCACTGATTACAAGGACCGGTCAGGACAGACAATCATAGAACAATACAAATTCCAATTAGTATGAAGCAAATTTACATCATTGCATGTCGTTCTACTGACCCTCTGATAGAAAGTAGGGTAATTTAATCTATCTGAAAATTACAGGATGTCATGTAAACCTTAGTACATGTAACAATGTGACTTCTCCTTATTCAGCCTTTCTCTATATATACGTTTTTTTAGCCATTGAGAGTCAATTGTGGCAATTATTGTGAGTAAACTCGTGTTATCCCTCGGTGCATCTTTGAATGATTGTTGTTCGTTTAAAACACCTGCATTAAATGTATGTTATAATGTATTTTACTAGCTGTACTATTAGTTGTAAGAGACACGTTCTACATAAAAAAGTCTAAAAGTTACCTCTGATTATCTGAGAAAAGGAAAATTGGCGTTGTTGTTTTATAATTTAAAACTGAGATGCAGCTGTGGTCCATATTAGGTTAGACCCTTGGAACCATAAATAACGAGACAAAGTGTAATGTTATTCCCTTTTCGTCACCAAATCTATCATACATTATACGTTGTAAATGTCACATTTAGCCAGGGTTACCGTTTCCAGCATTATATACTTAGGGTTTGAATTACACGCAGTTGTGATGCATGAGCTTCATCTTGTTTGCATGACATAACTTATTGTTGAAGTTATCAAAATAATAGACTATAAACATGATGTACGATTGTTTATAACTTTGTGTTGACTGAGTTTGAATTAGGCATGTACACGCGGACTAGAATGTTTTGTTTCATGCCATCCCATGCTACCAGTTTTCTGTTGTGGAATTAATGAATCGATACCTTTTTACTAAAGTAACATGTAATAAGTCGTGTTTTCGATTGGATACTTGTGAACTCATACATTAAATTTTTTGAGCGAGAAAACTGACAAATTGCAACATTGTTAATATTTATAACATTGCAGTTAGCTTATCCAAAATATAACATATCAGGCATTACTGTTATTGTATTCTGATATTCGCATGCTTAATCTCGCGTGTACGTGTACTTTCCGAACTACTTCTTAACACCGTAACCTAATTCGAATTTGTCACAAACCGTATTTACAAGAAGAATCTAATCTATTCGTGGCATTTAAAATAGCGTGCAGTCAATGAATCATGAGACATGCATTACGTGCGCGCTCGGTCTTGCAGACGCTTGAAAATTATGGCGAGATTGATTTATGTCAAATAATTTGAAAGTTCCATTCGAAGTATGTTCCTTGTGTTCAACAACCATTACCGAGTGCTTCATGTATTATAGTTCATTTCCAGTTTGTGCAGATACCGTAAGCAAAGAGAACAATGCAGCGTTGACGTCAAAGATATCAATCATTTACGAAGTATTTAATATTTTCGGAAGATATCTTACGCGTTGCTCAAAGGCACAGTATTTCTATATTTCAGGAGCAAGGCAAAAATTGTATGCACCGATAATACGAGTAAGATGTAAATATCTTATTCGTATAGATTAGCACACAAGCGTTGAGTCACAAGTTATGAGAAGAGCTTTGCAACCGTCCTATTGTTAAGAACAGACTCAAACATAAACGACACACTTCCTCTTATTTAAACTAGGTCGTTTAATCTTTTTGAAGCTGTTTCTATTATATCATTATGTTATTTTGTACCTGAAACCAGGTGAGAAGCTGGGACTTGGACATTCGACTTTTCGACCTCTGAAACTTTGACGTTCAGCGGTTTTATTTCATTTTCTTGTTCAGTTGTGTAATTGTTGTGTTTGATTGTAACTATGTTACTATTCAATGTTTTATTGTACTCGTCATTTCTAAGAGATATTCTGTGCTCGGTTGTGCTGCCTTCCATGTCAGATTTTCTCATTTTTTTGCATATTTAACGTAAAGAAATTAGACAATGACAACTCATCAGTAGACGGTTAAAATAGGGATAAACGTCTACACAAGAATAATTGTATATGATGCTATTTTAAAATATTAATAACACTTAATGTGGATGTTCGGGATCAAAGGTTCCACGCACTACCCAGCCCTTGGATAACATTTTAAACTTTCAAGTTCAATCATCATTTCACAATATCAATCAAGCTCTTCAAAAAGTGTATCGACTTATCTCAATTAAGTCCGCTAATCACTAATTGTGCAAGGGAAAATCGAGCGGTTACTACAGTAACTCGATATTAGATATTATACGGAAACAGCCACAAACAGGGCATTTATTATTTTACAAACGACTTTAGATCGTATTTAAACTTAACATAACCGTTCAGTAATTATCGAGTAATTAGTTGTGTAGTACATGTACCACAAGAATAAAACACACAATACAATTATCTGATCGACCATCAACTACTCTACCAATTATATAGTGGTTTTACAGAATCATACTTTTGTCGTTTTCAATTTTGTTCTCCTATTTAATTTAATTGATTATCAACATTCGTTGATAAAAGTAGAATTTGCCCATTGGTAAACTCGTTATTTGTGTCTGTGTATGCTTGTAAAATGGGCTGTTCTAGAAATAAATTTGTTTTCCAGCTAACATTATCGACAATAGCGCCACTAAACAACATCCGTCCTTTTGAAACATTGATGTTAATGCGTCTTGGTGCACATCAGTTGACGCATTTGTCAAGGTCAGTATCAATTTTATTGCGGACATTTCCACAATCATTCTTGTTCCAATGTAATAGGGTTATATCCTTAATAAGACTACTAGAACAGTAGTTGATTTGTCAAGGTTTTGTCTCAAGGATGCAGCTGTTTTGCATGGAAATGTTGAAAATCTTTGTACTGTAAGCATGTTTTAGTCTCGTGTGTTTAACTTTATATCCTAGATTATATTGCAATAATAGTTTGGTCAAGGCTATGTCTCCAGGATGCTCCCGCGTCTTCATGGCTTTGAAATGTTGTGCTTCGTTGTATTGTATATGCATCTAAAACAGGTTTCGGTGTCGTGTTGCGGCTGTAAGATGGGTAAAGATAATTCACCTCAATTTGAATATTTTGTTTTACTTTGCAGGTTCTTCCTTTGTGAAAGTACATTAATGTTAGAAGGCATGTATTTATTGATTCCGACTGGGCAACATTATGTAAGGACTCTAAGTTTTCTATTTATGAAAAGGGATGGAACGCTCTGTCTCCTGTATGGCTAACGGAAAACGTTTACATTCTAAATTTCTAAACACAATCTATATTATCAGTACTACCTAACCGCAGGTGTCCTTAAACTATGCCGAACGAAGCTAACCATTTACATGTTGGTGTACAATGATGATCAAGTGGCGAAGCTATGGAACATCATGATTGTATCTACTTTGATTTTTCTGTCTTGGATGAAACACGCCACATTTCGTTTCACAGACGTTGTAGGATCTGCACACAAGGACCGGATAGGACAGATAATTAGAAGAATAAACATTCAAATAACTTGTAAACTCATTGTCATCATTGAACTGTTTACTTCTGAACCTCTATCTGGTAATTGTTGACTGTCACGTAACATCGGACACTTTATGAATATTAAGACTTTCTTTTTGGATTGGTTAGCCAATGAGTGTCAATTGTGACACTTATTGTGATTAAACCTATGTTTAACCTCGTGAGCAGCTTGCATATATTTTCACGCCACTAGTGACAATCATACACGGTAAAATATAAATATCCTCTGTATAATCATATAATAATTTTTGGACCCGATTTTTTGAAGGTTTTTTGTCCCCGAATTATCGTCGAATAATCAAGAGTGGACTGAAGTTGATCGATTTTATCAAGACATATTTTCAGCTCAAGCCAAGAGCAATTATTCTCGATTAACTCAGTAAGGTTGAAGCATTGAATTATCGGATGATTTTTTCAATGACTGGGTTTTATAAGCCATTGTTAAAAATAATATTATATTATTGTTAACTCATATTATGTACTTGTTCAGATACTGGTTTTAGTATGTGTCAACAACAAACGATTCGTTAGGTTATTGTACATCGCAATGCCAAGAATATGTGTGTCATTGTGTCGGTACGTACTGCCATACAGTAAAGTTACTGCTCATTTATCAAAACAGTGTGAAACTAACGCCTCCATGATATAAGTCAAACTATCCAAACTATAGGAAACAAAAACCCTGAGATAGTTTGACATTTACAACGTTTGGTTTGGTGACGAAAAAGAAATCACACACCTCGTAGCATTATTAATGGTTCCAATATGTCTAACGTAATATGGACCACAGCTGCATCTGAATTCTAAATTATAAAACAACAACTCCAATTATCCTTGTTGCAGATACACCAGCTTGTTATTGGTGAGTTGTAGACTGTTTTGTGATGAACGTGTATTTTAAAACACACGAAATAGTATTATAACATTTATTTTATGTTTGAGTTTTAAACCATCAGCAATCGTTCAAACACGTATCCAGGATTCAACAGATAATAATGCATCCAATATACGTGGTTCCATAAAGAAAATCGCTAAGTAATTATAAGTTAAATGCCAATTTATCATAAAGCGCGACGCCAAAATTACATAATTCATTCAACTTCCAAAAGTAACCAAATATTCCTGCAATTTACAAGTCGATACAAAGCTTAGCTTTCTACTAAATCCATAATTTTGCATAATCAATATAACTTATGTTGACCCTATGTGTACTACAATGTTTTCATCATCATATGTGTTGTTATTAAGTGGCAGTTGGGTCTGCGAAAGTTTTATGCTGCACATTTATACAAAATGAGATATATTCGGGCTAAGAATTGCACCTAGCAACGCCAAATTTTCTGTTGATATTGCACAACAGAAGTTATATTAGTCATGTTGTCCATGAAACTCGAGCAGTTCAATGTTAATATAGTGTAAACGTCTAGTTGGCTATATCACTGAGCTTTGACCAAAGCAAAATAACACAGTAAATATTGCAGCATTTTATTTCCACATATGACATAACGTATAAATCTCGTTAGCCTATTCAGAGTCCCTTGTCATTTCCTGGTGATTTTATAATGGCAGTATGTCTGTATTGTTGCACCTCATGGCATTCATATCTCTATCGGGTCGTTACAGCCTGTGATATAAATCCGTTTGTTATAGACATTGTGCAGTCTTTAAAAATCAAATCATCACTTTCTTCAATTAACACAATATAATGAAACATTAGATGCAGGCAATATCATGGCAACACCACCTAGACAATTGTACGCTCATAGATAAAAAATAATTGAAACTAAGCTTAATCAAACCGCGCATTATACAATGTGAAACAACGAGGCAATTATAAAAAAGACATTGTTAGTTTTTGTAAAGAATGAGTCAAAGACTGCAAAACCTAGCGCTAAGATACATTGAATGAGGTATTTATAAGACTTAATGGCAATTGACATGTTTACATAGCAGAGGTGTACATTTAAACATATTACAATATACATTGAATATTGTGCAACTCAACCAAACGTACAAGCAACTGAGTACGTACGACACTTCCCATTGGGATATTCATATGACGACAATGCATTAATTCCGTTTATTAGTTGGTTGACATTGAACATCAGAACCGGAATAATTTCCTGAAGCAACTACTTACCCTAATATTATTTCAATGCTTTCTGCTATTTACTGGAGCCACTTTTCTTACTGCTATCAGCGGTTTCTCCTATGCAGGCCAACTAACGAAGCATGGGAGATAACTACGTAGTCGCTTGTTTGACATTCTATTTGATAGGCTACATGAAATACAAGTTTAATGGTACTTTGTTTACATTAATTTTCCATACTTAGAGATAAGTACATATTGCAGGAAAGTTCGTCATGTTTTACCCGCGTACGGGGTTTGAAAAATATACTCATACAATGACGACACAAAGTGACTTTGTATAACTTACCCTTTTTCTAACTTCATGTATATGCTTGTGTCTGAATGAATTGTCTACACGGTTGATTATACATTACCGATTTACTTGTGCTGTTAGTGATAAGTTAACGCTTACGCTGCACGTAATTAGATGTAGCCGATGAACATACACTCCATTTATGTTGACATTCAGTTGTGCAAGGTTGATGTGTGGGCTATTATTATGACTTTTGTCAAGTTTCTACACAATTATGTGAGAACCATAACTTTTGGGAATTACATTTCTGACAGGTTTTCCATTCACGTCGATGTCATTTTGCGCAACGTGGCGTTCGCAGATGTCACCAATTGTCAGTAATAAAAGATAAGTATACAGTTTAAGTGACCTAATGGTCTATTATGAGAGGAATAGGTAGTATTTGTCATCTAATGAAAGTCAGGAAGCAGTGTTCATTATCAGGAACTGGAAGAGTATAGAGGAGATGAAATAATGACTTAATGACCGATTCGTATCCGTGTAAATAATAACTAGAATTAGTGCCATACTCATTTGTACGGTACTATTTTATTATCAACTTGAAATGTAACATGGGACTCATAGTGCTAGATTGCCTCTCATAACTTGCTTCGTGTCAATAAATGTACACAACGTGTATTATTTTTTCTGATCTCAGCGACGTTAACAATGTGCACCATCATAACTATTGTTTTAATGGGCGTATGTATGCGTATATACCGTCGAAAAGTATACTGTAGCAGTGAATCATGATACAAATGTAGTTGAGGGTTCATTTGTGTCAACTGTCCTAATTGCTGAATCGCGTGTCAGTTATCCCTGACATGATGATAAATTTTTCAAGCATTAATCACAATACTGTGTCATTCCTTCAGTCAAGCTATGTATAATGTTACACATTTGTTCTGCTGGCTATTGGTCCTGATATACACTTAACACATCTTATAAGTAGCTAGTTTAGAATGAGAAGGTTGTATGTACAGCATCAACATTTTGAGAAAACAAGGAAAAGCTGTCTGAAAATAACTCTTTACTTAATAATATGCAATCACGTTTTTGACTTCAGTTTGGTCAACATGAAAAGTTTCGATTTTCAGGAAAGTAGGCTCATAAGTCGCACCTTGTAGTATAGATTTTGAATATGTATTATTCTACAAGGTCGTACGACCATCGCATTTTAAGCTAGCCAAGTGTGCATAGTTTTATCGAATAACGTGTTTGTATTTATTAATATTTCTGCATGATAGTTTGTGTTGGAATATGTCATGAGTTCCATGTTCCGGATCGAGCCAAATCCGACCATTGACGTCGTATTACTCATAGTGGACGATTCAAGTATAAAGTATTGGACACGATATTGTGCCGTCTGCTTGGCCTCTCCCACGACATCCTGAATAATTGTACCTCTGTGTTGAGGGTTCTTTTCCCTATTCGCCTGCTGCATTGTGGGTATCAGTCTAGCGCGTACTTGGCGGTGATGTTAACACATGTTTTACATAGGAAAATAAGATGACATAATCTTCATTTACTTGGTTCTGTTTAATAAAAATATACATTTACACATTATATACACATACATAATATATAGTATATTAATATATCAACATATCAACCACATGAGATAATCAGCATCTACTGTAGCGTTTGTTACATAGAAACGCAATTATGTAATTATCAAACCGTAATTGCCATAATGAACATACATGTACATGTATAGTTCCCAAGGGATAACACTAGCAAAAAAATTGCAATTCCCTGCAAGGTTAACTGGTCTAAGGCTAAAAAATTGATATCCTATCAAGTACAAATGCTCATTGTCAAGCTCTATTGTAAATAAACACCAAAGATGCAGTAAATACTTAATAGTCATGTCATTTGTAAAGAAAGGGTAGTGCTATTTCCAGCGACTCGTGCATATATGCATTAAACTGGCATGATCTTATATTATATTAATCTCGGAATTGAAAATACTTGCATATTTAAGTGTATGTACGTGATTAAATGTAGGACAATGACTTTTTCCAAAACAGTTCTGGTCGAAAACGTTTTGTTCAAGGGTGTCTAGGATTGGAATAGTGCAGACAACAGGTAACTGTTTCATTGATTAAGAGAAAAACGAAAAAAAATTTTTTGTACATTCATAGTTATTCTATATTTATTAAAACAATATAAAGTTTACAACAACATATTTGTTTTTTCGTTATTTCTATCTATGATACTGTTCTCTTTGGTGAACGTGTATATAGCAAGTTGAAATCACCTATTATACACATAAGTCTGTGCACCAAGCTATACCAATAACTGATTCCAATAATATTTCGCCAAACCATTAAAACAGAATACTGTATTTAGTGAATTTTGGTTTCAAATAGAACCTTGCCACAAATGACATGTAGAACATACAGAACATCAACACAATATGCCAAATATGTGTTTTAGAGATTACTACGAGTATACAATGAAGATGTCGAAGAGGTATACAATGTCACGTTAAGTCAATTCTCGATCACAAAATACAATCCGTTGACCAATGGCTTCAAATAGTTATAACGTATATATACTGTAGGGCGTCAAATGACGACATCATGAAATATAACGAATCAGAACGTGATGGTTAACACTATGTTAAACAAACGAAACGTTAATTGGACAGAGGACATTTTATTCTTATTTGTCTGAACATTTGTACTTAGTTTGCATCACATGTGTAATATTCAATGCAAATTATATTAACCCGCCAAACTGTAACATACATTTCAAAGCATTCTGTACAATGATGATATACTACGTAGTATGTGACATTATATTTAGCAATGAAAATGATTAGGAATTCAGTCAGCTGAACATTTTTCGGACGACCGCGATATTTTAGCACATATAGCTAGAAACAATAATCATGACATTTGAAAAGCAAACATTGTACATGTATATGCATCATCATGCACCATAAGACACCAGACAATATTTGAACAACATGGAACAAATAAAACGGATAAAATTCTTTTGAAGTTCATGCTTAGTTAACTCCACCTAGTAACCAATATACTGGCTGTAATACAGGTTTGTTTCTCTCAGTTTCACCTTCGGTTTCATTTTATATATTGCTCGTCGCTTCATAAATACGATACAACACATGCACAACTTTCGCTTGCAGGTTCACTTTTCACAACCATAACAAGATACAATATGATAATGAACACGTCACATGACATTTCAAAATGGAGAAGAAGTGGTTGAAGTAGATCAATTAAACAGATAATTACTCTTTGCTACCTTGATGAAAATATTCGCAATATAAACCAAGGCAATAAAACAACGACACATGACAGTATAAAACATCGATCAGTGGAAATTGGATTGATTAATTTTTTTTGGAGAAAAAATCTGATGAAGCAAATCCTGTAATATGCCGTTAACGTTTTTATTTGAAAGTCGATTTATGTTCTTACATGGGGAACTACGCACATTGCGGATTGATTTATCTTTTCTTTCATACTATTCGCTAATTTTATTAGGTTACATTTTTCGAAGGTTAAACTAGAGTGAATTTGAACTTAATGCAAAAAGAAAGGCAATAATTTGATAAGGAAAACAAGTTTTCAGCTAAAAATGCGTATTGACGGTATTGTAGTTACAGCTTCCTTATCTGTATAGCAAGGACGGTAACTGCGTAAGGTTTGAAATACGATATTCAGTACTTGTATGACAAAAATGCTCGTATATTCATCATAAAATACGATACAAATTACAAAGCTACATTTAGAAATTGTCGTTGATAGGTGCACAATCTCATTAAAATCAGATCCTAACGTTTGCTCCATTTTTTACGCTGTAAGATATCTGACTACACTGCGTAAGGGGTCACGTTCAAATGACCTCTTCAGGTAAATATACATGTACTGCATTGTGTAAAAGCAGACTCAAGAGAGTTTCATCGCACTTTCATCTACGAAGTGTTACGTCAGATCCTGTGTCAGCATAAATTAGTGGAGGGTAATAATGGCCTGATTTGTATGAGATTGGTTGGTGCACAGCTCCGAAGTGTAAATATAAATAAATAGGAGAATACATGTACGTACCTCATACATTAGAAAAATAATCACGTTTAGAACGTGTACCATATAAATATCACATTCACAAAATTAAACATATGTGTTGTAAAACAAATCAGTAAATAAGAGTTTCTCGATGTTTATGCATCTACTTACGGATAAATCAAGTAAATAGATTGTTCCATGTATGAACGGTATCCTCATGTTATTGTACTGTATGTTTATTAATTCTACGATTCTACCTTAGTCTGGCTGTACTGTACACTAAGAAAATACTTCAAACGTCCCCAAGATACGAAATAAACAATTAATTGTTCAAACAAACTAGTCGGACATGTACGCTGAAATTAATGACCAAACTGGGTAATAAAATAAAATAGCCCAAAGATATAGCATTTGCGGAACATCTGACGCTCAGTATAACGTATTAAACTAAAAATAGCACGATGCTCTTAACGTTTAAAATTCATTATATGTTCACACCTTTAAACAAACCATGATGCATTTGGTTCTTTGGTAAGGATTAAAACGCAAATACTAGTTTTGCCAAATTGTATCCACAATGAAATTTTTTATGATATTTTTCTGACATTTTAGACAAATGTTATGTATTAGTCTGATGTACACTTAAACAATACCGGAAACATCATTACTTATTACTCATTATTAATTATTACTACAAGCAAAATACGAACAATGTCTTGTATAGATCGTTACGGGTATTGGTTTAAAACAATTGATATTAACGATGTATACATTTGATGTGTGGTTAAACAATTCCGGAATGAACAGAGAAATAGCATTGGTCGCCAGTCATTTTAAAACTGATATTGGAATTGCATTACTATTAAGAATCATGAAAAAGCGTACGCGAAGCATTATCCAAAATATTTATGTAAAACCCAAAGGCAGAAAAAGCATAAATGCGTCAATTACATGTAATTAATTAAATGTACATGTATATAACAGACACTAGGATTGGGTTAGTATCAGTATCTCCATCTGTTATAAACATTAAGCCTATGTCCAACTGAGTGTTTGGCCTTGGTCATATACACCCGGTTTTACAATTGTTATTACTCATCGGAAGGCATCGAGAAAAGGTCATCCTGATTTAGGGAAGTGTTAGAACATTTGTGAATTTCCAGTTCCCGATGCCTTCTGAATGTCATTATTCCCATCGAGGGCACATTGCTTAAACAAATATATGCCCAAAAAGACCTCGTCTTTAATGTGTTTTATACAGTTTGTTCAGATACAGGTAACTACAATATCACTATACGTGTTAAATTATGCAATATATAAATATATAATATCTATAGTTACACACAGTAAGATTCCTATTACAGCATTTACCACTTTCCCACTTCGCACAGGCACACTCGTCAAGAATGTTCAAATCAATGGCTTAGAATGAAACGGTCGTAAATACAAAATCGATCTTTTGAGAAAGCTAAAAAAACCTGTTCGAACATTAATCTATACTTCTGGTAAAACAAGATATTTCAACTCCTTTATGGAAATAGACTCGCAAGAATCGCCTTGTGGCGCTAATCGTATATATGTATGAGTCCTTTAAAGACCTTCTAATTCTAAGCCAGCGATATATACAGAATACATTTCATTGTAACAATCCAGGTTCGCCATTTCATATAGTTACCTAGCCCGTACTTAAAGTTTATTTTTATCATTCTCTGATAAGGTGCCAATGTAGCAAAATACATTTCGTATCTCGCCATCTCTATCACAATTTCACGTACAAAGCGGTTCTATCATCTTTTCAAAAATAAATTACACAGACGATATTCTTCTTCAGACACAAATCCTATTCACCAATTAGGTCAATTTGTGATGTTATCAATTTCTGCTTTATATGGAGTACACTGATCACTGTTTTATCTCACTAGAGGCATACTCTGACATTTTAGCACTTTCTCTAAATCGTCCCTGAAGGATTTGTTCATTAATGCGTATATGAACGGATTAGCCGTGTGGTAAACAAAGTACATATAGAATATAACTTGATTGTAGTCCAACAATTGATGTGCCATCAACCAAGCTGGTAAAAACGCGATTAAAAACACAATTGTGACCACAAATAACATTGCTGCTGTTCTGATATTTGCGATCAATGTCTTTTCTTTACTTGATATGGCTTTGGTGTTATTTCGTGGTTTCGGTCGCATTGGTTGCATTTCCTGTCCATTGACCAAATCACCATTATCTCGGCCGTTTCTTTTTAGGGATTGACGTGCGTAACCGCTGTGAATTGTGTCTCTACTGTAGAAAACTCGACCTGTAATTAAAATCAAACCATTCAGCCTTGAACGAAATACTTTGGATTGGACCGCGATCATATAATCATACAAGTTATATGATGCTCTTAAAGCACTGTAACATCCGCCAACCTAATTAAAAGTGTTTAATCTTAGTAGTTGGTATTATCTAACGACGATGTTAATGCGGCATATAGACATTACAGCAACAGTAGATCGTCGAAGCCATAGAAAAGTGATAAAAAACTTAGAGCCGCTGTCGAATCTAGCTGACGAATCAACAAACACCAAATTTGATATACAAGATGTATATTTGTACTTATATAAACTCTTGGTATGATCACATAACAGTTCGCTAAATACAAACTGCTATCATCGACTTAAAGGCTTATCAATGAGACACGCTGACATATAGACTGATAAAATACCAACACTCCTGTCATCAATTGGATTGTAGCGATACGATCTACTTGAGAGAAAATGGTTTTATTTGTTTGAAGCATCAATTTTCTATGTTATCATATTCTGTCTACAAAATATAAGAAACTGACAGGGGGTAAATTACCGTTCATCGTGATAAATACCCAATGTTGTGTAGATGTAATTGAACTACGAGGGTTGCCCGGGAAAGTCGCGAACATTGTCTCCTATTTAAATGCTACTTGTTATTTTCCTTTAACATTTTCACACATAATCGTTCCATTCATTTGTAACATATATCTGAATCTAAGAATTGATTTCCTGATGTATTTTTGCTACAAAACTTGGTTAACAGATGCCAGTTTGGTAGGTCCGGCGCACACTCAATTATTTTGAATAAAAATGAAATAGTGTTTATTCAAAAGCGCTTCACTGAAAACATTTAGCTAAATTTGCCTTGAAAATTTTATAGGCACTGACGCCAGTGTTGGTCGCATAATCGTTTTAATTAAAACGTCGATGACGTCAAAAATCACAATGCCGTAAATTTTTCTCCAAACTCGTAGTTTTCGTGTTTTTCAAAAACGGCGACGTCACGGAAATGTGCGGCGCAGCAAATTGTGATAAAATACTGTGTTGACTGCGGTTTAACACCCGCATAATAAAATAAAGAAATAGATAGTGCAAATACTCAATGTTGGGTGAGCAGAACTCGTTTATACATTGCACAAGCATTTTAAGAGAGGTTGAACGATCATGTGAATACTGGAAGTCCGAAAAAGGACAAGCCAGTACTAATTAAGCGAGCTAAAAACGTCATTGACAACGACATGCGTCAGGCGGTTACGGGTGTAGGGACTTGGGTCGGTAGGCCTATATCGTTAATCCATTGCACATAAAATCTTTACAGAAAATTTAGTCATGAGTTATATATCTACGAGATGAGTCCCACATGTTTTATCTTCCGATGAAATATTAAAGAGATTCGAGGTTCTTAAGATTTTTTTAGACAAATCACATAGTCAAACGTTACGTCATTGACGTCGTTGAGTGTACGCCGACCTGACTTATAGCTGTAACGATAAAATTACATAACGCTTCTATTATTTGAGATATCACCTTCAATCTTTGCAATTGGAGTGTAAACATATCGCTGTATAAGACTGCGTATGCCAATGGCTAATATAGTTGGAAGAAATAAAGTAAAACCCAATGTTCGCGAATTTCGCGGATAACCCTCGTATTTCCAGTAGGGAGACATTTTATTATGGCAATAATAAGTTGGAAGACATGTAGATAGATTTTGCAGAGGGGTGTCATTGTCACATTGATCTCGTATCTGGAACGCTGTCATCCTGTTTTGAGTGATATTATTAGCTAAAATATAAATGGGGAGTGGTGGCCTAGTGGTAGGGCGCGCGCTTCTGGATCGAGAGGTCCTGTGTTCGACCCCCTCTGAACGACTGGTTAATTTCTCTGAGCAAGACTCTCATGCTCCATTCCACCATGGTGTAAAATGGTACCTGCGAGGGCAGTGTCTATTCCTGGGCACCGCAGGTCGATGTTGGCTGTCACACCAATAGGAGAGAAATAGTCTCCCCAGAGAGACACGAGTGTAGGTTTCCATATGTAGCCAAAAACCAGGGAAGTTAAATTTTTAAAGGTGCTTGAGCGGCCTAACGGCTGAAAAGAGCCCTAGAAAATCGGTAACTTAACTTTTTTACATTATAATTCAGTTGTTCGTATCACACTGTGCTTAAGTGCCCTATTGCACACTACTTTTCTTACATTTTAAAAATACCAAAATGGAAAGAATGTTATTTTGATTTCGGACAGCACATG
Source organism: Spisula subtruncata (assembly GCA_963678985.1). Classification (NCBI taxonomy): domain Eukaryota; kingdom Metazoa; phylum Mollusca; class Bivalvia; order Venerida; family Mactridae; genus Spisula; species Spisula subtruncata. The sequence continues at coordinate 25,556,086 of OY787669.1, read as the reverse complement.
ATAACATAATTATACTAGATAAAACACGCTAAAATTATTAAATTTAACAACGCAAGTAATATTTATGTTAAATCCACGTCGTATGTTCACTTACCAACGTTCTATATTTATAAATCTATAAAATAGACTGGTATGTGTACATTCACGTCGAGTAGTTAATAAAATATATTTCTGAAAGACTGTAAAATACAGTTCGAAGCTAAAGTTTGGTAAACGATGGGCACATACCACTAGCAGCGACCAGAAAAACAGTTTATACATATCCATGACCTAAAACATAATTATATGTAAAAATTTATATTATTGACAACGGTTATTGAATAAAATATTCTCTGACCGAGAAAGCAATCAACATAAGAAGTACTTAATACACGTGTTACTATATAATTATAGTAACAAAAATGAGCCTATTTCAAGCTGATTATGACCATCACGTGATTGATTATTGCCTATCCGCCCGGTCCGCAATCTCATAATCGTAATCGGCCCGCTGAACGGGCGCACGTTACGTTATCCACGACAACACGACGTCACGTTGGTATAAAAATGACGTCACGTTGGAGCTAAAATGACGTTACGTTGAAATTGCTTTGACAATTTTATGGAAGAATACGATTTTCGTCATCAATGACTTTAGATCTCCATGAACTGAACTAAGCGTGAGTTGTTGTTATTCTCATTGAGTTTTTAAATTGAACAATTGTATTAAATACTTTAATACACTTCAGAGCCTGGCCGGAAGTTGATAATCGACCCGGCATGAATAAACTTGTATTTTTAGAAAAGATAATCAACTGCCGTGCTTTTAAACAATGTTCTCGGAATTCTGTTTAACACCTTGCAAAATATTCTCTGACCGAGAAAGCAATCAACATAAGAAGTACTTACTCCAGATGGGTATAAACTGGAACGTTTGCGCTTGCTCCTCTTGGCCCGATGTTCGTGGATAGATTTATATATCAGACCGTAGAGCACAACCACCGCAAAGAACGAAAGCAGATATGTTCCCGCATAGACCTTCTGGTAACGATCCACGAACGTCGAACCGATAATGATAAAATTTGGTTGACACAGGCCAGTGAATATATATTTATCTGATTCACTTAACGACACATTTAATATTTCCTGTCTATGACATGTTGAATTTTGAGCACAATTTTCAATGGTGTCATCCATTGTATAGTTGACACTTAGACCGATCCCCGTATTGTTCACAATAGTCTGTGGTTGAGCAGATAAGCTCTGAGTTGTATTACGCGATATATCACTTGTGTTCACACTCTGCAAACTTAATGTACTGGTCAGGTTAGTACCTTGTAGCATTGATGGAGGGATGTATACTCCACACATTAAAGCTGTGATTACTCCAAACGACGAAGCTGCTGCCAGAAGACATAGCACAATAATCTTTGCTCGTCGTATGTTCAATGCGTGGAGAAATGGATGGCATATGCAAAAATAACGATCGGTAGCTATAGCGACCATGATAAATGCTGCAAAAGGTATATTACATGATTATTGTGATGAAAAACATGTAAACCTTGCAAGCAACATCGAAATGGAGTTTGTACTGAAGATAGATGGCGACCTCCGTGTAAGGCATGATGAAGAGGCAGGTAAATAGGTCTGTACCAGCGAGACTCTTTATGAAGATACCAGCAGTTGATTTCTTCTTTTTATGTGTATATATGTATAAAACCAGACTGTTTCCTATCGTTCCACACAGAGAAAATACTGACAACAAAACCATCGCCGTTACCGTAGAAGGGTCCTCCATGGTTCTTGATGTCTGAAAATATAAATACACGACAATTACTATAAGTGTCATTGTCACTTAATCTTATCTCCAGTATTGCCACGAAATACGAAAACCGTTTGACATATCCTATAACTTTACTAATCAGTGATCATGATCAAGAGTTAACTGAACTTGAGCAACCGACCGAAATGTCCAAAACGTAAACCGTTAGTTCTATCACCGTTTTAGGCGTACCGTTAAGGAAATTGGCTATCCAGCTCTTTTACAGCGGTGACTTGGGTTTTTTTTTTGTTAGGTAATTAGTGTAACTGTGTAATGATATGTTACGTTGTTTATATTTTCTGTACTCGTTTGTTGCAGTTGTCAACAGTCAATTATGAACGACATTTCATTATATTCTTATACGTACATCGTATCAAATGTGACCTCTTAATGTATGACTTTTGCAGCAAATAATGTGCAAACTCGAACGATTATGTCAGTGTTCAAAGTTATTTCCAAAGTCTTTTAACTTGATTTCTTTGTCAGTACGATGACATTTATCTGACATGAACTAAACGTTTGTTACAATAGGTATCAATAACTCAAACACGTGTTATATTCATACCGAATGTTCATATATACAAGCAGCGGGAACACTGTTTAATTATATTATTGTTAGCTGTGTTTATTGTATTTCTTTTCGAAAACATATTACGTTTTACCTAATTTTAAACTATTGGCCACCAACGTAATGTTTGATATTTAATGTTTGCTCAAAAATCTCTATGAACACACAATGAGACGTTACTGCAAAGGAGATCACCTACAAATGAACATAATAAACCATTGTTTTTATTACTAAAGAATGAGATGTATAGTTGTATCAGTGAAATAAATCCTATAACTTCACTGGGTATCTCTCACTGCATTGTGTGATAAAAACTTTGTTGCAGCCCTGGGAAAACTTTGATTCGTCGTAAAACTCAACACTATAAAATCCCGTATTTTTTATTTTTACGCGCTCGTAAAAATATACAAATTTTATCACTTCGATATGAGATATACAGTAAGCCGTATTCAATCAGAGCGAAACAAAACTCCAAATTGTGATGTATGAAACTTGCTCCATTGACGTTTCAACCAATGATGTATTAATGATGAATGTATGTTTACTAATTATGTAAGGAATTTCAGCGAGGTTATACTTGGACAACACTTGCATTTTTAGAAAAGATAATCAACTGGCGTGCATTTATACAATGTTCTCGGAATTCTGTTTAACACCTTGCAATGATATTCTCGACATATATCCAGTATTTATCGAACACTAAGAGGACTTGTCAGTGTTTATCACCAGCTCTGACAGCATCTTGACCTTTGTCGAGTTCCTAAACACATAATCCGATGTCAATACTTTAGCTGAGTTCAATATAAAATATAAAGCTTCAAAGATGTTAACATACTCGTACTTGCATTACTAGAAACAAGGATTGTTATCCAGACATATCGTATATTCTGCCAATAAAATATTGGCAACTTTCGTAACTGCTGCATTTCTTACATTGTGTCGATAGTACTAGTATTAAACGTGGCATTGTTAGACTTTTGTTTCATGCTGTATACGATTGACTCTTTCTATTCCGGAAAACTGCATCTTACAATGGAATACAATGGATGGAATGTACCATTTTATTGATATTGGCAAACAATAAACATTTTTGTCAACTGGTATATTGTGCATGCATAGTTGTATGATATATAGTATACATTATATTCTCCCAAATGCAATCGAAACTGTAACATTATTGCATGACATACCATAGAATGATTTACTACATGACGTAGACTGACATTCATTAGTGCATAGCAAACAATGAATAGCACAAATGCTCATGTGTTGTTTAATATCCACGTACTGTATCTCTTTGTTGACTTATTACAGAAACTCGCTTAGAAGGAGTTCTAGGTGGTATACGTCATACAGTATATCACTACAATTTTAGGATTTTTAATCCTGGACTTATTTGCAATTCTTATACATGTGGAAAGAATTAAAAAGCACCGCTAAGACAAAATTATAATAAAGTGGACATGGAGGGTATCACTCAACTTTGGTAGCGCTATTGGCTTATTTTACTAAGGGCTAAGTGAAAAAATATTTCAACACATATATCTCTAGCAATAAGTATGCGTTGACGTGCATGCTGCAATGCCTTTATCGAACTCGCGCATGTTGTAGTAAATCTAATTGTGTCATTGCATTCACGGTTATATGGATGTGGGCGTATAAAGTAGGATCATTGTAACAAGATACAAGCTTACGTAATTCATTTATTTGTTGTATTTTTTTGTTTTGTACGGAAATAATTCATTTACAGCACGACAATGGATGTATTATGTATCGCCGCTTGTATGGAGAATGTGCTAACATATGTCTAGTAAGTGACTGTATAAAACAAGTCGCTGTAACATTACCTACCTCCGCAATTTGTACCGCGGTTAGATTAATCAAATGCAAATTGGATTAAGGAGTGTACTAGAATGATCAAGAGAAAGGAGTGCTCCATTTTGGCATTTCAATTACATAGCGTACCTAGTAAGCAAGTAAAAACATTTCTGCAGATATAGCACATAACAGCTTGAAGTGGTTTGAAATTAAAACTAACGTCTAATCAAGAGTATAATGCATGTGCCATATAGTTCATGCATATACTGATGGTCGATTTCCTGAGGCAATAGCACTAAGTACAGTAGATACATACTGTTATAGAAATAGCTTGATACCGAGTGTAGATGTAACAATTATCTTTTTAAAAACAGAACGTGACCTGCCAAAGCTGCGAACCCACCCTAGAACTAGTGGTAACCACCTAGTGATTAACCAACTGAGCTATACCAGGCGTGAGGAGTGTCTGATGCTTCGTTCAACGCAATTAACAGGCACGTTAGACTTATTTTGGGCTCATTTAATCATAATGTCGTAACATAGAGATACCAATAAAAGTTAATATAGCAGTATTCTTGTTAGCTAATATTTATTGCACTAATGCATTTATTATTTAATATTGCCGGAAAATATCTTACGCGTAATTCTTTATTCCAGGGGCTTCGCAGGAATTATATAAACTGATCAAAAGTGTTTTGTTGTAAAGTCCAGGAGCCAAGTTTCAAAAAGGCCTTGAACCGGATTTTTATTCACCCCCTCTGGTAGAAAAAGTCCACGTGAAAAGTGAATTAGTCAACTTCTAAGATGAAGAAAGAGAATATTATCACTTAGTGGGTACTCATTCATATTGCATAGACTCGTTTATCAGTATAGAATGTGTCCTTTAAACTTAAGATAACTATGGTTAGAGTGTCCTAGGCCAAAACTGCACAAAAGCTTATATCTATTGATCTCGCTTTACTATGGATTGTTGTTTCATTTTGTCAACATACTGTTGTTTAAACTTTGTTGTATATATTACATATAAGTTGACGGCATAATAAATGGCCATCGTTCAATTCAATAGATAGTTATGCTAAGCATTTGTCCAAACAATAGTTAGACCACTCAAAATGTAGCACACAAACATTAATATGTTTTTATCTAGCCATGGACTATATGTACTCGTAGAAAATGTAGTTGCAATTCACTGAAATCATGGTATATCCAAGCATAGAAGTATAAACATCACACAAATGATGTAACGCTGTTTACATGCGCATTATGAAGAGGGCAGGTTGATCAAAACTGATGTTATGGCATGTTTAGTAGTTTTCAGACTGTAACATATTGTTTGCCGAAAAGTGACAATTAGTTCTTACTCTTGTTTTCAAAGGAAACACTTATATGAAATATCTCGAATGCCTAATTGAGGATATATGTGTCAGCAAATTTTTTTGTTATATTTCGTATGACAGTTGTGTATTAGTTCTTGTTATAGTGTTATACCCAAACAGTATTAGATACAATGATACCGACGTTTTTTCGTGTCGAAAGGTAAGAATTAAGGCAGCATTTGGCTATGCTCGACGCCAACTGTCTAGGTTTATATGGAATAAATAAAGTCTAGGCCATCAGTTTAGACAGTCAAAACAACAAACAATTCAGTAATGTTCGTATAGCGGTCATTTGCTAGAGAATTGTCAATGACTGTTGTTACCAGTAACAAGTACCATTAATCGGACTTTAAAATCGGATGACGTCATGAGAGGCTAGAAACTAGATATTCTGACAGGAACCAATTGTCAGGGTTTCTTGAAGGTTATCGCAATGTGATGTGTAGTTATTTCCATCAATAGCAAGAACTTCCGTCATATAATGAATACTTGTCTGATCTATACCCATAATTTAACTTGACATTTTTGTCTGCTCTATGTTTTGATTTCACATTGCTGTCATACGGGGATTATCATCGCAATTTAACGAGGATATTGGAGGATTTATTGGTCGTTTGTTATGGTGTAACTGTCACTCATGTATGACTTGGGAAAGTAAAAAAAGGAACGAGCACATTTTCTTTATATTGTTTTTGCCCTCAATAGCAAGAACTACAGTCAAATAATGAATACTTGTCTGCTATATACCCACAATTTAACGCTACATTCCTGTCTGCTCAATGTTTTGTTTCACATTGCTGGAATACGAGGATTATTATCGCAATTTAACGATGACATTGGATGAGTTATTGGTCGTTTGTTACGGCGCAATTTTCTCTCAGGTAGCCTATGACTAGGGGAAGTTAAAAATGGAACGAAGACAAAATCGTTTTAGAAAACTTTGTAACAAAAAGAAATACATCGCCCTATCATAATTACTTTTGCTAATCACTTACTGCGCTAGAGAGACTTCAACCGTGCAATAACTACTCGATATTACAATTGATACGAATTTAGCCACAAACAGTTCATTCGTTATTTTACAAACGACTTTAGATCGTATTTAAATTTAAAATAACGATTCAGTAATTATCGAGTAATTAGTTGTGTAGTATCAGAAGAATAACACGCGTAATACAATTATCTGATTAACCATCAACTACTCTACAATGATAGTGGTTTTACAGAATCATACTTATGGCGTTTTCAATTTTGTGCTTCTGAGGATTCCATTTCATTTAAGTGATCATTGACAATAGGTTTTGAAAGCAGAATTCGCTCAACAGAGTAATTGGTAAATTCGTTATTTGTTATTCTTGTAAAAATCGCATGTTCAAGTTTTTGTGAACGTTATCCACAATACTAGTCCCTTTGAAATATGGGTCTTAATACGTCAGTTAATGCATTTGTCCAAGCCACGATAACATTTATTTGATAGTGAGAGCATGTGCGTTGCCATTTGATAGAGTTTGTCAGGTAATGTCGTGTGTGTAACTTTATATCCTAGATTAGATTACAAGAAAAGTCGTCGATTTGTCAAGGACGTGTTCAAAGGATGCATGCTCCTGTGCACGGCTTTGGAAAGTTGTGTATCGTTGTATTGTATATGCATATAACACAATGGTTTGGTGTAGCATGGCGGACCTAAGAAGGGCATAATACTTCAATTCAATAATTATGTTGTTTTGATTTGCACTTACATGTACTTCCCTTGTACAAGACATGCATTTATTGTTTAGGATAGAATATGAATTCTTGCTGAAAGTGTCCTATTTAGGGATATAAAGGATTTGCTTAGTCTTGTTTGTGGATAAGATAAATAAACTTTTCATTGTATATTTCTAAACACAATCCATATTATACAAGAAAACCATTGATGCAAAGCATCAAAGGGCGACTCAAATTAGTGTGATAGTAATATGATAACAAATTGTTTACTTGTCATACCATCAATTTGAAATATTTCAAATGTATGAAATATTAATTACCTCACTACAAGGAAATTGCATTTAGATTATATAAGTTATCTTATAACTAATTAGTTGCACTGCTTCAATAAGATTTTTTATTTGCCAATACCATTATGATTATATTTAATGCATAACAATAGATGTATGTAACACATGTATACTATAATACCAGCCAAATATCATTAATGTTAAAACGCCACTTGTATGTATGTATGTGTGTATGTGTGTATGTGTGTATGTATGTGTGTATGTAAAGTCAACAACATGACTACAACGTGTCATTAATGAAGGAATTGTAAAAACTTTCCAGAAAGTGAAGGGCATAAGAAACCAATAAAACGTGGATAAATAAACTATGTTTTATTAACAAGTAAGAAAACTGTACACAACATATGTATTGCAAGAAAACACATTGGAACACTTTGATAGCACCATTTAAAATTACAAAACAGGTCATAATTTATGAATATAAACAAATGTTGTAATTGTTATGTTTCTTTAAAATGATGTTAAAATGTATTGGCATTAAATTGTTGAAGTAATAAAATGTCTTGAAATGCTAACATTTTGTTAATAAGCCAAATTAAATAATAATCGATAAACATACACATACACATATAATGTCTCTTAGAACTCTTAATAAGAGTGGCTATATCTGGATATGTTTTATGCGTATGTGCAATATTTGTTGTATATAGATGAGACTGAAATAAAGAATAAATATATATACACATTAGGAACGTGTTTAAAACAATTTGCACACATAATTGTTGTATCAACATGTTTTTGTTGTTTATGACTAGTGACATAATGTTACACACACTCCTCATAAATGAACATACGAAAAATTAATGTGTGTACCATTCATACTAACATTAATTAATTTTGTAAAAGTTCATAACAATACAATCTATTAATACCAAAATATATAAGGAAATATTTAAATAGTAATAACCTGAGAATGTCTATTGCAATGGTAGTGAAAATATTGGACCCTTCAAAGGTGAGTGTACATATGTATATGATATATAATACATTTTCAAACAAACACATATATAATATTTTTGTATTTCTTTCATCAAAATATTTTTATGACGAACAAATGTTGATATACCCCAATTATTACTGATTTATACTGAAAATAAATTCGTCATTTTTATATTCAAATTACTATAGGGAGAGTTTTATTCCATAAAAAGAAAACATAGACGACATATATGTACACTAACAACTAGCAATAAAATATTAAATGATAAAACATAAATATTATAACTGATTCTGTGATGTTTACCATGAATTACCCACATAAAAATTGCAATTATAGAATATTTGCCTTGGTAAACTGTAGTATATGATATATTATTACTTTCTTCAAACTATGTTGTTGTAATGAAGATGAACAATGCCTTTCATGTGCTTACCCAACTACGTAACATTTTGGCACAATCAGTGACAATTTCATGGGAAAACATACTGTATATATTTATAGCACTTATACAAGTTCATTATGATTATTATGCTGGCAAAAGCTGACATACCATGAACATCAATGGGTACAGCACTAAGGCATTCTGTTGATGCGTTTTGTGAAATTGTATCAGTACTACAACATTCCATACCATGAACATCAATGGGTACAGCACTAAGGCATTCTGTTGATGTAGTTGTACATGACATATTTTCACGGACTTTTTCTGGAATTACATGGGTTGAAGGCAAATATTCTGATACACTGTCAAATACCCTGGTATCATAAGAAGTACCAGCATTACGTGCAGAACTGAAACATTCAGTTGATGTGGTGGAACATGCATTGTTTTCGCAAACAGTTTGTGCTAAAGGAAAATATTGTGATACACTGGCATCATCATTAGGCACATGTACATACACAGATGTCAAATCATATAAAAGACCTGAATACTTGGTAAAAATAAAATATACCAACTCATCTAGTGAATCAAATCTAAGAATGACAGCTGCACCTCTACCATCACTACGTTGGCCATTGGCATCACATGCATGTGAATCAAATACATAATACTGATTGTTGGTAGAACTTACAAACAACGAAATAGTTGTTTCATTTAGTGTCAACAAATGATATGGAGTCAATCTGCTTGCGTTTGATAATGCTTCAAAAAACATGTTTGTCCGAATGTAGAATTGACAGTACGATTAACAAAACCATAATAAACATCACGTAAATACTGTACATTGTATGTTTGACCTCTAAATGACGCTTCATTTGGTAAATCTGAGTGACCCAGATAACGGATCTGGCCCACATTTTCACTGACTTGCCCATAAAGACGATTTCCCTCGTGCAAGATTCGATCAATATCCTGACCTAAAAACACATGGTTAATATCGTGCGAACATTGAAAAAATGCTAACAAAGCAATCAGGGCCATAGCACTACACTGATTCCCACTAAATGGAAAAAAACTGGGCATCCTTGATGCATATTCCCTAAAAAAACCTCTTACCATTCTGGAAACGTGATTCAACAATATGGCGTCCACAAATTCTTCTGCGTTGTTTACGTACTGCAGGCCAATCAGCGATAGCGTCTCACGATCACGTGGTTAAAACTAGCCAATCAAATCAACGATTCGCATGTAAACAAACATATGGAAAATTAATACGCTACTACGATAGTAAATACGCAATAATTAATTGACACTAATTATGAAGTTCATTTACTATTAAAATGTTTATAAAAATGATTTTCAATTAACAACATTAACTACCATGACATCGTTTTATCTATTAAAAATGTGCATCGTGAACAAACAGCGCACTACTTACTGTTAACGACAATGATTCATTCCGGCTGGACGGGCTAATTGGGGCTCTCGACGGGAATTTATTTACAAATAAATAATAATAATGTATTAATCTATAATTTAAACAATACAAATGTAAAATCTTTTTTATTTATTATATTGTGGCAATTAATTTTTACGCATTAGTCAATATTAACGACAATGATTCATTCCGGTACTGGACCGGCTAATATCTAACTATCGGGGCTCTCGACGGGAATTTACTTACGAATAAATAATAATAATGTATTAATCTATAATTTAAACAATACAAATGTAAAATCTTTTTTAATTATTATATTGTGTCCATTAATTTTTACGCATTAGTCAATATTCTGCATCATTCAAACGCATTTAATTGCATTCAGACCTAATTCTTAAGGGAGATAATCACTACAAAATATGATAACGGTATGAACGGATTTTATAACGTATCTGAACAAAAGCATTCCGAATGCTCCATTGGCAAAAAAGAAAAGCTCACCAATAAGACGACTCGCTGAAGCGAGTCGCCAATGAACGACCTAGACACACGCGTCCTTACACTAAGACAAGCCAATTTAACCAGTGACATGCATGTGTACATTGATGATAAAGCTATGAAATATCACTGTGATGAAACACGCAACATCCCGTTCCATGAATGTTGTTAGCAAAGACCAGATAGGAAACGTACTTCCTTCATACTGTTCACTTTTACTTTCCATTAAACCCATTTTAATTGATCTGGCTTGATCCTCCTGCTTAAAACTTGTGTTTTACACTATCAAATGCTAATTTTTAAATTGTTAGGGTGAATGTATTTCGCTTAATTTGTGTGAGTTGTTCCGTAACATTAATTCATTTACAATACGGTAAGTACAAGCGAAACAAAAAAGACATTCGATACATGGATATAAAATACTCGATATAGTATTGTATTATGTTCATGTTTATAAACCGCTTCGTTTAACTACATTAAAATATGCTATTCATTGTCGTTACTTCGTATCCCCGCACACTAATTTACGTTAAGAGTACAATATACATGAATTTATATTTTATACATATTTAGGTGGAAAATATGATTTTGAATTGAATTTGTTCCATTTAAAAGATATTTTATTTAATTATTTGCCAATGGTACATTAACCTGTATACATTTGTACATGTACTTGTATGTTAAAATTAAGTTGTATGCATTATGTTTATTTACCCTTAACTTACGTTTCTCAGGACGTATTGCAAATGGATTACTGTTGATTACATAACACGACGTTTTAAATACTGAACCATTCTTATCAGTACTCGTGTTTGAAGGAAGCAGAGTGTCGTTGAAATACAAAGTCCTGAATAACTATATTGTTTCATAATTCTGTCTGCTCAGCAAACTTTTATTGTGCCATTGAACATTGAGTCACAAGATATATTGCGTTGAAGAAATGATTTTGTCCAAAGCAGATTAACATGATTGGTCAAACATTTCAATTGATCTGTATCCCCTCTCGTAGACTAAGTACGATATCTCGCGTTTAATTTCACTCGTATACGTTGCTGTAAAACACAAACAAAGAAAATACTAAATAATAACAAACATATGCATTGCACAAAACTATACAATGTGCATCTTATTAAAGTGCCACGAATAACCGCTTACAATAAGTGTCTAAGACAACAAATACAAAAATTGACAACGCATCATTGATACAGTGTTTGATGGAGCGAGTATAATAAATATCGTCTGGAGATATCATATTCATTTTGGCCATGCCATGAGTCTTGTAGATAAACAATCGTTTTCGTCTAGTAGCCGTTATCATTATACTGACAATGTATTAATGGTCTTCTATATTATATCAGCTTTATAATGTGTGCTCGTGAAATAATGACTTGGTGAGAAATAGATAATGTAATAAATAATACACGATCGTTCTAGTCAGTGTTCATCATCACTAAGTAATGAGTTTAAGGAAATAGGATTCGATCTCATATTACCGAATGGTTAATGTAAATTCCAAATTAAACGTCAGAAAGATAGATGTGAATTATTAAGATAATCATGGTGTTGATGAATTATCAATCAAAGTGTATAATTTGTGGTAGAAGAATAATGGTAATATATAACAAATAATGACACTCTTAGATATTGTGCAAATTAAGGGTCTATCAGAAATCCAAAACACATAAACAATTTTTCTTGCAGTCAGATGTTTTATATGCTGTATTTAATGATACTGATTTATAACATACGATGTCTGAGCATAATAATTATTCTTATATATCGTATCATTAATACAGACGATTAAATATAATTACAGGATGACGAAGTAGTTTTGAGAGAAGTTCCATGCCCATCGATTGAACTATAATATAACACTGAGCAAAAATGACAAAATGACCAAGTAAATATCCCAGTATTTTGTTTCCACATTTGACATAACGTATAAATCTCTTTTCCCGTTCAGACTCCCTCCTGATTTTATAATGGCAACATGTCAGTATTGTTGCGCCTATTGTCATTCGTGTGTCAGTCTGATCGTTACATCCCATGATGTTAGGCCGTTTATCATAGACATTGTGCAGCCTTAAAAAATCAAATCGTCACTTGCTTCAATGAACACGATATAATGAAACATCAGATACAGACAATATCACGAAAACATAACATAGGCAATTGCACGCTCCTGGAACAAAAATAAGTGAAACTGAGTTTAATAAAGAAGATTTAAAACAGCGAGAAAATTGGAAAAAAAGCATGGTCCATTTTCTTAAGAATGAGTCAACACACTGCAAGACTGACTTAGATGATTTAATACGTCTAAGAAACATTGTACTACACATTTATAACATCTTATGGTAAATGATTGATAAACAAAGCTGAAAGGCATTTTTAAACCATTATCAATGAACATTGTATATTGTGCAACGCAATAAATTATGCAGGCAAACTCCTACGTACGTATCGACACTTCCCTTTTGAAATATTCAAAGCACTACAATGCATTATTTTTGTTTTTTTTCGTTCGTTGTCAAAGATAATCAGAAGCAGGATAGAAGGTTTGCTGTCAAATAGCGTTGCTCATGTCACCATTTCATCTGTTATTAGCGTTCACTTCCACTCCAGACACACGTAAGAACCAAGGCCGATAACTACATAGACTTATGTTTGGTATTTCATATGAAATACAATTTCAATGATAATGTACATTATTGCATTTGCTTTTCTTTAAAACACGCGATTACGTAAATAATCCGTACTTAGAGACCCGTACATACTGCAAGAAAGTTCGTCTTGTTTTACCCGAGTACGCGGTTTGCATAAATACAATGACGACACAAAGTGAACTTAAATAACTTACCCATTTTCTAACTTCATGTACATGCTTGTGTCTGAAAGCATTGTCTACAGGCTTGTTATACATTACCAAAATTACTTGTGTCGTTAGTGATGAGTTAACGCTTACGCTGTAAGTAATTATGTGTTGCTGATAAACAATCACTCCATTTATGTTGACGTTCAGTTGAGCAAGGTTGATGAGTAGGCCATTATTATGACTTTTGTCAGGTTTCTAGACAATTGGGTGAGATCTATAACTCTTGGAAATTACATTTCTGACAGGTTTTCCTTTGCCGCGATGTCATTTTGCGCAACGTTGCGTTCGCAGATGTCATCATTCTTCAGTAATAAAGGATAAGTATACAGTTTAAGCGACATTATAGTCTATTATGAGGGAATCGGTAGTATGTGTCTTCTAATGAAAGTCAGGAAGCAGTGATCAGTATCAGGAACTTGATGAGTAAAGAGAAGATAAAATAATGACTTAGTAACCGATTCGTATCCGTGAATTAGTGCGGTACTCATGTGTACGTACATTTTGAATTGTATTGTCACCTTCAAATGTGAGATTTGACACCAAGTGCTAGATTGTCTCTTATAATGTACATAGTGTCAGGAATATACGTTATGTACGAAATTCCTGACCATAAAGTGTTACCCAGTCATTGATACGTCTCACTTATCACTTGGATGTTCATGCTGCATCGCTAGGATTATCTACACGTCTTTAGTCCTTATCTTAATCTACTTGAGCAATGAAATTGCAATAATGTTGCAGGCTTGAAGACATCAACGGTTTTTAAACGTCACTATTGTCTCTTGACATATAGCTATTTAATAGTCATGGTATACGGTTTGATATAACACCTGACAGTTCCATCAATACACGAAACTACAGGATAACGTTTTGCTGCTGATAAAACTTTATTGACTGCTACAGTCTTTGGTCTGAGATATATGAAAGTCAGCTTGAAGTCAAAACGAATATTTGGTTAGTATTGTTATATCGCTAAATAATTTAGTCTGTGTTTAGTTAGTATACACAACTGTTCGTACCGTTGTTGTAGGTGGGTGACCAATGTCAGTTAAAATAATTGTCAATGGCAAGTGATATTTTAAGATATAAATGATCCTTTTCTAGAGTGATAACCGATAACAATTGGATTGAATTGAAGTTAAAGAGTTTCTGGCTTATAAAATCCGGAACAAAACACAAAGGGCACAAACCTGAATAACCGATTTCAACTATAAATGTTTGAATCTAGGATGCTTTGCTCATTGTGATAGCTATTTTGAAACACAGGGGTCTGTATCGACTCCCACTCCCTCATTAAATATACATTTGTAATTGATCTTATACATGTATACGTGTATGGGGGAGTGGGGGTTGATGCATACA
Source organism: Spisula subtruncata (assembly GCA_963678985.1). Lineage (NCBI taxonomy): Eukaryota > Metazoa > Mollusca > Bivalvia > Venerida > Mactridae > Spisula > Spisula subtruncata. The sequence continues at coordinate 25,540,974 of OY787669.1, read as the reverse complement.
CCTATAAATTTCTTCAAACCGTTCTTTAAATTTGAGGCTGGCACCATACAGAATTTCAAGCAATATGTACATGAAACGGTTGGTAATATGTCGTCAGCAGTAATTCCTTATTTGTATAAAGCATCTTTTGAAAAAGTGTTGTTTGTTTAAAACACATGTATACCAATAATGCTATAATGTATTTTACTCATTCATTTGTTTTAAGAGACACGTCCATCATAAACAGTCTAAAATTTACCAATAATAAACTGGTGTGTATCTGCGAAAAGGAAAATTAGCGTTGTTGTTTTATAATTTAAAATTGACTTGAATTTAGAGGCAGCTGTGGTCCATGTTAGGTTAGACACTTGGAACGAGACAAGGTGTGTAGTTATTATTTCCTTTTCTTCACCAAATCTATCGTCAATCATATGTTGTAAATGTCAAACTATGTCAGGATAACTGTATCCTGTAATTGTATTGTGGATTATTTAATGTGGGCGTGAATTTCCTGCAGTTGTGATGAATATGTCTGACAGGGTGTATCGTTAAAGTGAGTCAAATAATAATCTAATAATATTTACGGTTATTTATAACTTTGTGTTGACTAAGTTTGCGAAAAAAGATGTAAGCCCCATTGAGGAACATGTAAGATATACTCCGGAAATATTAAATAATTCGTAAATGATTGATTACTGGGACGTCAACGTTGCAATGTTATCTTTGCTTACGATGTCTGCACAAACAGGAAATGAACAATAATAACACTCGATAATAGTTGCTGAGCACAGTGAAGATATCACCAACGGTTTCAAATTATTTGACGTAAATCAATCTCGCCTTAATTACAAAAGTGCACGCGCACGAAATGCCTGCCTCATAATTCATTGACAACACGCGATGTTAAACATCGGGAATAGATTAGATTCCCCTTGAAAATACGGTTTGCGACAAAATTAAATTCGGTTACCGTGTTATGAAGTAGTTAGCGAATTACACATGCAATATTAAACATGTGAATGTGCTAAAGAAATAAATGATCTGATTGCTACCATTTGGCGGCTGATATGTCATGTCAAACAAAGATGTTCCAACTGCAATGTAGTAAATGTTTAACAATGGTGCAATGTGTTTCTTCATTCGCTTATATAACAACATGAGTTCACAAGCTGATTTTGTCGCCGTATTTAATCAAAAAGGCAATTTATTGCATTGACCTTGGTGACCAACTGACAGCTAGCAGCATGAACTGGTATCCAGAAATCCTCTTAGTTATTTCGGACATACCGCGGGTGCTGTGTGTTTGTTTTGGCTAAGAACGTATGCCAAAATCTGTCACCACAAGTTAGTATTATTGTATTTGCTCAATTGTAACAAGGCATCTTTGTAGCTCAAGCCAAAAGCAAATACATTCCGTGCAACTCAATAGGTTTTGAAATATTTAATTGTCGGATGACTTTGTTCACTGATTCACTGGTATTAGTATGTTTCTGTTTAAATTATAAAACAACACCCATTTTCCTTTTCACAGTTACACCAACTTATTATTTGTGAATGTTAGACGAGTTCATGATGAACGGGTTTCTTTAAACAAATGAGTTGGTAAAATACATCATAACATTAATCTTATGAAGGTGTTTTAAACAAACAACAATCGTTCAAAGACGGGGGTTTAATGCGTATTTCATGTTTCTCTTTTTATAGAAAACCACTTAGATGTACTTTATTAAAGCATTACAATAATAAACACTCATTTGAAGAATGTCTGAATGTTTGCCGTCTCAGATTTAAGACCCAAAAAGCAAAACTAGATAGAAATAGAGAACATTGTCGTTTTAATGGAAACGAAGCAGTATGGTACATACGCATACGTACATTTGTAGTAACTTGCAAAAATAACAAAATAAACGGGGGATCTATTTTACTAACTCTATGGATAAACATGTACGTACAAAGCATGTATAACCTAGATATTTGACTAAACTGACAGAACAGCTAAATTAAAAGACACAGTGAAAATGATTCGGGTGATTTATTATAGTCAAATAGTGGGTAATTATATAATAATGGTGTGATTTTCACGTAGTTGTAACTAGTTTTCAGTTGTGGTATTTATGGCTACATTTTATTAGGGTGAACGATATAAAGGTTACATGCAAATTAGCGAGATGACAAATTTAACCATTTTGAATATGTATTCCATTGCAGTTTGGACATCTAAAATGTGACCTATCAGCCATTTCTTTTTCTTTTATTCTCACATTCGCATGTTTGATATTGCGTATGTACTTCCAGAACTATTTCATAATACAATACTCGAATTTGATTTTGTCACCTACCATATTTTCCAGTGGAATCTAATCTATCCGCATTAGTTAATATCGCGTGCGGTCCATGCATAATGAGACAGGCATTGTATGTGCGTGCTTTTTCAAGCTGACCCTTTATCATAAAAGTGGAGATTGGTTTACGTCATTCGAACCATTCAAGTAACTTCATTGTATTCAACCACCATGATTGAGTGTAGTTATATCTCATTTCCTGTTTGTGCAGACACCGATAACATTGCAATTGCAGAGTTAACGTCCCAGTTATACATCATTCACCAATTATTTAATATTTCCGGAATTGCCTAATAAAGGTATTTGCACTTCAGTTGACCGTGTTGCTTCCAGTCATGAACTATGTGAAGAAACATACAGCATATACTTACATAACTGAAAATATGAAATGTAATCCAGACATATCCTATATTCCGCCAATGAAATATTGGCAGCTTAAGTTAACACTGGCTTACATGTGTCGATATGTCATCATCTCTAAGTATATATTCCCTGTCGGATTTCTCATTCTTTTTTCAAATTTCTCAGAAACATGGACCCAAGTTTTGAATGTTATGCAATATTTTATTATAATTATATGTCATACATACGGCAGACTTTGTTACAAATGCAATGCTATCATTAGTCAATAACAAGTACACAAAAATGTTAAGAAGAAATATAAATAAATAAAAAGGGATACAACCAAAACACTAATAAGATGTATTAATTGTAAACGGTACATACTGTAAAGTGGTTACTGTTTTTATATTATTAATTGATGATCACTATTCAATAATCACACCACGGTGTATATTTGTGGGTTATTTTTTACACTCAATTTTAAGATATTTTGTAGGTTGTGCTATCTACTGAACATATATTGTTAATCAGTCATTGTCACTTTTCACACATCTCGAAGGGTTCATAGCTTTAGCAGCTTTGATGTCAATTTATGCAAATGGAAGTTTATGCTGCATTGCTCGTATTGTCTACACGTCTCGACTTCAGTCCTTATCTTAATCTACTTGAGCAATGAAATGGCGATAATATTGCAGGCTTAAAGACAACAACGGTAATTAAACGTCTCTCTTGTCTCTAGACATATAGCTGTTTAATAGTCATGGTATTTCGTTTGAAATAACGCCTGACAGTTCCATCAATACAGAAGGTCCAGATAATTTTTCGCTTCTGATAAAACTTTATTGACTGCTTCTGTCGTTGTGAGATATATCAAAGTATTGAATTGTAAACCAATATTTGGTCAGTACTGCTATATCATAAAATTATTTAGTCTACTTTCAGTGATGTATGCAAACACGTTAATATGATTGTTGTTTGACGGTGGCCAATATCAAATTAAATACTTATCATGATGTCAATGTCAGACGGTGTTTTAGAACAAGAATTTCCGTTTTCTAGATAATTAACCGATAGCAAGCACTGTTCTCTTTTTATAAAATAAATGGGAATTATCACCAAATGTTACGATTATTCTAGAATGTCATTGCACATCGTGTATATTCTACACTGTCCAATGGCACGATATACAAACCTTAGCTAATAGTATCCGGAAAGAAATCAAGGACTCAAATCTAAACGACATCTACTAGTAATACACAACCCCTAGCTAATAACATCCGGAAATAAACCAAAGACTCAAATCTAAACGATATCTACTAGTAATACACAAACCCCAGCTAGAATCTAATAATACCCGGAAAGAAATCAAAGACTCAAATCTAAACGATATCTACTAGTAATACACAAACCCCAGCTAGAATCTAATAATACCCGGAAAGAAATCAAAGACTCAAATCTAAACGATATCTACTAGTAATACATAAACCTCAGCTAGTAATATCCGGAAAGATGTCAAAGACTCAAATCTAAATGAACGATATCTACTATTAATACATATTTGAATCTATGTTGAACCTAGGATACATTGCTTATTAGTAACGTCATAGTGGTCTGTATCTACTCTTACTCTCTCATTCACTACATATAGATGTATACGTAAATGGGGAGTGTGAGTAGATACAAACCGTATGTTATGTAGTATACGATGAATCCTATTGCTGGACCCAATCTCCAGAAGCATCTCAAGCACAAATCTCATCTCAAATTGAGATTTTTTGCCCAATTCAGAGTCTGGATTTCGAATAAATCTGAAGTCAGAACTCGCCAAGAATTACTGAATTTTACAAAGTATAGCATTTACAGTTTTTGATGACAATTTTAAGTCCACCCTCCCTTGGAACTTATAAGCAATATTTGAAATTAGATTTATCTCAGGATTGAGATGTTTCGGGAGATCGGGGCCAGATACCATTATATCTCACCATTGCCACTTCTAAAACATGTATTTTAATCTTGAGGTTAAACACCATACATACTATCTAGCGATATGGAAGATATATATCCGGTACGGTTGGTAATCTAAAAATTTAATGCGTCTGACTGTCGTGAAGTTTTGTATCGGCAGTATTTCCTCATTTGAAGCATCCTCGGTACGTTGTTCAAATGTGTTTTTCGTTTAAAAACCACCTGCATTAGATGTATCTTACGAACTCATTAGTAATAAGAGACACGTTCTTCATAAAACAGTCTACAATTTACCAGTAATAAACTTGAGAATCTGCGAAAGGGAAATTTTTTTATAATTTAAAAATCAGATGCAGCTGTGACCCATATTAGTTTGACACTTGAATCCATAAATAATGAGACAGGGTGCAGTGTTATTCCCGTTTCGTCACCAAATCTACCATACATCATTTGTTGTAAATGTCAAACAATACCAGGGTTACTGTTAGGATTAGTTTGGTTATTGTAGCTTATATAATGTGGGTGTGAACTTTTCGCAGTTGTGTTGAATTAGCTTGAACTTGTCTGCATGACAGAAAGCATTGTTAAAGTAAGCAAAATGGTAGAATATATACGGTTGTTTTTAACTTTATGTGGATTGTGTTTGACTTGGAAATGTGCACTACGAGGTTTTGTTCGTTTAATGCAATTTAATTCTACCAGTTTTCTGTTGTGGAATTTATACATTGATGTCTTTTAGTAAACTACCATGTAGTAACTAATAAGTCGTGTTTTCGATTGAATGCGGCGTAAAATTTGCTGATAAACTCACACATTATATCAGCAAAAGGACAGACAAATTAAACTATTATAGTAAACATTTATCGCAATGCAGTTGGAATATCTGAAATGTGACATAACATATCAGCTGCCAAATAATAGCAATCAGGTCATTTATTTTATTCTCACATCCACATGTCTAATTTTGCATGTGTAATTCGCGAACTACTTCATAACACAATAACCGAAATTAATTTTGTCACAAACCATATTTTCGAGGGTAATTCAATCTTTTCGCGGTGTTTAATATCGCATGCTGTCAATGAATCATGAGGGACGCATTATGTTCACGTGCTCTTTCATGCTGTCATTTTGCAATTATGGCGCGATTGATTCTCGTCAAATAATTTGAAACTTTTTTGAGAACTATCATCGAGTGTTAGTATTGTTCATTTCCTGTTTGTGCAAATACCGTAAGGATAGATTACATTGCAGAGTTGACGTCCCAGTTAGCAATCATTTACGAATTTTTTAAGATTTCTTATTGTGTGTCTTATTGTAGCATTGTATCTATTCCTATTCATTTTTAAGAAATCAAACAATCTCGTTTCAGCAAAGACACATTAAAAAAAAATTACGCATCTACGTTTTTTTCAAATTGGTCAAAACAGTTACATAACGATACGTACGGATGCTTATTCTGGAAAGGTTGCTGTTCAAAAAGAAAGTGAAAGCATTTTCCCAAACAACAAGGCAATGTGATTCTTATATATACAGAAATCCAGAAATTTCTGAGTGGAGCCATGAAATATGTACGGGATTCGGCCCCATACTGTTGTTTGGGGACCCGGGGGTTCCCCTCGGGAATCTATTAATGTGTGTGTGAAAATGCATAGGAAGGGGTCCATTATTTAGATGTGGGAATGCATAATTACACTGTTTATGTTATTAGCGTCGATGAATGATTTAAAATTTGTGCAAATTAGCAAGTGTTCAGATGTATATTTTTTTAGATACTGGCTGCCATAATTGTGGCAATTAGAAGATTAATATATAAGTAGGGGGGTTGGGGGCATTGTCTCCATAGAAAATATTCAAATAAATGGATTAATCTGGTGCATTCTTAGACTATCTTGGAGCCCTGAAATATCTTTTTTTGTAATAAATATAATGCACTTTCTAACAAAAACAAGCACATTCAAGTCTTTATTCTGTAAATTATATTACTTTTAGTGCTTGCTCAAGTGACCAAATTCTGAAAATTTAGTAAGGATTAATTAACATAGAAAATACTAAACAATATTAAAAATATTCTGCAAGCGAAGCGAGCACGAAAAATGCACATCTCATACTCTTATACATAGAATAAAACACATTTCAAACAATAGTAAATGCCGTATGTTGCACATCTATAAATGCTGTGACAGTCGCTTTCAATGCATTATTCTTAGGTTATTTTTGGGCCTCGTGTGACCTGAATGTTTGGCAAAAATGATCAATCTGGGCTCGTCGTAAACTTTGATTACGGTGGGAGTATTACTTTATTTTCTGTAGGTAAGTCAAACGAGTAAATGTAATGTTTATTAAAAGTTATTTTCTTGCATTTCATTCAGGAACGAAATAAAGTGTGTCTTTTCAATAACTGTTTCATTTTTTATTATTTTTTTTTTTAAATCTCAGCCAACTGGGGGACACGGGCCCTCGAGCCCAGTGCCTGGATCCTTGCCTGTGTACCGGGTATTATGTTTGTGCAAATGTTACTCGAAATACGTTAAAGTTGGATACAATCTTTCAAAACGATTATTTTCAAGAAGACTATAGTCAAATTTCGATGTGGATAGTCGTCACTCAACCGGAAGTGTTGATGACCCAAACACACATATCCTTACACCTATCGAAAAATTGTTAGTCGATATTCATGCGGCTTGGAACAAGAAACTGTCACAATTTATTTCAGTAATTCAGATCAACGTTATTTACAAAAAAATCTTTGTTTGTTTCAAAATTATTTCTTGTCATTTCATTAAACAATAATACATTCAATGTATTTACGTACATTTGTCGTACATCGAATATGTACCGTATCCCCTGTATAAACACACCCGGGAAGATGAATTTGCCAGGGGACGTTTGTTCGCATACATTTCAGTTCAGTTTTTGCAAAATTTCCCCGTCGTATCAAGGATAAAAACATCACAAATTTCTATAAACTGTATCAGGGTTTTTTCGAGTGATTTTATAGCCAAATATGGTCTATGTTCCAAATTGAAAATCATATCTTTTTTCCCAATTTCAAGCCAAAAATTCCCAATTCAGAGTTTAAAAAATTGGGGGAAAATTGGCTAATTTCCCTTTCAAAACAGTCATTACAACTGAACTTGAGCATGAATAACACTTACATACAGTAAATTGCAACATACAATTAAAGTGAATGTACACCTATCATCTATTTAGGCTTTGGAATTAAAAGTTTACTTTTTCAACTTGGACCAAATGCCGTAAAAATTCCCAATTCCTAGGGTATTGGGTCATGTTCCCAAACTACTGAAAAAAACCTGTGTTTATCAACAAACTTAATGGTCAAAGGCCAATTTTATCACTAAATATATGCAAGCAAATACATATTCATGAAATGTTTTATAGTGTTACGGTAGTACTACTTTCACAGCTGGAAAAAATCAATGCGCCGGTGGTGGCCTAGAGAAGTCTTTGATCTCGGGTGTAGACTAAAATGACCTTATCGGAATGTTATCGAGAGTTGCAGTGTGCCGCAAATCTCTTGTGATACGCATTGGATTAAATTAAACTAATATGTAGATCTAAACATTTATGCATGCCTGGAAAAACGTACACGGAACCATTTAAATTGAATGCAGCCAAAAGCAGCACCATGTACTACTTTCAGAGTGTAGGTATGTTCTTTCTGGTTGGAATAATGTATAAAAAATCTATCTGACATTGTCGAACAAGTTAATTGCGATCGACCAAAACTACGTGTAGCGGCTTCACAAATATTGTAATCGGACCAGAATTGTTGCAAAAAACTAATGACTCGTAAAATAAATCGATTGCCACTATTCAAGTCGATAAATACTTACCAAAACTTAGAAGTTTTTTGTTAGGTTTTGCAAGCTACTGACCATATATTGTTATTTAACATTTAGGGCATATAGCTTTAGCGGCTTCGATGACAATTGATGCAAATGGAATTGCATGCTACATTGCTAGGATTGTCTACACGTGTCGACTTCAGTCCTTATCTTAATCTACATGAGCAATGAAATGGCAATAATGTTACAGGCTTGAAGACAACAACGGTTATAAAACGTCACTCTTGTATTCAGCCATACAGTTATTTAATACTAATGGTATGCAGTTTGAAATAATGCCTGACAGTTCCATCAAAACGCCAAACTGCAGGAACGTCGATATAACATTTCTCTTCTGATCAAACTTTATTCACTGGTACAGTCTTTGGTCTGAGATATATCAAAATGAACTTGAAATTAAAACGAATATTTGGTTAATACTGCTTTGGCACTAAATGAGAGTTTAGTACTAGTATGCACAACTGTTCGTACCATTGTTGTAGGTCGGTGACTATTGTCAATTAAAATAATTGGCAATGGCATGCGATATTTTAAGATATAAATGATACTTTTCTAGCGTGATAACCGATAACAATTGAATTGAATTGACGTTAAAGAGCTATTCTGGCTTATAAAATCCGGAACAAAACTCAAAGATCCCAAACCTGAATAACCGATTTCCACTATAAATGTTTGAATCTAGGATGCATTGCTCATTGTGATTGCTATTTTGAAACACAGGGGTCTGTATCGACCCCAACCCCCTCATTAAATATATATTTGTAATTGATCTTATACATGTATACGTGTGTGGGGGAGTGGGAGTTGATGCATACACCTATAAATTTCTACAAAACGTTCTTTAAACTTGGGTTGACACCATACAGAATATCAAGCGATAGGTACATGAAACGGTTGGAAATCTGTGGTCAGCAGTATTTCTTCATTTGTATAAAACATCTTGTGAAAAAGCGTTGGTTGTTTAAAACACATGCATACCAATAATGCTATAATGTATTTTACTAACACATTAAGAGACACGTCCATCATAAAACAGTCTAAAAGTTAACAATAATAATCTAGTGTGTGTCTGCGACAGACACTTGGAACGAGACAAGGTGTGTAATTATTATTTCCTTTTCGTCACCAAATATATCGTATATCATATGTTGTAAATGCCAAACTATTTTAGGGTAACTGTTTCCTGTAATTGTATTGTGGCTTATATAATGTAGGCGTGAATTTCCTGCAGTTGTGATGAATCTGTCTGATAGGGTGGATCGTTAAAGTGACCCAAATAATAGTCTAATAATATATACGGTTGTTTATAACTTTTTGTTGACTAAGTTTCCAGAACGAACTTCCTGCACCACGTGTTGGGAGCTGTGGCCTGACAGTAGGTTGCGCTTCGGTATCGAGCGGTCCTGGTTCAATCCTCGTCTGGACCACTTGTTAATTTCTCTGAGCAAGAATTAATCACTTGTTCAACTCCACCAAGGTTTAATTTGACGAGGGTACCTATGAGGGCAGTGCCTATTCCTAGGCGATGTTGACTGCCGAAGACTCGAAAGCAATTTTCGTTTGGTAGCCTAATTACCAGGAGGGAGATAAAATGTCAAAGAGCGATTGTGCTACTGAACAGCTCAAAACAGTCCTCAAAACTTTTAACTTAGCTTTTGTTATGATCACTTCGACTAGGGTTATGTGCTACCTTCCCTGTCGGGTTTTCTCATACCTTTTTAGATGCTTTTGGTACTAGTTGTCAGCCGTGGATTGATTATTTTTCCCAGGTTAAAATAATAAGTGTTTTCGATAGAATGCGACAAAAAATCGGCTTTTAAACTCATATACATGTATTATATTAGCAAGAGAACAGACAAATTGCACCATTGCAAACATTAACACATTGCAGTTGGGCAATCTTTGTGTGACATGACATAACATATCAGCCGCCAAATAGTAGCAATCCGGTCATTTATTTCATTCTCACATTCACATGTTTAATCTAGCATATGAACTTCCCCCAAGTACGTCGTTACACAGTAGCCGAATTTAATTTTGTCACAAACCGTATTTTCAAAGGAATCTAATCCATTCTCGATGTTTGATGTCGCGTGCTATCAATGAATCATGAGACAAACATTCGTGCACCTGCTCTGTCATGCTGACTCTTCATTATTTTGGAGAGATTGATTTTCGTCAAATAATTTGAAACCATTCGAACTATCTTTATTGTGTTCGACAACCATTATCGAGTGTTACTATAGTCATTTTATAATCATTTCCTGTTTGTGCAGACACCGTAAGCTAAGATAACACTGCAGAGTTGATGTCCTAGTAATCAATTATTAATTACGACTTATTTAATACTTCCGGAAAATAACTTACACGTTGTTTAATAACTCAGTAGTTCTTATTCCACGGTAGCTCAGTTATTAGTGCGCTTGTTAGGCCATTAGAACTTCTTCAAGTTCTAAAATTCCGTGCGCTAGCCCACACTTAACTTGTATTTACAAACATTCAACTTCAATTACCTTTTCCATCTATAACGATAGAAGTGGATATAGTCTTAGAAAGCATTGTTACAAAAAGTGTATTGACCTTTCACAATAATGTTTGCTAATCCCTAAATGCGATAGAGAGACTTCAACATGAGAAAGACATACTCGATATTACAAATGAAACAGAAAATGGCTACAAACAGTAAATGCATTATTTTACTAACGACTTTGGGTCGTATTTAAATCAAAAAAAATACTGAGTAGTTAGTTGTGTATTACCACAAGAATAAAACACGAAATACAATTATCTGATCAACCATCAACACTCTTCCAAATATAGTGGTTTTACAGAATCATAAATAGTCGTTTTCAATTTTGTGCTCCTGAAAATTCTATTTAATTAAATTAATCATCACCATCGGTTTTTGAAAGAACAATTTTCTCCACAAAGCAATTGGTAAACTCGTTATTTGTGTCTGTGTATGCTTGTTAAAATCCACTGTTCTAGAAATAAATTCATTTTCTAGCTCACGTGTTCGACAATAGCGTCACTTAACAACATCAGTCTCTTTGAAACATTGGTGTTAATGCGTCTTGTTGCACATCAGTTGATTCATTTGTCCAAGTCACTATAATCCTCAATATAATTTGTTAATGAAAACATGTCCATGATCACTGTCGTTACAATTTGAATAAATTTGTCTTGTAAGTCGTGTCTTTAAATTAATAGCCTGTATAAAATTACACGAACAGTCGTTGAATTGTCAAAGACGTGTCTCAATCAAGGAAGCAGCCGCTTCTGCTCTGAATAGCTTTGTAAAGTTGTGCAACGTCGTATTGTGTATGAATATATCACTAAAACATGTTTTAGCGTCGTACATGTATGGCGTCTGAATGCAGGGCATACATACTTCCATGAATAGTTTCTATTAATTTGCACATATTTTCCTTGTGTTAATACGCGTATGTTTCTGTTAGAAGTCATTGATCAATTGATTGGTATGAGGAGCAGTATATAAAGACTTACTTTAAGTTTTCTGTCGACTTTGATATTATCTGTCCGTGATGAAACACGCAACATTTCGTACCACCAGACGTTGCAGGCACTGGACACACAATTATAGAACGATAACTATTTCAAACCAGTTGGAAACACGTTTACATCATCGCATTGTGTTCTTCCGACCTTCTGATAGAAATAATGGTTAACCATTATAACTGCCAATTGCTGGCTGTCACGTTAACATCGGTAACAATATGAATTCTCCTTATTAAGACTGTATCTGTCGTTTGATTAGCCAATGAGTGTCAACTGCGGCAATTATAGTGAGTAAATGCATGTAATACTCTTTGACATTGACGCTAGACTTGAACGAAGCAGCAGTCTGCTTCATATCTATAGGAAACAGTTTTGCAGACATCTGAACAATGAGAATTTTACCACATGTGTCACTAATTTCATGATTTCACCCGAGCAAACATCAAAATAGGAGTCATAATTAAAAAAGGTCTGTTTATTAGCACTTGAAATTTCAAACGGTATTTTTACGAATATGTTTACAGACTCTAGTGGGATTTATCCGATTATAATTCTGGTCCCTTATGGTAACATAATGACAGATTTACCGCTACATTTTGTAACTAGATATTATAGACATCATACAAATCCTACAAAAATATAATTTACAACGTACCTCTGGGAAATTGAATACATCAAACTTAATCTCTGATGATTAACTCTGGTAATACTTTGAATATTTGTACATAAGATCAAATAGTAATAATGTGTTCTCAAACCAGGTTTGTACGTAACGTAATGTCTGCAATTATAGACTGAGCAAAGGGATTTGGACTTGAAATTAATTTATATATGATATGCTAGGTCAAGGACACCTGAATCGAATATACTGAATAAAAACTAAGTGTTCGTATCTACTCTCAATGTTCTATTGAATACATGTATGATGTTTACCCAAATAAAACATATTTAAAGCATTATTAATTTGATTACTTTACCACTGGTTACTTAAGCACATGATCCCTAAAGCACTGAACAAGTCAGACATTTTAAGCTCGTACAAATGAATTTGATTTTGCCAGTTGAAATTGTCTAAGTCAATTTGGACATTTCATTACTGACGGTATCCATCAGTCTGACGATATGAAGAAACGAAGCAACACGGGTGACATGGTATCTAGTCACCACAGTATGATAACCGATAACCAGTCGGATGTCATACCACTAACATATCCATGCGGTATCACCACTTATCTCCTCGTAACTAAGGAACGTCCAACCGAGTCTAAGGTGTCTGAGTTAAGGAAACATGGCATGTTCGGTCATTACTACAAGAGAAACCAACATAGCATCCATTTATTCGCGATCTCAGTATAATGTACATTATAGAGAGTATTAAATGTCTAGTCAGAGTGCTAATCCCAAATCTGTTTTACAAATCCAAAGCTCCAGTCTGCATAAATATTGGTAACACTGTAGGGTCTTGCTCTATTATTACATCCTCGGTTAATTAATATACAATATAATTCATTTTTTTGTTGCTTGATTATCTTAAAAAAATGAGACCAATTTTCATATGTTCTGTGAATTGAATTACTACTACTATTCATTTGTATTAACTTTGGTATCGTAGCGATTTGGCCCCAAACCCAACAGATATGGTGTTAATGTCTAGTTGCCTATTTCACGAAGCTATGGACTGTTTTGTTTCTTCAATTGACATATCGTATTAATCTCGTTCTCATATTCAGACTACCTCTTGATTGTATAATGGCAGTATGTCAGTTTCGTTGCCCTTCGTGCCATTCATGTATCAATCGGATCGTTTCATCCAATGATTTAAATCCGTTTCGTACAGACATTGTGCAGTCTTAAAAATCTTATCGTTATATGCTTCGCTTAACACATAATAATAGTGAATCCGTAGACACATACAATGTCATGAAAACATAGCCGAGACAATTTAGTCAAAAATAATCCAAAGTAAATTTAATAAAATAACGCATGATAATGTTTGAAACAACGAGGAAATTGTAAAAAGAAATTGTTAATTTGTACAAAGAATGAGTCAACATACTGCAAGACTGACTTAAGAAGATACATCGTACGAGGCATTTATATCAGTTAATGGCAAATACGTGTTTAACGTAGCAGAAGGTATGATTTAAATAATTACATTGTACATTGTATATTATGCAACTCAACTAAACGTACAACCAACCGAGTACACGTTTTGCATGAATATTTAATGACGACACCAAGTGACTTTATTTAACTTACCCGTTTCCTAAAAACATGCACAATGTTCATGCTTGTGTCTGAAAGCATTGTCTACAGGCTCATTATACATTACCAAAATTACTTGTCGTTTGTGATGAGTTAACGCTTACACTGTATGTAATTAGATATAGCTGATGAACATACACTCCATCTATATTGACGTTCAGTTGTGCAAGGTTGATGTATGGGCCATTGTTATGACTTTTGTCAAGTTTCTAGACAATTATGTGAGAACTATAACTTTTGGAAATTACATTTGTGACAGATTTGCCATTCGCTGCTATGCATTGTGTGCAACGTGGCGTTCGCAGATGTCATCAATCGCCAGTAATAAAGGATAACTATACAGTTTAAGTGACATAATGGTCATATGTGTCATCTAATGAAAGTCAGGAAGCAGCGATATTATTATCAGGAACTGGGTGAGTATAGACAAGATAAAATAATGACATTGTGACCAATTCGTATTCGTGTAAAAAATAACTAGTTAATTAATTTAAGTGACATAATGGTATATTATGAGAGGAATCGGTAGTATGTGTCATCTAATGAAAGTCAGGAAGCAGTGATCATTATCAGGAACTGGTGGGATAGAGAAGATAAGATAATGACTAAGTGGCCGATTCGTATCCGTGTAAATAATAACTAAAATTAGTGCGAAACTCCTGACATATGACATAGGACACGAAGTGCTAGATTGTATCGAATGACTGGCTTAGTGTCTGGAATATATCTTATGTACGCAATTACTGACTTACTGAGTCTTCCTCAAGCTATTGTTAAAGTAACGAACGCGTATTGTGTTTTGCTGCAATATGTATTGATTCTGATTTAACTAATGTAATACATGAATAATATACTTTTTAACTTATCGCAAACTCCACTAAGTATATTAGAAAGAAATGTTTTGAATGAACTCCCAAACTGTTTTATAATTGAGTATCGATACTCAAATATCATAGCACAATTTATTCTTTTGCGTTTGTTATTAGATAATACTTTGTGAGAACCTTACTGATCTTATATTATAACGCAGTCATTGCTTCGCCCCACATATATCATTAGAGGTCATAGCTCCAGTAGCTTCAATATAAATGTATGCAAATGGAATTTCATGCTGCATTGCTCAGATTGTCTACACGCCTCGACTTCAGTCCTTATCTTAATCTACTTGAGCAATGAAATGGCAATAATGTTACAGGCTTGAAGACACCAAAGGTTATTAAACGTCACTCTTGTCTCCAGCGATATAGCTATTTAATAGGCATGGTATGCAGTTCGATATAACGGCTGACAGTTCCATCAATACACTCAATACACGAAACTGTAGGAGCATCAAGATAACGTATCACTTCTGATAAAACTTTATTTATAGCCTTATTCTTTGTTCTGAGATATATGAAGTCAGCTTGAATTGAGAACTTATATTTGGTAAGTGATGTTATATATATCACTTAAATGATTTAGTCTAAGTTCAGTACTGGTATACAAACATTTTCATGTCATTGGTGAGGGTCGGTGGCCAATATCAAATATTATAATTGTCATTGTCAATACAATGTAGATATTTTAGAATAAGATTGTTTTTCTTTTCTAGCGTGATAACCGAAAGCAAGCACTGCTTTTTATAATAATAATTATTTACAAGGATGTCACGGATAATTTTTGAATGTCATTGCCCACCGTGGATATTCTACTCTCGTTATAAATAGTCATTCCTGCTTATAAATCTTATAAATGTTATCCGGAAAGCGCTCAAAGACCACAAACCTGAATAAACTATATCCACTTTAAAAGTTTAAACCTGGGATGTAGTGATCATTAGTAACAGTAAATATGCTATTTTGAAACATAGATTTCTGTATCGACTCCAACACCCTCATTTACAATATAGTATGCATGCATTTGTATATGAGGCAGCGATAGTTGATACAGACCCCAATGTTATGAATATACGAAACAGCCATGTGTTGGAATTCGCATCCTATATCATTATATCACACAGTTGTCACTTCTTTAAGATGTCATTTAATCTTGAAGTTAAACATTATATATTTATGTCAGCAGTATTTCCTCATTTGTTCAAAGCATAATCGGTACGTCTTTGAACGATTGTTGTTCGTTTAAAAAACCTGCATAAGAATAATGCTTTAATGCATTTTACTAACACATTTGTTATAAGAGACACCTTCATCATAAAACAGACTAAGAATCACCAATAATAAGCGAGTGTAACTGCTACAATGACATTTGGCGTTGTTGTTTTATAATTTAGAATTGAGTGACAGCTGTGTTCAATGTTGCGTTCTGAGACTTTTGGAACCATAAATAATGAGACAAGGTGCGTAGTTATTCATTGTTCGTCACCAAATATACCACACATCATGCATTGTAAATGCCAAACTACGTCAGGGTTACTTTTTTGTTGTATTTTGGTTTCTGTGGCTTATATAGTGAAGGCGTGAATTTCACGCAGTTTTGATGAATGAGCTTCAACTTTTCTGCATGATAGGCTGTATTGAAAAAATTAGCCAAATAATAGTAGGACTATTTACGGGTGTTTATATTTTGTGTTTTAAATTGAGTTTGACTTGCGTTCGTATCCAAAACTATATTTCAGCACCACGTTGTGAAACTACTTTTTGTGTTATTACGTCATAAATACCGTCCTTTGTTATGAAAATTGGAGCGAATGGACCGCACAAATCTAACGCATAAAGATATTTGTGTTCGCATAAGTGTGGGGACTTGTGCCTGTTGAAAGATAAGAAAACTGTTATTGACATATTTACACATACTACTGATGATCTTCGAAGATTTTTATTTGAAATAAGGAAATAGTGTGAGAAACCAACACAACAGCATACAGCAGCCTACGTTGGATAAAACGTCACTACTACTGACCTCAGCCTACGTTGAATAAAATGTCTCTGCTACTGGCCTCATCTTCCCTTTTTCAAGTATTCTCACTTTTTCACCGTTTTGTTTCATTAAATGAATCGACACCAATACGCAAACTCACCATCAATGTTCCCTATTTAGTCCAGTCATTGAAGCTAAAAAATATGGTCAACCTCAAACACATTGCAAAACAGAGTTTCTTTGCATTTCCATCATCTACAGACTATTATCAACTACAGACAAAACGTCAAATATGCGAGTTCAGAGGGGAAAATACAAAAGAATCGACATGTTTAAGGTCACTTTTGGTAGCAATTTCAGTATTTTCCTTATTTCATACTACATGGGGAATTTTAAGTTCTAATAATTCCCCTGTAAGTCGTTAAATATTTGCTAATTGCACCTTAAAGCTTATATTTTCTGAAAGATAAAACCTTCTTCTATCGAATACAAATATTGATTTTATCATCAGACAATTTACTTTCCATATATATGCCAGTCTACGTGTTGGTATACTACCCATTCAATGTCGACAAAATGACTCAAAATAACACTTGGAAGGGGAAACAAAAGTTTTATTCATTTCTTTAATATTAATCCAATTTGTTTAAAATTTACACATATCATGTGTTGTATACATGTGTGTCTAATGGAAAAAGGATATTTGTGTTTGGACAGTATACAATAATGACAATATACAAAATGTACACGAATCTATCGATTCGGGAGAAATAATGATTGTTCTCTGTGTCTGTTCGTCCACAATTGCATTTTTATTCACAATTTTGACTTTATGATTATGAAACTTGGTCAGAGTGATCATCTGAACAAAATTTAGGCCAAGGTAGAAAATGGATGATCAGGGATAAAAAACTAGGTCACTAGGTCAAATTGTCGCAAAACCTTTTATAGTCGCTTGAGGTCATAATGTTGACCTTATATTTATGAAACTTGGTCACAATAATAATATCAACAAAATCTAGGTCAAAGTTATAAATTGTGTCATCCGGGGTCAAAACGTAGGTCAATAGTTAAAATCAAAGGAAAACGTTGTGTAGGTACAAAATTCACAATTTGGGTCTAATATTTATACAACTTGGTCACAATGCTCATCTCAAACATCGAAGACAAGTATGTTATTGAATAATTTGGGTCAATATTAGGTCAATAGGTGAAAATAATTGATGAGACTTTTTGGCGCATGAAGGTTTGTCTATTATTTGACCTTAGTGACCTAGTTTTAACTCATGATAAGTAAATATTGAATTTGACCTACATTTTGTCTTCATGATCCATGTGACATGGTTTCATAAAGATTATGTAAAAAGGGCGCCTTCTAAAGATTTGTTCTATAATTTGGCCTAGTGACCTAGTTTTTAACTCAGGTTAATCAAATTTCATACATAACCTTGATTTTTGTAAGGTGATCATTGTGACTAAACTTCACAAGTGTAAGGTCGAAATTGCGACCCCTGGTGACCAAATCTTGTGTTTTCTATGTTTTGACCTAGTGACCTAGTTTTTGGCTCCGGTTAACTCAACATTTTATTTTACCTAGATTAGCTTCCGATGATTATTGCTGCCAAGTTTCATAAAAATCAGACCAGAATGACGACCTCTTAGCACGATGAAAAAATAAGTTACTGGTATAAGTCAAGATTTATTTACATCAAATGTGACAAAAATCGCGAAAACATGTGACAATTCAATATATTTGTAAATATCTCAAAAAGTCCCACGATTATTCAATTAGGACATTTTGTACATTGCTAAGGATAGCTTTACGCACCATATAAACACAAAACTGTTTGTTTTGCAATTAGTTTGAGGTTAAAAGTTAAAATGACTGGACTAATTTCATAATAGATGTACATACATGTGTGATTTGCTAGTGTGATAGAATGGTAACTAACTGTTGAAAGAGTGTCCATTCAGTAGAAAAGCTTTAACATTTTGTTAAAAATCTTCAAAGTATTTGTTTTAATTTAGTGTTGTTGCTTAACTCGTTTTTATTATATTAAATGTGTCATCAGTGGTCTAAGGGAGATGACTCTTACTTAACTAACGCAAAAGTCCCTTCTGAGTTCCTTGATTCCCCTTGAATGCTGTACTTACATTATCAATGGGACATAATTCAGAATATCCTTGTGATAAACATTGTACCAGTTGTTTCCCTTTATATGTTTTCACTTCATTGTGGTATAGTATACATCAGTAATTTTCCAACGAGTGTTTGATAAACAACAATGCATATACACTGACCGGCAATGAAAACGCAACACTTACATAGTATAGCATAACACATTTGATAAGTGTGTACTGTGTAAGCATCGCGAGATTTTTATCAAAGAATTGATATATGCATTTGGCACAACAATATCACTTCCAATCAGAAATAGAGGTTTGGCATCATGGTTTTGTACCAGTTGTCTTTGGGTCACTGTTTCGCGCACGACCACAAAAGGCGATAAAACCATGCTCTATTAAAGCTATCTTTTTTTATGATGGAAGGGAGGTAACTCATGGAGTAATAAATCGAGTAAGCGAAGAAGTTGTGAATTTCTTTGTAACACTGCCTCAAAGTTAGCGGCTCTAAACGCATATTCGAAACTGATCGTTTTGAGATTTATATAATTGTATTATATTTGTCCCAAGGACGATGAAATTACCACATTTTTCCTGGAAATAAATTCCATGAACGCCACAGGTATGCTTTTAAGACTGTTTAGTGCAGTCAATGGAGAAAATGCGCCTTCAGAACGCGTGCTTTAGTTTTAGATCACACTTTAGATGAAATAATGACTTCGGTGATTTTAATAAACCAAAAATTGATTTTTCGTACGGATACCCCAAACTTGAGCAAACTGACCGATCTTCCGGTGTCTTCCGTTGACATACACACCATGTTCTCTGCTAGTTATTTTGTTTTTTCGACTAATCCATCCATATTCTTCAAAATTTTCGCCCAATATGCGTGCAAATCTCTAGCCACCCATAATCTCGCGGGAATATGTGGTTTAAGGTTTTTTCGCTATCGGCGAGTGGTTCTTAAAGTATTTTCACGAAAAATCTGAAATCTGTAAATAATATATTATATCGAAGATAGCATTCAAAATTTCAAGTTTCTAAGTCAACGGATGGCGGAAATATTCAAGTTTAAAAGTGTTGCGTTTTCATTGCCGCTCAGTGTACATATTTTGTATTCAGCACCACGTTCATTTAGTGTACTGTAATTTATTAATCTTTTTTGAGTGTTCATGGGCCTTATGTGGTTAGCAAAATGAGGACAAAATCGCCACTGGATATAAATGTAATCCCCACCTTGTTAAGGTGGATAAATCCCTACCAATGATTTTGCAAGGGGAACAAAATCCCAGCATTTGCATTGTGTTAAGTTCTCTCGTTGCTGATATAACTAGAACCCATTTTACAAATAAAAAAGCCTTATAATTATACACTCAAACAAAGTAATAAACCGTCAGCAGGAAAAATAAAATTTCTCGGAAATTATGCGGGCGATTCTTTTTAAATTTTGCTACCGACTATTTCATTCGAACACTATTCGATCGAATATTCTATTACGTGTTTATCCAGGCATGGCGTGTAGTGCTCTTTCATTTATTGGGGTCATGAACTCGTATATTCATTTAAACTTAAAAGGGTGCAGTCAGGTGTTCCTTTGAGACAGGTATGTTCCTTAAAATAACGATAATAACTTTCGACAAATATTTTCTCAAAACTAACATGCCTTATTAATCATTAAAAATATTCAACAAACTTACATTTCAATATCATTTCAGGTTGCACGTCTCATTGGACGACACCATAAAAGAAGAACATTGTCACTTTTATATTGAGGGTGGCATGTTAACTCTGCTAGTTTTGTAATTAAATATTGTTAGAAATTAATGAAATTACACGGCTGGTTAAACTTAAAGGAAACTAAACGAATGTTTTATTTATTGTCTTAATAATGACAGTATATCAATAATACCAGGTGGCGGTTCATAACTTTGTTTGGGTGTAGTGTCTGCATGTTTGTGACAACATTAGAACGCAATGATTCTATCAATTTCTTAAAGACTTTAGCCAAATGAATGATTTTGGCCACCAACAAAACACAGGAGATCTTGTCCACCTAGCCAACCCAATGACCAGAATTGTATCCACCTTCACAAACTAGCATCTGGGATTATATCCAGTGGGTAGTTTGTCCATAACTCCCACTCACCTATACTTTGCTTATCTATGTCCGGTCACAATGCTTAAAGTGTTCTTCTCACATGACGAAAGAAGGTATGAGAAAATCCGACAGGGAAGGTAGCACTCAACCTAATCAGCCGAGCACAGAAATCAGAAATACCATAACACAACTACCCTGAGCAATGTCCGCACAAACCCATGCCAAAACGGCGACCAAACGAGTCACAACAACCCCGGGGCGTTACCCAGCCTAAAACACCAAGAACAATGACCCAATGCTACGCGACACAAAGAGGCACAACCATGACCCGACCCAGCTAAAACAATGGCAAGGCAGGAATGGGGCGGGAAACAACATCACACACTGCCAGCAACCACACCGAGCAACGCCCACACACAAGCCGAAGAAACAATTAACACTACTGGTGTGTATGAATGGTGCAACTGCAACGAAGACGAATTGTTGCTACCTTTATCGACAAGGGTATGCAGGAAAGACGACAAATGGGTATTATACATGTATTCTGGTACTGTAGGTGAGTATTCGGGTAGGTGGGTATTCGGGTAGGTGGATAGCAGATTAGCATTGTGATGGATACTAGTAAGCGGTTATACCAACAGGTAATAATTAGGTTATTTGAGATTTGGTCACCAGTTTTCAAGGGCCGCTTTCAGTCACACGTACACATTTTATTTCCCTTGGTTATTTGACTAAGACAAACAATTAGAAAAGTATCAGCATTAAATGATTATCAGTTCAAATACTTCATGTGTAAACGAATGGCACTAAACTGTTTCATAAACTCATCAAAATGAACAGAAAAAAGAATAAAAGTTTTATAACAGATAGTCTTGTTGATGAAGACGAGTACTACGACAGCAACAGCATTCGTAAATTAAAGAAACGTTTAGAAACACTGGTACAGCCAGGCGAGAAGTTGAGAACTTGAACATTGGTGGTAACTTTGATGAAGTAGAACAAACTGAATACAAATACACAAGAGAAATGATAAACAGTAAAGCAAGTCGTCTAGTTACTGTTGAAGAAATTACAATTTTGGGAGATGGCAAATATTAATGAAGGACTTTCTTCAGATAAGTGCATGCATATTTATGGAAAGCTCAATAGAACACATCAATAAAGGAAGCGTAAACCTATCAAACATTCTATTCCAAGGGATAAATGCTATATTTTAACAAGCTATAAAAGCAAGTGAGTGGGGTAAGAATATTGTTACAATGTTAACTTGAAAGTCAAAGGATAAAAACACGACGCAGACATTTAGGACAATGTATGGGACATGGACAAGATAACTACTAGTTTGTACAATAGCAAGGAGGAATAAATACTTGTAATAGTCAGTCCGGGTATTTATAATAGTCACAAATTATCGGAAGATGTTGCACAAATGCATATAATAGTATGTGGGCATGGGGACCACTGCAATACCATGAATAAATTTGTAAACTTGAAAGACACAGCCTTGCATCAGCTATATATCTGATCATCCGGAGAATGACAGCCGATGAGTTAAAACATACCTGACACAATAGCATGTTGAGTATATTTGCTTGTGGTCCATTTGGCTGCACATAACGTCTTTGTGTCCTCTCAATTATGGGTGTAAGCACAGAAACCGTGTTCTTTATGTGTGAGGGCTCTATACTGGCGAGTAGTTTTTAGGCTGGCGATTTCGCGCCAGACTATTACAATCCTAAAAAATGAAATCCACTAAGATGAATTTACTCCCGAAACTGACAACACAGAATCTATACACTCAATGCAAATATTTCCTCCTCATTAATCAGTTTTGCAAGATAAGAAAATTCAACTTTCCTTGTTTCATTTATTCTGTTCGATTGTAATATATTAGTTTCTTCTTGAAATGGAAGGAAATTGTATGAAATTAAAAGAAAAGGTGTTTAACGGCGTTGATAATTATTACTACGCGTTACGAAACGCGATATATAGCGCGGCGCATCAATGATTTTATCATGTTAAATTATTTAGGTCAACATTCTACAACGAGATCGTGGTCGAGTGGTTGAGCAACTCGCTTAGTAATTTTCTGAAGCTAATGTCCAGCGATTTTTTTATTTTATATTTTTGGTATTTTTGGTTAAGTCCAGCACTTACCTCTCTTCCGACTTAGAAAACCACTTGATGTTATATTACTTGAAAAGCTATTGTTCCTTAGCAGTTCGCCAGCCTGTCAGTACTTTCAGTACTTTCATTAGATAATGGTTTTACGAGTGCTTTATAAGCCTCCTACTATATTTTGTTGTCGCATCTCGCAACAATGTTTTAAGAGGTAGCCATGCTGGATAGGTTGTTAATTGCTATCAAGATGTATTCGAAACTCATATAATATAGTTTATATGTTCCATTAGTTTTGAAGTTACATGTAGGCCTATACATGCAGCTTATGTAAATTGATCTGTAATTAATGGCTTCATAATCGGTCCCTTCATATTATTAAATAATTCCTTCATATTGTATGTAATCGTATACAGAGGTATAAGATATACTGAACAAAAAATCCAATTAGACCCAATGGTTATTATTGTATACTGGATATTTGTTGGAAATGGAAACATGCAAACATAAATTACATTATGTGAAAAGCAATTCATGTTCCCATAACAAGATAAATCGTTCAATAACAGAAAATGTAAGCCCATCACAGAACACAAGCTTTAACAAATTGACCCTCCAAGTTGAAAGTCACATTGTTCCAAAAGCGCGTAAATTCGCCATTTGGCCTAGTGATTTCTGAACAACGTCTATGCCTGGTTAGGATGTAAAATTGAATGTATCCCTGTTCAATGAAAGACCGTTCCCTCAGATGAATTGCTGCAAATCTTGAAGATGTTGAGGGGCGATCAGAAGATGTCTGATGTGTCAATCAAACGCTTGACCGTAGTGCTCTATAGGGGGAGTTGAACCCAACTAAGCACCTTAACATGATTGCTTGGTAGGAAATTCTTAATAGTGGCCGTTGCGTGACTAGTAGCCCCGCCATGTAAGAGGGATAAACAACCTCACGTCATCATTTTGGGAATTGACGTCCGATATATAGCGTTGCAAAGACGTTTTTGTTGAAAATGAATACGTAGATGCTTTACACATAACATCAACCCTCTATAATCGTATTTACACGGGGTGAGGTCATCGGCGATCGTCCGCTTCATTTCCGGTTCGAATGTACCTTATCATAGGGTATGTTTACATGACGTCAAAACACTCAATGCAACCCACATTGGTAACCAATACTTAGTCTGGTTCCCTGTCCTAAATCTTACAGTGGTTTAGGTCAGGCAGCAACCAATGATCGATAACTACAGTGGTCAAATCAAAATGGCGGACGTACGTTAGTTTATATAGGCAATTTTAGAATATCCCCCTAAAGCGTATGTTATGTGTGCGTCATTTTGATGTGACTTTGCATAGTAATAGAAAAAATAATGGTCTCTGCAATGATATAAGTTTATTCGCTACAACAGCACTAATATCTACAAAATAACGTTTATAAAATGATTGAAACATTTTTGTAGCAGGGTTTTTTAAAATAGTCCATTAATTTATTAATTTTCAATTGACCAAGTTAGCACAATCGGTAGAGCCACTGACTTGTAATCGAGGGACCCCTGGTTCGATCCCTGTACAGACCAGTTTCCTTTTTTAATAATTTGTGTAATATAAAAACTTTATATTCTTATCATGTTCCTTATAATAGCGAATTACGTTACATATAAAATAATAATAAAAAAAATAATGTTAGTACTGGTATCGAACCTCCATCATCAATGTTACTGGTTTGACGCTTTCCAACTGAGCTAACTGGGCATTTGATATCACCTGCGATTTATATGCACTGTATACACACTGGTACAGATTTTCTTAATTTACTTTGCGTTTTTTTTGTACATATTAGTTTTGTCATTTTAATGAAACATGTTTAATTGAAAAGAACATACATTTTCCCATTAATATACAAAATCTCATCGATATGACACATACATAACTCATATTTTTGGGGGATATTCTAAAATTCCCTATATAAGCTAATGTTAAACCGCCATCTTGTTTTACACATGGAAGCGACCATATTTGTTAGATTAGGCCGGACCTATACTGCAATGTAATGAAAGATTTAGGTACCGGGAACCAGACTAACCAATACTATCTATCTTTATATACTGCTTATGCCCATTTCGGGTTAACTAGCAGGTGCGCGTCAGATGCAAGATAAAAGTAATTAAAAGTAAAAAAAGCTAGGTAAGCTGTTCCAAAGCACGACGGTGTATGCACGGTGACAAGGCGATTACCACAACTTTTCCGTTCACCGTCGAATTTTCATACTTCTGACAGATGCACCGCATCCTTCTGCCAAAAAAATGGATGCACATTTTTGGCAAGTAACGAAATCACCACAAAGAAAGAGAAAACAGGTATGTTGGTAATATAATGACATTCCATCGAATGAAGTATATATTTTAGATCTATTTGCCGTTTACCGCATCAAAATTGAGTAGCTATTAACTTCAAAATAGTGAAAACAGTTTGAGCAAGTCGTGAAAGAAGTGACTTTCATGACGCGAAAAATCGCATTTTTGCAGAGTTTAAAGGCACCGCATCTTTATGATTTTTTTGGCACCGTGTAATTTTGATCATTTGTCTTTCAGAAAAATGAGACGTTTAGGCCTTTGAAAAGGACAAAAAGCAAGAGAATGCGACTTTTTCATATTGGTGCTGACGATGATATCAGTGCGTCTACAGTCAACATAAGTCAGCGTCGACCAGTTCAACTTCTGTAATAGAGACACCTAACGCCCAGTACCTCAAAGCAATAAAGATCTATCTATGGACTTTAAAAATATTTCTCTTATTACGCACCAGTCAGTTGCACTCCCCCACCCAGGGATCCAGGGGGATAGTCGGGAAAACGTCATGTTTTGCCTCCCAGCTTCCCGGGGATATGTTGAGACCCCCAACCAATACCACGGGGACAATATTTAGTTGTCAAGGGCCGGGGAAATATCTGTGCTTTTACCATTAGCTGTCCCCACATGCGGTGGTTGTGACAACCAAAAAGTAAAAATCCCGACCTATCCTCGGGGGTAGGGGGCATGGGTGCAACTATGGAAACGTATCACTGTAACGTGAATGGTCCTCAAATAAACACCAAGACCAGAGAAAATAGCTTCATCTGACTAGTTTAAGGTACTAGTCTTCACAAGAGATATGAGTTGACAACAAAACGCTTAGTTCATTCAATAATACAACAATAGATAAACTGAAACATGAGACTTAATATGCCCTCCATGTATGCCTACCGGAAAACAAGACAAAATATCCCATTGCGATTACGTGATCGGGAACCCTATTGATGCCATTATATTCAAGATAAAATATTGGACATGTAACTAAGATAAATGGAGGATTATCGTAAGTAAATGCAGCAAACTATAGCAATTATCTAGAGCGTGTTGAGCACATCGTTCAAAACCAAGCGCAGAAATAAGCGGTGCCACCGATTTCAGTGAAACGGAGTAAAAATGCGGTGTTTATTATCAGTGTTGTGCGGTGCTCCGATATGTTTGTTTACTAGTATGTTTTCACCAAAAAAACAACACTTTCAATGAGAAATAGAAACAAGCAGGTTCGTGTAACACGCACTCTTATATATAAAATGATTTAAGACAGTCACATCAGGTATGACACGTCGATCAGGACATTTTATTTACGAGTACGAATTGTGTCGAGCGCTATGTACACTACTTTTTGTAAACACTATTTCTAAGTCATGCTACATATTTTACGACTGATAAACTTCTGGCACTGCTGGAGGTGGATCGAGGGCTGGAGGTGGAAAGGGATGGCATAATGTCTCAGAAATTCGATGGAGTGCTTCATAAGTGGCAATCATTTTGCAATGTCGTATAATCAAATATTTTGTCACCCGCTTACTTGCTTTAGGCCCCTGTGTCATTTGTGATTTCGTCATAATAGGCATGCGGTGCATTTGTCAGAAGTATGAACTTTCGACGGTGAGCGGAAAAAGTTGTGGTAATCGCCTTGTCACCGTGGTATGGGAAGAAGGAGTATTTAAAATAGCTATAGCCGTTGTGTGTTTTTGCCTGTATGAAAGGGGGTGCATGTGGCGTGTCATTATCACAGGCGCTACAAGATATGTTGGAAATGGCACTGCCACCAAGCCATACACTATTTTATAAAACATAGTCAGTCTGGTGAGGTCTCTTCTGTCGCGTAGGGTACCAGCAGGAAAACATTTTCCAATGGTAAATCTAATGTTTTAAACTATAATAACCAATCAAATCATAAAACTAAAGGAATTGAAGCATTTTACCTGACTCCATGGTGTTCAGTTTCCATCGTTCCTATAGCACGTGCTCTTCCACCGTTCTGCATACGAGGTAGGCCTAATCTATGTTTAACTTGGTTTAATAAATTTATATTTTTCAGTTCGGGATGTCTATAGGCTATTGAAGGACGTGTGCAAAAATCATTTTCGAACAATGGCTGGTTTTCAGCACGTGGAAAATACGTTTTGCACGTGCTTCCTCGATTACGTAATTCTGGGAAATTGACAAACATTTTTTTCTTAAAATGTGTGCGTTGTCGTCTTAAAGATTTCAGAACAATACCGTTGAAAATGGAAGACTTATTGAAGTTTATAAAATTTTTAGTTGTAACTTTTGCTAAGTATAATAACCAATGTAACTCTTCAACATCAATACAACATTTATTATAATTTATAATTTTCGATAACTGTGTAGATTCTCTAATAATGTTATCCGCATACTGCTTTACAGAGTCGTTAAATAAACAAACATGGCCGCCGTGGAATGTTGACATCAGTTACCACGGTGCGTTTTTACTGCTCGCGAGTGAATAAGTGTATTTTCAATGGATTGCAATGGACCAAACTTTAGTCAATAATATTTTATAATAGTATACATATTAATTTATGCATGGTAAGTCCTATTGATTGGAAACATCGGTGTATTATCTCGGGGCTTGTTGTAAAGTAGTGGGTGGGGTAATTTCAAGATTTTAGGAAGTTGCTACCCCGGTGACCATATTGTTGTTTTTAAGCAGAGCTGACAATATCACGAGAAATAATCAAATATTACAAGATACGATTTTGATCAAATGTTATCAGTTTTAATAGAGCACCAGTCAGAAGTACAAGCTTCTTTAACAATGATTATTCCATTTCAGTGGTTTCGTCAAATCTCCGGTTCGTCAAACTTAACTTCCTGTACAAAATAGGTTGTGGTTTCGTCAAATTGAATTATAGAGGGATTTGAGTTGATATACATAGAAGTGTGAACAAACACCTTTTTATAAGTATTGTATGGGATTGGCGATTGATTTATTTGTAATATTGTGTGATAATCATGCAATTGTTGGTGTGTTTTAATTTAATAGTTATTACAATTTTAACTTAATTAAATGATAATTATCCATCCGTATTTCAGTTTTGTTTGCCGTTGCATGTTTATCATACTATGGAAGTAGTCCACGCTTCCGGTGATGTCGGTCTTAAAAAATAGAGCAGCAGACATAAATTTTGTAATCGGGAAAATCCTCATATATGACGACGAATATCGGATTAAATTAATGTGATTCGTGTTTGTGAATGATTCATCTACAATATGAATGAGATTTGTGAAAGGAATATGGATTATTAGCGATATTGAATGGTGAAATCACAATAGTGTTATTCTTTCAAGCATGGCCGGAAAGGGTCATCGCAAGGTTACAGGCAATGCCAGCCCCAAAAGCAGTACTGTGAATACGAGCGACAAATGTACAGATTGTGCGACCGACTTAAAACAGTCGAAGAGTATTGAGTGTGAATTTTGTCACAATTGGTACTGCATTAAATGCTCCAAGTTAAAACAAACATTATTTAATGAAATTTCCAAATCACAAGACGTTGGAATTATCTGGACATGTGGGCATTGCAGAATTGCTTTGCCAAGTATTCGTGACATGATGGGAAGGCTTTCTATGTTGGAAGGCAAGATAGAAGACTTGGCCAACAGACTAGGTGGAGATAATTCGGCCTCGGAATCATGTAATGAGAAACTAGATAGCTTGGAAAAAAATGTTATTGAAATTCTCGCTACTGTTGATGGTGTAAAAAAAGCACAGAGTAATGAGCAAGAGAAAACATTGACAAATGATAAAATAGTTGAGGAAGTTCAAGATGTTTGCGTGAGGAAAAGGAAATAGAATTACGGAAACTTAACTGTATGTGTTTTGGAATACCCGAAAACAATGGTGAAACAAATGAGGAACGTCGTAGAATAGATATGAATACGTTGAAGGATATATTTGAATTTGATATGGAGTTGGATAGTGAAGATTACGAGAATGTGCAAGGGCCTTATAGGATAGGCAAACCACTAATTGAAAATGATAAGCCTAGGCCAATTAAGTTAGTGTTCAAATCAGGAGGGAATAAACAAAAGATAATGAAAAGAGCCAGAGAAACTGTAAACAAATCTGACAGTGAAAGGTTGAAAAATGTGTACTTCCAGCCTGACCTAACAAAAAATCAGCGAACTGCAGCATATAGAAAACGTGTTGAAAGGCGTAAAATAACGGCAGATAGAGAAGCTAGGGAGAGAGCAGCTAGGTCTACTCCGGAGAGGGTAGATCATGATTACATTAGAGTCAGAGCATCGAGTGTTGGAGCTAGACCCACATCCAGCACGCCAGCTAGACCCACATCCAGCACGCCAGACGGAAATGGAGGTACGTTAACACTCCATTCGCGTGGACTACATGACTATTGACAAAGCAATGTCGATAATGTAAATATGTTAAATGTTTCCTGTTACCGTGTTAAAAGTTCAAAGTTAAATGGTGTTCAAAAATTTGAATTGAATACGTATGACAATCGTACACCTGTATTCGAAGTACAAACTGAATCTGTTACATGTAGTGTATCTGATGATAGTGAATTTGAAGTTGACAATATAGATACAGCGTTTTTGGCGTCTGAATGTTCTGAATCATCAGAAGATGAGAATAGCGTTGTGGTATCAGACACATCTTTAGAGGAGAGTCATAACTCTGGAATTACATATATTTCTTCGTCTGATAGTGAAGGGAGTACAATAATTTATGACAAAACTGTGAATTTTGAAAGCAAAGACTTGCAGGGTGTGATTAGTATTTTGTACACAAATGCAGACAGCTTACTGAACAAAAGAGATGAACTTGATATTGAAATTTCTCTGAAGAACCCAGATGTTATTGTTATAACTGAAGTGTTTCCAAAAACTGGGGATTCACGCGACATTGACAATAGTGAACTCAAAATTGAAGGCTTCATCTTGTTGAAAAGTATTACCAGAATGAGTAGCCGTGGTGTATGTATTTTTGTAAGACAGACCCTTGATGTTACTGAATGTGAACTGTTAAATAATCATGAGTTTGAAGAATCCTGCTGGTGTATCTTACAATTGAAATCAAAAAAGAAACTTCTACTGGGAGCTATATATAGAAGTCCGTCGAGCTCATTGTTGAACTCAAATAAACTGTTATCGCTCATAAATGCGATTGAAAATGTGAAAGTTGACTATAAGGTGTTGATTGGAGACTTTAACTTTCCTACCATATGTTGGGATGATTGGTCATCACCTCATGGAATTGAACACATTGTGTCAAAGTTCATTGAATGTCTTCGAAACAATTTCATGCATCAGCTGATTCTGCAACCTACTCGATACAGACCTGGTCAAACTGCAAACATTCTAGACTTGCTTCTTACGAATACGCCTGAGATTGTGAAATCTATTCAGTTCAGTAATAATCTGGGAGCCAGTGACCATATATCGCTATTTGTAACCCTTGAATGTAATGCAAACTTTGTGTCTCAAAATACAGGAAAGAGAAATTATCATAAAGGTGACTATACTGCCATTAGAGATGAATTATCAGTGGTGAATTGGGATATGTTGGATGAAATGTCAGCATCTGATGGGTATGAATTCTTTATGGAAAAAATTACGGAAAGTGTAGAAAAACATGTTCCCCTGATAAGATCAAAGTCGGCACGACAAACTAAGAAAAAGAGATGGATGGACCAAAGTTGTTTGAAAAGTGTTAAGAAAAAGTATAAATGTTGGCAAACTTACACTCACACTCTGAAAAGAAGAGATTATGACAGTTACTGCAAGGCTAGAAATGTATGCACGAAACTTGTTAGATGTGCTAAGAAGAGATTTGAAAAATCCATTGCGGATAAAGTGAATGTGGACTCTAAAGCGTTTTGGGGATATATTCGGGAAAAAACATCTAACAGAGATGGAATTTGTAACTTGAAGGACAGCAATGGTAAAACAATTGATAATGATAGTGGCAAGGCCAACTTATTAAACAACTTCTTCGCATCAGTGTTTGTAAATGAGCCTCCGGGTATTCTTCCAGTCTTTGATCTCAGATACAATGATACTCCGGTAACCAAATTAACAGTTGATCCATCTACCGTTTTGAAACAACTTCAAAATGTGAAAGTGAACAAATCCATGGGTCCAGATAATTGTCACCCACGTGTGTTAAACGAAGCATCACATCAACTTTACGATCCATTGTCGAGAATTTTCAATAAATCATTTGAAACTAGTATTGTCCCTCCAATATGGAAGGAAGCGAATGTAACTGCATTGTATAAACAAAAGGGGCAGAAAACAGACCCATCCAATTATAGGCCTGTG
Organism: Spisula subtruncata; assembly: GCA_963678985.1. NCBI lineage: Eukaryota > Metazoa > Mollusca > Bivalvia > Venerida > Mactridae > Spisula > Spisula subtruncata. The sequence goes on along the minus strand of OY787669.1, from coordinate 25,508,837 downwards.
TCATTGACCTGCATTACAAGTAAATTATGTGAAAAGGCAGTTCGAGACATCATCATGAAACATATGTCGGAAAACAAACTGTTCTCGGAGTCTCAGTTTGGATTCAGGGATAAACGTAGCTGTGTGCTTCAACTCTTGGACGTTTTTGATGATTTGGTGAAAAATTTTGACGACAGTGTTCAAACAGACACAGTTTATCTCGACATCAAAAAAGCCTTTGATACTGTACCTCACCAGAGACTTATGTTAAAGTTACAGGCATATGGCTTTTCCGATGAAATAATTCAGTGGATCAAAAACTTTTTAAGTGATCGACGTCAGAGAGTTGTGATAAATGGGACACATTCTGAATGGAAACCTGTGACATCAGGCATTCCACAGGGCTCTGTACTGGGGCCTGTGTTGTTTATAATATACATGAACGACCTCCCGGATGGACTACAATCTATGTGTAAACTCTTTGCAGATGACAGTAAAATCTACCGCCCAATCAGTTCTCGCACTGATCAAGAGATAATTCAAAAAGACTTGCTTAGTTTGTGTGACTGGAGTGACAAATGGCTGATGCAATTCTCAATCCCAAAGTGTAAATTCGTACAATATGGAAATGTTCAATTTGACAGCGCATATCATATGCGAGATAACCAGCGTCATAACATTGACCTCCCAAAGTGCACTGAAGAGAAAGATTTGGGCATAACTTTCGAGAAATCTTTGAAATTCAATAAACACGTAGCAAATGTCGTGAACCGCTGTAACAGACTTACTGGACTAATCAAGAGGACATTCCAGTACATGGATAAACGACTATTCTTGACTCTATACAAGAGTTAAATCAGATCCATCGTGGACTATGGATGTATTGTGTGGTACCCTAGTACTAAAAAGAACTGCCAGTTGATAGAAAATATACAAAGACGAGCGACTCGAATTGTTCCTGAATTGAAAGGTCTTTCGTACTCGGAAAGATTAACCGCTTTGAACCTTCCAACATTACTTTACCGTAGACAGCGGTATGACATGATAGAAATGTTTAAGTTGATAAATGGGTATGAAAACTTTGACTGTGAAAAGCTAGTGAATTTCAATGTAAACAACACTCGTGGGCATGTATATCGCCTGGACAAAGCGCATGTCAAGAAATCTCTCCGCCTGAACGCCTTTCCTACAAGAGCTATAAATAATTGGAACAATCTAGATGAAAAGATCGTTTGTAGCTCCAGTGTGAATTCGTTTAAAACCAGCCTAGATACTGCGTGGAGAATGAGTCGATTTGATTTACAAGAGATATACAGCGTGTAAGTTGCACGGTTTTCGCATTCGATTGGGATCGAAAACTCCCTATGTATAGATGACTGAACGAGGGAGTCAACAAGCGTGAATACGCTTACACTACTCCAACAGAACAGTAAGAACAGTAAGAACAGTATGACAAACGCACACAGAGTAATTACATGCATGGTGTGAATCACTCTATATTATCACTTTGACGAACCAGATTTTTGTTTATACTACAAATTCATTTTGACGAACCGGGGATTTGACGAAACCACAGTAATTCATTTCAGTGATTATTACATGATTTCATCGTCTAAGACGTTTCTTCTTTGAAACCTTGACAACTAAATATTGTCTGGGGAAAAATTCAAACATTTCTCTTGCTGTGCGGGTGAAGGTAAAAACACTGCCATTTCCCAATGATCCCAGGCGTGGGGGCATGGATGCAACTGACTGGTGCAGATATAAATGCTGACACTGCCAATAATACTAAAAAAAGGGAATTTTTCAGCAGTATCAGTCTTTGAATTTGGCCACTAGCCCAAAGCCCGAGGCTAGTAAAAAGTGGGTCGGGCTAGTAGTTTTCTCTAGGTGACTAGTCCGAATGGCTAGTGAAAAAATTCTGAGAATACAAATCAAGTGGTCCTGTTTTCTGTTATGTTTTTTTTTTTTTGCTTAAAATGTAATAAGCAATATGGTAATAAAACAATATCTCACAGACTTAAAAATAATCTTAAAACAATTGAATAAAATCTACTTTTAATAAATTAATGTTTGGACTAGTAAATTTCTTCTCGGGCTAGTAAGTTCTGCCTTGTTGGTAGCCCGATTGGCTAGTACTTTGAAAAGTTTTTTGTGAAGACTGCAGTATATATAAATAAATAGATAGATCCACTGCCTATCACCGGGGTTGGGAGGCCGTGGTAACAACAGACAGTTGACTGATGCCGGAATTTTTTGTGTGACAGTATACAAGGTATTCTGAGTGATTCACGTCTAAGTCTGGGGGCTTGGTCATATAATATATTATAGGCAGTGGCCGCTAGGATTACGGTACCGTAAACCTAGACCCACAGGCTAGGATAACAGAAGTTCTGTAATCCTAGCGATTCCTAGCTAGGGTTGTCTAGAATTACGGAAGTTTTTATATCGAGTGCAATTAAGCGTGCACGTCGCCTTATAGTGCAATGTTGACAATGTTTCATGAATTTATACAAATATTGGTATATTTATACCTTCGAGTAATCAGTTTTTGTTATGGTAACGACGGTAAAGATATATATATAAAAAAATTAAATTTTGGTAAAGATATTAAAACGCGGGAAACTTTTGACCTTGTTTTATAAAGCATGTACTTTTATCTACATTTATATATAATGTTATTAAAATTAAACATTGAGAGAACAGATAATAGCAGTGTGAACAAAAATACTTCAACCATTATCGCGAATGCCGCTCGTGTGATCAGAGCAAAAAAACCTTGCATGACCTTTTAATTTGTTTTGATAAACGCACACAGTATCGATTGTTTACCTTACAATTTACAATATTCCTAATGACATTCAAATCGTAATTAGCTACAAATTGAAACAAATAATTAAGAAATTAAGTATGACTATATTTGGATTCGTATCACTACGCGTTGTCACAACATAGATCCAGTAGTAGGCTATGTAAGTTGTGAATCAACAATCGATTAAGCTACTTAATATTTATTTCAAGGACCGAATGACCAACTAACATATATCAGATCTACTACCAAAATTAGCAACACATTGTGAGTGACCTAATTTTTCTCTATCATGCCAATCAATTTCAATGGAACTGCATTTGTGTATTCCACCATGTACTTAATTTATAAACATTCCGACTTTCTCTATTTTCTTCCCATGCCAAGACAAAATATGAGCGAAGTAAAATTAGAAGCATAATATACTGATATTTCTAATAATTTGTCAATATTTATATAAATTCATGAAATATTAATGTCAACAAGCAATATAAGGCGACCTGCACGCTTAATTGCACTCGATTTAAAACTTCTGTAATTCTAGACCGCCCTAGCTAGGACTTGCTAGGATTACAGAACATCCGTATTAAATCCTAGCCTGTGGGTCCGTAATCCTAGCCTTTGGGTCTAGGATAACGGTACCGTAATCCTAGCCACTGCCTATATTATTACTCATCAATAGAGCACATGGGTATTTAGTCAAACCCCTTGTGCAGTCATACAGATAGAGATTTATCGAACCATCAAAAATTTAAAAGAAGTTTTTATAGAACAGTATGCTCATCTAATGCCAGTAATTGGTTATTGACTATAAACAATATCTTTTGTTAATTTTTGCCATCAGGTAAAAATGTGTGAAAGTCTTACTTGAATCAAATAACAACACAGTGCACTTTTTTACAACCTGAATGTCCTCACTGACACTCTTTTTACGTAAAATGTTGTTTTTTTTCAATTCTATGGTGGTTAGATATGCAGCAAGTCAAGGGATTTGGTACAAAACATAAAAAAAATGATTTGCAGAAACGTTTGCGCTTAATGTCTCTGTCAGCAATAATGTTAGACCATCCGTCATTCCTGAAATCCTTGGCAGAACCCTGATTGTAATTTCTAGCTGGTAAAATGGTCTAGTGTTGATCATGGCTGAAAATTGACCAATTCTAACCTCCAGAGTAAAGGCTGAGTTTTAATTTTTAGAATCCGTGTTTTCTGGAAAATAGAATATCCTATAATGTTGATGTATAGTGAATTTTTAAATAGCAATTGATTTGTGATTCAGACGAGATTAAAAGTGATATAGGATGCATGATATAGGATGCAACTACCATGTATGTGGTATCATCAATGAATACTCATACAGCTGAGAAACAATGCTCTGTTGATGTTGTCATGGTTATATTGGGATTATTTATTCATAGAAACAAATTTATTTTATGTCTAGTTTATCGGTAAATATTTTCTGGTTCTTTTGTTTGATATTTAGATTGTGATATTGAGTGACTGGCTGATATGCATGATGCACTGTGCATATTATATAGACGGTGTATGGAAATTTTGGTTGAAAGACTCAGATGCCTGTCATGAAAATATTGTGATTCTGTTAAGAATTGTACATTTCAAGGGCTCTGTGCATAACTATAGTACATGCCTCTTAAAATTGCTGTAGTTACTATAGTTAATTTGCACTTAAGTTCTTAACCCTCTATTTACTTAATGCATCCTTTTATGTCGACTTACAGAGAACACCTTTACACCTGATTTTCAACTTTTGGGCCTGAATAGATCATGGGTTTAAGCACAGTGCTGCACTGTGTTGGAAAATATTGATGATCATAACTCATTTTGAATTTTAGACTCTAGTTAGCAGGCATTCTTATTTTTGTGATTTATTATACGAATGCCTCGTATATACAAAATTTGGATATCAAACTATACTCACTGGGCTTTCAGTAAGCTTTTGCTGAGCAGGCATTTCAGATTTGAGGCACTGTTATTCAATCAATTTAAAGAAGTGTAACTTTTGATATCTATTCTAAGTTTTTGAGATGACCAAGTGTGCAATAGTAACTCAAGTTGCAGTTGAGACCAAAAGTTTGGCCTACATTTGTCTCTTGAGGACAATCCTGCCATGTCATACAATGAAAAATCTGGTTCAGGTAATGTTGCCTTAAAAAGGTCTTTGTTCACTTTGTAGGTATCTTTTCATATTCATTACCTGACCCAGAGATTTTATGTTGGGTAAGGCAGATCAGTAGGGATTTGTTAGGTCATTTATTTTACATTTACAATAATACATACACTTGATCATAATTATGTACTAAAAATATGTAAGGCAAAACATGTATAGTTGAGCACAGGTGGCAGTATCAGTGTTTGGTCCGCAAACGATTAAATGAAATAATAAAAACATATATAAAAATGTCCGTTCTGAACTAATATACTAACATTATCAAGGTATAAAGCGTACTATATGTCTATATGCGAAAGATTGTGGAACATTTCATCTCGTTGTTTCAACATAAAATACGGGCGCTGAAGAAAAATTGCTATACAAGTCATTCAAATAAACTATAAGATATTAATTCTTACCGAAAATCTCGTTCAATTGTGTCTTATAACTGCGAAACAGTGTTACTTTCGTTATTCAACTTCGCTCAATGTCATTTTATTTATACACTGGTTACCCGCTGCGCTCACAGTATCGTAATAATTGTTGGGAACCAAGCCTATTGTAAGATGCAATGTTCCACAATCTTTGGACATATACATATACTACGCTTTATACCTTCATAATGTACAGGGAGTTAGATAGACAATCGATATATATACGGTCCATGTAATGTATTAGCTCAGTGGCGGATTTGTTCTTTTTCTTTTCCAAACACTGATACTGCCACCTGTGTAGTTGAGTTGCTCTGATTTTAAATATCAGCAGCCTTGATATAAAATCGATCCTAAGTTTTCAAGTTAAGTCTCCACACTTAAATATTGCACTAGTCAATATTATGACCGCCCGGGGGGATTCAAGAGGAAGAAGACAGACAAATCTTTTCAACCTCATGTCCTGGGGATTACATTGAATGGTGCATAATTCTTAGCCAATTTTCAACTGGTTTAGTCTAGAAAATTATATTGATATTGTCGCTGTAATTTCCCTTCATTTTAACCTAACGTTACAGTACATTTTCCTGACAGGTTTTGGAAACTCTGAATATCTAAAATATACCATTTTGTGTTTGTAATTAATTGGAATAAATTGGAACATTTAATTGACAATATAGTGGTGTTGTCCGTGTTGAGTATCACGTGACAGGATACATGTCTTGTTGTCGACCTTGTAGCCAGCTGTTACAATCATACCCTTTGTATTATATATTTGTATAGTTACCACTGTTCAATAATACATTGAATGGAACAAAAATATTCCTCGTAAATATGTTCGCTCCTGCATTAAAAACATGTTTGTGAGTAAATAATCAGTTCAAAGGACCATAACATTGTACATGTTTACTGTTCTCATTGACTTCTCAATAGCAGGCCAGTTCGTTACAACTAACTGTAATAGTATAACAGAGTGTCATCCATCAGTATGTAGGATGTAATAGTAGGGATGAGAATCTTCTGCTGATCGGCAGAATTTTCGGATTTTTGCCCTTCAAATTGAAATGAGTAATATTATTCTTAAAACTATTCTTCTGTAATTCCTGGTTAATTAAAAAGTATTTTTTGCCAAAATCGGACTACAAATAAGCAAGTTACAGCCATATTAATAGACCTAGCTACAAGCCTGGTGACCATAAACATTCTGAAAAAATCATCAGTCCTTAAAGGATTTCTCAGTTTACATCCCTGTAATTATGAGGCTCTGTCGAAACTAATACCAAAGTCATTAAAACTGAAACCTTGCTCCTGGTGCTTGACAAATGAGGGTTAAAGTTCTAGGTATGTCAAGGTCAGGCATTACAAGTTCCCTTGCTTTGGTCACATCAGCAAATGAGGTTAGCTCAGTGCCCAACTAAGTGACTTATTAGACTATTAGCTTGCTTCAGGTGCTTATAAGCATAATTATGATGGTATATAGTGTCCCACAATGAGTGGTTGGATCCAACTGTCATTGGGGGAGCCTGTGTGTGACTGAAAGCTTACTGGCAAATAAAGGTTAAACTTGGCAGCTCAGCAATAATCCAATTATTATGACTGGATAATATCAGTGGGACTAATTAATGTACAAACTTTATATGCATGATGTTCATTGAACTTGTGTAGAAAGGTTAACAGTACATTTAATTGAATATACTGTCATAAAATTACAAGTTGGCATTATTAACTGGTAACTGCTTATAACAGCTGCCGCACAACACATTCTGAAAATTGAATCTGGTGATGCTGGTCAAATTATAGATAGTACTATCAACAGTGTATATTTTGTCTCAAGCCAGGCTTAGTAAGGAATTAGTTTCGTTCATTAAGTTAGTTCTTAGACTTAATACATGGAATCAGGCTAAAATTCTGGCAGACAAAATTTGACCCTTTGAACTGCAACATGGTTGTATCCCAGTATACTCGATATAGTGAAATACAGACTTAGTGCGCCAAAGTGACAATTAATCATGTTTACCCTATATAGATGAGCCCTATGAGGTTTTGTTAAGTGGAATAAGTCTATTCACATGTTGATATAAAATTCTCTTAAAGCTGATTAATCTTGTTGTTTATTTCAGTGGATTGACCATTCAACATGTCGGAGAAGTACACTATAAATGGTAGATCACTACCTATGGGAGACTACGGTACTGTGAAACGAAAACATGAAGATAAAGTAAGGATTTTACCTGATGATGATGTAAGTTATTATAATAATCATCATCATCATCCTCATCATCATCATAATATTTTTAATAATGATAAATCATAATCATGATAAATTAATAATAACAATAGTATTTAATCAAGAAATAATAATTATTATATTGATTTTGAAAGCATTGTGAATAGTTCCAAGTACTGCATTTTACAGCCCACCCTTCAAGACTTCCCTCTGGCTCATGGGTGAAATAGTAACCCTGTTTTAAACCCTTATCCTTAAGTGGGCAAGGTGAACTTCTAGAATGGCTGGATGCTTATTTAAATGCCACATGCACAACTTGATATTTATAATCGTTTACATTTGCATTTATAAGCTTGAGGCAACTTTAATTTCTGAATTATTCTCTAAAATGAATCTGTAAAAAAATGTCTATTGAAAATCTTTAAATTGCTGAATCAAATTCTAAAATCTTGTGGGCCAGTTAATTTTCATGTCTGAATTCCTCAGACTTTATATTAAAGCAAGGATTTGGGGCATGCTTGTTCAATGCCATCCCAGCATGTTGTTGAATTTTAATGAACCTGGAATCTGTGTTCAAACTTAAGGCCATTGACAATTTATTCTTAGGTGATAATACATGAAAGTCTTTAAAGTGTATGAAAAACTTGAATAAAGTTCAAAATAATATAAAAAGGGGACACAAAGGAGTCATGTTGACCTTCATAATTTTATTCAATAGGGAAAACGTGACAAAGACCATAGTGGCATAGTTTAATAGTAAACAAGAAGAGGACGTGATGTTTTTCATAATTTATTGATCGAAAAGGAAAATGAGTTTATTGATAACTATCTCGCAGTCCTTGAATGTTAATTGTTTTCAAGTACAGAACATGTGCTAAACTAGATAAAAACTTTAAATTCTCATTGCCCCTTTAAGTTTATTGTGTACTGTGTTGCTAAAAACAATAAGGATAATGGTATAGTCATTAATTGGTGTTAGATAGATATTATAAACTGTTAGATAGATATTATAAACTTAAATTAAATCTACAAATTAAGGCAGGAAAGATGAAACTCCAGCTACAGATTGATATAAGGTATTGATATAATGTTTAAAGTAGCAAATAACCTCGGATGTCCCATGAGTCTGTACATTTAATGTGAATAGATAATGTTAAACATCGACTGCTTTCATGTTTAGTGTGTGGCTGTAAATATGTGTGTTTATATCAATCATGCATGACATGAATCATTTTCGTATACTTCACTGCAGTTTGTCTCAATATAGAAACTGATTGACAATATGTGTTTGAAATACAACATAGGTGTATATCAAGGGCTCGGTGCAAAACTATGGTTATTGCATCAATTTATACAGGCATGTACCATAGTTTTGCACAGTTGAGCCTTCGATTATTATATTAAAATGTTGTAAATATGATATATGTCCGTATCATAATATTGTATACATATGTGTTAAACTTGTGTCAAGCATTTATCAGGTATTTAGATGCAGTGATGCAAATACAATAATATATTAATATGTATGTGTAGGTGTATATACATAAACGTTTTGTATGGAAAGTGTTTTAAATAGTTTGTCAGGAATTTGGACTTAATAATTTTATATATATATGCCTTAAAATTTTTTTCTAACCTAGAACATTATTGGAAGTAATTTAAGGCTGTGCCTGTGACTCAGTAATCTCTTTCGGTGTTTCAAGGCTGAATTGGTATACGTATTAGGATATTTATAAGACAATCAGTTTTAGTGATATTTGATTATGTTATAATGTGAAGTTGGAAACTGATATGACTAAGGTATAAATCAGTTGGAAGTGATAGGTATATATGTGAACAAGAGACTGTTCAAAGGACCACCGTTGGAAGAAATGGCGGGTTTAGAAGATACAGTTGAGATTCTTAGAGAAGATGCTCTTGTAAGTAATTGCATTATTTTAATAAAAGAAATTTAAGGTGGTGACACCATACTACATAATAATAATAATTATGATAATCAATACAGTGTACATATATTTTGAGGAGGATTTGATGTGCCTGTGAAAGAACTGAACTGATTGTTGCAGAGGAAAATTCTACCTGTCATATACCTATTGAACCTCAATAGTTCTTCCAATATTCAGTTTTATTAAGTTTTTTATCCAGCAGACTTATCTCATCAGATTTTTCATATCCAAGATTTGATCCTCTCTGCATCAGCTAAATGCAGCTCATGAAACAAACAATGTTAAGGAGCAATTAAGTCAGGCTCATCAGCTTTACAAATAATAAAACAATCAGAGGTGGCTGTACCTTGAACAGTTTGTGTTAGCCATGCTGGTTTGACGGCCAATATAATGACATCTTCTATGGTTTTCTGAGTATATTATCCCCAAATGTACACTATACAGGCTAGGGCTAAATTGAAGAGGAAAGTAAATAGATTAGTGGTCATTTGTATATAATTCATAATAGGGTAAAAGGTCACCACAAACCACAGTAATATGAGTTATACTATGGTACAGTACAGACATCATGAAATTTGCTGGTCTGATTGACAAGTCAGGAAGATTTTGGTATGGTCCTGCCTTTCAAAGCCACTACTATATTTTACCAGTCAAACGATCAGATTATAAAGAAACAGGAAAATGCATACTCATTTATTCAGCACTTCATCGTAATTTTGTTCTGGCATGCAGTATTTTTACTGATTTACTTTTGGTACATTTTGTTCTGGCATGCAATAGCTGATATACCTTTGGTCCGGTAGTTTGTAACAAAAAATATGAAAAAGTCAGACAGGGAAGGTAGCACTTAATTTAAACGGCAGACAACAGAAAACAGCATCAAATCAACATAACACAATCACATGGAGCATTATGCCCACACATAACCTAACAAAAAAACAAAACCCAACAAAGTCCCCACTGCAAAAGAGCAGCATAACCTCTTGGTAAATCACAGACAATATGATTGGCTATATCCTTATTCATCCATTAAATAAGATCAATATTAAATCTGATACCGTAGATTTTGTTGTATAAATATGCTCTTCCTAAGTGCTTGAAAAAAAACGTTTAAAGTCTGAAAAAAAATCTGTTTGAAAGTATAGTTTCCCACATTATTAAAGCAATAGTTGCTATGTGGATCAGTTGGGAAATACGTAGCTGTTCTAGTAATTGCCGATAATGGAAGTGTATAGAATTATATGGAAACATTCATATTTCCTTAAGTAAATTACAGAGTCTCAGGGGATGTCTAGGCATCATATGATTCTATATTTAGTGGCAGTTCTCACAGAATATTGAAGCTCATAATAGTCTCCAGTCCTGATATTATACTAGCAATGCTAGGCTAGAAATGTGTAGTTTTGACGAGAGTGCATGTATATAGTGTAGCACTTTGTTCTAGATATAATAACGTTTTGTAACATTCAAAACGTTTTCAGAACGTTACAACAACGTTGCTAACATTACAAGACGTTTTTCTACATTGAACTCAGGGCTGGCGTAAAGGATAAAAAAGTAATACCGGTATTATTACTGAAGTCTATAGCTTTGTGAAACACTAGGGGATTTCGAAAGTGTGTACAATGTAATGAAACACTGATTTCCACTCAATGATTGTACACGAATTGAAGTCAAACCAGCTGTAACCACTGAGTTGAAAATCAGAAATTTAAAAGAAGCTTGTCTACAACTGAATGAGTATGAGTCCCTTAAGAATGTCTGTACACACTTATCCAGGCCTGGTTTGAACATAAAAATTCTCAGAGCCTCAGAGAACATCAAGTCATATTAGGTCATCAAACTCTTTGCCGACGTCAGTTTTCCATACAAGTGTTTGATCATAGTACTTATCGGAACAGAGAAGAGTCCCGGAAGACAGCACGGGCAACTGAAGGGAACACAAAAATCAATGCACACACAAAATCACTACAATCTTGATATGTAATGACCTAGCTGCAGGAATTAACACTTGCAGCCATGTGCACCCATTGTAAAAGCACTTGGGCAGAGGTAGATTAATTGCTGTGAGTTACCGAAGATGACTTTTCCTTCAAGTGCTTATGAAATAGTTCCTCTTTCACCATACAGCCAAATTACAAGTAACAATCTAACAACTTGGATTACATTACTCTGACATAATATATATAAATATGCTTCAAGCAAGATTCCAGCAATGGATGTAATATGTTGTCAGAGTGATTTTCCAATCATCTTTTTTGCCGATTCCATTATAACGGCTACATAATTCATAGATTTTTCCAATTTTTAACTTGAAAAGATGAAAACCCTTCAAGGTTATAATACTTACATCTATGTATTTGACAGACAATGGTTTCTAAGTGTTTAAATTACATATATGCGTCTGCTAAAAGTCAAGAGTTTTGTATTCATTATAATAACTGCTGACAATAGCTCATCAACTTCAAGAAATGCTTGAAATTGTATGTTTCAGATCTACACATTTTCCTGTTGAAAAATGGTTCTTAAATTTCTTCCAATTTGTTGTTTATTGTCTTGTATTTGAAGAAAGAAATTGATCTGTTATTTAGGAACATTACTAAGCCGAAAATTCCCAAGAATTGTTCCCAAGAATAATGTTATCACAGAGTGACTGTCTCAGAGTTTTTTTTATTCCAGTTCTCCACATATAGATGGACTGATATGAAGTGTTCCTCAATATGTGGAGATGAAATCGCTGGTTAGAATGAGAAGGTTGTAACTACAAAATAAATATTTTGAGAAAACAAGAAAAACTGTCTGACAATCACTCTTTACCTTTGATTTACTGAACAAGCTTTTTCAACATCAGTTTGATCAACATGGCAAGTTTCAATTTTCTTGAAAATAGGCTCATAAGAAGTGCCTAAATATGATGTAGATTGCAAATATGCATTAGTCTAATATGGTCGTTAGTTGTACTTACAACCTTATCATTCTAAGCCAGCGATACATCATGCAGTATATGACTACTTGGTGCGTGATTTACTGTATCGTCTATGGCTAATAGCAATAAAAATTTAGGTTCATACTGGCCTTGAAAAGTCCTTTAATTTTGGTGTGAGAATTTTGCATGTATAATGCGCGCTATCTAAAACGCTGCACTAGGGTGAAATACTGGCGGGGTATATGGATTCCGGTTGTGTGTGTTTGTAGGTTCAACTTGTAATTTGTGCGCATGTTGGTTGTTTGTCAAATCTGGAAGTACTGAGAGTAGGCTAATCTGGTTGTAGCCTCAAACTTTAGTTGTTGAATAGTAATTTGGTAAAGTGTCCACAAAGTATAAGTAAAGTATAAAGTAAAATTAATCACAGAGAATTAGTCCAATTTCATACGTTTTATTTAGGTAACAACAGAAATATATATATATTGTCCACAAGTAAAGATATAGTCAGCACACAGTTTATAAACACAAAGTTCAAGTACACTAAGGACAGATATTATTATAATTTACACAAAGTGATGTTACTTGCTCAAAAGCTCTTATTCTCTTTAATTCATTCATATATTATATCTACAGACTGCATTTTATTGGTCAAATGGTCAGTAGATTATTGTTCAATGCAGCATCCTATTGGTCAATTAAGTTGACCAATAAGGGCAATTATTGATCATAATTTTTTATGTTAAAACTGTCACATTTATAGGGATAATCTTTTATCAAGTAAGTTTGTGAACCAATTAAGTTTATCTACACTTGGTTAGTCTAGCATCACCATTTTATGGTTAAGTATATAAGATTCTAAATGATTAAATGTATAATCATGACAACAGTCATACCAATTGAAACCATGCAACTTAAGAAATGACTTGGTAAAACAGACAAAGGGAATACTATCATTTAAACAAGAAATATTAATTAATCACCAATTATAGACCAAAAATAAACACTTCACTTTTGAAAATATAAAATTCATAATCCTTAAAAATCAACAATCATTTTGATACTAAATATGTCTATACAATCTTGAAATTGATTAAAATACGTATTTGGAAAACTGCAAATATTAAAATTAAATATTATGCCATCCAACAGAAAGATGTCCTTCATAAAACATGAACCATCATTTGCTGTAATGAGTCAGTGACCTTGCATCAGATAGAAAGTTCCTTGATCCATGGAATAAATGATTGATCAATTTGATGCTACTGCAAGGAACATTAACTTTGTTCTAATAATTATAATGAATCTTTTGGCTTGAAGCTGAAATATTGATGATGCCAAGTTAATTATTGTAATTGTTATTGATCTATTTATAATGCTACAAACTGATCTCATGCAGTCTCATGCCTGATTTTTATGGTCTGATTTTAAGAGAGGATGTTGGAGGACATTTACTTATCTTAGGGTGGACATACTACATGACTTTATGGCTAAGTCTACAAGTAAATATAAAAATCATGTAAACAAAAAATCAAAATCAACCATAAGTGACTGTGTCTTATTCTTTGACCTATTTTCATGAGGTATGTCAAGAATGAGCACTACCCCCGGCACCCAATGTAATAGTTTCGTGAAACAGCTCACAGTTTATGCCTGAAACCGACTCAACTGCATGTTTTCACACCCCTGACAAATGTATTGTGTGGGTTCACCATGAACATTTCATGTTTCTAACTTGATTGTTTTTCTGTGCTGGATGAATATTTCATCTTGTTGTTGGAATATAAGTTTACTGAGTCTGATTGCTTCTTGCATGACCAGATGTCATTCTCATTTAGAACATCATTGTTAGTTTGTTGTACTACACAAGTTGTTTCTCGTTAAATCACTTATCTCTTTGCGTCTGTTTTAGTTGGTAGGTTCTACTGGGTATTCAGAGACTAATCAATAAATTAATGCAGAGGTTTTAAACCTTGGAAATATGGGCCAATTTCTAAAATTGTTGGAATAAAAATGCTTGAAAGCTTAAAATTATAATGTAACCTTGCTCACATACTGTCCATTATATGCATTTTCATGCTCAAATGCTTATTATGCCATTGCAGTATTTTCTATGCAGTGTGCACATTATTATGATCTACATTATTTGCAGTATCCATGTTCTGAGCCTGCTTCCCTGGGTTCATCACCATGCAACCAAGTTAAATTTGAAGACTACAAGTAGACTTACATCTGTCCACATAGTGGCTGCAGCTAATATAGAAGCTGTTCGCAATGGTACACAGGGGGGGAGGGGGTATTCAATATTGATCTCACTTGACTTGAGGCAAAGGACAATCAATCAGACCACACAGTATTAAACTCATTGTCAGTAACAAGTGATATGATTGGCTATCCTTATTCTTCAATTAAATAAGATCAATACTGAATTCAATCCCACACCATTCATTCAACAATTACCGATAGTTTGCATTAGTACAGGGTATTTTTGTTTCTATATATTACAGAACTCAGTGTTGAGTGAAGAAGGCATCCAATTAGAATCCAGATCCTCTCACAGACTTTCTGAAGATAAAGACAATTATTTCAGAGATGGGAAAAGAAAAGTTGGTAAGTATACCATATGGATAATAGTACACTGATTCAGTATAATTTTGTGATGTCAAAAATGTTTTAGTTAAGTCTCAGTAAAGTCTGTGACAATTAAGGTGCATGCATGCCAGTTTTTGCATGATGAAAATGATAACAAATATTAATTTTTAATAGCTTTATGAAGCATGCATGGCAATGTCCTACAAGTAAAATAGGTGAATACTGCGTATTAAGTTCATTTATTTAAGTTTAAATTTTGAGCAAGAAACATCTCCTGCATTTGGTTGCAATCTCCTGCATTTCCATCACCAATCTCCTGCATAAGCTTTAGGAAAATATGGCATGTATGCAAGGTGATCAACCTTTTCTGGTACACACTGCTGTTCAGTCCTCTGTGGACGATCAATCCTTGCATTGGGATCCATATTTCCTTGAAATGCGAGAAAAACTAGGTAAACACTAGAATTTCATAAACCTAGCATATATCTCTATGCACCATTTAAAATTTGCATTAGAATTGTGACCATAGTTAATAATTGTGCTGCCTGATCAAATGCAAAAAATAGTTCACAAGCTCAATTCCTAGAAAAGGCCTTGTGTACAGGTACTGCATGGGTCATTCTGAATTTTTTTTAGAATGTTCGCTTTGATGGAATGGGGGTCTTGTATGAATGATAAAGGAATCCCTTCTGACACTGCATGTACTCAGGATAACAGCCATCTTGGCTTTCAATTAAGACCATCCTCAGATGATTGGCAAGATTATTAAAATGCACTTTGATGGATTGGTTCAGTTGAATACAAAAATGTTTAAGAGCAGTGAGAGCATTATGTTGTTGCCTGATTATAATCATTGATAATAAATGACTACAAGCTGAAAGGAACCAATGAACCATCCTGGATGGAGTGCGTGGTCTACGTGGAGCATGCCTGGATTATTCCTACTCTGAGAAATTAACCTGTGCAGTCCAGGTGAAGGTTGAACCTGGATCCTCTTGATCCCGAAGCGACCGCCTTGCTTCTAGGCCACCACTTTTAATCACACAACAGTTAAATCAGTAACACCCAGTTAAACCTAGATAAACAAAGTTAACCAGACAGACAAGCTTATATGTTTATAACCGTTTTCAGTTAACAATCAACAGTTCAGACTGTATAAATTCTATTGTTGATGATAACATTATACAGTAAACACCATGTTCGTTCTCTCTATTTTACTGTTTTCCCTTCCTCCAACAATTTCTGTCTAACAACAAGGTTTCTAATTACCTTCCCTACAGTACACACTGCTGAATTATTGAACAACATTTGACACTTAATATCTGTCTCCTTTCTCCTACTGATGGTAACTTTCACTATTATACAATGCAATAATACAGTGTCTATACAAAGCTGGCTTTATATGGTACTGTAAAATCTTTAATTTTCGTGAGGGATTAAATTTCGTGGATTTCGTGGTTCACCTCAACCACGAACTTTAATCCCAACGAATATTAATTTTGACCCTTGTTTAATTACCTGAAATGCAAAATCCACGATTCAAGTCCCAACCAAATTGACTTTTTTTTACCAAAACCATGAAATTTCGTACCAACGAAATTAATTGATTTTACAGTATTGCGAAATAGCTTTTTAATTTGGACCGATTGTCGTGGAGGTTGTTGAGGTCGTTAGTTTGGTTTAATGTTCAACACTTTACTGCTACCTTAACAGTTTACTGGAGAGTGGGGGTGGATTTTAATCCAGGAAGATGAATAATTATCATGGTCTCTGCAATGACATGAATGCATATCCAGTCACTAATTTGTCCTTCACCTCTGTATTCTGTAAAGAAGTTGTCATTCAATGCTTTGAGAGCCACAGAAGTTTGTTATTTTGAGGCTCTGATATGGCAAATATGGCACATTAACAGTTTTACTGTTGAGTGAGGTGAGTCCGAACATTTATCTCTACTATAATTGACCTTTATCATTATAAATCTCAGTGATACTGGTATATAATTGAACAGGATATTTATATAGCAGTCTGTTCTTGGTTAATGTATTAAAAAAGCTCTTGATGCTAAAAATAGATAAAAGTTGTCTTTCACAGGAATGACTGTGCATTGCCATGTCAGAATGAGTGGTTTCATTTAAATTGTACAGCTATCCAAGAATGAATGCAGTGATGATTTTGTCCATGCGTTAGTGTATATTAATTGACTCATATCCGAGCTCACTAAAATATGACATTTATAAAGCAATGCGACTTTGACTTTAAAATTACACCAAGTACATAATTATTGATCTGTAAAGAATTTGTCTACCCTACTTTATTTCATAATTGTACTGTCTCATTCTAAAAACATTAAAATTTGTTTTTACTTAGTCTCTGGAGAATTCTAATTGTGAATTTCGAATTACTTGCATTGTATCGTAAATCATAAGTTGTCCTGAAATTTCATCTAGATCTATAATAACTTTTATTCATCTGAAGTCTATAGTTATTAAATGTGTTTTGAGCTGACACCATTAAGTATCATGTTAAAAATAAATCAAATTAGTTTGTATTTTGATCATGGATGACGTCTGCCTGTTAATATTACACTTGGGACTGTTACAAGCTTTAGAAAGTCAGTTAGATTTATTAAGACATACTCTTTCTTCTCTGGTTTCATCAATAGTTCTGTTTTCTGATATTATTGTCATCACTTGATCGTAGTCGGTTTCAGTGTCGGCGTTGGCATTGCATAGTTAAGTTTTGTGTTTAGGTAAAAAAAATTCATACACTATTAAAGCTATTGCTTTGAAACTTGCAACACTTGTCACCATCAATACCAGAGCCTGTAAAGCAAGACCCATAACTCTGATCTGCATTTTGTAAGAATAATTGCTCCTTTTTGGACTTAGTAAATTCCTTGGTTGAGTTTTGTGTTTAGGTCCACTTTTTTCATACACTATTTTGACTATTGCACTTGTTCACCATCAATTCCTGACCATTTCAAGCAAGAACTACAACTCTGATCTGTATTTATCAATAGTTATTGCCCCTTTTTGGACTTATAAAATTTCTTGGTTAAGTTTTCTCATACACTATGTGGGCTATTGCTTTGAAACTTGCAACACTTGTTCACCATAAATACCTGACCATGTCAAGCAAGAACCATTATAACTCTGATGTGCATGTTGCGTGAGTTATTGCCCCTTTTTGGACTAAGAAAATTTCTTGGTTAAGTTTTGTGTTTATGCCCACTTTTCTCATTCACTTTGTGGACTATTGCTTTGAAACTTGCAACACTTGTTCACCATCAATACCTGTCGATGTCAAGCAAGACCCATTACTTTGATTTACATTTTGCAAGATAAATGGCCCCTTTTGGACGTAGAAGATGAGCGTCTGCACCTGAAGGCGGTGCTATTTTTATTAATTAATTATTGCCAAATTATCAAAGTTATGCAAATAATTATATTGTATATTATAAAATTATATGAGCTGAATTTATAAGTTTATGTCCTTGAGAATATATATTGACAATGTTTGGAACCTTACGTCTACTGCCATGTTGTATAATTTGTATTATTATAATTATGCTTCATAAATGTGTTAGCATTCATTTTCCCTTTCCTCAGTCCTATAGGGATATGTAGATGAGGCTTAGGATATTACATTATTCAATAGAGTGTTGCAGGAAGTCTGTTGATTGACATTTTGACCAAGTTGATTGCGTTTCCTCTCCAAATTCTATTGCCACAATAAGCTTGATCATGTTTACTATTTGGCGTCTCAGATACTTGTGAAAATATTTATTCTGGACCTGTCTTTGAATAATATGCTAATTTTGTTGTTTTGGACATATACTACCCTCGCAACGACTAGCAGAGCTGAATTGACAACTTTACTTGTAATATGTCTTGTATTATTCATACTTTCTGATATTTCCATGGTTGAAAAAGATAGTTGCTGATACTATGTAAATAACAATGTTTGTCAGGCAACTTCTCATAGTGGCTAATTTTATAATCCTCCGTGGACCAAGTCAAATTACTATGGCCCCCCCCCCCCATCTTCAATGACGGGTTATATTGCTCAATGGCACATGTCAGTGTCTTTCTGTTTGGTCAGTTGGTGGTTTGTTGAATTTAAGTCTTCGTTAAAGGTAAAAATAGTTACCAATGTTCGAGAGCTGCTGTTTTCAGCTGTTCAGCCCCTCAACCAGTCCCTTTGACATTTTAACTTCCCCTGGTCATTGGGCTACCTAATAAAACCTACAATTGAGACTTATTTTTCTCCTGTGGGTGTGGCAGCTGACATCCATCTGCGGTGTCCAGCTGAGGAATAGACATTGCCCTAACAGGTGCCAATTTACATCTTGGTGGAGTGGAACATGTGCAGTGCAAATGGGGTCTAAATCTGAGGGCACAACATTGCAGCCAAAAGTTTCTTTCTTTATTTAAGTAATTATTGTAATATTTTGTTGTTTGTCTCAGCAGTTCTAAATATGTCTAAGATAGAATTCCCACAATAGGCAGTGCCTCAATTAGTACATGAAATTATGATGTTAGAAATTTTTAATTGCAATTGGTATATTCTGTAACCAATCCCTCTGGTAGCACATTATTATGTATAATTTTCTTCAAGACAATATGACGTCTAAGTTTTGTTTTTGGATATTTCCACTGTATATTATATTGCCTACATGAATATTTTAATACATACAATATATGGAGGGTAATAGCAGCTGTTTCTGTCTGAGAAATATTGCTTATGGTTATAATAATAGAATATTACCATCCTTTCTTTATTCTTATGTTATATATAACTTTCATATTGATGTATGGGTCCATATATTGTGAACAAAAATCATTTTTATTATATTTATCTATTCCTGGTGATTATTTTACAAAAACTTAATTATACTCATTTCTATCCCAAATTTATCAAAATTGAAAAAATAGGTGTATTAAAATTAATTATATCATTTTATGCAAACCGAAAATTTCCAAAAATCCCCATTCCTCATGTCATCATGTCCTACAGTCACTCTAATAAAACAGATTGTGATATTCTAAAGGATGAAAAAGCCCTGTCTGTTTGGCATGTTTGTTTGTAACTGCTTGATAGATTGGAATTTAAAACCCCAGTACTCTGAGTTAAAGGAAACTTAAATACCCCTGTATATACTCAGTCTGTTAAAAGAAACTAATACAATTGTACTGAAATTTCCGATAAGACTTCGTCATCTGACATTTCAAAGACTACATTAACTTCACAGTTGTCTTTTATAGAAACAAAACTTTACTTAATTCATGCAACGGAAAGATTCTCGAGTCTCTGAAACTGTCACCAATGATTGCTTTCGGGGTTTAGGAAAGCATTGATTTTTCCATTCTCAGCACGTTAAAGCGTATGATGATCAGATAGGAGATTTCTATAGGGATCATACTACTAGACGGTATTTTAATACACCAAGAAATGTTAGATTATATAATTCTCTCCAGTAATGTTTTCATACAAATTTCTGCTGACTAAAAATGGCTAATTTACAATATCCCAGTCTGTAATTATGATCACACAAGATCTAATTTAACTCGGAGACCAATATATATTTCTCCATTATGATTTTTCTAGCAAAGCCTGAGGGCAAACAGGCTACATTGATCTAATATTAGGTTAACTACAGTCTGTTCAAAGTTAAATGATAACAGTTGTAAACATAAGCTCTTGACAGTATAATTTAGTCTTTTATCTCTTCAACAGTATCAATTCAGCCAGTAAGCCTTTAGCTGAAATATGGCAGCATAAACTTCAACAACTGTGCCTTCACCCATATTTGAACCTGGGTCACCTGAGATCAGCCAGTCAAAGAAGCACCCTAACCACATGGCACTGAGCTTATGAACACCCAATGTAAATTGCAGAGGTTACAATTTTAGTTTTAACCTTAATGAAACTTGGTATTGATAGTCAAAGTTTTTCAAACTTTCACAAGTACATTGATTTTGCTGGTATAGTGACTATAGTCTGGCCTAATAGTTACAGTATAAATAAAGATTGAGATGTCAGTATGAACAGGCAGTATAAGTGTTATAGCTTGGCTATTTTAACCTGAACCTGACCTTTATGCTAGAATATATTACAAGGTTCATGCTTTGAATATATCAATTTCAGCAAGCAAAAAAAAGTGCGATATCAGTATTTCAGATTTGTGTTTGTATTACATCTCCAACTTCTTCGTGATACTCCCCGACAATGAAAACATACAATCGGTGTTGTATAGTAGGTAATATATTGACTGTTAAATTATGCTAATCAAAAGATCAGGCTCGTGTCAAATTAGCCAAGCTATAGCTATAATAGACCAGACAGTTTAAATGCTAGCTATAATAGAACAGTAATTACTCCAGCTTGTAAGACCAGACATCCGAGAATGGTCATTCTGACTGTCTTCTACAGACAATTATTAAATGTCAAACCTATCTAGAACTGTATTGGGTAATCCTGATCATCATTTTCTGACCATAATGATATAAATGTCTTCACATTGTTTGTCTGAACCATATAAATTCTGCAGTCTGTATGGTGAAGCTCTTGTTTCCATTATGTCTGCATGCAATGTTCATTCTGTACTTGTGGGAAAACTAGTACAGGGTGATTCATAATATCTGTTACACTTTCAACAGAATGCCATCAGAAAACGCTTGATATATTCATATACCAAGTGAAAGCTAACATTTCAAAGTTTTATTTAGTATATAACATGGCTATGTTACTATCAAGGCAACCCAGGAATTAAGATTCTTGTAAAAAGTCATTTTTTTTTCAATAAATGTCTTATAGCATTCTGTTGAAAGTGTAACAGATATTTTGAATCACCCTGTATCTTTAAATTTGGATGCTTTCGCAATGGCATTTATAATGGCAAAACTTATGTTGCAGTTATTATATATTATTAATCATAATTTGGCAAACAGCATGGTTATTAATATACAATTTATTTAAAAGTAAATTAATTAATTAATTGGAAGTTCCAATTATTTCTTCTATAAATAAGGAATTTAATTACAGCTGTATAATTGTTATACTAACTGATCTTTAATCAAACCAATGTGCCATAATGGTTATATTCCAAAAATCAATGCCTGTGTCATATACATAATGTATATTGTAGCCATTGAGACAATAAATTACTTTCTGCATCATCACATGAGTAACCTGCAGTGTCATAAGTGTGCTGTATTATATACTGGAACAAATCAATTGATGCAACCAATTGTCTGATTAATATTTAATTGTTCATGTCATAAACACGAGTGACATACTGGTGATGGATTCCTTGAAAGTTACCCAATAAAAGAGTGTTTAATGATGCAAATTCAACAACAACACATATTATTTTTATTGTATTAATACTTTAATAGATACTAACGTTTCGGCCGAAACCTTCTTCAGAATAATAATCACAATGGTAAACAAAACAACAAACTTTTTATTTTGAAAGTTGTTAATGAAACAATAGACTGTCCTCTGTAATGTTTGTGGTTTACAATTGATACACGATGGAACTTATTCATATGTATAGGATTTCAATATTTTGATTGATTTCATAATGTAGATTAAACTGATGAGGTTACCTGGTATTGATTTTGTATGGCCACATGTGATTGTTGTATGGTGTTGATGCACTAGATGATCACACTGTGACTGCTGACTCCAGTAAAAGTGAGTGAGTGAGTGAGTGAGTGAGTGAGTTAGTGAGTTAGTGAGTCAATCTCGATTATAATCAGTGTTTGTCTATACTCATTTAAGAAATGTTGATCTCCAAGGACAACTCTTGAAGCATCCTAATTATAATGAAAAATTATACTAAACATGAACATTAGTATAAATGCAGATGTTCAACAAATTACCAGAGACGTGCATAAAGCTATAGAACTTGGGATTAAGGATTCGTACAATACTTAATTCACCAGCATAATGGGCCGTCACAGAACAAAAGTATGATTGCCCCTGCTTATATTAATGTTCCTTAAAGCTCCATTACACCGACCTCGTAATGTTCTGTATATTAATGCAGCATTATTTCCACAATTTGCTACTGGCTACAATGTATTGGATGTGACATGTGAATTATCTGACATTATGTATCAATTATTGTTCATCATTTATATTGGTACCGTGATCTAGCGCTTATAGAACAGGGCATTAATCATTAAATGTTGGCCCGGCTTAGACTTAAAGCTACAGCTAGTAAATTGGTGTAAAATCCTATGGTCCAATGTAGGCTATTAAAACTTGTATAGAATTGAGGCTTGGAGGCATAATCGGGCATTTTTGTTGAGGAACAACCATCAGATTGTGTCGGATAGTCGACCAGGATTATTGTCGGATTGTCAGCAATCTCTGAGGGATCAATAGTTGTTACATTACTGAGCTCATTTTTCCACGGTGGCTTCGTGCTTGATGACTAGCTAGCTGCTTATATGGCTAAATAATGCTTGGTAGGATTATGTTAGCCTGGTTTTATGTGTGCTGCTTGTAATAATTCAGCGATTAATGGTCCGATTGTTTCGGCTTTGATTTGAAGATATATTTTATTAGTCCCCTACTGGTTTTGAACTGAGAATTTGTTGACAGATATAGTAATGTTCAGGATCCTTTGATAAACTTTTTATGAACTTATTGCTATGCCGTCTCAAGCAGTTCATGAACTGTTCATGCAAATGTATCCCTATAGAAAAAATCACTGGGAATCCCACTGGGATGAGGGTGGGATCCCACCGGGAAAATTGGTCGGGATCCCGCCTCTCATCCCAGTGGGATCTTACTGGGATGAGAGACAGGATCCCACCGGGAAAATTGGTCGGGATCCCAGTGGTCGGGATCCCGGTGGTCGGCAGTGTTGATTTTTTACCCTCAAAATCTTGGGCAGTGTTGATTTTTTACCCTCAAAATCTTGTGCAATTTAACAAAACACGGTTAGTTCTTTGGTATTTCTTACCTTGTCACATGGTCAGATACCATGTTAGAACAATTAAAGGCAAGAACTCACCAGTTGCTGATAATGTTCAAGCTACAGATGAATCAGCTTGTTTCAAATAATGTCAGGTAATATTTGATTTCTTATAGGAAAGCTTAATTAATATTTTGTTGTAATTATGAATTTTTTATTATGTCAAACTAATTCATAAATATTTCTATTTTTATAATAATAATGATATATTACTTTGCTAACATTTATTTTAAAAGTGTTTTTTGGGACTTTAAAAAAATATATATAATTTTTGTTAAAGGGAGATAATATAAAAGTGTGAGACAATAACATGGTTGACCATAGTCGACCATGGTCAAATGGTCAACCACGGTTGAAAACACTGACCATGTTAGACCATGGTCAAGCTTCAGTTTGTCTTTTCTCACCATGGTCAAACGATTTATAAAACATTTTTCTAGCTCAAACTCTAAAAAAAATGCAAGTTGGCTAAAAAGAAAAAACAACCGTCAACAAAAATAAGTTCAGTCTAAAATACTATTCAGGTGGGATCCCACCGGGTAATGTACTTGGAAATCCCGGTAGGTTATTACCGGGATCCCACTGGGATGAATTTCCATCCCACTGGGATGAATTTCCATCCCACTGGGATGAATTTCCATCCCACTGGGATGAATTTCCATCCCACTGAAATGACAACATCCCACCGGGATTAAGTCATCCCACTGGGATCCGCTGGGATCCCAGTTCAATTTTCTGTGGGGATGTTTAATGGACAGTTTATTTATAAAAGTTCATAAACATCTGTTATGAACTAAAATTAAAACTTTCTTGAAAGGTTCATAATTATATAGTTGTCTATTAAAATGTAGTTCTAACTACTATTTCCCAATATCACAAGTCATTTGATGAGTCGACTTCTGATTATGGCAATAAGGCATACACGTTGAATTGTGTTATAGTAACCCGATTAGTCATACAGTGAACGGAAGTTATATCCCAATATGCACTTTAATTGTAATAAAGCATACAAGTTGGAATTTTATATTATTCCAATAAGTCATACAATGATTTGGTGTGACTGTGAACATACATTGGAACTTAAGTGCCTGAACCTTAATTAAATCCCAAATCTTGTGTGGCATCACATTATATCTGGTTAGGGAACAGTGTTACATATGTTTATATTGTTGTAACTGTCAATTGAATCATGTGATAAGAGCCCAGTAGAGACTCTAATTGAGTGAATACATCATCAATATTTCATATTGTCCTAATGTAACAGATCAATGTATACAGAGAGCGAACATTGAACTGCAATCATTTCGCAGTGTACTGTGTGATCTGTGAGTGACTGCTGGAACTGCTGGTCCATCTGAAACTGTTTTCCCCACTTGTCTCTGTGGTATACTAGTGTTTTATGAGTGGACTGATAAAAGTTGTGACATTTTGCCAGAGTATTTGATTGTTACAGGCTATTAAGTCAAAATGTTTAATGATGTTACAGCTGGTAAAAGTTAATGATTGGCAGAACATCATGCTTAAAGACAGACGGCAACAACACACACATTTAAGCAATTAGCTAGGTCACTAGGTAAAATCTTAGAAAAACATTGTGTTCACTCCAGGGGTCACTGTTTTGATTCAATCTTGATGATATATGGTCAGAATGTAGGTTGTACTGATACCTAGACCAATGTGCAACAGGTGTGCGACCTAGGGCCTTTCAGGCCCTCTTGTTTTTAAAGTACTTAAAACTTTTAATGGTTTTAAGGGCTTCATTTGAACCCATTAAAGTTTCTGTAAAGGGATCGACAAAGAAGAAACTATTTGACTTTGCTCAACCTTTCTGTAGCACAAACTATCTGGGGTTTTTTCATCTCATTTATGCAGAATTCTTTCTCGGCAAGTCATTAGACTCTTTCCTTTACAAACCTTAGCCAAGTGTTACACCAACCCGACACTGATGCCAGGTGAGTAATAAAATATAGCAATAAAGTGAAATTTTGATGAAATTTCAATGAAATTTGATCATTTTGGTGAATTTC
This sequence comes from Spisula subtruncata, assembly GCA_963678985.1. Lineage (NCBI taxonomy): Eukaryota > Metazoa > Mollusca > Bivalvia > Venerida > Mactridae > Spisula > Spisula subtruncata. The sequence continues at coordinate 25,482,744 of OY787669.1, read as the reverse complement.
ACCCATTTCAGTTAAATTTGATGAAATTTCACTGAGACTTTGGTGACATTTTCACTGGGGCCCTGTGGAAGCCTTGTCCATAAATAAGTCTAAGTCCAAAATCAGGTCAAGGTGAAGGTCAAAATGGAGTCAGGTTATACAGACAGTGGAGAGTGTTCATATACAACATCCATGTAAGTATGGAAGCTTCGTAGCAAGTCATAATGATGCTAGAAGAAACGGTCAATTGGGGTTAACCAGACAGACGAACGGACAGGTTAATCACTATATGCCTCTGATCTTTCGATACGGGGGCATAAATACACACGCTCATCTTGTGCTACATTCCATCGTGATTCTACTATTTCCCCTTTTTCAGAGCCTGTGAATACATTACTATTTCAAACCACCACCTTGCATTCCAGCTCATCAATAAATTGTTGAGAGTAGCCAGTCAAAATGGCCATATTAAATGTGACAGAGCCTGACAAGCATTATATTTTCAGCCAATTGTTGAAAACTGCTACTGTGTGGTAGATAAACTACTACAGGGTGTCTCAAAATACATGTCCGCTTGTTGAAGGGTCATAACTTTGCCAAATGAGTTAGTAAATTGATAATCATAGTCCCATATGAAAGCTAAATTTAAACATTGTGGGGTGAATTATATCAAGTGTCAATACTCGAAAAGTTGTTGACGTAATATACGTTATACTGACGTCATTAGCAACGGACGTTCTAAAATATCCGAAGAGTAAGATAACATAGTTTGTACGGTAACATGGGTAAATTTTATATCATATGTTGGCATAGTACTAGCCAGTCGTACTCTACTATGCACACACTGGCAGAGAAACTGACCAGGGGTCATTAAAAAGTGAAATCTGACATATTTAAGGGAGGAACACGTTTTAAAAACAATTTGGACTGAAAATTTGAAATTCACACATTTCTAGGCATATCATATTCATAAAAGATGCACAAATCGCGTCGAATGAACATACTACTGGATTGAATGTATAGCGTTATGTCTAGTTTATATCCAACAGTCCAAACATAGTCATATAATGTAACTTGAAAGCATAAAATAGTAATAAATGAAGTATCAATCACCAAAAACTGCCATGGTAGGTGAATGAATTTGGTTATGCTACTTTTATTGAAATCAGGAAAAAGTAACCAAAACATCCTAAATATTTATTTCTTCTAATATTATTTCAAAGTTAGATTATACAGTTCAAGATATGTAACTACTTCGAAACTCAAAATATCGATTTGTGGAGAATATGGAAACATCATATCCAACTCAAAGGTGTGTGAACGTCATTAAAATCATCAAACGACGTCAATACAGGTTTTTACCGAATTTGGGTTAGCTACTCAAAATGCATTCTATAAATTTTGTATGCATTGTTTTGGATAATTGTTTCGTAATTTCTACATTGATTTGAATGCCCTTTGATCAAACATATAAATCAGATATGTAAAGCAATACATTAGGGAGTTATATGTCCTCAACAAGCGGACATGTATTTTGAAACACCCTGTAAGTGTGAACTTCAATACAAGTGTTTGTTATGTTTGTTTATTATACCCCCGCAAACAAAGTTTGAAGGGGGTATACTGGAGTCACCATGTTGGTCTGTCGGTCTGTTGGTCTGTCGGTCTGTCGTTACGTTAGCATCGTGTCCGCTCTGTAACTTTGTCATTTCTCACTGGATTTTAAAATTGCTTGGTAAAAATGTTCACCACATCAAGACGGTGTGTCATGCGCAAGACCCAGGTCCCTATCTCAAAGGTCAAGGTCACACTTACAGGTCAAAGGTTATATAGTCATGCAAATCAAGTCCGCTCTGTAACTTTGTCATTTCTTACTGGATTTTAAAATTGCTTGGTACAAATGTTCAACACATCAAGACGGTGTGTCATGCGCAAGACCCAGGTCACTACCTTAAAGGTCAAGGTCACACTTACAGGTCAAAGGTTATATAGTCATGCAAATTGTGTCCGCTCTGTAACTTTGTCATTTCTTACTGGATTTTAAAATTGCTTGGTACAAATGTTCACCACATCAAGACGGTATGTCATGCGCAAGACCCAGGTCCCTATCTCAAAGGTCAAGGTCACACTTAGAGGTCAAAGGTTATATAGACATGCAAATCGTGTTCGCTCTGTAACTTTGTCATTTCGTACTGGATTTTAAAATTGCTTGGTACAAATGTTCACCACATCAAGACGGTGTCATGCGCAAGACCCAGGTCCCTATCTCAATGGTCAAGGTCACACTTACAGGTCAAAGGTTATATAGTCATGCAAATCGTGTCCGCTCTGTAACTTTGTCATTTCTTACTGGATTTTAAAATTACTTGGTACAAAGTCATGAAATTTCAATCATGGTGTTTTTCAATCTGTATAGCAGCAGATTTCCATCAAATGTGTTGTTTAGACTATAATTTTAAATAATATTTCTGTGTCAAGGCAGTGCTGCGGGAGTATGATTCATCACTCCTGTGATAGCTCTAGTTTGGTATGATACAACTTTTAATTTTTGTTATTTGTTTGTATTTGAACCCTTAAAGTGTTTTAATTGAATATGTTATGCCTTGGTGGCTACTGCAAACCCAGATCAGCCAGCATGCTACTTTGCAGCTAGCTCAGGTCAATTTCAGGGTTATTTCATTTAGGGCATTAATTTCTCAAGTTATAAAAACACATATTTTATGGCACATTTCAAGGTCATGAATCATGTTTTTCATGGTATTTTAAAAGGGCACCCATTAATTCTTTGCAACCTGTTAAATAAATTGATACAAGAATTAATGTGGTAAATAAATGGTTTTTACTTTTTTAATGGGTACAGTTTAATAGGTATTTGATGGAAATTTCATGGCTTGTGCATGCAATAGTGATACTGGAACCAGTTCCAAAACAGTGAAAATAACAAAATGATAATTTCACTGTTATTTTCACTGAACCTCACTGTAATCCATTGAAAGCAAATAACAAATTATTTTAATCTTTTCAGATTTCATTTTGGTATTTGAAGAAGAAATTGATAAACCAAGATCCCTACAGACACAGAAAGGATCATCAGATCATAAACGTTACAAGTTTCTAGAGAATCTACGCAAGGCAGGGCTTCAGATGGAAGAGGTAAATAATGTGAACAATTACATACATTCCTACTTGCATGCATGCCAGATATCCCGCATAATGCTCAGGTGTGCCTCAGCGCTTGCTGCCTAATCTGAAAACCTAGTGGTTTCAAATTCTGGTAAAGGCACAGGTATATGCCTGCCATACTTCAGCAGAATGCTGACTGGCAATTTAAGGCTATAATGATGGGCATTTTTAAAAAAAAGTCTCACACATTTGAGACTCTACTCACACATGCTTGCAAGCAATCTGTCGTCATCAAATGTTACGATTTTCTTGGACATATTGGAATCTGACATTAAATTGTTCAAATTATGAAAAGTGGTGATAATTACAAACATCAGTTGAAATTGCTTCATGAAGCATTCATAATCAAATAGTCGTTAAAGTAAAGTAAGTGACATTAATAATGACTGCATGTAAACTTCATCAATTTTGGATCAATTTAGTTTGAGCAAGGAAAATGTTCCTCATTTTAATGAAATTTCCTGCATTTCCCTCGCTATATCTCACACGAAAGGGGGACTGCAAAACATGACATGTATATGCACATGCATTCTATTCTCAAGCACTGACAATCCAGAGTAGCAATTTAGAAATTTGGAGTTCCATTTTTTTTTTCAAATTTTAATGTCATTGAGATAGAATCCATTAGGACAATATTTCAGCATTGCAGAAATTAGTGGAGAATTAATATCAGCTGCATTAAATCGAGTGAATTTGAATCTAAAATTAATGTTTGTGCATTATTAAACTACAAGGAGGATTTCTGGATTTGAATTCATAATTTTAACCAAATTTGTTAGAATAAAGAAATAATCTGTGTGCAATTTCTACATATATATCCTAACCTTGCAGTCACTGTGCAGTGGCTCAATCTTAAATTAATAATGTTGTTGAATACAGCACAATAAGCTAAGTTATTAATTTTCAACGGCTGTTTTCAGCTGTTTAGTCACTCAACCACCCTTTAACATTTTAGCTTCCCCTTGTCATTAGGCTACATAATGAAACTTATCTTCGAGTCTCCCTATTTCTCAGAGTCCTGTGGTTTGGCAGCCAACATCAATCTGTGGCGCCCAGGAATAAACACTGCCCTCACAGGAACCACTTTACACCTTGGTGGAGTGGAGCATGTGGGTTATTCTTGAGAAATTAGCAATGGTCCAGACAAGGGTTGAATCCGGAACCTCTTGATTCCAAAGCATGTGCCCTTCCTCTAGGTCATTGTTCCCCTAAAGATCACGATCGGGTATCTGTATGGTTGAGTGTGCATTTCTAATTCTTACTCAACTACTCTGTGAGGTGAAGTGTAGCCTAATCAGATTGTACTGTCATCTAGTAGACAATATAGTTCCATCTGGAGAATGTAAGAAGTACCATTATAATGTCAATGTAATCTAATTCATCATTTCTACTATCTCAGACTTTATTTGTAGAAGTCTGATGTGACATGTCTGAGCTTGTGATGACAAAATGTAAATTTAAATTAGGTTTTCAACAGTGGCATGTGATAAGGTCAATGCATTTGAGGTTGATGTATTTGAAGAGAAGTTTTGGGTACCCTGGTCCCAGATTTGAATGAGGTTTTCAACTGTTGCAATGTTGCATTAAGGTCATTGCGATTGATAGGGAAGTTTGGAATAGATTTGAATAAGATTTTCAATGGTTGCGTGTGATAGGGTCGGTGCATTTTGTAGGCAAATTCGAAGTAGAACTGCTCATGATGTAATCTAGTTTGGATAAAGTAAGCAGGCAATCACTTTGACAGTTTTCTCTCAGGATTTACCCAAGAATGTGTGATTTCATTCTATAGTTGTTATGCAGTGATGTTACATGATGACATCTGCGAGCTAAACTTATTAGGCTATTTATAAACCAAATCATTTCTTTGTTTATCATCCGAGGACGGATAGGTTTTAGCGTCTTGGGAAGAACAAGACTGTATAACCTCTTGTATCTTTTAATTAAGATGTAATTGCTTTCATTCGTAGACCATCACGTTATTATGATTGGCAATGCTTCAAAGCTTATGTATTTGTTAGCCATAATTGTTAAAGGAGATAGAAGTTATGATTTGTTGTTTCGAATGTTTTGTTTTTTGTCTCAGGATAGCTTTAGATAGGTTTTCGAAGTTAGTGTGGATGCAAAACAAAAATACAATTTGGTATGGCCTAATAAATAGGAATGTTCTGTACTCTATAGATATGAAGATATCTTGTTTTATGCTGATCTATGCTGATTATTTCACAATTATTGATTAGATGTAATAAAATGTCTTTAACGATATGTTGAATTTCAGCTAAACACTCTGTTCAGTTTGAACATCTTATAAATTATGCATGACCATCTCAGTATTATGTAATTAGACACTGTGAATGATGGACAATCATACAAACAGTAAAACCAAACAAAAACTTTGGGATTCTGTAGTTGAAAGTATGGTATAAATTGGACAATTTATATACAATCACTAACATTATTCAAGCACTCACAAAGATCAGTTTTGCGAAAACAGTACAAAACATTTAATTCTTGCACTTAAATTGCTCATGTGATACTCGTATATTCAGAGAGGATAACAATTTCTAAGCTGATGATTATGCGATATCCCTTGCACAACAAAAGCCTGCAGTGTAATCTATTACTATAAAATCATTTAATTTCGATGGGACGAAATTTCATCGTTTTTATGAAAGAGACAATGTCGATGGAACATTAATTTGTAGATTATGCATTTCAAGTAATAAATACAAGCGTCAAAATAATTGTTTGATAGGATTTGATTTCATTTTTAAGGACCGAACCACAAAATCCACGACATTTAATCCCCCATGAAAATTTATGATTTTACAGTACTTATCAAGCTGAACCTGATCATGGATATACAGGTTTTTTCTTACTGTATAATGGATGCTTCCCATCAATAATTCTAGATTGTCGTGCGATATGTTTTGTTTAGATATATTTATAAATCAGTCTGGCTCAGAACTTACTGAACCATATATCATATAATCAATGGCAAGTCAAGTTTATTTGTCATAATATTATATCTTTCCATTATATTTGTCTTTACGGTTATTATATTGATGTTGATAATAGTAAATTCTTACTTGGAACTTGGCTATTGCAAGATTCTGTTTAGGTAGCAATTAAAAGAACTCAGTCTGCCATATCGCTAATGTCTGTGAGCCTTTTAATTGTGAGCTGCGTGAGTGCCATTAAGAGTATTGTTATATTTTTTGTTGACTCAGCTTCCATAAGACACCCCATGCAGTTTTGTCTTAAAGCTAAATAACATAGAGAGCACTCGAGTTATCAAGGATTTTTGAGGAATTGTTGGCTTATACATTGTTTGCAGAAACTTTAGAACATCAAGTCATTTCTTGAACATTCTAAACAAATTAATATAAAATGTATACACCATGGTGATATTTTAGAACTCATTCGCAGGCAAACTACTCAGTCTCTAGTCCTTTGTTATTGATTTATGTAGAGATGTTCTCAGTCTCTATTCCTCTGTTATTGATTTTTGTAGAGATGTACTCAGTCTCTAGTCCTCTGTTATTGATTTATGTAGAGATGTACTCAGTCTCTAGTCCTCTGTTATTGATTTATGTAGGAATGTCCTCAGTCTCTAGTCCTCTGTTATTGATTTATGTAGGAATGTCCTCAGTCTCTAGTCCTTTGTTATTGATTTTTGTAGAGATGTACACAGTCTCTAGTCCTTTGTTATTGATTTTTGTAGAGATGTACTCAGTCTCTAGTCCTCTGTTATTGATTTATGTAGAGATGTTCTCAGTCTCTATTCCTCTGTTATTGATTTTTGTAGAGATGTACACAGTTTCTAGTCCTTTGTTATTGATTTTTGTAGAGATGTACTCAGTCTCTAGTCCTCTGTTATTGATTTATGTAGAGATGTACTCAGTCTCTAGTCCTCTGTTATTGATTTATGTAGAGATGTACTCAGTGTCTTGACCTCTGTTATTGATTTATGTAGAGATATACTCAGTCTCTAGTCCTTTGTTATTGATTTATGTAGAGATGTACTCAGTCTCTAGTCCTCTGTTACTGATTTATGTAGAGATGTACTCAGTCTCTAGTCCTCTGTTATTGATGTATGTAGGAATGTCCTCAGTCTCTAGTCCTATGTTATTGATTTATGTAGGAATGTCCTCAGTCTCTAGTCCTCTGTTATTGATTTATGTAGGAATGTCCTCAGTCTCTAGTCCTCTGTTATTGATTTATGTAGAGATATACTCAGTCTCTAGTCCTCTGTTATTGATTTATGTAGAGATATACTCAGTCTCTAGTCCTCTGTTATTGATTTTTGTAGAGATGTACTCAGTCTCTAGTCCTCTGTTATTGATTTATGTAGAGATATACTCAGTCTCTTGACCTCTGTTATTGATTTATGTAGAGATATACTCAGTCTCTAGTCCTCTGTTATTGATTTATGTAGATATGTACTCAGTCTCTAGTCCTCTGTTACTGATTTGTTTAAAGATGTACATCAGCCTATTGTCAGTTATTGACTTATGTTAAAACACAGGGTTCTCACCATGTTGAACCTTGCAAGCTGAAATGCTTAACCAACAGGCTTAAAAGGGTGGTTAGTGCAACATTTTTCTTAAATTTTTTTAAAATGTCATATTTTCTGCCGACCCAAAGTGATTTTTTAGGAGTCAAATTTGCATGTAGCCTGCTGTTATTGAGAACCCTGAGAACATTGTTCTTTGTAAAATATTTTGTCTTTTTAATCATTTTCTGAGAAAAGGCAGTCAAATCGCCCACTCAGTATCTAAATAGAATAATTACAATAATCAGTGTCTTTAGAATAGTTCATGGAATTGTACTAGCTAGTTCATACAACCTTTTATAATCTTCAGATCCTACCAGAATCAAAGCACCTTAATATTATACCCCCAGAATTCAATTTCCATCTTAATGGTTGATATCTTGAGATGTCACCAGTAATACTTGGTGCATTTGTTATTCCCCAATTTGATTTCCTGTCTGATCATTTTCCCTGTCAGATTTCCTCTAAAAGCAAATTATTACCAATTTCTTTAAGCTTGTTGATGATATGGAAGCATTTAAGATGTCAAGTCAGTAGCATTATTTGGAGAAAAGCCAGTACTTAGAATGTTAATTCTTTTTGAGATGTTTGTTTTAACTTTTAACCCACAATACTTTATCTATGCAATTTGAATATTTTGAGCGCACATGGTATAATTTGCTGCTACTTAGGGCTTGAAATAACAGAATACTTTAAAGACGTTTGACCTCAGGGTCATGTGCACCTGATATTATAAAACCATAGTTGGTTTGAGTGTGAAAATGGCCCCTGATATTGGTCCGCTCTACAACCCAACAACAAAATAAAAAGAATAAAAATAATTGTTGATTTGTTGCTCAGGATTATAGAGGGGACCTGGTGATGGAGCTAATGGTTACATTAAACCATGTTCAGTTTACCAACAGACAATAATGGAAGTCACTCTATAAGTGTATAAAATATCTTTACAGATCAGAACTTGTATGTGTGATCAATAATCGGATTATTTATAAGTAAGACAGATTTGTTAATGGCATGGCACTGTGAAAATGCTAGGGTTCTAGAAATGTCATTTGCCTACCATCTATCTAACATTGAGAGCTCAGTTATAAAGCTAGCTTGGCATTATTAGGCTAATCACATTCTGTTTCTAGAACATTTATCTAGTAATAACCTCCTGTAGTGAAATGTCACATCTATGGATAATTCACAGAATGTTCAGTGACCTTATAATTTGTCATAATCATTATACACTGTATTTCATATACAATATAGTACATGAAACTCTGACTGTGATTTTTATGCCCTAGTATACTTATCTACTGTTGTAGAGGCATTATGTTGTGATGCACATATCTGCCTGTCCGTTCGTTTGCCCCTCACAAAATGTTTAAACTCAAATATTTTTAAAGTCCATCAATGCATTGCTTTCAAACTTGAGATACTTTTTAACCATCATTATACGCATTACATTGCCAAAGCCATGTAACACTATCCAACATTTCAAAAGTATTTTGGCCCCTGAATGACTTAGCCATTTTTTATGGACACTTAGGCAAATCCACGGGGGCATAAGCGTTTACTGAATGCAGTCTTGTTCCTGCTTGATTTCATTTCATTTCTATAGGGTGGGGGAACTGATCAGAAAGGTTACAAAGCAGACATAATGCACTTGGAGCACTTTGATTCATATTGCTTTATAACCAAGGGTTACCCCTCATTTTGTTTCCATTTTACTGTCCGTGACACAGAGTGCTAACAATCAATTACCGAAATAGAAATCGAAAATAAAAATATAAAGCTTTCACATGAGTTTGTTGATGATATTTGCAGCTAGCAATCAATACTTAATTAAATTGTCGAGTGTATAATAGTTTCACTTCTGCCTGGAACTGGTTTCAAGAAATTATCGATCGGTAATTCCCTTTTTAACAAATTAATTGTCCAGAAATTAGTACAGTATATCACAAGTAAAACTAGTTAATATTGATTCAATATTATACTAATAAGGGAACTATAACATTTGAAAGAATAGTGAGGATTACAGTTGAACCAGTTACACCCAGTTAAACCTAGATAAACTTGATTTACCTAAAGGACGAGCCAATGTTTATAACCGTTATCATTTATCTTTGAAAGGGCTGTACACAACATGTATATATCTATTATGCTCTTTGTCTATTTCAAGGAGAATGTACACAGTGAGAAGAAACAGATTACATATTTAAAGTTGTATGCACCATGGGATGTTTGTGTGTTCTATGCTGAAGATCTGTGTATGAGGGCGCCTTTACAGGTAGGTTATACCTAGGTCTACCAGGCACATTACACATATTTAAAGCTGTACCATTACAGGTATAGTGTGACCTTTGGTCTACCAGGCACTTTTTAGGGACTAAAACCTGAAATTGATATACAGGTCCCTAAAAATATTTGTCCCAGAGTTGTTATTGACTTAGATGAACTCTATTCTGCATGGGTAAAAGTTTTCAGTCTCAATACTGATTTCAGTATTTTGATAAATAACTGCAGTATGAAATCTATAAGCAAATCATCTTGTTCTGTATGTTGATAAGAAATTTTCAGTATTTGAATATCTTGAACTTTCAACCACATATTCTGTAATATCATGATGCTTTAAAAAAAATTAAGGCCATAAACGGTCATTATAAATTATATAATACCAATGACATGATTGTTTTCTTTGTACAGTTGTATGAAAATATCTGTATGTGTACCTTTACTTTTCAGGCTCACCCAAACCCTAGGAGTAACTGGTCAGACAAGATTCTAGGGTTCTTACATATACCTAATGCTCTACATGAGGATATTCCCCACCAACCTTTGGACTACTACACATGTGCTTTCAAAAAGTCCAAACTTAACAGGTACATATTGATTATACCAGATGTATATGATGATCATAAGCTTATTTATTTAAAACTTGATTAAACTACAATAAAGTCAAGCCGAGCATAGCCTATATTTGCCAGTCAGCTTTCTGCTGAATATGGCAGGCATATGTGTGCCTCCACCCAGATTTGAACCCAGGTCGCCAGATTAGGCGGAAAGTGTGCTAACCACTGAGCTACTGAGGCCCCACAAGTGACACAACTGTAAACTTATATATATGCTGCTGAATGGCTCGGTGAATTCAAAACATAAGGGATGAAACATAAATTTGTATAAAAAAATATTATATGCCTATACAGGTATGCCCGACCTTTTGAAATCAGTCGATATTCAGGTACAGCCTTAGTGATGTACTCTGAGGTACATATAAGGCCATCAGGGTAGTCTGGACTGTAATGAGTGATAAATTAGAATCCAATTGAAAATTTTCTGAAAATTTGCTCTCACATAACAATGTTGAATTATTACTGAATTAGAAAAACAACAATCTTCATTGTGACAGCTTAAGTTAAGAGTTTCATTTAGCTTAAATGAATCTTGATCATATTTGCATTATTTTATGAGTGACACGCATTCAAGCATTTCCTCAATTTTGTCCCATAAAACATCAAGTTCAAGCATCTTGAACACATTTGGCATAATTATGTTGACTTTCAACTTCTCCCAGTAATGTGTGACTTTGTAACAAATTTGCAGATCAATTGGAAATAAAGAAAAAATACTAGTTTAGTTGTAGAGAGAATTTCAATTTAACTCATGTCTTGATGTTAAATTTGCATCAAGGGTCCTAAAATCCAGAATAGTCCTGCTTATTCTTGCTCAGAGAAATATTCCAGTGGTACAGACAAGGCCTGAACACGGGACCTCTAACCTGAAGCGTACGCCCAACCTCAAAACCACCATTCCTCACATGCCATAAGCAGGATGTTTTAAAACATCTGTACAAACGACGTCAATGGTACTCATAACTGTTCGACTTAATGTTGTTGTTTGTAACATGTTTTATCTAAAATTCATTACAGGTTTTTGGGGAGCTCGAATCATGAGACGTATTTTACAACAACACAGAGAAGTCGCATTGTATGGGAAATTCTCACAACAGCAGCTTATGGTAAAAGGAAGAGAGCAGAGATTGGTATTGAGAGATTGATAGAAGAGAGTGTCTATACTGCAGCATTTCCACTCCATGAGGTACGAAGTTAATGTGTATTCAGCTATATCGGACAATATTTTTTAAAAAAGTTTCAAAAACTGAAAAAAGTTATGCTTTCATATCCAAAAGATCATTTTTCGCTTTAGTTTAATAAGAAACTCTCTGTGATTTATTGGACATGCAAACTGTCCATTTTCATACAAAAGTGTTCTAGAACACCCTATGGAACTATTTTTCCACGATTGAATAGAAGTACAGGGAACCCATCTAAGTTTTAATTTGCTATTAAGGTAGTCTTATATCATTCTAAAAACGATGCAAGTAATAATTTTGACATTAAAGGACTGTTAGAATACAGCTCTATTCCCCTTTAATGGGGATCTGTAGTGAAGGGGTGTCATTTTTCCTCATTAATCTGGAATTCCGGATAATCATTTAAGAAAAGAACCGCCAACAATTTCTGACCAAAATGAGCATCATTTGATGCAAATATCACAAAAATTGACAACGTTATGGAAAATTTAATATGCTCTGAAGGGTTTCCTTCAATAAAAACTTTAGTTAAATATGGAAATGATTTCATTGAAGGCCTCTAAAACGTATGACAAACTGTATTTGGTCCTATGACACCTCTGGTTTAGAGTTATTCAAAATGCTTCTGTAAGAATGCATGCAAGACTGCTGTAATTGCTTTGAAATAATGATCAGTTACTGTAGTTATGTAGACAGCCTTCAAAATCATGATTAATGACTTTCTAGTCGGTTCAGAGTCATTTTAATGGCTTCTGTCTGTAAGAAAGTGAATGTTGTTATGTTGGTGATCACATGCAATATCGTCATAGTTCATGATGAGTAGTAATTACTATCATGTCTGAGAGGTGTAACTTGTAGTGTCTGGATAAATCAAAGCTGAAGTTTTGTCCCTCTGTTCATTTGTACAGTCATCTGCGGCTCATCCTTATACATCAGCTGTTAGTCAAATTCACAGACTAAACCATTTGATTCTGGTGTAGCATTAATTTATGATAATGCCCCCCCCCCTCACCCCCCCCCCCCCCTCCCCCCTCATCTTTGATGAGGGGTATTTTGCTTTGCTGAGGTATGTCTGATTTATTGTCATTTGGAATTTCATAAATTGAATTTTAACTACAAGACAATGTTTGAAATAGATTTGGATGTAGTGCTGTGTGCTAATGTGACCCCTTGCAGACATGCTTCTTATCTCAATAGGACGAACCCCTATGCATGCCTCCACCTGAGTCTGTGTACTAATTGCCGGCATCCAAATGAATGAAATAGACTTGGTAAACGTAATTCAGTACCAGTACTAGAATGATTTACATTTTCATTATAATTTCATCTTTCCTGCCAGACGTATTTATATATTGGTAAACTTTTGTATTTAACTAATTGATTTTACCTTGTTAGGGGCCGTATGAACTCCCTAAACATTTCGAGTCGGAGGACCTTAATCCACGTCAATCATTGTATCACTTCTGGGCAAGATGGGGAAAATGGAGTAAATACCAACCACTCGACCATATAAGGGAATATTTTGGTGAAAAGATTGGAATCTACTTTGCTTGGCTTGGTGAGTTAAGTTTGGTTTTTATAATTATTTTAGCTCGACTATTTCATGAATATGAGAGCTATAGACCTACTCCTGTATAATATTTATATCTGGACAATAGAGTTGGGGTCAGTTTTGTTTGAATATGAATACAAAACCAGTCTAACTAGGCTAGATTTGTTTGTACAAAAAAAACATCTTGCACAAAGTTTTGGATATCATCTATATTGCAGTCACATGTTTTAATTCTCCACTCAAATCAGAGGTCATTGGTCAATTTGTCTATTTAAGTCAAGGACAAAATAGAAGGGTCTCACACTACAATAGCTCAGTCGAACGAAAAAAAACAAAACAATAAAACAACGGTCACTTGTTTGCCAATCAGTGATAAAAGTTCAAGTTGTTCTGTTGACCTGACCTGTAATTGTAGATAGATTTATCATTTAGTGCTAAGTAAATCTCTTCTACCTCCATAAAAATATAGTTTGACTGACCTCTCCTTCAAGTGTCATGATAGAACAAGATCTGCCCAAACCAAGGACACAAATTCAGACAAGGGTAGGTTGGTTAGTTGGTAAAACAAATGGTTTCCATTCAATAATCAAGAACAATTTCCCCCAGGATCCAACTTCACAAGGATATTGGTAAGCAACTGTAGATGACCTCTATTGATTTTGAAGTCAGTTAGTCAAAGGTCAGGGTATTGAGCTGCCATACGGGCAAACATTTCTTGTCTATTTCAGGTTTTTATACAGCATGGTTATTGCCAGCGGCCGTGGTTGGTGTTATAGTGTTCCTATACGGAGTGTTCACAATGGCTAGTAACACACCTGCGTAAGTTCATTTCTCTACAAGTGCTTGATCTTACTAAGACATTTTACAGAGAAAAAGCAGCCATTAAATTTAGTCTAGCAAAAATTAAATTATATAATACAGCAAGATACATGATATGCCAGGCTATACGGAGTCAATCAGGTTTGGTTAGATTTTACTAGATTTAAGTTTAGTAGAGTTACTGCCCCTTTTTAACGCGGTCTTGAAGTATTCCAGAAATCTCATCTCATGTTGAAATATTGCTCCTCAGAGTCTGTATTAGAAACAAATCTTAAGTAAGAGCTAAATAAATTAAATCTTGATTGGAATCTTACAATAATGTTTCTGGTATGTGTAAACAAGTTGGAGTCCAGTGTCCTTTAGAAATTAGCTCAATGACATATTAGTGACAATTTTTGAACTGCGATTTTTCTCATATTGAGACTCTACTGGAGATGGCGGACTTTTTGCCCGAATTTTTCAACGTCTTTAATTTGTTATTTCTGATGTTGCTTTAACTCAGTTAATATGGTTATGTGATTAAAAAAAAACCAATCTGCCACTCATCGTCTTTGAGATCTTCAAAGACAACTCATGACATATCCTATATTTATTCTTATTTTATTTATTTTTTGCTACCTACAGGAATGAAGTATGTAACAGTAACAAGACGTATAAGATGTGTCCAATGTGTGATGTAGAGATAGGATGTCCATACTGGTATCTATCTGATGTGTGTATGTATACACGTATATCATACCTGTTTGATCATCCAGCTACTGTATTCTACTCTGTGTTCGTATCATTCTGGGGTAAGTAATTTTCTACATGACAATTTTAATTTCTTGGTTATCATTTTTTTGACGGGCAGATATTTTCTAAATAGCAGAATCATAGGTAATTTTTGCATAACAAAAAACACACGTCATTTCAGGGAGTTTGTTGGCGCCTTTTGAAACTAATGTATAATAATTATGTATATACGATTGTGCATTCATCACAAGAATAAAATGTTATACGTTTGGCATCACTGGTTGACTTCCTTAGTCGTATTTCTACGCATAAGGCTTTTAGCACCGTAACATAAAACCGTTTGTTACATGCAAAATCCACGAATTACATATAAACTTCATGACGTCATAGCAACGTTAATAGTTATCAAGAATACCAAAGTTTAATGCTCAGTTTTAATATGCTCAGTGGAAAAACTTCAATTTTATAATGATACCAAATTTGTTCAAAGACTTCGACATTTTTAAATCCACTGATTCAACCTTAATGCTTATATGGTGAGAACAATGGACTAGTACCTTCTGGAAAAATACTATTGAAACTTAAATGTTGAGGACAAAGCTTTTTATCACCCCGTAGATTTGAAGAGTAGTAAAGGGAGTTAACTCAGTAATGTATCTGATTGAAGCAGATTAGAATTACCTGTGTGTTTGTGAGTAACATGCTGCTTCTTCCTTCATCTTCAATGAGGCAGTATATTGCATTGCACATGTCATTAGGTCTGTTTGTCTGTCGGTATACCAAATGGTTTCCATTCAATGACTCAAAAACTTTTTGCCCTTGGAATGTCAAACTTTGTATGGTGGTGTTTCATCAAAAGTAGATGACTCTTATTGATTTTGAGATCAGAACATCAAAGGGCAATGTCACTGCAACATTTGCTATACCTGACAATTGGGCTACTGCATGTGGGGCCATACATGTTCTACAAATATATTTTGTATTATAGCTGTGACATTCCTGGAGTATTGGAAGAGGAAGAATGCCAGCCTGGCTCATCATTGGGATGTGTCCGATTATGAAGAAGAGGAGGTATAGTATCCCTTTATATTGTATGAGAGTCGTCCTGAATGTTTTCATATATATTGTACGAGGGTCACCCAAAATTAACTCTCGGACAAGTATCATAATCAGAAGAAGACCAATTAGTCAAAATGTTAAAAATAGAGAGTGATTATTCTACAAGCATTGTAAGTTGTGATCCCCTTTAGAGAAATATTATAACTAGAATTTATACATACATTTTTTCTTCATAGTTTAATCTATTTTACACAATATTGTGCACAAATATGAAATTTAAAGCTGACAAACTTATATTAGCTGTAAGAAATGAAAATGATACCAGAAGTTTTATATGTTTTCGGAATTGATATTTTGACCCCTTGCATTTACAAGGAAGTAAAATATGATTGAAAGATTTTCTTTATATTGCTGGTATACATTATATCATATTTTGCTATTAATTAAGTTCAAAATTATCAAAATGGCCCTTTAACTTATATTCACCACCAATTTTGAAATAAATTATGTTTGTAACATTTTGGGCTTTCATACACTTTTTCAGGAGAGACCAAGGCCGGAATATGCAGCCAAAGCCCCAACATATGAGGAAAACCCTATAACTCGAGTGAAAGAACCGTTCTTTCCTCCTCGTAAAAGATTACCCAGAATCCTTTCTGGTATTGCCGTTATTATAGTAATGGTAAGAAAAAACTTGTTATCATTCTGAATTATTTCCCCTTAATTGTAAATGAATAATTATGCATGTAATTCAATGTCCACAGTGTGTCATTCATTGCAGTGTGAGTTACATATACATAATTTAGGTTTGCTCGTTCATAACTTTTGCGTTGCTGGCTATGCTCTTGTCATTGTTTCTGTGTGGCTTTGGATTGTCTAACATTATTGTTTGAAACATTAAATGTGTCAATGATTTACTTATTTTACTACTCTATAATTTTATAACAGTAAAACTAGTATAATTTCCATTTTATATGTCCATCCTTGGAATAAATGAGTTAACACAATTGTTAAGAGGATATATTAAAGAAATTCAGACGAATAAATTTATGTCAATTAACTCATATCTTGTTTGTTTTTCTAGATGTCATTGGTTGTCATATTTATTGTTGCGGTGATCATGTATCGTGTACTTGTGAGCATTCCACTGTTTCAAAATCCTTCAACACGACCTCGTGCACAAATGATAGCTAGTATGTCTGCGGCTATCGTCAACTTGATCCTTATTATGGCACTTGGGAGAGTGTATGAGAAACTAGCTCTACGAATGACTCAATGGGGTAAATATTTTGTTTGAATTAAATGTTGTTTTAAAGTGGTACTGGTCAACAGTTTCAGTCATCCAAATCATATACTGTCACTGGGCACTTCAGCATTTATCTCGAACAAATAATGCTAAAGTGTTATTTGGCACTGCAACAGCTTCTGTATGACTTGGAACTTGTAAATATGCATGGTAATTTGAGACAGCATTATTTACTATCATGTCACATCTAAGATCAAAAACAAGCCAGTAATTACTTAAAAATATCAGAAGAAGTTAACGGTTCACTTGTCAATGGAGGAATTAAAGTTAAATTATAGTGTTGGTTGATAATTCAATTCAGGATCATTGTTCAATAGCTCACCTAGCTACCATAGTGTTGTGTGTTGTTATATCAAAATTGATGTTATGTTCTCAGATATTGAAAAAAAATAGATAAGGTTTTTTCTAGTTTTCTCAAAATGGAATTTTTGTACATATTACCTAATTCTACTACTAAGCCAGTGAAATGGCCATAGAAGCCTTCAAGGTGATACGCCAACGTAAAAATGCACATTTCATTTTGATTTTACCATAATTATGTAAGAATGCATGTGTATATTTTAGAGATGCATCGTACACAGACAGAGTTTGAAGATCAGCTTACATTCAAGGTGTTTGTCTTCCAGTTTGTCAACTTCTACTCCTCTATCATCTATATAGCTTTCTTCAAAGGGAAGTAAGTATGGGTTCTGTTATATTACTGTATTTCCTTGTATTACCCCCCCCCCCCCCCAAATTGTTCAGCATAGTCTACATGTTTATTAGCCATTTTTTGTAAAGTGCAGTATTTTTAAGAATGGGAAGTAATTTGTACTGGTTAAGGTAACGGCTAAGTGTACTGTATGGTACCGTTCTGTGGAGGGCGTTTATACGAGGTCTGACTGTGTATGGAATTATTTTTTCATAAAATGCATCGCCCCGGGTGGATAATACGAGGTAATACGATAATTCAGAGAATGCACCTAATTAATATGACAAGGTGATCAAGTGGATAATGCACACAAGGTCCCCATCTCCCAATTTGAAAAGCATCTCAATCTGAGTTATAAAAACAGTAAAATTTATGAGCTAGAACTTCAGATTTATCTCGAATTAGACTCTGATTTTAGCAAAATCTCAATTTGAGTTGATTTATACTGGATATGCTCAAAGAACTAAATTACGTAATTTAGGTCTTTGATATGCTTCAGGAGTGTATTATGGCACACAGTTATGGGTAGACGTAGTGTGATTTTAATATCGCTGTAGTAGACTCATAGAGATTATATAAACACTTCAGAAGAAATCATGTTCAATTTTCATGTGATTATATGATCATTCATTTAATTATCGACTAAATTTACTTAATGTTTGTAAAAAAGAAATGGGGCAAGGCTAAAATGGGAAAATTGTGAAGACTATGGGAGAAATTATATACTATTATATGCAGAGATGGGAAAGGGGCCTTATATCTCTATACATAATTTAGAGCAAAAATACTGATAGTGAAGTGATCTTGTTTCAGGTTTACCGGCTATCCAGGAAAATATACAACATTCTTCGGATTGAGAAGTGAGGAGGTAACTATACAATCATAAATATCACTTGTAATTATCAGTCATTTCAAAATTCATTCATAAGTAGAAAGATTTTATTAAAGTCTGCTGTTTTTCAATCTCGCAAAGAAGTGGTTCAATGGAAGATCGAAATGACAGGTATTGTATACACCACTTTTTAGGTAATGATGAATTCAAAGTACTTTTAACATGCATCAAGACAAATTTGGGTTAGGTTAATTCTACTAGTATTATTTGTTGACATAAATTTCTGCAATGAAAACTTTAATTAATATTTGTGTTACTATAATTGTCTCTTTCTAACAGTGTAACAATGGTGGATGTCTGATTGAGTTAGCTCAACAATTAGCGGTCATAATGATTGGTAAACAGATGATCAATAATGCACAGGAAATCCTCGTACCGTAAGTACCTACCTACCTGTCCTGTTTGTCCCCTGTGGTAACAAGTTTCCTCCATTTCCCTCTGTCCTTTACTGTGAATTGTTTACAGTCCCAGGTATATTTCATCTCAGCTAGCTCCGATGTTACCGTTCTTTTCTAGGTATTGTACCGTCATTATAGTTAATTAACTATTCGATCATGTACCGCCTTCTATAGCTTACTGGCATCCATCAACAGCTGAGTATCAAAGGGCGTGTCTGCAGGCCAAACTCCTAGAATTGGTCATTTATATTAATTTTGCAGTACATTAAAATATTTATTTTCAAGAGGTAAATATTTCAAATCATTGTTCAGTAAAGTCCTACAGCAATCATTATTATAGTTAACAGATATTTCCACTTCCATCTTATGTTTGTACAACTTACTCTGTGTATTTGCAAAAATTGCTGAGCAGTTATTCAATATTTATTAAATCCCCATTTAGGCAGTGCCTTAGTTCATATTAAAATTAGTAAACAAAGATCGCCACTTTCACCTTATGTATGTGTTTTCAGGAAAATTAAGGCATTTATACACAGAATGAGAATCAAAGCTGATAAAAGTCGAATAAAAGCTCGCTGGGAGGAGGATTATGAACTGATCCCTAATGAAGGATTATTTGCAGAGTATTTGGAAATGGGTAGGTCAACATATTTTTCCTTTTGAACAATATCCGTAACATCAGGGGTATAAAAATGGCTTGTTCTCTTCTTTGGTGCTTATCAAAAGGGACATTTCACACCAACCACATACTTTTGAAGATTAACTGGCTGCATGAAAACATTTTCTACACCCTTGTTACACAATATTTATCATATCAAGTCATTATAACCTACCTTTCGTGAGAATTTGAGATCAATATCAATTTTTCTCCACATGTTTCTTGTTCCTTGTGGAAGGGTAAGTTACTACTTATCAGAAAACAGTCCAGGAAAATGACCTTACCTATTTGACAATTAGGCTGCAATATTGACTTGCATGTTTTACCAACATCTCTTGTTTTGATAGATTTTATGGACAAGGCTTCCACCAGGGCTTTAGGGTTTTATTGAACTCAGTCTTATTGTATTACAGTTTTGCAGTTTGGCTTTATTACCATCTTTGTGGCTGCATTCCCATTGGCTCCATTGTTTGCACTGCTAAATAACTGGATGGAGATACGTATAGATGCACAGAAGTTTGTATGTGAGACACGACGACCGGTAGCTGACCGTGCACAGGATATTGGTGTCTGGTTTACAATAATGGATGCCCTCGCTCATATTGCGGTCATCAGTAATGTAAGTATAGTCACATTTTCTGACCTGTCACCAGCCTGGATCTCCCGAAGCAACTCAAGTAGAAATCCCAATTCAAATTAAGATTTTAATAAAATTAGAGTCAGAATTACAGATAAATCTGAATTTCCAACTTTTGAAATGGTTCTGTAATAAACCCAGAATGTTATTTCTGTATAGTGATGCCAATTTCTAGTCAAGCCTTGCATTTAAGATAACATAAAGACACATGTCAATACCTAGATGAGATCTTGCTCAGATTGAGTTGCTTCGGGAGATTGGGCCCATTCATTGCTTTACAGATTGAAAAATCAACATATCCTATTTGCAGGAGTCTTATGAATCAGGAATTAAGTGATGTGCACTAGAAAGAATGCACTTCGTTGAATAAAAGATGACGTTATTTCGATAAAAAGGTTTCACATGCTGAATGTTAGCCACAGAAAAATGTTCAAGTGTAGGAATGTGAGCTAGAATAATTATGGTATGGAACCAGCTTAGGTTCATATGGATAAGTCAGTATAATTATGAAAAATTAATTAAATCTAGTTTTTGCGTTTAATTTTTGTTCATTTCTATGGCTAGAGGCATTGCAAATGCTAATAAAACTGTAAAACAATTTAGTGTCTTGTTTATTTTTAGGCATTCCTAATAGCGTTTACCTCGGAGTTTTTACCACGTTTACTATATCAGTACGAATATGACTGGGATCTACGTGGATATGCCAACTTTACACTTGCCATAGCACCTAATGGAACACTCAACGAAACTTGCAGGTACATTTGTATATCATCATATCAAAGTTAACAGGATGCATGGTGAAGTAAATTATCAGGAATGAGATGTGGAGAACACAGTTGATCAATGTTAATGAATATAAACTAAAGATCATAGTCAGATATCATAGCAGGTACTGTAAAATCATTTAATTTCGATGCGACAAAATTTCATGGTTTTGGTAAAAGATTAAAGACCCCTTTGCTGGGACGTTAATTTGTGGGTTTTGAATTTCAGGTAATAAATACAGGATCAAAATTATTGTTCATTGGGCTTTTATTTCATGGTTGAAATTGAACAACAAAATCCACAAAATTTAATCTCCTATGAAATGATTTTACAGTATGTCAAACTCAAATTTTTACATTTTATGTTGCATTTTCTCAAAAGTACTGATTTTTATGTCCCTACCTTATAAGGTTAACATGGTTATAAGGGGCATGTAATAATGAAAGATTATTATAATTGTGTTTCAGATACAAAGCTTTCCGAGATGAAGAGGGAAATTATACCTTATTTTTCTGGCATTTGTTGGCTATACGTCTGGCATTTGTTATTGTATTTGAGGTGAGTATATCATATAGTAATATTACTAAGTTTGCTAGGCTACTACCTATGTATGATTTGTGCCACACTGTATATTTACTCTTCGCCAAAGAGCTGAGGGTGATTTATTCAAAACTTTTGCCCAAATCTGAAACTTATATGTAAAATATATATAACCAATATGGCCGCAATTTTCCTGCAAATTGGCACTAATCACGTATTAAGGCCTGAATTGTATTACTTTATCACACATATGTTTTGTATGGTCCTAATACGATGAAATTCATATGAATAACTTGGGTAAAAGTTAACTTTGGTGAAAGTTTCAGATTTGGACAAAATTTTTGAATAAATCGCCCTCAGCTCTTAGGCTATCTGTGTATGCTCATCAAAGTCTTCCACTTGTGGAAAAGTTTGGACATGGTTTTGGAACAGCAAGTTTGTAATGACAGTTTAGCCTTCCACATGTGGAATATTGAACATTTGAAAGACACAGTTGGCACCTTGAACTCATCAAAGTCTTCCACTTGTGGAAAAGTTGGGACATGGTTTGGAACAGCAAGTTTGTACTGACAGTTTAGCCTTCCACATGTGGAAAAGTTGGGACATTGGTTTTGGAACAGCAAGTTTGTACTGATAGTTTAGCCTTCCACATGTGGAAAAGTTGGGACATTGGTTTTGGAACAGCAAGTTTTATTTATTTCACGCGTTTCGATAGTAATAGTGTGAAATATTTGTCTAAACGCGTAACGGATTCTAATAGAGTGATTATGGTATTGGTCGGTTGATTTTCACGGGATTTTTCTGTGTTGAAAAATGTGTATTGATATGAAGTTTTGGTCATTCTACCAGACGATTTCAGTCAGTCAGGTCACGTCTTGTTCTAAGCTTGATACTGGACTCTAGAACAATGTTAACGCGCAGAAGCTTTACTATAACATTAAGAGATTATAATTCAACGTAAATTTAAAGCGTTTGATTAACGAACAGAAATAACACATCCATGGAGAGAGAATTCCGTCGATGAGAAGACAATTTGCACAAATGCAAACAACACGATAATTCGCCAGATGATTCAACGAGGACTGCAAATATACCCGAATAACAGAGAAAGTCAGGTCATTGTTGACTGGAAGGCCCCATGGTGGGCTCCATGTTGTGTGTCACAGACAGAAAGTTCAGATAAGTAGCATTGATATTTATTGTAAAAGTAGTGCATATAGTAGCACGTGCTCGGTTCCAGTGGGTGAACTAGTTATTTAGATTAATTATTTTGTAAAAGAGAATTTCAGTAAACTCAGTTCATGCTTAAAGCATTAGCTTGTGGTGACACAGGTTACTGGTGTATAAAGCATAGGCTAGTGGTAACACAGGTTACCGGTGTGTAAAGCATTAGCTTGTGGTAACACAGGTTACCGGTGTGTAAAGCATGAATTTGTGGTAACACAGGTTACCGGTGTGTAAAGCATGAGTTTGTGGTAACACAGGTTACCGGTGTGTAAAGCATTAGCTTGTGGTAACACAGGTTACCGGTGTGTAAAGCATGGGTTTGTGGTAACACAGGTTACTGGTGTATAAAGCATTAGCTTGTGGTAACACAGGTTACCGGTGTGTAAAGCATGAGTTTGTGGTAACACAGGTTACCGGTGTGTAAAGCATGAGTTTGTGGTAACACAGGTTACCGGTGTGTAAAGCATAAGCTTGTGGTAACACAGGTTACCGGTGTGTAAAGCATGAGTTTATGGTAACACAGGTTACCGTTGTGTAAAGCATGAGTTTGCGGTAACACAGGTTACCGGTGTGTAAAGCATTAGCATGGGTTTGTGGTAACACAGGTTACCGGTGTGTAAAGCATGAGTTTGTGGTAACACAGGTTACCGGTGTGTAAAGCATAAGCTTGTGGTAACACAGGTTACCGGTGTGTAAAGCATGAGTTTATGGTAACACAGGTTACCGTTGTGTAAAGCATGAGTTTGCGGTAACACAGGTTACCGGTGTGTAAAGCATTAGCTTGTGGTGACACAGGTTGCTGGTGTGTAAAGCATAAGCTTGTGGTGACACAGGTTACTAGTGTGTAAAGCATTAGCTTGTGGTGACACAGCCGACTGGTGTGTAAAGCATTAGCTTGTGGTAACACGGGTTACAGGTGCGTACATCTTAGATGCAATAAAATACAATATGCAAAATGTTTGGTCATGGTTTGTCAGTCATCATTACATAAATGGCCTAAGAATGTTGATTTGAAAATCGTTATTAGATAATAATAATAAGACAACACATGGTAATGCAGTATGTGCAAGTTTACTGACGAAGGGTGATTCATAAAGCTAGATACCACCAACCGTAATGAATATAGACAGTATAATTCAGTGTGTGTTTTTTAAAGCTGTTTTGAAACTCAGTAAGTTGAGATACGTTTTATCATAAGGAGATTGCTTGTTGAATTTGATATTATAGGTTCAGTTGTAGCACTGTATCACTATGTTTCATGACATCCGACTAAATTTTGTTAGTAGCTTTAATATTGCTGGTTTCAAAAGGTATAGAAATAGAATAAGAGGTGAAACTGCTAATTAAACAGTTTTTCAGTGCTGCCACATTTATATAACACTATTTACTTTTCGTTTACATGAGAAATAGAAAATATTGATAGAAAGCAATTTCGGGCTATGAACAGGCTGCTAAAGTACTGTTTTGGAATGTGCATGTTTAGTATAAAATTTAAAGCGTTGTACCATTATATTATGATATTATTAGAACATTCGACTGACTTAATTTGTAGAAAAATGTTACATGTTGTTAAACAATGCTGGTTGGTTCAAATTTAGAATATTTGGCGACATTTTAAAGAGGTTGCTCTGTTTACGATACTGTTTGTGTACGCTGTCAAAAAAAAATTTAAAAAAAATATGATTTTCATTTGGCATTTAGCATGAGAATAATGTTGCAAGAAACTTTGTTATATATGCAGTATGTTCAGGATATGGACGGCATTTGGCCGAAGGTATAAATAAATGTCCAAAGACAATGGCTAAGTCACATGGAATGTCTGTAGCAAGTCAGTAACTGTTTTGTTCTGATTCCGTTAAGAAAATTAGCTTACAAGTATGAATGGAATTACAAAAATGTGTAGTTCAAGGAGACAGCTGGTATGCCGCGGTTCTGATAAATTGTATTTTTAAAGTGAACGTATATGCATAGTACAAACAAATAATTATGTGAAGAAAGTGTGTTATATATATCAAAAATATGATATTCTGTTAGTCGGGCATTCGTCTTTGTGGACGCCAGTGGAGCTGGATTAGTAAAATATGCCAACGTCTCTGTTGACGCCAGTGGAGCTGGATTAGTGAAATATGCCAACGTCTCTGTTGACGCCTCTGGATTTGGGTTAGAAAAATATGTAAACGTCTTTGTTGACGCAAGTGAACCTGGTTACGATAATTATAATGAAAAATGTTGATATGTTTTAGAAACCTGTAGTTGGTGTATCTATAAAATCACGTTGATCTCAACGTAGAGCGAAATTGAATATGTCTATATTGTGATGCAAATCTACGTTTAAAATTGCAACAGAAGTGTCATAGAAAATACAGACTAAAAATGCTAGATCAACTCTGACAACTGATAGTTGGAAGCCTCATTTACATGATAGTCACATTTTATTGAAGATGGATGACATTTGTTCTGATAATAATACTGATATTTAAATCTTAGGTGGTTGCCAAGGGGAGATAACTTTGAAACAAACTATATTAATGGTTGTTCCGATAGTGACGACTGGTTTATCATACATTCAGAATTTCAGGTTTTAGATATGAAATGGGGTCCATACACAATGGACAGTTTTGCATATCATTACAATAGAAACTGCTCAAATTTAAATCTAGATACATATGAGCCTACATCGGCACCGATTGTGTTGATGTATTTAAGAAAAGTTCATCAGGGTCAAATTATTGAATAGTTCCAGCGCCAAATCTGGCTTGGCGAGTATTATTATATCAAAATTATTGCTGACAAAATATGTATGTGCTGTTTTAGTACCAAACTGTACATCAGCACCATATTTGGCAATATTTTGTTTTACGGTGGATATCCGGTTAAATTTATCACATATGTTGATTATTTAGAGCCCGTAAAGTTTACAGAACGGGATAAAGGTATAGACAGAATTTGCAATGGTCGGACATTAAAGTTCGGCTTCCTAGCTGTACGTATAGAATAAACGTGTAACTACATGTATGTTATTCTTTTCTTCAGGCTAGAGTTTGCAGAAATGTACTGCTGAAGAATTTGAGATGACCGATGTTTCAGATAGGTCGTTTAGTACGTGGTTTCAACCAGAAAATGGCCGGATATTTAGTGAACTCGAGAACGAGAAGTATTGACGCTATTTCAAACAGTGGGGGCATTTCGTTATTTCATTGGACAGTCGATGGACAGTCGTTACCAGTCATATCAATTTTGGTATGTCTTTAATTAGCTGAACTTGTCGACAAGAAATCATAGGATAACGTCATTTCGTCGACAGTGTACGGTCAAAATTGACACACAAGTATTCTCTCAGAAATCTTCCAGATCCAACTGACAATTTATTTGTGAAAAAAGTTATTCTTAAACCTGCAAACAAAAATGACATCGTTTCCAGTCAAATGTTGATTGATTTGTGTGATAAATATGTCAACATCAATGATGTTTTTACTTTTCATCAGATATTTATGCTTGATTCTTTCGGGTAATTCAGTTTTTTAAAGATATGATGGAATTAGAAACAGTGGTTTCTTTGAATATTTCTTTGATGTCAAGTTGCAAAGTTCTTGTTTTAGCATATTCATTCGTAATAGTAAAACTGACCAATACCGTATCGGTAATAAAGTCGTGGTGTCGAAGGTATGTCTGTATGACCGTATATCATGCTTCAGTGCTATTTCATTTTTTCGGAACAAACAGTGTAAAGTGTTGTTTAAAATTTAATTAGATCACGGGGCAAAGTAGTCTTTTATAATGATATTATACCTTAATTTAAATTAAGGACCAGGGAATCTTAACTGTTTATGCTCAGAGAAACGGTCGGCGAGTTAAACACAGACTTACATTACTTGAGATACTGCGATGTTAGTGCCGCAGACACTTCTGTGTGAATGACCGGTGTCGGAAAAGACACGGTCGGTGGAAGAGCGAAAACGGTTAAGATGGTTCTGTTCCTTATTCTACAGAAAGTAGACTCGCTATATTTCAATATTTGGCGGTTTTGCAATAGACTAGAGGTCTAAAGCGTGCATATGTTGCATTCGTAAGTCTTATGACGTCGTCGAGTACGGATTCGTATATCACATAGACAAATTTGTTTTCTGAAAATACAACGTAGCTCAGCTCCAGCCCCTTCTTTTGTAAGTCTAAACGCAGGTCTGGCCAAGCAAATAGTGTTATTTGTTGTTATTTGATATTATTTGAGTGTAGCATAGACTATTTATTTCACGCGTTTCGATAGTAATAGTGTGAAATATTTGTCTAAACGCGTAACGGATTCTAATAGAGTGATTATGGTATTGGTCGGTTGATTTTCACGGGATTTTTCTGTGTTGAAAAATGTGTATTGATATGAAGTTTTGGTCATTCTACCAGACGATTTCAGTCAGTCAGGTCACGTCTTGTTTAATTTGATAACCCAATTAAATGGTGAAATGTATAGCTTGCAACATAATTAGTCGTTGGCGTACGATGAAAGCTCAAGTGGAAATTTCAGAGCAAATAATGATAATACTTTTATTACAAATGTCTAGTTTTTGCACACATTTTGGATTCATTTGTAAACAAACTGAGTTTTGCACTATTGTTTTATATTATTGTTTGTGTTTGTGATGAGAATGAGGTCCAACATTCAGCGATCGACACCACATGTATTTATACATTTGTATGGGACAAACGGACACAGGTTTCCAGAGTGCTTTTCCTTAAAAAAAAGGTTTTTTATCTCTGGTTTTTCCTGAGCGAGTCGATTCGCATTTCTTTTACGTCTGATTTATATTCATAAATATAGAGATATATAACGTGATATATGGTTATTTAAATAACGCATATTTTGGGCATGTTATATTACTTGTATTTTTGTATATGCCAAGTTACAACATCGTAATTTCACATTACCTTACGTATACATGCCATTCATGCTCTGCTTTTCGCATACTAGCTGACTGAATAAACGCAGGTCTGGCCAAGCAAATAGTGTTATTTGTTGTTATTTGATATTATTTGAGTGTAGCATAGACGTACTGATAGTTTAGCCTTCCACATGTGGAATATTGCATATTTGAAAGACACAGTTGGCACCTTGAACAGAAGGGATTGTGATTATATTGACTTCAGTACTTAGGACACCATTGCTGTTAGGTGTCTTTGATTTGGATCCCAAACAAAGCGCTTGAAGCCTCTTATTTGACAAAAATGGTTGACCACATGTGATTTTGCTGATTTAAAGTTGACTCTGTTGACACCCCTGTAAAAGTCAAGTAGTGTGCCTTTCTAAGGCAAGTAAAGCAGTTTAATTTATCTGACATAAAAGTTATTCTTTATCATTTGCAGCATGTGGTGTTTGGTGTTTGTCGATTGATTGATATACTCGTACCTGATGTTCCCGAATCTCTCTCATTGAAGATCAAGCGAGAACATTACCTCGCCAAACAAGCTCTTGCTGACACAGATACTATTATGAAGGTGAGGCATTGTGGGGCTTCGATCAAATTCAAGCATTTTTATGATCATGATTAAGCATTTTTTTCGAATTCTAGCTTTTTACCGAACTCCTTTTCAGAGTTACCTCCCTTTATCATAAAATGACAACAATGCCCTCAATTTAATCTCAGGACCTTGAAACCCTTTAAAATCTGCAAACATGCCTTAACATTATGTCGAAACAAATTTTTGAATGAGTGAAATCCTCTAAAACAATTATTTATTATAGTATGGAGTATGGTTCACAGAAATCTTTTCATTTTTTTCCATTGAAAGTGAACAATAATACTGTTTCTTGCAAGTTTAATTAATTCAAATATTTTCCGTAACTGTTGCCATATTACCAAAACATTTCACTATCTACTCCTATCATGCTTTTAGCAAGATTCATTGATGAAAGTAAACATCATTTGATAAATAACAAGTTCGACTGATTTCCAGTAAAATTTTGTAATTCATTAAAATGATGGCAGTGAGTATTTTTTACTGATGAAGGGAAGTAACTCTTTATGCATATCATTTGGAACACCTTGGTGAACAAGAGTCTTTAAGAGTAAGACCATAAATATATTTCATCAGTTCAAAGTTAAATTCATCAAATCTTGAATCTGACAGTGAAAAAAAAGCAGAAATGTCCATGCATTTCCTACTCTCTCAGAAAAAGAAAATGTCTAATTCCCTGCTAGGTCCCCTGCCACACCAACACCCCCACCTGGGCTGGCAAAATATTGACTGTTGCATTATATGATATGTTTGTCACAGCATCAGATTCTTCACTTATTTGTTTGGAAAGTTAATGAACTAATTACCGAGAAAAATTAATGAGAAAAATGAATGAGAGAAATTATTTAACAACAAACAGTTTACCAAATTATTAGTGTTCCTAGCTGTCTAGCCATAATAGCATGTTGACGTCTGCCTTGACTATATGTATTCTAAATGATATGCAAATTCACCTGTTTTATTTTATGCATATTTTGATATGTATTGAAATCTTCCACCTGTATATGTTTATACCTTATATACCACATTTTTCTTGTAGACATTTTTCTTATATTAATTGATTTGAACTTGAGGTCAGATTGAAGCATTGAAGTAAATATGCCACCAACTGCTATTCATTAAACTCATACTTAGAAAACATACTTTTGAGTTCATGAGCATTGAATCATATGAGTTCACATTTTGTCTATTCTGATTCATTTAATATTCAGATTAATCATATTTGAATATAACAGAATCTAACTCCACTATATTATTTAGTTTATTTCTGATATAGTTTGGACACATTTATGTCATTACATCATGATATTTATTATAATGCCATGTGATACTATAAAACCCATACTAGGTTATCGGCGAGGAATGGACGTCCTACGATAGTGATACTGATTCCGATGAAGAAGTGAGTCACCCTGCACTAAAATATACTAGGTTCCGGGGAGGCTTTCTAACAAAAATTGTAACCGATAATTCTTGCTGGGTAATAAGCCGGGCTGTACTAAAATATGCTAGGTTGCCAGGAGATACTAGGTTGCTGTGAGGCCTTCTAACAAAAATTGTAACTGATCTTTTATGCTGGATTATAAGTCAGGCTGTACATACTTGGTTAACAGGAGGCGGCTTGATAACATAATATTGTATCAGAATAGTTTATGCTGGACCATATAATGCACAGGTCTGTGAAAAATGTCCTAGGTCATAATACGTAATAATATTATACTATGTATATAGGTGGCCTATGACACTTTTCACGGACCTGTGATATAATGTAGATGCATGGAATAATTGAGGATATATAAAGATGGTGTTGTAGAGTATTATCGTTACTGGTTTTATACCTTTGTGCCAAGGTAGTTATCCTGATACATCTCTTCACAGTTTCATCTGGGAGTTTTACAGTTTTCATATGGCTTTGACAAAACTGACAGAACCAATGAAAACCAATGTAACACACGGATGGAACTTAGATGTCATGTATCACGAGTTCCGTCAGTGTGTTACGTTGGTTTTCAATTCCATCAGGGCTATATGAAAACAGAACAACTCTCTGATAGAACTCAGAGGTGTATCAGGAATAGTGCTTGCAGAAGAGGTGTGTCCAGATTAGAACAGTGAGATTGCTACAACATGGATACTAATACTCAGAGGGTATTGTTTATGAGCATATCAGTCCAGCTATATAGTCTTGGCTCCTGTGCAGTTTTATACCCTTAATACGTCCCTGTTGCAGTGTTGGTGTGAGTCAAATCCCTTTGCCCTGTTGTATATACACATATGTTTATATATTTATTCTAAAATAAACTTAACAGCACAAAGTTTTCTACGCATTCAAGCATTAACAGAGCAGGAAATATCCTACCTTGTATATTCATTCACTAGTATATATACTTATGCAAGTACAGGGTGTGGTA
This sequence comes from Spisula subtruncata, assembly GCA_963678985.1. NCBI lineage: Eukaryota > Metazoa > Mollusca > Bivalvia > Venerida > Mactridae > Spisula > Spisula subtruncata. Next base: position 25,451,757 of record OY787669.1, on the reverse strand, counting down.
AAAACAACCAACTTTCAGTATAGATGCACAACTATCGTCGAGGCGTGACCTGTATAGAGATAGAATACTAAGTGTTTACTAGTCACGCCTCGAAGATTGTTGTAGATCTTTTGCTAAATGTAGTTAAATTAAAACATTTACCCTTGATCAAGAATTATCTTCCTTGGTCATGTGCCTGGTTCAGTCAATTTCTATATTTTGATCGTTTCCCTTTCTTACTCAATATTTGAAAATATTTCATTGTGTTTTTTTGTACAGGATAGGGGCATATACGATTTATAGGGTTTTACTTTAATCAAGGCTTTTAGCTGTTTAATTAAAGCTTGAGGGACATGCAAAATATGTAGGTTTTAAAAGCATAAATTCTTTGAAAATGTTTCTTTTGATTTTATAGTATTAGAGTAAGCAGCACACTCCATAAAATATATGTATCAATTGCAATGCTTTATAATTTGTTTAATACTTGCTTCTTATATCATGCAGCAGGCTGAAAGTGCACTGGATAGAAAATACAAGTTCTAAAAGTCTTGCCCTTGTTTGAAATGGAAATATTTCCCAATAATTTTCAAAAAAAGAGTAAAGATTGTGTTAAATGATATAAATAGAAGATTTGCTATGTTGAGATATTTGATAAGACATTGGTTTCAAGTCTTTGTATAAAAGTTTTTAAAACAATGAACATGCGTAATACATTTTTCGAAATGTTACCGTTAAGTGTGCAAAACTTTTGGAACTATATTAAATTTCAAGGGTTTAGTGTAAAACTATGGTATCTGCCTGATGTATTTAAATTGATATAGTTACCATAGTTTTGCACTGAGCCCTCAATTTGCATTTTTTAATGTACTATATATATATTTCTTATTGACACCATTTTGGGTATATGCTCACTGCTTTTATTACACGATATGCTTACACCACTCAGGGACTTGATCGTAAAACTTGTGACACAACTAGCGCCGACATACCCGACGATAATGATGATGACGATTTGATTGATGTGAGTGATTGAATATTGTGATTGACTGTAGTCGGTTGATTGAATATTGTGATGATTGTATTGTCAGTTGATTGTCAGCTGATTGAATATTGTGATGATTGTATTGTCAGTTGATTGTCAGCTGATTGAATATTGTGACGGTTGTATTGCCAGCAGACTTGGTATTGTAATGACTACATGTGTGTTGATGATTGTGATTTAATATTGGTTTTGTGTCTCTGTCTTATCTATCTCAATCTCATTAAAATCACACCCATAATACACTCCACTTCTTTACACTGATATAGGATCTGACCACATCCTGTATGGGGTCATGTCAATGTAAACTTTACATCAACCAATCAAGTCGCTACTTTCACAAATCTGAAAGTGCAGAGAATCTCTTTACTGTACTACTTAGTCTACAGTGAGAGAGATGGTTTATACATAAAGTTTTTATCAGACTGACTTGAGTACACATACAAATGAATTTTTATAAGTCATACTACAGCATGCACTAGAGAGGGCATTTGAACATGACTTCTTATGCAGTGTTGTCAGATCTAACTTAAACAGCGTAAAGGATTGGAGCACATGTTAGTATCTGATTTTAATGAGATTGTATCTATCTATATTATCATATTTCACTGAATGGTGACACTGTCCCCTAGCACACAACAATCTTTAAGGTGATATCAAGGGTCAAGGTCACAAAAATCTGGTTTTCATGGAATTCCCACACCTTCTTTTAAACATTGCATGACACCTGTGTGTAACAGGAAACCTCTTATTATTTGGTTTAAAATATTTACATAACCCATAAATACAATCTTTATAATAAGATTAATTTTGTAGCGGAAGTGGTCATTTAATGAGGTTTTCATTCTTCTTCTTGCAGGTTTACTGTTTACTTCTTTCTAGGTCATCTGTCTTCCTGACATTTACTGATTTATTTGTCCATTGCCAAATTATCGTAGTTTATTAAACATTTTCTTGATGAATAAATAAACCAGGCTGAATCTTTGCATTAATGCATGAGGATTGTTTAACTATTGTGATTAAAAATGACAAAAAAATCAAAGATACAAATTGTTTGAACAGTAGCCGAGTGGTTAGCACTTTAGACTATCGATCAATCCGGAGGCACTGGTAATTTCAGAAATTCTTTTCAGTGTTTCCTATCCATGTAAAGACATGTAGTGTCACGTCATCTGTCTTACAAAGCATTTACCTTCAGTTTATGTTTTTTATTATACTCGAGTGTTGAATGTGCCTACATCCTTACATTATCTTACAGCAAGGGTCCTGCAATAATTCTGAAATAATCTGGAAAACTAGATTGCTGCACTAGTAACAAATGAACTTTTCCGACGAAAATAAAGTCATTTGATGAAACATTCAAATTATTGACAAGTTATGGTCATTTGAAGTTTCTAAAGCTTAATTTTTAAAGATGAACAGAGTTTTGGTGTAGGGAATTTGTTTGCAATGGGGCCCGAATCAGATTTGCGAAATTACGACTTATATTCTGAATTGGGCATTATGCATCAGTATAATCCCTGTACTGTACAGCTGTTCCATCTATGTATTGTATTAACTAGCTTTAGGTTAAAGCCTGCAATTATGCTCAAGCAGATATTGCAACACAAGCACTTTCTTGACCTCATTCTGAATTATACATCATGTTTTACAAACATCTCTTGTTATTTTCATGTTTTTTCTAGTATTTCATACTTATATTATAACCAAGTTATGGTCATTTGAACTTACATATACTGAATTTCAACATTAAGGCATTTAAGATAGTATTTGAAGTCAAGTTTTGATGCAGGGATGTGTCCTAATGGCACCCAACGAAGACTAGGTTTATATTTTCAGGTTTGGGCATTAAATATGCCTCAGTAGAATGTACCTCTTTAGTTAGTTGTGTGTTGAAATGTTTCATATTCATATGTGTGCATGCCTTTAAAGACATAAAATTGAAAGTTTAAACATGTTTCTGTCAAATTATGAAACTTATTACCAGGTTTGGAGTTGGAAAGTTGACCTAGAAATGTGCGAGTAGTGGCCTAGAGGTAGGGTGCATGTATTGGCATCGAGGAATGCTGAGTTTTATCCCTGTTTGCACCACTGCTTAGCAAGGAACACCTACAATGCTCCATTTAATCCAGGTGTAGAAGTCACAGGTAAGAAGCCAAATTGAATGTGCTTGGTTGCCTGGGGCATCACATGTAACACCCATCTTGCAAGTCAAAGACCATGAGGTTCAATCAGCTGATTGCACATATTTTAAACTAACTTTTGACTATAATGGGCTGCCATTGGGCAAACATGTACTACAAATCTCTTGTTTTACACTACAGATTGCTAGAGGGGAAGATAATCTGGATCAGGAAGCCAGATAACACTGTGTATAAAATACAGCATGGAATTATGGGACAAAATATGGGACTTTGCTTCAACTCGGAATTTTTGGACCTTTGCTACAACTAATTATGAGGCTTCACAACAACTTTGAATTATGGGATTTAGAATTATAAAGCATTGCTATATCATGGAATCATTATGAGATGTTGCTTAAACTTCGAATTTTAATAGTAGCATTGCTTAAACATGGAATTCGGGGACACACCCGTGTACCCAGATTATTGTGAAGTGATGAAATATTTACTTTCTGAAGAATGAAGATGTAGTTTTTGTTGTTTTATTTCTCTATATTTATCACCTTTTTCCTGTTTATGTTGTTATACTTTTTCTCTTTATGTTAATTCGTTTGTGGACATACCTGTAGTCTTATGCCTTGGTCCCACTAAGCATGGTTTGGCTTCTGGGATATCACAAATTTTCTCAATGGGCCCAAGTCATTGTATAGAATTGCAATGTATTATATTTGAACTAAAGCTTCTTTATTGTATATTGTTATTATACTTTGTATCTGTTAATTTGTTCTTTTCAAATTTTATTCTATACTTATTTATGTGTTTGTTAAGCTCTGTAAGAGCCTAGAACTGACTGTGTTGTTGACAGTTTGTAGTGGCGTACAGTGTAACAATGTATAGCTTTTAATATAGCCTCAGCTATATTACATGTACCTACGTAAAGTGCTATGAAATTGAACTATGTTAACTGCCAAAGACCTTAATATAAATGCATATTTAGGCATTTAGAACAGCCTTATGTTAGATTTGTGTGAATTTCTCTGGATAAAGCTTACCAGTAGGAGTGCATTTCAGTATGTTATACATTCCTGACATCAATGTCCGAATCTTCGTTTCTACTAAATTAGAGTTTGCAAAAGAATTTTATGTCTGGTGCTGTTTGAAACTAGTGGAAGCAGCTGATCTGAGGGCATCTTGTTTAGTCTTTCTTTTGGTTAATACTGTAAAGTCATTTAATTTAGATGGGACAAAGTTCATGGTTTTGGCAAAAAAATACCATTTCGATGGGACGTTAATTCATGAATATTGCATTTCAAATAATAAATACCAGGGTCAAAATCAGTGCTCAATGGGATTTGATTTGGTGGTTAAAAGGGAACCACGAAATCCACGAAATTTAATCCCCACGAAAATTAATGATGTTTATAATAATAATGTGATGAGGTAGTGTTGAAAGATACTCCCGGCAGTGTATTGTTGATGTGACAGTGTATCGAAGATAAATTGTCATTTTAAATGTGCAATAGTGTGTCAAGCATAATGATTTAGTGGAATATGGAACGCAATTAGACATTGCATGTTATAGGCCTCAGCTCTGGTTTTCTTCAGCCTTGCGTCTGATTTCAGGTTCCTAACTGTTCCTTCTTTGTTTATATTGAAAATTATAGTTTCAGGCTTTGAAACGTGGATTTCAGGCCTGAGAATGATTGCTTATTATAGCTTGGTGAATTTGACACAATCCTGACCTTGAAATTAGCATAATTTAACTGTTGAGATCTTGCCTATATTTATAACCCTGGTTGAATGTTTTCATAATCCGGGAGTATCACGAAAATGCTCGAGATGTAAAACAAACACAAAATTGAAATACTGATGTTGCACGATTCAATTGCAAAAATTCATGTTTTCAAAGCTTGTAATATATTCATTCCTGAAGACCAAGATCAGGTCAAAGTCTCCAAGCTATACCAGGCTTGTGTTATGTTTTGTTAATAAAACTTGAGTAATATGAGTTGTGTCATGGAGGAGCAGTGCTCTGAAGGAAAATGCAATATATCTTATCCGACTGCATACTAGCTGTTGTAGAGGCACACTGGCTGTTTGGAACAAAGGGGGGTAACTGAACGTGTTCTGCTTTTGATGTGTTAGACATTTATTAATGTTGTTATATTTGTTTTTCAATCTTCTTAACTTTGTTTACTATCTACATATTGGTTGTGAATCTCAATAAATTTTGTATTTTATGTATAAATATTGTAAATTTGTGATACATTGCTAAGTATTGTGTTGTGTTCTAATGATTACCTCCCTTGTTATGTGCTGTTATCTTTGAATTATCCCCCTTGATAGGGAAGTTGGTTTGAATTATCTCCTTTTATATGGGAGGCTATTTTGAACTTCTCTCTTTTATAAGGGTCTGGCAGAAAAGCATAATATTTGATTCTTGATTTTCACTGGCCTCAGGCCAGCGCACCTGTGTTTAATAATGTCGAGCGTTGATTCTTTGAATTATCTCTCAAAAATAGGTGTACTTTCCACTACATGTCCTATATAGGGGGCTAATTTGAATAAACTCAGTCCCTATTTTTGGGAGGGGCTTCTTTGAAATTGCTTCCCTTTTTATAATTAGCTACTTAATGTTATCTTGTTTGTTATAAGTTTATGTCTGTATATGTTAGATATATGTGCATGTAATTAATAAGAACACCTTTGGTATTTGTTTGTTAATCTTCCTACTTTTCTACAGTATATTCTATGGTATTGCGCCAATTGTCATTACGCCAGAGCAGAAATCCAGAGCGAGATTGCTCCGTCTGATTGTTTGACAAAGGTACTTAGCAAAGGGTTTCAAGCTAATCTTTTGGACCATGTGATCATATGGGAATTTGTTGTAAAATTTAATATCAGGGTATTGATTGACAACTGGTGTTATGTAAATTTATTAATAATTGTCTTATTTATACAATTTCAATAAGGGGGACATAAATAGGGATCAACCACTGAAACCTGTTATAACTTATACTTAGCATATTCTTTATTTTTCCTCATGAATGTTATGACCTGTGAAATACCAAATAATATGAAATTGAAATTGGTTTCAATACTGCTCTGACGTTACCTAAATGTGGTTCACTGAAACAGAAGTGTTCTTGTCTAATGTTTGTCATAAGTCTTGTTGGATAGCGTTTTGTTCTAAATTTGCTCAAAGTATAAAATTATTTGGATATGTCATGTTTACAAAATGTCCGAGTTTATATTATAAATATGATGGGACTTTTGCATGATGGGACAATTCCCAACCAATACTCAATGTTCAGGGTATGTGTTATGTCCATAGAGTTTATATTAGAAATAAGGACTTTAAATTTTAACATACTGTATAGCGGGTTTATTTCACTGTGTAATTTTCGCGTTAATTGGATCCTTTTGAATTCACGGTGTCTTGATTTCGCGCTGACGGCCTTGACCGCGAAATTAAAACCTTGTTGGTAAACATGGTAGGGGCAGTAAACGTTAGAGTATGAGTATAATCGTCACTACTGATCTCGGGGTTGTGTGTTCGAATTCCGGGCTGGTCAACTAAAATTACTGATAGTCTTTCGGATGAGACTTTAAACCGAAGTCCCATGTATTGGTGCTATACATATGGCATGCAATGAACCAGGAATGCTTCTGGAATAAGGGCATCTTCTGAGTCATGCATTATCCCCAACAACTAAAAGTACTTAGTCTTCTGGAGGCCTCGCCCATAAGAATTATCCGGTGGCGAGGATCAAGAAACGCAATAAACTAAACATACTGATCATTAACTGCTAACATAAGGAAAACATGTAGATCTATTTACAAACAAACAATTATTTCGGCAAACATTTACACGTTCCGCAAATAAAACTGTTATTAATTTTGAACAAGTGTGATGAAACGGCTTACAATTCAAACCTTCAGACGATATTGATATGCATGTATAGAAATTTAAACACGTTCTTTACAAGCATCCAATTTCTAATTATATTTCATACATGTCGTAGCTGATTTATTATTTCCGTATTTTACTCAAGCGACACAATGTGTCTTGTTGTAGATCTTGCAAAGTAATGTTGGATTATTTCTTAAAGCTCCTTGATGCATTGTTCCCCTTTGTAAAATTTGTATATTTTTGGTGATTATTTTGCGGGGTTAAGATTTCGCGCATTCGATGTACACCGCGAATATAGCGAAAATTACCCCCCCCCCCCCCCTCCCGCGAAATATACCCGCTATACAGTAATGGGACAAATGCTCAATTTTCAGGGTATGCGTAATGTCAATAGAGTTTATATAAGAAATTAGGGACTTTTACATTATGGGACAAATACTCAAACACTCTGTGACTACAATATGTTGAATAGAGTTTAATTTAAAAATTGGGGACTTGTGCTCTATAAAGGGACAAGCGCTCAACTGTTCAGTGAGTGCATTATAGTCTATGTAATACAATAAGGGACCAGTTAATACTCAATATTCTTTGTCTAATGGACATAATTGATCCATACAATCATTAGAAATAATGGACTTTAAACTGCATAATGGGGCCAATACTCGATGTTACACCTTAACATTGTACATTGATTTTCTAGTGTTCAGAGTTCAGCAAAAATTGTTAATTTTACGTATAAATTAAACGCAATTTCTTTTTGTGTCATATATTTCCATATTAAATATATCCCATACTGTACTGTATGCCAATTATTGCTCAATGCCGAAAATATTTTGTTTGAAGTCATCGAAATGGTTCTATTTTGAGAAATATGCTACGCTTTATAATTCCAGCTCGGCATATACTATTGCTAATTTCAACTTAGAACATATAGTTGATAATTTCAGCACAGCATTTATTATTGTTAATTTCAACCAGCATAATTATATTGATAAAAAAAACCAGTATGAGAAGGTCATAACTACTTCTTACGACTTATAAGACTGATACATATTTTTTAATCGGCATCACAAGGTGCTTCTTATGAGCATATTGTCATGAAAATCGAAACATATCATGTTAACCAAACTGAAGTTGAAACAGCTTGTGTACCATAAGTAGAGAGTAATTTTCGGAACGTGTTTGCTTGTTTTCTCAAAATATTGATTTTGTTCTTACGAACTTCTCAATCTAAGCCAGCAATATATTATTTCTTTCCTTTTCTATACTTTATACATGTACCTGCTGTTGAACCTTGTTAATTGTTGTGTTTTTTTCTTCTTTGGATCTATTAATATTATAGTTTACATATTATAGTTTTTATTGTTATACTACTTCTTTAAAATAAATAAAAAATATAGAATAATAAGTTCATGTGTACTTGTTTATTTAGACTCTTCCTTATATGCAAACTAACAGCCATTCTCCAGGAAAACCGGAGCTTAGTGACAAATTACAAAAACATGATAATACATTGTATAGGTTAGAAAGACGAGACACTGACGAAGATTTTAGCAAATTATAACACACATTTTCAAAGTTATAGACTTATAAAACTTACCAATCCCGTCTTCTATTTGAGTGACATCACAAATGGCATTGAAACGTTATTTGCCATAACTCTACCAAGCATCAATCAATTCAAAGAAAATACTTGCTAACGCTCTAGAGGTCACATTTTTTACTTAGTCCTTTTGAAATTTGATTGCAATGTTTGTCTCTATGAAATTCAGGTCAAATTTGCAACTGGGTCATCTGCGGTCATAAACTAGATCACTAGGTCAAATCATAGAAAATCCTTGTTAACGCTCGAGAGATCACAATGTTGACTTCATCCTTTTGAAACTTCGTCGCAATGTTTGTCTCTATGAAATCTAGGTCAAATTTGCAACTGGTTAATCGATGGTAACAGACTAGGTCATATCACATAAAAACCTTGCGAACACTCTAGAGGTCAGATTAGTGGTTTATAACCGTTTTGTCTTCTCTTCATTATAATGAAACTGATCAAAGAATCTAAAATATTAGTTCATATAGAGGGGGTATCAAAAAGTTCGTGGACTGACCCGTTCATTTTAATATGCGTCATGCGATTGAATCGTTTATTTTATCATCTTCAACTACATTCAATTCTGTACTGAGAAACAAATAAAAAGTTGATTAAATTATAATATCAATAAAATATTCTAACGATTTAAAAGATGACCAACAGCCACCCGGCGCACTTTCATGACGTTACGACCTCATGAAACGTCAAAACCTCTGCCACTTTTTGATCGTCCAAAGAATCCAAAACTCACAAACCTGAATAGATTTGTTCTACTCGTTGTGGCAAACTAGATACAATGATGCTAAGTCTACTGCTTATCCAAACTTTGACATTCTACCACATGATAGCCACAGTTTGAGCGTCCAGGCTCCTCTTCGAAAGCAAGAGGTTTCAGTTAAGGTCCAAGACTCTCCGTGCCAAAGAGGAGTTAAATGATACGTGTAACTATAGCTAGACACTCAGAAAACTCTTCTGCAATACCCTCGTGGAGATAGATTACAACAGGGATGAGGTGTCGAGAGAGATTAATAGTAGAGAAACTTGTTTCCTTGGTTGTCAGATATCATAAGTCCCCACGATTCCATTAGACGCGTTTTTCCATGAACAATATGCGTAACATTTTCTCCGAGACCAAGTGGTTTGTTTGTCCATGAGGCGATAGCACCGACTTTTATGTGCCCCTGTAGCTCAGATGTTAGTGCGCTTGTCGTCTAACCTGACGATCCGGGTTCAAAAAGGATGGAGGCACTGGTATGCCTGCCATATTTCAACAAAATAGCTGACTGACAAATAAGTGCCGCATATTATGATGCCTTAATTTATTAGCGTACTACAAACATCTCTCAACTTTACCACATCAATACATGCTTATCTTGTGGTTGTAGGTGTAATTTTTAGTGAAACATTAAACAAAACATTTCATCGAGACAAACGAAACGTCAACGTAAATTGGTTAACATCCAACCAACATGTTTTATTTCTTTGTTTACGACATGACACCTTCACATTTATTGTAACAAAGCGCTGAAGCTTTAACAAAAGTACAAGGCTGGGAAATTTCCGCTCGTCATGTGTATTAAACATGTATTCCATAAAATTTAAATAGATCTCTGTACTCAGCAAATTGTAATACACTCTGGCCAACAAGACCATATACATATACTCGGATACAATGATAGTCATGTGATACTACATGTATTACAATAAACAAATACAGAACCTTGCAAAATTGTTTAAAATATATTTTTAATGATCGCCTGAGCAACCAGCCTTTTAAAAACTAAAAAAACAGTGCCCATATCAAAGTGTTACCATCTCAAAATTGCTAACACAAAACGACTCATATCAGTAATGCAGCTGTCAGCAGTGGTCCAGGATCATAGTGGCCTTCATTGAGGCCTGAATGAGGCTTCGTTGTTATGTCTAGCAGCTGTCATATTGGTCAGATGACTAGCTACTGGCGCCTTGATATTGTTGATGTGGTGAAGAAACAAGAAAACGAATCATAAATAACTGTTATTATAGCATGTTACAACGTTGTTGATGGTTAAATTTGTGACTCCCTTGACCTTTCGATGTTTTCGTTGTTTCAGCATGACCCCGGTGTTAAAACATAATTTGAACATTGTTAGATTGTTAGAACATTACTATTCTTGTCATAATTTACGGCATGATGGTGTAAGACAAGGTGTTGTACATGGAAAGCCTGTTTGAAGCACACGTTATAGACTAAGTAGCTCGTAGGTCACGTGCATCATGTGGTAACGTCACGTGACCATGCTGTGTTTATATAACTGCGCAGTGGTCTGGTATGTACAAACTTTGTTGTAGGAACATTTGGTTCGAACGGTAAGTAGATTTTATATTACTAGTAACTGAATAAACTTCTCCTAGCTTATGGTGAACCCGGTTATTTCGGTCAAGAGCGCAATACTTACACCGATCCGGATTTATTACGGTAACCTTACCCTCGAACTTTCAGGCTAAGAGAACATCTTGGTGTCAATGGTGTGTGCGTGCTTCATTTCTCTGAGCAAGAAATACCGCCAATGGCTCAAATCTCTGTTTTCGTATATTGGAGGGTCAAAAGCCTTGTGCTAAGGTTGCCATTGGTATGAACGATCCGTGTATCGACTCGATGAGGGGACCGGAGGATTAAACATGCCAGAAAGATGGCAATACATAATTATTATACTGCGTGATTTGTGTCCATAGATGCGTTCTGAGCAAGTTTCAAATTTACGATTTTCTATGTACATAATTATATCGCCTGCTCTCTTATTTCCAGATATTTAAACCATGATTACCATCCCGGAAGCAATCGTTGTCATGGTGATGGTATTGTTGAGCGTACTTGTGGTGACAGTGACGTCACAATCCCGAGATGATCCTTACAGGTGGCGGGCAGACGACTTCAACAGTAAGTTACTCATAAAAGTATTATAATTGATTCTCATCGACTCGAGCATTAATTGTTTTGGTCAAATAAGCGCACATGCGGAGATGGTTCTTATCCAAAACATGTTGAAATCTGCTGGAAGTCTTATTTCTGTCACAAAAGCAAAACAAATGTGAAAGAAAACAACTTGTAATCGTTCTGTTATCACTAGTAGCAACCAACCATGAAAATCCATTTTGGTAAGCATCAAGCCTAAGCTTTTACCATTGGGTTCTGTTGTTGACGATTTATTTGTCAACAGGCTCGTTCACATTGATTAAAGTCGGTGAATATCATCTAAAGACTTAGATGCTTTAACTTTGTCACAACTGTGTTTTGTGAAGAATTTTCAGTCTTTTGGGTTAAATAGAGGCTTACCAATCAGAGGGCTCGAGTTGATGTACTGGTACTTGCTTTATTGCAAATTAATAAAACTTTTTAATGGCAAAACTATTTTAATTTTATAAAGTAAAGTTATTTATCAGTCAGTAAAAATAAAATTGGTTAAAGAGTAAACTATAAGAATTGTGCATGCAAGGATTTTAGCCCTAAGGGGTTCGACTCCACGAGAAAGAAGCATATAGAGAATATCATGTGTGGACATTTTAATATACTTTTCAAAATACAATACTAGTATTCAATCACACCATTTTCATGTAATGAATGTTTGAACAGTAAAGAGTATGTTGGTGCCCATCAAATTCCAGTACGATCATCGAACGCTTCCCACCCGACACTCCAGATTATATGCCCACGAAAAGGTCGAGACATCAGGTTCGCTTTCCTTCCCTTGCACCAAACAGTCCATGTGTTCAACTCACGTCATGCCTGTAGACAATGAAGCAACATGCTTTGGTCAACCAGGGATCCGATTCCGCATATGGCGTATGTTGACATGTTGCAACCACGACCCCTTGTATTCAAAATTTCTTATCTTTTCAGATCAGGTGAACTTCAACGGTTGGAGGTGGGGTAATTAAAGCACGTGCCGTTTTAAAGGACGTTAAGAATGGTCAGTCGTTGAAGCATTTGTATGACCATGTGACATTTATAGTTACTTGTATTCAAGATGTCATTCTGGATGTGTTAGCTAGAATAATGGACTTATTATTCATGTAGAATTATTCATGTGCATTATATTGTTTTTAACGTTATTTAGCTCTTTGTACACATCAAACCCTTTGTCAAAGCGTTACACAAACATGTTAGTTCTCTACTGCATACTTTGGCGAAATGTTATCGCGTCAATAAATATGTATGTGTAGTTGATGAAAATGATGATGAACATTGTTTTTACTATATCGTTGACTTAGAATGAGAAGGTCGAAAGTATGAACTTACAAGACTCATACATACGTATTTAACATTGGCATCTTCTAGTGCGCCTTTTATTATGAACATCGGAACTTGTCATGTCGACCAAACTGCAGTTTTACCATAAATTTAAAATAGTTATTTTCGGACACTTTTTTTGTTGTTTTTTTTCAAAATTCGATTTTGCACTTACGACCTTCTCATTCTAAGCCAGCGATGTGTATTCTTATTAAACATCCAGCCTAGTGCCGAATAACCAAGTATACAAATTCCGATTTCGTTTCTTCTTCATAGGCGAAACAATGGAAATCGAGCTCGCCCAATAGCCGAAAAAAATAAAGCAAACACTTTATGACAAACAACCACAGAACTGGCAATTACGAATATCGTTTTTTATTTTATTTGATACACCTTGCTTTAATACAGGCACATGTAGAATCTATATTCGATAGATTATTACAATGATATAGTTTGCGCCTATAACATGTGTCGTGAGTTTGATAAAAATGTTGTTTTTTTTCCCGCTCAAATACTCTGAAGATAATTGCTGGTCTGATTTAAGCTCAGCTTCACGTAACACCAAGTATACCAAACATACTTCACTGGTTCATGTTATTCTCTGAGCGATTAGCTTTGAGTTATTCTTTGTATTTATACTCACATTTTGTTCCACACTGTTTTCCTGCAACCATTGGTTGAAAATCAACAAACGTTCATGAAACAAGATATACATGGGTATTCACCACATTCAATGATTGCTCTTTGTTTTGTACAGTACAGAATTGATGATTATAACTATAAATTAAAACCAAAACATGGTCGTAAACATCGACCTATCACACATGTCCTTTGAGATTTTCTTATAGTTGTTGTAGCCTATAACATGTATATAACATTATTTCCTGAAACATATTTTACGCAATTTATACACAAATATAGTTTTATATACCCAATGTACAAAAAAGTATCAATTAATTCATTATTTATCAGCCTGGAAGAACAATGTGTGATGGTTAAGCGGCCAAAACAATGCCAGTTTTACTATGACAACAGCACATTTATAACATTTTAAACATTTTTCTTTGGATGGGTTACAAACTGGGGTCCGAATATACCATTTTGCACAGATCTGTAATAATTGCAAAAAAGTTGCATTTCATCTGGTGAGTGTGGAAATATACTCGAAACACATACCGGTAGTTTTCCTATTAAACTTATGAAGTATTTTGTCAGTGTATTTTGTTGCAGATTACGATAGTGTACTCGTACATACCATTAGCAGTTTGAGTAATAGAATTTTATGATTAATATTAATTCCACAAATCAGCAGATTCAATGTAAATTTCAAAATGGCAACCAAATATTATTGTTTTATCTTGAGAAGTGTAAGTGTAAATATGTTTCAAATTATTTCTTATTATACATACTGCAAAAAAACAAACAATAGTAGCAAAATTGCATAGAGCAATATTGCCTAACCGTTGGGGAAAACACAAACATGTCCTCCTCTCCCAAAGGTACATGTATAGGCACCATACCCTACTTGCCATCATCGAGTTCCTACTACCAATAATTTAGCCATCATAGGCTGTAAGGTGTACTCACATCAACCAAATACAGTCGTACCAAACCCTATATGGTATTTATCACGACGGATTACAGCAAAACCAATCGGAATACTTGAATTACCACCGAGTACACCTATTTCAGGACCTTAGTGTTCTCAAACCACTGCATAGTGAACTCATGCCCTATAATAACAATGGCGCATCCATACAGTTCGTACCAAAATAAGTACTTAAAATTGTCTATTAAAACCACTATTATAGGGATTTAAATGCCACCAGCAATATCTGAGGCCCCATGTGATACTGAAAGCTACAGCTACAGCCGTCATATGCCGTATTATAATGTAGGTACTCCCATCATTAATATGATTGAATTGCACATTTATAGTATTGAATTTCCCTAATAGTTTCTCAAAACAACGGAATACAGACATATCAGGTCATGCGTGTTACTCGCCAGTACCAACCAAAACCATATCAGCCCAAAATTGGTACTTATAACCACTGCGTATGGCGATATAAGACCCTAAGGGTTACTCTGCACCACTAAATACAGTCATATTGGGTGCAGAGAGGTACTGTTCCAACTAAAGTGGTGCTCACAACCATATTAGATCATATAAGGTACTCACCACTACTAAATGCAGCGAAAGAATGTGGTTTGGGGCAAACATGATTCCAAAGTACAGCCATTCAAGGCTCAACACCACCACCAGATGCAGTCATACTATACTCATAACCAATAAGAATAAACTATAAACATACTAGTATGTATACCTGGCCCGAAGTGGTACTTTCCATCACCTACGATAGAAATGTAATGACCAAAGGAGTACTTGAGTGACTACATCCATTCCAGATCATATAAGTCACCAATTACAGCCACACCACCAGACGTTAGGGACATTCATCATAGGCTCTATTCAGTATTCACCCCCAATTAGTATAATGCTAAGCCTTAATGGTACGTAGTCTCATCATCTAAATGCAGTCATACCAGACCCAGTCTGATACAATCTGTTAACATTTAGAGCAATCATACACTCTATTAAGTACTCACAACCATTGTGTATAGCCCCAAAATGCCAGAGGGATACTCGAATGCACTGAGGTAAGTCATCCAGTGGCATATGTGTTACTAACCCTGTCAACTCCATCCATCACATGTCATATACATATTTCACCTCCACGCCGTTCACCAATTTTAGAGCCTATTTGAACCAACCATAAGCCATTACAGCCGAATACTGCCATACCATTCAACACTGGTTTTTATTGACCGGTGTCAAAGACTCGTTGCGTTGTACTCCAGAAAAAATGAGACAGCGTACCAAAAAAACAATAGAAACTCGAATAGTTTCAAATTGATTGCAGTACTCAACTTGAACAATCGAGCACAGAAAAAGAGAAATATTTTCGACTCTCAAGCAAAACATGAGCGATGCCAACAGGAATTTATTTTAACATAGTTACGTGAAACAAGTCACGGTTTTATGCCTGAAGCCGGCTCAAATGCATGGATCAGTTGAGCCAGTTTCGGGCAAAAACTATGACTTTCTGTTGAAACAAATTAAGTTACGTGTGTAGTGCTCATTCTCTGCTTGGGTGTCGAACATATCTCGTGACAGATTTACCTATGTGGGTCTTGGGGCATGATTGAGAACAAAAATGCATAGTTTCAATTTTGAAAGCAGTAATACTATGTATATGTACTTTGAAGATAAACAATTTTTCAAACATTATATTTTACCATCTGCATTTCTAAGTTCAAAAGGGAATATATATTCAACAAAATGCTTGATAGAGTTACCTACTCATGTGAAGGGGTAGGTTAACAAAACTTGCACGTAAACCTTGATACTGGCATTTATATTGAAAAATGGGGCATAGCAACATGCTTGATATTCGAGTGTGTATGGGTTGTTGTCATGAAAGCATTCTGTTGATGTATTTAGAAGATAACGGTTGTTATAAAACTTGTACCTAAACCATAGCCGTTGCATGTCTAAAAGGGGACATAATTTAAAGATTACTACTCATGTGTAGGGCTGGGGACATTATGGTGAACATATATGCTACGTTTCAAAGCGATATCTCAATGGACTTAAATATAATAGGTTAAAAACTTTAACAAATAGCCGACGCCGACACCGACACCCATGCTATAGGTCAGCTTATTATTCGACTGGAGCTTAGTTCTGTTCATCCTCTTAAACCAAGCATTATATAATTTCTGTATCATGATGTCGTCATATTAAAGACTCACCCAAGCTCATAAAACTCTGCGACAGTGTGGTTCGTTACAGATGGTGATAGCTTGGCCGACGAAAACAAACTACATTAGATTTTTGTGAATTGGGGGAACACCAACCTACTGTGACCTACACTATGTCAATACCGTTAATATTAATTCGACCAATGATGAAAATGTGTTTTTGCCTATCTAGCCCAGTGGTAAGCATATTTCATTTTAGGTTGCTTAGACCTACCTTATGTCAATATACACTCGAGGACATAAAAACGCCCCACCTTACCTAATGTATAATATTTCAGAAAGTATCTATAGTTTGGCTGAATCCTTTTCTGTGGATTTAAAATTCATCTTTCCGGCATTTAATTCCATTTAAATTGTAATTAAATATCACTCGTTTTATTTTGAGAATCCTGTAAGCGCACCCAATACAGCCAGAAGTGTGGGATTTTCAATGCCTGTTGTGCGTGACATTACTCCTACTTAGCACCTATGCGTTAGATGATGTGACCACGCTAATTCGTCAAATACAGTCGTTCATCGTGCTATATCTTTGATTTATATCATGGCTACGTGATGTTAACTGAAGGGGTGGCGCTAAATCCAATGTAAATCGAGGGGTTGGGACTTAAATTTCAATGGAATGAGTGCAATAACTACAGTGCATGATAACATTATCCTGCACTGAAAGTTATCGCACTCATACTGTAAATCATTAATTTTCGTGAGCGATTAAATTTCTCGGACTTTATGGTTCACCTTCAACCTCGAAATCAAATCCATTCGAACAATAAACTTTACCCTTGTATTTATTACCTGAAATGCAAAATCCACGAATTAAAGTTCCATCGAAATGGTCATATTAACCAAAAACTACGAACTTTCATCCCAACGAAATTCAATGATTTTGCAGTGTACCATTGTTTATACGTTAACCGTAAAATAATCCGTGATGTCCGTGCTTGAAAAGTACGTACTGGGGTCTACAACTTTTATGGTAATAGAGTGTAATCTATAGTGAAGTAAAGTTTCAAAAATGATCATATTACATTTGCACTTGAGGTTAGACACAAATAAATTTAGAAATTTGTTGAAGCATATAACAGCAATTGGATTGCAAATCTTGCTCGTTAACAATCAAAGTAAACATGACATTAAAAGTCCAAGTTTGTTGTCGGGGACTTAGTCAGTAGTACAAGGAACGAAATCTTACATAGAGATGAATATAAAATACATTCATGAGCTTGTATCATGCAAAACTTCAATGACCTTGCAAACCGAAAGAAGAAAAGGTGTAATTTTCTTGAAAAACATGCACAATCTCCAAGTTATACTCCGTGCCCTTAAAATCACAACCTGGTATTGGAAATTTAAATCGGTCAGCGAGGACAATGTACCGTTATGTGATATTTAGCCACGACCAATACCATTGAATACAATTTGACAGCCAATGATATAAGCCAGAAAGAGAAACTTAACACTCGGTTTCCTTATTTAGTCTCGGGCTCCGCCCTCGACGAAATGAGGCAACCTCGCGTTTGCGTTCTCTTTCTATAACTTAAAGCATCTGCAAGTGTCCATGCATTAAATAGTGTATCGTCATTACGCACATCCTAATCAACCTAGTTTTAACAAGTTCAATAAAATAAGGTGGTTTTGAATTGGCCGCTTTTACTAATAAAACTTAAAACATGGTGACTCCAAACCCCTGTCTCAATACATTAGCTGTCTTTTCTGGTTGTCTTTGATTATGATTATACTATCAACTTTGGTAGGGGGTAATTGTACATGCATTGTGAACTTCTAACAAGTGGCAATACGTTTGTTTGAAGAGTTCGTACGAGGGGTGTTCGAAAAGTAATGCAAATGTATGCATATCTTTGTAGTTCCGGGATTTTAAGGCGTTAAATTTGGCATGTTTAACTATGTAACTATCGTTTATAATTGGATAAAATTTGGTTGACTTCGATTCATCGATTGTGTCATAATGTAAGTTTAAAATGCACCTACTAATGTACACTAAGCTAAAAAGCGTTGGAAAAACGTATGGTAAAACTGACTGAAAATATGCCTCATATCAAAGATAGGCTTTAACTTAGATAAAGTGAAAAAATGATACGCTATGAACTTTAAATTTTAAGATTAACAGACATCTTAGGATGTCTTTTAGCAATGTTTTATTTATTCAACATGTTTAAAAGCAGACCAATAGCTGCTCAAAAACAACAACAAAAATGATCAGTCGACAACAACAACAAGCAAACAAAACGTTGATAAAAAGTTAGATATTGGTTTCAAAGCTGCAATATTGGTAGTAGGGCAGAATTAGCTTATCGCACATGCTGGATGTTATCCCACTTTCACATCATTTTGAAGAAAATTCTAGAAATTAACCACATTTGTACCACATGGGTACCATGCGCACTGTGTGGTGTCTAAAATATCATCTTATTTTAAATGCCAGCAAATATTTTATTTATACCCTTAATACGTTCAAACTATGTTTTAACGAAGCGTAACAGATGGCAAAACACCGACTCACTATCATTTACGAAGTCTGAACCAGAAATATTATTTATTTGATTCCTGAAATTCTAAGAAGCTCGTATTTGTAAATTACACGCAGTCAGTGACGAAGGTGATGCATTTGAATTTTGTCCACCGACCAAGGCCCAACTGCTCAATTGCCCAAATCAATGCGTAAATTGGTACCTAATAGGTTCTACAGAACTTTAGAAACATTTCATATAGCGTCGATTTGTTACTGAAACTGAGCATTATGTCCCTTTCACATGAAACTACCTCTTTGCTCCAGGAATCTACTTACGGATAGTTTTTGAACGAAAATCAGATAAATATGCCTGATAAACAAGTATATTCTATAAATCTAGTGCCATGCGACTATTTTTAAGTTCTTGGTCTTAGATCGCGTTCTGTATAGCGAAGGTACGTTTCCAGGAAGCCTATGCGTTCAACCGTATTTCAGTGCATGAAAGTAGTACCTATTGCAGACGCTGAAACATAATTTCAATTTGAATTTAATAATGCAATTTGTGTACATCTTGAAGCGGATGTTTTGATGAAGATCGTCAGTAAGTTTCATGGAAATCGGTTCTGTCAATAAAAAGTTAGAGTGCAATTTGCATTACTTTTCGAACACCCCTCGTACATTATTGTTATCCCGCATATTAGGATTAACGGCGAACATAGCCGGTATTGTAAACCCCACACTTTTACCATGGTGATGATGCTTGGAGGATCCTAGAATAATAAAGAAGTATCACTTTGTTGAAATCTAAATTGAACTATATTCAGGACAAGCAAATTGAGCTGATTTTGAATAAGGTGAGGCGTTTTATG
Organism: Spisula subtruncata; assembly: GCA_963678985.1. NCBI lineage: Eukaryota > Metazoa > Mollusca > Bivalvia > Venerida > Mactridae > Spisula > Spisula subtruncata. Next base: position 25,431,684 of record OY787669.1, on the reverse strand, counting down.
GCCTTGAGTGTAATTTGACAAATAATGAAAGGAATGGTGGTTTTTTTGCGCCTCCATAGCTCAGTGGTTAGTGCGTTTGGCGTCTAATCTTGCGACCCGGTTTCAAATCCGAGTGAAGACACTCATATATATATATATGACTACAATATTTCAGCAGAAAGCTGACCGGCAAATAAAAGCTATGCTCGGCATCATAATGCAAAGGGTTTCATGGTCATACTTACCAGTATCTTTAAATCTCGTACGAATTTGGATTATTCATTCTGTTAGTAAATGAGCCACATATCTTGGAACATCAATGCCATGTCTTATTGAGAAACAGTCCATTGTTCTATCTTGATTATGGTATAAAAAATCAATAATACCTGTATAGAAAATTCACTGTTTTTAAAAACTGACGATAGAGAAACACCCAGATCTACCTCAGTTTGGAGATCTAACGTGCTGGTCAGCATCTTGCATTTAGCAACTTTACTTCCCATGAGTTAACTGACAATAACCTACACTTGTCGACTGAAGGGTTTCACTTTTCAAGTCACGTACAAATTCAACTTCCAAACATCGTGCCTATGAATTAGACGGGAGTTCTACCATACAATCCAGTATGTATTTTCAATGGCATGTCTGTTGTACAACCAATGTTAAGAATATGACAGGAAGGTCTGTTGACACAACCTCTCAGGAGCGGTCCTCTGTAGAGCAACAACCTTCATACAACTTCAATATTTCCTCAAGTTGAAATTTTACTAAAAACTTTAACATCTGTACAACAGCCAATATTTGAAGATACAAATGTTGTTGTAGAGATTTAACTGTCCATAAAAAAAATGTTATGTATACAGTCCAGCTAGGGTGAAATAGATTGACGCAGCGGTTAATCCACCGTTGCCGTGTAAAACTGATTATAAAGGCATGTACAAACAAGTGCAGTATCATTCAATGCTAAACTAAACTCTCCATGTTGAGGCAATGGTTGTACTCTTTTGGATACACATAAACGGCTACGTCACTCGCTAAATATCCTAACTTGACTGTACAATATAACGACAAAACGAAACAATCGGCTACCAACCCATTTAATTGCTAGAGATGAAACATTTGACAACTTACGGGTATGGTGACAAAAAGCAAGCATGAGTAAGGTTGATGCTAGTAAGATTTGAATTTCAGAGTTTTATTAAAAATAATAAACAAAAAGTGTTTATTGATCTTGTAGACAAATGAAGTCAATATGCTTATTTTCGAGCTTCCGCTGGCGGTGGACTAGGCTGGGTACTGCGCGTATTCTGTGCAGATTGAATCATTGAGGTCACCAAATATGACAAAGAAATGGGGCAGTCTATGCAACCACAGCAACCGCGATGTGACGTCATCGGAATATCAAATACTGGTAGAACGCGTCTTGGTTCCATTGGTGTAGAAGAGCAACAGTCGGCCCCACATGGACATGGTTCTTCCATAATGGGTGTTGGCATATTCATACCGTGCATTCTTCTCAGTGATAGGGCCATGTTTAACATGTTCGTCAACGTCTGCTGTAGCGCTGATGTAGGAGCTGGCATTGTAGGTGTTTGTGGCCTCTGACCTTGTGTACCTGTTTGCTGAGGTGCTCGTGACGTCATTCTTGACTGTGGCGTCATTCCTGATTGCGGTGTCATCTGTGGCTGAGGCGTCATTTGTGACATCATCATACCCGGGGCAATCGTGCGCATCATTATTTGCATAGGTGACATCATTCCTTGCATGCCACCCATTCCGTTTGTCATGGACCTAGTTTGGCCCTGCATTTGACCACGCATTACGTTCATGCCGCCTCTCATGGGGCCTCGTGTTCCCTGCATACCGCCTTGCATTTGACCAGCTGGAATCTGCATAATATTCATACCACCTTGCATTGTTCCTGGTTGACCTTGCATACCGCTGCCCATTGCCCCTGTATGACCTTGTGCAGCACCCATTGACCCGGCTTGTCCCTGTGCTCTACCTGAATTAGGATTGACGAACTCGAATTCTAAAAATGAACAATAATCGTACCAACAATACCATGCCATGGTACAAAGGAATAATATAGTTGATAAGCTCTGACTAGTTTAACAAAATTTCCTGAACGAGTTTAATAAATATACAAACTGACAACGAGTGATATATATTCTTTATATCAAATGACACAAAGATCTATTGAAAAAAAACGGTCTCATTTAATGACGTCATTTAAAAGTTATACTATACATGTGTAGAATGAGCATACATGCACTCGATATACTAACCCGGATACCAGGAAAGTCATGTGATATAATAGGTAACGTTACTTTATGGCAAAACTGGAACAAAATATGAATGTGGGATCCATATCGCCCCAACATTCTTAATACTAGTATTTTGGTATTTAAAATTTCAATTTAACGAATTCAGGAAAGCAAGCCATTTCATATATCATTCCATTTGGGGCATCAACAGATCAATGCTATATCTCACTAAATGTGTGTATGAATGAGCATTGTGACCAAGTTTACTGTTAGATCTTTCATAGGTGGCATATGTTGCCTTTTGAGGTATACGTAACAAACTTTAAACATTACCTATATCAACCAATGCTCCTGGTGGTATTTGTACATTGTGTATCTGTGACGTCACGGCTGTCATGAGCAACATCATCACCACCGGTATGAGTAAAGGCTGCATCTATTCATAAGTAAAAACGATATACATAAATCATGAAAAGATTTGCGTTACGCTCGTACAGACATACGGGCGGGCGGACGGACGGACGGACGGACGGACGGACGGGTAGCACCATTGCTATATATATAACGTTGGCTTAGTATAAGAAGGTCGTACTAACTACTACTAACGACCTTATAAGACTGATACATTTTTACAATCAACATCACAAGGGGTGCTTCTTATGAGCCTATTTTCATGAAAATCGAAACTTGCCATGTTGACCAAACTGAAGTTGAAACAGCTTGTTTTACCATAAATAAAAGTAATTTGCGAACACTTTTTCTGGTTTCCTCAAAATATCGATTTGGTGCTTACGACCTGCTCTTTCTAAGCCAGCGATACGTTCCAATTTATAAATAAGTCTTGTAGCCTGAATAGAAACATAGATCAGGACCACTGGCACTCGATCGGCAGAGAAACCTTTTTCGTTGAGCCCGCTTGCGGTGGGACGCCACTTTTGGTGAACATGTAGGCGCGCGTACGTCCGATTTTGTCCGGACCATAACTTGGTCCTACTTTGGCCAATCTTTCTTATTATTAGGTTCCTGTCTGAAAGGTCAAGGTCACAGTTGGAGATCAAATGTCAAATTGAAGCTTTTCCGGACCATACCTTTGTCATGCATAGACAAATCTTTCTTATATTTGGCACAAATGTTCACGTCCATGAGGTGGAGTGTCTTTTAAAATATGTTCCAATTGCCAACATTGAAATTCGTTATTCGTCAACTCACCCGTTTAAAATTGTCCAGAAGATTGCCCCTGTCAACATCAACAATTAAGTGTCGGTATTTGTTCCATTTATATTTATAATTATTGCAATTTAGTACAAGTGCAAGAACTAATTGATAAAAGTCGTTAATTTTCGAAATGCACCGAAAAAAATGTACATAAACCAATAGAGCCTGAAAAGCGTGTTCATTCTTCTGAAGAAAATTCCTATCCGAAATTACCCATCCGAGTATATTTTTGTGTGGTTAGTTAACAACCTTAACTTACTGCTTTGAACTTCCTCCTTTACACGAAAGCATGGCGTTTTACAACAACTAGTACATGTGTTAATTATTGTACTATTACTTGCAGTAAAATTGATCTAGAGAGTTTCTTGAAGTTCTAAAGATTCGAAACTAAAATGCAAATTCGATATTATATAACTACAAATACTTCTATCAAATTGTCATTAATATAGATAAAATCATATTATAATTGTACATATACATGTTGTACATGTACAACGTAAGGTAGATACGACATTAATTATTAGTCCTTTAAAATTAGACACAATAATATAATTTGCCAAATTTTACATTAGTAAATATGTTAAGAAATTATAGTAACAAAACCTACTTGCCTTGATGTAAGCGAAGCCAAACTGCAAATTAAAATACAAAACTTCCGACTAAAAAGTGGAAAAAATCCTCAAAATAAGGTATTTTATTGAACACTAATTACAGCAACCAAGATTGCTTGCAGACTGGTCCAAACTGAACACGTGTTTTCCACTTCCGGTATGTGTTCCTCATGTCGTCTGCTCGAGGCGCGTGGTGTTACAGTAGGAGTAACAACGTGTTTAACAACATAAAACAACACTCAAGAATTTTTTCGTCGTCACGATTATCTGCATTGAGTAATAACTCGCACCAATTACACACAAATTACGCAATGTGTTTATAACTTTATACCAATGCGGGATTATATACTAGCAGCGCCTTGGTTGGAACCTCTGACAACAAGTTTTATTGGCGCGTACGCTTTGTTCAAAGGCACCTAAAACTAAAAAATAACAACATAGTTGTAGCATTTGTACTGATTTAATAGGTTCAATGTTGTATACCAACATAATGTTGCTTGTTCTGTACCATGTCATTCGCATTTTATTTTCTATCATAAAAGTGTGTCACATGGCCATTTTATAGGGCCTGCCGGTTAAAGACATGATTCAATATTTCATCACATTGAATCTTATAGTCATTTTATTATTGCATGCATTTTATTCAGAGCATGAATCAACACTAACACTAACATAGTAGGGGCCTATATAAGCGAACTGTATTTCAACCAGCTCTTGTGAACCTAATTACAAGACATACTGGTACTACGTGTCCAAAAAGAAAGTATACAATTTCAGTGCATTTAAATAAAATTTTAACGTTCTGCTATCGCAAAGAAATGTTACACATGGTTAGTCAAAAGATTAAGTTTTTCTGGCATCAGTATGACAAATGTAAGTTTGATAGTTATGTTTTTTAAATGTCAATTTTCTAAAATTACCGTATTCTGTCCGTGACGTCATTTTGACGTTATTTATGCCGTTTTCACAATTTCTGTGTTTCTGGTGTTTCCCGTCTTGCACTCATTCTTTGAGTGTGCATTGCATTTCACATCTGTCTAAACTGAAGTTCATTTCTAAACTCCGTTGCAAATATTTTGTTTTGAATGTTGTATGGTTCATGCAAGTGTTGGCGTGAATGACACAAAACATTTGGTTTTTAGGAAATATAAAATTTAATACGACGTGGAAAGGCACGTCCACAGCCCGGGTTTAATCCATGTGGCTTCTTTCTTTCGCTTATATACAATAAAATGCGAATTTACACAACTTTACTCTTGATAAATATCAAAATGCAATTTAGAAAACCAGTTTGTAGAAATATGTGTAAATGTAATCGTCACTTTTAAAGAATGAGTGCAAGACGGGAAACATGAGACAGACAGAAAATGTGAAAACATCGTAAATTACGTCAAAATGACGTCACGGTCAAAATAAGGTATTTTTGGGGAACTTGACATTTTTTTATTATTCTAGTTACAATTTCCAAACTGGAACCAGAAAAATCTTACATCTTTTATCTAACCATGTGCGCAATTTATTTGCGATAACAGAACATTAAATTTTAGAATTGATAAAAAATACACCGAAACTGTTCTCATACTTACTTTTTGGACACCCTGTACGATGTTTCTCATACGAAATACTCGAACAAAGGTATACATTATGTACGCATAGCATGTTTATGCTATATCCTTATGCCGCTGTCTTAGAATGAGAAGGTCGTAAGTACTACGTACGGCCGTATAAGAATAATACATACATGTATTTGAAATCTGCATCATAGGTCGCTTCTTGTACATAATGAGCCTTATTCATGCAGTCTTATGGTGACACATTTGCGGTTTTGTGATTGCTTTCCCGAAAAAATCACAGTACTCTTCCCTCGTGATCTTGCGGAGCTTGGAGGTCATGAGACATAGGTATAGCCAAACGTAAAAGCTCGGCCATTTCCGTCTGTCTCCGGTATTTTCCATTGGATAAAAAACGAGGTGGTCAGAATGAGGTATAACTTGGCTAATTTGACCTGATCCTGACCTTTATGCAAGAATATATCACGCGGTTCTTATTATATATCAATTTCCGCAAGCCAATCGCGCGATATCGGTATTTCAAATTTGTGTTTGTATAACATCTCGAGCGTCTGCGTGATACTCCCCGATTATGAAAACATACAATCGGTGTTGAAAATGTATGCAATATATCGACTGTTAAATTATGCTTTTAAAAATGTCAGGCTCGTGTCAAATTGGCCAAGCTATATCGAAAATAATCGAGGGATTACTCCACCACTATGTACACTGGTACGGAGCGATGTCAAAGCGTAACGCAAGTCCAGACGACAGCCTGCTATAGACTCCTCGCGAAAATACCGTAGAAACTTTGCACATCAGGCAGCACGCTTTTGAGTGTGTTTTCTTTACAACGATTTACCCCTCTAATAACGTTTTACTTGATGCGATCGTTCAACACATCGACATATAAGTATTTGTTCTAAATGATTACGCTAAAAAATATAATTAAACGCGTGTAGTAAGTTTATATTTATACCTGAAGTAGTCATGTTTTGCGAAAAATTAAAGAAAATACTAATTATGTTTAATATATCGCAATATGAATAGTACAAATGAGTTATTATAACCAGATAATGTTCTATAAGAACAATCTTGGCTATGATACGTGTATTGATAAACGTACATGTCTCACAGGCCGTAAAATGTGAAGCTGTTGATTTTTTGGGAAAGTCTTGCACTCTAAACGACTTTTAATCTCAGTTCAACTACTTCATTTCTAAAGAAAAAATTCACATTTATGCCAAATATTTCCATCGCTTCTAATGGAGTTCAGAAGCTTCTCTCCAATTTGAAACCTGAAAAGGCAGCTGGCCCTGACAATATTAAACCTCTTGTTCTGAAGACCCTTAGTCAGCAGATTGCACCAATCATAACCCTGATTTTTCAGAAATCCCTGGATACAGGTATTCTTCCAAAAATATGGACGTCTGCAAATGTGGTCCCACTTTTCAAAAAGGGAGACAAGGAAGACCCAGCAAATTATAGGCCCATATCCTTAACATGTATTTTGTGTAAAGTTCTAGAACATATTGTAGCTTCCAACCTTACAGCCCACTTTAATAGAAATAACATCCTCTATGATCTACAGCATGGTTTTAGGGCATTTCGATCCTGTGAGACACAGCTTCTGCAACTTGTTGATAACATAGCTAATAATATGACCAATAGTCAACAGACAGATATGATTTTATTAGATTTTAGTAAAGCCTTTGATAAAGTTAGCCATCTTAAACTTCTATACAAATTACAAGAACATGGTGTAAATAATACAGTAATCTTATGGATTAAGTCATTTTTAATTGGTAGAACACAAACAGTAGTTCTGGAAGGTGATGCATCCTCAGAGGTCCCTGTTACGTCTGGGGTGCCCCAAGGATCGGTACTCGGCCCATTACTGTTTCTTTTATACATAAATGATTTACCAGACCACATAACTTCACAAGTCCGCTTATTTGCTGATGACACTGCCGTATATTTAGCTGTCAATAACACTCAAGACTGCCAAACTCTTCAAAATGATCTAAATAAACTGATGAAATGGGAAGAAATATGGGAAATGGAGTTCAATCCTAGTAAATGTGTTGTCCTAAATATTACAAAAAAGAGAAATCCCATTACCTATAACTATGTATTGCATGGCCATATTTTAGAATCAGTTGACAGCGCCAAATACCTTGGAGTAAATATATCAAATGACCTCTCATGGAATAAACACATAAATCAAATAACAAATAATGCTGCTAAAACTCTTGGATTCCTTCGCAGAAATATAATTACAAAAAATCAAAAAATTAAAGAAGTAGCATATAAAACACTGGTAAGACCCCAGGTGGAATATGCATCATCTGTGTGGAGCCCCCATACCCAAACATATATTAATAAAATAGAAAAAGTGCAACGTAGAGCCGTAAGGTGGGTAAAAAACAACTACTCCCCGTATGAAAGTGTCACAAAAATGCAGAATGAACTTGGATGGCAGGCCCTACGTGACAGAAGAGACCTCACCAGACTGACTATGTTCTATAAAATTGTGTATGGCTTAGTGGCAGTGCCAGTTCCAACATATCTTGTAGCACCTATGAGAATGACACGCCACATGCACCCCCTTTCATACAGGCAAATACACACAACAGCTAGCTATTTTAAATACTCCTTCTTCCCATATACCGTTGTGCTTTGGAATAGTTTACCTAGCAACATAGTCCTCCAGCCAGACCTAGAGGGGTTTAAGACTCATCTTAGCCCCTCTCTCATTTCAAATCGCCCCTGAGTAGCCAAAACAGTGTTTTTATCAGCTTTTAAACTATAAATATTTCACCTTTTATCTAACACTATCACACTTTCTTCTTCTCACTTTCTCACTTTGAAGTCTTCTTTCATCACTTTTTATTCCTTTTATCTTGCACTGACGCGCACCTGCTAGTTTACCCGAAAGGGGCTTAAGCAGTATACAAAGATAGATAGAAATATTTTGTCATGGTCTCTAAACGAAAGTGATATAGATAATAGACGACATTCTCAAGAAGGAAATCTCTTACGAATATGGAGATTCGGTTGATGTTAGTGGCATGAATGTCGGCTCATTTATGGATGTAACGACGACAGACCTTTCTGAACCACAAATGTTCAGTACGCCTGTAAAGAAAGTTCTCCTGCAAGTATTTTCATTCTTTGTCCCATCAGCATTTGTTCTATGCCATTAAGACTACCTATATATCATCCTGGTAACAGACACAATTTGCCTGGGATCAGACCCGTATTTTACTGCTCAAGATGCGTATACTCCAACCATTCTGTCGACGACTTTTAATAACAGGTGTTGTAGAACTACTTTTTACGTTCTATCTTAACACACAATGTTAATGATAACCAAAGATAAGTAATAAGTAATACCAATGAGGGAACTATCCCGTTAACTGATGTATATATCTTATACCCAGTCAAACCTATATAAACATCGCTTACATGTTCGTTAGTTCAAAATGTATAGGCGTTTATACAAAACTTGATGAATTATTGTGATATATAGGTAGTCTTAATGTCATAGAACAATACTGATGGGACATAGCCCCGCTAAAATCCGACCAATCACCGAGCGCCCTTCTGAAATTAGGGGCGCCCTTCTGTGCCCCTCATCAAAGAAATTAAACTGTTTTGACCCCTGATTACGTAATCAAGGTCTCAATAAAGATCGGAGGTGTCATAAATCTTAACTAACAATCTAACTGGGTGATTAACACCTATCGTATGCACACAGCGCTGACAGCGGTCATAAATCAATAATTGCCCAAAGCTACAAACCTAGAAGGTAAACAGACCTTTAATCCAATTAAATCCAAGCTAATTATGCAACACGTGTTAAAAACATCTTAATTGTACCAATTAGCATCGTTGTTTTAGTAACAAAATCTCGACACGGCCGTAGAATACCATTGCCTATCGCAAATCAGATTTTTCTTAATTCACCGATAAAACGATCGTCAATAGACTTTTTTGGCTTAAATCAGTAGAATTTCTTGTTTAAAATGGATAAAACTCACAAGAAATATGTTACAAGTCGTAATTTAATGAAATTTAGGGAAATAAACATTGGCGGGCACCTGTCATTCTTTGCCGACGAAAAATCGTCTTTAAAAAGCAATTGATCAACTCTTGAATGATTTATCTTACTTAATTATATCAATTAACACCAAAATTTAGCTTCACTGTGATTAATATATGATAATATGGCATATATTAATTGCTAGAATTAAAATCACCATCCCCCACCCACCATGGTTGTATAGGCAGGGGAGGAGTGTTGATTTTTTTTTTACAATATTGAATCAACTTTATTATGAGAGTCTCAATCATATTTTTGCTACTTTCATAACATTTATATTAGCAATGATTAAGATCCTCACTTGGAGGCAAATTTCACTGAACCTTATTAATAAGTTTCAGGTGGATGCACATGGAGACTGACTTGCAGCAGGCTTCACTTATAAGTTTACTAAGTTGCCGTAAATGGTCCGAGAATGATGCCTTGGGGCTCGGTGAGGGTGTCAATGGTGGCTTGACATAATGTCCCATCCAATAAATAAAGGGGGGAGAAGTGTAGTGACTGACTCCCAGCCCAGAAACCAGCTAGTTAAGTTGGCTGATCTTCAGTAGTAGGGACAAATAACACTGAAGTCCTGTTTTTTGGGCTCAATGTTGGGTGCATTTGTACTCCTTGAGTCCTTGTTGTACATACTTAAAATATGGAGGTAAAACTCCAAAATTTAATAGATAGATCTATTAGATTTCTAGTAGACTACAGTAAGTCATGGAACTGAAAACAGTTATCAAGGGAAAAGTGAAATGCCTATCATGCTGAGACATTTGTTGTAAGTCTACCCATCATCTGACATGCTGAAAACTTGTTCTTGTTATATCTTTTTCTGAATAGTCAATTTCAAGTTAGCATTGATCATGTGGCACCAGTATATTGTGGCCTGAATGGACAGGCGTTTTTAATTTTCAAGGATATTCCATTAATTTATATATGGTATGCCACTGGCACAGTATACAAAGCCTAAATCGATTAAACTGAAATGCTTGCACATGCAAAAATGAACCTGTGTGGGAGGAAACACGCGCGCACACAAAAACGCCCCTGTAAGAAGCGAACGCGCGCAAAAAGTGCCCTTTTCAATAGGAGCTCCCCTCTATTTTTGAATCCTAGCTGTAGCACTGCCTTGATTCGATAAGTACTAGAAGAACTATCCGAGTTAACCTTCACATGTACACGAAGTGTTGTCAATGTCATTGAATACCTTGTTGTGAACTGAGTTCGAACTGTTGTTTACTTTACACATCTTTTTTATTGGACTTGTGCCACATTGTTGTATAGAAATGTTAAGTTTTCCTGTCTCCTGAGTAATGTACACTGATTTCGGATCACAGTTTAACTCACTTCCTGTAATTTTAAAACAACATATTTTGTATTTTAGTTTGTCCTCTGATTTGAAGAAATGAAGATAAGAAATCTTCTCATCGTCGTGACTTCGCATGCAGTGCCTTATTGCTGAATTTTCACTCTCACTGCACACTTCACACAAAAGCTGCATTTGAACTTGTGTTCCAAAAAAGTAAAATCATAACTAGTATTAATGATAATAAGAGGTGATGATTTCACTACAATATTCCACTCGGCTAAACAAAACATTTGTAAGGTATATTTTGTAACAGAGATGAGTGGCCATTTCAAACGAGATAGCACATAACCAGTCAACGTATGAAGCAGGCGCAGCTAAATTGAGCAGGGATACATGCCATTATATTAGAAAAAATGTGTTTAAAAAGATGCGTACGGCACATTCCATTGAACATTTTATGTATTTCTATGAGTAACCATCAAATGATCATTCAATTGAGAGCGCCAATCTCCATACTAAGGCAATTTCAAATGGTAGGACCAGTGGCCGAAAAAAACAACACAAAATAAGTATATGACCCATTGGGTCTTATTAACTAAAAGAAGCCACATATTTGTATCCAAGTGTGAATGTGATAAAGAGATGCATGTAATATTAATAATGTTTTAATAGTCAAATAACGCCAAGCCATTATAATTGTTGATAATATGTAGTTGCTGCAGATTGATATTTTGATTTGTGTGTGTATGTAACATGTCCGTTAGTACTTTGAAGAAATAGTGCATTCATACTCAAGTTAAAATCACCCGATAACACATACAAGACTTCCTTACCATTTTCTGTTTCTCTCCATCTCGTCATAACAACGTGTATGCCAGAAATAATGCAAACTCTGTACTCCGAAAGAAATGTATTTTATAAAGGTTCCGTTTAGAGATCACGACACCGTACTTGGACTTCGTATGCAGACCATGACACCGTCTGATCGAAACTATGACATGTATGAATTTTATTGTTTGGAAATAATTTGTTATAAGGTGATTATTTTGCATGGTATTACAAGCATGTCAGTTATAGGTATTGTATTTACTATTCAAATGGTATATTTCATATATTAAGATAACATATAAGCCTTTATTTAAAGATATTATGTTTCCGCTGATTACACCATACTTATAACGAAACAAAATCAAAGTGTTAAGCATTTAGAATGCTTAATGGGTACATTGATACATAGGATAATCATTCACTGTTGAACATTATCTTTGTTTCCATAAAAACATAAGAAATAAGTGAAAATACCCTTTAAACCTGTTTTACCCGCCCCAAGGTACTAAGAAGTATTGGCTATTGTCTGAAAGAGTCTATAACAGGCTGTCGTCTGGACTTGTGTTACGCTTTGACATCGCTCCGTACCAGTGATGTATAAAGGAGAAATTGCAATGTTGAATTATATAGTACGACATGCTTTCAAAAGCAATACATTCAAAAAGTTGAATCTAACAGTAATCCAATAATTCATACAGTGATTTTGTTTATACGTTGTGTCTATTCACAGGCTCTTACAATTAAATGAATGTGAATATCTAGGGCAAATTACCCCCATACTCTCACAAATGTTTTAATTATCACTTCTGCTAGTGTGTGGTGGGTTATTTGTCTACATATTTATTGATTTAATTCCAATGGCCTGTGGTCCATGGTCCCTCGAGAATGTATTGCCGATGGAGATTAGATGCTTCGCCGAGCGGTGCATGACGCCCGGAACGTGTTATTTATGTGTATTTTACATACTAAGGGATTGCATAACTCGATAAATACTTACAAATTGGTAACACATAGCCAGTGTGTGATGCTGAGATTTGTTCCAATCTAGACAATATGATTAATATACTTCATAGACAAGCAAAGGGACATAACACATTTTCGATATGAACATAACAGGTGAAATTATTATCTCGCTTAGTTCACTTGATGTGATACATCCTTAAACAATGGAACTAGAATACATGGAAACTATCACAATGTCACTAGCATCTCTGTCAATACTGTCAACTAGAGTGTTTCATTTTTTGGAAATTTTTCTCCAATCAAAACCGTTTTTGTCCAACTGCACATGTAACCCTGCTCAAACAAAGCATGCATACAAACTTGAAGAAATATGAAATAATCCAATATTCGGGTCCAAGACCCTCTTCGGTCAAAAGTTCAAATAGGAAGGGCAAGATGTAAATATTGACCAATTAAGCTGAAACTTGATATGTATATCTAGTATTTGAGCAGGGTCACAGTTGGACAAAAAAATGATCGGAGAAAATTTTCAAAAATGAAACACCCTAATTGTTTGAGAAAATTCAGCTTATGTGTAAAATTGCCACTACTTCCATTATATAACTGAGTCAAAACAAGTGCAGATAACTCCATAAAAATAGGTCACATGGTTATCAGCCTTGTCAGTATGGACTCCTCTTGTGATGGTGAATAACTATGTTGAGTTTCAAGTGAAATAGAAAGTAGTATCAACTACAGTTTTACAGAGTACGAAATTACGAACGTACTCAGTTGCGTGCGTTACGTCATACCTTTGATATAGTCTTTTAGAAAATTAATCTGACAAAAAACGCACACGTAGACGCTGACGATCACGTCACGACAATAGCTGAACTCTTTTTCTTCGAAAAGTTGAGCTAAAATGAAGCTCACAAAGACAACCTACTAACAACACTCTTCTGGGGAAGGGCAGTAATTATGGCTTTTGATTTTTAAACCCCGATTAAATCCCTGCCGCCGCCAGGCCATGCAGATGGAAAAAATCTCAATTAATTGCCCCACCCTAACCAGTGAAATATAACCCCGGCTATATGTGCGGAACAAAATCCCCACACTTGTCCGACAGTGTTTCGGGGACGTCGGAAACCCCAAAAGGTAAAGACCGGGACTATTCCCATTATCTCCTGCCTTTCCCCGGGGTAAGAGTTGAGTTTCAAATGACCGGTGCCTTGTATTATTATCAAAATGAACTCCCAAGTTTAGTTGCATAATTTTCAATGAGAGAAAGGTCCATTGCTGATGATACCATGTACATTTTGTATGTCTAAACCAGTTATTCTCTAGAAATTGGCTGGGTAATATTGAAAAGCGTTTCAGAAATGACAAAGTGACCCGGCCTAGACCACTGAGTCTCGACCCGTAGGAAAGAGCATTACTCGACCACTGCATGACCCTTTGTGAGGTGACACCCCTCCCCATGAATCCCGAGTTTTAACTAAGCATGTTACATGGCATTGCAAATACAAGTATCTAATTAACAACTTGAAGACCAGTAGCGAGTGATTGATTTTATGCTAACTGTAGGATCCGGGGAAATATTTCCAACAATATCTCATTTATCCAGTCGTCAATAATGGTGAGATTTGGTGAGACAATACATGTGTATGATCGAATTAGTTATTCGCTTTATTGATCAAGAGACTGGTGTAAATGTTCAACACCAATACTCGCATCCCATTCAACCAACACAGATAAATTATCGACAATTCCAGTCGTCCAATACTGTCATACGACGCATCCATACCAGTGCTGAGTCTATGTGTGCGTTGCGTTTTAGCAATACATGAATACGCGTGTTACCAACTGACGTATACATGTAATCAACGATAGACTAATGATTGATTTATGCGGAACATTGTTATACCGACAGATAACAATTACTGCGATATCACTGGCTTAAAATGAGAAGGTCGTAGGTACTGACTGATACATATTTGCAATCAGCATCACAAGACGCTTCTTATGAGCCTACTTTCATGAAAATCGCAAAATTGTTATGTTGATCAAACTGAAGTTGAAACTTCTTGTTTTACCATAAGTAAAGAGTAATTTTCGGACAGTTTTTCTTCGTTTTCTCAAAATATCGATTTTGTACTTACGACCTTTTCATTCTAAGACAGCGATTTATACCGCCCGGTCAACAGTTACCGCGATATATTAATTGTTGACTGGCCCGACCCTGGTGTAAACATCAGATACCGGACTGATGGAAAGCTCTTCAACAGTAAGACGTACGTTTGAAAGCGATCACCAAGTAGTCTAAAGATCAAACGGTATCTGCTGTTTGTTGATAAATGCGCCCTCGTCGCATGAGCGCCAACTAAGAGGCTGTTTAACCAACTCCTGTGAAGCACTTGGCTAGTCTAACTGAAGATCGCTCTGACGGGCGGAGTAGCATCTCTGAAGGTGCCAGACTATCGGAGGCAGAACGTGTTGGGAATTACAAGAGGAAATGTGCGTTACGCAAGATGAGGACAGAAATTAAGCACTTCAAGAACAAAATAATCCATCGAACCAAGTGTCCAATTTGTGAGGGGTACTATACATGTACCAAGTAGATGAACCATGGTCATTTTCGGTGGACGAACGTCATTGTTGATAACAATTTAAACATAAATGGTTCACGTCTGAGGAGTATCAGTTTAGTGTTATTATAATAATTAATGATATGCCTATCGGCCCATTCTGTAACGTGTGTCAAAATTCATATTTTACTTAATTGATTGCAATATTTACAGTACGTATCCCAGTTCAATAAAACCCCAGTATTCTTGGCTGAAGTTGGTGATCTAATTCATGTGCTAACTTGGTGTCTATGTGAGTGCACATGTGCTCACTGGATGCTCGACTGTCATGCAGGCCCGGGCCCAGAAAAATTCGCATAGGTGGGCACACGTAGTTTTTACAAGGGCTAGAAGGTGGATCATGCATCCATGCGGGAGGGATAATCACCTCCAGGCGACGATTTTTTCACTTCTTAAATTAAAATCATGCAATTTCCTGCATTTAAAATCAGAGGTAAAGGTAAAAATGAACTGCTGCATAATATATAATTATATGAATAACACGAATAACACATTTAAAAAAAACTTCCAAACAAGATTTAGATCTACCAATAAACTGAAAGCCTCGAAATTATTACATAAACCATGGGTATATATCAAAGACAGAAGTGTTCACAGGTTCATGACCAGTTCATTTTTTTAATTTGATCAAAATCTTGCAGATTTTTGCACCCTTGCGTTTTAGAAAATACTATAGATTTATTTGAACTTACGAAAGTAGATAATTTAATAACTTAGTGTGCCCCTTGTGACTATTTCTTTAAATTTTGAATTAAAGTCCTTTTCCGGCTTTTTTTGCGTTGTACATTATGCGTATAAGCATGTTTTTATAACAAATAAACATATCAATTTTCTTTCTTGTCAAAATTTTAATATAACATTATAAGTTCAAACGTAGTGACAATGGTCATGGGGACATGTATACACCTTAATCATGATCATTCAGACGCTGTAAAATATGCATGAAGCGTCTAAATGATTAGATCAAGTGTTAACTGGGCCTGGGGTTACACAACAGGGGGGGCACATTTTATTGCCCTCGCTTACGCAATATGTAATATACAGGGTTGTTGTCACAAAATATCGATCCATAGCTATTTCGGTTGGTAATATTTTAAGGATTTTAACAATTTTAAAGAGGTGTAAAAAAATCACTCCGATGGCAATTAACAAGGGGAGGGAGCACGGTGAAAACGGGGATTTTTACCACCTATAGGTTCTAACCACAGGTTACTGTTCCAATGTTACGAACAAAAAAAGTAAAAAAGAATCCATGTTTAAAATTTACAAAAAAAATTTTTTTCTTTTGAAATAGACTTTATCAATGATACGGTTACATGTATTTCTTACTGGATATTCTAACACATGTGCTAACTTGATGGTCAAAACCACATGTGTGGTTCCCAAGTTGTGCGCATATCTAGATACAAAGTGCATTTCCCACTCCCCATTTTTAGGTAATAGATATCGCACATGTATTTGGAGGTGCTTTAGTTTATAATGAACCCCATGTTATACTTTCTCGATACGCCCCTGCTTTCAAAAAATATGTTCACAAGATTGGGCGAAGATTGTAATCAATTGAATTGCTTTCTACAATCGTACGGCGTAAAAGTTGAAAAATAAAAATATATTTAACATGTAACGTTATGATATTCTATTAGTTCTGCATTAATTTGTCAAAGTGTAGTGAAGAGATATGCAGAAGCGATATTTAATTAAATTCCTTTGAACAATGTCGTGACTTCCTGTATGATTAATGACCAAGGGAGACAATCGTTATTTATGGCAGTCCTTTATAACCTCCCGTTGCTCATTGACGCCATTTTTGTTTTGTTGAAAATAAACCAAAATATTGGTCGAAATTCTGATAGATACAAGACATATGCACCCAAAATGATGATATTTTATTGTTAAATATTACTATGGGCGTCCGATGATACCAAAATTATATCCAACTAGCACATACACGGCTTCATTCACGTTGTGTGTAAACGAGGTCAATGTCTCGCCTTGGAAAATTTCGTCTCGCCTGGCTTTTTTGCATATGACAGAAAAAGTGGTACTGTGCTTTTCTTACATCATTATAAACATTTATGTCAAAAGATATTAATGTATTGTTGGTTAAGTCCGTTGTTTGAAGACATATTTTGTGACAAAGCGGCTAGATTTTCAGAAATTCTAACGAAATATGTTTACACACGTAGTGTCATTAGTTTTCGCGACACATTGCACTACGTTGTATGTGAACGAAATTCGTCGACCAAGTGCTTTGTGAGCGGTTTTGATTGGTTTTATATCTACATTTCATAAGACTAAGAACTTATATACATTTATGCAAAATTGTAATGTCATATTTTGAGAAATAATGTCAATTTATGTGACTAATTGATGACCACTCCTGTGTTATTTTGTGTTTGGTAAACAAATGCAAATCAAATCCATATTAATGATTTTCAGATGTAAGCAGCACTTGGATTTGTATCCGACAAACTTTGTCAATATGTGTATGTGCATATTTCACTTGGATTTTCTATTTATCACTGTGATAATGCATGTTTGTCTTGTAAGTTGTCAGAAGACTTTTACTGTACTAGTGATAGATAATTATAAATTCAGTTCAGACAATGAGAAATAGTTTGTCCAATGTGGGCGTGATGCCCTCTAGTTGATCCCCGTATGGTATTCTAGTTTGCCACTGTTCTAATAAAACTAATTGAGTTGTCATAATTGGGTGCACTGCATGTTCTCTCTCTCATTTCCAGCGTAAGGCTTTGTCCAGTGTTGGGCGGTATTTACCGCCCCGGTATTTACCGGGCAGGAAATACCGGGAAATACCGTCCTGTCCAATACTCCCAAAGTGTCCAATACCGGGAAATACCGGGAAATACTGGTCAATTGAATGGTCAAGTGGGATTTTTTTGTGTACTGGTTATTTTAAATGCATTATGAAGCAACTGAACTCTCAGGTTTTCATTTGTTGTTTTTTATTCAGTTCTATATCACTCAATAGATCCTTAATTTATTTGAGAGTATGATCTACAAGTGGTCAAATGAACTGGTCAATTCATTTTCAAAGTGGTCAATTGGACTGGTCGATTCAATTTCAATGTGGGAAATACTGGTCAATTGAATGGTCAAGTTGGATTTTTTTGTGTACTGGTTATTTTATTAAATGCATTATGAAGCAATTGAGCTCTCAGGTTTTCACATGTTGTTCTATATTCAGTTCAATAACATTGAATAGATCCTCAATTTATTTGAGAGTATGATCTACAAGTGGTCAAATGAACTGGTGGTCGATTGGATTGGTCGATTCAATTTCAATGTGAAAAAAAAATCTAAAACACAATAATTCTTTAATAACTAAATTTGATTTAAACATATAGATCAAATACACTTGTTACAAATCTAATTAAAATATTTAGTAATAATTAATATATTAATTTCAATTTAAAATGAAAGTTATAATGTTATAGTTATACTAGAAAGTGCATGAGAGAGACTGTTATAAATAATTAATATTGATAATCATTTAGGCTTGTATAAATTGGCTTAAACTAATTTAGCACATTGTTAAATCAGGTCAACTAAGTGTGAAGTGTGAAACTGACAACTAACAGATTATGCAATATTGTGTCATATTCTTGCAGTTAACAAAGGATTAGTCTGGGAGAGTGTTTACATAACTGGACATAACCCTAGTACCCTACAATACAAAATAAAGATGTTCTATGGGCAATTTTCTACACAAAGTGCATGAGTTTCAAGCGTCCCATTGAAGAGAACTTGCATGAAAAAATAGAATTTAAAACAAATAATTTAAGTTGATAACCTTTATACTAGTAGAGCTAGGTATATAGATAAAGATCCATGTATGGAAGCATAATTTCACATGACCAATTCAATCGACCACTTGTATTGTCCAATTGACCAGTATTTCCCAGTATTTCCCGGTATTTCCCAGTATTTCCCGGTATTTCCCAGTATTTCCCGCCGTCCTGTCCGTTACTCAATCGACCGTCCGTTATGCCAACACTGGCTTTGTCACCATCACTATACTCATAGGCCTTTTGAGAATGCTGCCTCTATCGAGGGGAATATGTTTACTTACTAAACACTAATGTGGGGATAGAACCAACTTTTGTTACCAAGTGAACGCATCCACAGTCTACTTGACTCAAGTTCAAACTTGAATTAACAATCGGCTGTATCATACCCTATAAATACTTTGTAAATTCCTTTGTGAAATAGTGTAGCTGCGGCCAGTGGTTTGTCCGGGTATATTTATTACAGTTTCTTCCATTGGCAATTGGCCTATCTCTCATATTATTAGGCTATTAGCAATGTCGCTGAATGTCGGAGAATTTCCAAGAGAAAAATCTATCCAAGTACTCACAACTTAAATGCATGTCACTTGCAACCACGGCTCCCCACCACTGGGTATGGGCAGTGGATAGCCGGGGAAATAGCAGAGTTGTTACCTTACTGCTTTTCACGCACTGCCGGGAAATGTGGGGTTATTGTCTGCAACCAAAACCATGGAGACAATATTTAGTTTTCAGGGGGCCAGGGAAATACCAGAGTTTACCATCAGTTTTCCTCCACAGGGCACAGGGCAGGGCTTTAAACAGCCCAAAAGTAAAAATTGCCGCCCGCACCTGGGGATGGTGGCCGCGGATGCAACTGACTGATGCGTTAGAATTAAGATCGGGGGTTTTTGTTTCAATTTTACGTATTACTGATGATATTAAACTAAAATATGGTGCATTCTGGATTTAAATTTTAATACACAATCATTGGACGGCATCTGAAAAAAGGTCCACATGGTGTCAGGAAAGTTTTGGGGAAGTCATTAGAAAAGTTGTGAAATCTCAGACTCTGTTCCTGATGCATACCGATACTTATTTATTGCCATCATACATCGCCAAGACAAAATATGCTCAGTCATAGTCAGGTCCTAGGTAGAACAAGACAAACATCAATAGACTCTATACCATTTTAAAAAAAATTGTGAGAAAAAACATATTAGCAAATGTGTTATTAATGAAATTTGTTTTGATTCATGTCACGTTGACACAATAATTGCTAATGAATAACTTTTAACTATATTTATAAGAATTATTATGCCTTACTATTAGTTAATGAATTTTTGCATTTTTTTTCAGGTGTGACTAAACCTCTACGGCTGGACATGGATGTTGACTATTAAATGAAGAGTTGAGTCTGTTAAGACTTGTATACAAAAATATCTTTTTCAAAAGATAGACAATAAATTCAAACCATCAAGCTAGAAGTATGGCCAGTCCTTTAGACCAGCATGAATAGCTGTATGAGACTGGGCAACTTCTTGTGTTGTTTTGCTAATCACAAAACAAAATATCGTTGGAAGAAGAACTGAACCATGTCAGAGTTGTGCTAGCATGCAGTGGCTTGGTGTGTGAAACTATTTATTCTTTTGGAAATATACTCAGAATATTGACCGTTTTTAAGAAAAATGGACAATCAGTTATTTCCAGGTGGGAATGCGTTCCTGGACGATGTGATGCCACAAGTATGTCCTCTGTGTGGCTTGATGTTCAACAGTTCACTCACCTATCAGCATCACATGCAGTTACATTTCCTGTCTGCAGCAAATGCTCAGATGTTGGGTACACAGCCTCCCCCAGATCCAGGTTTGTTTAGTACAGAGTATTTTTTCGATTGATAGATCTGACTTCTATTAATACCTAAGTAACAAATCTTCAGTTCACCAGAATCTGATGTTGTCTGTGTATTCCATTCGTACACGACATCGTCACTGTGGGTGCAACATTGGTATCGATTGAAGCATCAAATTTATGTACATTCATCCTGTGGTCACCAACAAATTTCTTAGTTTCTAAGTCACGCTTTCAGCATGATTACAATAGCCAACAACTATGCCAGTAGATCATGGTTTGGATTTGTGACTCACAAACTGTGCCACAGTCTGCTGCTTTCTTAATGTAATTGGATGTACCCTTACCTTGGTATAGCTGAGGCTCTCTTGGGCATGCTGATTTTGAAAACAGTGTCAAACCATGGTTTGATTTGTGGTCACAGCAAGTTACATTGCAAATTTGGCAACATTACAATGTCAAGTTTCCTCCATAAATTGAGCCACGGGGTCCATGATCTGCTGTGGAAGGATACGTTAGTACTGACCAGTAACTTGTCGTAAGGATACAGTCCAGGAAATCTGTATAGCGTGGACAAACTTTCTATTGAACTGGTTCGAAATTGTTCAATCAAATGTGCATAGGATTCAGTTTGAAACTTTGATTCTTAAATTTCAAGCTAAAAGCTTGGTTTTCCTTGTGAAATCAAAAGACGTCCGGACTGAGGTTGGTAATTTGGGCATCAACTGGTCGATAAGCCAGATATAGATCAATTTCATTTATTGAAAGTATTAGTGTTTCGTATTTGTACTACAATTAATAATGTTTGTATAAATTTCATAAGTAATATTATATGTGAACAGTTGTTATTTCAATTCCAGTCCAATTCTTACATTGATTTTGAAGTTTGGGAATGGTTGTATGTTCTGATTCTATGTTACAGGTATTGGTATGGCTACACCGGCTAGTATATTAGATCTGATTGGAGGTGTATCACAGCATACATTATCTAGTAATGCTACTGTATCACTGGTACCGCCTCAAGCTGTCTTCTCTGGAGCCGCCGCCGCTATGTCTACATTACCTCCACACCTTATATCTCCAGGTAACTCATTTACAATCACAAATAGTCTAAGTCTGCCTCTGTAGCTCAGTGGTTTGCGCACTTGCTGTCTAATGTGGTGCCCCATGTTCAAACACAGGTGGAGGCACTTATATATGCCTGCCATATTTCACAGAAAAGGTGATTTACAAATAAAGGCATTTTTAGCTTGACTATTGAAAGAATATGATATAGAGAGCAATTATAATTGCACTCACCCATTTGTTGGCGTCTCACTTGTGGCTATGCACCAGTCAATTTTATGCCGCCCACGGGCGGCGGGATACAGGGGGAATTAGACGGATAAGTCTTCCCAATTTTGAAACCTTATCGACTCCGAATCCCGGGGAATAGACGTTGGTCCAAGACCTGGCAATTACTACATGATTATGTGTCCCAACCTCAGGGATTTAGACAGTTAGAATTGTCTCCAGGGTGGGGATTTAGACATCAAAATATTTAAAAATGCCAAGCATAGCCTTTATTTGCCAGTCAGCCTTCTGCTGAAATATTGCAGGCATATGAGTGCCTCCAACCGTATTTGAAACCGGGTTGCCAGATTAGGCGGCAAGGGCGCTAATCACTAAGCTACAGAGGCACACTACTGTAAATCTGCATTTATTTGCGGTGGTTTAATTTTCAGTAATTTTCGCGATTGATGCTCATCTTGTAATCATCATTGGGCCGAAATATACTTTCACAACATAAGCAAATCAAAATAGACTATGCCATTTCTTCCTCCATCTTCATACTAATTATACTAAGGTGGGGGATAAAGTAGACCAGCCCATTTCTTCCCCCATCATCGTATTAACTTTACTCAGGTGGGGGATAAAATAGACTAGGCTATTTCTTCCCCCATCTTCGTATTAACTTTACACAGGCAGAGGATAAAATTTACCAGTCTATATCTTCCCCATCATAATATTTTGGGTGGGGGAAGAAGAGGCCTGGGGTGGGGGAAGAATAGGACTGGTGGGGGATAAAACTGACTGGGGGAAGACGGGGCCTGTTACACCGTGATGTAGTTGTACTAAAAATTTCAAAAGTTGTATAGTGAAATTAATCACGAATTGAATAATTTGGGACCCTCGATTATGAAATCAACAATTCGCGAAATAAGTTCAAAACAGAAAATCGGGAAATAAAGCTTGCGCAAATATAAAGTGATTTACAGTATATAAATATAAAAATAGTATACATACAGCCTGTGTGAAGTCGCCACTTTAGATCGAAAGTGGAACCAATATAGTCAAGGTCACTTTTTCTAGAAATAGAAAATATGTTTCTACTCAATAACTTCAGTTACGAAAGACGTATTGCGATGAGACTTGCTGCATTATATCTTATCTAAGAATGTCGCTTATGATAGAAAGTGAATCCATTGTGTCCAAGGTGAAGTTCACTGTATTAAAAATATATGTACACTACATGGTCACTGTAACAATTAATTTGAAAATCTGTTTTTGTTCGAAACTTCAGTTAGGAATGAGACATTGTTATTTTAGGCAGTTTATGGGATTGGGAATGAAATTTATGAAAAGGAAAATCAGTTTCTGACAGCACGTCGCAGTCGAGCATGGAATACGTTTTACAGTGCTCTTGTTGACTGAAGACTTTTGGGTTAAAGTTTTTGCTGCAGACTACTTTATTAGAACACATCTTTCATCGAAACTTATAGCACTTGTTCACCATCATACGTCAACACTACTGGTCAAGTGCAATAACTCCATTTTTGTCTTAAAAGGAGTTATGCGCTTTTTATTCCCCAGCATCTTCTAATTAATGTGGAGGCAAAGTGATTGTTCAGTTCTTTACAAACTTTTAAGTTGATTGACTTAGGTAGTTATTACGGACAAGGTTAACCACCAGAGCATAAGCATTCACTGAACACAGTCTTGTTTAATTGATACATTGTTGTTAATTTTTTATGCAGGTTATTATAATAGGCTGTATCTTCCATAGTTTATAGAATACATACTATATTCTTTAGCATTGAAACAACACTTGTTTACCATCATTTCTCAACACTGCAATTACCCCATTTTGATTTTAATTGGAGTTATGCCCCCTTTTTAACTTAAACTTTGCTTAGTTTTTAGTGCAGGCTACAATATCCATAGGAACTTACAACACATGTTCACAGTCACAAGTTTAATAACTCCATTTTAATTAAGAGTTATGTCCCATTTTGAAATTGACCTTTGGTTAATGTTTTTGGTGCAGGCTCTTAAATTAGACCATTTTCTTGCAAAGTGTCAATGCTATAACAATGTAACTTACTTACAACACTTGTTATAAGGCAACACTACTCGTCAAGTTCAGTTAATTTTGACTTATGCCCCTTTCTTAATTAGGTGTTTATTGGTTAATGTGCTGCATGCAAGCTATGTAATATGCTATATTTGCTTGTAGTGTTTAATTTAGATTGGACGGTGTTGTGATAAGCGGCTTTCAGATTTTTAACTGACTGACACTGTATCTTTCTACTTTCAGGGACAGGTTTGACTACTTCAGCTTTACCTACTATGGGAATTCCTCCTCCTACAAGACAAACAAGTCGATCAAAGGAGAAAAAATCTAAGTCTCAAAGTTCTAAGGCCCAGGTAGCTGCTTCAACATCTTCAAATATGGGTTCATCTGCTGCCAATCTACTTCCAACAAGTTCAGCATCAGCGTCTGCTTCATTTAAATCTTCTGATAGTTCTAGTAGCACTTACATTTCATCATTTCCAAAAGACTTACAGAAATTGGATACTCTACAACAATCAAATCCTCCAAATGCTCAACTGATGCCACCTAAACCTCCCGCTGATATTTTCCAAGCTCCTACATCTCAGCTGGACCCTTTAGAAGCTCTACTATACCCGTCTCCTGTGAAACAGCCGCCATCTGGGTTAGATCGACAACTGTCGCATAACAATTCAGCTTCTTCGACAGATTCTTATAACGTTACCAAAGATGTGAAAAAATTGTTTCAACCGTTTGTTTCCAATGATCCACCGGTAACACTTGCTTCATTTGTATCAAAATCTAACGTTCCATTCAATACAAACAGTATAATGTCTCCGATGAAAACAACTGGTAACAAACATGATGTGCTAACTACCCCACAAAAAAGTTCATATCAGTTGAGTACAGAGAACTTGTTCAGCTCACCTACGACCCTGCCTAACACTCACAGCTCTGATCTCCACCATTTTGGTATACTTCAAGATAATGATACAGAGTCAGCTAGTGTCGATAAAAAGATAGATTTACCTACTAAAGTGGCTCACCATGCCGATGACCCAGTACCAATGAAGTCTCAGTACTTTCCTGGTATTATAGAATCGTCAAGTATTTCACCAAAGTCTGGAAAAACTCCCAGAAAGAAGGACGTGCCGATTGACCCTCTTTTAAAAATGAATTCTCTCGCTGGATCTGTGGATCATAGCCGAAGTTCTAGTCCCGTTTCTCGTGCTGCGTTAATTGGTGATTTTGCGCCTGCAAGACCGGATTCCCCTCGACATCTTGTTTCTCCAAAGATTTCTCCGGCTCTTCCTGGTGGAGCCTTGGATACTGAGTCAGCTTCATTACCTGCGAAATCACATATATTTGCACCAGATGTGTTACCATCAGCTAGTGTTCCGTCAGCTGTTCCACCGGTGTTTAGCAACACTGCAGCAGCTAATACAGGCTCTTCTTCTTTGGCAAGTCCAGCTATCGATATGGCAGTGAATCCATTAGGGACAGGATATTTGAATGCTCTTACTCAAAAACTTTTCAACCCTTCGTTTGCAATGGGATCTGACTTTAATAAGCCTGGATCTTCCTCAGCGGCTGATAGCAGTGATGTTGATAAAGGCAAGAGTTACTTTGAAAATGGTGTGCTTATAAGTAATGACTATGACAAAATTAGTGACACTAATGATGAAGACGACCTTGATCGTTGGATTGATGATATTGACGATAATAAAGGTGACAATATAGCGTGTGAAATTGAAGACCTACTGAATGAATTTAATGAGAAACAGACAGATGAAATGAAGAATAAAAGTCAAGTGGATGACTTTATTAAAGATGTGATAGGTGAACCTGGCACTAGTAAACCTGCTGCTAAGGAAACAGATGCTCCAATAAAGGCAACAGAAGAAACGTTTAATCCATCAGATGAATTTGATATCAACAAAAGTCTTATCTCAGAAATCTTAGAAGAAGAAAAAGAGAAAATCGATAAAGAGTCGAAGGAGTTAGAGAATGCTAGACTTAGTGCTAGTGGGCTGAGTGTGAGTGCAACTACCACCTCAATGTCTGATACTGAGTCATCCTCAACCTCTGCTGGCACTGTTACATCTGTGTCCAACTCAGACCCGAAAATGTCCTCTTCCACAACTTCAGAAACACCTGAAAAGAAAGATGATGACCATGTTGATTTTGAAATTCCTAGAGTTGGGAAACTTATGAAAATCAGGAAATATTTTGAAAATCGTGAACAGAAGAGAAAAGAGCAGACAGAAAAAGTTGCAGAAATAAAAATTCATGAGAAGACTGAACCAGTAATTGACGACAAGCCTCAAACAATTCTTGTTCAAGTGTCAAAAAGAAAGAAGATAGAATATGGCCCTTACCTAAACAGACAATCATTGCTTGAAGGTAAACCAAAAAATGCAGTTGAAAACACTTCTCCTCCTAAAACTTGCCGTCCCAAGCCGAAGCCTCAAGCTCCAGAAAAAAGAACCTTCAATCTTCGCGAGAGGAAAACTAAAACTGATTTTGCAACTTTAGCTAGCACCGGCTCTAGGACGGCAGATGGTAAGAGACCAGAACAGAAGCAACAGAAGTCAGATGAGAAAGTGGAAAAAGAGAAATATAGTGAAGAAACAACTGAAATTTCTGTTGAAGACACAAGTGAAAAATCAGAGACTTTAACTGCTCCTTCTGCTCCTTCTGCTCCTTCTGCTGCTGCTGCTGCTGCTGCTGCTGCTGCTGCTAATGATAATAAAATTATGACAAGGCATCAAGAAAAGAAAAAAGATGCTGCTGCACCAGAAGAAAGGGTTAAGCCTAAAAGAGGAAATGCTGTCAAGTCCAGTGGCGAATCTGACAATGAAAAGGTAAAAGAAACTGAAGGAAGTTCTGCAGATAAGGAAACTAGGAAGTTTTCATTGCGTACTAGAAATGCTAAAACTGAGAAGACTGATTCTACTACAGAAGGAAAGAATTTGCGAAAGCGAACCATCAGACCTGATCCAGACACAAATAGCCCGAGAGTTAAAGTGAAGAAAAATGAAGAACCTGAACAAAAATCAGGAGCTGAAGCAGAGGAAAAAGTTACTAGAAGTAAAAGCAAAATAAAAACGACCGGTGGTACGCCGCCTGATAAGTCTGGAATAAAAAAGTGCTCCGTAAATCTTGGTGAAAAGTACACAGACCCAAAAGTTAAAATTGCTAGACAGTTGGATAAATCTGATAAGAAAGTACATCTCGCAGAAAGCATTGAACCCAAAACTGTTTCTATAAAGATATCTGAAGGTAATACTAGTGAAAAGAATGATGAGTCTTTGCCGGATAAGTCAAATGATGATGGTAATGAAACAGTAGATGTAACTGAATGTGATAAAGAATTTCATGTGACTGATGATCCTTCTGACTCAAAAGGATTAGATACTGTTGATGGTGATCATAGTGCTTCTCATTCTGAAAAAGTAACAATTGAGCCTGATCATAAAGACAAGAAAAAAGGTAGAAAAAGCCCAGTGGAAGTTAGCAAAAAGCAAGGTAATATATTTGATAAAATGGATCAGTCAGATTTTAAAAATGATTTGGAGGAAAAAGTTGTTCATTCTAAAAAAGTTGACACGCAGTTAGTTAGCATAACATCGACAGATAATACTGATAAGAAAGTAACAATGAAATTGAAACTTGGACCTGACTTTCAAAAGGCCTTTGAGTATGCTTTTAATCCTAAGAAAAGGAAACATGAAAATGCAGAAGAAAGGAGACAGGAACGGGCTGTAGAAAAGAAGCAGGAACGGGCTTTAGAAAAGAAGCAGGAACGGGCTGAAGAAAAGAAGCAAGAACGGGCTGAAGAAAAGAAGCAGGAACAGGCTGAAGAAAGGAGGTATGAAAGGGCTGAAGAAATGAGGCTCGAACTCATGGGAGAAAAGAAATATGAGCACACAGAAGAGCAGCAGCATGAACAGGAAGAAGAAAGGTTGGATGAGACTCTGGAAGAACCAGATATGAATGTTAGTGGTAGATTTAAGGAACAAACAAATGCTAATACTAAAAAAATGTATTCAAGTAATGAGGAGGATGAAAATATCAATTTTGAAGAAGTAGAAGAACACAATGCTGAACATGATGATACTTTGAATGATGAGACTCCTCGACCTGGAAAGAAGATGAAACATAGTGTTGAGAATGAGTTCCAGAGGCTAGTTGATGAGGCAATGAAAGAAGCACAGAAAGAAGGGGACTCTGGTAAACAAGAGCAGCGGTATGTGAACCT
Organism: Spisula subtruncata; assembly: GCA_963678985.1. NCBI lineage: Eukaryota > Metazoa > Mollusca > Bivalvia > Venerida > Mactridae > Spisula > Spisula subtruncata. The sequence continues at coordinate 25,403,032 of OY787669.1, read as the reverse complement.
GAGAAGAAGGCTCAATGAAAATGTTAAATATAATGTTGACGATTCCGATGAAGATGTTGAGAAGATAAAAATGATGCATGATGATATTGCAAGCTTAAAATCTACTCCCAAAGGTCATAAAAGTCAAGTTAAAGGCACACCAAAAGGAAAGTCAAAACTGGATGTGGGAATTTCAGAATCTGCTAAACAACTCTCTGCTAAGAAGGATGTTGATGTCTATGATTTTACTGATACTGAACTGAGTGATACTGAGGAAAGTGCTTCTAAAACACTTGGATTTAAACCCAAGTATGTGAGCAATTTGAATTTATTCGGCCAGAAAAAATTGCCTTTTGTATCTAAGCCCCTATCACCGAGCAAGTCTCCAGAAGTTGAAAATCGGATTGAAAATGTGAATGAAGTTGAACAGATGGAAGTAGTACCCGACACAGAAAATGCTGAAAATGCTGAGTCCGCTGTTTCTTACGTTGGTAAAACTGTTGAGCCTCTGAAAATTAAACTTTCAAAAATCAAACCATTTAAGGAGAAAAAGCATAAACATAAGAAAAAGAAGAAAAAGCGGGATAAAGAAAGACGTGACGATGAAATAGAACGGGTAGATAGTGAAAGTAGGGAGTCTATGGATTGTATCAGTGAAAGGTCGACAAACGTAAATTCAGAAACGAAGAAAACTGATGATGTGAAAAGTGTCGAGAGTGTTAATCAGGAACATAATTCAAATAATTCCAATGAGGGTGAGGATGAGCTGAATGATGGCGGGAATTCCTTAAAAGGATTTAAGAAAACAAAACTAAAAGAAAAGAAACATATTTGTGAATATTGTAATGTAGGTTTTGGACAGAAGTGTGATTTACGTCGTCATGTTATGATACACACGGGGGAACGACCCTGGCCATGTGAGATTTGTGATAAACGGTTTCAGCGTAAAACAGACTTAGTGAAGCATACACGAACTCACACCGGTGAAAAGCCATATGCATGTGAATTCTGCGACAAGCGTGTTTCGGATAAAAGTCAGTTGAACGTGCATCGGAGATTACACACTGGTGACCGACCATATTGCTGCTCAAAATGTGGGAAACGTTGTATAACAAGCAGTGAGCTATCACGCCATAAAGTTAACTGTGGTGATCAGGTCTCACATTGTAGTCTGTGTAGGAAAGCATTTACTATAAAAGAGTGTTTAGGAATGCATATGAAATTACATTATCGCAGTAGAGGGAAGGCTTTTAAGTGTGTGAAATGTGCTATAGGATTTGACAAGAGAACAGACCTTGACTCGCATCATTGTGTCGATAAAATGAAGAATGTGTATATGTGCAGTGAATGTTACGAGGAATTCAATGATGAGATGATGTATGCTGAGCATATAAAGACTCATGATCTTGGTGTGTTAGCCTGTAATGTTTGTACCAATATATTTGAAGACAAGCACAGTTTGGAGACGCATCTATGTAACCTGGGCATGGAGAAACAAAGACAGTATTGTTGTGAGATCTGTGATTTGGAGTTCCAAGACTCAGGTAAGTTTCTATTATCTGTGTGTTTATAAAAGCTCAACTACAGGGTGTTAGCAAGTTTGTTCTCAATTTTTAAGTGCCAAATAACAATTGTTTATTTTATGCCCGGGCATCTATTGTTGCGGAGGCATATAGTGATGATCCTGTCCATTTGTTTTTCCATCCTTCCGTTCATTCATCCGTTTGTTCTTTACAAAGCTTTTAAGTTGATCGACTTCTAAAAGTAAGTTATAATAGACAGACTTTCACCAGGGCATAAGCGTTTTGACATCAGGCAAATGGAAACTTTTCATCTTTTCTATTGGCATTAAAAGAAGCTTTTATAATGTAAGAAATTAATATTTTCTATATATTGTACTTGATACAAATTTATGAATTTTAGATTTGAGAACAAACTTTTTAACACCCTGTATATCAGGAATAAAGAGAGCTATTCTTTAGTATAACAGGGCCATGGAACAAGCCATACAGCTGTAGGGGACTGTATTGCCTCTTTGATTACACAACATTGGTCCTTAATTATAATGGTACATTTTTGGGGGAGACATTTTGATTTTGTGCTGGATGGATGTTACAATGTTTTTTTAAGCTTGTTCCTCTTAACCATTGGTAGAAACTTAACATGAATATGCTTGATAATTTGAAGGAAAGGTGACTTTGTCAAGAGTTATATCCCCATTGTGAGAGGCATAGAATTTATGCCCCGTTAAATAGATCAACTGATGCAGGCAGCATTATTGTGATTTTTCTCTTCGACCGTTTGTTTGTCTGAAAATGTTAACCAAAACTTAAAAAAAAGTTGTTGAAAATTGATTGTTTTTGTCCATCAAGGCATTGCTTTCAAACTTTGCATACATAATCAGGCACGGCTCCAGGCGGTGGGCACGAGGGCCCGTGCCCCCCCAGTTGGCTGAGATTTTTTTTTAAAAAACTTTAAATAAATAATAAAACAGATATTGAACAGACACACTTTATTTTGATCCTGAATGAAATGGAAGAAAATAACTTTAAATACATATTATGACTAGTCTACAGAAAATGAAGTTATTAATACGCCCTATCCCCACCTTAATCAAAGTTTGCGAATGGTACTTCTTACGACGAGCCCAGATTGTTCATTATTGCCAAATATTTATGTCATATTTGTGGTTACTTGTGACGTCTACAACATAACCACTGGTGGCCGTTACACTGATTCACGGGGGCCCCAAAAAACCTAAAGAATAATGTTTTGAAAGCGACTGCCACTGACTTTATAGGTGTACATCAACTACTATTGTTTGAAATATGTTTTTATTCTGTGCCCTTTGAAGAATGTTATGACTCTGGCGATAAAAACAACGTTTCTAAAAACGGAACTGATATAATTCTGTCTGAAAGACATATGTACATGTACATAAGAACAGCATAGGTATCATTGTTCTATCGTATTATGTGGGTTAATTAGCTGACAGTATGTCTACAAAACTTATACTTATAAACTGTAAATATATTTCACCAGAAAGAAATTGACTATTTTGACTAAGCGAATGAGCACTTACAATATACGAAAAATGCTTCTGAATGTCACAATTCATGGGCGTAGGAGTCATGGGACCTGCAGGGGTCAGGTCCCCGATGTCAGAACAAGGAGTTCGGCCTAAACTAGTTTTACATATCTCTAAATATAATGGGTACTTTTTCTTATGTTCTAGATGAAAAAGTATTTGTAAGATGGGCATTTTTCGTGCTCGCTTCGCTCGCAGAATATTTATAATATACAATGTACATGTATGTGTTAATACGTAGCTGTTTCATGACAGAAAACAATTACAAGAGAAATTTTGTCATTAGCTCATTATATTACCTTTTGACTTTTAAATAATCATTACTAAACCATTTAGGTTAACTCGCGGAATTAAGAAAAAAAGATATTTCAGGGCTCCCAGATAGGCTTAGAATGCACTAGATTCATCCATTGTTTCGAAAAAAATCCCGGGGGAGTATGCCCCCGGACCCCCCCCCACTTATGTTATAATATTCAAGTGGTCAAAGGATGAAAGCTGCTATATAAAATACTGTATCTGAACACTTACTAATATGCACGAACATACACAATGTACATGTTGACGCTGATAACATAAAACGGTAACTATGGATTCCCCCACATATACAAATGTATCCTCTTCCTGTGCATTTTTACACACATATTAAGCAATTACCCTCCCCTCGGAATCCCGTACATACCTCGTGCCCCCCCACTCAGAAATTTCTGGATCCGGGCCTGCATAATAGCCAAATTGAAAAACTGCCAATTTTCACACCTTATGAATTAATTTAGTTATATATTGACAAAGCAACCTAATATACAATCCAACATTTCAACAGAATTATGACCCATGATTGTCTTGCTATTATGGACAAAGCTTCTACCAGGGAATAAGAAAGCTTTATTTGAACGTTGTTTTAAGATTGTTTGTGTCAAAATCGCTTCTAGTCTTCTTTCTGTTATTATATTTCTTTGTAACATTCTATTGTTCTATTACAGATGCTTTGAGCTCTCACCTGACCCTGCATGATGAGGATGTTGGTTCTTTCATGTGTGACCTGTGTCCAGAGATATTTACAATTAGAAAATATTTTGTCGATCACCTGAAAGTTCACGATATGAATGATGTAAATACTGCAAAATCTTCCACTTCTAAAGCGGATTATAAACGTAGAAAGTTGAGAGACAGTACTGACACTAGTGATATTGAAAGGAAAGATTTAAATGTGACAGAGAATGGAATGTTGGGACCATTGAAACAGGAAGTAGAAAGTGATGATGATGCTAACTTTGGTAGTGTGTTCAGTGATAAACTAGATAGTGGACTAGGTGACAATCTACCGGTACAAGTAAAATCTGAAGTGTCTAGTATAAACTTTCCGGGTACTAGTAACAGGTCTCGTGCTAGTGTGATATCTGGAACATTTCGTATCGAGGATGAGCCAGACACTTTAAATACTGGTGGATTAACAGGTAGTATAGCATCGGAAAATTCTAAAGTGACTTCAGATAGTTATAATCGTTCTACAGACTTTCTCGACAGTGACAAATTATTCGAGCCGTCTGACTTCACAAATTCTCCAGATTTTTCTACATTAACTGATGTTGATGATGTGAATCCGTTTGACGGTGGTTTATCAGCTTCCTTATCAAAGGATGCAATCAATAAAAGTGCTAAACTACGACAGAAAAGCGGCGATAAGGCCGGCAAGTCTGTTAATTATTTTAATGTAAATCAGAAATCACGTCAGTATTCAAACAGTTCTCAGTCAATGGGATTAGGTTCTTCTACTCATAGTGCTGATTCAGACAATTCTCAATCATTGAGAGTGCTTCAAAAACAAAACTCACTGACTAATTCCATGTTGTTGTCATCTGACACGAACGCTACTCATAGTTCCCATTTCAGTGATAGGGATGTACATCGGTCAATGTCACATGACTTTCCCTTACAGGACCCTCAAGGTAAATCCTCACTGAGCCTAGCCTTCGCCCACTCATCACAGGGCAAACAATGGCCAGGCTTTTCAATGTCAGCTTCAGATTTTGTGAATTCTGTTCTTAGTAATGAAAATAAACATGACTTGGATGGCATTAAGCATAATCAGCTAAATTTAAGTCTTTCTAAAGGTGATAGTGCTCATGGTAGTTTACCCAATCGAAGTGACATTTTCGGTAAAGATAATATAGAAAACCAATTAAAATCTAATTTATTCTCAGAATTTGACTTGACTACAAATAGTGAGAAATCTAACATCCAGGGAAATAAACATGGTTCATCCTCTGACAGCGATCCGGATACTGGTTCATTTCAAGGATTAAATCAAAGTGGATTTAACGCAGGACGATTTCATCCAAGTTTAATTCCGGAGAAAACAGATTTTTCAGTATTCGGTCAACAGTTCATGAGTCAGTACCCTGTTAACACTTCATATAGTTCTAGTGTTAACAATAGTACAAGCAGTAACAGTGTTTCTGCCGACGTGAATAAGCGACATTTACAGGGTTTGTTCTCTAACCGGACCGATGCATTACATTCAAATTTCTACCTCTCCGATTCCATGAAGGATGCTGCAGGGGCTGATAAAGGGCCGGAAGATGCTGCAACTCTGCTCTCAAATTTTGATCAGTTCTGACAAAGTCATGAATTATCAATGTTATTATATTTATATCATATATCTGTATTAGAGGTAGATAAACATGTAATGCACCTGTCAGTGTTATACCTCACCAGTGGCGGGGGAGGGGGCAGGGTTCATCCTGAGGATTAAGACAATTTCATTTCAGTCAGATCCTAACATTTCCTGGATTTTTAATGCCTTTAAGAGCCTTTATCAGCATAAAATTAACAAGTATAGTGAAGCGTAATAACTTAATAAGGGTCTTATTTTAATGAAATTTGGGATTCAGAAAATCTGTCGATTTTGAATAAATGTTGAATAAAAAATTCCCTTGGGTTGGAATTGATTTTTTTCCTAGCATCAAACAACTTATTTCCTGTGTGCCAGTTCTTCTGGACAATTTGGAATCAAAATTTATCCCTTGGTCCCCTAAATGCCCACAACCTGCCCTGTGAGACGTAGCATTAATAAGTGCATGAATTAATACTGGTATCTTCAATATTGTTATACATAGAACTACTTCATCAAGCTTTAACTATTAAATATGTATGCTAATTGCTAACAGTAATTATTAGCTGAGCTCATTTTGTGCAGATCATCCAGGGGTGCAGTGGTATTCAATATTGCTCTTATTTAATTGAGGAAAAGGATAGCCAATCATATCACCTCTTACTGACAAAGAGTTCAATATTGTGTGATCTGATTGGTTGTTCATATCTTTAAGCCAAGTAAGATCAATATTGAATTCCATTTCTGTCCTATCAATTCACTATTCTGCTTTACTTACAAATTTTGATTTGTTTAGGCCTGGTAAGATTCATGACTATGTGTTATTCAGGTATCACAACTTATACTGGGCGAAAGAATCACATAATTTTTATTATATTGATGTAACTAGACCACATTGTTTAGGTCAAATACGATAAACGTGTGTTATTCAGGTATCACAACTTATACTCTGCAAAGGGTGTAACTAGACCATGTTGTTTTTGCTAGATTCGGTTATAACAGTTTCCTTGAGAAGCACATGAGATAATGAAGCCGTTTGTTAATATTTTCTCTTTGTTCTGAAGACTTCCTGTTACTTAATCATTAAGTTAATGCTGGTAGTGAATGCCTGTACTTATTGTTGGTACTCAATACTGATAGTCGATTATTTTACTCAATGTTGGTACTCATTGCTGGTACTCAAATATGTTACTCTGTGTTGGTACTCAATGCTGGTACTCAATGATGGTACTCTGTTCAGTTTTGCTGTATATGTGACTTTTTCCAAATTTTAGACCGGGGTTGGGTCGGGGGGGGGGGGGGGGGCAAGTGGATCAAAATATCCATTCAAGGATGAAAAGTTTTAGCGATTGCAGTCAAGTAGTAATTGTTTTGTTGCGTTTTTCAAGTGCCCTGCGTTTCTTTTTCAGTTTAAGAACGGTTTATTATTTAATCTAATCACAAGAATTTTTATTTTATTATGTGTTAGTTCATAAGTTTGGTTCATTTTCATCTCTTGGGTTGTGTAGCTTTTAGGGCTTATACGAGGTTGCTTGTGAAATTGTGAGGTCACTGTAGAGGGAGTGGGTCATTCTGTTGCATCCATTGGATTGTAATAAACATCTATGATAAAAAATTGATTATATTTTGTGCTGATTTATGATGCACCTTGTACACACCTGTATACATCAGGGTGGACGTGCCATGTAACATTTTGGCTAAGTCTGCAAGTAAAAATATGTAAACAAAAAGTTAAAAACGACTGTAAGTATCGTATTTTTTGACCTTTTTAGTGAGATATATGTTTGACGCCCAAGCCAAGAATGAACACCATCTTTGCAACTTAATATGTTTCATCAGAATGTCACAGATTTTGCCCAAAACCGGTACAACTGTTATACTACAGTTCAGTCAGTTTTGGACATCAACTGATACATGTTTCACAAAATTATTAAGTTGTGTGGGTAGTGTTCATTTCCGGCTAGAGTGTCAAGCATGTCTTATGAAAATGGTCCAAGAAAAAGATACTTACGTTGTTTTGAACTTTTGTTGCCATATATTTACTTGCTGACTTAGCCAAAAAATCACATGGCATGTCCACCCTGTACATGTTTATTGTTATCGTTGGTCACAGTACAGTTCAATTAGGTTTATGAAATTTTTGTTCAATATTTTTATTTCGTTGTTTGCGTTTTCACAGAATTTAAGGGAGTTGAATCTTTATTTTATTGTTCAGTTTATTTTGTTGAAAGTTTATTATGTAAGATAGATACAAGCTGTGTACTGTGTATCTAGATACTTGAATTGTATAGATCTATACCATTAACACACTGTTGCATATTAGCTAATAATGTATGGGATTTATTTGTTCTACATTCATAATACTGCAAAATCATTAATTTTAGTGGGGTATTAAATTTCGTGGATTTCGTGGTTCACTTCAACCACAAACTGTAATCCCAATGAACATTGATTTTGTTACCCGAAATGCAAAATCCATGAATTCAAGTACCAACGAAATTGTCTTTTTTACCAAAACCACGAAATTTCGTCCCAACGAAATTAAAAGATTTTACAGTACATGTACATTGGGCCAACTTTATTGACCTTTGCTCTCTGTGCTCTCTGTGCACTCTGTGCTGGGCAGTGCCAGGGAAACAAATTTACCACTTCATTAGAATAAGTTTACTTTTATGTGCAAGTTCACACGAGGCTAGTCTCTTAATAGAAAGCAACAATTTGCTTACCAATATGGCCGATCAGAATAAGTCATTTTCACTTTATTTGCTACATTTATATCACATGGTATCACATGCACAGAGTGTTAGTCACTTAGTGGTTCATGCATGGGTGAAAGTTTTCAGGCATATACCTGAAGTGCAGGTTTTTGAGTGAATCAAGATGTCTGTTTTTCTTAATTTTCCCTATATAAATTGTCAATTTTTGAGAATTTCAGGTTTTTCAAAATTTCTAACTTTCTCCCATGTTCATGCCCCATGATGGGGAATTTTGTATTCTGCAGTGTTGAATAACACATGTACAGTCAAACCTGTGTTATTGATCACCTACAAACAAAGCTATTGCAAAACTTGTCTGAAAAGACCACCAATATTTCTATCTCCCATCAGACCAGTTTTCTACTATAAAATCATTAATATTAATAATGTATATAATATATGACTTAGTGGATAAGATATCCTTGAAATTACATCCCCACGAAATGGTATATTTTACCAAAACCATGAAATTTTGTCCTATTGAAATTAAACAATTTTACAGTATTTCATTGAATGAACCGTGTTAAGAGACACCACTTGTCCACAAATACCACATTTTGCTGTCCTATGAATGGTATTTTCCGACAGATTTGGCTGTTTATATAATGTAGTTTCTTGAAATATTGGTATATTTGGAGATTGGCATAAAACACATGGTATGCTGGGTGAGTTCCCTAGTTGTTTATTGTGGCATTATATTGAATACAAATAATATTTTTGCGAATTTTAAATATGAATTTGTTTGTATCAATGCAATAAATATCATGACAAGTATTATAAAAGATGCATCTTTACACTGTTTATGGCCAGTTTCAATGTCTTGGCTGGAAGGTGTAATTTATGTGTTAAATAAGTTGTTTTGCTATTCCACAATTATTGTGTAAACTAAGTAAATGGGAGGTAACTCTAATATAACTATTTTACATGTGTTAAGTGGAGTTGTCTCCCTTGCACGAATTCGGCAATACTTAATTTAATGTGAAATAATTCTGATTTTCTCCCTTTATTTTTATAGAGCTCAATGGGGGTTACTATGGTTTATTATTGCTTGTGTTAAGTAGAGTTGTCTCTCTTTATTTTATAAAATTTACCAATGGGAGATAACTTTGGTTGAATATCACAGATTTTTATTAGGATGGAGTTCTCTCCCTCTATAAACACAATTTTTAAATCATTTCATTCATCAAGTACATATTTTTTTCATGTGGTTCTTTTATCATCACATTGTTATTCAAATCAATTCATAATTTCATTTGTTTGATCATTTTTTGTAAATAAATCCAGCTTTCATATAATGTGTGATTATTATGATTAAAATCATCAGATGTATGTATATATATATATAATAGACACATGTTCCTTCAATAATATAATTATTGTATAGTCTTTGCCTGCTGTGTATGGGACAAGTCATTTTAAAGTTGCTATTGTTACATGTTGGTTAAAAGTTTCAGTGTTTATTGCCACAGTTTATTTACTTGAAGCTCATTAAGAATCGAGTGTTTTAGTAAGTGGAAACATGCAGTTTATTTAAAATAAAGCAAGATCATTATTAAAGCCAAATATAGCCAAATAACCTATGATTGTTGATGTAATGTTTACTATAATCTGTCCAAATACGCAAAAAAAATATTTTAGCATCCATATGTTTATTGGCATACTCTTTGGCAAATAGCATGCCAAGGAATGTATAGATGCAAAATGATAATTTCGCAGGAGTTGCTTCCCTTAGACTAAAACATGTCTTTTATTGAGTACAATTTTTATTTTGTTAACCAACTAACTGGAGGCTGTATTTCGGTGCTCAAAATGCACCACACTCCAGGTTGGTTACTTGGTCATTGCTTTTTCAAAAATAAACGTTTCGGTCATAATGTGGGCTCTAAAATAGCAAATCTAATGGGTTGACAGAAGAGCACTGAATATTAATGAGTTCGAGGAAAATAAATTTGTACAATAATTAGTGCCATGTTACTATTTCTATTGTTCATATTTTGTAAATCTGTTATTGTTGTTCTAATGTTCTTAGCGTTTTTTCGTAAATCTTTCAGCAGTTCAGGGACCTTATTCACCAACATTGTAAGTTTAAAACACAGACTTAGACTTTACATTGTCAAATGTTCTTTTCGCTCTCATGTTGTAATAAATGTACCGATTTTGATATAAATTGGTATCATATATGAACAGTGGATAACAACAAATAGTAAGATAAAATTTCACATGGTTAAATCTAATTTCAAGGAAATGGCATTGATTATAAATAATGACAATTTTAAGTATAAGACTGTGTTTTAGACTTACTACATTGGTTAATAAAGCCTTGACTTTCTTTTGTCTCTTTCAATAGTAGACTTGTTAAAAATAATCTTGACGAAAGTATCTGTTTTGACTCATGAAAAGTATAGATCTTAAGTCAAAGTGACTATATTTATGTATATTACTAACTCCTATCTATAATTTGAAGAGTCTTTGAACGTCGGGAGCAATTTTGACTCTGGATTTACTAATAATTTCTTTAATATCAAAATTATGGATATTAGTTAAAAAGGCCAAAACGAAGGGACCCAGTGTAATTAAGCTGTAGATTTTAAAGTGAGAAACAGCTTTCAAAATTGTTGACTTATTCAGTTTAATTGTTTTGTTCTTTAAAGTGTTTTGAAAGTTGAAGTTATTGTGTTTAATCTAGCTATTATTTAATATTTTACTGTGGATAAGTGCTACATTTAAACTAAGAAATGATTCAGACATGTACATGGTGAACATGTTATTTATAGAGTTCAGGGCCGGTATTGATAAATAGCATCTCCGTTGAAGACTTAGAATTTTCTTGAAAACATAAACATTTCTTAAGAGTTTTTACATAGGTTTGAAGCATTTTGTGAAGGGCTACCTTATAATTAGTAAAACATTGGTTAATCTTTCATTTGTGGAAAATGCTAATCTTCCATAAATTGTTGAAAATATGCTCAACTCCAAACAATTTAGTTATGAAGTCCAAAATATTTAAGTTTTCCGCTAAGAAGCTCTTGAATACCAGCCTTGACGTTCTCAGTGCTTTATGTTTCCTCTCGTATTTTATTTCTTGTTCTCAAAGTTCTAATAAACATTTCATTAAAATGGTATTTAGATGATAGCAATAAATTGTAAATTATTGACTGATTTATTTTTTCATACAGGATGCTTGTAAAAATGTGCTTTAAATTGTTCTTTTCCTTGTGTCAAATCTCATATTGTCAACATTTGGTGGATGTTGGTGTGAAACTGTGGTACCGACCCTCACCAAATCTCGTAATGTCTACATTCAGAGGATTTGTTGTTAAACTTTTGCTCCAACCCTCACCAAATTTCATATTTTTTAGTGTGAAGTGTGAAACTTTCTTAGTGGCCCTCACCAAATTTCATAAAAATTTTGTGTGAAATGTAAAACTTTCAAATTTGGCTTAGTATTCATGTGGTGGAAATTAAGTGTGCAACTTTTGCACCATCCGCTACAATGTTGGTACTGCAGTGTAATGCCAAAACACCAATATGGTAGGGGAACAATTCCAGGTAAAAATGGTTGAACCCTACCATTCATTTTAACAAGCTGAGTCATACCTTAAAATGTTCCTAAATGATTGTGCGTTACGATCCATGACATTTTTTACCATACTCATGGTGGCATTTTGAGAAATCCAAGATGGCGTCCAAGATGGCCGCCAAAAAAGTAAACATCAAATTTTATCAAATTACAGCCTCTGGGACATTGGATATGATATTTATTATGGGAATAAGTCGTTTTTACAATAGAATGTATGTTGTTCTTGTCATATAAGGTGATTTTTGTGGAACATTGGGGTGATTTAATTTTTTTCATCATATTTATCACCAAATAAAGGCAAAAAATAGGGGGTAGGGGTAAGATTTTTAACAACCCAGGAAAATGTTGACCGCATATATAGCATTTCTGTTGTTAAGTATATGCTATATAATTGGGGGAAATGAAAATGTTTACAAATATACAATATAAAAGTACTTTAATGATGACAATTGACAATCAAAGTGGGTGGGGTACGATTTTATTAAAATCTGAAAAGTGGTAATATTTTACCTTTGCTACATATTTGAGACACTATAACATAAATTGTTTACGTTTTCTCACTCCTTCAGTTAGGACAGTTGATATATGTTTCATTTATGCATCTTTCAATCAATATTTCAAGCATTTTCTCAATTTTTGTCTTGATTTGGCCCAAAAATGACAATTTTTTAGGGTAGGGGTAATTTTGTTAATAATGAAACCCTTTCAGCGATGGCATAGACTGGACTTGTTAATGATGAAGAAGAATTTTAGCATTAGTGCACTTGTAACAAAATTTGTAACAATACAAGGTTTGTCAACATTGATGTCAAGGTCATATTAGAGGTCAAATGTCAAATTCTGAAGGAATTTTTGCAATATGTATGCATGCACACAAGCAGGTAAAATGTACAGGAATAACTGTCTTATACATGTTCATATCACTTTCTTTAACAATGTACAAGTACAACTTATTTCTTTGATAAAAGGAAACATTTCTTAGCCATGGCAACCGGAAATATGGTTTCCAATATGGCGGCCATCATCTCCATGTATATATTATATTATTCATAATCCAGCCAAATTAGCATTAATATGAAGGTAATTGTTCATGTTTTTATTGCCCCCCTCTCTGTATGTGCAAGATTATGACACTGGTTGACTTCTTACCACACTTACCAGTCTTCCTTATGGTTAAGGATGACAGATCCCAGCAATGGTGAATCCTAAAATGGTTTAAAATGGCTGTTGCCAACATTGATAAATTCCAATAATAGACAGGGAGACAGTTCTTTACACTTGTGAGTCTGTCGTATTACACAGACTGACAGTTGATATATTGGTGAATCCCCCATCATACAAAGGAAGACAGTTCCCTACACTGGTCTGTCTCCCATAGGACATAGGGTGGTAGTTCCCTACACTGGGGAGTCCCTCATAATACACAGAATAGCAGTTCCCTACACTGATGTGTCTCCCATAGGACATAGGGTGGTAGTTCCCTACACTGGAGAGTCCCTCATAATACACAGAATAGCAGTTCCCTACACTGGTCTGTCTCCCATAGGACATAGGGTGGTAGTTCCCTACACTGGAAAGTCCCTCATAATACACAGAATAGCAGTTCCCTACACTGATGTGTCTCCCATAGGACATATGATGATAGTTCCCTACACTAGGGAGTCCCTCATAATACATAGGAAGACAGTTCCCTACACTGGTGTGTCTCCAATAGGACATAGGGTGGTAGTTCCCTACACTGGAGAGTCCCTCATAATACGCAGAATAGCAGTTCCCTACACTGATGTGTCTCCCATAGGACATAGGATGTTAGTTTCCTACACTGGAGAGTCCCTCATAATACATAGAATGGCTGTTCCCAACACTGATGTGTCTCCCATAGGACATAGGATGGTAGTTCCCTACACTGATGTGTCTCCCATAGGATATAAGAGGGTAGTTCCCTACACTGGAGAGTCCCCCATATTACATAGAATGACAGTTTCCTACACTGGAGGGTCCCTCATAATACATAGAATGACAGTTTCCTACACTGATGTGTCTCCCATAGGACATAGGATGGAAGTTCCCTACACTGGAGGGTCCTTCGTAATACATAGAATGACAGTTTCCTACTCTGGAGGGGCCCTCATAATACACAGAATGGCTGTTTCCAACACTGATGTGTCTCCCATAGGACATAGGATGGTAGTTCTCTACACTGGTGATTCCCCATTGAGCTTATAATGATGGTTCCCGACACTGGAGGGTCATCCATTGTGCATATTGCAAGGCAGTTCCCTACACAGGAGAGTTCTTTATAGGGCCTACAATTACAGTTGTGAACGCTGTGGAGACCTCCATTAAGCATAAAATAACAGTTTTCAATGCTGTCGAGACCTCCATTGGGCCTAGAATGACAGTTCCCAACACTAAAGAGTCCTCTATAGGGCTTTGGAAGATAGTTCCATGCACGGGAATGTCCTCAATAGGGCCTATAATGACAGTTTCCAACACCAATGGGTCCAATATATTGCCCAGAAGGACAGCTTTCAACGCTGTTGAGACCTCCATTGAGCCTCGAATGAAGTTCCTAGCACTGAAAAGTCCACCATAGGGCCTTGGAAGACAGTTCCCAGCACTGGAGAATCCTCCACTGGGCCTAGAATGACAGTTGCCAACACTGATGGGTTCTCCATATAGACCCGAATGACAGTTTTTAACGCTGTTGAGACCTTCATTAGACCTAATATGACAATAGCCTACACTGGCGAGTCCTCAATAGGGCCTATAATGACGGTTTCCAACACCAATGGGTCCAATAAATTGCCCAGAAGGACAGTTTTCAACGCTGTTGAGACCTCCATTGAGCCTAGAATGAAGTTCCTAACACTGAAGAGTCCACCATAGGGCCTTGGAAGACAGTTCCCAGCACTGGAGAATCCTCCACAGGGCCTAGCATGACAGTTGCCAACACTGATGGGTTCTCCATATAGACCTGAATGACAGTTTTTAACGCTGTTGAGACCTTCATTAGACCTAATATGACAAAAGCCTACACTGGCGAGTCCCCACAGGGCCTTGAATGACAAGTGCCAACACTTGCGAGTTGCCAATATGGCATACGATAACTTGTTCTGTAACTTCTGAGTCCCCCATAGAACCAAGGATGACAACTTTCAATACTAACGAGTCCCTCATATGACCTTGGAATACTGTTTGCTACACTGGTGAGTCCCCATAGTGACAGTTTTCAACATTGGCAAGTCCCTCATAAGATATACCATGACTCTTTGGAACTTTGAGTCCCCATATATGGGATTGTATGATTATTTCCAGCATGCACGAGTCCCACATAACCTAATATAAGTATATAGTTCCAACAAATTTGAAGGTATCTAGAATTTGAACCTTGAAATGGTCATTAAAAGATATTGGTTTGAGTAACTTTAAATTAAAACTAAATTCAGTACATACTTTGTAGCATTTAATGGTTATACTGCCACAGCTAATGTAATAATAACATATATTGATGATATGAACCATCAATTTAAGATTCCTTTGGGTATCATTTATTTCATTCAAGTGGCTTTTATCACTAAGCTGTAATGTTCTAAATAAAACATACAATTTCTACTGAAGAAATACATTCTAAACAACTTAGTTTATACCATATTGAAAGGCAGGAATGTATATTATGTCAACACAAATATAGAAGAAATATGTATACTTATTTTTTTCCCATTTTGACCTTGCACTTACTGTAGTTACTGTTGAAATTCAATATGATGACCACTAGATAATAAACATTTTCAATCCAAGTATGTGGTCATTATATCTATTTATGAAATTATCACTTTGGCATTTACTATTTAGAGTTTATGCATTTCACCATTCGTGGCAACCATATTGGACACCATCTTGGACTTTTCACCTTTCCCAACTGCATTTTAAGGACTTTTTTCTGTTGATCAGCTTATGAATAAATTTCTTTTAAAACGCAAACATGTTTCTGTTGCAATTAGTTTCACTTTCAATACGAATTTGGCTGAATTATAAATTATGTCTTATGTACATTATATTTGTTTGTATATATGTGAAGATGATGGCGGCCATATCGGAAACCATATTTCCGGGATGCAATGGTTACACAATGTAACAATGTTTTCTTATATCAAAGAATCAAGATAGTGTTCGTATTTTGTTATTTTTTATTTTTGTTAAATATATACTTTAGTCCTGCCAGTACATTTTACATATACCTTTTCGTGGTAATATATACATATTGCAAGTTCTGAAAATCCTTCAGAATTTGACATTTGACCTTGACATTAATATTGACAAAGGCCATATTGTAACAAATATTGTAACAAGTTCACTTATGCTAAAATTCATCTTTATAATTTCATAAAGTTAGTTAACAAGTTTAGTTTGTGCCATCGCTGGAAGGGTTTTCATTATAACCAAAATTACCCCTACGCCTAAGGAAATTGTCATTTTTGGAGCCAAATCAAGAAAAATATTGAGTAAATGCATCAAATATTAGTTAACAATACATAAATAACACATAATGCCAACTTTCTTAACTGTAGGAGTGTGAACACTAAACCAATTTATGGTATAGTGTCTCAAATATGTATCAAAGGTAAAATATTACCACTTTTCAGATTTTAATAAAATCATACCCCACCCACTTTGATTGTCAATTGTCATCATTAAAGTACCTTTATTTTACGGTATTTGTAAATATTGACATTCCTCCAACTATATAGCATAAACTTAACAACAGAAATGCTATATGTATCGTAAAAAAATTCCTGGGTAGTTAAAAACCTTACCCCTACCCCCTATTTTTTGCCTGTATTTGGCGATAAATATGATGAAAAAAAATAAATCACACCAGTGTTCCACCAAAATCACCTAATATGACAAGAGCAACATACATTCTATTGTAAAAACAACTTATTCCCATAATAAATGCCATATCAAATGTCCCAGAGGCTGTAATTTGACAATAGGTGATGTTTACTTTTTGGGCGGCCATCTTGGACGCCATCTTGGATTTCTCAGAATGCCACCATGAGTATGGTATAAAATTACCCTTGTCATAAAGTACAAACATTTAGGAACATTTTAAGATATGACTCAGCTTGTTAAAATGAATGGTAGGGTAACTCCAAAAATAGAGGCCTAAACTGGCATTTGTTCCTCTACCAATATGTTATCGTACGTATTTTTTCGTGATTGTTAAGTATTTTTGCATATTTGTTAAAGAGGTTTTATTATTGTACAATGAATGTAAACTTATCAGTGAAGTATGTATAACTGTACATTGGTACATACTGACTTCATGCTACCAATTTATCATTGTGAACATTTTTTCATGTTGCCATTAAATTGTAGAAATACAAAGAAATGAAGATATATTTAAATGTTCTTGTATATTTCTGTTGATTCACCTTTACTCTGTAATCCTTTCTATAGAAGTTAGTAACTGATCCGACCCCAACTACAGTAGGATGTTCCAACATCCTTGACATCTTCTTTACAACCAATGTCCCTCTCACTAACACAGCAGAAATACATACCGATATCTGATCAAATTACAGCACATCGTTGGCTTAGAATGAGAAGGCCGTAAGTACAAACTCAATAATTTGAGCAAAAAGCAAAAACTGTCCGGAAATTACTCTTCACTTATGGTGAAACAAACGGTTTCATTTTTAGTTTGGTCAACATTTGATCCGATTTTTATGAAAATATGCTTATAGGACTCGCTAGGATTACGGAACTTCCGTAATCCTAGCCTGTGGGTCTAGGATTACGGTACCGTAATCCTAGCCACTGCCTATAAGAAGCGCCTTGTGATGCTGATTTTAAATATGTATCAGCACTTACAGCCTTCTCACTCAAAGCTATGTTGAAGTACAACTGAAGGCACTTCAGGAACGTCTTCAATTATGACGAAGCTGACCACACTCAGATCGAAAATGAACTTCAAACAAACGTATCGCAACTTGTAAACACTCCGAAACAGGCACATAACTTCCGGCGGAAGTCGAAATTTGTTTACACCAATAGTATACACCTACCTTACTCTGTTTCAAACCGAGGACAGGCTCCTGACTACTGGAAAGAAGTAAATTCACGAAGGTAGCTCGATACTACTCTGCAAACTACAACACCGTCTCTCGCATACAGGCGTTTGATTTCAACTCTGCATAAATCAATGATTTTTTCCTAGTCAATGTAGCCCACGGGTACCAACAAAAGGGGTATCAAGGGCTATTATTGACTACGGTAAAACATTAATTTAGGCCGAGTGCAAACCAAATGCCCATGGTCTCTCGATCTCCCCGTCATTGCTGAAATCTTTAAAAAAAAATCTTACATGACAGTTAAACCGGCATGATATCTGAACATGGAAACGTGTTTAGAACCGACCACAGACCATTGTCTACGAACTTGCCTTGTCCATCGGGTCCGTTCAAACGGATATCATTGAGGACTTCTCTATTTAGCGATTGACCGACCAGGTTCCGATCTCCGGAAGCAATTTAATCTGAGCAAGATCTCATCTCAAATGTTGCCATGCATCTTTATGTTAATTTCAATGCAAGGCTGGACTGGAAGCTGGCATCACTATACAGATTCTGGGTTTATTACAGCATCATTTCAAAAGCTGAAACTTCAGATTTATCTGTAATTGTAATTCTGATTTTAGCACAATCTCAATTTGAGTTGAGATTTCTACTTGAGATGCTTAGGGAGATTGAGACCAGGTCCATACAAAACGCTACAGAAGAAACTCCACAATTACGGCTTCATATCAAATATGCACTGGTCAGGGGATTGCTTCTTCATTGACAACCGATCCCAACAACTTCTGGTCGAGCGCCAATCTTCTGTCAATATACCTGGCATTGATTAGCGGCGTCTCTCGTCATAATTAATTGTAACCCTAAACTCACCTGGCAGTTCGGGGACATCGGAAAGATAAAACTCGAAACTATTTCCCTGCTATCCACCGACCGTCATCGGTGTTAGGGTGAATCGACTGGTGCAATTTAGTATTTGTGTATGCTTCAGTTCACCAGAGATGAGTATTACTCTAGAGATATAGTTTGGTCAATTTGATACGAGCCTGACCTTTTGAATAGCATAATTCAATATATTACCTACGTTTACAACACGGAGTGTATGTTTTCATAATCGAGGAGTATCGCGAAGACGCTCGAGATGTAATACAAACAAAAATTTGAAATAACGATATCGCACGATTTGCTTGCGGAAATTGATATATTCAAAGCAAGAACCGTGTAATATATTCTTGCATAAAGGTCAGGATCGGGTCAAAATAGCCAAGCTATAATATAATTGTCCCTGAATGGACAAGTACATAGTTACTTTGATCAGTCTGTCTTTGGTTCGTTTTACACTACCCTCCAAATATTCATTCACACTCACACGGTTTGAAAGCTGCAAACAGCAGTAACAGGCAATGCCAACTTTGAGGGTGACAACAAATTAATGCAGTTGAGGACACACACAAAATAATATTTCTAACTCAAACACTTGGGTGTCGGAACTTTTGCATTTTCATGGGTTAATTGTAATGCCAATTTCCTCATGATTTTCTTACAAAACCTTTGAAATTGTTTTTTTTTTCGTATGACTTGAGTGGATTATATATCATTAATACACTTGTTACTAAATATAGTAACAAAAATGAGCCAATTTCAGGCTGATTGTGACCATCACGTGATTGATTATCGCCTATCGGCCCGGTCCGCAAACTCATAATCGTAATCGGCCCGTTGAACGGACGCACGTTATGTTATCCAAGTTAACATGACGTCACGTTGGAGCAAAAATGACGTTACGTTGAAATTGCTTTGACAATTTTATGAATATACAAGATTTTCATCATAAATGACTGTAGATCTCATGAAATTTACTAAACGTGAGTTGTTGTTTCTCCCATTGAGCTTTTGAATTGAACAATTGTATTAAAGACTTTAATACACTTCAGAGCCTGGCCGGTAGTTGATAATCGGCCCGGCATGAATAATCACCCTCGGGCTAAAGCCCTCGCGGTGATTATTAATTTTTCGGGCCGATTATCGCCTTCCGGCCCGGCTATGTCGTGTATTAACCTCTTAGTATGCAACGGCAAGAAAGTTAATCCATTCTCCAAAGATTTTAGTACAATGAAGCAAATTGTATTTTTGAGTAGCGTGGAGGACCTTTGGACACTACTAGAGCAGTGTATTTTTAATACAATTTGAAACACGAATTCGAAATATTTAATTCTGTTTCATGTACTATATTTACAGTACAACAGGGGTTCCGTAGTGTAGTGGTTATCACG
The DNA here is from genome assembly GCA_963678985.1 of Spisula subtruncata. Taxonomy (NCBI): domain Eukaryota; kingdom Metazoa; phylum Mollusca; class Bivalvia; order Venerida; family Mactridae; genus Spisula; species Spisula subtruncata. The sequence goes on along the minus strand of OY787669.1, from coordinate 25,382,668 downwards.
CTCGCTTCACACGCGAGAGGTCCTGGGTTCGAGCCCCAGCGGAACCAATCTTATTTTTTAAAAGTGCATTATGGCGTTCATTTATGTTTCTTCCGCAAAGCTCTTTTGAATAGATCTTAAGGGTTTTCTTTTATACAAACTTTTAAGTCTATATTTATTAATTAAAACGATGCTGTAATATGCATGTTTGCTTGGCCGTATGCAATGTCCCGATGGAAGATTTGTCCCTGTTGACAGAATTAAAACTGATTTAGATTCGAGCGTAACTTTTGAATTTCCGCAATGACTTTAGTAAAGCATTACGATGGATGCTATAAACATGACCGCAGCCAAAATGTCTCCAGAAACGACATACACAGGGTGTAAAAAATACGTTGTCAAAAGTATAGATTCAAATTTTGTATTTTTTCTGACTTCAGAAGAATGTCGACCGCTGCTGAAGAATTTACATTTTTTTGGTTGATATCCAAATAGTTGTACCACTCTTCTGATCTTTCAACACCTTGTATAATTTCACCGATATAAGTGTTCATATAGTACAGTTGCAGTTTTCTGTATTACTGTAAAATAATGTAATTTCGTTGGGACGAAATTTCGTGGTTTTGGTTAAAAAGGCAAATTCGCTAGCACTTGAATTCGTGGATGTTGCATTTCAGGTAACAGAACAAGGGTCAAAATCAATGTTCGTTGGGATTAAAGTTCGTGGTTGCAGTGAACCACGAAATCCACGAAATTTAATCCCAACGAAAATTAATGATTTTACAGTATTTCGGAAGTCTGAATCTATCATAACTGAAAAACTACTGATCACAATAAAAGTTATTTGATGAAAATATCTCAAGAAATGGCAAAGGTGTTGTAAATTTAATATGTTCTGAATGGTTGTCTTCATTAAACCCTGGGCTAAATATGAAAACAATGTCATTTAAGAGGTATCTTGTACGGTTAAAAAGTTTGGCCACATCCGAATTTCCTGAATTTCAATTTGATCCTGTTGACACCACAGGTAACTGTATCATTGGAAACGAAAAAAAAACGAGAACATTTTTTTTTGAAAAATTATATTTTTCTAGATATGTTTTTATGTTTTTCTTTTTCAACGATACAGTTACCTGTGGTGGACACACCTGCATGCATGACGGGGAGTGTTCGTCAATTTGACCATGGAAGGTATACAACTAACAACTGTGATACTCATGTTATTTACATATTCATACAATATATCAACATTTACAAAGTAAACAATCGCGATCTCAAACAAACAATTATATACAAAGGTTTATGCAAAATTAATGTACAGTGAAGTTCCGCTAATAAGACCAGTCAATAAGGTGGTCTTAATAGCAAATCGGTCTTATTAGCGGACCTTTCTTGTTATAAATTAAATACTTTGGGACCTTAAACTGGCAAAAATCTGCATATTTTCAAAATAATCAAAGTGGTCTTATAAACGGAACTTTACTGTACATATAAACAATTACCCGGTACATATAATTAATTTTTATTTGCACAGAGTAGTACATTTAAACTATACGTGAGTCAACACACCACCCAATGCTATATTACATACAAGAGAGTTTCCTGGGTACTGTTTTATCAAAGCATTTACGGAAAGCTTAAACTTACGATCAAATTTAAATTCTTAATAATACGTTAACAAATACAAAATGTGGTAAATGAAGCTGTAATACTAATCATGATTCAGTTAATGAACTACTACAAACAATTTCTGTTCCCAAATTCGTAGTTGTTAATAAATTAAACAGCATTTAAATTGAACGTAAGTTTACGATTTCCGTAATTACCCAGGTCCGTCAGCTTTTATGCACCATTGAACTAAAATATAAGTACACTTCATATATTTATACATGTATAAAAGTTTAATTATGCAATTACTGGTACATTTTGATTTTACATATCGACGGTGCCGAACCAAAACCCCGTAACTCACTTTTGGCGCGAAAACTTTTTTTGCAGCATCCGCATCTGCTGACGTCCCGCGCATTTCTGTTTTGTCGCCATCTAAGTAACGCGATTGGCTCTTTAGATGGCGACAAGACAGAAATGCGTGGGACGTTTAGCAGATGCGGATGCTGCAAAAAAAGTTTTCGCGCCAAAAGTGAGTTACGGGGTTTTGGTTCGGCACCGTCGATATAATATTATTGTAGTAGGTCTATCAGTAAACAATGTCTTATGGAATTGCAACTCCTTTAGTAGTACAGTGAAGTTCCGCGAATAAGACCAGTCAAAAAGATGGTCTTAAATGAACTGTGTCACGTTTCAGCATATAGCAAAATCCAATAAATTGTTTAAATATTCGCATATATTTTGGCATAGATGCCTGTATATCACATATACAAGCAACTGGTATAAAATATAACTCGTGAAACATCAGGATTTTGTAATTATTTAAGTATTTTACCTCCAAAATTCTCGTGATGATGGCCAATTAATAATAGATAATGATGAGTAGAATGACGCAAACGTGACGACAGTCGGGAAGGCTTTATAAGCCAAGACAGTACGGAACTAGACAGGCCGGTTCTTACCAGGCCTCTTAAGACGTATACTGAATTAACGGGGCTATTGATACTCAGGGACATATGTATTGTGGCTACTTAGAATGTTGTAGAATTTACCTGCTTTTGTAATAAGCTATTGTAGACTTTGGGTGATTTGGTTAATAAATATCCGTAGAACTTATACCAGTATTTGGACTTATATTTCATACTTTGAAATACGATAGACTATATAGTTTATAATAGACTTGTGTATGTTTACAACAGTACATCACTAATCTGTTGTAATACCAGTACAGCACCTCACTACACAGACCGATCTAGTGAAAAATATTGCTCAAAATTCATGCCGAAAGGAAAACTTACGCTACACGTAACGCACAGAACTCGTACTAGTCCGGACGAGGATTGGGGATTTTTTCGCTTAACCTTGCTATATAGTATTAAGTTTTTTTTATTGATTTTCTGTGTTGTCAAGGTATTGAAGGTCTCAAAACCGTTTGATGACACTCTGTCATCAATGGGGAACTTTTTTTATTTGGGGTTAAAGATGGCCTTTGAAATGGCGATTTTAACAAATAAATACGGACTATAACTCCATATAACATTTGTACTACCGTCAAAATATCAGCAAATTTATGTTTTAGTTGAAAAGGAATAAACATTATAAATAAAGGAACTGTATACATTAGTTGGGCTTAAAAAATACACTTTTGCAACAGTTTATGTGTAATTTACGTGACAAAATGATAAAATACAAGAATAATCGGTACTAATAACTCTTTAATGTTATATCAAACATGAACATTACAATGAAGTTGGTTTAAATGAATGGTAAGTAATAAACAATGTACACAACATCGTTGCATGTAGAACAGTATGTGTAATATACGTTACCATTAAATTGTTTATATGTAAAGTATGTTCTACTATGTTTTTCTATTTATCCTGGGTTTATCAAACTGATATGAGCAATGTTTTCTTTTGATAGGCATCCTTTGAAAATAATTAGACATGTAGTTGAACTTCTTACACAAAATGTGATTTAAGTGACCATATGTTACCACATAGAAAATACATAGAAAATACATAGAAAATACATAGCATAATGTAATATATGTTTCCATAAAAGTGTTTAAGTGATTTAAGTGTGGAACATTATACTCTTACTCATTCTGAATATGAGTGAGATGATCGATGCTTTATTTCGATAGATCTGTTTTAAACTATCGCATAGCAATTCTGTAACTTGATTTCTTTTCTAAATACAAATATAGTGATTTACGTTACATCATGCAAAACTCCGATGTTCTCTGTATAATCAAGAAGAATCAATCAAGATTGTCAACGACATCATATCAATAGCAAACTTGATGTATATCGGAACTTCGTATACTTATAGAAAGTAATATTTGTTAAACGTAACCACATGTTTCATTTCCACATACTTGTTTGACTATTTATACTTGACACAAATCACCACAGTTTGACTAGTTATTTGAATCATGATATATATCTGAACTAATCTTTTTTATAGCATAGTTTCGAGCGAAACTCACAAGAACTTCACTACAGCTTGACAAGATAATTTTCAAGCATGTAGCTGTTTAACCACACCTTAGGTTCGGGATTATTACAAGTGATACAAGACCCATACATGCACAAAATAATGTGCAGTACATTCGAGCACGGTAACGTTTACAATGACTGTACTGTCGCAACCACACTTGATCAGCTCAAGTCTGTTGTCTGTTGTCATCTTTAGTGCTTTCCCTCATAATTGCATCAAAATTGACTGTAGGGTAGCCTAATGTAGTTAACCTGACTGTAATACATTGAGAGCAGTGATTCTAACTGTAGATTTACCTATCTCTGAATTGGCGCAAGAAATTTTCTAATTATGACTTCATTCTGTAATGCCGTTTCTCTAATGTCAACTGAAGCGCGATCTCTGACTAGGGAGTCAGTTATTTGTGTATATAATACTTTAGAGGCAATGTTATATGCATTATCATATTTAAGTCAGTCTTCCCCTCATGTGCGTCAGAGCCATATATTGTTTAAAATATGTGCCTCCGCGTTAGATGTTTTGAGATCTTGGTGTAGTATCCTGATGTTCTTGTCCAATTTAATGGGTCTATGGTTTTGTGCAGTTACACCAAATCATGATGTAGTGCTTCATTTGACAGTGTTTGTACTTCTAACTTTTCAAAAATTGTTCCTTCAACTTCCTTGTTGCCATCTACAGTCATGGTTGCTTTTTGTTTGGTAGCAGCATGGTTATTGACAACCTATGAATATACCTAAGTATTTGTTTCGCCCTATTACCACGCGTCGCTTCCAAGTCAAATACAGTGCTTCAGTCGACGTAAGAGAAACAGCATTACAAATAGGATAAACTCCATATATTCTAGAGTCACGTGCTTTGTTAAGTTGGGACACTACCGCTTCCTATTTATGGGTAGGTTAAGCTACCACTCTAAGAGTATTACGGTCCGGGTCTGCTCCGTAACATTTTGAAACCACGCTTGGCAACCGTACTGTGTGTCGATTTTGATACCATGTCAAGAGATATGGAATTGGTGGTGATACTTCAACCGTCCATCAGCATGTTTGGGGACTAAATGTAGGGAAGTCGTCTGCTATCAAGCCAAGAATTTCATAATAACCCCACATATGAGGCATTTGAATAGAATGTAAAGCGGGCACACATACAGACAGGTATGTGGAAAAGCTCATTAGAACTAAGTCCCAAAGGATCTAGAAATGCGTAAAGGTAGAATTAGCAAGGTCCTTCTGTCTAGCCATGGTAGCTGACAATGTTACTATGGCATCAATAAATTATATAAAACACTTGAACTGCCTCCTCGATAGCGATGTGGCCTATATACCAAAGACCTAGCTTGCATGACACAGAGCATTAAAGGAAATCTGGCTTCAATTCTCTAATACCCTCTCGTAGCGACGAATAACACCAGTAATTAGTGTTGAGAATGATTGATATCAGTTAGTATTTTTACACAAAATGTGGTTGTGACAATAACATTTAACTCGAATTTAGTGTACCTTTGTTTGTGCATGCATGTACAAGTATTCTATTGTTTATTATATGATACGAAGGTGTATGTAAACGGCTACATGCTTGAAAATTACTGGTATCTAGTCAAACTGTGGAGATGTTTATGTGATTAGTTCTTGAAAGCATAATTATAATTTTATACAATCTTGACGGGTATTGATTTAAATAGGCTGTCAAACCGTGGTAATTTGTGTCAAGTCTATATATAAACATGTACCGGTATGGGGAATAGAAACATGTGGCAATTGATTACAAATATTACTTACTGTAATAATGAGTCCAGACATGCATCTATTGTGCCATTAACATGATGTCATTTTTAATTTTAAAAAATCGACAAATTGGATGGATACATCTTCATTATACAGTGAACTGTAGAGTTTTGCATTATGTCACGTAAATCACTATTTCAATCAAAATCAATTTACCATAATGCTTTGTGAGAGTTTAACCCAGATTTAGCGAAAGAAAACTTATAACACAGAATGAGTAAGTGTATAAAATTCCAGGCTTAAATTGTTTAATATGTTGATGGTAACATATATTACATTATATTATGCATTTTCTATTTGGTAACATATGGTCACGTAAATCACAGTTTGATTAAGAAGTTAAATTACATGCCCAATTTTGAAAAAGATGTGTTCCAAGAGAAAACACCAATCTTATCAGTTTGATAACCCAGAACAAGCAGGAAACATAATAGTTCATACTTTGCATAAAAATACTTTAATGGTAACGTATATTACACATACTGTTCTACATGCAATGATGTCTTGCACTTTGTTTTAGGTTGAATATAACTTAAAAATTCATTAAAACCTACTTCATTGTAAGGTTCATGTTTGATATAACATTAAACAGTTATAAGTACCGATTGTTCTTGAATTTTATCATTTTGTCACGTAAATTACACATAAACTGTTGAAAATGTGTATTTTATTGAAACCCAGTTAATGTATACAGTTCCTTTATTAATCATGATTAAACTCTTTCAATATAAACACGCATGTGCTGATATTTTCACGGTAGTACAAATGTTATATGAAATTATTGTCCGTATTTAATAGTTAAAATCGCCATTTCACAGGCCATCTGTAACCCCAAATAAAAAAAGTTCCCCAATGATGACAGAGTGTCATCAAACGGTTTTGAGACCTTCAATATCTGCACAACTCAGAACAACAATAAAAAAAACTTAATACTATATAGCACGGTTTAGGTGACTCTCGTCTGGACTATACCTCTAAACGTTGCGTCAAATGTTTAAAAGGAAAAACACACTGGTGTGCGCGATGTTGAAAATCGATAATTTGCAATAAATATTTCTTAAAGCAACAGTCAACACTGTTCTATTATATAAATACTTGATTTGGTAAGAAAATTATACTTTTTAAAAAAATCGCCCCATCTGTAAGACAGGTACTTTAATAGTGAATCGGTCTCATTATCGGACCTTTTTTGTTCGAAATTTATTATTTTGGGCCTTAAACTGGCAAACGTCTGCATGATTTCAAAATAATCAAAGTGGTCTTATCAGCGGAACTTTACTGTATTAACTACCAGTATTCAACTGCCACGAGAAGCATGACTTGTTTTACTTTTATGTATAATTAACAATAAATATACAAATGACCAGTCATACAAACGGCTAATCTCATACTTGAAGCATATGTACATGACGTTCAAAGTTAAATGAGAATGGTACTAAACATAAGATCGTCCTTCAGTTAAATTGTGTTTATCTACGTTTAACAGTGTGTAGCTGAGTTAACGATTGTCGCCGCTATTCGTTTGAATGTTTCCCATACGCATTACTTATTGAATCGACATTATCTTGTTATACACATGATATAACTATCGCAGAATGAAATATAAATGAAATATAAATCACATACGCACGTACAGTTATACCTCAATGACACAACCACCAACAGGACGCCTACAAGTCGCCATAAATTAAGTAAATATTGTGGTTAGAGATACATATGTTTATAGAATCACTTGACAAACATGAAATGGACTAGATAGACCTTCCTCATCTTGTTTCTTGATATAATTTATTGTCCAGAATGGTTTTGTGTGAAGTGTTACTACGACCTTATTAGGTAGTCTAACTTGCCAAGATAATCCATCCCTCTAGCTGTGTTGCTGTATTATTTCTTAAGGACTAGTCCAATATAAGGAGTGACCTCCCTTGTCGATACGCTCAGTAGCAACCACACTAGTCTAGTTACAGACGTACTTGATTATAGTTCTATCACAAAGTGTAAGGGCAGGTATCCAGGCTACTTGTAACAGGAGATGAATTTCACCATAACGAGTAAGGATTGGTGCCTAATACTTTCTTGTAGAGTTATTGATGTCCTTGAATGATGTATGTACGCTCAGTAGTACGGGTGACTAATTTCGTCGCTATGGATCAGAACATTTGCAAATGTGCTTGGACTTTCTTGTCAGCCCACTATCAATGTTTTTGTATCACAAAGGGACTAGTGCTTGCTCATCAGCCCTCGAACAGTGTGTCTGTATTTGCACTTCTTGTAGTATTATCTATCCACATGTTGTGTTGCTGTATTAGTAAAGAACTAGTACTTTGATTTCCTGGTGGAGTTCATCAGCCCACGAGCGGTGTTACTTAGTAAGAAGTCAATGATTTCAAACACTGTCATCACACTGGCTCCTATAAACAACCCCAATGAGCCGCCAATATCACCTGTAACAGAGATAAATACATGTACTCGTATATGCATGTACCATACAGAAATATATGTGAAGACCGGACATGGAAGGCAGCACTCAACTTAACCAGCCGAACGCAGAACACATAAAAATAACATAACACAAATACACGACACAGTGACCACACATATAACGGAGCGAGAAAACGAAATGTCCAAATCACAGCTGCCATAAAGCTGAATAACCGAAAGTTTCATGAAGACATGCCAAAACGATGACATCAAGTGACCAAACGAGGCATTCTCTGAGTGGTTCAGACAGGTAGATGTTTCGACTCCCTGTCTATGTAGTGCCTTTGACCGTGGTTTAGACATGATGACGTGACTTCAACATCTAGAACCAAGAGTGTGCGATTTCCGAACTTCTACTATCTGAGGCAAGCGAAAGCCTAATAAGGCATAGACGCACGCATGATTATGCATTCAAGATACCACATACGCTTGCATTCAGCCAAAAGGTAAGCCAATATATTCAATAAACAGAAACTAATAAAACCTGGGATTAACATCCAATGTAATAGACATATCTTTATGATGTTAATTCCATTTGATCATGAACTTATTTGCATAATATTTAATAAAATCTGAATGGTTTATTTGTCACTAAAGAATTCTGCCAGTCACATGGAAGATTCCTATCTGCACTTGCACATTTTTATAATTGCTTTTTTGCATCATACATAAAGACGAGAGCATTTCAACAAAGCAGTTCTAAATCGTTTTCTGTCATGCAAGGACTTAGTTGATTGATTAAAATATGTTATTGAATATAGACACTCATAGTCTGGTACACTGATACATTTTCTAAACCGTTTGCTACGGAATACCGTTAGGGCCATCGTGGTTACACATTAAAATCCAGAGGGCGACAATGCGATAGTGCGATAGTACGATGGCGACAATGCGATAATACGATGGCGACAATGCGACAGTACGATGGCGACAATGCGACAACGCGATAGTACGATGGCGACAATGCGATAGTACGATGGCGACAATGCGACAACGCGATAGTACGATGGCGACAATGCGATAGTCATAACGTACTGTCGCCATCGTACTATCGCATTGTCGCCATCGTACTATCGCGTTATCGTACTGTCGTCATCGTATTATCGCACTGTCGCATTGTCGCCATCGTACTGTCGCATTGTCGCATTGTCGCATCATGGCACTCTTGTTGAGTAATTGTCCTTTGTTATTTAAAATACTTATTTTTTGTCCGGAGCATATCTTAAAAAGTATTTGAGATATTGACTTGAAACTTGATACATATATAGATCTCATTGTGTGGAGTTCTAGTTAGCTTTACTATTCAAGGAATAGCGGAGCTCTTCTTACCACGGTGTTGTCGTTGGTTAAAATTTTCGTACCAGTCCAATTTTTAGCACACCTGTTACACTGTGACATTGTGAGCTTTTGAAATTTTGTGGAAACTGTCATCAGACTGTCCATCCATGTGTCCGTCAAACTTTTGCCTCAAATTACAAAATATACTTCTCCTAAACATCTGGGTCAATTGGTACCAAATTTGGTAGAAATGATCCTTTGGTGGTCCCATTTCAAAGTTGTTCAAAAATGGAATTTCATGAGGAACTCTGGTTTCCATGGCAGCCAAATTTTAAAAAAATCTTCTACGATGCAGCAAGGCCCAGAGCTTGAATATTTGGTGTGAAGCATTGTCTAGGGGACAAGTTTGTTAAAATCATGACCACCGGGTAAGATTGGCCCCGCGGCATATATGGTTTTGTATAGGAAAACTCGAAAATTGTTCTCCAGAACCACAAGAGCCAGAGCTTAGATATTTGACATGTAGCATGGTCTAATGGACCTCTACCAATTTTGAAGTTTGATTAAATCATAACCCCAGGGATCAGATAGACCCCTCCTCGGGGCATCTCTGGATTCGGATGGGAAAAACTAAAAATCTTCACCAAAACCACATTTCCTAGACCTTAGATATTTGACATAAATTGTCCTTAAATTCAAGTCCTTCAAGATATTGCCTTGAAACTTTGCATACGTGTTTATGATCACACTCCCCATCAAAAGGCGCGAGTAGATAACTCTGTGAATAATATCTGAAAGGAAGTGGGGGTATACTGTTTTGCAAATGTTGATGGGCCGGTCCGTAGACCTTTTTGTTCTGATCAATAACTAGAGATTGCCTTGACCTAGGGTAGTCAAACTTAACAGGATGGTTGCTTGTATTAAGTAGATGAAGCCTAATGTTTTTGGGATCAGTAGATCAAAGGTCAAGGTCCCTGTGACCTTACATTAAAACACAGTTGCAGCTAAATAACTAATGAACAATTTGACCAATGGAAGTGAAACTTCATAGCATTATTGCTTATATTCAGTAGATGATACTTATCAGTCGAAAAGTCAAGGTCACTGTGACCTTATGATAGAAAAGGATTTTGGCTCAATAACTGGAGATTACTTTGACCTAAGGTATTCAAACTTCATAGGATGATTGCTTGTATTAAGTAGATGAAACCTACACTTTGGGGTTAGTAGGCAAAAGGTCAAGGTCACATGACCTTACATTGAGCAAGGTTAGTCAAACTTCACAGGATTATTCCTTGTATTGAGTCGATGAAACCTAGTATTTGGACTCAGTAGTCGATTGGCGATAGTCGACAACGCGATAGTACGATGGTGACAACGCGATAGTACGATGGCGACAATGCGATCATACGATGGCGACAACGCGATAGTACGATGGCGACAATGCGACAGTACGATGGCGACAATGCGACAACGCGATGGCGACAACGCGATAGTACGATGGCGACAATGCGACAGTACGATGGCGACAATGCGACAACGCGATAGTACGATGGCGACAATGCGACAGTACGATGGCGACAATGCGACAACGCGATGGCGACAATGCGATAATACGATGGCGACAACGCGATAGTACGATGGCGACAATGCGACAGTACGATGGCGACAATGCGACAACGCGATGGCGACAACGCGATAGTACGATGGCGACAATGCGACAGTACGATGGCGACAATGCGACAACGCGATAGTACGATGGCGACAATGCGATAGTACGATGGCGACAATGCGACAATGCGATAATACGATGGCGACAATGCGACAACGCGATAGTACGATGGCGACAATGCGACAGTACGATGGCGATAGTACGATATGACTATCGCATTGTCGCCATCGTACTATCGCGTTGTCGCATTGTCGCCATCGTACTATCGCATTGTCGCCATGGTACTATCGCGTTGTCGCATTGTCGCCATCGTACTATCGCATTGTCGCCATCGTATTATCGCATTGTCGCCATCGTACTATCGCACTATCGCATTGTCGCCCTCTGGATTTTAATGTGTAACCACGATGGCCCTAACGGTATTCCGTAGTTTGCATATCAGGCTAGTTGTAGAACTTGTTGGTCAGGTTTCACAATAATGTAGTGTGCAATTGCAGTCTTTATTAGCCGGCTGAAATCATGCAATTGTGCTTTTATTTCCATCTTTACCAAACCACCACTAAACAACAACAAGATACAAAATGTAACACGGTGTTTATGATGCAACTTAACTTACAGAGTAAGGCAATTAGATCATACGCTTTCTGTTGTTCTATTTCTTCGTGACGTAATTCTTTAAAGAATATGTCCAACTGGAGATAATTTTCCCTAAAATAATACAAAAATAATATAATTCATCAATACACAATTATAACAAAGGGCAAAGGTGCCATCGGAAATGCTAAAGTTTATATTCAATGGACAAATGACGTAATTCTTTGAAGAATATACGTTGTATCCAACTGGAGATAATTTCCCTGTAAAATAATAAAGCTGCACAATTTCATAACAGTGACAAAGGTCATTGTGGGGGTATAGTTAAAGCTTTAGAACTTGCAAGTGTGGATATGTACCTACTTAATCTATAAAAGGTCAATTATTCTAATTACATTTAATATATATTATTTGGGAAAAAATAACGTTATAAATTAAATTGCCACCCACGTGCACAATAGATCGAAGGTTGCAACATAACACAGACTGTCTGACTGTCTATGTGGTTGAATAATTGTGTTTGTAAGAAAGGTATCTTGTTGATTTATTGAACCTTGTCACCCTGACTAATCATAATCAGTTAGTTTTTTACAATTATAAATCTCATAGAAACAAAAGTAACAGTAACAATTACGAAACTAAACATCACCCTTGAAAATTTAGCCAATGCGAATATCTTTGCGCCATATATTTTCGCAGATATCCGAGTGAATGTAATGTATGTAATGTAATAAATTTATAATGTACATGAAGCCACGTACATGCTATGCTTGACCTCTTACAATCCAGTTAAGACATTTTGCGAATGACGTAGCCGTTTATGCGTACATAAAGAGTACAGCCATTGCATGAAAAGGTAAATTTAGTTTAGAATTGAAATTTAAAACTGCACATGTTTATATAAACCTTTATGTTTGGTTTTACACCGTAACGGTGGATTCTTCCACTGCGTCACTTTATTCATACCCTAACTGGGACTGTAACCTCAATACTAGTATTAATCAATCATTGATTTGTAACCGGGGCTACGTTTAGCTTGGCTATTTTGACATGAGCCTGGCCTTTATGCAAGAATATTACAAGGTCCTTCCTTTGAATATATCAATTTCCGCAAGCAAATCGTGCAATATCGGCATTTAAGATTAATGTTTGTATTACATCTCGAGCGTCATGATACTCCCCGATTATGAAAACACGCAACCGGTGTTGTAATCATAAACAATATATCGATTGTTAAATTATGGTAATCAAAAGGCCAGGCTCATGTCAATGTGGTCAAGCTATACCTGATGAAAGTCTCTCCCATCTGACTGTCTTCAATAAATTGATCCAGGTCACCACGTAGACTTGCCATAGCTTCAGCAAACACGTGGTCTGTGTTACCTATGATACCACGTAAATCAGTCTCATCTTGAATGTTAACAATCTTAGTATTAGTATCATTATATACCTCGGTGGAATTTTGTAGGAATGATTCAATGTTTGCAAACTGGTAATAGTCAATACTATCTATATCAGTTAGGATTATTTCCCATATTTTTAAAGTCGTAGACAAAATGTTTGACCATTGTTCATATGCAAATTGACCTTTCTGTCTGACGTCTGTGAAAAATAAAGACAATGTCCGTAACTTGTCACTCATTGATTTAGACGTGAAAGCTTTAGCAATGTCCATTTTTGTCACATTTGGTGCTTTATCATCAGGAAAGTAATTTAACGCAATTTGCATATACGTCTGTGCACTTTTCAAAAATCCATCCTGAATTTCTCCAAGTTCGTCTTTTAAACTGTGTAACGCGTGGGATATATCGTCTGACGTTTTCTGAAATTCATTACTTAGAGAGGAAAACTGAAAAATGCGGTCTTCGATAATCCGTAACGGTCTATCAATAGACTCGAAGTAGAAGGTACTTTTGCTATGAAAGTAATCTTCACACGAGTCCAGAAATTCTTCACTAAGTTTATTCATCGTCATACGATTGACGGTCAGAGAAACATTGTTATAGAGCTCTTCAGCAAAGGTACCAAACATGGCCGAAGCATTCATAACTCTGTTGATATCTTCACCAACTCGAGCGGAATATCTGATCGCGTATGCATTATGTACAAGCGAATCGTTTAGCAATGCCTTAGGAACAATAGCGTCATTGTGACTTCGTGGAATGTTTCGGAATTTGTAGTTAAAGATCCGTCTCCCATTAGCGTAAGCATTAAACAACTGCGTATAATTGTTAGCTGCTCTTCCTGCAGTTTCTATTCTGCTTTGTAACATATTGTTCATTAAAGCAAAATAAAGTTGGGCGTCGGTTTTATTTTGTCTCAGCGCGTCTTTCATCTGACGTAGTAAAAGTTCGGTATTAAACACGTGTTCATGGAAACCCAAGCAGAGCACGGATAAAGTTCTCTCTTCCATGGCATCACGTGCTCGCATGAAATTCTTCTGCAACGCATATTTCTGATACTCGTAAATAAATAGCTTTTTCTCAACCACACGTGTAACATTTTCCCGCCATTCCTCCAGATGCTCGATTTGAATATCAATCCTTTGTAAGATGTCCACGGTCACCAGACGCTTAAGTTGTTCAAAATGATCAATAGTGATGAGCACTCGTTCTTTAAACTGTGAATATGTTCCGCGATCCATTCTGGAAGTAACCTCTCTTGCATTGCAAAACCTGAATAATTTAAGTAAATTTCCTTATCAAGGGATTTACTGGTACATTGCACATTGAGTTAAATCCATTCCGGAAGTAACTTCTCTTGCATTGAAAAACCTGAAGAATTTAAGAAAAGTTATCAATTTCCTTATCAAGGGATTTAATAGTGTTGCATTGAGTTCAAATAGCTTAACTTATCATCCTCTTGTGTTGGTGATTGGTTAAGCTTGTAGGCCCCTTTGTAAAAACATTAGAAAATAAAAAAAATAAGGAAACCATAAACTAGATCTGGTCTTGGCGAAACAAAACACCACCAAGTCAAGCAATCTTGACTTACGCCCATACTAGTACAGCGCATTAATAATATTCTTGACCCAAAATGAATCGAGATAACGAAACTCTTCGACACGAAACTTCGAGATATGTGACACAATTTCATATCTGTGTGTACAAAGAAGGGAGAAATTGTGACTTAAAAACCTTCGGCATTTATGGAAAATTTATTATAAGCGAGTTCGAGATATCGAGAGTTGACTGCATAGTTCGAGATAACCGTAGTAACGAGTGTTGGCTGTACTTACTTATTCTGGAGATCTCCCCCTTTAGAGTAATCTAGTAGATGACCTTGTACATTAGCCGATGTAGAAGCGTATGAGATGGTGCTCTCGTACAGAACGTATTTACACGATGTAGGACATTCACACTCCATTACTACTCTCTTGTTTATGTAGTCTGAAATAAAGGGGGTCAAGTTAAATAATTATTCGGTGTTTATTACTGTGTCACCCCTTCTGACAATCGTGAAACCTCGGTCATTTCCGCTGGTCTCCGGTAAATACAGGTCAGAAAGTTGGACGCACAGTGCCTCCCGAATCCCTTCTCGCATTGCCGGGCGATTGACAGAGAAGGGTCTACGGTTATCATTCTACAACAAACCATAGGTAACAGTGTCATTGAAAAAGAAATTGAAAAAAGAAAAACAATTGAGAATTCCCAGTTTTTCAATTTCTTGGCCGCCCACTAATCTAAACCAGCCACCGGTGGGATCGAACCTACAATCTTCCACTTTCAAGGTGGGCACACTAAGCCTTACAATAAAGCTACGAACAGCATAGTAACATTTTCGATGTACCTTTTAAAGGCTCAAAATTGGGTATTTCATATCACTTTAATATGTGTCAGTAAATACATGTATCAAATAGTAAGGCCATAACAAATCGTTTCTTCGCTTAGCGTCCGAGGACGGGTAGGTTTAGGCATCTTGGGAAAGAAAAACAACAAAATTTATAACCTCTTATATCTGTAAAATCCTTTGAGATATTGCTTTCATACTTGTCATAGATATTCACCATCATATCCCAACTCCTATACAGCAGTAGCTTTTATACAGACATGTTTTAAGTTATTTCAGTAAGGTTTTATGATTGACAATGCACAATAGCCATAGGCCTTGACTTGTTTTTTTCGAGTGTTTTGTTTTTTGTCTCTGGATACCTAGATAGGTTTTCGAA
The DNA here is from genome assembly GCA_963678985.1 of Spisula subtruncata. Classification (NCBI taxonomy): domain Eukaryota; kingdom Metazoa; phylum Mollusca; class Bivalvia; order Venerida; family Mactridae; genus Spisula; species Spisula subtruncata. The sequence goes on along the minus strand of OY787669.1, from coordinate 25,366,605 downwards.
CTTAGGGTGGACGCTAAATGAAAATGCGATTTGGTATGGCCTTACCTTCTTGAAACGACCACATTTATATGTTTCCTGTCCTAAGACTTGTATCATGGGGTATGGCGATATAAAATGAACAATGTTATTATCTATCATTTTTTAATAAGTTCTCCTACGTAAATTAAATCATTACCGTAAGCTTCTTCGTAACAATTGAAATATTGGGACACTGTACATACGGGAGTATTTCCTGAAAAAAAAGAACAACACAATTTCAATAAAAGTTGTGGTTCCGCTGGTGCTCGAACCCAGGACCTCTCGCGTGTGAAGCGAGCGTGATAACCACTACACTACGGAACCATTGATGAGCAATGAAATTAAATAAATAAAAGATATACACGGTGTTTTTAAATAAACGGACATCTAATTGCAAATGTAAACTGGTTTAGGTGTTGACATAATAAAAAAAATCGGTAAATCTGCCTGATAAAGTCACATACAGACAGAGTTTTACTGTGTTTATAAAATGCGTGTTTGAAAGCGCAAAAATCAATTACGTTTTCTGAATGTTTTAAAAGTGCATTGTATTTCATTTTATTGAAGAGACTCGCCACAATTTGCATTCCTTTGAACATAAATCAGACATGTGCACTTAAATCATTCAGGATGAAGGACTGCATAATTAATATATAAATACGTTTTGATATTCATGAATGAATTTTGAAAGCACAGTTAATTTACGGTTTACCATAAATATCTTTAATATTTTCTTATCTGTAAGCAGTCAGAACTTTATCATGTAGCAGTATCTACTCCATAAATACAGATAAAACGATATTAACTGTGTCCAATATTTAGATACCGTGTTCATGAATATAATACAAGGGAATGGTAGTAAAAACATGAATTTAAAAAACTTTAAAAAAAGAACAGTGTAGAACCTGTAAAATCAAATGATTTATTGATAAAAGCTTCTAATAGGCTCTGTAGATTGTTGTACTAGACATTCATTACTTGCAGAAAAATACGCCCATATTATGTTTTACTTAATTCCAAATCCTCCCTCAGTCAAAAGAGTGGACGGCTGGACGCAGACTTGGTTTAATAAGAGTACACATTAATCCTTCAATAATATCAATTGCTAGATCACCAACTTACGTTTACGTAAAACTGACAAAGGGAGATTATTTTCTATGGCAACACAACGAAGCTAAACAGTTTCTCAATAACGACGTCAAATTTGCTCCGGAGTTATACGATTATACCATCGTTTATCCCTTCTATAATTAAGAACTCTTTTTTCGTAGATTTATCTCTCTCAACGATTGATTGTAGTACTAAAACGTGTTCAATCTTATTTCAGGAGTTATGAAGGGCGACATTCGACAACGCCCGAGCAACGGTCGACTCTGGGCTGTTATTGAGACACATAAAGTATTGAGTAAACGATCTCTAAACAGCACCATCACAATTTCCCTTACTCTATAGAGCAACTTCCTCAAAATAACTTCCAACATTTGGAGCAATTTGCTCTACAGAGGTTGTACTTCACTAGTTCTGGATACCGTAACTAATTGATCTTTAATTTATACTGACGTCGACATTTTATGAAATGGAACGATCAAGAGCTTGGGCTAGTACGTTACCTGTGAGGTCTGGCATAAAGAAGTTCCTACAGGCACACTTGTTGACCACATATTGTGTCACACATTCCAGGGTACAGGACTCCTGTGAGTATTGTTCCGATGTATACAACTCCCTGGCTCCACACTCACCATGCGGCTTCGGTAAATTATTTATCTGCAAATAGATCAGAGTTTTGATATAACCAGGTTTACAGCGATTGGAAATAAAGTTAAATTAGATCAATATTTTTATAATTTAAGGAAAATTAAAGAAGTTTCTGGGCATCGACTAGCTGACTTCTGTCCGCAATATTTCCGACAGGTACGCGTATTTTTATCAAAGGCACACGGTTTCTTCGATTTTAACGAATTGTATGATTTTTTATTCTTGTGTAAGGAAGTCGAAATCAAAAATCGAAAATCATACAAGTTGTTAAAATCGACGAAATCGTATGCCTGTGATTGTAACTGATATTTAACTAATCGGCGAACATAAAGATCACCAAATTGAATCCTTTCCGGTCCGATTACGATGGACCCTGTCCAAGATTTAAACATTCAATCACTCGAAAATCATGCGTATAGGTTACAGACCATTTAATAAATTTACTATTTTAGTTCGATGAAAAGTGAAAATAATTGTGTGCTCCAGATTATAACATGTTAAAATCTATGTCCAGCTAACATGTAAACATCATTGAAAAGAAGTATGTTTTAGCTACAAAATGAGGCAAAACACAGGGGGGGGGGCATGTTTCAAGGTTAAACAGTTCCACTACTTCATCTTAATGTATACACAACATTTAATCTTAATAAGATGATTATAGTTCCATTTTGTCATGGCATATCACTATTTCCAGTGAAACAGAAGTTTTGTAAGGACTATGTAAGTGTATCCGATGTTGGTTCGCGTATACATTTAGTGGTTTATGACCTAAATAGTACATTAACCTGACACTGTGCTTTATTTCACTTGGGTTACTATAAAGCACGGATTATTCCATGTGAAAAATGTACATATCATTGAGACGAATAGAAAAATCACTCGACAAGTCCATTCTATAAATACAGAAAGTTTTAAAAACATTCTATCCACTAGAAATGTCTGAAAAAATGTTGAACTTAATAAATGCCCATGTGTTCCGATTTTACATGTAGCTCAATTTTGAATAAAATATATGCAAGTACTAATTAGCTGGCCCCTTTTTCGCTTTTCGGTATTTGGTGATGTTCATCAGTAAGGAAAGGTGTCTGATTTATATGTTTCGAAATAACAACAATAAATGTAGATATTATGACATATATATCTTATTTCATAACACGTTTAAGTCAGCACCACATGATACATTTAGGCGCGAATGAGTCTAAAATACAAAATTGGGATGATCTTATAAAAGGGGCCATACAATGTATATCAAAAACTAGCATGGGCATCCCCAATTTCGTTTCCGTTTTTCACCTCGTATATGAATGCTCTTAACGTGTGCAGTGAACTAGAACGTTCTTGACATTCTGTAAAACAAGCCGACAGCAGCATTCTTCCTTAATAAGATACTTTCCCAAAATTGTCCGAAGAAGATCAGCGTATCTTTGAAAAGTTAATTGTGTAGATGGTTTCATTAGCTATTACCATTGACTTAAGTATATTGTAAATATTGTCTGGATTGTGATTTGACAAAATATCAGTATGATTTTCCTTCAGGAAGCCAGGACTGTTAACAAAAGCATGCCAATCCGCTTATATGAGGTAAGATGTCAGTACTATTTCGCAAACATATCCTGATTTTGCTGCTGATTTATTGCAAGAAGAGTCTCTTGCTTGCCTTTGGTGCTATTTTATAATTTCTGACATACACAATTACTCCAAAATATATCTATGAAGTGTTCGTTCGAATATAACTTTTTTGGTAAAAGTCCTTGACAACATTTATGTTTTTAATTATTGAATGATTGTTGATGCTATTTTGGAAGATTTCCACTTCCCCTTTGGTCAGTAAACTCGCTAAATTTTCCTCTGTTTTGCTATTTCTTGCTGTATTTGATCACCCCTTTGACTTTAAATGCTGTTTTCTAACAGTAAATGCTCTGACACAAATGCTCTTTTCTTATAATGTAATTTTCATGTGATTAAGCAAAAATAACGTGAAATGTTGCCATAGTGAAAATAATGTTTTGAAGCACCATATTTAAACAAGTACCCTTTTTAGAATTGGGGATGTCTTACATTTTCACAAAATATCAGCTTATTTCAACAAAATATGAATGAGTAATTTGGGTTTAAGGAAGGATCCCGGTTTTGGGACACCCTGTACTCTCCTGCATCTGATGCAGTAATTCTTTAAAGATATATAACGTTATTAATTTATTGCTAATGGAATAAATGCATTCCTCTTTGATATCACGAGTTTCACCGTTTATCCATGAGGCGTACTTTCATAATGAAAACCAGTCTCTAAATCAAAATATCAGCATACAACGTTATCAGAATGTCTTTGGAAATGTGATTTCAATTAATACTGATTTATACACAAGCTTTTATATTAATTGGAAATTAGAAAATGGTTTAAGTTGCATAACAGAGTATCCCGAAGGACTGAAGTTAAGAACTAATGCATAAAACATCGGCTATTATACCCGTAAATTAATTGGTAATGAGTCAAATCTACACGTATTTGGAATAAGGATTAATCATTATATACCAGGCGATATATTAAAACCATTCATATCTAGTAATACTTCTGAAAACACCCAAAACAATTATTTCAGAAAACCAATCAACAAACGTTAGAGGTGTAAATGGATTGGGAAAACATTATTAAATACATGCCAAAACAGTGTTGGTCGTTATAACTTTCAATATTTGTCTGTGTTTGTTGCTATACATTTTATTATTGAAATCTTCTGTTGATCTCTCCACGTTTATTGTGTTTGCACTCTATGCGATGCTCCATCAGGGACGACAATTTACATTGATAAACGCGCTATTTGTCCCAACATGTGTTTCATTACCATAGAGGCCTGCGTAACTACAGCCCATGATTAGGTCTCTTACAAGTACGGGTAACCTTATTTGTTGTATGCAACAATATCATCCATCTTCCATAATAGCAGCAATCTCATTTCTAACCTGGTAAGGATTCCATTGTTCTTACGCTTTTTGTGGAATTCAGAAAGCTAATTGTATGTATCCCTGTATCCCTTTTTATCGTTTAAGTTTGGCTACAGTCCAACCTGCCTTAACGGTCACCTTTAATCGGCGGTCACCTGGTGTAAACGGTCAGTTTCTGACGCCCCCAACGAAATTTGTTCTATTTTACACGTTGATTTAGCGGTCACCTGCTGTCCGCGGTCAGCGGTCACCAAAAGTGCTTCCCAAATACTCAATATGGCCCCTATTGGGCGGCCAGGCGTCGGTCCGGCGGCCAGGCGCCGATCCGGCGGCCATCTATATAGCTAGAATCATCCGCGGTAATTTCAAACCCGTGTCAAAGAAAACAATCATCAGTTTAAACATCCAAGTCTGCAGGTGGTCATTGTTTATAATCCGCAATGAAAAATAACTTGTTAATTACGTAAGGCAGTCGAAGTACTCGGGTTTTTCCGTTGACCGCAGATTGATGACACGCAATATTTTCACACGTTTCATTTCGATTTAATTTACACAGTTATATAATTATGAATAGATTATCACTGTCTAGACGCAATATAAGCTTTATATTTCAATCGAACCAAAAAGGAATGTTTAAATTTCATTAAACGGCTCGCGTATTTTAAGTTTTAAAAAAGACCGCAGTAAATCACTTTCCGTTGAGAGTGTTCTCCCCTTTGAACGACTCTTCAATCTCCGATATGTCAAAACAAGATTTGTGAGCACGTTACCTCGGACTCTCGTGCATTTTACGCAACAGCTTTGAGAAAACTAAGTTCTTATCGTTTTATTATGCAATTTTATACGATCTAAACGTAATAATACATTCAACGTCTGCATAATTACGCTATATTACCGATGTCAGGTGAAAATGTTGCTCGTCAAAATAACGTCTGTCTAGCAAATGTATGACGCGTTATTTGGTTAACCGGTTAACCGGTCGGAAGATTAAACGGTGCTAGTTATAATATATGGCTTGAGTATACATACATGTAAATATTTAAAATAAAACTTAAATAAAAATATATTGTTCTTTATGTGGCATATTCGGTGTTATATGCATTAGTTCGTAACTTCAGTCATTCAACTTTGTTAATTTACTTTCAATCCACTACTTATCTTAGTCAATAGTCGAATGATCTATCACAAAAATACAGCTAAACCCTCGCACGTGGATGTAATAACCGAAGGCTCAGAACAACATTACCCAGATCAGAAATGTGGTGGATGACAATATGGTCGGTGGGCGAGATTATAACACTCAGCAACAAGATAAATCGTGCGTGTTCGTGAACTAAACATGGTTTGTTCTTACGCAGGTCTTATGGTAATGAAACACATATTGGGACACATATCGTGTTAATCAATGTAAATTCTTGTCCCTGATGGAGTGTCGTATAGGAACTGGTCACAATAGACATGAATGAAACAAGTTGTATATTTTAAAATAAAGAAATGTACGTTATAATAACCATAATTATTTCTTTTACCCCTTTAAGAAATTAAAAATAAGAAAAAAATGTGTTTCGAGATGTGTTTTGACGTGCACCTGTAGTCTGAATTACCTCCCCTAGGTCACTACGTTAAGTAGGTCAGGCAGACGCGGCTGCATGAAACACCCAAATATACCCAAATCATACCCAAATAGTAACGTTTTTACCCAAATGCTTATATTTAACTAACATTATGGGGTTGATTAACTATATTACGCATTTTAATGACCAGTGATGACTAAATAAACGTAAACTAGCAAGCTTTTCGGCAAGACTCGGCCCAGTATCATTTCGAACCGGCGTTGCCATAATATTTGCACGTCGTGAGAATCGCTTTATTTTACATTCTGACGCTCTGCGTGCACGCATACCCAAATGTACACAAGTATGAACGTTTTTTACGCAAATACTTGTATTTAATAAACTATTTGTCGTAAATAAACTATATTACACATTTGAATTACTAATAATGAAAATAACACAATTTTTAGGTAAATTATACTAAATAAGTATACCCAAACACACATAAGCCCACTAAATCCGAGAGGTATGTAAATTTCCGCTTTTTTCGGCGGAGACTTGGACTTTTTAATTGTTTCTTTCACTTACGTGAAGGCATTGCTCATTGTACATGTGTTGTGATGTTACTGATGCGAGTCTTTGCTCAGCTGGTAAAGTGTGCTGCCTCCCCAGTCCGATTTCCTCATACCTTTTTATCAAGCCTTATTAACACTTTAAAAAGTTCTAGTTGCTAAAATTATAAAAAAAATGTCTCTCACAATACTGGTCTGTAAAACAATTGGCCGCAGGAACTATTTAACTTGAATTATATTTTATTGCCTGTGTATACATACTAAGTGTAAAACGCTTCATCCACGTACGTGTCGATTCGACTCATAACCAATTAATTAACTGGCATATTCGGTGTTATATGCATTAATTCGTAACTTCAGTCCCTCGGGATTTTCGATTATTATAAAACTAAAAGCTTGTGTAAAAATCAGTATTAATTGAAATCACATTTCCAAAGGCATTCTGTGGATAAAATTGATGACTTTCATATGCAATGCTCTCATGTGAGACGATGTCCAAAGTTATACAAGTAAGATGGTCGCTTTGTTATTATTCATCATACTATTAATAATTTAACCTTGTTAAGTTACTAGATGTAACCATTTGTTGGCTTAATATTTATTGTTGTACATGTATAATAGAATAACTTGTCTGGTCACTAAGGGTTACCGTTATAGAGTGGTCTTAATGGTCTTCAGGGGTCTATAACTAGGTCACTGGGTCAAATTATGGAGGAACAATGTTTAAAACCTGGGGTCGCAGTTTTGCATGTTTTTGTGGTCGGATCGTGAGAGTGCCTTCTTTGGTCGTTGGATTTCGCAGGTTTGGGTATGGTATTTGGGGTCACTCGCGATCAGTAACTGGGTCAAGTAATGCCTCGTGTGGTCACATGAAGTCACCGTGTTGGCATATGCTTATAAAACTTTAGGCTATTTCATGTTTACTTTGCTTTCGAAGGTTGATCACATGAATGTAACATCGTTGCAGGCAAAAGTCAACAATCGATTTCTTGTATTCAAGTATCCCTATTTGTCAACAAGTGGCAATGAACTTGTCGTTAGCGCATACAATTATATCAATGCGTTATCCACGGTCATGGCACTTGTTTTTCGTGTAGTTATTTGTGACAATATTACTCATTATACATATATTAAATGTAATTGACAGGCACATACATGATAGTGATTAAATCGACCCAAATCGTCGGACTCATAACGCTCTGTATGATTGGTTTATGGTAATGGTGAACTATTTGACCTAGTTTTCATGTCACAGACAGTGCTTCAGTAACATCTTGAACGTACAGTCCAGTTAGGATAAAAATCCAGTGACGCAGTGACTCTATCCACTAGTACAGTGTAAAAACAAGTATAAAGGATTTTACTAACAGTTCAATACCAAACTGAACTCTACCTATTTAAGCAATGGTTTTAATCTTTTGGGTACACATAAACGATGACGTCACTGTCATTTTATCCTAACTGGACTATATGTTCCTATTTGTTGTCATTTATCCATTTTCTTATAATGTTGCTACTTAATTGCGTCAAAATCAATAAAGCTCATTTAATGTCAATTTTAACGTTTAAAGGTATATATGCATAACTAAACAGTAAAATATGTCACTTTTCACTTGAATAAGTCCCTCTTTTCGTATTGGTGTCAATTTAAAACAACATTGTGCTTTTTGTGAACAATAGAAAAAAATTGCGTCCGCTTAAGTTGTTGTAGAAAGTGTCAAATTTCATTATTTGAATTCTACCAGAATGCATTAAATCAGGAAGTGTAGGCACAGTTTACATGTGTCAGCCATTATTCAGCAGAAGCTGACGGCAAATACAGGCTATGCTCGACAGTAAGAAGACCACGCGTATTACATGTAATTCCCTCGTCGCAAAAATTGTCATGTTACTGCGTAAACATAACTGACTTTTTTCATGATGATTTTTGGTCACGAGACGGGAGCATTCTATCGTCTACTTATAATATGGGTTCATACTATCGGTCGATAAATTTCGTCACTTCAATTTATGTGTTTGGAAATTAAAAAGACTGTGTGATTCTTTTAACCACTATAAAGTGAGGGTGGGGTTTATAATATACGTAGATTTGTTAACACATACTATAATATACTAATACTAAGGTATCCACAATACAGCAGTTAAAGTCTGACATTTGGCACTACAGATGTCGATTATACCAATAATTTTAAATGTAAAACTGTTGAGCACTATTACGAATGATTGGCTTCTGGAAAAAGCAAAACGTGTAGGAACGTTACCACGCCACTCATATCAGGTTTCTGAACAATAAACCATTTTCCTGGTGCAATGCCATGCTAAATGAACAGAACACCATTAAAACATGTAATGGCAGTACGTTTTAAACTCTAGAAGACGTGTTCCATTGTAGCGGAACAGAAAATTAAAGCAGGTAATATAAATCTTATTCCTGGAACACTGATTGACTCAATTATTCCTCTTGCAATAACTGGCGATGAAAACATGCAGTGAGTTTGTTTGGGATCTATGGATGAATGCATTAGCTCTTGAAAATGATGTAACTGGTAATGATTGGCATTTATGAATGGATTGTAGAGTTGTTTCATGTAAAATCATCGTTTATCTAAAAAATATCACCACACCGTGACATATCTGTCTGGAATCGACTGTATTATTTATGTTGAGAAAATCCATGATTGTCAGTTTCATTATTGCATAAACCAATTTCAGATACGCCAAATTCCCCTAACGCTCCAACATACTGTACGTACAACTACCAAATTCCAGTCCCTTGTCCGACATGCAAGTATTATAACAACTAAGCTATTACTGAAAAATTGATTGTAGATGAATGTATTTCATTCGTCTTAGAGATCCCTATTTTTAAAATGGTTTACTTGGACATCAGAATACACGGAATGATATAACGCTAGATGTGTTCCAATAGAAAAGTGCCTATTTTGGAGTTATGAGAGTCCTATGATATAAAGAATCTAACACTCGTTTGCAATTGCTATATTTATATTAAACTCGTTTAGGAGTAATTGCAAAATTTCCAGACCTCGTTCAATATCAATGTATATAAATTGACAACTCTTGGTAGATCATCCATGTATCAAACATATTCGGTAATTTGTTCTTGATGTGGTTAAATAACGAATATTGTACGACTTCAGTAGCCGCTGAAGTAATTAATGTTTCATTATCGACTCATTACAAGGATTACGTACTCATCATGGCAATTATTTACAAATTTAACGTGGTTCTACGCAGTGACATTAGTATATGTTTCATAATAATTATTGTGAAATGAAATGAGAGAAGACGAGTCTAGGTCAAGTAACAGCAACACGGTTATTATTAAGGTTAACACAAATCTAGCACCACTTAAGCAACCATTCTAAGAGAGCAACAATATTTGTAAATACGTCAATCTGATTAACAGCATCTCATAATATCATCAAAAAAATCGTGAACTTCATTCTGAATGTTTAAACAGATTAAATGTAGTTGCATGCCCAAATCGATGGATTAGAAGAAAATGTCGTGAGTACAAACACGTATTTTGAGAAAAAAACGAAAAAAAAACCAACAAAAAATTATTTAATACTACTCAGATGTTTCAACTTCAGTGTGATCAACATGATTGGTTCAGATTTGCATGGTAATATGTTCTTCAGTAGTCTGGCCTACCGACTAGATAAAATACTTAATCAATCAAGTAGCATAACATTTTTCAATTTTTCGCTAGATTTTATTTTAGGCTTGATTTATCTCCTATGTTTGAGGGTGCAAAGGAAAATAATTTCATGAGAAAAGAGTACATTGAGGAGTTGTCTTTCCAAACATTGGGTATATTAGACAGACTAGTTCTTAAGAAGCGCCTCGTGATGCATAATTATATCAAACATATATTGGTCTAAAATGGTAAGGACTAATAACAACCCTAGTATTCTTCACGACTAGTAACGACCCTAGTATTCCTATCTAGTAGCTAAGGATAAAATAATCACAGTGTACAAACTATGTAACCAATATTAAAGGGACATGAGACATGCCCTCTTAATAAACGCTAGCTTTTCCCTATAGTCCAGTCATTTTAACTTTTAACCTCAAACTAATTGCAAAACAAACAGTTTCGAGTTTATATGGTGCGTAAAACTATCCTTAGCAGTGTACAAAATGTCCTAATTGAATATTCGTGGGACTTTTTGAGATATTTAGAAATATATTGAATTGTCACATGTTTTCGCGATATTTGTCACTTTTGATGTAAATAAATTTTGACTTGTACCAGTAACTTATTTTTACATCGTGCTTAGAGGTTGCAATTTTGGTTTGATTTTTATGAAACTTGACAGCAATGATCATCGGAAGCTAATCTAAGTAAAATAAAAGTTTGAGTTAACCGGAGCCAAAATCTAGGTCACTAGGTCAAAATAAAGAAAAAACAAGATATAGTCACCAGGGGTCGCAATTTCGACCTGACACTTGTGAAGTTTAGTCACAATAATCACCTTACAAAACTCAAGGTCATGTATGAAATTGGATTAACCTGAGTTAAAAACTAGGTCACTAGGCCAAATTATAGAATAAATCTTTAGAAGACGCCCTTTTTACCTAATCTTTATGAAACCATGTCACATGGATAATGAAGACAAAATGTACGTCAAATTCAATATTTACTTATCATGAGTTAAAACTAGGTCACTAGGTCAAAAAATAGACAAACCTTCATGCGCCAAAAAGTCGCATCAATTATTTTCACCTATTGACCTAATTTTGACCCAAATTATTCAATAACATACTTGTCTTAGATGTTTTGAGATGAGCATTGTGACCAAGTTGCATAAATATTAGACCAAAATTGTGAATTTTGTACCTACACAACGTTTTCCTTTGATTTTAACTAACGACCTACTTTTTGACCCCGGATGACCCAATTTATAACTTTGACCTACATTTTGTTGATATTATTATTGTGACCAAGTTTCATAAACATAAGGTCTACATTATGACCTCTAGCGACTACACACGATTTTGCTACAATTTGACCTAGTGACCTTGTTTTTTATCCTTGATCATCCATTTTCTACCTCGGCCTAAATTTTGTTCAGATGATCACTCTGACCAAGTTTCATAATTATAAAGTCAAAATTGTGAATACAAATGCAATTGTGGACGAACAGACAAAGAGAACAATCACTATTTCTCCCGAATCGATAAATTCGTGTACATTTTGTATATTGACATTATTTTATACTGTCCAAACTCAAATATCCTTTTTCCATTAGACAAACATGTATACAACACATGATATGTGTACATTTTAAACAAATTGGATTAATATTAAAGAAATGAGTAAAACTTTTGTTTCCCCTTCCAAGTGCTATTTTGAGTCATTTTGTTTACATTTGAATGGGTAGTATACCAACACGTAGACTGGCATATATATTATAAGTAAATTGTGTGATGATAAAATAAATATTTGTATTCGATAGAAGAAGGTTGTATCTTTCAGAAAATATAAGCTTTAAGGTGCAATTAGTAAATATTTATAGACTTACATGGGAATTATTAGAACTTAAAATTTCCCAGGTAGTATGAAATAAGGAAAATGCTGAAATTGCTACCAAAAGTGACCTTAAACATGTCGATTGTTTTGTATTTTCCCCACTGAACTCGCATATTTGATGTTTTGTCTGTAGTTGATAATAGTCTGTAGATGATGGAAATGCAAAGAAACTCTGTTTTGCAATTTGTTTGAGGTTGACCATATTTTTTAGCTTCAATGACTGGACTACTAAGACTATTGTCTAATACGCAGAAATTCGGTTATTTTTCTTTAACCTCTGTGTGTCAGGGATTGTTTTTGTATTGATTCCGAAGTCTCAGATGAATTGCAAAATCATAATAATTACATAATCACACTATTTTAATAGGTTATACCTACTTTGTAAATTGACTAATTACTCTAAAAGACTGTTTAGTATTCATGAAATTTTGTTTAATATATAATTCTCTCATTTTGACTAGTTGTAAATTGTAATGCGAAGGACATTCTCATGATCAGATATAGCAACAGCGTATGTATGTAAAAGCGTTTTTGATTAACGTAGTGCTAAGAGAGTTTGTTGTGATGTGGTGGTGTTGTGATTTAAAAAAAAAAATGATGAGCAATTTTGATAGATTAGTGAAAATGACTTGAAATGAAAGTCATGTACTTGTTGTGTTTAAAGATATGATCAACCATGTTTTGTCGATATGCGTTTCTTTAATTGTCGATAACAATACAAGTCCTCATTGAAGAACTAGTATATCTTCCAGCAAATAATTTGTTTTATTCGTGTCCGAATACAGAAGCTGTAACCATTATGTAAGAAATGTTTTTAATGGGATTGGGCGACACTACGACTCATTGATTTAGTAAGAAACACCCTTGGCTTTACCGTTGAATTTACAACATAGTTAATCTCCCAGTGGCTGGTGCGAATGCATACATATAACCATAACTGATAATCTTGGCAAATTAAGGTACCAGCCTATATACGATCACAGACTTTATCAGAAGATCAAAAGGGGATAATATTTGACGATGATTAGTAGAAAATACAACTCAAAGTACATTTTGAAATCTTAAATTAGCTACTCTCAGTTATTTTTGACTGACCCTCGTATCTGATCAATACACAAAGCCAGTGTAATTGGTAAGTTCGCTATGACATCAGCCGGCGGTCATAAACAGTTCAGAGAAAAATATACGATGGTAGAATGCGGGGCGTTCTAACTGACAGGATATGGGAAATAAATCAGCCAGTGATTGCGTTGCTTGTTAGGAAACTAGTTTCTCAAATGAAAACAAATATCGCGGCTAGCCCGGAATCAAATTTCTCAAATGAAAACATAAAATCTACGCAGATCCACATTTCGTATCTCATTAATCTCAATCACCATTCATATTCTAGCTATGTCACGCCGACTCTTTTTTCTTGTTACTACAGTAGTAACTTCAATATGTGACGCGTTATGTTTGGGCTCTGCTACTCTTAACTTCTTACAGCATGAACCTTCTTTAGGACTTATTTTAACCTACTTATTATTTAAATGATTTCATTTATGAAAACAGATACATTGTATGAGGAAAGAGGCATTACATAATTATACTTAAAATGGTATAAATGTTTTCCGCCTTCGTTTTTGTTTGCTATCAGCACGTGGTATGTCGTGGTTGCAATGTTTACTGTGACTTTAAAGCAAGGGAAGCTATCGCTACAATCTGTTTGTTATGGGATTTTTTTTGATGTTGAACTTCCTCATAAAGAAATAAACTGAAAAATTAAAATTGGGTACACACCACAAGAACGCCGAGCCCCACAAATGCATGTGCCCCTGTTGGTATAGCCATGCCTACTTCTTCTACTCTGGGAAACTCTGGTTGAGATGTGGCTAGAAGTTTGATCCCCGAGGCATCATGAGGACCGGGCATTGCCTCATATTTTTCTGTATTTAACGTAAGCCTCAAGCCATGTTTGGCTCCTGAAACAGTACCTGAAATTTAGGGTTTAGAATGGAAAAATAAAGCAGAACATGCAAGCAAAATACCACCACCGCTACATCTAAGTAAGTAAAACACATCTAACATCTAAACAAGCATGTTTATAGGTATGCGTAGTTAATATTTAGTCACGTAACACTATTTTGTCAATTGGGTACCAAATGGACAAATTAAATGTAAGGTGCAGCACTGTTATGTTCAGATATAACTATTTGTAAAATGTAAGTGGTCCGGAAGGCACTATAACTTTCCATCCAAAAGGGAACAGCGGGCCAATGATGACCCATTAAATAGTTTCAAGACCCCCCCCCTTGGCTGATGCAGCCAATTGTAAAACGTACATCAATAAGTTGCATGACTCCATCCCCGTTTTAAGAAATTTATACTGTCTAGTAAGTTGAAAGCAGCTACGACGTTCCATTTAGATCTCTTGTGACTTTACATGTTTTATCAATATAGAATGAAATGATTAAAAAACGTTACGTTCTAGCATCTATTACAGATAAGTTTTAACATACAACGAATTTAAAATACGACCTATCATACAACTGCACCCAACCAAAGGTAAAACTTCCAATGATGCAACTTAATGTGGCTTGGTACCCATCTTAATGGTCTCGTTCATTTAATTGATAAAAAAACAGATAGTGTGAACTGCAATATTCACACTTCTTTAAAGAAATTGGCCACCATGCTGTTAAAAACATTGAATTGTAAACGCATGGAAGATGGATATTTTGTTAGTTGAATGCATTTGTATGATAGGCTGTATTTTATGTGAAACATAAAGATTAACGATAAATAGCTGGCTTAGAATGAGAAGATCGAAAGTACAAACTCAATATTTTGAAAACAAGAAAACACTGTCTGAAATTTACTCTTTACTTATTGAAAAACAAGCTTTTACAACTTCATTTTTGTCAACAAGACAAGTTCCGATTTTCATGCAAATGGGCTCATAAAAAGCACCGCATGGTGCAGATTTCAAATATGTATTAGTCTTACAAGGTCGTAAGCAGTAGTTACGACCTTCTCATTCTAAGCCAGCGAAATGTAACACATTGAACGATACCAGATTTATTACACATAAATGTCGAAGAGTATCCTTTGGAACTTATAATGTATCATTGATAAAGATCTTAGAAATATTTTTACTTTAAGATTATATAACCAAATGTTCCCTACATTTAAGAATCGTTCCGCTAGACGGTAATGATATAATACTACCGTGGTTATATCGAACAGCAAGAAAATGAGACGTTTAAAGAAGATGGTTAAGCATATACTGTTGTATACATCTGTAAGCAAAGACTAGCTAAAAATCTACTAACTATAGAAAAAGGTACAATAAATATTAAAAGTAAGAACTGTCAACACTGTTATAGTCCATCTAGGATTGTGAATGACGGGAAAAGTTGGTACTATAATGACATGGTACTATAACCAAATTCGGAATTTATCAATTACGAGGGATGATCAATACATAACGAGAAAATGCTTATAACTTTGTTAATACATGCTTTTTTCTGAAAACATTTTATGCGGTGTCAAATTCATTTTCTCGTATATTGATCATCAATCGTATGCACGCCATGATTACAGCGTATCTCTGTTATTATATGTTATTGGGAATAAAGGTGACCATGATTATGAGTTTACTTAAGTAAATTGTTCAACTGGTTGACTAATCCGATACACAGTCATGAATATCAGCATCGAGTACATCACTAAGTACCGGATATTAGTACAAGCAATAGGTATCAACAATGAGAACCAGCATTGAGTGCCAGCAATGAGTACCAGTATTAAGTACCAACAATAAGTAACATTACTAAGTACCGGAAATTAGTACAAGCAATAGGTATCAACAATGGGTTCCAACATTGAGTACCAACATTGAGTACCAGAATTACGTACCGGCAACGAGTAACGTCAAGGAATACCGCCATTAGGTACCAGCATTTTAGTACCAACATTGAGTAAAACAAATTGAGTACCAACAATGAGTACCAGCATTGAGAACCAACATTGAGTACCAGCATTGAATACCAACAATGAGTACCAGCATTGAGTACATGCATTGAGTACCAGCATTGAGTACCAGCAATGAGTACCAGCATTCAGTACCAGCAATGTGTAACATCAATGAATACCGTCATTAGGTACCAGCATTTTAGTACCAACATTGAGTAAACAAATTGAGTACCAAGAATGAGGAGTAACAGGACTGAGGACCAGCATTGATCAATATCATTGGATATCAGCGATGTTAACTTTGTAAATATCACATTATCCTGAATGAACTGCATAGGTGTTGTCTAGAGTCTTACCTGATGCCGTAACGGATATGTTAGGACTGTCCGCATGGTATCCATTAAAGGTATAACACACCCCATGGTCTGTGAGTGTTATGGTGAAATTATCCGCACTACAGGACTCACCTGCCCAGGTACAACTGTAATTACAAGTTATAACACTGTAGGAATTGCAAGCAATACAGATGTCTCCTACCTGGTTGCCAGGTTGTCAACGTTCCTGTTGCCATGTCAACCACTAATTTTGTCCGAATCAAATAAACGTTACAACGTGCATAATCAATCTCCTGATTGGTCCCTATCCACATACCAAGTTTCATATACCTAGCTTGAATACTCTTTGGGTTATGGTATGATCCAGATTTATTGACGGACGGACGGAGGACAAACCTGTAGTCACCACCGATTGTAAACTGGTAGGGTACTTACAAATGTGTCACCGTGTCTAAGATAGTATGTGAGCAAGGAGCCATTAGTATGCTAAACCATTCTGATCACATCGGCCTTGATGCATTATAATTAGAATATAGGCGTATTTATTGAAGACAAATGAAAATGAACGAGTTTTACGATTGTATACCAATCCAAGACTTCAATGAACCTAGTTACATGACCGTACTTCAATATTTTGACATTTAAAAATTGATACGTTAACATCAATTTGAGACTGGTTGCAAGTGTATATGGTACTGCACCTTTAAAATAAATGTGATTTTGCTGCTGCCACCAATGATTACGAAAATTATTTACCTCACGACAAAGTCCTCTCGTTTGTGACTAAGTTTGGTATATAATTCATCCATACGTATATCGTCTGCTCTAATGTTAAGTGTTGCATCAGCTGTATTCATCCCGTCCCGGTACATCTTCTCCACCAGTCGATAAAGGTCATGATCACTTGCTGCAGAAGCCCTAATTTATGTATATTAATATAATATAATACATACAGGGGCCTTATTCACCAACGTTGTAAGTCTAAAAATCAGACTTAGACTTAAAAATGTCATTATTCATAATCACTGGCATTTAATTCTTTGAAATTAGATTTGATTGTGTGAAATTTTATCTGACTATTTGTTGTTACCCACTGAATATGTATACCAATTTGTATCAAAATTGGTACATTTATAACAATATGAGAGCAAATAGAACATTTATAGTCTAAGTCTATGTTTTAGACTTACAACGTTGGTGAATAAGGCCCCAGAACAGAAATTTATTTCAGATTTGTACGTACCTGCCAAACTAGTTAAATCCAAGTTGGAAGTGATAAAGCGAAACATGTCAAAAGCTGCACTTAAATGTGATTCAAAAGGGATTTAGACGCATAAACAAGGAATGTTTACAAGCATGAGTCAAATACCTTTGTGCAAAGGCAGGTGCGTTTGTAAATCAGAAAAATTATCAATGAAAACAGGAGTAACTCCAATTTAATAGGAGTACTTGGCAGGCATGGATTTGAACATAGTACATCATCTATACATGTATAATATTCTTAAAAAAATATACTTCACGTATGAGCCAATTTATAAACACCTATAATAAACAAACATAAAGGTCACCATGAATATGTGTAAGTAATAAAGTTACCATCCTCGAAAACCCAGGCGACACTCCACTCCCGAACTCACTACCTGGACATATATTATAAGTAACGAGTTCGGGAGTGGTGACACCGCTGGGTTATCGAAGATGACATTTAAAGTCGATAATAAACATTCGTACATTGTGTTAGTTTATGTTTTTCAATATATTATTTCTAATTACTACAGCTTTCTTATAATATATAGCTAATTATACGCTATATAATACAAATCGTTTTCAAGCAACCCACGTAAGTGGATAAAAATATCATAAATATTACATCAGCTCTACATATAATGATGAACAATTACGCCATTATACACGTATACCTAATAAATAAGGGCAAGTCAGTTTAGGTTTTTTAGGAGGTACTAAACTCTACACACGAGTACATTATGATGAATAATGGCCATTTTAGCACAAAGTACATCACATTAGTTCTATTATTGCTAAAAGAAATGAGGAAATCGGACAGGGAAGGCAGTAGTAAACTTAACCAGCCGGGCACATAAAACAATAAAATCACAACATAACCGCACACAACATAACCGCACACAACTGATTAACAGCCCAAGTTCCCGCCACACAAATACAGCAGGATGACCCAATTTTACATGGAAATAACAAAATAATGGTGATCCTATGTGATCGAATGAAACGCAGAGCTCTAAGATGCGACCTAGTTCCCCACGTCACCGCTGCAGGACGACCTAGTTTCACAAATAAAGTCAAGTTATTTTCTGAGAGACGACGAATTACCAAGCATAAATGTAGGGTTGGCAAATAGAAAATTAAGTTAGGAAAGAAGGCGTACCGATGCTACATTGTCCAGACTACAATAATTACCGTTTACCAGTTATCCATGCACTTTGTACGATTTGTTCTATTACAAATGCAGGCATAAATTACACAGAATTCCAAGAATAATATGAATTAAGTCGTTTTGGCCACTTTTTATAGAACAACAAAGAAAGATATAAAATTCAAAGAAAATCAGGATTTTCAAATAGAACATGACGTTCCAGCAATAATGGTTAACCAAACATGGGCGACACGACTTCATTATGCTAAACACAATTTATTTCGATTAGGCTTCAGACTACCGTTGAAATACTTATTGATACATGCATACGATGTACATGCGATAGAAGCTGGTGTGCCCACTGAGTCCCCTAATGATATAAACATTGGAACAATTGTTTAAGGACTTGAACAAATCTTTATCGATGTGTTTCACGAATTTTTATGATCAGTGCTTTCAAAGCATTTCCTTTCAGCAATGTTGGTTCAAATCCCATTATGGACATGGCATTTAAATCTAAAGAAAATATCCAATTTTCTTACGGACATTCAGCAGTTTTACTCAGGGACCATCGGTCTTATCTATTCATATCTACAATAATCCTAATGCAATTTTTTTCTTTCTCAATCAAAGAGTCGGTCGTTGTGTCGCCCAATCCCATGAATACATTTCATACATAATAGTTTCAGTTTCTGCACGTGCACAATTCAAACAAAAGATTTGCTAGGAGATATAATAGTTCTTCAATGAGGATTTTGTGTCATCGTCAATTAAAGAAACAAATATCTCGACAGTACATTCTTTATCATATCTGTTAGCACATCAAGTACAAATGTACACGATTTGCATTTCAAGTCATTAGACATTACCACCGATGTTGGGGTATCTATCAAAATCAAACAAACACCACATAACACCAAACTCACTTAGTATAACATTAATCATTACTTTTACTTAAGTTGTCGCTATATCTGATTATGACAAAATCCTTTTGAAAAATGTTCAGAAAGTGCATTACAACTAGTCAAAGTTTCCTCACCGTCACAAATCAAATAATTTCGCCGACGGGTCTTATCCACAGTTGCTTGACATGTGGATCTGACCCCATAGCTCCTCTACACCCCCAAACCAAAAAAATCACAATCTCTATTATACTCATAGGTATAATAGAGATTTGATTTTTTTTTAAATTTGGGTGGGGGTTGTAGAGGGGCCATGAGGGTCATATCCACATGCCAAGCACCTGTTGTCTTATCGGGCCATAAGCCGTACAGAAATAGACAATACAGACGGGTACAGACATTTATAATTTTCTGCAGCATGTTGTGTGATGTTTAAGGAGCATTGTCTTCGGAAGAACTAATAAAGCAAATAAGTAAAATAACGTTAAACTGATCTGCAAGAAATAAAACGAATAACGTACCGGAATGCATTCTGGTTACAAATGGTTATGGCGGGAAATTGTAGAGACTGGTTGTAGTTGACTTTAAAGTTGACAGCTACTGGTGAGGTACGGAAATACTGGACACGGTCTACCACTTGTATCACCAATAAACTCGAACATAGGATAGTAAGTAACAACCAGAATATTCTGAAATGTAAAACAAACATAAATTTATTGTATATTTATTATCTTTATCGATTCATATTCACCCTCATGCGTCAGTGGTTCATCAAGTCTCCATTTATGTTTCGGACGAAAAATATGCTGATTGAACGATAAATGTTATATTAAAAAATTTACAAATACTACAAAGTGCTTTGCCTTAGATATTTAGTCTTTTAGAGTAACTAGTCAATTAGATGGTATAATCTACCAATAACAGTGTACCTATTAATGGTGTAATTAATATTATTTTACAATTCTACCTAGACTTCGGAAACACAAATATAGAAGGCTGCGTATTAAACAGTAATTTTAGGAAAAGGATCTTAATGTATGCTGAGAGAAAATGTCGCCGGACCCTTTGGCTCCATTTTGTATGTTACATGAGGTGCATTGAACTTATCCAGACTAAGAATATTAGGGTCGTACGTGACCTTGTTAGACCCATACATGTTTGATATATGCATCACAAGGCGATTTTTGTGAACCTATTTTCATGAAAACCAGAACAAAACAATCTGAGTAGTTTTCAAACAGATTTTTTCTTTTTTTCTCAGAATAGCGTGTTTCTACTTTTTCTTCTAAGCCATCGATTTGGGCAACACACTATATTTAATCTGTTGAGAGTGAAGTTCACGATCTTTTTGATGATTTTATGAGATGCTATTACCAGTAACTAGATTGGCGTATTTACAAATATAGTTGCTCTCTTAGAATGATTGCTAAATGGTGCTAAAATTGAGTTAATCGTAATAATAACCTTGATCTAAGCACTTGGCCTAGACTTTTCTTCTCTCATTTCATTTTACAATAATTATTATGAAACATATACTAATATTACCTCGTAGAATCACGTTTAAATTTGTAAATAGTTGTCATGACGTGTATGTAATCCTTGTAATGAGTCGATAATGAAAAAATGATTACTTAAGTCGTACAATATTCATTATACATCCAATTCAAGAACAAATTACCAGATATGTTTCATGCATCAGATGAATGCGTAAGAAAAGTATCCACAAGTAGTTGTTCATTACTGAAAATCATTTATTTCCTGAAGTTCCAATGCTATTATGAGGCGAATCCTGTCAATAGGATATCCAATCAAGGAATTAGATATACTCCGTGTATTCTGACGTCCAAGTGCGTTCAATTTGGGGCTTTAATTGTATTTTGTATGTTCGTGCAAATCTCTGGGTAAATATTGTGTTGGAACGGATTCCACAACATCCACTATCCGAATTATGGCATTTACTGTAATATACATCCTCTTAGATTACTGAAATGCATTCATTTACTATTCATTTTCAGTAATAGCATAGTAATTATAATACATGTATGTCTGAGCAAGGCCTGGAATTAGGAAGTTGTATGTTTGTGCCGTCAGTAGAGCTCGGCACATGTAACAAATTGTGAGCCACTCTGACACACTCTGGGATTTTCAGAACATAAATAAACAGTCGATACCAGACAGATATATCAAGGTGTTGCGATATTATTTAGATAAACGATGCTGTTACATGAAACAACTCTGCAATCCATTTATATCAATTATGTCAATCATCAAGTTATAACGTTGCCTCATTTATTAGAGTTAATACTTTCATACACGGATCCCAAATAATGATCACCTAACAACTCCCTGTGTTTTCATCGCCAGTCATTGCACAATGGATTCATATAAATGAGTTGGTCAGTTTTTCTGGAATAACTTTTCAACTTGTTTTAATTTTCTGTTCCGCTAGGAAAATTATTTATTGTTTAGGAGGCTGCTATGAGAGGCGTGTAATTCTACGTTTTCAATTAGCCCATCATTCGCAATACGGCTAACGGTTCTACAGTTTTATTGGTATAATCGTTAGCTGTAGTGCCAAATGGCAGACGGTATCTGCTCTTTCATAGTCCGTGAGAACATATATAGGTAAACGATAAACGACTTCATACACAGGGACATTTAGCTTCCCGCAGCCCTATGATGTTCCCAAAATATAAATGGAAGTGGAGAAATTTATCGACTAACAGTATGAACCAATGTTATGAGTACAAGAAACTTTGCTCCCGTGTCGTGACCAAATACCATAATGAAAAATGTCAGTTATGTTAACACAGTAACGTGGCAATTTTTGCGACGAGGGAATTACATATAATAAGCGTGTTGTCTTACTAACAAGTGCCTACTCATCCTGCATACTACACATGTACTACGATCCTAGTATAGAAGCGTAATTTACAATTGACAAAACCACGCAAACACTTTTTGTTAAAAAAAATGTGGCACTTGCAAAAAACCGTAACAAGACGCAAGCTCTTTCTTAAATCTTAACTTGCAAGAAAGCATAATGCTTTTTAATATTTATCAGTAGAATAATAAATTGTCCTTTGGTATTGAATAAAAGGAAGAGTTGTTAACGTGACAAAAGACACATTTGAATAACAAGTAACAACATAACATATCGATGACTATGGTGACTACATTAATTTATAGAGGCACATACCATAGTTTTGCAATGAGCACTCGTCATTATATAATGTGAAATGCCTAGATGACAAAACAACATAACATAACAAGTAGGGACGTGTGAACATATTTACAAAACAATGGAAACGTACGTTGCTGAAACACAGAACATGAATATGGCACACACATATCTCAAATAGTTTACTACATTTTTTGTATTACCATAATCCAATCATACAGAGTGTTATGATTATGACGTTTTGTGTATATTTATTCACTAAGTGCCTGTCAATTACTTCCAATATATGTATAATGAATAATATTATCACAAATACGAGGGTCATTCAATAAATTAGTGGACTGGACTTGTCATTTTAATACACATTGACACAGCGAATAACTAATTATATCACACTAAACTATAGCCTTTCTGACACATGTGCAGTAAATATTGCATGAAACGACACATTTTTAAAGAAAATATGGCTAAAACAAAACTATCACTTAACCACAACCACCACACAACGCAAATATATTCTGACGTCAGCGACGTTATTGACGTTTAGCTATTTCTCAAATGGTAAACCCGAAATTTAATTATGTCATTCACATCGAATTAAACATAAATACTTAAGTGGTCTATTATTAAATAGATCTACCACAACATTTTATGTATCTAAAGTATAAGGATTAAGCTAGACTTAATGGTTGTATGCTAAATTGAAATGCCCGGATCAATTTGACTGGTGTTTCCTCAAACGTCCCTACATTTGCAAATTTCGTTCGATCCCTGTATAATTTTAATACCATGCTGCTCTTCAGAAATATGATTTTTCCACTAAAACACAGTGACACTGAATATTGTATGTTCTCCGATTTCTCTCATTAGCTGCGTATGCGTTGTGTATTTCCAAGACAAGTGCACGATTTAATAGTTGCATGAATTTCCTTGCGTAAATTCAACGGCATTTTGACGTAAATGAAAACGTGACAGGCATAGATCAAATACTTCTTAATTCAATCTCAAACGTCCAAACAACTTACTAGTTTCGCCAAATATTATGATATATCCTGCAATAATCTGGCAAACATATGGGAATGTAACTTAATTTATTCGTAATTCATGACTAGTTGAACTAGTGTAAAGGGCACGTTACGTCGGTCGGGGTGGTAACGCGTTACTTTGGTAATACAACGGCTGATGACATGATACTGTGTGGCATAATCAAAGATAAATTTGTATCTACGGTAGGTAATAGATAAATGTTTATAATGATAAAGAAATTACTATTTAAACATGAATATAATAAAATAAGAACGGTTGTCTACGAATATTTTGAGTGACCCTCGTAACTACACTAAAAACAAATGTCATTACAATGAATAATAACGCATTTATATAATTGTATATAATTGCTTCATGAGCTTAACGGCAAGTTCATTGACACTTGTTGGCAAATACGGAAACTTGAAAGCAAGTGATTGACTGTTGATTGTTGCCTATCACGAACTTTCATTCATGTGATCAACCAAGGAAATCAAATTTTACAAATTGTTACTCAATAAAAAGAGATATGAGAAAATCGAGAGGGAAGCATCACTAAACTTAACCAACGAGAAAATTAAATGTCAAAGCCTCAGCTGCCAACAACTGAAAACCCCACAGTCCAAAGCATATGTCAACACGGAGACCTCAAGCGAAAAAACGAAGCATCGCTATTATTTGAACCATTTACTGATCGCGGATGACCTCCAAATACGATGACCAAAAGTGTGCATTTCATCGACAAAAGAAGGCACTTCAATGACCCGACCACAAAACATGCCAAACTGCGACCCTATGGACCAAATTAGGTTCCTCCATAATTTTCCCCTGTGACCTACTTATATATCTCAGAGGACAATTTAGTCCACACCAAAACGGTACCATAAAATAATTCTATAATACTAGTATAACCATAAATATTAGGCCAACAAATAGGGTCCTCTAGTAACTAAACAATGTAAGTTCCATGTTAATACCGTTAATATTATGCCAACCTAATGACCTCGGTATCGCCCAAGCTAACTGACCAAACTTCAATAGTAAAGGGAACTTGAACACCTAAAATAACTATCTGAAGTCCTAAAAGAGCGTAAAAACAATGAACGACTTGCCGGGTACGAAATGCTATTGGGGATATTAAAGTCACTGGGTGATATTACGCACTCACCAAACAAGGTTAACCGTACTGGTAAGAGAACTTAACATGATTTTTACTTGCGCAAACTGCTATGATAATGGATATTGGAACATATAACGTGTTTATCAATGTTAACTGTTGTCCCTGATGGAGTGTCGTATAGGTACTGAACAATATATACGTGAATGAGGTTAACAGGATAATTACCGACCAATATAGTCGCAAACACAGACAGAGATAATGATATTACCTACCGGCCAATCATTAAATAATGTGGCACCTATTCAATGTTTCCCCAATCGCTCTACGCCTATTACGGCTGTTTATTGGTTTTCTAAAGTAATTGTTTAGGGTACCGTTGATTAATTCATCGCCTGGGTAAACAAAATGATTAAGCCTTCATCCAGGTACGTGTCACACCACTCATTACCAATTAATTTACGGGTATTATAGCCGGTGTTATATGCATCAGGTCTTAACTTCAATCCCTCTGGATACTGTGTTATACGACTTAAACCCTTTTATTAGTTTCCGATTATTATAAAAGCCTGTGTATAAACCAGTAATAATTGAAATGACATTTCCAAATGCATTCTGTAGATAAAATTGATGAATTGCATATTACATGCTTTCATGAGAGACGACATCGGTAGTTGTACTGTATGCAGATGTTTTAATTTTGCATGTAACAGTATAGCAAGGGTATTTCTGCGTGACACATACTTTTCCCCGAAACCTGGCGCGATTACGTTTTTACTTGAGGATGCTCATCTTCATATTGAAACTTTCAGGAAACAGAATAGAAACATTTTTATAGTACCAATTACATAAATTATGTAAATAAAAATATCAAACAAACATTCAAATACATTTTACGCTCGGATAGAATTTTTCACATGATCCAAAACGAATATTTGAAAAAGATTTTATACCCCAAGAATACTTTGGAATAAATCGAATAGATGGATGAACTTATTTGTACCGTATCAAAGGGAAACACAAAAAGTAAATATCATATGATGTGTTTTTGGTGATTTCTCCAAACATGAGTTTGGTGCCAAGAAATATCCAACATCAATTTGTTCAATGTGTTTCAGTTACGATTTGTCACGAGGGAAGTTACATAACAACGTAGACAATTACTGTAAAGTATTTTACAACTCGTACAACTGAACGACATATAATTCGAAAAATACAATGATCAGATAATGTAACAGCAAAAACAATGACTAGTAATTTAAATACCCGACGCAATTCATAAATTCATAACGCTTGCAATAAGAGTAGTACATGTGTAGCAGTCATCAGGAGACAACAATATGCGTTTGTTTTAAGACATATGTACTGTTATAAAAACACTTTGTCAAATCTTAAACTTAAATCAAAAATTAATATCCTTATCATTCTTTAACTACTACGTAATTGCGTTTCAAATATATGCATTATTAACAATGGTTCGGTTAATAAGCTTCTACAAAGATAACCATATTCAGAAATATAAAAGCAATATAATTAAAATGAATTTTAAAATTAAATTTCAACGGAATTTGAAAAATGACCTAAGTGCTTTGATAAAACAGTACAATAAAAGTACATATCCACTATGATATGCCCTAGTTGATATTTGGAACTAACATAAGTATTACTTAATATTGTTAATATCATTATGTGCTTGACCTATACATTCCCAAACGATTAATGTACAGTTTGTGAAAAAACTATAGTGATTAAGAATTCAGTTGGGGATACTTATCTATATCGTAACTTTCTATTAGACCTCTATGTCCTATTATATTGTCGGCCATAACATTATACTTTACATTTACATAATGGGTGTACCGTCGTGATCCCTATAAAATTATATTTGTATACTGATGTTTTCTAGAAGGTGGTTTCGAGTGGTGCTACTACCTTGTGCATAACTATTTTAAAATTGTATCTACTCGTACATACCTTATGTTTGAAACGTGAAATCACTGTCTAAAACTGAATATAATTTTAATAATGACATGTAGCACAAGCAGTTTTTTACAACTCCAATTGTACCAAATGTGTATGTATAGTTGAGGTCAAGAAAGTAAATTCCTTTCAAATTGAAGTTTCCAAATTTAGGCTTTAAACTTGGGTCTCTCGGATTATAACGCTTTACTAACTATGTACATGTATATTGTGCACCTTGAGCATTGAATGCAACATAATTCAGGAAACAGCAAATAAATAAACATTTTGTTTGGGAATCATTACGAGAAAAAGGGTATGAACACGACTGAGTACAACCAATCTTGAGTTTTCCATTAGCCAACCATTCGTATTACGGATTACAGTTGTACGGTTTTATTGGTATAATCGACATAGTGCGAAATGTCAGAACGTATGTGCTCTATTGTGGATACTTCAATAGTCTGTGATAACACGTATACGATACACACCCTCATTCATAGTGATATTAGGCTTCCTTCAATCATTTGATTTTCCCAACATATAAATATCAGTGACAAAAATTTATAGACCAATAGTATGAACCCATGTAATGGGTACTGGATATTTTGCTCTTGTGACGTGACCAAATATCATTATGGAAAATGTCATTATGTTTCCGTTGTAAGATGTCGTTTTTTTGCGTCGAGGGATTACATATAATACGCGTAGTCGTCGTTCTGATAAATGCCTAGACATCATGCACATTTGTACTAAGCATTTGGTAAAGACACATTGGGACATTTACTGTTTTAGACACTCTCTTAAATCACTGACAGAAATGCATATTTTTATTATATCCATTTCCAGTAATTGCTTAGTCGTCATAATACATGTATGTCACACCAGGGTCTAGAATTGGGTAATTGTTCGTACGGTACTGAATCGTCAGAAGGATTCGGCGTATCTAAAATTAGTTTATGCATTGATGAAACTCACATTATTGGATTTTAGCAGCAAAAATAAGCAGTCGATACCAGACAGATATGTTAAGGTGTGGTGATATGATTTAGATAAAGGATAATTTTACATGAAACAACTCTGCAATCCATTCATAAATGCCAATCATAAAGTTATCACGTTAAATACATTCACACACGGGACCAAAATAAAGATCTCCGCACAACTCCATGTGAAAGTATTATTAAACTAACATAATACAATGTAACGTTTTTAAAATTTGCTCTTTATTTACCGTGGCATTGTTTGTGTCAGGAAAAAAGATTTACTGTTCAGGAAGCTGATATAAGTGGCGTGTAAGATTTCCTAGGATTTTTGCGTTTTCCAGTAGCCCATCATTCGTAATAAGGCTTTCCGTTTTACAGTTTTCTTGGTATAATCGATATCTGTAGTGCCAAATGTCAGACAGTATCTGCTCTATTGTGGATACTTTCATAGTATGTGATTCCAGATCTACGTTTACTTAACGATACATGACCCCATACATAGGGTACACATTGCCATTAGGCTCCCCCGCAGCCCTTTGATTTTCCAAACATGAAAATGGAAGTGACGAAATGTTTTCGACCGATAATGTGAACCCACGTTATGAGTTCAGGAAAGTATGCTTCAATGTCGTGACCAAACATCATTATGAAAAATGTCAATTATGTTTACGCAATAACATGGCCATTTTTGGGACGAGGGAATTACACATAATATGTGTGATCGTCGTACTGACAAGTGTCTACGCATCCTGCATACTTCTACTATTCTAGTATAGAAGCATATTTAACAGTCACTTCAACACTTTTTGGTAAACAATCAAATAATAAGATGAGGCACTTGCAAAGACAATCTAACGAGACGCAAA
The DNA here is from genome assembly GCA_963678985.1 of Spisula subtruncata. Classification (NCBI taxonomy): domain Eukaryota; kingdom Metazoa; phylum Mollusca; class Bivalvia; order Venerida; family Mactridae; genus Spisula; species Spisula subtruncata. The sequence continues at coordinate 25,337,489 of OY787669.1, read as the reverse complement.
CTTTTTTTAAATCTTAACTTGCAAGAAAGCAGACGGCTTTTTTAAATTATCCATTTGGTATTGAATAATAGAAGGAAGAGTTATTAACGTGACAAATGACACATTTGACTATGGAATATGTATATGTATCTCAATTTTGAAAAAAACCGTGGCCCTTTTCAGTTAATTAATGCCCCCCCCCCCCCCCCCCTGTACTGAATAGTTTGTACATTGGTCGCCAAAGACGGGGATCTTCTGACCTAAAATGAGCATTATCGATGTTGAAGCAAGTAGAGCAATTAATCTGGAAGTCACAGCAATATTAAAAACATATATATAGTGTGAAATGGCTAAATGACAACAAGTAGGGACATACGTACATATTTACACAGCATAATAATGTTACGGAAACACAGTCTATGGCATATAAATATTTCAAATAGTTTACCATTACCATAAACCAATCATATATAGTGTTATGATTTATTCACTACAGTATGTGCCTGTCATTTACATTCAAGATATGTATAATGAATGATATTATCACAAATAACTACACGAAAAACAAATGTCATGACTACGAATAACGCGTTTATATAGTTGTATATAATTGCATCATAAGCTAAACGGCAAGTTTATTGACACTTGTCAAATACGGTTACTTGAAAGCAAGTGATCGAGTGTTGATTTTTGTCTGTACATAACAAAGTTTCATTCATGTGATCAACCAACGAATACAAGTATGTCATCATGCAGCAGGGACTTAGGAAACTAGGTCGGGTCCCTTCTACCGTTCATTCGGTCACTTGGGTCACCTTTTTGTTATTTCTTTGTGAAATTGGGTCGTCGTGCATTTTTGCGGTGGGGACTTGCACTTTTAATTATTTCTTTGGGTCGTGCGGGAGTACTGCTCCGTGTAGTTGTGTTATGTTGTTACTGTTTTCTATGCAAGGCTGGTTAAGTTGCTACCTTCCCTGTCCGATTTTCACAATTCTTTTTATACAAATAGTTAACTGATAAAAAAAGATATGGAAAATAGAGAGGGGAGGCAGCAACACGGTGAACTCAAGTGACCAAACGATGCATAACTATGACTTGACCGAGTTACTAATCGCGGATGACCCAAATAAAATGTCCAAAAATGCGAACCCCAACGACTAAAGAATGCACTTGCATGACCCGACCGCAAAACATGCTAAACTGCGACCCCAGGGACCAAACCCTGTTCCTCCATAATTTGACCCCGTGACGAAGTGATAGATCTCAGAAGACCAGCCACCACGCCATAACGGTTACCTTAAGTGGCCAAACAAGTCATTCTATAATAAAACCATAAATATAAGGCCAACACATGGTGACCTCTAGTAACTAAACAATGTTATTTCATTGATAAAAGCATGAACTCTTATACCAATTTAGAGGTCCAAGAAACGCCTAGCTTCAACAGTGACAAGACGGGCTTGAATACCGTGATTTAGCTATCTGGAGTCCTAATAAGGCGTAAGAACAACAGAACACTAGTCTTGCCGGGGAAGAAATTTGATGGATGGTTGTGGATGACATTATAGCACTCAACAAATAAGATTAACCGTACTCGTTGTGAACTGAACATGGTTTGTACTTGCGCATGCCTCTATGATAATGGAGCACATATTGGGATGCATAACGTGTTTATCAATGTAAATTAACGTCCCTGGTGGAGTGTCATATAGGTACTGAACACTAAATACGTGCACTGAATAAGCGATAGAGGTCTACATGAGATTGACCAACCAATATAACCGCAAACACAGACCAATATTGAAAGTTCTTATTGACACTTTATTGCTATGACATGTATTCAATGTTTTCCAAACTCTTTACGTCTATTACGTTTGTTAATTTGTTTTCTGAAGTAATTGTTTAGGGTGTGTTTAGAAGTATCGATGCTCAAGATACGAATGGTTCAAATATATCGCCTGGATATACAGAATGATTAACCCTTCATCCAAGTACGTGTCGATTTGATTCATTATCAATTAATTTACGGGTATAATACTCGGTGTTATTTGCATTAGTTCTTGACTTCAGCCCCTTGGGATATTCTGTTATACAACCATTTTCTAATTTTAGATTATTGTGCAAGCCTGTGTATAAATCGGTATGAATTGAAATCACATTTCCAAATCGTTCTGCAGATAAAACTGATTAATTGCCTCTGCCATCTTCTCGTGTGAGACAACGTCCGTAGTTGTATGCGTATGTTTTAATGTATAGACTGATATGTATCATGAAACTACGCCTCGTGGATAAATGGTTAACTAGTGAAATAAAATAATATGCTTTGATTGGATTAGCATTCAATTAATATATATCTTCAAAGGAATCTTTTCCAAAAACGCTGCATCATATGCCATAAACGAGATGAGGTAAACACATTCCGGCTATCATAATCTACGTAAACATATTTCATATCAGATAACGTGGACGTGGATAGTATGCATATATAAAATATTTCGAACACACTCAGAACCGGCATCGTCAGTGTATGGATAAATTATATTACCCGTGAACAAAATATATTACAACCACAAAACTGCCGATGGTTTAGCTGGGTAAAGATAGCAAAGATCGTTAAAGGGAGCTTCATTCCACGTGAGACAATGTTTGAAGAAAGCAGTGTACAGTCAACTATATCAATACTAGTTTCCTTGTGAACAGCATTCCCAAACGACACGTACCTTCCTGATGGTACAAAGTAACATTCTACGAGGGGATACTTATAATCGTTTCGATAATTGTGATTAAAAATGTATAGCAAGGGTATTCATACGTTGCAAAAAAGGTATGATAAAATCCGACAGGGAAGGTAGCGGTCAAGTTCATTGTCCTGAACATTATTCAGTTATGTAAAATGAGTTATTTCGAATGAACCCATATTAATGCATGTTCTCTTATCTGGGTATGCTTGAATTTCTCGGTACCATAGTTTACTTGATGAAGCGCATGTTCAGATTGACAATTCCAGAAAACCGACTAGACACATGTATATAGTACAAATTACATAAATTATGTAAACGACGAAATCAAACAAACAGTCAAACACATTTTACATTTCGTTAGAATTGTTCACATAATCCAAAACGAATACTAACGAAAATGAATTTAGATGCCAAGAATACTAATGAATACATGTATATCGAACAGATGGATGAACATATTAGTGTAGTATTTCAGAATACCGCACACAATAATCTGTAGCGACCGATCATACAAGGGAAACACAAAAAAGTAAATAGCATATGGTTTGCTTCTAGTGATCACTCCAAACATGAGTCTGGTGCCTAGCAATATCCAACATCAATTTGTTCAATGTGTTACAGTGAAGATTTATTTCGAGTGACGATAAACATTAACGTAGATATTTGCTGTAGTTTTAGAACTCAATCAACTGAATGAGTTGCTGAGCGGAATATATTGTGTTATTATGACAATGCCACGATAATAGCAGTGGAAGCAGTCACCAAGAGACTACAATATGCGTTTGTTTCAAGACCTTGCTACTATTATTCCAGCGTTTAGGGAAATATATATTCATTCTGTAACTACTTATTGTGGTACAGGGATATGCAGTATTAACAATGATTGAGTTAATAAACTGAAAAGATAACTTTTCCAAATATTCAGTAATAAAAGCAAAATAATGAATTTAAAGCTGACCGTAATTTTAATTTGATAAAACAGTACAATAAAAGTATGTATCCACTATGATATGCACTAGTTGATATTTGGATCTAACAAAATTATTCCTTAATATGGTTGTCATTATTATGTAATTAACCTACACATTCCCAAACGATTAATATACAGTTTATGTAAAAACTATAGTGATTAAATATTCAGTTGGGGATACTTATCTATATGGTAACTTTCTATTAGACCTCTATGTATTATTATATTGTCGGCCATAACTTTATATTTTACATTTACATAATGGGTGTACCGTCGTGATCCCTACCAAAATATGTTTGTATACTGATGTTTTCTAATGGTCGGTCTCGAGTGGTGCTACTACCTTGCGTATTACTCTTTAACAATAATAATTTTTTCTACATACATTATGTTTGGAACGTGAAATATCTGTAAAACTGAATGGAATTTTAACATGTAGCACAAGCAGTTTAACAAGCCCAATTGTACCAAATGTGTATGTATAGGTGAAGTCAAGAAAGTAAATTCCTTTCAAATTTGCAGTTTTCACATTTATGCTTCAAACTTGGGTCTCTCGGATTATAATGCTTTACTAACTATGTATATGTATATTGTGCACCTTGAGCATTGAATGCAATATAATTCAGGAAACAGCAAATAAATATTAAGCATTTTGTTTGGGATGCATTATTAGAGAAAGGGTATGAACACGACTGAGTAAAACCAATCTTGCGTTTTCCATTAGCGAACCATTCGTAGTACGGATTACAGTTTTACAGATTTATTGCGATAATCGACATCGGTAGTGCCAAATTTCAGACAGTATCTGCTCTTTTGTGGACACTTTCATTGTCTGCGATACAAAAATGTAACAGATCTACGTATATTATAAACCCATCCTCCATTCATAGTGATATTATGCTCCCCCACAATCATTTTATGTTCCCAACATATAAATGGAAGTGACGAAATTTATCGACATTAGTATGAACCCATGGAATGAGTACAGGCCATTATGCTCTTGTTACGTGACTAAACATCATTATGAAAAAAGTCATTCATGTTTACGTTGTAACATGTCGTTTTTTGCGATGAGGGATTATATATAATACGCGTAGTCGTCGTTCTGATAAATGCCTAGACACCATGCATATTTTTTCTAAGTATCTGGTATAGAAACATTGGGACATTTATTTTATTAGACACTCTATTAAATGACTGAACTGCATTTGTCTTTATAATACATGTATGCAAGACCAGGGTCTGGAATGGGGTAGTTGTACGTGTGGTACAGAATCGTCAGTAAGAGTCGGCGTATCTAAAATTGGTTTAAGCATTGATGAAACTCACACTCATCGATTTTCTAAAAATAAATAAGCAGTCGATACCAGACAGATATGTTAAGGTGTGGCAATATGATTTAGATAAACGATAATTTTACATGAAACAACTCTGCAATCAATTCATAAATGCCCATCATTAAGTTATCACGTTACATGCATTCACACACGGGACCAAAATTAAGATCTCCACACAACTCCTTCAGTCGCAGCAGTGAAAATATGTTAAAAATAACATAATGCACCCTAACGTTTTTAAAAGTTGCTCTTTATTTACCGCGGCATTGTTTTTCTCAGGAAAAAGATTTACTGATATAAGTGGCGTGTTAGATTTCCTAAGACATTTGCGTTTTCCATTAGCCAAGGAAAGTATGCTCCCGTGTCGTGACCAAACATCATTATGAAAAATGTCAGTTATGTTTACGCAGTAACATGGCATTTTTTGCGACGAGGGAATTACATACACCATGTGTGGTCGTCGTACTAACAAGTGTCTATGCATCATGCATACTACTACTATCCCAGCATAGAAGCATATTTAACAGTCACTTCAACATCTTTTGGTAAAAATTCAGATAATAAGATGAGGCACTTTCAAAGACAATCTAACGAGACGCAAACTTTTTTTTAAATCTTAAAGCAAACGGCTTTTTTAAATTGCTAAATAGAATCAGAAATTGTCTATTGAAATTGTTTGGTATTGAATAATAAAAGGAAGAGTTATTATCGTGACAAATGACACATTTGACAATGGAATATGTATATAAAACTATATATATCTCAATTTTGAAAACGTCAATATATAAAAAAAGGTTATTTATTTTCGGATTAATAATCTTCAGTCTATACACAACGAGTTGTGTGATTTTCATGTCATTATTACGAGTTTAAAATAAATTATGATATACGTGTAGATAACACAGTGACCCGTGAAAGCGAAAGTCACAATTTCAAAAGCAATTATAAGAGCCCGCTAAATTGATGCATGTACGTCATTTCTCCACCTAAAGAATAACATTAATTACGTAATAGGATAGAATTATGTTCGACGTGATGTTTCTAACGATCCAAGCAAAGCTTAACTTGAATTATAAATGTTATGTGTATTTGGCTGTCTGGCTTATACCATACGACCGAGTGCGGTCCAGATATGCGCATTATGTGAACCTACGATGGATTTAAGCCTTATTTAAACTTGAAAACTTGGTTATGAGCATCAGACCGTCAGGATATTTCCCGTGGTGCTTATATGCCACCTCAAACCAGCACTATAAAGGAGCTTGAGGACCAAAAGTTTGGACATTCGGCTCTAAACGGGAGAACATTCGTGAAAAAGTGTACTAAATGATTTTCCTTTTTATTGACAATTATGAAACGATTGGCTTTGAAAATGCAATAATGTAATTTTGGCTTGTTTATTGAGACCCAACATTCTTTTGACACTGTGTGCAGCCATGCGCAACAAATTACAGTGACACAACCTGTGTCACGTTTCCTCATTGCTCGGGTCAATACCATTAGCTTGTTTCATCCAGGTCGGTCTTTGACTGTGTCATTCGCTAGGAATCGATGTTCTAAGCCCACAATCGTTGTGTGGAGGCAACTGAGCCGCCATGCTAAGACACCGATGCTCTTTTCTGTTGGAAGCGAAGGCTCAATCATCCGAACAAATATTCGAGATATTCGCAGCAGAAAAGTACCATTAGCAAATACTGTTTCTGTTGTTTTTTCAATGTGTATACCAACAGCGTACAGTTTAAAGTCAATATTGACCACATAGGTCGACGTGATCGAGCTGCACGTGCAAAACATGCAAAATCAAAAAATGTTCTTTGGGCGGGGTCTTTCGAATGAAAACAAACTCGTTTTCTTTAATTAGGTCAAGCCTATGAACTGAACAAACACTGTAAACTATTAATTTTAGCAAAAAATGATTTTTGACAAATTTTGATTATTTCCAATAGTGGTGCGTTTTTAAAGCGGTTGAGTGTACGTACATATTTACACAGCAAAATCTTGCTGAAACACAGTCTATGGCATATAAACATTTCAAATAGTTTACCATTTCCATAAACAAATCATATAGAGTGTTATGACTAATTAACTACAGTATGTGCCTGTCATTTACATTCAAGATATGTATAATGAATAATATTATCACAAACAACTACACAAAAAACAAATGTCATGACTACGAATAACGCATTTATATAATTGTATGTAATTGCATCATAAGCTAAGCGGCAAGTTCATTGACACTGGTCAAATATGGTTTATTGAAATCAAGTGATCGATTGTTGATTTTTGTCTGTACATAATGTGATCAACCAGCGAATAACCAATTAATAAACAAGTTGGTCATCATGCAGCGGGGACTTAGGAAACTAGGTCGGATCCCTTCTACCGTTCATTCGGTCACTTGGGGTCACCTTTTTGTTATTTCTTTGTGAAATTGGGTCGTCGTGCATTTTTGCGGTGGGGACTTGCACTTTTAATTATTTCTTTGGGTCGTGCGGGAGTACTGCTCCGTGTAGTTGTGTTATGTTGTTACTGTTTTCTATGCAAGGCTGGTTAAGTTGCTACCTTCCCTGTCCGATTTTCACAAATCCTTTTATACAAATAGTTAACTGATAAAAAAGATATGAAAAATAAAGAGGAGAGGCAGCACTCATAAGGATCTGCCAACACGGTGAACTCAAGTGACCAAACGATGCATAACTATGACTTGACCGAGTTACTAATCGCGGATGACCCAAATAAAATGTCGAAAAATGCGAACCCCAACGACTAAAGAATGCACTTTCATGACCCGACCGCAAAACATGCTAAACTGCGACCCCAGGGATCAAACCCTGTTCCTCCATAATTTGACCCCGTGACGTAGTTATAGATCCCGGAAGACCAGTAAGACCACGCCATAACGGTTACCTTAAGTGGCCAAACAAGTCATTCTATAATAAAATCATGAATATTAGGCCAACACATGGTGACCTCTAGTAACTAAACAATGTTATTTCAATGATAAATCCCTGAACTATTATACCAATTTAAAGGTCCAAGAAACGCCTACTTCAACAGTGACAAGAAAGGCTTAAATACCGTGAATTAGCTATCTTGAGTCCTAATAAGGCGTAAGAACAACGGAACACTTGCCGGGTAAGACATTTGATTGGTGGTTGTGGATGACATTATAGCACTCAACACATAAGATTAACCGTACTCGTAGTGAACTGAACATGGTTTGTACTTGCGCATGCCTCTACGGTAATGGAGCACACATTGGGATGCATAACGTGTTTATCAATGTAAATTGTCGTCCCTGATGGAGTGTCATATAGGTACTGAACACTAAATACGTGCACTAAACAAGCGATAGAAGTTTGCACGAGATTGACCCAATATAGCCGCAAAAACAGACCAATATTGAAAGTACCGATTGACAATTTATTGATATGACATGTATTCAATGTTTTCGCAATCGTTTTACGTCTATTACGTCTGTTAATTGGTTTTCTGAAGTAATTGTTTAGGGTGTGTTCAGAAGTATCGATGCTCTAGACACTAATGTCTCTTATATAGCACATTGGTTAACATAATGATTAATCCTTCATCCAAGTACGTTTAGATTTGACTCATTATCAATTAATTTACGGGTATAATAATCGGTATTATATGCATTAGTTCTAAACTTCAAGCCCTCGGGATATTCTGTTATACAACCATTTTCTAAATTTAGATTATTATGCAAGTCTGTGTATAAATCAGTATTCATTTAAATCACATTTCCAAATGCATTCTGTAGATAAAACTGATGAATTGCCTCTGCCATATTCTCATGTGAGACAACGTCCGTAGTTGTATGCAAATGCTTTGATGTATAGAATGATTTGTATTATGAAATTACGCCTCGCGGATTAATGGTTAACTAGTGAAATAAAAGAACATGCATTGATTCGATTAACAATCAATTAAAATATATCTTCAAAGGAATCTTTTTCCAAAAACGCTGCAGCAGGTGCCACAGAGGAGATGAGGTAGACACATTCCGGCTATCATAACCTACGAGAACATATTTTATATTACATAAGTCAGACGTGGATAGTACGCATGAATAAACTAAATTCGAACAAACTCAAAACTGGCATCGTCAATTTATGGATAAATTATATAACCCGTGAAAAAATATATTACAACCACATCACCGCCAATGATTTAGCTGGGAAAAGATAGCAAAGACCGTTAAAGGGAGCTTAATTCCACGTGAGTCAATATTAGACGAAAACAGTGTACAGTCAATTATATCAATACTACTTTCCTTGTGAACAGTATTGCCAAACGACATGTACCTTTGGACGGTACAAAGTCACATTCTACGAGGGGATACTTATAATCGTTTCGATAATTGTGATTACAAATGTATAGCAAGGGTATTCATAATTTGCAAGTTCATTTTCCTGAACATTATTAAGTTATGTAAAAAAGGTTATTCGAATGAATCCATGTTCTCTTATGTTCGTATGCTTGAATTTCTTGGTACCGTAATTTACTTGGGGAAGCGCATGTTTAGATTGACAATTCCAGAAAACCGACTGGAAACATTTTTACAGTATAAATTACATAAATGATGTAAACGACAATATCAAACAAACAGTCAAACACATTTTACGCTTCGTAAGAATTGTTCACATGATCCAAAACGAATACAAAGAAATTGACTTTAGATCCCAAGAATACTAATGAATACATGTGGATGAACATATTAGTGCAGTATTTCAGAATACGGCACACAATAATCTGTAGCGACCCAACATAGAAGGGAAACACAAAAAAGTGAATAGCACATGGCTTGCTTCTGGTGATCACTCCAAACATGAGTCTGATGCCTAGCAATATAAATTTGTCCAATATGTTCAAGTGGTGAAAATTTATAACGAGGGACGATAAAAAATAACGTAGGCATTTCCTTTTAAGTGATAGACGTTTTAGAACTCGCTCAACTGAATGAGTTGCTGAACGGAATATATTATTCAATTATGACAATGACACGATAATAGCAGTGGAAGCAGTCACCAAGAGACAACAATATGCATTTATTTCAAGACCTTGATACTGTTATAAAAGCATTTACAGTCTGTTCCACAGCTCCACTTTTCAGAAGAAATCCCTGATATAGAGTAACGGTTAACACTAATTGATCTCTTCACGCTCTTCTATCATAAACCCAGTTTGACCTAGGGTTCCAAGGAGTTTCCTTCATGGTGATTTCCTGATAGCAATCTCAATAGATTGGAACCATATGGTCAGCCAGTAGAGTCAAGATATCAACATACTAGGTTTTTACAGGATTGTATTTTCAAACAAAAAAACATAGTACCATTATTAAGCATAATTATTGGTTTTTTTTAAAAATAAGAATTTAGTATTTAAAATCGAAACTTTACATTGAATAAAAAAAATCATTAAAAAACTAGATGACTTTATGGCCCGCCAAAAATGTTTTTGATATTTAGTTTACTATAAATGCTATTACGTTGGAAATTTGCTTACTTTATTTTTTATCATTGGTCGACCCTGTTATACAAGTGACGTAACTCTGTAATGATTTTGTTATTAAAGAGCTAATTTGACCCTTTTTAACTATGACATTCGTTTTTAAAATACAATTTTATTTTACTACCAATGCTTTTGGATGAATGAAACTAGGCATACTTATTTATTACTAATCTGGTTAACATGCCCTATGTTTATAAAGACAACTCCTCAGTCTAGTCCTTTCCCATGAAAGTATTTGCCTTTTCATCCTCAAACATAGATAATCAAGCCCAGAATAAAATCTAGCTAAAATTGAAAAGAAAAGATATCTGACTAGGCCAGACTAATTTATTTCTGTTAGGTGATTGTGCACGAATTTTAATGGCCCTTTTCAGTCAATAGCTTTTGGTTGAAGATAAGTTAGTTCAACATTGTGCTGTATACCATCAATGCTACTGGAATAGAACTCTGTACACTTATTTATTATAATAAGTCGATCCTACCAGACAATTAAGTAGCATGCTTATGTTTTTATTTAATTATGTTCAATATTTTGTTCAATGTGTAAAATTAGGGATGGGGCGCATAATGAAACCATAACAAAACTTACCAAAACATTTTTAGGTACATACTGAGTTAGTATTCCTTTGACATTTTACTTATCATAAACACTATTATAAACACTCATCATAAGTAGACCTATGCATATTGTTTCATTTGGTAATGTATCTTTCAATTTCAATACAAATTTTACTTCAGCATAAAAAAGTTGTAGTACACGCATATTGAGCTGCATTAGCAAGGCAGATACAATAATAAACATCTGGGGCTTATCAGGAAGTCAATCCAACATTTATTGCCTTCATGCTGTGAAACTAGCCACAGTGGCCCTTTATGAATTCACGGTGATGACTGAAGTAACTGTACTGGCCTGCTAAACAATTAGCTGGTTTTTGTCACCGTGGAACAGACTGTTTAGGGAAGCCTTAAACTTAAGTCCAAATTTAAATTCCTTATTATCTGTAACTACTAATTGTGGTACAGAGGTATGCAATATTAACAATGATTGAGTTAATGAACTGAAAATATAACTTCCCCAAATATTCAGTAATGAAATCAAAATATTGAATTTAAAGTTCACCGTTATTTTAAAACTCATGTTAGTGCTTTCATTAAAAGAACAATTAAAGTACATATGCACTATGATGTTGTCCTAGTAAATAGTTAGTAGTACTTACATAATTTATATAGAGGATCTTACATGAGTGTCTTTTCATATTGAATTTATTAAACGAGTTGGATAAAAGTGATAAAGTACGTGGCTCTGCCGAGTATTTTATTACTTTTATCCAACGAGTTTTATAAATTTAATATGGAAAGACACGAATGTAAGATTCTTTTTATCACATAAACAAAATAAGCCATTTAAATGAAGAAAACTAAAAATAGTAGACCCGCTTCCCCTATGAGAGAAGAATATTGAGGTGAGTAATGCGGTTAAGAAAAATGAGCATCTAAACATAGTGCAACACAGTGACTGTATTTCAATTACATTTAATTTAATGTTGAAAACGAAAATGAGCCGAGACGGGTATATTTGAACGGTAATAACGTCAAGGACCTTTTTAGTAGGCCCTATCCAGTCTTGAAATTAGTTCGGTAAGGGGAACATACTCGTACTAAAAACGGGAAACGTCACGTATATTGTGACGTCATGTTTATGTTTTGACGTCATCACTAGTTCGAATATCCGGGATGAGATGGATGAATTTTAAAGAGATGCGATTTTGAAACTCAAAATGCATTACAATTGTGCAGGTAGTGTCAGCCTATGCTTTGTATAAATGTAGGTTTGTGTTTATTTATTATATTTGAATTGAAATGCCTTTGTAAATTCTCGTTGTGATTTTTAAATTCGCCTTGTCCATCGATCTGACCTCTACCGCTGACGAAAAAAAATCGCGGTCGGCCATGTTTGTTTATTTTTTTGACAGCGCGTATGAATACATAAAAATAGTGATTATCCCCCTTCATTTGCATACTTATTCTATTGCTGAGCAATGTAATATCGTTTTTATGTAATGGGCTTTATTACACTCCCACATCGTGATTTATGTGATAAACATTATTACTTAATATGGTTAATATCATTCTGTGCTTGACCTATACATTTCCCAAACGATTAATATACAGTCTTTGTAAAAACTATAGTGATTAAATATTCAGTTGGGGATACATATATATATGGTAACTTTCTATTAGACCTCTATGTCTTATTATATTGTCGGCCATAACTTTATATTTTACATTTACATAATGGGTGTACAGTCGTGTTTACTATTGTGGATATTTTCATAGTATGTGATAACAGATCTACGTAAATTAACCCAACCCTCCATTCATAGTGATATTAAGCTCCCCTGTAGCTCTTTGATTTTCCAAACATATTAATGGAAGCACAGGAGATTGACACATAATTTTTTTTGGTTCAATATAGCCTTATATCAGTATATATAGTAAAGGGACACATCGACTGTGTGTTAGTGGTCTTTTATTTCAACGCAGTACACACACTTCAGCGAATAATTCGTGGAAAACCTTTCGCAGTTAGATAGAAGGATGATTTATCTGCAAGTAGCACAAATCCGTTAGACTCTATGGTCTAAAATGAGTCAGAAATACACAAACATGTCACAAAATTACGCCACTTTTGTAAAAATGTCCGTTGGTCCGGCCACTCGAATACAACAACAACAGACCAACCCATGCCGTTTTTACATTAATTTCACAGTGTCAACACAAAATTCTTACATCAAACGTTATCCTAAGAACATAGTTGTCCGTAACATCCAGAAACTCCGTAGTATTTTGCGTATTTAAGTTATTAAGTGACAAATGCCATGGTTGACATTAAAGTTATACATGTACATATAAACTATGAAACAAACGATTCCCTTTTCATGTAATTATTATGTCCCCTACGCTGAATATTGAGCACCATTGTTGCTAAACCGAGGTGTTCAAACGTGGTAAGTATACATTGTATGTAGTACCTGATTCAAGCTTGATCAATTTTGAAGCAAGTATACCAAATGTGAAAGTCACATCAAAATTATTTGAAAATGGATACTAAATGGCAACAAGTAGTGACATACGTACAAATTTACACAGCATAATGTTGCTGAAGCACTGTTTATGACATATAACTGTCAAATAGTTTACCATTACAATAAACCAATTATACAGATGAGTACGACGATTTGGGTCGATTTAATCACTATGTGTCTGTCAATTACATTTAATATATGTATAATGAATAATATTATCACAAATAACTACACGAAAAACAAGTGCCATTATCATGGATAACGCATTTATATAATTGTATATATCATGTAATTGCACCATGTGCTAAACAACAACAAATACGGTTTATTGAAAGCCTGTGATCGATTGTTCATTTTTGCATGAAATGAAATATCATTCAAGTGATTAATCTAGGAACTTATATTTTACAATACTCGTAACTAGTCAATGAAAAAATATGAGAAAACCGGAAAGGGAAGTAAGCACATAACTTAACCAGCGGGAAAATGAACTGCCATAGTCACAGCTGTCAAAAAAGCTGAAGTTTCATAAACATTTGCGAAAACCGTGACCTTTAGTGACCAAACGAGGCATTACTATGAGCTTAGTGGCTAAACTTCAACAGTAACAAGCTGCGTGCGATGAAAGAAATGCGATAAATAGCATTCCATTCGACGGGTGATATTAAGCACTCAACATATAAGGTTTACCGTACTTGTAAGAGAACTAAACATGGTTTGTATTTGCGTCTATGGTAATGCCGCATATATTGGGACATATAAAGTGTTTATCAACGTGAATTGTTGTCCCTGGTGGAGTATTGAATATGTACTGAACACAGTAGACGTGATCTAAACGGAGATTGACCCAACAATACAGTCGCAAACACAGTCAAATATTGATAATACCGACCATCACTTTAATGTTATGATAATTTTTCAATATTTTTCCCAAATCCGGTAACGAATATTATCTTTGCTAATAGGTTGTCTGGAGAAATTGTTTGGGATGTGTACTGAGGTATCGATGGATTTTATACGTATGTCTCTAATATATCGCCAGGGTATACAGAATTATTAACCCTTCATCCAAGTACGTGTCGATTTGACATATTGACAATTAATGCACGGGTATAATACTCGGTGTTATTTGCTTTATTTCTGAACTTCAGTCCCTCAGGATACTCAGTTATACAACTAAAACCTAATTTCAGATTATTACTAGTATAAAAGACTGTGTATAAACCAGAATTAATAGAAATCGCATCTCGTAATGCATCCTGTAGATAAAATTGATGAATTGCCTATGCATAGCTCGCATGAGAGACGACGTCCGTAGTTGTAACAGATAGTTTGCTTTAGAGACTGGATTTCATTATGAAAGTACGCCTCTTGGATAAATAGGTAACTAATGATATTAAAGAAAAAGGCATTTATTCTATTAGCAATAATTCAATATAAATCTTCAAAGATATGTTTGCAGCATAGCTGCAATACTGAACGCTGAATACAGGAGACGTTCGTAGTTGTATGCAAATGTTTCGATTTATATACTGATTTTCATTATGATTGTACGCCTCGTGGATAAATGTTTAACTCGAGAAATGAAAGAACAATCATTTATTCCATTAACAATAAAAGTTAGACATGGATTTAACATGCATTTACATAGCTAATGTATCCTTCTAATCGCGTGTGTTTTCGCGTATCATCTTTAGTCGGGATTTCATGCTCCTCCAGAACAATGCCGTCTGGGAAACATCAGCCAGCATGCAAGTTCTGTTATCCTGGTTCTAGGAAAACGATAAATACTGTTTTATAGTATCGACTACATTGATTATGTTCCCGACGACATCAAACAAAAAATCAAACAACTTCTACGCTTGGCTTGATACTTCCAAATTACCCCAACTGAATACTTGAAATTTACTTAAAATCCAAACATACAAATACATAGATATACATAGACACAGTATTTTAAAACAGCCCACCAGGAGATAGAAACACAAAAAGTAATCACCACAATTATGTTCGTCTAGATTGATGATCAAAAGCAATGTTCACGAACGGCTTTGTATGGGAAAGGTGGAGTAATCGTTCTTCTTTTTATAAATGAAAGTGTAAACAAAAGAGACACATTTAAATTTTTGAGAATAAGAATACAGAACCCAAAATAAAGTGTCGCGAACCTTGGCCTATCAAGTACATTGACTTGTTTCGCAATCGTTGTATGCTGACGACTGTTTGCCATACCAAACTATATACTCTGATGTTGACCCAGTTTCCAAATAGACTTACAAATATGGTTATTATTAAATTGTAGCACACGTTTATTTTACAATTATGTCTTCATAAGTTCCACACACTAAGTCCTATAATGAGAAACCTTCAATACAACTTCATAATTAGTTTGAGTATCGGTCTCCAGCAACATATCATACCCCAGTTGTATTATTTAAACAACATATACGTATTTCAATGTACATGTACCAACTGAAATCGTGGCTCATTGAACTGTCTTCAATAACTTTTGATCCATTACTTATCTTAGTCAATAGTCAAATGGTCTATCAAAAAATATAACTAAAACCTCGCACGTGGATGTATGACCAAAGGCTCAGAACAACATTACCCGGATCAGAAATGTTGTAGATGATAATAAGGTCTGTGGTCGACATTTAACACTCAACAACAGGGTTAACCGTACGTGTTCGTGAACTAAACATGGTTTGTTCTTACGCAGGTCTTTAAGGTAATGAAACGCATATTGGGACACATGACGTGCTTATCAATGTAAATTGTCGTTCCTGCTGGAGTGTCGTATAGGAACTGGTCACAATAGACGTGAATGAAACAAGTTATAAAGGTTAAGGTGAGATTGACCAACCAGTATAGCCGCAAACACAGACCAATATTGATAGTAACGTTACCCACCGACACTTTAATGTTATGGCATGCATTTAATGTCTTCCCAATCCGTTTACGCCCATAACGTCTGTTTATTGGTTTTCTGAAGTAATTGTTTAGGATGCATTCTGAAGTATCGATAATTTATATACGACTGTCTCTAATATATCGCCTGGGTATACATACTAATTTTTAAACGCTTCATCCACGCACGTGACGATTCGACTCATTACCATTTAATTAACTGGCAATAGTCGGTGTTATATACATTAGTTCGTAACGTCAGTCCCTCGGGATACAACTTATACAATTTTCTAATATTCGATTATTATAAAAGCTTGTGTAAAAATCAGTTTTAATTGAAATCGCATTTCCAAAGGCATTATGTGGATAAAATTTATGAATTTCATATGCAATGCTCACATGTGAGACGATGTCCAAAGTTGTATGCAGATATTTTGGTTTATAGCCTGTTTAATCATTTTCATTATAAAAGTACGCCTCTTGGATAAATAGTTAACTCATTGTATCAAAGAAAAATGCATTTATTCCATTAGCAATAAATTATTATGTATCTTCAAAGAGATGTTCACAGCAATGCTGCAGCTGATGTAAAGGAAAGAGGAAGCAAACACATTGCGGTTTTCATGAAGTAAACATATTTTGTATAACGTAAGCTAGAAAATATGCGCACTACTACCAAGTAAGAATTTTTACATAAGTTTTACATAAGTTCTAAATCATGAAAATGTCTTGATAAAGTACATTACATTACTTGTAGAGATTTATTTTCTTATATGCATTTATCTTTTGTTCTCAATGACTACCTTCATATACCATTTTGGAATACTTTTCACTGAGAAACTATTATTGATATAACTGACCGTATAACGCTTTGTATAAATAATAACCTGCGGGAAATAACAGCTTCTTATAAGGCTGAGGAATAGCGACAACGGTACAAGTAGCATTTAAATGTGTCACAAATTTCTATATACGTACATTAACAAGGGTCTCAATTGATACCATCGCAATCATGATTGTAGACTGATCTTAAAAAGAACCACTTACTGTATATACATATTTTGATTTAGTATGTTTCTTTGTGCCATCAACTATGCCTTCCCTTTATGGAATCGTTTGATATGATTTAATGAAGGTCAAGTTCAGATAGACAATTAATTGAGTATTTGGAGAAATCGAAAAGATCAATTGTAGTGTCAATCACATTAGGTTTGTAAACGACGATATCAAACAAACAATCAAACAATAGTTTTGCTTGGTTTGAATTGTTCACATGATTCGAACTGAAAACTCGAAATTGACGTTTGATCTCACCATGATATTGACTAGATCGCGTAGAAGGATAAACTGGTCTGTACCGACACATATAAATCGCATAGAGGCCATACTCACAGGGAAACACCATACGGACGCATGATGTATGACTGTTTGGCTTTAAGTGATTTTAACTCCAAAAATAAACGGATGCCTGGAAATATCCCAACATCAATTTATTCAAATTGTGTTAGTTACGATTTAATGCGAGTGAAGTTCAAAACTAACTTTTGTTTTAAACGGTGAAATGCTGTAGGAAAGATACATATGGACTTCCTCGTACAATCAAGTGTGCTTACCAGAAAATGCAAAGACGAATAATAACAATTGTATCCTTGTGCACATTCGAAGATCATATCATGTAAGCTTGGCCTACCGTTATTAGAAGTGAGTTTAATATCCATTTTAACGACGTTGGTGTTATGACGAAGATAAACATATAAATAAAAACGAAAGTTTATATTTCACAAAGGCGTCGATACATCCAAGGTGCACAATCAGTAACGTGCACACGATTTGCTTAAATCCAGTATTTTGTAATATTAATAAATCAAATAAAAACATTTGTCAGAATATTTTTTTATTTTCATAGATTAGATTAAATATGTTATAGATCAACGTAGTCTGGAGTTTGAAACAGAATGCGCCCCATCTTCGCACATATGCCAAATAAGAATGATTTTGAAAACGGTAAGAGTCAAAGTACAAAGTATTCGAGCAAACGTGAAAAAAATTGAAGGGAACACTAATCCAGGGATCAAATGTATTATGAGTATATCTTTATCGATGATACGTGTTTTTTCTTTTATGACATTATTGTACATGTATTTACATTACCATTGCATCCAAGTACACAGTCATTTGTCTGGTGCAAGCATCGTGACATGTCATGATGACAAATGGCATATCAAAGACAGAAAACAACATGATTAATGTGGCAACTGAGAGGACGGCGTAATCAAAGAACAATGATGCATTATTTAATAGCTGGTCTAAATTATACCTAATGAGCGACCTCCAGTGCAGCAAAATAAGGAAATATTGCAGAAATAGAGGATTGGGCGCTATATTATATTGTGCAATGGATCTGTTATCACTTGTAATTATTTTATTACTATGAAATATCACCAAATTAGTTGCCAGTTTCTGATTCTTATGTTGATTTTACAATATTGATCAGCCAGCTTGACTATGACGCTGCACAGAAAATCTGATACTGATAATTGCTTATAGTGCCATTGATCACTTAACCATTAAATCATCAGCAATTACGTCGGACAATATAGCTATACGTTGCTATCGTTTATTAGTTGTAAATGTTAAATCCGATTCAAAATGAAGAGTGTATCGTATAAAACATTTAACACAAATATGTATTGGTTCAAACATAATAGCCGATGTTATTTGCAAGTTAATTGAAAGAAACAAAACGTGATCACATTGCAAAAAATTAAACCCGTGTACTTAAAGAATAAGTTAGTGTTATGATCATGATAACTATAATAATGACATTACGCCAGGGCAGAGATCGCTGTTCCACCTGATTCTTTGTCGGAGGCTGCTTGTCGAGGGTAATCAGATTAATACATTGGATCATGTGATTACAATTTACTGTTAAACTTGATTTAAATGGTATTGATTGACAACTGATGTTATGTTACTTACTAAAGCAAATAAAAACATTGTCTCGTGAAAAGAAATGCGTGGCATTGAATGTTGATTAATCGAAACAAACATTGCAGTGTCAGTGGGTGTACTTTCTCCTCACGTATCGCAATTCGATTTAGAAAGAAAATTTGTCTATCTCAAAGGCAACCGTATACAAATAATTTCGAGGTAATTTATTGGTCTCATGATCTGAATTAAGAATGCTGTCTAATAGTTGTCAAATGATATAAATATATATTAATCGAGTTTTGGAAATGTTATTAAGCGAGCCTCTGATCATTGGAATACATATGGAAGGATTGTATACCAACTACCAAACCAGTATAATGATTTGATTTGAAAGCTACAATAAAATGTGAAATTGGAGCATCAATGGGTAAAATGCAAGGAATTAATGGGTATTTTACGACGTCATTTGCTGCTGATTTTGGCAGTTTTTCAGGATAATCTGTTGAGAAAATAATATAATATTATAACATTCGAAAATGATTTATGTCTTAAATAAAACTTACATGTATTTGCTAAACAATGGCATACAACAACACATATTATCTTAATAACTGACAGTTATTAAAGTTATTAATGTTACCACATATTAATGCTCACCCTGTATATGGAACATACCACACATCTCGTAACTATGTCGTTAAATGTCTCATTTTTCTGTTATGCAGTTAGAATTTCTATGACAACGTATAAAGCTGTAAGCGCTAAGTCTACATATGAAAGCGTATAATATAAACATATCTCTTTGGGATAAAAAGAAGTTACTAAATAATAATTCGATATTAAACCCATAGTAAACTAATCAAAGATATGCATGAACTTATTTCTTTGTATTGCTAGAATCCTCATTTGGCTAACGTGGTAACGTGACATTTCACATTCACATGTTAATGATACTTATTAAATCAAACACCTCATTCCATGAGATGGACGAAACATACACTGAATGACTTTTCTAATTGGTCACTAAATTTGTTTTGAAATGTGATGATATATTTTGATAATATTTTGCATTCTTTCGTTTAATGTATATCACTGAACAACCAAATTATCAAAACATCAAAATTACGTTCCAAACCTATGCGTGGTCAATCGTGTGTTCATTTTTGCAACGTGCTGGGTGAGGAATGCATGTTTTGCATCAAAAGTATCTAAAAGTGTAGGGTGTCGAATCTCCATGATTTCAATTTATTCATAAAACCTATTTGTGCAAACTACATTAAAAGTAGTTTGGGAAGTGATCAATAAGAATAGCTGGGCAGTGTATGTAACATATTATACTATTTTGTACAAAGCGTATCACGGACATTATTCTTGAAATGCTGATTCTTATTATTTATACAATGTCGTTATCATCATTATGTAATTGGCCTAAACATTCCTTAACAATTATAAAATTAGTGTCAGTAGTTTCATTTGCATTCACTTGAGAGCAATTATGTATACATTATATATGAAAGCTTTTTCTATACCTCAATGGGTGATATATAATTGACCTTTGTCCGTATTTAATTATTTTCTGCTTCCATATAATGAGTTCATTATTGTTAGCCTTGGAGCTCATCCAGCCAGTGTATCAAACGAAATTGACAGAATAAAAATAAATACTCATCAACACATATTTTGTAAAACAAATTCTGATGGTCTTTGTTGATTTGGTGCTATCTTGTATATAGTTGTGTTATAATTATTTCTACATTCTGTTTGTCACTTGTAATAAATACGAATACATGTTACTTCCTAGTTCTCCTTAATTAATTTAAATGTGAGGCCTGATGCGTACGTCTGGAAAACAGAGATAGTTAATAGTTCAAGTACATAAACAGACATAGTTCAGGTAAGTTCAACGGCGAATTCAAGGTACCATTTACAAAGTGAAGAGTATAGTCTGAAACCAATGTTACATGTTTCTACATAGCTTCAGTTCGTTTACATTTGTGACAGAGAGGTAAGTATCGTTAGATATATTAGATAGGATACAATGTACCATCGGTCCGTTATGAATGCCATCAATGGATACAACCATTTGCTTTATTGCGCAATCTGACGAGCTAGAGACATTGGTTGTCTGACTAAGGATTCGCCAATTCAAGTGAAGACAGCAAAACGCTAATTATCTATCAAAGAGTCGAAACATTAATAATTGTGCTGATTTTAAGCAGAAAACAGCGTTGTCTATCCGATGAATTAATATATCACATACCTAGACGTACTCTGACTGACAAAAATATTCAAATGCAAGCAGTAACATGACTCATTCAAACAGTCCAATCTATCGGGTCACTTTATTTTCGCATTCAAAAATAACTGAAACTGCACGCTTGTGTCTTAAATAATTATTATTAAGTTTGAAAGGAGACAATTTATAAAATCATACAGGGAAAGCAGCCAAACTCGGTATGCGAATGAATTAATTTTATGTCATTCGGTATTTAACTTTTCCAAAATTTCATAAAAGTGTTATTCTTTAAAATGTCTTATGGTCCCGGAATGTTATCTGTCATAAATGTGAAATTGATATTAATTAATAATATGCAGCATCTAGTATTTTGACACATAAACTTAGACTGTTAGCGGGTTCAATTTATTCCTTGTTCAGTTTTGTTTTTGGCATTGGGACGTAAGTAAGTAAGTAAGTTAAGAGTAAGTTAGTAAGTTACATTTGCAAGTCTTTATTTTACGAGGCTTGCATATTAACAATAATGTAATCTTCCATATGGGCCTCAATTATGCCTGTTGGCTTTTGTGATCCTTTTCGTGCCTAATGTGATCAGTTGTTTCCGTTTAATGTTTTCATCTCAGTTTTACTATCTTTGTTTATCACAATCTTTACACTCGATACCAGTAAGAAACAGTATGTTTATTATTTTGTTAAAATTTCACCCCAATTGGAAGGGCCAGTCAATTTTGACTTATGAGACACTTATCTGTCATGCGTTCAATACCTCTCGAATGCTTATATTGAAACCAACGTTTATGCTATACAACCGTAAACGCATATATATATATATATATTATACAGACAAATAAACCAGAAAGATGAGAGTGGAACCCTTTAATAAATTACACGTCTGAATGAGTGCCTTCAAGTTTGTATTGTGCATATAGCATGGTCAACTTACACATCTGCTGTTGCAATATATTGATTTAGGAGTGTAAAAGCTCTTAAAACATTAGCGTTATGTTTGTTTATTCGGAACTAACACCATTTCTTTACAACTGTTCTGTTATATACGATGGCTTATAAGCTTAACACGTTTTTCTTAGATGCATTGTTTAAATGCATAAACATCAACAAACAAAGGAAATAAAGAGTGTTTGAAAACATAATTCATTATCGTAGTATTTCGATAGAGCCCGAAATGGGCGGATCTTATTAAAACAAGCATGTGTATTCAATCCCATGTCCGGTGTCCTCATAACTTTAATGCAAGGTCGATAATAGTAAATAATAAAATGATAGGTGCAGCAAGCAATCCATACACAAAAGTTCTTATTGAAAAATAATATTCCTATAGTGTTAATAATGATACAAATTTGTTCCTTTCGAGGTTACCTAGAACTAAGGATAAGATAGTCTGACGCAAAGCTACTATGGCTTGTACCACAAATAAACCACAGCCTATTGTATAACATTTGCCACAATGATTTGGGATAAAACATTGTGTTGTGCACTGGAGCCACAGAAGTTGGCATTGCTTAATGTCTAACAATAATACCTAATAATATGATAATGGAAAAACACAAAGTCAGATAGGTTCATATTGTATAATGAATATTTTAATTGGCTACCTGACGTGGAGATAATATGGCCCAATGAACGTGCCAGAATGTGTCATCCTGCTATTGATATTTGTCAGTTTCTGATTCCTTTGTTGATTTTAGAATATTTATTGACGAGATAATGAGTCTGCAATACTGCAAACAGAGCCCGCCACTGAAGCTGCTCATTGTTTAATTAATCAGTAAAAATCCATTTTTGCAATTTAAGCAGTATTACGTAAGCTATTAGTGCATACCTGTTTTTGTATTGATTCAAATATTCCACTTAGTCTCCTGTTGAAACAAGTGAAAGGAAATCATATTTCAACAAATTAGACAGATGAACACATGGGCGTTTCTCTTTGTTAGCATTTTTCAGACGTTTCAATGCCAATGACACTATTTAAATGGATTACATGTCGATTGTAAGATAGAACATTGCATTGGTGATTAGATTGCTTTACAGTCAAATGACACCGATAATACGTTTAATGGATCGAAGCTTGAATAAAGCAAATTGAAGAAGTGGCATGGCGTGTTTTTTTTTAATTTTTATTTTCAGTTTCATTTTTCTTATTTATTTTATAGTTGTCCTTGTGATGCATGCTTGTAATGTGTAAATGCTGTGTCATTTGTGTAATTTGTTCCTACTGAATGATCTCAATTATCATTTTTCATAGTGAGATAATTAATTCAATTTCCAAACGAAGCAATTTGTACACTGTTTTTAGTGCGTTCATATTTATATGTGGGCCTTGCTCAGTGTAGTTGCTAGATATATGCTATGTTATTTCCCTCCCCATTTCTACCTTGCCCATTATTGTAAACTATATTACTTCGTAGTAATGTTAGTTTACTGTCGTTAGTGTTTTAAACTAGGTCACTCCGCGGGGTTGTTGTGCCTCATTTGGTCGCCGTTCTGGCATCGGTTTGTGCTGTTGTCGCCGTGCAGCGGGGCCTTGAGGAACTTGATTGAGTATTGGCTGCGTTTCATTCGGTCTAATGCAATAACCGCTATTCTATAATTTCGTTGTGAAATAGGGTCATCCTGCATTATTTTTGCGGGACTTGGGTTAGTATTGTTTCTTTCGTTAATGTATGCGCATTGCTCATTGTAGATGTGCTGTGGTGTTTCTGATTTCTGTGCTCGGCTGATCAGGTGGGGTGATACCTTCCCTGTCGGATTTTTCTCATACCTTTTTTTACTTCCCTGACCAATTGTCGTTTAGACAAGGAATTTGTTCTCAACTAGATATCTTGACCAAGCATAATGGTAAATGCATTTTTATCATTTGGCATATCTAGTACAAGATGGAAATTCGTAAATAGATTTAACATAAATAACATTTATATCGAGTAGTTTCAGGCTTGGTGGATATTAATAAAGTGACTATTGCAAGAACTCATAGGTGATTAATATTTGTATGTTATGCTTTCCGTGTTTCTACCGATACTCAAGATACGAATGTTTCTAATGTATCACCAGGGTATATAATGATTAACCCTTCATCCAAGTACGTGTCGATTTGACTCATTATCAATTAATTTACGGGTATTATAGCCGGTGTTATTTGCATCAGTTCTTAACTTCAGTCCCTAAGGATACTCTGTTATACAACTTACACCATTTTCTAATTTCAGATTAATAAAAAAGCTTGTGTATAAATCAGTAATAATTGAAATCACATGTTCAAATGCATTCTGTAGATAAAACATCAATTAATTGCTTAGTATGCAATGCTCTCGTGTGAGACGACGCCCGTATTGGTAAGCAAATGTTTTGCTTTAGATACTGGTTTTCATTATGAAAGTACGCCTCTTGGATAAATAGGTAACTCGATATCAAAGAAAAATGCATTATTACATTAGCAATAAATTAATAAATATCTTCAAAGAGTTGTTACGCTGCAACGCTGCAGATGATGTAGAGGAATAGAGGAGGAAAACACATTTAACGTAAGCTAGAAAGTATCCTATAACAACGTTGTAAGAATATTGTTGCACGTAAATTATGTATCATGAAAGTGTTATGTTATTTTGAGGGATTTATTTTCTGATCCGCATTTATCTTGTTTTCTCAATGACTCCCTGCATGTGCCGTTTGGGAATACTTTTTATGGGGAACTTCTATTGGTATAAGTGACAGTATTATGATTTGTCTAAATAATAACCCGCGGGAAATGAAGCTTTTTTATAAGGTTGAGCGAGCGACAATGGTACAAGTAGCATTAAATGTATCTATTAGCATGGGTTTTCAATTGATAACATCGGTATCGTGATTGCTGACCGATCTTAAATATAGACATTTACTGCGAAAACAAATGTACATATTTTTATTTAGTAGCTTTCGTTTTGTTATCAATTATGCCATTCATATACGGAATGGTTGAAAATAATTGGATGAAGGTCAAGTTCAGCTAGACAATTAGGTATTCGGGGAAATCGACTGAAATAGTTTCTATCACATTAGCTTCGGTAACGATGATATCAAACAAGCAATGAAACAATGTTTGTGCTTGGTTTGAATTGATCGCATGATTCGAAATGATTACTTGAAATTGACTTTAGATCCTTACATAATAATGACAAGGTCGCATAGAAAGATAAACTGATTTGTACATACACGTATTCATCACACAGAATCCAGAATAATTAGGAAACAAAACTCCAAAAATAAAATGGATGTCTGGAAATATCCAACATCAATTTATTCAACTTTTCTCTGTTACAATTTATTACGAGTGAAGTTCTAAAATCCCGTTTTCTGTTACAAAAGGTTAATTCCTGTAAAAAGTTACATATGGACAAACTCGTGCAGCCAAGTGTGCTTATCAACAAAAGCAATAGCGAATAAAGAGGTGACTATATTCTGTGCACATTCGTAGATCGTGTCAATGACAACTGGGTCGTGAATTATTGTGAAGTGTATACCCACTTTTGGGGATGTGGACTGTTCCTTCAATGTCTGACTCATGTGTTGGTTAATAGTCGATGACGCGTATTTAGTGCGACTTTAAATGTCGTGCTCTTCAGTATTTCCTAGTCTAACGAGTTTGATGTTATGACAAAGATAAGAATAAAAATGGGAATGCACGTTGATATTTCACAAAGTTGTCGATGCATCCAAGATGCATAGTCTTTAAAATGCACACCATTCGCTTTAAGCCATTATTCTGTAATAGTTAAACAATAAATCAAACAATTTGTCTGATTTCCATTGAATATATTAAATAAGTTATAAATCATCGTAGCCTGGAACTTAAAACAAAATGCGCTCAATCTTCTGTCACATTATGCAAAAAAGAATGCGATTGCAAACTGTAAGAGTCAAAGTACAAAATATTCGAGCATATAGACGTAACGCACGGTATTGCGTACGTTTGTGTAACGTCATGTAACGTCAGCATAACTTACTCTGCGTAATACTAGTCTTATGATCTAACCATTACTGTTTAATTCTGCAAATGTTTACAATGTCGAAAACTACAATACATTTATCTGTCAATAACATCGTTTTTAATTAAAAATATTGGGTGTCTTTCGGAAGCAGTTTCTCCCACTTGTTCAATTTAACGCTTATTCACTTGTATCACTCGTTGTCTATCTGACAAGTACCCTTACTCACTCACGTATTCAATCCCTAATACACTTATCTATGTACTGTTTTATGAAAAACAAAACACCACATTGTTCTATAATATACGGGTACAAAATGCATTGCATGCCTATGCATAATATCGCTCAAAATAATTATTTTGGTCATGTAGTTCGTCCACTATAAAAACTCGCGTTGCATAAAACGTCCAAAACGTCGCAAAATTGCGCCGTAGGACAATCTTCCTCCACACATTGAATCAAGTGTGTCGGACTTATTTTTAGAGCAATCGTAAAGAATTTTTAAAAGTAAAAATTTCACTCTGATTATATTTCAAATTTTATTTTAATTGTACGTTGTATGACTTATAATAAAATTATTAAGTTTCGAAAATGGTCTGTGCCACAATGTATCGCTAAAACGAGCGAGTAGGACAATTTTCCTCCACACATTTCATTCTTATAATCTCGATAAGTATTGGCTAGAATGCATTGGGATTTTATTATGTATAATAAAACAAAAATAATATTTTAAAAACGAAATCATAATAATTTTATTTATAAAAATGAAAAAATAATTGCGTACTAATCATGCGTCTTCGGAAAATTTTCAGCATTTTTTTGCAAATTTGCACTTTTTTCGTGTTACCAGTTTATTATTTAACTTTTTTATTTTTTTCACCCGTGATTTTTCACGATAGTATGTTAAAACACGTCACTTCTGGTGTCACTCAGTGAAGTATCCCACAAATTTAATGACATTTTGAATAGAACGGCTGTTATTTTATGCCGACGACCAATATTTTGTGTTACAAATTGCACACGGATTTTTGTACATCTGTCGAGCATTGTCTCCAATTCTACGGCTACATACAATTCTACATGAACTCAAATTAAAATGACAATGTAGAAAATTTTATAATGAATAGTTTGGTATATGATATATAATGTATCGAGTGAAATAGAAAGAAGTATCAACTACTGTCTTACAGCGAGTGTACGAAATTACGAACGTACTCAGTTGCGTGCGTTACGTCATAGGAAAATAATGGAAGGGGAACTTACGTCAGACATAAACACTCAATTAGGGACCCAATTTAGTATGCTCATATCTTTTTTCATTATACGTAATTTATTTTTCTTTTATGAAATCATTCTATTTATATTGCAATTGTATCCAATTACACAGTTATGTGTCTGGTGTAAGCATAGTAACATGCCATGAAGAAGACAAATTGCATATCAAAGACACACAACAACATGATTATTATGGCAACTTAGAGGACGGTGTGATCAAAGAATTGCGATGCATTATTTAATAGGGGTCTCAATTATACCTAATGAGCGACCGCCCATTGCATCAATATATTAATACAATCATGCACCAATAGAAGTCTGGACGTTATAAATATTATATTGCGCAATGGATCTGGTATTATTTCATTATTTTATTAATAAGAAATATCTCTAAATCAGATGCCAGTTTCTGATTCTATGTTGATTTTACAATATTGAGCAGACAGTTTGACAGTGACACTCAACACAAAACCCGACAATGACTCTGATAATTGCTTTTAGTGTCATTGATCACTTAAATAATCAATGTAGCCATTAAACAATATAAACAATATAATATAAAACGAATTTGTATCGGTTCAAACATAATAACCGATGTTTCTTAAGTTAATTGAAAACAATAAAACGAGATCACATTAAATAAATAAAACCATTGCACTACAAAAATAAGTGTCTGACGTTCATAGCAACTATTACTTGAGCAAACAAGAACATTGCCTCGTGAAAAGAAGTGCGTAATATTCAAAGCTGATTAATTGAAAACAAATATGTCAGTGTCAGTGAGTGTACTTTTTCTCATTGACACAGACATTCGAATTAGAGAGACAACTGTTAACAAATGAGTTCCTCGTAATTTGTTGTTAAGAATGCTGTCAGATATTACATATAACAAGAGTTTCTAAAAACTATTGACATATGAAACAACTAGTATCGTAACTATGTCGTTAAATGTCTCTTTTTCGGTAATGCAATTATAATTTCCATGACAACGTATAATGCTGTAAGCGCTTAGTCAAACTGTCTGCACATTGAGGCGCATAATGAACGTACCTCTAAGGAATCATAAAACACATTATTTCATCATAATATATTTAATATTGCACCCGATATAAATGTATTAACGGGACTCTTACATAACACATAACATTTTCTCTTTTTTACTAGTATCCCCATTAGGCGAACGTGTAACGTATATTTTCACATCCACGTCTGAATCATAGTTATTAAACCACGTAGCCTAGTATTTGAGATGGACGAAACATAGAACGACCTTATAAGAATGATACATATTTAAAATCTACATCACAAAGCGCTTCTTACGAGTATATTTTCATAATAATCGGAGCTTGTCATGTTGCCCAAACTGAAGTTGAAACAGTTTGTTTTATGATAAGTAAAGCGTATTTGTCGGACAGTTTATTTTTCTTGTCTTCTCAAAATACGACCTGTTAATTCTAGGTCATCGATATATACTGAACTATGTTGAAATAACTTGTGTGACACTCAATGGTAACTTATAATTATTTACCATGTTTGTATAAATAGCATCTGGTACATTTCGTATTCTAGAAATACTTATACTTAATATTCATAGTTATTATCATTATGTACTTGACCTATACATTCCTAAACAATTATACAATTTGTGTCAGTTGTTTCATTGCATTCAATTGAGAGCAATTATGTACGTTCATATATGGTAGCTTTAATATACCTCAATGGGTGATATATAATTGACCATTGACCGTTTTTCATTTGTTCTACTTCCAAATAATGACTGCATCCTTGAATTCCGTTATTTTCTTTTTTACGCAGTCTGATGTTTTCGGATGATCTGTGTCGATTTAGTGCTATATTGGGTAAAGTTGTGTTATAATTGTTTCTACCCTAATCTGTTTTACACATGTAATACTAACGAATACATGTTACTCATAATAAATGTAACTGTAAGGCGTGAGTTGTGAGTCTGGAAAACAGAGTTAGTAAAGTCTTCAATTGCATAAACAGACATAGTACCGGGAAGTTGAACGGCGAAATCAAGATACAAATTACAAAGTGAAGTTCAGTCTGGAACCGATATTACATTTTGCTGCACACGTTTAGCTTTAGTTCGTTCACATTTGTGACAGACATGTTAGCATTATTAGATATATAAGATAGGATAATTGGCGGATCTTATTTAAACAGGCATGCACATTCTATTCCCTGTCCAATTTTCTGTCCATCTTTAATGCAAAGTCGATAATAGTTTAGCATAAAATTATAGGTGCTTTTATTTAGGTAGAAAGCAATCCATACACAAAGTTCTTATTGGAAAAATATTCCTATATTGTTAATAATGATATAAAGTTGTTCCTTTTGAGGATCTTAGATAGGCTACAATGTGCCACGGGTTCGTTATGAATGACATCAATGAATATAACCATTTTATTTATGGCACAATTTGACAAACTGAAGACATTGGTTGTCTGGCTAAGGATTCGCCTATTCAAGTGAAGACAGCAAAACGATGTCTATCTATCAAAGCGTCGATACTTTGATAAATGTACTGATTCTACAGACGAAGCCGAGTCTCTGTTATAATTATGGTTCTAATAAGATCAAGCCATATTGTAGCAACAGACGTCTTCATTTAGTACATTTTGTATCAAAGTGTTAGTTAACGGACATATAAGGCACAGTAGAGAGAAATACCAATTAACATCGACTGAAAGCATGTAAATCTCTTCATTTGCATGTCTCTGCCTAATATAATCGGTGTTCTATTGGTTCTAGTGAAGAGATGGCTTAAACACCGTCTACGGTTTATAAGCGAGATTACAAAGCCTTTGCAAAATAATGCGTTAAGCTTAAATGTCTCATTTCCTCGAAATGTTATCTGTCACGAAA
This sequence comes from Spisula subtruncata, assembly GCA_963678985.1. NCBI lineage: Eukaryota > Metazoa > Mollusca > Bivalvia > Venerida > Mactridae > Spisula > Spisula subtruncata. The sequence continues at coordinate 25,306,621 of OY787669.1, read as the reverse complement.
TATGTGATATTGGTATTAATTAATAGTTTGCAGCATCCAGCATTTTGACATATGCAATTGGGTCTATTAGTGGGCTCTGTTTATTTCTTGATCTGTTTTGTATTTGACATTAGGACGTATGCCTGTGGGATTTGGGTGTCTTCCTTTTTATGGTCATGTTCATGCATAACCAGCTCACCTGTCTCCGTTGAACGCTGTCTTCATTGTTATCCCAAATGTTAGAACTCGATATTGAAACCAACGTTTATGCTATACAATTATGAACGCATGCATATTATACATGGAATCTAGAAATGGGCAGCCTTTAATTTATTACATGTGTCTTCACTATATGGAATTATTAATAAGTTAATACATTATAATTGAAAAATTCTTTGTATGATATTGTCTATTCATTGAAAGAGTACCTTAAAGTTTGTAATTGGCACATAACGTATATTCTAACGGTATTGCACTATTGTGTAAATAATGTTTACCACTTGCACAGATGCTGTTGAAGTATATTGACTTAGGAGTGCAAAGTCTCTTAAAATATTAAGCATGGCGTAATGTTTATTTATTCTGAATTAACGTCATTTCTTTACAACTGTTATGTTATAAACAGTGGCTGTTAAGTTTAACAAGTTTTCCTTAGATGCATTGTTTGAATGCATAAACGTCAACAAACAAACGAAATTAAGAGAATTTGAAAACAGAATCCTTATCGTAGTGTTTCGGTTGAGCCCGAAATTGACGGATCTTATTTAAACAGACATGCATATTCTATTCCATGTCCAATTTTCCGCCCATCTTTAATGCAAAGTCAATAATAGTTTGCATATAATTATTGGTGTTTTTGTTAGGTAGCAAGCAATCAATACACAAAGTTCTTATTGGAAAACTATTCCTATAGTGTTTATAATGATAGAAATTTTTTCCTTTCGAGGTTACCTTGAACTGAGGATAAGATAGCTTGAACCACAAATAAATCACTGCCTAGACTAAGTGTATCACATTTGCGCACACTAACATTGTGTAGCGCATTAAAGCGGTGGAATTTTGCATTGCTTAATGTATTTCAATGCTACATTATACCTTGGTAATGGTACAATACCAAGCTAGAATGCATTGTATTGTTTAATGAATATGTTTAATATGAATACCTGATGCAGAGATAATATGGCCCAAAGTACGTGCCAGAATGTGTCATCCTATTATTGTTGTTTGTCAGTTTCTGATTCACTTGTTGATTTTAGAATATTTATTGACGAGATAATGAGTCTGCAATACTGCAAACAGACCCCGCTACTAAAGCTGCTCATTGTCTAATTAATCAGTAAAAATATATTTACGCAATTTAAGCAGTATTACGTAAGCTATAAGTGCACACGTGTTTATGTATTGATTCAAATATTCCACTTATTCTCCTGTAGAAACAAGTAAAAGGAAATCATATTTCAACAAATTAGATAGATGAACTCATTTGCGTTTCTCATTATTAGCATTTTGTCAGACGTGTCAATTTCAACAACACCATTTAAATGGATCCGTACATGTCGATTGCAAGATAAAACATTGCATTGATGATTTATATGCGAATGACTTTACAGTCAAATGACACCGACAATTACGTTTAATGGATCGAAGCTTGGACAAAGCAGATTGGCGATGTGGGATATCATGTTGTTGTTTTTCTTCTATTATTTAGTTTCAATTTCTTATTAATTTCTATGTTCGTGTCCCTGTAATATATTATTGTAATGTGTAAATGCTGTTCCTTTTGCGACAGTTATATCTGCTAAAAAGGTCCTGTCAACAATTTATTTCTTCAAACGTAGATGATATATAAAAATTGTCTTTACCATCACTGTCTTAATAACCATTTTCAAATAAAGCCAGCACTTTGAACACTGTTCTTTTTATGTGAGTATTAACTTCCCTTACATATTTTCGTTTAGACAAGGAATGTGTTCAGAATCAAGATATTCTGATCTAACATACTGGTGTATTGGTGCAATTTGATTATTTGGCATATCTAATACATGTTGGAAAAACGTCAATAATTTACCATTCATAGTATTTCCATCGAGCAGTTCTAGGCTGGATGGATATTAATAAAGTGACTTTGGCAAGAACTCTGACGTGGACAATATTTCTACATTGTATGTTATGTTTGCCGTGTTACAATCAATAACCAAGATACGAATGTAAGCAAGAAGGTATACGTATTATTACATAGTAAGAATATTATTTACGTAAGTTGCTAATCAGGAAAGGGTCTGATTTAGTACATTTCGTTACTTTTGCATATTTATTTTCTTATGCGCATTTATCTTTTGTTCATAATGACTACCTGTGTATGTCAATTGGGAATACTTTCCACTGAGAAACTATTATTGATATAAATGACCGTATAATGCGGTGTATAAATAGTATCCCGCAGGGAATAAAGCTTCTTATGACGTTGACACATACCTGTCCCAGCGAGCGAAAGTAGCATTTGTATGTTTCACACACTTTTATGTAAATAAAAAGAGACACTTACTGTACACAAATATTTATATTTTGCTTTGTTCCATCAGTTATGCCGTCCCTATAAGGAATAGTAGGACATAACTTGATGAAAGTCAAGTTCAGATAGAGAGTTCATTATTCGGAGAAATCGTCTCAAAATAGCACCAGTCACATAAGCTTAGTAAACGCCGATATCAAACAAAGTTTCTGCTTTGTTTGAACTTATCACATGATTCGAACTGAGTACTTGAAATTGACTGTAGATATATCCCAAAATGATATTAATATAGTGACTACTAGTAGATTGAGCAGAAGAATACATTGGTTTGAACCGTCACAAATTAATAACGTTGAATAACTGGGAAACACAAGAAGACATCACCAATTATATTTGGTTTTGGAGATTAACTTCAAAAGAATGAAACGGATGCCTGGAAATATCCAACATCAATTTATACAAATGGTGTCTGTTATGTTTTTAAATACTTATTGCATGCGAAGTTCAAAAATAACTTTTGCTGATAAAGGTTATATGCTGTAGAAAAGTTACATATGTGAATGCTCGTACAACCCAGTGTGCTTATCAACAAAAGCAATGACAATTAATTAAAATGTACGATTCACAAATAGGTGACTGTATTCTGGTGCACATTCGTAGATCAGGTCAGTGTCAGGTGGGCGTAGAGAAAGGAATTATTGCTATTAGAAGTGAGATTAAGATCAAATATTTCAGGATTTGAATAGTTCGTTCAATGGCTGGCTCTTGTGTGGGTTGGTAGACCATGGCGCGGTTTCTATTTGACTTTAATGTGTGCTCCAGTACTAGTTTAACGAGTTTTATGATATAACGGCAAATAAATTCAATTGGCATCGACAGTTTATATTTTATAAGGGTGTTGATGCATCTATGGTGCACAGACTTTAAAGTAAACAACAATCGTCTTAAAGCCATTATTTTGTAATAGTTAATTAATAAATTAAACAAAAACAAACGTCAGATTAATTGTTTGATATACATTGATTAGATTATATAAATTCCTTGGAGTTTGAAATTCAATGTACTCAATCGTCGAACATATTTATACTAAAAACGCTTGCGAACGGCGATATTCATAGAGCAAAGCAATATAGCCCATGGAACAAAATGCAATGGATGGAAACTAACGTCAGGTCAAAAACACCCAATCAGGGATCCAATTTTTCATGCTCATGTCTTTTAAGATTATACGTGATTTATTTCTCTTTTATGCCATAATTGAGTTTATATATGCTATGTATCAATTGCATCCACTTATTTCATATTTTTTCATTTGTCTGGTGTGAGCATAGTAACATGTTATGAGGACAAATTGCATATCGCGGACAGAAAACGACATGATTAATGTAAAACCTTAGAGGACGGTATGATCATAGAATAACGATGCATATTTAACAGCGAGTCTCATTTGTCCTTAATGAGACACTATCTGTGCACCAAAACAACACGAACATAGAGAATATGGCGTTATATTATACTGCGCCATGGAGTTACCATCATTTGTCATGCACGCTTTTATAACTTAGACATATCTCTAAATCAGATGCCAGTTTCTGATTCTATGTTGAGTTTACAATATTGAGCAAACAATTTGACAGTGACACTCATCACAAAAACCCGACAATGACTCTGATAATTCCTTTTAGTTTCATTGATCACTTAAATAATCAATGTAGCCATTAAACCACATGAACAATATAATATAAAACAAATTTGTATCGGTTCAAACATAATAACCGATTTTTCTCAAGTTAATTGAAGGAAATTAAACGAGATTATTTTCAAATAAATAAAATCATTGCACTATAAAAGTCTCTGACGTTCATAATAACTATTACTGGAGCAAACAAGAACATTGCCTCGTGAAAATAATTGCGTAACATTCAATGCTGATCAATTGAAAACTAATCGGTCAGTGAGTGTATTTTTTCTCATTGACACTGACATTCGATTAAAAATGACAGTCTTCAACAAATGATTAATTGTTCTTATGATCTGTATTGAGAATGTTGTCTGATATTACATATAAAACATTTTCTGAAAACAATTAATATATGAAACATGCTCGTAACTATGTTGTTAAATGTATCTTAGTTTCCGTAATGCGGTTAGAATTTCTATGACAACGTATAATGCTGTAAGCTCTAAGTCTACACATGGAGGCGTATAATAACCAAATCGCTTCGGATATTCTTTTTCGAATTATTATTTTATAATATCTTTATGACTACACCCAAAATGAAAATGTATCAACGATGCTCTTACGCAACTTGAGAAAAAATTTGTATGGGTATTATGTCTGAATCTAATTATGCTCTTTGTACTAGTATACGCGTTTGGCCAAAGTGGAACGTGAACTTTCACAATCACAAATGAATCTTTTTTAAAATTAATTGTGCCGAGCATAGCCATTATTTGCTTTATTTCTACTGAAACATGGCGGGCATATATATGTACCTCCACCCGGATTTGAACCCAGGTCGCCAGATTTGACGGCAAGCACACTCACCACTGAGCTACGGAGGCCATATATAAATCTTAGCAAAAAGTTGTTAACTAAGGATTGTTTGCCATTTTGTATAAATAGTATCCACAGACATTATTCTAGAAAATACTTGTACTTATCATTTATAGTTATTATCATTATGTACTTGACCTATACATTCCTAAGCGATTACACAATTTGTGTCAGTTGTTTCATTTGCATTCACTTGAGAGCAATTATGTCATTTACACAGTAGCTTAATTATATACCTCAACGGGTGATACATCATTGACCATTGACCGTATTTCATTTTCTCCTTTCACATATTGAGTTCATCAATGAATCCCGTTATTTTATGTCTGTATGCTGATGTTGTCTGGTGTCGATTTAGAGCTATGTTGTGTATAATTGTTTTATAATTGTTTTTACTTTATATTAGACACGTGTAATGATTACAAGTACATGGTACTCCCTAGTACATATCAACAAATCTAAATATTGAGGCCTGAGGCGTGTGTCTGGAAAACAAAGATAGCAAAGACTTCAAGTACATTAACAGACATAGTTCAGGGGAGTTCAATGGCGAAATAAAAATAAAAATACCAAGTGAAATAAAGTCTGGAACCACTGTTACACTCCTACGCATAAGTGTCAGAATTTCCTCAGTTCTGAGGAAGCCTGTACAGTTAGATCTAGAATTACCATGAAGTCGTTAATTCATTGAAGTGGTCAGTGGTCAGCAGGCAGCCTAATTTATAACCCATTACCATCTGATAAGCCAGTTAACACAAACAAAGAGTAATTCAGTATTATATCCTGAGAGAGAATAACCATTATAATGTTTCAGAAAGTTTATTTCAGCAGAAGTTTTTTTATTCTAATTTTTATCTGTGTATGCCATAATTGCCATTCACTATAAAGTGGCTATCAAAATGTATCATAACGACTCAGTACATTAAAAGTGTTGTCTGTTCACAAAATAAGAACAGTTAATTAATTTTAAAAGAAATATTGAATACACTCTTTAATTACTGTACATGAAGTTTTGATTATTGTGACCAGAAAATTGTGATGGATTCAGTATGTATCTAGTGATTATAGTGTTAGTATTCTTTTCATACACATTTGGTCGCATGGCTATTGAATATTTTATTTCATCAATCCATACTCATATAATAGTTATCTACTTAGTGTTTGAATGCAGTTTTATTGGTAATTAATTGGATTATATCAAACTTAACTTTCCGTTAATTGTTAAATACTCCATTGTATGAAGGCATATCCTTTTCAACAATTACATGTATGCCTATGCAAACCTTTTATTGTACAATAAAAATTTTTCTCCTGCAAAATTTGTATTGTTTATTAAATTTTTAATCTCTATAAAATGAAATAAAAATAATGTAACTTTAAAAATACTTATGTCATTTTCAAATGGTAAAAAAGTGATCTGGAGCCAGAATCACAATCAATATTTTAACTCGGCACTTACATAGTTATTGAATATTTATATAATTAGTCTATAATTGCTCTAGATTAAACTAAATTAAACTTGGAGTCAGCCAATATAATACTAATTTAACATTATTACAACTTCTTGCTCTCAAGAAAATATCGCTTTGAAATTCAAAAAGAGCGAATGTCAATATCTGAGTGTTGAGTGTAAGTACCGGCCCATGTTTATCAGTTCATGCAATACATGAAAACTGCTGAATTTACTTGCAAACACAGAGACCACTGCTGACCAACATCTGGTTTCAATTAGATAAGGATCAGATCAGTAACATACCATGAAGGATTTTAGGGTCTGACTAGGGTAATGATAATAAACCATGAGGTGTTACAAATTGATGTACAGTTACATTTTCTAGGGGATTTTGAAGAGAACAGGCACTTATGCGTAGGAGTGGTTACATCTTTCTGTATAGCTTCAGATCGTTTAGATGTGTACCAGACAGGGTTAGTATTATATGATAGGATACCACCGGTTCGTTATGAATGACATCAATGGATACAACCATTTGATTTATTGCGCAATTAGACGAGCTGAAGCCATCGCTTGTCTGGCTTAGGATTCGCCTATTCAAGTGAAGACATCAAAACGATGTTTGTCTATCAAAGTACCGACACTTTGATAATTGAGCTGTTTTTACGCGCGAATTTGAGTTGTCTATTCAAATAATTATTCTATCACATACCTAGACTTTCTGACCGAAATATTCAAATGTTAGTAATAAAATGAATACTAAATAGCTCAATCTCTCGGGTCGCTCTAATTGCAGCTAGATCATCAATGCATGCTTTTGCAAGACCAAATCCTTCACTTAAATGTTGACATTATCAAACTTATCTGGCAGACAGATAACATCCAATCAAGCTTGATTAACACGGAGATAAACAAGTGGTCTGACAATTTCTTTGAGTTATAGCATAACATATGTCAAATCGTTTAATTTTGTGTACACGTAATTGCCTAGTTATTTCCTAGTTATCAAAATGTTATTTTTATGATTCTATTTAGATGAAGAAGCCATGTTGTAGCAACATGTCTCTCCTAATTTGTACATTTTGTACGCTAGTGTTAGTTAAGCGGACTTATAAGGGACTGTAGAGAGCAATAACCAATTAATATTGTCTGAAAGTATAAAATTGCCTCATTTGCGTGACTTTGCTTTATCGGCTTTCTGTGTAAGTTCCGGTGAAGAGATAGCTTAAACACAGTCTACGGACTATCAATCTATCATCCGAGATTACCTACATAAAACCCAGCCCTTTCTAGACGAATGAGTTAAGCTTTTCTCATATGGTATTTGCGTTGTAACTGTTTCAATATTTCATAACGAGATTATTTTACAAAATGCATCATTTTCCCCGAAATTTTATCTGTCATGAAAGTGTTATAACATTAATTTAAAGATTATTCTTTGAAGGATATTGTCTATTAATTGAACAAAGTTGAGTGCCTTTGTAATTGGCACATAACGTATATTCTAAAGGCATTGCACTACTGTGCAAATAGCATAAACAACTTGCGCAGCTGTTGTTGCAGTATATTTACTTAAGAGTGTAAATGGTCTTAAAACATTAAGCATGGTGTTATGTTTATTTATATGGAATTTACGCCATTTCTTCACAATCAAACAGCAACAATGCATTATTTAATAACCCTTCTGACATAGGGCTACAAATGTACTATAATTTGCACCACATATAAATCACATTTGCACACATTGACTTAGGATATAATGGTGTGAAGTGAAATGCGCGAACAGAATTCTGCATTTCTTTCTTTCAATGGTACCTAATAATACGATCATGGAAAAAACACCAAGCTAGATTGCATCACATTGTTTAAAGACTGTTTTTAATTTGACTATCTGATGCGGAGAAAATATGGCCCAATTAACATGCCAGAATGTGTCATCCTATTATTGCAATTTGTCAGTTTCTGATTACCTTGTTGATTTTGAAATATTAATTGACGAGATAATGATTCTGTAGTACTGCAAACAAATCCCGCCACTGAAGCTGCTCATTGTCTAATTTAACAGTAAAAATCAATTTTCGCAATTAAAGCAGTATTACGTAAGCTTTTTGTGCATACGTATTTTTTGTATTGATTCAAAGATTCCACTTAGTCTTCTGTTGAAACAAGTAAAAGCAAATCATATTTCAATAAATTAGGTAGATGAACACAAGAGTATTTCTCATTGGTTTCATTTTCCAGACGGTTCAATTTCAAGGACACCATTTAAATGGGTTGAATGTTGATTGTAAGATAGAACAAGGCTTTGGATGATTAATATTCTAATGACTTTACAGACAAACGTCACCGACAATCCGGTTATCATGGCTTGAATATCGGATAAAGAAGATTTATTTTTTTAATTTATTGTGGTATGACATTTTTTGTGGTCTATGCTTGAGTGATTAAGTTAAGTACTTCCTTCTCTATCCCATGTTTATCTTATAGTTTTAAAAAATAGTAAATGACACGAAAAACCCCGGGTGCGATACCATAGAACTGTCCCGACTGATTGCGTACTTTCATCACTTTTCTGTTATTCTACAAAGATACACACGAAACTACCTCCCTGAGTAACCAGCTAGTCCATGACTGATTTTTTTCATAAATTACCATGTAGCTTGCATTGAATCGAACAAGGAACTGATTGGTTCTTATAAAGAGCATTTTCAATCGAAAACGGTGTCGCCATACGTGCGACGTGAGTTTCCAAAACCTCATGCACTACAGCTGGAACATAGTAATTAGACTTAGTGTATAACGTATTGCACAACATTGGAGCTAAACATCTCATCACCTCTGTAATTGTATTGTTACTCTTGTGACTACACATTAAACGCATAATATAATGCCAAAGCCGAGAATATAGCCGATGAACTATTCTCAATGGAGTCAACAATAATTACCTGTGTCACTGTAGCGAAATATATTTAGACATGACAATGATTGAACTCTGCTAGAATTGTTTTTAGAAATTTGAATGCCATTGTCAATATCATAAGATAAATGTTAGAAACTCTGATATATGTACAAGATATTTTCGATGTATCAAGGTTTCTAATTTTCGTTTGTTGACACATTTATACATACATTTGTGACTGGTATTTGCCACTCACAAACTCTGCGCTCCCATTTAGTTCAAGCCCATTAATCTGTTAATTGGATTTCTAAGAGCAGTTGTTCTGGGATTTCAGAAGTGCTGATGATCTATATAGATATACATTGTGTCTTTAATCACTGGAGTATATACAACGATTAACAGATAATCCGCGTACACCTCAATGACCATTAGTTTACTGATGCTAGGTGTTAGTTTATTCCCTCTGGAGAATATTTCTATTTGAAAACATTTTCCTCATTATAGATTATATAGATAGCTTCATATAACTTCTGAAATGAAAACATTCTTTTCCAATTACGATTAGAGATGAAATTTGATTGTATGCTTCCGCAATGAAATCCGCTATTTGATGTAGATGTTCAGATATAATGTTATAAACCGAATTTATTTAAAGATAAAATTACACATCATGGGTGAATAGGTATTAGACAAAATATTTATTCCATTAGCAATGCATTAATATTTATCATCAAAGAAATGTAGAGGACTAGAGAAGGACCCTAAGGTCACATGTTTGCAATTTGGTACCAACTGTTGAAAACGGGGGAATGCTCAATAAAGTATATATTTTTTAACTTGGGCTGACTGGTCTACACTTGATTTCTAGTCCAATTTAGCGATTTAAGTATGCTCTTTGGTTAAAACAAATTTGAAAGAAAGTTTATTTGCATTTTAATTAACATCTAGGACAATTGCAAAACCTTGTGATATTTGGTGTTCAAATTGAGGAACAATCATATTTCAACAACTTGGACACAAGAGTTAGCATCTTCGGTTAGCATTCTCAGACGTTTCACCTTCACTAAAAACAATTAAATGGAGAGCACGGTAATAGTTAGCTATTAGTATACAAACGGTTGTCCTGCCAAATGATAACGAGCATCGCGTAGTTGGAAAATGAAGCTTCACACATGATCATGGATGCAATTTGACTATTCGTGGTTTCTGGTCCATGCTAAAAGATAATTTTCCGGGCCAGAGAAAACAAACATTTCAGAAAAGCAAACAAAATTGGGCACAAAATACATTTTCCGGGAACTCCAAATTGCGTAGCATATCCAATATCACGGTACTCTTTCATAAGTGCCTCTGTAGCTCAGTGGTTAGTTCGCTTGCCGTCTAATCTGGCGACCCGGGTTCAAATCCGGGTGGAGGTACATATATATGCCTGCCATGTTTCAGTAGAAATAAAGCAAATAAAGGCTATGCTCGGCATAATTCATTTTTTATAAGCAAGAATACAAATGCCCATTTATCATCTAAGCATGTTAAGTTTATATAGTCATAAGTACTTCGAATGTTCAAATTGGGAATAATTATGTCAAAAATGTATTATGCAAATAGTATCAGTTTTTTTTCAAAGATTGTATGGTGTTTCCGCGTAAGAAATTAAGTCACACCTGCAAATCTTAAATCAACGATTATGACAAATCTGACACTAACAGAGAACCAAAATGACATACGGAGGCTTAAACCCATATACGTCACCATGCCCAACTATGCAGACAAGAACTTCAATTTTGTCTTATAGAAAAATATGTCTATAACTTATAAGAAACTTCCTTTAGAAGATTGCAAGCTCTGTTGATCAGATGTACTGTAAGCAGTTGTGGTTGAAAAGTAAAGAAGTTTTTCTGTTTGAATTAAAATTACATTACAGGAAAGTAACCGGATGAGCAAACGACAACACCAAAGCAATCGGACAAACATCACCTAAGATAACATTTCTACGTAATTATCTGATTATTGGGTTAATATCCTGCGGGAGGTCTCCGAAGAAATCCACAATTAAGTTTATAATGATGCAAATATCTAAATATTTACATTTAGTTCTGACGAGACCATAGTGACCACATGTCGTATAAGGGATGAATGCACCGGCATACTAGATTCTCAAATGTTTTAATGGGATACCTATTCCATTAAGGATACACATTATACCGAGTGTGTGGCGCTTTGTCTACAGCATGTGACTTACAATAAAAACCACGACACATTGTTGTTAAAACCTTTCGTCTGAAAATGTCACTGGTGGTAACATGGAGTTGGTAAATAGTTAAACAATAAATAGAACAAATGGGTCTAACAGAGATTAATTTACAGCAATTATGGAAATAATTTGAATTTTTTGCAATTAACGCCACTTTTATACAAATATGCGAGCAGAATTAATTGTACAAAAATCCATTAAATATATTAAGTAATTAGTATGTCAGATATTTTCTTCACAAATTTGCAATTCTTCATTACGAAATCAATTATCACTAAAGTTCTGCAATAACACAAATACCATTAATATGTCGAAGCTTCAATTATATAATTGTTTATGTTCTGTGCCCATATGTAATTCAACATAGTGTCATTGCCCACATGATAAAAAGGTCTTGACTGTCAGTATTCAAAGCATGTTCCCAAACAATGGAGCTATTTCTGTTCCTATATTGTCATAAACATCCATGAATCAATCAGTTGTTACCCAGACAGTACTGTGAAAAAAAATATTTTGAAACTAAAATAATAACTCAAATACATTTTCGCGATATTGAAAATGACCAGAGTTAGAAAAGTGTGCATATGTTTGTTTGTGCTCTGCTGTGTCTGTCTAGTGCTATTTTCCTGGTCCGAATAGTTACATATTATATCCTGTTTTTTTTGTAAAGCAATATGAGTCAAAACTAGACAGTACTAACATGTACCTCCCATATAGCAACGATTAGCATATTTTGTTTAGTTATTTTACACTATAGAACACACGTTACCAGCTATGGATCGGTATGAATCTTTAAAGAACGCACTATACCAACAGTGGCTGTTAGGATACAGTGAATTGTAGTATCGCTTATAATGGGTATACGCACATATAAAACAGGCGGATTTTTACATTTGATAGTCTATCGCTTATTTTATGTCTAAATTTTATTTTTGATTGTCTATCACCTATTTTATGTCTTAACCACCTGTATTATCGAAAACAACCCGAAGCATCTTTCAACAAAAACAACACAATTTAGAAACTGATGTTTTAAGCGTCATAATACTTTCTGGAAACAGCAGAATATAATGGCATTTCTGTCAGAAAACAGGATAATACGTAATAATGTTAATGTCAAAACTTTTAATGAAAGTACTTATCTTTCCCGGTCAATCATACCTAAATTAAAAGGTGAAAGGAAAAATGATAAATCAATCTATTATAATAGGAAAATTAATTGGAATCAAAATTTAATTAAGTAAGTTTTTCTTTTCTCTAACAACGTGGGTGCTACTCCAACTACAGATAACATGAGCGTGAAAGTAATAGTTCATAAACAGTGTGATCGTTGTTTTACAAAACTTTATTATTGATGCTTCTGCATTCGTGCTAAGCAATAATCATACATAACTATACAGCTCTGGTAATGTTTTTTTATCACAATATAGACCGATAAATAATGTAACAAGCGTTAAGACGGAACAAACTGTACATTTGTCGAAAGTTTATATTTAGTCAAAATGATTTCCATCATGCAGCTTTGCAATATACTTGGGATGGGAGTTTTTGGAAAATGGCATCTTAATGTAAATACGGCATGAGGAAATTCATGAAGTAGTAATATATAATAACGTATGTGTGTACATTTCTTACACAGTCACAAAAATCCGACCTATAAATTATAGCAGACATTTCAACAGAATACACAAATGCACAGGTATTTGTAATTATTAGATAAAATATGATTAACATCATGCCTTTTTACATCGAGTGGATTGACCCATACTCTAGCATGATATATACGGATCAATTGCTTTAATGTTACAGTAACATGATTTGTAAATTGCAAAAATAACCCGAATGAATGGAAGAAACATTATATGACATCTTACAAATTAGGAGCTAAGCAATAATGATGAAATATGGAGTAAGCAACAAAAATGGTTACGCTTGTCACGCAAGCTAGCAGACATCTTTGGTCCGGCCAATATGCCAATATTACATGTCAGTCAAGTGACACAGCTCCCGGGAATAATGACGAGGGATATGTCAAATAAAGTCGAGATTTTTCTTAAAAGAAAAAAATCCATATTTATGGGAATAAAGTAATAAAACACTATTGAAAAAAAAACATTACAGAAAGGCCAATTGTCAAGTGACAAATGTTGACAAAGCCAAAACCATTGCAAAATTCTAGTATTTGAAATGATTAGAATATATTTAATACGTAGTGCCCAGTCAAATGATGTCTCCCGTCGAAAGTGGTTACGCCTCCCCTTGAACATAATTGCCTCTCCCCTCGATCATAGTTACGTGTCCCCTCGAACACAATTACGTCTTCCCGTCGAGGGTTCAGCGTAGCAACATACATGTGAATATCATGATCAATATTGACAGTAAATTGAAGAAAAACCACACCAACATTCAATGCATACATTTACAGCTGAGTGATATAATTTTGAAATGCACAAAGCGACAGATCCCGTGTCAGTCACTCTCTGATAATTCCTAAAACTAATTAATAATGGCCATGCCCTATACCACATGACTGGATATTTTAATTATGGACGGATTGATAAAATTTCATGTAAATAGGAGACAAATCAGAAAAACAAGACTATAAATAGTTTAACCTTAACATTTTCATTAAATATAACTTCCAAAGCGTATCTTACCTTATTAGTACGAAAGAATCACGAAGTACGATGTGTCGAAGTCCATGTAAGGTTGTATGTTCAGCAAACTCACTTATTAAGTCTCCACAAGCCATCTTGACCTTTTGGTCAGTTTCCTTTACTATGGTAACATCTCTTTGTGTATATTCATTGTTAATAAACAGGCTGCGCGAAGATTCCGGTTGAACCTCATTACTGTTAGAATTATTCATTGTCTTGAACTTATAATAGTCAACATGTTTCCGAGGTATACTTTCCTTTACAGAACACGATTTCTTTTTGGTCAATATTTATTACAAAAATATAGGCAAAATAAAATTAAAAATTGTGATATGAATAATAGTTTCACAAAAACGCACATTTAATCCTGCTGAACGTGTAATTAACGAGTAGTACGTATTACATAACCGATACTGTTCATTATAAAAATACCAATATTAGAAAACCCATGTTCAACACGCATTAGGCTTGATGGGATTAAGTCATAACAGCGATTTATATGAATTCATACAACAATATTTTCCAGTTAAATACTTAACACTCCATCGGTATAACAATGCGCGAGGAAATATTTTTTAACAAATCAAATACCAAGCACATAAAAGGCGGCAAGCACGCTATTAACGAATAAAAGTCTGACATTATCTCTACTGCGTGTAAATCCGCCTGGCGTGTGCTTGATATTTGATTTCTCTATATTTTATTTCCGGTTTTATGATAAAACTTGTAAAACATAACCACAAGATAAAATTCTTTCTAAAGGTAACATCCACTCGTTTGAAACATTACAGATAGGTATATATGGAAGAAGGGTGTTAAATAGATATGTAAGATAAGAGAATTATCAGATAGCAAATACGCGTTTTTCGTTTTGTTATATCGGTAACAAGCCACTACTAGTACTTCAGAAAAAACCCTCAGAGTAAGGCAACATTAAAACTAACGAACGCACGTCTGTCAATTGATTTCAACAGGGGAATGTATTTTTATTTCCTTTTGGTTATTACAGGGCCCAAGAGTTGTACGTTATATGTGTACAGTACATCTACTTTAACACGTATTTAAAATCAATTGTGAAACAAATTCTTCCGGGTGGTATACATCTCCAATGTTTGAAGAAAGCCACATCCCGGATTTTATGCAGAACATAAGCGAATGAAATTCACTATCTAGTTCAATCAGACGCAAAAGAACTCAAAAGAGTCACCCAAAGAGGACCATCTACTAGATTAAAGAAGCGTTGTTGCGTTACGCTAGAACCAGAAAGTATATTATAATATTGACATGTGTTTTCGAAGTTCATACTTATAGTGCAATATAATATATTACCATTTCACTGTAAAAATATACAATAAATGATGATGAAGTACAACTTTGTTAATATGAATATAAATGATATTGCTAAGGGAAAAATCATATAATGGTATACTGTTTCAGTAATATATATTCTTTATTTAGATATTCCATAGAAACAAAGTAGTTTAGTTTGCTTCAGGAAATTTAGTTACTTCTTTAGTTACTTCTTAGTTTATATGATGCCAAATAGTGATTTATAACATTATGCAAATGGATTATTTCATTATCTTGTTCTGTTATGATGTTAAGATTGATATTGATTTCCTTAAAATGTCATTCTGATTTTTTCACTGGTCAACACTATTTCAATCGGAGTCATATAGATACAAAAAGGCACAATATCGCGACATTTAGCCTACCAGCACTTTCCCGAATCTTTCTTTATAATTACGCTGAGCAACAAGTAAGAGATCTATGAGAGGTTTTTATT
Organism: Spisula subtruncata; assembly: GCA_963678985.1. Taxonomy (NCBI): domain Eukaryota; kingdom Metazoa; phylum Mollusca; class Bivalvia; order Venerida; family Mactridae; genus Spisula; species Spisula subtruncata. The sequence continues at coordinate 25,290,527 of OY787669.1, read as the reverse complement.
TCTTTAGGGGATCGTTATGACATCGTTTCTATGTTGTTTTGGATTGTCCTTGAGCTTCAGTGCTTAGTATGACTTGAAATTAAATCCATAATACTTGATACACTTAGCATATGTCTCCTTTAAATGAAACACAGTATAAATGAAGGTAAATGGCATCAAAAAATAAATATTGTTATGAGAGGGTATCATCATACTACATCATTACATCAACAATGCTGTAATCACATCACGCATTTCGTCCATGTATCAATTAATAATAACTCGGCTGCTTGAACAACACCAAAGTAGATTAGAGTTGAGTCGCATGTATCAATGTCTTTTCTGTTACACATTTAGTTGCCCATCGACATTATGGAGTGATAGTTGACGTCATATATGCTAATTGTGTAATTAAATCAACGCAAGAACAAGCCAGCCATAAGGGATACGATTTAAATGGCAATATCATCCATTTGAATCTTTTTGTTGATAGACTCAAAGCGAATAAACAGTGTCTGAATATAGTCTTACTCAGTCGATATACAAGACAAACGGCTGCATTAAAATCACAGAATAATTGACATTGTCATTGTCGAGTTTTATTGATAATGCTCATAATTGAGTAGATAGTCTCAGATGATGAATATTATATGAAACATTGAATATTTACGACTATGAAACAAATGAAACATGCCTTTGGTAAGATACATATGTATCTACCTTTATTGACCGTATAGTTTATTGGCAAAATCTGTGTGACACTGCACTAGGAACTATCATGTTCGCTCGACACGAAAAGACACTACCAATATACATTTTGTTACATCCGCTTGAGAATTAATTATAATGTGTTTGTATATTAAACAAAATGTTAACTTTTCCCAAAGGGAAAGTGAGGATTTCCGTTTGCCAGCCACTAAATTAGCAGCAAATATAATTAAATACATATTGTGCTTGTATATTTAATGGTTTATATTCGTTTTAAATACGTTGAAGTAACGCATTAGTGAGATGAGAAAATTAACAGTCATCATACGAATTATCACCAAAGCACGTTTTACGTATCTTTACACGTGCTCGGTTCGACACACAACAACGCAAATATAGCCAAGTCACGTACATTTCAAATCATTAGCTACATAAAGCTTAGTCCTTGCCAAAATACCAAGAATACAATCTGAAGGTATTTGTCCATTTGGACAATCGATAAATATTTTGTGACACACACACATATTTATGTTACAAATGTTCTGTTTGTGTTGGACGTGTTTTGAAAGTGTTTCGTATATACAATGTATGACATACTACCCGTCGCTGACTCGCCACTACTTCTGGAACATTACACTGCACGACAAGCAATGTAGGTCTAAACACAATACTATTTCAAATGTATTTGGCATGTTTTGACTTGGAATCTCCTCTACCGCAGGCAAACGGTAGACCATGCTCGTCAAATAAATTAATATAATTATATTAATAATGTATTTGTTCGTTTATGTTTACTTTTAATGAGCTTCCTATATCCACATTGATTTAACTAGTACACGAACGACGATATTCTGTGATAACTGTATACCTTATTTCAATTTTAAGAACATGTTTTCAATAGAGTTTGTCCATCCCCAGGCGGCATTGTGATCGTTTATTTAAATGAAGAGTTATTCTTAGGAGAGTTATGCAAATATATTTGAAAGATACCGCGTAACCAAACAATATGCACACTAATTTAATTAATAGTTCTAGGGTATCATATAAACATGTGCATGCGATTTACAATTAAACTGCAGCTATTTTAAAGCGTTCAATTAATAAGTGTGCAGCAGATGGAGTAACCGAATAATGTGAACAAACGTTATGTAAATAGTAGAAGGAATATAATACCATCATGTTTTTGTCGTCAAACGGAAGGTATCGCGTATCTGAATATGTATTTCACCTAAGATAAGCAGCTCATTTTACCTGTACATTTAGTCGCTTTGATGCAGTTTCTTTGGTGCAGTTTGCCAACCTAGGCACTAATGACACGTGTTCCTTAACCATTCTAAGTACCAGTGTCATATTATGAATGGCAGTACGGTTACCATGTTCGTTCATGGGACTCGTTATTTAACCAACTTCGGGGTAAATTGTAATCTGAAGACAAAATATAGTTTTACCATTGCTTTCTGTGCTTTTGTTTCAGTTCCGTTTAATAGACAATTGACCTAACATGTTTTCCTGGAATTCATTTTCAACAAAAACGTAATAAATATTCTAATGAAGATTGCATGACTACCGCTAATGTAAAATACAATGTAAGCAAACAAAAAACGAGTTTTACTCAAATTCATTCACAATTCAAAACGCTTTTCAAACTGACCAAGCTTGATTGGCGTTAGTCCTATGTATATTGTAGCCGATATATAAATGTATTCGTTTAAAAGTTATTTTGTTAAAATATTGACTTACCGACTTGGGATTAAAGACTCCCGGACTGCGATGTGCCGGATGCCATGTAATGTTGTATATTGGGTAAATTCATACAACCTATTACACAATGAAGACTTATCGTCTTTTTCTTTATTTGGCGGTGCCACAGAAACGGTACTCTTCTTCCGAGACATATCTTTTGTTTGATACAACGACCCTTCTTGTGCCGGGTATGACGAACCCTGTATAACTATCGCGTTCCCATTATTTTCCCCTTGTCTATTTCTATTTTTATCCAAATAATATACACCACTTTGGTCTGCATGGTCGTCCATATCTGGAGATAGTGCTATACATGTACAACGTTATATCGTTATATGTCCATATCAATATATGATCTACGTTCACTTGCCTCTATGATCCGAATGGTCATCCACACCTGGATTCTGTGTTATATAACGTTATAATAAGTCCATAAATACATGCTGCACGCTCACTCGCCTCTTGAAACTATTGAATGTTATGAACAACCAATCGCTTATGTCTCTATGCTATACAATATTTTAATAGTTTACGTGCAATACTTAGGAACATGAGTTTAACAATAAACATCGAGTTTTTCGAACTCAATAGAACAATATTTAGATGCTTACAAATGATATATGTGGTAATGTTGTTTTAATCCCGACAAACATTATTTTCAAATATTAATGCAATTACTACCGCTTTCAAATTGCACGCTAACAGGCATTATTATAAATAATGACTCAATCTATCGGTGCATGTCAAAGTCAATTCATTAAGGTAATAGGTGTATGCAATGCATTGATTGGATTTTTTCTGATAAATCAACACTTACATTCATATCATCCTGGCATAATTGCTATGCCATTGGAATTTCTTAGTATTATAAACAACTATTTTAATAGACTGGAACGCCAATAATAATTAAAATGTCTAATTCATGAAACGCCCTTTTCTGACACTTGCTTATAATTTTACCAGGTCGGTATTAACGCCGATTGGTTAATGCACTTTATTCAAGATGGTGTGTTATTGCACATTTAACGACGTTGGTATCATCATGATGGCATTTGTCGATCAATGCATGGATTGGCTAACGTAATGTCCGGCTAATTTAAATGTTTATTGGTTGCACTAGGATTACAGAATAATATTGCCGGTACATGGTTACGTCTTTGTTAAGCAACTTGTGAAGTGATCAAATAAAATATGACAAGTTCAATAAGCAATGCACAGCGTATACATACAATAATGCTTTACTAAATCTTTACTTATGGCCCTAATATCACTTAATTTGTTATCTAAAGTAATTATCAAGGGTGTGTTCAGAAGTACCGATGGTCCATATTATTATGTATTTTGTCTTTAATCACTAGAGTACATGTAATGATTTACACTAGTCCACATGTCATTGACCACTGCTTTACTGGTACTAGGTGTTACTTTATTCCCTCTGGATAGTGTTTCTGATCGATAACGATTTTCTAATAGCATATTATATAAAACGCTTCATATATATTTTTTCGAATTAAGTCTATAGATAAAATTGATCTTATGTTTACTAAATATTCTTAAGTGAAATTGATTCGGCAATTTATTATGGATGTTTGATATATACTGATTTTTAATATGACATTGCGCCTGACGGGTGAATACGAGAGGTGCCCCACTTATATTTGAACAGTATTCAATATCAAATAGTTCGATGCTTATTATACATAATCAAAGTATTTCTAAATCATCGTGCACAATAACGTCTTATGAAACACATACAACTATTGAATATTACTTTATTTCTTACTTTGCATTCAAATCTACAATTTTGTAGGGGGTACGGTATTTGGCTTTTTGAAGACCGAATAATCCGATCGATGCTGATTGCATTTCCCGCCTGTAATAAACGCAGCAATATTCCATAGACTAAAGGTTTTGTGGGTATATGTTCATTAGACTTTGGCCTTTACTAATCTTGCGTAATATACTTCAAATGTGTGTTCTTGAGGTACAGAATGGTGTTTTTGTGGAGGAAATGAAAGCTCCGTGTTGGCAAAACACCATGCTCCCGATATGGTCTCCAGGAAAGTTTTTTTGCAAACATTTTGATCAAATATGTTTTGGAACCTAATGTACACAGCAATGTGCATTCACCTTTGACTTTTTAGGATTAAATATGTGTTCCGTTAAGCCAGTATATCAAACAATAGCATACGTTATGCAAACGTTCGGAAACACGTGAAGCTTAACAAATGTCAACTTATGGGTAGCCTTATCAACATTTATCATATAGTAGGCTGTCCGTTCATGGTATATTTCTCAACGATAAAGCATTGCCTCTACAAAGGTGACAAAGTTGTGGCATTTACGTTTCCGTTGAAGCATACACAGCGTTAAAGACATTTGTCTCCCTTATGTTGTTTTTGTGGTATTGTGCATGTAAACAACGATTTTTTCATGAGTCCGGCATGTATAATTTTCTAAATGAATGAATCGAAAGTTCCAATGGGTACTCTTATCGTCGCTAAAGTCCCTATTTTGGTTTTTGAATATGCCTTACTTCTTAAATAACCAAAGTTTAAGATTTTTGTAGATATCATCACTTTTTGTCAGTTTTTAATATTTTGCGTAATTTCGTTAAAAAGAACAACAAAGCGCAAAACATCCTTCCTGTCACAAAAATTGCATATTTTCTTCACACAAATGGAATATCCATCCTCCTCCAGCAACTTTTAAGGGCTTTTATGGTAGTGGCTGACCTTCAAAACGCAAAACACCATACCCTCTACAAAAGTGTTGTTTCTGGTTCCTTCTATTTTTCAAACAAACCAACCGGTTAGTGTAAATGTTACCTAAAACATATGTTTACACAGTACAAAAGAGATATTTGATTTATACCATATTTCCATGAAAATATTTCATGTTCAGCACTGTTCAAATATAAGTGGGGCACCTCTCGTAGATGTCAAAAAACAATATGTATTCCATTACCAATGAATGAATATTTGTCATCAATGAGATATAGAGGAGTGGCCTAGTGCCAAATGTTAATACGGGAAATCAGGGAACGTTTTACATCTATACAGTAGATATGGTTTAGGTTTCCGACCTGTTCATCTTCTGCGTATTAATATATATTTCACTTGTAGCCATGGTCGTAATATTGCCTATTTTGCAGTGAAATTTTACATTGTAAATTCGACGAAGTAATTGATAAGAAGTTCATTTACAGTTAAGATTAAAGTCCCAGAAAGTTGTATTTAATGTGTAAGTTCTTCAGTATACGAAATAATCCATGTACATGTACAGATACATGTTTAGCGATCAAATTATAAACAACTCAAAATTACCCGATGATTGAAAGGTGCCGCCATCTTGCAAAGGATGTAGTTCTATCACCAAGTAAATATAAGTAATACTGAATTGCTCTTTCCTCAGAAATTAGTTTACCCTTCAAAGCTAAACAAGACCATATTTGTACAATGCATCAAAATAAGATTTTTATACAATGACAAACAGGTATATGCTTCAATTCAGTTGTCACTATTTCGGATGAATAAGGGATTTTGATTGTGAAAATGTTTTAAATTCAGTATTAAAATATAATGACAATGTTCCGTTGACATGAAAACAATAATACAAGTAACAAACACCCTACGACGAAATTAATGTTAATAAGCAGAGGGACCTATGATCAAGGCAAAATGGTGCATTATTCAGTTATATGTTTGAAAATCAAATGTGCAATGGTGAAAGTATTATGGTGTACCATTTAATTACATATCTCAAATTCGTATGTGAAGCAGATAATTGAATGGAAATAGTGCAATATAGCGCTTAAATGTAACAATATGTTGTGGAATGAAGCTACAAGAAGATATGCACTTGTTATAATTGTCTCTAAATTAGTTATGTTATTAGGTTCTGGTTGTTCTGTTTACTGCAAAATGCACACATAATCTGATTGAAATATAATATCTAGTCTTCTTATTGAAAAGGAAATCATATTTCAATAACTTAATAACTTAATATGCCATTAAAGTATCATGCAATAGTTTTATTATCTTTAGATCAGTCTCGTTTTTATAGGTTTTTGCGTATGTCCGTGAAATTAAGTCACACTTGCAAATCTTAAACTAAACGCTAATGACAAATCAAATGAAACACACCACCCAACAGGAAAGCCAAAATGACAAACACAAAAGAAAAATCACATAAACTTACGTCACGATGCCCAACACAGAACTTAGCCGGGAAATGCAATCTAGCCGCATTCAGTGATTAAAACAATATCATAACATAAAGTGTAATTGCACACGACCAATTAATTTTTAATGAATTTAAACAAATCATCGTTATACTTTGAGGAATCCTCGAATAACTTGATCCTATTAAACCAGTCATAAATATTCTAGTTTATCATAAATATTCAAGATGCGTAATTTACATAGAACGCAGACCAGAACTCCAATCTCGTCTTATTGGATAGTATGTCAATAATTTATAAGAAGCTTCAAAAAGAAGACGACAAGCTTTGTTGAGCAGATGTTATCAGTTAATTTGTGGTTCAATGGTAGAGAAAATGTCAAGGTTGATACTGTATATGACTACATTACAGGGTCGTATAAAAAGGTATTCTAGAAGCTCATTAGATTTACTACATGTATTTGTGTGGGATAATTTTTTTCAAATGTTTTAATGGGATTCCTAATCCATTAAGGCTACAAATTATTCCGATTGTGTTGCGCATTATCTACAGCATGTGATTAACAATAAGAACCACGACACGTTGTTGTAAAAACCTTTAGTCTGAAAATGTCACTGGTGGTAACATGGAGTTGGTAAATAGTTAAACAATAATTAGAACAAATGTGCCTAACAGAGATTAATTTACAACAATTATGGAAATAATTTGAACTTTTTGCAATTAACGCCACTTTTATACAAATTTGCGAGCAGAATTAATTGTACAAAAATCCATTAAATATATTAAGTAGTTAGAATGTCAGATATTTTCTTCACAAATTTGCAATTCTTCATTACGAAATCAATTATCACTTAAGTTCTGCAATAATACAAATACCATTAATACTGTAAACCTAGCAATTATTTCGCGCGATTTAAGTTCGCGGTGTTCGCGGTTAGTAAAAATCCGCGAAAGTAAATACCCGCGAACATGTCCAGGACAAGAAAAACGCGAAAGTTTCTCGTTTTTTGAAGGAAATTCATCATTTTGGTACGACGTTTATAAGACCGTATTATAAGTGCTATTTTGTCAAAATATGGAATGTTAATGTATGTATTTTTTTAAATAAGTATTTTATCATCACGGTACGATAATGAAAACACTTTTAAAAGCAAATCTTGAAAACGTGTTTAACAATACACTCAATATATGAACATGCATGTAAAAAGCGCTGATTATTACCGGGTATGTCATAATACAAAATGACTGATAGTGTCAATAAAACTGTGAAAACATTACCAGCGTAGTTTGCAATTTGTGTAAAAAATACAATAGGTAACTATCTACATCAAAAAGAGTTTGAGAGGGTTTAAATAAGGTGAGAACTATAATTAAGAAGCAATTATATACGAACCGAGCAATGTATGTGACAGGTTATAATATCAATAATTTTGTCACTATGCGACTTAGTGTTCGCGGAGTTCGCGGGAGACTTAAAAACGCAAAAGTTTGTAGCCGCGAATATGCCGACAATCGGCAAAACGCGAAAGTTTCTAGCCGCGAAAGTTTCTAGGTTTACAGTATGTCGAAGCTTCAATTATATAATTATTTATGTTCCGTGCCCATATGTAAATCAACATAGTGTCATTGCCCACATGATACAAAGGTCTTGACTGTCAGTATTCAAAGCATTTTCTCAAACAATGGAGCTATTTCTGTTCCTTTATTGTCATAAACATCCATGAATCATTCAGTTGTTACACAGACAGTACTGTGAAAAAAATATTTTGAAACTAAAATAATCACTCAAATAAATTTTCGCGATATTGAAAATGACCAGAGTTAGAAATGAGTGCATATGTTTGTTTGAGCTCTGATGTGTCTGTCGTGTGCTATTTTCCTGGTCCGAATAGTTAGATATTATATCCTGTTTTTGTTAAGCAATATGAGTCAAAACTAAACAGTACTAACATGTACCTCCCATTTTGCTACTATAAACATAATTTGTTAAGTTATTTTACACTATGGAACACACTTTACCAACTGTAGATCTGTGCGAATTTTTTAAGAACGCATGATGCCAACAGTGGCTGTTAGGATACAGTAAATTATAATATCGCTCATAATGGGTATACGCACATATAAAAACAGGCGGATTTTTACATTTGATAGTCTATCGCTTATTTTGTGTCTAAATTCTATATTTGATTGTCTATCACCTATTTTTACGTCTTAACCACCTGCATGAACATAGACAATCCGACGCATCTATCAACAAAAAAACAACACAATTTATACATAAAGTAGAAACTGATGTTTTAAGCGCCATAATACTTTCTGGAAACAGCAGAGTATAATGGCATTTCTGTCAGAAAACAGGATAATACGTAATAATGTTAATGTCAAAACTTTAAATGATAGTACTTATCTTTCCCGGTCAATCATACCTTAATTAAAAGATGAAAGGGAAAATGATAAATCAATCTATTATAATAGGAACATTAATTGGAATCAAAACTCAATGAAGTAAGTTTTCCTTTTTTCTAATAACGTGGGTGCTACTCCAACTACAGATAACATGAGCGTGAAAGTAATAGTTCATAAACAGTGTGATCGTTGTTTTACAAAACTTCATTATTGATGCTCGTGTAATTATACATAACTATACAGCTCTGGTAATGTTTTTATCACAATATAGACCGATAAATTATGTAACAAGCGTTACTGTGGAACAAACTGTACATTTGTTGAAAGTTTATATTTAGTCAAAATGATTTTCATCATGCAGCTTTGCAATGTGCTTGCGTTGGAAGTATTAGAAAATTGCATCTTAATGTAAATACAGCATGAGGAAATTCATTAGGTAGTAATATGTAATTATGTATGTGTGTGCAGTTCTTGCATCGTCTCAAAAATACAGACCCTTAAATTATAACAGACAGTATAACAGAATACCCAATGCACAAGTATTTGTTTATATTAGATAAAATATGATTTACATCGTGCTTTTTTACATCGAGTTGACTGACCCATACTCTCGTAATAATGATGAAATATGGAGTAAGCAATAAAAATGGTTACGCTTGTCAAGCAAACTAGCAGACATCATTGGTCTGGTCAGTATGCCAATAATACATGTCAGTCAAGTGACACAGCTCCCGGTAATAATGACGAGGGATATACGGAGGGCAAAATATATTCAATACTTATCATATTTCATAACATACATATAATGTAGCACCAACTTAGGAGAATAGTGGTCAGACTTACTTGAAAAGATAACTTGCACTGGAACTACTTTCGCAAAAGAATGGACAATTTATTTGTGATTTACTTTTCTTTACCGATACACATGCAGTGACAATATCTGTACATAAACATTTATCATAACGGCATTACATGATAACAATGAAGATATTCAACAGCAAAAATACATATTAAGTTGTACCTATACAATTACTGAATTTAATATGGAATGATTTTTTTTAAAAAGTGAAAAATCCATATTTATGGGGAAAAAATAAAATACTATAGAAAAACATTACAGAAAGGCCAACTTTTCAAGTGACAAATGTTGGCGAAGCCAAATCAATTGCAAAATTCTCGTATTTGAAATAATTAGAATATATTAAATACGTAGTTCAAAGTCAAATGGTCTATGATAAATAATGACGTCTCTCGTCGAAAGTGATCACGCCTGCCCTCGAACATAATTGCGTCACCACTCGATCAAAGTTACGTGTCCCCTCGAAAACAATTACGTCTTTCCGTCGAGGTTTTAGTATAACAATTTACATGCGTGTATCATGATCAATATTGACAGTAAATTTAAAATAAAACGTCCCAACTTTCAATGCATACATTTACAACTGAGTAATGTAATTTTAAATGAACAAAGCGACATATCCCATGTCAGTCACTCGCCGATAATTCCTAGCAACAATAAATAATTTTCATGCCCTTTACCACAAGACTTGAGATTTTAATTATGGAAGGATTTATAAAAAATCAAGTAAATAGGAGCCAAATGAGAATAAAAAGACTATAAATAGTTTAACCTTTACTTTTTCATTGAACATAACTTCCAAAGCGTATCTTACCTTATAAGTACAAAAGAATCACGAAGTACGATGTGTCGAAGTCCATGTAAGGTTGTATGTTCAGCAAACTCACTTATTAAGTCCCCACAAGTCATCATTACCTTCTGGTCAGTTTCTGTTACTATGGTAACATCTCTTTGATTATATTCATTGTTTATAAACAAACTGCGCGAAGATTCCGGTTGTATCTCATTACTGTTAGAATTATTCATTGTCTTAAACTTATTATGGTCAACATGTTTCAGAGGTATACATTCCCTTACGATACGCGATTTCTTTTTGTTCAACATTTATTACAATAATATAGGCAAAACAAAATTATTGTGATATGAATGCTATTTTCAAATTAAATCCTGCTGAACGGTTTAGTTAAAAAGTCGTACGTATTTTATAACCACCACAGTTCTTAATAAAGCGTCAATGTAAGAAAAAAACATGTTCTACTCTCATTAGGCATGATTAAATGAAAGTAATCACCGCGTATTACCGGTATGTGAATTCATACAGCAATATGTTCCAGTTGAATACTTAACACACCATCGTTATAACACTGCGCGAGGAAACATTTTCAACAAATCAAATACCAAGCACACAAAAGGCGGCCGACACGCTATTAACGAATAAAAGTCTGTCATTATCTCTACTGCGTGTAAATCAGCCAGGCGTGTTTTTTCTCTATATTTTTACTTCCGATTTTATGATAAAACTTGTAAAACAAAACCACAAGATAATGTTCTTTCGAAAGGTAACATCCACTTGTTTGAAACATTACAGGTACGTATATATGGAGGAAGAGTGATAAAGAGATATGTAAGATCAGACGATTATCAGATATCCAATACGTGCGTTACGTTTGTTATACTTGTAATAAGTCAGTACTTCCGAACAAAAAACTCAGAGCTAGGCAACAATAAAGGAACGAAAGCACGTCTGTAAATTGATTGTCATTGCGTACTTTCTTAAAGGTAACTTTGGAAATGTGAAGTACTTCTTGCAGGCATACACATACAGACTAATGAGATAGCGTTATGTATAACAGATATTTTGAAGTATTTTAGATTCGTTGTTAAACCTTTCTCTATGGTGATATGAATGGTTTCCATCTTCAAGGTTTCAACGAAACCAAAATCCGACTTTGAAGCAGAATATATGCAAAGGAATATATTATATTCTACAATAAGACGAAAGAAAATTCGAACGCCCAACGCCCGGTCACCAGTAGGCGTTGTTTCGTTACGCTAGAAACCGAACATATAAAGACTCTTTCCAAAATTGACATGAGTTTTTGTAGTTCATACTAATAGTGCAGCATTCTATATTACAGTGTACCATAGAACTGTAGAACTATGCTTTAAAAATGATGAAGTACAATGTCTTAGATATTCCTCAGGGCCAAATAATAAAATAGTATACTGTTTCAGTAAAGATCTTTTCCTTTAGATATTTTCGATTATTTTCATATAAATAAATGAATTTGGTATGCTTAAGAAACTTTAGTTACATTTTAGTTAAAATGATATTAAATTGTCATATATAATATTATGCAAATGGGTTATCTTTTTCTGTTATGACGGCAAGTATTATATTGTGTTCCTTAAAATGTCGTTCTATTTTTGTAAATAAAATATTTTTTAAGTTTCACTGATATACAATAGATGGATCATAGTCACATGGAGGCTAGAGAATCACACCATCTTTACATGTACACTTGGCCAACAAGCAGTTTCCTGTATCTTTCTTCATACAAGGGATCTGTGCGAAACTGTTTTCATGACTTTGCAATTTCGCTGCGTTGGATCAAGACTACAAACCCCCCTTCCATAAACTGTGCAATTGTTATAATTTATTTAGGGGACATTTTCTCTGTGACTTTAGAAGGTCTGCTAGCTACGGTTTTTAGTTCGGCTTGATAATTAAATTCAGAAAACTCGATACATTCAACATAGGTCTGTTTTTAATGAAACACAGCGAATGGATATAGAATCCAAGATAAATGTCATTATGAGAGGATGGCATCATATTACATCATTACACAAGCAATGATGCAATCTGTCTGACACGCATCTTGTTTATTTATTAATAATTAATAACCTAGAGATTACTTTCTTGCCTGAACAAGACTCAAGTAGATTACTATCGAATTAGATATACCATGAGATCAATGTGCGAATTATGTTATAATACCAATGGCCAAACATGCAAGCCACAAAGGGATACGATTTCAATGTCTGATACATTTATGTACGGCATCATCTTCAGTTTGAATCGTCTTGTTGATATGCTCAACGCGATCAACCATTGTCTGGCTATATTGTCCTATTTAGATAATATTCAAGACATACGACTTCATTCAAATCACAGAATAATTGATATAGTCTTGATCATATTCTGCTGATAATGCTTATGGTTTAATAGATAGTCTCAGATGATGCATAATAAGTTGAAACATTGAATATTTACGACTTGGAAACAAATGAAACATGCCTTTGGTAAGATACAAATGTATCTACCTTTATTGATATTATCGTTTATTGACATGGTCTGTGCAACATTACACCAGGAAATACCACGTTCCCTTGAAATGAAGAGACAGTATTGGTTTACATTATGTAACAATTGCTTAAGACATGATTTTTTTTATATATTGAACAAGACATGTTTGTTTTCACAAGCTGTATGGTCAACCATACACTGTTGGTACAAGTTACTATGTTCATACATGTGTGTACAACACGTTGGAATAGAGGCCTTAGAACCACTTGACGAACGACAGGTTACGTATGGTAGGACATGCCCGTCAAATTAAGAACATAATGATAATTATTTTTCGTCTTGATTTAAATTTAATCAACACCCGATATCGACATTCATTAACCTATAACATGAGTAGGGTGATTTTGAGAAGGGGTCCGCTAACATATTGAATGTCAAAAACCGAGAAACAATATAATTTGAAAAAATTTCAATACATGCCAATGACCAACTGTTTGACATTCAGTTATTGTATTAATAAATAAAAAAATACCCGCCATAATAGAGCTATATAATAATCGTCATCAGTATTTGATCAACGAGGTTCTGTTATGTCTGTATAACCTACTTAAGAGTTCAAAACATGTTTTCTATAGAGTTTGTCGTCCATCCACAGGAGGAATTGTTTTCGTTTAATTAAATAAATGGTTTACATCAAAAAGAGGTCTGCAAATAACTTGGCAACATAAGGCGTAACCAAACAATGTGTACAACAGTATAATTAATAGTCGTAAGGCTATCATATAAAGATATGCATGCATTTGGCAATTAAACTGCAGCTATTTAAAAGCGTTGAGCAAAGAGATGTGCAGCAGAGGGAATAACTAAACAATGTGAACAATCGTTATGTAAAAAGTAGCTGGGATAAAATAATATCATGATCGTGGTTTTGTTGTCCGTAGCACTCGAAAGGTATCGCGTATTAAAATATATATTTCACATAAGAACAGATAAATCTGTATTTTTTTTCTGTCGCGTTTGTGCAGATTCTTTATATTTTACAAATTTGGTCAATTTTCAATCTAGGAATGTCATAGAACAAGTGTGTACACCATTATAAACCCAAATGCCATATCATGAATAACAATACCATGTTCAGGGGAAAATTGAAAGCTTTAGCCTGAAAATAGTTCTGTCCTTGCTTGAAGCAATTTTGTCTCAGAGGTGTCAGGTCGAAAGTTGCCATAACATATCTTCCAGGAATTAATTATCAACTATAATTGATGCGTTCAGCAAACAAAATACAACGTCTTTTTATGTAAATGAAATGAATGTGGGTTATGTAAAGGAAAAACACAATGAAAGCAAATTCATTAACAATTCAAAGCGCTCTTTCAAACTGAGCAAATGGTAACGTTAGGCTTCATTGGCGTTAGCCATATGTTTATTGCTGTCGATATAAATGATGTATTCGTTTAAAGTAATTTTGTTATAATATTGACTTACCTACTTGGAATAAATGACTCCCGGACTGCAATGTGCCGGATACCATGTAATGTTGTATATTGGGTAAATTCATACAACAAATTCCACAATGAAGACTTCTCGTCTTTTTCCTTAATTGGCGGTGCCACAGATACGGTACTCCTTTTCCTAGACAATTCAGTGGGCGGATACAACGGCCCTTCCTGTGTCGGGTTTGATGCACCCTGCATAATTATCGCGTTCCCATTATTAGCATCATGTTTATTTTTGTTTTTATCCAAATAATATACGACTCTTTGGTCTGAATGGTCGTCCATAACTGGATATAGCGCTATAAAACGTTATAGTTTGTCCATATAAATATATAATGTATGTCCATTATCCGCTGTGGGAGGAATGGTCATCCAACTCGACTGCGTTATACAACGTTATAATATGTCCAAATAAATATATGATGTACGTTCTCTCGCCTCTTGGAACTATTGAATGTTATAACCAACCAATTGCTTATGTCTCTCCGAGGTACATACGTTCAATAGTGTACGAGCAATACTTGAGAACATCAGTAAATTTGACAATAAATATAGAGTTTTCCGATAACAATAAAACTATGTCTAGATGCTACAAATTATGTATTTAACGGCGGTTATGTTGTGTTGCTCCCGACAAAAATAACGTTTAAATATTTATGCGATTACGACCGCTTTTAAATTGCACGCATACAGCATGACAAAGTCAATTCATTAATGTCTGGTGGTGTATGAAATGCATTAATAGCATTTTCTGATAAATCAACACTTGCATTCATATAATTCTGGCAGTGTTATTTCTAGTAAAAAGGTTTTGTTTAGCATATAAGAAACTGAAACTATATAAAATAAAATGTCTTAATTTTGAAACACTTTTTTCTGACACGTGCTACTTTTATCAATATTGCAGGCACGGCATTATGTCTTTGTTAAGCAACAAGTGATGCGATAAAGGGAACTAAGATAATTTAAATCAATTTTAAGTAAGCAGTGACCTCGTTGAACAACTTACGCAACACTACTATACAAAACGTCTTTACTTACGGTCCTAATGTCACTTAATTTGATTTCTAAAGTAATTGTCAAAGGTGTCTTCGGAATTACCGATGGGCTATGTATAGATATTTATTTTGTCCATAATCACTATAATACATACAATGATTTACAAGTATCCACGTGCCAATGACCATTAATTTGCTGATAGTAGGTGTTTCTTTATTCCCTCTGAATTGTGTTTCTGTTCGTTAACTATTTTCTAGAAATAAATTGTGTAAAAAGCATCATATACGAGTATTGTTCATTAAATACCCGGACGATCGTCATAGCGCTTGATTGGAGCATACGATTGTATTAAAATTTCGTTTCATAAGACTTAGTCACCAACTTTCTTATTTGACAGAACATGAAATATTTTTTATGCAACCGAAAACAAACTATGGTTACTATAGTATACCTTTTCAAATTAAGTTTAGCGACAGAATTGATTCAATGCTTACCTAATGTTCTTAAGTGAAATAGATTCCGCAATGTATTATAGATGTTTTGATATATTCTATATTTTAATATGAAATTGTATCTCACGAGTGAAAATATATCAAGATATAGCAATGAATACATACACTGAGCGGCAATGAAAACGCAACACTTTTAAAACTTGAATATTTCTGTAATCTGTCAACTTATAAACTTGTAATTTTGTATGCTCACTTCGATATATATTATCTACAGAATTCAGCTTGTTCCGTGAAAATACTTTAAGAATCACTCGTCCATAGCGGAATAGCCTTAAACCGCATTCTCCCGCGTGCTGATAGGTGGGTAGAGATTTTCTCGCATATTGTGCGAGCATTTTGAAGAATATGGATGGATTAGTCGGAAAAACAAAATAACTAGTGGAAAACATGGTGCATATGTCAAAGGATGTCTCCGAAAGATCGGTCATTATGCTAAATTGTGGGGTATCCGTACTAAAAATCAAAGTTTCGTTGATTTAAATTACCGAAGTCATTATTTCATTTATTTAACACAAGTTTGAATACATATTCACCTGTTAAGAATGCTAATAATGCATTAAATATCATAGGATGTAAGAAAAATGTTCAAGTCAAGTGCGATAACTCTTGGATAATTATCCTCACTTTTTTAGATTAATCATCAAACTTTTACACTAAATTGTATTACATGATATTATTGAACTAGTCTACTTGCGCAAGTTCTGGTGTTCATTGATATTTAGAAGTGAATTGTGTTTTGAAAATTTAACACGCAATTCAAAAGCGCATTTTTTCTCCATTTAGTGCAATCATCAGTCTTAAAAGAATAGCTATAGCGTTCATGCAATTTATTTCCATTTACAAATGGTGATACTTTCACCATCATTGGGACAAATATAATACATTTTTATTAATCTAAAAACGAGCAGTTTCGAATATGCTTTTAGAGGCGCAAGATTCGAAGCAGTGTTATAATATAAAGAAACAAGCAAGTTAATCATTTAATCATTTTATTGCTCCAAGATTATCTCCCTTTGACCATAGAAAATACACCATTGCTTTAATAGACCATGTTGTTTTATTTTAGTGTTTGTGCGCGAAATAGTGTATAGGCCCATTAAAAGTACCTGAACTTCACATAACCCTTCTGCAACAACGCAACAGCATCCCTCTAGCATTCAATGAACGTTTCATATGATTAATACGTCGTAGATGCACACGATGGATCGCTCCTGGCGGTTGTTTTAAAAGATTAAAAATGCGACTTTCTGTTTTATACTGACCCAAAAACAACTAGTAAAAAACTATGTGCTAAACAAATTTATCTGATTTTAAGTGATATCATGTGTCACTTGCATATATCTATTCTATGACAAATTTTCGCGATGCTCACACACTTATCAAATGTGTTATGCTGTACTATGTAAGTGTTGCGTTTTCATTGCCGCTCAGTGTATTTCTCATCAAGGAGGGGTAGAGAAGTAGCCTAATGTGAAATAACAGTGCTTTGTAACATAAAAGGAAACACCATGGAACGCTTAACAATGGTATGGTATTGTTTAAATTTCAGACCTGTTTTACTTTGACAGACGTAAATTAGTTAAAACTTTAGATATATTAGGTAAGGTGTTCAGTTTACGAAATAAAATACATGTACAGTCGATGTATTAATACTTGTTTCACGGTACAAATAATTAGCAATGTACAATGTACATGTAACACTACTAACAGTAATGAAAAGGTGTAGCTATGTTACCAATGACGTAGTACTATTACCAAGTTAATATAAGTAACACTGTATGTCTCTTTCCTTTGACATTGTTGTACTCTTCCATGCTAGTGAAACCATATTTGCACAATGCTTGAAAATAACACTACTAATACAAATGCTTCAATCCAGTTATCACAATTTCTGATGGATTGGGGATTTAGTTTTTGACAATGTTTTTAATTCGGTCAATAATATCATTATCATTTATCATGACTTCCAGTCTACATTCGACGAAAATAATTACGACAATGTCCGATTGTCACAAACTAGCACAAACAAGTGACAGACGCGATACGGCGCAATTAATGGTAATAAGCAGAGGGACTTATGATCAAAGCAAAATGGTGCATTATTCAGTAACCGGTTTCAAAATCAAATGTGCAAAAATGACAGAATTATGTTGCATCATTTAATTACATATCTCAAATTTGTATGTGAAGCATATTATTGAATGACAATAGTGCAATATAGCGCTTAAATGTAACAATATGTTGTGGAATGAAGCTACAAAAAGAGATGCACTTGTTATAGTTGTCTCTAAATTAGTTATGTTATTTAG
Organism: Spisula subtruncata; assembly: GCA_963678985.1. NCBI lineage: Eukaryota > Metazoa > Mollusca > Bivalvia > Venerida > Mactridae > Spisula > Spisula subtruncata. Next base: position 25,272,026 of record OY787669.1, on the reverse strand, counting down.
TTCTGGTTGTTCTGTTTATTGCAAAATACACACATAATCTGATTGAAATATAATATCTAGTGTTCATATTGAAAAGGAAATCATATTTCAACAACTTGGACACAAGAATTAGCATCCTCATAAGCATTTCCCAAACGTTTCAATTTCAATAACACAATTTAAATGGATTATGCGATCGAAAAAAGATTTGATTATTATACTGCTAACGATTTGCCTTTCAAATGATACCGAAAATAACGAATTTGGGAAATGAAGCGTGGACAAGACATTTTCACAATGTAGAAATCTGATCAAGCACAGTTATGGATGCAATTTGACCATTTGGTATCTGGTCTTTGCCAAAAGATCATCTTTTGGTGGGTCAAGGAAAGCAATAGCCAGAAAACTGGAAAGAAAAACAGAATGAGGCACAGACTTTATCTTTCCGGGAATTCCAAATAGCTTAGCTGATCACATATCACGGTACTCTTTTAAACACAAGCATACAAATTCTTGTTTATCATCCGTATTCAGTATTTTTAGCTTTTATTGAGTTGAACTTCGAATGTTCTGGTTGGAACCATGCCATTAAAGTATCATGCAATAGTTTTATTATCTTTATATCAGTTTTGTTTTTATAGATCTTTTCGTATTTTCGTGAAATTGAGTCACACTTGCAAATCTTAAAGTAAACGCTAATGACAAATCAAATGAAACATACCACTCAACAGGAAAGCCAAAATGACACACATAAAAGAAAAATCACATTTACTTACGTGACGATGCCCAACACAGAACTGACCCGGGAAATGCAATCTAACCGCTACAAGCATTCAGTGAGTCAAACAGTATCATAACATAAAGTTGAGTGCAATTGCACACGACCAATTTATTTTTAATGAATTTAGACAAATCATCAATATACTTTGAGCAATCCACGAATAACTTGATCTTATTAAACCCGTCATACATATTCTAGTTTATCATAAATATCCATAATGTTTAATTTACATAGTAAGCAGACCAGAACTCCAATCTCGTCTTATTGGATAATATGTCAATAATTTATAAGAAGCTTCCAAAGAAGACGACAAGCTTTGTTGAGTAGATGTTATCATTTAACTTGTGGTTCAATGGTAGAAAAAATGTCCAGGTTGATACTGTATATGACTACATTACATGAAAGAAACGTGATGAGCAAATCGACAACATCGATCCAATCGGATGAGAAACACCATTTTTCATTGTTTGATTATTTGGTGAATAGTGTAGGTTTTTAGCCTACTTTAATATCGTAGGAGTATTTTTAATAATTAATTCATAACTTCCTACAATTAAGGTCATAAATATGAAACTTAATGCATATTTTCGCATATTGTTCGGACGAGACTATTATGTCCACACATTGGAAAAAGGGTCGTATAAAAAAGTATTTTAGAAGCTCATTAGATCTACTACATGTATTTGTGTGGGATTCATTTTTTTCAAATGTTTAATGGGATACCTAATCCATTAAGGATACACATTATACCGATTGTGTGGCGCATTATCTACAGCATGTGACTTACAATAAAAACCACGACACATTGTTGTTAAAACCTTTCGTCTGAAAATGTCACTGGTGACATGGAGTTGGTAAATAGTTAAACAATAATTAGAACAAATGTGCCTAATAGAGATTAATTTACAGCAATTATGGAAATAATTTGAACTTATTGCAATTAACGCCACTTCTATACAAATTTGCGAGCAGAATTAATTGTACAAAATCCATTAAATATATCAAGTAGTTAGAATGTCAGATATTTTCTTCACAAATTTGCAATTCTTCATTACGAAATCAATTATCACTTAAGTTCTGCAATAATACAAATACCATTAATATGTCGAAGCTTCAATTATATAATTGTTTATGTTCCGTGCCCATATGTAAATCAACATAGTGTCATTGCCCACATGATACAAAGGTCTTGACTGTCAGTATTCAAAGCATGTTCTCAAACAATGGAGCTATTTCTGTTCCTTTATTGTCATAAATATCCCTGAATCATTCAGTTGTTACCCAGACAGTACTGTGAAAAAAAATATTTTGAAACTACAATAATCACCCAAATACATTTTTCGCGATATTGAAAATGACCAGAGTTAGAAATGTGTGCTTATGTTTGTTTGTGCTCTGCTGTGTCTGTCGTGTGCTATTTTCCTGGTCCGAATAGTTACATATTATATATATCCTGTTTTTTGTAAAGCAACATGAGTCAAAACTAAACTGTACTAACATGTACCTCTCATATTGCAACAATAAGCATAATTTGTTAAGTTATTTTACACTATAGAACACACGTTACCAGCTGTGGATCGGTATGAATCTTTAAACAACGCATGATGCCCACAGTGACTGTTAGGATACAGTAAATTAAAGCATCGCTCATAATGGGTATACGCACATATAAAACACGCGGATTTTTACATTTGATAGTCTATCGCTTATTTTATGTCTAAATTCTATATTTTATTGTCTATCACCTATTTTATATCTTAACCACCTGTATTATCGTAGACAACCCGACGCATCCATCAACAAAAACAAAACACAATTTATGCATAAAGTAGAAACTGATATTTTAAGCGTCATAATACTTTCTGGAAACAGTCGAGTATAATGGCTTTTCTGTCAGAAAACAAGATAGTACCTAATAATGTTAATGTCAAAACTTTACACAATAGTACTTATCTTTCCGGGTCAATCATACCTAAATTGAAAGGTGAAAGGGAAAATGATAAACCAATCTAGTATAAAAGGGAAATTAATTCGAATCAAAATTCAATGAAGTAAGTTTTCCTTTTCTCTAATAACGCGGATGCTACTCACACTGAAGATAACATAAGCACGAAAATAATAGTTCATAAACAGTGATCGTTGTTTTACAAAACTTCTTGATAGATAATCGTGCATTCGTGCAAAGCAGTAATCATACATAACTAACCAGATCTGGAAATGTTTTATCACAATATAGAACGATAAATTACATAACAAGCGTTAGGATGGAACAACCAATACATTTGTCTTAGTTTATATTTAGTCAAAATGATTTCCATCATGCAGCTTTGCAATATGCTTGGGTTGGGAGCATTGTGAAATGGCAACTTAATGTAAATACAGCATGAAGAAATGCATTAAGTAGTAATATATAATGATGTATTTGTGAACAGTTCTTGCATCTTCTCAAAAATACAGACCGATAAATTAAAAAGCAGACACTATTGAATATCCAATGCACAAGTATGTGTATATATGTATAAGATAAAAATGATTTGCATCATGCCTTTTTACATCGAGTGGACTGACCCATACTCTAGAATGATATATACGGATCAATTGCTTTAATATTACAATAACATGATTTGTAAATTGCAAAAATAACCCGAATGAATGGAAGAAACATTATATGACATCTTACAAATTAGGAGCCAAACAATAAATGAAATATGGAGTAAGCAATAAAAATGGTAACGCTCGACACGCTAGCTGGCAGACATAATTTGTCTGGTCAATATGCCAAAAATACATGTCAGTCAAGTGACACAGCTCCCGGTAATACTGGTGCGGGATATACTAAGGGCCAAATATAGTCGGAGATTTATCCTATATCATTACATACATATAATGTAGCACCAACTTAGGAGAATAGTTGTTAGACTTACTTGAAAAGATAACTTGTCACGGAACTATTTTCGCAAAAGAAATGACAAATGTTTTTTTGTGAATTACGTTTCTTTACCGATACACATGTAGTTACAATATATAGAACATACACACTTAACATAATGGTATTAAATGATAACAATGAAGATATTCAACAGCAAAAATATACACTTCGAACGCTGCCACTTATATATTTTCAGTTTTCTTTAAAAGTCCTCAATGAATTGTAATGAAATTTGGCATACTTGAACATCAATATTTGACACAGGTGCTGGCGAATTCTCAACTCCATCCGACAATAGACTACCGCACGACATGTCTTAAACTGACTGAATACTTATATCGAAAGCCGCGTTTTATCATACAAAACAGTTCACCTGTTTGTTATGAGTACATGTAGATGTTATTCTTTCCTATAATGGTTGTGTTTATCGACATTTTATTCACCCATGTCTTTTAAATAATCGTCAACAATATTTACCAACAATCTAGTAAATGAACAAATGTTGGTTTTGCTGCAATATATAGTGTTTACCGTAACCATAACGTATCTTGAGAATATACTATTCCTGCAAGTAGCGAGGTTAAGCTTAACTTGAAATTTAAATGCGTATCTTACCTTATTAGTACGAAAGAATCACGAAGTACGATGTGTCGAAGTCCATGTAAGGTTGTATGTTCAGCAAACTCACGTATTAAGTCTCCACAGGTCATCTTGACCCTTTGGTCAGTTTCCCTTACTATGGTAACATCTCTTTCATTATATTCATTGTTTATAAACAGACTACGCGAAGATTCCGGTTGAATCTCATTACTGCTGGAATAATTCATTGTCTTAAACTTATTATAATCAACATTTTTCAGGGGTATACTTTCCCTTAAAGAATAAAGAACGCGATTTGTTTTTGCTCGACATTTATTATAATAGTACAGTCAAAATAAAATCATTGCGACATGAATAATATTTTAACAAAACATATGCACATTAAATCCAGCCGAACGTTGTATTAAACTACTAGTACGTATTGGATACCCGCCACTGTTCTTTCTATAAATGCCAATGTTAGAAAATTCATTTTCAACACTCATTAGGCCTAACGGAATTGAGTTTTAATCCCACTGGTTTAGGTTAATCTATCCAGTACAATTGTTTACCAGTTAAATACGTAACACTCCATCAGTATAACAATATGCGAGGAAACATTTTCAACAAATCAAATACTACGCACACAAAAGGCGGCCAACACGCTATTAACGAATAGTTCTTACATTATCCCTACTGCGTGTAAATCCACCAGGCGTGTTTTTTTCTATATTTTTATTTCCGATTTAATGATAAAACTTGTAAAACATAACCACAATATAATATTCTTTCTAAAGGTAACATCCACTCGTTTGAAACATTACAGGTACGTATATATAGAACTAATTGTAGGAAGAGTGTTAAAGAGATATGTAAGATAAGAAAATTATCAGATATCAAACACGCGTTTTTTGTTTGTTATATCGGTAATAAGCCACTACTTCAGAAACAAAAATCAGAGTTAGGCAACATTAAAAGGAACGAACGCAAGTCTGTAAATTGATTTCAACAGGGGAAAGTATTTTTGGTTCCTTTTGGTTATTACAGGGCGCATGAGTTGTACATGTACGTTATGATATGAACGGTACACCTACGTTAACACGTATTTAAAATCATAGTAAATCAAATTCTTCCGGAAGGTATCCATCTCCAATGTTTGAAGAAAGCCACATCCCGGATTTCATGCAGAACATAAGCGAATGAAATTCACTACGTATGTAGTTTAATCAGACGCAAAAGAACTCAAAAAGAGGCACCCAAAGAGGACCATCTACTAGATTAAAGAAGCTATGTTGCGTTACGCTAGAACCAGAAAGTATATTATAATATTAACATGTGTTTTCGAAGTTCATACTTATAGTGCAATATTATATATATCCATTTCACTGTAAAAATATACAATAAATGATGATGAAGTACAATTTTGTTAATATGAATATAAATGATATTGCTAAGGGAAAAATCATATAATGGTATACTGTTTCAGTAATAGAAATTATTTATTTAGATATTTGCCATAGAAACAAAGTAATTAGTTTGTTTCAGGAAATTTAGTTACTTCTAAGTTTATATGATGCCAAACAGTGATTTATATCATTATGTTAATGGATTATTTCATTATCTTGTTCTGCAATGATGTTAAGTTTAATATTGTGCTCCTTAAAATGTCGTTCTAATTTTTTCACTATCAACACTATTTCTATCGGAGTCATATAGCTAAAAAAGGTCACAATATCGTGACATTTAGCCTACCAGCACTTTCCTAAATCTATCTTTATAATTACGCTGAACACCAAGTAAGGGATCTATCGGAGGTTTTTATTTCTTTAGGGGAGCGTTATGTCATCGTTTCGATTTGGTTTCAGAATGTCCTTCAGCTTCAGTGTTTAGAATGACTTTAAACTTAAATCCATAAAACTTGATACATTTAGCATCTGTGTGCTTTTAATGAAACACAGTAAAAATGAAGGTTAATAGCATCAAAAAATAAATATTGTTATGAGAGGGTATCATCATACTACATCATTACATCAACAATGCTGTAATCACATCACGCATTTCGTCCATGTATCAATTAATAATAACTGGGCTGCTTGAACAACACCAAAGCATTTTGGAGTTGAGTTGCATGTATTAATGTCTTTTCTGTTACACATGTAGTTACCCATCGACATTATGGAGTGATAGTTGACGTCATATATGCTAATGGTGTAATCAAATCAATGCAAGAACAAGCCAGCCATAAGGGATACGATTTAAATGGCAATACCATCCATTTGAATATTTTTGTTGATATACTCAAAGCGATTAAACAGTGTCTGAATATAGTCTTACTCAGTCGATATACAAGACAAACGACTGCATTAAATCACAGAATAATTGACATTGTCATTGTCAAGTTTTATTGATAATGCTTATGATTGAATAGATAGTCTCAGATGATGAATATTATATGAAACACTGAATATTTACGACTATGAAACAAATGGAACATGCCTTTGGTAAGATACATATGTGTCTACCTTTATTGACCGTATAGTTTATTGGCAAAATCTGTGTGACACTACACTAGGAACTATCATGTTCGCTCGACACGAAAAGACACTACCAATATACATTTGGGTACATCCGCTTGAGAATTAATTATAATGGGTTTGTATATTAAACAAAATGTTAACTTTTCCCAAAGGGAAAGTGAGGATTTCCGTTTGCCAGCCACTAAATTAGCAGCAAATATAATTAAATACATATTGTGCTTGTATATTAAATGGTTTATATTCGTTTTAACTACGTTGAAGTAACGCATTAGTGAGATGAGAAAATTAACAGTCATCATACGAATTATCACCAAAGCACGTTTTACGAATCTTTACAGGTGCTCAGTTCGACACACAACAACGTAAATATAGCCAAGTCACGTACATTTCAAATCATTAGCTACATAAAGCTTAGTCCTTGCCAAAATACCAAGAATACAATCTGAAGGTATTTGTCCATTTGGACAAACCGATAAATATTTTGTAACACACACACATATTTATGTTACAAATGTTTTGTTTGTGTTGGAAGTGTTTTGAAAGTGTTTCGTATATACAATGTATGGCATACTACCCATCGCTGACTTGCCACTACTTCTGGAACATTACATTGCACGACAAGCAATGTAGGTCTAAACGCAATACCATTTCAAATGTATTTGGCATGTTTTGACTTGGAATCTCCTCTACCGCAGGCAAACGGTAGACCATGCTCGTCAAATAAATTAATATAACTATATTGATAATGTATTTGTTCGTCTATGTTTACTTTTAATGAGCTTCCTATATCGACATTGATTTAATTAGTTCTTGAACGACGATATTCTGTGATATCTGTATACCTTATTTCAATCTTGAGAACATGCTTTCAATAGAGTTTGTCCATCCCCAGGCGGCATTGTGATCGTTTATTTAAATGAAGAGTTATTTTTAGGAGAGTTATGCAAATATATTTGAAAGAGAGAGATACCGCGTAACCAAACAATATGCACACTAATTTAATTAATAGTTCTAGGGTATCATATAAACATGCATGCGATTTACAATTAAACTGCAGCTATTTTAAAGCGTTCAATTAATAAGCGTGCAGCAGATGGAGTAACCAAATAATGTGAACAAACGTTATGTAAATAGTAGAAGGAATATAATACCATCATGTTTTTGTCGTCAAACGGAAGGTATCGCGTATCTGAATATGTATTTCACCTAAGATAAGCAGCTAATTTTACCTGTACATTTTGTCGCTTTGATGCAGTTTCTTTATAGTTTGCCAACCTAGGCACTAATGACACGTGTTCCTTAACCATTCTAAGTACCAGTGTCATATCATGAATGGCAGTACGGTTACCATGTTCGTTCATGGGACTCGCAATTTAACCCACTTAAATTGTAATCTGAAGACAAAATATAGTTTTACCATTGCTTTCTGTGCATTTGTTTCAGTTCTGTTTAATAGACAATTGACCTAACATGTTTTCCTGGAATTCATTTTCAACAAAAACGTAATAAGTATTCTAATGTACATTGCATGACTACCGCTAATGTAAAATACAATGTAAGCAAACAAAAAACGAGTTTGACTCAAATTCATTCACAATTCAAAACGCTTTTCAAACTGACCAAGCTTGATATGTATATTGTAGCCGATATAAAAATGTATTCGTTTAAAAGTAATTTTGTTGAAATATTGACTTACCGACTTGGGATAAAAGACTCCCGGACTGCGATGTGCCGGATGCCATGTAATGTTGTATATTGGGTAAATTCATACAACCTATTACACAATGAAGACTTATCGTCTTTTTCTTTATTTGGCTGTGCTACAGAAACGGTACTCCTCTTCCGAGACATATCTGTTGTTTGATACAACGACCCTTCTTGTGCCGGGTTTGACGAACCCTGTATAACTATCGCGTTCCCATTATTTTCCCCTTGTCTATTTCTATTTTTATCCAAATAATATACAACACTTTGGTCTGCGAAGTCGTCCATATCTGGAGATAGTGCTATACATGTACAACGTTACATCGTAAAATGTCCATAAAAATATATGATCTACGTTCACTTGCCTCTATGATCCGAATAGTCATCTACACCTGGAGACTGCGTAATATAACGTTATAATTTGTCCATATAAATATATTAGGTTCGCTCACTCGCGTCTTGAAACTATTGAATGTTATGAACAACCAATCACGTATGTCTCTATGCTATACAATATTTCAATAGTTTACGTGCAATACTTAGGAACATCAGTTTGACAATAAACATCGAGTTTTTCGAACTAAATATAACAATGTTCAGATGCTTATAAACGATAACTTCGGTAATTTTGTTTTAATCCCTACAAACATTCTATTTAAATATTGATGCAATAACTGCCACTTTTAAATTGCACCCATACAGCCATTTTATCAATAATAGCATATTGCTCTAGGTGCATGTCACAGTCATTTCATTAATGTACCTTAGTATATGACATTTGATGACATTTTCTGATAAATCAACACTTGCATCCATATTGTCCTGTCAATGTTATGACATTGGTGTTTCTTGTGAAACAGACTGAGCAAATAATGTACCATAAACGATTACTTTAATAGACAGAACCGATAAGAATTAAAAAATATGATTCATGAAAAGCTTTTTTGACAAGTGCTAATATTGACAGGCCGATATAAACGCCAAAAACTTGTCACAATTCCGGATGAATGAGGGATTTAGTTTTTGACAATGTTTTTTAATTCGGTGTACAATATCATTATTGTTTATCATGACTGCAAGTCAGTCTACATTTGCCGACAAATATTTTGACAATGCCCCGTTGACACACAAAAGCACCATAACAGTAATAGACACGACTCGACGTGATTAATGGTAATCATCAGAGGGATGTACAATCAAAGCAAAACTGTGCATTATTCAAGTACTGGTCTCAAACCATGAAAGTATTAAGGTAATCGGGAGGTTGTAATTGCCAGTCAGTTCTAGAAGATATGTTACTAGAAATTGTACCTAGATTATTCGACGGAAATATTTAAAGTCTAATAATGAGGCCAAATGACACCAAAATCTGTTCCAGAAAGTTCCTATTGAAAGCGTGGAGGCGGATTAAAATTCACCGAGAAATCATCACTAAATGAAGCAATCTGAAAAAAAGTATTCTCGTGTTTGCAAAACTTCACTGCTAATACTATCGGACTATCGGTGAAATAATACCGTTTTAAGGCTCAAGTAAGGAATTTCAGCCGTTCTAGTTGCAGTTTCTTGCACAAATCGGACCAATGTTTCCATTCATGAAAATTCGGACCCTCACTGTTTCGCCAAATTCATTTTTACATTGCCACGGAATCAATAGGTAGCCACGGTTTTATAGGAATAAGGCATACTAGAAATTGTACCTAGATTATTCGACGGAAATATTTAAAGTCTAATAATGAGGCACACCAAAATATGTTCCCCCGTTAGTTGCATTCGTTTTAATTTAATTGATGTTATTTTTTTAACGTAATTCATAGATATCATTAAAACTTTGAACCGACAGTTTAGAATTTAAAATGACGTCTACAACGATAATGAACGTATCATCGGGAAAATCTCACTAGAACATAACTTATTAGATTCAAGTAAAAGTTCCGGCGTTCTTATAAACATATATAATTCATATTGATGTTGAAACGGAATGTCGTGATTTTGTAGCTGTTAAGTAGTTCGTATAAAAGATACTTCAATGCAGAATTTTCTAAAACAAACTTTGAAATGTGCTATTTTCTGCGCTTGATCACAGGACCCGAAATTAAAAGCAAAGCCATTTGTTCAGTCGCTGCTTGTTTTAAAATAGAGTGTAACTATAACCGACCAATTCCGTATGTTCTTACATTTCTCGAATATAACGCGTACAACATACGCATAATGCAAAACCATGAAATATTTGTTTAGGAGTTACTACACATAACGCATTACTCAGTAGAAAGGGTAAATCATTTCCAGTTAGTCATGTTACGGTCTTTTTAAACCTAAGGTAGAATAGAGTGACGGAAAGTAGAAAATTATTAAAACAATGATTTTAATATGTTTGAAAATATAATCGTTATACTTCGCAGAAGCACCAAATAACTTGATTTTATTAAACCAGACATACATATTCCAGTTCATCATAAATATTCAAGATGTTTAATTTACATAGTAGGCAGACCAGAACACCAATTATTCTTATAGAAAAATATGTAAATAACTTATGAGAAACTTCTTATAGAAGACGACAAGCTATGTTCAGCAGATGAAATCAGCTAACTTGTTGTTCAGTGGTAGAAAAAATATGTCATGTTTGAAATAAAATTACAAGAAAGAGACGATATGAGCAAAGAGGCAATATATATAAAGCAATCGGTCATCAAAGCAAAACAGCCATTTCTCATTATCTGATTATTTGGTAAATATTCTGGAGTTATAGCAGGGTTCTTTTAATAATTAACCCATAACGTCCTATGCCCGAAGTAGTCCACAATTAAATTCATAATTCTGAAAATGTCTAAATGCATATGTTCACAATTAGTTCTGACCGAGACCAAACATTTTAAAAACAGTTGTATGAAAAGATATCCAAATGTAGCAGATCAAAAGATATACTATTTGTGTGCAAGTCATATTTTTAAAACAAAATGAAATGCAAATATGAGAAAGATATAAAGTATTGCATATAGTAATTAATAACGTTAATAGAATATATAACGCATTATAAAACTATTTATACCTATGCTAGGGTCCAATTATTAATACAACAATTGATCTAATTGATATAATGAGAACAACGACACATTGCTGTCAAACCTGTGGGTATGAAAATGTTACAAGCGGTGACATGGAGTTTGTAACAGAAGTCAGAACAAATGAATCAATCAGGGACTTTCGTGTATTTACAGCAATTATGGACATGAATAATTTGAACATTGCAATTAACGATACCATTATACAAATATGCGAGCACAATTAATTGTACAAAAAAATCCATTAAATATATTAAGTAAATTGTATGCGAGACATTTTCTTCACGAATTTTCAATTATCATAGCATTTCTGTATTAATACAAATCACATTAATATGTCGTAGCTTCAAATATGTAATTGTTTTTGGACTCCCCCCCCATTTAATTCAGCAAGATACCACAGACTTTATGCTTTACAGGTCTTGACTGTAAGCAATCAAAGTATCGTCGCAAACAAAGGAACTATTTCAGTTCTATTATTTTATGAATATCCATTCATCAAGCAACCGTAACTCAGGTGCCATTGTGCAATTATTTTGAAACTGAAATAATAAATCAAAATTATTTTTCACAATTGTGAACATTATATTGTGCTTGGCCTTTTCTGTCCATTGCTGCTTTTCCTGCCAGATTGTGTATAAACTATATTTATATAACAAAAGTTAAAACTACATTGCACTACTGTATGATGTACAAGTACCCGACATATTGCTATAATGAGCATAGGAACATAATTTCTACAATGTTACACAATACTATGGAACACACGTTATAAACTGTTGGTATCTAGTAACCAGGTTAAAGAAAAAAACTATGCCCACAATAACTGTCGGGATATAGACAGCAGAAAGTTATGGTATCGCGTATAATGAGAACGAGCGGATTTTTACATTTGATAGTCTATCGGCAATGTATGTTTGAATTCTACATTTGATTGCCATTCACCTATTTTTATGTCTAACCACCTGTATGAACGTAGACAACCCGACGCATGCAACAACAAAAACTTAACACATTTAACTATACTTTGTAGATAAAATAGAAACTGGTATTTTAAGCGTCATTATAATTTCTGGGGTTTGTGGAGTATAATTGCATTTCTGCCAGCAAACAAAATACCAGGTAGTAATAATGATAAGGAAAAAAACAATATAACGTATCTTCCTGATCAATCTCACCAAAATTGAACAGTGAAAGTAAAAATGATTGACCAGTGATATAATCAATTGGAGTCAATATTCGAACAAGTGTGATTTTTCCTTTTTCTCTTAATAAAGCGGATTCCATTTCTATTTAAGATTATAGAAACGGGAAAGTTATAGTTCATAAACAGTACATACAAAGTGGTAATAGTTTTACAAAAATTCAATATACATACTCGACGAGCATTTGTGCTTAGAAAGTAATCATATATAAGTATACAGTTATAGGAATGTTTTAGTTTTTCACCACAATATAGACCGATAAATTATACAATATACGACATGTATTAAGGTGGAACAAACAGTACATTTGTCTTCGTTTATATTTAGTCAAAATTATTCTCACCATGCATTTTATGTGATGGGGGTTGGCTTATATCAACTCAATGTAAAAAAGCATGATGAAAATCATAACGTAGCAAATATAATGATATATGTGTATTGCATTGTCTCAAAATACAGACCGTTAGATTACAACAGACGTTATGGAACATCCAGTAGACCTGTCTTTGTATATATTTAATGATATATGATTTACATGATCATCCATTTTTACCTCGAGTGGATTGGCCCATACTCTAGCATAATATATACAGACCTATCACTTTAATGTAACAAAAACACGATTTATAAATTGCAAAAACAACCGAATGAATGGTAGAAACATTATATGACATCTTACAAATTAGAGCCAAACTATATTGATGAAATATGGGGTAAGCATAACAAAATTGTTACGCTCGTCACGCAAGCTGGCAGACATAATTCGTCTGGTCAATATGCAAATAATACATGTCCGTCATACGACACAGTTCCCGGGAATAATGGTGCGGGATATACTGAAGACCAGTTATAGTCTGAGGATAATCCTATATCATTACTTACAACTAATGTAACATCAACATAGGGGAATATATGTTTTAGCTTACTTGTACAGTAAGCCAAATTAAGAAAAATGTGTTGGCAAAGTTCAAATCATTGTTAACGAAGTTAAGCAATTTCTAGTTCCATGGTTAAAAGACAGGACAAATACAATTATTCTTGACAAGATTAATGTTTTTCGGCCATCACACAACGAGGTTTTTACTTACAAGTTAGTTATCAGTTTCTCGTGTAAATGTGTTAACTATAATGGTAACCTTTAATGCGTATCTTACCTTATCAATACGAAGGATTCACGAAGTACGATATGTCGAAGTCCATGTAAGGTTGTATGTTCAGCAAAGTCACTTATTAAGTCTACACAAGTCATCTTGACCTTTTGGTCAGTTTCTTTTACTATGGTAACATCTCTTTGTGTATATTCATTGTTTATAAACAGACTGCGCGAAGATTCCGGTTGAATCTCAGTACTGTTAGAACTATTCATTGTCTTAAACTTATTATATTCAACATTTTTCAGAGGTATCCTTTCCCTTACAGTACGCGATTTCTTTTTGCTCAACATTTATGATAACAGTATAAGCAAAATAAAATATTGTGGTATGAATACTATTTTCAAAACGCACATTAAATCCTGCTGAACATTTTATTAAACAAGTCGTATGTATTTCATAACCGCCAAATTTCTGTATAGAGTGCCAATAATAGAATATACATGTTTTACACTCGTAAGGCTTGATTAGATGAAGTCATCACCGCGTATTACCGGTATGTGGATTCATACAGCAATATTTTCCCGTTCAATACTTAACACTCCATCGTTATAACAATACGCGAGGAAACATTTTTAACAAATCAGATACTAGAAACACAAAAGGCGACCAGTACACTGTTAACGTATAAAAGTCTGACATTATCTCTACTGCGTGTAAATCCGCCAGGCGTGTTTTCTCTATATTTTATTTCCGATTGTGTGATAAAACTTGTTAAACAAAACTACAAGATAATATTCTTTCGAAAGGTAACATCCACTTGTTTGAAACATTACAGGTACGTATATATTGCATTAATTGGAGGAAGTGTGTTAAAGAGATATGTACGATGAAGGAATTATCAGATATCAAAGACGCGTGTTTCGTTTGTTATATCGGTAATAAGTCACTTCTGCAAAATAATAAACTCTGAATGATGCAACATCTAAAGAACTCACTCATGTCTGTAAATTGAATATAACTGTGGACTTTCTTAAAGATAACTTTAGATATGTGAAGTACTTCTTGCAGGCATACAAATAAAGACTAATAAGTTAAGCGTTATATGTTTAACAGCTATTTTGAAGAAGTTTAGATTCGTTGTTACACCTTTCCCTAGGGCGACATGAATGGTTTCCATCTCCAAGGTTTAAAAGAAACCAAAATCCGAATTTGAAGAAGAGTAATATGCAATGGAATACCTTACGTTATGCAATAAGACGGAAGAGAAGTCGAACATTCAATGACCGTCCACCAGTATATTAACGATACCTTGTTTCGTTACGTTAGAAACCGAACTGAGCTTTTGTAGGTTATACAAATAGTGCAGCATACTATAATACCATTTAACTGTACAACTGTGCTTTAATTAAGGATGACGTACAATATCTTTATAAAAAACTAAATGATATTCCTAAGGGCCAGATAATAAAATAGAATACTGTTTCAGTAAAAGGTCTTTTTCATTTAGATATTGTTGATTATTTCCATAGAAATAAATCAATTCGGTATGCAGAAGCAACTTCAGTTTCATCTTATTTAAAATGATATTTAATAGGGATTTATAATATTAATAATGGATTAATTTAAAATGGATTTTCTTTTTCTGTTATGACGTCAAGTATGATATTGTGTTCTTTTAAATGTCGTTCTATGTTTCACTGGTAAACGATATATGGATCACAGTCACATGGAGACTACAGAATCACACCATCATTACACTTGGCCAACAAGCAATTTCCTGTATCTAACTCATACAAGGGATCTGTGCGAGAACTGTTTTCATGATTTTGGAATGTCGCTGCCTTGGATCAAGACTACAACCCCCTCCATAAACTGTAACGTTGTTTTAATTTATCTAGGGAATATTTTCTTTGTGGTTGTTAGATACAGTTTTAGTTTGGCTTGATAATTAAATTTAGAAAACTCGATACATTCAAAACAGGTCGGCTTTTAATGAAACACAGCGTAAATTAAGTCGAATGGATATAGAATCCAAGATAAATGTCATTATGAGAGGATGGCATCATATAACATCATTACATAAGCAATCACACAATCAGTCTGACAAGCATCTTGTATATTTATTAATTATTAATAACCTAGAGATTACGTTCTTGCTGAACAAGACACAAGTAGATTATAATCGAATTGGATATATCATGGGATCAATGTACGAATGTAATTCGTATTTTCTTTTTGCAATGATTTGTATTTGTAATATGTTATTGTGAAGGATTAGTTGACGTAAAATATGCTAATTATGTTATAATACCAATGGCCAAACATGCAATCCACAGAGGGATACGATATCAATATCTGATACATTTATGTACGGCACAATCTTCAATTTCAATCGTCTTGTTGAAATGCTCAACGCGATCAACCATTGTCTGGCTATATTATCTTACTTGACGATATTCAAGATATACGACTTCCTTCAAACCACAGAATAATTGATATAGTCTTGGTCATATTATATTGATAATGCTTGTGGTTAAATAGATGCTCTCAAAGGATGCATAATAAGTTGAAACATTGCATATTTACGACTTGGAAACAAATGAACATGCCTTTGGTAAGATACAAATGATTCTACCTTTATTGATCGTATCGTTTATTGACATGGTCTGTGCAACACTTCACCAGGAAATATCACGTTCCCTCGAAATGAAGAGACAGTATGGGTGTACAGTATGTACATTTTGCTTGAGATATGAATATTTTTTATATATTGAACACGACATGTTTACTTTCACACGCTGTATGAGCAATCATATATTGTTGGTACAAGTTACAATGTACACACATGTGTGTACAAAGAAACGTAAAAATGCAATAAAGACACAACAAGGCACTTCGGAGACACACGAATGAATTATTACCATTGTATCACGAATTAACTTATCCCGACACCATGTACGGCATACCTGTGGAATTTTGAATTACTTCAAATAAAATGTGCAATTGTCTGTATATAAACTACATTTTAAGTAGAAGTTATATGACCATAGTTACAACCAAAAGAACGATAAAAGCTGAGGAATACAAATAATTGTAGATACCAGTAACAAGCAAGTCCATGTGTGGGACACAAGAAGTAAGAACGGTGACATGGCTATTTCCGTTTGCCACCCAATAACTTAGCAGCTTATATAATTGGATACATATTGTACCTGTACACATTTAACATTAATTGATATTATTCGTGTTTCGGGTGCTCACCAAGTACGTTATGTGTACCTTGCTACATGAGCAGGCTAAACCTGCTAAAAATGTAGCCACCTCACGTACATTTTAAATCATAAGGAACTTAAAGCCTAACCATTGTCAAATGTAAAGTAGTTGTGTTGTGATGTTTCTGATGTCTGTGTTCGGTTGGTAAGGTTGAGTGCTGCATTCACTGTCCGATTTCCTCATACCTTTTCGCAGAATGTGTATGTTCAACTGTATGGTAATTTGTTACAGACACATTGAGGTTGAAGATTTTAAGTGCGTGTCTGAAGTTCATTGGTAGTTGTTTGCTTATGTAGACTACAAAGGTATATTATCCGTACGTTGAAACTATACACCCAATGTAACCAACAAGGTACAAAGTAACACGTTGAAATAGAGGCCTTAGAACCACTAGGCAAACAATAGGGTACGTATGGTAGGCCATGCTCGTCAAACTAATACTATATTGATAATTAATTTTTCGTTTTGATTTTGCTTTTAATCAGCACCCGATATCGACATTCATTAACCTATAACATGAGTAGGGAGATTTTGAGAAGATGTCCGCTAACATATTGAATGTCAAAAACCGAGAAACAATATAATTTGAAAAAGGTTCAATACATTCAAATGACCAACTGTTTGACATTCAATTATTGTATTAATAAATAAACATACCCGCCATAATAGAGCTATATAATAATCGTCATCAGTATTTGATCAACGAGGTTCTGTGATGTCTGTATATATTCTTTATATTTTACAAATCTGGTCAATTCTCAATCTAGGAAAGTCATAGAACACCATTATAAACCCAAATGCCATATCATGAATATCAGTACCATGTTCATGGGAAAATTGAAAGCTATAGCCTGAAAATAGTTCTGTCCTTGCTTGAAGCAATTTTGTCTCAGAGGTGTCAGATCGAAAGTTGCCATAACAAATGTGGGTTATGTAAAGGAAAAACACAATATAAGCAAATTCATTAACAATTCAAAGCGCTCTTTCAAACTGAGCAAATAGTAACGTTAGGCTTCATTGGCGTTAGCCATATGTATATTGTTGTCGATATAAATGATTTATTCGTTTGAAAGTAGTTTTGTTTTAATATTGACTTACCGACTTGGGATAAATGACTCCCGGTCTGCGATGTGCCGGATACCATGTAATGTTGTATATTGGGTAAATTCATACAACAAATTCCACAATGAAGACTTCTCGTCTTTTTCCTTAATTGGCGGTGCCGCAGATACGGTACTCCTCTTCCTAGACAATTCAGTTGGCGGATACAACGACCCTTCCTGTGTCGGGTTTGACGCACCCTGCATAATTATCGCGTTCCCATTATTGGTATCATGTTTATTTTTGTTTTCATCCATATAATATACGACTCTTTGGTCTGAATGGTCGTGCATATCTGGATATAGCGCTATAAAACGTTATAGTTTGTCCATATAAATATATAATGTATGTCCATTATCCGTTATGGAAGGAATGGCCGTCCAACTCGACTGCACTATACAACGTTATAATATGTCCAAATAAATATATAGTGTACGTTCTCTCGCCTCTTGGAACTATTGAATGTTATAAACAACCAATCGCTTATGTCTCTCCAAGATACATACGTTCAGTAGTGTACGAGCAATACTTGAGATCATCAGTTAATTTGACAATAAATATAGAGTTTTCCGATAACAATAAAAAAAATTTTTGATGCTACAAATTATGTATATAACGGCGGTAATGTTGTGTTGCTCCCGACAAGCATTATGTTTAAATATTTATGCGATTACGACCGCTTTTAAATTGCACGCATATAGCATGACAAAGTCAATTCATTAATGTCTGTTGGTATATGAAATGCATTGATAGCATTTTCTGATAAATCAACACTTGTACATGTATTCATATAATTCTGGCAGTGTTATTCCGTTTGCATTTCTAGTAAAAAGGTTTTGTTTAGCATATATGAAACTGAAACTATATAAAATAAAATGTCTTATTTTTGAAACACTTTTTTCTGACATGTGCTAATTTTATCAGGCCCACATCAGCCTAATTCACATGTATATTACTTGCTCGAGGACTGCAGGGATAAAAAACATATTGCAGGCACGGCTTATTTCTTTGTTAAGGAACAAGTGATGCGATAAAGGGAACTAAGATAATATAAAGCAATTTTAAGTAAGCAGTGAACTCGTGAACAACTTACGCAATAATACTATACAAACTTTACTTACGGTCCTAATATCACTTAATTTGATTTCTAAAGTAATTATCAAGGGTGTCTTACCGATGGGCCATGTATAGATATATATTTTGCCCATAATCACTATACAGTAGTACATACAATGATTTACAAATATCCACGTGCCAATGACCATTACTTTGCTAATATTAGGTGTTCCCTCTGAATTGAGTTTCTGTTCGATAACTATTTTTTACAAATAAATTGTGTAAAAATATCAATTACGAGGGTTGTTCAATAAATACCCGGACGATCGTCATAGCGTTTGATTGGAACATACGATTGTATTAAAATTTCGTTTCATAATACTTAGTCACCATCTTTATTATTTGAGAGAACATGAAATAATTTTATGCAACCGAAAACAAACTATGGTTACTAAAGTATACTTTTCAAATTAATTTTAGCGACAGAATTAATTGAATGCTTACCTAATGTCTTAAGTGAAATGGATTCCGCAATGTATTATATATGTTTTGATATATTCTATATTTTAATATGAAATTGTATCTCACGTGTGAAAAGATATCAAGATACAGCAATGAATACATATTTCTCATCAAAGAAGTGTAGAGGAGTAGCCTAAAGTAAAATAAGAGTGCTTTGTAACAAAAAGGATGCATTAGGGAACGCTAAACAGCTATACTGTTGGTATGGTATTATTTAAATTTGAGACCTGTTTTACTTGACCGACGTACGAATGTAAATTATACTCTTAACTTGTACTCATGTTTATCATAATGCCTATTCAGCAATTCGTCGACGACAACGTATTTGAAAGGTATTGCTTCTGCAGCTTAGATTAAAGTCCAATAAATTAGTTATAACTTTAGATACATTAGGTAAGGTGTTCAGTATTCGAAAACAATACATGTACAGTAGATGTATCAATACTTGTTTCACGGTACAAATAATTAGCAATGTACATTGTACATGTAACACTACTAACAGTAATGAAAAGGTGTAGCTATGTTACCAATGACGAAGTACTATTACCAAGTTAATATAAGTAACACTGTTTGTCTCTTTCCTTTGAAATTATTGTACTCTTCCATGCTATTGAAACCATATTTGCACAATGCTTCAAAATAACACTACCAATACAAATGCTCCAATCCAGTTATCACAATTTTGGATGAATTAGGAATTTAGTTTTTGACAATGTTTTTAATTCGGTCAATATTATCATTATCATTTATCATGACTTCCAGTCTACATTCGCCGACAAGTATTACCGCAATGCCCCATTGACACGCAAAAGCAGTGGCAGACACGACACGGCGTAATTAATGGTAATAAGCAGACGGACTTATGATCAAAGCAAAATGGTGTATTATTCAGTAACAGGTTATAAAATCAAATATGCAAAAATGACAGAATTATGTTGCATCATTTAATTACATATCTCAAATTCGTATGTGAAGCATATAATTGAATGACAATAGTGCAATTTAGCGCTTAAATGAAACACTTTGTTGTGGAATGAAGCTACAAGTAGAGATGCACTTGTTATAGTTGTCTCTAAATTAGTTATGTTATTTAGTTCTGGTTGTTCTGTTTACTGCAAAATACACACATAATCTGATCGAAATATAATATCTACGAGGGTTGTCCCAGAATAGCGTATAATTCTTGATTTATTTACTCTAACATAATGATATAGTTTTATAATTTTGCATGGACATTTCTACAACCATAGCACCTTGTATTTGACAAAATTATTTTATATAAGTATACGTTGTGTTCGATAAATGGATGTTTTTGTAACCCATGGTAACGGTTTACGGTCTAGCACGAAACAAGTATGTATCACAAAAATGAATTTAAATATTTAATGACAATAATACTTAAGCAGTTTTTGCCGCATGGCGCCAAAATAAATATAAGAATAATTGGCAACTTGTGGCGAGTTTTTATACAATGATTCATAGTGATGATGTCATATTTGATGGGTTAATGAAGTAATATAGCAACGTTGTAAGCGCTACAATAGTAAAAAATCACGACGTCATATGACGTTACGGAGTGACTGCCATTTTCTCAGCATTGCGTTATACCGTATATAACATAGAATAGTATCCGGAGGAACGATAAATTATGTAAAGTCCACAACACAATACATCAGGGTAATTCGGCAGTTATTTTTAAGATTCCCCGACGTTTTGTTTGGCACAGAAAGGAAACGGAACAAAAGTCTTAAGACGGACCGATCAAAACAAAACTTACGTCAGATCGCTTCCTACACTATCCGCACAGAATGTCAGCTCAAGCTGTCCAATTTTGAAAAATATTTAATGAATTTTTGACAGTATGTTAAGAAATATATTTCCAAAGAGTTGATAACAATTTCGGCGTATAATTTTTAAAGTGCAAAACCCGCGAACGGGATTTCTTTGGAAAACTGAGGTAGCGTGACGTCGTTGGCGAGTGTTGACGTTGACGTTCTGTCAGCCGTAAAGCGTCACCTGGTACTCGTCAAATGTGCACACTTTGAACATTTCTCGACGACATTTCATGAAACTTGGCTAGTATGTCAAGAAATCATTTCTCTAAACGTCGATAATAATTTGGGCATACTGACCTTAATAGTTTTTAAGATATAACAGGATTATACGGTATTCTGAGACAACCCACGTAGTGTTTATATTGAAAAGGAAATAATATTTCAACAACTTAGACACAAGAATTAGCATCCTCATAAGCATTTCCCAAACGTTTCAATTTCAATAACACAATTGAAATGGATTATGCGATAGACAAAAGATTTGATTATTATACTGCTAACGATTTTCCTGTGAAATGATACCGAAAATAACGAATTTGGGAAATGAAGCGTGGACAAGACATTTTCACAATGTAGAAATCTGATCAAACCCGGTTATGTATGCAATTTGACCATTTGTGGTATCTGGTCCATGCGAAAAGATCATCTTTTGGTGGGTCAAGGAAAGCAATAGCCCGAAAACTTGAAAGAAAAACAGAATGAGGAACAGACTTTGTCTTCCCGGGAACTCCAGAAGCTTAGCTGATCACATATCACTGTACTCGTTTAAACACAAGCATACAAATAATAATAATAACGACTTTATTTATTGTGGATTACATATTTGACAGCTAATATCAATTTTCAATAAGGTCCACTATTCTTTTTTATCATCCGTATTTAGTATTTTTAGCTTTTATTGAGTAGAACTTCGAATGTTCTGGTTGGAACCATGCAATTAAAGTATCATGCAATAGTTTTATTATCTTTAGATCAGCTTTGTTTTTATAGATGTTTTCGTATTTTCGTGAAATTGAGTCACACTTGCAAATCTTAAATTAAACGCTAATGACAAATCAAATGAAACACACCACTCAACAGCAAAGCCAAAATCACATACATAAAAGAAAAATCACATAAACTTACGTGACGATGCCCAACACAGAACTGAGCCGGGAAATGCAATCTAACCGCTACAAGCATTCAGTGAGTCAAACAGTATCATAACATAAAGTTGAGTGCGATTGCACACGACCAATTTATTTTTAATGAATTTAAACAAATCATCAATATACTTTGAGGAATCCACGAATAACTTGATCTTATTAAACCCGTCATACATATTCTAATTTATCATAAATAAAGAGGATGTTTAATTAACATAGTACGCAGACCAGAACTCCAATCTCGTCTTATTGGATAATATGTCAATAATTTATAAAAAGCTTCCAAAAGAAGACGACAAGCTTTGTTTGGCAGATGTTATCATTTAACTTGTGGTTCAATGGTAGAGAAAATGTCCAGGTTGATACAGTATATGACTACATTACATGAAAAAATCGACAACATCAATCCAATCGGATGAGAAACACCATTTTTCATTGCTTGATTATTTGGTGAATATTGTAGGTTTTTAGCTTACTTTAATATCGTAGGAGTATTTTTAGTAATTAATTCACAACTTCCTACAATTAAGGTCATAAATATGAAACTTAATGCATATTTTCGCATATTGTTCGGACGAGAATATTATGTCCACGCATTGGAAAAAGGGTCGTATAAAAAGTATTCTAGAAGCTCATTAGATCTACTACATGTATTTGTGTGGGATTCATTTTTTTCAAATGTTTTAATGGGATACCTAATCCATTAAGGATACACATTATACCGATTGTGTGGCGCATTATCTACAGCATGTGATTTACAATAAAAACCACGACACCTTGTTGTTAAAACCTTTCGTCTGAAAATGTCACTGGTGGTGACATGGAGTTGGTAAATAGTTAAACAATAATTACAACAAATGTGCCTAACAGAGAGTAATTAACAGCAATTATGGAAATAATTTGAACTTTTTGCAATTAACGCCACTTTTATACAAATATGCGAGCAGAATTAATTGTACAAAAATCCATTTAATATATTAAGTAGTTAGAATGTCAGATATTTTCTTCACAAATTTGCAATTCTTCATTACGAAATCAATTATCACTTAAGTTCTGCAATAACACAAATACCATTAATATGTCGAAGCTTCAATTATATAATTGTTTATGTTCTGTGCCCATATGTAAATCAACATAGTGTCATTGCCCACATGATACAAAGGTCTTGACTGTCAGTATTCAAAGCATGTTCTCAAACAATGGAGCTATTTCTGTTCCTTTATTGTCATAAATATCCATGAGACATTCAGTTGTTACACAGACAGTACTGTGAAAAAAATATTTTGAAACTAAAATAATCACTCAAATACATTTTTCGCGATATTGAAAATGACCAGAGTCCTGGTCCGAATAGTAACATATTATATCCTGTTTTTTTTTGTAAATCAATATGAGTCAAAACTAAACTGTACTAACTTGTACCTCCCATTTTGTTTTGTTACGATTAGCATAATTTGTTTTGTTATTTTACACTATGGAACACACGTTACCAGATGTGGATCGGTATGAATCTTTAAACAACGCATGATGCCCACAGTGACTTTTAGGATACAGTGAATTATAGTTTCGCTCATAATGGGTATACGCTCATATAAAAAAAACAGGCGGATTTTTACATTTGATAGTCTATCGCTTATTTTATGTCTAAATTCTATATTTGATTGTCTATCACCTGTTTTATGTCTTAACCACCTGTATTATCGTGGACAACCCGACGCATCCATCAACAAAAACAAAACACAATTTATGCATAAAGTAGAAACTGATATTTTAAGCGTCATAATACTTTCTGGAAACAGTCGAGTATAATGGCTTTTCTGTCAGAAAACAAGATAGTACCTAATAATGTTAATGTCAAAACTTTACACAATAGTACTTATCTTTCCCGGTCAATCATACCTAAATTGAAAGGTGAAAGGGAAAATGATAAACCAATCTAGTATAAAAGGGAACTTAATTGGAATCAAAATCCAATGAAGTAAGTTTTCCGTTTCTCTAATAACGCAGATGCTACTCACACTGAAGATAACATAAGCGCGAAAGTAATAGTTCATAAACAGTGATCGTTGTTTTACAAAACTTCTTGATAGATAATCGTGCATTCGTGCTTACCAGTAATCATAAATAACTATACAGATCTGGAAATGTTTAATCACAATATAGAACGATAAATTATATAACAAGCGTTAAGGTGGAACAACCTGTACATTAATCTTAGTTTATATTTAGTCAAAATGATTTCCATCATGCAGCTTTGCAATATGCTTGGGTTGGGAGTATTGTGAAATGGCAATTTAATGTAAATACGGCATGAGGAAATTCATGAAGTAGTAATATATAATGATGTATGTGTGTACATTTCTTACACTGTCTCAAAAATCCGACCTCTAAATTATAGCAGACATTACAACAGAATACCCAAATGCACAGGTATTTGTAAATATTAGATAAAATATGATTAACATCATGCCTTTTTACATCGAGTGGACTGACTCATACTCTAGCATTATATATACGGACCAATCGCTTTAATGTTACAATAACATGATTTGTAAATTGCAAAAATAATCCGAATGAATGGTAGAAACATTATATGACATCTTACAAATTAGGAGCCAAGCAATAATGATGAAATATGAAGTAAGCAACAAAAATGGTTACGCTTGTCACGCAAGCTGGCAGACATATTTGGTCCGGCCAATATGCCAATAATACATGTCAGTCAAGTGACACAGCTCCTGTGAATAATGACAAGGGATAAATATGCCAAATAAAGTCGAGACTTTTCTTAAAAGAGAAAAAATCCATATGTATGGGAATAAAGTAATAAAACACTATTGAAAAAAAACCATTACAGAAAGGCCAATTTTCAAGTGACAGATGTTGACAAAGCCAAATCCATTCCAAATTTCTCGTATTTGAAATGATTAGAATATATTTAATACGTAGTGCCCAGTCAAATGCTGTCTTCCGTCGAAAGTGGTTACGCCTCCCCTCGAACATAATTGCATCTCCCCTCGATCATAGTTACGTGTCCCCTCGAACACAATTACGTCTTCCAGTCGAGGGTTCAGCATAGCAACATACATGTGTATATCATGATCAATATTGACAGTAAATTGAAGAAAAAGCACACCAACATTCAATGCATACATTTACAGCTGAGTGATATAATTTTGAAATGCACAAAGCGACAGATCCCATGTCAGTCACTCCCGATAATTCCTAGAACTAATTAATAATGGCTATGCCCTTTATCACATGACTGGATATTTTAATTATTGAAGGATTGATAAAATTTCATGTAAATAGGAGACAAATCAGAAAAACAAGACTATAAATAGTTTAACCTTAACTTTTACATTGAACATAACTTCCAAAGCGTATCTTACCTTATTAGTACGAAAGAATCACGAAGTACGATGTGTCGAATTCCATGTAAGGTTGTATGTTCAGCAAACTCACTTATTAAGTCTCCACAAGTCATCTTGACCTTTTGGTCAGTTTCCTTTACTATGGTAACATCTCTTTGTGTATATTCATTGTTAATAAACAGGCTGCGCGAAGATTCCGGTTGAACCTCATTACTGTTAGAATTATTCATTGTCTTAAACTTATAATAGTCAACATGTTTCAGAGGTATACTTTCCTTTACAGAACACGATTTCTTTTTGGTCAACATTTATTTCAATAATATAGGCAAAAAAAATTATTGTGATATGAATAATATTTTCACAAAAACGCACATTTAATCCTGCTGAACGTGTAATTAACGGGAAGTACGTATTACATAACCGCTACTGTTCTTTATAAAAAATACCAATATTAGAAAACTCATGTTCAACACGCATTTGGCTTGATGGGATTAAGTCATTACCGCGTTTTATGTGAATTCATACAGCAATATTTTCCAGTTAAATACTTAACACTCCATCGGTATAACAATGCGCGAGGAAATATTTTTTAACAAATCAAATACCAAGCACACAAAAGGCGACCAACACGCTATTAACGAATACAAGTCTGACATTTCACTGCGTGTTAGTCCGCCAGGCGTATTTGTGTATTTCATTATTTTTATTTCCGATCTTATGATAAAACTTGTTAAACATAACCACAAGACAATATTCTTAACAAAGGTAACATCCGCTCGTTTGAAACATTAAAGGTACGAATATATTGAACTAATTGGAGGAAGGGTGTTAAAGCAATGTGTAAGATAAGAGGGTATCAGATATCAAGGACGCCTGTTTTTTATTTTATATCGGTAATAAGCCACTACTTCAGAAAAACAAACTCACGTCTGTAAATTGATTTCAATAGGAGACTTTATTTAATATTACTTTTGAATTTATTACATGCATACCCATACAGACTTAATTAAGAGTTGTACGTTATACAAATAAATACAAATACATGTCATTTGTATAGCGCAAAAATTATGAAATCATATTCTATTGCGCTTTACACTAATATACATTCACTTAAAACATTCAGTTTAAAACCTGGATTCTAGAAACTAGATTTAGTCATATGATAAAGAGCACACTCATTGCCGATGAAACTTCCTAAACAAATAAGTTTTCAAATGTGCTTTGAACCTAGTTTCACTTTTGATGTCTTTGAGAAAGTTTGGTAGATCGTTCCACCATTTTGGACCAGTGACGGCTATAGATCTGTCTGCTAATTTTGTTCGCCGTCTAGGGATGTGAAAGTTAGTGTCATTTTGTGATCGTAGTCTGTACCCTTGCCGAATAGGATCAAACAATGTCTTTAGATACGATGGAGCTGTACCCATGATGACACGGAATAAGATTACCAGAACTTTGAACATTACCCTGGCCTTAACTGGAAGCCAGTGTAATTCTGTCAGTAGATCTGCACTGGATTTGTCATAAGAAACATTCATGACAACTCTTGCGGCATGATTTTGGACTCGCTGTAATTTTTTCATCTGATAGGCTGGAATTTCAGTGAATAAGGCATTGCAGAAGTCAATATGGGAATGAACCAGTCCATGCACTAATGTTTCAGTAGACTTTTGTGTGAGATGTTTACGTATAGCTTGAAGATTCCGTAGCTGCACATGAGCTATCTGGCATTTTTTCTGAATGTGGCAGTCAAAGTTAAGTGTATTAGTCATGATAACACCAAGATCTCTAACCTGATTAACACATTTTACATCACACCCACCAACATTGACACTTGTGATGTTCAATTTAGCTAACTGTTGTCTGGTTCCATACATGATTATTTCAGTTTTAGACTGATTCATTTTCAGTTTGAATGTTGTCATCCATTGAATGATATCAATGAGGCAGCTGTTTAGTTGTTGAATAACAGTTGTCTCTTCCTGAGAATTTCCTGATTGTAATTTAAAAGCAATCTTATGGTCATCTGCGTATCCATAGAGATCGGCTGGATACTTCTGGACAATCCGATTGAGAGCCGATGATATGATAACGTAACATCTGTTTTATCGACTCTCTGACACATTATTCCGGGTGGTATCCACCTTCAAGGTTTGAAGAAAGTCAAATTCCAGATTTTATGCAGAACATAAGCGAATGAAATACATTATTTTATTCAGGTTCAATAAGACGCTAGAGAACTCGAGCACCTAAAGCCGACCGTCTACCATTAAATTAAAGAGGCGTTGTTGTGTTACACTAGAAACTATAAAACACTTCGTTATATTAACATGTGTTTTCGTAGTTCATACTAATAGTCCAAGTTAATATATTATCATGATAAAGTACAATATGTTAATTTAGAACGAAATGATATTTCTAAGACGAGATCATATAATAGTACACTGTTTCAGTAATAGATCTTCGTGATTTAGATATCTTACATAGAAACACAGATATATATTAGAACGGATAGGCAACTCTATAAATAGATTTTTATCTGCCGAACGACCAAACGCCCATAATGCAATGCGCGCACTCGGCCTTTTCCGTTAATCATCGTATTTTTGGTATTCGGTACACTGTAAGTCGATAATATGGCGATGATCGGTAACATAATTTTTATGGCTGCCTCGAAAAAACTTGCCTTATCATTAATAATTTATCGATTTTCAAAATTAAAAAATATTAAGAAGATACAAAATGCGTGTGTCATGCAACAGAGTTACAATTTCGTGTGATTTGGAGCAAGAAACGAGAGACACGGGGGGAATGGCGGCGGCTACGTCGTTTCAATTTAGTCTACGAAATATCTTTTAAAAGAATCATCAGGACTAATTTTATAATATTTTACGAAAGATGTTTCAAGTTACAACACCAATTAAGATTTTAATATTTTTCAATCTCATGATAGGAATTTGTCATAGTTTGAACCATAGACATTAATTGTTTTCTCGCTTCGATATTCCCGCGAAACCGTTGTGTATTCAAACTCCATTACTGGACATATAGCCAATATAATCAATGAAATATACATACACACTAATCAAGGTATGTTTATTCTTTATCTACATAGTAACATTTTCTCGATTGATTTTGAAATGTTGATTGGATTGGCAGATTTATTTCTGCAAATTTCTTGCAAAACAAAAACATATAACAAAGATGGCGGATCGATGAATCTTGCCACTAAAAATCTGTGATCTCGGCAAATATCGCGACAAACGTGAACCCGCGAGACTTAAAGTCGATTTGTACTGATTTCAACTGGGTCACGTGGTACAGTGACTAATCCATATTATTAATGTCTATGATAGAAATAAAACAATTGGTTTGCTTAATGAACTTAAGCTACTTCTTAGTTAAAAATCTATCAAACAGTAATTTATAATATTATGCAAATATGTTATTTCGTTATGATGTTAAGTATGCTATTTAAGGTATTTTTAAAAAAAACGGTTCTGTTTTTGTAAAGATCAAACCTATAACCACCTGCTCCTGATACTGTTTCAAGTTGCTTTCAATTCTTTAGGGGAGCGTAATGCCATCATTTCTATACTACATGTATGTGGCATTAAATTATTTTACGTTTGAATTGAGAATTAAATCCAGAAAACTTCATACTCTTAACATCTATCAATATTTAATGAAACACCGTGTAAATTTAGCCAAAAGCAAATAGCATCCAAAAGATAAATATTAAAATGAGATGGTAGAATCATATTACATCATCAGCAAAGCAGTAATCAGTCACGCTTCTCGTCTATTGACCAATAATTAGAGATCACTGGCTTGCTTGAACAAGACCCAAGAAGATGATCAGATCAATGTTGTTTTTTTCTTTACACAAGTTTAGTTACAATTAGTCATTACGAAGTACGAGGGTTGTTCGATATGTATTGTCACTTGGGCTTGGAAAAGCAAGCTATACCCAATATCTGAAATTTTATTATTAGATTTCTTTAAACTACTCTCCCTGAGATTATATACAAATTTTCACCATTTTGACCCACATGTAAAAACATTGAAAACGTGTGTTGGGGTATAGTCCTGGGGCACTAGGAAAAGGCAGAAAAACAATCAATTTTTCAGTAGCATAATTTCGCCCCGCAAACTATTATTTTAAGCTTTATAAAATGGGAAAGGTAAAAATGTGCCCACCCAGGAGATTTAAAAGGATTTTGTGACATTTACCACACCTCCTGTCTTCAAAAAATGAATAGATTTTGTCGATTTTTGTAAACCGTTTGGGAGGAACAAGCTCGAGACTTACGTGCAAAGACAATACAAATCGAACAGCACTCGTAATAGGTGACGTTATCTAAAAAATATGCTACTTAGATATTAATATCGATGCCCCGACGTGCAATTTCAATGTCTAGTATGTACGGCAACATTATAAATTTGACTCGTTTTGTTGATATACTCAATGCGATAAACCCTTGTATGACTATAAAGTCTTACTCAGACTATATTCCAGACATACGGATTCATTCAAATCATAGAATAATGGATATTGTCTTGATCATGTTTTATTGATAATGTTTATGGTTGCATATATAGTCGTCTCGGAGGATGCATATTGTGTTGAACTATTGAATATTTACGACTTGAAAACAAATGAAACATGGTAATATAGCTACCTTATTAATCATATGGTTGATTGACATGATCTGTGCAACAGTTTACATGGAAATATCACGTTCTCTCGAAATGAAGAAACAACATCAGTTTACATCGGGTTACATTAGCATAAGACGCAAATATTGTAAAGTTTGTGTATTCGTATAAATTGACTAGTACATACATGCCCAATCACACATGTTGGTACGAATGTTTCTGGAAAAAGTTACGAATCGTACAAAAATCGATCACCTGTTTGATGTATCATGTAAAGCTTGATCAAAGAATATCGAAATACTTTATATGAAATGTCTGAACTGACAACATTTAAACATATTGAGTAAAAAAATATATGTTGTATGGCACTCAAGTCTCATCATGCCCATGATCAAAAGAACAATATAAGGACATTTTTTATAGATAAAAATTAATAGACATGTACAAGTGTTGGGTACAAAAAGAAAGAACGGTTCCATGGTTATTGCTTATCAATAAATTAACAGGTACTATAATTGAATACATATTGTACGTGTACATCTTTAAAATATGATTGTTATTATTCGTGTTTGGGTGTTAATCAAGCACGTTTCGTGTAAGTTTATACAAATCGATGGCTTATAATGAGAAGGTCGTAACTTATACTTACGACCTTATAAGCCTCATACATATTTGAAATCTGCTGCACAAGGCGCTTCTTATGAGCCTATTTTCATGAAAATCTGAAATTGTCATGTTAACCGTAATGAAGTTTTAAAAACTATTTCTCCCAAAGGTAAAGAGTAAACTTCAGAAAGTTTTGTCTCGTTTTTTCAATATATCGACTTTGTAGTTACGACCTTCTCATTCTAAGCCAGCGATGTGTAGGCCAAAAACGCTGAAAGTGGAGCCAAAACACGTACGTTTTAAATCATTAGGAACATAATCCATAGCCATTGCCAAAATGTAAGGTTACAGACCGTGTTGGTATGTGCCCGACTGTTGGATCATTTTGTTACAAACAACACATTGATGTTCAAAATAGTAAGTTCGTGTTTGACGCTCATTGGTAGTTGTTTGTTTATGAAGACTGTCCATGTTTGTTACCAGAACCACTGTGTAACAAGCAAGGTAGATAGAAGTGTTTGATATAAACGACAACTTAAGTGGCGTAGGCAATGCCCGTCACATTAATAACATATTGATTATTACTAAATTTAATATTTTTAGTTCTATATTTTGCTTTTAACCAGCACCAGATAACGACATTTATTAACGTACATCATGGTGTTGAGAAGTTGGCCACGAACATGTTGACTGATAACAACCGAGAAAACATGAAAGTAATTTCAATACATTCTAATGACCAACTGTTTCACATTCCATTATTGTGTTGATAAATTAAAAAAAAAATCAGTTATAATAAATCTTTATAAAATACCAATGATTAGCACTTGAACGAACGACGAGGAACTGTAATGTCTGTTTATCCCACTTTAGACTAGAAAATGTGTTTTCTATTGAGTTTGTCCATCCAGAGGGGCATTGTGATCGTCTATTTAAACAAATGGTTAGCATCAGAAAGAGGTCTGCAAATATACATTGCAACAAACGGCGTAACCAAACAATGTATACACAATTTCAATTAATAGTCTTATAAGGATATCATATCAACACATGCATGCATTTGACAATTAAGCTGCAGCTATTAAAAGCGTTGAGCAAATAACTGAACATCAGATGGAATATCCAAACAATGTGAACAAGCGTAATGTAAATAGTAGTAGGGATATAATATCATCGTGATTTTGTTGTCCGTCGCACACGAAAGGTATTGCGTATCTAAAGATATATTTGACCATAGATGAACACATTTATCTGTATTTTTATATAGCTGTTATGCAGTTTCT
This sequence comes from Spisula subtruncata, assembly GCA_963678985.1. Taxonomy (NCBI): domain Eukaryota; kingdom Metazoa; phylum Mollusca; class Bivalvia; order Venerida; family Mactridae; genus Spisula; species Spisula subtruncata. Next base: position 25,239,305 of record OY787669.1, on the reverse strand, counting down.
TTATATTTTACACATTGGGTCAATTACCTATTTGGCACCAATGCCATAGCATGAGTGTCTTAACTAGTCTACCATTATAAGCCCCTATGTCATATCATGAATAGCAATACCATGTTCATGGGACTCGTGAGTGGACCAACTTCGGGGTACAGTGTATGTTAAAGCCAGAAATAGTTCTGCCCTTGCTCGTAGCGATTTTATCTAATATTTATTCAACGGTTGCCCTAACAAGCTTTCCTGGAATTAATTATCACAATTACTATTGTGTTCTTCAGCAATCAACGTAATACATGGACTTCTTCTAATATAGTTTGTAGGACTAAAAGTTATGTAAAGGCAATGTAGGCAAAACTTAGTTTTCCTCAAATTCATTGACAATTCAAAGCGCTCATTTAAACTGAGAAACCTATATGGTGTTTTCCATACGTACAGTATATTGTGGCCGATATAAAAAGATTTATTCGTTTCAAAATAGTTTTTTTTAAACATTGACTCACCGACTTGGAATAAAAGACTCCCTGACCGCGATGTGCCGGATGCCATGTAGTGTTGTATATTGGGCAAAATCATACAACCAATTGCACAATGAAGATTTCTCGTCCTTTTCCTTAGGTGGTGCCACAGAAACGGTGCTCTTCTTACGAGACATATCAGTGGTTGGATACAACGAGCCTTCCTCTGTCGGGTATGACGAACCCTGCATAATTATCGCGTTTCCATTATTTTTATCTTGTCTATTTCTGTTTTTATCCAAATAATATACCACTATGTGGTCTGTGTGGTCGTCCATCTCTGGAGATAGTTAATCGTAAAATGTCCATATAAAAAGTTCATCTAAGTTCACTTGCCTCTTGGATCAGAATGGTCATTCACACATGGAGACTGCGTAATATTACGTTATAACAAGTCCATATGAATATTTGATGTTCGCTCACTCGCCTCTTGAAACTATTGAATGTTATGATGAAACCAATCGTTTGATCACATGAGTAATTTTGACCATAAATATCGAGTATTTCTAACTCAATAGAACAATGCTTAGATGCTTTCAAATGATAACTATGTAATAATGTTTTAATCCTGACAAACATTCTGTTCAAATATTGATAGAAATACCACCCCACACTCTTATACAGTAATATAAATAATAACTCAATTCTATCGGTGCATATCAAAGTTAATTGATTAATATCTATTGGTATATGCAATGCATTTATATAAATATCATTTTCTGATAAATCAACACTTGCATTCATATAATCCTGCCATAGTTAGATAATTAGATCTAACAAATAAAAACATATTCTAAGCAAAAACTCTAATCAAATGAATTGATGAGAATCAATTCCTTTATGGAACGCTTATGCTAAATGATTATGCCAGGTCGATATAAACGCGAGCATGATTATGGATGCAATTTGACAATTTATCAATGAGAGAAGTAAATAGTAAACCCGCAAGAACAAATAAAATACAACAGAACAGCAAAAAACACAGATGCGTTTCCTCTGCTTCAAATGCCCATCAAATATTAATCTGATAATTATTATTTATAAACCAGTTGCATGCAAGAAACGACTGGCAAATGATTAATATATTTAGATAAGTTAAAAAAAGTTAAGTTACCAACTTTCTAGGGCTTTTTCAGTTGTTAGGCCACTCAAGCACCCTTAGACATTTCAACTTCCCCTGGTCATTGGGCTACCTATGAAAACCTACACTCGTGTGTCCCTGGGGAGACTATTTCTCTCCTGTGGGTGGCAGCCAACATCGATCTGTGGCGCCCAGGAATAGACACTGCCCTCGCAGGTGCGATTTTACACAATTGTGGAGTGGAGCATGTGGGTCTTGCTCAGAGTTTAACCAGTGGTCCAAAGGGAGGGTCGAACCCGGTACCTCTCGATCCCGAAGCGCACGCCGTACCTCTAGGCCACCGCTCCCCAAATGAAGATGGAAAGGCAATTTCAGAATATAAAGTAGTCGGCACTCGGCTAATTGTGCTGTTGTAATTGCAATGACGAAGTTGTCAGTTCTAGAAAACATTTAACTTGTAATTGTACCTAGATTGCTTTGGTTCTTCTATATGCCAATTAGATGCAAGAAATGTCAGGCAAATGATTAAGATGTATAGATGAATATGACAAGGCAATATCTATACATCCAAGAGTCACCAGACACTCGGCTAATCGTGCTGTTGCAATTGCAAACACCAATTGTTGAAACCATTTTGCTAGTAAATGTACCTAGATTGTTCGACAGACATATTTGATTTCTAGTATGTCTGATAATGCGACACATCAACATATATTACCCTTAAGTCGGTTCATCGCTACCATTAAAACTTTGAACCGACAGTATATGAAGGACGTATCATATGGAAAATTTGACTAAAACATAAATCATTTATACTTTCAAGTTTACCATTCCAACAATAGTCCGGTCAAAGTTTAAACATGCTTTTAAACATAATTAATTCATATTGACGTCGGAATGGAATGTCGTGATTTTGTAGTTGTTTAGTATTTTGTGCTCTTCAAGCGTCTATACAAACCACTTGAAAAACAGAACATTTTAAAAACAAACATTGCAATGGGCAACTCTGTACTTGACCATTAGTGGTGCTACCGTTCTGTTAGGAAAGCATAATATGGCAAATGTATATAGATATATATACACAGAGAATCATGTTTAGCAAACTTATGGAACGTACATGTATATATATACATCCAAGACGGGAGGTAAACAACTAGTCTTTGTAAAAGGTTAAGTACGTGTATGTATTTACCTGACGGTAGCATTTTTCTAAATATCCATATATGACGTTTGATTGATAGAACTATGCGTATATATGTTCTAAGCCGCCGAGCCGAGCCGAGCCGAGCCGAGCAGAGCAGAGCCGAGCATAGCCTTTATTTGCTTTATTTATGCTGAAACTAACCGAGTATGTACGAACAGATCAAAACTCTGGAACTTAAGAGTTTAATATTCTTTAAAAGTAATGATATCATTTCTACCTTTATCAACACGTTGTTGATAGTGTATGGTGAAACTTAGGTATAAATAATGCTATACCGATTGTTATACTATTTATTTTACAAGTATTACAACACTCAAGTGATTTCACAGTAGCATGGAAATATCGTTTCAAGTAATTCATGTTACGGTCTTTTTAAACCTGACCATATGACAGAGTGACGTAATGTTGGAATTTGTTATAAAACAGTTTTTAATGAATATGAAAATATCATCGTTATACTTCCAGGAAGCCATAAATAACATGATTGTATCATCCCTGACATACTTATTCTAGTTCATCATGAATATTCAAGATGTTTAATTAACATAGTAGGCAGATAAAAACTTTAATTTTGTCATAAAGGAAAATATTGCAATAACTAATGAGAAACTGCCTGTAGAAGACGACAAGCTATGTTGATCAGATGTAATCAGTTAACGTTTGGTTCATTGGTAGAGACAATGCCGTGTTTAAATATTACATGACAGGAAAGAAGCAAAAAGCAAAGCGACAACATCGAAGCAATCGCACAAATAGTAGCTTTGACTACTATTGCTTATTATTGTGATTATTTGGTGAATATTTGAGGGTTTTAGCAAATTTGTTTGCGAAATCAATTCATAACGCTTTACATCTGAAGTGACCAACAATTAAATATTCATAATTATGCAAATTTCTAAATATATATATTCATACCTAGTTTTGGCGAGATCATAGTGTCCCAATATTGTAAGAAAGGTTGTTCTAGAAACTCATTAGATCTACTAATTGTGTGCGATTGTTTATTTTAAATCCCTGAAAAGCAATTATGAGAAAGATATTAAGTATTGTATATGGTAATGGACATTGTTAATGGCATACCTAATCGATTAGGATACTCCTTTTGCTTATTGCTGAGTGCAATTATCTACAACAGGTGTATTAACAATAAGAACAACGACACATTCCTGTCATAAATCTTAGTCTGAAATTGTCACTAGTAGTGACATAGTGTTGGTAAATAGTTAAACAATAATCAGAACATATGAGTCAACGATAGACTCATTTACAACAATGATGGACATTAATAGTATAACATGTTTGCAATTAACGCTATCATTATATAAATATGCGAGTGCAATTAATGGTACAAAATCTTTCATTAAATACATTAAGTAAATTGTATGTCAGACATTTTCTTCACAAATTTGCAAGTGCTCATTATAAAAATACAATTACATTGTAACACTTCATTTCTGCAAGAATACAAAATTAATACCATTTAATATATCGTTGCTTCCATTATGTAAGTGTTTATATTCGGTGTAATTTAACATATTGTCACTGCCCATATGTTAAAAAGGTCTGGACTTTAAGCATTCAAAGCATTTTCGCAAACAATAGAGCTATTTCAAATGTATCATTTTTATACATATCCATGCAACAAGCAACCGTTACTCAGATGTTATTGTGAAAACTTTTTGAAACTAAAATAATCACTCAAATACATGTTTCGCGATTTTGACCATAACCAGAGTTGGAAATATTTGCACATTGTTCTTTTAATTCTTTACGTGCTGTTTCTTTCGAGTGCTGCTTTCCATGTCAGAATAGTTACATTTCATATAAAATTTTCATAAAACAACAGGAGTTCAAACTATATAACTAACACTATGGAACACACGTTACCATCTGTGGATCTTTTTGTAGCTAGGTTAAAGAACATATTAAATTCCAACGCCAACTGTTGGAATATAAATAGCAGAGACTTATATTATTGCTTATAATTGGTATACGCTCGAAAAGAACAGACAGACTTTTACATTTGATAATCTTTTGCCTATTTAATGTCTAAATTCTACATTTGATTGCATTTCACCTTTGTTATGCCTTAACCAACTGCATTAAATGCACCAAACATCAAAAACTAAACCCATTAAACCGCACTTTGTAGATATAATAGAAACTGATAAGTAAAGCATGATAATAATGTCTGTGAACATTAAAGTATGATGGCATTTCTGTCAGCAAACAATATACGTGGTGTAGTAATTATGTCAATGCCAAAACTTTAAACAATAATACTAATATTTACTGTTCAATCATACGAAATTTGAAAGGTGAATGGGAAAATGATTAACAAATTCGATATAATTGGAGATTAATTAAAGCAACATGCGAAAGAGCTAGTATTTATCTTAAAAGTGTTCGTTGTTTTACATAACTTCAATCTAAATATTGTGACATTTGTGCTGAGCAGTAAACATATATACGAGTAAGTATAAAGTCCTGGGAATATTTTGGATTCCAATATAGACCGATGAATTATATATTAGGCGTTCAGGTAAAAAAAACCAGTATATTTGTCTAAGTTTATATTTAGGCAAATTGATGTCAATCATGCAGCATTGTAATCTGCTAGTGAGTATTGTATAATATCAACTTAATGTAAAAACAGCATGATGAAAATCATTCTGTTGTACTTTATAATGATGTGTACAGTTCTTGTGCTGTCTCAAAATACAGACAGCTTAATTATAACAGACGTTATTGAATACCCAATGCACAAGTACTTGGATATATTAGACAAAATATTATTTACATCATGCCTTTTTCCATCGAGTGGTTTGACCCATACTCTAGCATATCATATACGGACCAATTGTTTCAATGTTTAAATAACTCGATTTATAAATCGCAGAACAACCAAAATCGATGGTAGACACATTTTATTACATCTTACAAATTAGGAGAAAAAGAACAATGATGAAAAATGGAACAAGCAATATTTGTTACGCTTGCATCAAAGATGAAACATGGAGCAAGCAATTTTGGTTACTCTTGTCACGCACACTGACAAACATCACTGGTCTGGTCAATAATACGAGTCAGTCACGTGACACAGTTACCGGGAATATATAACGAGGGATATACTGAAGGCCAAATATAGTCTGAGAATAATCCTGTAGCATTACTTACAAATAATGTAACGTCAACATAGGGAATTAATTTCTAGCTTGTTGGCTATGATTACATGTATAACTACCTAAGTCAAAGAAAGGATATGCATATACTAGGTCAAATCTTTGTTAGCATAGTAAACTTAAGAAATATAATAGCGCTGCATAGGTTCTTCGCAGCAGACACTTTTAGCTGGAAACAAATATGCGCCTATAGATCACGAAGGATGCGACCAAAACATTCGGATATCCGGATACAAATTTTGCTATTCGTTGCAATCCTTAAAAAAAATATTCCTATAGTGTTAATAATGTTCTTCTCGGTGTTACCTTGAAGTGAGGATAAGCTACTATAGCTTGCACCACAAATAAACCTCTATCTAGTGTATCACATTTGCGCACAATAACATTGTGTAGCGCATTGGACGGCGGAGTTTGCATTGCTTAACGTCATAATGCTACCTAATACCTTGATAATGGTAAAACACCAAGCTAGATAGTATTGTATTGTTTAATAAATATGTTTAATCTGACTACCTGATCCAGAGATATTATGACACGATATACGCGCCAGAATGTGTCATCCTATTATTGCTATTTGTCAGTTTCTGATTCACTTGTTGATTTTGGAATATTTATTGACCAGATAATGTGTCTACAACACTGCAAACAGACCCGCAACTGAAACTATTCATTGTCTAATTAATCACTAAAAATCATTTTCGCAATTTAAGCAGTATTACGTAAGCTATTAGTGCATACCTGTTTTTGTATTGATTCAAAGATTCCACTTAGTCTCCTGTTGAAACAAGTAAAAGGAAATCTTATTTCAATAAATTAGATAGATGAACACATTGGCGTTTCTCTTTGTTAGCATTTTTCTGGACGTTTCAACTTCAATAACACCATTTAAATGGATTATATGTCGATTGTAAGATAGACCATTACATTGGTGATTTATGTGCGAATAGCTTTACAGTCAAATGACACCGACAATCACGTGTAATGGATCGAAGCTTGAATAAAGCAAATTGACGAAGTGGGATGGCGTGTTTTTTTAAAACAAATTTTAGTTTCATTTTTCTTATTTATTTTATAGTTGTCCTTGTGATGCATGCTTGTAATGTGTAAATGGTGTGTGTCATTTGTGCAATTTGTTTCTACTAAATGATCTCAATCATAATTTTTTTATAGTGAGATAATTTATTCAATTTCCAAACAAAGAAATTTGTACACTGTTTTAAGTGCGTTCATATTTATATGTGGGCCTTGCTCAGTGTAGTTGCTAGATATATGTAATGTTATTTCTCTCCCCATTTCTACCTTGCCCATTATTTGTAACTAGATCAAGTCGTTGTTGTGCCTCTTTAGGCCGCATAATGTTAGGTTACTGCCCTTAGTGTTTTAAACTAGGTCACTTCGCGGGGTTGTTGTGCCTGATTTGGTCGCCGTTTTTAGCATCGGTTTGTGCTGTTATCGCCGTGCAGTGGGGCCTTGAGGAACTTGATTGAGTATTGATCTTAAAAAGAGATATTTACTGTAAATACATATTTATTTAATTGTTTTCTTTTTGCTATCAGTTATGCCCCCATGTATAGAGTTGTTGAACATAATTTGATGAAGGTCAAGTTCAGCTAGACAATTCAGTATTTGGGGTAATTGACAGGAAAGTAGTTTCAATCACATTAGCTTCGTAAACGACTATTTCAAACAAGAAATCAAACAATGTTTGTGCTTGGTTTGAATTGATCACATGATTCGAACTGAATACTTGAAATTGACTATAAATCCTTACATAATAATAACAAGGTCGAGTAGAAGGATAAACTGATTTGTACATACACGTATTCATCACACAGAATCCAGAATAATTAGGAAACACAATAAGAAAGCATCATGTATGTTTGGTTTTTGGCGATTAACTCCGAAAACAAAACGGATGTCTGGAAATATCCAGCATCAATTTATTCAACTTTTCTCTGGTACGATTTATTACGAGTGAAGTTCTAAAATCACTTTTTCTGTTACAAAAGGTCCCTTCCTTTTAAAAAAGCAATGGCGAATGTAGAGGTGACTATATTCTGGTGCACATTCGTAGATCACGTCAATGACAACTGGGTCGTGAATTATTGCTATTAGAAGTGAAGTGTATACCCAAAAACAATTATGCTTTCATATCCATTAGATCATTTTTCGCTTCAGTTTTAACAGAAACTCTACCTGTGATTTATTGGACAGGCGAACTGTCCATTTTTATACGAACGTGTTTTAGAACAACCTATGAAACTATAAGAATCGTCTATTTTCGACGATTGTATCAAAGTACACGGAACTCATCCAAAGTTTTAATTTGCAATTAAGGTAGTCTTGTATCATAATAAAAACGTTGCAAGTAATTATTTTGACATTGAATGACAGTTAAAATATAGCTCTATACACTTTAAGCCATTATTCTGTAATAGTTAAACAATTAATCAAACAAAACATACGTCAGATATTTTTTTGATTTCCATTGAATAGATATAATAAGTTATACATCATCGTACTCTGGAGCTTGAAACAAAATGTAACAATCTTCTGTCATATCATGCAAAAAAGAATCCCATTGCAAACAGTAAGAGCCAAAGTACAAAATATTCGAGCATATGGGAAAATAATGGAAAGGGAACTTATGTCAGACAAAAAAAACGCTTTTAGGGATCCAATTTAGTATGCTCATATCTTTTTTAATTATACGTATTATTTTTTCTTTACTTAAATCATTGTATTTATATTGCAAGTGTGTCCAATTACATAGGCATGTGTCTGGTGTAAGCATAGTAACATGCCATGAAGAAGACAAATATAATATCACAGACACACCGCAACATGATTAATATGGCAACTTAGAGGACGGAGTGATGAAAGAATTGCGATGCATTATTTAATAGGGGTCTCAATTATACCTAATGAGCGACCGCCCAGTGCATCAAAATAATACAATCATGCACCATTAGAAGCTTGGACGTTATATTATAATGCGCAATGGATATGGCGTTATTGTCATTATTTTATAACTAAGGACAATCTATTAATCAGTTGCCAGTTTCTGATTCCTATTTTGATTTTCAATATTGAGCAGACAATCTGGCTATGACACCCCACACAAAAACCCGACACTGACTCGCATAATTACTTTTAGTGCCATAGATCACTGAAATAATCGATTTAGCCATTAAAGCATCAAACAATATTATATACAACAAATTTGTATCGGTCCAAACATAATAACCGATCTTTCTAAAATTAATCGAAAGAAATAAAGCGAGATCATTTTTAAATAAAATACCCATGCATTACAAAAATAAATGTCTGACGTTCATACCAACTATTACTGGAGCAAACAAGAACATTGTCGCGTGAAAAGAATTGCGTAATATTCAATGCTGATTAATTGAAAACATATATTTCACTGTCAGTGAGTGTACTTTTTCTCACTGACACTGACATTCGATTTAGAAAGACAATCGTTAACAAATGATTAATTGTTCTCATGATCCGTATTGAGAATGCTGTCTAATATCACAAATAAAACAGTTTCTGAAAACAATGAATATATGAAACATACTCGTTACTATGTAATTAAATGTCTCTTAGTTTCCGTAATGCAGTGGGAATTTCTACATGTATGACATCCTATAATGCTGTAAGCGCTACACATGGAGGCGTATAATAAACAAATCGCTTCGTGTTCAAAACAAATTATTCAATATTATCTTTAATATTGCACCCAATATAAATGTATTAACGATACTCTTTATAACATGAGGCACAGTTTGTACGGGTATTATTCCTGAATCTAATTTCGCTATTTGTACTAGTATCCGCGTTTGGCCAAAGTGGAACGTGAAATTTCACAATCGCATGTGAATCTTAGCCAAACGTTATTAACTGAGGATTGTTTGCAATTTTGTATAAATAGTATCCGCGGACATTATTCTAGAAAATACTTTACTTATTACTTATAGTTATTATCATTATGTACTTGACCTATACATTCCTAAACGATTACACAATTTGTGTCAGTTGTTTCATTTGTATTCACTTTAGAGCAATTATTTACGTATATGGTAACTGTTTATATACCTCAATGGGTTATACTAGTATATCATTGACAATTGACCGTTTTTGTTTTTTTCTACATACACATAATGAGTTCATCATTGAATCGCGTTATTTTATGTATTTGTACTCATTTTGATGATTTCTGATCACTTGTGTCGATTGGATGCTATCTTGATGAATAGTTTTGTTATAATTGTTTCTAATTCCTGTTTGGCACTTGTAATAATTACGAATACGCGTTACCCCCTAGTACATATTAATAGATCTAAATGTGAGGCATGGTGCGTGAGTCTGAAAAAAAGAGATAGTAAAGCAGACATATAATCGGGTAGTTCAACGGCCAATCAAGATAAGAATTACCAAGTGAAGTACAGTCTGGAACCAATATTACATTTTGCTGTATAGCTTCAGTTTCTTTACATTTTTTGACAGACAAGTTAGCATCGTTGGCTGTTGTATTAGATAGGATACAATATACCACCAGTCCGTTATGAATGACATAAATGGATACAACCATTTGAATGATTGCGCAATTTGACAAGCTGGAGTCATTGCTTGTCTGGCTAAAGATTCGCATATTCAAGTGAAGACAGCAAAACGATGTTTATCTATCAAAGTGCCGACACTTTGATAATTGAGCTGTTTCACACACAAAACCGACTTGTCTATCCAATGAATTATTATATCACATACCTAGACTTACAGATATAAATATTCAAATGCTCGTATTAAAATGACACACTGACATGTTCTATTTCTTGGGTCGCTCTAATTGCAGTTAGATCATCAATGCTTTTGCAAGGCGAGCTCCTTCACCTGAATGTTGACAGTATCAAACTTGTCTGTCAGACAGATATAATCTGATAGTGCTTGGTGAACACGGAGATAAACAAGTGGTCTGACAATAACTTTGAGTAATAGCATAACATATGTTCAATCGTTTAATTTTGTGTACACGTAATTGCTTAATTTTCTGCTTTTTTAAATTTTATTACGGCACATTTCTATGACAAGTCATATGATGGGTCAATGTATCACATGGGGTATACGTATTAGTCACGTGATGGGTTAATGTATCACGTGGGTATAGGTTGATATAAACAGCGGTTTCGCGAGAAAACAGCAGTCATATGCTTGTCTTCAACCAGTGAACTTTATTTCAAATAAAGAAGTCATTCAGATTCGATCAATGATCTTTTGCAAACATAAGAAAGGAAAATGATGTCCTCATAGTTACAGATTATTAAATCTAAATGTATGTATTTACATGTAATAAATATAAGAAATGAACATGCCATTATGTAAGGTAAAGTTATGCTTCTGAACACAGTCCGTAGTTTCAGTATTCTGAGAATGGTCTGGGGCCTGGAGTCCAAAAGACGTCGTGTGTTACGGATCCACGATTCCTCCATATGGGGGGTTTCGGCACAAACAAACATACAATGCTAAATATAAATATTTATTGACGCACTTGTTTTTTAAGATCGTGTACGACCAGCATTCTGCGTGATGAATATAGCATAGTCTGTGAAGCTGTCTTTGCTAGAGCATAATTAAGCGGAGACAAATATAAAAGCACAACACAACTACACGGAGCAAAACCCACACACAACCCAACGCAGCACTTGAATTTAGTCATTTTCAGGTTCATAGCCACCATTTTTTAGAGCAAGAAGTTGCTAAATTACATTGTGAAATAGGTTCTGAATATTAGTTTTAGCCTACTTCACAGTGTAATTTAGCGCGTTTGTAAGCTATACATGTAATTTATCAGTCTGAGTGCAGAGTGTGGCATTCAGATTCAATAATTACATTTACCTCATAAATAGTACAAAATGGCAAGGAAAATGTATCAAATGTTATTTTCAACATGTAAATAAAAATTCTATACATTTTCCCACCTAGATTAGATATTTAGAACAAGCAATAGCTTATTATATGACAAATTCAAAAGTGAACATAATTCCGGGCCCTGCTTTGTTCAATTTTCAAGCCATGATAACGTGATTGTCGTTGCATTTGACTGTAAAGGCATTCGCATATAAATCATAAATGCGATGTTCTATCTTGAAATCAACATGTAATCCATTTAAATAGTGTCATTGAAATTGAAACGTCTGGTAAATGCTAACAAAGAGAAACGCCCATGTGTTCATCTATCTAATTTGTTGAAATATGATTTCCTTTTTCTTGTTTCAACAGAAGACTAAGTGGAATATTTGAATCAATACAAAAAACAGGTATGCATTAATAGCTCACGTAATACTGCTTTAATTGCGTATATAGATTTTCACTGATTCATTAGACAATGAGCAGCTTAAGTAGCGGGTTATGTTTGCAGTATTGCAGACTCAATTTCTCGTAAATAAATATTCTAAAAGGAACAAAGGAATCAGAAACGGTCAAATTGCAATAATTGGATGACAAATTCTGGCACGTCCATTGGGTTATATTATATCTGTATCAATTAGTCAGATTCAACATATTCATTTAACAATACAATGCTATCTAGCTTGGTGTATACCATAATCATATTATTAGGTGGCATTTTAAGACATTAAGCAATGCACAATTCCGCCGCTCCAATGCGGTACACAATGTAACCTCGAAAGGAACAAATTTGTATCATTATTAACATTGTAGGAATATATTTTCCAATAAGAACTTTGGGTATGGATTGCTTGCTACCTTAATAAAAACACATAATTTTATTATAAACTATATCGATTATGCATTTAAAATATTAGGACATTGGCCTGGGAATAGAATATGCATGCCTGTTTTAATAAGATCCACCCATTCCGGACTCCACCGAAATACTATGATAATGGATTATGTTTTCAAACACTCTTAATTTCGTTTTTTGCTGCCGTGCATGCAAGTATACTTTACAACTTGTTAGATGGATCAGCCACAGTATATAACAGAACAGTTGTAAAGACATGGCGTAAATTCCGAATAAACAAATATAACACCATGCTTAATGTTTTAAGAGCTTTTAGAATTCTCAGTCAATATACTGCAACAGCTGCTGTGCAAGTTGTTAATGCTAATGCACAATAGTGCAGTATCGTTAGAATATAGATTATGTGCCAATTCCAAAGGCATTCATTCAACGAAGAGATAATATCCTTCAAAGAATAAAACTATTTCAATTATAATGTTATAACTTATAAATAATTCCTTATAATGAAGACACGTGCAATAAATTAAAGTTCATCGTCTCATCTTCTGGATTACATGTGCAGTTTGCATGCGAACACATGTGTATATCATAAACGTTGGTTTTGATATAAACATTAAAGACGTACTACTGTACGCATACGAGTTATATTGTCAAGATTGACTGATCCTTTCAATTTGGATGGCACTATAATAGAATAAAAAACAGACTTTCACTGATATCGAATGTAACATTATGATAAACAAAGATAATACTAATGGGAAGTAAGCACTCGACGGAAACAACAATTAGGCAAGAAAATGAACGCAGACAGGGTGAAAAACAAAGCCAACATGCATACATCCCAATGGCAACTACTGGTCTTAACTATACAATGTACAAATAACAAACTCTGTTTGCTGTGGCAAGACTTCACTTTAATTGGGGATTGCAATCGTTACTTAGTAATCATAACATTGATACAATAATTACCATTTGTCAGGTAATTTTACCTTAATAGTACCATTTATACATTCATCATTCATTATACCCCATGATATAAATATACTGGAGACGACCTGATACATATACTTCAGATATATTTCAGCTTATAATACAGTGCTTTTATATTTGTCTCCGCTTAATTATGCTCTAGCAAAGATAGCTTCACAGACTATGCTATATTCATCACGCAGAATGATGGTCGTACACGATCTTAAAAAACAAGTGCGTCAATAAATATTTATATTTAGCATTGTATGATTCTAGTATAATAATATCCCAAAAAGGGGATCACAATATCGTTTGTTGCAAAACCACTCTATACTCAAATTTTCGACCATGCGGTCTTTTTCAAGAGATATGATGTATGATTGTATGTTTGTTTGTGCCATCATTTATGCCTCCATATATTTGATGGTTGGATATGATTTGATGAAGGTAGGTTCAGGTAGACAATTGATTATTTGGAGAATAGTGTCACATTATTTTTGTAAACGATGATATCAAACAAAAAATCAGACAATGTTTTTGCTTGGTTTAACTTTTTCACATGATTCGAACTGAATACTTGAAATTGACTTTAGATCCCAACATTATAGTGATTAGATCGAGTAAAAGGATACATTGGTATGTACCGACATATATTAGTCATATAAAAGCCATCAGAACTGGGAAACATGATAATACAGCTTCAAGTTTTTGGCTTTTGGTGATTAACATGAAACGGATGCCTGATAAAATCCATCATCAATTCATTCAACTTGTGTCAGTTGCGGTTTATTACGAGTGAAGGTCAAAAGTAACGTTAGCTGTAAGAGTTCACATCCTGTACAAAAGTTACACATGGGCATGCTCGTTCAACCCATTGTGATTATCAATAAGAGCAATGTCGAATAATTAAAAATAAAATTTACGATCTCAAAGACTGTATTCGAAGATCATATCAATGTCAGCTGGTCCTCGATGACCGAATTTTTAATATGAGATGTGAGTTCATTACATGTCTGACTCTTGTGTTGGTTGATAGGCATGGCGCGTTTTCTGTGTGACTTTAAATGGTATGTGTGCTTCACCAATTGCCCGTCTAACAAGTTTGATGTTATGACGACGATTATGATTTAAATGACAACGAAAATTTGTATTTCAAAAGGTCATCGATGCACCCACAGGTAACAGTATCGTTGAAAACGAAACAAAAAACGTAAAAAAAAATTTTGTGAAAATTTGTATTTTTCTATAAAGGTTTATTTGTGCTAGATGAACCAGAATTTCAATCAATCAAAAACAAAATTTGACTATCAACATCTCCATAAACTACAATGTTTAAAGTACTAATATGCCAGATCTTATCAGAATTGGTTAAATAGTTAAAAAGTTATACTATAAAATGTAGATACTGTTTCACAGCCGATTCATATGGTGCAATCAACACAAATCCATATGGCCGTCTCACACAGCGTGTTACACCAGCGACAGTTAAAGTATACCTTTAAGCAATAGATTTTATGATATGAAGTTAATTTTTGGCTTACATTCATCCCATAACATTGTTTGTGTAAACACACATCCTTTTATAGATAATTGGTATGCATAAAGCAGTTTTTTATTAAAAACAAACTGCACCTCTCGAACCGGCTCGTGGATTTCTGCACAAATTGACCTTGATAGAAAAATATAAATTTTCAAAAAAAAAAATTTTTTTCGTTTTTGTTTTCTTTTTTCAACGATATAGTTACCTGTGGATGCACCCACGCTGTACAGTCAACAAAGTAAACATTAGCCGTCTCAAAGCCATTATTTTGTAAAATTTAAACAATAAATCGAACAAAAAATACGTCAAATAATTCTTTCGATTTTAATAGATTAGATTAAATAAGTTATAAATCTATGTAGTCTGGAGTTGGAAACAGAATGCGCTTAGTTTTCGAAAGTACGCAAAATAATATTACCCTTGAAAATGGTTAGAGTCATAGTACAAACTATTCGAGCATAATGGGACAGTAATGACAGGGAAACTTACGTCAGACTAAAAACATTCTATCAGCGATGCAATTATGCTCATATATTTTTTAATTATACGAGATCTATTTTCTTTTATGACATAACTGTATGCATGAGTTGTTACGTAGCATTTGTATCCAAATACACATTTTTTCGGTATTTTGTCATCTGTCTGGTGAAAACATAGTAACATGTCATGAAGACAAATCACATATCACCGATACGATACGACATGATTAATATGGCAGCTAAGAGGGCGGTGTAATCAAAGAATAACGATGCATTATTTAATAGCGGGTCTCAATTATACCTAATGAGCGACCTCCAGTGCAGCAAAATAATAAAATAATGCAGAAATAGAGGATTGGACGTTAGATCATACCGTGCAATGGCTCTGGCTTCATTTGTCATGGTTTTAGAACTGAGAAATATCTCTAAATCAGATTTCAGTTTCAGATTATTATGTTGATTTTACAATATTGATCAGACAATTTGACAATGACACTGCACACAATCCGACACTGATTCTGACAGTTGAATTGATCAATTTAATAATCGATTAAGCAATTAAGCCCTATAAACCATATAAACTAATATGTATTGGTTCAAACAAAATAACCAATGTTTCCCAAGTATAATTGAAAGAAATAAACCGTCATCACATTTTAATGAATAAAACCCTCGCACTACAAAAGTGTCTGACGTTCATAATAGCTATTACTAGAGCAACTAAGAACATTGTCTCTTGAAAAGAATAGTGTAACATCCAATGCTGATATATTACAAACAAATATTTCACTGTCAGTGAGTGTACTTTTTCTCAATTTAGAAATTAAGACAATTGTTAACAAATGATTAATTATTCTCATGATCTGTATTGAGAATGCTGTCTGATATTACATATAAAAACAGTTTCTGAAAACAATTAATATATGAAACATACTCGTAACTATGTCGTTAAATGTCTTGTAGTTTCCGACATGCAGCTAGAATTTCTATGACAACTTATAAATAAATGCTATAAGCGCTACAAATAAGCAAATCGCCTTGGGCTCATAAAACACATTATTTAATAATATATTTAATGTTGCACCCAATATTAATGTATAAACGAAACTCTTACATAACTTGAGTCACAGTTTGTACGGGTATATTGAATCTAATAATGCTCTTTGTACTAGTATCCGCGTTTGGCCGAAGTTGAACGTGAAATTTCACAATCACATATGAATCTTTTTTTAAATTAATTATGCCGAGCATAGCCTTTATTTGCTTTATTTCTACTGAAACATGGCAGGCATATATATGTACCTCCACCCGGATTTGAACTCAGGTCGCCAGATTTGACGGCAAGCACACTCACCACTGAGCTACGGAGGCCATATATGAATCTTAGCAAAAAGTTGTTATCTGAGGATTGCTTGACATTTTGCACAAATAGCAGTCAGACATTATTCTAGAAAAACTTGTACTTATTATTTATACAATTAGTTATTATCATTATGTACTTGACCTATACATTCCTAAACGATTACACAATTTGTGTCAGTTATTTCATTTGCATTCACTTGAGAGCAATTATGCCATTTACATAGTAGCTTAATTATTTACCTCAATGGGTGATATATCATTGACCATTGACCGTATTTCATTTTCTCCCTTCACATAATGAGTTCATCAATGAATCCCGTTATTTTAAGTCTGTATGCTGATGTTGTCTGGTGTCGATCTAGAGCTATGTTGTGTATAATTGTTTTATAATTGTTTTTACTTTATATTAGACACGTGTAATGATTACAAGTACTTGGTACTCCCTAGTACATATCAACAAATCTAAATATTGAGGCCTGAGGCATGTGTCTGGAAAACAAAGATAGTAAAGACTTCAAGTGCATTAACATACATAGTTCAGGGGAGTTCCATGACGAAATAAAAATAAAAATTACCAAGTGAAATACAGTCTGGAACCACTACTACATCTTTCTGTATAGCTTTAGTTCGTTTAGATGTGTGTCAGACAGGGTTAGTATTATAAGACAGGATACCATCGGTTCGTTATGAATGACATCAATGGATACAACCATTTGATTTATTGCGCAATTAGACGAGCTGAAGCCACTGCTTGTCTGGCTTAGGATTCGCCTATTCAAGTGAAGACATCAAAACGATGTTTGTCTATCAAAGTGCCGACACTTTGATAATTGAGCTGTTTTTACGTGCGAATTTGAGTTGTCTATTCAAATAATTATTCTATCACATACCTAGACTTTCTGACCGAAATATTCAAATGTTAGTAATAAATGAATACTAAATAGCTCAATCTCTCGGGTCGCTCTAATTGCAGCTAGATCATCAATGCATGTTTTTGCAAGACCAATTCCTTCACTTGAATGTTGACATTATCAAACTTATCTGGCAGACTGATAACCTCCAATCAAGCTTGATTAACACGGAGATAAACAAGTGGTCTGACAATTACTTTGAGTTATAGCATAACATATGTCCAATCGTTTAATTTTGTGTACACGTAATTGCTTAATTTCCTAGTTATCAAAATGTTATTTTTATGGTTCTATTCAGATGAAGAAGCCATGTTGTAGCAACATGTTTCTCCTAATTGGTACATTTTGTACGCTAGTGTTAGTTAAGCGGACTTATAAGGGACTGTAGAGAGCAATAACCAATTAATATTGTCTGAAAGTATTAAATTGCTTCATTTGCGTGACTTTGCTTTATCGGCTTTCTGTGTAAGTTCCGGTGAAATGATAGCTTAAACACAGTCTACGGACTATCAATCTATCATCCGAGATTACAAACTTAAAACCCAGTCCTTTCTAGACGAATGAGTTAAGCTTTTCTCATATGGTATTTGCGTTGTAACTGTTTCAATATTTCATAACGAGATTATTTTACAAAATGCATCATTTTCCCCGAAATTTTAACTGTCATGAAAGTGATATAACATTAATTGAAAGATTATTCTTCGAAGGATATTGTCTATTCATTGAACAAAGTTGAGTGCCTTTGTAATTGGCACATAACGTATATTCTAACGGTATTGCACTACTGTGCAAATAGCATATTAAACAACTTGCACAGCTGTTGTTGTAGTATATTTACTTAAGAGTGTAAATGGTCTTAAAACATTAAGCATGGTGTAATGTTTATTTATACGGAATTTACGCTATTTCTTCACAATCAAACAGCAACAATTCATTATTTAATAACCCTTCTGACATAGGGCTACAAATGTACTATAATTTGCACCACACATAAATCACATTTGCACACATTGACTTGGGATATAATGGTGTGAAGTGAAATGCGCGAACAGAATTCTGCATTTCTTTCTTTCAATGCTACCTAATAATACGATCATGGAAAAACACCAAGCTAGATTGCATCATATTGTTTAAAGACTGTTTTTAATTTGAGTATCTGATGCGGAGAAAATATGGCCCAATTAACATGCCAGAATATGTCATCTTATTATTGCTATTTGCCAGTTTCTGATTCACTTGTTGATTTTGGAATATTTATTGACCAGATAACGAGTCTGCAATACTGCAAACAGAGCCCGCTACTAAGGCTGTTCATTGTTTAATTAATCAGAAAAAATCCATTTACGCAATTTAAGCAGTATTACGTAAACTAATAATGCATACCTGTATTACGTAAGTTATTTGTGCATACCTGTGTTTTGTATTGATTCAAAAATTCCACTTAGTCTCCTGTTGAAACAAGTAAAAGGAAATCATATTTCAACGAATTAGATAGATGAACACATGGGCGTTTCTCTTTGTTAGCATTTTCCAGACGTTTCAATTTCAATGATACTTTTTAAATGGATTCGTAAATGTTGATTGTAAGATTGAACATTGCATTGGTGATTCATATGCGAATGGCTTTACAGGCAAATGACCCCGATAATCACGTTTAATGGATCGAAGCATGGATAAAGGAAATTGACGAAGTGGGATATCGTGGGGTTTTTTTCAGTTTCAGTTTTCTTATTAATGTTATAGTCGTCCTTGTGATGTATTCTTGCAATGTGTGAATGATGTTCCTTTTGTGACAGATATTTCTGCTAAGTCCTGTCAACAATAATATTTGTTCAAACTTAGTTAATGAAAAAATCTTCTTATTCGTTTTTGTGTTATTGGTGTGTGGCTAGGCGATGCCGCCGTAGCTGCGTGGCTTTGGTTTGTGTACTACTATGTAATGACCATTTACAAACAAAGCTATTCTTGTGTACACTGTTCTTTTTAATGTTGAGTGTTGACTTCCCTGACTGATTGTCGTTTAGATAAGGAATTTGTTCACAATCAAATATTCTGATCTAGCATACTGGTGGATTGGTGCAATTTGATTATTTGGCATATCTAATACATGTTGGAAAAACGTCAATAACTTACTATTTTCATAGCATTTACATCGAGTAGTTCTAGGCTTGGTGGATATTAATAAAGTGACTTTGGCAAGAACTCTGACGTGGACAATATTTCTACATTGTATGTTATGTTTGCCGTGTTACAATCAATAACCAAGATACGAATGTCTCTACTTTTTAATATATCGCCTAGGTATACAGAATGATTAACCCTTCATCATAGTACGTGTCGATTCGACTCATTACCAATTAATTAACGGGTATTATAGCCGGTGTTATTGGCATCAGTTCTTAACTTCAGTCCCTAAGGATACTCTGTTATACAACTTAAACCATTTTCTAATTTCCGATTAATAAAAAAGCTTGCGTATGAATCAGTATTAATTGAAATCACATTTTGAAATGCATTCTGTAGATAAAAAATTGATTAATTGCCTAGTATACAATGCACTCGTGTGAGACGACGCCCGTAGTGGTCTGCAAATGTTTTGCTTTAGATACTGGTTTTCATTATGAAAGTACGCCTGTTGGATAAATAGGTAACTCGCGATATCAAAGAAAAATGCATTATTACATTAGCAATAAATTAATAAATATCTTCAAAGAGTTGTTACGCTGCAACGCTGCAGATGATGTAGAGGAATAGAGGAGGAAAACACATTCAACGTTAACTAGAAAGTATCCTATAACAACGTTGTAAGAATATTTTGGCACGTAAATTATGCATCATGGAAGTGTTATGTTACTTTTAGAGATTTATTTTCTTATCCGCATCTATCTTGTTTTCTCAATGCCTCCCTGCATGTGCCATTTTGGACTACTTTTCATTGGGGAACTGTTATTGGTATAAGTGACAGTATCATGATTTGTCTAAATAATAACCCGCGGGAAATGAAGCTTTTTATAAGGCTGAGGAATATCTGTCCTAGCGAGCGACTATGGTTCAAGTAGCATTTAAATGTATCTATTAGCATGGGTTTTAATTGGTAACATCGGCATCGTGATAGCTGACCGATCTTAAAATGAGACACTACTGTATATACAGAGTTTTATTTAGTATGTTTCATTGAACCATCAGTCATGCCGTCCCTATATGGAATAGTAGGACATAATTTGATGAAGGTCAAGTTCAGATAGAGAGTTCAGTATTCGGGCAAATCGACTGTAAAGTAGTTTCAATTACATTAGCTTCGTAAACGACGATATCAAACAAACAATCAAACAATGTTTGTGCTTGGTTTGAATTGCGCACATGATTCGAAATGAATACTTGAAATTGACTTTCGATCCTTACATAATAATGACAAGGTCGAGTAGAAGAATAAACTGTTTTGTACATACACGTATTCATCACACAGAATCCAGAATAATTAGGAAACACAATAAGAAAGCATCATGTATGTTTGTTTTTTGGTGATTAACTCCAAAAATAAAACGGATGTCTGGAAATATCCAGCATCAATTTATTCAACTTTTCTCTGGTACGATTTATTTCGAGTGAAGTTCTAAAATCACGTTTTCTGTTACAAAAGGTTAATTCCTGTACAACTGTTACATATGGACATACTCGTGCAACCAAATGTGTTTATCAACAAAAACAAAGACGAATAAAGAGGTGACTATGATCATGTCAATGACAACTGGGTCGTGAATTATTGCTATTAGAAGTGAAGTGTATACCTAATGTTTTGGTGGTGGATTGTTCGTTCAATGTCTGACTCATGTGTGGGTTGGTAGTCGAGGACGCGTATTCCTTTTTACTTTAAATTGTCTGTGCGCTTCAGTATTTCCTAATCCAACGAGTTTGATGTTATGACGAATATAAGAAATTTAAGTGGGACTGAAAGTAAATATTTAACAAAGTTGTCGATGCATCCAAGATGCACACCATTTGCTTTAAAGTGTATATAGCTATATGGGAAGATCTTTTTTTTAAAGTTTCAAAAACTGAAAAACAATTATGCTATCATATCCATTAGATCATTTTTCGCCTCAGGTTTATCAGAAACTCTCTCTGTGATTTATTGGACATGCGAACTGTCCATTTTTATACGAACGTGTTCTAGAACACCCAATGAAACTATAAGAATCGTCTATTTTCGACGATTGATACAAAGTACAAGGAACTCATCCAAAGTTTTAATTTGCAATTAAGGTAGCCTAGTATCATACTAAAAACTTTGCAAGTAATTATTTTAAATTGAATGACAGTTAAAATATAGCTCTATACACTTTAAGCCATTATTCTGTAATAGTTAAACAATAAATCAAACAAAACATACGTCAGATATTTTTTTGATTTCACTTGAATAGATTAAATAAGTTATAAATCATCGAAGTCTTGAGCTTGAAACAAAATGTAACAATCTTCTGTAATATTATGCAAAAAAGAATGCCAGTGCAAACAGTAAGAGTCACAGTACAAAATATTCGAGCATATGGGGAAAAATGGAAGGGGAACTTACGTGAGACAAAAACACTCAATTAGGTATCCAATTTAGTATGCTCATATCTTTTTTTATTATACGTTTTTTTTCTTTATGAAATCGTTGTATTTATATTGCAATTGTATCCAATTACACAGTCATGTGACTGGTGTAAGCATAGTAACATGCCATGAAGAAGACAAATTGCATATCACAGACATACCACGACATGATTAATGTGGCAACTTAGAGGACGGAGTGATCAAAGAATTGCGACGCATTATTTAATAGGGGTCTCAATTATACCTAATGAGCGACCGCCCAGTGCATCAAAATAATATAATCCTGTACCAATAAAAGCTTGGACGTTATATTATACTGCGCAATGGATCTGGCGTTATTGTCATTATTTTATAACTAAGGAATATCTCTAAATCAGTTGCCAGTTTCTAATTCCTATTTGGATTTTCAATATTTAGCAGACAATCTGATCATGACACCCCACACAAAAACCCGACACTGACTCGCATAATTACTTTTAGTGCCATTGATCACTGAAATAATCGATTTAGCCATTAAACCATCAAACCATATAATATACAACAAATTTGTATCGGTCCAAACATAATAACCGATCTTTCTAAAGTTAATTGAAAGATAAAGCGAGATCACTTTTAAATAAAATACACATGCATTACAATAATAAGTGTCTGACGTTCATAACAACTATTACTGGAGCAATCGTGAAATGAATTGCGTAATATTAAATGCTGATTTATTGAAAACAAATATGTCAGTGTCAGTGAGTATACTTTTTCTCACTGACACTGAAATTCGATTAAGAAAAACAATCGTTAACAAATGATTAATTGTTCTCATGATCCGTATTGAGAATGCTGTCTAATATCACAAATAAAACAGTTTCTGAAAACAATGAATATATGAAACATACTCGTTACTATGTCATTAAATGTCTCTTAGTTTCCGTAATACAGTGAGAATTTCTATGACAACCTATAATGCTGTTAGTGCTACACATGGAGGCGTTTTATAAACAAATCACTTCGTGTTCATAAAACAAATTATTAAATAATATCTTTAATATTGCACGCAAAATAAATGTATCAACGATGCTCTTACGAAACTTGAGGCACAGTTTGTACGGGTATTATTCCTGAATATAATTTCGCTCTGTGTACTAGTATCCGCGTTTGGCCAAAGTGGAACGTGAAATTTCGTAATCACATATGAATCTTAGCAAAAACTGAGGATTGCTTGACATTTTGCATAAATAGCAGTCAGACATTTTTCTAGAAAAACTTGTACTTATTATTTTTACAACTTAATTATAATCATTATGTACTTGATCTATACATTTCCAAACGATTACACAATTTGCGTCAGTTGTTTCATTAGCATGCACTTGAGAGAAAATATGTCATTTATATAGTAGCTTAATTATATAACCAATGGGTGATATATCATTGACCATTGACCGTTTTTGTTTTTTTTCTACTTCCACATAATGAGTTCATCATTGAATCCCGTTATTTTATGTTATTGTACTCATTCTGATGATTTCTGATCACTTGTGTTGATTGGATGCTATCTTGATGAATATTTTTTTTATAATTGTTTCTAATTTCTGTTTGGCACGTGTAATAATAACGAATATGTGTTACTCCCTAGTACATATTAATATATCTAAATGTGAGGCATGGCGCGTGAGTCTGGAAAACAGAGATACTTGCATAAACAGACATATAACCGGGAGGTTCAACGGCGAAATCAAGATCAGAATTACCAAGTGAAGTACAGTCTGGAACCACTATTAGATATTGCCGTATAACGTTACGTCAGTTCGTTTACATTTGTGACAGACAAGTAAGCATCGTTAGATATATTAGATAGGATACAATGTACCATCGGTCCGTTATGATTGTCATCAATGGATACAGTCATTTGATTTATTGCGCAATTCGATGAGCTGATACATTGAGCGTCTAGCTAAGGATTCGTCTATTCAAGTGAAGACAGCAAAACGATGTGTATCTATCAAAGAGTCGACATTTTGATAAGTGTGCTGTTTTTACAGACGAAGCCGGGTGTCTAATTATGGTTCTAATAAGATCAAGCCATATTGTAGCAACAGACGTCTTCAATTATGACATTTTGTATCCAAGTGTTAGTTAACGGACATATAATGCACAGTAGAGAGAAATTGCCAATAAACGTCGTCTGAAAGCATGTAAATCTCTTAATTTGCATGTCTCTGTCTAATCGGCGTTCTATATTGGTTCTAGTGAAGAGATGGCTTAAACACCGTCTACGGATTATCAGCGAGATTACAAAACATTTACATAATAATGCATTAAGCTTAAATGTCTCATTTCCCCGAAATGTTATCTGTCACGAAATATGTGATATTGGTATTAACTAATATTATGCTGCATCCAGTATTTTGACATATGCAATTGGGACTATTAGCGGGCTAAGGATATTTCTTATTCATGTGTACGTATTTGGCATTTGGACATTATGCCTGCGGGCTTTGGGTTTCATCCTTTTCATCATCCTTTTCATGCTTAACCAGCTCAGCTTTTTTCCGTTGAGCGCTGTCTTCATTGTTTATCCCAATTTTAGTATTCAACATTGAACCCAACGTTTATAAGTTTGTTATTGCCACATAACGTATATTCTAACGATATTGCACTATTGTGCAAATAACAAGAACAACTTGCACAGCTGCTGTTGCAGTATGTTGACTTAGGAGTGTAAAATATCTTAAAACATTCCACATGGCGTTCTGTTTGTTTATTTGAAATCAACGCCATTTCTTTACAACTGTTATGTTATAAATGGTGGCTGATAAGTTTAGGAATTTTTCATAAGATGCATTGTTTAAATGCATAAACGTCAACAAACAAACGAAATTAAGAGTATTCGAAAGCATAATCCTTATCGTAGTATTTCGGTGGATACCGTATTGGCGGATCTTATTAAAACAGGCATGCATATTGTCATATTTTTAATGCAAACAAGGTATGCGAAAATCCGACAGGGAAGGTAGAACTCAACCCAACCAGCCGAGCACAGGAATCAGAAACACCACAATACAACTACACCAAGCAATGCACACTCCTGAGCCAAAATGGCACAACAACCTCAGGGAGTGACCAAGTATAAAACACTGAAAACAGTGACCTAACATTATGTGACATAAAGAGGCACAACTACTCGATAATAGTTAATAATATAATTTCAGGTGTTTTTATTTAGGAAACAAGCATACACAAAGTTCTTATTGTAATAAAATTCCTATAGTCTTAATAGCAATACATGTATACCCATTTTTTGTATTGATTCAAACATTCCACTTAGTATTCTGTAGAAACAAGTAAAAGGAAATCATATTTCAACAAGTTAGATAGATAAAAACATGGGCGTTTCTGTTTGTTAGCGTTTTCCAGACGTTTCAATTTAAATAACACCATTTAAATGGATTCGTACATGTTGATTGTAAGATAGAAGATAATTGGGCGTTACAGTCAAATGACACCGACAATCACGTTTAATTGATCGAAGCTTGGATAAAGCAAATTGGTGAAATGGGATGTGTTTTTCTTTAAAAATTCAGTTTTATTTTTCTTATTAATTTCAAAGTTGTCCTTATGATTTCAGTGTTACAATCAATGAGATGCTTTATTGAAGTATTGTCGCGACTACGCAATATTTATCTGAAAAGGATTTTCACTCACCAAACCCATTTTAATACCATTGTTCCACTGGTCCTCATGTCTCTACCAATTCTACGTGTAATAACTACTCGCTTTTTCAGTTTTATTTGTACAACCCAGTGTGCTTATGATATATCATCAAAAGCAATGACGAATATTTTAAGATTGGCGATTGTCAAAGAAGTGACTGTATTCTGATGCACAATCGTAGATCATTTCAATGGCAGTTGGGCCTAGCGAAAATTATTATTGTTGTTAGAAGTGTAGTGTATACCCATATATAAGGAAGTGGATGGTTCGTTCAATTTCTGTCTTTTCTGTGGGTTGATGCAGTTTCTGTGTGATTTTATATTGTCTGTTCGCTTCAGTATTTACTAGTCAAACGAGTTTGATGATACATTTGACGAATATTAAAACACATGTGAATAAACGTTTATATTTCACGAGGGTGTCGATGTATCCACGGTGCACAGTCTATAAAGTAAACATCTAAACGTGTGAAAAGCAAAATAAGTTGTAATATTTAAACAATAAATCAAACAAAAACATAAACATCTGATTATTTTTTTATTTTATTGATTTAATTAAATCGACGTAGTCTGGAGTTTACAACAGAATGGGCTCAATCTTCGAACCTATGCAAAATAAGAATGCTCTCGGTAATTATCAAAGTAAAATTTATTCAATCATATTGGAAAAAATGGAAGGGGAACTTAAGTCAGGAAACCCCCTATCATGGATCCAATTTATCATGCTCATTTAATGTACACGAGATTTCTTTTTTCTTTTATGAAATGTCTGTATTTATAGTTGTTACTTAGCAATTGTTTCCAACTACACATATATTCGATATTTGCCATTTGTCTGGTGTAAGCATAGTAACATGTCATGAAGACAAATTGCATTTCACATACACGACACGACATGATTTATGTGGCAACTTAGAGGACTGTGTGATCAAAGAACAACGATGCATTATTTAACAGCGGGTCTCATTTGTCCTTAATGAGTCACTATCTGTGCACAAAAACAACACAAATTATAGGATTGGACGTTATATTATACTGTGAAATGGAGTTACTATCATTTGTCATGCATGCTTTTATCAATTAGACATATCTCTAAATCAGATGCCAGTTTCAGATTCTTATGATGATTTTAAAATATTGAGCAGACAATTTCACTGTGACACTCCACACAAAAATCCGACATTGACTCTGATAAATGCTTTTAGTGTCATTGATCACTTAAATAATCAATTTATCCAGTAAATCGCATAAACCATATAATATAAAACAAATTTGTATTGGCTCAAACATAAAAACAGATGTTCTCAACTTAATTGAAGGGAATTAAACGAGATTACATTTAAATAAATAAAACCATTGCACTACAAAAGTGTCTGACGTTCATAATAACTATTACTGGAGCAAACAAGGACATTGTCTCGTGAAAAGAATTGCGTAACATTAAATGCTGATTAATTGAAAACTAATATGTCAGTGTCAGCGGGTGTACTTTTTCTCACTGACATTGAAGTTCGATTTAGAAAGACAGTCGTTAACAAATGATTAATTGTTCTCATGATCTGTATTGAGAATGCTGTCTGAAATAACATATAAAAACTGTTTCTGAAAACAATTAATATATAACATTCTCGTAACTATGTCGTTAAATGTCTCAAAGTTTCTGTAATGCAGTTAGAATTTCTATGACAAAGTATAGTGCTATAAGCGCTTAGTCTACACATGGAGGCGTATAAAAACAAATCGCTTCGGGAACATAATACAAATTATTTAATAATTTCTTTATTATTACAACCAAAATAAATGTATCAACGATGCTCTTACGCAACTTGAGGCACAGTTTGTACGGGTATCAGTCCTGAATCTTATTTCTCTCTTTGTACTAGTATCCGCGTGTGGCAAAAGTTGAACGTGAAATTTCACAATCACATATGAATCTTAGCAAAAAGTTGTTAACTGAGAATTATTCGCCATTTTGTATACATTGGTAAATAGCGTCTCGGACATTATTCTAGAAAATACTTGTACTTATCACTAATAGTTATTATTATTATGTACTTGACATATACATTCCTAAACGATTATATAATTTGTGTCAGTTGTTTCATTTGCATTCACTTGAGAGAAGTTATGTATATATATGGTAGCTTTTTATATACCTCAATGGTTGGTATATCATTGACCATTGACCGTATTTCATTTGTTCTACATTCACATAATAAGTGCATCATTGAATCGCGTTATTTTATGTATTTGTACTCATTCTGATGTTTTCTGATCACTTGTGTTGATTTGATGCTATCTTCATGAATAGTTTTGTTATAATTGTTTCTAATTCTGTTTGGCACTTGTAATTATTACGAATACGTGTTACTCCCTAGTACATATTAATAGATCTAAATGTGAGGCATGGTGCGTGAGTTTGGAAAACAGAGATAGTAAAGACTTCAATTGCATAAACAGACATATTACCGGGTAGTTCAACGGCGAAATCAGGATAAGAATTACCAAGTGAAGTGCAGTCTGGAACCAATATTACATTTTGCTGTATAGCTTCAGTTCGCTTAGATGTGTGACAGACATGTTAGTACCGTTAGATATATTAGATAGGATACAATGTACCACCGGTCCGTTATGAAAGACATAAATGGATACAACCATTTGATTGATTGCGCAATTTGACAAGCTGGAGTCATTGCTTGTCTGGCTAAAGATTCGCCTATTCAAGTGAAGACAGCAAAACTATGTTTATCTATCCATGAGTCAACACTTTGATAATTGGGATGTTTCACACACGAAACCGAGTTGTCTATCCAATGAATTATTATATCACACACCTAGACTTACTGATATAAATATTCAAATGCTCGTATTAAAATGACACGCTGAAATGTTCTATTGCTTTGGTCGCTCTTATTCTAGCTAGATCATCAATGCTTTTGCAAGGCGAGTTCCTTCACCTGAATGTTGAAAGTATCAAACTTATCTGGCAGACAGATATCATCTGATAATGCTTGGTGAACACGGAGATAAACAAGTGGTCTGACAATAACTTTGGGTAATTGCATATCATATGTTCAATCGTTTATCTTTGTGTACACGTAATTGCTTAATTTTCTGCTTTTTTAAAAATTTTATTACGGCACATTTCTATGATTCCACTATGATAAAAAAAGCCTTTAGCAACATGTTTCTCCAATTAGTGCATTTTATAAGTAAGTGTTAGATAACGGACTTATGAGGGACTGTAGAGAGCAATAACCCAATTATTAATATTGTCTGAAACCATGTAAATCGCTTCATTTGCATGTCTCCGCTTAATCGGCTTTCTGTGTTGGTTCTGGTGAAAAGATAGCTTAAACACAGTCTACAGACTATCAATCTATCACCCGAGATTACCTACTAAAAACCCAGTCCTTTACAGACGAATGAGTTAAGCTTTTCTCATTCGGTATTTACGTTGCAACTGATTCAATATTTCATAAGAATGTGAGTTTATAAAATGCATCAACTTCCCCGAAATGATATTCTTCACGAAATAGAAATTGGTATTAATTAGTAGTTTGCTGCATCCGATCTTTTGACATATGCAATTAGGACTATTAGTGGGTTCATTTTATTCCTTGTTTAGTTTTACTAGTTCTGCACGTTACGTTGTATAGTACAAAACTCATATATCCACGTTGTAATAGCGTAAAAGGTATACGGGCTGGGTTTTAGGGTTGACAAGTCATGTGATGGGTCGATGTATCACATGGGGTATACGTATTAGTCACGTGATGGGTTAATGTATCACGTGGGTATAGGTTGATATATACAGCGGTTTCGCGGGAAAACAGCAGTCATATGCTTGTCTTCAACCAGTAAACTTTATTTCAAATAAAGAATTCATTCAGATTCGATCAATGATCTTTTGCAAACATAAGAAAGGAAAATGATGTCCTCATAGTTACAGATTATTAAATCTAAATGTATGTATTTACATGTGATAAATATAAGAAATGAACATGACATTATGTAAGGTAAAGTAATGCTTCTGAACACAGTCCGTAGTTTCAGTATTCTGAGAATGGTCTGAGCCTGGAGTCCAAAAGACGTCGTGTGTTACGGATCCACGATTCCTCCATAGGGGGGGGGGGTTCGGCACAAACAAACATACAATGCTAAATATAAATATTTATTGACGCACTTGTTTGTTTTTTTTAAGATCGTGTACGACCAGCATTCTGCGAGATGAATATAGCATAGTCTGTGAAGCTGTCTTTGCTAGAGCATAATTAAGCGGAGACAAATATAAAAGCACAACACAACTACACGGAGCAAAACCCACACACAACCCAACGCAGCACTTCAATTTAGTCATTTTCAGGTTCATAGCCACCATTTTTTAGAGCAAGAAGTTGCTAAATTACATTGTGAAATAGGTTCTGAATATTAGTTTTAGCCTACTGCACAGTGTAATTTAGCGCGTTTGTAAGCTATACGTGTAATTTATCAGTCTGACTGCAGAGTGTGGCATTCAGATTCAATAATTACATTTACCTCATAAATAGTACAAAATGGCAAGGAAAATGTATCAAATGTTATTTTCAACATGTAAATAAAAAGTCTATACATTTCCCCACCTAGATTAGATATGTAGAACAAACAATAGCTCATTATATGACAAATTCAAAATTGAACATAATTCCGGGCCCTGCTTTGTTCAATTTTCAAGCCATGATAACGTGATTGTCGGTGTCATTTGACTGTAAAGGCATTCGCATATAAATCAACAATGCAATGTTCTATCTTGCAATCGACATGTTATCCATTTAAATAGTGCCATTGAAATTGAAACGTCTGGAAAATGCTAACAAAGAGAAACGCCCATGTGTTCATCTATCTAATTTGTTGAAATATGATTTCCTTTTTCTTGTTTCAACAGAAGACTAAGTGGAATATTTGAATCAATACAAAAAAACAGGCATGCATTAATAGCCTACGTAATACTGCTTTAACGGGTTATGTTTGCAGTATTGTAGACTCATTTTCTCGTAAATCAATATTCTAAAAGGAACAAAGGAATCAGAAACGGTCAAATTGCAATAATTGGATGACAAATTCTGGCACGTACATTGGGTTATATTATATCTGCATCAATTAGTCAGATTAAACATATTCATATAACAATACAATGCTATCTAGCTTGGTGTATACCTTAATCATATTATTAGGTGGCATTGTAAGACATTAAGCAATGCACAATTCCGCCGCTCCAATGCGGTGCACAATGTTATTGTGCGCAAATGTGACACATTTAGTCAAGGCAGTGGTTTATTTGTGGTACAAGCTATCTTATCCTCAGTTCAATGTAACCTCGAAAGGAACAAACTTGTATCATTATTAATACTATAGGAAAATATTTTCCAATAAGAACTTTGGGTATGAGTTGCTTGCTACCTTAATAAAAACACATAATTTTATTATAAACTATTATCGATTATGCATTTAAAATATTAGGACATCGGCCTGGGAATAGAATATGCATGCCTGTTTTAATAAGATCCGCCCATTTCGGACTCCACCGAAATACTATGATAATGGATTATGTTTTCAAATACTCTTAATTTCGTTTGTTTGCTGTCGTGCATGCAAGTATACTATACAACTTGTTGGATGAATCAGTCACAGTATATAACAGAACAGTTGTAAAGAGGGCGTAAATTCCGAATAAACAAATATAACACCATGCTTAATGTTTTAAGAGCTTTTAGAATTCTCAGTCAATATACTGCAACAGCTGCTGTGGAGGTTGTTAATGCTAATGTACAATAATGCAGTATCGTTATAATATAGATTATGTGCAATTCAAAAGGCATTCATTCAATGAAGAGACAATATCCTTCAAAGAATAAAACTATTTCAAATATAATGTTATAACTTAATAATAAATAATTCCTTACAATGAAGACACGTGCAATAAATTAAAGTTCATCGTCTCATCTTCTGATTAACATGTGCAGTATGCATGCGAACACATGTGTATAGCATAAACGTTGGATTCGATACAATCATTCAAGAGGTACTACTGTACGCATACGAGTTATATTGTCAAGATTGACTGGTCCTTTTAATTGGGGTGGCACTTTAATAGAATAAAATAACAGACTTTTACTGATATCGAATGTTAACATTGTGATAAACAAAGATAATACTAATGAGAAGATAGCACTCGACGAAAACAACTAAGCACATTAGGCAAGAAAACGAACACAGATAGGGAGAAAAACAAAGCCAACATGTATGCATCCCAATGGCAACTACTAGTCTTAACTATACAATGTACAAATAAAGAACTCTGTTTGCTGTGGCAAGACTTCACTTTAATTGGGGATTGCAATCGTTACTAAGTAATCATAACATTGATACAATAATTACCATTTGTTAGGTAATTTTACTTAAATAGTACCATGTATACATTCATCATTCATTATACCCTTATGATATAAATATACTGGAGACGACCTGTTACATATACTTCAGATATATTTCAGCTTATAATACAGTGATTTTTATATATGTCTCCGCTTAATTATGCTCTAGCAAAGACAGCTTCACAGACTATGCTATATTCATCACGCAGAATGCTGGTCGTACACGATCTTAAAAAACAAGTGCGTCAATAAATATTTATATTTAGCATTGTATGTTTGTTTGTGCCATTATTTATGCCTAAATATATTTGATGGTTGGATATGATTTGATGAAGGTAGGTTCAGGTAGACAATTGATTATTTGGAGAATAGCGTCACATTATTTTTGTAAACGACGATATCAAACAAACAATCAGACAATGTTTTTGCTTGGTTTAACTTTTTCACATGATTCGAACTGAAGACTTGAAATTGACTTTAGATCCCAACATAATAGTGATTAGATCGAGTAGAAGGATACATTGGTTTCTACCGACATATATTAGTCATATAAAAACCATCAGAACTGGGAAACATGATAATACAGTTTCAAGTTTTTGACTTTTGGTGATAAACATGAAACGGATGCCTGATGATATCCTACATCAATTTATTCAACTTGTGTCAGTTGTGGTTTATTACGAGTGAAGGTCAAAAGTAACGTTAGCTGTAAGAGTTCACATGCTGTAGAAAAGTTACACATGGGCATGCTCGTTCAACCCATTGTGATTATCAATAAGAGCAATGTCGAATAATTCAAATTTACGATCTCAAAGAATGTATTCGAAGATCATATCAATGTCAGCTGGGCCTCGATGACCGAATTTTTACTATTAGATGTGAGTTCATTATATGTCTAACTCCGGTGTTGGTTAATGGCGCGTTTTCTGTGTGACTTTAAATGGTGCTTCACCATTTGCTCGTATAACAAGTTTGATGTTATGACGACGATTATGATTTAAATGACAACGAAAATTTGTATTTCAAAAGGCCATCGAAGCACCCACGCTGTACAGTCTACAAAGTAAACATTAGCCGTCTCAAAGCCGTTATTTTGTAAAAGTTAAACAATAAATAAAAAAAAACATATACGTCAAATTATTTTTTCGATTTTCATAGATTAGATTGAATAAGTTATAAATCTATGTAGTCTGGAGTTGGAAACAGAATGCGCTTAGTTTTCGAAAGTACGCAAAATAAGATTACCCTTGAAAAGGGGTAGAGTCAAAGTACAAACTATTCGAGCATAATGGGACAATAATGACAGGGATACTTACGTCAGACTAAAAACGCTCTATCAGCGATGCAATTATGCTCATATATTTTTAATTATACGAGATCTATTTTCTTTTATGACATAACTGTATGCATGAGTTGTTACGTAGCATTTGTATCCAAATACACATTTTTCGATATTTTGTCATCTGTCTGGTGAAAACATAGTAACATGTCATGAAGACAAATGACACATCCCAGATACGATACAACATGATTAATATGGCAGCTTATTGCATTATTTAATAGCGGGTCTCAATTATACATAACGAGCGACCTCCAGTGCAGCAAAATAATAAAAAAATGCAGAAATAGAGGATTGGACGTTAGATCATACCGTGCAATGGCTCTGGCTTCATTTGCATGGTTTTAGAACAGGGACATATCTCTAAATCAGATTTCAGTTTCAGATTATTATGTTAATTTTACAATATTGAGCAGACAATTTGACAATGACACTGCACACAATCCGACACTGATTCTGACAGTTGAATTGATCAATTAAATAATCGATTTAGCAATTAAGCCCTATAAACCATATAGACAAATTCGTATTGGTTCAAACAAAATAACCAATGTTTCCCGAGTTAATTGAAAGAAATAAACCGTCATCACATTTTAATGAATAAAACCCTCGCACTACAAAAGTGTCTGACGTTCATAATAGCTATTACTAGAGCAACTAAGAACATTGTCTCTTGAAAAGAATAGTGTAACATCCAATGCTGATGAATTACAAACAAATATTTCACTGTCAGTGAGTGTACTTTTTCTCAATTTAGAAAGACAATCGTTAACAAATGATTAATTATTATCATGATCTGTATTGAGAATGCTGTCTGATATTACATATAAAAACAGTTTCTGAAAACAATTAATATATGAAACATGCTCGTAACTATGTCGTTAAATGTCTCTTAGTTTCCGTAATGCGGTTAGAATTTCTATGACAACGTATACTGCTGTAAGCTCTAAGTCTACACATGGAGGCGTATAATAACCAAATCGCTTCGGATATTCTTTTTCGGATTATTATTTTATAATATCTTTGTGACTACACCCAAAATGAAAATGTATCAACGATGCTCTTACGCAACTAGAGGAAAAATGTGTATGGGTATTATGTCTGAATCTAATTATGCTCTTTGTACTAGTATCCGCGTTTGGCCAAAGTGGAACGTGAAATTTCACAATCACATATGAATCTTTTTTAAAATTAATTGTGCCGAGCATAGCCTTTATTTGTTTTATTTCTACTGAAACATGGCAGGCATATATATGTACCTCCACCCGGATTTGAACCCAGGTCGCCAGATTTGACGGCAAGCACACTCACCACTGAGCTACGGAGGCCATATATAAATCTTAGCAAAAAGTTGTTAACTGAGGATTGTTTGCCATTTTGTATAAATAGTATCCACAGACATTATTCTAGAAAATACTTGTACTTATCATTTATAGTTATTATCATTATGTACTTGACCTATACATTCCTAAGCGATTACACAATTTGTGTCAGTTGTTTCATTTGCATTCACTTGAGAGCAATTATGTCATTTACATAGAAGCTTAATTATATACCTGGGTGATATATCATTGACCAATGACCGTATTTCATTTTCTCCTTTCACATAATGAGTTATTTTATGTCTGTATGCTGATGTTGTCTGGTGTCGATTTGGAGCTATGTTGTGTATAATTGTTTATAATTGTTTTCACATTATATAAGACACGTGTTATGATTACAACTACATGGTACTACCTAGTACATATCAACAAATCTAAATATTGAGGCCTGAGGTGTGTGTCTGGAAAACAAAGATAGTAAAGACTTCAAGTGCATTAACAGACATAGTTCAGGGGAGTTCAATGGCGAAATAAAAATTACCAAGTGAAATACAGTCTGGAACCACTATTACATCTTTCTGTATAGCTTCAGTTCGTTTAGATGTGTGCCAGACAGGGTTAGTATTATAAGATAGGATACCACCGGTTCGTTATGAATGACATCAATGGATACAAACATTTGATTTATTGCGCAATTAGACGAGCTGAAGCCATTGCTTGTCTGGCTTAGGATTCGCCTATTCAAGTGAAGACATCAAAACGATGTTTGTCTATCAAAGTGCCGACACTTTGATAATTGAGCTGTTTTAACGCGCGAATTTGAGTTGTCTATTCAAATAATTATTCTATCACATACCTAGACTTTCTGACCGAAATATTCAAATGTTAGTAATAAAATGAATACTAAATAGCTCAATCTCTCGGGTCGCTCTAATTGCAGCTAGATCATCAATGCATGCTTTTGCAAGACCAATTCCTTCCCTTGAATGTTGACATTATCAAACTTATCTGGCAGACAGATAACATCCAATCAAGCTTGATTAACACGGAGATAAACAAGTGGTCTGACAATTACTTTGAGCATAAAATATGTCCAATCGTTTAATTTTGTGTACACGTAATTGATTAATTTCCTAGTTATCAAAATGTTATTTTTATGATTCTATTTATATGAAGAAGCCATGTTGTAGCAACATGTTTCTCCTAATTGGTACATTTTGTACGCTAGTATTAGTTAAGCGGACCTATAAGGGACTGTAGAGAGCAATAACCAATTAATATTGTCTGAAAGTATTAAATTGCTTCATTTGCGTGACTTTGCTTTATCGGCTTTCTGTGTAAGTTCCGATGAAGAGATAGCTTAACCACAGTCTACGGACTATCAATGTATCATCCGAGATTGCCTACTTAAAACCCAGTCCTTTCTAGACGAATGGGTTAAGCTTTTCTCATATGGTATTTGCGTTGTAACTGTTTCAATATTTCATAACGAGATCATTTTCCCCGAAATTTTATCTGTCATGAAAGTGATACAACATTAATTGAAAGATTATTCTTTGAAGGATATTGTCTATTCATTGAACAAAGTTGAGTGCCTTTGTAATTGGCACATAACGTATATTCTAACGGTATTGCACTACTGAGCAAATAGCATATTAAACAACTTGCACAGCTGTTGTTGTAGTATATTTACTTAAGAGTGTAAATGGTCTTAAAACATTAAGCATGGTGAAATGTTTATTTACACGGAATTCACGCCATTTCGTCACAAACAAACAGTAACACTGCATTATTTAATAATCCTTCTGACAAAGGGCTACAAATGTACTATAATTTGCACCACACATAAATCACATTTGCACACATTAGCTTGGGATGTAATGGTGTGAAGTGAAAGGCGCGAACAGAATTCTGCATTTCTTTCTTTCAATGCTACCTAATAATACGATCATGGAAAAACACCAAGCTAGATTTCATCGTATTGTTTAAAGACTTTTTTTTTTTAATTTGACTGTCTGATGCGGAGAAAATATGGCCCAGTTAACATGCCAGAATGTGTCATCCTATTATTGCTATTTGTCAGTTTCTGATTCACTTGTTTATTTTGGAATATTAATTTACCAGATAATGAGTCTGTAGTACTGCAAACAGACCCCGCTACTTAAGCTGCTGATTTTCTAATTAATCAGTAAAAATCCATTTTCCCAAGTTAAGCAGTACTGTAAACCTAGAAATTATTTCGCGCGATTTAAGTTCGCGGTGTTCGCGGTTAGTAAAAATCCGCGAAAGTAAATAGCCGCGAACATGTCCAGGACAAGAAAAACGCGAAAGTTTCTCGTTTTTGAAGGAAATTCATCATTTTGATACGACGTTTATAAGACCGTATTATAAGTGCTATTTTGTCAAATATGGAATGTTAAGTGTACAATAATGGAAACACTTTAAAAAACATTCTTTAAAACGTGTTTAACAATACACTCAATATATGAACATGCGTGTAAATAGCGCTGTTTATTACCGGGTACTAGTATGTCATAATACAAAATGACTGACAGTGTCAATAAAACTGTGAAAACATTACCAGCGTAGTTTCCAATTTGTGTAAACAAATACAATAGGTAACTATCCACATCAAAAAGAGTTTGAGAGGGTTTAACGAAGGTGAGAAGTATAATTAAGAAGCAATTATATATGAACCGAGCAATGTATGTGACAGGTTATAATATCAATAATTTTGTCACTATGCGACTTAGTGTTCGCGGAGTTCGCGGGAGACTAAAAAACGCGAAAGTTTGTAGCCGCGAATATGCCGACAATCGGGAAAACGCGAAAATTTGTAGCCGCGAAAGTTTCTAGGTTTACAGTATTACGTAAACTATTAGTGCATACCTGTTTTTGTATTGATTCAAATATTCCACTTGGTCTCCTGTTTAAACAAGTAAAAGGAAATAATATTTCAACAAATTAGATAGATGAACACAAGCGTATTTCTCATTGGTTTCATTTTCCAGACGGTTCAATTTAAATGGACACCATTTAAATGGGTTTCGTGTTGATTGTAAGATTGAACAAGGCTTTGGATGATTTATATTCTAATGACTTTACAGACAAACGACACCGACAATCCGGTTATCATGGCTTGAAGATCGGATAAAGAAGATTTACTTTTTTTATTTTTTTTGTGGTATGATACTTTTATGTGGTCTATGCTTGGGTGATTAAGTTAAGTACCTCCTTCTCTATCCCATGTTTATCTTATAGTTGTGAAAAATAGTAAATGACACGAAAAACCCCGGGTGCGATACCCGAGACCTGTCCCGACTGATTGCGTACTTTCATCACTGTTCTGTTATTCTACAAAGATACACACGAAACTACCTCCCTGAGTAACCAGCTAGTCCATGACTGATTTTTTTCATAAATTACCAAGTAGCTTGCATTGAATCGAACAAGGAACTGATTGGTTCAAAAGAGCGTTTTTCAATCGAAAACGGTGTCACCATACATGCGACGTGACTTTTCAAAACCTCATGTACTACAACTGGAACACTGTCATTAGACTTTGGATATAACGTATTGCACAACATTGGAGCTAAAACATATCATATCCTCAGTAACTGTATGGTTTCTCTTGTGACACGCATAATATAATGCCAAAGCCGAGAATGTAGCCGATTAGCTATTCTCAATGGGGTTAACAATAATTACCTGTGTCAATGTAGCGAAGGTTATTTAGACATGACAATGATTGTATTTTCAAGGCAGATTGTGTTCGGCTCCAATTTCTGCAAAATCTGGGCGTGTGTACTGCTCTGCTAGAAATGTTTTTAAAAATCTGAATGTCATTGTCAATATCATAAGAGAAATATAAGAAACTCCGATATTTTCGATGTATCAAGGTTTCTAATTTTCGTTTGTTGACACATTTATACATACATTTGTAACAACTGGCATTTGCCACTCACAAACTCTGCGCTCCCATTTAGTTCAAGCCCAATAATCTGTTAATTGGATTTCTTAGAGCAGTTGTTCTGGGATTTCAGAAGTGCTGATGATCACTGGAGTATATACAACGAATAACAGATAATCCGCGTACATCTCAATGACCATTAGTTTACTGATGCTAGGTGTTAGTTTATTCCCTCTGGAGAATATTTCTATTTGAAAACATTTTCCTCATTATAGATTATATAGATAGCTTCATATAACTTCTGAAAAGAAAACATTCTTTTCAAATTACGATTAGAGATGAAATTTGATTGTATGCTTCCGCAATGAATTCCGCTATTTGATGTAGATGTTCAGATACAATGTTATAAACTGAATTTATTTAAAGATGAAATTACACATCATGGGTGAATAGGTATTACGCAAACTATTTATTCCATTAGCAATGCATGAATATTTACCATTAAAGAAATGTAGAGGAGTAGAGAAGGACCCTAAGGTCACATGTTTGCAATTTGGTACCAACTGTTGGAAACTGGGGAATGCTCAATAAAGTAGATATTTTTAATTTGGGCTGACTGGTCTACACTTGATTTATAGTCCAATTTAGCGATTTAAAACGTTTTTTGGTAAAAACTAATTTGAAAGAAAGTTTATTTGCATTTTAATTAACATCTAGGACAATTGCGAAAACTTGTAATATTTGGTGTTCATATTGACGGACAATCATATTTCAACAACTTGGACACAAGAGTTAGCATCTTCTGTTAGCATTTTTCAGACGCTTCAATTTCAATAAACCAATTAAATGGAGAGCATGGCAATTGTTAGCTATTAGTATGCAAACGATTGTCCTGTCAAATGATACCGAAAATCGCGTAGTTGGGAAATGAAGCTTCACACATGATTATGGATTCAGTTTGACCATTCGTGGTTTCTGGTCCGTGCTAAAAGATATTTTTCCGGGCCAGGGAAAACACAAATTTCAGAAAAGCATACAAAATTTGGCACAAAATATATTTTAGCATATCCAATATCACGGTACTCATTTATAAGAAAGAATTGTTCAGAAGTTTGTTGCTGTTAAATTCATAATCTTATAAGCAAGAATACATGTTAAGCTTATACAGTCATAAGTACTTTGAAAGTCCGAATTAGGAATATGTCAATAATGTATTATGCAATAGTTTTTAGCAAAGAAAATACTATCGGTAGATCAGTTTTTTTTCAAAGATTGTATCGTGTTTCCGCGTAAGATATTAAGTCACACCTGCAAATCTTAAAATCAACGATTATGACAAAAATCTGACGGGAAACACAACACCTATCAGAAAACCAAAATGACACACACATACTTAACATCACATACGTCAACATGCCCAACCATGCAGAACAGATTTTTAATTTTGTCTGATAGGAAAATTATGTCAATATCTTATAAGAAACTTCCTATTGAAGACGGCAAGCTCTGTGGATCAGATGTTCTGTAATCAGTTATGGATTTTTTTCTGTTTTAATTAAAATTACATTACTGGAAAGTAACCGGATGAGAAAACGCAACACCAAATTAAGCAACTAAGACAGCATTTCTAATTATATGATTATTTGGTTAATATTCTGGGCGAGGTATCTGAAGAAATCCACAATTAAGTTCATGATGATTCAAATATCTAAATGCATATATTCACATTTAGTTCTGACGAGACCATAGTGACCATATGTTGTATAACGGTTGAATGCACCGGTATACTAGATCCTCAATAGATCTACTATTTGCGTTCGATTTATTTTTTCAAATGTTTTAATGGGATACCTAATCCATTAAGGATACACATTATACCGATTGTGTGGCGCATTATCAACAGTATGTGATTAACAAAAAAACCACGACACATTGTTGTCAAAACCTTTAGTCTTAAAATGTCATTGGTGGTAACATGGAGTTGGTAAATAGTTAAACAATAATTAGAACAAATGTGCCTAACAGAGATTAATTTACAGCAATTATGGAAATAATTTGAACTTTTTGCAATTAACGCCACTTTTATACAAATTTGCGAGCAGAATTAATTGTACAAAAATCCATTAAATATATCAAGTAGTTAGAATGTCAGATATTTTCTTCACAAATTTGCAATTCTTCATTACGAAATCAATTATCACTTAAGTTCTGCAATAATACAAATACCATTAATATGTCGAAGCTTCAATTATATAATTGTTTATGTTCTGTGCCCATATGTAATTCAACATAGTGTCATTGCCCACATGATAAAAAGGTCTTGACTGTCAGTATTCAAAGCACGTTCCCAAACAATGGAGCTATTTCTGTTCCTATATTGTCACAAACATCCATGAATCAATCAGTTGTTACCCAGACAGTACTGTGAAAAAAAATATTTTGAAACTAAAATAATCACTCAAATACATTTTCGCGATATTGAAAATGACAAGAGTTAGAAATGTGTGCATATGTTTGTTTGTGCTCTGCTGTGTCTGTCTAGTGCTATTTTCCTGGTCCGAATAGTTACATTAGGGTGTTTCATTTTTTGAAAATTTTCTCTGATCAAAAACCTTTTTTGCCCAACTGTGACCCTCCTCAAACAATGCATATATACAAAATTTCAGCTAAATTGGTCAATGGGAACACCTTGCCCTTCCGACTCGAACTTTTGACCCAAATGGGTCTTAAATCCACTTTTGGATTTTTTCATATTTTTTCAAAATTGTACAAACTATGTGATGTTGCATATCATTTTGAAGGAAATGATCAGAGGAACAATGCTGTAAAAGAATTCATAGGATTAAATACGTTAATAAAGAGTTATGGCCCTTTGCAAATTAAATAAAATCGGCTTTTTAACCAATTTT
The DNA here is from genome assembly GCA_963678985.1 of Spisula subtruncata. Taxonomy (NCBI): domain Eukaryota; kingdom Metazoa; phylum Mollusca; class Bivalvia; order Venerida; family Mactridae; genus Spisula; species Spisula subtruncata. Next base: position 25,197,106 of record OY787669.1, on the reverse strand, counting down.
CACAACATATATTTAGATTTGAAGTACATTAAAATATAGTACATGTACTTTAGCATATCTATTGAGCAAGAAAGCACATTCAATGGAACATAATGATATAAAACAAACTGTTTAGTTATAAGTTGTATCCACTGTTTAATCACACATGATACTTGTATAATTATTTATCATATTAGGGTACATGTATCTTCCATTATGTTCTTGCTAAATTTAGTGATTTTCACTCTACAGCAGTTACAAACTATGATAAATGCGTCCAATGTGGGTCTTATTTGTTGCAGTATTTGCATAGTTCAGAATGTTCTTTACCTCCACCTACTCACACGCATCCCCTTTCAGCATTGACATTTACAAACAATTCAAGTCCACTATAAACAGTATCTTTTCGATTCTGCTAGAATCTGTCCTAGCGTTTGACAATGTTCCCCATAATAGTCTGCTTCTAAAGATGAAGCACTATGGTATCAGAAACAAGACTCTTATCAGGATCAGGTCATGACTACTGGTCAACGTATGGAGAATAGTCGAACAATGCAAATCTGAAATGTCTGAGTGTCACATGGGTCTGTTTACGCCCTTAACTATGTCTGGTCTACATAAACGATATCTTCCAAACTGTTGCCGATGACAGTATAATACACATCCATAGCCGTGACGACACCAATCTCCTCCAGGGAGACATTACAAAGTGATCCTGAAGCAGTTGATGGAAAATAAGCTTCTATCCAACAAAATGTGTATTAATTACATCTTCGAGAGCCAAGCTTGATGAAACCAGATTGTTACTAAATGTGAGGCCATCAAGCGTCTAGGAATGACACTAGCATTTAAATAAATGGAGCTTGGGCACCTATGTGTGCGACATTGCTAACAATGGCAACCAAATTGCAGGATATGATTCCCTGGTTGGAACGTGCCAAAGTGAACATCATAATTCTAGACAGTTGTTTACAAATAAATAGCCATGCCCACAACTGAACATTTAACTGCTACCCAGAACAACATCCAAGACCTTGAACAAATGCAAACGCACGCAGCCACTTTTATCACTAACGACTATTTGACGAAAACCCCTGTATGCCCCATGACCATACTAGAGGATACTCAGAGTGCATTTCTAGAGAGTCGTCGAAGACAAGCCAGGTAACATATACTTTTTAATATTAATTAATGACTTGTTGGCATTCAGTCAAGCTAGCTACTGAAATCTGACGATTCACATGCAAGAAATATTTCCGGGAGCGCCCCCATAACATGATCATAGGAGTAGGAACCTCATTCATCCATAGACCAGCTGAAGGCTGGAACAAGAATGTAACAAAGGTTGCTATATTAAACACACTACTCAAAGCCTGGTTCGTTTTGCAACATCATCTACTGAATATGATTTTAATCAGTTTTCAAGGAGCAAATTTGAAACTGATTTCTGTCTGACATTTGTGTACATGTTTCACTGAGCTTTATAAAGTCCATTTAATTCTGAGGACTCTCTTATTCTGATCTTTATCTAGAAGACAAAGAAGGTTTTAAGTTACACCCGATCCAAATCCCATTGCTGAGAAGGCATTGTTAGTCAGTCACTTCATTTTTGTAACAGGTGAAAGAGTTAGCCATGAGCTTGGACCTAACTAATCCATTGCAAGAGCATTTATCATAAGGGGAAATTGATCTTTCCCGATGCAAAAGTTTTGGTTTTCAAATAGCAGTGGCTCCTCACCTTCGCTCTTTCTGTTGGTTTCACATTCGCTTTGCCTGTTGGTTCTTGCCAATGAGGAACGGGGGAGATAAACAACTATACAATTACTGCAGAGCGGAAGCGTATCATTATTATTGCGAGCTACCATAGAGTGACAGTCGCTGATCAAAATGTAGGAAAATCTACAAATTACTGTATCATTATTAAAAGTGATCATAACTTTTCACAGAACAATATGTGTTGTATTGTTAGTCCCATTGAAAGTGCCTTCTTGAGACCTTTCCAATGATATGCTTATCTACCGTATTTCAATTTACTTCAATTATAATTATATTTAAGGAAAATTGGTAAAAAAGCCATTTTTTGGCAAATTTCAAAGGGCCAAAACTCTTTTTAAACGTAACTAATCTTATGAATTCTTTTACAGCATTGTTCCTCTGATCATTCCCTTCAAAATGATATGCAACATCACATAGTTTGTACAATTTTGAAAAAATATGAAAAAATCCAAAAGTGGATCTAAGACCCATTTGGGTCAAAAGTTCGAGTCGGAAGGGCAAGGTGTTCCCATTGACCAATTTAGCTGAAATTTTGTATATATGCATTGTTTGAGGAGGGTCACAGTTGGGCAAAAAAGGTTTTTGATCAGAGAAAATTTTCAAAAAATGAAACACCCTAAGTTACATATTATATCCTGTTTTTTTGTAAAGCAATATGAGTCAAAACTAAACAGTACTAACATGTACCTCCCATATTGCAACGATTAGCATATTTTGTTAAGTTATTTTACACTATAGAACACACGTTACCAGCTGTGGATCGGTATGAATCTTTAAAGAACGCACTATACCAACAGTGGCTGTTAGGATACAGTGAATTGTAGTATCGCTTATAATGGGTATACGCACATATAAAACAGGCGGATTTTTACATTTGATAGTCTATCGCTTTTTTTATGTCTAAATTCTATTTTTGATTGTCTATCACCTATTTTATGTCTTTACCACCTGTATTATCGAAAACAACCCGACGCATCTTTCAACAAAAAACAACACAATTTATACATAAAGTAGAAACTGATGTTTTAAGCGTCATAATACTTTCTGGAAACAGCAGAATATAATGGCATTTCTGTCAGAAAACAGAATAATACGTAATAATGTTAATGTCAAAACTTTAAATGAAAGTACTTATCTTTCCCGGTCAATCATACCTAAATTAAAAGGTGAAAGGAAAAATGATAAATCAATCTATTATAATAGGAAAATTAATTGGAATCAAAATTCAATTAAGTAAGTTTTCCTTTTCTCTAATAACGTGGGTGCTACTCCAACTACAGATAACATGAGCGTGAAAGTAATAGTTCATAAACAGTGTGATCGTTGTTTTACAAAACTTTATTATTGATGCTCCTGCATTCGTGCTAAGCAGTCATCATACATAACTATACAGCTCTGGTAATGTTTTTTATCACAATATAGACCGATAAATTATGTAACAAGCGTTAAGACGGAACAAACTGTACATTTGTCGAAAGTTTATATTTAGACAAAATGATTTCCATCATGCAGCTTTGTAATATACTTGGGATGGGAGTTTTTGGAAAATGGCATCTTAATGTAAATACGGCAAGAGGAAATTCATGAAGTAGTAATATATAATGATGTATGTGTGTACATTTCTTACACTGTCTCAAAAATCAGACCGCTAAATTATAGCAGACATTACAACAGAATACCCAAATGCACAGGTATTTGTAAATATTAGATAAAATATGATTGACATCATGCCTTTTTACATCGAGTTGATTGACCCATACTCTAGCATGATATGTACGGATCAATTGCTCTAATGTTACAATAACATGATTTGTAAATTGCAAAAATAGCCCGAATGAATGGAAGAAACATTATATGACATCTTACAAATTAGGAGCCAAGCAATAATGATTAAATATGGAGTAAGCAACAAAAATGGTTACGCTTGTCACGCAAGCTGGCAGACATTTTTGGTCCGGCCAATATGCCAATAATACATGTCAGTCTAGTGACACAGCTCCCGGGAATAATGACGAGGGATATGCCAAATAAAGTCGAGACTTTTTTTTAAAAGAGAAAAAATCCATTTTTATGGGAATAAAGTTATAAAACACTATTGAAAGAAACATTACAAAAAGGCCAATTTTTAAGTGACAAATGTTGGCAAAGCCAATTCCATTGCAAAATTCTCGTATTTTAAATGATTAGAATATATTTAATACGTAGTGCCTAGTCAAATGATGCCTCCCGTCGAAAGTGGGTACGCCTCCCCTCGAACATAATTGCGTCTCCCCTCGATCATAGTTACGTGTCCCCTCGAACACAATTACGTCTTCCCGTCGAGGTTTCAGCATAGCAACATACATGCCTATATCATGATCAATATTGACAGTAAATAGAAGAAAAAGCACACAAACATTCAATGCATACATTTACAGCTGAGTGCTATAATTTTGAAATGCACAAAGCGGCAGATCCCCTGTCAGTAACTATCCGATAATTCCTAGCACTAATAAATAATGGCCATGCCCTTTACCACATGACTGGATATTTTAATTACGGAAGGATTGATAAAATTTCATGTAAATAGGAGACAAATCCGAGTAACATATAAATAGTTTTACCTAACTTTTACATTGAACATAACTTCTAAAGCGTATCTTACCTTATTAGTACGAAAGAATCACGAAGTACGATGTGTCGAAGTCCATGTAAGGTTGTATGTTCAGCAAACTCACTTATTAAGTCCCTACAAGTCATCTTGACCTTTTGGTCAGTTTCCGTTACTATAGTAACATCTGTTTTATTATATTCATTGTTTATAAACAGACCGCGCGAAGATTCCGGTTGAATGTCATTACTGTTAGAATTATTCATTGTCTTAAACTTATTATAGTCAACATGTTTCAGTGGTATACTTTCCTTTACAGTACGCGATTTCTTTTTGTTCAACATTTATAACAATAATATAGGCAAATAAAATCATTGTGATATTAATCATATTTCACAAATGCACATTAAGTCCAACTGAAAGTTTTATTTAACTAATAGTACGTATTGGATACCCGCTACTGTTCTTTATAAAAATGCCAAGTTTTTAGAGTTTTAATCCCCCTGGTTTAGGTGAATATATCCAGCACAATTATTTTCCAGTTAAATACGTAACGCTCCATCAGTATAACAATGCGCGAGAATTATTTTTTAACAAATCAAATACTTAGCACACAAAATGCGACCAGCACGCTATTAACGAATAAAAGTCTGACATTATCTCTACTGCGCGAAAGTCCGCCAGGCCTGTTTTTCTCTATAATTTTATTTCCGATTTTATGATAAAACTTGTAAAAATAACCACAAGATAATATTCTTTCCAAAGGTAACATCCACTCGTTTGAAACATTGCAGGTACGTATATATTATACTAATTGGAGGAAAGGTGTTAAAGCAATGTGTAAGATAAGGGGGGTATCAGATATCAAGGACGCCTGTCCGTTATGTTATATCGGTAATAAGCTACTACTTCAGAAAAACATACTCAGAGTTAGGGAACAAACGCACGTCTGTAAATTGATTTCAATAGGAGACTTTATTTAATATTACTTTTGAAGTTATTACTTGCATACCCATACAGACTTAATTAAGAGTTGTATGTTATGATATGTAACATCTATTTTATCGACTCTCTGACACATTATTCCGGGTGGTATCCACCTTCAAGGTTTGAAGAAAGTCAAATTCCAGATTTTATGCAGAAGATAAGCGAATGAAATACATTATGTTATTCAGGTTCAATAAGACGCTAGAGAACTCGAGCACCTAAAGCCGACCGTCTACCATTAAATTAAAGAGGCGTTGTTGTGTTACACTAGAAACTATAAAACACTTCGTTATATTAACATGTGTTTTCGTAGTTCATACTAATAGTCCAAGTTAATATATTATCATGATAAAGTACAATATGTTAATTTAGAACGAAATGATATTTCTAAGACGAGATCATATAATAGTACACTGTTTCAGTAATAGATCTTCGTGATTTAGATATCTTACATAGAAATAAAACAATTGGTTTGCTTAATGAACTTAAGCTACTTCTTAGTTAAAAATATATCAAACAGTAATTTATAATATTATGCAAATATGTTATTTCGTTATGATGTTAAGTATGCTATTTAAGGTATTTTTTAAAAAAACGGTTCTGTTTTTGTAAAGATCAAACCTATAACCACCCGCTCCTGATACTGTTTCAAGTTGCTTTAGGGGAGCGTAATGCCATCATTTCTATACTACATGTATGTGGCATTAAATTATTTTACGTTTGAATTGAGAATTAAATCCAGAAAACTTCATACTCTTAACATCTATCAATATTTAATGAAACACCGTGTAAATTTAGCCAAAAACAAATAGCATCCAAAAGATAAATATAAAAATGAGATGGTAGAATCATATTACATCATCAGCAAAGCAGTAATCAGTCACGCTTCTCGTCTATTGACCAATAATTAGAGATCACTGGCTTGCTTGAACAAGACCCAAGAAGATGATTAGATCAATGTTGTTTTTTTCTTTACACAAGTTTAGTTACAATTAGTCATTACGAAGTACGAGGGTTGTTCGATATGTATTGTCACTTGGGCTTGGAAAAGCAAGCTATACCCAATATCTGAAATTTTATTATTAGATTTCTTTAAACTACTCTCCCTGAGATTATATACAAATTTTCACCATTTTGACCCACATGTAAAAACATTAAAAACGTGTGTTGGGGTATAGTCCTGGGGCACTAGGAAAAGGCAGAACAATCAATTTTTCAGTAGCATAATTTCGCCCCGCAAACTATTATTTTAAGCTTTATAAAATGGGAAGGTAAAAATGTGCCCACCCAGGAGATTTAAAAGGATTTTGTGACATTTACCACACCTCCTGTCTTCAAAAAATGAATAGATTTTGTCGATTTTTGTAAACCGTTTGGGAGGAACAAGCTCGAGACTTACGTGTAAAGACAATACAAATCGAACAGCACTCGTAATAGGTGACGTTATCTAAAAAATATGCTACTTAGATATTAATATCGATGCCCCGACGTGCAATTTCAATGTCTAGTATGTACGGCAACATTATAAATTTGACTCGTTTTGTTGATATACTCAATGCGATAAACCCTTGTATGACTATAAAGTCTTACTCAGACTATATTCCAGACATACGGATTCATTCAAATCATAGAATAATGGATATTGTCTTGATCATATTTTATTGATAATGTTTATGGTTGCATATATAGTCGTCTCGGAGGATGCATATTGAGTTGAACTATTGAATATTTACGACTTGAAAACAAATGAAACATGGTAATATAGCTACCTTATTAATCATATGGTTGATTGACATGATCTGTGCAACAGTTTACATGGAAATATCACGTTCTCTCGAAATGAAGAAACAACATCATTTTACATTGGGTTACATTTGCTTGAGACAATAATTTTGTAAAGTTTGTGTATTTGTATAAATTGACCAGTACATACATGCCCAATCACACATTGTTGGTACGAATGTTTCTGGAACAAGTGACGAATCGTACAAAAATCGATCACCTGTTTGATGTATCATGTAAAGCTTGATCAAAGAATATCGAAATACTTTATATGAAATGTCTGAACTGACAACATTTAAACATATTGAATAAAAAATTATATGTTTTATTGCACTCAAGTCTCAACATGCCCATGATCAAAAGAACAACACAAGATCATTTTTATAGATACCATTAACAGACATGTACAAGTGTTGGGTACAAAAAGAAAGAACGGTTCCATGGATATTGCTAATCAATAAATTAGCAGATACTATAATTGAATACATATTGTACGTGTACATCTTTAACATATGATTGTTATTATTTGTGTTTTGGGTGTTAACCAAGCACGTTTTGTGTAAGTTTATACAAATCAATGGCTTAGAATGAGAAGGTCGTTACTTATACTTACGACTTTATAAGCCTCATACATATTTGAAATCTGCTGCACAATGCACTTCTTATGAGCCTATTTTCATGAAAAAATCTGAAATTGTCATGTTAACCGAAATGAAGTTTTAAAAACTATTTCTCCCAAAGGTAAAGAGTAAATTACAGACAGTTTTGTCTCATTTTTTAATATATCGACTTTGTAGTTACGACTTTCTCATTCTAAGCCAGCGATATGTAGGCCAAAAACGCTGAAAGTGGAGCCAAGTCACGTACGTTTTAAATCATAAGGAACATAATCCAAAGCCATTGCCAAAATGTAAGGTTACAGACCGTGTTGGTATGTGCCCGACTGTTCGATCATTTTGTTACAAACAACACATTGATGTTCAAAATAGTAAGATCGTGTTTGACGTTCATTGGTAGTTGTTTGTATTTTTATGAAGACTGCCCATGTTTGTTACCCGTACCACTGTGTAACAAGCAAGGTAGATAGAAGTGCTTGATAAAGCGGCCTTAGTACCACTAGCCAAACGACAAGCTAAGTGGCGTAGGCTATGCTCGTCACATTAATAACATATTGATTATTATTACATTTAATATTTTATCTTCTATATTTTGCTTTTAATCAGCACCCGAAAACGACATAGAACAACGTACATCATGGTGTTGAGACGTTGTCCACGAACATGTTAACTGATAACAACCGAGAAACAAAATGAATGTAATTTCAATACATTCTTATGACCAACTTTTTGACATTCCATCATTGTGTTGATGAATTAAAAACACATCATTCATAATAAATCTTTATACTACCAATGATTAGCACTTGTGCGAACGACGAGTTTCTGTAATGTCTGTGTACCCGACTTAAGACTGGAAAAAGTGTTTTCTATTGAATTCGTCTATCCAGAGGGGCATTGATATCGTTTATTTAAACAAATGGTTAGCATCAGAAAAAGGTATGTACATACACGTTGCAACATACGGCACAACCAAGCAATGCATACAAACTTTAATTAATAGTCTTACAAGGATATCATATTAACACATACATGCATTTGACAGTTAAGCTGCAGCTATTTAAAATCGTTGAGCAAATAGCGGTGCAGCAGATGGAATATCCTAACAATGTGAACAAGCATTATGTTTATAGTAGTAGAGTATCATATCACCATGTGTTGTCATTTGCACACGAAAGGTATCGCGTGTCTAAAGATACATTTCACCTATGATAAACACATTTATATGTACATGTTTGTCGCTTTGATGCAGTTTTTGTATAGCTTGCCAACCTAGGCACTAATGCCACACATATGTCTAAACCGCTCAGTCGAACGATGACCTAACAAGAAGTTTCAATGGAATTAATTATCAACAAGAACGGATATGTCCTTCTGCAAGAAACATACATGGTCTTATGCAGATGACAAACAAAAACAAAATAATGTATGGAAAACAAGCTTTACTAAAATTAATAGACAATCAATGCAAAGCGCTCTTTCACACTAGGCACGCTTAATTGGCCATATGTATAATGTAGCCGATATAAAAAATATTCGTTTGAAAGTAGTTTTTGTTAAAATATTGACTTACCGACTTGGGATAAAAGACTCCCGGACAGCAATGTGTCGGATGCCATGCAAAGTTGTATATTGGGTAAATTCATACAACAGTTTGCACAATGAAGATATTTCGTCTTTTTCCTTATTTGGCGGTGCCACAGAAACGGTGCTCTTCTTACGAGAAATATCCGTGGTTGGATACAACGACCCTTCCTCTGTCGGGTATGACGAACCCTGCATAATTATTGCGTTTCCATTATTTTCATCTTGTCTATTTCTGTTTTTATCCAAATAGTATACCACTCTATGGTCTGCATGGTCGTCCATCTCTGGAGATAGCGCTATAAAACCTTATATCGTAAAATTTCCATATAAAATATCATCTACATTCACTTGCCTCTATGATCTGAATGGTCATTCACACCTGGAGACTGCGTTATATTACGTTATAACAAGTCCATATAAATATGTGATGTACGCTCACTCGCCTCTTAAAACTATTGAATGGTATAAACAACCAATCGCTTATGTCTCTTTGATATCCATAATCGCCATAGTTTACGTGCAATACTTGCGCGCATAAGTAAATTTGACCATAAATATCGAGTATTTCTAACTCAATAGAACAATGCCTAGATGCTTTCAAATGATAACTAAGTAATAATGTTTTAATCCAGACAAACATTCTGTTTCAATATTAATTAAAATACCACCGCACACTAACAGGCATTAATATAAATAATAACTCAATTCTATCGGTGCATGTCAAAGTTAATTGATTAAAATCTATTGGTATATACAATGCATTTATAGCATTTTCTGATAAATCAACACTTGCATTCATGTCATCAGGCCATAGTTAAGCCATGGGGTTTCTCGAAATTAGATTTAACAAATAACAATAAATATTGTAAGCAAGCACTAAAATCTAAAACATTAATGATAAATCAATGTCTTTATGGAAAGCTAATGCTAATTAATTATGCCAGGTCGATTTAAACGCGAGCATGACTATGGATGCAATTTGACCATTTGTCAATGAGAGAAGTAAATAGTAAATACGACGGGAAAAAATAACATACAACAGAACAGCGAACAACACAGATTCGTTTCCTCTGCTTCAAATACCCATCGAAAATTAATTTGATAATTATTATTTATAAACCAATTGCATGCAAGAAATGACTGGCAAATGATTAATATATTTAGATAAGTTAAAAAAAGTTAATTTACCATTTTTATAGGGATGTTTTCAGCTGTTAGGCCGCTCAAGCACCCTTTGACATTCCCCTGGTATTTTGGCTAATATTGACAAGCCGATATGAACGCCAAAAGCTTGTCATAATTTTGGATGAATGAGGGATTTCGTTTTGACAACGTTTTTAATTCGGTCTGTAATATCATTATTGTTTATCTGTTTGTTTTAAAATAGAGTGTAACTGCAACCGACCAATTCCCTATATTCTTACATTTCTCGCATATAACGCGCACAACATACGCATAATGCGAAACCATGAAATATTTGTTTAGGAATTACTACACATAATGCATTACTCAGTAGCAAGGATATATCATTTCCAGTTAGTCATGTTCTGGTCTTTTTGAACCTATAGTAGTACAGAGTGACGGAAAGTAGAAAATTATTAAAACAATGATTTTAATAAGTAATAAGTTTGAAAATATAACCGTTATACTTCGCGGAAGCACCAAATAAGTTGATTTTATTAAACCAGACATACATATTCCAGTTCATCATAAATATTCAAGATGTTTAATTTATATAGTAGGCAGACCAGAACACCAATTATTCTTATCGAAAATTATATAAATAACTTATGAGAAACTTCTTATAGAAGATGACAGCTATGTTGAGCAGATGTAATCAGTTAACTTGTAGTTCAATGGTAGAACGAAATGTCATGTTTTAAATAAAATTACAAGAAAGAGACGATATGAGCAAGGAGGCAATATCAAAGCAATCGGTCAAACAGCCATTTCTCATTATCTGATTATTTGGTAAATATTCTGGAGTTATAAAATGGTTCTTTTAGTAACTAATCCATAACGTCCTTTATCCGAAGTAGTCCACAACTAAATTCATAATTATGAAAATGTCTAAATGCGTATGTTCACAATTAGTTCTGACGAGACCATAGAGTCCAAATGTTTTTAAATAAGTTGTATGAAAAGATATTCTACATGTAGGAGCTCAATAGATATACTATTTGTGTGCAAGTCATATTTTTTAAAATAAAATGAAATGCAATATGAGAAAGATATAAAGAATTGTATATAGTAATGAATAACGTTAATACAATACGCATTATAATACTCATTATACCTATGATAGGGTGCAATTATTTATACAACAATTGATCCTCAATGAGAACAACGACACATTGCTGTCAAAACTGATGATATGAAAATGTTACAAGCGGTGACACGGAGTTGGTAACAAAAGTCAGAACAAATGAATCAATCAGGGAATTGAGTGTATTTACAGCAATTATGGACATGAATAATTTGAACATTTTTCAATTAACGATACCATTATACAAATATGCAAGCACAATTAATTGTACAAAATATCCATTAAATATATTAAGAAAATTGTATGCCAGACATTTTCGTCACGAATTTTCAATTATCATTGCATTTCTGTATTAATACAAATCACATTTATATGTCGTAGCTTCAAATATGTAATTGTTTTTGGTCTATTTACCCATTTAATTCAGCAAGATACCACTGTCTTTATGCTATACAGGTCTTTCTGTAAGCAATCAAAGTATTGTCGCAAACAAAGGAACTTTTTCAGTTCTATTATTTTATAAATTTCTATGCATCAAGCAACCGTAACTCAGATGGAATTGTGCAATTATTTTGAAACTGAAACAATAAATCAAAATTATTGTTCGCAATTTTGATCATAATTTTAATGTGCTTGGCCTTTTCTGTCGATTGTTCCATTCCCTGTCCGAATGAGTACAAATTATCTTTATTTGAAACAGCAAAAGTTAAAACAACATTGCACTACTGTACATGCATGATGTACAAGTACCCGACATATTGCTATAATGAGCATAGGAACATAATGTGTACAATGTTACACCATAATATGGAACACGTTATAAACTGTTGGTATCTAGTAACCAGGTTAAAGAAAAAATTATGCCCACAATAACTGACAGGATATAGACAGCAGAAAGTTATGGTATCGCGTATAACGAGTATACGCTCGATAAGAACGAGCGGATTTTTACATTTGATAGTCTATCGGCAATGTATGTTTGAATTCTACATTTGATTGCCATTCACCTATTTTTATTTCTTAACCACCTGTATGAACGTAGACAACCCGACGCATGCAACAACAAAAACTTAACACATTTAACTATACTTTGTAGATAAAATAGAAACTGGTATTTTAAGCGTCATAATAATTTCTGGGATCTGTCGAGTATGACGGCATTTCTGTCAGCAAACAAGATAGTAATCATGATAAAGAAAAAAACAAGATAACCTATCTTCCTGTTCAATCCTACCAAAATTGTACTGTGAAAGGAAAACTGTTAATTTGTAACATAATTAATTGGAATCAACATTCGAAAATATTATTTACATGATCATGCATTTTTACATCGCTTGATTGACCCAAACTCCCTAACATGACATATACAGACCAGACGCTTTAATGTTACAAAAACAAGATTTGTTAATTGCATAAACAACCGAATGAATTGAAGACATATTATATGACATCTTACAAATTAGGAGCCAAACAATACTGATGAAATATGGAGTAAGCAATACAAATGGTCACGCTCGACATGCAAACTGGCAGACATAATTCAATGGTCAATATGCCAATAATACATGTCCGTCATGTGTCACAGTTCCCGGGAATAATGGTGCGGGATATACTGAAGACCAATTATAGTCTGAGGATAATCCTATATCATTACTTACAACTAATTTTTACTTACAAGTTAGTTATCAGTTGCTCGTGTAAATGTGTTAACTATAATGTAACCTTTAATGCGTATCTTACCTTATCGGTACGAAAGATTCACGTAGTACGATATGTCGAAGTCCATGTAAGGTTGTGTGCTCAGCAAACTCACTTATTAAGTCCCCACAAGTCATCTTGACCTTCTGTTCAGTATCTGTTACTATGGTAACATCTCTTTTATTATATTCATTGTTTATAAATAGACTGCGCGAAGATTCCGGTTGAATCTCATTACTGTTGGTATTATTCATTGTCTTAAACTTATTATAGTCAACATGTTTCAGAGGTATGCTTTCCCTTACAGTACGCGATTTCTTTTTGTTCAACATTTATATCAATAATATAGGCAAAATAAAATTATTGTGATATGAATAATATTTTCACAAAAACGCACATTAAATCCTGCTGAACATTTTATTAAACAAGTCGTACGTATTTCATAACCACCACAGTTCTTAATAAAGTGACAATTTTAGAAAATACATGTTCCACACTCGTTAAGCTTGATTAGATGAAAGTAATTACCGCGTATTATCGGTATGTGAATTCATACAGCAATATTTTCCCGTTGAATACTTAACACACCATCGTTATAACAATGCGCGAGGAAACATTTTCCACAAATCAAACACCAAGCACACAAAAGGCGGCCAACACGCTATTAACGAATAAAAGTCTGACATTATCTCTACTGCGTGTAAATCCGCCAGGCGTGTTTTTCTCTATATTTTTATTTCCGATTTTATGATAAAACTTGTAAAACAAAACCACAAGATAATATTTTTCGAAAGGTAACATCCACTTGTTTGAAACATTACAGGTACGTGTTTTTTAACAAATTGGAGGAAGCGTGTTAAAGAGATATGTAAGTTGAAGGAATTATCAGATATCAAAGACGCGTGTTTCGTTTGTTATATCGGTAATAACTTACTACCGCAAAAATTAAACTCTGAATGAGGCAATATTCTGAAGAACGAACGGTTGTCTGTTAATTGATTTTAACTGTGAATTTTCATAGTTAGACCTTGTAACATGTTTGCAGAGTACATGCTCAAATAAAGACTTAATGATGAAAATGATACGCAGACAGACCAACATTCGAAAGGGTGTTAATGGAATGATAACATGATGACAATGTAAGACAGATTTATTTCACCAAAACGCACAAGCCACCGGAGAAAAAATTGAATACAGTAGGACGTCACCATCATCAATTTGATTCGTTTTGTTGATTAACATGATCACAATGTAACACAGATTCATTTCATCAAAACGCCACTGGAGAAACAATTGAATACAGAAGAACGTCACCTTCATCAATTTGATCCGTTTTGTTGATATTCACAATGTGATTAAACATTTTGTATATATAGCCTTACTCAGACGATATTCAAGACATACATGGTTGCGTTCGACTTCATTCAAATCACTGAATAATCGTTGTTAAGTTATATTGATAGTGCTTATGGTCTCAGAGGATACATATTAAGTTGAAACATTGGAAACAAATGAAACATGGTAAAATACAATTTATTGTTATATACCTTTATTGATCATATGGTTTATTGTGGAGCCAAGTGACGTACATTTTAAATCATAAGGAACATAATCCATAGCCATTGCAAAAATGTAAAGTTCCAGACTGAAGTGGTATGTGCCCGACTGTAGGGTCATTTTTATACAAACACATTGATGTTCAAAATAGTAAGTTCGTGTAAAACGTTCATTGGTAGAGGTTTGCACATGGTATATAACCCTGGAACGAACTTTATCCCTGTGTAACAAGCACGTTGGAAGAACTTGATATACTGATAAAGAGACATAAGAACCTATAAGTAAACGACATACTACATGTGTTAGGCCATGCTAGTCAAATTTACAACATATTGATAATTGGATTTTTTTCAAATTGATTTTGCTTTAAATCAGCAAATGATATAAACATTGATTAACCTACAACAGGAGAGAGGTGTTGTTGAGATGTTTTCCAGGAACACGTGGACGTATTACAGTGCAAAAACAATATTATTTCAAAGTATCCAAATAACCAAACTGCTTGACATTCAATTATTGTATTGATGTATACAAAATACCCATAATGATAGATCTATATAATGACGGTGATAAGTACTTAAACGACGTTGTTCTGTATTGTTTGTATTCTTCCCATAGACTTAAACATGTTGTATATAGAGTTTGACTGTCCGGGGGTTCGTTGTGATCGTTTGTTTAAACAAATGGTTAGATTTAGAAAGAGGAGTGAAAATATATTTGCAACATACGGCGTAACCAAACAATATTAACAAGACTTTAATTAATAGCCGTAAGGCTATCATATTAGCCTATGCATGCACTTGACAATGCAATCGCAGCTATTTAAAAGAGTTTAGCAAATAGATGCATCAGTTGGAGTAACCAAACAATGTGAACAATCGTTATGCTAATAGTAGTAGTGATATAATATCATCGTATTTTTTTATGTCCGTCGCACACGAAAGTTATCGCGTGTCTAAAGATATATTTCACCTTAGATGAACACATTTATCTGTATATTTATATCGCTGCTATGCAGTTTCTTTATATTTTTCACATTGGGCCAATTACCAATCTATGCACCAATGTCATATCACGAGCGTCTAAACTAGTCTACTATTATAAGCCCCAATGTCATATCATGAATAACAATACAACGTTCATGGGACTCGAGAGTTGACCAACCCCGTTGGGTCAATTATATGTTAACGCCAGAAATAGTACTGCCCATGTTTGCAGCGGTTTTATCTCACATTCAGTCGACAGTTGACCCAACAAGTTTACCTGTAATTAATTCTCAGCAATTACGTAACTTTTATGTGTTCTTCAGCAATCAATGTAATACATTTACATCTTCTTATGTAGATTACATCACTAAATGTTATGTAAAATACAATGTAAGTTAAACTTTTCATTAACAATTCAAAGCGCTATTTTGAACTGAGAAAACTTGATTGGTGTTTGCCATTCGTACAGTCTATTTTAGCCGATATAAAAATATTTATTCGTTTGAAAGTAGTTTTGACTTACCGACTCAGGATAAAAGACTCCCTGACCGCGATGTGCCGGATGCCATGTAATGTTGTATATTGGGTAAAATTATACAACAAATTACACAATGAAGTTTTCTCGTCCTTTTCGTTTGGTGGTGCCACAGAAACGGTACTCTTCTTACGAGACCTATCAGTGGATGGATACAATGAACCTTCCTGTGCCGGGTATGATGAACCCTGCATAATTATCGCGCTCCCATTATTTTCATCTTGTCTATTTCTGTTTTTATCCAAATAATATACCACTCTCTGGTCTGCATGGTCGTCCATAACTGGAGAGAGCGCTATAAACGTTATATTAAGTCCACATAAATATATGATGTACGCTCACTTGCTTCTTGGAACTATCGAATTTTATAAACAACCAATCCTTATATCTCCCCGGTATATATAATTTCAATAGTTAAATTTGACCATTAATATCGAGTTGTTCTAACTCAATAGAGCAATGTTTAGAGGCTTGCAAATGGAATCTATGGTAATGCTGTTTTAATCCCGACAAACATTCTGTTTTAATATTGATGCGATTATCATCGCTTTTAAAGGGGCATGTCCAGGAACTGCTGTGTCTTTTTTTCGTACACCAAAAATGCGTTTGTCACTTGTAAAACCAATTATTACCGAAAAGTCAAAGAAGAATATTAATGTGCGTTGAAAAATGACCCTATAACGCGCACGGTGGTATTTGTAAGTCGTTTGAATGAAAGGCTGACAGCCTTTTATTGACGACAACGACATTTTCGATACGTCTGAGAGTTTAATTGAGCATGTGCTCTGACTTTCAAGTGAAAATAACATGAGCAATATTTACCATTACAGTTTGTTGACATTTTTTCCTCGACGTTTTCTGTTTGACAGGTACCGAAAGGGTCGAGTTGTGAAAAGGACGAATAATTTCTGAGGCTGAAATCGGCAGGTTTTGTAAATCTTGAAATGTGTATTTTCAGTAAACTAGCGGGATATTTTGTAAATATTTTACAGCGCGCTATCATAAATTGATTTAGGCATTAATATAATACCAATTTGGTGATTGCTATTCGAGACGCTTCAGTCCCAGGGCATGCCCCTTTAAAGTGCATGCTAACAGACATTATTATAAATAATAACTCAATCTATCGGTGCATGTCAAAGCCAATTCATTAATTTAATTGGCGTATGCAATGCATTGATAGCATTTTCTGATAAATCAACACTTGTATTCATATCATCCTGTCAAATGATATTTCTGTAAATTAAATTTAACAAATTTACAAGCACTCTAATAAAATGGATTGATGCGATTTATATTTTTTTTAATGCAACGCTTTTGCTAAATACTAACTTCAAGTCGATATAAACGCAGATTGTTTAATCTTCTCCTGTTGTTTTTATCTATTTAGGGACTAACGCAGTAAAATATAATTTAACGTTGTTAAGGCGAAGACAAGCCGTAACAGACGGTAAAAAAATGTTCAGTTCGATGGTTTTCATCAATATTTTGATTGTAATGTAAGTTGTAAGAATGCTTAATTTCTTTCTTTCAACATTATTTTGTGATTAAAACGTCTACAAAACGTGTTTTTATCATCGAAATGGAGTTAAGTGTCTTTAAATGCATAAACAAAACATTACAGCAGGAGACTTGGTCGTGTGATTATTGTTTGTCGACGAGTTCGATTCAAACTCGCGTGTTATGAGCAAAATGGTTATATATGCTGCATTTGTTTCAGCCATAATGTATCAAAATAATCGAGAGCGTTAACTACGCTTAACTACGTTAATTTTAGCATGACGTCAATGGTCGGTCATGGATTGGCTAATGAAACGTCAGATAAATTCAAATGCTTAATGCTCATTGTAAAATTGCAGAACGATATTACCGGAAAGTGGTTACGTCTTTGTTAAGCAACATGTAATGTGACAAAGGAAACTAAGATATTATACGGCAATACGTGTATATGTAAGTAAGCAGTGAACTTGTGAACTACTTATGTAACAATACTACACTTCAAGGGACTAAACTCCATGTTGATTATATAAACACGATTAATTTTGTAGACATTAAATTTAAATGATTTAATCACAAAACTATGTTTTACGAATGTACATTATATATAAGTATTCTGACAAATTATAAATACATATACGATCAACGGCTCTTTTGATGAAAACTGTTGGACATTTTTTACCGATTTTTTCGGCTTTTCGTTGCATTTAAACATGCCAACGTTAAATTATACACCTTACTGCGTTAGTCACGCAATATATTTTAGGCGTTGAAAAGGTAATTTACCGACGTTAAGCGATTATTTTGTTCTAGGTGAGTCTTATGCACCAACGTTGAATAACTTAAAAATGTCATTATTCATAATCACTGGCATTTCTTTGAAATTATATTTAACCACAACAAATAGTCAGATAAAATTTCAAAAAGTACTTGTAATTATTCACAGTAGTCATGTGCCAATGACCATTAATTTACTGATGATAGGTGTTACTTTATTCCCTTGGGATTGTTTTTCTGTTTCTAATTACAGATTATATAAAAATGCTAATACTAGTAGATCTTTTCAAATTAAGCCTATAGATAACAGTTATTGTAAATGTATGTTAACTTAATATTCTTAAGTGAAATTGAATCCTCAATTTATTACAAATTTTCTGATATACTCAATTTCAATATGAAATTATATTTTTATCTGATGAATAGATATCAAGAAAATATTTATTCCATTAGCAATGAATGAATATTTATCACCAAAGAGATGTACAGGAGAAGCCTAATGTCAAATGTTTGTCCTTTGTTACCTAAACTAGCGTATGCTTTACGTCGACGAGTATGAATATATTATAATTAACCTGTTCTACTATGGCAGACTTGTATACGCTTAACATGCAGCCATGTTCCTAAAATTGCAAGAAAGTAGATAAAAGTTTAGATACACATGGGCGTAGGAGCATGTCCGGACAGGGGGGGCCAACATATCTTTTGGCCCCCCCCCCCCCCCCCAATAATTCAGACGAAAAATTATAATTCACGACCTAATATATCTCGTTATAGGCAATTTGCCTTCAATTCTTGGTAAAAACGAATCCAAATTAAGCTCGCAAAATAACTTCCTCATATTCAAAAACGCCATCACCCATTCTTTGCAAAATACACTTGTGCCATAAATTGTACTCTTAACGTCCCCCAACCCTCCTATATGAGTCATTGACTTTGGGACGTCGTCAATTATATATAAACCCTTTGAAACAAACGTTTTCACCTTAAGCTTCAATCTCAAAATCTAGCAATTTTAATTTTATGCAAGCATTTAATTGTGTTTTTTGTAAGAACTTAAATTCCCTGTATATAGGTCCCTTTTGAATGCCGAATAAGGTATCTCAGAACGCCTAGAATGCACTAGATTTATCCATAGTTTAGAAAAATTTCCGGAGGTCTATGCCCCCGGACCAATGTATACTTGAACGGATTAACTTCCATTTACGACGTAATTACTTAACCAAATGACCACAGAACCAAAAACTCACAGTAAGTATATAGATATAGGATTTTGTTTGGACGTTTAAGAGTACAGTTTGTGTCTTGAATTGTTTCGTGCAAATATTGCGTGTTGACTAATTGACATAAAGAAGTTACTTTGCGAGCTAAGCGAGCCAAAAAAAAATTTTACCCCAAATTGCCAAATGTTTGGCCCCCCCCCCCCAGTGTTGAAGACGCTCCTACGCCTATGATACATGTACACGAAGTAAGGTTTGACGATAAACTATCAACAACTTAACATTTATTAGTTATTAAAAGGTGTAGCAACGTTGCAAAGAATGTAGTACGTATTATACTAAATGTTAATATAGCGCATTTAGACCATATGTATACAATGAATAAAAATAAGACTATTTATAAATAGATAAACGGGTAAACATGTACACTTGTTAAATGTTATAAGTACACCAACATGCAATGGGTGTATCTCTTTTATTATGCATGATATCACGCTTATTATTTGTATGTCTTCATGCGAGTAGTATAGTAGCAAAATCCGATAATTCGATTATTGTAATTTGCTCGCTGCGAGCAGTGAAGCGCGTGAATTTTCGCGTGAAAAGTATGCAAACTGCACGTGCAAAACAAATGATTTTCGCACGAAGTCGCAAAATGTTACATACACATTGTCCATCCATACCCACACTAGGAAAGCACAAAACCAGTAGAATTATGATAACAGACCGTGCAAGAGATGTTTGTGATACATACACGTCTCATGACAGTAAATAACGTAGTGTAGCTAAGGTCAACACGACCTTGACCTTTGACGTATCGACCTCAAAATTAGTGGGAGCCTACGTCTGATGATTAGCAACCTCTCTGTAAAGTTTTACGATCTAAGATCCTATATTTCGTATGGTGTGCACAAGTGACTGTTGTGTGTTCAAATGTCATGGTGAGTTTGACCTTTAATCAAAACTACCTTGAAATTAAGTCGGGCCGTCAGTGGAGGATGAATAGTTTCCACTTAAAATTTTAGACTCCTAAGTCCACCCGTTTTGAAGTTATTGTTGGAAAACCTTTCGGCATGTCGACAGACCGACTATTTGCACGTAACGCTATGTACTGTGTTTGTGTACTTATAACATATAATGAGTGTATACCTCACTCCAATTGTCGCAATTTCAGTTGAATAAGGAATTTTGTTTTTGAAAATGTTTTTGATTCAGTCTATAGTATCATTATTGTTTTATCATGAATTCAAGTCTACATTCGCCGACAAATGTAATGACAATGTGCCGTTGACACGAAAAGGCATAATACAAGTAACGTACATCCTACGAGGCAATTAATGTTAATAAGCAGAGGGATCTATGATCAAAGCAAAATGGTGCAATATTCAGTTTCATCTCTCAAAATCAAATGTGCAATGATAAATGTATTATTGTGCATCATTTAATTACATATATCCAAATCATATGTGAAGCAACTTAGTGCATGACAATATTGCAATAACGCTTCAATTGTAACATTATGTTGTGAAATGAAGCTGTAAGAAGAGCTACACTGGTTATAATTGTCTGTAAACTATTTATCAGGTTCTGGTCCTGCTGTTTATAACAAAACTGCTCATAGAATCTAATTGGAATGTGATATGACGTGTTTGTATTGAAAGGAAATCACATTTCAATAACTTGGACACAATAGTGAGCATCCTCGGTTAGAAAACGTTTCACATTTCAATAAACATCTAAATCGAGAGCACGGCGATTGTTAAATAGAACAATGATTCAAGTATTCATATGATGATAATTGACTGTCAAATGATACATTAAAGCGCAAGTGGTTTGGCAATGAAGCTTGGACAAGCCTTTTTCACAATGCCAAAATCTGATCGAGAACTGTACATTCAATTTAAGGATTTGTCGTCTCTGGTTCACGCTCAAAGATAAACTACCACAGATCAGGCAAAACTCTACCTGTAGAAAAGCAAACACAATGAGGCACATATACCATATCACATGGTACAATTGTAACAGCAAGTTGCAAATTCCACTTTATGATCTGTATTTATATTGTTTAGCTTATATAGTCATTAGAGCAGAAATTCAAATGCTCTGCTTGAAAACATATCAACAATTTATTATACAATATATATACAATAAACGACCAAACACAAACGAAATATCACATTGCCTAAACAAACATCGTCACAATGCCCAACACAGAACTGAGACAGTCAATGCAACATAACCACTACAAGCCTTCGTGTGTCGAACAGCATCATAATATAAAGTTGAGTGCAATTTCACTCAAACGATCCATTTTTAATAAGCTTGAACAAATCATCGTTATACTTTGAGGAAGCCACAAATAACTTGATTTATTAAACCCGACATACATACTCCAGTTCATCATAAATAGTTATGATGTTGATTTACATAGAAGGCAGACAATAGCTCTTTTTTATCTTATTGGAAAATATGTCAATACCTTATAAGAAACTTCCGATAGAAGACAGCAGCTCTGTTGATCAGATGTTATCTTTAACTTGCGGTTCAGTAGTAGAGAAAATGTCATGTTTGAATTAAAATTACATTACAGAAATGAAACGAATGGCGCAAAGCGACAACATAAAAACAATCGGACATACAGCATCTTAGACTACCATTTCTTATTATGTGATAATTTGATGAAACACATAGGGTCTTAGAAGGATTCTTTGCGCAATTTATTTAGAAAATAGATTTGTTATTTAAATCCCTGAAGTGCAACTATGAGATGGATACAGAATATTGTAAATGTTAGTGAATATACGCTAGTAGTTAAATTCGATACCTAGCCCAGTCATAGATGGCAGTATCAGTGTTTGGAAAAAAATGAAAACAATCCGTCACTGAGCTAATACACTACATGGACCGTATATATATCGATTGTCTATATAATTAAACTCCATGTACACTGTCAAGTATAAAGCGTAGTATATGTCTATGTTCAAAGATTGTTGAACATCGCATCTTACAATAGGCTTGGTTCCCAACATTAATTACGATACTGTGAGCGCAGCGGGTAACCAGTGCATAAATAAAATGACCTTGAGCGAAGTTAAATAACGAAGGTAACACTGTTTTGCTGTTTCGCAGTTATAAGATACAATTGAACGAGATTTTTGGTAAGAATGAATATCTCATAGTTTGTTTGAATGACTTGTATAGCGATTTTTTTTCTTCAGCGCCCGTATTTTATACTAAAACAACGAGATGCAATGTTCTACAATCTTTGGCATATAGACATATAGTACGCTTTATACCTTGAAAGTATATAAGCTCAGTGACGGAACTTTTTTATATTTTTTTAATTTTATTTATTTTATCGTTTGCGGACCAAACACTGATACTGCCACCTGTGAGCCCAGTAGGATACTGATTTTACCGATTGTGTAGCAAATTATTTACTGTAGGAACTATAAAATTTTACTGTCAAGAAATGTTGTTCTTGAAAGGTCACTAGTGGTGACATGGAGGAAGTAAATATTTAACAAAAATGCGAACAAATGATTCAATCTGAGACCAATTCACAGCAATTATTAACGCTACCATTATACAAATATGCGAACACAATTAATTGTACTAAAACGTCAATTAAATACATTAAGTAATTTCTATGTCAGACATTTTCTGTACGAATTTGCAACGGCTCATTATCACTACATTTTTACATTAATACAAATACCATTTATATGTCGCGGCTTGAATTATGTAGTTGTTTATGTTCGGTGTCCCCATGTAATTTAGCATCGGGTCACTGACATCAATTACTATACAGGTTTCGTCCATAAGCATTCAATGCATTTTCAAAAACAATGGATATATTTCAGTTCTTCATGTATTGTTGCCACAAATATCCATACAATAAGCAGCCGTAACGACATTGTGATTTTGAACATAACTGGTGTTAGAAATATGTGTACACTGTTCTTATAATGCTTTACGCGCTCTATTGTTTCAGTCGAGTTCTGCTTTCCATGTTTGAATGGTTACATATTAAATAATCTTTATATGATGCATCGTACATGTTCCTCCCATATTTCTATTACAAGCATAGCAAAATCATGTATTAGCAGTTTAACACTTTGGAACACACATTACCAGCGGTGGGTCTCTAGTTACTAGTTTAAAGAACAAATTATGCCCACAGTAACTGTTGGAATATAGAAAGCAGATACTTATAATGGGTATATACTCAATAAAAAGAACCTATTTTATGTCTCAATTTCTTATTTGATCGCCTTTCATCTTTGTTTATGTCTACATGAACGTAGACAACTTGACATATCCAGCAATAAGAGGTAAACACAATAAATTATAATTTTAGATAAAATTGAAACTGCTATTTAAAGACTCATAATAATTTCTGGGAACAGTCGGTGATGGCACTTCTGTTGTAAAACAAGAAGTACGTTGGAATGTTAAGGTCAAAATTTTAAACAATAATACTTATGTTAACTGTTCAATCATACAAACATTATAAGTTGAAAGGAAAATGCTTAACCAATCTAATTTAATATGATTGGTTAAAAGATTATTTGGAAGCCTCAAACAAAATAAATGGTGAATTTACTTTTCTCTTAATAAATTATCCAAACTGATCAGGCTTGGTTCGCCTTTGCAGTATTTCTATCGTTTTGTAAAAATATTGACTTACCGCCTTGGGATGACAGACTCCCGGACTGCGATGTGTCGGATGCCATGTAGTGTGGTAAATTGGGTAAATTCATACAAAATATTACACAATGAAGAGTCCTCATCCTTTTCCTTAATTGGCGGAGCCACAGATACGGAACTCTTCTTCCGGGAAATCTCAGGGGGCGGAAACAACGATCCTTCCTGTGGCTGGTATGACGTTCCCTGCATAATTATCGCGTTCCCATTATGTTCATCATGCATATTTCTGTTCATATCCGAATAATATACAACTCTCTGGTCTGATTGACCGTCCATCTCTAAATATTGTGTTATCCAACGTTATAATATGTCCATATACTAGTAAGTATATGATGTACGTTCACTCGCCTTTGTAGTCTGAATGGTCGTCCATCTCTAGATATTGCTCTACAGAACGTTATAGTATGTCCATATAAGTATATGGTGTATGTTTACTGGTACCATCCAATGATATAAACAACTGATAGCTTATGTCTCTCCCCCTCCCTTATAAATACTCTCAATAGGTTTTGTCCAATACTTGGTAGGAACATCACTAAATTTGGTCATAGATATCGAGAATTTCGAATCCGATGGGGGTGATGTTTAGATGCTAACAACAAATTGTGTATTTAATTAGGGTGATATTCTATATTGTTTTACTTCCGACAAACATATGGTTCAAATATTTATGAAATTACAACCGCTTTGAAATTCCACGCGTACAGCCGTTTTCCAAAATTAATAACTCAATTATCTTGGTGCATGGCAAAGTCAATTCATTATCGTCTAGTTGATGTATGGAATGCATTGATGACAAATTCTGATAAATCAACACATGCATTCATATAATTCTGTCATTGTTACGCCGTTGGCATTTTTATTTAGCACACTAATGACTGGGATATATGGCTGTGACTTTTTGGGGAGATACTTTTTTAATCCATTAGCCGAAAGCGGAATCGTTACAAAGGCACTGGTTGTTGACGAACTCAAAGATCAGCATAGTTGGAACCGATTGTTGAAAAATTCAAAGATCAGCATAGTTGGAACCGATTGTTGATGAATTCAAAGAACTGCAAAGTTGGTTCTGGTAATTGGTGAATTCAAAGAACCAAAAGGTTGATACTAGTTGTTGATGAATTCTAGCTAAGGATGGGCAAATTTGTAGTGATTGATAATGAATTCAACGAACAGCGAAATTGGTACTGTTTGTTGAGGAATTTAAAGATCAGCAAAGTTGGTACTGGTTGTTGAGGAATTCTAGATTAGGATGGGCACATTTGTAGTGATTGATAATGAATTCAACGAACAGCAAAATTGGTACTGCTTGTTGATGACATTCAGGATACTGGATAGATCTGACAAATACAATAAATACCGAACTAAATACGCTGGAAGCATAAAAATGCCTACTTCGTGTCACGTTAAGAAATTTTATCATACCCTGGTGTTAATTATCGAATGAATTTTTAACATAAGTCGGAAAACTGATCAGCTAATATTGGATATAATGAGTACATTGTTACCTAACTGGAGCATGGAGACCCTATTTTTTGTTAGAGCGGCACATAAATATAATATTCATAATTACCACGTGAATAAAGATCAAACCAATCCAATTATATTCATAGTTAAGCGTTTACAAACCCATTAATAATAGGAAGGATAAAACATACAATTAACGTAAATGACAGACGTGTATAACATACATTGTTTACTATAAATTAAAATCATATTAGTATGTTTTGAGAGTATTGACAGAAACCTTAATTGCCTTATTAAATAATTGACTTGTGTAATGACTGATGACTCAAATACGTACGTGATACGAAAGGATTTTTTTCATAAGTACTGATAGGATAAAGAAAAGTATACAGTTCATTATCAATTTTAAAAAAGCGAAATATCTGACCCAGATAATTCAAAATTGTTATGATCTGGATATGCTATTTGAAACTTTGTTTGTTGTTTCTACTGGCTTTAATAAAAACCCTTTCTTTAACTCAATTCACCGTGTTTGTAATAATTTTGTATTACTAGCTTCATAAACTCCTGAGACCCAAACCCTTTGAAGGCTAAAAAATATTTATAAACAAAACCAAAACATAAGTGCATGAAGTTTGACCGTAAGCTGTTGTTTGATACATCAAAGTATTTATATAGTAAATCATCATTTGTTCAAGATGACCATGGTACCAACAAGACACCAGATCGTTGACCAATACAAAACGTACACCATTAACCGTCATAGAGTAGATTATGACCGGTTGTACTTTTATGTACTGTCAAGTTAGGGTTAGAATAGAGTGACGCAGTGGTAGAATCCACTTTTATGGTGTAACAAAAAGAATTTTAAAGGCATATACAAAAATAAGCAGTATCGTTTCAATGCTAAAGTAAACTCTCCCTGTTCAGGTAATGGTATTATTTTGGGTACACATAAACGGCTACGTCACTAGTTAAATATCCTAACTGGACTGTATATTTGGCGCAGACATATAAACAATACTCAGTAAATTTTGCACAGTTGTCTATGACATTATTTAAATGCGTGTTTAATAACAATTGTCGATGCAGTTACCAATAATGGATGAGCAAACTTAAGACAATATATCCAATAATTTAAACATTTGATTCAGATAAACTACAAATTTAGGTCAATCAAGCTATAGGCATAACTTCACCCTTCGATAACCGCTAAAAAGTCCCTTTGTTTCTGACATCTGATCAAACGTTGACAGTTCAACTATCGGTTATATTACGAAGTTCAGGGAACCTGGCGATTTAGTTAATAATTAACAATTGAAAATATGTATATAACGCTTTAATTGCACGTACAGTCCAAGAGCTTGAGCCATTTATTTACAATTCTTATCCAAATCTATAATTGGTATGAACGGAATGCATAATTATGGTGTCAAGTTTTCGAAAATCCATTAATTGGACAACTGGGTAATATCTCTGAGCAAGCATACTCAATTCACCAAAGGTGTAAATTAGTACCTTTGAGGACAGTGTCTATTCCTGGGCACCACGGATCGATGTTGGCTGCCATATCCACAGGAGAAAAATAGTCTCTCCAGTGAGACTTGAATGTGTGTTTCACTTGGAAGCACAATGGTCAGAGGAGGTTAAAATGTCCAAGGGTGATTGACCGGATTAACAGCTGGTAACAAAAATTGGTGACTTAAATTCTTTTTAAATCTAACATATGCATCACTCTGTTCTTCATGCATTACAATAGAAATACTGGAGACGAACGAAAATAGTCGAGCTTTCACGTTGCGTTTGTAATTTGAACACACAAAGCATATTGCAAACATACGCGCAATGCACTTTATTGTGTAAAAGGGTATAATACTACAGTATTCACAATTTTCGGCGACTACTTTGATGAAAACAATACAAAAGACATAAAGAAAGGGCAAATATTTGTTTTCTTCTGGCACGGGAAGGTAGTTTTTCTTTTGAAAGTTGATTTACCGGATTTATAATGCCAACGTTAATATTGTGGACTGACAAATTGACATTTGGTTTTTATAACTAACTACTCTGAATGTTGAGTAACGTGTGAGATGATGGATGATGCTATATCTGGGTTGATTATAAATAAGATTGAGAAAATAATAAAGCCACAAGCTGTATGCCAGTTTCCAACATCGTTTCATCATTATTGAGTATTGAAATAATTGTCATCGTTCATAGCTAAAACACGTCCCGGTTCAACTCTGGAGTAGTTTGAGATTTAGTTGATGTTCTTATGAGAGTAATTACATTGATCAGGGACAAGTAGATTGTAATCGAATTGGATATAACATGTGATCAATGTATTTTCTTTAGGCAATTTTACTTACAAAATGTCATTACGAAGTAATATGTGACGTTATATATGATACTATTGTAATAATATCGATGCCCGGACGTGCAATTTCAAAGTCTAGTATGTACGGCAACAGTATCAATTTGAACATTTTTGCTGATATACTCAATGCGATAAAACATTGTATGTCTATATAGTCTTACTCAGGCAATATTCAAGACATACGACTTCATTTAAATCACAGAATAATTGATATTGTCTTCGTCATGTTATATTGATAATGCTTATGGCTTAATAGATAGTCTCAGAGGATGCGTATTGACTTGAACTATTGAATATTTACGACTTGGTAACAAATGAAACATGGAAATATATCTACCTTTATTGATCGTATCGTTGATACAACAGTTTACTAGGAAATATCACGTTCTCTCGAAATGAAGAAACAACATTGGTTTACATTGGGTTACATTTGCTTGAGACACAAGTATTGTAAGGTTTGTGTATTTGTATACATTGACCAGTACATACAAATGTACATGCCCAATCACACAGTGTTGGTACGAATTTTTCTGGAACAAGTTACGAATCGTACAAAAATCGATTACTTGTTTGATGTATCATGTAAAGCTTGATCAAAGAATATCGAAATACTTTATATGAAATGTCTGAACTGACAACATTTAAAAATATTGAATAAAAAATCATATGTTTTATGGCACTCAAGTCTCATCGTGCCCATGATCAAAAGAACAATATAAGGACATTTTTATAGATACCGTTAACAGACATGTACAAGTGTTGGGTACAAAAAGAAAGAACGGTTCCATGGATATTGCTAATCAATAAATTAGCAGATACTATAATTGAATACATATTGTACGTGTACATCTTTAACATATGATTGTTATTATTCGTGTTTTGGATGTTAACCAAGCATGTTTCTTGTAAGTTTATACATATCGATGGCTTAAAATGAGAAGGTCGTAACTTATAAGACTCATGCATATTTAAAATCTGCTTCACAAGGTGTTTTTATGAGCCTATTTTCATGAAAAACTGAAATTGTCATGTTAGCCGAAATGAAGTTTTAAAAACCTTTTTCCCAAAGGTTAAGAGTAAATTACAGACAGTTTTCTCTTGTTTTCTCAATATATTGATTTTGTAGTTACGACCTTCTCATTCTAAGTCAGCGGTATGTTAGTCAAAAAACACTGAAAGCGGAGCCCGTCATGTACGTTTTAAATCATTAGGAACATAATACATAGCCATTGCCGAAATGTTAGGTTACAGACCGTGTTGGTATGTGCCCGACTGTTAGATCATTTTGTTATAAACACATTGATGTTCAAAACAGTAAGTTCGTGTTTGACGTTCATTCGTAGTTGTTTGTTTATGAAGACTGTCCATGTTTGTTACCCGTACCACTGTGTAATATGCAAGGTAGATAGAAGTTTTTGATATAGCGGCCTTAGTACCACTAGCCAAACGACAAGCTAAGTGGCGTAGGGGATGCTGGTCACATTAATAACATATTGATGATTGTTACATTTAATATTTTATCTTCTATATTTTGCTTTCAATCAGCACCCGATAACGACATTGATCAACGTACATCAGGGTGTTAAAAAGTTGTCAACGAACATGTTGACTGATAACAACCGAGAAACAAAATGAACGTAATTTCAATATATTCTTATGACCAACTGTTTGACATTCAAATATTGTGTTGATAAATATAAAAATCATCAGTCATAATAGATCTATATAATTCCAATGAATAGCACTTAAACGAACGAAGAGGATCTGTAATGTCTGTTTATCCCACTTAAGACTAGCAAATGTGTTTTCTATTGAGTGTGTCTATCCAGAGGGGCATTGTGATCGTCTTTTTAAACAAAGAGCACCAGAAAGAGTTCTGCAAATATACATTGCAACATACGGCGTAACCAAACAACTCATACACAAATTTATTTAATAGTTTTACAAGGATATCATATTAACACATGCATGAATTTGACAATTAATATGCAGCTATTTAAAAGCGTTGAACAAATAACTGTGCAGCAGATGGAATATCCAAACAATGTGAACACGCATTATGTAAATAGTAGTAGGGATATAATATCATCGTGTTTTTGTTGTCCGTCGCACACGAAAGGTATCGCGTGTCTAAAGATATATTTCACGTATGATACACACATTTATATGTACATATTTGTAGCTTTGATGCCGTTTATTTACAGTTTGCCAACCTGGACACTAATGCAACACGTATGTCGAAAACATTCTAAGTCACAATGCCATATCATGAAAACCAGCACCATGTTAATCGGACTCTCAATTTGACCAACTTTGGGGCAGATTGAACGCTGAAAACAATTCTGCCCTTGCTAACAGCGCTTTTGTCTCAGACATGTTCAGTCGACAGTTGACCTGACAAGTTTCAATGGATTTAATTATCAACAAAAACGGATGTGTTCTTCAGCAAGAAACATACATCGTCTTATGTAGATGACATACAAAAACAAAATAATGAATGGAAAAAAAATATTTTTTTCTCAAATGCGTTAGCCATATGTATAATGTAGCCGTTATAAAATATATTCGTTTACAAGTAGTTTTGTTATAATATTGACTTACCGACTTGGGATAAATGACTCCCGGACAGCAATGTGTCGGATGCCATGTAAAGTTGTATACTGGGTAAATTCATACAACAGTTTGCACAATGAAGACATTTCGTCTTTTTCCTTATTTGGTTGTGCCACAGAAACGGTGCTCCTCTTTCGAGACCTATCAGTGGTTGGATACAACGACCCTTCCTGTGTCGGGTTTGACATACCCAGCATAATTATCGCGTTTCCATTATTTTCATCATGTCTGTTTCTGTTTTTATCCAAATAATTTATCACTCTATGGACTGAATGGTCGTCCATCTCTGGAGCTAGCGCTATAAAACCTTATATCGTAAAATGTTCATATAAAATATCATCTACATTCACTTGCCTCTATGATCTGAATGGTCATCCACACATGGAGACTGCGTTATATAACGTTGTGATATGTCCATATAAATATATGATGTACGCTTACTCGCCTCTTGAAACTATTGAATGTTATAAACAACCAATCGCTTATGTCTCTTTGATATCCATAATCGCCATAGTTTACGTGCAATACTTGAGCGCATAAGTAATTTTGACCATAAATATCGAGAATTTCTAACTCAATAGAACAATGCTTAGATGCCTTTAAATGATTACTATGTAATAATGTTTTAATCCTGCAACCATTCTGTTTAAATATTGATTCAATTACCGCCGCACACTAACATACAGTAATATAAATAATAACTCAAATCTATCGGTGCATGTCAAAGTCAATTCATTAATATCTATTGGTTTATGCAATGCATTTATAGCATTTTCTGATAAATCTACACTTGCATTCATATCATCCTGCCATAGTTAAGCCATCGGGGTTTCCTTGTATTAGATTTAACAAAAAAATGTAAGCAAGCAGTCTAATCAAATGACTTGATGAGAAATCAATGTCTTATAGAACGCTTATGCTAAATACTTATGCCAGGTCGATATAAACGCGAGCATGACTATGGATGCAATTTGACCATTTGTCAATGAGAGATGTAAATAGAAAACCTGCAAGAACAAATAAAATACAACAGAACAGCGAAAAACACAGATGCGTTTCCTCTGCTTCAAATGCCCATCAAACATTAATCTGATAATTATTATTTATAAACCAGTTGCATGCAAGAAACGACTGGCAAATGATTAATATATTTAGATAAGTTAAAAAAAGTTAAGTTACCAATTTTCTAGGGCTTTTTCAGTTGTTAGGCCACTCAAGCACCCATAGACATTTCAACTTCCCCTGGTCATTGGGCTACCTATGAAAACCTACACTCGTGTGTCCCTGGGGAGACTATTTCTCTCCTGTGGGTGGCAGCCAACATCGATCTGTGCTTCCCAGGAATAGACACTGCCCTCGCAGGTGCTATTTTACACAATTGTGGAGTGGAGCATGTGGGTGTTGCTCAGAGATTAACCAGTGGTCAAAAAGGGGGTCGAAACCGGTACCTCTCGATCCCGAAGCGCACGCCGTACCTCTAGGCCACCGCTCCCCAAATGAAGATGGAAAGGCAATTTCAGAATATAAAGTAGTCGACACTCGGCTAATTGTGCTGTTGTAATTGCAAAGACGAAGTTGTCAGTTCTAGAAAACATTTAACTTGTAATTGTACCTAGATTACTTTGGTTCTTCTATATGCCAATTAGATGCAAGAAATATCTGGCAAATGATTAAGATGTATAAATAATATGACAAGGCAACATCTATACATCCAAGAGTCACCAGACACTCAGCTAATCGTGCTGTTGCAATTGCAAACACCAATTGTTGAAACCATTTTGCTAGTAAATGTACCTAGATTGCTCGACAAACATATTTGATTTCTAGCATGTCTAATAATGCGACACACTAACATATATTACCCTTAAGTTGGTTCATCGCTACCATTAAAACTTTGAACCGACAGTATATAATTTCAAATGCCGTCTAAAACGACAAAGGACGTATCATATGGAAAATTAGACTAAAACATAAATCATTTATACTTTCAAGTTTACCAATTCCAACAATAGTCCGGTCAAAGTTTAAACATACTTTTAAACATAATTAATTCATATTGACGTTGGAATGGAATGTCGTGATGATTGTGTAGTTGTTTAGTATTTCGTGCTCTTTAAGTGGCGATAAAAACACTTGAAAAACAGAACATTCTAAAGACAAACACTGCAATGGGAAATTCCGTACTTGATCATTAGTGGTGCTACCTTTCTGTTAGGAAAGCATAATATGGCAAATGTATATAGATATATATATACACAGGTAATCATGTTAAACAAACATATGGAACGTACATGGAATTTGTTATAGAACAGTTTTGAATGAATATGAACATATCATCGTTATACTTCGAGGAAGCCACCAACAACATGATTTTTATCAACTCCGACATACATGTTCTACTTCATCATGAATATTCAAGATGTTTAATTAAAATAGTAGACAGATAAGAACTACAATTTTGAAATAAAGGAAAATATGGCAATAACTAATGAGAAACTTCCTTTAGAAGACGACAAGCTATGTTGATCAGATGTAATCAGTTAACGTTTGGCTCATTGGTAGAGAAAATAGCAAAGCGACAACAACAAAGCAATCGGACAAACAGCAGCTTAGACTACCATTGCTTAGTATGTGATTATTTGGTGTATAGTCTAGGGCTTTAGCTAATTTCTTTGCGTAATTAATTCATAACGCCCTATATACGAATTTGCCCACAATATAATTCATAATTATGCAATTTTCTAAATATATACATAAATATATTCATAATTAGTTTTGTTTTGGTGAGACCATAGTGTCCAAATATTGTAAGAAAGGATGTCCTCAAAGCTCATTAGATCTACTATTTGTGTGCGATTCATTTCGTTTTAAATCCCTGAAATGCAATTATGAGAAACATAAGTACCTTCCATATTTCTATAACAATACAATATAACAATTTCCATAGCAACACAATTTTTAAAACAGTTTAATACTGTAAAACACGTTACCATCTGTGGACCGCTATTCTATAATTTCCTAGTCAAATTGGGTCACCCTGCATTATTTCGGCGGGGACTTTTGATTGTTTCTTTGGCTTATGTGTGGGCATTGCTCCGGTGGTTGTGGTGTGGTGTTTCTGGTTTCTCTGCTCGACTGGTTGTGTGCTACCTTCCCTGTCGGATTTTCTCATACATTTCTTGTAGCTAGATTAAAGAACATACTAAATGCCCATGTTAACTGTTTGGATGTAGAAATCAGTGAATAAAAGTATCGCTTATAACGTGAATACGTATGTGGGTTTTTACATTTGATAGTCAATCGCCTATTTTATGTCTAAATTCTACATTTGATTGTCTATCGTGTGTTTTAATGTCTTAACCACCTGCATGAACGTAGACTACCCGACGCATCCCACAACAAAAACTTAACACATTAAACTACACTATGTAGATAAAATAGAAAGTTATATTTAAAACTTCATAATAATTTCTTGGAATTGTCTAGTATGATTGAATTTCTGCAAGAAAACAAGATAGTAATACTGATTAAGATACAAAAATATGACTTATTTTCCTGTACAACCTTATCAAAATTGATCGGTGAAGGGAATAGATTAATCTGTAATATAATGAATTGGAATCAACATTCGAAAAAGTGAGTTGTCCTTTTCTCTTACATGTAATAAACCGGATTCCACCCCTATTTATGATTATAGAAGCGTACAAGTTATAGCTCATATACAATTTTCATTTTCTCATACTGAAGCGGATTCCCCTCACATTGAATATTGTAGAGGCGATAAAGTAATAGTTCATAATAAGTGATCGTTGCTTTACAAAACTTCATAATAGATACTCGTACATTCGTGCTTTGCAGTAATCATACATAACTATACAGCTCTGGTAATGTTTTTATCACAATATAGACAGATAAATTATATAACAAGCGTTAAGGTGGAATAACCTGTACATTTGTCTTAGTTTATATTTAGTCAAAATGATTTCCATCATGCAGCTTGGCAATGTGCTTGGATTGGAAGTATTTGGAAATGGCATCTAAATGTAAATACAGCATGAGGAAATTCATTCAGTAGCAATATGAAATGATGTATGTGTGTGCAGTTCTTGCAGCGTCTCAAAAATACAGACCCTGAATTATAACAGACAGTACAACATAATACCCAATGCACAAGTATTTATATATATTAGATAAATTATGATTTACATCATGCTTTTTTACATCGAGTGGACTGACCCATACTCTAGCAATGCTATATACGAACCAATGACTTTAATGTTACAAAAACATGATTTGTAAATTGCAAAAATAACCCGAATGAATAGAAGAAACATTATATGACATCTTACAAATTAGGAGCCAAGCAATAATGATGAAATATGGAGTAAGCAACAAAAATGGTTATGCTAGTCACGCAAGCCGACAGACATCTTTGGTCCGGCCAATATGCCAAAAATACATGTCAGTCAAGCGACACAGCTCCCGGGAATAATGACGAGGGATATGCCAAATAAAGTCGAGACTTTTTTTAAAAGAGAAAAAAATCCATATTTATGGGAATAAAGTAGTAAAACACTTTTGAAAGAAAACATTACAGAAAGGCCAATTTTCAAGTGACAAATGTTGGCAAAGCCAAATCCATTGCAAAATTCTCGTATTTGAAATGATTACAATATATTTAATACGTAGTGACCAGTCAAATGATGTCTCCCGTCGAAAATGGTTACGCCTCTCCTCGAACATAATTGCGTCTCTCCTCGATCATAGTTACGTGTCCCCTCGAACACAATTACGTCTTTCCATCGAGGTTTCAGAATAGCAACAAGCATGCGCATATCATGATTAATATTGACAGTAAATTGAAGAAAAAGCACACCAACATTCAATGCATACATTTACAGCTGAGTAATATAATTTTGAAATGCACAACGCGACAGATCCAATGTCAGTCACTCTCCGATAATTCCTAGCACTAATAAATAATGGCCATGCCCTTTACCACATGACTGAATATTTTAATTATGTCGGGATTTATAAAATTTCATGTAAATCGGAGACAAATCAGAATAACAAGACTATAATTAGTTTAACCTTAACTTTTACATTGAACATAAATTCCAAAGCGTATCTTAACTTATTAGTACGAAAGAATCACGAAGTACGATGTGTCGAAGTCCATGTAAGGTTGTATGTTCGGCGAACTCATTTATTAAGTCCCCACACGTCATCTTGACCTTTTGGTCAGTTTCCGTAACTATAGTAACATCTCTTTGATTATATTCATTGTTTATAAACAGACTGCGCGAAGATTCCGGTTGAATCTCATTACTGTTGGTATTATTCATTGTCTTAAACTTATTATAGTCAACATGTTTCAGAGGTATACTTTCCCTCTTAGTACGCGAATTCTTTTTGCTCAACATTTATGATAATAGTAAAAGGAAAATAAAATAATTGTGATATTAATCATATTTTCACAAATGCACATTAAATTCAACTGAAAGTTGTATTTAACTACTAGTACATATTGGATACCCGCCACTGTTCTTTATATAAATGCCAATGTTAGAAAATTCATTTTCAACACTCATTAGGCCTAACGGGATTGAGTTTTAATCCCACTGGTTTAGGTGAATCTATCCAGCACAATTACTTTTTCCAGTTAAATACGTAACACTCCATCAGTATAACAATGCGCGAGGAAACATTTTCAACAAATCAAATACTACGCTCACAAAAGAGGACCAACACGCTATTAACGAATAGTTCTTACATTATCTCTACTGCGTGTAAATCAGCCAGGCGTGTTTTTCTCTATATTTTTATTTCCGATTTAATGATAAAACTTGTAAAACATAACCACAAGATAATATTCTTTCTAAAGGTAACATCCACTCGATTGAAACATTACAAGTACGTATATATAGAACTAATTGTA
This sequence comes from Spisula subtruncata, assembly GCA_963678985.1. Taxonomy (NCBI): domain Eukaryota; kingdom Metazoa; phylum Mollusca; class Bivalvia; order Venerida; family Mactridae; genus Spisula; species Spisula subtruncata. The sequence goes on along the minus strand of OY787669.1, from coordinate 25,160,147 downwards.
GGAAGAAGGTTAAAGACATATGTAAGATAAGAAGATTATGAGATATCAAACACACGTTTTTTGTTTGTTATATCGGTAATAAGCCACTACTTCAGAAACAAAAATCAGAGTTATGCAACATTAAAAGGAACGAACGCAAGTCTGTAAATTGATTTCAACAGGGGAAAGTATTTTTGGTTTCTTTTGGTTATTACAGGGCGCATGAGTTGTACATGTACGTTATGATATGTACGGTACACCTACTTTAACACGTATTTAAAATCATAGTAAAACAAACTCTTCCGGGAGGTATTCATCTCCAATGTTTGAAGAAAACCACATCCTATATTTCATGCAGAACATAAGCGAATGAAATTCACTATGTAGTTCAATCAGACGCAAAAGAACTCAAAAGAGGCACCCAAAGAGGACCATCTACTAGATTGAAGAGGCGTTGTTGCTTTACGCTAGAACCAGAAAGTATATTATAATATTGACATGTGTTGTCGAAGTTCATACTTATAGTGCAATATAATATATTACTATTTCACTGTAAAAATATACAATGAATGATGATGAAGTACAATTTTATTAATATGAATATAAATGATATTGCTAAGGGAACAATTATTTAATGGTATACTGTTTCAGTAATAGATATTATTTATTTAGATATTTTCCATAGAAACAAAGTAATTTAGTTTGCTTCAGGAAATTTAGTTACTTCGTGACATTACACTGAACACCAAGTAAGAGATCTATGAGAGGTTTTTATATCTTTAGGGGATCGTTATGTCTTCGTTTCTATGTGGTTTTGGAATGTCCTTGAGCTTCAGTGCTTAGTATGACTTGAAATTTAATCCATAAAACTTGATACACTTAGCATATGTCTGTTTTTAATGAAACACAGTATAAATGAAGGTAAATACCATTAAAAAATAAATATTGTTATAAGAGGGTATCATCATACTACATCATTACATCAAAAATGCTGTAATCAGTCACGCATTTTGTCCATGTATCAATTAATAATAACTGGGCTACTTGAACAACACCAAAGTAGATTAGAGTTGAGTTGCATGTATCAATGTCTTTTCTGTTACACATTTAGTTACCCATCGACATTATGGAGTGATAGTTGACGTCATATATGCTAATGGTGTAATTAAAGCAATGCCCAAACAAGCCAGCCATAAGGGATACGATTTAAATGGCAATATCCATTTGAATCGTTTTGTTGATATATTCAAAGCGATTAAACAGTGTCTGAATATTGTCTTAATCAGACGATATACAAGACAAACGACTGCATTAAAATCACAGAATAATTGACATTGTCGTTGTCAAGTTTTATTGATAATGCTTATTATTAAATATATAGTCTCATATGATGAATATTATATGAAACATTGAATATTTACGACTATGAAACATATGAAACATGCCTTTGGTAAGATACATATGTGTCTACCTTTATTGATAGTATAGTTTATTTGCATTATCTGTACTAAATTAGCAGCAAATATAAGTAAATACATATTGTGCTTGTATATTTAATGGTTTATAATCGTTTTAACTAGTACGTTGAAGTAACGCATTAGTGAGATGAGAAAATTAACAGTTATCATACGAATTATCACCAAAGCACGTTTTACGTATCTTTACACGTGCTCGGTTCGACACACAACAACGTAAATATAGCCAAGTCACGTACATTTCAAATCATTAGCTACATAAAGCTTAGTCCTTGCCAAAATACCAAGAATACAATCTGAAGGTATTTGTCCATTTGGAAAAACCGATAAATATTTTGTAACACACACACATATTTATGTTACAAATGTTTTGTTTGTGTTGGAATTGTTTTGAAAGTGTTTCGCATATACAATGTATGGCATACTACCCGTCGCTGACTCGCCACTAATTCTGGAACATTACGCTGCACAACAAGCAATGTAGGCCTTAACACAATACCATTTCAAATGTATTTGGTATGCTTTGGCTTGGTATCTCCTCTACGGCAGGCAAACGGTAGACCATGCCCGTCAAATTAATATCATTATATTGATAATGTATTTGTTCGTCTATGTTTACTTTAAATGAGCTTCCGATATCCACATTGATTTAATTAGTACTTGAACGACGATATTCTGTGATATCTGAATACATTACTTCAATCTAGAGAACATGTTTTCAATAGAGTTTGTCCATCCCCAGGCGGCATTGTGATCGTTTATTTCAATAAACAGTTATGTTTTGGAGACTTATGCAAATATATTTGAAACATACCGCGTAACCAAACAATATGCACAATAATTTAATTAATAGTTCTAGGATATCATATAAACACGTGCATGCGTTTTACAATTAAATGCAGCTATTGAAAAGCGTTGAACTAATAAGTGTGCAGCAGATGGAGTAACCAAATAATGTGAACAAACGTTATGTAAAATAGTAGAAGGAATATGATACCATCATGTTTTGTCGTCCGTCGCACATGTATGGTATCGCGTATTTCACCTAAAGTAAGCACCTCATTTTACCTGTACATTCTGTCGCTTTGATGCAGTTTCTTTATAGTTTGCCAACCTAGGCACTTATGTCATACATTGTATGTGCCTGAACCATTCTAAGAACCATTGTCATATCATGAATGGCAGTACGGTAACCATGTTCGTTCATTGGACTCTCAATTTAACCAACTTTGGGGTAAATCGTAATCTGAAGACAGAATAAAGTTCTACCATTGCTTTCTGTGCTTTTGTTTCAGTTCTATTTAATAGACAGTTGACCCTGGTATGGAATTTATTTTTAACAGAAACGTAATAAGTCTTCTAATGTAGATCGCATTAATAAAATGTTACATGTCAAATACAATGTAAGAAAACAAAAAAAATCAATTCAGATCGCTTTTTCAAACTGTGCAAGCTTGAGTGGCGTTAGTCCTATGTATATTGTAGCCGACATAAAAAGATATATCTGTTTAAAAGTAATTTGAAATTTGTTAAAATATTGACTTACCGACTTGGGATAAAAGACCCCCGGACTGCGATGTGCCGGATGCCATGTAATGTTGTATATTGGGTAAAATCATATAACAAATTACAAAATGTTTCCTTTTCCTTTGGCGGTTCCACAGAAACGGTACTCTTCTTCCGAGAAATATCTATTGTTGGATACAACGACCCTTCACCTGTCGAACCCTGTATAATTATCGCATTCCCATTATTTTCATTCCGTCTATTTCTGTTTTTATCCAAATTATAAATCACTCTCTGATCTGCATGGTCATCCATATCGGGAGATAGCGCTATAAAGCGTTATATCGTAAAATGTCCATATGAAAATATCATCAACATTCACTCGCCTGTTTCATCTGAATGGTCATCTACACCTGGAGACGACGGTGCTTTATAACGTCATATTGAGTCCACATAAATATATGATGAACGCTCACTCGCCTCTTGGAATTATTGAATTTTATAAACAACACATTGAGAAAGCGCTTTAAAACGTTCTATCGTAAAATGACCATATAAAGATATCATCTTCGTTTACTTGCCTCTACGATCTGAATCTGTCATCCTTACATGGAGACTGCATTATTTAACGTTATAATTTGTCCATATAAATATATGTTGCACGCTCACTCGTCTCTTGAAACTATTGAATGTTATGAATAACCAATCGCGTATGTCTCTCTGCTATACATAATGTCAATAGTTTTCGTGCAATCCGTAGGAACATCGTAAATTTGACTATAAACATCGAGTTTTTCGAACTTATTGGAACGATAGATGTTTACAAATGATACATATGGTAATGTTTTAATCCCGACAAATATTCTGTTTAAATATCGATGCGATTACTGCCGATTTTAAATTGCACGCATACAACCATTATTATCACTAATAGCTTAATGCTCTATGTGCATATCTAAGTCACTTCATTAATGTACCTCAGTGTATACAATGCATTGATAGCATTCTCTAATAAATCAACACTTGCATTCATATCATGCTATCAATGTTACGCCATTGGCGTTTCTTGTTTAACAGACTTAGCAAATACTGTACCATAAACGATTACTTTAATAAACAGAATCGATAAGAATTAAATATATATTAATTAATGAAAAGCTTTGACAGGTGCTAATATTGACAGGTCAATATGAATGCCGAAAGCTTGTCACAAATTCGGATGAATGAGGGATATAGTTTTTGACAATGATTTTAATTCGGTCTGTAATATCATTATTGTTTATCATGACTGCGAGTCTACGTTTGCCGACACATAATATGGCAATGTCCCGTTGACACGCAAAAGCATAATCAAAGTAACATACACGTCACGAAGAGAGTAATGTAAATAAGCAGAGGAACGTATTATCAAAGCAATATGGTGCATTATTCAGTTACATGTTTCAAAATCAAACGTGCAGCGATGAATGTATAATGGTACATCATTTAATTACATATCTAAAATTCGTATGTGAAGCTGCTAAGTTCATGAAAATAATGCATTACGATTTGGATGTAACAATATGTTATGAAATCCAGATACCAGAATGTGGTCAGCTTGCACTTGTTACCAATATCTCTGAAATAGTTATCATGATCTTGTCTTCATAGAAAATCTGCGAACAGATTTGAACCTTGGCGCTACTAAATGCAAATTTGACTACTTTTATTGTCCATTTAGCAATTAAACCCGTAGTAAATATATTGCACTATTGACGCATACTCGGGTTTCGTATATAATGAAATATCTTGTTGTCCTGCTGAAAGGAAATCATGTTTCAATAAAATGAATATAAGGGTAAGCATCCTTGGTTATCGTTTTCTCAACAATTCAATTTCACTAAAACATAAACCATTCAAATGGAGAGTACGGCGATTGTAAGATAGAACAACGATGCGGTTGTTAATAATTCCATGATTGTTTTCTCAAATAATGCCGATTTTCATGGAGTTGGGAACTGGAGCTTAGACAATGCATTTTCACAATGAAGAAATCTTATCGAGCATGATTATGGAAATAATTTCACAATTTGTCATCTCCGGTCTATGCGAGTGAAGTTAATAGTAAATCCGCTAAAAAATAGCATACGGCAGAAAAGCAAAACACACATATCCGTTAACCCTGCTTCCCTTAATATTAGGAATTATACCGGTAACAATTTGGTTATTTTATATGACAAATAGATCAATAAATAATTGGCAAATGATTAAGATTTTTAAATTAAGATGACAAGGCAATTTCGACATATCAAAGAAACGACACTTTGCTAATCGTGATGTTGTAATTGCATACACCAACTTGTCAGTTCTAGAAGATATGTTGCTATAAATTGTACATAAATTCTTCAACGGACATACGTATTTAAAATTCTAGTAGATCTAATAATCAGGCACACCAAAATATGTTCAATCGTCAGTTGCATTCGTTTTCATTTAATTGATGTTGTACTTTTAACGTTATTTATAGATATCATTGAAACTTTAACCGACAGTTTAGAATCTAACATGACGTCTACAACAACAATAAACGTATCATCGAGAAAATCTCACTTGAACATAACTTATTTAATTCAAGTGAAAATTCCGGCGTACTTTTAAACATATATAATTCATATTGATGTTGGAACGGAATGTCGTGATTTTGTAGCTGTTTAGAAGTTTGTATACAAGATACTTTAAATGCAGAACATTCTAAAACAAACGTTGAAATGGGCTCTTTTCTGTGCTTGATCACAGGAAATGAAATTAGAAGCATTAGCACATGTTCAGTAGCTGCTTGTTTAAAGGTAGAGTGTAATTGCAACTGACCATAGCTTTTTACATTGCTCTGCAAATAACATACACAACATACGCACCATGCAAAATCATGAAAACATTTTTAGGAGTGTTAATAAACACGAGGTATTACATAGCAGCAGGGCTAAATTATTTCCAGCCATTCTTAAACAGTTTAATGTCTGAAAATAGGACAGCGTGACGGAAAGTTAAACTGTGTTAAGAAAATTATTGTATTATTAAATGAGTTTTTTTAAATATCACCGTTATACTTCGGGGAAGCCACAAATAATTTTAATTTATTAAAACCGTCATACATATTTTCGTTCATCATGAATATTCAAGATGTTTAATTTACATAGTAGTCAGACCAGAACTCCATTTATATCTTTGGGAAAATATGTCAATAATAATCTTCCTATAGAAGACTGTAAGCTCTGTTGATTAGGTTTTATCAGTTAAATTGTGGTTCAGGGGTAGAGAAAATAACATGTTGGAAATAAAATGTCATTACTAGAAAAGAGACGAGCAAAGCGCCAAAATCAAAGCAATCGACAAACAGCATCTGTGACTACAATTTCTCATTACCTCATTATTAAGTCTTATACTGTTGAATATTTTTTGGGTTTAAGCAGGTTTTTTGAGTAATTGATTCAGAACGACGTGTTTCCGAAGTGGTACACAATTAAGTTCATAAATATGATAATTTCTAAATGCATATGTTCTACCGAGATTATAATGTTCTCACTTTGTATAAAACGGTCGCAAGAAATGGTATTTTAGAACCTCATTAGATCATCAATTTATGTGCGATTTTTTTTTTTAAATGACTTAAATGCAATTATGAGAAAGATAGTAAGTATTGAATATGATAATGAGCATTGTTAATGGGATATCTAACCTATAAGAATACTCATTATACCGAGTGTAGGGTGCAATTATCTACTGAAGGTGATTTACAATAAGAACAACGACACATTGCTGTCAAAACATATGGTCACTGATGGTGACATGGAGTTGGTAAATAGTCAAACAATAATCAGAACAAATGGGTGAAACAGAAACTCGGTTTCAACATGAGTTTTAAACTTCTTGCAATTAACACCACTATTATACAAAGATGCAAGTAAAATTAATTGTACAACAATCCATTAAATATATTAAGTAATTGGTATGTCTGCCATTTTCCTCACAAAGTTCCAAATACTCAAAAATATCAAATGCGCTTCATTTCTGAACTAATAGAAATACCATTAAAATATGTCGTATTTTCAAGTATGTAATTGTTTATGTTGTTCGGTGTCCCCATGTAATTTAACAACATGTCACCGCCTTTATAATACATATATACATGTCTTGTCTGTAAGCGTTCAAAGCATTTTCGCAAACAATGAAGCTATGTCAGTTCTATTACAGTCATAACAACCGTTACTATTGTATTGTCACAATTATTATGAAACTAAAAAATAAATCAAAACAATTTTTTTCCCGATTTTAATCATTGTTCTTTTCATTCTTTATGTGATTGGCTTTTTCTATCGATATCTGCACTCATTGTCCGAATGCGTACACACACCCGATACTACTACCTTCTTATTAAAAAACAGATTCTGAAGTTAAAACGTGTACATGTACCTCCCATATTGTAATAATGAGTAAAGCAAATTATTAAAAATATTTTATAAAGTAATTAAACACTCGGAACACACGTTACCAATATGTTATGCCCACAATAACTGCCGGGATATGTATAAACAGAATTATAGTATCGCTTATAACAGATTGTATATCACCTATTTTATTCTTAACAACCTGCATGAACGTAGACAATTCTAAACAGTCAACAACAAATACTAAACACATTAAACTACAATTTAGATAAAATGGAAAGTGACATTTAAAGCGTCATAATAATTTCTGGGAACAGTTAAGTATTGTGACATTTCAGTAGGAAAAAATGTAAGTAATAATGTCAATTTCAAATTTTTTAAAATACAACTTATATTTTCTGTTCAAACATTACGCTGATTCATTAAAGATAGAAGCGTGAAAGAAATGGTTCATAATCAATGATCATTGTTTTACAAAACTTCGATCTACATACTCGTGCATTCGTGCTAAGCAGTAATCATATATAAGCAAATAGCAAATAAGACCAATAAATTATTTAAAAAAGTGGGAGGTGGAACAACCAGCACATTTATCTTAGTTAATATTAAGTCAAAATGATTTCCATGATGCAGTATTGTTATGTACAAGGGAGTATTGTTCAATATCAACTCAATGTATAAATAGCATGATGAAAAAAATAAGTAATAATATATAATGTTGTGCACAGCTCTTGCGTTGTCTCAAAATACAGACCCATCAATTACAATAGTCATTACTAATCACCAAGTACACCATTCATAGAATATATTTAGAGACAAACGAGAGTTTTTACATCGAGTGGATTGACCTATACTACCAATCAGATTACGTACGGACCAAACGTTAACTCGATTTGTAAATTGTGGAACAGCCGAAGCCGATGATAGAAACATTGTATGACATCTAACAAATTAGGGTAAAACAAAAATGACGAAAAATGGACCAAGCTATCTTGGTTTACTCGGTCACACCCACTCATAAAACTCATTTTGGCTGGTCAATTTACGTGACATAGTTATGTGGGAATAATGTAGTCAAAGGATAATCCTATATCATGACTTAAAATAATGTAAAAGCAACACTGAGGAATATTAGCCTAGCTTATTGCCATCGTAAACAAGTCATATTTTGTGAAATACACAATTAATGAGACATAGCAAGCCATACAGTACATAGACAAATTCTGATTCCAAGCAAACACAAACAGGGTGACGGGGATTTTTCCACTATCCATCACACAACGGGGTAGTTACGTAGTTACATTGATTATCAATTATAAATATGAAACCAGTTTTCTGACTGCAAAACGATGGATAAATGGCTTAACCTAAATGGTAACATTGAATAAAGCTTCCAAAGCTTACCTTACCTTATTAGTACGAACGATTCACGAAGTACGATGTGTCGAAGTCCATGTAAGGTTGTATGTTCAGCAAACTCACTTATTAAGTCTCCACAAGTCATCTTGACCTTTTGGTCAGTTTCCTTTACTATGGTAACATCTCTTTGTGTATATTCATTGTTTATAAACAGGCTCCGCGAAGATTCCGGTTGAATCTCATTACTGTTGGAATTAGTCATTGTCTTAAACTTATTGTAGTCAACATGTTTCAGAGGTATACTTTCCCTTACATAACGCGATTTCTTTTTGTTCAACATTTATTACAAAAATATAGGCAAAATAAAATTATTGTGATATGAATAATATTTTCACATAAGCGCACATTAAATCCTGCTGAACGTGTAATTAAAGAGTAGTACGTATTTCATAACCACCACAGTTCTTAATAAAGTGTCAATGTTAGAAAATACATGTTCTACCCTCATTAGGCTTCATTAGATGAAGTAATCACCGCGTATTACCGGTATGTGGATTCATACAGCAATATTTTCCAGTTGAATACTTAACACTCCATCGTTATAACAATACGCGAGGAAACATTTTTAACGAATCAGATACTAGAAACACAAAAGGCGACCAGCACGCTGTTAACGAATAAATGTCTGACATTATCTCTACTGCGTTAGTCCGACAGGCGTGATTTTTCTCTATTTTTATTCTCTATAGTATGATAAAACTTGTAAAACCAAACCAAAAGATAATATTCTTTCGAAGGGTAACATCCACTTGTTTGAAATATTACAGGTACGTATAAATTGAACTAATTGGAGGAAGTGTGTTAAAGAGATATGTAAGATATCAGATATCAAAGACGCGTGTTTCGTTTGTTTTATCGGTAATAACTTACTAATGCAAACTCTGAATGAGGCAACATTCTGAAGAACGAACGGTTGTCTGTTAATTGACTTTAACTGTGAACTTTCATTGTTTGATCTTGTAACATGTTTGCAGGAGTACATGTACAAATAAAGACTTAAATGAGTTAAACGCTATGTGTTTAACAGCTATTTCAATGTATTCAGAGCGATTGTTAAACATTTTTCTCAGGGTGGTATCTCTAAAGCTGAAAATGAACGCCGAGAAAGGGAGCTATACAAAATACCTAATAATGACAATGATACGCAGACAGACTAACATTCGAAAGGATGTTGTTGGAATGATACTATTATGACAATGTAACACAGATTAATTTCATCAAAACGCACAAGTCACCGGAGAAACGATTGACACGATTACAGTAGGACGTTTCCATCATCAATTCGATTCGTTTTGTTGATATTCACAATGTGATTAAACATTTTGTATATATAGCCTTACTCAGACGATATTTAAGACATACTACTTCATTCAAATCACTGAATAATTGACATTGTCAAGTAATATTGGTAATGCTTATGGTCTCAGGGGATACATATTAAGTTGAAAAATTGGAAACAAATGAAACCTGGTAGTATATATATATATACCTTTATAGATAATATGGTTTATTGACATAATATTTGCAACACTCTACTAGGAAATATCACGTTCTCTCGAAATGAACAAACAACATCAGTTTACATCTGTGGAACCAAGACACGTCCATTTTAAATCATAAGGAACATAATTCATAGCCATTGCAAAAATGTAAAGTTACAGACTGAAGCGGTTTGTGCCCGACTGTTAGATCATTTTTATACAAACGCATTGATGTTCAAAAAAAGTTCGTGTTTAACGTTCCTTGGTAGAGGTTTGCACATGTAGACTTTCTACGTATATAACCCGTACGCTGGAACGAATTTTATCCTTGTGTAACAAGCATGTTAGAAGAAATTGATTTACTGATAAAGATACCTTAGAACCTATACGTAAACGACATGCTACGTGTGGTAGGCCATGCTAGTCAAATTAACAGCATATTGATAATTTGATTTTTTTATCAAATTGATTTATCTTTTAATCTGCAAATGATATTGACATTGATTAACGTACATGTACAACTGGAGAGAGATGTTGTTGAGAAGTTTTCCACGAACACGTTGACTTATTACAGTGCCAAAACAATATAATTTCAAAGTATCCAAATAACCCAACTGTTTGACATTCAATTATTGTATTGATATATAAAAATACCCATAATGATAGATCTATATAATGACGGTGATTAGTACTTGAACGACGATGTTCTGTATTGTTTGTATTCTTTCCATAGACTTAAACATGTTGTCTATAGAGTTTGTCTATCCGGGGGTTCGTTGTGATCGTTTGTTTAAACAAACGGTTATATGTAGAAAGAGTAAGGCAAATATTTGCAACATACGGCATAACAAAACAATATGAACAATATTTTAATTAATAGCCGTAAGACTATCATATTAGTTTATGCGTAAGCTTGACAATGCAATTGCAGCTATTTAAAAGAGTTTAGCAAATAGATGCATCAGTTGGAGTAACCAAACAATGTGAACAATCGTTATGCTAATAGTAGTAGTGATATAATATCATCGTATTTTTGATGTCTGCCACACACGAAAGGTATTGCGTATCTAAGGATATATTTGACCATAGATGAACACATTTATCTGTATTTTTATATAGCTGTTATGCAGTTTCTTTATATTTTACACACTGGGCCAATTACCTATTTGGCACCAATGCCATAGCATGAGTGTCTTAGCTAGTCTACCATTATAAGCCCCAATGTCATATCATGAATAGCAATACCATGTTCATGGGACTCGTGAGTGGACCAACTTCGGGGTACAGGGTATGTTAAAGCAAGAAATAGTTCTGCCCTTGCTCGTAGCGATTTTATCTAATATTTAATCAACGGTTGCCCTAACAAGCTTTCCTGGAATTAAGTATCACAATTACTAATGTGCTCTTCAGCAATCAACGTAATACATGAACTTCTTCTAATATAGTTTGTAGGACTATAAGTTATGTTAAAGCAATGTAGGCAAAACTTAGTTTTCCATAAATTCATTGACAATTCAAAGCGCTCATTTAAACTGAGAAACCTATATGGTGTTTTCCATACGTACAGTATATTGTGGCCGATATAAAAAGATTTATTCGTTTCAAAATAGTTTTTTTTAAATATTGACTCACCGACTTGGAATAAAAGACTCCCTGACCGCGATGTGCCGGATGCCATGTAATGTTGTATATTGGGCAAAATTATACAACAAATTACACAATGAAGATTTCTCGTCCTTTTCCTTTGGTGGTGCCACAGAAGCGGTACTCTTCTTACGAGACATATCAGTGGTTGAATACAACGAACCTTCCTGTGCCGGGTTTAATGAACCCTGCGTAATTATTGCATTCCCATTACTTTCATTCTGTCTATTTCTGTTTTTATCCAAATAATAAACCACTCTCTGATCTGCATGGTCGTCCATATCAGGAGATAGCGCTATAAAGCGTTATATCGTAAAATGTCCATATGAAAATATCATCAACGTTCACTCGCCTGTTTCATCTGAATGGTCATCTGCACCTTCAGGCGGTGCTTTATAGCGTTATATTAAGAACGCATAAATATATCATGTACGCCCACTCGCCTCTTGGAATTATTGAAGTTTATAAAGAACCAATCGCTTATATCTCTCCGGTATATATAATTACAATAGATTACATGCAATACTTAGGCACATCAGTGAATTTAACCATAAAAATCAACTTTGTCGAACTCAATAGAGCAATGTTTAAAGGCTTGCAAATGAAATCTATGGTAATGTTGTTTTAATCCCGACAAACATTATGTTTAAATATTGATGCGATAACTGCCGCTTTTAAATTGCACGCATACAGCCAGTATTATCAATAATAGCATAATACTCTAGGTGCATGTCAAAGTCACTTCATTAATGTACCTTAATGTATACAATGCATTTATAGAATTTTCTGATAAATCAACACTTCCATTTATATCATCCTGTCATGTTATGCCATTGGTGTTTCTTGTGAAAAAGACTTAGTAAATAATGAACCATAAACGATTACTTTAATGAACAGAAACGATAAGAATTAAAATATATTATTCAAGAAAAGCTTTTTTGACTGGTGCTAATATTGACAGGCCGATATTAACGCCAAAAGCTTGTCACAATTTCAGATGAATGAGGGAAATGTTTTTTAATTCGGTGTACAATATCATTATTGTTTATCATGAGTGCAAGTCTACATTATCACAATGCCCCGTTGACACACAAAAGCACCATAATAGTAATAGACACGACACGACGTGATTAATGGTAATCAGCAGAGAGATGTACGATCAAAGCAAAGCTGTGCATTATTCAACTACTGGTCTCAAACTCAAATATGAAACCATGAAAGTATTATAGTAATCGGGATGTTGCAATTGCAAACACCAACTTGTCAGTTCTAGAAGATAAGTTACTAGAAATTGTACCTAGATTTTTCGACGGAAATATTTAAAGTCTAATAATGAGGCACACCAAAATATGTTCCCCCGTTAGTTACATTCGTTTTAATTTAATTGATGATGTTGTTTTGAACGTCATTCATAAATATCATTTAAAGTTTGAACCGACAGTTTAGAATTTAAATGACGTCTACAACGACAATAAACGTATAATCGGGAAAATCTCACTAGAACATAACTTATTAAATTCAAGTAAAAGTTCCGGCGTACTTATAAACATATATAATTAATTTTGATGTTGAAACGGAATGTCGTGATTTTGTAGCTGTTAAGTAGTTCGTATAAAAGATATTTTAATGCAGAATTTTCTAAAACAAACTTTGAAATGTGCTATTTTCTGCGCTTGATCACAGGACCCGAAATTAAAAGCAAAGCCATTTGTTCAGTCGCTGATTGTTTTAAAATAGAGTGTAAATGCAACCGACCAATTCCGTATTTTCTTACATTTCTCGCATACAACGCGCACAACATACGCATAGTGCAAAACCATGAAATATTTGTTTAGGAGTGAGTACACATAACGCATTACTCGGTAGAAAGGGTTAATCGTTTCCAGTAAGTCATGTTACGGTCTTTTTAAACCTAAGGTAAAACAGAGTGAAAAGTATTAAAACAATGATTTTAATATGCTTGAAAATATAATTGTTATACTTCGCGGAAGCACCTACTAACTTGATTTTATTAAACCAGACATATAGATTCCAGTTCATCATAAATATTCAAGATGTTTAATTTACATAGTAGGCAGACCAGAACACCAATTATTCTTATAGAAAAATATGTAAATAACTTATGAGAAACTTCTTATAGAAGACGACAAGCTATGTTCAGCAGATGAAATCAGTTAACTTGTAGTTCAGTGGTAGAAACCAAATGTCATGTTTCAAACAAATTACAAGAAAGAAACGATATGAGCAAGGAGGCAATATCAAAGCAATCGGTCAAACAGCCATTTCTCATTATCTGATTATGCGGTAAATATTCTAGAGTTATAACATGGTTCTTTTAGTAACTTATCCATAACGTCCTATATCCGCAGTAGTCCACAATTAAATTCATAATTATGGAAATGTCTAAATGCATATGATTACAACTAGTTCTAGTCCAAACGTTTTTAAATCAGTTATATGAAAAGATATTCTACATGCATGAGCTCAATAGATATACTATTTGTGTGCAAGTCGTATTTTTAAAAACAATGAAATGCAAATATGAGAAAGATATAAAGTATTGCATATAGTGATGAATAACGTTAATAGAATATATAGCGCATTGTGTACTCATTATACCTATGCTAGGGTCCAATTATTTATACAACAATTGATGTCAAAACTGTTGGTATGAAAGTTTTACAAGCGGTGACATGGAGTTGGTAACAAAAGTCAGAACAAATGAATCAATCAGGGAATTGCGTGTATTTACAGCAATTATGGACATGAATAATTTGAACATTTTTCAATTAACGATACCATTATACAAATATGCGAGTACAATTAATTGTACAAAAAATTGATTAAATATATTAGGTAAATTGTATGCCAGACGTTTTCTTCACGAATTTTCAATTATCACTACGTTTCTGTATTAATACAAATCACATTAATATGTCGTAGCCTCAAATATGTAATTGTTTTTGGTTGATATTCACATTTAATTCAGCAGGATATCACTGCCTTTATGCTTTACAGGTCTTGACTGTAAGCAATCAAAGTATTGTCGCAAACAAAGGAACTATTTCAGTCTATTATTTCATAAATATCCATGCATCAAGCAACCGTAACTCAGATGGCATTGTGCAATTATTTTGAAACTGAAATAATAAAACAAAATTATTTTTCGCAATTTTGGTCATTATTATTTATGTGCTTGGCATTTATTGTCCATTGCTGCTTTCCCTGTCCGAATGAGTATAAACTATCTTTATAGGAAACAGCAAAAGTTAAAACTACATTGCACTGCTGTACTTGCATGATGTACAAGTACCCGATATATTGCTATAATGAGCATAGGAAAATAATTTGTATAATGTTACACTACCATATGGAACATACTTCATTAACTGTGTTACACTATCATATGGAACATACGTTATTAACTGTGGGTATCTATTAACGAGGTTAAAGAAAAATTATGCCCACAAAAACTTTGGGATATAGTCAGCAGAAATTTATAGTATCGCGTATAACGGGTATATGCTCGATAAGAACGGGTGGATTTTTACATTTGATAGTCTATCGCCTATTGTATGTATAAAATCTACATTTGATTGCATGTGGTCTATTTTATGTCTTAACCACCTGCATTATCGTAGACAACTCGTCGTACACAACAACAACTTAACACATTAAACTACACTTTGTAGATAAAATAAAAATGGTACTTAAGGCGTCATAATAAATTCTGTGATCTATCGAGTATGTTGGCATTTCTGTCAGCAAACAAAATAATTATAAGGAATAAAACAATATATCTTCCTGTTCAATCTTAGGAACATTGAACAGTGAAAGGATGAACAGTGAAAGGAAAATGATTTACCAGTAATATAATTAATTGGAATCAACATTCGAAGAAGTGAGTTTTCCTTTTTCTCTTAATAAAGCGGATTCCATTTCTATTGAAGATTATAGAAGCGTGGAAGTTATAGTTCATAAACAGTACGTTCAAAGTGGTTATAGTTTTACAAAACTTCAATTTATACACTCGTGCATTCGTGCTTAGAAGAAATCATATATAAGAATACAGCTAAAGGAATGTTTCTCATCACAATGTAGACGGATAGATTATACAACATGCATAAAGGAGGAACAACCGACCCATTTGTCTTAGTTTATATTTAGTCAAAATGATTTCCACCATGCAGCTTTTTATGTGATTTGGGGTATCGGCCAATATCAACTCAATGTTAAAACAGCATGATGAAAATCATTAAGTAGTAATATACAATGATGTATGTATAAGCAGTTCTTGCATTGTCTAAAAATACAGACCGCTTAATTACAACAGACGTCCTTGAATACCGAGGACATCTGGTTGTGTATATATTTAATGATATAGAATTTACATCATGGGGTTTTTATATCGAGTGGTTTGACCCATACTCCCAAGCATTATTATACTCACCAGTCGCTTTAACGTTACAATAATGCGATTTATAAAAGGAAGAAAAAGCCGAAATCAATGTTGGAAACATTGTATGACATCTTACAAAGTAGGAAAAACACAACAATGATGAAAAATGGACCATGCAATATTGGTTACGCCTGTCACACACACTGACAGACATCATTGGTCTTGTCAATATGCCAATAATAAAAGTATGTCAGGAAAACGCTAGGGTTATTCTGATGGCTATACATTATTGTCATACACAAATCCTATTCAAAAAGTAACGTAACATTGACATTGGGGAAATATTTTCTGGCCTACTTGTTACCACTGTAACCACCTAAGCCAAATCCTTTCTATGGCAACATAAAGCAACACATCAATCATCTTACACAGTCAGGTGAACATCGCCGATAATTCCTGGTCCAGTGCAAAAACCTGGTAAATTATGTTCCATCCTGAGAGAGAAACGGTCTTGTTCTACACGAGTTAAAGGAAGGTGAGTCTTACAGGAGAGATGCTAGTAATTAATTCGCCGTACATATGGAAGTAACGAGACCGAAAAGCGATGGTAAATCAGGGTTTCATACCAGTGGTATTATAAGAATACATTCATGTATTTCAAAATGTAGCTCACCTTATCAGTACGAAAGAATCACGAAGTACGATGTGTCGAAGTCCATGTAAAGTTGTATGTTCAGCAAACTCACTTATTAAGTCTCCACATGTCATCTTGACCTTTTGATCAGTTTCCGTAACTATAGTAACATCTCTTTGAGTATAGCCATTGTTTATAAACAGACTGCGCGAAGATTCCGGTTGCGCCTCATTGATATTGGAATTATTCATAGTCTTAAACTTATCATATTCAACATTTGTGAGAGGTATACTTTCCTTTACAGAACGCGATTTATTTTTGCTCAGCATTTATTTGAATAATGGAAGCAAAATACAGATATATGAATACTATTTCCAAAGCGCAATCTAAGTCATGAAGAACATTTTATCTTCGGAGAAGAAATTCTAACATACTGTCACTATTCTTGATAATAAAGAACTGATAGAAAGTTTATGTTCAACACTAGGTAGGCTTAACGGGATTGAGTCATCACATTCGTTAAGATGAATAGATCCAGCACAACTACTTTTCCCAGTTAAATACTTAACACTCCATCGTCATAACAATACGCGAGGAAACATTTTTAACAAATCAGATACTGGAAACACAAAAGGCGGCCAGCACGCTATTAACGAATAAAAGTCTGACATTATCTCTACTGCGTGAAAATCCGCCAGGCGTTGTTTTCTCTATATTTTATTTCCGATTTTATAATTAAACTTGTAAAATATAACCACAAGAAAATATTCTTTCAAAAGGTAACATTCACTCGTTTGAAACATTACAGTACGTATATATGGAGGAAGGGTGTTCAAGAGATATGTAAGATAAGAGGATTATCAGATACCAAATACATGTGTTACGTTTGTTATACTAGTAATAAGTCAGTACTTCAGAAAAAAACGCAGAGCTTGGCAGCATTAAAAAGAACTAACGCATGTCTGTAAATTGATTGTAACTGTGTACTTTCTTAAAGGTTACTTTGGACATGTGAAGTACTTCTTGAAGGTATAAACATAAAGACTAATGAGTTAAGCGTTATATGTTTACATGTAACAGCTATTTTGAAGTATTTTAGATTCGTTGTTACACCTTTCCCTAGGGTGATATGACTGCTTTCCACCTCCAAAGTTTAAAAGTAACAAAAATCCGACTTTGAAGAAGAATTATATGCAATGGAAAACATTATGTTATGCAATAAGACGAAAGAGAATTCGAACATCCAATGCCCGTCCACAAGTTTATTAACGAGGCGTTGTTTCGTTTCGCTAGAAACCGAACGTATAAAAACCCTTTCCTATATTGACATGAGCTTTTGTAGGTTATACTCATAGTTCAGCATACTATAATACCATTTAACTGTAAAACTATGCTTAAAATAAGGATGACGTACACTATCTTTATATAAAACTAAATGATATTCCTAACGGCCAGATAATGAAATAGTATACTGTTTCAGCAAAATGTCTTTTTCATTTAGATATTGTTGATTATTTCCTCAGAAATAAATCAATTCGGTATGCTTAAGGAACTTCAGTTACATCTTTACTTAGTTAAAATGATATTAAATAGGCATTTATAATATTATGCAAATGGATTATCTTTTTCTGTTATGACGTCAAGTATGATATTGTGTTCCTTAAAATGTCGTTCTATTTTTTGAAGATAAAAAATATTTATAAGTTTCACTGGTAAACGATATATGGATCATAGTCACATGGAGACTACTGAATCACGCCATCATTACACTTGGCCAACGAGCACTTTCCTATATCTAACTCATACTAGACAAGGGATCTGTGCGAGAACTGTTTTCATGATTTTGGAATGTCGCTGCCTTGGATCAAGACTACAAACCCCCTCCATAAACTGTTACGTTGTTTTAATTTATCTAGGGGATCTTTTCTTTGTGGCTGTTAGTTACAGTTTTTAGTTTGGCTTGATAATTAAATCTAGAAAACTCGATACATTCAACACAGGTCGGCTTTTAATGAAACACAGCGTAAATTAAGTTGAATGGATATAGAATCCAAGATAAATGTCATTATGAGAGGATGGTATCATATAACATCATTACACAAGCAATGATGCAATCTGTCTGACATGCATCTTGTTTATTTATTAATTATTAATAAACTGGAGATTACTTTCTTGCCTGAACAAGACTCAAGTAGATTATAATCGAATTGGATATATCATGGGATCAATGTACGAATGTAATTCGTATTTTCTTTTTGCAATGATTTGTAATCCGTTGTTGTGAAGAAGTAGGTGACGTAATATATGCTAATTATGTTACAATACCAATGGCCAAACATGCAAGCCACAAAGGGATACGATTTCAATGTCTGATACATTTATGTACGGCACCATCTTCAATTTGAATCGTCTTGTTGATATGCTCAACGCGACCAACCATTGTCTGGCTATATTGTCCTACTCAGACGATATTCAAGACATACGACTTCATTCAAATCACAGAATAATTGATATAGTCTTGGTCATATTATATTGATAATGCTTATGGTTTAATATATAGTCTCAGAGGATGCATATTTAGTTGAAACATTGGATATTTACGACTTGGAAACAAATGAAGTAGAGGATCTTGCATGAGTGCTCGTTACATACGAGTTTTATTAAACGAGTGGACAAAACAATATGACACGAGGCTTTTCCGAGTGTCATATTGTTTTGGTCGAATCGTGAGTAATTAGCACGAATGTAAGATTCTATTTATCACATAACCTTATAGAACGCTCGTTAACGTTCAAAGCGCTGATGTACACTTTATAGGTTTCATTCAAAATTTAGCGTTACAATGCGCGCGACGTCATGCCGACGTTTGTATTATACTGACGTCACGGGTCGATTCAAGACACGGATTATCTTACGTTACGTCATCCTGAACCAACCAATCAATCAACGGCAAGCTAATTTAAATGTTTAATGAATGGGCTGGGAGTGCATTACGATATTTCCGGCACGGCTTTAATGCACACACAGACGGCAGGTTATGTGATAAACATGGTAATATATCTACCTTTATTGATCGTATCGTTGATTGACATGGTCAGTGTAACACAACATCGGGAAATATCACGTTCTCTCGAAATGAGATAATATGACTTTACATTATCTTTCATTTGCTTGCAACACAAAAATTATATTATTTATTGACAAAGCGAAGTTAACTTTAACACGCTGTATGGCCAATCCTTTATTGCTTCAGAGAAACGGAGACTGATTGATTGTATCAAAAGTTTGCACCTTATCCAGACAACATATATTTTATGTATCCTGTACAAATAAATAAAAGTACCTAGATTAAATATTGGAACTGTCGACATTTTAACTTTAGAGAGAACTTTAACGAGCGATACCTCACTAATGTTTCATTCCATAGTATGTGTGAGAGATTGTCTCATCCAAAGGGAAAGGTTATCATCTATCAGTGAGGATTTCTGTTTGCCAGCCACTAAATTAGCCGAAAATATAATTAAATACATATTGTGCTTGTAAATTTAATGGTTTATATTCGTGTTTAACTACGTTGAAGTAACGCATAGGTGAGATGAGAAAATTAACAGTTATCATAAGAATATCACCAAAGCACGTTTTTACGTGCTCAGTTCGACACAAAACGGCGTAAATATAGCCATGTCACGTACATTTCAAATCATTAGGTACATAAAGATAAGTCCTTGCCAAAATTCCAAGAAATGAAACGTGAAGGTATAAATTTGTCCATTTTGACCAACCGATAAATATATTTATGTTGCAATTTTTTTTAAATATTTTGCCAGTGTTGTGGATACCCCACATGTATATTGCCCGTCTCTGACTCGCAACTGGTTCTGGAATATTACACTTCACGACAAGAAAGGTAGGTCTAAACACAATACCATTCAAACGTACGAGGGCTGTTCGATGTGTATTTTCGTTGCACGTGAATCCCGAGCTTGTTCCGCACCAAAAGGTTTGCGGTTTACAAAAATCAATATATCTATTCATTAGCTTTACATTTGTACCAATTTCATATAGGTTTTCATCTTTAATCGCAGTTTAAGAGGATGTTAAAAGGTACTACTCGTAGATACTAGATACCATGATTAAATTAAGCCTACATATAATATAGTGCATGAATTTTAAAAAACGAAATTGTTAGTGCGTTCAGAGATGGTTTATTGTCATATAGAATAGCTTGTAAATAGAAAAAAACTTTTCATCAAACTTAAAATAATGTTTTCGGGGCGAAATTTTGTTATTGAAAAATTTGATGGTTCAGCAATTTCCTAGTACCCTAGACTATAAATCCAAAACACGCTTTTTATGTATTTCAAATGTGGGTCAAAATGCTGAAAGTGTGTACATAATCTCAGGGAGATTAGTTTAAAAGAATGTATAATAATAAAATTTCAGATATCAGGTTTAGTTTGTTTTTCGAAGCCCAAGTGACTATACATTTCGAACAACCCTCGTATTTGTTATGTTTTGGCTTGGTATCTCCGTTACCGCATGCAAACCACATATTACGTGTGGTAGTCCAGGCTCGTCAAATTAATAACATATTGATTATGTATTTGTTCGTTTTGTGTTTACTTTTAATGAGCTTTCATATGTCATGTGACATTGATTAACGTCCACCTGTTGACTGAGTCGAAAACGAATATAATTTCAATACATCCACATAACCATAATGTCATTTCAATTATTTATTGATAGATAACATACATCTGTCATAATACAGTGAGCGGCAATGAAAACGCAACACTTACATAGTACAGCATAACACATTTGATAAGTATGTAAGCATTGTGCAATGTTGTCATAGACTATATATATGCAAGTGGCACATGACTATCACTTCGAATCAGACAAAGTTGTTTAGCAACATAGTTTTTTACCAGTTGTTTTTGGGTCAGTAGAAAACAGAAAGTCGCAATTTTTAATCTTTTAAAAGCACCACCAGAAGCGATCCATCGTGTGCATCTAAAACGTATTAATCGTATGAAACGTTCATTGAATGCTTGTGTGATGCTGTTCCGTTGTTGCAGAAGGGCTATGTGAACTTCATGTACTTTTAAGGGACATGTACACTATTTCGCGCACAACAACTAAAATAATGAAAATATGGTCAATTATAACCTTGTTCTATTGTCTATGGTCAAAGGGAGATAATCGTAGAGTAATAAATTTATCAAATAATTAACTTGCCAGTTTCTTTATAACACTGCTTCGAATCTTGCGCCTCCAAACGCATATTCGGAACTGCTTGTTTTGAGATTAATAAAATCGTATTAAATTTGTCCCATGGATGGTGAAAGTATCACCATTTGTAACTGGAATTAAATTGCGTGAACGCTATGCGTATTCTTTCTAGACTGATTATTGCACTCAATGGAGAAAAAATACGCTTTTGAATTGCGAGCTTAATTTTCAAAACACAATTGACGTCTAAATATCAATGAACATCATATTTTGAGCATGCACAATCTACGAGCAAATCTCTAGCCACCTATCAGCACGCGTGAAAATGCGGTTTTAGGCAATTCCGCTATGGACGAGTGATTTTTAAAGTATTTTGACGGAAAAGGCTGGATTATGTAGATAATATATATCGAAGTGAGCACACAAAATTTCAAGTTTATAAGTTGACAGATTACGGAAATATTCAAATTTGAAAAGTGTTGCGTTTTCATTGCCGCTCAGTGTAGATATTTATAATTACGGTGATAAGTACTTGATCGACGAGGACTCTGTGATATCTCTACATACTACTTTATACAAGAAAACATGTTTTCTGTGGAGTTTTCTATCCCGAGGGGGAATTGTGATCATTTATTTAAACAAACGGTTAACATCAGAAAGTGGTCTGCAATTACATTTGGAACATAAGGCGTAACCAAACAATGTGCACAAGAGTGTAATTAATAGTCACAAGGCTGTCATATTAACATATGCATGTAGTTGACAATTAAGCTGCAGCTATGTAAAAGCGTTAAGCAAACAACAGTGCAGCAGATGGAATAACCAAACAATGTGAACAATCGTTATGTAAATAGTAGAAAGGATATACTATCATCATGTTTTGTTATCCGACGCACGCGGGAATGTATCGAGTGTCTAAATATATATTTCACCTATGATGAATACATTCTGTTCATCATTATCGCTATAATATATCTTACATTTTTGCACATGGGACCAAATATTAATCTAGTCACCAATGACAAAGCACGTGTTTCTAAATCATTCTAAACCCAGATGTCATATCATAAATAACAGTACAGTAATCGTGTTCATGGGATTCGCAATTTGACCAACTTAAATCGTAAGCTAAAGCCAGAAAATTGTTTCTGTTCTAGGCTCGCAGCACTTTTGTCTCAGACATTTTCAGTCGACAGTGGGCATAACAAGTTTTCCTTGAATTAATTATCAACTAGAACAGATGAAACTACGCAATACGTATTCTTGACTGACGGTTATTTCAATGAAAAAAACAAAATAATGTAACGAAAAATATATTTTACTCAAATTCTTTGACAATCAGTTGAAAGCGCTCTTTGAAACTGAGCTAGCTCGAGTGACGTTAACCGTATGTAAAATGTAGATGATGAATATTTTAAAAACAACATTTAATAGTTTTTGTTAAAATATTGACTTACCGAGTTGGGATAAAAGACTCCCGGACTGCGATGTGCCGGATACCATGTAATGTTGTATATTGGGTAAACTGATACAACATATTACATAATGAATATTTTTCGTCTTTTTCCTTGTTTGACGGTGCCACAGAAACAGCGCTCTTCTTACAAGACATATCGGTGGTTGGATACAACGACCCTTCCTGTGTCGGGTTTGACGTACCCTGCATAATTATGACGTTCCCATTATTATTATCTTGTCTATTTCTGTTTTTATCCAAATAATATATCACTCTATGGTCTGAATGGTCGTCCATCTCTGGAGATAGCGCTATAAAACCTTATATCGTAAAATGTCCATATAGAAATATCATATAAGTTCAATTCCCTCTAGAATCTGAATGGTTATCCACACATGGAGACTTTGTTATATTAAGAGGTTAATCAACGACATAGCCGGGCCTGAAGGCGATAATCGGCCCGGAAAATTAATAATCACCGCGAGGGCTTTAGCCCGAGGGTGATTATTTATGCCGGGCCGATTATCAACTTCCGGCCAGGCTCTGAAGTGTATTAAAGTCTTTAATACAATTGTTCAATTCAAAAACTAAATGGGAGTAACAACAACTCACGTTTAGTAAATTTCTTGGAGATCTACAGTCATTTTTGATGAAAATCTAGTATATTCATAAAATTGTCAAAGCAATTTCAACGTAACGTCATTTTAGCTCAAACGTGACGTCATTATGACTCCAACGTGACGTCATGTTAACCTGGATAACGTAACGTGCGTCCGTTCAACGGGCCGATTATGATTATGAGATTGCGGACCGGGTTGATAGGTGATAATCAATCACGTGATGGTCATAATCAGTCTGAAATAGGCTCATTTTTGTTACTATATATAGTAACAAGTGTATTAATACGTTATAACAAGTCCATATAAATATGTGATGTACGCTCACTTGCCTCTTGAAACTATTGAATGTTATAAACAACCAATCGCTTATGTCTCTTTGATATCCATAATCGCCATAGTTTACGTGCAATACTTGCTAAGTAAATTTGACCATAAATATCGAGTATTTCTGACTCAATAGAACAATGCTTAGATGCTTTCAAATGATAACTGTGTAATAATGTTTTAATCCAGACAAACATTCTGTTTAAATATTGATTCAATTACCACCGCACACTAACAGACATTAACATAAATAAAAACTCAATTCTAGCGGTGCATATCAAAGTTAATTGATTAATATCGGTTGGTATATACAATGCATTTATAGCATTTTCTGATAAATCAACACTTGCATTCATGTCATCCAGCCATAGGTAAGCCATCGGTGTTTCTCGAAATTAGATTTAACAAATAAAAATAATAATAAATATTGTAAGCAAGGACTCTAATCAAAAATATTAATGAGAAATCAATGTCTTAATGGAACGCTTATGCTAAATAATTATGCCAGGTCGATATAAACGCGATCATGACTATGGATGCAATTTGACCATTTGTCAATGAGAGAAGTAAATAGTAAACCCGACAGAAAAAAATAACATACAACAGAACAGGGAACAACACAAATGCGTTTCATCTGCTTCAAATGCCCATCAAATATTAATATGATAATTATTATTTATGAACCAATTGCATGAAAGAAATGACTGGCAATTGATTTATATATTTATATAAGTTAAAAAAGTTAAGTTACCAATTTTCTTTGGCTTTTTTCAGCTGTTAGGCCGCTCAAGCACCCTTTGACATTGCAACTTCAACTGTTCATTGGGCTACCTATGAAAACCTACACGCCTGTGTCCCTGTGGAGACTATTTCTCTCCTGTGGGGTGGCAATTTCAGAATATAAAATAGTCGAAACTCGGCTAATTGTGCTGTTGTAAATGCAAAGACGTAGTTTTCATTTCTAGAAAACATTTAACTTGTAATTGTACCTAGATTACTTTGGATTACTACTATATGCCAATTAGATGCAAGAAATGTCTGACAAATGATTAAGATGTATTAATGAATATGACAAGGCAATATCGATATATCAACGAGACACCAGACACTCGGCTAATCGTGCTGTTGCAATTGCATACACCAGTTCTTTAAAAAAAATGCTAGTAAATATAATTGCTCGACAGACATATTTAAATTCTAGTGTGTCTAATAATGCGACACATTTACATAATTATGTTACTCTTAAGTAACTATCATTAATACTTTGAACCGACAGTATACACTGAGCAAAATTTCTAATTGGTCACTTTTTAAACTCACATATTTTTTGTACATAACAATTGAAAAATATATTTAGTGAACTTAACTCGTTTGGCTTTATGTTTTTAATCAAATTCTGTTCGTGTTTCACATAGCCTCGTAACCTAATGGCCTTCGTGATTAATTATTCCGCATATGAACTCCAAACCGTGATATATTGGCCGGTATATCACGGAAAACTAAGATCTATTTCCTAAATATATAATGATGTACAGTTCTTGCATCGTCTCAAATATACAAACCGCTAATTTAAAACAGACATAACCACAATCTACCAAATGCACAAGTATTAGTATATATTAGATAAAATATGATTCACATCATCATGCATTTTTACATTGAGTGGACTGACACATACTCTAGCATACTATATACGGACCGATCGCTTTACTGTCACAAAAACACAATTTGTTAAATGCAAAAACAACCGAATGCATGGTAGAAACATTGTATGACATCTTACAAATTAGAAGAAATACAACAATGATGAAAAATGGACCAAGCAATAATGGTTACCACGGTCACGCTCACTGGCAGACATTACTGGTCTGGTCAATATAGAATTATACAAGTCGGTCACGTGAAATAGTTCCCAGGAATATACTGAGGGTCAAATGTAGTCTGATAATAATCCTATATCATTACTTACCAATAATTTCGCATTAACTGAGGGATTTTGTTTGGGTTTATCACCAATGTTAATATTGAATGCGTATATTACCTTATCAGTACGAAAGATTTACGAAGTACGATATGTCGAAGTCCATGTAAGGTTGTGTGTTCAGCAAACTCACTTATTAAATCCCCACATGACATCTTGACCTTTTGGTCAGTTTCCTTTACTATGGTAACATCTTTTTTGTTTTATTCATTGTTTATAAACAGACTGCGCGAAGATTCCGGTTGAATCTTATTACTGTTGGTATTATTCATTGTCTTAAAATTATTATAGTCAACATTTTTCAGGGGTATACTTTCCCTTAAAGTACGCGATTTCTTTTTGCACGACATTTATTATAATAGTACAGTCAAAATAAAATCATTGCGACATGAATAATATTTTTTTAAAACAAATGCACATTAAATCCAGCCGAACGTTGTATTTAACGGGTAGTACGTATTACATAACCGCCACTGTTCTTTATAAAAATTCTAAGGATAGAAAATTCAGACGTCTATGTGAATTCATACAGCAATATTTTCCAGTTGAATACTTAACACTTCATTGTTATAATAATGCGCGAGGAAACATTTTTAACAAATCAAATACTAAGCACACAAAAGGCGGCAAGCACGCTATTAACGAATAAAAAATCTGACATTAACTCTACTGCAAGTAAATCCGTCAGGTATGTGTTTTCTCTATATTTGTATTTCCGGTTTGATGATACAACTTGTAAAAATGCTCTTTCTTTTTGAAACATTACAGGTACGTATGTATTGAACTAATTGGAGGAAGGGTGTTAAACAATATGTAAGATAAGGTGGTTATCAGATATCAAGGACGCCTGTTTTTTATGTTATATCGGTAATAAGCCACTACTTCAGAAAACAAACTCAGAGCTAGGGAACAAACGCACGTCTGTAAATTAATTTCAACAGGGGACTTTACTTAATATTACTTTTGAAGTTATTACATGCATACCCATACAGACTTAATTAAGAGTTGTATGCTATGATATGTAACATCTATTTTATTAACTCTCTGACACAGTCTTCCAGGTGGTATCCACCTTCAAGGTTTGAAGAAAGCCAACTTTCAGATTTGATGCAGAACAGAAGCGAATGAAATACATTATGTTATTCTATAATACACAAGAGAACTCGAGCACCCAAAGCCGACCGTCTACCATTAAATTAAAGAGGCGTTGTTGTGTTACACTAGAAACTATAAACACTTCGTTATATTAACATGTGTTTTCGTAGTTCATACTAATAGTTCAAGTTAATATATTATCATGATAAAGTACAATATGTTAATTTAGAACAAAATGATATTTCTAAGACGAGATCATATAATAGTACACTGTTTCAGTAATAGATCTTCGTAATTTAGATATCTGTCATAGAAATAAAACAATTGGTTTGCTTAATGAACTTAAGCTACTTCTTAGTTTAAAAAATACCGAACAGTGATTTATATTATATTATTATGTAAATATCTTACTTCGTTATGATGTTAAGCATAATATTTAAGGTATTTGTTGAAAAACGGTTCTGTTTTGTAGATATAGTATTTTAAAGTATTTCTAACTTTCACTTTTCAACATTATTCAATCGTAGTTATATGGAGACTACATTGTCATGCAATCGTGACACTTGACAAACCTGCACTTTCCTGGATTTATCTTTATATGCCGAACAACTGTCAAAAAAGCTATGCGAGTACTATTTTACGATTTAGTATGTCGCTGACTGGGATCAAACCTATAACCACCCGCTCCTGATATTGTTTAGTTGTTTTCATTTCTTTAGGGCAGCGTAATGCCATTATTTCTATGCTATGTGGCATTAAAATGATTTTCGTTTGAATTGAGAATTAAATCCAGCAAACTTGACACTTTACATCTATCAATATTTAATGAAACACCGTGTAAATTTAGCCAAAATCAAATAGCATCCAAAAGATAAATATAATAATGAGATGGTAGAATCATATAACATCATCAGCAAAGCAGTAATCAGTCACGCTTCTCGTCGTATTTACCAATAATTAGAGATCACTGGCTTGCTTGAACAAGACCCAAGAAGATGATCAGATCAATGTTTTTTTCTATACACAAGTTTAGTTACAATCAGTCATTACGAAGTACGAGGGTTGTTCGATATGTATTGTTACTGGGGCTTGGAAAAGCAAGCTATGCCCAATATCTGAAATTTTATTATAAGATTTCTTTAAACTACTCTCCCTGAGATTATTTACAAATTTTCACCATTTTGACCCACATGTAAAAACATTAAAAACGTGTGTTGGGGGTATAGTCCTGGGGCACTAGGGAAAACAATCAATTTTTCAGTAGCATAATTTCACCCCGCAAACTATTATTTTAAGCTTTATAAAATGGGAAATGTGAAAATGTGCCCACTCTGGAGATTTAAAAGGATTTTTTGACATTTACCACACCTCCTGTCTTCAAAAAATGAATAGATTTTGTCGATTTTTGTAAACTGTTTGGGAGGAACAAGCTCGAGACTTACGTGCAAAGACAATACATGTCGAACAGCCCTCGTTATAGGTGACGTTATATAAAAATATGCTACGTAGGTATAAATATCGATGCCCCGACGTGCAATTTCAATGTCTAGTATGTACGGCAACTTTATAAATTTGACTCGACTTGTTGATATACCCAATGCGATAAAACCTTGTATGACTATATAGTCTTACTCAGACTTTATTCCAGACATAAGGATTCATTCAAAACATAGAATAATGAATATTGTCTTGATCATGTTCTATTGATAATGTTTATGGTTGAATATAAAGTCGTCTCGGAGGATGCATATTGAGTTGAACTATTGAGAATTTACGACTTGGAAACAAATGAAACATGGTAATATAGCTACCTTTATTAATCATATGGTTGATTGACATGATTTGTGCAACAGTTTACAAGGAAATATCACGTTCTCTTGAAATGGAGAAACAACATCAGTTTACATTGGGTTACATTTGCCTGAGACACAAATATTGTAAAGTTTGTGTATTTGTATAAATTGACTAGTACATACATGCCCAATCACACATGTTGGTACAAATGTTTCTGGTACAAGTTATGAATCGTACAAAAATCGATCACCTGTTTGATGTATCATGTAAAGCTTGATCAAAGAATATCGAATTACTTTATATGAAATGTCTGAACTGACAACATTTAAACATATTGAGTAAAAAATTATATGTTTTATGGCACTCAAGTCTCAACATGCCCATGATCAAAAAAACAATGTAAGGACAATTTTTTATAGATACCATAAACAGACATGTAAAAGTCTTGGGTACAAAAAGAAAGAACGGTTAGATGGATATTGCTAATCAATAGATAAGCAGATACTATAATTGAATATATATTGTACGTGTACATCTTTAACATATGACTGCTATTATTCGTGTTTTGGGTGTTAACCAAGCACGTTTCGTGTAAGTTTATACATATCGATGGCTTAGAATGAGAAGCCAGCATATGTAGGCAAAAAAACGCTGAAAGAGGAGCCAATTCACGTACGTTTTAAATCATTAGGAACATAATCCATAGCCATTGCCAAAATGTAAGGTTACAGACCGTGGAGGTATGTGCCCGACTGTTAGATCATTTTGTTATAAACACATTGATGTTAAAAATATTAAGTTTGTGTTTGACGTTTATTGGTAGTTGTTTGCTTATGAAGACTGTACATGTTTGTTACCCGTACCACTGTGTAACAAGCAAGGTAGATATAAGTGTTTGATATAGCGGCCTTAGAACCATTTGCTAACACAGACAGGCTAAATGTCGTAGGTCATGCTCGTCACATTAATAACATATTGATCATTATTTTTTCTTCTATATTTTGCTTTGAATCAACATCCGATAACGACATTGGTCAACGTACATCATGGTGTTGAGAAGTTGGCCACGAACATGTTGACTGATAACAACCGAGAAACGAAATGAATATAATTTCAATATATTCTTATGACCAACTGTTTGAAATTCAATTATTGTGTTGATAAATATATAAAAAAAACATCAGTCATAATAGATCTATATAATTCCAATGACTAGCACTTGAACGAACGACGAGAATCTGTAATGTCTGTTTATCCCACTTAAGACTAGAAAAATGTGTTTTCTATTGAGTGTGTCTATCCAGAGGGGCATTGTGATCGTCTATTTAAACAAATAACACCAGAAAGAGTTCTGCAAATATACGTTGCAACATACGGCGTAACCAATCAATGCATACCCAAATTTATTTAATAGTGTTCTAGGATATCATATCAACACATGCATGTATTTGACAATTAATATGCAGCTATTTAAAAGCTTTGAGCAAATAACTGTGCAGCAGATGGAATATCCAAACAATGTAAACACACATTATGTAAATAGTAGTAGGGATATAATACCATGATCGTGTTTTTGTTGTCCGTCGCACACGAAAGGTATCGCGTGTCTAAAGATATATTTTACGTATGATAAACACATTTATATGTACATATTTGTAGCTTTGATGCCGTTAACAGTTTGCCAACATAGACACTAATGCGACACGTATGTCTAAACCATTCTAAGTCACAATGCCATATCATGAAAACCAGTACCATGTTAATGGGACTCGCAATTTGACCAACTTTGGGCAGATTTAACGCAGAAAACAATTCTGCCCTTGCTTACAGCGCTTTTGTCTCAGACATGTTCAGTCGACAGTTGACCTGACAAGTTTCAATGGAATTAATTATCAACAAGAACTGATGTGTTCTTCAGCAAGAAACATACATCGTCTTACGTAGATAACATACAAAAACAAAATAATGAATGGAAAAAATATGTTTTTCTCAAAGTCGTTAGCCCTATGTATAATGTAGCCGTTATAAAATATATTCGTTTACAAGTAGTTTTGTTATAATATTGACTTACCGACTTGGGATAAATGACTCCCGGACAGCAATGTGTCGGATGCCATGTAAAGTTGTATACTGTGTAAATTCAAACAACAGTACGCACATTGCAGACCTTTCGTCTTTTTCCTTATTTGGCGGTGCCACAGAAACGGTACTCTTCTTACAAGACATATCGGTGGTTGGATACAACGACCCTTCCTCTGTCGGGTATGACGAACCCTGCATAATTATCGCGTTTCCATTATTATCATCTTGTCTGTTTCTGTTTTTATCCAAATAGTATATCACTCTATGGTCTGAATGGTCGTTCATCTCTGGAGATAGCGCTATAAAACCTTATATCGTAAAATGTCCATATAAAATATCATCTACATTCACTTGCCTCTATGATCTGAATGGTAATCCACACCTGGAGACTCTGTTATATAACGTTATAATTTGTCCATATAAATATATGATGTTCGCTCACTCGCCTCTTGAAACTATTGAATGTTATGAACAACTTATCGCTTATGTCTCTCCGATATACATAATTGCAATACTTTACGTGCAATACTTGAGCACATCAGTAAATTTGACCATAAATATCGAGTATTTCCAACTCATTAGAGCAATATTTAAATGCTTACAAATTATGTATTTAACGACGTTAATGTTGTTTTACTCCCGTCAAACATTATGTTAAAATATTGATGCAATTACGGCCGCTTTTAAATTGCACGCATACAGACATTATTATAAAGTAAAAAATAATTATCTTGGTGCATGTCAAAATCAAGTCAGTAATGTACCTTAGTGTATACAATGCATTGACAAGATTTTCTGATAAATCAACATTTGCATCCATAGCATCCTGCCATAATTGTTACGCTGTGGACATTTATAAGTTTAGCAAATGTATAATAAGCGATTTCTCTAATAGACTGAACTGAAACGATCAGAATTAAAATTTCTTATTCACGAAACGTCTTTTCCTGGCACGTGCTTATTATTTAATCAGGCCGATATCAACATCAATTGGTTAATAAACATATTTCAAGAGTGTGTGTTAATGCAAATCTAACGACGTTGGTACTATCATGACGTCATCGGTCGGTCAATGAATGGATTGGCGAACGAAGTTTAAATATTTATTGCTCACTCTATGATTCAATAACCATATAACCGGTACGTGGTTACGTCTTTATTAAGCAACACGTGATTTGATAAAAGGAATTAACATTATTTAAAGCAATTTTAAGTAAGCAGTGAACTTTTTAACTACTTATGCATCACTACTATACTAAAACCTAATATCAATTTCCTTAGTTGTTTAATGATTTACGATAGTTCATGAGCCAATGACTATCAATATTCTGGTACAAAATGTACTAGGTGTGACATTATCTCCGAACTTTTAGTCCCTAGCGTTTCTAGTTTTCTAATAACAGACTATATGAAAAACTTTGTATAGATCCTCACAGGTCAGGTAGATAATAATAATTATACGCTTACTTAATGTTCTTAAGTGAAATTAAATTAACAAGTTATTTCATGTAGAAGAACAGAGACTATGCTTCGTGTTATACATATGTATTATGAGTGTCTGAACTGATCAATAGGTTTAACTTTCAAGAATGATCATGTATTTTTTTCACAATACCATACAAATAATGAATTTAAATGTATATAGCAACAACAACAACAACAGTATATAGACATTTTCTCAGTATTTTGTTTTTTTCCATTAATTCAGTGCAAATTTAAGCCGCTAAATCTGTTTCATAAGTATTTTTTGCAGGTGCGGTGTTAATTACAACTTTTTATCAAACACTAACTGAAGATTCAGCCGAATATATGTATATATCTCAGAAAATCAAGTCATGTTTGTTAAACTATATATATTTAGGTTCGGTTCCAAGTTTCGGGAATTACTACGTTATTTGGTGTGCTGATTGAGACAGTAAGTATTATCTTCATACAGTATACTGGGAATTTAGATATAAAAAATGTGTAATCCCACTGGGTAGTCCGCTGCTGCTCGGGTCGGACAAAAACAGTGAATGGTCAATCTATGAAAAAGGTTCAAGCGTACGTGTAGGCGTTCATACTTTCATTAAATTGTATTTTATATTATATAAAAGCATCGCGATATTTATGATAAATAACTGAATATATTTTTCTCACAATCAGCAAAGTTTTGATTTTGTTCCTATCGTCGTTAAATGAGACAAGTATTCAACGTCCACAATAAAACTGATAATTACGTTTTAAAATTGACCCATTACACTACGAGATTTTAACCTATGACCTTGTTAGTAATCAATTGCTCGTGTATATGTTAGAACTCTACTAAGGGTAACATTTAATGCGTATCTTACCTTATCAGTACGAAAGATTCACGAAGTACGATATGTCGAAGTCCATGTAAGGTTGTATGTTCAGCAAACTCACTTATTAAGTCCCCACAAGTCATCTTGACCTTCTGGTCAGTTTCTGTTACTATTGTAACATCTCTTTGATTATATTCATTGTTTATAAACAGACCGCGCGAAGATTCCGGTTGCGCCTCATTGATATTGGAATTATTCATAGTCTTAAACTTATCATATTCAACATGGTATACTTTCCTTTACAGTACGCAATTTATTTTTGCTCAGTATTTATTTGAATAATGGAAGGAAAATACAGATATATGAATATTATTTCCAAAGCGCACTCTAAGTCCTGAAGAACATTTTATCTACCGAGAAGAAATTCTAACATACTGTCACTATTCTTGATAATATACCACTGATAGAAAGTTTATGTTCAACACTAGGTAGGCTTAACGGGATTGACTAATCACATTGATTAAGGTAAATAGATCCAGCACAATTACTTTTTCCAGTTAAATACTTAACACTCCATCAGTGTAACAATGCGCGAGAATTATTTTTAACATATGAAATACTAAGCACACAAAAGGCGGCGTGCACGCTGTTAACGAATAAAAGTCTGACATAATCTCTCCTGCGTGAAAATCCGCCAGGCGTGTTTTTCTCTATATTTTATTTCCGATTTTATGATAAAACTTGTAAAACATAACCACAAGATAATATTTTTTCCTAAGGTAACATCCAATCGTTTGAAACATTAAAGGTACGTATATATTGAACTAATTGGAGGAAGGGTGTTAAAGAGATACGTAAGATAAGAGAATTATCAGGTATCAAAGACGCGTGTTTCGTTTGTTATAACAGTTATAAGTCACTTCTGCAAAATAATAAACTCTGAATGAGGCAACATTCTAAAGAACTCATTCATGTCTGTAAATTGATTATAACTGTGTACTTTCTTAAAGATAACTTTAGACATGTGAAGTACTTCTTGCAGGCATACACATAGAGACTAATGAGATAAGCGTTATGTTTAACAGATAGTTTGTATTTTAGATTCTTTTTACACCTTTCCTTTAGGTGATATGATTGGTATCCATCTACAAAATTTAAAGAAACCAAAATCCGACTTTGAAGCAGAACATTAAGTGAATGAAATACATAATGTTATTCAATAAGGCGCACTAGAACTCGATCACCCAAAGCGAACCGTCTACCATTAGATTAAAGAGGTGTTGGTATGCTACACTAGAAACAAGAAACTATAAAAACAATAATATTGGTATATTGACATATGTTTTCTTAGTGCATACCAGAAAGTACATATTATAGTCCAAAATAATATATTACCATTTGACTGTAGAATATACATTTAATTGTGAAGGCGTACAACATCTCAATATAAAAATAAATCATATATCTAAGGGACTGATCAAATAATAGTGTAGTGTTTCAGGAATAGATATTCTTGATTTATATTTGTCATGGAAATAAAGAAATTTGGTTTTCATAATGAACTTAATTTACTTCTTGGTTAAAATGATATAAAACAATGTTTCATAATATAATGTAAATGGGTTATTTCTTTACATTTTTCTGTCATAGCGTCAAGAATGATAGTGTGTTCATTAACATGTTTTTCTGTTTTGTTTTGAATAAATAGTATTTTGCAAGTTTATCTAGTCAATGCTATATTAAACAGAGTAATTTGGAGAACACATACTGTAATCATACCATCGTGACACTTTGCAAACCAGCACTTTCCTGGATATATCTTTTTATGTTATAGTTTTTTGTATGACTTGAAAATAAAAGCTAGAAAGCTCGATGCATATAGCATTTGTTTGCTTTTGATGAAACACAGGGTAAATCAAGTCGAAGGCAAATAACATACAAAAGATAAATATTATGATGAGAGGGTGGCATCATATAACATCATTATATCAGCAATGCTGCAATGCTGCAATGCTGCAATCAGTCTGACACGCTTCTCGTCTATTTATCAATTAGAAATAACCTAGGAACGTACTAACGGAACTCGTAAACTTATGTTTAAATTCATATTCTGTATAATTCTTTAACAACCGCAAATAGGGGACAGATATTGTTTGTAGTGGTTTATAAACTGAATCTTGATAAGTAAAACAGTCCCATTTCCCACATTTTATAGATGTACATGTATAAGCTTTATAAAAAATTTAAATTTGGTCGTAAGTTTAATATTTACGTAAATGCTTTGATAATACAGTACCTAGGAAATCACTTGCTTGCTTGAGCAAGACATAAGCAGATTATACTCGATTGGATACCGCATGTGACCAGAGCAAGGTATTTTATTTAATCAATTTTATTTAAAATCTGTCATTACGAAGTAATAGGTGACGTTATATATGCTATTTAGGCAATAATACCGACGCCCGGACGTGCAATTTCAATGTCTAGTATGTACGGCAACATTATCAATTCGAATTGTCTTGTTGATATACTCAATGCGATAAAACAGTGTATGTCTATATAGTCTTACTCAGACGATATTCAAGACATACGGATTCATTCAAATCATAGAATAATGGATATTGTCTTGATCAAGTTGTATTGATAATGTTTATGGTTGAAAAGATAGTCACAAAGGATGCATATTGAGTTGAACTATTTGACAATTACGACTTGATAACAAATGAAACATGGTAATATATCTATCTTTATGGATCATATCGTTTATTGGCATGATCTGTGCAACAGTTTACTCGGAAATATCACGTTCTCTCGAAATGAAGAAACAGCATCAGTTTACAGTAGGTTACATGTGCTTGGGAAACGAATATTTTTGTTATTATTAAGTTTTTGTATTGGAATTAATTGACCAGTACATACATGCCCAGTCGCACATTGTTGGTACAAAAGTTGCTGGTATTAGTTATGAGTTTTTGCGTACAAAAATCGTTCACACGTTTGATGTGTTATGTATAGCTTGATAAAAGAGTATCGAAATATTATGCATGAAATGTCTGAACTGGCGATATTTAAACATATTAAACAAACAATTATATGTTTATGGCACTCAAGTCTCATCATGCCTACAATCAAAGGAACATAATACATAGCCATTGCAAAAATGTGAATTTACAGACCGTGATGGTATGTGCCCGACTGTTAGATCATTTTTTGCAAACACATTGATGTCCAAAATAGTAAGTTCAACTTCGTGTTTGGCGTTCATAGGAAGTTGTTTGCTTTTGAAGACTGTGCATGTTTGTTACCCGTACCACCGTGTAATAGGCAAGGTAGATAGAAGTGTTTGATATAGCGGCCTTAGTACCACTAGCCAAACGACAAGCTAAGTGGCGTAGGCCATGCTCGTCACATTAATAACATATTGATTATTATTGCATTTAATATTTTATCTTCTATATTTTGCTTTAATCAGCACCCGAGAACGACATTGATCAACGTACATAAGGGTGTTAAAAAGTTGTCCAAGAACATGTTGACTGGCAACTACCGAGAAACAAAATGAATGTAATTTCAATATATTCTTATGACCAACTGTTTGACATTCAATTATTGTGTTGATAAATATAAAAAAAAACATCAGTCATAATAGATCTATATAATTCCAATGATTAGCACTTGAGCGAACGACGAGTTTTTGTAATGTCGCAGGACATGCTCGGCACATTAATAACATATTGATAATTAGTTGTTCTTCTATATTTTGCTTTTAATCAGCACCCGATAACGACATTGATCAACGTACATCATGGTGTTGAGTAGTTGTCCACGAACATGTTAACTGATAACAACCGAGAAACAAAATGAATGTAATTTCAATACATTCTTATGACCAACTTTTTGACATTCCATTATTTTGTTGATAAATTTAAAAAAAACCCGTCATAATAAATCTTTATAATACCAATGATTAGCACTTGAGCGAACGACGAGTTTCTGTAATGTCTCTGTACCCGACTTAAGACTTTATATGAAATGTCTGAACTGACAACATTTAAACATATTGAGTAAAAAATTATATGTTTTATGGCACTCAAGTCTCAACATGCCCATGATCAAAAAAACAATGTAAGGACAATTTTTTATAGATACCATAAACAGACATGTAAAAGTCTTGGGTACAAAAAGAAAGAACGGTTAGATGGATATTGCTAATCAATAGATAAGCAGATACTATAATTGAATATATATTGTACGTGTACATCTTTAACATATGACTGCTATTATTCGTGTTTTGGGTGTTAACCAAGCACGTTTCGTGTAAGTTTATACATATCGATGGCTTAGAATGAGAAGCCAGCATATGTAGGCAAAAAAACGCTGAAAGAGGAGCCAATTCACGTACGTTTTAAATCATTAGGAACATAATCCATAGCCATTGCCAAAATGTAAGGTTACAGACCGTGGGGGTATGTGCCCGACTGTTAGATCATTTTGTTATAAACACATTGATGTTAAAAATATTAAGTTTGTGTTTGACGTTTATTGGTAGTTGTTTGCTTATGAAGACTGTACATGTTTGTTACCCGTACCACTGTGTAACAAGCAAGGTAGATATAAGTGTTTGATATAGCGGCCTTAGAACCATTTGCTAACACAGACAGGCTAAATGTCGTAGGTCATGCTCGTCACATTAATAACATATTGATCATTATTTTTTCTTCTATATTTTGCTTTGAATCAACATCCGATAACGACATTGGTCAACGTACATCATGGTGTTGAGAAGTTGGCCACGAACATGTTGACTGATAACAACCGAGAAACGAAATGAATATAATTTCAATATATTCTTATGACCAACTGTTTGAAATTCAATTATTGTGTTGATAAATATATAAAAAAAACATCAGTCATAATAGATTTATATAATTCCAATGACTAGCACTTGAACGAACGACGAGAATCTGTAATGTCTGTTTATCCCACTTAAGACTAGAAAAATGTGTTTTCTATTGAGTGTGTCTACCCAGAGGGGCATTGTGATCGTCTATTTAAACAAATAGCACCAGAAAGAGTTCTGCAAATGTACGTTGCAACATACGGCGTAACAAAACAATGCATTCAAAAATGTATTTAATAGTCTTATAAGGATATCATATCAACACATACATGTATTTGACAATTAATATGCAGCTATTTAAAAGCGTTGAGCAAATAACTGTGCAGCAGATGGAATATCCTAACAATGTGAACAAGCATTATGTTTATAGTAGTAGGATATAATATCACCATGTGTTGTTGTCATTCGCACACGAAAGGTATCGCGTGTCTAAAGATACATTTCAACTATGATTAACACATTTATATGTACATGTTTGTCGCTTTGATGCAGTTTCTGTATAGCTTGCCAACCTAGGCACTAATGCCACACGTATGTCTAAACCGTTCAGTCGAACGATGACCTAACAAGAAGTTTCAATGGAATTAATTATCAACAAGAGCGGATATGTTCTTCAGCAAGAAACATACATGGTCTTATGCAGATGACAAACAAAAACAAAATAATGTATGGAAAAAAAGCTTTACTAAAATTAATAGACAATCAGTGCAAAGCGCTCTTTCACACTAGTCATGCTTAATTGGCCATATGCATAATGTAGCCGATATAAAAAAATTCGTTTAAAAGCAGTTTTTGTTAAAATATTGACTTACCGACTTGGGATAAAAGACTCCCGGACAGCAATGTGTCGGATGCCATGTAAAGTTGTATATTGGCTAAATTCATACAACAGTTTGCACAATGAAGACATTTCGTCTTTTTCCTTATTTGGCGGTGCCACAGAAACGGTGCTGTTCTTACGAGAAATATCCGTGGTTGGATACAACGACCCTTCCTCTGTCGGGTATGACGAACCCTGCATAATTATCGCGTTTCCATTATTTTCATCTTGTCTATTTCTGTTGTTATCCAAAAAGTATACCTCTCTATGGTCTGCATGGTCGTCCATCTCAGGAGATAGCGCTATAAAAACCTTATATCGTAAAATGTCCATATAAAATATCATCTACATTCACTCGCCTCTATGATCTGAATGGTCATCCACACCTGGAGACTGCGTTATATTACGTTATAACAAGTCCATATAAATATGTGATGTACGCTCACTCGCCTCTTGAAACTATTGAATGTTATAAACAACCAATCGCTTATGTCTCTTTGATATCCATAATCGCCATAGTTTACGTGCAATACTTGAGCGCATAAGTAAATTTGACCATAAATATCGAGTATTTCTAACTCAATAGAACAATGC
The DNA here is from genome assembly GCA_963678985.1 of Spisula subtruncata. Taxonomy (NCBI): domain Eukaryota; kingdom Metazoa; phylum Mollusca; class Bivalvia; order Venerida; family Mactridae; genus Spisula; species Spisula subtruncata. Next base: position 25,120,003 of record OY787669.1, on the reverse strand, counting down.
CTAGATGCTTTCAAATGATAACTATGAAATGATGTTTTAATCCATTACAAACATTCTGTTTAAATATTGATTCAATTACCACCGCACACTAACAGACATTTATATAAATAATAACTAAATTCTATCGGTGCATGTCAAAGTTAATTCATTAATATCTATTGGTATATACAATGCATTTATAGCATTTTCTGATAAATCAACACCTGTATTCATATCATCCTGCCATAGTTAAGTCATCGGGGTTTCTCTTCATTAGATTTAACACAAAAATATTGTAAGCAAGCACTCTAATCAAATGAATTGATGAGAAATCAATGTCTTATAGAACGCTTATGCTAAATACTTATGCCAGGTCGATATGAACGCGAGCATGACAATAGATGCAATTTGACCATTTGTCAATGAGAGAAGTTAATAGTACACCCAACAGAAAAAATAACATACAACAGTACAACGAACAACACAGATGCGTTTCCTCTGCTTCAAATGCCTATCAAATATTAATTTGATAATTATTATTTATAGAGCAATTGCATGGAAGAAATGATTGGCAAATGATTAATATATTTAGATAAGTTAATAAAAGCTAATTTACCATTTTTCTAGGGATCTTTTCAGCTGTTAGGCCTCTCAAGCACCGTTTGACATTCCCCTGGTCATTGGGCTACCTATGAAAATATATACTCGTGTGTCCCTGTGGAGACTATTTCTCTCCTGCGGCATGGCAGCCAACGTCGATCTGCGGCGCCCAGATATAGACACTGCCCTCGTAGGTACCATTTTACACCATTGTGGAGTTGAGCATGTGGGTCTTGCTCAGAGAATTAACCAGTGGTCCAGAGGGGGATCGAACCCGGAACCTCTCGATCCTAAAGCGCGCGCCTTACCTCTGGGCAACCGCTCCCAAAATGAGGATGGCAAGGCAATTTCAGCATATAAAATAGTCGAAACTCGGCTAATTGTGCAGTTGTAATTGCAAAGCCGAAGTTGTCAGTTCTAGAAAACATTTAACTAGTAATCGTACCTAGAATACTTTGGTTCTTCTACATGCCAATTAAATGCAAGAAATGTCTGACAAGTGATTAAGATGTACAAATGAATATGATAAGGCAATATCGATATATCAAAGAGACACTAGACACTCGGCTAATCGTAATGTTGCAATTGCTAGTTCTTGAAAAAAAATGCTAGTAAAACCTAGATTGCTCGACAGACATATTTAAATTCTAGTATGTCTAATAATGCGACACACTAACAAATGTTACCCTTAAATCGGTTCATAGCTATCAAGACTTTGAACCGACAGTATAGAATTTCAAGTGACGTCTAAAACGACAAAGGATGTATCATCTGGAAACTCTGACTAAAACATAAATCATTAATACGTTCAAATTTACCAATGCCAACAATAGTACGGTCAAAGTTCAAACGTACTTTTATACATAAATAATTCATATTGACGTCGGAATGGAATGTCGTGATTTTGTAGTTTTTTAGTATGTCGTGCTCTTTAAGTGTCTATAAAAAACCACTTAAAAAAGAGAACATTCTAAAAACAAACATTGCAATGGGCAAGTCTGTACTTGATCATTAGTGGTGCTGCCTTTCTGTTTGGAAAGCATACTATGACCAATGCGTATAGATAAATACACACTGGGAGTCATGTTTAGCAAACATATGGAACGTACATGTATTATATCCAGACAAAACAGGAGGTAAACAAAAAGTCTCTGTAAAAGGTTGAGTACGTGTATTTATTTACCTTACCGCCATATATGGCGTTTGTATGATAGAACTGTGCGTATATATGTTCTAAGCCGCCGAGTCGAGCCGAACATAGCCTTTATTTGCCTCATTTATGCTGAAACTAACCGAGTATGTACGAACAGATCAAAACTCTGGAACTTAAGAGTTTAATATTCTCTAAAAGTAATGATATCATTTCTACCTTTATCAACATGTTGTTGACAGAGTATTGTGAAAATTAGGTATAGATAATGCTATACTGAGTGTAATACTAATGACAATTGATTCAGAAAGACTCACTACTTTACAATTGAAAATGCGAAGTAAACGCAGTTGAGATTCAATGACAATCTTCATCAAAACTACACAAAATAACTTTATATTGACACCGTGTTCCCCACAGTGATTGCCTTATACATGTAGTGACGTCCGTGTGAATGTAATGAATGTATAATTATTATTATGCCAACAGTTGTCACAAGAAACGAAATTGAAATCAATGACACTCGCAATTGCAGCCTACATATTCCATATGCCCTTACATTTCTCGCATATACGTAACACGCACAACAAATGTATCCTGTATACATTGATTTTAGAAGTATTACAACACTCAAGTGAGTTCTCAGTATCAAGGAAGTATCGTTTTAAGTATTCATGCCACGGTCTTCTTAAACCCGAACATATGATAGAGTGACGATATGTTAGAATTTGTTATAGAACAGTTTTTTTAATGAATATGAAAATATCATCGTTATACTTCGAGGAAGCCACTAATAACATGATTTTATCAACCCCGACATACTTATTCTAGTTCGTCGTGAATATTCAAAATGTTTAATTAACATAGTAGGCTAAGAACTAGAACTAGATAAGAACTCAAATTTTTTCATTAAGGAAAATATGGCAATAACTAATGAGAAACTACCTTTAGAAGACGGCAAGCTCTGTTGATCAGATGTGATCAGTTAACGTTTGGTTCATTGGTAGAGACAGTGCCGTGTTTAAATATTACATTACAGGAACGAAACAAAGAGCAAAGTGAAAACATCAAAGCAATCGGACAAACAGCACCTTAGACAACTATTGCTTCTTATGTGATTATTTGGTGAATAGTCGAGGGTTTTAGCAAAATTGTTTGCGTAATCAATTCATAACGCCTTACATCTGAAGTGACCAACAATTAGATATTCCCAATTATGCAAATTTCTAAATATATATATTCATACTTAGGTTTGGCGAGACCATAGTGTCCCAATATTGTAAGAAAGGGTGTTCTAGAAACTCATTAGATCTACTATTTGTGTGCGATTGTTTATTTTAAATCCCTGAAAGCAATTATGAGAAAGATATTAAGTATTGTTTATGGTAATGGAAAGTTTTAATGGGATACCTAATCGATTAGGATTCTCCTTATGCTTATTGCTCAGTGCAATTATCTACAACAGGTGTATTTACAATAAGAACAACGACACATTCCTGTCAAAAATGTTAGTCTGAAATTGTCACTAGTAGTGACATTGAGTTTGTAAATAGTTACACAACAATCAGAACAAATGAGTCAACGAGAGACTAATTAACTACAATTATGGACATAAATAGTGTAACATTTTTGCAATTAACGCTATCATTATATAAATATGCGAGTGCAATTAATGGCACAAAAACATCCATTAAATACATTACGTAACTTGCATGTCAGACATTTTCTTCACAAATTTGCGAGTGCTCATTATAAAAATACAATTACATTGTATAATTTGTATCACTTCATAACTGCAATAATACAAATACCATACATATATAGTAGCTTCTATTATGTAATTGGTTATGCTCGGTGCCCTTGTGTAATTTAACATATTGTCACAGCCCATATGTTGAATAGGTCTGGACGGTAAGCATTCAAAGTATTTTCGCAAACAATGGGGCTATTTCAATTGTATCATCGTTATACATAGCCATGCAACAAGCAACCGTTACTCAGATGGTATTGTGAAAACTATTTTGAAACTTATATAATCACTCAAATACATTTTTCTCGATTTTGACCATAACCAAAGTTGGAAATATTTGCACATTGTTCTTTTAATTCTTTACGTGCTGTTTCTTTCGGGTCAGAATAGTTACATTTCATATAAAACATTCATAAAGCAACATAATTTGTTATTTATTTAACACAATGGAACACACGTTACCAGCTGTGAATGTTTGTGTAGCTAGGTTAAAGAACATATTAAATGCCAACTCTAACTGTTGGAATATAAAAAGCAGAGACTTAAATTATTGCTTATAATCGGTATACGCTCGAAAAGAAGAGACAGAATTTTACATTTGATAGTCTTTTGCCTATTTAATGTCTAAATCTTACATTTGATTGCACTTCACCTTTTTATGCCTTAACCACCTGCATAAATGCATCAAACATCAAAAACTAAACCAATTAAACCGCACTGTGTATAGAATAAAAACTGATAAGTAAAGCATGATAATAATGTCTGGGAACATTAAAGTACATGTATGATGGCAAACAATATAGTAATAATGTTAATGCCAAAACTTTAAACAATAATACATGTACTAATATTTACTGTTCAATCAATCAGAAGCTTGAAATTAATAGTTCATTAACATTGTTTTCGTAACTTTAATCTAAATACTGTAGCATTTGTGCTGGGCAGTAAACATGTATGCGAGTAAGTACTGAGCGTCAAAAGTTTCGCAAACGAATTAAAAATTCATTTTTTTAAATTGTAAACTCGAAAGAACTTTTTACTAACACTGTCCATTTGTGCACACATGGTGTTCATGTTGAACACATATCCGTTGGCCTCCGTTACGCTTGAATGATCACACTTTCATAAATGGTTAAACGTCTATTCAAGCCCGCAAAATAAGGGCTTTTCATGTTCGACTTATTTTTCACTTCCAATTAACTTGATACATGTCTGTGATACGAAATACACAAAAAGTAAGTCTAATAAGTTTGCAATTTACGCTTGCTTTGATGGCAAAAAATGACAATTGTGAACATAAACGCTTCATTACGTTTTTGTAGTGGAAGGGAGGTAATTTTAATCGATTATTGTACAAAATAAGCTCCCTTTGACCACAGACAATTGTGGAAGTCGTAAAAGACACTGCACGAAATGTCAGATTTTAAGAAACAGCGCGCTGGTCATAAAAACGCAAAATAAAAGGAAGTTTCCCATAAATTCTAATGTCGGTTGGACTACGATTACGCTCAAACAATGCCGTTGAGTTTCGTGCTAACATTATAGCAGCATTACCTGTCTAGGACAGCGGCATTGACACTTGACCTGATGTCACGTGGTACGTCATATACGTGGTCCGTCTGTTGGATCTGATACAACTGGCTTATCATGATAGAGACAAATGCCTAACTACGTTGCCTCTATAAATAAAGTCTTTATTATTATTATTATTATTATACATGTCAATTTTATCCGACACAAAATATGTTTAGTGAAACGCCAGCCTCTAGACCCTTATATACACGATAATGTGCAGAATTATGCCATTATGCCATCAAATTATGCGTACATTGCTAACTAATTTGACTAACTATTTGTGTATTTCTTATCACAGTCATGTTGCAAGTAAATAGGAAGTAAAAATTTAGTCAAAAAAAGAAAACCCATTATTTTGCGCGCTTAAATAGATGTTTTACTATTTGTGATGGTATGATCATTCAAGCGTGACGGACGCCATCGGAAATGGGTTCAACATGAACACTATGGGCACACCAATAGACAGTGCCAGCAAAAAGTTTTTTTCGAGTTAACAATCTAAACAAATTGGATTTTGAATTCGTTTGCGAAACTTTTGACGCTCCTTATAGTTCTGGGAATGTTTTGGATTCCAATATAGACCGATGAATTATATAACAGACGTTCAGGTAAACAACCAGTATATTTGTCTTACTTTATATTTAGGCAAATTAATGTCCATCATGCAACTTTGTAATCTGATAGTGAGTATTGTTCAATATCAACTCAATGTAAAAACAGCATGATGAAAATCATTCTGTTATAATATATAATGATGTGTACAGTTCGTGTGTTGTCTCAAAATACAGACAGCTTAATTATAACAGACGTTATTGAATAAACAATGCACAAGTATTTGGGTATATTAGACAAAATATTATTTACATCATGCCTTTTTTCCATCGGGTGGTTTGACCCATACTCTAGCATATCATATACGGACCAATTGTTTTAATGTTTAAATAACTCGATTTATAAATCGCAGAACAACCACATTCGATGGTAGACACATTTTATGACATCTTACAAATTAGGAGAAAAAGAACAATGATGAAAAATGGAACTAGCAATATTTGTTATGCTTGCATCAAAGATGAAACATGGAGCAAGCAATCTTGGTTACCCATGTCACGCACACTGACAAACATCACTAGTCTGGTCAATAATACGAGTCAGTCACGTGACACAGTTATCGGGAATTATGACGAGGGATATACTGAAGGCCAAATATTGTCTAAGGATAATCCTATAGCATTACTTACACGTAATGTAACGTCAACATAGGGGATTAATTTCTAGCTTTTTGGCTATGATTACATGTATAACTACCTAAGTCAAAGAAGGGATATGCATATACAAGGTCAAATCAATGTTAACAAAGTAAACTTAAGAAATATAATAGCGCTGCATAGGTTCTTCGCACCAGACACTTTTAGCTGAAAACAAATATACGCCCATATATCACGAAGGATGCGACCAAAACATACACGTCTACGTCGTTAACAGTAAATAAGCAAGACACTAACCATCATAAAATTTAAAATTGCGTAAATAAATGGTTAAATGCGACTAAGTTAGCCATTCGCTGATAAATTCCAAGCAAAAACACTTTCAGGACAAATATATTTTTGACAGGGATAATGTTTTTTCCGCCATCACACAATGGCTGTGCTGTTAACAATTGCCCGTAAATCGGTAAAAAACAAAATACTATTATTACATTGTTTACCCGTAATGGTAACATTGAAACGTACCTTACCTTATCAGTACGAAAGATTCACGAAGTACGATATGTCGAAGTCCATGTAAGGTTGTGTGTTCAGCAAACTCACTTATTAAGTCCCTACATGTCATCTTGACCTTTTGGTCAGCTTTCGTTACTATGGTAACATCTCTTTTATTATATTCATTGTTTATAAACAGACTGCGCGAAGATTCCGGTTGAATCTCATTAATGTTGGAATTATTCATTGTCTTAAACTTATTATTCGAGTACTCAACATTTTTTCAAAGGTATACTTTCCCTTATGGAACGCGATTTCTTTCTGTTCAACATGTATTATATCATTATAAGTAAAACAAACAAAAAATTGTGATATGAATAATATTTTCAAAACGCACATCAAATCCTGTTGAACGTTTTATTAAACAAGCTGTACGTATTTCATAACCACCACAGTTCTGAATAAAGTGCCAATGTTAGAAAATACATGTTTTACACTCAATAAGGCTTGATTAGATGAAGTAATCACCGCGTATTACCGGTATGTGAATTCATACAGCAATATTTTCCCGTTGAATACTTAACAATCTATCGTTATACGCGAGGAATTATTTTTAACGAATCATATACTAGAAACACAAAAGGCGACAAGCACGCTATTAACGAATAAAAGTCTGACATTATCTCTACTGCTTGAAAGTCTGCCAGGCGTGTTTTTTTCTATATTTTATTTCCGATTTTATGATAAAACTTGTAAAACTAAACCACAAGATAATACTCTTTCGAAAGGTAACATTCACTCGTTTGAAACATTACAGGTACGTATATATGGAGGAAGAGAGTTAAAGAGATTTTTAAGATAAGAGGTTTATCAGCTATCAATTACGCGTTTTCCGTTTGTTATATCGGTAATAAGCCACTACTTCAGAAAAAAACTCAGAGTTAGGCAACATTAAAAGGATCGAAAGCAAGTCTGTAAACAGGGGAATGTATTTATGATTCCTTTTGGTAATTACAAGGCCCAAGAGTTGTACGTTATAATATGTAGGGTACATCTACTTCAACACGTATTTAAAATCCATTGTGAAACGAATTCTTCCGGGTGATATCCATCTCCAATGTTGGAAGAAAGTCATATCCCGGATTTTATGCAGAACATAAGCGAATTAAATTCACTATGTTGTTCAATCAGACGCAAAATAACTCAAAAGAGGCACCCAAGAGGACCATCTACTAAATTATTAAAGGAGCGTTTTTGAGTTACGCTAGATACAGAATTTCAGAAAGAATATTTTTATACTGACATGTGTTTTTGAAATTCATACTTATAGTGCATTATAACATATAACCATTTCAGTGTAAAATATATCATAAATTATGATGAAGTACAATTTTGTTAATATGAATATAAATGATATAGCTAAGGGAATGATTATATAACAGTATACTGTTTTGGTAATAGATATTCTTTAATTAGAAATTTGCCATAGAAACAAAGTCAATTAGTTTGCTTCAGAAAAGTTACTTTTTAGTTTATATGATGCCAAACAGAGATTTATAACATTATGTAAATGGATTGTTCTGTTATGTTAAGATTGATATTGATTTCCTTAAAATGTCGTTCTGATTTTTTCACTGGTCAACACTATTTCAATCGGAGTCATATAGATACACAAAAGTCACAATATCGTGACATTTAGCCTACCAGCACTTTCCCGAATCTATCTATAATTACGCTGAACACCAAGTAAGAGATCTATGGGAGGTTTTTATTTCTTTGGGGGAGCGTTATTTCATCGTTTCTATGCGGTTTTGGAATGCACTTGAGCGTAAGTGTTTAGTATGACTTGAAACTTAAATCCATAAAACTTTATACACTTAGCATCTGTCTGCTTTTAATGAAACACAGTGTAAAATAAGTTAAATAGCTCAAAAAAATATTATTAAGAGAGGGTAGCATCATATTACATCATTACATCAACAATGCTGTAATCAGTCACGTATGCAATGTATGTGTTTTCATTATCTTACATTTGGTTGAGAAATATATATTATAATTTTATAAATTGACTGAAATTCAAAAAAACGATGTAGAAATTCAAATTATTATTCTTCTAGAAATCATTAACTAACGAATCTATGTTTGGGACACAACAAATAAGAATGGTTCCATGGCTATTTCCGTTTGTCAACCACTAAGTTAACAGCTTGTTTAATTGAATACATATTGTACATGTACATTTTCAACATAAACATAGCTGGTATTCGTGTTTCGGGTGTTCACCAAGTATGTTTTGTGTAACTTTATACATGTGTATGCTAAAACGCTGAAAGTAGGGCCAAGTTACGTACGTTTTAAATCATAAGGAATATACTCCATAGCCATTGCCAAAATGTAAGGTTACAGACCGTGTTGGTATGTGCCCGACTGTTAGATCATTTTGTTACAAACAACACATTGATGTTCAAAATAGTAAGTTCGTGTTTGACGTTCATTGGAAGTTGTTTTTTTATAAAGAATGTCCATGTTTGTTACCCGTACCACGGTGTAACATGCAAGGTAGATAGAAATGTTTGATATAGCGGCCTTAGTACCACTAGCCAAACGACCAGCTAAGTGGCGTAGGCCATGCTCGTCACATTAATCACATATTGATTATTATTACATTTAATATTTTATCTTCTATATTTTGCTTTGAATCAGCACCAGATAACAACATTGATCAGCGTACATCATGGTGTTGAGAAATTGTCCACGAACATGTTAACTGATAACAACAGAGAAACAAAATGAATGTAATTTCAATACATTCTTATGATCAACTTTTTGACATTCAATTATTGTGTTGATAAATATAAAAAACATCAGTCATAATAGATCTATATAATTCCAATGATTAGCACTTGAACGAACGACGAAGATCTGTAATGTCTGTTTATCCCACTTAAGACTAGCAAATGTATTTTCTATTGAGTGTGTCTATCCAGAGGGGCATTGTGATCGTATATTTAAACAAATAACACCGGAAAGAGTTCTACAAATATACGTTGCAACATACGGCGCAACCAAACAATGCATATTTTTTTTGATTAATAGTCTTATAAGGATATCATATCATCACATGCATGCATTTGACAATTAAGCTGCAGCTATTTAAAAGCGTTGCGCAAACAGGTATGCAGCAGATGGAATAACCAAACAATATAAACAAGCATTATGTTCATAGTAGTAGGATATAATATCATCATGTTTAGTTGTCAATCGCACACGAAAGGTATCGCGTGTCTAAATATATATTTCACCTATGATAAATACATTTATATGTACATGTTTGTCGCTTTGATGCAGTTTCCTTATAGTTTGTTAACCAAGGCACTAATGCCACGTATGTCTAAACCATTCTAAAGCCAAATGCCATGTACCATGAACCATGCTCATGGGAATCTCAATTTGACCAATTTGTGGGCAAATTGTACGCAAAACGCTGAAAATAATTCTGCCCTTGCTTGCAGCGCTTTTGTCTCAGAAAGGTTCAGTCGACCGTTGACCTAACAAGTTTCAAAAGAATTAATTATCAACAACAACGGATAAGTTCTTCAGCAAGAAACATGCATCATCTAATGAAGATGACATACAAAAACAAAATACTGAATGGAAAAAATAAATTTTACTAAAATGCATAGACAATCAATTCAAAGCATTCTTTCAAACTGAGTACGCTTAATTGGCGTTAGCCATATGTATAATGTAGCCGATATATACATATATTCGTTTAAAAGTAGTTTTGTTAAACTATTGACTTACCGACTTGGGATAAATGACTCCCGGACAGCAATGTGTCGGATGCCATGTAAAGTTGTATACTGGGTAAATTCATACAACAGTTTGCACCATGAAGACTTTTTGTCTTTTTTCTTATCTGGCGGTTCCACAGAAACGGTGCTCTTCTTACGAGACATATCAGTGGTTGAATATAACGATCCTTCCTGTGTCGGATATGACGAACCCTGCATAATTATCGCGTTTCCGTTATTTTTAGCATGTCTGTTTCTGTTTTTATCCAAATAATATACACCTCTATAGTCTGAATGGTCGTCCATACCTGGAGATAGCGCTACAAAACGTTATATCGTAAAATGTCCATATAAAACTATCATCTACGCTTACTCGCCTATATGATCTGAATGGTCATCCACACCTGGAGACGGTGCTTTATAAAGTTATATTAAGTCCACATAAATATATGATGTACACTCACTCGACTCTTGTAACTATTGAATGTTATAAACAACCAATCGCTTATATCTCTCCGGTATATATAATTTCAATAGTGTACGTGCAATGCTTAGGAACATCAGTGAATTTAACCATAAATATCGAGTTTGTCGAACTCAATAAAGCAATGTTTAAAGGCTTGCAAATGAAATCTATGGTAATGTTGTTTTAATCCCGACAAACATTATGTTTAGATAATAATGCAATTACTGCCGCTTTTTAATTGCACCAATACAGTCATTATTATCAATAATAGCATATTGCTCTAGGTGCATGTCATAGTCGATTCATTAATGTACCTTAGTGTATACAATGACAGCATTTTTTGATAAATCAACACTTGCATTCATATATTCCTGTCAGTGTTACGCCATGGATGTTTTGTGTTAAACAGACTTAGCAAATAATGTACCATAAAAGATTACTTTAATAAGCAGAAAAGATGAGAATTAAAATATATTATTCATGAATAGCTTTTTTGACAGGTGCTAATATTGACAAGCCGATATGAACGCCAAAAGCTTGTCACAATTTTGGATGAATGAGGGATTTAGTTTTGACAATGTTTTAATTCGGTCTGTAATATCATTATTGTTTATCATGACTGCAAGTCTACATTTGCCGACACGTGTTATGACAATGTCCCGTTGACACGCAAAAGCGCAATAATAGACACGACGTAATTAATGTTAATAAGCAGAGAAACGTACGATCAAAGCATCATATGTGCATTTTTTAGTACTGTCTCAACTCAAATGTGAAACGATGAATGTATAATGGTGCATCAGTTAATTACATATCTAAAATTCCTATCTGAAGCTGCCCAGTTCATGAAAATAATGCATTTCGATTTAGATGTAACAATATGTTGCAAAATGGAGAAACCAGAATGTAGTATTCTTGCACTTGTTACAAACAGCTTTGAAATAGTAATCATGTTCTTGTCTTCATAGAAATCTACCAACAATTTGAACCTTGGTGCTACTAAATGCAAATTTGACCACTTATATAGTCCATTTAGCAATTAAACCCGTATTAAATATATTGCACTATGGGCACAAAAAACGGGTTTCGCATATAATGAAATATCTATTTGAAAGAAAGTCATGTTTGAATAAAATGAATATAAGAGTTAGCATCCTTGGTTATCATATTCTCAACATTTCAATTACACTAAAACATTAAAATGGAGGGTACGGCGATTGTAAGATATAACAACGATTTGGTAATTAATATGCCCACGATTGTCACAAATACATGGTATTACTGAGCAGCAGGGCTAAATCATTTCCAGCAATTCTTAAACAGTTAAATGTCTTTTTAAACCTGAAAATAGGACAGCGTGACGGAAAGCTGAACTTTGTTAAAGAAAAATATTGTATTATTAAATGAGCTTTTAAAAACATCACCGTTATACTTCGGGGAAGCCTTAAATAACTTTACTTTATTAAACCGTCATACATATTCTCGTTCGTCATGAATATTCCAGATCTTTAATTTACATACTAGTCAGACCAGAACTCCATTTATATCTTAGAGAAAATATGTCAATAACGTATAAGAATCTTCAAATAGAAGACAGCAAGCTCTGTTGATCAGATATTATCAGTTAAATATGGTTCAGTGGTATAGAAAATTACAAGTTGGAAATAAAATGTCATTACTAGAAACGAGACGCGCAAAGCGCCAAAATCAAAGCAATCGAACTAACAGCATTTTAGACTACAATTTCTCATTATTAAGTGCTATATTATTAAATATTCCGGAGTTAAGCAGGTTTCTGGAGTAATTGATTCAGAACGACGTATTTCCGAAGTGGTCCACAATTAAGTTCCTAAATATGATTATTTCTAAATGCATATGTTCTACCGAGATCAAACTGTTCGCACGAAAGGGTATTTTAGAAGCTCATTAGATCTTCAATTTGTGTGCGATTGTTTTTTTTAAAATCCCTTAAATGCAATTATGAGAAAGATAGTAAGTATTGTATATGGTAATGAGTATTGTTAATGGGATACCTAACCTATCAGGATACTCATTATATCGAGTGTTAGGTGCAATTATCTACAGCAGGTGATTTAAAATAAGAACAATGACACATTGCTGTCAAAACATTTGGTCTCTGATGGTGACATGGAGTTGGTAAATATTCAAACAATAATCAGAACAAATGTGTCAAACAGAGACTCATTGTCAACATAAATATTAAACTTATTGCAATTAACACCACTATTATACAAATATGCGAGCAAAATTAATTGTAAAACAATCCATTAAATATATTAAGTAATTTGTATTTTCCTCACAAAGTTGCAATACTCATTATAAATATCAAATGTGCTACATTTCTGTATTAATCGTAATACCATTTATATGTCGTATTTTCAATTATGTACATGTAATTGTTTATTTTGTTCGGTGTCCGCAGGTAATTTAACATCGTGTCACCGCCTTAATACTACATGTATAAATGTCTCGTCCGTAAGGGTTCAAAGCATTTTCGCAAACAATGGCAGTTCTATAACCGTCATTACAACCGTTACTATTGCAATGTCACAATTATTATGAAACTGAAATAATAAATCAAAATTGATCGATTTTGATCATTATTCTTTTTATTCTTTATGTGCTTGGCTTTTTATATCGATTTCTGCACTCCCTGTCCGAAAGTGCACACCCACACACGCCCTATACTACTATCTTCTAACAAAAGAACAGACTCTGAAATTAAAACGTGTACCTCCTTTATTGTTATAATGAGCGAATCAAAATATTTTGTAAAGTAATTTAACACTTCGAAACACACGTTACCAACATATTATGACCACAATAACTGCTGGGATATTTAAAACAGATTGTATAACACCTGTTTTATTTCTTAACAACCTGCATGAACGTAGACAATTCCACTCACCCCCAATAAACAAATACTAAACACATTAAACTACAATTTGTAGATAAGATGGAAAGTGACATTTAAAGCGTCATAATAATTTTTGGGAACAGATAATTATGGTGGCATTTCTGTAAGAAAACAAAATATAAATAATGCCAATAATTAAAAAAAATACTTATATTAAATGTTAATTTTTACGTTGATTCATTGAAAATAGAAGCGTGAAAGAAATGATTCATAAACAGTGATCATTGTTTTACAAAACTTCGATCTACATACTCGTGCATTCGTGCTAAGCAGTAATCGTATATAAGCATATAGATCTAGGAATACTTTTTTATAATATTGACCAATAAATTATAAAACAAGTGGTAGATGGAACAACCAGCACATTTATCTTAGTTATATTAAGACAAAATGATTTTCATCATGCAGTGTTGTTATGTGCAAGGGAGTATTGTTCAATATCAACTCAATGTAAAAACAGCATGATGAAACAATTATGTAATAATATATAATGTTGTGCACAGCTCTTGCATTGTCTCAAAATACATACATGTACCATCAATTACAACAGTAATTCCTGAACAGCAAGTACACCACTCTTAGAATATATTTAGAGATAAACGATTTTTCATAGAGTTTTTACATCGAGTGGACTGACCAATACTCCCGATCAGATTACATACGAACCAAACGCTTTAATGTTACGTTAACTCGATTTATAAATCGCGGAACAACCGCAATCAATGGTAGAAACATTGAATGACATCTTACAAATTAGCGTAAAACAAAAATGATGAAAATGGACGAAGCAATATTGGTTCCCGAGGTCACACCTACTCATAGAACTCACAATCTGGTCAATATACGTGACATAGTTCCCGGGAATAATGACGTGGGATATACTGAGGACTAAATATAGTCCAAGGATAATCCTATATCATTACTTACAAATAATGTAAAATCAACACAGGGGGAGTATTAGTCTAGCTTATTCGTTCCAATAGTTTTTAAAAAAAAATCTGCTCTGAACTAAATATGTTTATTTCAACAAAAAAATTGAAGAGGTTAGAAATCGCACAACAGAGCTCAAATTTATGTACATTAACAGAAACTATAAAACAAACAATTACCATCGTAAACAAGTCATATTTTGTACAATACACAATTAATGAGACACAGCCAGCCATACAGTACATTGACAAATGGTGATTCCAAGCAAAAACAAACAGGGTGACAGGGACTTTTCCTCCATCCATCAAAAACGGGGTAGTTACCTATTGATTATCAATTATAAATAGGAAAACCGTTTTCTGACTGCAAAACGATGGACAAATGGTTTAACCTAAATAGTAACATTGAATAAAGCTTCCAAAGCTTGCCTTACCTTATTAGTACGAAGGATTCACGTAGTACGATATGTCGAAGTCCATGTAAGGTTGTATGTTCAGCAAACTCACTTATTAAGTCCCCACAAGTCATCGTGACCTTCTGGTCAGTATCTGTAACTATGGTAACATCTCTTTGGGTAAATTCATTGTTTATAAACAGACTGCGCGAAGATTCCGGTTGAATCTCATTACTGTTGGAATTATTCATTGTCTTAAAATTATTATAGTCAACATTTTCAGGGGTATACTTTCCCTTAAAGTACGCGATTTCTTTTTGTTCGACATTTATTATAACAGTACAGTCAAAATAAAATCATTGCGACATGAATAATATTTTTCCACAAAAATGCACATTAAATCCAGCCGAACGTTGTATTTAACGGGTAGTACGTATTACATAACCGCCACTGTTCTTTATAAAAATTCTAAGGATAGAAAATCCAGACGTTTATGTGAATTCATACAGCAATATTTTCCAG
The DNA here is from genome assembly GCA_963678985.1 of Spisula subtruncata. Classification (NCBI taxonomy): domain Eukaryota; kingdom Metazoa; phylum Mollusca; class Bivalvia; order Venerida; family Mactridae; genus Spisula; species Spisula subtruncata. Next base: position 25,104,202 of record OY787669.1, on the reverse strand, counting down.
TTGAATACTTAACACTTCATCGGTACAACAAATCAAATACTAAGCACACAAAAGGTGGCAAGCACGCTATTAACGAATAAAAAGTCTGACATTAACTCTACTGCAAGTAAATCCGTCAGGTATGTTTTTTCTCTATATTTGTATTTCCGGTTTGATGATACAACTTGTAAAAATACTCTTTTTGCAACATTTCAGGTACGTATATATTGAACTAATTGGAGGAAGGGTGTTAAACAATATGTAAGATAAGGGGGTTATCAGATATCAAGGACGTCTGTTTTTTATGTTATATCGGTAATAAGCCACTACTTCAGAAAACAAACTCAGAGCTAGGGAACAAACACACGTCTGTAAATTGATTTGAACAGGGGACTTTACTTACTATTACTTTTGAAGTTATAACATGCATACCCATACCGACTTAATTAAGAGTTGTACGGTATGATATGTAACATCAATTTTATTGACTCTCTGACACAATCTTCCGGGAGGTATCCACCTTCAAGGTTTGAAGAAAGCCAAATTTCAGATTTGATGCAGAACATAAGCGAATGAAATACATTATGTTATTCTATAATACACAAGAGAACTCGAGCTCCCAAAGCCGACCGTCTACCATTAAATTAAAGAGGCGTTGTTGTGTTACACTAGAAACTATAAAACACTTCGTTATATTAACATGTGTTTTCGTAGTTCATACTAATAGTCCAAGTTAATATATTATCATGATAAAGTACAATATGTTAATTTAGAACGAAATGATATTTCTGAGACGAGATCATATACTAGTACACTGTTTCAGTAATAGATCTTCGTGATTTAGAAATAAAACAATTGGTTTGCTTAATGAACTTAAGCTACTTCTTAGTTAAAAATATATCAAACAGTAACTTATAATATTATCCAAATATGTTATTTCGTTATGATGTTAAGTATGCTATTAAAGGTATTTTTAAAAAAAACGGTTCTGTTTTTTTTGTAAAGATCAAACCTATAACCACCTGCTCCTGATACTGTTTCAAGTTGTTTTCAATTCTTTAGGGGAGCGTAATGCCATCATTTCTATGCTACATGTATGTGGCATTAAAATGCTTTCGTTTGAATTGAGAATTAAATCCAGAAAACTTGATACACTTTAAATCTATCAATATTTAATGAAACACCGTTTAAATTTAGCCAAAAGCAAATAGCATCCAAAAGACAAATATAATAATGAGATGGTAGAATCATATTACATCATTAGCAAAGCAATAATCAGTCACGCTTCTCATATATTTACCAATAATTAGAGATCACTGGCTTGCTTGAACAAGACCCAAGAAGATGATCAGATCAATATTTTTTCTTTATACAAGTTTAGTTACAATCTGTCATTACGAAGTACGAGGGTTGTTCGATATGTATTGTCACTTAGGCTTGGAAAAACAAGCTACAACTGATATCTGAAATTTTATTACCAGATTCCTTTAAACTACTCTCCCTGAGATTATATACAAATTTTCATCATTTTGACCCACATGTAAAAACATTAAAAACGTGTTTTGGGGGTATAGTCATGGGGCACTAGGAAAAGGCTGAACCATCAATTTTTCAGTAGCATAATTTCGCCCCGCAAAGTATTATTTTAAGCTTTATAAAATGGGAAAGGTAAAAATTTGCCCACTCTCGAGATTTAAAAGGATTTTGTGACATTACCACACCTCCTGTCTTCAAAAAATGAATAGATTTATCGATTTTTGTAAACCGTAAACTGTTGAAGATGAACAAGGTCGAGACTTACTTGCAAAGACAATACATATCGAACAGCCCTCGTAATAGGTGGCGTAATATAAAACTATGCTACTTATGTATTAATATCGATGCCCCGACGTGCAATTTGAATGTCTAGTATGTACGGCAAAAATTATAAATTTGAATCGTTTTGTTGATATACTCAATGCGATAAACCCTTGTATGACTATAAAGTCGTACTCAGACTGTATTGCAGACATACGGATTCATTCAAATCATAGAATAATGGATATTGTCTTGATTATGTTCTATTGATAATGTTTATGGTTGAATATATAGTCGTCTCGGAGGATGTATATTGAGTTGAACTATTGAATATTTACGACTTGAAAACAAATGAAACATGGTAATATAGCTACCTTATTAATCATATGGTTGATTGACATGATCTGTGCAACAGTTAGTCCAGTCATTGAAGCTAAAAAATATGGTCAACCTCAAACAAATTGCAAAACAGAGTTTCTTTGCATTTTCATCATATACAGACTATTATCGACTACAGACAAAACGTCAAATAAGCGATTTCAGTGGGGAAAATACAAAGAATTCGACATGTTTAAGGTCACTTTTGGTAGCAATTTCAGCATTTTCCTTATTTCATACTACATGGGGAATTTTAAGTTCTAATAATTCCCGTGTAAGTCGTTAAATATTTACTAATTGCACCTTAAAGCTTATATTTTCTGAAAGATATAACCTTCTTCTATCGAATACAACTATTGATTTTATCATCAGACAATTTACTTTTCATATATATGCCAGTCTACGTGTTGGTATACTACCCGTTCAAATGTCGACAAAATGACTCAAAACAGCACTTGGAAGGGGAAACAAAAGTTGTATTCATTTCTTTAATATTAATCCAATTTGTTTAAAATTTACACATATCATGTGTTGTATACGTGTGTGTCTTATGGAAAAGGGATGTTTGTGTTTGGACAGTATACAATACAGACAATATACAAAATGTACACGAATCTATCAATTCTGGAGAAATAGTGATTGTTCTCTTTGTCTGTTCGTCCACAATTGCATTTGTATTCACAATTCTGACTCTATGATTATGAAACTTGGTCAGAGTAATCATCTGAACAAAATTTAGGCCAAGGTAGAAAATGGATGATCAAGGGTAAAAAACTAGGTCACTAGGTCAAATTGTAGCAAAACCTTGTGTAGTCGCTAGAGGTCATAATGTTGACCTTATATTTATGAAACTTGGTCACAATAATAATATCAACAAAATATAGGTCAAAGTTATAAATTGGGTCATTCGGGGTCAAAAAGTAGGTCGCTAGTTAAAATCAAAGGTAAACGTTGTGTAGGTACAAAATTCACAATTTTGGTCTAATATCTATGCAACTTGGTCACAATGCTCATATCAAAACATCCAAGACAAGTATGTTCTTGAGTTATTTGGGTCAAAATTAGGTCAATAGGTTAAAATAATTGATGTGACTTTTTGGCGCATGAAGGTTTTTCTATAATTTGACCTAGTGACCTAGTTTTAACTCATGATAAGTAAATATTGAATTTGACCTACATTTTGTCTTCATGATCCATGTGACATAGTTTCATAAAGATTAGGTAAAAAGGGTGCATTCTAAAGATTTGTTCTATAATTTGGCCTAGTGACCTAGTTTTTAACTCAGGTTAATCCAATTTCATACATGACCTTGATTTTTGTAAGGTGATCATTGTGACTAAACTTCACAAGTGCAAGGTCGAAATTGCGACCCCTGGTGACTATATCTTGTTTTTGCTGTGTTTTGACCTAGTGACCTAGATTTTGGCTCCGGTTAACTAAATTTTTTATTTGACCTAGATTAGCTACCGATGATCATTGCTGCCAAGTTTCATAAAAATCAGACCAAAATGGCGACCTGTAAGCACGATGTAAAAATAAGTTACTGGTACAAGTCAAGATTTATTCACATCAAAAGTGACAAATATCGCGAAAACATGTGACAATTGAATATATTTGTAAATATCTCAAAAAGTCCCACAAATATTCAATTAGGACATTTTGTACATTGCTAAAGATAGCTTTACGCACCATATAAACACAAAACTGTTTGTTTTGCAATTAGTTTGAGGTTAAAAATTAAAATGACTGGACTAAGTTTACAAGGAAATATCACGTTCTCTCGAAATGAAGAAACAACATCAGTTTACATCGGGTTACATTAGCATAAGACGCAAATATTGTAAAGTTTGTGTATTTGTATAAATTGACTAGTACATACATGCCCAATCACACATTGTTGGTACGAAAGTTTCTGGAACAAGTTACGAATCGTACAAAAATCGATCACACGTTTGATGTATCATGTAAAGCTTGATCAAAGAATATCGAATTACTTTATATGAAATGTCTGAACTGACAACATTTAAACATATTAAATAAAAAATTATATGTTCTATGGCATTCAAGACTCAGCATGCCTACAATCAAAAGAACAATGGAAGAATTCAAATGTAAGGACACTGTTCATAGATACCATTAACGAGCGTATACAAGTGTTGGGTACAAAAAGAAAGAAAGGTTCCATGGATATTGCTGTTTGTCAACCACTAAATTAGCAGCTAGTATAATTGAATACACATTGCAGGTATACATCTTTAACATATAATGGTTATTATTCGTGTTTTTGGTGTTAACCAAGCACGTTTCGTGTAACTTTAAACATGTGTGGGCCAAAAACGCTGAAAGTGGAGCAAAGTCACGTACACTTTAAATCATTAGGAACATAATCCATAGTTACAGACCGTTGTGGTATGTGCCCGACTGTTACAAACTCATTGATGTTCAAAAAAGTAAGTTCTGTGTTTGACGTTCATTGGTAGTAGTTTGTTTATGAAGACTGTCCATGTTTGTTACCCGTACCACTGTGTAACAGGCAACGTATAGATGTACAACAATCGTCGAGGCGTGACCTCTATAAAGATAGAATACTAATTGTTTACTAGTCACGTCGAAGACTGTTGTAGATCTATAGATAGAAGTGTTTGATATAGCGGCATTAGAACCACTAGTCAAACGACAGGCTAAAGGTCACAGGGCATGCCCATTACATTAATAACATATTGATCATTATTTTTTCTGCTAGATCAGGGTGTTAAAAAGTTGTCCACGAACATGTTGACTGACAACAACCGAGAAACAACATGAATGAACTGTTTGACATTCAATTATTGTGTTGATCAATATAAAAAACACCAGTCATAATAAATCTTTATAATTCCAATTATCAGCACTTGAACGAACAACGAGAATCTGTAATGTATGTTTATCCCACTTAAGACTAGAAAATGTATGTTGTATTGAGTTTGTCTATCCAGAGGGGCATTGTGATCGTCTTTTTAAACAAATGGTTAGCATCAGAAAGAGGACTGTAAATATACGTTGCGACATACGGCGTAACCAAACAATGCATACACAATTTTAATTAACAGTCTTATAAGGATATCATATCAACACATGCATGCATTTGAAAATTAATATGCAGCTATTTAAAAGCGTTGAACAAATAACTGTGCAGCAGATGGAATATCCAAACAATGTGAACACGCATTATGTAAATAGTAATAGGGATATAGTATCATCGTGCTTTTGTTGTCCGTCGCACACGAAAGGTATCGCGTGTCTAAAGATATATTTCACGTATGATAAACACATTTATATGTACACATTTGTAGCTTTGATGCCGTTTATTAATAGGTTGCCAACACGTATGTCTAAACCATTCTTAGTCACAATGCCATATCATGAAAACTAGTACCATATTCATGGAACTCTCAATTTGACCAACTTTGGGGCAGATTGAACGCTAAACGCTGAAAATAATTCTGCCCTTGCTTACAGCGCTTTTGTCTCAGACATGTTCAGTCGACAGTTGACCTAGCAAGTTCCAATTGAATTCATTGTCAACAAGAACGGATGTGTTCTTTAGCAAGAAACATACATCGTCTTATATAAATGACATACAAAGACAAAATAACGAATGGAAAAAAATATTTTTTTCTCAAATTCGTTAGCATTCGTTGTACATTTTGTATAATGTAGCCGATATATACAAAAATATTCGTTAACAAGTAGTTTTGTCAAAGTATAGACTTACCGACTAGGGATAAATGACTCCCGGGCAGCAATGTGTCGGATGTCATGTAAAGTTGTATACTGGGTAAATTCATACAACAGTTTGCACAATGAAGACTTTTCGTCTTTTTCCTTATTTGGTTGTGCCACAGAAATATCTGTGGTTGGATAAAACGACCCTTCCTCTGTCGGGTTTGACATACCCTGCATAATTATCGCGTTTCCATTATTTTCATCATGTTTTTTTCTGTTTTTATCCAAATAATATACCACTATGTGGTCTGCATGGTCGTCCATCTCTGGGGATAGTTAATCTTAAAATGTCCATATAAAAAGTTCATATAAGTTCACTTGCCTCTTGGATCTGAATGGTCATCCACGTATGGAGACTGCGTAATATTACGTTATAACAAGTCCATATGAATATTTGATGTACGCTCACTCGCTTCTTGAAACTATTGAATGTTATGAACAACCAATCGTTTGATCACATGAGCAATTTTGACCATAAATATCGAGTATTTCTAACTCAATAGAACAATGCTTAGATGCTTTCAAATGATAACTATGTAATAATGTTTTAATCCTGCAACCATTCTGTTTAAATATTGATTCAATTACCGCCGCACACTACCATACAGTAATATAAATAATAACTCAATTCTATCGGTGCATGTCAAAGTCAATTCATTATATCTATTGGTTTATGCAATGCATTTATAGCATTTTCTGATAAATCTACACTTGCATTCACATCATCTTGCCATAGTTAAGCCATCGGGGTTTCTCTTCATTAGATTTCACAAAACAATGTAAGCAAGCACTCTAATCAAATGACTTGATGAGAAATCAATGTCTCATGGAACGTTCATGCTAAATACTTATGCCAGGTCGATATAAACGCGAGCATGACTATGGATGCAATTTGACCATTTGTCAATGAGAGAAGTAAATAGTGAACCCAACAGAAAAAATAATATTCAACAGAACAGCGAACAACAAAGATGCGTTTCCTCTGCTTCAAATGCCCATCAAATATTTATCTGATTATTAATTATTTATTAGGCAATTGCATGCAAAAAATGGCTGGCAAATGATCAATATATTTAGACAAGTTAAATAAGTTAAGTTACCAATTTTCTAGGACTTTTTTCTGCTGTTAGGCTGCTCAAGCATTCTTTGGCATTTCAACTTCTGCTGGTAATTGGGCTAACTATGAAAACATATACTCGTGTGTCCCTGGGGAGACTATTTCTCTCCTTTGGTATGGCAGCCAACATCGATCTGCGGCGCCCAGGAATAAACAATGCCCTCCAAGGTACCATTTTACACCATTGTGGAGTGGAGCATGTGGGTCTTACTCAGAGAATTAACCAGTGTCCAGAGGGGGATCGAACCCGGGACCTCTCGATCCCGAAGCGCGCGCCTTATCTCTAGGCAACCGCTCCCAAAATGAGGATGGCAAGGCAATTTCAGCATATAAAATAGTCGAAACTCGGCTAATTGTGCTGTTGTAATTGCAAAGCCGAATTTGTCAGTTCTAGAATACATTTAACTAGTAATTTTACCTAAATTACTTTGGTTCTTCTATATGCCAATTAGATGCAAGAAATGTCTGGCAAATGATTAAGATGTATAAATGAATATGACAAGGCAATATCGATATATCAAAGAGTCACCAGACACTCGGCTGCTCGACGGACATATTTGAATTATAGTATGTCTAATAATGCGACACACTAACATATGTTACCCTTAAGTCGGTTCATAGCTAAGACATGAAACCGACAGTTTATAATTTCAAATGTCGTCTAAAACGACAAAAGATGTATCATATGGAAAATCTGACGAAAACATAAATCATTAATAATTTCAACTTAACCAATTCCAACAATAGTCCAGTCAAAGTTCAAACGTACTTTTAAACATAATTTATTCATATTGACGTCGGAATGGAATGTCGTAATTTTGTAGTTGTTTAGCATTTCGTGGTCTTTAGGTGTCTATACAAAACACTTGAAAAACAGAACATTCAAAAAACAAACATTGCAATGGGAAATTCTGTACTTGATCATTAGTGATGCTACCTTTCTGTTAGGAAAGCATAATATGACCAATGTATATAGATTTATATATATACAGGGAGTCATGTTTAGCGAACATATGGAACGTACATGTATAATATCAAGACAAGACAGGAGGAAAACAAATAGTCTTTGTAAAAGGTTGAGTACGTGTATGTATTTACTTGACGGTAGCATTGTTCTAAATGTCCATATATGGTGTTTGCATGATAGAACTGTGTGTATCCATGTTCTAAGACGCCGAGCCAAGACGAGCATATCACCGTTATACTTCAAGGAAGCAACCAACAACATTATTTTTATCAACCCCGACATACATATTCTACTTCATCATGAATATCCAAGATGTTTAATTAACATAGTAGGCCGATAAGAACTCAAATTTTGTCATAAAGGAAAATATGGCAATAACTAATGAGAAACTTCCTTTAGAAGACGGCGTGCTCTGGTGATCAGATGTAATCAGTTAACGTTTGGTTCATTGGTAGAGAAAATGCCGAGTTTTAAATAATATTACATTACAGGAAAGAAACAAAGAGCAAAGCGACAACATCAAAGCAATCGGACAAACATCAGGTTAAACTACTATTGCTTATTATGTGATAATTTGGTGAATAGTCGAGGGTTTAGCAAATTTGTTTGCGTAATCAATTCATAACGCCTTACATCTGATGTGACCAAAAATTAAATATTCATAATTATGTATAAGTTATGTGTAAGTTAACATATTGTCACAGCCCATATGTTGAAAAGGTTTGGACTGTAAGCATTCAAAGCATTTTCACAAACTATGGAGCTATTTCAATTGTATCAGTGTTATACATATCCATGCAACAAGCAACCGTTACTCAGATGGTATTGTGAAAACTATTTTGAAACTAAAATAATCACTCAAAAACATTTTTCGCGATTTTGACTATAACCAGAGTTGGAAATATTTGCACATTGTTCTTTTAATTCTTTAAACTACATTGTACATGTACGAGGGTATATCCAAAAGTAATGTCACTCCTCTGGTGGTTCATTTGTTTATAGGCCAATATGCATAAATATGATATCAAAATGTTCAGCAATTCAATTCTGATTAATACACAACGTGCTCCATTATTCCATTTTCATAATTGGATTATATGTACAATTGAAATATACCTATGACGTCATATCGCCGCACACGAAAATTACGATATTTTTCATTATCATAACGATTTTCTTTTATGCGTTTTCATAAAAAATAATTCTCGAAAGCAGACGATACTTTCGTGACGTGATGAAAACAATGTGTTGTGCCTGTTGCTAAAAATTCATTGACGTCATTCTATTTTGAAACTCGCAATATATTTTCAACGCACTGATAACTTAGCGAAAACACGGCAGATTTGTGATAAAAAGACGCTGCGCGTAACAATAGTGCACTTTTCCTTAAAGTTATGAAAGTCACCTACTGAAACTTTAGTGACACACGACAGCAACATAGTCTCGTGTACCTGTAGTATAAGCTTTTAAGGGGACATGTATCAACAAATCATTATCGATAGAGTCATATGAACGGTTTGTAGTAGATCCGAAAAGAACACCAAGAGTATTTTTAACGCCGTCCATTCAATTCGACGTTCAAAACTGCGATCATTATGTGGTGAGTTAATTTTTTTGCTGTTGGACTAACTAGAGGACACTTAACAATAATTTGATTTTGCAGAGTGTAAGTGTCGGGTGGGTTGCACAATTTCTAAGGTCCTGGAAATGACTGCATGGTTTATGAGTCGTTAGAAATTACCAGGGATGAACTTCTGCCGGATGAGTAGGTGTCGACATGTAACGTCATTGTGACGTCGTTGACGTCGGACTTGCGGCGATGTTCGTAAGTATGTCTCATAAAAATATTCGTATCTCAAGAACTATTCTGTGCATTGTTGTGATCTTTTTGTACCTAGGTTAAAGAACATATTAAATTCCAACGCTAACTGTTGGAATATAAAAAGCTTATTATTGTTTATAATGGGTATATGCTCTAAAAGAACAGACATACTTTTAAATTTGATAACCGATACGCACGAAACTGAAAATTTAATATAACATACTTTTGTACCGGAATTGAAATTAATAATATGTAAACATTCATGTTTTGTTTGTGTAATTTGTGATACGTATATTTGTATATCTGTATGTATATATGACATTGCATGTTTGTTTGTATTTGTACATGTGAAATCATGGGCATATTGCCTAATTTTCGAAATAAACTATCTATCTATCTAACTATCTATCTACTTTTAAATTTGATAGTCTTTTGCCTATCTAATGTCTAAATTCTACATTTGATTGCATTTCACCTTTGTTATGCCTTAACCACTTGCATTAAATGCATCAAACATCAAAAACTAAACCGCACTTTGTAGATACTGTAGAAAGGAAACTGATAAGTAAAGCATGATAATAATTTCAGGGAACATTAAAGTATGATGGCATTTCTGTCAGCAAACAATATAGTAATAATGTTAATGCCAAAACTTTAAACCATTATACATGTATAGCTAGTTTGCGATAGAAAAAATCGTGTTTTTTTTAAACATTTCTCTGTAATTACCAAACATACAGGTATGAAATTTTGCACGAATAAATAAAATATATCTACCTAATACACACTGAAATTTCAGCAACATCAGACATGAGTTAAAAAAGTTTTGTTCATAAGTTCTATGTAACATATTTGTAGTTCTGAAAGAAATATCAAGTTAGAGGACTTGCTACTTACAACAGCCAATTTTACGGTTACGTGATACGCATAACGGTATATATGCGTATTTGCAACCTACTAAGTTTAACACATGCGAGATCCGTCTGTGAATATGACAAAATACATTTAATTGCTTTACATTGTTTATAGACGACAAACCTAAATAAACCGAATTATACGGGCCTCTTAATTCTTGTCTTTATAACAGCAATCTCAATCCCGCCGATCACGAATTGTAACGGTTAAGTAATTGATAGTAAATCATCAATTGAATACCAGATTACCTCCCTGCGTTAAACTGTAAATACGCATGTAATTTCAATATGTAATAACGAATAAATGTCTTTTAATTGGTGACTGAAAATTATGAAATTCGAAATGGGAGTAGGTAGGAAGTTAATGTAGTTCTGTGTAATGTATTACCAAAATCTGATAAATAGATTTTCAGAAATCATTAAAAAACACGATTTTTTTCTATCGCAAACTAGCTATACTAATATTTACTGGTCAATCATACGAAATTTGAAAGGTGAAATGGGAAAATACTTAACCAATTAGATATAATGGGAAAGAAACAAAGAGCAAAGCGACAACATCAAAGCAATCGGACAAACATCAGGTTAAACTACTATTGCTTATTATGTGATAATTTGGTGAATAGTCGAGGGTTTTAGCAAATTTGTTTGCGTAATCAATTCATAACGCCTTACATCTGATGTGACCAACAATTAAATATTCATAATTATGCAAATTTCTAAATATATATATTCATATATTCATACTTAGTTTTGGCGAGACCATAGTGTTCCAATATTGTAAGAAAGGGTGTTCTAGAAACTCATTAGATCTACTATTTGTGTGCGATTGTTTATTTTAAATCCCTGAAAAGCAATTATGAGAAAGATATTAAGTATTGTATATGGTAATGGAAATTGTTAATTGGATACCTTATCGATTAGGATACTCCTTACGCTTATTGCTGAGTGCAATTATCTACAACAGGTGATTTACAATAAGAACAACGACACATTCCTGTCAAAAATCATAGTCTGAAATTGTCACTAGTAGTGACATGGAGTTGGTAAATAGTTAAACAATAATCAGAACAATTACGGACATAAATAGTATAACATTTTTGCAATTAACGCTATCATTATATAAATATGCAAGTGCAATTAATGGTACAAAATCTTCCATTAAATACATTAAGTAAATTGTATGTCAGACATTTTCTTCACAAATTTGCAAGTGCTCATTATAAAAATACAATTTCATCGTATCACTTTCTGCAATAATACAAATACCTTAAATATATCGTAACATCCATTATGTAATTGGTTATGCTCGGCGCCCCTGTGTAAGTTAACATATTGTCACAGCCCATATGTTGAAAAGGTTTGGACTGTAAGCATTCAAAGCATTTTCACAAACTATGGAGCTATTTCAATTGTATCAGTGTTATACATATCCATGCAACAAGCAACCGTTACTCAGATGGTATTGTGAAAACTATTTTGAAACTAAAATAATCACTCAAAAACATTTTTCGCGATTTTGACTATAACCAGAGTTTGAAATATTTGCACATTATTCTTTTAATTCTTTTAACTACATTGTACATGTATAAACCTCCAATATTGCTGTTATAAGCAAAGCAACATAATTTGTTATTTATTTAACACTATGAAACACACGTTACCAGCTGTGGATCTTTTTGTAGCTAGGTTAAAGAACATATTAAATTCCAACGCCAACTGTTGGAATATAAATAGCAGATACTTATATTATTGCTTATAATTGGTATACGCTCGAAAAGAACAGACATACTTTTAAATTTGATATTCTTTTGCCTATTAAATGTCTAAATTCTACATTTGATTGCATTTCACCTTTGTTATGCCTTTACCACCTGCATTAAATGCATCAAACATCAAAAACTAAACCGCACTTTGTAGATACTGTAGAACGGAAACTGATAAGTAAAGCATGATAATAATGTCTGGGAACATTAAAGTATGATGGCATTTCTGTCAGCAAACAATATAGTAATAATGTTAATGCCAAAACTTAAAACAAAAATACATGTACTAATATTTACTGGTCAATCATACGAAATTTGAAAGGTGAAATGGGAAAATACTTAACCAATTAGATATAATGGGAGATTAATTAAAAGCAACATTTGAAGGAGCAAGTTTTTATCTTAATAAAGCGTTTTCCACACCTATTTAATGTTACAGAAGCTTGAAAGTAATAGTTCATAAACAGTGTTCATTGTTTTACATAACTTCAATCTAAATAATGCGGCATTTGTGCTGAGCAGTAAACATATATACGAGTAAGTATAAAGTTCTGGGAATGTTTTGAATTCCAATATAGACCGATAAATTATATATTAGGCGTTCAGGTAAAAAAACAGTATATTTGTCGAAGTTTATATTTAGGCAAATTGACGTCCATCATGCAGCTTTGTAATCTACTAGTGAGTATCGTTCAATATCAACTCAATGTAAAAACAGCATGATGAAAATCATTCTGTTGTAATATATAATGATGTGTACAGTTCTTGTATTGTCTCAAAATACAGACAGCTTAATTATAACAGACGTTATTGAATACCCAATGCACAAGTATTTGGATATATTAGACAAAATATTATTTACATCATGCCTTTTTTCCATCGAGTGGTTTGACCCATACTCTAGCATATCATGCATGTATACGGACCAATTGTTTTAATGTTTAAATAACTCGATTTATAAATAGCAGAACAACCAAAATCGATGGTAGACACATTTATGACATCTTACAAATTAGGAGAAAAAGAACAATGATGAAAAATGGAACAAGCAATATTTGTTATGCTTGCATCAAAGATGAAACATGGAGCAAGCAATCTTGGTTACCGTTGTCACGCACACTGACAAACATCACTGGTCTGGTCAATAATACGAGTCAGTCACGTGACACAGTTACCGGGAATTATTACGAGGGATATACTAAAGGCCAAATATAGTCTGAGGATAATCCTATAGCATTACTTACACATAATGTAACGTCAACATAGGGGATAAATTTCTAGCTTGTTGTTTATGTTTACATGTAACACTACCTAAGTCAAAGAAAGGATATGTATATACAAGGTCAAATCATTGTTAACAAAGTAAACTTAAGAAATATAATAGCGCTGAATATGCGACACCAATACATACACGTCTACGTCGTTTAAAACAGTTACATGCAATGAGAAAGACAATAACAATCAAAACATGGTCATTTTTCGTGAAAAGATAGTTAAATTCGACGGAGTAAGCCATTCGCCGATAAATTCGAAGCACAAACACACTCAGGACAAATATAGTTTTTCGTGACAGGGATAATATTTTTTTTCCGCCATCACACAATGGGTGTTTTGCATACGATTGCCCGTAAATCGGTAAAATAACTAAACTACTATTGATACATTTTTTACCCTTAACGGTAACATTGAAACGTACCTTACCTGATCAGTACGAAAGATTCACGTAGTACGATATGTCGAAGTCCATGTAAGGTTGTGTGTTCAGCAAACTCACTAATTAAGTCCCCACAAGTCATCTTGACCTTTTGGTCAGTTTCCGTTACTATTGTAACATCTCTTTGTGTATATTCATTGTTTATAAACAGACTAGGCGAAGATTCTGGCTGAATCTCATTACTGTTGGTATTATTCATTGTCTTAAAAATATTATAGTCAACATGTTTCAGAGGTATGCTTTCCCTTACAGTGCGCGATTTCTTTTTGTTCAACATTTATTACAATAATATAGGCAAAATAAAAGTATTGTGATATGAATCATATTTTCAAAACGCACATTAACTCCAGCTGAACGTTTTATTAAACAAGCTGTACGTATTTCATAACCACCACAGTTCTTAATAAAGTGTCAATGTTAGAAAATACATGTTCTACCCTCCTTAGGCGTCATTAGATGAAGTAATCACCGCGTATTACAGGTATGTGAATTTATACAGCAATAGTTTCCCGTTGAATACTTAACAACACTCCATCGTTATAACGATACGCGAGGAAACATTTTTAACAAATCAGATATTAGAAACACAAAAGGCGGCCAACACGTTATTAACGAATAAAAGTCTGACATTATCTCTCCTGCGTGTAAATCCGCCTGGCGTGTTTTTCTCTATATTTTATTTCCGATTGTGTGATAAAACTTGTTAAACAAAACTACAAGATAATATTCTTTCGAAAGGTAACATCCACTTGTTTGAAAAATTACAGGTACGTATATATTTAATTAATTGGAGGAAGTGTGTTAAAGAGATATGTACGATGAAGGAATTATCAGATATCAAAGACGCGTGTTTCGTTTGTTTTATCGGTAATAAGTCACTTCTGCAAAAAAAATAAACTCTGAATGATGTAACATTCTAAAGAACTCACTCATGTCTGTAAATTGATTATAACTGTGTACTTTCTTTAAGATAACTTTAGACATGTGAAGTACTTCTTGCAGGCATACAAATAAAGACTAATAAGTTAAGCGTTATATGTTTAACAGCTATTTTGAAGTAGTTTAGATTCGTTGTTACACCTTTCCCTAGGGCGACATGAATGGTTTCCATCTCCAAGGTTTAAAAGAAAACAAAATCCGACTTTAAAGAAGAGTAATATGCAATGGAATACCTTACGTTATGCAATAAAATGGAAGAGAAGTCGAACATTCAATGACCGTCCACCAGTATATTAACGATACGTTGTTTCATTACGTTAGAAAACTAACATATAAAAACCATTTCCTACATTGACATGAGCTTTTGTAGGTTATACTAATGGTGCAGCATACTATAATACCATTTAACTGTAAAACTGTGCTTTAATAAAGGATGACGTACAATATCTTTATATAAAACTTAATGATATTCCTAAGGGCAGATAATAAAATAGAATACTGTTTCAGTAAAAGGTCTTTTTCATTTAGAGATTGTTGATTATTTCCATAGAAATAAATCAATTCGGTACGCAGAAGCAACTTCAGTTTCATCTTATTTTAAAATGATATTAAATAGGGATTTATAATATTAATAATGGATTAATATAAAATGGATTTTCTTTTTCTGTTATGACGTCAAGTATGATATTGTGTTCCTTTAAAGTTCGTTCTATGTTTCACTGGTAAACGATATATGGATCACAGTCACATGGAGACTACAGAATCACACCATCATTACACTTGGCCAACAAGCAATTTCCTGTATCTAACTCATACAAGGGATCTGTGCGAGAACTGTTTTCATGATTTTGGAATGTCGCTGCCTTGGATCAAGACTACAACCCCCTCCATAAACTGTTACGTTGTTTTAATTTATCTAGGAAATCTTTTCTGTGTGGTTGTTAGATACAGTTTTTAGTTTGGCTTGATATTTAAATTTAGAAAACTCGATTCATTCAAAACAGGTCGGCTTTTAATGAAACACAGCGTAAATTAAGTCGAATGGATATAGAATCCAAGATAAATGTCATTATGAGAGGATGGCATCATATAACATCATTACACAAGCAATCACACAATCAGTCTGACAAGCATCTTGTATATTTATTAATTATTAATAACCTAAAGATTACTTTCTTGCTGAACAAGACTCAAGTAGATTATAATCGAATTGGATATATCATGGGATCAATGTACGAATGTAATTTGTATTTTCTTTTTGCAATGATTTGTATTTGTAATATGTTATTGTGAAGGATTAGTTGACGTAAAATATGCTAATTATGTTATAATACCAATGGCCAAACATGCAAGCCACAGAGGGATACGATATCAATATCTGATACATTTATGAACGGCACAATCTTCAATTTGAATCGTCTTGTTGATATGCTCAACTCGATCAACCATTGTCTGGCTATATTATCTTACTTGACGATATTCAAGATATACGACTTCCTTCAAACCACAGAATAATTGATATAGTCTTGGTCATATTATATTGATAATGCTTGTGGTTAAATAGATGCTCCCAAAGGATAATAAGTTGAAACATTGCATATTTACGACTTGGAAACAAATGAAACATGCCTTTGGTAAGATACAAATGATTCTACCTTTATTGAACGTATCGTTTATTGACATGGTCTGTGCAACACTTCACCAGGAAATATCACGTTCCCTCGAAATGAAGAGACAGTATGGGTGTACAGTATGTACATTTTGCTTGAGACATGAATATTTTTTATATATTAAACACGACATGTTTACTTTCACACGCTGTATGAGCAATCATATATTGTTGGTACAAGTTACAATGTACACACATGTGTGTACAAAGAAACGTAAAAATGCAATGAAGACACAACAAGGCACTTCGGAGACACGAATTAATTATTCCCATTCCCGACACAATGCACATCATAGTTGTGGAATATTGAATTATTTTACATAAAATGTGAACCTTCGGTATATAAACTAACTATTTAGTATAAGTTATAATTATGACCATACTTACAACCAAAAGAAGGATAAAAGCCGAGGAATTCAAACGAGAGGACAAATAATTGTAGATACCAGTAACGAGCAAGTCCATGTGTGGGACACAAGAAGTAAGAACGGTGCCATGACTATTTCCGTTTGCCATCCAATAAATTAGCAGCTAATATAATTGGATACATATTGTACCTGTACACATTTAACATTAATTGTTATTATTTGTGTTTCGGGTGTTCACGAAGTACGTTATCTATACCTTGCTACATGGGCAGGCTAAACCTGCTGAAAATGTAGCAACCTCACGTACATTTTAAATCATAAGGAATTTAAAGCCTAACCATTGCCAAATGTAAGTTGCAAATGTAGAGTAGATGTGATGTTTCTGATTACTGTGTTCGGTTGGTAAGGTTGAGTGCTGCATTCACTGTCCGATTTCCTCATACCTTTTTGCAGAACGTGTATGTTTAACTGTTTGGTAATTTGTTACAGACACATTGAAGTTGAAGATTTTTAGTGCGTGTCTGAAGATCATTGGTAGTTGTTTGCTTATGTAGACTACTTTATGTATATATATTATCCGTACGCTGAAACTATACCCCCAATGTTACCAACAAGGTACAAAGTAAAACACGTTGAAATAGAGGCCTTGGAACCACTAGGCAAACAATAGGGTACGTATGGTAAGCCATGCTCGTCAATTTAATAACATATTGATAATTTATTTTTCGTCTTGATTTTGCTTTTATTCAGCACCCGATATCGACATTCATTAACCTATAACATGAGTAGGGTGATTTTGAGAAGGTGTTCTCAAACATTTTGAATGTCAAAAGCCGAGAAATAATATAATTTGAAAAAGTTTCAATACATTCCAATGACCAACTGTTTGACATTCAATTATTGTATTAATAAATAATCGTCATTAGTATTTGATCAACGATGTTCTGTGATGTCTGTATACCCTACTTAAGAGTACAAAACATGTTTTTCTATAGAGTTTTTTCATCCACAGTAGGAATTGTGATCGTTTATTTAAATAAATAGTTAACATCAAAAACAGGTCTGCAAATACTGTTGCGATATAAGGCGTAGCCAAACAATGTGTACAACAGTATAATTAATAGTCGAAATTAACCTGCTGCTATTTAAAAGCGTCGAGCTAAGAGACACGCAGCAGATGGAATAACCAAACAATGAGAACAATCGTTATGTAAATAGTAGCCGGGATAAAATAATATCATGGTCGTGGTTTTGTTGTCCGTCGCACTCGAAAGGTATCGCGTGTTTAAATATATTTTTCACATAAGAACACATAAATCTGTAATTTTTTCTGTCGCGTTTGAGCAGATTCTTTATATTTTACAAATTTGGTCAATTCTCAATCTAGGAATGTCATAGCACAAGTGTGTACACCATTATAAACCCCAATGCCATATCATGAATAACAATATCATGTTCATGGGAAAATTGAAAACTATAGCTTGAAAATAGTTATGTCCTTGCTTGAAGCAATTTTGTCTCAGAGGTGTCAAGTCGAAAGTTGCCATAACAAATCTTCCAGGAATGAATTATCAACTATAATTAATGCGTTCAGCAAACAAAATACAACGCATTTTTATTTAGATGAAATGAATGTGGGTTATGTAAAGGAAAAACACAATGTAAGCAAATTCATTAACAATTCAAAGCGATGTTTCAAACTGAGCAAATAGTAACGTTAGGCTTCATTGGCGTTAGCCATATGCATATTGTTGTCGATATAAATGATTTATTCGTTTAAAAGTAGTTTTGTTATAATATTGACTTACCGACTTGGGATAAATGACTCCCGGACTACGATGTGCCGGATACCATGTAATGTTGTATATTGGGTAAATTCATACAACAAATTCCACAATGAAGACTTCTCGTCTTTTTCCTTCATTGATGGTGCCACAGATACGGAACTCTTCTTCCGAGACAATTCAGTGGGCGGAAACAACGACCCTTCCTGTGTCGTGTTTGACACACCCTGCATAATTATCGCGTTCCCATTATTGGCATCATGTTTATTTTCGTTTTTATCCAAATAATATATCACTCTATGGTCTGAAGGGTCGTTCATATTTGGATATAGCGCTATAAAACGTTATAGTTTGTCCATATAAATATATAATGTATGTCCATTATCCGCTGTGGAAGGAGTGGCCATCCAACTCGACTGCGCTATACAACATTATAATATGTCCAAATAACTATATGGTGTACGTTCTCTCGCCTCTTGGAACTATTGAATGTTATAAACAACCAATCGCTTATATTATGTCTCATCGAGATACATACGATCAGTAGTGTACGAGCAATACTTGAGATCATCAGTTAATTTGACAATAAATATAGAGTTTTCCGATAACAATAAAAAAATGTTTAGATGCTACAAATTATGTATTTAACGGCGGTAATGTTGTGTTGCTTCCGACAAGCATTATGTTTAAATATTTATGCGATTACGACCGCTTTTAAATTGCATGCATATAGCATGACAAAGTCAATTCATTAATGTCTGGTGGTATATGAAATGCATTGATAGCATTTTCTGATAAATCAACACTTGTATTCATATAAGTCTGGCAGTGTTATTCCGTTTGCATTTCTAGTAACAAGGTTTTGTTAAGTATATTATGCAACTAAAACTATATAAAATAAAATGTCTTAATTTTTCTAACACGTGCTAATTGTATCAGGCCCACATCAGGCTAATTCACATGTATATTACTTGCTCGAGGACTGCAGGGATGAGAAAAATATTGCAGGCACGGCATTATGTCTTTGTTAAGCAACAAGTGATGCGATAAAGGGAACTAAGATAATTTAAATCAATTTTAAGTAAGCAGTGACCTCGTTGAACAACTTACGCAACACTACTATACAAAACGTCTTTACTTACGGTCCTAATGTCACTTAATTTGATTTCTAAAGTAATTGTCAAAGGTGTCTTCGGAATTACCGATGGGCTATGTATAGATATTTATTTTGTTCATAATCACTTTAATACATACAATGATTTACAAGTATCCACGTGCCAATGACCATTAATTTGCTGATAGTAGGTGTTACTTTATTCCCTCTGAATTGTGTTTCTGTTCGTTAACTATTTTCTAAAAAAAAAAAATTGTGTAAAAAGCATCATATACAAGGATTGTTCATTAAATACCCGGACGATCGTCATAGCGCTTGATTGGAACATACGATTGTATTAAAATTTCGTTTCATAAGACTTAGTCACCAACTTTATAATTTGACAGAACATAAAATATTTTTTATGCAACCGAAAACAAACTATGGTTACTATAGTATACCTTTTCAAATTAAGTTTAACGACAGAATTGATTCAATGCTTACCTAATGTTCTTAAGTGAAATAGATTCCGCAATGTATTATAGATGTTTTGATATATTCTATATTTTAATATGAAATTGTATCTCACGAGTGAAAATATATCAAGATATAGTAATGAATACATACACTGAGCGGCAATGAAAACGCAACACTTTTTAAACTTGAATATTTCTGTAATCTGTCAACTTATAAACTTGTAATTTTGTATGCTCACTTCGATATATATTATCTACAGAATTCAGCTTTTTCCGTGAAAATACTTTAAGAATCACTCGTCCATAGCGGAATAGCCTTAAACCGCATTCTCCCGCGTGCTGATAGGTGGGTAGAGATTTGCTCGCATATTGTGCGAGCATTTTGAAGAATATGGATGGATTAGTCGGAAAAACAAAATAACTAGTGGAAAACATGGTGCATATGTCAAAGGCAGTCTCCGAAAGATCGGTCATTATGCTAAATTGTGGGGTATCCGTACTAAAAATCAAAGTTTCGTTGATTTAAATTACCGAAGTCATTATTTCATTTATTTAACACAAGTTTGAATACATATACACCTGTTAAGAATGCTAATAATGCATTAAATATCATAGGATGTAAGAAAAATGTTCAAGTCAAGTGCGATAACTCTTGGATAATTATCCTCACTTTTTTAGATTAATCATCAAACTTTTACACTAAATTGTATTACATGATATTATTGAACTAATCTACTTGCGCAAGTTATGGTGTTCATTGATATTTAGAAGTGAATTGTGTTTTGAAAATTTAACACGCAATTCAAAAGCGCATTTTTCTCCATTTAGTGCAATCATCAGTCTTAAAAGAATAGCTATAGCGTTCATGCAATTTATTTCCATTTACAAATGGTGATACTTTCACCATCATTGGGACAAATATAATACATTTTTATTAATCTAAAAACGAGCAGTTTCGAATATGCTTTTAGAGGCGCAAGATTCGAAGTAGTGTTATAATATAAAGAAACAAGCAAGTTAATCATTTAATCATTTTATTGCTCCAAGATTATCTCCCTTTGACCATAGAAAATACACCATTGCTTTAATAGACCATGTTTTTTTATTTTAGTGTTTGTGCGCGAAATAGTGTATAGGCCCATTAAAAGTACCTGAACTTCACATAACCCTTCTGCAACAACGCAACAGCATCCCTCTAGCATTCAATGAACGTTTCATATGATTAATACGTCGTAGATGCACACGATGGATCGCTCCTGGCGGTTGTTTTAAAATATTAAAAAATGCGACTTTCTGTTTTATACTGACCCAAAAACAACTAGTAAAAAACTATGTGCTAAACAAATTTATCTGATTCGAAGTAATATTCATGTGTCACTTGCATATATCTATTCTATGACAAATTTTCGCGATGCTCACACACTTATCAAATGTGTTATGCTGAACTATGTAAGTGTTGCGTTTTCATTGCCGCTCAGTGTATTTCTCATCAAAGAGGGGTAGAGAAGTAGCCTAATGTAAAATAACAGTGCTTTGTAACATAAAAGGAAACACCATGGAACGCTTAACAATGGTATGGTATTGTTTAAATTTCAGACCTGTTTTACTTTGACAGACGTAAATTAGTTAAAACTTTAGATATATTAGGTAAGGTGTTCAGTATACGAAAAAAATACATGTACAGTCGATGTATTAATACTTGTTTCACGGTACAAATAATTAGCAATGTACAATGTACATGTAACACTACTAACAGTAATGAAAAGGTGTAGCTATGTTACCAATGACGTAGTACTATTACCAAGTTAATATAAGTAACACTGTATGTCTCTTTCCTATGACATTGTTGTACTCTTCCATGCTAGTGAAACCATATTTGCACAATGCTTGAAAATAACACTACTAATACAAATGCTTCAATCCAGTTATCACAATTTCGGATGGATTGGGGATTAAGTTTTTGACAATGTTTTTAATTCGGTCAATAATATCATTATCATTTATCATGACTTCCAGTCTACATTCGACGACAATAATTACGACAATGTCCGATTGACACAAACTAGCACAAACAAGTGACAGACACGATACGGCGCAATTAATGGTAATAAGCAGAGGGACTTATGATCAAAGCAAAATGGTGCATTATTCAGTAACCGGTTTCAAAATCAAATGTGCAAAAATGACAGAATTATGTTGCATCATTTAATTACATATCTCAAATTTGTATGTGAAGCATATTATTGAATGACAATAGTGCAATTTAGCGCTTAAATGTAACAATATGTTGTGGAATGAAGCTACAAAAAGAGATGCACTTGTTATAGTTGTCTCTAAATTAGTTATGTTATTTAGTTCTGGTTGTTCTGTTTACTGCAAAATACACACATAATCTGATTGAAATATAATATCTAGTGTTCATATTGAAAAGGAAATCATATTTCAACAACTTGGACACAGGAATTAGCATCCTCATAAGCATTTCCCAAACGTTTCAATTTCAATAACACAATTTAAATGGATTATGCGATAGAAAAAAGATTTGATTATTATACTGTTAACGATTTGCCTTTCAAATGATACCGAAAATAACGAATTTGGGAAATGAAGCGTGGACAAGACATTTTCACAATGTAGAAATCTGATCAAGCACAGTTATGGATGCAATTTGACCATTTGGTATCTGGTCTATGCGAAAAGATCATCTTTTGTGGGTCAAGGAAAGCAATAGCCAGAAAACTGGAAAGAAAAACAGAATGAGGCACAGACTTTATCTTCCCGGGAATTCCAAATAGCTTAGCTGATCACATATCACGGTACTCTTTTAAACACAAGCATACAAATTCTTGTTTATCATCCGTATTCAGTATTTTTAGCTTTTATTGAGTTGAACTTCGAATGTTCTGGTTTGAACCATGCCATTAAAGTATCATGCAATAGTTTTATTATCTTTGTATCAGTTTTGTTTTTATAGATCTTTTCGTATTTTCGTGAAATTGAGTCACACTTGCAAATCTTAAAGTAAACGCTAATGACAAATCAAATGAAACACACCACTCAACAGGAAAGCCAAAATGACACACATAAAAGAAAAATCACATTTACTTACGTGACGATGCCCAACACAGAACTGAGCCGGGAAATGCAATCTAACCGCTACAAGCATTCAGTGAGTCAAACAGTATCATAACATAAAGTTGATGCAATTGCACACGACCAATTTATTTTTAATGAATTTAGACAAATCATCAATATAAATTGAGCAATCCACGAATAACTTGATCTTATTAAACCCGTCATACATATTCTAGTTTATCATAAATATCCATAATGTTTAATTTACATAGTAAGCAGACCAGAACTCCAATCTCGTCTTATTGGATAATATGTCAATAATTTATAAGAAGCTTCCAAAGAAGACGACAAGCTTTGTTGAGTAGATGTTATCATTTAACTTGTGGTTCAATGGTAGAAAAAATGTCCAGGTTGATACTGTATATGACTACATTACATGAAAGAAACGTGATGAGCGAATCGACAACATCAATCCAATCGGATGAGAAACACCATTTTTCATTGTTTGATTATTTGGTGAATAGTGTAGGTTTTTAGCCTACTTTAATATCGTAGGAGTATTTTTAATAATTAATTCGTAACTTCCTACAATTAAGGTCATAAATATGAAACTTAATGCATATTTTCGCATATTGTTCGGACGAGACTATTATGTCCACACATTGGAAAAAGGGTCGTATAAAAAAGTATTTTAGAAGCTCATTAGAGCTACTACATGTATTTCTGTGGGATTCATTTTTTTCAAATGTTTAATGGGATACCTAATCCATTAAGGATACACGTTATACCGATTGTGTGGCGCATTATCTACAGCATGTGACTTACAATAAAAACCACGACACATTGTTGTTAAAACCTTTCGTCTGAAAATGTCACTGGTGGTGACATGGAGTTGGTAAATAGTTAAACAATAATTAGAACAAATGTGCCTAATAGAGATTAATTGACAGCAATTACGGAAATAATTTGAACTTTTTGCAATTAACGCCACTTCTATACAAATATGCGAGCAGAATTAATTGTACAAAAATCCATTAAATATATTAAGTAGTTAGAATGTCAGATATTTTCTTCACAAATTTGCAATTCTTCATTACGAAATCAATTATCACTTAAGTTCTGCAATAATACAAATACCATTAATATGTTAAAGCTTCAATTATATAATTGTTTATGGTCTGAGCCCATATGTAATTCAACATAGTGTCATTGCCCGCGTGATACAAAGGTCTTGACTGTCAGTATTCAAAGCAATTTCTCAAACAATGGAGCAATTTCTGTTCTTTTAATGTCATAAACATCCATGATTCATTCAGTTGTTACCCAGACAGTACTGTGAAAAAATATTTTGAAACTAAAATAATCACTCAAATACATTTTTCGCGATATTGAAAATGACCCGAGTTAGAAATGTATGCATATGTTTGTCTGTGCTCTGCTGTGTCTGTCGTGTGCTATTTTCCTGGTCCGAATACTTACATATTATATCCTTTTTTGTAAAGTAATATGAGTCAAAACTAAACAGTACTAACATGTACCTCACATTTTGCTACGATAAGCATAATTTGTTAAGTTATTTTACACTATGGAACACACGTTACCAGCTGTGGATCGGTATGAATCTTTAAACAACGCATGATGCCCACAGTGACTTTTAGGATACAGTCAATTATAGTATCGCTCATAATGATTATACGCACATATAAAACAGGCGGATATTTACATTTGATAGCCTATCGCTTATTTTATGTCTAAATTCTACATTTGATTGTCTATCACCTATTTTATGTCTTAACCACCTGTATTATCGTAGAAAACTCGACGCACCCATCAACAAAAACAAAACACAATGTATGCATATAGTAGAAACTGATATTTTAAGCGTCATAATACTTTCTGGAAACAGTCGTGTATAATGGCTTTTCTGTCAGAAAACAAGATAGTACCTAATAATGTTAATGTCAAAACTTTACACAATAGTACTTATCTTTCCCGGTCAATCATACCTAAATTAAAAGGTGAAAGGGAAAATGATAAATCAATCTATTATAATAGGGAAATTAATTGGAATCAAAATTCAATGAAGTAAGTTTTCCATTTCTCTAATAACGCGGTGGCTACTCACACTGAATATAACATAAGCGCGAAAGTAATAGTTCATAAACAGTGATCGTTGTTTAACAAAACGTCTTGATAGATTATCGTGCATTCATGCTTAGCAGTAATAATACATAACTATACAGATCTGGAAATGTTTTATCACAATATAGAACGATAAATTACACAACAAGCGTTAGTTAAGATGGAACAACCAATACATTTGTCTTAGTTTATATTTAGTCAAAATGATTTTCATCATGCAGCTTTGCAATATGCGTGGGTTGGGTGTATTGGGAAATGGCAACTTAATACAACAGCATGAGGAAATTCATTAAGTAGTAATATATAATGATGTATGTATGTACAGTTATTACATTGTCTCAAAAATCTGACCACTAAATTATAGCAGACATTACAACAGAATACCAAAATGCACAGGTATTTGTAAATATTAGATAAAATATGATTAACATCATGCCTTTTTACATCGAGTGGATTGACCCATACTCTAGCATTATATATACGGACCAATCGCTTTAATGTTACAATAACAAGATATTGTAAATTGCAAAAATAATCCGAATGAATGGTTGAAACATTTTATGACATCTTACAAATTAGGAGACAAACAATATGCAATTTGATGAAATATGGAGTAGGCAATAATAATGGTAACGCTCGTCACGCACGCTGGCAGACATAATTGGTCTGGTCGATATGCCAATAATACATGTCAGTCAAGTGACATAGTTCCCGGGAATAACGGTGCGGGGTATACGGAAGGCCAAATATAGTCGGATACTAATTCCATTTCATTACATACATATAATGTAGCACCAACGTCCAACTAAGGAGAATAGTTGTCAGACTAAATTGAAAAGATAACTTGTACTAAAACTACTTTCGCAAAATAAAGGCCACATGTTTTTTTGTGATTTACGTTTTATTACCGATACACATGCAGTTACAATATTTGTACATACACATTAAACATTACGATATTCCATGATAACAATGTAGATAATCCAACAGCAAAAATATAGTCGTACATATACAATAACTGAATTTAATATGGAATTCTTTTTTTTTTTAAGAAAACAATCCATAAATACGGGAAAAAATAAACAGTTTTGCAAAACAAATGTAGAAAGGCCAACTTTTCAAGTAACAAATGTTGGTAAAGCCAAATCCATTGCATAATTCTCGTATTTGAAATGATTAGAATATGTTTAATACGTAGTGCCCAGTCAGATTGTCTTTAATAAATAATGACGTCTCCCGTCGAAAGTGATTACGCCTTCTCTAAAACAAAATTGCGTCTCCCTTCGATCACAGTTACGTGTTCCCTCGAAAATAATTACGTCTTTCCGTCGAGGTTTTAGTCTAACAACATACATGCGTGTATCATGATCAATATTGACAGTAAATTTATGATAAAACACCCCAATATTCAATGCATACATTTACAACTGAGTGATATAATTTTGAAATGCACAAAGCGTCAGATCCAATGTCAGTCACTCGCCGAAAATTCCTAGCAATAATAAATAATGGCCATGCCCTTCACCACATGACTGGATATTTTAATTATGGAAGGATTGTAAAATTTTATGTAAATAGGAGACAAATCAGAATAAAAAGACTATAATAGTTTAACCTTAACTTTTACATTAAACATAACTTCCAAAGCGTATCTTACCTTATAAGTACAAATGAATCACGAAGTACGATGTGTCGAAGTCCGTGTAGGGTTGTATGTTCAGCAAACTCATTTATTAAGTCCCCACATGTCATCTTGACCTTTTCGTCAGTTTCCGTAACTATAGTAACATCTCTTTGATTATATCCATTGTTTATAAACAGGCTGCGCGAAGATTCCGGTTGAATCTCATTACTGTTGGAATTACTCATTGTCTTAAACTTATTATATTCAACACGTTTCAGGGGTATACTTTTCCTTACAGTACGCGATTTCTTATTGCTCAACTTTTATGATAATAGTAAAAGGAAAATAAATAATTGTGATAGGAATAATATTTTCAAAAACGCACATTAAATTCAACTGAAAGTTTTATTTAACTACTAGTACGTATTGGATACCCGCCACCGTTCTGTATAAAAATGCCAATGGTAGAGAATTTATTTTCAACACTTGTTAGGTCTAACGGGATTGAGTTTTAATCCAACTGGTTTAGGTGAATATATCCAGCACAATTATTTTCCAGTTAAATACGTAACGCTCCATCAGTATAACACTGCGCGAGAATTATTTTTAACAAATCAAATACTAAGCACACAAAATGCGACCAGCACGCTATTAACGAATAAAAGTCTGACATTATCTCTACTGCGTAAAAGTCCGCCAGGCGTGTTTTTCTCTATCATTTTATTTCCGATTTTATGATAAAACTTGTAAAACAAACCACAAGATAATATTCTTCCTAAAGGTAACATCCACTCGTTTGAAACATTACAGGTACGTATATATAGAACTAATTGTAGGAAGGGTGTTAAAGAGATATGTAAGATGAGAAGATTATGAGATATCAAACACGCGTTTTTTGTTTGTTATATCAGTAATAAGCCACTTCTTCAGAAACATAAATCAGATTTAGGCAACTTCGAAAGGAACGAACGCAAGTCTGTTAATTGATTTCAACAGGGGAAGATACTTTTGGTTTCTTTTGGTTATTACAGGGCGCATGAGTTGTACATGTACGTTATGATATGTACGGTACATCTACTTTAACACGTATTTAAAATCATAGTAAAACAAATTCTTCCGAGAGGTATCCATCTCCAATGTTTGAAGAAAGCCACATCCCGGATTTCATGCAGAACATTAAGTGAATGTAATACATATGTTATTCAATAAGGCGCACTAGAACTCGATCACCCAAACGAACCGACTATTATTAGATTAAAGAGGCGTTGGTATGCTTCACTAGAAACAAGAAACTATAAAAACAATAATATTGGTATATTGACATATGTTTTCTTAGTTCATACAAGTAATACATATTATAGTTCAAAATAATATATTACCATTTGTCTGTAGAATATACATTTAATTGTGAAGACGTACACCATCTCAATATAAAACTAAATCATATATCTAAGGGCCTGATCAAATAATAGTGTAGTGTTTCAGGAATAGATATTCTTGATTTAGATTTGTCATGGAAATAAAGCAATTTGGTTTTCATAATGAACTGAAGTTACTTCTTCGTTAAAATGATACAAAACAATGTTTCATAATATTATGTTAATAAGTTATTGCTTTACATTTTTCTGTCATAGCGTCAAGGATGATAGTGTGTTCATTAACATGTTTTTCTGTTTTGTTTTGAATAAATAGTATTTTTTAAGTTTCACTAATCAACGCTATATTAAACAGCGTCATTTGGAGACCACATACTGTAATCATACCATCGTGACACTTTGCCAACCAGCACTTTCCTGGATATATCTTTTTATGTTATAGTTTTTTGTATGACTTGAAAATAAAAGCTAGAAAGCTCGATGCATATAGCATATGTTTGCTTTTGATGAAACACAGGGTAAATCAAGTCGAAGGCAAATAACATACAAAAGATAAATATTATGATGAGAAGGTGGCATCCTATAACATCATTATATTAGCAATGCTGCAATGCTGCAATCAGTCTGACACGCTTCTCGTCTATTTATCAATCAGAAATAACCTAGGGTACTGTTTTATCAACGTACTAACGGAAATCGTAAACTTACGTTCAAATTCATATTCTGTATAATTCTTTAACAACCGCAAATAGGGAACAGATATTGTTTGTAGTGGTTTATGAACTGAATCTTGATTAGTATAACAGCCCCATTTACCACATTTTATAGATGTACATGTATAAGTTTTATAAAGAATTTAAATTTGGTCGTAAGTTTAATATTTCCGTAAATGCTTCGATAATACAGTACCTAGGAGATCACTTGCTTGCTTGAGCAAGACATACGCAGATTATACTCGATTGGATACCGCATGTGACCAGAGCAAGGTATTTTATTTAATCAATTTTAGTTACAATCTGTCATTACGAAGTAATAGGTGACGTTATATATGCTATTTAGGCAATAATACCGATGCCCGGACGTGCACTTTCAATGTCTAGTATGTACGGCAACATTATCAATTCGAATTGTCTTGTTGATATACTCAATGCGATAAAACAATGTATGTCTTTATAGTCTTACTCAGACATACGGATTCATTCAAATCACAGAATAATTGATATTGTCTTGATCAAGTTGTATTGATAACGTTTATGGTTGAAAAGATAGTCACAAAGGATGCATATTGAGTTGAACTATTTGACATTTACGACTTGGAAACAAATGAAACATGGTACTATATCTACCTTTATGGATCATATCGTTTATTGGCATGATCTGTGCAACAGTTTACTCGGAAATATCACTTTCTCTCGAAACGAAGAAACAACATCAGTTTACAGTGGGTTACATGTGCTTGAGAAACGAATATTTTTGTTATTATTAAGTTTGTGCATTGGAATTAATTGACCAGTACATATATGCCCAGTGGCACATTGTTGGTACAAAAGTTGCTGGTATTAGTTACGAGTTTTTGCGTACAAAAATCGTTCACACGTTTGATGTGTTATGTATAGCTTGATAAAAGAGTATCGAAATATTTTGCATGAAATGTCTGAACTGGCGACATTTAAACATATTGAACAAACAATTATATGTTTATGGCACTCAAGTCTCATCATGCCTACAATCAAAGGAACATAATACATAGCCATTGCAAAAATGTGAATTTACAGACAGTGATGGTATGTGCCCGACTGTTAAATCATTTTTTGCAAACACATTGATGTCCAAAATAGTAAGTTCAGCTTCGTGTTTGACGTGCATAGGAAATGGTTTGCTTTTGAAGACTGTGCATGTTTGTGACCCGTATCACTGTGTAACAAGCAAGGTAGATAGAAGTGTTTGATATAGCGGCCTTAGAACCACTAGCCAAACAACAGGCTAAGTGGCGTAGGCAATGCCCGCCACATTAATAACATATTGATTATTACTAAATTTAATATTTTAAGTTCTATATTTTGCTTTTAACCAGCACCAGATAACGACATTTATAAACGTACATCATGGTGTTGAGAAGTTGGCCACGAACATGTTGACTGATAACAACCGAGACAAAATTAAAGTAATTTCAATACATTCTAATGACCAACTGTTTGACATTCCATTATCGCGTTGATAAATTAAAAAAAACATCAGTCATAATAAATCTTTATAAAACCAATGATTAGCACTTGAACGAACGACGAGTTTCTGTAATGTCTGTGTACCCGACTTAAGAAAAAGTGTTTTCTATTGAATTTGTCTACCCAGAGGGGCATTGATATCGTTTATTTTAACAAATGGTTAGCGTCAGAAAAAGGTCTGTACATAAACGTTGCAACATACGGCACAACCAAACAATGCATACAAAATTTAATTAATAGTCTTACAAGGATATCATACCAACATATGCATGCATTTGACAGTTAAGCTGCAGCTATTTAAAATCGTTAAGCAAATAGCGGTGCAGCAGATGGAATATCCTAACAATGTGAACAAGCATTATGTTCATAGTAGTAGGATATAATATCACCATGTGTTGTTGTCATTCGCACACGAAAGGTATCGCGTGTCTAAAGATACATTTCACCTATGATAAACACATTTATATGTACATGTTTGTCGCTTTGATGCAGTTTCTGTATAACTTGCCAACCAAGGCACTAATGCCTCACGTATGTCTTAACCGTTCAGACGAACGATGACCTAACAAGAAGTTTCAATGGAATTAATTATCAACAAGAGCGGATATGTTCTTCAGTAAGAAATAAACAAGGTCCTATGCCGATGGCAAACAAAAACAAAATAATGTATGGAAAAAAAGCTTTACTAAAATTAATAGACAATCAATGCAAAGCGCTCTTTCACACTAGGCACGCTTAATTGGCCATATGTATAATGTAGCCGATATAAAAAAATATTCGTTTAAAAGTAGTTTTTGTTAAAATATTGACTTACCGACTTGGGATAAAAGACTCCCGGACAGTAATGTGTCGGATGCCATGTAAAGTTGTATATTGGGTAAATTCATTCAACAGTTTGCACAATGAAGACATTTCGTCTTTTTCCTTATTTGGCGGTGCCACAGAAACGATGTTCTTCTTACGAGAAATATCCGTGGTTGGATACAACGACCCTTCCTCTGTCGGGCATGACGAACCCTGCATAATTATCGCGTTTCCATTATTTTCATCTTGTCTATTTCTGTTTTTATCCAAATAGTATACCACTCTATGGTCTGCATGGTCATCTATCTCTGGAGATAGCGCTATAAAACCTTCTATCGTAAAATGTCCATATAAAATATCATCTACATTCACTTGCCTCTATGATCTGAATGGTCATCCACACCTGGAGACTGCGTTATATTACGTTGTTACAAGTCCATATAAATATGTGATGTACGCTCACTCGCCTGTTGAAACTTTTGAATGTAATAAACAATCAATCGCTTATGTCTCTTTGATACCCATAATCGCCATAGTTTATGTGCAATACTTGCGCGCATAAGTTCATTTGACCATGAATATCGAGTATTTCTAACTCAATGCTTAGATGCTTTCAAATGATAACTGTGTAATAATGTTTTAATCCAGACAAACATTCTGTTTAAATATTGATTAAAATACCACCGCATACTAACAGACATTAATATAAATAATAACTCAATTCTATCGGTGCATGCCAAAGTTAGTTGATTAATATCTATTGGTATATACATTGCATTCATAGCATTTTCTGATAAATCAACACTTGCATTTATGTCATCCGGCCATAGTTAAGCCATCGGGGTTTCTCGAAATTAGATTTAGCAAATAAAAAGAAATATTGTAAGCAAGCACTGTAATCAAAAAATTAATGAGAAATCAATGTCTTTATGGAACGCTTATGTTAAATAATAATGCCAGGTCGATATAAACGCGAGCATGACTATGGGTGCAATTTGACCGTTTGTCAATGAGAGAAGTAAATAGTACACCCGACAGAACAAATAACATACAACAGAACAGCGAACAACACAGATGCGTTTCCTCAGCTTCAAATGCCCATCAAATATTAATCTGATAATTATTATTTATAAACCAATTGCATGCAAGAAATGACTGGCAAATGATTAATATATTTAGATTAGTTAAAAAAGTTAAGTTACCAATTTTCTAGGGCTTTTTTTAACTGTTAGGCCGCTCAAGCACCCTTTGACATTTCAACTTCCCCTGGTCATTGGGCTACCTATGAAAACCTACACTCGTGTTTCCCTAGGGAGACTATTTCTCTCCTGTGGTGTGTCAGCTAACATCGATCTGCGGCGTCTAGGAATAGACACTGTCATGGCAGGTTGGATTTTACACGCGCGTGAGAGCTAACCAGTGGTCCAGAGGGGGGTCATACCCGGGACCTCTCGATCCCGAAGCGCACGCCTTATCTCTAGGTCACCGCTCCCCAAATGACGATGGCCAGGCAATTTCAGCATATAAAATAGTCGACATTCGGCTTATCGTGCTGTTATAATTGCAAAGACGAAGTTGACATTTCTAGAGAACATTTAACTACTTATTGTTCCAAGATTACGTTGGTTTTTCTATATGCCAATTAGATGCAAGAAATGTCTGGCAAATCATAGAGATGTATAAGTGAATATGACAAGGCAATATCAGTAAATCAAAGAGTCACCAGACACTCGGCTAATCGTGCTGTTGCAATTGCATACACCAAGTTGTTAGTTCTTAAAAACCTTTTGCTATTACAAACACCAAGTTGTTAGTTCTTAAAAACCTTTTGCTAGTAAATGTACCTAGATTGCTCGACAGACATAATTAAATTCTAGTATGTCTAATAATGCAACACACTAACAAATATTACCCTTAAATCGGTTCATAGCTATCAAGGCTTTGAACCGACAGTATATAATTTCAAGTGACGTCTAAAACGAGAAAGGACGTATCATCTGGAAAATCTGACTAAAACATAAATCATTAATACTTTCAAGTTTACAAATTCCAACAATAGTCCGGTCAAAGTTCAAACGTACTTTTATACATAAATAATTCATATTGACGTCGGAATGGAATGTCGTGATTTTGTAGTTGTTTAGTATTTCGAGCTATTTAAGTGTCTCTACAAAACACTTGAAACACAGAACATTTTAAAAACAATCGTTGCAATGGGCAATTCTGTACTTGATCATTAGTGGTGCTACCTTTCTATTAGGAAAGCATACTATGACCAATGTATATAGATATTAGATACTGGTAAGTCATGTTTAGTAAACATTTGGAACGTACATGTATTATATCCAGACAAAACAGGAGGTAAACAAAAAGTCTCTGTAAAAGGTTGAGTACGTGTATGTATTTACCTGACGGTAGTATTGTTCTAAATACCCGTACATGGCGTGTGTATGATAGAACTGTGCGTATATATGTTATAAGCCGCCGAGCCGAGCCGAGTATAGCCTTTACTTGCTTTATTTCGGCTGAAACATGGCAGGCATACATATATGTGCCTCCACCCTGACTTCAACTAACTAGTATGTTCGTACATATCAAAACACTGGGACTTAAGAGTTTAATATTCTCTAAAAGTAATGATATCCTTTCTATCTTTATCAACATGTTGTTGATAGTGTATGGTGCAATTAGGTATAGATAATTTATACTGAGTGTTAAACTAGCGACACATGATTCAGAAAGACTCACTACTTTACGATTGAAAATGCCAATTATACGTAGTTGAGATTGAATGACAATTTTCATCTACACTTCACGAAATAACTTTCGATTGACACTCGCTTTAAAAGTGGAATGCAATTGCAGTCTACATATCCCATTTGCCCTTACATTTCTCGCATATAGTACGCACAACAAACGCATCATGCATACATTTATTTTAGAAGTAATACAACACTCAAGTCATTTCTCAGTGACAAGGAAATATCTTTTCAAGTATTTCATGTCACGGTTTTCTTAAACCTGAACATATGACAGAGTGACGTAATGTTGGAATTTGTTATAGAACAGTTTTTTAATGAATATGAAAATATCATCGTTATACTTCCAGGAAGCCACCATTAACATGATTTTTTTCACCCCCGACATACATAAATAAAATATTTCATCATGAATATTCAAGATGATTAATTAACATAGTAGGCAGATAAGAACTCAAAGTTTTTCATAAAGGAAAATATGGCAATAACTAATGAGAAACTTCCTTTAGAAGACGACAAGCTCTGTTGATCAGATGTAATCAGTTTGGTTCATTGGTAGAGAAAATGCCGTGTTTAAAATACTATAACATTACTGGAAAGAAACAAAGAGCAAAGCGACAACATCAAAGCAATCGGACAAACAGCAGCTTAGACTACTATTGCTTATTATGTGATTATTTGGTGAATAGTCGAGGATTTTAGCAAATTTGTTTGCGTAATCAATTCATAACGCCTTACATCTGAAGTGACCAACAATTCAATATTCATGATTATACAAATTTCTAAATATATATATTCATACTTAGTTTTTGCGAGACAATATTGTCCCAATATTGTAAGAAAGGGTGTTCTAGAAACTCATTAGATCTACTTTTTGTGTTCGATTGTTTATTTTAAATCCCTGAAAAGCAATTATGAGAAAGATATTTAGTATTGAATATGGTAATGGATATTGTTAATGGCATACCTAATCGATTAGGGTACTCCTTATGCTTATTGCTGACTGCAATTATCTACAACAGGTGTATTTACAATAAGAATAACGACACATTCCTGTCATAAATCTTAGTCTGAAATTGTCACTAGTAGTGACATGGTGTTGGTAAATAGTTAAATAATAATCAGAACAAATGAGTCAACGAGAGACACATTTACAACAATTATGGACATAAATAGTATAACATTTTTGCAATTAACGCTATCATTATATAAATATGCGAGTGCAATTAATGGTACAAAATCTTCCATTAAATACATTAAGTAAATTGTATGTCAGACATTTTCTTCACAAATTTGCAAGTGCTCATTATAAAAATACAATTTCATTGTATCACTTTCTGCAATAATACAAATACCTTAAATATATCCTAGCTTCTATTATGTAATTGGTTATGCTCGGCGCCCCTGTGTAATTTAACATATTGTCACAGCCTATATGTTGAAAAGGTCTGGACGGTAAGCATTCAAAGCATTTTCGCAAACAATGTATCATCGTTATACATAGCCAATAGCCATGCAACAAGCAATCGTTACTCAGATGGTATTGTGAAAACTATTTTGAAACTAAAATAACCACTCAAATACATTTTTCTCGAGTTTGACCATAACCAGGGTTGGAAATATTTGCACATTGTTCTTTTAATTCTTTACGTGCTGTTTCTTTCGGGTGCTGCTTTCCATATCAGAATAGTAACATTTCATATAATATTTTCATTAAACAACAGGAATTCAAACTATATAACTAACACTATGGAACACACGTTACCAGCTGTGGATCTTTTTGTAGCTAGGTTAAAGAACATATTAAATTCCAACGCCAACTGTTGGAATATAAATAGCAGATACTTATATTATTGCTTATAATTGGTATACGCTCGAAAAGAACAGACAGACTTATACATTTGATAGTCTTTTGCCTATTTAATGTCTTAATTCTACATTTGATTGCATTTCACCTTTGTTATGCCTTAACCAACTGCATTAAATGCACCAAACATCAAAAACTAAACCCATTAAACCACACTTTGTAGATATAATAGAAACTGATAAGTAAAGCATGATAATAATGTCTGGGAACATTAAAGTATGATGACATATCTGTCAGCAAACAATATACGTGGTGAAGCAATAATGTTAATGCCAAAACTATAAACAATAATACATGTACTAATATTTACTGTTCAATCATACGAAATTTGAAAGGCGAATGGGAAAATGATTAACAAATTAGATACAATGGGAGATAAATTAAAAGCAACATTCGAAGGATCAAGTATTAATCTTAATAAAGCGTTTTCCACACCTATTTAATGTTACAGAAGCTTGAAAGTAATAGTTCATAAACAGTGTTCATTGTTTTACATAACTTCAATCTAAATAATGCGGCATTTGTGCTGAGCAGTAAACATATATAGGAGTAAGTATAAAGTTCTGGGAATGTTTTGAATTCCAATATAGACCGATAAATTATATATTAGGCGTTCAGGTAAAAAAAATCAGTATATTTGTCTAAGTTTATATTTTGGCAAATTGATGTCCATCATGCAGCT
Source organism: Spisula subtruncata (assembly GCA_963678985.1). Classification (NCBI taxonomy): domain Eukaryota; kingdom Metazoa; phylum Mollusca; class Bivalvia; order Venerida; family Mactridae; genus Spisula; species Spisula subtruncata. Next base: position 25,067,099 of record OY787669.1, on the reverse strand, counting down.
TTGTAATCTGCTAGTGAGTATTGTTCAATATCAACTCAATGTAAAAACAGCATGATGAAAATCATTCTGTTGTAATATATAATGATGTGTACAGTTATTGTGTTGTCTCAAAATACAGACAGCTTAATTATAACAGACGTTATTGAATACCCAATGCATAACTATTTGGATATATTAGACAAAATATTATTTACATCATGCTTTTTTTCCATCGAATGGTTTGACCCATACTCTAGCATATCATATACGGACCAATTGTTTTAATGTTTAAATAACTCGATTTATAAATCGCAGAACAACCAAAATCGATGGTAGACACATTTTATGACATCTTACAAATTAGGAGAAAAAGAACAATGATGAAAAATGGAACAAGCAATATTTGTTACGCTTGCATCAAAGATGAAACATGGAGCAAGCAATCTTGGTTACCCATGTCACGCACACTGACAAACATCACTGGTCTGGTCAATAATACAAGTCAGTCACGTGACACAGTTACCGGGAATTATGACGAGGGATATACTGAAAGCCAAATATAGTCTGAGGATAATCCTAAAGCATTACTTAAACATAATGTTACGTCAACATAGGGGATTAATTTCTAGCTTTTTGGCTATGATTACATGTATAACTACCTAAGTCAAAGAAAGGATATGCTTATACAAGGTCAAATCTTTGTTAACAAAGTAAACTTAAGAAATATAATAGCGCTGCATAGGTTCTTCGCAGCAGACACTTTTAGCAGAAAACAAATAAACGCCCATATATCACAAAGGATGCGACCAAAACATACACGTCTACGTCGTTAACAGTAAATAAGCAAGACACTAACCACCATAAAATGACTTATTGCGTAAATAAATGGTTAAATTCGACAGGGTAAGCCATTCGCTGATAAATTCCAAGCAAAAACACACTCAGGACAAAAATATTCTTTTGTGACAGGGATAATGTTTTTTCCGCCATCACACAGTGGTTGTGCTGTTTACGATTGCCCGTAAATCGGTAAAAAAACAAAATACTACTATTACATTGTTTACCCGTAATGGTAACATTGAAACGTACCTTACCTTACCAGTACGAAAGATTCACGAAGTACGATATGTCGAAGTCCATGTAAGGTTGTATGTTCAGCAAACTCACTTATTAAGTCCCTACATGTCATCTTGACATTTTGGTCAGCTTTCGTTTCTATGGTAACATCTCTTTTATTATATTCATTGTTTATAAACAGACTGCGCGAAGATTCCGGTTGAATCTCATTACTGTTAGAATTATTCATTGTCTTAAACTTATTATAGTCAACATGTTTCAGAGGTATGCTTTCCCTTACAGTACGCGATTTCTTTTTGTTCAACATTTATTACTATAATACAGGCAAAATAAATATTTTGGTATGAATACTATTTTCAAAATGCACATTAAATCCTGCTGACCAAGTCGTACGTATTTCATAACCGCCAAAGTTCTGTATAGAGTGCCAATAATAGAATATACATGTTTTACACTCGTAAGGCTTGATTAGATTAATTAATCACCGCGTATTACCGGTATGTGGATTCATACAGCAATATTTTCCTGTTGAATACTTAACACTCTATCGTTATAACGATACGCGAGGAAACATTTTAACGAATCAGATACTAGAAACACAAAAGGCGGCAAACACACTATTAACAAATAAAAGTCTGACATTATCTCTACTGCGTGTCAATCCGATAGGCGTATTTTTCTCTATATTTGTATTTCCGATTTTATGATGAAACTTGTAAAACAAAACCACAAGATAATATTCTTTCTAAAGGTTACATCCATTCGTTTGAAACATTACAGGTACGTATATATAGAGGAAGGGTGTTAAAGAGATTTGTAAGATAAGATATTTGTTTCGTTTGTTATAACAGTAATACGTCACTTGTGCAACAAATAAACTCTACATGAGGCATTAAGAAAACACTCGTGTCTGTAAATTGATTGTAACTGTGTTCTTTCTTAAAGGTAACTTTGAACATGTGAAGTACTTCTTGAGATCAGCATTATGTTTAACAGCTATTTTGAAATATTTTAGATTAGTTGTTGCACCTTTCCCTAGGGTTATATGACCGGTTTCAATCTCCAAGGTTTAAAAGAAACCAAATTCAAACTTTGAAGAAGAATAGTATGCAATGGAATATAAAATGATATGCAATAAGATGAAAGAGAATTCGAACATCCAATGCCCGTCCACAAGTATATTAACGAGGCGTTGTTTCGTTTCGCTAGAAACCGAACGTATAAAAACCCTTTCCTATATTGACATGAGCATTTGTAGGTTATACTCATAGTGCAGCATACTATAATACCATTTAACTGTAAAACTATGCTTTAAATAAGGATGAAGTACAATATCTTTATATAGAACTAAATTATATTCCTAAGGGCCAGATAATAAAATAGTATTATAATACTGTTTCAGTAAAAGACCTTTTTTATTTAGATATTGTTGATTATTTTTCAGAAATAAGTCAATTTGGTAAGCTTAAGGAATTTTAGTTACATCTGAGTTAAAATGATATTATATAGTCATTTATAATATTATGCAAATGGGTTATATTTTCTGTTATTACGGCAAGTATGATATTGTGTTCCTTAAAATTTCGTTCTGTTTTTTGTAGATTAAAACTATTTTTTAGTTTCACTGGTAAACAACAATGTATGGATCATAGTTACATGGAGACTACAAAATCACACCATCATTACACTTGGTCAACAAGCACTTTCCTGTATCTATCTTCATACAAGGGATCTGTGCGAGAGATGTTTTCATGATTTTTGAATATCGCTGCCTTGGATCAAGACTGCACCCCTCCATAAACAGTTCAGTTGGTTACATTTATTCAGTTGACCTTTTCTCTGTGTCGGATTTTCTCATACCTACTTTGGAAGGTCTGATAGCTACAGTTTTTAGTTTGGCTTGATAATTAAATCTAGCAAACTCTATACATTCAACATAGGTCTGCTTTTAATGAAACACAGCGTAAAATAAGTCGAATGGATATAGAATCCAAGATAAATGTCATTATGAGAGGATGGGATCATATTCCATCATTACACCAGCAATGATGTAGTCAGTCCGACACGCATCTTGTTTATTTATTAATAATTAATAACCTAGAGATTACTTTGTTGCCTGAACAAGACTCAAGTAGATTACTATCGAATTAGATATATCATGAGATCAATGTGCGAATGTAATTCGTATTTTCTTTTTGCAATGATTGTATTTGTAATCCGTTATTGTGTAGTAAAATGTGACAATGTATGTTAATTATGTTATAATACCAATGACCAAACATGCAAGCCACAAAGGGATACGATTTCAATGTCTGATACATTTATGTACGGCATCATCTTCAGTTTGAATCGTCTTGTTGATATGCTCAACGCGATCAACCATTGTATGGCTATATTGTCCTACTCATACGATATTCAAGACATACGACATCAATTAAATCACAGAATAATTGATAGTGTCTTAATCAAGTTATATTGATAATAATAATGCTTATGGTTGAATAGATGCTCTCAGAGGATGCATATTGACTTGAACTATTTGACAAATACGACTTGGAAACAAATGAAACATAGTAATGTATCTACCTTTATTGCTCATATGGATTATTTTATTTAATAGACAGTTGACCTAACAGGTTTTCCTGGAATTCATTTTCAACAAAAACGTAATAAGTATTCTAATGTATATTACATGACTACCGCTAATGTAAAATACAATGTAAGCAAACAAAAAACGAGTTTGACTCAAATTCATTCACAATTCAAAACGCTTTTCAAACTGACCAAGCTCGATTTGCGTTAATCCTATGTATATTGTAGCCGATATAAAAATGTATTAGTTTAAAGTAATTTTGTTAAAATATTTTGACTTACCGACTTGGGATAAAAGACTCCCGGACTGCGATGTGCCGGATGCCATGTAATGTTGTATATTGGGTAAATTCATACAACCTATTACACAATGAAGACTTATCGTCTTTTTCTTTATTTGGCGGTGCCACAGAAACGGTACTCTTCTTCCGAGACACATCTGTTGTTTGATACAACGACCCTTCTTGTGCCGGATATGACGAACCCTGTATAACTATCGCGTTCCCATTATTTTCACCTTGTCTATTTCTATTTTTATCCAAATAATATCCAATACTTTGGTCTGCTTGGTCGTCCATATCTGGAGATAGTTCTATAAAACGTTATATCACGAAATGTCAATATTAATGTATGATGTACGTTCACTAGCCTATTTCATCTGAATGGTCATCTACACCTGGAGACGGTGCTTTATAAAGTTATATTAAGTCAACATAAATATATGATGTACACTCACTCGCCTCTTAGAACTATTGAATTTTATAAACATCCGATCGCTTATATATATCTCTCCAGCATATATAATTTCAATAGATTACTTGCAATACTTAGGAACATTAGTAAATTTTACCATAAACATCGAGTTTTTCGAACTCAATAGAACAATGTTTAGATGCTTACAATAACTGTGATAATGTTGTTTTAATCCCGACAAACAATCTATTAAGATATTAATGCAATTACTGCCGCTTTTAAATTGCACGCATACAGCCAGTATCATCAATAATAGAATAATACTCTAGGTGCATGTCAAAGTCACTTCATTAATGTACCTTAGTTTATACAATGCATTTATAGCATTCTCTGATAAATCAACTCTTGCATTCATATTTTCATGTCAGTGTTACGCCATTGGCGTTTCTTGTGAAACAGGCTTAGCAAATAATGTACCATAAACGATTACTATAATAAACAGAAACGACAAGAATTAAAAAATATTATTCATGAAAAGCTTTTTGACAGGTATTTAACTAGGCAATATCACGTTCTCTCGAAATGAAGAAACAACATCAGTTTACAGTGGGTTACATTTGCTTGAGACACGAATATTATAAACTTTTTGTATTGGAATAAATTGACCTGTACATACATACAAAGTTGCTGGTACTAGTTACGAATTTTTGCGTACAAAAATCGTTCACAAGCAAGGTAGATAGAAGTGTTTGATAAAGCGGCCTTAGAACCACTTGCTAACCTAGACAGGCTAAATGTTGCAGGACATGCTCGTCACATTAATGAGATATTGATAATTATTTGTTCTTCTATATTTTGCTTTTAATCAGTCCCGATAACGACATTGATCACGTACATCAGGGTGTTAAAAAGGTGTCAACGAACATGTTAACATGTTGACTGATAACAACCGAGAAACAAAATGAATGTTATTTCAATATATTCTTATGTAGGGTTAACGCATGATTTTTGTGCTATTACATCTGCAGAGTCCCGAGGGACGGTTGTTGCCCAATCCCGTCAGCAGGGCTTGGGCACCAACCGTCCCTCGGGACTCTGCAGATGTAATAGCGGGAAAAAGCATGCGTAAACGCTATTATAGCATATAAACAACACTTTATTAGTATGTTTTTAAAAATAATGACATTTTGGCGGGACATTTTGGGTGACGTCGGGAAAACAAACGCGACGTCGCTTAGCAAACGTTACGTCACATACAAGTTTTTCTTATGAGCGTCGACTTCCGGTATCGTCAAATACCAAGAAAACAGTGACATTGGGGGTTTGTTTACGTTTATTATTTAACTATTATTGAAAATTGATTAGTAGTTACAATTAGAATGTGAATTACAGTTCATATAACGCTGTAAATCGTTTATTTTCGTCGGCTAGGTCCTAAAATGAGCATACATAAAACTGAACACCAACAGCGCGTGTGCGCGAGAATCTTTACAATAACGTACCTTTTTTCCCGTTTAAGTATGAGCAAAATCACCGTTTTTATGCTTTAATGACCAACCGTTTGACATTCAATTATTGTGTTGATAAATATAAAAAAGACATCAGTCATAATAGATCTATATAATTCCAACGATTAGCACTTGAACGAACGACGAGGATAAATGACTCCCGGACAGCAATGTGTCGGATGCCATGTAAAGTTGTATACTGGGAAAATTCATACAACAGTTTGCACAATGAAGGCTTTTCGTCTTTTTCCTTATTTGGCGGTGCCACAGAAACGGTGTTCTTCTTTCGAGAAATATCTTTGGTTGGATACAACGACCCTTCCTGTGTCGGGTTTGACATACCCAGCATAATTATCGCGTTTCCATTATTATCATCATCTTTATTTCTGTTTTTATCCAAATAATATATCACTCTATGGTCTGAATGGTCGTCCATCTCTGGAGATAGCGCTATAAAATGTTATATCGTAAAATGTCCATATAAATATTATCACGTTCACTCGCCTGTTTCATCTGAATGGTCATCCACACATCGAGACTGCGTTATATTACGTTAATACAACATGGTCGTCCATACCTGGAGATAGCGCTATAAAACGTTCTATCATAAAAAGAACATTTAAAAATATCATCTACATTCACTTGCCTCTATGATCTGAATGGTCATCTACACCTGCAGACTGCGTAATATAACGTTATAATTTGTCCATATAAATATATTAGGTTCGCTCACTCGCCTCTTGAAACTATTAAATGTTATGAACAACTAATCGCTTATGTCTCTCTGCTATACATAATTTCAATAGTTTACATGCAATTCTTCGGGCTATTCGTAATTTGACCATAAATATCCAATTTATTCTAACTCAATAGAACAATGTTTAGATGCTTACAATAACTGAGATAATGTTGTTTTAATCCGGACAAACAATCTATTTAGATATTAATGCAATTATTGCCGCTTTTAAATTGCACACATACAGCCAGTATTATCAATAATAACATAATATCATATAATAACATAATAATGTGCATGTCAAAGTCACATCATTAATGTACCTTAGTATATACAATGCATTTATAGCCTTTTCTGATAAATCAACACTTGCATTCATATTATCATGTCAGTGTTACGCCATGGATGTTTTTAGTTAAACAGACTTAGCAAATAATGTACCATAAAAGATTACTTTAATAAACAGAAAAGATAAGAATTAAAATATATTATTCATGAAAGCTTTTTTGACAGGTGCTAATATTGACAGGTCGATATAAACGCCAAAAACTTGTCACAATTTCGGATAAATGAGGGATTTAGTTTTTGACAATGTTTTTTAATTCGGTGTACAATATCATTATTGTTTATCATGACTGCAAGTCTATATTATGACAATTCCCCGTTCACACACAAAAGTACCATAATAGTAATAGACACGACAAGACGTAATTAATGGTAATCAGCAGAGAGATGTACGATCAAAGCATCAACTGTGCATTATTCAAGTACTGGTCTCAAACTCAAATATGAAACGATGAACGTATTATGGGAATCGGGATGTTGCAATTGCAAACACCAACTTGTCAGTTCTAGAAGATATGTTACTAGAAATTGTACCTAGATTTTTCGACGGAAATATTTAAAGTCCAATAATGAGGCACACCCGTCAGTTGCATTCGTTTTAATTTAATTGTTGTTGTTTTTTGAACGTTATTCATAAATATCATTTAAATTTTGAACCGACAGTTTAGAATTTAAAATGACGTCTACAACGATAATGAACGTATCATCGAGAAAATCTCACTAGAACATAACTTATTTAATTCAAGTAAAAGTTCCGGCGTACTTTTAAACATATATAATTCATATTGACGTTGGAATGGAATGTCGTGCTTTTGTAGCTGTTTAGAAGATTGTATACAAGATACTTTAAATGCAGAACATTCTAATAAAACTTTGAAATGGGCTCTTTTCTGTGCTTGATCACAGGAAACGAAATGGAAGAAATAGCACATGTTCAGTAGCTGTTTGTTTAAAGGTAGAGTTTAATTGCAACTGACCAAAGTTTTTTACATTGCTCTGCAAATAACACACAAAACATACGCATCATGCAAAATCATGTCAAAATATTTTAAGAGTGTAACAAAACACGAGGCATTACTGAGCAGCAGGGCTAAATCATTTCAAGCAATTCTTAAACAGTCTTATGTCTTTTTAAACCTGAAAATTATTGTTTTATTAAATGAGTTTTTAAAAACATTACAGTTATACTTCGAGGAAGCCACAAATAACTTAAAAAAACAAATAAAGTCGTCATACATATTCTTGTTGATCATGAATAATCAAGATGTTTAATTTACATAGTAGTCAGACCACAACTTCATTTATATCTTTGAGAAAATATGTCAATAACTTATAAGAGTCTTCCTATAGAATACAGCAAGTTCTGTTGATCAGATATTATCAGTTAAAAATTGTGGTTCAGTGGAAGAGAAAATTACATGTTGGAAATAAAATGTCATTCCTAGAAACAAGACGAGCAAAGTAGTTTGTATTTTCCTCAGAGAGTTGCAATTACTCATAATAAATATCAAATGTGCTACATTTCTGTACTAATTTTTCTTGATTTTGATCATTGTTCTTTTTATTCTTTATATTCCTGGCTTTTTCTATCGATTTCTGCACTCCCTGTCCGAATGAGTACACACACCGTATACTACTTTCTTCTTATAAAACAACAGAAGTTAAAACGAGTACCTCCTATATTGTAATAATGAGCAAAGTAAAATATTTTGTAAAGTAATTTAACACTTCGGAACACACGTTACCAACATATTATGCCCACAATAACTGCTGGGATATGTAAAAACTGATTGTATAACACCTATTTTATGTCTGAACAACCTGCATGAACGCAGACAATTCCACACAGCTAATAACAACAACTAAACGCATTAAATTACAATTTGTAGATAAGATGGAAAGTGATATTTAAAGCGTCATAATAATTTCTGGGAACAGATAATTATGGTGGCATTTCTGTAAGAAAACAAAATATAAATAATGTAAATAAAAAATACTTATATTAAATGTTCATTTTTACGCCGATTTATTGAAGACAGAAGCGTGAAAGAAATGATTCATAAACAGTGATCATTGTTTTACTATACGTCGATCTACATACTCGTGCATTCGTGCTAAGCAGTAATCATATATAAGCAAATAGCTCTTGGAATATTTTTCTTATAATATAGACCAATAAATTATAAAACAAGTGGGAGGTGGTACAACCAGCACATTTATCTTAGTTACATTAAGTCAAAAAGATTTTCATCATGCAGTGTTGTTATGTGCAAGGGAGTATTGTTCAATATCAACTCAATGTTAAAACAGCATGATGAAACAATTTAGTAATAATGTATACTGTTGTGCACAGCTCTTACATTGTCTCAAACTACAGACCCATCAATTACAACAGTCATTACTGAACACCAAGTACACCATTTCTAGAATTTATTTAGAGATAAGGAGTTTTTACACTCAGTGGATTGACCTATACTCCCAATCAGATTACATACGGACCAATCGCTTTCATGTAAGGATAACTCGATTTGTAAATCGCGGAACCACCAAAATCAATGGTAGAAACATTGTATGACATCTTACAAATTAGGGTAAAACAACAATGATGAAAAATGGACCAAGCAATATTGGTTACCGTGGTCACACCCACTCATAGAACTCACTTGTCTGGTCAATTTACGTGACATATTTCCCTGGAATAATGAGGTGGGATATACTATGAGGACCAAATATAGCCAAATGATAATCCTAAATCATTACTTACAAATCATGTAAAATCAACACAGAGGGAATATTAGTCTAGCTTATTCGTACCGAATAGTTTTAATAGCTAAGCCTAAATAAGAAAATGTGTTGGCAAAGATAAAATCATTCTTAAACAAAGTTATGTAAGAAATATAAAAGCACTGCATAGGTACTTTTTTAACAATAGACACTTTAAGCTGAAAACAACAATACACCTCTAGATCACGTAATGCAACACCAACGTACATATGAGCTATTCTGTGGGATTTTCAAGCTGATGTCAAACTTTCCCATCGTCACATTTTGTGTAGAGTAATGTCTAAGGGTTCCAGAAAGGTATAGCTTTTCAAAATTGTTCAACTTAGTGACATGCTATGACCTGTTGGAAACTAGAGACATAAAAATAAATTTGTCGATCAAAATGACGCCATTGACATCACAAAAAATAAACATATATGGTGACGTCATATATTTAATACATACCCAATTATAAGCACTCTATAAGAAAAAAGTTACAAAGCACACATATTTAAATTGTTGGTCCTTCACACGTAAAAGATGTGTTGTAATCTAATTTGGTATTTGAATTTTTGGGTAAAACAACAAAATGATTAACCAATTCTCAAAATTCTCTCTTTTCGTTTAATATATTTTACACTTTTTCACCCCAAAAGTACTATCATTTAGCAAAATAGCATGGCACTATATTTTTGATATCTTAAATTGCAAGGCCCTATGTACCTACCACAGTTAAAAATTCTCCAAATATTTTAATGACATTGTAATCAATCGATTCCCAAAATTCACGATTTTGTTTAGATTTTGACAGGTTTTGCCTGAATTATCTGATTTTGGGCAACAGTCTCAAAAATGATTTTTGCTATCATAAACTACAAGTAACGTACCAATCACAATCTATGTTTATCACCCAAAACAGTAAATTGTGATGTGGGTTATTGATTCCTAAATACCATGCTTAGCTTTTATATTTTGTAAGGTTTACCCCAAAATAATAGACTTTCACAAACATCTAAATACCTAGAATTAAGTATGTTCCACAACACCCATAGTGTGACATCATCAAACAAAAATATTTTTTCGCAATTTTTCTCAAAGAATGTCTGCTCTGCACTTCATTTTTTTTTTAAAAAAAAAGAAACAATATTTTTTAAGTGGTTGGAAATCGCACAGCAAAGCTCCAATTTATGTACATTAACAGAAACTATAAAACAAAAACAATTACCATCGTAAACAAGCCATATTTTGTGAAATACACAATTAATGAGACACAGCCAGCCATACAGTACATAGACAAATTCTGATTCCAAGCAAACACAAACAGGGTGACAGGGATTTTTCCACCATCCATCACACAACGGGGTAGTTACGTAGTTACATTGATTATCAATTACAAATAGGAATACAGTTCTCTGACTAAAAAACATAGATAAATGGTTGAACCTAAATGATAACATTGAATAAAGCTTCCAAAGCTTACCTTACCTTATGAGTACGAAAGATTCACGAAGTACGATATGTCGAAGTCCATGTAAGGTTGTATGTTCAGCAAACTCACTTATTAAGTCCCCACAAGTCATCTTGACCTTCTGGTCAGTATCGGTTACTATGGTAACATCTCTTTTATTATATTCATTGTTTATAAACAGGCTGCGCGATGATTCCGGTTGAATCTCATTAGTGTTGGTATTATTCATTGTCTTAAACTTATTATAGTCAACATGTTTCAGAGGTATGCTTTCCCTTACAGTACGCGATTTCTTTTTGTTCAACATTTATATCAATAATATAGGCAAAATAAACTTATTGTGATATGAATAATATTTTCACAAAAACGCACATTAAATCCTGCTGAACATTTTATTAAACAAGTCGTACGTATTTCATAACCACCACAGTTCTTAATAACGTGACAATTTTAGAAAATACATGTTCCACAATCGTTAAGCTTGATTAGATGAAAATAATCACCGCGTATTATCGGTATGTGAATTCATACAGCAATATTTTCTTGTTGAATACTAAACACACCATCGTTATAACAATGCACGAGGAAACATTTTCAACAAATCAAACACCAAGCACACAAAAGGTGGCCAACACGCTATTAACGAATAAAAGTCTGACATTATCTCCACTGCGTGTAAATCCGCCAGGCGTGTTTTTCTCTATATTTTTATTTCCGATTTTATGATAAAACTTGTAAAACAAAACCACAAGATAATATTTTTCGAAAGGTAACATCCACTTGTTTGAAACATTACAGGTACGTATTTATTGAACTAATTGGAGGAAGCGTGTTAAAGAGATATGTAAGGAGAAGGAATTATCAGATATCAAAGACGCGTGTTTCGTTTGTTATATCGGTAATAACTTACTAACGCAAAAAATAAACTCTGAATGGGGCAATATTCTGAAGAACGAACGGTTGTCTGTTAATTGATTTAACTGTGAATTTTCATAGTTAGACCTTGTAACATGTTTGCAGAGTACATGCACAAATAAAGACTTAAATGAGTTAAACGTTAAGTGTATAACAACTATGGCAATGTATTTCAGATCGATTGTGAAACATTTCGTAAGGGTGGTATATCCAATGCTGAAACTGAACGCCGAGAAAGGGAGCTATACAAAATACCTAATGCTGAAAATGATACGCAGACAGACCAACATTCGAAAGGGTGTTAATGGAATGATAACATGATGACAATGTAAGACAGATTTATTTCACCAAAATGCACAAGCCACCGGAGAAAAAAATTGAATACAGTAGGACGTCACCATCATCAATTTGATTAGTTTTCTTGATTAACATGATCACAATGTAACACAGATTTATTTCATCAAAACGCCACTGAAGAAACGATTGAATACAGAAGAACGTCACCTTCATCAATTTGATCCGTTTTGTTGATATTCACAATTTGATTAAACATTTTGTATATATAACCTTACTCAGACGATATTCAAGACATACATGGTTGTGTTCGACTTCATTCAAATCACTGAATAATTGACATTGTCGTTGTTAAGTTATATTGATAATGCTTATGGTCTCAGAGGATACATATTAAGTTGAAACATTGGAAACAAATGAAACATGGTAAAATATAATTTATTATTATATACATGTACCTTTATTGATCATATGGTTTATTGTGGAGCCAAGTGACGTACATTTTAAACCATAAGGAACATAATCCATAGCCATTGCAAAAATGTAAAGTTACAGACTGAAGTGGTATGTGCCCGACTGTTGAGTCATTTTCATACAAACACATTGATGTTCAAAATAGTAAGTTCGTGTTAAACGTTTTGCACATGGTATATAACCCTGGAATGAACTTTATCCCTGTGTAACAAGCACGTTGGAAGAACTTGATATACTGATAAAGAGACCTAAGAACCTATAAGTAAACGACATACTACATGTGTTAGGCCATGCTAGTCAAATTAACAACATATTGATAATTGGATTTTTTTTTCAAATTGAGTTTGCTTTAAATCAGCAAATGATATAAACATTGATTAACCTACAACAGGAGAGAGATGTTGTTGAGATATTTTCCAGGAACACGTTGACGTATTACAGTGCAAAAACAATATTATTTCAAAGTATCCAAATAACCAAACTGCTTGACATTCAATTATTGTATTGATATATACAAAATACCCATAATGATAGATCTATATAATGACGGTGATTAGTACTTGAACGGCGATGTTCTGTATTGTTTGTATTCTTCCCATATACATAAACATGTTGTCTATAGAGTTTGTCTGTCCGGGGGTTCGTTGTGATCGTTTGTTCAAACAAACGGTCAGATTTTGAAAGAGTAGTGCAAATATATTTGCAACATACGGCGTAACCAAACAATTAGAACAAGATTTTAATTAATAGCCGTAAGGCTATCATATTAATATAATCATGCATTTTAACAATTAATTGCAGCTATTTAAAAGCGTTTAGCAAATAGATGCAACAGTTGGAGTAACCAAACAATGTGAACAATCGTTATGCTAATAGCAGTAGGGATAAAATATCATCTTATTTTTGATGCCCGTCGCACACTAAAGGTATCGCGTATGTAAAGATATATTTCACCTTAGATGAACACATTTAGAAAACATTTATCTGCATATATTAATATCGCTGTTATGCAGTTTCTTTACGTTTAACACATTGGTCCAATTACCTATCTAGGCACCAATGTCATAGCACGAGCGTCTAAACTAGTCTATTATTATAAACCCCAATGTCATATCATGAATAACAATACAATGTTCATGGGACTTGAGAGTGGACCAACCCAGCTGGGTCAATTGTATGTTAACACCAGAAATAGTTCTGCCCATGTTAGCAGCGGGTTTATCTCACGTTCAGTCGACAGTTGACCTAACAAGTTTACCGGTAATTAATTCTCAGCAATGACATAATTTCTATGTGTTCTTCAGCAACAATGTAATACATGTTCATCTTCTTATGTACATTGCATGACTAAATGTTATGTAAAATACAATGTAAGTAAAACTTTTCATTGACAATTCAAAGCGCTATTTTAAACTGAGAAAACTTGATTCAATTTGGTGTTTGCCATTCGTACAGTCTATTTTAGCCGATATGAAACTATTTATTCGTTTGAAAGTAGTTTTGACTTACCGACTTGGGATAAAAGACTCCCTGACCGCGATGTGCCGGATGCCATGTAATGTTGTATATTGGGCGAAATTATACAGCAAATTACACAATGAAAATTTCTCGTCCTTTTCGTTTGGTGGTGCCACAGAAACGGTACTCTTCTTACGAGACATATCAGTGGTTGGATACAACGACCGTTCCTCTGTCGAACCCTGCATAATTATCGCATTCCCATTACTTTCATTCTGTCTATTTCTGTTTTTATCCAAATAATAAATCACTCTCTGATCTGCATGGTCGTCCATATCGGGAGATAGTGCTATAGAACTTTATATCGTAAAATGTCCATATAAACATATGATGTATGCTCACTTGCCTCTATGATCTGAATGGTCATCCACACCTGGAGACTCCGTAATATAACGTTATATTAAGTCCATATAAATATATGATGTACGCTCACTCGCCTCTTGGAATTATCAAATTTTATAAACAACCAATTCCTTGTATCTCCCCGGTGTATATAATTTCAATAGTTTAATTTGACCATTATTATCGAGTTTTTCGAACTCAATAGAGCAATATTTAGAGGCTTGCAAATGAAATATATGGTAATGTTGTTTTAATCCCGACAAACATTCTGTTTAATATTGAGGCGATTACCAATGTTTTTAAAGGGACATGTCCAGGAACTGCTGTCTTTTTTCGTACACTAAAATGCGTTTGTCACTTGTAAAACCAATTATTGTCGAAAGTCAAAGAAGAATGTGCGTTCAAAAATGACCCTATAACGCGCGCGGTGGTATTTGTAAGTCGTTTGAATGAAAGGCTCTCCGAGAGTTAAACTGAGCATGTGGCTTCCTTTCAAGCGAACATAACATGAGCAATATTTACCATTTCTGTTTGTTGACATTTTTGCCGCGACGTTTTCGGTTTTGACAGGTACCGAAAGGGTCGAGTTGTAAAAATGACGAATAATTTTTTAGGCTGAAATCGGCAGGTTTTGTAAATCCTGAAATGTGTATTTTCAGTAAACTAGCAGGATATTTTGTAAATATTTTACAGGGCTTTCATTAATTGATTTAGGCATTAAAATAATACCAATTTGGTGATTGCTATTCGAGACGCTTCAGTCCCAGGGCATGCCCCTTTAAAGTGCATATTATAAATAATAACTCAATCTATCGGTGCATGTCAAAGTCAATTCATTAATTAAATTTGCGTATGCAATGCATTGATAGCATTTTCTGATAAAGCAACACTTGTATTCATATCATCCTGTAACATGTAGTTACGCCATTGATATTTCTGTAAATGAAATTTAACAAATATATTGTGAACAAGCACTCTAATAAAATGGATTGATGCGATTTATAATTTTTTTAGTGCAACGCTTTTGCTAAATACTAACTTCAGGTCGATATAAACGCAGATTGTTTAATCTTCTCCTGTTGTTTAATCTATTTAGGGACTAACGCTGTAAAAATATAATTTAACGTTGTTAAGGCGAAGTAGGGTATAAATACCAAGACAAGCCGTAACAGACGGTAAAAATGTTCAGTTCGTTGGTTTTCATTTTAATTGTAATGCAAGTTGTAAGAATGCTTTATTTATTTCTAACAACATTATTTTGTGATTAAAACGTCTACAAAACGTGTTTTTATCATCGAAATGGAGTTAAGTGTCTTTAAATACATGAACGAAACATTACACCAGGAAGCTTTGTCTTGTGATTATAGTTTTGTCGACGAGTTCGATTCAAACTGGCATGTTGTGAGAAAAATGATTATACATGCTGCATTTTTTCAGCCATAATGTATCGGAACAATGAGAGCGACGCATTAACTACGTTGTTATTAGCATGAGGTCAATGGTCGGTCAATGCATGGATTGGCTAATGTAACGTCAGACAAATTCAAATGCTTATTGCTCATCGTAAGATTGCAGAACGATATTGCCGGAAACCAAGATATTATACGGCAATACGTGTATATGTAAGTAAGCAGTGAACTTGTGAACTACTTATGTAACAATACTACACTTAAAGGGACTAAACTCCATGTTGATTATATAAACACGATTAATTTTGTAGACATTAAATTTAAATGATTTAATCACAAAACTATGTTTTACGAATGTACATTAAATATTCTGACAAATTGTAAATACATATACGATCAACGGCGCTATTGATGAAAAGTGTTGGACATGTTTTACCGATCATTACGGCCTTTCGTTGCATTCATACTTGCCAACGTTAAATTATACACCTTACTGCGTTAGTAGCGCAAAATATTTTAGGCGTTGAACAGGTAATTAACCGACGTTTTGCGATTATTTTTCTTTTAGATGAATAAGTCCAGGGGTCATATTCACCAACGTTGTAAGTCTAAAACGCAGACTTAGACTTAAAAATGTCATTATTCATAATCACTGGCATTTGGTTGAAATTATATTTAACCATGTGAAATTTTATCTGACTATTTGTTGTTACCCACTGCACATGTATACCAATTTATATCAAAATCAGTACATTTATAACAACATAAGAGCGAATAGATCATTTGAAAAGGTTAAGTCTAAGTCTATATTTTAGGCTAACAACGTTGGTGAATAAGGCCCCAGATTCTTATATAAATGTATTAGGTCGGTAAAGCTAAAAAATCGATTTTAACAGAACTTTTTGATAAATTTTGCAATTTACCAACTTGAGTTGGGTCCCTTTAAACGTTACTTACGGTCCTAATATCACAATATCACTGAGCGTTATTATGAAGGGTGTTTTCAGCCAATGGTGGCAGTATCAGTGTTTGGGAAAAAATGAAAAACTCCGTCAATGAGCTAATACACTACATGGACCGTATATATATCGATTGTCTATCTAACTCAATGTACATTATGAAGGTATAAAGCGTAGTATATGTATATTTCCAAAGATTGTGGAACATCGCATAGGCTTGGTTCCCAACAATAATTACGATACTGTGAGCGCAGCGGGTAACCAGTGCATAAATAAAATGACCTTGAGCGAAGTTAAATAACGAAAGTAACACTGTTTTGCTGTTTCGCAGTTATAAGATACAATTGAACGAGATTTTCGGTAAGAATGAATATCTTATAGTTTATTTGAATGACTTGTATAGCGATTTTTCTTCAGCGCCCGTATTTTATGCTGAAACAACGAGATGCAATGTTCCACAATCTTTGGCATATAGACATAGAGTACGCTTTATACCTTGATAGTATAATATTAGCTCAGTGACGGAATTGTTTTTATATATTTTTATTTTATTTGTTTTAATCGTTTGCGGACCAAACACTGATACTGCCACCTGTGTTTTCAGCAGTACCGATGTTCTATATAGATATTATGTATTTTATTTTTAATCACAAAAGTAATCGTAATTATTTACAGTAGTCACATGCCAATGACCATTAATTTACTGATGCTAGCTGTTACTTTAGACCCTCGGGATGGTTTTTCTGTTTCTAATTACAGATTATATAAAAAACTTATAGATCTTTTCAAATTAAGCCTACAGTTAACAGTTATTGTAAATGTATGTTTACTTAATATTCTTAAGTGAAATTGAATCCTCAATTAATTACAATTTTTCTGATAAACTCAATTTCACTATGAAATTATATCTCACTGATGAATAGACATCAAGAAAATATTGATTCCATTAGCAATGAATGAATAATTATCACCAAAGAGATGTACAGGAGAAGCCTAATGTCAAATGTTTGTCTATTGTCACCTAAACTAGCGAATGCTTTACATCGACGAGTATGAATATATTATAATTTAACCTGTTCTACTATGGCAGACTAGTATACGCTTAACATGTAGTAGCCATGTTCCTAAAATGCCTATTAAGCAGTAATATTTGTAAATTCGTCCATGAAAACGTATTTGAAAAACATTGCATTTGCAGTTTAGATTTAAATCCAAGAAAGTAGATAAAAGTTTAGATAAATGTACACGAAGTAAGGGTAGTAAGGTGTTAGGACATAAAAACATGTAAAGGTACCGATACTTGTTAGACGATAAATTATCAACATCTTAACATTTATCAGTAATTGAAAGGTGTTGCAACGTCGCCAAGAATGTAATAATATAAAAATGTTAATATAGCGCACATAGACCATATGTCTACAATGCATAAAAATAAGACTATTTATACATAGACAAACGGGTAAACGTGTGTACAGCAATCCATTTGTCACAATTTCCGTTGAATAAGGAATTTTGTTTTTGAAAATGTTTTTGATTCAGTCTAAAGTATCATTATTGTTTTATCATGAATTCAAGTCTACATTCGCCGACAAATATAATGACAAAGCCTCGTTGACACACAAAAACGCAATAACAGTAACATACACGACACGACGTATAATTAATGTTTATAGGCAGATGGACGAATGATCAAAGCAAAATGGTGCAAAATTCAGTTACAGGTTGGTTTCAAAATCATATTTGCAACGACGAAAGTGATAGGGGCATCATATAATAAATTATCTCCAAATAATATGTGAAGCTGCTAAGTGCATGATAATACTGCAATACTGGTTTGGATGTAACATTATGTTGTGAAATCAAGCTGTAAGAAGAGCTACACTTGTTATAATTGTCTGTAAACTATTTATCAGGTTCTAGTTCTCCTGTTTATTGCAAACCTGCTCACAGAATCTAATTGGAATGTGCTATGTTGTGTTTGTATTGAAAGGATGTATCACATTTCAATAACTTGGACACTATAGTTAGCATCCTCGGTTAGCAAACATTTCAATTTCATTAAAACATCTAAATCGAGAGCACAGCGATTGTTAAATAGAACAATGATTGAAGTATTGATATGTTAAAACGTTACTGTCACATGACACATTAAAGCGCAAGTGGCTGTTCATGCAATTTAATGATTTGTCGTCTCTGGTTCACGCTAAAAGATAAACTACTACAGATCAGGCAAAATTCTACCTTCAGAAAAGCAAACACAATGAGGCATAGATACCATATCACATGGTACAATTGTAACAGCAAGTTGCAATTTCCGCTTTATGATCTGTATTTATCATGTTTAGCTTATACAGTCATTAGACCAGAACTCCAAATGCTCTGCTTGGAAAACATATCAACAATATACTATACAATATATATATATATATATATATATACAATAAACGACCAACACAAACGAAACAGCACATTGCCTAAACAAACATCGTCACAATGCCCAACACGGAACTGAGACAGTCAAAGCAACATAACCACTACAAGCCTTCGTGTGTCGAACAGCATCATAACATAAAGTTACGTGCAAGTTAACCAATCCATTTTTAATAAGCTTAAACAAAGCATCGTTATACTTCGAGGAAGCCACAAATAACTTGATTTATTAAACCCGGCATACATATTGCAGTTCATCATAAATAGTCAAGATGTTCATTTACATAGAGGGCAGACAATAGCTCTTTTTTATCTATTGGAAAATATGTCAATACTTTATAAGAAACTTCCTGTAGAAGACGACAGCTCTGTTGATCAGATGTTATCAGTTAACTTGAGGTTCAGTGGTAGAGAAAATGTCATGTTTTAATTAAAATTACATTACAGGAAAGAAATGAGCAAAGCGACTACATAAAGCATCTTAGTATTTTGGGATATTTTGATGAAAAACCTAGGCTTTTAGAAGGATTCTTTGCGTTATTTATTCAGAAAATAGATTTTTTATTTAAATCCCTGAAATGCAACTATGAGATAGATACAGAATATTGTACATGTTATTGAATATACGCTAGTAGTTAAATACGATACCTAGCCCATTAGGATACTGATTTTACCGATTATGTAGCAAAATTATTTACAGTAGGAGCTATTTAGTTTTACGGTCAAGAAATGTTGTTCTTGAAAGTTCACTAGTGGTGACATGGAGTAGGTAAATATTTAACCAAAAATGCGAACAAATGATTCAATCTAAGACCAATTTATAGCAATTATTAACGCTACCATTATACAAATATGCGAACACAATTAATTGTTCTAAAACGTCCATTTAATACATTAAGTAATAAGTATGTCAGACATTTTCTTCACGAATTTGCAATGGCTCATTATCACTACATTTTTACATTAATACAAATGCCATTAATATGTCACAGCTTGAATTATGCAATTTTTTATGTTCGGTGTCCCCATGTAATTTAGCATCGGGTCACTGACATCCATTACTATATAGGTTTCGTCTATAAGCATAAAATGCATTTGCACAAATAATGGCGCTATTTCAGTTCTTCGTGTATTGTTGCCAAAAATATCCATACAACAATCAGCCGTAACGAAATAGTGATTTTGAACATAACTGGTGTTAGAAATATGTGTACACTATTCTTATAATGCTTTATAATACGCGCTCTATTGTTTCAGTCGAGTTCTGCTTTCCATGTCAGATTGATTACATAGTAAATAATCTTTATATGATGCATCGTACATGTTCCTCCCATATTTCTATTATAAGCATAGCAAAATCATGTATTAGCAGTTTAACACTTTGGAACACACATTACCAGCGGTAGGTCTCCAGTTACTAGGTTAAAGAACAAATTATGCCCACAATAACTGTTGGAATATAGAAAGCAGATACTTATAATGGGTATATACTCGATAAGAAGAACCTATTTTATGTCTCAATTTCTTATTTGATTGCTTTTTCTACATTAAGGTAGACAACTCGACACATCCCACAACAAAAAGTAAACACAATAAATTACAATTTGTGGATTAAATAGAAACTGCTATTTAAAGTTTTATTATATAGAAACAGCTATTTAAAGTTTTATTATAATTTCTGGGAACAGTCGGTGATGGCACTTCTGTTTTAAAACAAGAGGTACGTTGGAATGTTAAGGTCGAAATTTTAAACAATAATACTTATGTTAACTGTTCAATCATACAAACATTATAAGGTGAAAGGCGAAATGCTTAACCAATCTAATTTAATATGATAGGTTAAAAGATTATTTGGAAGCATCATACAAAATAAATGGTGAATTTACTTTTCTCTCAATAAATGATCCAAACTGATCAGGCTTAGTTCGCCTTTGCAGTATTTATATCGTTTCGTAAAAATATTGACTTACCGCCTTGGGATGACAGACTCCCGAACTGCGATGTGTCGGATACCATGTAGTGTTGTAAATTGGGTAAATTCATACAAAATATTACACAATGAAGATTTCTCATCATTTTCCTTATTTGGCGGTGCCACAGATACGGAACTCTTCTTCCGGGAACTCTCAGTGGGCGGAAACAACGACCCTTCCTGTGGCTGGTAAGACGTTCCCTGCATAATTATCGCGTTTCCATTGTTGTCACCATGCATATTTCTGTTTATATCCGAATAATATACAACTCTCTGGTCTGAATGACCGTCCATCTCTGAATATTGTGTCGCCCAATGTTAAAGTATGTCCATATAATTACATGTATACGATGAACGTTCACTCGCCTTTGTGGTCTGAATGGTCGTTCATCTCTACATATTGCTCTACTGAACGTTATAGTATGTCCATATAAGTCATTGGTGTATGTTTACTGGAACCATCCAATGATATAAACAACTGATAGCTTATGTCTCTCCCCCTCTCTTATAAATACTCTCAATAGGTTTTGTCCAATACTTGGTAGGAAAATCAGTAAATTTGGTCATAGATATCGAGAATTTCGAATCCAATGGGGGTGATGTTAAGATGCTATCAACAATTTGTGTATTTAATTAGGGTGATATTCTATATTGTTTTACTTCCGACGAACATATTGTTTTAATATTTATCAAATTACAACCGCTTTGAAATTGCACGCTTACAGTCATTATCCAACAATAATTATCTCAATTATCTTGGTGCATGGCAAAGTCAATTAATTATCGTCTAGTTGGTGTATGCAATGCATTGATGACAGATTCTGATAAATCAACACGTGCATTCAAATAATTCTGTCATTGTTACGCCGTTGGCATTTGTAGTAAAATAAGCCAATTGAAACTATAACCCTCACTCCGGTAGTGGGAAAACTGTCATGTGTTTTTACCTTTCCGATGTCGTTTGAGTGTGAGGCTTTTATTTCGCACACTAATGACGGGGATACAAGGCAGTGGCCTTTTGGGGGGATAATTCTTTAATCCATTAGCCGAAAATGGAATCGTTACAAAGGCACAGATTGTTTATGAATTCAAGGAACAGCAAAGTTGAAACTGGTTGTTGGTGAATTCAAAGAACTGCATAGTTGGTTCTGGTTATTGATGAATTCAAATAACTGCAAGGTTAATACAGGTTGTTGATGAATTCAAAGATCAGCAAGGTTGGAATTGATTGCCGATGAATTCAAAGAACCGCAAAGTTGGTGCTGGTTAGTTGAGGAATTCTAGCTTAGGATGGGCAAATGTGTAGTGATTGATAATGAATTCAACGAACAGCAAAATTGATACCGTGTGTTGATGACATTCAGGTCACTGGAAACATCTGACAAATACAATAAATACCGAACTTAATATCCTGGAAACATAAACATTGTCTAGTTCGTGTCACGTAGAGAACTTTATCATACCCTGGTGTTAATTATCTAATGAATTTTTAACATTATTCAGAAAACAGATCAGCTGATAATAGATATAATGAGACGTAAAGAGTAAATTGTTACGTAACTAGAGCATGGAGACCCTATTCCATAGTTAGAGAGGAACACTAATATGATATTCATAATTAACACGTGAATAAAGATCAAACCAATCCAATTATGTTAATAGTTAAGCGTTTATAAACCCATTAATAATAGGAAGGATAACACAGACTAATATGTCAATTTAGCTCCTACATCCAAGTGACGTGAATGACAGGCTTCCTTGAAATATATGTTTAACATACATTGTTTATTATAAATTAAAAACATATTAGTATGCATTGAGAGTATTAACAGATGCCTTAATTGCCTTATTAAATAATTAATCTTTGTAATAATTGATGACTCAAATACGTACGTCATACGAAATGATTTTTTCATAAGTACTGATAGGGTATAGAAAAAATATACAGTTCATTATAAATTAAAAAAAATGCGAAATATCTGACCCAGATAATTCAAAATTGTTATGATCTGGATATGTTATTTGAAACTTTGTGTGTTGTTTTTACTGGCTTTAATAAAAACCCTTTCTTTAACTCAATTCACAGTGTTTGTTATAATTTTGTATTACTAGCTACGTAAACTCTTGAGACCCAAACAGAACCCTTTGAAGGCTAAAAAATATTTATAAACAAAACCAAAACATAAGTGCATGAAGTTTGACCGTAAGCTGTTGTTTAATACATCAGTGTATTTATATAGTAAATCATCATTTGTTCAAGATGACCATAAAACCAACAACAGCAAGACACCAGATCGTTGACCAATACAAAACGTACACCATATTATCCGTCAAAGAGTAAATGAGCATTTATGTACAGTCAAGTTATGGTAAGAATAGGGTGACGCAGTGCACATGTTATAGTATCAAATAATTGGGGATTATATGTAAACAACTATTTAATTACATATAAACCACAATTATTTTAATACAACAGCCTATGATGCAGTGGTAGAATCCACTTCTATGGTGTAAAAAATAACAATTTTAAAGGCATATACAAAAATGCGCAGTATCGTTTCAATGCTTAAGTACACTCTCCCTATTCAGGTAATGGTAATATTTTGGGTACACATAAACGGCTACGTCACTCGCTAAATATCCTAACAGGATTGTATACATTGCGTAGACATATAAACAATTCTCAGTAAATTTTGAACAGTTGTCCTATGACATTACTTAAATGCGTGTTAATATCAATGGTCGATGCAGTTATCCATTAATGGATGAACAAACTTGAGACAATATATCCAATTTAAATATTTGATTCAGTTATCATACATATTTAGGTCAATCAGGCTATAGGCATAACTTCACCTTCGAAAACCGCACAGAAAGTCCCTTTGTTTCTGACATCTGCACAAACGTTGACAGTTCAACTCTAGGTTATATAAATAATTGACAATTGAAAATATTTATGAACGCCTTGCACGTATAGTCCGTGAGATTGGGCCATTTATTTACAATTCTTATCCAAAACTATGATTGGTATGATTGGTATGAATGGAATGCATAATTATGGTGTCCAGTTTTCGAAAATCCATTAATTGGACAACCGGGTAATATCTCCGAGCAAGCATGCTCAATTCTATCATGGTGTAAATTAGTTTCTTTGAGGACAGTGTCTATTCCTGGACAACTCAGGTCGATGTTGGCTGTCACACCCACAGGAGAAAAACAGTCTCTCCAGTGAGACTCGAATGTGAAAATAGCCCTTAGAATTGGTAACTTAACTTCTTTTTAAATCTAACAAATGCATCACTCTGGTCTTCATGCATTACAATAGCAATACCGGAGACGAACGGAATTAGTCGAGCTTTCACGTTGCGAATGTAATTTGAACACACAAAGCATATTGTAAACAAAGGTGCAATGCACGTTATTTTGTACGAGGGGCATTCAAAAAATACGTAGACAAATCAATTTGCTAGCTTATTTTTTCAGATAAGTCAATAATTATTTATTATGTTGCTGCACCCCCTTCCTTCGTCAAAATCCAAAAGTTTCATAGAAATCGGACCGACGGTTAAGTGAGGATCATGTTTTATGCATTGCACCTACAGTGGCCACGGGGCAAGTCTAGACGTCGTTGTTGACGTCATATGTTTCGGTAACCTTACAACATCTTCGAAATTCTCACAATGATACATATTGTACAACTCCAACCATTCTGTATAATGACCAATTTACAATTGCGGATTAAACTGACAAACAAAAACAAATAGCTTTCATTATTTCATTTGATGTTTCGAGTTTTACACTCACGTACCCAAATCGCGCCAATATCAAAGTCTTGACGTCCAGAAAAGAGAAATTTGGACTCCATGGGACATGTTTAGGCTAATTAAATCAGGAAATATATACAACCCCGGCACTGTATGTTTAACATGATGTTCCGGTACTTTCTCTAGGTGAAATCTCCAATTTTCGGCCACGATTCAAGTAAGTATGTGAGTTTAAAAACTGTTTATATCAAGCGCAACACATAATTGCAGGATTACGCATTACCCCGTGGTTTAACGCGACGTCACGTTTTCTTTCCGCTTTTAAGAGTGACTTTGTATGATAACCAATATCTCTGTAATCCTGTTAATTATGACATCATAATTTGAAACACAGAATTACATAGTCTCAAACGATACACACATCAATTCTATAAAGGTTTCGCAACCGTTAAAGATAATGACGGAGTGAAGAAATCAACACCAATTTTCTACGGGATAAATCGATGGGTTGCCCCGTGTGTTCAATTTTGCGTTGCTATCACTACCATATTTTCGAACATAACATATATTTTTCATGATAAATATACGCACTGAATTCATAACCGGTAGAACCTAATTTCTACCAATTTGGATGAAATTTGGATGATAGATAGTTACATAATCGATGTTGTCTACGTATTTTTTGAATGGCCCTCGTAAATGGGTATAAAACTACAATATTCAAATTTTCAGCGTCTACATTGATAAAAACAATAAAAAATACAAAAGAAACTGGCAAATATTTTCTTTCAGCACTGGTAGGAAGATTTTTTCTTTTCAAAGTTGATTTACCGGACTCATAATGCCAACGTTAAGATAGTTCACTGACAATTTGACATTTTGTTTATATGAACTACTTGTCTGAATGTTGAGTAACGTGTGAGATGATGGATGGGTTAACTAAATAGTACTTGGAGAAAAATAATGAAGCCACACATTGTATGCCAAGTTGCCAACATCATTTTACCGTTATTGAGTATTGAAATAATTGGCATCGTCCGGAACTCAAACACGACCATTCACACTTACGATTCTGGTGAACCAATTACTAAACATCATTCCACAAAGCACGCACTGGTTCAGTTCCAGTGTAGTTTGTTGAGATACAGTAGCAGGTGTTCTTAAAAGAGAAATTACAATGATCAGGGACTCTACATATACTGATTTCTCGTGGAGTCGAACCTCTAAGAGCTAAAAGCCTTTCACGCACCCTTCCTACAGTTCACTCTTTTACCAAATTTATTTTTACTGACTGAGAAATTACTGAACTTTATGAAAACAATATAGTTTGGCCATTTAAAAAGGTTTTATTGTAAAATATTTGCTATACAGCAAGTACCAGTCAATAAGAGCTACGTCATTCAGATACTATCTCTTCGGCTAGTTCCCTGATTGGTCAGTCTGTATTTAATCCATGAGAAGGATCGAGTCAATGAGAAGGATCGAGTCAATGAGAAATAAGTATACTATTTGTGGGCAAGGTCCTGCATTGAACAATTAGTGGTCGGTGTATGTTGCGTTTAAAGTCAGCCTATCATTTTGTCTGAGCTATATTCACAGCGAACAGTTTTAACTTCTTACGAATGGTATTTTAAAGAAGCATACTCTATGCTTCCATTAGAAAAGCGACTTGTGCTTAACTTGAGCATGAAAAAGCACAGAATAGCTCATGTAAGTACAACATCCGTAAAATAAACGAGTGTAAACTAATCGAAAACTTTTATAACTTTCAGCTCTGATCAAATGCGATCATAGTATGTCATGGTACGCCTTAATATAATTATTCGTGTATTTCTTACGGTGTTATTGAATTACAGATGTCTTGATTTCATCACAGCTGACAGACGGTGTATATGTTATACTTAAGACACTGTAGGTAATTGGTCAGTGAGTGTAACATTATTGATGGTTCGTGCCCCGAATACGGTATTACTGATTGTAGTGATTAACAGATACAGTGTGATAGTACTTATAATCATACATAACCAGTATAGTAGAAACATAAGCACACCTTCCGGATAACTAGAGCAATACAGTTCTCGTAAGATCTGATACGACTCATGAAACGGTACGTGATTTTTCTCAGCATTCAACGTATTACGAAAACGTAACGTGGGATGTATACCACATTCAATTAGGGGCTACAATCTTCGATTTTAACCACTCGACACCAAAATGAACACTGCTGGCTTGGAATGAGAAGGTCGTAAGTACAAAATCTATAGTTTGAGGAAACAAGAAAAAACTGTCAGAAAATTACTCTTTACTTAATATGTTAAAACAAGCTGTTTCAACTTCAGTTTGATCAACATGACAAGTTCCGATTTTTATGCAAATATGCTCCTAAGAACAAGTAGTGATGCTGATTTTAAATATGTATCCGTTTTAAAAGAACTTTTACAAACTTCTCATTCTAAGCCATCGACGTGTGGTTTTAAAATTACAATGATATTATGGTATGTTAGGAGCAACCGGTTTATCTCGAGCGTAAAGCCACTCCCAATCGAGGATGTCAGACAACGCGATGACATTCAACACAGCTACCGTCCAAACAGTTCTACATGAAACACCAAACAGAACAACAAATTTTGCACTGGTTGTTGACAAATTCAAAGAACAGTGTGTTAATGAATTCAAAGATCATCAAAGTTCGAAATGGTTATTAGTTAATTCAAAGATCAGTAAAGTTCGAACTGGTTGTTGAGAAATGCAAGCTTAGGATGGGACAATTTGTAGTGATTGATAATTAATTAAACGAACAGCAAAATTGGTACTGGTTGTTGATGCCATTCAGGAAACTGGATAGATCTGACAAATATAATAAATACAACACTAAATACGCTGGTAACATAAAAAATGCCTATCTGGTGTCACGTAAAGAAATTTATCATACCCTTGTGTTAATTATCTGATGAATTGTTAACATTAGTCGGAAAACAGATCAGCTGATAATAATAGATATAATGAGACATAAAGAGTACAGTGTTACCTAACTGGAGCATGGAGACCCTATTTCATAGTTATAGCGGCTCACTAATATAATATTCATAATTACCACGTGAATAAAGATCAAACCAATCCAATTATGTTAATAGTTAAGCGTTTATAGATCCATTAATAATAGGAAGGAAAAAACATACTAATATGTCAATTTAGCTCATACATACAATTCACGTAAATGCTAGGCTTCCTTGAAATATGTGTATAATATACATTATTTATTATGAATTAAAATCATATGAGTATGCTTTGAGATTATTGACAAATACCTTAATTGCCTTATTGAATAATTGATATATGTTATAATTGATGACTCCAACACGTACGTCATACGAAATAGTTTTTTTTCATAATTAGTGATAGGTGATAGAATCATACACAAATAGAAAGTCCATTATAAGATATTGATAAACAAAAACAAAACGTAAGTGCATATTTATGTGCGTGGTTTGTAGTTTGATCATCTTTTGTTCTTGATGGCCACGACACAAACAACAAGTAGACCTACCCCTACCCCTAAGGAGGGATGAGACATTTTCAATTTTGTGACGACCTAATCCCCACCCTGGAGACAACGCTTACTGTCTAAATGCCGGGGTCGGGTTATATAAACACGTAATAATTCCCGGGGGTCAATAAGGTTGTCAAATTCCCGTCGGTCAGGATAATTCGTAAGTCTAATTTATCCTATCCCCCCCCCCCGGCAGGCATACCATTGACTGGTGCGTTACCGTCATAGCGTAAATAATGGCTGGTCGCACATGTAATAATGCGCTAGTATGTATTGCGTAGACATAACTGTTGCTTAGCTTCTCTCTGACATTATTTAAATGATCGCTATTACCGATTGTCGATGGTATCGAGAATGATTGAACACTCTTGAGAAAATATTTCCAATTTGACATTTAAATGTTTGATTTAGTTATCTTACATATCTAGGTCAGACTTGACCTATGAATAACCACAAGGAACGTCCCTTTGTTTCTGGCATCTGATCAGAGGTTTACAGTTCAACTCTCGGTTATATTGCGAAGTTCAGGGAACCTGGCGATTTAGTAAATAATTGACAATTGATAATATTTGTATAACGCCTTACACGTATAGTCCAAGAGCTGACGGGCATTTATATCCAAATCCATAATTTGTATGAATGAAAATCATAATTATAGCGTCCAGTTTTCCAAAATCCATTGATCGGACAACTGTGTAATATCTCTGAGCATGGCCATTCTACTAAGGTGTAAATTAGTACCTTTGGAGACCGTATCTAATCCTGGGCACCACAGATCGATGTTGGCTTCCACACCTACAGGAGAAAAATAGTCTAGGATGGTACTAAATCTTAGTTAATTATAAATAAGATTGAGAACATAATGAAGCTACAAATTGTATGCCAAGTTGCCAACATCATTTCACCGTCATTGAGTATTGAAATAATTGGCATCGTCCGAAGCGAAAACACGATCATACATGTACACACCATTCTGGTCTAACAATTACTACATATCACTCCACAAACTCGTCCCGGTTCAATTCCGATGTAGTTTGAGATGTTGTAGATGTTCTTATGAGAGTTGATCAGGGACAAGTAGATTGCAATCGAATTGGATATAACATGTGATCAATGTATTTTCTTAAGGCAATTTTACTTACAAAATGCCATTACGAAGTAATATGTGACGTTATTTATGATACTTTATAATAATATCGATGCCCGGACGTGCAATTTCAAAGTCTAGAATGTACGGCAAGAGTATCAATTTGAATTTTTTTGCTGAAATACTCAATTCGATAAAATATTGTGTGTCTTACTCAGGCAATTTTCAAGACATACGACTTCATTCAAATGACAGAATAGTTGTCATTGCCTTGATCATGTTCTACTGATAATGCTATAGGTTGAATATATAGTCTCAGAGGAAGCATGTCTAGTTTGAACATTGGATATTTCCTCTGTCCTCTTTTAAAGTCCATTGTGGTAACCAAGAGCATCATAATGTACAAGTATATTATAACATAATCGAACATATCTACTAGAAGGCAGTTTAGTAAATCAAAATCTGTGCGTACTGGGATGACTTCTTCCCAGGCAAACCTATTGACGAGGATAATTAACTACCACACATCCTTAAATGTTGCAAAGGGGTAGAGGGTGGTTGTATTTGTCGATTTGTCCATTAGTTTGATCGTTCGCAACAAACACATTGATGTTACAAATGTTAACTTTGTGTTTGAAGTCCATTGACAGTGTTTCCTTATATAAATGTATTCAAAACAAACCCCGTATCATTTCCCGAACGGTGAACCAATCACCAGTTTTGGAACTATACCCCTAAGCAACAGACAAAGTAGCGAAGACACGATCCCATTTCAAATGTGTTTGGTATGTAATAATTGGGTATCGCCTTTACTATTAGGCAAATGATAGGAATCGTTAGGCAGTCTAGGCTATTTCAAATTAATAACATATTGATAGAAATATTTAAGTCTTATGTTTGCATTTAATTAGAACCCGATATCGGCTTTGATTAACTTAAAACATGAGTAGGATGATGCCAACAGGATGACCACAAATATATTACAGACAAGAGCCGAGAAACAATATATCTTTTCTATACATCTCAATGGCCCAATCGTTTGACATTCTATTATTGTGTTGATATATAAAAAACCCGACATAATAGATGACCTTATATATTTATAATAACATTGACTAGTACGTTCAAGTTTTGAACGATGATCTTCTGAGTTGTAAATATTCTCTTCGTAAGACTAGAAACATGTTTTCTATTGAGTTTGTTCATCTCAATTCAGGGGGATTGTGATCGCTTGTTTAAACACACGGTTAGCATTCGAAAGAGGTATGCAAATATATTTGCAACATGCCGCGTAACCAAACAATCTGCACAAACGTTTGATTAGTAGTACTAAGGATATCATATTTACAGATGCATGCATTTCACAATTAATCTGCAGCTATTTATTTTAAGAGTTGAGCAAAGTGATGTGCATCAGATGGAGTAATCAAATAGGATGCATCAGAGTTATAAAAACAATTCAAGGGATAATATATCATCATAATATTTTTTTATGAATTAACAAGACCCGTTGATCTTCTTTTATAGTACATGTACGTATCACAACTCTTCAACTATATTTCACTTGCGTCGTACATGCATCTGTTTGTGAGTTTTCGACGCCATATTGAAATATGTTTAGTCACATGATTCGAAAATGGCCACCACCTGTTAACAATATGCAACATATTTGTCAAAATTGTACAAGCATTCTGTATAGTTTGAGCATATATAGCACACAGACAGCATTTACACTCAGATACACCACACCAGTACAGCTGCGTATGATGAAAACAAATGAGACTTTCCATTTTGCATTTAAATATTTGATTAAGCTATCTTACATATCTAGGTCAGACTTGATCTTTAAATATCCGCATAGAACGTCCCTTTGTTTCTGGCATCTTATCATACGTTTATAGTTCAACTCTTGGTTAATATAACGATCCTGGCGATTTATAAATAATTGACAATGTTAAATATTTATACGCGAATAACGCCTTATACGTATAGTCCAAGAGCTAAGGACCATTTATTAACAATGCGTGTCCAAATCTATAATTAGTATGAATAGAAAGCATATAGTGTCCAGATTACAAACATCCATTTCGTTCCACTCCACCAATGTGTAAATTTGGACATTGAGGACAGTTTCTATTATTGGGCAAAGTAGACTGATTTTGATTGCCACATCCGCAGGGGAGAAATCCAATAGCCAGGGGAAGTTAATATGTCAAATAAGGGTGGTTGACCGGCTGAACAGCTGAACACAGCCCTCGGAAATTGGTAACTTAACTTTTTCTAGTTTAATAAATGTGTCACTCCTGTCTTTATATTATATGCATTACAATTGCAATACCAAAAACAACCGGAAATGGCCGAGCTTTCATGATGCGAATGTAATTTGAACACATATATAGCATTCTGCAAACATACGTGCAACGCAGTTTATTGTTAAATAGTGTAAAACACAAATTTCAAAATTTATATTTTTCTATATAGCCTACTTTGATGAAAACAATAATAAGAAAATGGTAAATATTTCTTTATCCCCGAAGAAAAAATTTCGGCAGGGATATGGTATTAGTGTTCGTCCGTCTGTCCGTCCGTCCGTACTCCTGTACGTCCTTCAGTCTCTAACAAAGTTTGTCTGGAGCATATCTTGAAAACTATTCAAGATATTGACATGAAATTTAGTATAAAATAGATGGCAACTTGGAGAAATGCAGTGACCAAGAACCATAACACTGTCTGTCTTACATTTTGAATTATCTCCCCTTTAGTATTTTCATAGTCAAATTTTGTCCGGATCGTATCTTGAAAACTATTTAAGATATTGACTTGAAAATTAGAACATAAATAGATGGCCACTTGGAGAAGTGCAGTGATGAAGAACCATAACTCTGTTTATCTCACATTTTGAATTATTTGCCCTTTTGTATTTTCATAGCCAAATTTTGTCCGCAGCGTATCTGCAAAACTATTTAAGATATTGACTTGAAACTAGGGATATAAATAGATGGCAACCTGAAAAAGTGCAGTGACTAGGAACCATAACTCTGTCCTAATATTTTAATTATCTCCCCTTTAGTATTCTGTAATAACATTTTGTCCGAAGCGTAT
The DNA here is from genome assembly GCA_963678985.1 of Spisula subtruncata. NCBI lineage: Eukaryota > Metazoa > Mollusca > Bivalvia > Venerida > Mactridae > Spisula > Spisula subtruncata. The sequence goes on along the minus strand of OY787669.1, from coordinate 25,034,122 downwards.
CTTAAAAACTATTTAAGATAGTGACTTGGAATTTGAGATATAAATAGATTGCAGCTTGTAGAAGTGCAGTGATCAAGAACTATAACTCTGTCTGACTTACATTTTGAATTATCTCCCCTTTAGTATGTTCATAATAATTGTTTACCGGAGCAATTATTATCTTGCAAACCATTTATGATACCCACTTTTTAGAGTAATGATTCTAAGATAATATAAGATAAGATAAACTTTATTTAACGTCGATTATTATTAACATAGGAAACATAAGCTATAAGCTTGTAATCGACATAACAAAGAAAAAAGAATTTTGCTGTAGAAAACAAATGTTCCCATACACACGCAAGTTCATTCGGCGGGGATAGCCTCGTGGTCTTGGCTCATGGGTAGATGTTTTCGTTTGGCATTGGTAGGTAGTTTTTCTTTTGAAAGTTGATTTACCGGATTAATAATGCCAACATTAGGACAAATTGACATTTGGTTTATATAACCAACTTCACTGAATGTTGAGTAACGTGTGAGATGATCGATGTTGTCTAATCAGACTTAACTAAATACTACTTTGAGAAAAATAATGAAGCCACAAATTGTATGCCAAGTTGCCAACATCATTTCACCGTCATTGAGTATTGAAATAATTGGCATCGTCCGTAGCTAAACACGAACATACAAACTTACGATTTTGGTGAACCAATTACTAAACACCATTCCACAAAACACGCATCGGTTCAGTTCCAGTGTAGTAAAATAAACGAGTGTAAACTAATCGAAAAACTTTTATAACTTTCAGCTCTGAGCAACTAAATGCAATTATAGTAAGTCATGACACGCCTAAATATAATTATTCGTGTATATCAATTGGTATTATTGAATCACAGACGCCTTGATTTTATCAAAGTTGACAGACGATACTAAAGACATCGTAGATAATTGATCAGTGAATGTAACATTATTGCTGGTTCGTGTCCTAAATACGGTATTATGATTGTAATCATTAACAGATACATTGTAATAGTACATATAGTCATAAATAACTAGTATATTAGGAACATACGCACACTTTCCGGATAACTAGGGCAACAAAGTTCTCGTAAGATCTGATACGACGCTAAACGCGTGTTTATCTCAGCCTTCTACAGTCTACACATTACGAACACAGCAATGTTTAATATCGCATGAAAAAGGAACCAAAAAGAACCAAATTCAATTACAAGTAGCCGAATTTTTCTATTCTTAGGCACTCGCCACCAAAATGTAGATGTACTAGTAGTTCTAATAGTACAATGACACTGTGGGTATTACGAGCAACCGAGCTTATGATCCGTCCAGATTGTGGTCGTCGAACAACTCATCATGAGCTACCGTCAAAACAGTGCTACATGAAGGAAGCACCATAACGCCATGTATACATTGTAAGCCATAGCATAAATGTATGTGAGATGTCATAATTCACAAAACTTGGGTTTATGCATTATCAATACTAAATAACATTTTCCATTGTTTTGAAAAAATTTCCCGGGGAGCACGCCTCCGGACCCCCTACTTATGTTATCAGTTTATTTTACCAGGTATTTTGAAAGCCAAATAATTTGCAGTAAATCATAACCTCAGTTATTGTATAGATATACATAAAAGAGCATCACACGCGTCCATAAATGAAGTTTATTTATAGGTATAATAGCTTGGCTTATTTGACACGAGCCTGACCTTTTGATTCGCATTATTTAACAGTCGATATATATTACCTACGATACAACACCGATTGTATTTTTTCATAAAGAAGGCGCTCGAGATGTAACAGAAACACAAATTTGAAATACCGATATCGCACGATTTGCTTGCGGAATATGATATATTCAAAGCAAGAACCTTGTAATATTTTCTTGTGCAAAGATTAGGCTCAGGTCAAAATAAAGTTAGTTTACGTTTTCTCCCTTTCCAACCGAAAGTATAACCCGCTCACTAAATTAAATGTTTCTTCCGCAACCAATGTTAAAGACGCTCCTACACCCATGAATGAATGTTAAGTAAACCTTTTGTCCATACCATTTGCACATTGTATTTATATTTTCACTGTTAGTCATAATACAACTATTTTACATAATAAATTATGGGAATTTAACAAAACGTACATTTGCATACAGTTGGCATAGTTTATGTTATAAGATGCGAGTATCCAACATGGACGTCACCGTAACCACAAAGTCCCTAATAATTTTATTCGAACCGTCCAGCTGTGCTTCCTTCCGCTTCACTATCTTGATTGTTCTTCGATTGTTGTAACATATTTACCGTTAATTGCTTTGTATTTTTTCGCTGCGTTCATCATGGCATGAAAACAGCCCTCGAAAACTGGCAACATAACTTCTTTTTAAATCTAACAAATGCGTCACTCTGGTCTTCATGCATTACATTAGCAATACCTGAGACGAGCGGAAATAGTCGGGTTCTGACAATGTGAATTTAATTTGAACATACAAAGCATACTGCAAACATGCGTGCAATGTGCTTTATTGTTACAAAGGATAAAATACAATAGTCAATATTTTCGGCGTCTACATCGATAAAAACAATAAAAAGACAAGAAACTGGCAAATATTTTTTCTTTCAGCACTGGTAGTCTAAGGTAGTTTTTTCTTTTTAAAGTTGATTTACCGGATTTATAATGCAAACGTTAAGATAGTTCACTGACAAGTTGACATTTGGTTTATATAACCTACTTGTCTGAATGATGAGTAATGTGTGAGATGATGGATGGGTACTATATGAGTTAATTATAAATCAGATTGAGAAAATAATGAAGCTACAGATTGTATGCCAAGTTTCCAACTCCATTTCACCATCATTGAGTATTGAAATAATTGACATCGTCCATGTCAAAGGCATGACCACACACACTTACAATTCCTGTGTACCAATTACTAAACATCACAAAATACGTCCGGGTTCAGTACCAAAGTTGTTTGAGATGCAGTACGTGTCCTTAAAACAGTGATTACGTTGATCAATTAGTGTTCAATTATGTTACGTTAACAGTCATAGACCATTTCATCGACCAATCATTTTTGTCTGAGAGATATTCACAGCGTACAATGTGTTTTTCAAGTAATGTCTTACTTTAACGGCTTCATTTATTGAATGAATAGTGCCAGATAGATTAGAACAAAAGTAGAACAATAATGATTGTAACAAAAAAGTTCTACGTTCTGCTGATGTCAGAAAAATTGGCTTCTGCAACTGAACACAATTTAAAATCTTGTAAATAGGATACAATGGCATTCATGTGAACTTATTTCGCTGGTTTAGAATGAAAAGTACAATACCGCTTATTAAAGGGAAAAGCTGTCTGAAAACTACTCTTTACTTACGGAAAAAAGAGATTTAAGAACTTTGAACAGTTTGGTCATCATGACAAGTTCCGGTTTTCATGAAAAAGACTCATAAAAACGCCTTGCTAGCGTAATTTCTAGTGCGAATATCCTGAGAAATGGTAGTTCACAGAAGCATATTCTTCCATTGGAATGTGTATTTATGTTTAAATAAAGTGCAATATGGTAAGTGTACGTAACATCCGTAAATTAAACGAGTGTAAACTAATCGAAGAACTTTTATAACTTTCAGCTCTGATCAAATGCGATTATAGTAAGTCATGGTTCGCCCTAATATAATTTATCGTGTGTTTCTATTGGTGTTATCTAATTATAGATGTTTTGATTACATCACAAATGACGGAAGATTAAATATAATACAAAGGCACGGTAGATTATTGATCAGTGAATGTTACATATTCGTGGTTCGTGTCCCGAATACGGTACTACTGATTGTAGAGATTAGCAGACAGTGTAAGGTCATAAATAACAAGTATATAAGAAACAAAAACACACCTTTCGGATAAATAGAGCAACACAGTTCTCGTATGATCTGACACGACTCAAGAAACAGTACGCGATTTATCTAAGCATTCTACGTATTACGAAAACGTAATGTTTCATGTATACCACATTCAATTAGGGGCCACATTCTTCGATTCTTAACCACTCGAAACCAAAATGAACACCGCTGGCTTGGAATGAAAAGGTCGTAAGTACAAAATCTATTGTTTGAGAAAACAAGAAAAAACTGTCAGAAAATTACTCTTTACTTAATATGGTAAAACAAGCTGTTTTAACTTCAGTTTGATCAACATGACAATTTCCGATTTCCATGCAAATAGGCCCATAAGTACATGTAGTGATGCTGATTTTAAATATGTATCCGTTTTATAAGAACTTATACGAACTTCTCACCTAAGCCGTCGACGTGTAGTTCTAAAATTACAATGATACAAAGAACAGCAACCTTTGCACTGGTTGTCAATAAAATCAAAGAACAGCAACCTTTGCACTGATTGTTAATAAATTCAAAGAACAGCAACCTTTGCACTGGCTGTCAATAAAATCAAAGAACAGCAACCTTTGCACTGATTGTTAATAAATTCAAAGAACAGCAACCTTTGCACTGGCTGTCAATAAAACAAAGAACAGCAACCTTTGCACTGGTTGTTAATAAAATCAAAGAACAACAATCTTTGCACTGGGTGTTGATAAATTCAAAGATCAGCAACGTTGGTTCTGGTAATTGGTGAATTCAAAGAACCACAAGGTTGGTACTGGTTGTTGAGGAATTCTAGCTAAGGATGGGAAAATTTGTAGTGATTGATAATGAATTCAACGAACAGCAAAATTGGTACTGGTTGTTGAGGAATTCTAGCTAAGGATGGGAAAATTTGTAGTGATTGATAATGAATTCAACGAACAGCAAAATTGGAACTGGTTGTTGAGGAATTCTAGCTAAGGATGGGAAAATTTGTAGTGATTGATAATGAATTCAACGAACAGCAAAATTGGAACTGGTTGTTGAGGAATTCTAGCTAAGGATGGGAAAATTTGTAGTGATTGATAATGAATTCAACGAACAGCAAAATTGGTACTTGTTGTTGATGACATTCAGGAAACTGGATAGATCTGACACATACAATAAATACCGCACTAAATACCCTGGAATCATAACAAAAATGCCTACTTCGTGTCACGTAAAGAAATTTATCATACCCTGGTGTTAATTATCTAATGAATTTTTAACATTAGTCGGAAAATAGATCAGCTGATAATACATATAATGAGACATAAATAGTGCATTGTTACCTAACTAGAGCATGGAGACCCTATTTCATAGTTAGATAGCACACTAATATAATATTCATAATTACCACGTGAATAAAGATCAAACCAATCCAATTATATTCATAGTTTAGTGTTTGCCAACTCATTAATAATAGGAAGGATAAAATAGACTAATATGTCAATTTAGCTCCTACATACTACGATAAACGTAAATGACAGGCTGCTCCTTGAAATATGTGTACAATATACATTGTTTTTTATAAATTAAAACCATACTAGTATGCTTTGAGACACCTTAATTTTTTTCATAAGTAGTAATAGGATATAGAAACCCACACAAATAGAAAATCCGTTGTAAGATATTTATAAGCAAAACCAAAACATAAGTGCATGAAGTTTGACCGTAAGCTGTTGTTTGATTCATTAAAGTATTTATATAGTAAATCATCATTTGTTATAGATGGCCATGATACGAACAACAGCAAGACACCAGATCGTTGACCAATGCAATACGAGCACCATATTTATGCACCAATGTTTTGTCCGCAAACGACCAATGAGGGACTATACATTTTCAAATTTGTGACGTCTACATCACGGCCGTGGAGACAATGCTTACTGTCTTAATCCCCGAGGTCGGGACAGGTAATCACAAAATAATTCCCGGGTCTATAAGGTTGTCAAATTCCCGCCGGTCAGGAAGATTCGTCAGTCTCTTTCACTAATGGTCGATGGTACCGAGAATTTATTAACACTCTTGAGAAATATTTCCATTTTTACATTAAAATATTTGTTTTAGTTATCTTACATATCTAGGTCAGACTTGACCTTTAATTATCCGCATATAACGTCCCTTTGTTGCTGGCATCTTATCATACGTTTACAGTTCAACTATCGGTTAATATAACTGGCGATTTTTAAATAATTGACAATTGTAAATATTTATATAACGCTTAATACGTATAGTCCAATAGCTGAGGATCATTAATTAACAATGCGTGTCCAAATCTATAATTGGTATGAATGGAAAGCATAAAGTGTCCAGTTAAACGGAACGCTGAGACATCGGAGATGGTGTCCAACACTGCCGTCGATTTTTACTGCAGTTTCCAACCGAGTGTAATAATTTGGTCGAGCATCAATTAAAAACAGCTAAAGATAGAGCGAACTCGGTACTTGTCGGGTATTCTTACATATACGGAATGTACTTAAGGCTATATAATATAACCATATTAAATGCTCGATCGTTATAATCAAGAAAAAACTCACCGTAAGCAGACGAAATCGCAATAGTTTTGAGTGTAAAACGGCATTCATTTGATCACGTGATTCTACACACTGGTAATGATTCTGCTCTAGAAAACAAATATTCCCATACACAAGCAAGTTCATTCGTTTGGGATGGCCACGCGACCATGGCTCTTGTTCTTTTGGCATGGGTAGATATTTTCGTTTGTCATTGGTAGGTAGTTTTTCTTTTAAAAGTTGATTTACTGAATTTATAATGCCAATGTTAAGTTAGTTCACTGACAAATTGACATTCGGTTTATAGAGCAACTACTCTGAGTGTTGAGTAACGTGTGATATGATGGATGGTACCTAATCAGACTTAACTAAATAGTACTTTGAGAAAAATAATGAAGCCACAAATTGTATGCCAAGTTGCCAACAATATTCCACCGTTATTGAGTATTGAAATAATTGGCATCTTCCCTAACTAATGCACGAACATACAAACTTACGATTCTGGTGAACCAATTACTAAACATCACAAAATACGTCCCGGTTCAGTACCAAAGTAGTTTCAGATGCCGTGCGTGTCCTTAAAACAGTAATTACATTGATCAATTTGTGTTCAATTTATGCTGCGTTTACAGTCAGAGACCATTTTATCGACCAATTATTTTTTCTGAGAGACATTCACAGTTTACAATGTTAATGTTCAACTTTAACGGATTCATTTATAGAATAGATAGTGCCAGACAGATTAGAACAAAAGTAGAACAATATTGAATGTAACCTAAAAGTTTTACTTTCTTCTGATGTCAGAAAGAAATGGCTACTGCAACTGAACAAAGTTTTAACATCCTGTATATAGGATACAATAGCATATATATGAACTCATTTCGCTGGCTTATAATGAAAAATACAATACCGCTAATTTATATTAGATAATAATTTTAAACACAGAAATACATAGTTTTAAACGATACACAAATGCTTTCTCGAAAGGTTTCGCAACCGTTTAAGGTAAGTGATGGGGTGAAGAAATCAACACAAAAATTATACGGGATAAATTGATTGGTTGCCCCGTGTGTTCAATTTTACGTTGCTATAACTACCATATTCTCGAGTGTAACATATATTGTTCGTCATAAACATACGCACTGAATACATTACCGGTAGGACCTGATTTCTACCAATTTTGATGAAAATCGGATGATAAATAGTTTCACAGTCGAGGTTGTCTACGTATTTTTTGAATGGCCCTCGTACATTGTTTATTATAAATTAAAATCATATTAGTATGCTTTGAGATTATTGACAGATACCTTAATTGCCTTATTAGATAATTGATATATGTAATAATTGATGACTCAAATACGTACGTCATACGAAATGTTTTTAAGTACTGGTAGGATATAGAAACACACACAAATAGAAAGTCCATTATATAAGATATTGATGAAGAAAAACAAAAACGAAATTTAAGTATATAATTGTGTGCACAGGCTGTTGTTTGATACATCAAATTATTTATATAGTACATCATCATTTGTTCAAGATGACCATGATACCAACAACAGCAAGACACCAGATCGTTGACCAATACAAAACGTACACCACATCTATGCACCTGTCAATGTTTTGCCCGCGTGCGACCTATGAGGGATAGACATTTTCAATTTTGTGATGTCTAAATTCCCACCGTAGAGACGATGCTTACTGTCTAAATCCCCAGGACAAGTTATCACGAAATAATTCCCGGGTTAATAAGGTTACCAAATTCCCGCCGGTCAGGAAGATTCGTCAGTCTAATTCACTAATGGTCTATGGTATTGAGAATGTATGAACACTCTTGAGAAGCATTTCCCATTTTGCATTTAAATATTTGATTTTGTTATCCTACATATCTAGGTCAGATTTGACCTTTAAATATCCGCATACTTTATTTGATCGTCCCTTTGTTTCTGGCATCTTATCATACGTTTACAGTTCAACTCTCGGTTAACTCAACATAGTGTTGTCTTATATTTCCACATACTAGTTGCTTGTGATCATCTTGTCCGGGTTTATACAATGCACATAAATAAAGTTTATAGAATATAAAATAATTTATGGCAGGTATAATATGTGGGGGCCGCAAGGATTAAGGTCCGTTTAATAAACATGTACACCGGTCAGGGATTATTGCGGGTCTTAAGCATGGACTTTAGCACGGCGCTAAGCACTGTAAGCCAATCGGTGTACAGCTTATGATCAGGTGATCAAAGCCGACCAATCACTGTGCGGCATCCCCAGATCAGAAAAATATTATAGCGTCACTTCATTGTTATTATTTTAATCGTATTATTTCATTGTTTTTACAAAATCCACCTCCTCCACTTCCTCCTCCTCAAATATTTGTTCAATATAAGAAAATAGTTCATTGTAGAAGATGTTATTCTTTTTTATAGTTGTTTAACTATTATAATATTCTTGGTTATGCATACATGCTAGTCTTACGTTTAGGCGGTATGTTCCGCCCAGATATGTGGAAATGATTATGTTGTAAATATGTGTAAATATGTTAATTTGTTGGCAAAATAAAATTTGCCCATTTTCAACTCAACATAGTGTTGTCTTATATTTCCACATACTAGTTGCTTGTGATCATCTTGTCCGGGTTTATACAATGCACATAAATAAATAACTGACAATTGTTTTTATTTATATAACGTACAGTCCAAGAACTGGGGACCCTTTATGAACAATGCGAGTTCAAATCTATAATTGGTATGAATGGAAAGCATATAGTGTCAAGTTTACAAACATCCATTTCGTAAAACAATTCTGCTTTCGCAACGCTGAGAAATCCAAGATGGTGTCCAAGATTGCCGACAAATTTTACATTACTCTTCTTCCGGGATAAGTCGGTGGGTGGATACAACGATCCTTTCTGTCGAAGGTATGACGTTCCCTGCATAATTATCACGTTCCCATTATTTTCTTCATGCGTATTTCTGTTTATATCCGAATAATATACAACTCTCTGGTCTGAATGACCGTCCATCTCTAAATATTGTGTTGCCCAACGTTATAATATGTCCATATAAGTATATGATGTACGTACACTCGCCTTTGTTGTCTGAATGGTCGTCCATCTCTAGATATTGCTTTACATTACGTTATGTTATGTCCATATAAGTATATGGTGTATGTTTACTCGAACCATCCAATGATATAAACAACTGATAGCTTATCTCTCCCTCCCTCCCTCTCAATTATCTTGGTGCATGACAAAGTCAATTCAATTTCTAGTAAAACAAGCCATTCGAAACCATAACACTCACTCCGGTAGCAGGAAAACAGATACTTTTTAATCCATTGGCCGAAAGTGGAATCGTTACAAAGACACTGGTTGTTGGAGAATGCAAAGAACTGCAAAGTTGGAACTGGTTGTTGATGAATTCAATGAACCACAAAGTTGGTACTGAATATTGCTGAATTCAAAGAACCGCAAATGTGGTATTGGTTGTGGAAGAACTGAAAGATCAGCAAAGTTGTTATTGGTTGTTGATGAATTCAAAGATCAGCAAAGTTGGAACTGGTTGCTGATGAATTCAAACATCAGCAAAGTTGGTACTGGTTATTTATGGATTCAAAGATCAGTAAAGTTGGAACTAGTTGTTGATGAATTCAAAGATCAGCAAAGTTGGTAAAGGTTGTTAATGAATTCAATGATCAGCAAAGTTGGAGCTGGTTGTTGGTGAATTCAAAGAACCGCAGGGTTGGTACTGGTTGTGGAGGAATTCTAGCTACGGATGGGAAAATTTGTAGTGATTGATAATGAATTCAACGAACAGAAAAATTGGTACTGGTTGTCGATGACATTCAGGAAACTGGATATATCTGACAAATACAATAAATACCGCACTAAATATGCTGGTAACATAAAAAATGCCTACTTCGTATCACGTAAAGAAATTTATCATACCCTGGTGTTAATTATCTAATGAATTTTTAACATTAGTCGGAAAACAGATCAGCTGATAATAGATATAACGAGACATCAAGAGTACTGAGTTACCTAACTGGAGCATGGAGACCCTATTTCATGGTTATAGCGGCACACTAATATAATATTCATAATTAACACGTGAATAAATATCAAACCAATCCAATTATATTTATAGTTAAGCATTTATAAACCCATTAAAAATAGGAAGGATAAAACAGACTTATATGTCAATTTAGCTCCTGTATACATTTAGTATTAATGACAGGTTTCTTAGAAACACGTGTATAATATACATTGTTTATTATAAATTAAAATATAACAAATGATACATATTTACAATGGTTTCAAACTAGAATCAATCACAGAATTTTAGGTACAAACATTATATTAAATAAAATGGGGATTTCACCTTCAGACAATTATACTTTTTGCAACAAGGAAAAGGAAACACTTATTCATTTATTCTTGGATTGCCCATTATTACAAAATATTATTTCAGAACTAAAGAAGTATACTAAAGACTTAGATAAAGACATTAATAGTAAAAACTTCATATTAGGCAGTAAACAAAAATGTAACATGCTATATTTACAAACTAAGAAATATATTTACTTATGTAAAAGGAAAAAAATTATTCCAACAGTAATAGGATTAAAAAACAGTCTAAACCTAGCCTTGACAATTGAAAGAAAAACATACTCCAAAGAAAAAACTAAAATATATTGGTCAATTGTAGCCGACTTTATTAATTAAGTCAATAAACTGATAGTAGTTTTATACCTCATGGTTTCTATGTCTATCTATCATTCTCTTCTTTGCTCTAACCTCTTATCAAAATTACTTTCTTTTCTCTTTACCTTAATTTTGCAGGGAATATTCTTATATATATTATATTTATTACATACCGGTAATGTGGATGTAAACCACTACATTAAAAACTTATTTAGTTATTTAGTTGGCATTATGTGATGTTATATAATATAGTTTTAGTAACTACTAACAATGATTTGTTGTAAGGTATGTGTGGGATGACCTCGACCCACACATATCAAATGACGAGGAAAATAAAAGTATCTCCTAAAAAAAAAATAATTATAAATTAAAATCATATAAGTATGCTTTGAGATTATTGACAGATACCTTAATTGCCTAATTAAATAATTGATCTATGTAATAATTGATGACTCAAATACGTACGTTGTACAAAATGTTGTTTTTTACAAATAGTGATAGGATATAGAAACGCAGAAATAGAAAGTCCACTACAAAATATTTGTCAACTAAAACAAAACATGAGTGCAAATTTTTGTGCGCAGGCAGTTGTTTCATACTTCAAAGTATATGAATAGTTCATCATAATTCGTTCTAGATACCCACGATAAAAACAACAGCAAGACACCGGATCGTTGACCAATACAAAACGTACACCATATTTACCGTCATAGAGTAATTATGGCTCGTCATGCATTTAAGTACAGTCCAGTTAGGGTAAAAATAGAGTGACTCATTGCACAGGCTGTAGTATCAAATAATTGGGGATTATATGTAAAGAAATTTTTATTAACATATCAACCACAATTTTTTAAAAAAACAACAGCCTGTGACGCAGTGGTAGGATCTACTTCCATGGTGTAAAGTCAATAATAAAGGCTGATACAAATATCGTTTTAATGCTTAACTAAACTCTACCTGTTCTGGTCATGGTAATATTTTGGGTACACATAAACGGCTACGTCACACGCAAAATATCCTAGAGAGTATATTTTGCGTAAATATATAAACGATACTCAGTAAATTTTGCCCAGTTGTCCTTTGACATTATTTAAATGCGTGTTAATACCAATGGCCAAAGCAGTTATCCATTAATGGATGAACAAACTTGAGACAATATATCAAATTTACATATTTGATTCAGTAATCATACATATTTAGGTCTATCAGGCTATAGGCATAAAGTCACCTTCGATAACCGCACAGAAAGTCCTTTTGTTTCTGACATCTGCTCAAACGTTGACAGTTCAACTCTCGGTTATATAAATAATTGACAATTGAAAATATTTATGAACGCCTCGCACGTATAGTCCGTGAGCTTGGGCCATTTATTTACAATTCTTATCCAAAACTATAATTGGTATGAATGGAATGCATAATTATGGTGTCCAGTTTTCGAAAATCCATTAATTGGACAACTGGGTAATATCTCTGAGCAAGCATGCTCAATTCTATCATGGTGTTAATTAGTTTCTTTGAGGACAGTGTCTATTCCTGGACACCTCAGATCGATGTTGGCTGTCACACCCACAGGAGAAAACTAGTTTCTCCAGTGAGACTCGAATGTGATAACAGCCCTAAGAATTGGTAACTTAACTTCTTTTTAAATCTAACAAATGCATCACTCTGGTCTTCATGCATTACAATAGCAATACCGGAGACGAACGGAATTAGTCGAGCTTTCAAGTTGCGAATGTAATTTGAACACACAAAGCATATTGTAAACAAAGGTGCAATGCACTTTATTGTGTAAATGGGTATAAAACTACAATATTCAAATTTTCAGCGTCTACATTGATAAAAACAATAAAAAAAGACATAAGAAACTGGCAAATATTTTCTTTCAGCACTGGTAGGAAGATTTTTTCTTTTCAAAGTTGATTTACCGGACTCATAATGCCAACGTAAGATAGTTCACTGACAATTTGACATTTTGTTTATATAAACTACTTGTCTGAATGTTGAGTAACGTGTGAGATGATGGATGGGTTAACTAAATAATACTTGGAGAAAAATAATGAAGCCGCAAATCGTATGCCAAGTTGCCAACATCATTGTATCGTTATTGAGTATTGAAATAATTGGCATCGTCCGGAACTCAAACACGACCATACACACTTACGATTCTGGTGAACCAATTACTAAACATCATTCCACAAAGCACACACCGGTTCAGGTCCAATGTAGTTTGTTGAGATACAGTAGGTGTTCTTACAAGAGAAATTACATTGATCAGGGACTCTACATATACTGATTTCTCGTGAAGTCGAACCTCTAAGAGCTAAAAGCCTTTCACGCACCCTTCCTACAGTTCACTCTGTTACCAAATTTATTTTTACTGACTGAGAAATTACTGAACTTTATGAAAACAATATAGTTTGGCCATTTAAAAAGGTTTTATTGTAAAATATTTGCTTTACAGCAAGTACCAGTCAAGAAGAGCTGCGTTTTTCAGAAACTATCTCTTCAGCTAGTGCCTTCTGATTGGTCAGTATGTATTTAAATCGAGTCCATGAGAAGGATCGAGTCAATGAGAAATAAGTATACTTTTTGTGGGCAAGGTCCTGCATTGAACAATTAGTGTTCGGTGTATGTTGCGTTTAAAGTCAGCCTATCATTTTGTCTGAGCTATATTCACAGTGAACAGTTTTAATTTCTTACGAATTGTATTTTAAATTTCCATTAGAAAAGCGACTAGTGCTTAACTTGAGCATGAAAAAGCACAGAATAGTTCATGTAAGTACAACATCCGCAAAATAAACGAGTGTAAACTAATCGAAAACTTTTATAACTTTCAGCTCTGATCATAGTATGTCATGGTACGCCTTAATATAATTATTCGTGTATTTCTTACGGTGTTATTGAATTACAGATGTCTTGATTTTATCACAGCTGACAGACGGTGTATATGTAATACTTAAGACACTGTAGGTAATTGGTCAGTAAGTGTAACATTATTGATGGTTCGTGCCCCGAATACGGTATTACTGATTGTACTGATTAACAGATACAGTGTGATAGTACCTATAGTCATAAATAACCAGTATAGTAGAAACATAAGCACACCTTCCGGATAACAAGAGCAATACAGTTCTCGTAAGATCTGATACGACTCAAGAAACGGTACGTGATTTTTCTCAGCATTCTACGTATTACGAAAACGTAACGTGGGATGTATACCACATTCAATTAGGGGCTACAATATTCGATTTTAACCACTCGACACCAAAATGAACACTGCTGGCTTGGAATGAGAAGGTCGTAAGTACAAAATTTATAGTTTGAGAAAACAAGAAAAAACTGTCTTTACTTAATATGTTAAAACAAGCTGTTTCAACTTCAGTTTGATCAACATGACAAGTTCCGATTTTTATGCAAATATGCTCCTAAGAACAAGTAGTGATGCTGATTATAAATATGTATCCGTTTTAAAAGAACTTTTACAAACTTCTCATTCTAAGCCATCGACGTGTGGTTCTAAAATTACAATGATACTATGGTATGTTAGGAGCAACCGATTTATCTCGAGCGTATAGCCAGTCCCAATCGAGGATGTCAGACAACGCGATGACATTAAACACAGCTACCGTCCAAACAGTTATACATGAAACACCAAACAGAACAGCAAATTTTGCACTGGTTGTTGACAAATTCAAAGAACAGTGTGTTAATGAATTCAAAGATCATCAAAGTTCGAAATGGTTATTAGTTAATTCAAAGATCAGCAAAGTTCGAACTGGTTGTTGAGAAATTCTAGCTTAGGATGGGACAATTTGTAGTGATTGATAAATAATTAAACGAACAGCAAAATTGGTACTGGTTGTTGAGGAATTGTAGCTCAGGATGGGCAAATTTGTAGTGATTGATAATTAATTAAATGAACAGCAAAATTGGTACTGGTTGTTGATGCCATTCAGGAAACTGGATAGATCTGACAAATACAATAAATACAACACTAAATACGCTGGTAACATAAAAAATGCTTATCTGGTGTCACGTAAAGAAATTTATCATACCCTTGTGTTAATTATCTGATGAATTGTTAACATTAGTCAGAATAAAGATCAGCTGATATTGGATATAACGAAACATACAGAGTATATTGTTACCTAACTGGAGCATGGAGACCCCATTTCATTGTTAGAGCGGCACACTAATATAATATTCATAGTTAACACGTGAATAAAGATCAAACTAATTCAATTATGTATATAGTCAAGCGTTAATAAATCCATTAATAATAGGAAGGATAAAACAGTCTAATATGTCAATTTACCTACTACATACAATTAACATGAATGACCGGCTTCCTTGAAATATGTATATAATATACATTGTTTATTATAAATTAAAATCATATTAGTATGCTTTGAGATTATTGACAGATACCTTAATTGTCTTATTAGATAATTGATATATGTAATAATTGATGACTCAAATACATACGTCATACGATATTTTTATACAAGTACTGATAGGATATAGAAACCCACAAAAATAGAACGTCCATTATAAGATATTGATAAACAAGACAAAAACATAAGTATATAATTGTGTGCGCATGCTGTTGTTTGATACATCAAATTATTTATATTCTTGATTCTCATCGACTAGATCCTTCTCATCGACTAGAGCCCTAATTGTTTGGGTCAAATATGCACACATGCGGAGATGGTTCTTATTCAAATCATGTTAAAATCTGCTGGAAGTCTTATTTTTGTCACAACGGCAAAACAAATGTGAATGAAAACAACTTGTAATCGTTCTGTGATCACTAATAGCAACCAACCATGAAAATCCATTTTGGTAAGCATCAATGCCTAAGCTTTTAACCATGGGGTTATGTTATTGACGATTTATTTGTCAACAGGCTCGTTCACATTGATTAAAGTCGGTGAATATCATCTTAGATGAATTAACTTTATTCCACAACTGTGTTTTGTGAAGAGTTTTCAGTCTTTGGGTTAAATAGAGGCTGACCAATCAGAGGGCTCCAGTCGATGAGAAAGTTTCAGAATGACGTAGGCTCTTGACTGGTACTTGCTTTATAGCAAATATTTTACAACAAAAACTTTTAAATGGCAAAACTATTTTGATTTCATAAAGTTAAGTAATTTCTCTGTCAGTAAAAATAAAATTGGTTAAAGAATAGACTGTAGGAAGTGTACATGTAAGGCTTTTAGCCCTAAGGGGCTCGACTCCACGAGAAAGCAGTATATAGTACATCATCATTCGTTATAGATGACCATGGTACCAACAACAGCAAGACACCAGATCGTTAACAGATAAAAAAGAACACCATGCATCTATAAGTCAAAATATTTCATCACGGCGACAGAATAACGACCAGTATAATAATTGTTTATTACCAAGTATTTTTGATAAAGCCGATTTACTAATAAATTTGAAGTAGGTAACATATTTTTATAAGCTATTGTTACGTTACGCCAATATGATTGGCTATCAAATTTAATAGGACCTATAACACAAATAATACAAGAAGAAGAAATAATATAAGAGAGACATTTAAATTCGCAAACACCACATATCTTTTACCATTTCGTTCACTCGAGAAATCCCCATTCAGAAATGATTATACAAACAACAGCAAGATACCAGAGCGTTGACCAATACAAATGTACACAATATTTATGCACCAGTCAATGTCTTGTCCGCGTTTTGTGACGTCTAAATCCCCACCGTGGAGACAATGCTTACTGTCCGGGTTCGGGAAAAGTAATCACGTAATCATTCCCGGGTCAATAAGGTTGTCGAATTCCCGCTTGTCAGGAAGATTCGTCAGTCTAATTCACCAATGGTCGATGGTATCGAGCATTTATAAACACTCTTGAGAAATATTTCCCATTTTGCATTTAAATATTTGATTTAGTTATCTTACATATCTAGGTCAGACTTGACCTTTAAATATCCGCATAGAACGTCCCTTTGTTTCTGGCATCTTATCATACGTTTATAGTTCAACTCTCGGGTAATATGACGATCCTGGCGATTTATAAATAATTGACAATTGTAAATATTTATACATGAATAACGCCTCATACGTATAGTCCAAGAGCTGAGGACCATTTATTATCAATGCGTGTCCAAAGCTATAATTGGTATGAATGGAAAGCATATAGTGTCCAGTTTACATACATCCATTTCGTTCCACTCCACCAATGTGTAAATTGGGACCTGTGAGAACAGTTTCTATTACTAGGCAAATGAGATCGATTTTTATTGCCACAACCACAGGTGAAAAAAACAATAGCAAAGGGTCGTTAAAATGTCAAATAAGGGTGGTTGACCGGCTGAACAGCTGAACACGTCAGTCCGTCAGTCCCTCACAAATTTTGTCCGGAGCATATCTTGTAAACTATTCAAGATATTGACCTGAAACTTAGTATAAAATAGATGGCAACTTGGAGAAGTGCAGTGATCAAGAACCATAACTCTGTCGGCCTTACTTTTTTAATTATCTCCACTTTAGAACTTTCATAATCAAATTTTGTCCGGAGTGTATCTTGAAAATAATTTAAGATATTGACTTGAAAATTGGACTATGAATAGATGGCAACTTGGAGAAGTTTAGTGACCAAGAACAATAACTCTGTCGATCTTTCATTTATACTTATCTCCACTTTTGAACTTTCATAATCAAATTTTGTCCGGAGTGTATCTTGAAAATAATTTAATATTGACTTAAAACTAGGGATATAAATAGATGGCAACTTGGAGCAGTGCAGTGACTAGGAACCATAATTCTGTCTTAAAATTTGAATTATATCCACTTTAGCATGTTTGTAATAGCATTTTGTCCGGAGCTTATCTTAAAAAATATTTAACATTGTGACTTGGAATTTGAAATATAAATAGATCGCAGCTTGTGACCAAGAACTATAACTCGGTTGCAAACATGCGAACGTTTAATTTGTATATTGCATTGATGGGAAGTATTATTTTAATGGTTTGGTCAGAATTATTTTTTCTGCTGAACTGGAGGTTAACGGTTATGTGAATCTCATTAGGAGTTTGTGGATGTGTCAGTCTGCATATTTCATGATTCGTATAGTACATGCTTTTTCAATATTCTTCTTATGTTTGCTCTCATTGATCAATCAACTTATGTAAATCTAGAAGCATGTGCTTCATGCTGTGACCTTGTTTGACCTAATCGTTCTATGTGTATGCTCCTTGTGCTTTATGTTTGCTCCTTGTTCTTAATGTTTGCTCCTTTTTCTTAATGTTTGCTTCTTGTTCTTAATGTTTGCTCCTTGTTCTTAATGTTTGCTCATTGTTCTTAATGTTTGCTCCTTGTTCTTAATGTTTGCTCCTTGTTCATGTTTGCTCCTTGTTCTTAATGTTTGCTTCTTGTTCTTAATGTTTGCTCCTTGTTCTTAATGTTTGCTCCTTGTTCTTAATGTTTGCTTCTTGTTCTTAATGTTTGCTCCTTGTTCTTAATGTTTGCTCCTTGTTCTTAATGTTTGCTCCTTGTTCTTAATGTTTGTTCCTTGTTCTTAATGTTTACTCCTTGTTCTTAATGTTCGCTCCTTGTTCTTGGTGTATACATGTCACATGGTCCAAGCTTTTCACTTGTAGCATTGAATAAATCACTTCTGGTATAAATACCCAGGGTGACATTATCCTTGAGACAGACATTTTGAAAATAAAATGAAAAGCACATGCGTATAATTTGGATTGATAACTTGGGAATTATCATCATTCTGTCTGCTTAAACTAAATTCTTTTGGATTGAACATAAATGCTCAATTCAGTTTAATTATGATAATAATTATGATTTTTTGTTAAACAAAATAAATGGTGAAACGTCGTTTGGAGATTAGGTGTTTATTGTTGTATGAATTTACTGTCGCAAGGGTAATAGTGGCATTTACAACTACAAATCCACCACACTGTCTATCTTAAATGTTGAATTACAGTGTATCTCCCCTTTAGTGTTTTAGAATCAAATTTTGTCCGGAGTGTATCTTCAAAATTATTTACGATATTGACTTGAAACTTGATATATAAATAGATGGCATCTTGTAGAAGTGCAGTGACCAAGAACCATAACTCTGTATGTCTTGCATTTTGAATTATCTCCCCTTAAGTATGTTCATAATAATTGTTTTCTAGAGCAATTTTTATCTTGCAAACCATTTAAGAAACCGACATCTTAGAGTAATGTTGCTGCTCTGGAAAACAAATGTTCCCATACACAAGCAAGATCATTCGGCGGTATGGCCACGTGATCATGGTTCTTGTTCGTTTGACATGGTTAGATATTTTCGTTTGGCATTGTTAGGTAGTTTTGTTTCTTTTGATAGTTGATTTACTGCATTTATAATGCCAACGTTAAGATGGTTCACTGACAAATTGACATTTGGTTTATACAACCTACTTGTCTGAATGTTGAGTAACGTGTGAGATGATGGATGGGTGCTATATCTGAGTTAATTATATATAAGATTGAGAAAATAATGAAGTCACAGATTGTATGCCAAGTTTCCAACATCATTTCACCGTCATTGAGTATTGAAATAATTGGCAACGTCCGTAGCAAATACATGAACACACACACTTACGATTCTGTTCTACCAATTACTAAATATCATCCACAAAATCACGTCCCGGATCAGTTCCCATGTAGTTTCAGATGCAGTTCATGTCCTTAAAACAGTGATTACATTGATCAATTAGTGTTCACTTTATGGTGCGTTCAAAATCAGAGAGCATTTCATCGACATCTCATCATTTTTGTCTGAGAGATATTCACAGTGTACAATGTTAATGTCAAACTTTAACGGCTTCATTTCCTGAATAAATAGTACCAGATAGATTAGAACAAAAGTAGGACAATCTTTGCAACTGAACACAATTTTAACATCCTGAATATATTTTCAGCTCTGATCAAATGCGATTTCAGTAAGTCATGGTACGCCTTAATATAATTATTCGTGTATTTCGTATGGTGTTATTTAATTACAGACGGCTTGATTTCATCACAACTGAAAGACGATGTATATGTAATACTTAAGACACTGTAATTAATTGGTCAGTGAGTGTAACATTATTGATGGTTCGTGCCTCGAATACGGTATTACTGATTGTAGTGATTTGCAGACAGTGTAAGGTCATAAATAACCAGTATATAAGAAACATACGCATACATTCCGGATAACTAGAGCAACACAGTTCTCGTTAGATCTGACACGACTCAAGAAACGGTACGTTCTAGGTTTTACAAAACTTTTTGTTTGATACCAAATTCAATTATGGGCCACAGTCTTCGATTTTTAGGCACTCGACACCTAAATGAACAATGCTGGCTTACAATGAGAATGTCGTAAGTACAAAATCTATAGTTTGAAAAAAACAAGGAAACACTGTCCGAAAATTACTCTTTACTTAATATGTTTCAACTTCAGTTTGATCAACATGACAAGTTCCGATTTTTATGCAAATAGGCTAATAAGAACATGAAGTGATGCTGATTTTAAATATGTATCAGTTTTATAAGAACTTATACGAACTTCTCATTCTAACCCACCGACGTGTAGTTCTAAAATTACAGTGATAATGTGGTATGGTTGGAGCAACCGGTTTATCTCGAGCGTATAGCCAGTCCCAATGGAGGATGCCAGACAACGCGATGACATTAAACACAGCTACCGTCCAAACAGGTCAACGTGTTACACCAAACAGAACAGTAAATTTTGCACTGGTTGGTAATAAATTCAAATAGCAGCAACTTTGGTACTGTGTGTTAATGAAATCAAAGATCAGCAAAGTTTGAACTGGTTTTTGATTAACTCAAAGATCAGCAAAGTTAGAACTGGTTGTTGATGAATGCAAAGATCAGTAAAGTTTGAACTGGTTGTTGATGAACTCAAAGATCAGCAAAGTTAGAACTGATTGTTGAGGAATGCAAAGATCAGCAAAGTTGGAACTGGTTGTTGATGAATGCAAAGATCTGCAAAGTTTGAACTGATTGTTGATGAATTCAAAGATCTGCAAATTTGGTACTGGCTGTTGATGATTCAAAGATCTGCAAAGTTGGTACTGGCTGTTGATGAATTCAAAGCACCGCAAAGTTGGTTCTGGTAATTGGTGAATTCAAAGAACCATACGGTTGGTACTGGTTGTTGAGGAATTGTGGCTAAGGAAGGGCAAATTTGTAGTGATTGATAATGAATTCAACGAACAGCAAACATGGTACTGGTTGTTGATGACATTAAAGAAACTGGAAAGATCTGATAGATACAATAAATACCGCACTAAATACCATGGTAAGATAACAAATGCCTACTTCGTGTCACATAAAGAAATTTTTATACCCTGGTGTTAATTATCTAATGATTTTTTTACATTATTCGGAATAAAGATCAGCTGATAATAGATATAATGAGACATATATATTACATTGTTACCTAACTAGAGCATGGAGACACTATTTCATGGTTAAAGAGGCACACTAATATAATATAAATAATTACCACGTGAATAAAGATCAAACCAATCCAATTATGTATATAGTTAAGCGGTTATAAACCCATTAATAATAGGCAAGATAAAACAGACAAATATGTCAATTTAGCTCCTACAAACAATTCACGTGAATGACAGGTTTGTTTAAAACATGTGTATATTATACATTGTTTATTATAAATTAAAATCATATTAGTATGCTTTGAGATTATTGACAGATGCCTTAATTGCCTTATTAAATAATTGACCTTCATAATAATTAATGACTCAAATACGTACGTCATACGAAATGATTTTTCATACTGATATGATATAGTAACCCACACACAAATAGAAAGTCCATTATAAAATATTTATTAACAAAACCAAAACATAAGTGTATAATTTTGTGCACATGCTGTTGTTTGATAAATCAAAGTATTTATATAGTACATCATCATTCGTTCAAGATGACCATGATACCAACAACAGCAAGACACCAGATCGTTGACCAATACAAAACGTACACCATTAACCGTCATAGAGTAGATTATGACCGGTTGTACTTTTATGTACTGTCAAGTTAGGGTTAGAATAGAGTGACGCAGTGGTAGAATCCACTTTTATGGTGTAAAAAAACAATTTTAAAGGCAAATACAAAAATGTGCAGTATCGTTTCAATGCTAAAGTAAACTCTCTCTGTTCAGGTAATGGTAATATTTTGGGTACACATAAACGGCTATGTCACTAGCTAAATATCCTAACTGGACTGTATATTTTGCGCAGACATATAAACAATTCTCAGTAAATTTTGCACAGTTGTCCTCTGACATTATTTAAATGAGTGTTTAATAACAATGGTCGATGCAGTTACTAATAATGGATGAGCAAACTTGAGACAATATATCCAATAATTTAAACATTTGATTCAGATAAACTACAAATTTATGTCAATCAAGCTATATAACTTCACCCTTCGATAAACGCATAGAAAGTCCCTTTGTTTCTGACATCTGATCAAACGTTGACAGTTCAACTATCGGTTATATTACGAAGTTCGGGGAACCTGACGATTTAGTAAATAAATGATAATTGAAAATATGTATATAACGCCTTAATTGCACGTACAGTCCAAGAGCTTGGGTCATTTATTTACAATTCTTATCCAAATCTATAATTGGTATGAACGGAATGCATAATTATGGTGTCCAGTTTTCGAAAATCCATTAATTGGACAACTGGGTAATATCTCTGAGCAAGCATCTCTGAGCAAGCATGCTCAATTCACAAAAGGTGTAAATTAGTACCTTTGAGGACAGTGTCTATTCCTGGGCACCACAGATCGATGTTGGCTGCCAAATCCACAGGAGAAAAATAGTCTCTGCAGTGAGACTTGAATGTGTGTTTCATTTGGTAGCACAATGGTCAGAGGAGGTTAAAATGTCAAAGGGTGGTTGAGCGGCTCAACAGCTGAAAACAGCCCTCGAAAATTGGCTACTTAACTTCTTTTTACATCTAACAAATGCGTCATTCTGGTATTCATGTATTACAAGTCGAGCTTTCACGTTGCGAATGGAATTTAAACACACAAAGCATATTGTAAAAATAAGTACAATGCACTTTATTGAGTAAAAGGGTATAATACTACAATATTCAAAATTTTCGGCGTCTACTTTGATGAAAACAATACAAAAGACATAAAGAAATTGCAATTTTGTTTTGTTTTTTGACACGCGTACATGCAGGTAGTTTTTCTTTTGAACGTTGATTACCGGATTTATAATGCCAACGTTAAGATTGTTGACTGACAAATTGACATTTGGTTTATATAACCAACTACTCTGAATGTTGAGTAACGTGTGAGATGATGAATGGTGCTATATCTGAGTTAATTATAAATAAGATTGTGAAATAATGAAGCCTCAAGCTGTATGCCATGTTTCATGTAAGTACAACATCAACGAGTGTAAACTAATCGAAATTTTTTTATAACTTTGAGCTCTGATCAAATGTGTTTATAGTAAGTCATGGTACGTCTTAATGTCATCATTATTCGTGTAATTCTTATGGTGTTATTAAATTACAGATGTCTTGATTTCATCACAACTGCAAGGAGATGTATATGTATACTTAAAACACTGTAGATAATTGATCAGTGAATGTAACATATTGGTGGTTCGTGTCCTGCATACGGTTCTATTGATAGTAGTGATTAACAGACAGTGTAAGGTCAGAAATAACCAGTTGATAAGAAACATACGCACACCTTCCGGATAACTAGAACAACAAAGTTTTCGTCATAGCATTCTACGTATTACGAAAACGTAATGTTTGATTATACCGAATCAAATTAGGGCCATATTCTTCGATTTCGATTTTAAAGCACTCGACACCAAAATTAACACTGTTGGCTTAGAATGAGAATGTCGTAAGTACAAAATCTATAGTTTGAGAAAACAAGAAAACACTGTCCGAAAAAGCAAAGTTGGTAGTGGTTGTTGAGGAATTCTAGCTTAGGATGGGCAAATTTATAGTGATTGATAATGAATTCAACGAACAGCAAAATTGGTACTGGTCGTTGATGACATTCAGGAACTGGATAGATCTGATAGATACAATAAATACCGCACTAAATACGCTGGAAACATAAACAATGTCTACTTCGTGTCACGTAAAGAAATTTATCATACCCTGGTGTTAATTACCTAATGAATTTTTAACATTAGTCGGAATAAAGATCAGTTGATAATAGATATAATGAGACATAAAGAGTACAGTGTTACCTAACTGGAGCATGGAGACCCTATTTCATAGTTAAAGCGGCTGACTAATATAATATTCATAATAACCACGTCAATAAAGATCAAACCAATCCAATTATGTTAATAGTTAAGCGTTTATAGATCCATTAATAATAGGAAGGAAAAAACATACTAATATGTCAATTTAGCTCACACATACAATTCACGTAAATGCCAGGCATCCTTGAAATATGTGTATAATATACATTGTTTATTATAAATTAAAATCATATTAGTATGCTTTGAGATTATTGACAAATACCTAAATTGCCTTATTAAATAATTGATATAATAATTGATGACTTCAGTACGTACGTCATACGAAATAAAAAAAAATTAATAAATAGTGATAGGTGATAGAAACATACACAAATAGAAAGTGCATTATAAGATATTGATAAACAAAAGCAAAACGTAAGTGCATATTTATGTGCGTGGTTTGTAGTTTGATTATCTGTTGCTCTTGATGACCACGACACAAACAACAACAAGACACAAGATCGTTGACCAATACAAAATGTACCCCATATTTATGCACCAGTTAACGTTTAACCTACCCCCCTACCCCTAAGGAGAGATTAGACATTTTCATTTTGTGACGTCTTAATCCAAACCCTGGAGACAACGCTTACTGTCTAAATCCCCGGGGTCTGGACTGGTAATCACGAAATAATTCAGGGGTCAATAAGGTTGTCAAATTCCCGCCGGTCAGGAAGATTCGTCAGTCTAATTCACCAAATGGTCGATGGTATCGAGAATGTATGAATACTCTTGAGAAATATTTCCCATTTTGAATTTAAATATTTGATTTCGTTATCTTACATATCTAGGTCAAACTCGACCTTTAAATATCCGAATAGAACGTCCCTTTGTTTCTGGCATCTTATCGTACGTTTACAGTTCAACTCTCTGTTAATCTAACTGGCGATTTATAAATAATTGACAATTGTAAATATTTATATAACGCTAAATACGTATAGTTCAAGAGCTGAGGACCATATATTAACAAAGCATGTCCAAAATTATAATTGGTATGAATGGAAAGCATGTAGTGATCATATTACAAACATCCATTTCGTAATACAATTCTGCTTACGCAACGCTGAGAAATCCAAGATGGTGTCCAAGATGGCCAACGATTTTTGCAATTTCACTTCAGTGAAATATAATAAATTTATGCTTTTATGACGAAAAATAACGAAACATCGATAAAATACGTCATATCGTTTGTTATCTATAGTGTGTATACTCGTTTAAATTTAGGCCAAATGATTATTCCAAATAGTTCCAATAACAGTAATTAATATAGATCATTCAACATAGTGGGTGCGTATTTTTAGCAAAATTGTTGTTTAATGACAATATTTTGTCCGCATTAATATTAGAAGATCGACTGCAATACAATCAACTATCATCATGCAAAGTTTCATTATATTATCATGAAACCCACATTTTTCTTCCTTTGTGCTTTTAAAAGTTTCTAGCAAAATATGTTTGATATATTGGCATCACAGTGCCATCCGCTGGGGAGCGGTGGTCAAGAGGTAGTACGTGCGCTTAGGGTTCAACTCTCTCAACTGGACCACTTGTTAATTTCTCTGAGTACGAGAAACCTACATGCTCTACTCCACCAATGTCACTGAGTAAATTGGGACCAATGGGGACAGTTTCTATTACTAGGCAAAGCAGATCGATTTTGATTGCCACAACCATAGGAAAGAAAACCAATATCCATGGGACGTTAAAATGTCAAATAAGGGTGGTTGACCGGCTGAACAGCTGAACACAGCCCTCTTAAATTGGTAACTTAACGTTTTTAGTTTAATACATGTGTCACTCTGGTCGTTATATTATGCATAACAATTGCAATAACAAAAACAACCGGAAACGACCGAGCTTTCATGATGCGAATGTAAATCGAACACATATATAGCACATTGCAAACATACGTGCAATGCACTTTATTGTTAAATAGTGTAAAACACAATATTCAAAATTTATATTTATGATATAGTCTACTTTGATGAAAACAATAATAAGAAAATGGCAAATACTTTTTATCCACGAAGATAAATATTTCGTAATTATCTCCGTCCGTCTGTCCGTCTGTCCGTCTGTCCGCCCGTCTGTCCGTACGTCCGACAGTCCCTCACAAGGACATTGGTGGCATTTACAATTACTAGTCCACCACACTGTCTATCTTAAATTTTGAATTATCTCCCAATTAATGTTTTAAAATCAAATGTTGTCCGGAGCGTATCTTCAAATTTAAAGTGTTTACGATATTTACTTGACACTTGATATATAAATAGATGGCAGCTTGTAGAAGTGCAGTGACCAAGAACCACAACTCTATCTGTCTTACATTTTGAATTATCTCCCCTTCAGTATTTTCATAATAATTGTTTTCCGGAGCAATTATTATCTTGCAAACCATTTAAGATACCCACTTTTAGAGTAATGATTTTGCTCTAGAAAAGAAATGTTCCCATAAACAAGCAAGTTCATTCATCTGGGATGGCCACGTGATCATGGCTCTTGTTCGTTTGGCGTGGATAGATATTTTCGCTTAGTATTGCTAGGTAGGTTTTTCTTTTGAAAGATGATTTTCCGGATTCATAATGCCAACGTTAAGAGTGTTCACTGACACATTGACATTTGGTTTATATAACCTACTTGTCTGAATGTTGAGTAACGTGTGAGATGATGGCTGGGTGCTATATCTGAGTTAATTATAAATAAGATTGAGAAAAATAATGAAGCCACAAGCTGTATGCCAAGTTGCCAACATCATTTCACCGTCATTGAGTATTGAAATAATTGGCATCATCTATAGCTAACGCACGACATACACACTTACAATTCCGGTGTACCAATTACTAAACATCACTCCACAAAACACGTCCCGGTTCAGTTTCAAAGTAGTTTGAGATGTAGTATAAGAGTTATTACATTATCCAATTAGTGTTCAATTTGTGCTGCGTTCACAATCAGAGACCATTTCATCAACCAATTATTTTTGTCTGATATATATTTACAGTGTACAATTTTAATGTCTTACTTTAACGGCTTCAGTTATTGAATAAATAGTGCCAAATAGATTAGAACAAAAGTAGAACAATATTGAGTGTAACAGAAAAGTTCTACTTTCTTCTGACGTCAGAAAAAAAGACTATTGCAACTGAACAAAATGTAAACGTCCTGTAGGATACAACGGAATATATATGAACTTATTTCGCTGGCTTAGAATGAAAAGTACAATACCGCTAATTTGAGGGAAAAGCTGTCTAAAAACTACTCTTTACTTACAAAAAAAGAGTTTTTTTAACTTTGAACAGTTTGGTCATCATGACAAGTTCCGGTTTTCATGGAAAAGACTCATAAGAAACTCCTTGCTAGAGTAATTTCTAGTGCAAATATCCTGAGCAATGGTGGTTCAAAGAAGCAAATACTTCCATTGGAATGGTATGTATGTTTAAAGTGCAATATGGTGCGTGTACGTACGTGCAACATCCGTAAAATAAACGAGTGTAAACTAATCGAAGACCTTTTATAACTTTTAGCTCAGATTAAATGCAATTATAGTAAGTCATGGTACGCCCTAATATCATTATTCGTGTAGTTCTATTGGTGTTATCAAATTACAGACGTCTTGATTTCATCACAAATGACGGACGATGTATATGTAATGCTAAGACATCGTAGATAATAGTTGATATCCGGAACTATGTGCAAGGTGGTATTCCCCTTAATTTACATGTAGGTACAAACAAATATGGCCTAGTTAGACAGGTTTTGTATTCATATGCAAACACAACTGACCCCAACTCTATTGTCCAGATATGAATATTCAAGCGTTAAAAGGATTATAACGGTAAAACTTTATTTGTACCTACAGATTAGTGGAGATCCGGAGTAGGTCTATTGATCAGTGATTAGTGAATGTAACATTATTGCTGGTTCGTGTCCTGAATACGGTACTACTGATTGTAGTGATTAACAGATACAGTGTGATAGTACATAGAGTCATAAATAACAAGTATATTAGGAACATACGCACACTTTCCGGATAACTAGAGCAACAAAGTTCTCGTAAGATCTGACATAACTTAAGAACCAGTACGTGGTTTATCTCAGCATTCTACGTATTACGAACCTAACAATGTTTAATATTACATGAAAAAGGAACAAAATTCAATTAGCCAAATTCTTCTATTCTAAGGCACTCTCCACCAAAATGTAGATGTACTAAGTAGTTCTAATAGTACAATGACACTGTGGTTATTACGAGCAAACGATTTATCTCGAGCTTATAATCCGTCCAGATCGTGGTCGTCGGACAACTCAGCTACCGTCAAAACAGTGTTTCATAAAGGAGGCACCATAACGCCATGTGTACATTGTAAGCCCTGGCATAAATATGTGTGTGATGTCATAATTCACAAATTTGGGGTTATACATTATGGTCTATTATCAATACTATACAACATTTTCCATTGTTTTGAAAAAGTTTCCTGGGAACACGCCCAGTACCCCCTACTTATGTAATCAGTTTATTTTACTAGGTATTTCGAAAGCAAAATAATTTGCAGTAAAGCATAACCTCAGTTATTATATAGATATACACTGAGCGACAATGAAAACGCAATACTTACATAGTACAGCATAGCACATTTGATAAGTAGGTAAGCATCGTGGAATGTTGTCATATAATATATATATATGCAAGTGACACATGAATATCACGTCGAATTAGACAAAAGTGTTAAGCAACATAGTTTTTTACCAGTTGTTTTGGGGTCAGTATAAAACAGAAAGTCGCAATTCTTAATCTTTTAAAACCACCACCAGGAGCGATCCATCGTGTGCATCTACAACGTATTAATCGTATGAAACGTTCATTGAATGCTTGTATGATGCTGTTCCGTTGTTGCAGAAGGGCTACCTGAACTTCATGTACTTTTAAGGGTTATGTACACTATTTCGCGCACAACAACTAAAATAATGAAAATATGGTCAATTATAACAATTATAAGGTCAAGGTCAAATCAAAGGTCAAAGGTCAAAATTTAGGGAAAATGGCAACTGACAAGGGTGTATTTGTCTTTTTTGTTCCGGATATTTAATATATCATCGTTTTATTTATGCCAAATAACACCACAGGGATTGGTGTTTGTATATACATTACAGTTTTAGAGTAGAAGTTTAATTTTTATGGAAATCCAAGATGGCGTTCAAGATGCCCGCCGAAACCGAGTAAACATCCGAATTTAACACTTTTCATCATTATTCTGTTGTTTGCTAATGTATTTCAGCCAAATATGTTTCATTTTAAATTTATACTCAAATATCCTTAACATCATTCACTTCTGACAACTTTAAATTGTAAGGTCAAGGTCAGATCAAAGGTCAAAGTTTAGGGAAAATGGCAGCTGACAAGTCGTTTTCCCCCTTTTCAGCCAAATATTAAATATACCATTGTTTTGTTATGTCAAAATATACTATAGGGCTTGCTTTTGGCAAATAATAACCAACTCTCCTTTTTTGGGGCTTCATATGGTTGTTTTAATTGATATCATTATACAATATGGTGTATAAAATAGCCATCAATATATATTATATAGTAGAAACAGTTAGTATTCAAAATTGGCATTTATCATCATCTTTGTGTGAACTGTACACATAATTCACATTTTTTGTTTTACAGTTAACTAAACTTCGGTACATTCAAAACAATTTGTTTTAACAAAAAAGACAAATACACCCTTGTCAGTTGCTATTTTCCCTAAATTTTGACCTTTGACCTTTGATTTGACCTTTACGATTGAAAGTTTTAAAAAGTAACTGAGTTTGAAGGTATTTCAGTTTACGTACAAATGAAACAAATTTGGTTGCAATATGTTAACATACAACGGAATAATGATGAAAAGTGTTATAATTATTATTTGGATGTTTGCACGTTTTTGGCGGCCATCTTGGACGCCATCTTGGATTTCTCAGATCTACAGGACTTTCATGGAAATTGAAATATCATTCCATATGCAACAGTCCTTGACGAACATTTTGGTATATGAAACCTGCTGTTTACAGAGAGAGATCGGTTGCATGCCATAAAGCTCATCAAATTTGCAGGGCTATATAGTAGTTCAGTAATAGCCAGTAATACAATGTAGTGTAAAAGTTTGGTTATTAATCTTAAAAGGTGAGGATAATTATCCAAGAGTTATCGCACTTGACCTAAACATTTTTCTTACATCCTATGATTTCTAATTCATTTTTAGCTTTCTTAACAGGTGTATATGTATTCAAACGTGTGTTAAATGAATGAAATAGTGACTTCGGTAATTTAAATCAACGAAACTTTGATTTTTAGTACGGTTACCCCACAATTTAGCATAACGACCGATATTTCGGGATCTTCCTTTGACATATGCATCATGTTTTCTACTAGTAATTTGTTTTTTCCGACTAATTCATCCATTTTCTTCAAAATTCTTGCACAATCTACGAGCAAATCTCTAGCCACCTAGCACGCGTGAAAATGCGGTTTTAGGCAATTCCGCTATGGACGCGTGATTGTTAAAGTATTTTGACGGAAAAGGCTGGATTCTGTAGATAATATATATTGAAGTGAGCGCACAAAATTTCAAGTTTATAAGTTGACAGATTACGGAAATATTCAAGTTGCGTTTTCATTGCCGCTC
The DNA here is from genome assembly GCA_963678985.1 of Spisula subtruncata. Classification (NCBI taxonomy): domain Eukaryota; kingdom Metazoa; phylum Mollusca; class Bivalvia; order Venerida; family Mactridae; genus Spisula; species Spisula subtruncata. The sequence continues at coordinate 25,002,999 of OY787669.1, read as the reverse complement.
AGTGTATAAGAATATAGAAGGGAAAAATGGGACCTTGAAAATTTTTCGGATTGTGGAGGATTTCGGATTAGAGAGGTTTCGGATTAGGGAGTTTTTACTGTAATAGCTTAGCTAATTTGACACGAGCCTGGCCTTTTAATTCGCATAATTTAACAGTCGATATATATTACCTACGATACAACACCGATTGTATTTTTTCATAAAGAAGACGCTCGAGATGTAACAGAAACACAAATTTGAAATACCGATATCGCACGATTTGCTTGCGGAGTATGATATATTCAAAGCAAGAACCTTGTAATATATTCTTGCGCAAAGGTTAGGCTCAGGTCAAAATAACGTTAGCTTACGTTTTCCCCTTTCCAAACGAAAGTATAACCCGCTCACTAAATTAATTTTTTCTTCCGTAACCAATGTTAAAGACGCTCCTACACCCATGAATGAATGTTAAGTAAACCTTTCGTCCATACCATTTGCAAATTGTCTTTATATTTTCACTGTTGTTATAAAACTATTTTACATAATAAATTATGGGAATTTAACAAAATGTGCATTTTCATACAGTTGGCATAGTTTATATTATATATGAGGGCCTGGATAATTATGTGTCCAGTAAAACTTTCTCCAGATCTTTACAAATCGTTGATCCTTCGTTTTTTAACTAATGTTATTATATTTGCCTGTCTCACTCAAACAACACGTATTTATCAGAGCGAATACTAGCCTGGATGCGAGTGTCCAACATGGACGTCACCGTAACCACAAAGTCCCTAATAATTTTATTCGAGCCGTCCAGCTGTGCTTCCTTCCACTTACTATCTTGATTGTTCTTCGATTGTTGTAACATATTTACCGTTAATTGCTTTGTATTTTTCCATTGCGTTCATCATGGCATGAAAACAGCCCTCGAAAACTGGCAACTTAACTTCTTTTAAATCTAACATATGCGTCATTCTGGTCTTCATGCATTACAATAGCAATACCTGAGACGAACGGAAATAGTCGGGTTCCTGACAATGTGAATTTAATTTGAACATACAAAGCATACTGCAAACATACGTGCAATGTATTTTATTGTCACAAACGATAAAATACAGTAGTCAATATTTTCGGCGTCTACATCGATAAAAACAATAAAAAGACATAAGAAACTGGCAAATATTTTTTCTTTCAGCACTGGTAGTCTAATTAAGGTAGTTTTTCTTTTTAAAGTTGATTTACCGGATTCATAATGCAAACGTTAAGATAGTTCACTGACAAGTTGACATTTGGTTTATTTAACCTACTTGTCTGAATTTTGAGTGACGTATGAGATGATGGATGGTGCTATATCTGAGTTAATTATAAATAAGATTGAGATAATAATGAGGCCACAAGATATATGCCAAGTTTCCATCATCATTTCACCGTCATTGAGTATTGAAATAATTGGCATCGTCCGTAGCTACAACGCGAACATACTGACTTACGATTCTGATCTACCAATTACAACACATAACTCCACAAAAAATACGTCCCGGTTCAGTACCAAAGTAGTTTGAGATGCAGTACGTGTCCTTAAAACAGTGATTACATTGATCATTAAGTGTTAAATTTATGCTGCGTTTACAGTCAGAGACCATTTCATCGACCAATCATTTTTGTCTGAGATATATTCACAGTGTACAATGTTAAAGTAATGTCTTACTTTAACGGCTTCATTCATTGAAAAAAAAGTGCCAGATAGATAAGAACAAAAGTAAAACAATAATATTGTAACAAAAAAGTTCTACTTTTTTCTGATGTCAGAAAAAATGGCTTCTGCAACTGAACAAAGTTTCAACATCCTGTATATAGGATACAATGACATATATACACTTAACCGAATTTCTAATTGGCCACCCAATGAAATGTTATATTATGCGATATATTCATACAATATTTCTAAAATAGTAATACTTTTCATTCCATGCACTTATCTATCGATTTCGAGAAATAAATTACACATGCATGTATAAAATCATCCATGCAGAACAGTAAGTGCAAAATGGCTTAAGTGCACGTGGTTCACGTGCACGACATATTTGATTTTTGAAGTAGTCAAAATGTATTATCTGTCGATTCGCTCAATGAAATGCATTGATACTGGCGAGAATAAGTAATATGGGGCGTGCTGATGTCGTTAGAATGACGAGTACCAGCTCCAAAATCCTGATATGTACGTCAAAACGTCATTTTGAAAAAAGCGATATTTATAATAACGTGGGGTTTAGCTCGAATTACTGCGAGGAACATATTTTCTATCAATAAAATTGGGTAGTATCAGGGTTTCGATTATTTGTATTCTTCTAAACGCATTTTTGAAAGTTATTTATAAAACACGTGGCCAATCAGAAATTCGTTAAATGTATGTATTCATATGACGTCATGAGCGCGTTCCACATGGCTCATTTTCACAAATTGTAGTGTTTAAAGAAAAGTCGATCTAGTGCTGACAAATTTATATCAAATGCGATACTATTCCAAGCTGTGCACGAGGCCAACGTGAAAAAAGCAAGTTCGCACCTACCGTTACGCATGGATGATTTTGTACATGAATACGCCATTTCTTTCCGGAAATAGATAAATTAGTGCGTTGAATGAACAAATAACACAGCCTAAGATTTATAAATATAATTTATCAGATGATTTTAAAAATTTAGGGTGGTCAATTAGAAATATTCGGTTAAGTGTATGAACTTATTTCGCTGGCTTAGAATGAAAAGTACAATACCGCTAATTTGAGGGAAAAGCTGTCTGAAAACTACTCTTTACTTACGGAAAAAATAGCTTTTGGAACTTTGAACAGTTTGGTCATCATGACAAGTTCCGGTTTTGGTGAAAATAGACTAATAAGAAACTCCTTGCTAGAGCAATTTTCTAGTGCATCCTGAGCAGTGGTGGTTCAAAGAAACATATTCTTCCATTGGAATGATATTTATGTTTGAAGGGCAATATAGTGCGTGTACGTACCTACATCATCCATAAAATAAACTAGTGTAAACTAATCGAAGAACTTTTGTAACTTTCAGCTCAGAACAAATGCAATTATAGTAAGTCATGGCAGCCTTAATATAATTATTCGTGTATTTCTATTGGTGTTATCTAATAACAGACGTCTTGATTTCATCACAAATGAAAGACGATATGAAAGACATCGTAATGCTAAGACATCGTAGATAATTGATCAGTGATCAGTGAATGTAACATTATTGGTGGTTCGTGTCCTGAATACGGTACTACTGATTGCAATCATTAACAGATACAGTGTGATAGTACATAGAGTCATAAATAACAAGTATATTAGAAACATACGCACACTTTCCGGATGACTAGAGCAACAAAGTTCAAAGAAACAGTACGTGGTTTATCTCAGCATTCTACATATTACGAACGCAGAAATGTTTAATATCACATGGAAAAGGAACAAAATTCAATTAGACGAATTCTTCTATTCTTAGGCACTCGCCACCAAAATGTAGATGTACTTATATGTAGTAGATCTAATAGAACAATGACACTCTGGTTATTACGAGCAACAGATTTATCTCGAGCTTAAGATTCGTCCAGATCGTGGTCGTCAGACAACTCAGCTACCATCAAAACAGTATACAAAATTTTCATACAGTTGACATGAGTTTATGTTATATATGAAGGTCTTTACCAATCGTTGACATGGGCATAGGAGCCGGGGGCCGGGGGGGGGCAGGACCCCCAAAGTCTGGACAGGGGGGCCAACATATCCCCCCCCCCAATAATTCAGACAAAAGTATAATTTACTGTCTAATATATCTCGTAGTAGGCAATTTGCCTTCAGTTCTTGTTGAAAACGTATAACAATTGTTTTTGCTCGCTTCGCTCGCATAGTTACTTCATTATATGAAAATATTTCACCATCCATTCTTTGTAAAACTTACAATCTTGAAATAAATTGTACTCTAAACGTCCCCCAACCCTCCAATATGACTTTGACAGATTGTCAATTATATATAAAGCTATTGAAACAAGTTAAACTTTTTTAACACCAAATAAGGTATCTCAGAACGCCCAGAATGCACCAGATTGATCCAGTGTTATGAAATTTTTTCGGGGGAGCAATTAAGCCCCCGGACCCCTATACTTCCAGTTACCACGTACTAAACCAAATTGCCACAGGTCCATAAATTCACATATATTATCTAGATATAGTAATAATGGGGTGTTTAGAGTACAATGCCTGTCACGATTTCTTTTTTTTGCAAAGAAAGGGTTGGACTATTTTTTTTGCGAGCGAAGCAAGCTAAAAAAATTACCCCTCGTTGCCAAATGTTTGCCCATCCCCCCTCCCCAATGTTGAAAACGCTCCTACGCCCATGGTTGATTCTTGGTCTATTTTGAACTAATGTTATAATATTTGCCTGTCTCACGCAAACAACACGTATTTATCAGAGCGAATACTAGCCTGGATGCGAGTATCCAACATGGACGTCACCGTAACCACAAAGTCCCTTATAATTTTATTCGAACCGTCCAGCTGTGCTTCCTTCCGCTTCACTATTTTGATTTCCGGTACATCTACGCATGTGCGTGATAACAAATATGGCGGCACATCCAGTTCTTCGATTGTTGTAACATATTTACCGTTGATTGCTTTGTATTTTTCCATGGCGTTCATCATGTCGAACAAAGCTTTATAAATATGCCAGTTCTGAAATCGAAACGCTTTATCGTCCAGGTTTTTCTTGAATTGAACGAGACCCCATCGATCTTGAAGCTGTAAATTGATGGCGTCACATGGTTGCCATGACCACCAGTCTGTCGACACCGGCTTCTGTTCATACTTTCCGTCCTTATAATTCAATACTTGTTCTGATCTACCGAATTGCATAAACCAAACCTCGTTCTCGTCTGGAGTGTAATTAACGCGTGTGGAGATGGCTGACAATTGTTTAAATGAAAACGACATTTCAGTCGACCAGAATTTATCGTTATCACCCGGTACGTTAACGGTCCCTTCATAGTACACGGCCTTGATAGGTTCCGATTGCCATTCTTTTGACTTAACAGAGACACCAGGAGCGTCCCAGGGAGACTTGTAGAATATCTGATCCATCATTGTAGCTAGTACATTGATTTGCATCTGTTTGTAGTTGACCATTGTTCCGTCTACGTCCAGTAACATTTCGAACCCGTTTTCCCTGAATATCGGTGAATCATGCTGGTCATAGGTAGCGAATAGATTATCTTCTTCTATATAAGCCCCGACATAAAGCCGATCATCATCCCAGCGTATCTTAAACTTGGTTTCTAAGTAAGGTTTTGGGTAGACCACACTGCGCATGTCAACAAACGTCTCACTCCACGGAACCTGAAAAGTTTGAAAGAATTGTTTTAACTTGGCATACTTAACTTGTCTCTACATAACTATTGCAAAAGTATTACTGTGTTTTCCTGAACAAAAATGGTGGAAAAATAATTTTCCATACGAAATGTGTTATTGTTTCATAGCAAGCGAAATAAGCATAAATAAACGGTTGCCACCAATAGAACTTCTTAAAAAATATGTTACTAGACAAAGGCAATTGCAGCGAAACAATTGTTAACTTTGTATATTCTACTGATAAGTATAAAATAATTAATCATACAAAGTTGAAGTGCGTTTGTATCTAAGATCCGGTGTTAAGTGGATACAATCGAGCAGCGTTTGTTACATCATCGCTACATGGAGTGCTAGCAATTGATATAGTAAGCTATTACTTTTAATCATTTAGTCTGACATGTTTTGCAGGACAAAAAGCTAATAAACGAGATTATAATTGAAAGAAGGAAATGCAAGAAGGAAATGCACTGAAAGTATGAAACTTGTCTACGGTTTAGAAAGGGTCCGTCTACGGACAAGAGGACCATGGACCCGAGAGGTTCTGAGAACGCATGTCGTGACCCTAATAGTTTCAAAATAAACTGTATCTTACTAATATAAAATAATTATATAATTATGAAATTATAAAATGTTTTTGTTCGTGTCTCTCTTCACAGGCCTACACAATTTTGTAAAAATAGGTTCAGTCTGAATCAGGATGAAAATTTGGGGAAGTCAAAACTGTAGTTTGTAATATAATTTCGTTGGCCTGTATCCAAATCTATACGGTAGGTCCTATTTATTTGTTTTGATTATATTTTATTTAGTCATGAAGATTGTTTATGAACACGCGTGCTTATTTGGCCAAAACAAACTTTGAAACAAAAATGCCACAAAACAGCATTTAAAGTGTATAGAGCTATATTCAGTAATACAGTCATTCAATGCCAAAATAATTACTTACATCGTTTTTAGTATGATACTAGACTACCTTAATTGCAAATTAAAACTTTGGATGGGTTCCGTGTACTGTGATTCAATCGTCGAAAATAGACGATTATTATAGTTTCATAGGGTGTTCTAATACACTTTCTTATGAAAATGCACAGTTGGCATGTCCAATAAATCACAGAGAGAGTTTCTGTTAAAACTGAAGTGAAAAAATAATCTAATGGATATGAAAGCATAATTATTTTTCAGTTTTTGAAAAGAAAAAAAATATCTTCCGATATAGCACCATACACTTTAAAATCATTGTAATTGTTTAGTGCGCAGGTAATATAATGTAACTTCGATCCAGGGGAGTTTTGGTCCAGTTGCAAGATAGTGACAGCTAGTAACCTGGTCATCTATTGTTACAAATGTACCGAGTTTGCAAATGGTACTATAAATAATATTTACATATTTTATAATGAAATCATCCTCGTCTGTATAAATATAATTTCATTTGAACTATCGTCCGAAGACATCAACTAATAGCATTGTTCTATAACAAGCCCCACCCTCACTTGTACTATCAATTCCTGTCAGGGCCGAATCCAGACGCAAAACTCAAAAATGCAAATCTTTCTCCACGGTCTATTGGAAGCAGTTTCTTTTAAAAACAACGCTTCAAAATGTCCATTAACAAAATGAACAATGGAATGCGAGACGACGACCAATCAATAGATACATAAATGTGTAATGATATAACAATGAGTATAGCACGAATGATCTCCCTTGTGCCCAATGATGTTGGTATAGCATAGCGGCGGTGCCGAACCAAAACCCCGTAACTCAATTTTGGCGCGAAAACTTTGTTTGCAGCATCCGCATCTGCTAGACGTCCCGCGCATTTCTGTCTTGTCGCCATTTAAATAGCCAATCGCGTTACTTAGATGGCGACAAGACAGAAATGCGCGGGACGTCTAGCAGATGCGGGTGCTGCAAAAGTTTTCGCGCCAAAATTGAGTTATGGGGTTTTGGTTCGGCACCGTCGATAGTCTGAACACTGTCCGAATACTGACAGCGGTATGCATGGTGCCATCTGTTAAAAGGTGTGAGTATATTAAACGAGCTCGATCATTGTGCTCTAAGTTATATCCAGTTTGCGAGCTTATGTGTATTTCAGGATGTTCAAAGTTCGCGTTTCTTTCAGGAGTCAAGTATCCGGCACTCGAACAATGTACGTGTACACTTTTCCCTTTTACATAAGTTTCCATCAAATAACAAGCTTACAGACTGAGTGAACAATCCGTGTGGGCTTTATAAAATCTGTATTTCTCAAAATACAAGTACCTGCAACACTTTCAATGTACAAAGTGAATTGTTTACAATTTTATCACACAGGTAAAAGTATCGTTTAAAAAGAAATAAAAAAAATTGAAATTGAAAAAAAAATTCCCGAATTTAGGTATTATATAGTATAACATATAAAATACCTAAATTTCGAGAAAAACAATTTTTTCAATTTCAATTTTTCTTTTTCAACGATACTGTTACCTGTGTTTTATCATAGTGTCATCAAAATTTAAAGAGCATGTCGATCTAACTTATAAGACATCTACTATACTGCTTAAACAATTACTTTCATTCATTACCGGTCTTGTCATGTAATCATGTGTGGTATTCACAAAGAACCTAGTATTCATAAGGAATATTAAGGGAAACTTAGAATGTTCTCAAAATCTTACAATTGCCTTAATTGTATCAGCTAAACAGGAAAATCAAGATTATTTAGAGCGTTACTTTTTACATTGTTTTGAAGCGTTATTAAAGTATTAAGCGCTACAATAAGCATCAAGAAAGTATGAGTTAGTCTTAGTTTCTTGCAGTTATGTGAAGTTCAAGTTTTTAACTTAAATCCAAATAGTTTAGCGTTCCCTTAAGATGCTTAGTGAATACCGACCGAGACCGGTAACTACATGACCAGCGACGTTTATATCATATCTGAGTTGCAGGGATTCGCGAGCCATTACTCCTATCCCTGTTAATATATCTATCTATCTTCCAATTAATGAAACCCCGCGAGGGAACTTAGACAAATAATTGTGGATGTTCTTGATCACACATATATTAAATTTTACAACTTAGTGTTTATTAGTCAAACTCAACGGAAATTATATGAACATTCGACTTACCTCCTTCCAAGCTTCGTCGTCCAGTTTGCCATCTATGTTGATAGATTGACCATTCAGGTGATAGGAAATGTAATGTCGTGGAAGATCAAAATCCCAGCACTGTTCTGGACTGTTTACACACATATGTTTCTTTGTATGACGTTCCAGGTAGCGGTCGAAGTACGTGTTCCATGTCGCTGTCTTGTTCGCCGAAGTGGTACATTCGGACCGGATTGCGTCTGCTAAACTGTAGCTAGATGCAGGCAGCTTTTGGTCGTTTGATCCTTTCGCAGAGAAATATCCAATTAGAATACCTATCGCAAAGAACACAACGGCAATAACTAAGCATATTACCACAGTCTTTTTGGTGTCCATGTCTACAAGAATAAGACTAGGCATGTTTTGCACTTATGACACATACAGTCAAACAATTACTAGTACCACTCCACTGCCACTCTTATAAGACACCCTCTCAACAATTGATACACTTATAGCTTGGCCAATTTGACATGAGCCTGACCTTTTGATTAGCATAATTTAACATTCGATATATTGCCTACGTTTACAACACCGAGAGTATGTTTTCATAATCGGGCGGTATCACGAAGATGTTCAAGATGTAATACAAACGCAAATTTAAAATACCGATATCGCTTTACGATTTGCTTGCAGAAATTGATATATTGAAAGCCAGATCATTGTAATATATTCTTGCATAATGGTCAGGCTCAAGTCAAAATAGCCAAGCTATACATAAAACTACATGTGCACAACTGTAGCACTTAAACCCGGGATAAGAACGCGGTGACACCATTGTTAAGAGAATGTTCAGAAGTCCTAGCATGTACTTTAATAAATATAAAAATACGTGGTCCTAGTAAGTGTTTTCATTGAACCAATGTTCAACAACTGTGTAGGCCTATGTGTGGTATCGGTATAAAGGATAAACAATGCTTATACGAATAGAACTTATCACTGGAACTTTGAAATACTAGTACTATTTATTTCAATCTCATTAAAATCAGGTCCTAACATTTGCTGCATATTTTTGCGCTACTAGTTAGGCTCCAATCGTAACTACTCGGGAATTTCCGTAACTGAGAAATTAGACTGGTACCTCGGCCCGCTTTGAACTGTCGTACTTTTAGAGTTAATAGTGATTGTATTAGTAGCCTATAGTTACCTTTTTCTATTTCAAAGTTAGAAAAGCAATGATCACTGAATCTAGTTCACAAAAAATATGGTGACACGTACTATCACCAGTAGCTTCGAAACAATGTACATGTACGTCGAATCATGTGAGTGGGTAAAATAAAAAATGAGAATTTATAAACTGAATATAGTTCACCCCCCCCCCCAAAGACTACTTAATTTTGCGAAAGGGGGGTGTCCCCCCCCCCCCCCTCTTCTCTAGTTATGGCCATTTTTACGAGGAGCAAAGACAGTCACGTACCAAACATAAGCTAAATGCAGACCCAACATGAAAAAGCCTACATGTTGCATAGCTTAATGAGACCCCATTATTCAAAAACTTTAATTTCTTGGTTTGTCCAGGAACAATATAATTCTAACGTTTGTCCACATGCCATGTGATAAAACGTAATTGATATAGAAACTATCAAAAGTATTTTGAATTGAATTTTTCTGACTTGATTTTAAATCACTTAAGTAGCTGAAATACAAAATTAATCGTGTAGAAAACGTATTTGTGTTAGTTTAAAGTTTTAACATATTTATTCACAATATTTACATCAATATACACATTTAACAACAAATAATTACAACAACATTTTAAATATCGGAAAGGATTGGAACGAAAGACTAAGTCTTATTTAAGTTCTTTTCCTTATGTTACAAGCATCTGCGGTAAATAATGCATTTTTTCTAGCTCGCTTCGATTGAACAATGCATTTATTGGTGAACAGTATAAATCAGAGATTAAGTTTGTGTCATACATCATGGACGTACATACGTACATGTGTCTATCCATTCCATGGATACACGTAGGCTAGTCAGAGAATATGAATTATTCCAAAGCAGCAACATTCCTCAATGCATGTATTTAGCTTGAACGTATTGATGTTTGTGTGTGCTAAGCCCCTCAGATATATTGTGTTTTACCATACTCTTGTGAGCACAGTCGCATCCTCCGTTAGATGTATGAATAGCTCTAAATGTCCCCTCCACTAAACCCATTCATCTCCTTCACTTTTGCGACCATCGATGCGGTGGTGACACGGCAACACGGACGAACATGTGCCGAAAAAAACCGATAACAACGAACAACCTATAAGGCTCCTAATAATATGGATGATCAAGGAATATCCCCGATAGGCACTTCAGAACAACGGAATTATAACTCGGTCGAGAGACACGGATAATCTCGGATCAGCACAGTATGTACCTGTGTATTCAGTGTAACCGGAGTGCGAGGTCTGGGGACAATCGTACCTCTGCCGCCATGTTCGTTCATATACCGGGATCGGACGTACATATGTCCCCGGACTATCGAGATGAAACGACAAGGTGCGGTCGAATGAACTTAATTTCCACATTGGTCGCAAAATTGTTCCTATCTACTATTACTACTGCTGCGTTAGATTATTTTTCTTATGAAGTATGTTAAAATATCTTCGGTCGTTGCTATGGTGACCCTTTTACAAAAAGTACTAATAAACAATACACCGGTAAAATGCCTTTTACACATTATGTCGCATTTTCCGCAATTAAAACTAATAAAAACCGTTACGGTATTTAATATACTTATCAATAATCTTAATACACAAATTAAACAAACACATAATATAACCGATACTTTCTATTGTATACATACATTTTTAGAATATGTTTGGAATTCAGTAGAGTACTGATCTCTGACCAGTTTTATGACCCTAGATATACAATGATAGTGATGTCCTGTTGAACAGATGCTGTGTTTTATGACCCTAGATAAACAATGATAGGCATCTCCTGCTGCTATCATGCTGTGGCGTACATTTAGTGTCTTTAATAAGATCAGATCTAACCTGGTTAGGGAAGCCCTAACTTCAGCCCTAACCAGGTTAGGGCAGCCCTAACTTAGTAAGACCTGCCCTAACTTATGGTCAAACCTCTGACCAAACGTTTCAAGCTTACCCGTATATAACGGCGCTTTTGATTGGATTGAGTCTTTCGCGTGACTGGTACGAGTTAAAGTCGATATATCCGATAAGTTAGGGCTGGTTAGGTCAGGTCTAACTTCAATCAGGTATAACTTCACGCGTACGGAGAGGTTCTAAAATACCATCTTAAGTAAGGGCTGTCCTAACCTGGTTAGGGCTGAGGTTAGGGCTGCCCTAACCTGGTTAGGGCTGAAGTTAGGGCTGCCCTAACCAGGTTAGTGCTGGTTAAGGCTGAGGTTAGGGCTGCCCTAACCAGGTTAGGGCTGCCCTAACTTAAATTGACCCTAAATGTACGCCATACAAAAACGAGTGGTATTGGTAAAAGCAGTTGCATGCTTCTTTTACCTATTTTAAAGCCAACATTCACGATTTTTGAAATGTTTAATTAACATGATACTGCCTATTAAAAGATGATACTGCAAAGATTGATCAAATACTTAATTTTTAAAAAAAATGTTTCTTAATTTAATTTTATGTCAAACAACGTTTGAATTTCGTTTGTGACGTCAATCAAAAGGTAAGCCTCCTTCTTCTTCTACCAGTACTGAACTTGATCCCACTCGCCGGAGTGGATGGTTTTTTAATTGGTACATAATTGACAAGACGGGTAATAAACGTGCCTGAAGGGTCTTTATACTTTTATTTTTTTGACAAAGTTACGTCCCTTTGATTTATTTACTCCATTTATAAACTATCACGTGATTTGGTAACGCCCAATGGATAGAGCGAAACAACCTGTGGTTATTTTTATTTGGGGAGTTTACAAATTGTTTCTATTTTTAGTCAGTCTCGTGATACCGCGAGCTGAAAACACAGAACAAGCGCAAAGGATGGACGTCGCTAAAATTGCGAAGAATTTGGTGAAAAGTGTTAGTTCTGGGGAGGTAGGTGGAGCGTAATTTATCATCTATCAGTATCAATGCAAATTTCACTGTTACACAGATCATCAGATGCAGGGCATTCAACTTTTCTCTACTATATAACCAGTGTTATTAACTAGGACATTATTAATTGATTATGTAACTTTTCAAAACAGAGAATTTTACTCATGAATACATTTACAGTATATTGACCAGCTTATTAGTTTCAAAGACCTAAATTGTAATTTATAGGTCTTTGTTAGTTTATTATGTCATGGTCAAAATTGGTTCCATGTTGTGTGACTGTGAGAGAGTGTTATAAATGCACCAGTCAGTTGCATCAACGGCCCCTCCATCCACCCCCCGGGAATGGGCCACAATTTTTTATTTTGGGCTGTCAAATCCCTGCCCTTCCTCGGCTCTGCAGGGGACAGCTCTAATGGTCAAATCTCCGGTATTTTCCCGGCCCCTGACAAATGAATATTATCCCCGGGGTATTGGTTAGTAGCAAAAAATCCAAACAATTTTCCTGGCCCTGCGTGGGAAGCTGGAACAGTGGAAGGTAAAACATGGCCTTTCCCTGGCTGTCCCCCATGAGTCCCGGGAGTGGGTGTCGTAGATGCAACTGACTGGTGCATTAGTGACTGCCAACTGACCATTATAAGTAATGCACTGGTCAGTCAATTGAAACAGGTCGGAGGGTACCTTTAAAATTGTAACTGCCAAAATAGTGGAAATATAGCTGTGACCTTTCACTGGTTTGTGCAAATGGGTCAAAGGTCAGAGTGACAGTCTATCTATACTGGTCAGTGAACAGTTGAGAGGTTCATAAATTGACCCTTAAAAATATGACAGTGAGACTGCATGATAACAAGTTGATAAAATTGACCGTTGGTATTTAGCTGATAATTATATGTAAGTGAAGCCCTTGGTCTACATCGTACATTTAGACATGTATATTGCATAGTTTCTGAAGGCAATTAATGACCAATACACAAGTACAACAAAGTTTTATCACTTTTACATGTGTGCTATAATACTCAAAGGTTTATAAAGTCATAAATGATGGTACATTATACTTTTTTATAGCACATAGACAGTACTTTTACAATGAAGGCCTACATGTATAGTATAAAACTGTGAAAAAAACTCTTCATGCTCTTGTCATGCTTGGATAAACTTTCTATCATGATATGCAGTTGATTGATTTTGATTCTGTTTTTATTATATCTGTGTGTAAAATCATTAAAAATGATATCATATTTCAGTTAGAGGAATATCGTTTCTGCATTAAAACCAAGGAAATTAAACTTAATATCATTTTTCTATTTTATGTACTGATTATTTTGTATGACTGTTATAGCAGGTTTATGACCCTTCCAAAAAATTTAATATTGTTTTATAAAAAAGTCAAATATGAAAGTATTAAGATGTATCTGAAGGAACGCTGTAGAGTATGAATCAAAGAGATGTTTATAAAACACATAACTGTAAACATATCGCTGGCTTAGATTGAGAAGGTTGTTAAAGTACAAAAGCAATATTTTAAGAAAACACGGAAAAACTGTCCAATAATTACTCTATACTTCGATGGCTTAGTATTAGAAGGTCCTAACTACCAAATTGATATTTTGAGAAAACACGGAAAAACTGTCTGACATTTACTCTTTACTTATTGTAAAACAAACTTTTACAACTTTATTTTGGTCAACATGACAAGTTCAGATTTTTAAGAAAATGGGCTCATAAGAAGCGCCTTGTGATGCTTATTCTAAATATGTATCACCATGAATCATAAAAGGTCGTAAGTGGCACTTACGATCTTCTAATTCTAAGCCATCGACTTATGATAAAAGAAACTGTGTCAACTTCAATTTGGTCAACATGACAAGTTCTGATTTTCACAAAAATAGGTATAGTAAAAGTGCCTTGTCATGCTGATTTTATATATGGATCAGTCTTATAAGGTTGAAAGCAGCATGCAGTTATGACCTTCTCATTCTAAGCCAGTGATATCAGTCTGTTTATCCCTTCAGACAAGACAGGCAATGACCCTCACATATATATGCATATGACTTTTGAAATGGCTATACCAGTATATAAGATTTACTTTAATATACCTTTCATTCTTTAATATTATTTTAGGATGTGCCTATCGGATCATTCTGGGAGAAGGGAACATGCGTGATTATATTCCTCCGTCGTTTTGGATGACCTTACTGTCGCCTCGCATCGAGGCTAATCAGCGAACTAAAACCTCGGCTTGATGACAAAAACATTCGTTTTATTGGCATCGGCCTTGAGGAGTTAGGAGTTGATGATTTTGTGAAGGGAGAGTTCTTCAAGGGAGGTAAGATTGGTGTCAGTGTGTTCAAATAGTGTAAAAGAGCGTCTGCTTCTTGTGCAGGAGGTCGGGGTTTCGATCCTAGATCTAGCATATCAGAGGCAATTTCACAAAATAAAAATGATACCTGTAATTGTCTTACTTGAAGATCAGCATTTAAAGGATGTTGCTAATTTGGCTCCTTTTCTCCCATGGATAACATCAGGTATTAGGTGTCTAGAGTTATTGATATAAGTAATTAAGTTATAAAACTTGTTTCACAATCAACCTAAGATAGATAACTTGTATAAACTAAAAGAGAAATCTACAAGGACACAGGTTAGTGCACTGTCTTGCAGGGCTTTCATTTGACTCTTGAAACTGCAGTTTGACTCTCAATTTTGACAAAAGTGTCTATTTTGACTCTTGAAAGTTTAAGGCAAAGAGTCCAATTTACTATGATACTAATAGTACAAGTTTTCTGGCAAAATTTTGATGACTCCTGAAAATTGAGAGTCATTTTTGATTACTGTTGAAATATTATAATGATACTGTACAACCTCTCCTGAGCAACCCTAAGAGAAAACAACCTCTACCACACAGTCACTCACCTTCAAATATTCCATTCTGCGATGTTTATCTCTAAATTTATCCCTATAGAAAGGAACAACCTCTACATAATGGCCAATATTTGAAGTGCCCACAGAGTGTAGCTCTACAAAGTTTGTACTTAGCAATTTATATATAATTCGATGTCTCTTTATTTCAGAATTGTATATTGATATGAAAAAGGAATCATATAAGGCTCTAGGATTTAAAAGGTAAACATTTGTACAATTATGCTCCATATTTGTTTGTAATAATGCATAATTTTATTGACTAGGACTGGTATTTATATCAAGAATTTTTAAAGTCTTGAATATTTTGATTTCGTTTTAGCAGTTACGCTACTGTGCTCATATTGCCCTCAAATTGAAGAATAATATACTGTATACCCCCCTTGGGGTCATGCATTTCGCAAAGGGAGAGGGGTGGGGGGCTTTTTTGGAGTAAATTTTGAGAAAAAATTATGTTCTGAAAGAAAATGGAGAAAAATCATAATATATGTCAATTTTATTGATGAAACAACAACAAAATATTGATAACCATCTTTTAAAACATCAATAAGTATATGATTTTTCAAAAACAGAAACAAAAGTTTTCCAAAAAGAGGGGGGGGGGCCTATTATTCGGGAGAATACGGTAATAAAAATTATATTTTCATAGTGATTATGATGCACTATGCTTGAAAAGTACCGATATATGCATTTTAATCCTCTTGATTGACTTATTAAGCTTACACAATTAGGATTAAACATCCAAGAAATGCTTATGTTTGGTGAGTATCACCCCTGGCCCTAGTGATCTTGATATGGTTACCGGAGTTGCTCCCCTTGGATTGTCAATATGACACAACATTAAAGCCACATTAAGCCTTAAGCGGCTATTTTCAAAGTGCAATAGCTTGGGAGCCTATCTGTAGAATGGTGCATTATGTGTACTTCAGTGGGGTAACAGAGGTGGCAAATACTATGAGATGGAAGGAAATGAAATAAAGCATACATGCTGTTTGTTGCCAAAATAACAATGTGTACAGTAAATAATAAATGCATAATTCAAAGTCTAAGGGAAGCAACTCTTGCAAAATTAGTGTTTTGTCATCCACTTAATATAATGTTTGGCATACAGTTTAGACAATTTGTTGTCTAGTAAAATTGGTCATTTGTGAAAGACAGCCTAATTATTATGGTTCCTTAATTCCAGAAAAGTGTGTTGTTGATGTACAATTATAAATGTTGTACCCCAGCTGGCATACATTTTTACTAAAATACGCTCTAATTTCATGAAACGTCCGGACCAGGTTTATTGTTGTTGAACAATAAATTTGGTTATAAAGTGGTTAGTGCACTTGGCGTCTAATTTGGTGACCCGGGTTCAAATCTGGTTGGAGTCACTCATATTTATGCCTGCCATATTTAAGCAAACATCTGACTTGCAAATAAAGACTATGCTAAGCATAAAAGGCTATGATCGTGAAATTTATCATAAATTTAACTACTTTGAAACAAATTTGTCAAAAATTTAACATAAGTTGATATTTTTTTCATTCGTCTAAATCAAAGCTATTTGGTAACATACTTGCTCCAGTGCAGATTCTATGCTACCAGCTTGTCAAGTCTGGTTATATAAGGTCTCTTATACATTAATGTTATTATGATTTTTGCTGATCAGTTTAAGTGGAGTTATTTTTATTTTCAGAATGAATATATTTAGTATTATACCCTCCATTTTGGGCAAGAAAGCTCGAGCATTCTATGATCGGGTGAGTTATATTATACCTCATTTTATTAAATACTTGTCCCCCTTTGCACACGATTGTTGTACCATATGTTGTAAGGGGAATACTGTTTTCAGCTTGTCTGTCTGGCCATCAGCTAGCCTGTCCGTAGATGTATTCTTGTGGACACAACTCCATTTACAGTTTTAGCAGAATTTCTTGCAAACTTTCACAAATGAACAATCTCAACATGTAAATGTGTGTGAAGGAAAGAATTTGTGTGCAGCAAAGATTTTTGCTAGGATTATTGCCCTTTGCTGGCAGGGGGTATATCAATGTGTAATATATCGACATTGCTAGTTAATATTACCGCCATCCCAGGGCTTGACAATAACACTTCACTTGTTCCCTGGTCTGAGGCCAGTAAAAATAAAGAAGGGCCAGTGAAAATCTTGAAGGACCAGTAACTGTTTTATTTACCAACTTTACATTTCTTTGCTGGGGGACCAGTGACCATAAATAGTTCGTGTCAAGCCCTGCATTCTTGATTTGTATGTGTAAGGTTTTATCACCATGCATTTGATGGTAGGACCTTCAGTTGATCATCATGGCTAAGTGATTAGAGAAGTATTCTACCAGACTATCGATAGTCATGGTTTGATGAAAATGCCAGTACCAGCTTATGAACCCTTCCACTTATGAGGTCAGCAGGTCAATCAAAAAGAATTGATGTGACTAATTTATTGACATTGTAAAAGTTTGTTTATTATAGTGTCATGCACCCCTACTGAAAGGGCCAGTCGGTTTTGACTGATGAGACACTCATCTTAGTCATCTTTTATGCGTACACCGTACCTCCTGAATCTCTTCTTATATTCCTGGACACCTGGCAGAGATAGGCCTTTTGTAACCATTTTAACTAGCTGGCGGTTAAGCAACTGGTTTCATCAGTTCAAAATCAGCTTCCGTTGAAATCTGAACCTACGGCCTCTCGGTTCCAAGGTGGACATCCCAACCAATAGGCTGCGGATGTGGTATGTATGATGCATGCAATTATTTGTGTGTCTATATTATTTGTTATATGTTTAGGTAAAGAAGGAGAAGATAGAAGGTAATATGGCCGGAGATGGAATGCAGAATGGTGGTGTTCTAGTGGTCGATCAAGGTAACGTTTTTCTGTCCATGCCTGGTGTCCATTGCTTAAACAAACCGCTACCCAGCACTTTCATTCAGTTTTCTCCTGTTCAATTAAATACTGAAGTCATGAAAATTACTTCCCATGGAAAGTGCTATGTAGTGCTTTGCTTAGGCAATGGGTCCATGGTCAAGACTTTTTGAAGCATCTCAGGTAGAAATATCAGAGCTGATGGGAGTCTAAATTTGAGATAAATCTGTAGGTTGAGCTCTTAAATTTCGTTGCCATAAACTCAAAATACTGTTCCTGTTTTGAGATTTTAATTTTGAGTCCAGTAACTGGTGACGCATTGTTACTGGTTTGGGTTGAAACCTTAATCCTTTGGTAAATGTAGTAGCTTTTACAAAGTGAACCCCTGTTCTTTTGACTATTTCTACTAGTACCTTATTTTTAAGCAGGGACATTGTTTTGTTCTTTTTTCAGGAGGAAAATTGTTGATGAGTTTTAAGCAAGAGGGCGCTGCTGACCATGTTGAGAATGAGGCTGTACTTAAAGCATTGGGACTTCCAGTAGATGCTGCACCAACAAGTACAGATAACACGGAAACTACCGGAGCATCCGGTGGCCCGGCATCAGATAGCAATGTTGTGTGTAATGAAGACGTTTGTACTAAAACATAACAATCATAGCTGTGCTGTTTAAATTAACTATGATTATGTCCTATACACTTTGAAATTCATTGAGTTGAAATGACAAGTAGTTGTCTCCCTTGTACCAGATTTTATCATATTATCTTATATATTGTAAAACGGATATGTTAAATGTGCTATACATATTACAGTTAAACCTCGTTATCTTGAGGACTTATCAGGATAAGCCAAATGCTCGAAACAAACCATGAGCTCGACATATCGATGTACTTAGTATACAATATATAGAGCATATTCGGGGAGACTTTAGCTCGAAATATGCCGAGTGCTTGTAATATTGATGCTCTTCTAAAAAAAGTTTTACTGTACAACAATGATAGTGCCAATGTACAGGACTTATAAAGATACATTATAATTGGCATTTTGACTTATTATTGTCACACTTTGCAAGTTAATGTTTTGTTTGTTTTATAATAACACTGCAATCCTTACCCAATATTTAGGTACTAAATATTTAGATCTTGTTTTTAGTTTAAAAGCCACACTTACTTGTTTTTTTTTAGGTTTGGAGAGATAGTTTTTATCACAACTTTATATCTAGTCTCGAGTAGTTAAAGTTTTATAAAGTCTGTATATTTTCACGCAAACTAAGATGGTGCTATCTGTGTTTATTTTCATATACTTTAACATTGATTTAAAACGTTATATTAAATTTCCTATTTATGGGTCGGTTATCTGAATATTAGGTATTTGGATATGAGAAAATGAACAAATACAATGATAATCAAACGAATATTCAAAATATGAATTTTGAAAATTAAAATAATGATTTTGGCATTTGGTCTCATCCCTAGTATTTTCTGCTATCAGTATTTGGAATTTATTCTCAAATATTGATTGAAATTTGAGTTAATACTATTTAGTGTTTCAATGCAGACAATCAGGTTGTTTAACCCTGTTTCAGTGATAATGGCACGCTTACTATATTTGGGGGAAAATGTATGAAATGAAAGCTGAAGTTGTTGCAGAAAATTCAAAATGTGTTCAGTAAATTTGTTTGATATTTGCTTGTTATAGGAAACTTTGTTGCTTATCAGTTATCTTTTTATTCTATGATAATGTCATTACGGGTTCTAAACAAACTTTCTAAATTTGCATTTTTTCACTGTGAAATCTTTGAAATGCATTTACGGTTCTGTGACCATTTAAACGGGAGGTAAGTCAGATACTTATAATATATATACAAACTTTAATATCTGTGGGTGACTTTTAAATTTTGTGGTTGAGGTCTTCCACGAAATTAAATCCCCTACAAATATTAATGATTTTACAGTACTGTAACATTTGTGATAAAGCTCCACATTTACATTTAAAATTGATTATAAAATTATTCATATTCTTCTATGTTATATTTATGTTCATCAGCTCATGTTATTTTATGCCTTTCATGTAGAAGAGAAGTATGATACACAAATAATTTGATTATTGTTCTTCTCTTCTGATATACGATAAATATTTCCTTCTGTTTCCATGGAAATCTCCTTTCATTTAGTACTGTGTTGTATGACGACTTTTCTCATGAAACCATTTATTTGGTAGAGAAAGTCTGAGAACGCTAGCAAAGTTAGCAAACCAGTATGTAAGTGTTAGGACTCTTCCGTCAAACTTGTAATGGTTACATTTGTTGTATGTACTTCTAAAATAAATGCTTAACTTTCTGTGTGGTTTTGTTGTATTTTTCTTTGGTTTAAATGTATACAGTGTGCCAAGTTGTGTGGCAATAATAGTATAGGACCAATCAGTGAGCAGCTAACTTCCCAGAGGAGAATAATTCTTGTACCTATCTGTACTGTTCAGTTTTCTACCATAACTGTCAGTTGGTTTTCAGACGTCATGTATCTGTCTTATTTTAGATTTGTTTTAAGAGATCCTTCCCTTGGGAATCCAATTCCATTAAAAGTAATTTGCTCTCTGGACTGAACTGAATGGGAAGTAACTCTTACATACCAAAATGTATATACATCAGAAAAGTATTTCCCTTTTTTTCAAAGATAAGTGACTGGTGTATTGTGGTGATGGATGATCAGCAGACTGCCAGTATGATTATAGCACTCATGATTGCTACTTGGTGGCACGATGGTCGAGCAGATATCCCGCTTGACTGCTGATCAAGCGGTCCCTGGTTCGATGCCTGGCCGAGACACTTGATCATTTCTGAAACACTTTTCAGTGTTTCCTACCTAACTAGAGATGAACTGGTTGGTAACCCAGAGGTATTCTCGCGTGTATCGGTGCTGTACACCGTGCACATTAAAGAACCAAGGTGTCCCTTTGGGAAGAGCTAGGACATCTTGCCCGGATACCTTGTTTCACCCCACTGTCTCCTCTACTTGCTGTCCCTTCAGCAAAAACACAGGACCCGATTGGAAATAAGTGCTTACACTTTCGTTGGTTATCCTCAACCAAAAGGTTTGAACAATTACTACTACTACTACTTATCACAGCTGTGGCCCTGATGGCATAAAGTCGGACAGGGGATGTATGAAACAATGGTGGCATGAAGTGGGGCACAGGATATATGAACACACAGCATGAACTGGTAAAGACAAAGAAAACAACTCAACATTTTTTGCCTACATACGTTTATTGTTTGTACACAATCTCAATATGTTGTTGCAGAAAAATAGAAAGAAAATAATAAGGTTTGACTTATCACAATTTCCGACCTTGCATATAAATCCACTTGGAACAGACAGTGAGTTTTTGTAAAACATTTTAGTCTGGTAATATTCTAGATCTAGTCATCATACACAAATATATCCAAAGAAAGTATGTCACAGCAAAGAA
This sequence comes from Spisula subtruncata, assembly GCA_963678985.1. NCBI lineage: Eukaryota > Metazoa > Mollusca > Bivalvia > Venerida > Mactridae > Spisula > Spisula subtruncata. The sequence continues at coordinate 24,981,252 of OY787669.1, read as the reverse complement.
ATAAACAAATATGGCCAAAATAAAAAAATACAGGAGCCCCATGCCTAAGCAAAGCATTACCAAGTGCCTGAATTCATTCAGTTACCTCCTGTTCAACTAAATATAGAAGGCATGAATTTCTTCCTGTGGAAAGCACTATGTAGTGGTTTGCTTAGGCAACGAACACCTGATCTTATAGTTTTTCTGTAGTTTCTAGTCCTTATTTTGTATTCATATATTAAAACATTATACTAAGTCACCTTAAGTTGCTCTTCAGAAACTAGCCTGCAGAGCATGGAAAATTTGACATGATCCTTGACCTTCTAGTGACATAATTATACAGCTGATACATATGGTCTTTTTTATTATTTATTAGACTGGTTGTATATTTCAATAAGTTGTGGGTATCACAAAGACACTCTAGGAGAAATACAAGCACCAATCTCTGGGACAAATATTTCACGATTTACTGGTGGAAATTTATGTACTGAAGACATGAACTTTGCATTAATATATTCATGCTTGGAGGTCAGGATCAAGTCATTATCTCCATGCTACATACTGTGGTTTTATTACCAGGGATCCTCAAAATCTACAGTCCTATAGAAATGTTCAATAATATTGAAAAATCTGTTACATACAAAGTAAGTTTTATACAGTCAACTTGCCATAAGAAGCCAGAATAAGAATTGCAACAAATTTGGTCACATTAAGCAGGTGGCTGTTCAGGTCAGATACATTCAATCCTTAAAATATATGCCCCCTTTGGGATTCACCAAACTTGGTTGTTTTAACACAGGACTGATCCTTTTGGCTTATTAAAGTTAATGGGTGATATAACCTTGATGCACCAACTTAAGGACTGATGGCTGCTTAATTCAGGTAAACACTAACAAAAATTATAATTAATTCTTTATCAGCAAAGAAAGTCAAAACTTAAGTCTTTAAAGTCTTTGCAAAGACTTTGATTAGTTCTTAATCAGCAAAGAAACTCAATAGTAACGTCTTTTTACAGACTTCAATTAATTCTTAATCAGTAAATTAACAAGAAACCAGCGTCTTTTACACAGACTTCAATTAATAGTTAATCAGTAAAGGAACTAGAAAGTGACCACTTTACAAAGACTTCAATTAATTCTTAATATTTTAGAAAGTATAAACTAAGACATACTTATAGAGACTGGAGGGAGGCCCATATTTTGGGAAAAATTGGTATTTTAATTTTAAACTTTCCCTTTTTTGTAACAGAAATACAACAGATGAAAATAAGGGTAACAGCTTTAAATGGAATCTTCTAAAACATGTAAGCCCCCATGGCAAAATAATAGACGAAAATAGTATATAAATATATATATTAAATAGCCATAGTGACTTTTGACCTATACTGACTTGAAATACTAAAGGGATCATCTACTGCTGCTACATGTAATTCCAACATCAAAGTAAAGTTTGAAAATCCTAAGGCGAAGCGTTCTATGTAATTAAATGGAAACCATTTGGTCAACCAACCACCAACCAACTGCCGAACATGTGCGAAGCAATATATCTCCTCAACAAATGATAATGTTATAAATGAATTGATTGTTACAAAAATTTTCTTAAAATGGCTGAACCTCCCCAGTCTCCGTAGAATATTATAATTTCATTCTTTGATTTCGGTAAATTAATTACACATATGAATTGAGATCTATTGGATGTATGTACAACCATCACTTATCTTTCAAATTACTCGGATCATGCTATAGGCATTTTTATATCTTAAAAAAAAGCAACAATAATTTGCAAGAAAATGAAATACGCAACTTAATAGACTACATTGTATAAAAATTATCCTAAGTGCAATTTTTGAATTTCAGCCTGTCAGCCATTGGCTGCTAAATATAAAACTAATTGTTATTGGTCAGTTCAAAATGATCCAACTCCTCTAATCCAATCAAAATCAGTGTTGCAATTTTCTTTCTCTTGCAAATTTTTGCCATGAAACATATATTGCAAAGCACCACGAAATTTTAAAGTAATAACAAAAATGCATCAATTCATAATAGCAACCAATATGACAAGAGAAAGCTAACCATATGTTCATAAATAAAAAATAAAAGAAAATATGTTGGGGAAAGTCCTTGAAATATATCTGGGGGAAATGTTTGTAACTGTTTGCAAGCACCTTATTCAACAAAGTTTTAAAATTAATTCAGAGATAAAAAAATAAATTATCAAACAAAAATTCAAATAAAATGTTAGATTAAACTCTCTAATATTAAGTTCATAGTAAAATTTTGTTATACTTTTCAGTTTTTAAATTTAATAGTAAAATCTTGAACTTAATGTATTTCGTTCATGGAAGCAGGAATTTCTGGTTTACCAACAATTTTAATAAAAAAATGACAGAGATATTTAACAGTTATAAGAAGGTACCCCCCCCCCCCCTTCAAAAAAAAGAAGAGAAAATATTAAATTTAAATGAACCAACTCATTGTATACACCTATCTTAGCCTCACCTAGAGTTTGAGATTACCAATTTGAGATCAGTCTTCAATCTCAAATCTTAGTTTCTAGATCGAAAAGCTCAAAATTATTCTTTTACAGGTTGGAATAATACGCCACTACCAGGTAAATGAACTTGAATAGTACCACTAAAGAGTTCAGTACAACAATAAGAACATGAGATTCCACCTCCTTAAACATAAAAACTTGCAATTGATCCTTAAAAACAATAACTACTGCATGTAATTTGTAACATATTATATAAACTTCGCCAGGCTTTATCATGAAACAAAAAGCACTGAGGCAAATATTTTCTAGGGTCTACTTAAGGAATTTTTCCTTCAATTTAAACAGGCTTATTTTTGTAATTCAGTTGACTTTACAGAATTATATTATCCTATTTTAGCATTGGGTCCCACTTAAACAGACAGTGTTTAACGAATAAGGGACAAAATGAAACATACTCGTTAGTAATGCAATGTTTAAGCAGCAGTAGCAGGAACAAGATGTCCCTTTGGCGTGACAAGGGTTTCTTACTATTATATTATAGTGGTTCCACTTACACTTACCCTTCATTATTGTTCCCTTTATATATATATCAAAGCACTGAGAGCGCTGAAAGAACAGGGTTTGTACCCGTGGTCAGACAATTATATTTCCAGTCACAAAGCCTGTGGCACGCCCCGTTCATAACTTGAAAACAAGGCAGTTCTAATTATGACAGCTTAATTCCTGCCATATTAATATTAGTAAACTTTGACCCTTTCGTTGAATCCAAAATAGGAGTGATAAAACAGAACATTAGCAAGATGCACTTAAATGTGATTTAAATAGGATGAAGATGCATAAACTGGGAATGTATTAATTCTAGCGGTAATAAGTATGGGGAAGAAGATCATAAAATGAATCAAATGTACCTTTGTTCAAAGTTAGGTGAAGTTGGAAAACCAGAAATTAACAACAAAAATTGGAGTAACTCTACTTTAATAGGAGTACTTGACAGGTATGCCCCCACCTCATAGCTATCTGCCACTGCTGTCAAATATTGCACAACTAAATTAGGTTGAAGAACAAGAGGGAAGTAATTGGATGACAATAGTTTGACTAGATGTTTAACCATTGCTGGATAACTGAAACACAATTATTGGTACCCTATACACACAAAACAACACTAGAGTTTAGTCCAAAGAAAACAACAAAAGCGAGACTGCATGACATTTGGACAGAAGTCACGTTGAATATAAGAAAAAAATTGTCATTCATATTTTTCTGTTCAATAAATGTAATTTAACATTACAAAATAAATCTGCTGGTAAATGTACTAAAGATACAACACTATGAAATAAAAACCATGGCAATAGCAAAATGTAAAACTAGAAAACAGAGTTGTAATTAAGAGAGACCACCGCTATTGTGTTACAAAAATGTAACATACTTCTGAAGGAAGGCAACTGTTTCAATTAATCTTCTACAATTTTTCTCCAAGTTCTCGATAAAACTATGTTACATTAACTTAGTTTGTAATATATTTTTTCAAACTTTAGCATAAATTCTGAAACCAGACATATCATTCATTACAAACTATTCAGTGACGATTTTAAAGATGAATATTACCTTTAAATTATTTTCGACAATCAACCAGAAGACAGTTGCTTTACCAACTGCCACCAAATTCACTTTGGTGACTCCATGCAACGACAGTTTACCTGCAAGCAGAGCTCACTGATAGAATACCGTTTCTCAGTACTATGCTAGATGAGCACTACCAAATACTTTCTTGTGCAGCAGACCTGACTTTGGTAGTACTTTGTTGTGCAACTGTCAGCCAGCTGCTTTGTTCGCTATGTATACATATATAGCATTTTGGTAGCCAGTTTGGCAGCTAGCATAGCACTATTGAGCAGTAAGTAGCATTCTCTTTAGGCAACAGACTCTCTAGGTGTCAGGAAATCTCAAAATCAGTTATCATGCAAAGTCAACACATACCTAATTAGATTAGATCGCCTATAGTAAGTTGGCATCATAATTTAAATTGTTGTATTAAACCCGAGCCTAAATTTGTATGAAATAAGTATGAAATAAAGAATCTACTATATTGTCATTATAGTGTCACCCGGGAAAGTAAAAATAGTAAGTCTTAAAATAAAAAAGCCTTATTTTCAGAAACTTGTATGGCACAATAAGATTCACAGTAGAAAGGTATTACAGGTACGACGTACAACATGCTTGGCTGTTGTAGGTAAGGGAAAGGTTTTTATGCACCAAAAAATTAAATAAACTACCGGTACTACAATATCAAGTCACAGATGACAACAAAAACAAGTTGTATACATGATTTTAGAGTCCTATCCTGTGTGCTTGGACTAAATACAAACAAATACACTGAAACGTTTCTCAAAATATGGAGGGACCAAAAAATATACACATATGATAAAAACAGCCATTTAATATAATACAACTAATATCGTCCACAAAAATGAGAATAATGATATGCAAGAAAGGCAATATAACTTTGATGATAACATACAGATCTATTGTACCAGATTGAACTCAAAACTTTAACCCTTTACTAAATAGAAACATATCTACACTAAAAAAACATCTTGATCCATTTATGCTGGGGCCTTATTCACCAACGTTGTAAGGCTGAATTTAGACTGAGACTTAAAATTGACAACATTTATAGTCACTGCCATTTCTTTATTTTGAAATTAGATTTAACCCTGTGAAATTTTATCTGATTATTTGTTGTTATCCACTAAGCATGTATACCCATTTATATCAAAATCAATAAATTTATAACAACATGAGAGCGAGTAGAACTTTTGACAATGTGAAGTCCAAGCCTGTGTTTTAGACTTACAATGTTAGTGAATTTACAATTATGGTCAGGGTGTGGTATTCATTATTTATCTTACTTTATGAGAAGGACAACCAATCAGATCACACCATTATTAAACTGTTGACCATTAACAGGCGATATGATTGGCTATCCTTATTTACCAATTAAATAAGATCAATATTGATTACCAGTACTGCCATAGAACTGAAAGTTTTCACATCCATCTTGAATCAATGCCGAAATTTCTAAAATTGCTGAGTAAAGCCTTTAAATGCCAGTCAGCTTTCTACTGAAATATGGCAAACATATATGAGTGGCTCCAACCTGGTAAAACCTCGTACTATAGATCTATATATTTATCATCAACTAAATACAGCTACACTGCGCGGCATCTGGAAATGTTACACATTAACAATAAACAAGCACTTTTTTGTTTCATGTAAACAAAAACAAAACAATGAAATCAATGTTCCCAACATGGAGCTTTATAAGCAAAAATATACAATAAAAGTACACCAAACATGGTGGATCATTATATATAATAATATATATATATAAGAGAAAAAAAGTTACACATAAATATACAATACATGAGCTTTGAGCTTAAATCATTATAAAGTACCGATAATATATATATATTTATATATATTATAATATTGTCTACATGTAAGTCCAAAAGTGATGCAACTTTTATGTGAAATTCTATGAAAACCACATAAATACTAATCACAATATGCTTTCATTCAAGTATCCAGCCAAAAGGCTTTAAACTTGCAATTATAAAGAAGAGTTGCTAAGCAACCAATTTTTTTTTCAATAAATGTTTATGTCGCTAGGCAACAATGAAAACATAAAAATGCATCATTAACAATGAAAACTGCCTAGGTGTAATATTATACATATGAAAATCTTACAAGTAATAAAAATACAAGTTTATCATCATCAATAGCAATATGGTAACAAAATACAATTCGGCATTATATGAACAATAATGCACATTACACTGTTTTTTTTGTCAATTGTCTAGAATAATGATTGAAACAACACAAGGATTCTGATGCCCACATAAACGGTTAAACAAACAAGAGATTTAACGCAACATGTTGCATTCATCAGGTAATTTTGTACTGGCTTTTGTTTTATCTCTTTTCTTTGCACACCTTAAATTTAGAATTAAAACTATAAATAAAAGAAATTTAATCGAAAATTCTAATTTCAGACAAGAATTATACATTTATTGCACTAAGGAATTGTTATTAGTGCTCAGGTGATGTGAAAGAATAAGTTAATGAGCACGGAAAGTAGAGCATTGCTTAAACAATTATTTCAAGAAGTCAATTATGAATCTATGTCAATATATACAGAGCGTAGCCTATATTTGCTTTAATTGTACTGAAATATGACATGCCTATTAGGGGTGTAACGGTACGCTCACCTCACGATATGATACATACCGTCAATTTTTTATCTAACGGTTCAGGTATATTTCGGTATGATACAATATTCTTTAACAGCAGCTTAAATACTTCAAAATTTAAGTGATAATGAATTTGTCGCTGCTGTAACAGCAATCATCGTGTGAAGCATATCTCAATACAATTAAAACGAGTGATACATGGTAATTATACATAATCAGAAGGCTGTCATGTTTTTTTGTTGTCTGAATATTATTTTGCTCATAAAGAGCTTATACCTAACCGTACCGAAATTTGGAAGTCTTGTACCGTGAACCGTGTGGGACTGAAGTTTGTGGTATTTCGTGTACCGGGGTATACCGTGACAGCCCTAATGCCTATGTAATTATGTACCTCCACCAGGATTAGACAATATGACATTGCTTTCACAATGTACTGCCACTCCCACCAGCAGTTCAGAAAAAATTGTAGAAAATATTATATTATTCATTTCTCTAACCCATTCCTTTCATTTAATAGGTTTTAATTAAGTCTTTCATTCTTAGAATTAATCAACACTTTGTAGAGAAACAGTTTAAAACTCGGGGCATCTCCGATTAGAGCCAGAAGTGATTGGCCAATCAGACAGGAATTAAACTGACAGGTCAGTCACATTCTTGAAGTCCAACACAAAAAAAAGAAAAGAAACAACTTCCCTCAATAGAAATGAGATGGTCAAAAATACCATTTGAAGCCTTAGCAAAGAAGAAACATGCGTACCCATGCAGTAGCAGCCTCATTTCTATGTTTAAAAGAATAAGAGTAAATCAAGTAGTCAAAATTCATTCTTTAACAAACCAAACATGGGCACAGCAATTTCTTATCAAAATTCATTCTTTAACAAACCAAACATGGGCACAGCAATTTCTTATCAAAATTCATTCTTTAACAAACCAAACATGGGCACAGCAATTTCTTATCAAAATTCATTCTTTAACAAACCAAACAAATGCACAGCAATTTCTTATCAAAATTCATTCTTTAACAAACCAAACACGTTTGCAGCAATTTCATATCAAGTATTAGATAACTGTACATTTAAGACTCCAGCATTTTTTCAATAAATTGCGTTCAGCTCTTAGGCTACTATGGTGTTCTTCAAGTATTAGATAACTGTACATTTAAGACTCCAGCATTTTTTTAATAAATTGCTCTTAGGCTATAATGGTGTTCTTCATTTTTTTTGTTTACGAAATAAATCCTTTCAGCATGTTACATGCTTTTGTGACAAGTTCTATATCAAACAAAAGATATTGTTGCGCGCACCGTCTCATGCACAGCTGATGCTGCAACATCAGTGAACATATGTTTTTATACATCAATGGCAATTTAATGCTACGCAAGAAAATGACACAAAACCAAACCTGCAGTTATTCAGCCAAAAGATTCGACAATTAAAAAACTGTAGTATTTTAATATATTCAGGAAATACCACTAAAATGCATGCATACTAATGGTTGACTCAGGTGCATGTGTTCCACTACATTAAATATATTATATAGAGAAAATTCTAGGAAAAGCATTTTTTTTTTGTTGTGGAACGATAACAAAGAGTTTTTATTTGTTTGAAGAACAAATAGTTTGAACATGCATTAATTTTCTACAATCGATCATTTTTTACATAAGGAAATCTTCTTTATAATCTACGCAGTTATAAATACAAACAAAACAAAATCTCCTTTGCAGTGATTTCCATAACAGTGCACCCTAAGCAGCTGTGGGTAAATCGGTCTTAGTACACCAGGGAAGAAAAGTAGTTCTCACATCAGTACTATATTTCAATGTAATATAAACTCATTCTATCAACAACCACCTGCCAGACTAGAAGACACTGAAACTTTTAACTAGAAATGTGTCCACAGGACACGGATGTCCCCACTAAGTGCAGAGACACCTAAGAATAAAGTATATATTCAAGCCTTTTAACATTTTACCTTTAAGTGTGACCTTGACCTTTAAGCTAGGGACCTAGGTCTTGCGCATGACAATATGTCCTGTTATGTAGAACATTGTGCCAGGTAATATGATTACCCAATCGGAAATGACAAAGTTACATACAAAGCAATCAAGCATTAACTATGCACATATATAAAATTATGAGCTTTTTAACCTTTGACCTTTAAGTGTGACCTTGACCTTTGAACTAGGGACCTGGGTCTTGTGCATGGCACCGTCTTTTTATGGTGAACATTTGTACCAAGTAAATTGAATACCGAATTAGAAATGACAAAGTTATAGAGCAAACAGGCTTAACATGCCTATTCAAGCATTTCAAAACTTGATCTCTAAGTGTGACCCTGACCTTTGAGCTAGGGATCTGAGTCTTGTGCATGATACACTGTCTTGTTGTGGCGAACATTTGTGCCAAGTAATATGAATACCCAATAAGATATGAAAAAATTACAGAGAAGACACAATTAACATGGTATTGCTTATTTTAGCCTATTTAAACCTATGACCTCTAATTGTGACATTGACCTTTGAAATAGGGACCTGGGTCTTGTGATGAACATTGATGACAAGCCAGGTCAAACAAGCGTTCTGTACATGCCCTAATCAGAGGGAATTTTATGTTCAGTGATTTTATACAGCGCAAGGGACAAGAAAGCCTAACAGATGGATATACCTTAACAACTTGGCTAAAAAATATCTCCCTATACTATAAATACTATGTGTGTAGGGGGATTTACAAAATCTTAGCAAAAAAATGGCAATAAAATCATGATTTCTTAGTAATCGTAGGATTGGTGGTTTATTGTTTTATTACCATGGAAACCGTTTCAATAAGCCACATTTGGTGCAATAATACATATGATGCATATTTTGTTTCTCTTTTAATTCAAACCTTTAATGATCGTCTTCTATCTTAATCACACCTGTAATACAATGCTTGGGGTTATTTTTCTCTCATATTTTGCAACAATTGCATGTAGTAGTGTAAAACATGCATTGCTTTCTCTTCTCAAATCATGCAGCCATCTTTTAATTACAGCAATTGCAAATAGCAAAATGAAACATGCATTGTTTTATATTAATAGTTGTTGTTTTTATAGCATTTACGGTACACACATATACTCTGTGCAATATTACAGACATCAATGAACCAATCCTGGGCCTTGTAACAGATACATATCAATTGACCAATCATGTGCCATGTTATAGATAGATATCAATTGACTAATCATGTGCCATGTTATAGATATATAGCAATTAACCAATCATGTGCCATGTTACAGAAAGATATAAATTGACCAATCATGTGCCATGTTACAGACACCAATTGACCAATCATGAGCCATGTTACAGAAAGATATAAATTGACCAATCATGTGCCATGTTACAGAAAGATATAAATTGACCAATCATGTGCCATGTTACAGAAAGATATAAATTGACCAATCATGTGCCATGTTACAGACACCAATTGACCAATCATGAGCCATGTTACAGACACAAATTGACCAATCATAAGCCATGTTAAAGACACAAATTGACCAATCATGAGCCATGTTACAGAAAGATATAAATTGACCACTCATGTGCCATGTTACAGACAGACACCAATTGACCAATCATGAGCCATGTTACAGACACAAATTGACCAATCATGTGCCATGTTACAGACACCAATTGACCAATCATGTGCCATGTTACAGACACAAATTGACCAATCATGTGCCATGTTACAGACACAAATTGACCAATCATGTGCCATGTTACAGACACAAATTGACCAATCATGAGCCATGTTACAGACACAAATTGACCAATCATGTGCCATGTTACAGACACAAATTGACCAATCATGAGCCATGTTACAGACACAAATTGACCAATCATGTGCCATGTTACAGACACAAATTGACCAATCATGAGCCATGTTACAGACACAAATTGACCAACTATAAGCCCATGTTACAGACACAAATTGATCAATCATGTGCCATGTTACAGACAGACACCAATTGACCAATCATGTGCCATGTTACAGTCAGATATCAATTGACCAATCATATGCCATGTTACAGACACAAATTGACCAATCATGTGCCATGTTACAGTCAGATATCAATTGACCAATCATATGCCATGTTACAGACACAAATTGACCAATCATGTGCCATGTTACAATTGTAGAAATAATGAATATGAATCACTGACAAGGAAGTTGGATGTAGCGCTATTAATTTTAGCCCCCTTGTAAAACAAAACCATTACAAATCATAAAATGTTTTCAAACTTTAAGTAATTATACACCAGAAAGGGAAGCCTTTAGTACTATTATTTCAAATTAAAAACATAATTATTGTACAAAGGCAGTGATTTAGTTTGATAAGTCATAATTATAATTGAAATTTAATATGAATAAATTTTTTACAAAGGCGGCTGACATTTTGTAAAGGCATGTTTTTATGATCTATTCACATATTCTCCAGCATAAAACTTTCTCATTAGACCATTTTTTGTATTTTATGATCGCTGTTTGGTCAAAGATCAAATTTCCATAGCATTGTTACGCAAAAAAATGATACTGTTTTGCAATAAGAAATGTCATATTAATGCAGCTTGGGTTGAAATTCTATTCTTTTTTCTTGTTATTTATTCCCCGTTCCTGTCACATGAAGATTCAATAAATTGGACTGGTTCATTATGTCAAATGGATACCGAGACTTGAGAAACACTCGTTAACAGAGAAATTACAAACAGATTTGTCTGATATTTAAGCCAATATTGTTTTAAAACTGAAGAATAAAATTTAATTGTGCAATTGTAAGCTGCCTATCATTGATTATCAGCCTACACTTGTCCCTCTGGTGCAACAAGGTTGTAGCCCACTATTTAGTTTGCAGTAAAATACAACCTTGTTGTGCTAAAATGATGAAACTTGGGTATGTTGCCTAATCAAAGCACTACCGAGGGCCTTCATTTAGTTCCTTCCTGTTCAAATAAATATAGAAGGCATTGATTACCTCCCATGGAAAGTGTTACATAGCACTTTGCTTAGGCAACAGACACCTGTTACTTTAGTGTCAGTATAATATACAGTAAAGAAAATAGAACAATATAAAACATTCATGTACATGTAAGTGAAAAATAGTGAATATCTACCCCAAGAAAAAATTAATTTAAATACCAGGAATAAACTTGAGACTTAATAAAGGCCTACAAAGTTAAAAGAAAGGGATCGAGACATAACAAAAGCCAGTGACAAAAGTACATGAAAAAGATATCAGTATGTCATTTTGAACTATCAGCAATACATGTCATCATAATTATCAATAGTATGACCTTAATCAATAAATAACCAATAAATAACTAATTCATTAAACATTTTATAATTCAAAGTGTTACAATTAATCTACCTGTGTCATTCAATTCAATTTCTTATCTTATTCCTCATTGGATAATAATCATTCAAAAATCTCTAACATGAATTCTCATTGGTTGTATTCAGAAATCACATGACCTCATTTATTCCCTGGTTGAAAGTCACATGATCATTGAAGAGTCACATGACCCTCAATGAAATAAGAGGTTCTATGTTGTACAGAGGTTTGAGAGTATGAGGAAGTAATGTTATTACCACAACATTTAATAGAGGTTCATCAAAGCGAGGTTTCAACTGTAATACTGTCAGATCTGGGAGTGAGCCGTTGAAATGATTTTTCTTTTCTAACAGAACAATTTAGAGCTGTAAACATGTATGCCACCATGGCAACCTAATAGTCAGAATGGTAAAGGTCACAATGACCTTGACCTTTGACCTACTATACTCAAAATCAATTGGTGTCATCTCATGTGGGCATAACAAGAGATTTGTGTAAAACATGTATGCCCTCCATAGCAGCTCAAAATTCAGAAATGGTAAGGGTCACAGTGACCTTGACCTTTGACCTATCATACTCAAAATCAATAGGGGTTATCTTATGGGGGCATAACAAGAGATTTGTGTAAAACATGTATGCCCCCATGGCAGCCCAATAGTTGGGCAAAGTATTCTTGAGTTATTGAATGGAAACCATTTGATCTACAGTCCAACGGACATGTGCAAAACATTGAATATACACCCGTCATTAAAAATTGTTGGCATGAAAAGTTTTGTAAGTGAACAACCTAGGTTCCTTCAATAAACCATGAAACCCTTAATTATTTGTACAAGTTTGTAACTTTGGGGAGAGTAAGAAAAGAAAGCGAACAATTGAGAAATGTGGAAAGCTCTAGTCCTTGTCCAATGTGCCTCCAGGCGCCACAAGGACTTGGTAGGTAGGTACTAAATTAGGTGTTCCTAACAGTTAGAACAGTGGCCCCTTATGGTCCCATCGAGTAAGTAAGTAATTCACAGAAATTTGAAGATAAGCTACAAGAAAGAATAATTAGACAAAAGAATACATCACAAGTCAGCAAAAAGCACAACTCTAAGTCTCCTCTAAAAAACAACAACTGATAAGTCTGTCGCAGATCTGACAGTACTGAAAACAACCAACGGTAATTCATGTTGCTAGGTAACAAACTATAGTATATTTCATCATACACTTCTTGGTATAATGGTTCCACAGAACAACGAGTGACAACTTACAAGATACTGAATGATAAAAAAAATCACAAAAAATGAAAGCTGGTCAAACCACTGGACTGCAAAAAAAGGAATAATTTCAGGATTTTTTTAACAGTGTAAATAATCTCTAAGAAAGTGACACTGAAACTCTCAAAGTATAAATATATATTGCCCAAACCATAACAAACAAAAATGAAAAAAAATGTAGACAGACTGACCAACAAACGAACAAAATATACTGTACAATGAACAATAAAGACAATTAACATACTGTTTCTTAATAAAGTAAAACACAGTGAGTGAATTAAAGAAATATTATAAGCATGATAAAAATGATGCCCATATTTCATACACAATATTTATGATAATTAGATTAAGTCAGGAGTTTGAAACACTCAACCTAGTGCTAGTGTTTGTTCAAATCATTGCAATTATATTGCACACATTTTATGTGGATCCTTCCGCATATACATTTCATTGTCAACATTCAAAATGTTGCACTTCGAATCTCCATTGATTTCCATCATTTCATGACACTGCATAATCACTAAAATATGGCACAAAAAATTTCACTTGATCAATTGGCTCTGTTAATCATAGATTATCTCGTGGTCACAAGTTCACAACGCTCGGCTACTAGTTTCACATCAGGGACACTCCATCGTTTGTTGATTGAACACTTAATGCCAATTATATTGGTATTTTGGTAAACCGTAATTTTGGAATCATTTTTTAATGTTTCCATCGTTCTGAGACACACAAGGTTCCTTTCACCGGAATTTAAACAGATAAAACAGTTTGCTGTGCTGATCCAATCTAATTGGAAAGCCACAAATAAATTACTGTAAGTAAACCATGTCAGTGGTTTTAATGTCATTGTCACATTATACTGACAAGTACTGTTCAATAAAAAACAAAAATTGCACCAAACAAAATTAACAAGACAGAAAACTCACTTGATGAACATAAATTTTAAATATTGTATGCTCCAATCTGATTGGATAATATACAAATAGTCAAACCTATTGTCTAAAGTAACAATCATTCTGATTGGACGACCAGTTCAATTGCACCGGGCACTAAATCAAAGTCAACCAATGAAAACACAGGGTTCAAAACCCAATCTGATTGGGTGAACTATCCAAAATATAATTGGATAGATAATTTCAAGGTGTTTTTATTTTTATTTTACATAAGACCGCCACATTCTTCGACTTCGTCCACAGCGAAACTTGTGTAGTGATCTATAGATGGCATAAACACATGCTGTGGGTTGGCAGGCTTTCTCTGCTTCCTTTGTCTAATAATGTTCGGGTCTGATATATGATTAGATGATGGAGAGTTCTTGCCATCGTTTCTATTCACATATTCCATGTCCGTATCTTGTATCACACCAGTGTGACCGTTCTGTTTAGGAGTTGAATGTTGACTGCTGATCTGCGACACCGGGAGACTGTTAGCTTGACTATACGTCATGTCTTCTTGCATACTACCACTCATGCTGCTATCATTCATCATCATGCTCTGACTTTGTGAATGCATGCTGGGCTTATCAGTATAACCATTATTTGGACTACTCATTTCAATATCATTACATAGTCCTCCAATCTGAATGTTACCATTTCTACTCTGCATTCGAAGCTCCTCATTCTCTCGATGTACTGCTCCAATGTTCATATTATCATCAATCACCATGTCCTCATTTTGCTGCAGTTTCTCCTCAGGTATTCCTCTATCGTTACTCAGCCTGATTGTGTTTCGATCCATCATGTCGAACTCTCCACGGCCATGTTTGTTTACCTCGGCAGCTTTGTGTATTCTACTATTATAATCATTCTCCAGTCGTTCCGTGTTTCTATCAACGATGTCCATACCAACTTTCTGACCACTATCTGTGCCACTTCCACCCATCATTAGCTTATTCTCCGGGTTCATGATGCCACCGGGACAGTTACTCCTTGACTCGGTACGTGGAATCTGACTTCCCATCATTCTACTACCATTCACATTAGACATGTCTATGTTTCTTTGACCCATCCCTATCATGTCACCATCTTGAGCACCGAGTATGCCATTTCTTGTATTGGAACGAATATGATTCTCTTGAGAATGTGCCATTTCATTGCTTCGATTCATCATCACCTCAGAATTTGCCGAACTTATTCGGACGTTCATGTTCTGATCCATGCTATTTAAGGTACTTCGACGCATTTCCATTGAAATCTGACTATCCATATTCATACCGATATTTTCGTTGACTCGATCAGACCTATTATAATTTGGGCTACTAAGATTGTTTCTACTGCCCATTTCATTGCGACTACGTATTCGTACGTCGTCATGACGATTCTGACCATAACTGTCCATACCGTTTATGTTCATACCATTGTAATTCCGACTATTCTCATAGCGCTCTCTGGCACCCAGATCAAGCATATCATTTCTAGAGTTGAAGAACATATTACGATCATTTATGTCGGGAATCATATTCCTACCGTCGAACGGCATACCTCCTTGACGACTGCCATCACGTCGAAACATTTGATCTTGAAATCTAGACCTAAATTCATTAAAATTTTCTGCCATTCTTTGAAATTTTTCATTACTTGGATCAAGTAACTCTTTGAAATCGAATGACCGTACAGCATCATGGAACCTACTGGGAGAAAACGGTTCAAACGAACGATCTCCAAATCGATTCATATCACGGAAATGATTCTGCAGACCAAACCTTTGTTCAAACATAGTGTCTATTTTTTCGAGACCTCGTTCAGGCAGTCGTTCAGATAGGCTACGCTGAAATATTTTACTATCATGTGGAATATCATTGTTCATGCCAAACTTGCCAGAATCTGTAAATATAAAAGAACACATGATGGTAAAGAATAAGTGCTGGTAGATACAATAAAGAATAAGTGCTGGTAGATACAATATGAACCAAGGATCCTAAGTACTGTAAAATGATTAATTTTCGTGGGGATTAAATTTCATGGATTAGTGGATCACATTCAACCAGGAAATCAAATCCCATCGAACCTTGTATTTATTACCTGAAATGCAAAATCAATGAATCAACGTCCCACCAAAATGAGTTTTTTTTACCAAAACCATGAAATTTTGTCCCATCAAAATTAAATGATTTTTAAAGTATTCAATACAACTTGGTGCCTTATTCACCACTGTTGTAAGACTAAAACTCAGATCTAGACTTAAAATTGACAACATTTATAATCACTGCCATTTCTTTGAAATTAGATTTAACCCTGTGTAATTTTATTTGATTATTTGTTGTAACCCACTGTCTATTTATACCAAAATCAGTACATTTATATAACAACATGAGAGCGAGTAGAACATTGGATAATGTTAAGTCTAAGTCAGAGTTTTAGACTTAACCATGTTTGTGAATAAGGCCTCTGGGATTAAAACCTTGCAACATTGAACTGTTCAACTGTTTCTTTAACCTAGAGCAACCAGACTGTCATGTAGCTGACTTTTTAATATAAAGTTGACCACAGAGATGTAGAACATTTGTACCACAGTAAAATTACATGCTATCTTTTTTATGCCTTTTCATTAAACATTAATACAGGCAAATGATCACAGAAATGAAGTACATAATTGCACCGCAGTAAGATTCCTTACTATCGGATCTTTATTGATGCCTTATATACCTTACCACAGACAACTTTGGTCTGGAGTGTCACATTCAGACTGAAACCTGATATTAACCGGTTACAGATTTCTCAACCAAAATATTCACACATGATCATATATCTCGTGCATTTTGTGATCAGTATATTGCCAATGAAAACATTTGTAAGTGCATAAAGTCATAATAATTGTCTGGTTCAAGCCACAGTGACCTTGACCTTAGACCTACTGACCTCAAAATCAATAGGGGTCATCTTCTATTGCTGGCCAACCTCCATGTAAAGTTTGCCTATCCTAGGGCAAAGCATTTTTGAGTTATTTAACAGAAACCGATAGACTGACAAACGGATAGACCTAAGCAAAGCATGCAATATCATCAAAGATGGGGACAATCAATATTTGCAGCCCCAACAAGGTGTTGCTCCACAGAGTTTGTACTGTATAATATTACTTGTATCATCTTTAGAACACAACATGTATATATCGCTGGCTTAGAACAAGAAGGTCGTAACTACCAAATCGATATTTTGAGAAAACACGGAAAAACTGTCTGACATTTACTCTTTACTTATGGTAAAACAAACTTTTACAACTTCAATTTGGACAAGTTCTGATTTTTATGAAAATGGGCTCATAAGAAGCACCTTGTAATAAGTTAAGTTAAGTTAAGTTACCAATTTTCTAGGGCTCTTTTCAGCTGTTAGGCCGCTCAAGCACCCTTTGACATTTTGACTCCCCTGGTCATTGGGCTACATATGGAAACCTACACTCGTGTCTCCCTGGGGAGACTATTTCTCTCCTGTGGTGTGGCAGCCAACATCGATCTGGGGCGCCCAGGAATAGACACTGCCCTCACAGGTACCATTTTACACCATGGTGGAGTGGAGCTGTGGGCCTTGCTCAAAGGTTTTAACCAGTGGTCAAGAGGGTGTCGAACCCGGGACCTCTAGATCCCTAAGCGCGCGCCCTACCTCTAGGCCACCGCTCCCCACGTAATGCTTTTCTAAATATGTATGAATCTTAAAAGGTCGTAAGTGGCACTTACGACATTCTAATTCTAAGCCATCGATATAAATATATATATTACCTAGACTATACTTTCTGCCATCAGCACCCATTCCAGCTCGTTGATGTGAATTTACTGTAAGTTCTAGCGGTCCACCAGGGGGCGTTAGTGGTGACTTCATAGAATGATGCATCATGGGTAGGGAATTATGATGAGAGATTGTCACACCAGGTTGCGGACTACCGAGCATCGGGTGACTCTGTCCGTCCATCAGAGAGAGATTACTCCGCTGCCCACCTAGACCTAACAACTTGGAATCTGGATGCATCTGAAATTAAACAATTAAGCCATTAACTTGTAGTCAATTAGTGAGTTCAAATTTAAGGAGCACTTTGAAACCCATTGGAGTTTGGCTCGACGACGTAGTAACAAGCGATGAGATCCATTTGTACATAATGCCATTCATCCCTATTCTTTTGAGTGGGATAGTTCTCTCATTAGTATTGCTTATTAAATCGACAGTAGGTTCAAATCCGACTATAGGTGGGAGTTACTATAGTCATGTCTTACAGATAGACATGCATTGCGTAATGTTATGTACACTACGATATTAGTGCCAATTACACTACGATATTAGTGACAATTACACAACGATATTAGTGACAATTACACTACGATATTAGTGTCAATTAGTCACTTTTTATTAGTGCCAAGTATTCACATTAAAGTGGAGTTGCTCCTTTTTCTGTTGTTAACTGCTGTTTTCCAAATTCACCAAACTTTGAACAAAAGTACATTTGAATCATTTTATGATCTTTTGTCCCATATTTATAACCACTAGAACTAATACCTTCCTTATTTTATGCAGCTATATCCCTTTTTAATAACATTTAAGTGCATCTCGAGAACACTTTTGCTTTATCACTCCTATTTTGGATTTAACTAGCTTGGCAGGTATGTTAGTGCTATTGAACTATCTATGTTGCTTTAAATCCGGAGCTTAGAAATTTAACTTTTGTCACGAAGCAACATACCGTTGAATATAAGTGCATTAAGCAACAGTGCACATTTTATTTATGTTGCATATGATGCAGACAAATGGAGTAATAATGCAACATATTAAAGTGATATATCACCTTTGTTGTACTGAGGCGCATAGTGATGATTCTAACGTCTATAATATACTACCATAGGGGATATTGAGAACTACTTAATGAAATGTCTGCTTTTTTAATTACTCATGATTGGCTTATAGAGAGATGGGCAGACAAAAATGTGCAGTAGTCTAGACTGCAGTTCGTGGAAAATAAAATAATTGTATGCTAAGGTCAAATAAAGTGTAAAAAGCCTTTGGAGTGCTAAACTTGTCTGGAGCTAAATAATTGCAAGGACATAAGTCTGAGGAGGAGATAACACATGAACGTCACTAGGGACTACAAATTCATGAAGTCTACAAATTGCTGTTAAGTCCTTTCCGCATGGTGACAATTGATAGGTTTCACTAAATATCTGGATGGAATCATATATCTGATCTATTGAAAATTATCTTGAAAGTGAGGCAAAATGACGGACAAGGTTCCCCTTCAAAAGAAAGGACTTTATTCCTTTATCTTGAAAAAGGGGACAAAATAACAAGAATTGTTTCCTTATCTTGAAAAGGGGAATGGGCAATTTCAATTCTAGTGTTATATATACAGTGTAACAAATGTATTTGATAAAACAAGAGAGTCATGATGATTCTAAATCATAAACAGAAAAGCCAAATATAGTTGAATAATACCCTGTATAACTCTAACACGATTATGGGACCCGTGCCATCTAAAGTAAACAGGTAAACCAGGTATAACAACATAAGGATATTGGAAAAGGGATTATCTCTTCAATGTGTACCGTAATTTTAATTTACTTGGTGAATAAAAGTGAGCAGGTAAAATAAACTTCTGCTCTCCCTAAATCGATGTAATGGTCAGTGATTTCTGTTTATATTGACATTGCAGAATATCGCGTTCGAACATCTTTGCTAAACAAGGGGCCTTTAATGACATTATTTCCACATTTAATTTTGTTTTTATGTTTTTTATTTTAAAGAAGAGTAATACATATAGAGCAAATTATGTGACTAAGTCATTGCAAACCTGACGACAACGAATGATTTTAACCTAAATCAAACATCATGTAAAAAGTTTACACCATGCATATTAAACACCCAGTTCTGAGACACTTGCATTACTTGTACTATGGTGTTATGTTACCAACTAATTAATGCACAGTAATAAAAACAAGAAATAAAAGTTCACTAGAGGGCTATTTGCCCTAAAGCACTCACCTGAAAACATGCACCCCACAGAAAATTGAACTGGGATCCCAGCGGGATCCCAGTGGGATCCCAGTGGGATGACTTAATCCCGGTGGGATGTTGTCATTTCAGTGGGATGGAAATTCATCCCAGTGGGATGGAAATTCATCCCAGTGGGATCCCGGTAATAACCTACCGGGATTTCCAAGTACATTTCCCGGTGGGATCCCACCTGAATATTATTTTAGACTGAACTTATTTTTGTTGACTGTTGTTTTTTCCTTTTAGCCAACTTGCATTTTTTTTTAGAGTTTGAGCTAGAAAAATGTTTTATAAACCGTTTGACCATGGTGAGAAAAGACAAACTGAAGCTTGACCATGGTCTAACATGGTCAGTGTTTTCAACCGTGGTTGACCATTTGACCATGGTCGACTATGGTCAACCATGTTATTGTCTCACACTTTTATATTATCTCCCTTTAACAAAAATTATATATATTTTTTTAAAGTCCCAAAAAACACTTTTTAAATAAATGTTAGCAAAGTAATATATCATTATTATTATAAAAATAGAAAGATTTATGAATTAGTTTGACTGGTGAGTTCTTGCCTTTAATTGTTCTAACATGGTATCTTACCATGTGACAAGGTAAGAAATACCAAAGAACTAACCGTGTTTTGTTAAATTGCACAAGATTTTGAGGGTAAAAAATCAACACTGCCGACCACCGGGATCCTGACCAATTTTCCCGGTGGGATCCCGCCTCTCATCCCAGTGGGATCCCACCTCTCATCCCAGTGGGATCTCATGTTATTGTCTCACACTTTTATATTATCTCCCTTTAACAAAAAGTATATATATTTTTTTAAAGTCCCAAAAAACACTTTTAAAATAAATGTTAGCAAAGTAATATATCATTATTATTATAAAAATAGAAAGATTTATGAATTAGTTTGACATAATAAAAAATTCATAATTACAACAAAATATTAACTAAGCTTTCCTATAAGAAATCAAATATTACCTGACATTATTTGAAACAAGCTGATTCATCTGTAGCTTGAACATTATCAGCAACTGGTGAGTTCTTGCCTTTAATTGTTCTAACATGGTATCTTACCATGTGACAAGGTAAGAAATACCAAAGAACTAACCGTGTTTTGTTAAATTGCACAAGATTTTGAGGGTAAAAAATCAACACTGCCGACCACCGGGATCCCGACCAATTTTCCCGGTGGATCCCGCCTCTCATCCCGGTGGGATCCCGCCTCTCATCCCAGTGGGATCCCGACCAATTTTCCCGGTGGGATCCCGCCTCTCATCCCAGTGGGATCCCACTGGGATGAGAGGCGGGATCCCGACCAATTTTCCCAGCGGGATCCCAGTGGGATCCCAGTCTCATCCCAGTGGGATTCCCAGTGATTTTTTCTATAGGGCAGTTTTTGCGGAAAAGACCAAAATATTTTTCCCTACAAAATTATATGTATTTCTGGATATAGCCTGGTGACATAGTTTTGGACCCTAGATGACCCAATTTGTACATTGATCCAATATTTTACAGAGAACACATTGTGATGAGGTTTTATTAAAATTATGTTACTGATGTGGCCATTACAGCATCAAAAAGGTTTTTCTTAGATGTGACCTAGTGACCTATGTTTTTACCCTAGAGGATCCAATTTCAAACTTGACTTAGATTTATAGCGACAAAGTGACCAAAAACCTTCATAACATTAATGCATTAAAAAATGATACCTTTGAAGTGTTAACAAGGTTTTTCTGTGATTCGACCAAGTGACCTAGTTTCTGAACCCAGATAACCCAGTTATAAACTTGACCTAGATTTGATTGAGGACGAAATTCGGACCAAGCTTTAAAAAATGGAGTGAAGAGTGTGACCTTTAGAGTGTTAACAGTTCAACTATTGACAACAGACAAATACCGGGGATCACAAAGTGCTCAGGTGAGCTAAAAACACTACTTTGTTGTACAAGCTTCATTATTTATTGCTGCAAATTATTGATACATGTAAGAAAGGGTGCAGCAATCAATATGGTTAATACAAGTCTCAATGAATTTGCAATTTGAGAAAGAAACCCAACACTTTTTATCACTTTGAAAGGAGGCTCTCCATTAACATTTCATACATTTTTACACATGCAGAAAATCAAAGACTTGAAGCGACTGAAACTTTCTGCAACAAGTTTTGCCCCTTTGGCACAAGAAGAAGTATCTCTATGTGATATATTGAGAGATGCAACCTTGTTGTACCAAAGGGACGAAATGTAGGTTTCAGTCTTTTTCTATTGTTTGTCAGAATACAGAGGGAATTTAGATAATCCATTTTTTTTCCGTTTATCCTTTGCCCTGCATTGAGGAATGATTCGAACAGTCAAACGTCTACAAAACTTGAAAACCACTGTGTCTTTAAATGCTTTTTGTAATTGACTGAGACAGTCAAAGTGCATGGCCATTCCATTTGATTCCTGCCTAATTCACCAAAGAACTCTTGCTTTAAGGGAAGCAACATTCTTAACGTGTTTGATACATAGAGGATCTACCACGACTTGTCAATTGAAATAGACTTTGGCGAGCTTAATAATGTTTCCTTAACAAGTTTAATATAAGTTTATGTCAATTGACAACGAGTATTAGATTCTTTATATCACAGGACTCTAATAACATGGAAAAAACGCATCTTTCAGCTGAAAAAAACAACTCCGCCATATATTAACGTCCCTACAGCACAAATTCAGCACAAATTGACGCCATTTAGGAGATGAAATGATGTCATATAAGTGTTCTACTACACTTGTTGCGTATAAAGTTACGTACTGGTTATACTAACCCAGATACAATGATATTCATGTGATATAAGGAACTCCGTCAATGCCTATGATCTTTCCGATTATAAACTCTTGTTGTTAAAGACTTGTTGTTATAATACCCAAACAATTAAATCATCAAAATTCTATGCTATAAAATTAGGACCTTATAATAATTGCTTGCAAAGTTAAAATTTTCATGCAAATTTAAATATATTTTTGCATGACAAACAATAATAACAGTGTGTAGACGTTTTTTTGGGTAGCATTAACTTTCCACCCATCCGATTCCAAGCAAAAAATAGATAATGAAGGTTTTGAGATGTACAAAATCATTAAATTTGTGCATTGTGTCACATATTTTCACTTAAAAAGCCTATGTCACTTTTATCAGAGCAGTCCACTGTCTATTCATGCCAAAAAGATTTTTCTCCCGTCCTTCAAGTGCAAGCATTAAATTTTATAAGTTATTTTAAACAGTTTTTAAAAATAATTTTTGTACATCCATTGAATACCTTGTATTACACAATTTTTACATCAACAAAAACAAGAAAATGACAGACATTAAACAATCTGATTATCAAATAATGATACAACTGTACAATGTCATTTTGTTATAGTTATTAATTAATGAATTTCTGTTTTGTTGACACACAAAATATGATTTGCACAAAGACAAACAGACGATAAATTGTAAAGAAAGTTTTTTGCACAGCAACCGAATCATGATGATAATGGTATGAAACAGGTAAATTAACTGCGACGAGACCAGCAAATATCGATGGCTTAGAACCAGAAGGTCGTAACTACCTCTTACGACCTTATAAGACTCATACATATTTGAAATCTGCTTCACAGGGTGCTTCTTATGAGCATATTTTCATGAAAATCTGAAATTGTCATGTTGACCAAAATTAATTTTTAAAACCGTGTTTTCCCATAGGTAAAGAGTAAATTACAGACAGTTTTCTCTTGTTTTCTTAATATATCGATTTGGTAGTTACGACCTTCTTGTTCTAACCCAGCGAAATATAGTGTAATACGGCAATGTTCAACAGCCAATAGACTTACTCCAGTTCTCCACTAATCTGTAGGTACAAATAGATTTTTACAGTTATAATCCTTGTGACGAATGAATATTCATATCGGACAATAGAGTTGGAGTCAGTTCTGTTTGCATATGAATACAAAACCAGTCAAACTAGGCCAGATTTTTTGTACCTACATGTCAATTAAGGGGAAAACCACCTTGCACAGAATTCCGGATATCAACTATTTCATTAACCTTAGATTGCTCGGTCCTCAGAACATGATCTTATGCACCAGTCAATATTTTGCCCGTAGGAGAGGAATTAGACATTTTCATCTTAGCATTACCAACATCTTATTCCCTACCCTGGAAACAATGCTTACTGTCTAAATTCCCTGAGTCGGGAAGACTTGTCTGTTTAATATCCCCTGTATCGCCCCCCCCCCCCCCCATACCATATGACCAACCTAACCATTATAAACCAAAGATGGCAGGGGAGGCATAATTGTCATTTAATTTACTAAACTATAAAACATTATATGGAATTTTTTTACATTAATATAGCCTATAGCTACTAGATAGTAGATTATTTCAGTATTTATCTTGCAATGACTAAATTTATGGCTTTGCACAGGTACCAACTAGTCCCAGAATTGGCACTATATAAAACTGGTTATTAGCGGCAATCAAACAAGACCACAAATAGAAAAACATTGTTCAGAAATATATTCAAATCACACAGAGCTTTCATCACTTGTGATACAAAACAAATGGCTTAATTATAAACTTATTTCTTTTTTTAACCATTAAATAGAGGAAAAACTTGTCAACAGCAATGACATAAATGGACAAACATTATCCACTTTCAAGATGACATGAACAAAGATTTTACTTAAGTAATGAAGTCTTTCATATCTTACAAGTTCATTCTAGCATAACTCTGGTGGAGGGAAAAAACGTTTAAAAACTGCCTTCATGACACGAAGCACACCCACTGTACAATATAAACATCTCTTTTCACACAAAATGAAGATTTTTTGGAAACATTTGGCACTTTAATGTCAAGTTTTTATCATTTTACTGAAATTTGGGAAGGAACTTGTTTCTTGACAATGGAAGGTTATGTAAATATCAGTTTTTACTTTGTGCAGTTTACTTTAAAGATTATATTTGACCCTCGTTTTTCAGGATGTGTCACATGGTGTCATATTTCAAACAAACACTCTTTTCAGCTTTTTTGGTTTTAAGTATGGAGAATTGTAACCAAACAGAATTATGGAAGTAGAATCTAGTTCTATAGGTATTTTATAGTGGTGACTTCCCTTGAAGACGCAGGTGATTGGCCAATTTGGCAGGGATAAAAAATGAATGGCCGACCACAATAATGGTCGACTTTCTCAACGCATGTCAAACACAAACATGTTGACTTCATTATGATCTTATATTTTCTGTGGTACATAAATTGTTAATGTCAGAGGAGAAAGAATATTCCAATTTACATTAATTTGGTCAACTCTACCAAAATCAACCGTTGCAGACAATATAGAAGATTCAATGTCATGTTAGACAACTCTAGTGGAATGTTAAAATAAAGACTACTAGAATTACCTCCCTTGGACAAAAAATCTTGAGAAAAAAGAAACTTGAAAAATTGCAGTACATAATTGTGTGTGACAAATAGCATGACTGTACGACTACAGAAAATGCATATCAGACATGTAACGTAAGCCATAATAAACGACAGCTTGAACCAGTTTGCCAACTTATAATGCATTTGTATATTTATCCGAACAAAAACGTTCTTCTTTTCCTAGAATCCTCAATCTTTTTCAAGTTTTACAGAACGCACAACAGGTAGCCATAATTCTTTGGCAAATAGAAAGAAAATAATTATAAAATACACGAGCAGTATAACCTGTGGTTGCCGTAACCAGTCATATATGACTGTTGCAAGCAGGTGGGTTATAAGGTAGAACTATTAGCATCCAACACAGGACCGCAACTGTATCTGCTCCAAGGTAACCTTGTTTTCTATCTAGACCTGTCAGAAATTTTAGAACAAATTTCAATATGACGGGTGGGGGTTGGGAGTATGTAACGGTCTGAACCTTTTTTCAAATAGGGCAGCATCTTGTGTAAACAGCCGGCTAGCTCAGTCGGTACAGTATTTGTCTGGAAAGGTACAGGGTTTGAACCAAAGTCTAGTTGCACATGAGACCTTGGTATCCATTGTCAATGGGATGATCTACCTTGGGAACATGAGGCACAGCATACCATCGCTGTCATAATTGGCACTATGTCATGTAGTTAAAGAACTTGTCATTCCAGTTGCATGATGCTTTTTAATCTCTCAAGTGTCTAAAGTCTGAAATTCACTGAGGATAAAAAATATCAGCCAGTCAGCATTAATCTGAACACTATAATTGTCATTAATTTTATTTTGTTATATCTTCCTAAAATTGTTGAAATATTTGCTCCGCCAGAATTATCTTTTTCTTGAAGTAATACATTCATTTTTGAACAACGGAACATGTTACCTGCCTCAGGCTCCTACATTGTTGTTCTGATATAAATGAGGATTTCGTCCTCTTAATCCTTAAGCATCTGCAATGCTATTATAGAATTGCAATTCAAAAAACACAGATGTAAAACCCTTTTTTGCATTTCTGATATAATAGGAGCATGTGAATGTGGGTAAAGTGTTGTATGTTTGAATGCGGGGTAGTTGATTTTGAGACTGTCTGAGACAGTCGTAAGGCATGGCCGTTATGTTTTTCCCTGCCTAATTGATACTTCGTCAGTTGTCACTTTTTATGTTTTAATCAAAGTTGATCCTTAATTGTAATCATGTGATCCTCATGTGATCGAATGAATTAGCTTAATAGCCTTCGTCAAAAACACCTTTAACAATCAATAAGGCAGAACCATCTCTGCTCTGGTGTTACCAATAAGGCAGAAAATCATCCCTGCTCTGGTGTAAACAATAAGGCAGAACCATCTCTGCTCTGGTGTAAACAATAAGGCAGAACCATCTCTGCTCTGGTGTAAACAATAAGGTTGAACCATCTCTGCTCTGGTGTAAACATAAGGTGAAACCATCTCTGCTCTGGTGTTAACAATAAGGCAGAAACATCTCTGCTCTGGTGTAAACAATAAGGTGGAACCATCTCTGCTCTGGTGTAAACAGTAAGGTGGAACCATCTCTGCTCTGGTGTAAACAGTAAGGTGGAACCATCTCTGCTCTGGTGTAAACAGTAAGGCAGAACCATCTCTGCTCTGGTGTTAACAATAAGGCAGAAACATCTCTGCTCTGGTGTAAACAATAAGGTGGAACCATCTCTGCTCTGGTATAAACAGTAAGGTGGAACCATCTCTGCTCTGGTATAAACAATAAGGTGGAACCATCTCTGCTCTGGTATAAACAATAAGGCAGAACCATCTCTGCTCGGATGTAAACAATAAGGCAGAACCATCTCTGCTCTGTTGTATACAATAAGGTGGAACCATCTCTGCTCTGGTATAAACAATAAGGCAGAACCCATCTCTGCTCTGGTGTAAACAATAAGGCAGAGCCATCTCTGCTCTGGTGTAAACAATAAGGCAGAACCATCTCTGCTCGGATGTAAACAATAAGGCAGAACCATCTCTGCTCGGATGTAAACAATAAGGCAGAACCATCTCTGCTCTGGTGTAAACAATAAGGCAGAACCATCTCTGCTCTGGTGTGATGAAATCATGTTAATTTGCCATGCAAGTTTATGGGCCTACTTGCATAAGGCACCTTGGTTTTAAATCCCTAAAAAATATTAACAGACCAGTATTCATTTTGCATTGTTGTTATGTGCCAGTGGTTATATAGTACGCTTGTCATCCAATCGTGCAACCTGGGTTCAAACTCAGGTGGAGGCACCCTTATATATATTTTTGCCTGTCATATTTCAGCAGAAAGCTGACTGGCAAATATACGCTTAGTGCTGGGCAACTATTATGTCATACAAAAAAGAACAAAATGAAAACTTCCAATTTTTTAAAAAAAATGAATAATTTACTATCACAAAGCTAAAAATATCTGTCTGAAGAGGATTTTTCATCAACTCATAAGTCATGACAAGATGTCCTATAAAATAGCATGTCCTATAAAAAGGTATCAACTGAGTATAATTTAAACAAGACGACAGACAATGAATATTGCAACAAGTTGTCTGCTGCGGTTCAACTATTACTATGTCGTCTGCCATGATGCGTTGCAGTATTATGACAACGTATCATATGCCCATATAAGGAACAAGTCATCTGAGACAGCAGACAGTCTGTTACATGATATACAATCATTTTGCTGATTGAAAAAAAAAAATTAAAAGACCATCTCAATGAAAATTTTACCACCTGATAAAAAATACTAGTATAAGTTATACAGGTATTTAGTTTCTGACAGAAAGTCATATTGTCACCATTTTGTTTGATCTGACACCGCTCAACATCAGTTCCATAAAACCTTTAAATTTCAATAGGACAAAATTTTGTAGTTTGGGTAAAAAAGACCATTTCGTTGGGACGTAATTTCAAGGATACCTTATACACAAAGTCATTATACTATAGAAATTATTCATATTCATGAGGATTTTACATCCCTCTTGAATATAAATGATTTTACAGTATTTAAAGTCTCTGTCACATCATGCAGTAAAAATAGAGTTAAAATAACATTCAGACTGCAGACAGATTGCAGACAACTGAAGGCTGCAACTCATTGCACATACTGCAGTCCAATGCATCAAATAAATATGGTAGAAATATGATAAAAGTTGACATGTCGAGAATTCTGTTTGTGATCACAACAAACTAACAGACAGGCTTAAAGACTGACATATAGAATCGGGAACTAAAGACAGCTTTATGTAGATGGACAGTCTGACAGATGGATAGATGTAACAGACAGACGGGAAGATTGATAAACAAGCAGATACACACACGGACAGATGGACACCACGATCAACTGACAGACAGAATTCATTTTGATGGTTAGATGGATGAATATTCAGATACACAGACAGAGGGAGGGACAGATGGACGGATAAACGACCAGATAGATGTAACAGACGGACGGTTAGATAGGTAGACAATCATATACACAAATGGATCTGTTGGCTGGCAGGAAAGATGGCCACCCAGATCAACAGACAGACAGACCGCGTGCATATTGGACCCGACGGATGACCAGATAGATGATGTGCAGGCCAAGGGAAGGACAGACGGATGGACAGAGGGACGGATAAATGACAAGATCCACTGGCAGAAAGACGTACAGACGGACAAACAGACAGAGGAGCAGACGGTCGAACAGGCACAGACAGATGGACATACATACGACTAAAACCGACAGACAGACGGACAAACAGACAGAGGGACAGATAAACGTACAGGCAGACGGACAGACGAATATGTACAGACTGATGGACTACAAGGAAAGGTTACATTGATCGTTAGCAGATAAAACAAACATGTTACACAAGAAAAAAGCTGAACAGAAATAAATGGATATAAAGTGTATGTTATGCATGAACGAACATCACAAGATATTTTAATGTTGTATTCTCGCTATGCTGCATAAGTTATTCATGTTTTTGCATGTTGCATTAAAAATGCCAATAAAAACGTCTGACATTATGCAAAAGGTAGTCTGGGGTTAGAAAATGTGGTTTTTCGTCTGGCTTGCTGTTAAAGTAATCTACTTCACAAAATCTTACTTCATTTTCGACATCAAAGCAGTTATATTTTCAAATCTTATAAAAAATGACAACTAATCTGTGAAAATTATCATTTTTATAAATATATAACAGAAAGTTGAATCAAGAGTTGTGACAACAACAACCCACTAAAGCAGTAATAACAACAACCCAACATTGCAGTAACAATAACACCCAATTAATTGCAATAGTGGGTTGTTATCAATGTTATAGTGGGTTATTGTTGTTAATGCAATAGTGGGTTGTTGTTATCAATGTTATAGTGGGTTTACTGTTATTATTACTTCAATAGTGGGTTGTTATTACTGCAATAGTGGGTTTTTGTTATTACTGCAATAGTGGGTTTTTGTTATTACTGCAATAGTGGCTTTTTGTTATTACTGCAATAGTGGGACTTTGTTGTTATTACAGCAATAGTGGGATGTTGTTGTTATTACTGCAATAGTGGGACGTTGTTGTTATTACGGCAATAGTGGGACATTGTTGTTGTTGTTATTACAGCAATAGTGGGATGTTGTTGTTATAACTGCAATAGTGGGATGTTGTTGTTATTACAGCAATAGTGGGACGTTGTTGTTAATACTGCAATAGTGGGACGTTGTTGTTATTACGGCAATAGTGGGACATTGTTGTTGTTGTTATTACAGCAATAGTGGGACATTGTTGTTATTACTGCAATAGTGGGACGTTGTTGTTATTACTGCAATAGTGGGACGTTGTTGTTATTACTGCAATAGTGGGACGTTGTTGTTGTTGTTGTTATTACAGCAATAGTGGGACGTTGTTGTTATTACAGCAATAGTGGGATGTTGTTGTTATTACTGCAATAGTGGGACATTGTTGTTATTACGGCAATAGTGGGACATTGTTGTTGTTGTTATTACAGCAATAGTGGGACGTTGTTGTTATTACTGCAATAGTGGGACGTTGTTGTTATTACAGCAATAGTGGGACGTTGTTGTTATTACTGCAATAGTGTGACGTTGTTGTTATTACGGCAATAGTGGGACATTGTTGTTGTTGTTATTACAGCAATAGTGGGACGTTGTTGTTATTACTGCAATAGTGGGACGTTGTTGTTATTACGGCAATAGTGGGACATTGTTGTTGTTGTTATTACAGCAATAGTGGGACGTTGTTGTTGTTATTACTGCAATAGTGGGACGTTGTTGTTATTACAGCAATAGTTGGACATTGTTGTTGTTGTTATTACTGCAATAGTGGGACGTTGTTGTTATTACTGCAATAGTGGGACGTTGTTGTTCTTGTTATTACTAAAATAGTGGGTTGTTGCTATAACTGCAATAGTGGGTGGTTGTTATAACTGTAATGGTGGGTTATTAATTGTTATTACTGCAATAGTGGGTTGTTGTCGTTGTTGTTATTAGTACTACAATAGTGGGTTGTTGTTATTACTGCTGCAATAGTGGGTTGTTGTTATTGTTTTGGTAATAGTAATAACAGTGACACCCTTGCAGTTAAATAAAAACAACAAACTTAGCATTATATACCATACAAGTACTAAATTGCTCCAGAACTAAGAAACTAGATCAACCTTAGTTAGCTAGCTTACAGTTACATGTCAGCCCTAAGTACATAGCCATATTTTAAATTCATGTAAATTATGTATGTGTTGCAAAGCTGCATCATGCTGTAGAAGTATTTATTATAATAATTCTTTGGAATCAACTAAACTTGATGATGGTCACAAGATTAAAAGTAGAATTTACCGAATTAAATATGTAAATGGAAATGTTTTTTAGTGCACTGAAGACATTATAAGCATGATTTAGTAAGTGACTAAAAGAACATTATAATAATGCAGCAATTATTATAACTATCAATGTCTAGAATCTTCAGCTTGATGCCGAGACTAAAAGTATATATCTATATATCATATACTGTAAAATCATTAATATTCCAGGGGGATTTAATTTCTTGAATTTCGCATGGATGGTCTCAATCTCAAAATTAAATCCAATCAATATTAATAATTTCAGACTATATAGTATATGACTTTAAGTTAGTGAATAAGGTTTCCTTGAAATTTCGTCCCAACGAAATGGTCTTTTTCATCTAAACATGAAATTTTG
This sequence comes from Spisula subtruncata, assembly GCA_963678985.1. Lineage (NCBI taxonomy): Eukaryota > Metazoa > Mollusca > Bivalvia > Venerida > Mactridae > Spisula > Spisula subtruncata. The sequence continues at coordinate 24,949,285 of OY787669.1, read as the reverse complement.
TCCCATTGAAATTAAATGATTTTACAGTATCATATATATCTAACCATTAACATTCAATTGCAAGAACCTTTAAAAGACTTAGTGATATTGTCAACTACAAAATGTGCAGCATTGCAAAGTTCAAAGACATATTGTGCAATATACTGCAAGGCTCTTCAACTGCTATCTGATCATTGCAGCTTACCTGTTTTATCCATATGGATACTGTTTATCAAAGCACTTAGGGAAACTTGAAAACTTACTTTTAAATTTAAATTCTTAATTTTCCTTTAGTTATACCTACACCTTGGGGACACTCAGGTATTGGTTGTGGGACTTAGTTGACTGAATAATGATTCATAGTTAACTACCTTTTAACACAGTTTGTACAAAAGTCATGTCAAAATACTTAATTAATGCTCCTTAATGGAGAGAGGGGTAGGAATTGCATGCATAAAAACAGCATCACCTATGAGTACTGGAAGATCGACTATCTCGTTTTTAGATTGTAACAAGGGCAGACAACTGATCAATATAGGACGCAGGCTTATCACCCATGTTTCGTTATGGTCTCAGTATTGCTTAGAATGAGTTAAAAGTCTGATATATATATATATATTTGCTTATGAGCAGATTTTTGACTTGTCATGACTGGACCGAACTGAAAGTGAAACAGCTGGGGTTTTTTTATATTCTATACATAAACATAAAGAATTTCGTATTTTCAGACAGAATTTTCTTGTTGTTTTTTTTCAAATAACGTTTCTCATTCTAAGCCAGCCATATGTATACATACATATTGTTTATGGTTTAAGGAAGTAAAATATCCAAGAATGCAGATGATTTCTTGTTTTTTTTTATGGGATTTTATATCATTTTCAAACGATGCCTCATCTATGACATTATTTGGTGCATCAGAACAGCAGCTGTTGTACGTACGTTCTTTCTAGTTTTGCTGGAATTGTTAATCAATCAGTAAAAAATATTTTCACTCCACTTGTCCACAAGAAACTGAAATTTTCTCCACCAGTGGAGTAGTATCAAATTCACCACCAGAGTAACTAATATTATTGGAAACCTTAGTGAAATTATTTATTTTTCATAATGCTAGAACTGCTTAATTCCACTTGTCCACAAGAAACTAACAACTTCTCCACATGTGGAGTTATTAGTATTGAGTCTAAAGTCAAGCATTATAAATTATCCGAAACTTTTGTGGAATTATTTACTAGTAATAATGCTAGAACCATTAAAATCCACTTGTCCACATGAAACTAACAACTTCTCCACATGTGGAGTTATTAGTATTGTGTCTCAAGTCAAGCATTACAATCTATCAGAAACTCTTGTAGAAATTATTTATTGTACATCATAAAGTTAGAACTATTGTCTTCTACTATTGCAGCATACACCTGATACGACTGCAGAATTCCATATAAACAAGGTGCATCAACTATATATTGCAAAAGCCTCAGATGTGTAATAAATATTTAATTGCCTTTTTTCTGCAGCCAAGCTATTGAAACCCTGTTATATACTCATATATCATCATTTTGCTAAAATAACTGAGAACGCATTTATTTTATGGGTAGTTTCTGTACGGCTTATTCTGCAAGTAGTGCAATTATAAAAACGCGTACTTGCAACAAATGGCAAAGGCACGAGGATTTTACTTTGATCCTTTTATTTCTTTCCTCATATTTTCCGCGGAGGCAGCTGTACGCTGATGCAAGCACATGCAAAATTACTGAATAATTGAACAGCAAATATTGTGCAGTCTTTCGTATGAAAATTATTTTTTACTATCTTCCATCGGCGTATATATTGATTGTAACACCAGTACGTAAGAGCTTCATTTTTCTCATCTACAAACATATTATAAGGAAAGAATAAAAGAATGCATAGAAAATTCTGCTTTCAACTTGAAACTTTTTTGTGGAAAATGATAAGTTATGACAAATGATATAAATTGCTTTTGCATTAATGTTTCCAGGATCAGTAACATACTCATGTACCTACAGAAGAGATTAAATAGACCACTCAAGGAATATAGTACTTGCGGCAACCACTCGAGGAATATCATGGCTCAGAGTACTTAAGCCAATGACTATCAGATCAGGGACAGGTGCTCTACTCCTTAAAAACTTCACTGAAGTAAATTAAGAGATGTTTTTAAAACAAGTATGGTCCCTTGGCAGCCAAATAGTCGGAAATGGTAAAGGACACAGTGACCTTGGCTTTTGGACTATTAGCCTTAAAATCAAAAGGGGTCATCTATTGTTGACCAACATATATGTAAGGTTTGAAGGGCTTAGGGCAAAGCTTTCTTGCGTTATTGAATGAAAACCCTTTGGTCTACTGACCAGGACAGACAGTCCGACAATTAAAGCAATATACCAGGGATTTCCCCAGAATTTTTTCCAAGCGCAATAAGGTAGGGATTTGTAGGGGTGTCTCATCCCATATTTTGGGGATGAAATGGTTCAAATTTGGAAAGGTTATATGGGCCATATCACAGATACAACAAAATTCGTCAGATACCAACTTTTCCACATGAAATAAAAACCAATTGACACATTCTTGAATGTGATGCATTGTTTGTAAGACATATTTAATTCCTCAGGTATGACTTTTCACGAGCAATTTTAAGTGCAATTCAAATTGTAAGTGCACTGGCAAACTGGATTTTGGAATCCAAGTGCACTGGGCCCAGACATTAAAACGCCCTGGGGAAATCTCTGTATACCCCTCATCAAGGGGGCATAATTTAACAACAACCTGGTTAATGAAAATTGTTCAATTTCATGCAATCAACCATATTAATTTATATATAATGTATGTATAAGGTAATGGGATTTAAAGACAGGCATCACTTCTGGTAATCGTCTGTTGCCATGGTGTATTTAGTATGACTGACACTTTCATCAGTAGAGTCAGTCAAATATGCAGTATGTTTTTAAAACAAGAGCACTGTCAACCGGTGCAGGACACTGAACTTTTTATCAATTTGATAGTAATTTAAGTTACAGGTTGACACGTCTTGTAGTTATCCAGAAATTGACCTTAAAGATAAACTTAACCAACATGGACACCAACGCTAACACCAACGCTAACACCAACGCTAATACCAACGCTTACGCCAACACTAACAATAAGGCTATGACAATAGCTCAAAAGATTTGTTCTTTTTGAAAAGTCAAGCTAAAAAACAAAAACATTAAAAATATATGGTATAAAAGGGAAACTATTTTCAAGGAAATGTTAAATTTAACTTTGCAATAATAAGACAGTAAAATTTGAAATAAAAGTGTTGGGTAATATGCAAATGTATTGCATGTAGAACAGTAGAGAATATTAACTTTCACATACAATGATTTATAACATGCATCATGAATTCCACAATGCTTTTAAAAGTTCTAAAACGCTGATATGGAGACAATCCCTTATGTTGAAATGTATTAAATAATCTAAAATGGAATATTAGATTTTAAACCTTTCGTGTGATCTTCAGAAATATGGTTTGAGACATTAAATAACAAATGGGGCTTTTAAAAAGCGGGAAACAAGTAATTCTATGCAAAAAAACATTACCGAAATTTATGACCCGGTATGCCGCATGTCTATTTTTCAAATATTCCATGTAAAAATATTTCAAAAACAGATAAATAATATCTAGATTTAATTTTATTATTATATTATTGCAGATTGAAAAATGGCATGTACGTGAGGCAGATAATTGCGAAGGAACGTTAAACTCGTACAAGACAGATGCGTGTTATATTCTTGTAACATACTGTTGAAAGGTTAAGTAACGCAGGGCATGGGAAGCTACTCACTGCATGTCCCATTGTAATTACTTTTTGGATTTTTAAATGAAAGGCAGAAGGGGTTTTTTGCATGGGAAAATTTGCAGCGTTGTGACACAAATTATGAGTTTTTGTAATAATTTGGTGTTTTTTTCCAAGATATTCTTTTTAAAAGGCGAATGTTGACAAGATACCGTAAATACGCAGCCATAAGTCGCATGCAGCCATAAGTCGCATGCAGCCATAAGTAGCAGGAATATTGCATCAAATTGACATTTGGAGATTTAAATAGTGACTTACACAAAAGTTTTAATTTAATGAGGGTCAATCAATTTGCTTTTGTCTAACCTTGATGGTCACAAGATGAAAAACTGCAAATAAGCACTGATAATATAGTAATGTCTTCAGAAATCCTGAGTTTCAGCAATTTTAGATAAGGAATGCTAATTGTTCATTCATAAGATATCAAATTGGGATCCAATGAATTTCTTTACGTTGTATTACTGCATTCTTATAATTTTATTTAAGAGTGAATTGCCTTAAAGCTGCAAGCATTGGAGTTAGTCACCTTCGACTTTATTTCAGACACTATATATAGATGGTGCCGAACCAAAACCCTGTAACTCAATTTTGGCGCGAAAACTTTTTTTGCATCATCCGCATCTGCTAGACGTCCAACGCATTTCTGTCTTGTCGCCATTCAAATAGCAAATCGCGTTACTTTGATGGCGACAAGAAAGAAATGAGTGGGACGCCTAGCAGATGCGGATGGTGCAAAAAAAGTTTGAGCCAAAATTGAGTTAGGGGGTTTTGGTTCGGCACAGTCGATATATTAAAGGCTTAATTACCAAGGTGACTAAATGTAGGCTACGATGTAATTAAACTTCAGTGTAAATAATTCATAACCTACTTTTAAGTTCAATTTTCTCGACAATATCAATTTAAAACTGACACAAACAGAATAAAATATGAAAATTTGCACCTGCATGATTAATATTGTTTTACCATATACGATATGAAATATATATATTAACTTTTCTGCAGATAGATTTTATCAAAATTGTGATCAAGGAATGTTAAAAAAGTTTGCGGAAATGTTAGGTCTCAGAAATCTCTACTCTTGGTCGGTATTGCTGATACTGAGTCAGTTATTGTAAAAAAAGAGAAAAATGGTGTGCTGACAGTATCTTAATACTATAGTTTGATTTCGAGCATTGAGGCCGTGACTGCACTTCTAAAGTTTTATCAATTCGCCGATTAAAGGTTGTTGCGGGATTGACTAACTGCGCTAAATTGCCAATTGATAAATTACACATATTAGTAAGTATCATATCTTTAAACCATGACTATTGAAATCAATAATTCACGGGCTACCCGCCCAAGTAGACTCTGTTTAGAAAAGGTCATGGCTCAGGGTTCAAAATTGAACTATAATCGTTATTAATTGACCTACATCTTCAAAAAGTTTCATAAACTTACAAGGCAGAATAAAGATATTATAGCATTATTTTGAACAGCCCTCAAACAAAGTGTTTTAAAATGATTCCACTGAATTACAATTATGTAACTATCGTATTTTTTTTTTTTTAAATTCAATGGAATGATAGGTAACATTATGGTTCTTTCATGTTAAAGTGAAAATTATGAATTATTCAGAGTTATAATAAATGGTAAATGTACGCACTGCAAGGTAATATGATCATATAGCTTGGCTGTTTTGACCTGAGCCTGACCTTTATGCAAGAATATATTACATGGTTCTTGTTTTGAATATATCAATTTTCGCAAGCAAATCGTGCAATATCGGCATTTAAGATTTGTGTTTGTATTACATCTCGAGCGTCATCGTGATACTCCCCGATTAAGAAAACATACACTCGGTGTTGCAAATGTATACAATATATCAACTGTTAAATTATGGTAATCAATAGGTCAGGCTCATGTCAATGTTGCCAAGCTATACCAATAATAAATTGCATTGTACAATGCACACCATTGCCAGTCAGTGTTTTTTATATTTTTGTTTACAAAAAAGAATAAAGAAAACTCGGCCATAATTATAGTGGACATGAATAATTCATGGGCCTCTGAAGCGCACATTACGGTCAGACGCACAATTTTTTCAACCAATAAAATATCATACATCGATCATATGTATAGCTTACATGAATAATTAACAGAATTTGGTTTGGAACAAAAAATGGTTTTATCAATTACTCTATAATGGTAATGAGGAATTTTTCACAGAAGATTTTTCAACTCATCAACAAAAAGCATGTTTTCATGTAAATTACATCATTATTTCTAATAGTAATATACATGACTTTGTGTACCTTGTCTCTGATCTAGGACAGACAGAAAGCATGGTCCCCTCCCATTTCTCAAAATTATGACCCCTGACACGTACTTCATCTTATGAGTATGGGAAAGATTCTTTTTTAACCGAACAGACTGCAAAGGGCAGACATCAGTGGAGGGAACTTAGGTATAGTTCGATTTCGAGCATTGAGCCGTGACTGCACTTTTAAAGTTTAATCAATTCGCCAATAAAGCTTGTTGCGGGATTGACTGACTGCGCTAAATTGCTAATTGATAAATTACACATATTAGTGAGTATCATATCTTTAAACCATGACTATTGAAATCAATAAATCAAGGGTTACTCGCCCAAATAGACTTGTCTTTAGAAAAGGTCATGGCTCAGGGTTCAAAATTGAACTATAGCAGCCTAATATGTGCCAGTAGGCACAAAGAGAACAATACATGGAGGAAAACAATTGGTAGTGAAATTTGAAAATCAAATGCATGGGAAAGACCTCGGCTAAATCGAGCAGACTGCATAGGACAGACCATTCAGTAGAGGGTCCTCAGGTAGCAGCCTTATGTGCCAGCCTGCATGAAGTGAGAATGAGTAAGTTAGTAACCTCATTATGGAAGATATTGAATGAAGACTTCCACATCCACACAAAATGGACACCCTGTCACACGTCTAGTCAGAAGTATGTAACAGAAGACTTTACATATAGTACTGGACATCGGAATCAGTATGTTGCTGGCTTAGAATGAGAAGGTCGTAACTATGACTTACGACCTTTTAAGACTCATACATATTTGAAATCTGCATCACAAGGCGCTTCTTATGAGCCTATTTTCATGAAAATAGAACTTGTCATGTTGACCAAACTGATGTTGTTCGAGCTTGTTTTACCAAAAGTAAAGCGTAAATTTGAGACAGTTTTTTGTTTTCTCAAAATATTGATTTTGTAGTTACGACCTTCTCATTCTAAGCCAGCGACGAGACGTTCAGAATGTATGTGACAATTTAGCCATTATATAATCACCAAACTTTCATGGCCTGATTTATACGAACACTGCAGACAGCTGCACTCTCTTAAAACATTACTGTGCATTAATTGTACATAATTTATATATATACTCATCTATATGCACATGTAATAATTCTCACAGCAAAAAACTCTATGTGCAACACGTTAATGTGCAAGCATGCACAACACACAGTCAATTATGTCGGGAAATAATGCACCTTGTATTTATTGTGCTGTATATACAAATCTTACATATCAATAATGCATAACAGCATTCGAGAAAAATTTGAGTCCACAGCTTGGTTTTCAATGGAAACGAGTCATGAATGCAATTCGATAAGAATTTTTCGATCTACTCTAAATTCAATAAGAAATACTTATGAGGAAACTATCCCATTCTAAAGACAGATTCAAGTCAACTCAGTTATACCCAGTTCACCTAGATAAACATACTTTACCTGATGGACGAGGTTATGCTTATAACTGTTATCATTAACTTTGAACATACTGTAATTTACCTGCACATACAGGGTGTTAAAAAAGTTTGATCTCAAAATTTCAATTTTTGCAAAATAAGCAATGTACAATTATACATAATTTCTAACTCAAATAGTTTCATGTATTATGCTCAAAAGATTAGAAACCTCTGGAAATTCACCTGAAATTTTACATTGTTCTTATGTCAGAAAAAAAACTATCGAAAGGTAAAGATTGAAAACCCTGTATATTACAGCAATTGCATAATTTTCGATGATATTGAGTCTTGGTAATAGGGGATTAAATAGCCAGCGAAGCTGGCTATTGTTAATACCCATACCAATAATGTCCACGTGCGTATCTTCGTCGAGTCTCTGCAGCTACTAATGCTTTCAGAAAAAGTTATTTCCGGTCAAAAATTTCAGGCAGTTTTCCGAGGTGAATGGTCCTTGGAAAATAAAAAAAATAGTAATCTGCAAACGGTTGCCCCCTATCATTTTCTTTCGAATTATAACCATCTTTAAAAATATTTAATGAATAAAACAAACTTTTTTTTAAAAAGGGAAGTAAGAAATACGCTACTGTAATGGATACACGGCGCCAATACAAGACGTGATGTCATGACGTCACAAATAACAGGAAATGACGTCATACCAAAAGTACGCCAAATATATCATGACGTTACGTTGCAATGTATAACAAATCTGTATAATATAGGTAAAACTCCAGGTTAGGGATGCCTACACTTATTTCAAACATTAACCACAGATACATAGCCAATCTAAAATTTTGAATAATTATTATTTCTGGTCTTAAATTTAAAGAGGAAAAGTGATCAGTTGCTGATCAATAACTATCTTTGTATATTTTGTAACATCTAAATCAACTAATATTTAGTCAGTTTCTATCTGAAACATAGCTTAGCAGATATCCAATGTGTATTTAATCCCTCATTTAGGCGATGCCTTAGTTCATATTAGAAGCCATGTTTTTATTGAGTTCTGCACATTGGTATGGGAATAAAAATCAAGCAGGTGCCAGAACAATTTATTGTTAAGTATAAACACTTATAATACTTCTTAGTAAATAAAATATATCAATCAGTATACTTTTGTTTTTATAAATGTAAGCATGTATGTTACAAATATTAATAGCAATTGTTTCCTCTAATCAATTTGACTATACAGACTGCCAGATAGCTGAAAGCGGCTGCAGTTTATCAAATCGCTTACAGAAATAATCAAAATCAGCTCAAATTTGTATTCCTTATAATGATTTATATGACACCATATGAGGGATAAATCCTCAACCTATTGGAGATGTCCATGCTGAATGTAATCAGTGCCTGAATACGCTGAATAAACAGAAAAAACGGATTTAAGCTGAAGGGGTTTCTCAAAAAATTATAGACATATGTAATTGCATGACCGACTGTCGAATCATCCGTGCGTTAAGGCATTCAACGCCCAGATAACACAAAAAACACAGGTTGTTGTATTGTTTTTCATCATTTAGTAGTTCTTAGTATACAGGCTTCCAACAAAATTTAATGGTAAAATTTAGTGTGGTCACCTGTGGTCTTAACTAACTTCTAAAATATAAGAAGGCGAACATGATTAATATTAGTTTTCCATATGAATTGCGAAAGACGTTGCACATGTTTTAATGAATATCTAGTCACTTGGTTTATCCTGGATTAAACATAGGCCTGCTGCAGTCTCTCAGGTAAAGTCTTTGGAAGCCTAGTTGTTAGGAGACTTTATGCATCAGTCAGTTGCATCCACGGCCCCTTCCCCGGGGATTGGTCCAGTTGTCAATCAATTTAAATCAATTTTAACGGTAAATTATAGTCACATGGTCCAATGGATTAACTTGATAACCTGCTTGGCGCTGATATATTTATTGTCTATATTTGTAACCTTGGTTTTATATTTTCAAAAGTGTTAAGTATCATTAAGATGCTCATTGCAACGTAAAATACAAACAGAAATCTGAACGGACCAATATCGCACAATTTGCTTGCGGAAATTTATCATTTCAGCAAAATTAAGAGCAATGTTATATTTTCATGCAAAAAGGTCAGGATCTCGTCAAATTATCCTCTGTGCTATACCGATAATGAAAACCTGTGACATTTGGTTAATCACCATTTAAGACTATTAATACACTTCTACTACTATTCAATGAATCATTCTCATATGCATCAACTATTTCATTTTCGTATCAATTTTCAAATTTCAATTTACAAATCTAAAAGGAAAGAAAACAACAAAACCTGGTTCATTATTTGACACTGAAGATTCAACAAATTGATCATTACAGTGAGATTTTCTACCAAAGTTTTCATCAATTTCTGAATCCCACTGAAGCTTCTACATTTAACCCTTAATTGTCAAGCAATTAAAGAACGCCACTCAATGCCTGCATTACTCCGGATTTCAATATATCACATTTTTTATTTGAAATAATACTATTGGTGTGTATAAAACCTGACTGTCATTTGATATGCCAGCAACCATTATAGGATTCATTGCCCTACGTTCCTTTAATTATCCGTGCATTTAGGAAATATAATTTTCACAGAAATGTTTAATCACTATCTAATTAAAGAAAACTGGGAATTTCTTTTAAATTATATTGATATTTATTGCATAGTTCCTTTTGTAAACTTATACTAAGTCTCTTGTAATTATGCTCTCACAAAAACGACGTTCTTTGAAGAGATTCAAATTGGTTACTGAACAGTCGAGTCATTTTTTTTTCTACCTAGTATATATTGGTGCCACGTATTTCCGAGGTTACACTTAACTATGAACTTAAATAAAATGTTTAAAATGGCAATACTGGTTACAGCCTGCCACTGAATAATAAAATGTACCTTTGGTTTATGATTTATTCTAATTAAATGTTTTTATCAGACAAAACATGAACAAATTTGAAGTTTTCCATAACCTACTCTTTCTACACTTGTAAAGCAGATACCCCTATTTCCAAGGCATCTGATGAAAACAGTTCATAGTGTCACCTACAAGACATGCACCGGTCGTATTCCAAGTAAAAATGTTAAGACAGATGTTGCAAACTGTAGCAGACAATTAAGCTGTAATGTATACTTGTGTTCCTAGATGTTGAGCAAGTAACCAACTCGAAAAACACTATAAAATGCACTCTTTTCTACAACGAAAACTTAATTCAAGCCAAAAATTGTTTATTCACCTTTTTCGATACTTTTTATGAGTTTGTGAGATATTAGTGATAGCACATATATGTATATATAACTAAGGAAATTATCCAAATGACTGTCAAGACAATATATGAGACGAGATTTAGCTCAAAATGAAATGTTTAAGGGATCAAGGATCATTCTTTTTCTATATAATATTTTATGTAATTATTATCTTACCTTGCTAAGGTGTGACTTGAGACTTTTTTCACTAGCATATCCCCGATCACAGAATGGACACATGCATTGTTTCTGTCCAAATGTGCTTTTATCATGTTGTCTCATATGATGCTGTAAGTTGGACATTTGAGCAAAGGCTTTATCACAACCATCTAGTGGACATCTGTATGGCTTCTCACCTGCAAGTAGATAATATATAACCATGTTACAGTCAGCCGGTTTCCATCCACAAATACACAATGTTATAGTAAGCTTTTCAGCCGGTCCTAACAAAATATACAATGTTATAGTAAGCTTTTCAGCCAGTTCCCACAAAATATACAATGTTATAGTAAGCTTTTCAGCCAGTTCCCACAAATACACAATGTTATAGTAAGCTTTTCAGCCATTCCTAACAAAATCTACAATGTTATAGTAAGCTTTTCAGCCGGTTCCCACAAAATATACAATGTTATAGTAAGCTTTTCAGCCGGCTCCCACAAAATATACCATGTTATAGTAAGCTTTTCAGCCGGTTCCCACAAATACACAATGTTATAGTAAGCTTTTCAGCCGGTCCTAACAAAATATACAATGTTATAGTAAGCTTTTCAGCCGGTTCCCACAAATATTCTGACACGAAATACTTGTTAGGGTAACAGTTTTCACAGTGTCCGTCAGGCAAAATACATGTCATATACAGTAACAATAAGTTACATTAGCAGTTTTACATGTTAGCCACTATTGCACATTATGCAACTTATTTTGTAATAAATGAAAGGAATTTATATACTTGAGTTAGCAAATATGCTTGTTGTTGTTGTTTTTCCGATCCACATTATTTTATGACCAATATTATAATGTTTTATGGGTTTTCTTCTAAATGCTCCCTGCTGTACCGGTATTCCATGCGGAATTCTGCTGATATGCTAAAAATTGCTACCAAAAAAACTTACGAGGCCATCAGTAGACAACATATAATACAATTATACCCTATTATGGGATTATTTGTTTAATGTATGTGTCCATTAAATATGCTAGCATGATCTTCCACATGTCATTTCAAACTCAGACCGATCGTGGATCTTTAACGGATTCAATTTTTTTACCGGCAAAGGAGAAGTTGCAAGGGTTAAAATTGAACTGCCACCAATTGGGGAAAAGATGGAAGCATAATTGGTATTTGGTATAGTAGAGAGATATTGACTTGAACCAAGACTTTTATTTTACACAGTTCTTGTGTGGAATAAATCAAATTCTACATGTAAATCATGCAGTATATCTGTCCTTTAGATATATTTGTGTTTGTATTACACATCAAGCATCTTGATACTGATACTTCCCGCTTTCATAATAATACATGCCCAGGGTACAAATCGCTGGCTTAGAATGAGAAGGTCGTAAGTGCCACTTGCGACCTTATAAGACTAAAGCATATTTGACATCTACATTATGAGCCTATTTTCATGAAAATCAGAACTTGTCATTTTGACCAAACTGAAGTTGAAAAAGCTTGTTTTTCCAAAAGTAAAGAGTGATTGTCAGAGTGCTTTTCTTGTTTTCTCAAAATATTGATTTTGTAGTTACGACCTTCTCATTCTTAAGCCAGCTAAATATAGAAAATATATTCAGCTGTTAAATTATGCCAACAGAAAGTTGAGGATCAGGTCAAATCTCATTATTTAATCGATATATCATTACAGCTAGCACTATCAGTTAATAAAGTATCATATTTCCATCTCATTATATGCCTAGAATTCCTTAATTGAAATTTCTCAATTGAAAGTTGAAAATTAAATCATTACGAAAACAAAGGTGAGAATATTGAACTGAAAAATCGAAAATGATCAAATGAAGCATTTAGTTATTATAATGCCGCCTACATGATAGAGAATTAACTGTCAATGAACATGCAAGATGTTACAATATTTTCTGTCTTATCTTATTTCAAAATTTGGATAAAATTCATTAGCAATCAAGCATAAAATGAATTAAGGGCACATATAAGGTTCCACACTCATCTGTTTAGGGGTTTGGTGTATCAAACATGATTTCTGGAATTAAAACCTTAGCTGCGCTGATGTGCATCCATTCCACTGAAAAATCAGTATTTCAATCAAACAATGCAAGGTGTATTATAGCAGACATATTAATTCAACAACTGAAAGCTTTAAATTCTCCATTTCAACATCATTTGTAACTTGAAGCAGATATGAAATTGTTCATGAGAAAAAATATAAAATTTGTAAATGCATTTTGCGGTTTGAGAATGTAAGATGCATGCGATTTGTTGTGACATGATGAACCGTGATGTATCAAATTATTATCACATAATATGTTGTCATGCAGGACAACGACACAACTATATAATACTGCAGGAACTTAACAATTTGTTTACTTGGGGTTGCAGATGTTAGAAAACCATGCAGCAACTTATATTATTTCCATCCGGACAGAAACAGGGTGACTTTTTGGCTAAGTCTACAGGTAAAAATATGTAAAGAACCATCAGTATCTCAATATTTGTCCAATTTTCATCCGATATTTTCGAGGCTCAAGCCGAGAATGAGCACTTCCCTGGTGCAACTTAATTTGTTTATAAATGTCACAGTTTTTGTCCCAAAATGGCTAAATTGGCGAAACTGGTATTCATGCAGTTGAGCCAGTTTCTGGCATAAACTATGTCCTATTTTACAAATCTATTAAGTAGTATGGGCAGTGCTTATCCTGCATGTCTCACTCCCTCACAATTTATGAGAAACTGAATTATGACAATAATCTAGAAATTATTGACATAATGGCCTAAATGAAAACCAGAAAAACATGCACTGGAATTATTGAATTGTATAACTTAACAATATAATAATATAGAAGCTGAATGTAGCAACTACAATACATGCATTGCAATCAAAGTGTTTTTTTTATTTTTTTATTTTTTTTTATTGAAACTCAATAAAAGCTTTCACATTAATGCATTAATCCAACCATATAAGGTTAACAATGGTGTTCATATGACACACAGGTACTTATCTATGTCAATAGAAATTTAATGGTTTACCAATCATAATTTCATATTGTCAAACATTGCGATGTTTACTTTAGTATAGAGAGTATGCACCGGTGCAAATGTCCCAGACTTACAATAAACATTAATTTTGTTAATCGATAATATAATATTTTTTTATTTAAACAATAGGCCAAATGCAGCTAAATATAGATGACATTGTTAAAGAGTCTGGTGCATATATATAATGATAAATTACCGGTACTGGAAACAAACGTGGTAGTAAAACCCCTAACATAACAGAATGGTCAAGATAATCATCACCGTGTTCCTTTAAATCTTTTGCGCCATGTACCTTTAAATCTTTTGCGCTGTGTACCTTTAAATCTTTTGTGTCTTATATACTTAATTAAACTCTAAACTCTACTTAATTAAACTCTAAACTCCACTTAATTAAACTCTAAACTCTACTTAATTAAACTCTAAACTCTACTTAATTGAACGGGAGGTAATTGAATGAAGGCGCTCGGTAGCACTTTGGTTAGGCAACGGACACCAGTTTGAATACAGTTATAACTCTAACACGGTATCGGGACATGTGCCACTTAAAGTAAACAGGTAAACCAGGTATAAAACACAAGACTATTGGAAAAGGATTATCTTTTCAATGCGTACCGTAATTTGAATTTACTTGGTGAATAAAAGTGATGATCCCCTAAATCGATGTTTTATGGTCAGTGATTTCTGTTTATATTGACATTGCAAATTATGATGACGCGTTAGAGTTATACATAGCTTGTAATGTAACTAATAATAACAATAATAACAGCTTTATTTATAGTGGATGACATATTTGGTTCTGGACCAAATGTACACTTACGGACTTTGAAAACGCACCACTTTTCAGGGGTCGGTATTTTTTGTATGAACTATTTAGGATTATTTTATACCAATGGAATAATGTTACTGGGTTAGAACGTTGTCGGTAAAGTATATTTTAATTTATTTTTACTAACCGAATTGCTAATAGTGACCACGTGGCCAAATCCCATTTTTAGCGCGTGAGTCTCGTGCGAATGACAATATCCGACCTGTGTAAATGACGATGTGTAAACGATTCATTAGCATACCAAAAAAACAACACATTTTAAGTTTTCAAAACCAAAGGTTGCATTTAATGTCAATCTCAAACTGATGTGCCTGGAGGTAAAACATGTTACAAACCGGAAGTAGCCACCGCGTGGTTTTTGCACGATTAAGTTTTCGTGATACAATAAATATTCGTCTACAATAGCGTTTTATGCCAACTGAAACCACCGTTTATCTTCAAATAGGGATTAAAGGCATAAAAAGCCACCGAATTCGGATAAATTAATGCGCATGCTCCGCCATAAAAAGGACTTCCGGTCAACAAACGTGCCTGTCAAAAGAATGCTTGGTGTCGATAGATATGCTAAATCATCAAATAAAAATATCAAACACGTTTATTTATGAAATATAACATTTTCACTTAGTACCCTGCCAATTTTATTTTCATCTAACATTGAACACGTGCTTCAACATGCAGTCACTTCCTTCTTGTATTACTATTTCCGGATGACACGGGTGTTAACCTTGGACAGTATGAATATAACCATGCGTATAAATAACGAATAACAGTCAATTTTCTTGAAAAAGGCAATATCTGCGTGATGGAATGTCCCAGATTTGGATTCCACCGAAAACATTTGACATGTTCTTTCACACCTGAGTCCATGGATAAGTTCAATGACCCGATCTGCCCACATGATTGTCCGAACCTGTGTTGGTGAATAGAGGAACATTCTCCAGAAGCGAATTGAAATTGTAATGAGTACCCGCTGTTGTGAACGCACCAAAACATAACTTTACACGTACTTTCCACAAATGTGAATTTGGTTTTGAGACTTAAGCACGTGGATGTCACGTGACTAAGTAACATTGTTAACTGTCGTTTTGAAAGTTTGACAGATGTTAAAACATAAATTGAGCTATCTATAGACAAAATTTTAATACAATTAAACAATGTTTACTATTAAATTTCGTGGTTTGAATAAGTGGTGCGTTTTCAAAGTCCGTAAGTGTAACTAAAAAATATGGTCCACAAATAATGAAAAATTAAATATCATAAATAAGTGTGGGGACACAATAACCTGTAATGGGAAAAATCATTAATAAATAATTCAATACAAATAAAATTTTGATAAAACAGATTAACAGGAATTATTTAATTGTGAACAAATTTGACATTTCCTATAAATTTGTTAAGTCAATATAACTTTAATGCAAGTTTAAAATAAGTCATTGAATTTTTATATCCGATGCAAGTTCAATTTCAAAATCATGTATTTAATAAATTTTAACAAGAATTCGGTCAGTCATCCAACTCGTCCATAAATTTTTTTTTAAATAATATTCAATATCTGGGATAATTGATTTTACCAAAATCAGCACTCTCTGTGTAATAAGAAAATTACAATTTATTAGAATTATTTACTCATTTCTACAATTTCTATTCCCTGCATATATAAATAATTTTATTTATGAACAGGTACATGTTTTTAAAAAATTTAAAATAATTTTGATCAATATGAGATTTTGTTTCCCCCGCTCATTATTTATGCAGACCCCTTTAAGTACTGAAGTTATAAGGCAAGTGTGACTTATTTTTAAATGGTCTTTGAAAGGCTGCAGCTAGGGTGCAAAACATGAGCATTTGTTACAATTTGCACTTTGAATAACAACTTCACGATGCCATGACCTAGAGTAGGATTGAACCTACATCCTTCTTCTCTGGTAATATAGCCATTAAATAACTAATAGTTTAAAATATCATGACAATTCGTTTTTGCGCAACACACAGTGTAAAATTACAGCCTTGATCAACTTCTCATATATTGCTGGCATAGAATAAGAAGTTAAAACCTTACAAGACTAATACATGTTTAAAATCAACATCACCAGGCACTTCTTATTAGCCTATTTTTATGAAAATCTGAAATTGCCATGTTGACCAAACTGAAGTGGAAACAGCTTGTGTAGTAAAGAGTAATTTTCGGACATTTTTTCTTGATTTCTTCGTACTTTCAACCGTCTCATTCTAAGTCACTGAGATACAGTACATACAGTTGCTGATAATAAACAACTGTCACAGAACTCTCAACAGAATTTTTGCCAATTAACAAAATTCTATTCTTCAATTTTCTGACAAGTCACAATTACTGCGTAGTTTCATACATGAACCTCTTTATAAATACAACCTTAAGAACCATGTATACTCAGAAAATAGTAAGCTATCAAAGGCAGGGGCCATTGTTTTTTATCACTCCTGTATTACAGTCAATGAATTATTTATGACCATAAATCAAAACATAAATTATATAATGCAAGAATAGTCATATGATCAGTAGGTTTTCTATCCTAGCAGCTAGATCCTGAATACTTTATATATTGATGGCTTAGAATTAGAAGGTCGTAAGTGCCACATACGAGATTTATACATATTTAGAATAAGCATCACAAGGCGCTCCTTAAGAGCCCATTGTCATAAAAATCTGAAATTGTCATGTTGACCAAATTGAAGTTGTAAAAGTTTGTTTTACTATAAGTAAAGAGTAAATGTCAGACAGTTTTTCCGTGTTTTCTCAAAATATCGATTTGGTAGTTACGACCTTCTAATTCTAAGCCATCGATATGTGTATGACAAAATTGATTACAAATTTGTTTAATAATTGCCCTAACGCCCTGGTGGAACTCATGTCCATAGGAACTCATGTCCATAGGAACTCATGTCCATAAAAACAACGAGTTTTTTTAAGTCAATCAGGGCCATAATTCTCTTACAATGTTAGTGTTGCATGGTATTAATGGTGGTTAGTACAAGTATATAATACCAAACAGCTACAGCGGCAGCGCCCAGCCACACACGCCAAGTTTAAAAACTGCAGTTCCTTGATTCACTATCAACAACATGAATGTTTTGGAGAAAAAAATAAATTGGATGTCCTTGAGCATGTTGATTTTTTTAATGTGCAAACGTAAAATAGGTTCTTTTTTGTTTTGGCTTACTGACAGCCATACAGACAGATTAGCACTTTCCACACCAAGCAATATAACCCCAGCTTCTTCGAAGGCGGGCCTCAATAATTATAAGAAATAAGAAAAAAATTGAAGTCTAAATAACTAAATTCAGTTGTGCATTATAAACTGAGAAACAAAATGCATTTATTAAATTACACAAATGAAAAGAGTCATAAAATCCTGCATAAACTTTCAAGTATTTCTTAATCTACAACTAAGTACATAAAATAAATAAAACTAATGTAAGCTATTTTCAACTTTGTATGTATGTATGTATAAAACATAGGACGATATAAGGGTAACATTTATTGCAGAAAATTAATGTATAAATGCACTTAACTGCAGGAATAAGTGCATCAAAGCAACATACTGTAAACTCATTTAATTTCCATGGGATAAAACTTTGTAGTTTTGTTGAAAAAGAACATTTCCTGGGGACATAATTTCAAGGAATAGAAATTATTAGTATAGCTTGGCCACATTGACATTAGTCTGACCTATTGATAACTATAATTTAACAGTCGAATTATTATCTACGTTTACAAAACCGATTGTATGTTTTCATAATCGGGGAGTATCATGAAGACGCTCGAGCTGCAATACAAACACAAATCTTAAATTCCGATCTTGCACGATTTGCTTGCGGAAATTGATATATTCAAAGCAAGAACCTTGTAATATATTCTTGCATAAAGGTCAGGGTCAGGTCAAAATAGCCAAGCTATACTCATGGGGATTTTATTTCGTGTTAGAGATCATCCACGAAATTAATTTCCCCTCACTATTAAGGATTTTTCAGTATCACCCCTTTGGAGAAACAAGGTTTTATGTACCATTTGACTATAATTGTAGAAAAATTGTAACAACCTTGTTGCATTAAAGGAATGATGTTTAAAACCGAACCATTAAATAGTTTTAGTTCACCCTTAACACCATACACCTTGAACTATTCTGAAACGGCTTGAACTAGATTATGTACACAACTCAGGTGGCACTACTTGGGACCATAGGAGTCTTGTTTTGTCTTTTACCCCCTCATTCACTGCTATGTTTGTGACTCCATATCAAACGATCTTCCTTTATAAGCATTTGTCTTGCTTTAAGCGGAGGTAACTGTGTCATTGATAACGGAAAAAAAACAACTTTTTTTTTCGTTTTGGTTTCTGTACCAGGATTGTCTCCAATCCATACTCAATATTGGAAAATAATTGGGTGATAAACCTGAGATAGGGATGTGATAGTCACCATTTAATCCTTGTTGAATCATTTAAGGAACATAAAGATAAAGGGAGGTAACTCAGGGAGATTTATATAAGGAAAGGTAACTCATGTAGTTTTATACAAGGAAAGGTAACTCATGGAGATTTATATAAGGAAAGGTAACTCATGTAGTTTTATAAAAGGAAAGGTAACTCATTGAGATTTATATCAGGAAAGGTAACTCATGGAGATTTATATAAGGAAAGGTAACTCATGGAGATTTATATAAGGAAAGGTAACTCATGTAGCTTTATATAAGGAAAGGTAACTCATGGAGATTTATATAAGGAAAGGTAACTCATGGAGATTTATATAAGGAAAGGTAAATCATGGAAATTTATATAAGGAAAGGTAACTCATGGAGATTTATATAAGGAAAGGTAATTCATGGAGATTTATATAAGGAAAGGTAACTCATGTAGTTTTATATAAGGAAAGGTAACTCATGGAGATTTATATAAGGAAAGGTAACTCATGGAGATTTATATAAGGAAAGGTAAATCATGGAGATTTATATAAGGAAAGGTAAATCATGGAGATTTATATAAGGAAAGGTAAATCATGGAGATTTATATAAGGAAAGGTAACTCATGGAGATTTATATACGGAAAGGTAACTCATGGAGATTTATATAAGGAAAGGTAACTCATGGAGATTTATATAAGGAAAGGTAACTCATGGAGATTTATATAAGGAAAGGTAACTCATGGAGATTTATATAAGGAAAGGTAAATCATGGAAATTTATATAAGGGAAGGTAACTCATGGAGATTTCTATAAGGAAATGTAACTCATAGAGCATTAGATAAAGTAAGGTAAGTCATGGAGATTTATATAAGGAAAGGTAACTCATGTAGTTTTATATAAGGAAAGGTAACTCATGGAGATTTATATAAGGAAAGGTGACTCATGGAGATTTATATAAGGAAAGGTAACTCATGGAGATTTATATAAGGAAAGGTAAATCATGGAGATTTATATAAGGAAAGGTAACTCATGGAGATTTATATAAGGAAAGGTAACTCATGTAGTTTTATATAAGGAAAGGTAACTCATGGAGATTTATATAAGGAAAGGTAAATCATGGAGATTTATATAAGAAAAGGTAACTCATGGAGATTTATATAAGGAAAGGTAAATCATGGAGATTTATATAAGAAAAGGTAACTCATGGAGATTTATATAAGGAAAGGTAAATCATGGAGATTTATATAAGGAAAGGTAAATCATGGAGATTTATATAAGGAAAGGTAACTCATGGAGATTTATATAAGGAAAGGTAACTCATGGAGATTTATATACGGAAAGGTAACTCATGGAGATTTATATAAGGAAAGGTAACTCATGGAGATTTATATAAGGAAAAGTAACTCATGGAGATTTATATAAGGAAAGGTAACTCATGGAGATTTATATAAGGAAAGGTAACTCATGGAGATTTATATAAAGAAAGGTAAATCATGGAAATTTATATAAGGAAAGGTAACTCATGGAGATTTCTATAAGGAAATGTAACTCATAGAGCATTAGATAAAGTAAGGTAAGTCATGGAGATTTATATAAGGAAAGGTAACTCATGTAGTTTTATATAAGGAAAGGTAACTCATGGAGATTTATATAAGGAAAGGTGACTCATGGAGATTTATATAAGGAAAGGTAACTCATGGAGATTTATATAAGGAAAGGTAAATCATGGAGATTTATATAAGGAAAGGTAACTCATGGAGATTTATATAAGGAAAGGTAACTCATGTAGTTTTATATAAGGAAAGGTAACTCATGGAGATTTATATAAGGAAAGGTAAATCATGGAGATTTATATAAGAAAAGGTAACTCATGGAGATTTATATAAGGAAAGGTAAATCATGGAGATTTATATAAGAAAAGGTAACTCATGGAGATTTATATAAGGAAAGGTAAATCATGGAGATTTATATAAGGAAAGGTAAATCATGGAGATTTATATAAGGAAAGGTAACTCATGGAGATTTATATAAGGAAAGGTAACTCATGGAGATTTATATACGGAAAGGTAACTCATGGAGATTTATATAAGGAAAGGTAACTCATGGAGATTTATATAAGGAAAGGTAACTCATGGAGATTTATATAAGGAAAGGTAACTCATGGAGATTTATATAAGGAAAGGTAACTCATGGAGATTTATATAAAGAAAGGTAAATCATGGAAATTAATATAAGGAAAGGTAACTCATGGAGATTTCTATAAGGAAATGTAACTCATAGAGCATTAGATAAAGTAAGGTAAGTCATGGAGATTTATATAAGGAAAGGTAACTCATGTAGTTTTATATAAGGAAAGGTAACTCATGGAGATTTATATAAGGAAAGGTAACTCATGGAGATTTATATAAGGAAAGGTAACTCATGGAGATTTATATAAGGAAAGGTAACTCATGTAGTTTTATATAAGGAAAGGTAACTCATGGAGATTTATATAAGGAAAGGTAACTCATGGAGATTTATATAAGGAAAGGTAAATCATGGAGATTTATATAAGGAAAGGTAACTCATGGAGATTTATATAAGGAAAGGTAAATCATGGAGATTTATATAAGGAAAGGTAACTCATGGAGATTTATATACGGAAAGGTAACTCATGGAGATTTATATAAGGAAAGGTAACTCATGGAGATTGTTATAAGGAAAGGTAAATCATGGAAATTTATATAAGGAAAGGTAACTCATGGAGATTTCTATAAGGAAATGTAACTCATAGAGCATTAGATAAAGTAAGGTAAGTCATGGAGATTTATATAAGGAAAGGTAACTCATGGAGCATTAGATAAAGTAAGGTATCTCATGGAGATTTATATAAGGAAAGGTAACTCATGTAGTTTTATATAAGGAAAGCTAACTCATGGAGATATATAAGGAAAGGTAACTCATGGAGATTTATATAAGGAAAGGTAACTCATGGAGATTTATATAAGGAAAGGTAACTCATGTAGTTTTATATAAGGAAAGGTAACTCATGTAGTTTCATATAAGGAAAGGTAACTCATGTAGTTTTATATAAGGAAAGGTAACTCATGGAGATATATAAGGAAAGGTAACTCATGGAGATATATAAGGAAAGATAACTCATGGAGATTAACATAAGGAAAGGTAACTCATGTAGTTTTATATAAGGAAAGGTAACTCATGGAGATTTATATAAGGAAAGGTAACTCATGGAGATTTATATAAGGAAAGGTAAATCATGGAGATTTATATAAGGAAAGGTAACTCATGGAGATTTATATACGGAAAGGTAACTCATGGAGATTTATATAAGGAAAGGTAACTCATGGAGATTGTTATACGGAAAGGTAAATCATGGAAATTTATATAAGGAAAGGTAACTCATGGAGATTTCTATAAGGAAATGTAACTCATAGAGCATTAGATAAAGTAAGGTAAGTCATGGAGATTTATATAAGGAAAGGTAACTCATGGAGCATTAGATAAAGTAAGGTATCTCATGGAGATTTATATAAGGAAAGGTAACTCATGTAGTTTTATATAAGGAAAGGTAAATCATGGAGATTTATATAAGGAAAGGTAACTCATGGAGATTTATATAAGGAAAGGTAACTCATGGAGATTTATATACGGAAAGGTAACTCATGGAGATTTATATAAGGAAAGGTAACTCATGGAGATTTATATAAGGAAAGGTAACTCATGGAGATTTATATAAGGAAAGGTAACTCATGGAGATTTATATAAGGAAAGGTAACTCATGGAGATTTATATAAAGAAAGGTAAATCATGGAAATTTATATAAGGAAAGGTAACTCATGGAGATTTCTATAAGGAAATGTAACTCATAGAGCATTAGATAAAGTAAGGTAAGTCATGGAGATTTATATAAGGAAAGGTAACTCATGTAGTTTTATATAAGGAAAGGTAACTCATGGAGATTTATACAAGGAAAGGTAACTCATGGAGATTTATATAAGGAAAGGTAACTCATGGAGATTTATATAAGGAAAGGTAACTCATGTAGTTTTATATAAGGAAAGGTAACTCATGGAGATTTATATAAGGAAAGGTAACTCATGGAGATATATAAGGAAAGGTAAATCATGGAGATTTATATAAGGAAAGGTTACTCATGGAGATTTATATAAGGAAAGGTAAATCATGGAGATTTATATAAGGAAAGGTAACTCATGGAGATTTATATACGGAAAGGTAACTCATGGAGATTTATATAAGGAAAGGTAACTCATGGAGATTGTTATAAGGAAAGGTAAATCATGGAAATTTATATAAGGAAAGGTAACTCATGGAGATTTCTATAAGGAAATGTAACTCATAGAGCATTAGATAAAGTAAGGTAAGTCATGGAGATTTATATAAGGAAAGGTAACTCATGGAGCATTAGATAAAGTAAGGTATCTCATGGAGATTTATATAAGGAAAGGTAACTCATGTAGTTTTATATAAGGAAAGGTAACTCATGGAGATATATAAGGAAAAATAACTCATGGAGATTTATATAAGGAAAGGTAACTCATGGAGATTTATATAAGGAAAGGTAACTCATGTAGTTTTATATAAGGAAAGGTAACTCATGTAGTTTCATATAAGGAAAGGTAACTCATGTAGTTTTATATAAGGAAAGGTAACTCATGGAGATATATAAGGAAAGGTAACTCATGGAGATATATAAGGAAAGATAACTCATGGAGATTAACATAAGGAAAGGTAACTCATGTAGTTTTATATAAGGAAAGGTAACTCATGGAGATTTATATAAGGAAAGGTAACTCATGGAGATTTATATAAGGAAAGGTAAATCATGGAGATTTATATAAGGAAAGGTAACTCATGGAGATTTATATACGGAAAGGTAACTCATGGAGATTTATATAAGGAAAGGTAACTCATGGAGATTGTTATACGGAAAGGTAAATCATGGAAATTTATATAAGGAAAGGTAACTCATGGAGATTTCTATAAGGAAATGTAACTCATAGAGCATTAGATAAAGTAAGGTAAGTCATGGAGATTTATATAAGGAAAGGTAACTCATGTAGTTTCATATAAGGAAAGGTAACTCATGTAGTTTTATATAAGGAAAGGTAACTCATGGAGATATATAAGGAAAGGTAACTCATGGAGATATATAAGGAAAGATAACTCATGGAGATTAACATAAGGAAAGGTAACTCATGTAGTTTTATATAAGGAAAGGTAACTCATGGAGATTTATATAAGGAAAGGTAACTCATGGAGATTTATATAAGGAAAGGTAAATCATGGAGATTTATATAAGGAAAGGTAACTCATGGAGATTTATATACGGAAAGGTAACTCATGGAGATTTATATAAGGAAAGGTAACTCATGGAGATTGTTATACGGAAAGGTAAATCATGGAAATTTATATAAGGAAAGGTAACTCATGGAGATTTCTATAAGGAAATGTAACTCATAGAGCATTAGATAAAGTAAGGTAAGTCATGGAGATTTATATAAGGAAAGGTAACTCATGTAGTTTTATATAAGGAAAGGTAACTCATGGAGATATATAAGGAAAGGTAACTCATGGAGATTTATATAAGGAAAGGTAACTCATGGAGATTTATATAAGGAAAGGTAACTCATGTAGTTTTATATAAGGAAAGGTAACTCATGTAGTTTCATATAAGGAAAGGTAACTCATGTAGTTTTATATAAGGAAAGGTAACTCATGGAGATATATAAGGAAAGGTAACTCATGGAGATATATAAGGAAAGATAACTCATGGAGATTAACATAAGGAAAGGTAACTCATGGAGATTTATATAAGGAAAGGTAAATCATGAAGATTTATATAAGGAAAGGTAACTCATGGAGATTTCTATAAGGAAATGTAACTCATAGAGCATTAGATAAAGTAAGGTAAGTCATGGAGATTTATATAAGGAAATGTAACTCATGGAGCATTAGATAAAGTAAGGTAACTCATGGAGATTTATATAAGGAAAGGTAACTCATGGAGATTTATACAAGGAAAGGTAACGCATAGAGCATTAGATAAAGTAAGGTAACTCATGGAGATATATATAAGGAAAGCTAAATCATGGAGATTTATATAAGGAAAGGTAACACATGGAGATTTATATAAGGAAAGGTAAATCATGTAGATTGTTATAAGGAAAGGTAACTCATGGAGATTTATATAAGGAAAGGTAACTCATGGAGATTTATATAAGGAAAGGTAACTAATGGAGATTGTTATAAGGAAAGGTAACTCATGGAGATTTATATAAGGAAAGGTAACTCATGGAGATTATTATAAGGAAAGGTAACTCATGGAGAATTATATCAGGAAAGGTAACTCATGGATATTTATATAAGGAAAGGTAAATCATTGAGATTTATATAAGGAAAGGTAACTCATGGAGATTTATATAAGGAAAGGTAACTCATGGAGATTTATATTAGGAAAGGTAACTCATGGAGATTTATATAAGGAAATGTAACTCATGGAGATTGTTATAAGGAAAGTTAACTCATTGAGATTTATATCAGGAAAGGTAAATCATGGAGATTGTTATAAGGAAAGGTAACTCATGGAGATTTATATAAGGAAAGGTAACTCATTGAGATTTATATCAGGAAAGGTAACTCATGGAGATTTATATAAGGAAAGGTAAATCATGGAGATTGTTATAAGGAAAGGTAACTCATGGAGATTTATATAAGGAAAGGTAACTCATGGAGATTTATATACGGAAAGGTAAATCATGGAGATTTATATAAGGAAAGGTAACTCATGGAGCATTAGATAAAGGAAGGTAACTCTGCAAAACATTAGATAATTTAAAGGAAGGTAACTCTGCAAGCATTAGATACAGGATGGTAACTGTGGTGCAAACATCAGATAAAGGAAGGTAACTGTGGTGCAAGCATTAGATAAAGGAAGGCAACCCTGCAAGCATTAGATAAAAGGATTTAAGTCAAAGGGAAGTAATACGTGTAAGACATTAGATAAAGGGGGGTTATTATGAATTATTATAGACAAGACGTAATTCGACTCGTAGTGTTTTTGATAAAGGAAGGCAACTTATGGTACAACAGATAAAGAAGGTAAATCATGGATATCTAGGTTGCTGAATAGACTTACTGAATGGACATCACCAATATATTTTTTTCGTATGTACATACATGTAGAACTTCGAGTATCATTAATTCACTGTCACAGTGGGCAGCCCTTCACACACAAAATAATCCTTCAGAGATCAAGCAATCATGCAAGCACACCATGAAAGTGAACAAGAGGGCCATGATGGCCCAATATCGCTCACCTGATTATAAACCCTGCACAATTTTCACCCAAAGGAATAATTTGAACATCTTGGTAGAAAACCACAAGATGATGCTACATACCAATTATCAAAACTCTAGGCAGTGTAGTTTTAGGCAAGAAGATATTAATACGTTTTCCCTATATAAGTCTATGTAAAACGGTGACCCCCGAGTGGGGCCAATTTTGACCCCAGGGGCATAATTTGAAAAATCTTGGTAGAGGACCACTAGATGATGCTACATACCAAATATCAAAGCTCTATGCAGTGTAGTTTTAGACAAGAATATTTTTATATGTTTTCCCTATATAAGTCTATGTAAAACGGTGACCCCCGGGGCTGGGTCAATTTTGACCCCAGGGGCATAATTTGCACAATCTTGGTAGGGGACCACTAGATGATGCTACATACCAAATATCAAAGCTCTTAGACATTGTAGTTTTAGACAAGAAGATTTTTATATGTTTTCCCTATATATGTCTAAGTAAAATGGTGACCCCCAGGGTGGGGCCAATTTAGACCCGAGGGGAATAATTTGAACAATCTTTGAAGAGGACCTCTAGCTGAGTCTACATACCAAATATGAAAGCCCTGGGCCAAGCAATTTCGGAGAAGAAGATTTTTTAAAGTTTTCTCTATATAACTCTATATAACTCTATGTAAAACTAAGGGCCCCCGGGGCGGGGCCAATTTTGACCCCAGGGGCATAATTTGAACAATCTTTGTAGAGGACCTCTAGCTGAGTCTACATACCAAATATGAAAGCCCTGGGCCAAGCGGTTTCGGAGAAAAAGATTTTTAAAGGTTTCCCCTATATAACTCTATGTAAAACTAAGGGCCCCCGGGGCGGGGCTAATTTTGACCCAAGGGACATAATTTGAACAATCTTTGTAGAGGACCTCTAGCTGAGTCTACATACCAAATATGAAAGCCCTGGGTCAAGCAATTTCGGAGAAGAAGATTTTTTAAAGTTTTCTCTATATAACTCTATGTAAAACTAAGGGCCCCGGGGCGGGGCAAATTTTGACCCCAGGGGCATAATTTGAACAATCTTTGTAGAGGACCTCTAGCTGAGTCTACATACCAAATATGAAAGCCCTGGACCAAGCGGTTTCGAAGAAGAAGATTTTTAAAAGTTTCCCCTATATAACTCTATGTAAAACTAAGGGCCCACGGGGCGGGCCATTTTTGACCCTTAGGGACATAATTTGAACAATCTTTGTAGAGGACCTCTAGCTGAGTCTACATACCAAATATGAAAGCCCTGGGCCAAGCGGTTTCGGAGAAAAAGATTTTTTAAGGTTTCCCCTATTTAACTCTATGTAAAACTAAGGGCCCCCGGGGCGGGGCCAATTTTGACCCCAGGGACATAATTTTAACAAACTTTGTAGAGGACCCCAAGGTGATGCTACATACCAAATATGAAAGCTCTAGGCCTCACGGTTTCAGAGAAGAAGATTTTAGAAGTTTCCTTTTTGAAAATCTATTTTTAGCTTTTGTGACCTAGTTATGCGACGAACTGGAATTTTTTTAACAACTTTGGTAGAGGTCCACCCAAGGAACATTCCTGTTAAGTTTTATCAAATTTGGCCT
Source organism: Spisula subtruncata (assembly GCA_963678985.1). NCBI lineage: Eukaryota > Metazoa > Mollusca > Bivalvia > Venerida > Mactridae > Spisula > Spisula subtruncata. Next base: position 24,921,056 of record OY787669.1, on the reverse strand, counting down.
AGCGGTTTAGGAGGAGAAGTCGTTTGAAGAAATTGTTGACGGACGCACGACGCACGACGCACGCCGCACGCCGCACGACGCACGACGGACGACGGACGACGGACATCTCGGTATGACAAAACCTCACCATGACCACATTGTGGTCAGGTGAGCTAATAAAATCCTATCTGCATCTCTACTTATATATAGATAGGCTGCTTTTTCTTTAACTCCTCCAGGCCCACCATCATGTTATGTTCACACATTTTACATTGCAAATAAAGTAATTATTTATTACTTCATTTTTGGATAACAATCTACCAGACAGAGGCTTAATTAAATTCTCGTTATCACCTCAGTGCTCTTTGATGTATTTTTTTTCTTCAGGAATTAGGACAGACTAGGGCAAAATTTTGTACTAAAAAATAATCATTTTTGAGGGGATTTAATTTTAATTAATTTTAAAGTTGAGTTCGACCATCAGAAACCTTATTCCCACAGGTAGTTATCCTCCCAAATATGAAATAAGGGCATCCATCCCCTTCCATATCTAGATAACTCCGATTATACAACCCCATGGAAAACATATTTTATCAAAATCCATGAATTTTTAATGCCCACCAAATTGAGCGATTTTGTAGTTTGTATCCCTTACCGTTCATGGTAGTTTTATAAATATATTAATTAACTGATTGAGATATTTTCAGTGCAAGGAGGTAAACAATGCATGTTAGGAAGCAAATTGCTAATTAAACAGTAACACAGATGGCAAGCAACAAGGTTGTAACCCTTGCAGACTCGATTCCATTATGCAAGGTGCAGTGGTTTGCACTGTTGCTAAGTGGTAAATAAAATTGTCCAGACTATGGATTGAGAGGTCCCTGGTTTTGATTCCCCATCTGAGCACTTCTTCATTTTTGAACTGGCTTTTTTTAGTTTTATTTCACCCATCTTACAGAATCTGATGCCCTGTAAGTTCTTTCTTGAAAATTATCAAGCCAAAACTATAATTCCATCCCCAAAATAAAGATACAGTCAGTTTTCATGTAATATGAGGATTATTTCCACTATAATTCAGCATTAACCCAAATATAAACCAATCAAATAAATTTCAGAAAAAGAAAAAAAATCCAAATTCTTGAATCATATTATTAATTACAGTACGCGAGGATATTCTCGGAAAATGAACATTAATCAATCATACTCTATCTTTATACTGCAAAAAGGAGCGAACAGCTTCTAAATATTTTTTTAGTAGCTGAAATTATTATGTATGATAAAGTGATCAAATTATGGATTTGATAAAAAGATGCACCGATCCATTTTCAAATATGGATTTGATAAAAAGATGCACCGATCCATTTTCAAATACGGATTTGATAAAAAGATGCACCGATCCATTTTCAAATATGGATTTGATAAAAAGATGCACCGATCCATTTTCAAATTAAAAAAAAACAACTTTATCATCCTACTACTTAAGTCTCTTACAGATCCTATCCCTTTATTATGCATCAGAGAAAATGTTCATTACAAAATGTCATTCTATCCATATGGGTGGCTTCTTTCTTATATGGTAAGCTGTCTTCCCCAGGTCATCCACGAAATCTTGAATTTCCGTCATAAACATAAATTATTTTACAGTTTGTATTTTTCTAAGCATTTGGCTTTTTCATTCTTTACAGCTAGTAGAAATGTAGAAAACGAACAGATACTGTAAAACAATAAATATAATCATGTGGGGGATTTAATTTCATGGATCTCATGGATCAGATCTCAACCAAACAAATCAAATGCCCATGAATATTAATAATTTCTATAGTATATGACTTAGTGGATAAGATATCCTTGAAATTACATCCTTACGAAATGGTCTTTTTCATCAAAACCACAAAATTTTGTCCCATTGAAATTAAATATTTTTACAGTTACTTTAGTAGAAATATAGAAAAGGAACCTATACCTTATAGGTATCTCAGGGACTCAAAAATCTCTGTATTCTTACCGGCAGGCAAACAGTACTGTCTGCATGATCACAAATTTAAAACATTCTCAAATCCATTCCTTTGACATATTTATATGTAAAAATTCCAGCATTTCTTCCTGCGTAGAATATTTCTTCCAATACAAAAAACTCTAAAAAGCGCTTTTCTTACATATTCTAAATCTTCCGAGAGAGAGCAAAAACGTTCTGCTGACATTTCAATCAGATGCAAAGGAATTTAAAAACGTGCCAAATTCTGCATCTAGCCTGCACATATTGATTTGAAAGAATACGACTGTCTCAGCATCTTAGACTGGTTATCTCTCTATGATTTTTTTCATAATTTCTATTTTCTCCAGACTGGGTCCATTTATTTTTTAATTAAATTACACCAGTCTGAGAATGCTTCTGTCTGTGTTATGATCGTTTCGGCAGACGGTCAACATTCTATCGACGATGCACATTCAGTGTTATTGAGATGCCTGCGAGTGACATCATCGGTTCTTGGACTATCATTGCTCCGTATTGCTCCGTATAAAGCCACGCAGCTGAAACACTGCTCTACATTTTCTCGGTAGTTTATAGGGAAAATATATGCTAGGTCAAGAAGTTCCTGGGACAGTTTTTTTGGAGGTAGATCAATAACTTTTACATTTGTGAAGAAGATTATTTTCCTAGAACATTAACTACTAATTCAGTAATTCTGAGAGATACTGGGGTATTGACTTATATTATTAGCTGGTGCACATGATGGAGATAACCATTTAGGTGTTCTCTTAAAACATCAGCTTCGTTGATGCGCCTCCATACTCCATAGCTCAGTGGTTTAAGTGCACTTGCTGCCTAATTTGGTGACGTGGGTTCATATACAGGTAGAGGCACTCATTTTCCTTGGCATATTCCAGCAGAAAGCTGACTGGTCAATAAAGGCTATGCTCGGCAATTTGTTACCTTTCCCTTTGGTTTAAAAGCATGTACACAACTTAAGTTAAATTAAAAGTTACCAATTTTCGAGGGAAGTTTTCAGCTGTTCAGCACATTTCAACTTCCCTTGTTCATTGCGCTACCTAAAGAAGCTGTGTTCAAGTGTCCCTGAGGAGACTATTTCTCTCCAGTGGGTGTGGCAGCCAACATCAACCTGCAGCATCCAGGAATAGACACTGCCCTCACAGGTACCAATTTACACCTTGGTTGAGTGGAGCATGTGGGTTATTCTTGCTCAGAAGATTAATTTTTAAATTATATCAAAGAGCAGCTTTATGGAAGAAGAACTGTGTGGGGAAGAGCAACTTTGTGAAAGAGCGGTTTGAATATCTTATTCAAGCAAAAATGTTTAGGTCAATGTATTGAAATATTGATACAGACTGCATGTTGCGTAACATGATGTAAAGAACACATTTTGCATTTTATAAAATTATGCAGTGCTAAATATCTACCTGTAATAGAGTGATAAAACACTTGATCATGTTTTTTGCTAACCACAAATCACATGACTGTTAAATTTATGTGATGTAAGTTTAAAAACTTGTGTCATAAAAACACGTGCAATGTTACTGCTTGACTATTGTAAAATCATTCAATTTCAATGGGATGTTAATTCGTGGATTTTGCTTTTCAGGTATAGTTCGATTTCGAGCATTGAGCCGTGACTGCACTTTTAAAGTTTAATCAATTTGCCGATAAAGCTTGTTACGGCATTGACTAACTGTGTTAAATTGCTAATTGATAAATTACACATATTAGTAAGTATCTTATCTTTAAACAATGACTATTGAAATCAATAAATCACGGGTTACCCGCCCAAATAGAATCGTCTTTAGAAAAGGTCATGGCTCAGCGTTCAAAATTGAACTATAATACAAAGGTGAAAATAAATATTGTTCAATGGGATTTGATTTTGTGGTTAAAGGTTAGCCTTGAAATCCACGAAATTTGATCCACCACGAAAATTGATGATTTTACACTACATGTATTTATTGACAGTCATCACTCACGAATGATTGCCGACATTGCAGTTTTAAATTGACAAATTGAACAGCCCCTTAAACCAATTTTAACATTCAAATGATATACATTAAAAAGTAAACTTAAAACATGCTTAAAACTATCTAAATCAATTTCACTTTAGGTCAAACTGACATTTCATTGACATTTCTACAGGTGCATTTAGACATACAACAACTATTGTTAATCACAGGTGTCAGTATCAGTGTTTGGAAAATTAAATTTAAAAAAATAAAACAAAAACAAATCTGTCACTGAGCTTAGTATACTATGAAGGTATAAAGCCTACTATATGATTGTGTAATGTCCAAAGATTGTGGAACATCGCATCTAAAATAGAACTGTCATTGAGTGACGAATAATACCCCCACAATACTGCCTTGCCACTGAAGTATGGTAAGCTGCAACCATAAGAAACAAGACTGCGTTCAATAAACGCTTATGCCCCCGTGGAAGCCATGTCCATAAAAAGCTTAGTCAATCAGGGGCCATTATTCAGTTAAAATGTTTGATAGTGTTACATGGCTTTGAACTATGAGGGACTTATGATGGTAAACGAATATGCCACATTTGAAAGCAGTGCCTTGATTGACTTCATGTGTGATCTGGTGATACAGGTGTTATGGTTCTTTGTCACTGCACTTCTCCAAGTTGCCACCAATTCATATACCAAGTTTGAAGTCAATATTTTAAATACTTTTGAAGATACACTCCGGACAAACAATTATCATGAAAATACTGAAGGGGAGACAGACAGAGTTATGGTTCTTGGTCCATGCACTTCTAAAAGCTATCATCTATTTATATATCAAGTTTTAAGGCAATATCTTAAACAATTTTGAAGATACACTCCGGTCAAAATTTTATTCTGAAAATACTAAAGGGGAGATAATTAAAAGTTTACGACAGACAGAGTTATATTGCTTGGTCATTGCACTTCTCCAAGTTGCCATCTTTTTATATTCCAAGTTTCAAGTCAATATGTTAAATAGTTTTGAAGATATACTCAGAGCAAAATTTGACTATAAAAAACACGAAAGGGGAGATAATTCAAAATTTAAGACAGACAGAGTTATGGTTCTTTGTCAATGCACTTCTCCAAGTTGCCATCTATATAAATTTCATATTTCAAGTCAATATGTTAAATAGTTTTGAAGATACGCTCCAGACAAAATTTTATTGTGAAAATACTAAAGGGGAAATAAGTCTAAGTCCAAAATTAGGTCAAGGTGAAGGTCAAAATGGAGTCAGGTGATACAGGTGTGTGGAGAGTGGTCATATACAACATCCATGCAAGTATGAAAGATTTGTAGCAAGCCATATTAATGCTAGAAGAAACGGTCAATTTGGGTTAACCAAGAATTTGGCCTTTCAATAAGTCTAAGTCCAAAATTAGGTCAAGGTGAAGGTCAAAATGGAGTCAGGTGATACAGGCGCGTGGAGAGTGTTCATATACAACATCCATGCAAGTTTGAAAGCTTTGTAGCAAGCCATATTAATGCTAGAAGAAACGGTCAATTTGGGTTAACCAGGGCGGACGGACGGACAGACGGACGGACAAACGGACAGGTGCATTACTATATGCCTCCCGATCTATCGATACGGGGGCATAAAAAGAAAACTGGACGAAAAGTTATGACACGGTAATAGAAATAAGTACATTTTTATTAATCTGTAAAATGATTTATATACTGCTGCACACCGACTCATTGTGGTGTACAATTGTACCAGGTTATTTTTAATTGTCACAATAGATGATAAAGTTATTGTCAGGAAAAGCTAAAATATGGCTATTTTTTACTTTTAAAGGCTAAGTGTGACCTTGACCTTTGGGATAAAGACACAATTTTTCTGCATGACACACTATCTTATTGTGGTCAACACTTGTGCCAAGTTATTTTAAAATCCCACAATAGATGACAAAGTTATTGTCCGGACAAGCTAAATTATGGCCATTTTTGACCTTTCAACTCCAAGTGTGACCTTGACCTTTGAGATATTGATGTGATTGTTGCGCATGACACACCACCTCATGATGGTGAACAATTGTGGCAAGTTATTTTAAAATCCTTCAATGTATGGGTAAGTTACAGTCTGGACAAACTTTTAAGACCGACCGACCGACAGACCGACCGACCGACCGACCGACCGACCGACGGACAAAGTGACTCCTTTATAGTCCCCTCTACCTATGGTAGTGGGGGTATAAAAATAGACTTGGTTCCAAACAATACTGTGAGTGAAGTGGGTATCCAGCATATAAATAAAATGGCCTCGAACAGAGCTAGCTAAAACTGTCACACACCATGATTAATGCCCTGACTGGTGACACATGTGCATTTGTGCAACAAGACTTTTTTATATGCAACTACTAAAACTCTGCAATGGTCTGGCTACACTTAATTATGATATACTTAACATTAGTTAGACATTTAGAGGACAAAACTGAATTTAAAACAACTGATCTTAAACAATCATGATTGTGTGTCTTAAATTCTTCTGAACGCAGTGCGTTTCTAGATATAGGGCACGTTAAAAGAGGACCAAAACATTTTCCCTCATTCTTTGACCTTGACTTTCATTTCCAGATGACATAATAAAATGTACAGAACAATTTTGCCAAATAATTTCAAAATCCTTCAACCGATTTAAGAGATATAGATACTTTGATAGACATAAAATTACAGAAAAAATATCTTGATTTAAGAGATATAAATACTTTGCTAGATGTAAAATTACAGAAAAAAATATCCATGTATCATAACCTGCATGTTCACGAGTGCTGCACCCATCAATACTGCATGCATTACTATAATCATTTGGGTTCTAAGAATGATATATCGTAAAATCATTTATTTTTCTAGGGGATTAAATTTCATGGAATTTGCGTTTGACCTCTACCACGAACTTAATCTTATCAAACCATAATTTTGACCCTTGTATTTATTACATGAAATGCAAAATCCATGAACTAACGTCCCATCGAAAAGGTCTTTTTTACCAAATCAACAAAATTTCGTCCCATCAAAATTAAACGATTTAAATATACAGTAGCGCTCGAATTTTGCATCTGAGGGATGCTTGGTTGACTTTTGTTTATTTGTAGTAAACTTAATGGGTTGTTAAATGTCACGGTCCATTGATTTAACCCCTGTCTCAAGCATTATGTAAATAAAACCCTAGCTCTCAATCATCAAAGTCAATATTTCAGTATGTCATGAGATAAACCTCCTTTTCCACATTCAATTGAGACATTGAGGGTTACATTTCATGAAATGATAGTTGAACATTAAAAATCTGCTTAAAAATAATAAAATTTGTTAACTCGTACTATGCTATATGTATAAAAAAATAAAATTATTTACACCATGTTACAATATAATTTATGCATCCTTTTATAGAAATAGTTGATCAATAATACACAAATGATCATAATTATGATGACGGCTGTGCACCCAGGGTATTCTCCTATATACCTCTGTATCATAATTTCGTGCCTTCTCGTGAAAACCGTGCTTAGTTGAATTCAACTCCTGTATATGTTCTACATAGTCATTTTGGTGAAATTAGCCAAATAAATCATCCCACAAATATCCTTCATCAATTGAGGCCATTATTTTGGGCGACACGCCATAGCTGTCACCTTGACGACCAGGAACGATACACCTAGTAATTATTCCAACTGATATTTTTCAACTGATGTTAATGTTTTTTGCATCCCGTTTTCATTACGCATTATTTTTATCGCCTAAGGCTTTAATATTCAAACTGAATACGCATTTGGATCAGCACTACTCCAAATTTATCTAATCTAACTACAAATTTGAAAGTCCGTCACTTTTGGCCCCAATACAGACCCATTTTACGGAGGCACGGATTTCATGGGAAACAGTCACCAGGATTCTGAGCATCGACCTAGACATCTAAAAGTTATGATTTTACGAGTTTTCGTGATCATTTTAAATTTTCTTTTTCTTATAAGTTAAGTGAACATTTTTTCTTCCGAAAAAGGTGCAAACAATTTTAAAATTTGTATGGGCTAGTGCGCATGCGTCGCTGGAACTGTTAAGGAGCACGGGGATACGAAACAACAGCATATAATAATTGCCATTTGTTCTTTCAAGGCTGTCAAGTAAATGATGCAACCATGTGTTCATTTTTTTCTAAACTATAGAAAAATGATCATCAACACAAAAATTGTACAATGGATGTAACAAACTAGTTGACTTCCAGTCTGATTGGAAGTTATATGTGATTGTATAAAGCGCTATAAGTCATACATATTGAAATATATAGAAACCCAATTAGTTATACAGTGATCAGAAGTTACATGCTCTTGTAATCACAATAAGTCATATAGTAAGTGGAAGTTACATATGATTTTTATAAATCACTATAACTCATACAAGTTGAATTCTATCCCAATAAGTCATACAGTGATTTGGTTTATAGGCTATTGACATTACTGATATGGGTTTTTTTTTATAAAAGCACCATAAGAAATTTATTGTAAAACTAAATTGTTCAAATCTAATTTCTTTTTAATTCTTTGGGGACAGGCATGATTTGTAGAAGTCAATTTAAACTGAATTATTATTATACAGTACAGCAGATGCATTTTCTGTATATTGTAGTCGTAAATGAATTTAAATTCTAAAGATTTTAAATTTGAAAGAAAGTTTAAGATTCCGTAAATGAATTTAAATTTTAAAGATTTTTAAATTTGAAAGAAAGTTTAAGATTTCCGTAAGTGCTTTGATAAAATAATATGACAGTGATCTTTGCAGAACCATGACTATGAGAAAGGCATGTTCTCCCTGATATTTGACACCATGTGACATATTCTCTAAGGAATGTCAGATAGGTCATCACACAATGATGTATCCGGTACTGTAAAACCAAGAAATTATTTTGGGCAATTTAATTTTGCGGAGTTGGCGATTGGATTTGAGAAATTTAGTAGCTGCAAAAGTGTCCTAACCATTAGTATGGACATCATGGGAGATTTAAAAACATGAAAATTTGCAGTCGCAAAATTATGCTTACAATCAGCAAAATGAGAAATTTCATTTTCACGAAAGTAAATTAGTTTACAGTATTGTGTAACCTGAACCATTACTGACTCTGCAACAATAGCTAGTTAACAACACAAAGACACACTCTTTTTCACGATTATCTTCCAACAATAAAATCTCACTGCTTTTCATTGTAGTCTTTTTATCAGGTGTCTTGTTACTATAGAATTTCAGATGACACTAATGTTAATGCATGAGATGTAAAGAAACAAGTATAGTTCATAGTTTATCAGTATTGTCAGTAGCAGATGTACTCTCAACTCCTTAACTGATCATTTTATACCTGTAAAAAATATCACTAGATTAAAGGCCAAAACAAATTAATACTGTGATTCTTTAGGAGCCCATCCAACCCATCTTTGACCCAACCCTAAAATTCTATCGGCATTTTAATTGTTTAAATAAATTCAACGTGAATTAATGATATTTCAAGTTAATAATTATTAAAATCAGAAAAATATATTTTGTTAAATATCATGTTTTTTTAACCTACCGTAACCTACCTACATACCATACTTTTTCAGCATTTTAGCAGAGTCAAACTTTTAATAATTAATTCAGGTTTCACTGCTATCAAAATCACAATAAAAAATATATTTTTAAATATCATATTTTTCCTTCCTACCATAGTACCTTGTAACCCTACCTTTATAGTAATGTACCAGTCTTGCGTTCCAATGTAGAATCACGTTATGGAATGTTTGTAACGTTTTCATACAATTTGGTACCTGTTATAACTTGACCAGATTAAGTAGGCAGGACAAAGTACCGACTACGCTTACTGAAAATAATACACGCTTCCGAAGTTTAATGAGTGCCTACTAAATCTGGTCAAGATATAGGAACCATTAAGAAAACATAAAGAAAAAGTTTCGAACATGCCATTATGTGATTCTTCCTCAAACGCAGGGTGGAACTACATTTTTTTTTGGCCTAAACATACTGCCAGATATTTATATAAAAAGAGATTAATTTTCCATAGAAACATCAAACGGTCACAACCTTTGCTTGTGCAAACAATACAAATGAGCAGCTGCATGGTGAAAAGTACTTGTAATATAAACATAAAATCTTTATAGAAAAATAATCAACCTCATTCAAACTCCATCTTTTTCAACATTTTATATCTTTCATATTAAAGAACTGTGATTTCACTTGTTGGAAATTATCACCAGGTGTATGTTGCCTAAGCAAAGCACTATCGTCAGCGCCTTCATTCAGTTACCTCTCGTTCAATTAAATGTAAAAGGCATAGATTACCTCCCGTGGAAAGCACTTATAATGTAGCGCTTTGCTAAAATAGGCTACAAACACCAAGTGTGTAACTATAAATCTATATAATTATGCAAGTACATGGCTGAAATCACATGACTAAAACTAGAGCTCTCCCTATTTGGCAGACTAATATACAACCTGCCAGCACAGGGCCATAATTCTTGCAAAAATCATCGCAGCAAAATTTCATTCCTGCACACACATCTACATGTTGAGGTTAATCATGTGTGAAAGTTTGAAGGAGACAAGAGGAATTGTATCCACAACAATCCCTCTATAGACAGACAGATGGACGTGTAGTCCGACAGACAGGCTGAAAATAGTATATATTCCCCCTACAACATATATATATATATATATATATAGGTTGAGCAGTAGATATAATAAGTTCTTGACTAAGTTAACTGCCGCATATGGCTATCAAACTACTTGTACTAGAATGCACAATACTGCAGCAAAATTTCTACAATCTTTTCTGGAGAAGCATGCATGATGCCCTCAAATTCCCTAGTGCAAGTATGAATCTGCAACAATTAGAATGCTATAGCTACAGGCCAGCCTGATCATATATTAGATCAGCAGCAAGGTTAACTCATTTCCTCATTATGAGTATTTCATTGAATTAAAAGATAAATGTCTATCAATATGCAAAATTGTCATTAAGCAAGAGCAGAGATCGCTCCACTTGATTGTTTGTCGAAGGCTGCTTGAGATCGCTCCACTTGATTGTTTGTCGAAGGCTGCTTGGCGAAGATTTTCAAGTTAGTCTATTGGAGCATGTGATTATAATTTACTGCTAAAATTCATTTCAAGAGTTTGGATTGACAACTAGCGTAATTTCAATTTGAAAAATAGTGAAATAAATTCTCATTTTAATAATCAACAATTTAAATCATCATTATAAGATGTACTTTATTCCAAATTAATATTACATTGTTATTATATTTATAAAATCTTTATTATATGTATTCCAATTTATTTCATCATTATTTTGTGCAAGTTAGATAATTATAAAACATAAAATAATACAAAGGGAATGTTATGATAAAATAGATTAATTTTATATTATTAATTTTGTCATGAAGATCAAATGACAGTACAAGCATTTATTATTATGTAGGACTGAAGGATCAGATAATAAATATAATGAGGATTTGCACATAAATATTGCTTCAATAATATAGTACACACATGCACAAGTCAAGATCGAAACAGATTATGGCGCTGACATTCCTGCACTTTTAGCAGTACATAGGAATACCCAGAGGTCACGGCGCAGATATTTCTGATGTCAGATTCAACATAAATCAACTCAAATCCTTTTTAGTGTGGAATAAAAAGTCTGCCTTTGAAACGCTTGAAATTACTTTAATTTGATGAGTTAAATTTAATGATTTCAATAGATTCTTCAAATACAAATTAAACACCAAACTCAATACTTTAGTCATTATTTTCTTACAACACCAAAAGAACACATATTTTATCTAAAATTGCCAGTATAAACTGATGTACATCGGCCATCTTGAATTGAGAAATCCTCCATTTTAACCAGTTCCTGCCAGACCCAAACTAATATAAATTAGACGCAATATTTGGGGACAGAACTGAGACTAACCCAATGATAAGAACAGGATGTATGTGATATTAAGGATCATGTCAAATTCTCTGGACTAAACGTACCTTTGAGAACACAAATCCCAATACATATTTCAACTCAAGCAAATTTGTTAATAAAAAATTTGATTTTCGAATTTTCCCTTATGAATTAAAACAGGTTTACTTAGAAGAATTCAACAGCCATGACCAATAAAAACAACAAATTGAAAGCACTATTTTAGTATAAAATGCAATAAATTAAATTTAGAAATTTTAGTTTTCTTTAATAAAATCAGTTTTTCAAATAAATTTAAAATTTATTCAATGTCGGATTCAATTATAACAGACCAGAGAACATTTCAGAATTTTTATAGTATATTTTGAGAATTTCAACAAAAAAAACAACACAACCTGACAGTAGATTAATAATCTACCCAGTGCATAAACAACATTTCTTTACAGTTTATACATTTTTAATAGGAAGCATTCCCCTCCTCACAGATCATCTTGCATGTAAAACCCCTCACTGATCAATACTATAAACAAGTTTTTTTCCTTTACAAATTCAATGCTTAAGTTGCGAACATTATTTCGTCTGCTTCTCGAACATAAAAACTGTACGTTTTTTGAAACTTAATCAATAAGCCTTGCACACCGCCACGATGTAAGTCAATGCAATGATAAAAATAGATTTCGTGTGCAGCAGACGAAATATGTGCAGGAATTTGCATCACGCGGATAAAAAACCGAGAGAACTGGAGATATCGGGCTGATCGGTGATGAGGAAACCTTTTTTCACTTGACAAGAAAGATACATACATTGAATTAGGGCCAAGAAATCATCCATTTTTCAACAAATATTCTTTGAGGCTACCTAAGTCTTATATTTAGTTTTAAAAACTTAACACACATTCCCTGAGAGGCATTATTGCACTCTGGATATAGGATGTACAGCAACCTCTGAATACTGACCCATTTTTTATACAATAGTGTGTCACCCAGACAGACATCTCCTTTTAACAATTGGAACGAAATATTATTAAAATCAAAATTTTCTACAATTTTACAAATTTCAATTTTTAGCCAAGAAATCAGCCAATACACCTGGGTTTGAATGCCGATTGACCACACTCATTTTTATATGACACATATTTTTTTACTTTAAAATCGATCACCAATTATATTTTAAATATTTTCCAATTACTTTGTGTGGAGATGTCACAGGTGTACACAATGCCAGTAAAATGTCGGTACAATAAAACCTCTCCTTAGTGGCCTTCTATAGAGCAGCAACCTTTTGTAAGCGAACATATCAAGGGCTCAGAGCAAAACTATGGTAACTTCATCAATTTATAGGGGCACATGCCATAGTTTTGCTCTAAGCCCTTGTTAAGATTATTTTTGAAAGAAACCATTAAAAATTTTACTCTCCGTAATATTAACCTCTCCAGAGCAGCAGCCTCTGTACAGCAATCATACTCCTTGTTTTCCACAGGGTGGTGGTTCTAGAGGGGTTAAATGGTACTTTGTATTAATAAAGGGCTACATAGATGCACATTACATATTGTTGATTCAAAGTTAAAAAATAATGGTCATAAACACAAGCCCCTCCCTCAGATATTTAACTATGTTGATCTACTGTTGAAACAATAAGTAATACTAATGAGGGAACTATCCCATTCTAAAGTATAGCAGGGATTACAGTTAACTCAGTTAAACCTTGATAAACATAGTCTGCCTGTTGGACAAGCCAATGTTTATAACTGTTCTCATTAACTTTGAACGGGCTGTACATATGAGGGACTATCACATTCGAAAGAATAGCAGGGATTTCAGCTAAATCAGCTAAACCTAGATAGACATAGCTATAAGTTTACCTGACAGACAAGCCAATGTTTATATCCTTCATCATTTAACTTCCAACGGACTGCACTCAGAACTTTGAGCCGATGGAATAATAAAAAGAAATAATTGGTACGTAGGTATAACAACCTTAAATATTACACAATAAATTATGTGCTGTAATAATTAAAAACATGTAAATAATGGTCGGGTAGGTATAAAATTATAATATTATTACACCATTAATTAATACCAATGATCAATGATAATTAAGCAGCATGTAACCCTACAACCACCAGTTATAATTATAGTTCTGACATAACTTTACTGTCATACACCATCCATGACAAACCTCCCAGACAGATTTCCAATTATGATAAAAAAACATCAGTGTCAGAGCCAGTGTACAGATCCCAGTGAGCATCCCCCAGCATCCCACCCGCCAGACAGACAGATTTTTTCTCCATATTGACCCAGTTTTAATCGGACAATATTGTCATCATTATTACATTTTTCATTTACACCTGGATCAGTCTAGAAAAATGTGCATGTATTGATGTTTCCAAACAGAACAGCAATCAATTTATTTGAACTGCAAACTAAGAAAATGTCTGGCACTAAAAGTATGGTACGATATACAGGCCGTTGCTGATAGTATGGTAGATGAAAACCAGACGGTTAATGCTGCAGTGCTCAAGGCAGTATTGCTGTTAAGTGTCTACACTCAACCTAGGTCAGTCACATTAATCCTAACACTCAGGGAGTCAAGCAATCCTTATACACTGAACAAAAATCAAGCTTAAAGGAGCTTATTATATGATCAAGCATAACTGATTATCTGGGCCAGGGATCAAACACTTACAGTTTATCATAACTAGCTGTTTAAATCCATTTTAAGTTCACTTGTTTTCCACAGCTGATTCATAAGCCAACTATTCAGAACTACCCTGTGATTGAACCTCCATTGGATGTTTTACCTGTGTCGAATTGTTTGAGAATTACTGCACATTCTTCCTAAGGACATTTAGTTGAACATTTTATGTCAATTCATGATAATTTTTTTCATCAAACTTGATAAATTGATAGAAATTTAATGTACAACATGATAGCTGTCATGATTAATTAACAGCATATTGTTAACAAGAAATGTTCAAAATAGAAAATTGTTCAAATGAAACATATAATACTCAATAATGTATCATCAATATTTTGGCTCAGAAACAAATTGTGAGAGGAAATGCTGGAGAATATTTACTGCACTATCGGTATGCATCAACACTGACTTTTTTAAACTGGCAAGAAATTATTTTGTTTTTCCTCAGGCATTTTGTGCAACAGACATGTAAAGAAGAAAAAATCACTTTTATTCCCAGATAAAAACATTTTTGTGAACTAGAATACATGTCTGACTATATCTTTTACAAAATGACAGCTGCCTAGGGATATCACGCTGAGATTCATTTGAAAAATCTGCATTCACACTACACTAATGTGCAAGCTAAAATGAAAGAAAATTGAGGAAAAAAACATTGGTAAAATATATGATACATAATATCCAAGTCTTAAGCAAGAATTAACCATCCATGGTGCATCTGTGTAACAGCCTACAGTACTGTGACACCTGGTTACAGTGACATAACTCTTTAAATGTGCCAGGACGAACAGAGACAGCCCCTGTATTCGCGCATCTCCTGGGTATGTCTGTACTAATGGCGTACAGGGACTGTGTATGTCTGTACTAATGGCGTACAGGGACTGTGTATGTCTGTACTAATGGTGTACAGGGACTGTGTATGTCTGTACTAATGGTGTACAGGGACTGTGTATGTCTGTACTAATGGTGTACAGGGACTGTGTATGTCTGTACTAATGGTGTACAGGGACTGTGTATGTCTGTACTAATGGCGTACAGGGACTGTGTATGTCTGTACTAATGGTGTACAGGGACTGTGTATGTCTGTACTAATGGTGTACAGGGACTGTGTATGTCTGTACTAATGGTGTACATGGACTGTGTATGTCTGTACTAATGGCGTACAGGGACTGTGTATGTCTGTACTAATGGCGTACAGGGACTGTGTATGTCTGTACTAATGGCGTACAGGGACTGTGTATGTCTGTACTAATGGTGTACAGGGACTGTGTATGTCTGTACGAATAGTGTACAGGGACTGTGTATGTCTGTACTAATAGTGTACAGGGACTGTGTATGTCTGTACTAATGGTGTACAGGGACTGTGTATGTCTGTACTAATGGTGTACAGGGAATGTGTATGTCTGTACTAATGGTGTACAGGGACTGTGTATGTCTGTACTAATGGCGTACAGGGACTGTGTATGTCTGTACTAATGGTGTACAGGGACTGTGTATGTCTGTACTAATGGCGTACAGGGACTGTGTATGTCTGTACTAATGGCGTACAGGGACTGTGTATGTCTGTACTAATGGCGTACAGGGACTGTGTATGTCTGTACTAATGGCGTACAGGGACTGTGTATGTCTGTACTAATGGTGTACACTGACTGTGTATGTCAGTACTAATAGTGTACACTGACTGTGTATGTCTGTACTAATAGTGTACAGGGACTGTGTATGTCTGTTCTAATAGTTTACAGGGACACAGTGTATGTCTGTACTAATGGTGTACAGGGACTGTGTATGTCTGTTCTAATAGTGTACAGGGACACAGTGTACGTCTGTACTAATTGTGTACAGGGACACAGTGTATGTCTGTACTAATGGTGTACAGGGACTGTGTATGTCTGTTCTAATAGTGTACAGGGACTGTGTATGTCTGTACTAATGGTGTACACTGACTGTGTATGTCTGTACTAATAGTGTACACTGACTGTGTATGTCTGTACTAATAGTGTACAGGGACTGTGTATGTCTGTACTAATGGTGTACACTGACTGTGTATGTCTGTACTAATGGTGAACAGGGACACTGTGTATGTCTGTACTAATGGTGTACAGGGACTGTGTATGTCTGTTCTAATAGTGTACAGGGACACAGTGTATGTCTGTACTAATAGTGTACAGGGACTGTGTATGTCTGTACTAATGGTGTACACTGACTGTGTATGTCTGTACTAATAGTGTACACTGACTGTGTATGTCTGTACTAATAGTGTACAGGGACTGTGTATGTCTGTACTAATGGTGTACACTGACTGTGTATGTCTGTACTAATGGTGTACAGGGACACTGTGAATGTCTGTACTAATGGTGTACAGGGACTGTGTATGTCTGTACTTATAGTGTACAGGGACTGTGTATGTCTGTACTAATGGTGTACAGGGAC
Organism: Spisula subtruncata; assembly: GCA_963678985.1. Classification (NCBI taxonomy): domain Eukaryota; kingdom Metazoa; phylum Mollusca; class Bivalvia; order Venerida; family Mactridae; genus Spisula; species Spisula subtruncata. The sequence goes on along the minus strand of OY787669.1, from coordinate 24,903,997 downwards.
TGTGTATGTCTGTACTAATGGTGTACAGGGACTGTGTACTTCTGTACTAATGGTGTACAGGGACTGTGTACTTCTGTACTAATGGTGTACAGGGACTGTGTACTTATGTTCTAATGGTGTACATGGACTGTGTATGTCTGTACTAATGGTGTACAGGGACTGTGTATGTCTGTACTAATGGTGTACAGGGACTGTGTATGTCTGTACTAATGGTGTACAGGGACTGTGTATGTCTGTATTAATGGTGTACAGGGACACTGTGTACTTCTGTACTAATGGTGTACAGGGACTGTGTATGTCTGTACTAATGGTGTACAGGGACACAGTGTACGTCTGTACTAATGGTGTACAGGGACTGTGTATGTCTGTACTAATGGTGTACAGGGACACAGTGTATGTCTGTACTAATGGTGTACAGGGACTGTGTATGTCTGTACTAATGGTGTACATGGACTGTGTATGTCTGTACTAATGGTGTACAGGGACACAGTGTATGTCTGTACTAATGGTGTACAGGGACTGTGTATGTCTGTACTCATGGTGTACATGGACTGTGTATGTCTGTACTAATGGTGTACAGGGACACTGTGTATGTTTGTACTAATGGTGTACAGGGACTGTGTATGTCTGTATTAATGGTGTACAGGGACACAGTGTACGTCTGTACTAATGGTGTACAGGGACACAGTGTATGTCTGTACTAATGGTGTACAGGGACTGTGTATGTCTGTACTAATGGTGTACAGGGACTGTGTATGTCTGTACTAATGGTGTACAGGGACTGTGTATGTCTGTACTAATGGTGTACAGGGACAGTGTATGTCTGTACTAATGGTGTACAGGGACTGTGTATGTCTGTACTAATGGTGTACAGGGACAGTGTATGTGTGTACTAATGGTGTACAGGGACTGTGTACTTCTGTACTAATGGTGTACAGGGACTGTGTACTTCTGTACTAATGGTGTACAGGGACTGTGTACTTCTGTTCTAATGGTGTACAGGGACTGAGTGTGTCTGGTCCTTGAATCAATATTGAAATAGTAAATATAGTAATAGTGCCTGCTTAACTTAAATATCTTTTGATAGAAGCAGTCTTCAACATTATGTTAAAAGATATCAAGAATAATTTATTTCATAAAGTTATCATAATTTTCCTTAGTTTCCAATATTTCATGCAAATTTATGAAGTTTATATTATGAACTATTCATGATTTCATGAACACAGTGGATGCTAAAATTTCATTTATTACTTAATGAAATCAGTCCATGAGTTGTTGGTAAATTGTCTCATTTGTATTTCCTACATTTTCATGTACATATTTTATCACATTTGTATATATGAATTATTCATGAATATAAAATTTTCATGAATATTAAATTTTCATAACTTCATGAAAATACTTAATTAATCCTTTTTGTCCCCAATGGGACATATGTCTGGAACTTCATGAAACATGACTGCGCATTGGCATTGTGACCTGCATTAAGTGCGCCGTGAATATACACATTTAGGCTGGCTACTGAAATTTTTTAAATTGAAACCATTGATGGTGACCGAGAAAAAACTAATGCAGACAATCTTTTCCAACATTAAAATGTAATAGCCAAAGGTTAACAACCGAAAGCCAAAGTAACAAACCTGTGTCTATATTAGTACAAATATGTCTTAATTAAGCTTAAATTATGGGTCATAAAAAAATGAAAACTTGTTCAATCGACTACCTAAATTGTCAATTCCAAGAAAAACTTGTAACAAATCATATAAAATGTAATAAAAACCTAACACTACATCACATTTGATACATTGTTTACATTAGCCTAAAAATGCAGAAATATGCATGTGCATATTAATGAGGTCCAAATATTTACAGATTTAACAAATGAATTGCATGTATATGTATGAGTGCAGTATATAAACGACTTTATACTCAGGTAATTAAAATGAAGAATGTCATGAGTGTACCAGATGTAACATTAATTCCGTGTCAAGATGTAGCAGTATACATAGGTGTGAAGAGTGATCTTCAGCTATAAGTTTTAGAAAAAAAGTTAAGTTACTAATTTTCTAGGGCTCTTTTCAGCTGTTAGGCCGCTCAAGCACCCTTTGACATTTCAACTTCCCCTGGTCATTGGGCTTCATATGGAAACCTACACTTGTGTCTCCCTGGGGAGACCATTTCTCTCCTGTGGTGTGGCAGCTAATATCGATCTGCGGCGCCCAGGAATAGACACTGCCCTCACAGGTACCATTTACACCATGGTGAGTGGCACTGTGGGTCTTGCTCAGAGAAATTAACCAGTGGTCCAGAGGGGGATCAAACTTGGGACCTCTCGATCCCGAAGCGCGCGCCCTACCTCTAGGCCACCGCTCCCTAGAAGTCATCAAACAATAAAATTACTTCTTAAGACTACTTATTAAAATCCAAATTTTGTTCAAAAAGGGGGACTGTGGAAGAATTTTATTTCTTTTTATTTCATTTTTAGACAAGAGCATCGCTGAGAGCGCTGGACACTCAAGTGCAACAAGGGCAGATAACCCACTAAATATAGGTCACATGGTTTTCAGCCTTCTCAGTTTGGACTCCTCTTGGGATGGTGAATACATATACTAAGTTGATGTATACCTTTGATAGTCTTTGAGAAAATGACAATAAACTTTACCAACACACATGCACATGCAGACTATCACCTCAAAACATTAGCTTAACTTTCTTTTTTGAAAAGTCGGATAAAAATCTGTTCACAAGGGTTCAACATGGTCCAGTAGTAACTTGTTATTAAGGTATTTTATCGCTATGCATCCAGCGCATAAATCCAGCGCAAGAACAATATGAGTTGGAAATATGATTTGTACCCGTGGATACATAATACATACGGTACCCACTTATATGTGCCTCGGTAGCTCAGTGGTTAATGTGCTAGACGTACAATCTGATGACCAGGGTTCAAATCCGCATGGAGGCACATAATATTATATATATGCCCTGCCATATTTCAGAATAAATAAAGCAAATAAAGGCTATGCTTGGTATAATCACTATTTTGGGATGACCGACATTAAATATAACATTATTTTTCATCCAGCCTTTGGCTACATCTGCACATATATGTGCATGTTTAAAGTGAATGTACTCTGCATCCTACATGCAAAAGCTTGGTTGTGAGACATTTTTCTCTGTGTTAATTACAGTCGTACAAAATAAACGCAATGTATGACATATTGCAGATTTCAGTTTCATAAAGAATGTTTACAAACTGTTGCGTTATTAAGGTATGTTTTATTTTTTGCTAAAACAAGCGACTGCTTAATTAAGAAACGAGAATTTTGTTCGATTGTGTCGACATGTTACAAGAGCAGTCCCAGCTGTTCCCTATATATAGGGCCTATATTGTATCAACATGTCATATTAATGATATCATAAGTTACAGTACTATGTTCAAAGTCAAATGAGAACGGTTGTAAATATACTATCGTCTGGCAGGTAAACTATGTGTATCTAGGTTTAACTGTGTGTAACCGAGTTAACTGAATCCCCGAATGGGATAGGTCCCCCATTAGTATTACTTATTGATTTGACAGTAGTCTGTCTATACAGACCCTATGTGTATAGGAGACAACCCATACTTGTCTCCTCTTTTTTATGAAATTCTTTCCCTTTGGACTCTTGCATATAATCAAGCCCAAAATGAAACCTAAGTCAAAATTGAAAAATTTAGTCCCTAATTAATAATGTTTGATAAAATATATCTCAAGTCAGTAGGCAGACTTAACGAAGTTTCTGATGCAGTTAGAGGCGGGATCAACCTGAGAGGGTCAAGCTGAGCCCATCCATCACACTTTGCCAAGTGTAACACCCAACTTCAAGTCAATAATAGGGGTGTAAAGCTAGCTAGTACACTAAATGGATCCATATGACATGTCTAAAAAAATAAATTGATACTTAACTGTTATAAATGTTCAATAGCTATATATGGGTACAAAAGTTACATAGAGGATCTTGCAAGAAGCACAGATGCCAATGATTCATTAGAAAAAGGCTTTAAGCAGACTTAGAACACTTTCAGCGAAAGTAAAACACTATCTAAAATATTCAATAAATTTGAAAAAGAATTCGACTTGAATAGTTAGTTGTGAAGAGTGAATGCATCATCAATTAAGAAAAAATGCATTTTATAAATATTACAGATAAGAACTGATGGTAACTTTCAGCAGAGACATTATCATGTCTATGAAGTAGCGCTGATAATTTTTTTATATACATGATAATTGAGGTGAATTAATGTTTTAAAGAAATAGTTTATAGACATTTTTTTGACATTCAATGTAACATATTTTGTTTCCAGAAAGCATCTGATATTCAGAAGAAACATGCTCAGCTACTTACACAGGGTGTGACAAAAAAAACCAGGAACCTACCTAAAACCCTTATATAACTCTTTTGTATTTTCTTTATATTTTAATGAATGTGAATGACTTTAGAAAGGAGTCCTCACTTCTAATATGAATGCTTAAGTAAATATCTTAAAACTCATGGAAGTCATATATATTTTCTTCTATACACTAGCGTATGTTACATATAAATCAATGAAAAAATAAAATACTTACAACTATGTTTATTTAAGATACAGAACTTTATAATGTTAACAGTTTGTCTTGGAATTGATGCCTCTGTCTTGAGTGATGTCAGAGTCACAAGGTATTGCTACACTGTTAAACCAACTTATATTCATGAGTAAAATAATGCACAGAAATATTGCAGCAGGTGCTCCACCATGCAAATCATCAAAACATTTCATTAATATTTTATAAAATTCAAATTTTAACTTTTCTTCCTTTTTTTGCACCATATATACCTCAATCCTTTATAGTGGTTTCTGATTCAAACACAGTTTTTTTCTGTATCTTTTTACTCCCGTCATCTGACTTCGAGTTGAATTTCTAATGAAAATAGTTCTCACAAGATAAAGTTTCAAATAAAAACAAGTTTTTTACCATATTTAAAAGGAAGGGAAAACAAACTTGTTCATGGGCAATTTTGTAACTTTTTGGGGCAATTTTGTAACTTTTCAAATTGTAACTTTTTACACAAATTGCGCAAGTCTATTTAAATAATTCACACTCAAGTCATTTAAATTTTTATTACAGAAATTAAATCTAAATTAAAAAAATTGTCAAACACAAAAATAACATAATTAATTTTCATGCAGTAATAAATCATTCTTTTTTAGACATTTAAGTTTCGTTTAAATTTTTGGTTTATTATTTACATAAAGAAACAGGAAAAGCATTTCCAACAGTTTATATATCAATAAATTTCACAAAAAACATTATGATTAAAAAGATTTTAATTATAATGGATTCATTTTTCGTTTATTTCTTAGAGTATTCAACCTGTTTTATGACAATTTTTCAGTTATATGGTAATTTACAATGATGAATTCATTTATTAGTAAGATGTTATTCAGGTGATCTTTTCTTAGTGCTACTGCACCAGAAAATTGAAAACCTGCCCAATCCCCAAAAGGGGCAGGGAATGCACGGGCAGGGAGATAGAAGGAAGATATCAGGTTTTTACCACATAAATGGCTGTGATCAGGCACGGTGATTATAAACATTGGAGAACGTACTCCATGCTTACTCCAATTGGAGCATTTCTTAGCTACAAAAACTGCTGTAACTTCTTTATTACTGAATGGAAACATATGATATGGGGGTTCATTTTCTTAATTAGAACATTTGCTACAACTTGGTGTTGGTTTTGAAGTAAAATTCTAAAAAAATCATTTTTCAAGTTGGAGCAAATTGTCTACGTTTACAACACCGATTGTATGTTTTCATAATCGGGGAGTATCACAATGACGCTCAAGATGTAATACAAACACGAATCTTAAATGCCTATATTGCACGATTTGCTTGTGGAAATTGATATATTCAAAGCAAGAACCTGGAAATATATTCTTACATACTGGTCGGCGACCAGTTTCCGACATTTTTTGCATGTTTTTCGGCATTATCTCGAAAACTAAACGGGTTAAAACAAAATAACTTACATTTTTGTAATCCTGAGCTCAAGACCGATATTATTATCGCAATTTGACATTTGTGACGTCATACAGTGCGTAGAATTCGGGGCGAAGAAGGGGTCACTATTTCAGGCCGTAAATTAGATGTAGAGTATCAGTATCCGACATTTCACATTTAATTAGGTTTAATTTCCCCTTTTCCCGTTTTGACCCTCTCAACTAAAAGGAAATTATCTCCCGTTGACTGAACATAGCTTTTTAGAGTTGTCTCTCTTTGTTTGTTTACACAGCGGTAATGGAATTTAGGCCTAATGGTCAGTGCTTTTTCCAATTAGTAAAAATCGCTGACGTCATACATAATGACGTCAATGATGACGTTTTTGTCAATATTTATCTAACATCGAGTTTTGTATGGATCGCCGATACTACTCATAGCTGTTGTGGAGCTAAACCTTGCTTTGTCAAAGACTCTGGCAAACCCGTGGCTATTTATAGATGAACTTGTTTGTTTCATCGCACATGCACATCTTTCGTAAACAGATGATCCCCCAAGGGAAAGAGGTGACGACTATCATTTCATTGCATGTATTTCTTGATATTTTCATTTTATTTCCGTGAATTGTAAATTTTCTGACACACACATGTTGCTTGTGTCAAGTTCTTTAATCATACCAAATATCTTAATTTTAGAGCTACGCTAAATACGAAAAAATATCAAATATCGGATACTGGTAGCCATCGGGAACTGATCGCCGACCAGTAAAGGTCGGGCTCAGGTCAACATAGCCAAGCTATACTTAAGCTTCATGTGAAACACAGTACAGCCTCTCCAGAGTGTCCAACTGTAGAGCAACAATTTATCTACAAATAACACCTAATTCAAAACGTCCATTAGCTTATTTTATTTTATATTTTATTTATGTTGATTGTAAAACAAGTTCTATGTTTAATTAATCACTAACTGTAAAATCATATATGTTCAAGAGGGATTAAATTTGGTGGATGATCTGAACAACGAAATTAAATTCCCATCTTGGTTTTGGCCTCATCATATTTATGAATGGTAATTAAGACATTTATAACAACTCGTTCAGATGAGGGAGAATTATCTGAAAAGCTATATCAAATGCTGACAAAAAGGATGTAAACCAGATAAAATGTCTCATGGTTTGATTGGCTTGACAGGGATGTAAACCAGACATTATGTCTCGTGGATTTAATTGGTCAGACAGGGATGTAAACCAGACATTATGTCTCATGGTTTGATTGGCTTGACAGGGATGTAAACCAGACATTATGTCTCGTGGATTTAATTGGTCAGACAGGGATGTAAACCAAATGTAAACCAGATATTATGTCTTGTGGATTTGATTGGCCTGACAGAGATGTAAACCAGATATTATGTCTTGTGGATTTGATTGGCCTGACAGGGATGTAAACCAGATATTATGTCTTGTAGATTTGATTGGCCTGACAGGGATGTAAACCAGATATTATGTCTGTGGATTTAATTGGCATGACAGGGATGTAAACCAGATAAAACTTTTCTTGAATTTAATTGGCCTGGCAAAGGATGTACACAATATAAAACTTTTCTTAAATTTAATTGGCCTGACAAAGGATGTAAATCATATAAAATGTCTTGCAGATTTAATTGGTCTGACGCCGGGATGTACACCAGATAAAATGTCTCGTGGATTTAATTGGCCTAAAACTCATAAAAGAATGTGCAGTGTGCATTGACTTGTCAGCATAAGTAAAAAGGTGTGCAGAAATGTGCATTTATGTTGGTGATTAATGACTTCTCCACTCCGTCTCAAGCTTACACTAGGGACGACAGGCTGTAACAATCCACTATATCAAACCTTGATGTACCACCGTATAGATCAGTATTACACACACTTTGTGCATATATAAATTGTTAAGTATACAACACAATAAAAATGCCACAAATGCATAGATGAAAAACGTTGACAGATTCAACAAACGGACTTTAAATTAAAAACAGAGAATAGAACATGTATATCCATCTGAATTTCATTTTTAAGACAAGCTGTGCTAGTTATAGCTTTCTGTACCGGAATTTTAAAACGAAGTTCGGAGACAACAGATAATTTATAGTAAGAATAAATCATTTGTTTGAATGTTTCAAACAATTAACAAATTTGACTATTCATTTTCGATGATAGGGTGTTGGGATGAAGAAAACTCTTGGGTGTGGATGTTTGACCACTTGTTTTTTAATGAGGACAATGTTTGTACATGCAGATGGAGAAGATGCTGGACAGAGAGAATTGGTTGTATAGAAGTGAGGTAAAATCCCCTGGTTCCAGGCATGATGGTAAAATACACACATACATGTTGGTCAAAGACACACAGACAGGGGTCAAAGACACACAGACAGGTTGGTCAAAGACACACAGACAAGTTGGTCAAAGACACACAGATAGGTTGGTCAAAGACACATAGGCAGGTTGGTAAAAGATACACAGAGAGATTGGTAAAAGATACACAGGCAGATTGGTCAAGGACACACAGATTGGTCACAGACACACAGACATACTGGTAAGACAAACATACAGATCTGTAAAATACACACATACAGATTGGTCAAAGACAAACATACAGATTGGTCAAAGACAAACATGCATATTGGTCAAAGACACACAGACAGATTGGTCAAAGACACACAGACAGATTGGTCAAAGACAAACATGCATATTGGTCAAAGACACACATACAGATTGGTCAAAGACACACAGACAGATTGGTCAAAGACACACAGACATATTGGTCAAAGACACACATACAGGTTGGTCAAAGACAAACATGCATATTGGTCAAAGACACACAGACAGATTGGTCAAAGACACACATACAGATTGGTCAAAGACACACAGACAGATTGGTCAAAGACACACAGACAGATTGGTCAAAGACACACAGACAGATTGGTCAAAGACACACAGACAGATTGGTAAAAGACACACAGACAGGTTGGTAAAAGACACACAGACATATTGGTTAAAGACTAACAGACAGATTGATCAAAGACAGATTGATCAAAGACAGATTGGTCAAAGACACACAGACATATTGGTAAAAGACACACATACAGATTGGTCAAAGACAAACAGACAGATTGGTAAAAGACACACAGACATGATGGTAAAAGATACACAGACAGATTGGTAAAACATACATACAGACTGGTAAATATTAAATGTTGGTAAAAGACATACACATGAACAGACATGTTGGTAAAAGATGATAGGTTTGTAAAAGACATACAGACAGGTTGATCATTGACACAGTCAGCTTCTATAATATTTATAGTTCCCATGCAGACACAAAGGCCCACGGGTTACAGCCAGTTGATAATGCCCTAGAGTAGTGGAAACAGGAAATGTCGGTAGACAAATGTTTGTGAAAGTCTGGAATGTGAGTTTTATTGTTGTTTTATTAATAATAATGACACAATATCAGAATGTTATGGACATTAATGTTGTTTTTTTGTGATCCACACAGCTGTTTTCATAACTTATAGACTCTGATTTGTTTATATAAGCTTGTGGTCACAGTATACAGTATTTCTTTTGTGAGTGTACCTTTTGTGCCTTGGGTACTTGACTGACTCTGTTAAGTGCTGCCTCCCGGTCCGATTTTTCATTATTTTAAGTTTAATTGTTCATTATTTGTGGTATATAGGTGGTATAGTGATGTATAATGCTTGCTGCGTAAGAGCAGGATTGTTTGTCATAGAAGAACAAAACATTGTTCATGCTTATGTTCTGGTGGTAGCCTTGTCCATAATAACTTGCTTAATCAATCAACATTAAAGTGAAACAGACAAACGAACGAACAAATGGACTGGTGAATCACTGTATGCCTTCGCATCACATGGGTGTCAACATAGCCACATTAAAAATCAAGAAAATCATATGCGTCAAACTTTTTTGCCAAACAAGAGGCCTTCAACCATATTTAACTAATTTATTAAGAAAATCCTTCAAAACAGATGGAATTGACCATAACCCTGTCAATTCCCAAGGTATTTTCATCAAAAAACTTATTTTGGTCAGAAATCATGGCTATTTGATGATATGTAAATTCGGAGTTCAGGATTAATCATAATCAGGCCATAAAAAGAAGAATATAAAGAAGAGACATACCTGTATGTATCCTATGATGCTGTTGTAGATGAGATAATTGTTTGAATGCCCTCTCACAGTACAGACAGTGGTACTTCCTTACACCAGAATGTACCAGATTATGTTGATTCAATTGTTGCCGACTACGGAAACCTTTGTAACAATGTGGACACACATGTCGTCGATCTTTGTCCACTATAAGATGCTCCGGGATCACTGTATTCCCCGGCACGTTAGCCATCGGGTGTGAACCGTGGTTTAATGGACCACCCATAGAATTTGGAATATTATGGGATGGAAGAGTTTGTTTTAGTTCAAGACCGCTGTTATAAGCGTTTGACAGAGAGAGGTTCTGGCTACCTCCGTGACGTGGAGAGTTTGAAGCCGGTTGGCTTTTCTCCAAGTTGTCCCAGTTAATTTGTTGTGTGTTTCCAGCAGAGCTTGGTCCAGAACTTGGTGACTTTGAAGTTGTGTTCTGGTGGCCCCCTTGGCCTTCTTGTCCATTTTTATGGTGTGGAGGCGGAGACATGAACGGATGTGGCCCCTGCGGCCCGTTACTAGGCAGGGGAGGTAACTGATCCCCATCGCCCATACGATCACGATTATTTGATGATAACAGCCAATACGTGAGAAAGAATTTAAAATTCTCGTACCATGGGTCGACTCCCATACCAGGGCGATACATTATTCAAAAGTGTCAACCTTTGTGCAGTCTAAGACACACAAGGCTCCAATAAAAAGTAAATTGTTTCAGCCGGCTAACCATTAGCCATTATTTGCACTAAATAGCCATTTTTCAGAATCTTTTGTCTTCAAATTAAATGCCTGCACATATATTTTAACAATAATTTTAAATTTAGGTTTCACTTCTAATGAAAATTCAGTTTTTATGATTGAACGTTCAGTTTTCCAGTAATTTTATGCAAAACAATACTCAGGTGAATTATAAAATAACTGTGATGGCTGTCTTAGATATTTCACTAATCATTCCAGTAAAATGAGTTAAATTTTAACGACTTCTCCGATTAATCTACTGTTCAAATGCAAAGAACTGAAGACAAATGAAACTTCCTTTTTATATTATGTGCACAGCCTTCACTATGGTAACCAATTGTGTAATGTTGCATTTTTATGTCATTTCTTGCATCTGCAAACTATTTATCAATATTAAAGTTGGTACGCTTACAGTTACGGGTTTCTTTTTACCGACTCCTTTGCACGCTGAAACTCGGCTCACTTAGTAGAAAATTACAAGAAAACACCGACTGAAATCAGCGGATGACACCAGGTGGCATAGATGCGATGAGGTTCTTTCATAATTTTAAATTGCTCCTGGATATTCTTTATAACTTAAGATGCTCGCAGCAACATGAAATATATCATATTTTCTCCATTTTCAGCGACCAATCCAAGATGCGTTGTCAACTTGTCATGAATTTATCATCTACTTTTCACACCTCATCATCTGAAAAACGAAATATGAAACATTGCAGCAAAATGCAGTATAATTTAACAAACTATCATACCATGAAATATGCATGCAAAAAATGTGGAAATGTTTGAAATTTTGAATTAACCAGCTGAGAATAATAATCTTTCTTTCAATTTCACTAATTTATGTGTAAATATTGTATTATAAATTTATGTATAAATATCTATAAATTTATGTATAAATATCTATACATTTATGTATAAATAAGTAAGGGTTTGTATTAAATTCCTTACCATAAATATATACAGACTTAAGCAATTCTTTGCAATAAAGAATGGATAATACATGAACATTATTATTATATTGCCATAAAATATTATTATTATTATTATTTATTATTATACCATATTTATATAGCCCTTTTTTCATGTATACACACGTTCAAAAGTGCTGTACAGTCCCGACTAATACATGTTTAAAACAATATACAATGTACATAAAATATACAATAACATTTTTATCAACGCTATTTAGTCTCCCATCAGTACCATATTGCCGAAACGAAATGCAAGATAAAACTTAGGAGACATGGTATATAGAAATACTTTGCTACAAAAATATGGGTTTATTTTACCTTTACATTGCCATAAAACATTGGCTTGACCTTTACATTGCCATAAAACAAAGATTTGACTTTTACATTGCTATAAAACATAGGTTTGACCTTTACATTGCCATAAAACATTGGCTTGACCTTTACATTGCCATAAAACAAAGATTTGACTTTTACATTGCTATAAAACATAGGTTTGACCTTTACATTGCCATAAAACATTGGCTTGACCTTTACATTTTGCCATAAAACATTGGCTTGACCTGTACATTTTGCCATAAAACATTGTCTTGACCTTTACATTTTGCCATAAAACAAAGATTTGACCTTTACATTGCTATAAAACATAGGTTTGACCTTTACATTGCCATAAAACATTGGCTTGACCTTTACATTTTGCCATAAAACATTGGCTTGACCTGTACATTTTGCCATAAAACATTGTCTTGACCTTTACATTTTGCCATAAAACATTGGTTTGACCTTTACATTGCCTTTAAACATGGGCTTGACCTTTACATTACAATAAAACATTGGCTTGACCTTTACATTGCCATAAAACATTGGTTTTACCTTTACATTTTGCCATAAAACATTGGCTTGTCCTTTACATTTTGCCATAAAACATTGGTTTGACAGTTACATTGCAATAAAACATTGGCTTGTCCTTTACATTTTGCCATAAGACATTGGCTTGATCTTTTCCTTTTCCGATAAAACATTGGCTTGACAGTTACATTGCAATAAAACATTGGCTTGACCTTTACATTTGCCATAAAACATTGTCTTGACCTTTACATTTTGCCATAAAACATTGGTTTGACCATTACATTTGCCATAAAACATTGTCTTGACCTTTACATTTCGCCATAAAACATTGGCTTGACCTTTACATTTCGCCATAAAACATTGGCTTGACCTGTACATTTTGCCATAAAACATTGTCTTGACCTTTACATTTTGCCATAAAACATTGGTTTGACCTTTACATTTGCCATAAAACATTGTCTTGACCTTTACATTTTGCCATAAAACTTAGGTTTGACCTTTACATTGCCTTTAAACATGGGCTTGACCTTTACATTACAATAAAACATTGGCTTGACCTTTACATTGCCATAAAACATTGGTTTTACCTTTTTATTTTGCCATAAAACATTGGCTTGTCCTTTACATTTTGCCATAAAACATTGGCTTGACAGTTACATTGCAATAAAACATTGGCTTGTCCTTTACATTTTGCCATAAAACATTGGCTTGACAGTTACATTGCAATAAAACATTGGCTTGACCTTTATATTTTGCCATAAAATCAGCAGGCGATTGTCCCACAAAACTAAATGTAGTTATGTACCATGGGTATCCAATGATAGATTTTTATAAACCATGCAGATGCATTAAGCAAAATCTTTACTATCAATTTTATGTGCATGTATTTATCTGAAACACAGTCTTTGAATCTGATATATCGATTTCCCCCGAGTAATTACCTAACCTGAATGTGCATTGAGTATAATATAAATTAGATAGTTCAATAATTGATTAAATGGTTACACCCATGCATAAAGGTTGACAAAGTTAGATAATGTACATATATTTTTACAGAAATTTCACTTTATTATTCGAAACTATCTAACAGGGGCTAGCTCATAAATGGCAGTGATGTCGTAATTGTATAACATGAACAGAATGAAAAAAACACTGAATTTTCACGAGTCCTGGAGTGGTACTCAATATTGAACTTAGTTAATTGAAGAATAAGAATAGCCAATAATATTACCTGTAACTGGCCAAGGGTTTGATATGGTGTGATCTGATTGGTTGTCCTAATGCTTAAGTCAAGTAAGATCAATATTGAATACCATCCCAGGTAAATAGTTATGAACATAGAGGTAAACTACAGTATGTGTAATCAAATGATCATGACCGTCAGTGTGACATCTTGGCCTACCATATTTTACCAAGTATCTAAGCATTTAAAAAAATTAAGGGTAAAGGCAATGACCGTTGGGCGGTACAACCTATAACTAAAAGTAATGTTTTATCAACGACTTACGGAAATCGTAAATTTACTTCAACTATTTTTTTTTTAATTTGTTGACAGTACATGGTGGATTTTCTACATGCAAATGTACTTCTTAAGCCAAAGGCATAAAATTGTGGTTTGATTTAACTTAAAATTTGGCACAAAAAAAAACAACTAGTATCTAACAAATTACGCTATCACGTCATTTGTGATTACGCTATTACGTCATTTGTGGTACGATAAATCTTTAAAGCCACTTCCCTTTAATTAGCCGGCAGTTATAGGGAAACTATTAAAATTTACTGATTCAGCAATTACTGTAAAATCATTAATTTTCGTGGGGGATTAAATTACGTGGATTTCGTGGTTCACTTCAACCACAAACTTTAATCCCAATGATTTGACCCATGTTTTGTAACCAGAAATGCAAAATCCATTAATTCAAATGCCAACGAAATTGTCTTTTTTACCAAAACCAAACAAAATTAAATGATTTTACAGCAGTTTCAAAATCTCAATTCACAGACTGTATAAGTGCATAATGTTCAAAAATTAAGTTTACCACAGACGATTTTCATACGTGACATAACAGACAAATTACAAGCAGCACAAAAGCTCACAGTGAGAGGCACAAATTCAGTATGTCGTAATACTTTGCTAGAAAAAAGGAAAAAATGCTAGAAAAAAGGAAAAAATGGTATCTAAAGTGCTTTAACTTACTCCCGATTCAGTAAGTTTTACTATTGAGGGAATTATCCCATTAGAAAGAATAGATGGGTCTACCATTAACTCAGGTATACCCAGTTAAACCTAGATAAACATAGTTTACCTGACGGATGAGTAGATGTTTACAACCATTATATATCATTTAACTTTAAACAGACTGTTACTAAGGAATTTATAATACCCACACATATTAAGTATCTGTATCGCAATGCACATCAATGAGCAAATTTTCATAGTTCGTGAAATTGGCAATGTTTTTTTTTATATTTTTAAGCAGAAAAGGCAGTTCATAGTAAAGACGAGCTGTCAGTTTCTTCATGTTTTCTGGGATTAAATTTTTGTAGCTTATTCTTCGTTGTCAGCAACAGGGATTTCCCTGATGCAGGTTTTCTGCGTTCCTGAGGCAACTTTGTGGCTTGGGACCCTCATTTCTGCATTACTGTGCTTCCTTGGGACCCTCAATAGGATCCCTCGAATAGACATTTTTATTTAAGCTAGAACATTTTTCTTTCTGCTATTTATTGCTCTAAGTCTTGTGATGCATTGAGCAATCTGCATTTGCTGTTTTATTTATAAATTTGATACTTACAAATAATGAGCTTGAAATGCATTACTGTATAGTGAAGGGACCCCCAAAATTGCTCAGGGACTCCCTAATTATAAATTTTAAGGTTCCAGCGACCCTCGTATGAACAATCCTAGGGAAAACCCTGGTCAGCAATTTATAGCAACACAATTTGTGTTTAATTTGAAATTAAGTTTTTCATACATCATTAATTTTATTAATTGTTGTTGTTGTTGTTTTCACTAAATTATGCCATTGTTAAAGTAATTTATTCATGAGATTTTTTTTAATTGCTTCCCTATTTTAATCAATATATGCAAGAATTAATAACAACTTGATGGCTGTTTTAGAAATGGGATAAATATCATAGTAGGTGCCATCCATGACTGCCTGGAAGATCCTAGTAGGGTAAAGCCTTCTTAAGGTATTGAACTGAAACAATTTGGTCTTCTATACCAACCTACATTCAGGCAATATATAGCTTGGCTATTTTGACCTGACCCTGACCTTTATGCCAGAATATATTACAAGGTTCTTGCTTTGAATATATCAATTTCCGCAAGCAAATCGTGCCATATAGGTTTTTTAGATATGTGTTTGTATTACATCTCGAGCTTAACGTAGACAATATATCGACTGTTAAATTATGCTAATCGATAGGTCAGGCTCGTGTCAAATTAGCCAAGCTATACTGTCAATTCAATAAGTAATACTAATGAGGCAACTATTCCATTCGAAAGAATAGATGGGGTGGTAACTGTTAACTCAGGTATACCCAGTAAAACCTAGATAAACATAGTTTACCTGATGGAAAAGCTAATGTTTACAACTGTTATCAATTAACTTTAAACATACAGTACCCCCTCATCAAAGATGGGGGTATAATAATATTGTCCCCCTTTTTTATGGATTAGAAATATCCTTTTGAGTAAAGCTTACCGATAAGCATTATTATATTTGAATCCTATATGGGGTTTTTACTTATTTTTAATTAATGGCTTATGAAAATTTACAAGACTATACAAATAGAATGTGTTCTTCTAAAAGACCATTTCACAGGAAATATAAACATCTTAGCAGACAAAAATATTTAAAGTCCAAAGCCAGGTCTGGCTTAAAAGCTGTCACCTCTACATCGGACTTTAACTTGTTAATATAAGTCTATCTATAGCCAGACTCCGACTACAAAGTAATCATCTCTACAATGGAACTGAATTGTTAATTGTAAGGATACATTTTTGTGAGTTATATATGCCACTATGCATGTCATGTTATACCACTATCAGTAAAAACATTCTCTAACAAAATTCTACAAAAATACTGTTAATATCTCACTTTCAAACTTTCGCATGACAATAAATTTGAAGTAACTACCATGATGTTGAAGTTAAACTTGTCTAGCATGTCATGATTTCATTAATATGCACATGAATTCAATTAATATGCACATAAATTTATTAATGTGTACATGTGTTCATGAATATTAGGTGTCTGAGCTCACCATGGACTATCCCTATCAACCATGGTCATAAACAGTCGACCATGGTCATACACTGTCAACCATGGCCATACACTACCAACCATGGTCATACACAGTCAACCACAGTCAACCATGGCCATACACTGTCGACCATAGTCATACATTGTTAACCATGGCCATACACTTTCAACCATGGCCATACACTGTCGACCATAGTCATACATTGTCAACCATGGCCATACACTTTCAACAATGGTCATACACTGTCAACCTTGGCCATACACAGTCAACCATGGTCATACACTGTCAACAATGGCCATACACTGTCAACCATGGTCATACACTGTCAACCATGGTCATACACTGTAGAACATGGCCATACACTGTCAACCATGGTCATGTCAACCATGGTCATACACTGTCAACCATGGTCATACACTGTCAACCATGACCATACACTGTCAACCATGGTTATACACTGTCAACCATGGCCATACACTGTCAAACATGGTCATACACTGTCAACCTTGGTCATACACTGTCAGCCATGGTCATACACTGTCAACCATGGCCAAACACTGTCAACCATGGTCATACACAGTCAACCATGGCCATACACTGTCAACCATGGTCAAACACAGTCAACCATGTTTAAACACAGTCGACCATGGCAAAACATATGTAGGAAGATTGATCATGTAAGTAAATTATCAAATGGGATACAGTGAAATAAGAATTTAGTCTGTTCCTTAACGTACCAGACAAATTATAAATAACTCATTCAATTCAAGAATTTCAGTTCAATTTTGTGAAGTGTTAAGTGCCAAGGGAAACTACTCCCGCTGAACAGATTGTAAAGTGCCAAACAGTGTATCCAGACAACCAATAATAGCCCTATTAGAATTTCACAATTAGGTCACATGATTTAAATCCATATTGCAGACAATACAGCAAACTCAGATGAGCTGTGAATATTTTTTAAATATTCCCTCGGAATCGATAGTAAATTAAAGAACTTTGCAGGAAGAAAATATACACATACTTCACCAAGCCTTAACATTACAAATTGTTACATTGGCTATCATTTTATTGTTTTTATTTTAAAATATTAGCATGTAAATGGCACATTGGAAATTAACTGGACTTTGTCTTGATTTCTTTCATACTTGAAACCTTAGCAAGAAATATTATATTGCATTTTTTATAATATTATGGTAATGAATTATGGATTTTTTTCATTGAAAATTGCTTTTCGAAGCTATATGCACAGGTTTTTAATGCACAATTAGCTGCAATGAAAAAGATTAAACACTGTGATTTTCCTAGGAAGAGATCTCAGTCTCTTTCTCATTATTCCATTCATCAAAAATATTATATTACATAAAAGTTCTAAAGTCAAACATTAAAACATTAAAAGATAAAGATAACAAAATGTCCTAATAAGGCAACACTTAGTTTAAATACCCAAGGCATATCACTTGATATAACATCTGAAAAAGGATTTTTATTTTTTTTAAAAATGCAGTTTTTTATAAAAAATTTGCATTAAGTGGTAGTGGCTTTAAACTGCCGCCTTTCCCTGTTGAGTGATTTTGTTGAGATTAAATATCACTGCAGTATAAAAACCAAACCTTTGATAAAAATTGCATTTTTAATTCACTACCGAGTTATTTCATGTTATTCAACGGGTAAGTGAAACTAGCGCATGTATTAATAACAACACGATGAATGCCTTTGACAAATTTTTTAACTCATTCAAACCAACTTTTCTTTACGGTTTAGCTTTATTATTTACTTTATGCTTATTATTAAGGTGGATTATGAAACAAGTCTTTTCCAACTTATATTAATCACTCTCAACACCTCATTCCTGATGTTATCCATCACCTTAAGGGTATGAGAAAAGGGACGCCAGTTTCCCTTTTTTATGCCAAGGGTCTATCAAGGGAATTTCTGGTATCCTTTTTTATTTGTCGGTGTGACACTGTCCCAGATCCAACCTGGGACCCCCGCAGAAGATTTACCACTAATCTGTTGAGAAGGATGTTTTTTTCTTGTAAATGATCATTAACTGAATCCTTCCCACCATGTCCAAAAGCACAAATCAACCAAATGAACAACAGAAATATCCTAATACTGAGCTTGAGAAGACAACAGACCTTGATTTATAAATTAACCAACAATTTATTGATGTGAAAACATGTTAATTATCACACACTCTTCATTTACATAATGATCGTGATTCAATGTCCAAAAGGCTTTCAACAAAATTATTTCCATAAATCAAAATAGATCGAAATAAAATTACTATTCTTGGAAAAAATAAATTTATTTCTGTTTTTCTTTTTAACAAATTACTTGGAACACTGCAAGTGACCACAAAATATTTAAATACATCAAAGTGTTGTCTTAATAGTGAATTGGTCAAAATGGGGGACAATCTTGTTCGAAATTTATATGACAAATAATTGGTTTTACATTTAGTCTTTAATGAGTGAAAGTTTAATATTATATATTGTTAATACAAATCCTTGAGATGGCCATATGAGCCAAATGTTACTGTATTGTACACATGTTTTTAACAGATCAAATAATTTAAAAGTTTGTTTTCAATTTATCCTTTCGGCCATCTGCCCAAAATATACAACAATAAACTATTATAGTATAACGTACATGTATACATTACATGTACCAATTAGGAGTAATTTGGCGCATATATTTACACATATTTAATTAAATTGTTCTTATAATCGTTAAAGATAAATGAGTAATCAACATTTACAGTATAAGTTTTATAATGTCAGCCATTTTTAGTGTTTGTTGAGTCTGAATGTTGGATGCTTTATATCATGTATTATTATAGTGAAATTCAACTTTTACCTACCGTATGAAAATATGATTTTATAATTATCTTTTATAAAAAATATCATAAAATCATTATTCAGGCTCGGGCTAAACAAACAAAGATGGTTAACTAGTAACTTCAAGTCCAGTACTCCTGGTGTAGTCAACCCACCGTGTATAAAGGAGTTGATTTCCAGAAATTACAGTAAGTCATGCACATTGAATTATATAGTATGGCAATAAGTCATACAGTGATCAGATTTAACATGTGCTTCCGATAGCAATAATTGATACAAGTTGAATTTCAAAGTTGAATTTCAGAGTAATCTGGTAAGTCATTCAGTGATTTGGTTAATACACTGTGCATCCTAACTTCTTTAAATGCAGTTTTTGCGCACGAGGAAATTGCGTGATTTGTAATTAAACTTAAGTTAAAAGATCATCGCCCTGATTTATATAGCGCACATTGTTTTACATGTACATCTATATAAATTATATCACTTTAAAGAAAAATTTGAATATTATACAAATATAATTTGTATACCATGATCAAATTTTCAATCAATTCATTTGCCAGCATAATTATGTTTATCAAATAAGTGAAACTTGAAATAAATATTCAATATGAAGCCAATGTGGAAAACGTAAAAATATCCATTTTGGAAGGAGTGGTATTTTAACAAATTAGGAAATCTGTCACCAACTATTACAATATTAAATAAATTACAGGTAAGAAAAAACAATAAATACATTATCTGATACTTGGTGACTTCATATAACTACAGAAGTAGTAGAGAGAAGCTGTTCAAATGAACTGAAAAAAAAGACTAGAACTAGAATAACAAAATACTGAAGTTGATAAGTTCTGTCGCACTGACTTTAATTTGTAGACACTGTCATCGTAAAATAAAAGTTCTTTTGCACTAACATAGATTTGCAGACACTAAAATATTAAATTGTTTTATGAAAACATAATTTCAATAAATAAAGCTCTTGTATACCCATTTAAATTAGTAGGCATTTAAGTAAAAAATAATTTAAAAAAAATTATGTTAAGCAGACAAGAAAACTAAATTTATTATCTAACTACAGTCTGTTCAAAGTTAAATGAGAACTATTGTAAACATAGACTTGTCAAACAGGTAAACTATATGTATCTAGGTTTAGCCAGTAGCAGTCTGAGTTAACTGTAGTCCCTGCTATTCTTCCAGATGGGATAGTTCTCTCATTCAGTATTACTTATTGAATTGAAAGTATTCAGTTATATTATGTAGATGTGCATTAAATTTATATTTTGGTCATTATACTAAATTAAATTTCTGAATTGGTCAACAGGCTGAATTACAATATATTTTTTCACCAAACTTTTGATGATAACTATACAAAACCTCAATGATACAACAGAAACAACTTAAAATGATGTCGCTGCGCATATATTACCTGTACAATTTTAACGATTCACTTGAAAAAAAATGAAGCTGATGTAACAAGGCAATTTACTGAAATATATAATGGCTGCCGATAGAGTTACAGGTAAAGAGTGTAAAATTTAACAAAAAAATGTGAAAAAAAAATATCTTTTTTATCCAAAAAATGCATTGAATTTACAATTCATAATTTTAAAATATAATAAATTATTTCATGGTCATTTTTAATATAATTTTAATTGAATTCTCTCCTCTATAAATACTGGTTTATAAATTCAATACTTCCATTATATTTTCTACCACTGCACACATCCTGCACTAGCGGCCCATTATCTAAATTAATCAATCAATTACGTAAATTAATTATACATGTGTATGCTTCCAGGATCATTAACAGTTGCCAAATGTATAAATTGATAATTATATTAGAGGTTAACGATGGTTAAAGTTTGTCACAGCTGCTTTGCCAAAATCCGAGTTTAATCAAGTAACGCTATGCACCTGGATTTATATATATACATAAATATACATGAAGTACACATGTAAGTTTATATATACCCCTTAATTGCTCGTTAAAACTCGTTATAACTCATTACACAGAAATTAAATGAAACAAGAAGGTCACATGGTCAATATTTTTAAATACAACAAAATCAAGATCACATTTCCACATCTATTTAAAAGCTTTGCTTTAATTTCTTTAATTTCTCTTGCAATTTATTATCTTTTTTTCTTAAATAATGTATAAAAAATTACATTATTCACTAGTTTGTTTATGAGGAGATTTAAACATCTTTGAATTTTCATGCTTATCGATGGGACAGAAAAAGGATCACTTTTTAATTAAAATTAATCCCAATTAAATCAAATAATAAGATTACAATTATTCTTGCACTATGAATAATGTGTAATTGTAGTTTCCTTAAATTAGTACTTTTAAATAAACGTTAAAATAAAATAATAAAAAAATCTCACCAATATACTCAACACAAACAAACATAATGTTGTTTTTTAAAATCCATTCACAGTACTAAGTAGTAAATTGTCTATAAATTTACAGTATATATAATATATATAATGAAATAGTAATTAATTAAAGTACAATAAATTAAATAAATAAAATAATAAAAATATTATATTTGATCAAGGTGTGAAATATTACTATAAAGTTATTTAGTCCAGCCACTATCAGAGACCTGTAGCTACTATCACATGGTAGTTATAACCTGATGATCTTGGAGCCAATAGGTGAGGAGCAGAGACATGCACCACATGTATACATGCCGCTCAGTTGATGATCCTGTGCTAGCAAAAAACTCAATATGTCATCCTACTTAATGTTAAATGTACGGTCTTTCAATTTTCTTAAACCAGAAACCAGTCTGAGTTTTACTCTCTCTGTTGGAGAAAGGGAGGATAACCAGTCGTAATGATTTGGTGAATATTGGTGAATATAGGTGAAATTATTTCCTGAAAGTTATTCATTATTAAATATAACCTCTTGTTTGAACACTCTCACTGAACTGTAGTAATGTTTTATCAATCAAAATAAATTGACAAAATCTGAACTAAAATATACTATTATTGAAATAAATTGACAAAACATTTTTTAAAAATTGATAAAAATTACGCTAGACAGACATCCTCCACTTGACTGCATTTTTGTTTCAAACTTTCATATCTTTAAGATAAAAAATAGCTTAAATCTTAATTTAAAACACAAGTCACCACCCTATATGTACATTTACAATATTCTTATTGATCATTGTATTATAATTTAGATTCATCACAATAATTATGGTAAAAATAAGCTTAAAAAATTTAGTCACCAACATGCATGTACATTTACAATATATTTATTACTCATAATTTTAGATTTTTAATTAACATTTGCTTATTAATGAGAATAATAGGTATGTATTACTATATTTTTTATTATTAAAAATAGATATCCAGTTAGTTCAAATACGATTATATTTATATACATATGGGAAGAATGGTTTCTATTAAAGTAATATACCCAAGAATGTAACAAGAATGACCATTTTATAATGTCTACCATTCTATAAAAGCTGTAGACAGTGATTTAATATCGAGACACTAGACACATACATTAAGATAGAATCTGAATTGATAAAAGAACGATACTGTTGACATTCTGTACAAAATACGAGTATTTCTACCAAAATATAAACTCTCAGACAGTCAATGAACAAATCTTTATGATACTCAAAATACTCAAACAATAATAAAGTAAAGTTAGACTAGTCTGCCATTGAGACGATTTCACAGCAATATATTTCTGAGCGAATTCTTAAAAAAATATCAAATTATCATAAATGTGACAATATAGGTAGATTCTACTCAGTCAATGACATGTATAATATTTACATATAACTTTTGTTGTCATAAGATATGACAATATCAAAGATAAATTATAGACAATACTCACAGACCTGTTATACATTATCCATTGGATACTAAATTTAACACCTTCACACAAAATTCAGTCATTTTAACGGCAAGTTTTTAATTAATTGAAACGCTAATTATCCCTCATCACCGTTAAACATGATTTACAGTCGATATCCAACCTCTTAAACACTCGCGCAAACCTTTAAAACAAGTAAAATTTCGAATTTTTTCTCCTTGACGTTTTTTTTTCACATCAGACAGACTAACTAATTTTGTATGCAAAATGCATCTACGTCTCTTAGATGCACACAGTCTGCATCTACGGCTTAGCCTCGAGTTTTAAGACTGAGAAATAATTTCCTTTCTAAAAATAGACCTATTACTTCACCGCAATGTAAAAAAACGACTACGCCAGACAGTGAAGAAAAATATGTAATGTTATAATATACAAATTCTGCATAATGCAAACTTGTCTATGCATTCAGAATAAAAAACGTCATGTTGCAGCGAAACGCTAGACTCTTTTTCCAATATCTAGCCCTATTTTCCCCCCAGTGCAAGTGATCAAAATGTAGGATATTTTTACTGCAGTCAACGTAAAATAGTTTAAATATTCAACATAGTTATTCTATGTTTTAAAGGAAACAACATTAAATGTCGTTCCAAACATTTTAAATAGACTCTGAAAATCTTGATAATATATAAAAATCTTTTTTTTTCAAAGTGTAGTGTTTATTATGCACATACGCAGATACACAAGCATTTCCAATAATGTACAATCGATAGTAAAAAAAACCTGTCTCGACTTAAAATAAACCCTTTACATCAGAGCGGCTGATTTTACAGTATATGCAATAAAAAGTGACAGGTAAAAAACTCTATTCACATGCACAGTATGCAGGTAATAAAAAGTAAAATTGCGTCAGTATATACCACGCTATAAGTTGTTATGGATTTGATGAATTTTTTGTTCAGAGAGAAAATGTGCAACCCAGTTTAACTGAACTACGCCATCAATAACGATATGCATGTGCATGTAAGCAAGGCGTATATAGCAGTATTATGATAAAAGAAAGAGGAAAAACTCTGCATTGAAGAAAGTAAGAAGAAGTAAAAGTTATTCTATCTTACCAGTGAAGAGCTTCAATTCCCTCTATATGAACGAGTGTGGTAAATGTTGTCACATGACTATAATAGGGTGTAAATCTTTTTTAATTTGTGCTAAATTTGATCTGAGCAGGTCAATGGCTTAGAAAAAGAAGGTCGTAAGTACAAAATTGAAATTTTGAGAAAAAAGGATGGACTGTCCGAAAATTACTCTAAACTTATGGTGAAAGAAGCTTTTACAACTTGAGTTTGGTCTACATAAAAAGTTTCTATTTTCCTGAAAATATGCTCATAAGAAGTGCCTTGTGATGCTGATTGTAAATATGTTCCAGTCTTAAAAGGTTGTAAGTAGTACTTCTCAGGATATGTTTTTTTATCTATTAATTTAAATATTAAATTTCAGGTAGAATAAGACGATCATAGAACACTCTGGAATTCAGCCTGAAAAATTTACATTCTTTTGACTTCAGAAAAATAAGCTATTGAAACATTGATAACAAACTTTTTTAACACCCTGTACAAATATAGTTCATGCATCTGCAGCACATACCCATTTTTTTCTATGAGAAAAATAGTCGAATTCTTATTTTACCTTGGAGACTAAAGTTCAGCAGACAATAGTTATATGGGTGATGCCACCGTTACTGTGTGTCTTACGGTTGTCTGCTTGCATTACAGTATTTATAAAGCAAATATTCATCCTTCTCTAGCACAGAAGCAACTTTTTTAATTTTTCCAGTTTTCCAGTCCTCCAGCAAAGCCAGGAATTATAAGATACTAAGCTTGCTCTTGTGCTAGATATAAACAACTTTAGCACATGTGACATTCAAAAATTGACCGTAGTCAATGACACTTGAACTAGACAGCATTCAGTTAACGCTCATGGTCCCAGTGGTAGCCTTGTTTATAACTAGATAAGTCATTCAACTTAAAAGTTTTGTGATAAACAGATGAACAAACAAACTGACAACTAAGAGGCAATCAATATATACTGTATACTTCTTTTCAGCAACATGTATATTACAAATATTTCATAGAAGTTCAATTAAATATTGTTAAGGTAGTGATTGAAAAAGTAAAAGAGCTTGTATGTAGTTTGTTTTATGAGCTATTCTAATAAATATTCCCAAACTTTAAAAAAAAAAAAAACTAAGAGACAATCAAGGTAAATAACCACTAAATGCCTACGCGGACCAAATTCAGATACAGTCAAATAGTCCGTTAAAAAACTTTAAAGCGACTGGAAATGGGGGTATGTCTTGACAAATCAGCATCAGAATCATGAAATTGGTGTTAAATGCTTTGTATGCATGTATGTGATGTAGTGAAATGGTTTTATTCAGAAATATTTTGTATTCTGGCTGAAATATGAATGTGAAAGTAAGGTTGGGGCTAACGGACAGTGAGTAAATCCGTACATGTGAGAAAATCTGTTCACCGCGTTTGACGAACCAAATTTTTCTTATATGATACATGACCCCCTGCTTTTTTTTCATTTTCTTCAAGCTGGATGCTATTTCTATTGATTAAAAGATTTTGAGAGGGCCCCATGGACAAAAAGTTGACATTTTTTTTGGCTGACCTAGGTCACTTTACATTGAGTTAAAGAACAACTCTATTTGGTTGTTTGTGACCTCAAACGAAAGAACAGCCAGGACAATCAACAGTAAATTCTCGTTCTAACAAAACGGACCCTGCTAAAACCAGGAATCAAACATACCTAGCTATGATGACAGCAAATATAGTAGTGCAAGTACTGTAAATTTTCAATGAGCTGAAAGGACAGACTGTAAGAAATTTTCAAGGTCCAAGGGGCATAACTTGGATTTTAATTTTTTAAATTTAACCTATTTGAACACATCGTCAAATACCCATGGTCGGTATCAGTAAAGAAAAGCCCCACATGAGATGCAGGTAGCGGAGTGGAGGCACTGACCGAGAGTATCTGACGATGATTTGAACTTATTGTACCTATTGACTGTTTATTTCAAATATCACATCAACATCACTTTGCATGACTGAGATGATGAGCAGAAACTAAATGATGAGGGATAGACAAAAAGAAAGTCGAGGGTAGCATTACCTGGGGTGGTATTTAATATTGATTTTACTTGACTTAAGGATAAGGACAACCAATAAGCCCACACCATATTAAACTCTGCGTGTCCGTTGCCTTAAGCAAAGCACTACCGAGCACCTTCATTCAGTTACCTCTCATTTAATTAACTATTGAAGGCATGGATTGCCTACCTACGAAAGAGCTACCTAGCACTTTTCTTAGGAAACGGACACTCTATCTACTGCCAGTTACAGGTGATATGATTGGCTACCCTTATTCTCAAATTAAATAAGACCACCCCTGGAGTTGTAGGTGGAAATGGTTGAAACACCAAATCCCTTCGTTTCTCATCCTTGTAGAAGCATCATTTTTTAGGTGGATGACAAATGTATAGCCATATCGTGGAGGGAGCAAAACAACCTATTTGTACCTGTTGGTTTACCAGTACGATTTCTGTCTGTCTGGAACCAGTCTCCACACAGTACTGTTCTATCAACAAAGCTCAAAGGACAAATAATACTAAGAGTACTGCAATGCCGTTCATAGGATGCCTCCACATCAAAAGCATTGTCACATTATGATGCAGTTATATTTAAACAGCCTTCAAATCATGATGGTGGAAAGATAAAAAGAGCAGTTTTTTTCATGATTAAAATGCAGCAACCTGCAGCAACACATGATGTGCTTGTCAACAAATGCTTCTGATGAAAATATCACAACGGGAGATCGGAGGACAATATGTTAATCAAAATGCATGCATCACTAACAACAATTTTATTGACATCAGGACTGTCTGAACACTAAACACATACTTTTCATCAGTTATGCAGAATGAATTTTAAACCTGTTAAACAAACCCATAAAATTGATAATTTTTACTCCTGACACTTTAGTCTAGCAGTATATGAATAATTCTAACAGAATTAAATAAAATGTGTCTGCAATGAAGACAGGTTTTAATTCCAAGTGCAATACCATCATTTACAGGTAAAGTGCATCACCCTATAGGTAGCGATCATTCATATCATTGCTCGTTTGTATATTAGCCTGTTTGTGTCCTTTGTGCATTTTTGCCTTAGAACAAAAAAAGAAATTTAACTACCGCAAAATCATGTAATTTTGATAGGACAAAATTTCGTAGTTTGGTAAAAAAGACAATTTCGATGGAACATTAATTCATGGATTTTGGATTCAAAACAAGGGTCAAAATTATTGTTCGATAGCATTTGATTTTGTGGTTCAATGTGAACCACCAAATCCATGAAATTTAATCCCCCACAAAAAATAATGATTTTACAGTAGCTATAATTAAGGCCAAATTTAAGACATGGTTAGATATTGGCACATATCACCTTTTGTAATGAGATGAATTCTCTCCTTAGTTTAACTCATTATGGGAAAAAGTGAAAGTGTGATTAGCCAATGGAGTAAAGGGTCAGTATCACTTATTTCTTTCACTTTTGAAGAGTATCTGAATGATTAGTGTTGAATTTGAGCAAAACATAAGAAACTCCAAATCGAGGGCTCCAAGTAAAAGTATGGTACAGTCTGTTCAAAGTTAAATGAGAGCGGTTAAAAACATAAGCTTGTCTGTCAGGTAAACAATGTATATCTAAGTTTAACTGAGTAAACTGTAATGCATGTGTTATTTCGAACGGGATAGTTCTCTGCTAGTATTACTTTTCGATCGACAAAGACTTCATCACTTTACTATATAGAGGCATGTACCCTAGTTTTGCATTGAACCCTCGCGATGCATTACTCACATACATGTTAAAATGAGTAGCAATAATTCTGCCTGATAGTTATGATCAACTCTTTGAATATCTGTACATATCTATTACACTTTCTGCAAGTCATTTAAATATAATCGATAGTTGCAAATTAAAATGACACAAAATATTGAATATTTCATTACAACAGTATAAGGGAATGTTTTTCATGTATATAATTCACAGAAAATCTAATGACCTCAAAGTCACATTCATAGAAAAAAATACAATTATTTAATGGGAATTTAATTGAAGCAAATACTCCTGACATATAGAATAAACTGCATAATCCAACTCAAAAACAATAATGTCTCTCTACTATTTCAGCTTTCAATGTCTCTCTATCAACCATTTCTGCTTTCAATGTCTCTCTTTCTACCATTCCAGCTTTCAATGTCTCTCTTTCTACCATTTCAGCTTTCAATGTTTCTCTTTCAACCATTCCAGCTTTCAATGTCTCTCTTTCTACCATTTCAGCTTTCAATGTCTCTCTTTCTACCATTTCAGCTTTCAATGTCTCTCTTTCAACCATTCCAGCTTTCAATGTCTCTCTTTCTACCATTTCAGCTTTCAATGTTTCTCTTTCAACCATTTCTGCTTTCAATGTCTCTCTTTCTACCATTCCAGCTTTCAATGTCTCTCTTTCTACCATTTAAGCTTTCAATGTCTATCTATCAACCATTTCAGCTGTCAATGTCTCTCTTTCAACCATTTCAGCTTTCAATGTCTCTCTTTCAACCATTTCAGCTTTCAATGTCTCTCTTTCTACCATTTCAGCTTTCAGTGTCTCTCCTTCTACCATTCTAGCTTTCAATGTCTCTCTTTCAACCATTTCAGCTTTCAGTGTCTCTCCTTCTACCATTCTAGCTTTCAATGTCTCTCTTTCAACCATTTCAGCTTTCAATGTCTCTCTTTCTACCATTTCAGCTTTCAGTGTCTCTCCTTCTACCATTCTAGCTTTCAATGTCCCTCTTTCTACCATTCCAGCTTTCAATGTTTCTCTTTCAACCATTGCAGCATTCAATGTCTCTCTTTCAACCAGTTCTGCTTCCAATGTCTCTCTTTCAACCATTTCAGCTGTCAATGTCTCTCTTTCAACCATTCCAGCTGTCAATGTCTCTCTTTCTACCATTTCAGCTTTCAATGTCTCTTTCTACCATTTCAGCTTTCAATGTCTCTTTCTACCAGTTCTGCTTTCAATGTCTCTTTCAACCATTTCAGCTGTCAATGTCTCTCTTTCAACCATTGCAGCATTCAATGTCTCTCTTTAAACCATTTCAGCTGTCAATGTCTCTCTTTCAACCATTTCAGCATTCAATGTCTCTCTTTCAACCATTGCAGCATTCAATGTCTCTCTTTCAACCATTTCAGCTGTCAATGTCTCTTTTTCTACCATTTCAGCTGTCAATGTCTCTCTTTCTACCATTTCAGCATTGAATGTCTCTCTTTCAACCATTTCAGCTGTCAATGTCTCTCTTTCAACCATTTCAGCTGTCAATGTCTCTCTTTCTACCATTCCAGCTTTCAATGTCTTTCTTTCTACCATTTCAGCTTTCAATGTCTATCTTTCAACCAGTTCTGCTTTCAATGTCCCTCTTTCTACCATTTCAGCTTTCAATGTCTCTCTTTCTACCAGTTCTGCTTTCAATGTCTCTCTTTCAACCAGTTCAGCTTTCAATGTCTCTCTTTCTACCATTTCAGCTTTCAATGTCTATCTTTCAACCAGTTCTGCTTTCAATGTCCCTCTTTCTACCATTTCAGCTTTCAATGTCTCTCTTTCTACCATTTCAGCTTTCAATGTCTCTCTTTCAACCAGTTCTGCTTTCAATGTCTTTCTTTCAACCAGTTCTGCTTTCAGTGTCTCTCTTTCAACCAGTTCTGCTTTCAATGTCTCTCTTTCTACCAGTTCTGCTTTCAATGTCTCTCTTTCTACCATTTCAGCTTCAATGTCTCTCTTTCAACCATTTCAGCTTTCAATGTCTCTCTTTCTACCATTTCAGCTTTCAATGTCTCTCTTTCAACCATTTCAGCTGTCAATGTCTCCTTCTACCATTTCAGCTGCCAATGTCTCTTTCTACCATTTCAGCTTTCAATGTCTCTCTATCAACCAGTTCTGCTTTCAATGTCTCTTTTTCTGCCATTTCAGCTTTCAATGTCTTCCTTTCTACCATTTCAGATTTTAACATCTATTGGTATTTCTCATTTTCTTTGAGCTGTTCTTTTTCTGCATTCTATGTCTTGTTGGCTTTCCCCTCATTTGAACTTTCAATCTCACTCTTTTTAATTTGAATGTCTCTTTTTAATCTTACTCTAGCTACTACTTCACATAAGCTACATGCATAAAATTCAGTTTCTTAATGATATCTCAATCAAAAAATAAGTACTAATATATGCTGCCAAGACAACCTTTTTAGAAGGAAGAACTATTAATTGATACTAATTTATTTTAGGTCTATTGTGAAACGGAACCATTTTTTTTTTTTGAAATGACCCAGCTTTAGATCTAACCTGCAACCTCCTGCACTCAAACCAGATGCTGTAATACTGAGCCACCAAGGAGAACCAATCCTCGATGACATATGAAAGACATCAAACCTCCTGCTAGAAAAGAGAATTAACACTAATTAAATGATACAAAATGTTATCAGCACACATCTATAGATATTGACAGCATGTTTTACAATTTTAATTAGATGAGACATGTTTTGCTGAAAATCTGTCAACAAATTGACGTGTGGACCTGTTTTTGTCTCATTCCTATAATCTATGGCAGAAAATAATTTAAAATTAAGATTTTGCAGGTATTAATTGTTCTGTTATATGACAATGGTATAAATCTTGTCATAATTGACACTTAAACGCTCAGTTTTATGTAAGAACAAAGTGGTGTTATATTGAAATCAACACTGTTTTAAATCATAAATTTCATCTACAATCCACAAAAACCAGCAACTTCAATAAACAATCACAGAATAAATCATGTCATAATGAATAGGAAGCAGGTGCCAATTAACACCATGCAACCATTGCTACTAATCACTTTCTAAAAGTGTTAACAACCTACTGTCCATAAAAAATACTTTTCTACCCACGGTTTAGTACTAGGAATTTGACAAATTAAACAGCCACTGTGACAGAAGGTTCTCCATTATCAAGAACAGAACAGAACAGATTTTTTATAATGACTTATACAAAGTACATCGTCCGATTCACATACATATTTACATAATATACTTGATATATATACAAAGAAACTTCTATATGTCCCTTGTTTTTAAAGAATTACGTTTTTTATTTCACTACGATTCAAAAACGCGGCCATTGTTGCTAGAGATCACGTGATGTTATATCAAGAACTCTCAAACATCTAGGCTGTAACATGGATCCAGTAATTATTTTAAATCGGGTATCACCACTAATTGAAACTGGTATAATGCCAACCTCAGCAAATCCCTGCATAGTGAGACTGTCCCTGTGTAAGAGCATTATGACAGTCTTAAAATTGCAATAATGAACATTAGTATATTTAGTAAATTTTTCATACAAAAAAATGTTCAATTTATTGTGTTTCAACAGACGGTCCCAGGAGTTTTTGCCTGAAATCCACTCAACTGCTATTGAGATAGTTTCAGGGCCTGACAGGCAGTCACAGAAAAATATCTAGTTTCATAGGTAGGATTATATATAATTATTTTCAGTCAAAGATGTCTCATTAAAATCAGTCAAAGAGCAGAATACTTCTTTTTAACTTCCTTTGACTGTTTCTTTCTTTGTTCTAAGCCAAAAGTGACCATTGGTCACCTGAGCTCATGATTGACAACTTGTATGAAAAGGTCAATAGATTTGTGTAAATCGAGAAAAGCTCAGCTGGTTGAGTGCTGCCTTCACTGTCTGATTTCCTCATGTCTTTTTGGTAATAAGCTCAATTAAAAGTACAGGTCTTAATTGACTCAAAAAATTTAGCCATAAACATGTTTTCACATAATACAGTCCAACCTGCCTTAAGCAGCCAGCCAAGGGATGCAGCCAATTTGGCTGCTTAAGCCAGGTGACCACTTAACGGAGGGGCTGAATACTGGGCAAGGGGGGTCGGTTTCGAGCATACATTGTACTTATTTAATGAGACAGGACCTGGTGTATCATAATGGGTTGTTATACATAAATGGTAATTTAAAGTATGCCTCTTGTTGTAAAGGGTTGCACTGGCCTATCTGCCCTGCCCTGTCTGCCCTGAATAAGCAGACACTTACCTCTCTGGATTAGTAACACCGCTAAAAAACGATGAAATCTGCTTGGTTGTCTTTGACATTTTATTGACGCTCAACGAAGTCATGCAGAAGGCATGATTGATAGATGTTGACAGTCAGAAATATTTGAAGAGAATAAAATAAAACACACTTCTGAACGCATAATTGCTCGTATGACAAACTTTGAGCAATAAAAAACAATTGTCTAAAGCGTGCAAACCGTCAAAACGAAATTGAAAGGAGCGATGATAAACACAACAATTTTCTCGTAATACGGTAATTACACGTAAATACCTTTTAATTGGTACAGATCTATACAGTAGCCTTAATTGTGTCGATCGACTTTGATGAAATATACCCATCAGAGGTGCTAATCGTTTGTTTTATTGCTCTTTGAGCGTTAATGGTCACGTTAAATTCACAACACCGTTGTTTACAGTTTACTGATTCCCAGTCGTATATTTCGCTGTGCGGTAAACAATGCATAATTGACATAGAAGCTAGGTAACAGCGCACTGGTTCCCTTTAAGAACCCGGATGTATCGTTGTATACACACAGCGTGTGACGCGCGGAACCAGTAAGTAGAGCAATTATCGGATTAGCGGCGGTATGTAAACATCGCATCATCGCACTTTGAATTAACAACTCTGATTCGGCTACAGCGTGTATCGAAGCCATTCTCGTTCTCGTTCGCGGTCACGTGTAAACTGATGTTTTCTTTGACACGGGTTTGAAATTACCGCGGATGATTCCAGCTATATAGATGGCCGCCGGATCGGCGCCAGTCCGCCCGACCGGCGCCTGGCCGCCTAAAAGGGGCCATATTGAGTATTTGGGAAGCACTTTTGGTGACCGCTGACCGCGGACAGCAGGTGACCGCTAAATCAACGTGCAAAATAGAACAAATTTCGTTGGGGGCGTCAGAAACTGACCGTTTACACCAGGTGACCGCCGATTAATGGTGACTGTTAAGGCAGGTTGGACTGTATACATGTAATATGATCATCTACAATGATTGAGATTGTTAATATAACGTCAGTAACTTCGTCAGTAACTTCGTATTGCAATTATCAAGGAAGGAAGTATATTACAGAAGAGAGAGTGATGGCCTCAAAATTATGTAACTTCACAATTCTTCACGTCAATATCTTGCATCGGCACAGATATATATATATATAATGATTTAATGTCATGAGGAAAACACAACACCATATTTGTACATGGATCGTAGTACTAAAAGTACAATGCTCTAATATAACAAGTCACATATCACACCTACGTGGATTAAAATTTCAATATCAGATGCCGGGGGAAAAAATTCCATGCAATAAATGCATATATGAAAAATGTGATAATGAGCTGAACAAAATTGGTTTTCGTATATCATTGCTAAACACCAGAGTGGTGATTACTTGGCGGGAAGTTTCGTTTTTTATGGTTAATTAATGACAACACTAAATCTTAATGTGCCTTTTTTGACTTAAGGCAGACGATTGCAGTGATTATTGCTGGGGAAAACCGTTTTTTTGTCAATTCTTAATTTCCCAAAAAAAGTTGTCTTAAAGCAATTTGCTCGCTATCACAAACGTAGGTATTGAGTGAACTCTGGCAACATTCTTTAAACATAATAGATTGCAGTAAAAGTGCTCATCAATTTTTTATGGACTTGGTACACTGCAAGGAAGTTCAAAGAAATAACTGCAAGATGACTGCTTTACATTATAAGCATACCACTATATTTTATTCATGCAAAACATAAATATGACATTTCTCAGAAGATGTACTGAAAAATCATTACGTGTAAATATTACTTTAAGAAAAAAATATATTTTCTCGAGGCTTTATGTTTAAAGAGTTATGAACTGTAAAATATACCATAGTTTATGCTGCATGTATATATGAATACTCCATGTACGGCTTATCAATTTCTTCCAATTGTTGAAACTAAGGTCATCATTATTGACCAATACTAAGCGCAAGGTATGATCTGACCTCAAATGACCTGGGTTTTTCCCAAGATTGTCCTTTTGACCATGAAACAGATTAACCATAATCTTTAAGGAACATGGTGCCATGCGTGGTAATAATTAAGCCGGCCTGTCTGACTGCTGGTAGACACTGCTACAGTACAAAAGAAAGTGGCCATTACATATTGGTGGCTTAGAATGAGAAGGTCGTTAGTATAACATTGATATTTTTAGAAAACAAGACAAAACTAACAGAAAACGAACTCTGTACTTATGGAAAAACAAATTTTTGACTTCAGTTTGGTGAACATGACATGATCATATTTTCATGAAAATCGTGACTCATAAAAAGCGCTATGTATTATATATTTCAAATGCGTATGAGTATTTTAAGGTCATAAGTAGTACAAACGATGTTTTCATTATGACAGAGACATGCTCAAAATAGTTCATAAGACCAGATGAAAGATCACTTAGGTTAATATGCACTAAATATAATTTCTTAAACTAGATCTACCCGGTATTAAAAAACAATTTTTAATAATTTCACTTTATTTTATTTTTAATAATTTTTTTTTTAAATATTTACATTTTATAATTTGAATTTCTATCTACTCGACTTTCTTATTGCTATTCACAGTGATATACTTGTATGTATAATGCTGATTTATTCATGAAATAATGACAAAATTTTGCAGGAAAAGTTTTGCATACAAAAAACGGGGATGATTTATAGGCTGGTGTCATCTATGATCAAACCTTGTATGCAGAATGAAACAGTGCACTCCGCGGTTTTACTTCAAAACTAAAAATAACCTTAATTCTTACCTTATAAATAATGTAAAACATGTAAAATGCATACATATTTTTGCAGCCATCGCGCATTGGGCTGTGACCATTGGGTTTTATACCTGCCTAATGAGTGAATGACCTCAAACTAGAGGGAAGAGACAGAAAGTGTGTGTGCTATAAGAAATCCAGGCGTGCTCACCTAGCTCTTTCCCAATAGACTCATTGGTTCTTCACCATTAAAAAAAACCACAATAGTTTGAATTACTGGCAATATATAATTATAATTTAGTATTAAGTTATTAGTCTGTATATTTTTTTTCTTTTATGTCGAACTCCAATATAAGGGGAGAACCGTAACTAAGTTTTGGAACTTGTGGCTTGACCCTTTAGTACCCATGTGCATTATATATAAATTTGTAAGAACGTTTTTGGACATTTATTTTTTATCTTTTGTATGTAACCAGATTTTGAGTGGTCATTGGCTTCGCCAACAAGATATGAATCCCATTTAACATCAGTCCTTCTAGTGACCAGGATGTGAACCCTACCATGTGACTGATGCTCAAGTATCGCTAAGTATATCTAAATGCCGAACATAACCTTTATTTGCCAGTCAGCTTTCTGCTGAATATTGCAGGCATATGTGTGCTGTGTGCCTCCACCCGGATTTGAACCTGGGACTCCCGATTCAGCAGCAAGCGCGCTAACCTGCACTGAGCTACGGAGGCCATGAAATATATCAATATAATTGTTCGATGCAATGGGATGTATACCTAGCATTATTTCATGCTCTACATGTCTATATCAGTGTTCACTCAGACAGACAATGAATTATATTACAATTAATAATTATATACCCATCACAATTCCATGCTCTATCTGGTATTTACTGAACAGTTTCTAAGTTAACACTTCATTTTTATGGTGCATTTTATTAATGCATGAGTATTATAAACTTATTATTCAAATGCATTTTGTCATTACTCTTTTAAGCATCAAAACATTTATGATATATTATTTATATTAAATGCTTCAATTGGGCCCACACTTTGTATTTGGTTGCACATGAAGCCTGGGCACGTTAAATAACATAACAAACATGATCCAAGAGAGAGCTACAGCATGTTCAAAGTTAAATGATAACGGTTATAAACATAACCATAGTCTGTCAGGTAAACTATCTTTATCTAGGTTTAACCGGGTGTACAGTCCATTTAGGATAAAAATACAGAGACGCAGTGGAACAATCTACTAGTACGGTGTAAAAACAAGTATAAAAGCTTATACCAACAGTAACAAACTAAAGTCTACCTGTTTAAGCAATGGTTTTAATCTTAACATACATTAACGATAACATCACTGTCAGAATACCCTAACTGGACTGAAACAGATTTAAGTATTAACCCTGCTGTTCTTTCGAATGGGATAGTTCCCTCATTAGTATTGCAACTTATTGAATCGACAGTACAATATCACACATATAGTTTGTAATGTATCTAACAACTAGACTCTATGTTCCCTCAGACGTTTAAGACCAATCTGTCCAATCGGGCAAAGAAACTTCATGACTACATAGTTACTGCCTCAGTCCAAGTAATGCCCCGGTGGAAACCTTGTTCATAACAAATAGCAAAGTCAATCAGGGGCCATTATTCAGTTGAAATGTTTGATAGTGTTATACAGCTTTAGCAATGTTTGTTTATGATGGTAAACAAGTATGATAAGTTTAAAAGCAATGCCTTGATGGACATCAAAAATATTTAAGTTTCAACATTTTGTAATGGACAAAGGGACAGACGAACAAACGTACATGTGCATTAATGCCATATACCTCGGCAGCAGTAGATCCTGGGGCATAAAAAAACTGCAAAAGTTTTAGAACGTTAACAAAATATAAACAGATTTTAAAATTACCCGTAGCAGAAAAAGGTCAATCCAGAAAGTTTCAAAATCCAAAGTGACAATTTTCTTGCTTTAAGTTACAACAGGACAAGTTAATTACATTGATATCTAACTTTACTTAATGAACAAAATGCATACAAAACTTGACGTATAAAACACACAAATTGTGGCTATATTGTGGTGGTGATTGTGAGACAGCTAGATGTTTGAAAAGTCCTCCCCTGAGGTAATTTAATTTTTTTTTCGTCTCCCACTTAAAAAGGTACTAATTGACATACAGTTTCTCAAGGCTGTAATAAACTGATGACTTTCAGGGGCATAGCTGAGCAAATTTTCAGTGTACGCATATGATAAATGCAGAGTAACATGACAGGCATGGCGCACACAAACATTAATACGTTAAAACTAAATATATGTAGTGAGGAACTTTGCTGCTTTGAAATAATTCATATTCTCGGACAGTAAGCCTACATGTATCCATGGAATGGATAGGCACATGTACGTATGTATGTCCATGATGTATCATGCAAACTTTTTGATACTATTCACCAATAAATGCATCGTGCAAGCGAAGCGAGCTAGAAAAAGAGCATTATTTACCGGATATGCTTGTAACACAAATATGTTTTCTACATGCTTATTTTTGTATTTAGCTACTTAAGTTTTTTTGCGAGCATATTGAGTAAGAAAAAAATCAATTCAAAACACTAATGATAGTTTTCTATATAAATTACATTTCATCACATGGAAAATAAGCCTTACCCGTGTTAGGCATTGCATTTTATTGCATTTTTATATCACCTAAATTTTGTCAGTGTTCAAACAGCTTATACGCACATGCGTATTTGCGTATGGCCAGCTACGTCCCAGACTTTGACCTGCAGCGTGATAAAATATTGATGAAAATCACAACCACATTATAACTATCGATCACTTAATTGGTGTTTGATCATATTAAAAATTATACAAGTTATTCGAAGATAAACTGTAAAATTATTTAATTTTGATGGAACTAAATTTATGGTTTTGGTAAAAAAGATAATTTTTTATGGGACCTTAATTCATGGATTCTGCATTTTAGAAAATAAATACAAGGGCCAAAATTAGTGATCGCT
Source organism: Spisula subtruncata (assembly GCA_963678985.1). NCBI lineage: Eukaryota > Metazoa > Mollusca > Bivalvia > Venerida > Mactridae > Spisula > Spisula subtruncata. The sequence goes on along the minus strand of OY787669.1, from coordinate 24,865,331 downwards.
GGGACTAGATTTCGTGGTCAAAGTTGAACCATGAATTACACAAAATTTAATCCCTCATGAAAATGAATGAATTTACAGTAATAAATTTTAAAGCTTACAGGAGGCTTTATTTATAATAAGACACATTATGAGATACTGCACATTCATAAACACACTATTACTTCAAAGATACCAGTTACGTAACAACCCTTCTTTCTAAGTTATATAAATTTTGGCATGTAACAACCCTTCTTTCTAAGTTAAATAAATTTTGGCATGTAACAACCCTTCTTTCTAAGTTTAATACATTTGGGCAATCAACAGGTGTCCTTTAATGCCTAATTGGGGAGCTACCTTGCGCTTTCCATGGGAGGTCACCCATGCCTTCTATATTTAATTGAACAAGATGCAACTGAATAAAGACGCTCAGGAACGATGTGCTTAGGCAATGGACACTAGGTTTTATGTTGTATTTCAACAATTATTCATTTTAAAACCATAAGACTGAAGTTAAAAAATGTAACACTTCAAGAAGGAGGGAGATCTGGTCAATACAGAGGTGACAAACCCTCTTTAATGACGAGTACAGAAACTCTCTAATGTACTGAACAAAACTCCCATAAAGAGAACTTATTCTCCATTTTACACAGAAAGTCAGCCCACTGAGCTCAGTCAGTAGTGCACAAAACTTCTGTTCTCGTGGTTGTGAGTTCGACCCAGGGCTCACCAACCTAGGTTCCATGTATAGGTGCTATACAAATGGCATGTAAAAGAACCAATGGTGTCTCTGGAACGAGTACACCCACTGTATCTATACTACCCCTGAAACCTAAAATGACTAAACACTTCTTGGGGCCTTGCCCACATGGCTTATCCAGTGGCTAGGAAAAACACTCAAGTAAAGAAGGCCAATAGTGGAATGAAAGATTGAAAGTGGAACATCTTTTACCATAGCCTGAAATTTTTAAACATGACACGAAAGAATAAACACAACACAATAGCTTGCACATGTTAATGGGCGATAGTTAAAAAATGCAAATTAAAAGAAAGATGCCATCAATGCATGCGGACAGGATATCGTTGATATTGTTGTCTTGAAATAAATGCATCTTTCTGCAGTGTCACTGCACCAGCTGTCTCACTAACACTGACATGGTTTAAAAAATTAACACAAATACTTTTTCAACTATTATTTCACGTTAATTTAATACCATTATAATGTTAATTTTTCTATTACATCATATGCACTTTATTTCAACATGCAGTTAATTTACTTTAAATGCCTACTTGGACGACAAAGGAAGAGTAGCTTTAGTATTTAACCAAACTCAAATGACATTTGAAAGAAAAAGAAAATAGAAAGCTATAAAAAGACACCAAAATAATTTATTCAGTTGGGCAAACACATTTTTCGTATAAGATTTCAAGAATAAACAAACGTTTTATTTCTTTTTAAAAGAGGTTTTCAGAGCTCGCTTGAACATAAATGTTTTTGAATAGGCAATATCCCTGTATTTTTGTTACATCAGCTAAAATAACATCTTCATAAAGAACAAATAAAATGTGCAATTGATTAAAAATGTCACGTTTATCATTCTAGTTATCAACAGGAAAAAAACTCTAACTTAAATCATGTTCATTTTTTATAACTATGATGATAAAATTGTCGACTTTTTATTATTTTTATCATAACAATTAAAAAATACATTCATGAGTACTTTAAGTGAGTCGTCAATTTTAAAAATATAAATATATATTTTAAACTTTTCTGGTCTAAATTGGTTTAGGACAATAACATCTTTAATTTGCGGATGATCTCAACCACAAAATTAAATTCCTGTGAATATGAATGATTTAACTAGAATATGCCTGAGAGGATAAGTTCTCCTTTATATTAAATCCCAAGAAATGTTCATTTACATCAAAACCATGACATTGTGTCCAATTGAAATTATATGACTTTACGGTTTAATAAATGCTGCATGATACACCCATACATATGAATAACTTTTTTACTTTTTACACTTACAGGCTTGGACATAGTTGAGGGCTTAAACAAGACTGCGTTCAGTAATCCCTTATGCCCCGGTGAAAGCCTTGTCTGTATCAAATGGCCAAGTAATTCAGGAGCCATAACTCTAATTGTTAGATATTTTACATGGCTTTGATAATATTTATGATGATAAGCAAGACTATGCCAAGTTTTAAAGAAATGCATTGATGGACTTAAAAAATATTTGAGTTTTAACATTTTGTAACATAAAATTGGACGAGACAATCATTATCTTTGCACCAGCAGATACTGGGACATAAAAATGACCATATCCACAGTTTAACCTATCTGATACCAGGAAGTCCTTGTAAACATGAGTCCATCCATACCCTAGAAACACCAGAATCCTGAAAATAGACATTTATAAAGAAATATTTTCAGTTAAAAATACATTTATTTGAACAAATTCATTAAATATTCCTGGAGGATTTAATTTAGTGAATTTTGTAGGGGGCATCAATCAAGAAATTAAATCCACTCATGAGTATGAATAATTTCTTCAGTATATGATTTAATGGACCAGATATGCATGAAATTACGTCTCCCAAAATGGTTCTTTTCACCAAAACCATGAAATTTTGTCCGATTGAAATTAAATGATTTTACTGTATGCATGAATAATGTGTATATCATTGCTTAATTTGTTATTTGTATTTTTTTACAAATACCACAGTTAAAAAAAATACCACAATTAATGGTCAAGAAATTGATAAAACTTCACCAATTCAATCACAGCATAATTTACAATAAATAGCATAATTAACATAAACTACAGGAACTGTTGATTAAATAAGTAAATACTAATAAGGAAACTATCCCATTAAAAAAATAGCAGAAACTACCGTTAACTGATACACCCAGTTATATCTAGAAAAAACAGAAAGTTAACCTGGTAGACAATTTTATGTTTATAACCATAAACACTTAATTTTGAACGGACTGTAAATTAAAAATTTATTACTGTATTATGTGTATCACTTAAATGTTTACCCAACTAGTTTTTAAGTCCAAACATTATTTTTGATAAAATTTGTCAGACGGTAACAATTACTTCCATATTAGGCTTAAATATTAATAATAGAATTTACATAATATCATCGTTAATTATACTTATTTATTTACAAAGGTGTTAAAATGCACACATATAATTAATTAACCCACTACCTGAGTAACAAAGTTTTAAGTTATTCTGTAATTCGTGAAAATAATCAAAATATGGTTTAAGTCGTCAATTTTGGTGAAAATTGCATGATGTTCAAGACATTTTCCTGCAGAATGGAAGATGCCTCAAGTATTTAAAACGCCCATTTGATATCAGTTGTGAATTAAACGGTATAATACTGAGGTATACTTCAATGTTCATCAAATCTACTAAGACGGAAGTCTGTGCAACAAAACAAGTAAAATTGTGGGTTTTTTGGTTAATAAGGCTTCTAGAAACTATTTTTTCCTAAAGCTTTAAAGTTGTTACTTCAAACCAACATGTAATAGTGTTGTATTTAATTAGTATATATCACACGTACACCCAAGTAATGAAATAAACCAATAATATTTAAAATACGATGCAACATGAATCAGCCCCCTGCTAGGATAATAGTTGAATATAACAATTTAAAATTCAAATGGCAAAAGGAACATATCTTCTTTCTTTTTTTTAAATTATTGAAATATAAAATACCTTAAATTGTCTGCTACAGATAATTAACAGTAAACTTTGTAGGTAAAGTTCAGTTCAGATGGAATATTTTCATCTATTAAATCGATTTAAAAATATTATATGTTAAATGAGAATCATTATTGCTTCAACTCCTCAAATCTAAAACAAATAGCTCCAACCAATTACCGAGAAAAAAATAAAATATATTTCCGTAACAAGCCAAAATAGTCACAAGTTGTTTCCCTTTGACCATATAATAATAAATCGCTGGAAGCCATAAATTATTACTGGTGATTTGAATATATTTTGGCCATTATAACGACATATTTGCGCACACGTTCTTCTGACAAATTATGATAATTGATAATGCATTGTACATTTAGCTCATTTAATGTGATAGTAGAGAAAATATGCTAGTTATAGGGAATGCCTACCTTTTACACATAATTGTATTATATTTATTTTGCTTTTCATAGAGAATAAAAACTGGAGACAAATGTTGTATTGACTAAATTAATGTTCAATGCGGATCTCTTAACCACAATTTGTAGTTATTTAAAAGACTCATTCCAAAGAATTTTAATTTGGAAGCAAATTTACAATTTCCGTGCTTTGATAAAACAGTACCCTCAGGTGTCAGTTCATAAGTTGACTTATTCAATGCAACAGGGCTTTTTTTCACTATATAACAGAGGCCAAAATAAGGTTACTTCACAATTTGAATGAGGGTGCTTCATAATTTCAAAATGCCAGTTTCACAAACCACATAAATGCCACTTTCACAAATGAAACCACTTGCACAGGCTCAAAATTTTCTACAATTTGAAATGGACAAAACCAGAGTAGCTTAAACATTCAATAATAAAATACATCAAAAGCCTTTAGTGATTTTCTTTACAAAATAAAGGGGAAATATTACTTGTAAATTGCTTTCACAAATTATTAAAGTCAATATTGTGCTTCCTCTCTGACGATTCAAAAGCAAAACTACGCTTGAATTTCACAATTTTAAGAAAAATCGCACTTTACGTTTCACAAATCTAACAGGCAAGGGCTTCTTCACAATTTTGGCAAAAAAAGCCCTGTGCAAGTATATCAACCTGATTGTGTTCTTTTCTATAAATGACCATTTTTATATAAAATTCTGATATAAAATTGTTGAACTCAGATAAAAGTTATGATTTTGTTGCTCGATTGTCACTATGGGTATATTAAATACAGAAACTTAAACACTTCATCATTAAGAAAACACAGGTTTAGCTAGGAATTTCAAACAACAAATACTAATAAATCACTCAGTATATTTACCTTCAATCAATTAAAATCTCATCCTTTTGGTCTTTTACTTTAAAATAAAAACTATATAAAAATATCTTAACTAAAAATAAAGCACATTCAAAACGCATATGTAATTTGACACAAAAATAGAAATCACTGCATTTTTTTTTTCAGAAAAATATTTAAGCCATGATGTTCCAAATAATTTGAACATGTAAGTTTAACGAAGACGAGACTACGTTGCACTAAGCTTCAGAAAAATGAAGCAACGTAGAAAAGCCGGACAGTCGGTGCAACAAAAATACCCCATCCTGGATTTTACATAAGGAAAAACAGTTGACATCAAGGCGACCTTTTCAGAATTTTTTATCACTGAGTGTCCAAAGTTGGAATTAGAAAACCGTTGAAATGTCCAAATCAGTCGACAAGTGTTCCCATAGAGACAACCAATAAAATCAAATGTTCCATTCACCAGACCGACAATGTTTCTATATTTTTAAAGCTGCCACCATTGGTTTGCTTGTTCACTTGAAAGTTTTACGAGATATAAAATCTACACGATATCAATCAGTAGTCGCTGAGAAACAATGTATAAAAAACAACAAGAATTTGGGTATAAAAAAGTTTTAATGTTACATATAAATATCCTTCCTGATCAATCAGTGTGACATGTATAAAGGTCTTTTGGTGTTTTGACCTACCGTATAGATACAACCAACATATCAAGCTACGTACCAGACATGACAGAGCACTTGAAAGACCACCGTTGAACGACTAGAGCAAAAGTGTTGTTTTTTAGAAAAAGTGTTGGGGTTTTTTCAGGCAAACAAGTTGTTAAACACCTGACGTACTATAAACATAATTTAACAACAAGCACAAAACAGAGTTTTCTTTTTTAACTTCTTAAAAGCCTCATTTCATACACCATAAATGACACCAACTTTTTTGAAATGTGACAGAATTTCTAATTTTTATACTAAATGTAACATTAAAACCAATTTTTTAAGGAAGTTATTAATATGTACTTATGTACATGAAGTTTTTCATTTTATCTGAGTAATAACTATTTCATCAAGATTTAATTTTTGTTTTATTCGTTATGTGTACATGTAACTCCACAACTTAGAAAGAATATGGAATCTGCACCCTACACATGCAGTTACTGTACTCAATTAATTAATGATGAGTACTCATTTAATTAATGACAAGTACTGCAAATATGACGGTCATAATGATATGCTCTGCGGTTGTATTGTAGGAAAAAATAATTATAAATACTAATTGGTGTCCAAACAGCTCAATTTTCATCAAATTTGTCACTTAAATACATTTGAACAAACCATGTTTAAGAAATTATCAGACACTCTAGCATGTAAGGGAAACTGGATAACTTCATGGATGGAGGTATCAAGAGTGATAAATATAAGTTGGAAAACTTGTTTCCGAATCAACCTTAAATAAATTAGTACAGCTTGGCTATTTTGACCTGAACCTGACCTTTATGCAAGAATATATTACAAGGTTCTTGCTTTGAATATATCAATTTCTGCAAGCAAATCGTGCGATATTGGTATTTCAAATTTGTGTTTGTATTACGTACATCTCGGGCGTTTTCGTGATAATCCCCAATTATGAAAACATACATTGGGTGTGGTAAACGTTGTAATTATAATGACTGTTAAATTATGCTAATCAAAAGGTCAGGTTCATGTTAATGTGGCCAAGCTATATAAACTAAGAAATTGTTAAAAGATGCAACACACTAGATGATCAAGCACAGAACAGCAATTATTTAAATAACATAGACCATCAGTCCGTAAAACACTAGATTTGCACACATAAAATGGGGTATATCGAGTATATGACAAAATATACAAGTTTTTTGGCAACTTCTTCTGCAACAAAACTTATAGTAGCATTTCTATTTTAGACCCTAATGCATTGGCCACATTTGCCCTCTGAGCATTCACACTCTCTGACAACTATATATATATAGATGCAGATATAGTTCAATATATCTGCACAAATTTGCTGTAAAAGTACATCATTATACACCAGTAACCTGTGAGTACATAGATACATAAGATAGTACATAGTATGTGGGAGGAGTTAGACAAATTCAATATAAAAGGACAACACACACAATGCGTGCAAAGGGCAATAACTCTTAGACATGCCATCAATGTAAAATGGATTAACAATTAACCACAAAATTCAGGACTCTGTATCGGTGGAAAACTTGCAGGAATTTACCAATGAGAAAAAACAACAGTGAGATGAATGTAGTGTAGGCATGGAATAGAAAGAAAATACCCCATAAATGTCAGTATAAATGTGGACGTTATCACGGCAATAACAAATAGCATTACATACTGAAAGGGGGACAACTATTAAAGAAATTGAGCAATTTAGGAGACAACTATTAACACAATTGAATAAGAGAAACCTAAAATCTTAACAAGAAAAGTGATGACAATAATATCAACAAATAGTGAATGTCAGACTATTATTAACAATTTAAAGCAAGGGAGATAACTATTAACAATTCAGAGCAAGGGAGACAACTATTAACAGCAATTCAGAGCAAAGGAGACAACTATTAACAGCAATTCAGAACAAGGGAGACAACTATCAGCAATTCAGAGCAAGGGAGACAAATATTAACAATTAAGAGCAAGGGAGACAACAACTATGAACAATTAAGAGCAAGGGGGAGAACTATTAACATTAAGAGCAAGGGAGAGAAATATTAACAATTTGAGCAAGGGAGACTATCATTAACAATTTAGAGCAATGGGAGACACCTATTAACAATTTAGAGCAAGGGGGAGAACTATAAACATTAAGAGCACGGGGAGAACTATTAACATTAAGAGCAAGAGAGACAACTATAAACAATTAAGAGCAAGGGGGACAACTATTAACAATTTAGAGCAATGGGAGACAACTATTAACAATAAAGAGCAAGAGAATCAATTATTAACAATTTAGAGCAAGGGAGACAAATATTAACAATTTAGAGCAAGGGAGAAAAACTTTTAACAATTAAAAGCAAGGGAGACAACTATTAACAATTTCACTGAGGGAGACAAATATTTACAATTTCGAGCAAAGGAGATAAACTATTAACGTTAATTCAAAGCAAGGGAGACAACTATTAGCAGCACTTCAGAGTAAGGGGGACATCTTTGAACAATTTAGAGCAAGCGAGACAACTGTTAACGATTTAGAGCAAGGGAGACAACTATCAACAAATTAGAGCAAGGGAGACAACTATTAACGATTTAGAGCAAAGGGAGACAACTGTTAACAGTTAAGAGCAAGGGAGACAACTATCAACAATTAGAGCAAGGGAGACAACTATCAACAATTAGAGCAAGGAGACAATTATCAACAATTTAGAGCAAGGGAGACAACTATCAACAATTAGAGCAAGGGAGACAACTATCAACAATTAGAGCAAGGGCGACAACTGTTAACACTTACATCCAGTATGACAACTATTAACAGCAATTCAGAGCAAGGGAGACAACTTATAACAAATTAGAGCAAGAGATTTAACGTGCAGGTCTTGACTGTCAAAAATTGGTTAAATTTAAAAGGCTATTATTTCAACAGTTGAGTATCACAACTTTGGTGATTTACAGCACTATGTGTACGGTTCATTTAAACATGCTTTTCTATAAAAATAAAGCAATAGCACAAAATAATGCTTTAAAGCCATTCATTTATCAAGTTTGATCATTTTCATGGGAGACAACCCACCCACTATTGAATAAAATAATTTTTCTAGGGCATGGAACATTTAAACATGTGTTAGGAAAAACTAAACATGATTGAAAGCGTTGAAATGATGAATTTATCTGTTTCTGTCTGCAGCCTATAGTTGCAGCAAGTAAATTGTAGCATAGCGATCGCATGGTAATAATTATAATGAAACGTAATTATCAGTTAAACATGCAACAAAACGGACATAAAAAGGTCAGTTAAATTGAAAAACTTAATTAAACGGACTACTTGAACATGTTAAATATAAAATTATCTCAATATTTAAGACGACGATCGCATTGAGCCGAATACTACCTATTCAAGAATAAGATCTTTTTCACAATACCTTTTTCTATTTGGATTACGTAATTTGCATAGAGTGCGTTATTGAAACACAAAAACCCATTGTGGTTTTTACATTTGGCATGCAATAATAACTAATTCATTAAAAAGCAGGTTTTTTTCGCTCAATGCCAAATGTTATATCAATTGTCATCATTTAATGGAATACTAAAAACATGTCATTGAAAAACTGCTCATCACCTGCCCATAGTCTGCATGTCGACTTGTAACAAATTTTTCCCTCCTTTTTTTCACATGCATTTTACAAAGAATCAAATAAAATAGCATCGGTAGCCAGTCAAGCAGCTGGGTTTTTTCGAGGTCAGCTGAGTAAACAAATATTACAGTCACATCCATTAATTAATCTAAAGTCTCTGTTACATAATCTTTTGTATTAATTATTTTAATTTAGTGGGATTGATTTTTTTTTTAAAATGGATATCGATCTGCACTTATTTAATTATCAAATAGTCATACTTGTACTTTTTCCAGGTACAGTCACAGCCTAAGCATAGAATTTAACTATTACAATAATCATTGTTATGTATATAATGCAATAAATCAAAGTTATAAGAAATATAAAAATAAGCAATAATACAATCAATTAATTACTGTAAAATCATTCAAATTTGTGCATGATTAAATTTTGTGGATTTCATGGTTCATCTTCAACAACGAAATCAAATCCTATCAAACAATAATTTTGACCCTTGTATTTATTACCTGAAATGCAAACACCACAAATTAAAGACACATCGAAATGGCCCTTTTTACCATTACAACAAAATTTTGTCCCATCGAAATTAAAAGATTTTACCATATTTTTTTGTATTTTTTTTTCATTAAAATTGGATTAACTGAGTCTCTATTGTGTTCAAAAGCCAATGTGGACTAACAGAAACAATACCAGAAAAATGAGCACTCACAAAAATTGGCAAATTTGGGCTATAAATCTCAGGGGTCAATCAGGGCAAATATAGTCAATATCAGTTATGCCTAACTTTGAGTTTGGTCTGTATACAAAAGTCACAAGATATTGTGGATGGTTAATAACAGCCCATCTTTTGTGAGCATAAAATCTCACCTAGTCATCTAGAGAAATGATAATTTTAAAACCGATTTAATTAAATTGACATTATTATTTAACGATGTTTACTGATTCGGTTGATTGCACATTCAACAAGTGGAACAGTCTGTACTTAGACTATATGTATCATCAATTAGCTACGCATTATATAGTCGCAATAAACCACCTTGCCATAAACCATCAACAACATAAAATACAACGAGTAACAACAATATTTAATGCATCTTTCATATATTTTTCACACAGACTGCAAAAATATGGCTGATGCATTTTTATGAGCTACTTCAATGATAAAATCAGGTAGTTTATAGAAAATATAGTATAAGGCATCAGATATTTTAATGTTGGCTTATTTTCATATTTTTATTTTGCTTTGAATTAGAATAAGACAGTGCATGCATGGTAATTTCATTTTATCCTGCGTAATAGGTCAATGACCTCTCGCTTCATGGGAGAGAAAGAAAATTGCATGATACTGTAATATCATTATTATTTGTGGAGGATTAAATTTTGAAGATTTCCTGATCACCTCAACCAGGTTATTCAAGATAACTATATAGCTTGGCTATTTTGACAAGAGCCTGACCTTTATGCAAGAATGTATAACAAGGTTCTTGCTTTGCATTATATCAATTTCCCCAAGCAAATAGTGCGATATCAGTATTTCAAACTTGTGTTTGTATTACATCTCGAGCGTCTTCGTGATACTCACCGATTTTGAAAACATACAATCGGTATTGTAAACATAGGCAATATATATCGACTGTTTAATTATGCTAATCAAAAGGTCAGGCTCGTGTCAAATTGGCGAAGCTATACCAATGAATATATCAATCACAAAATGTAGACTGTGGCTTATAATATATAGGATTACATGTCAGGGCATTCAGCTGAAAAGGGCCAATTTCCAACATAACTTTATAGTCCACGCTACACTCTGAACAGCCCTCTGTCACTTATGTGTACAAAAAGCAACTTTTCAGTGGTCAAGGCAAATTCATAATTCAGGAGCCATTAGATTGTTTCCCTGCACCAAGTAAAGTAGTTCTTAAGTCTCTTAGGGTGAAACTTTAAAACTGAGATCCCAAGTTTCATGTACTGTTACATGCCATATTTTCCTGAAGCCTATGCAGGAGATTGGTGATGGAAATGCAGGAGACTTCAACGAAATGCAGGAGATTTTTCTTGCTCAAACAAAGAAGTTAATATGCATTTTTCACTCAATTTACTTATACTGGACATCACCATGCATGCTTCATAAAGCTATTTAAATTAATCTTTGATATCATTTTCATCATGCAAACCAAAAATGTCAGGTTTCAGTTTTCCCAGAAATGCAGGAGATTTGATCAATTTACCAAAAATCCTGCGAGAGTAGAGACTCAAATGCAGGAGACTCCTGCATGATGCAGGAGATCTGGCATGTATGCATGTACAACAATTCTTTTTCCTGATCCTGACATTTTTAAACCTTTTTATACAAAACTCATAAAAATTGTTATGGCCTTTAAAAGAACTAGTAGCTGGAGAAGAGTACCTGCGCGCTTTTAAACACAGTAGTACATTTCCATTAAATTTTTAAGGATTATACCCTGATATAGTTTCACAGAATATCTGAATAACACCTGGGGAGTTCTTAGTTTCCAGAAAAACTGTCAACACTGCATAACAAAATAGGTTATTTACTGAATTTTTACTTTAATGCTCAATCGGACCATCCTCATGATGATCCAGGGTCCTTATTCACCAACGTTATAAGTCTTAAACTCAGACTTAGACTTTATATTGCCAATTGTTCAATTCGCTCTCATATTGTTACAAATGTACCAAATTTGATATAAATCAGTACACATATTCCTTGGGTAACAACAAATAATCAGATAAAATTTCGCATGGTTAAGTCTAATTGTAAACAAATGGCAGTGATTATAAATGTTTTTAATTTGAAGTCAAAGTCTGAGTTTTAGACTTATATCATTGGTGAATAAGGCCCCAGAATTTTATACTTCTATTAGCAGTATTGAATATCTTGCAAGTTATGACATAATTTTTACCTGCTTATGCTACGGTCACAAAGCTTGTACGATGTCGGTAAAGATTTATCAACTCGTACGTGTCTGAAATATTTTAATTGTAACGGTATTAGCATCTGGTCACAGCTTGTACAGGTCGCGTACGAGTTGTACAAAATGTATAGTTTTCACCAGATCGACGAGTCCTCTACAAGTTGTGAAAATCCACACGATGCTCGTACAAGTCTCGATATCTGTAGGGGCTTCGTACGGACGTCGTACCAGTTCATAAAAATCAACTCGTACAGAGCTCATACGGAGCTTGTAAGGCAAATGTGACTAGGGTGTAAGCTTGTGGAAACCTATGAGAAACACTAAAAAAATTATGTTCCACAAAGGGTGTTGCGCTACAGAGGCTGTACTGTAAGTTTAAAACTAATTTCAATAGATTTTAATAAAATTTCTACCATCTGAATGCCAAGAAAAGTAAAGTCATGACAAAATAAAAATTGTTTTTCGTTTCTGAGTTACAAAAGACTGCTGAATCATGCCGCTGGTTATGGATACTTATTGTCTATAATATTTCAACAATGTATAATACTACGATCATATACGTTCACTTAATTGGAAATACTTTATTTTTTGTCCGTTTAATTTCCTAACCGGAAGATTGAATGATAAAATAACCTGATGAAACAAATCATATTATCAGATGGTTGGAAAAATGAAGTCAAACAAAATTGAATATTTTATTAATCAAAGGCAATACGTAAGTAAGTAATTTATCCATAATTTGCTTGATTGCATTCTAGCTTTCTGCAATTTAATTCCAATCAATTTAATTATAGCGAAAGCCCAATGTGCAGCATAATTTGCTGGATTAGACTATGAGAAGGTTGTAAGTACAAAATCAATATTTTGAGAAGACAAGAAAAAACTGACAGACAAAATACTCTTTACTTATGATAAAACAAGCTTACTGAACATCAACATATGACAAGAAATACCTAATGATGCAGATTTCAAATATGTTTCAGTTTTATAAGATTGTAAGTAGTTATGATCTTCTCATTCGAAGCCAGCAAACTGTTTTCACAAACTATGTTCAGGACAATTTATTTAAATCAATATAGAATTCTAATCGAGGGTTCGGTGCATAGCTATGGTAACTACATTGATTTATAGAGGCACATACCATAGTTTTGCGCTGAGCCCTTGGCATGGTCTATAATTAATAAATTATGTTTATTTTTGTTGATTTTCATGGTGGTTTAATGCACAGGTAACTGTATCCTTGATAACAAAAACAATTTTTTTTTCATTTTAGTCTTTTACAATGATACAGTTACCTGTGGTTTAATGTTGTATCAGTATTTAAGCAACTTATAACTACAGGGTAATAACCCCCAAAACACCACTTCTCAGTTCTGTCAGAGAGTTTTGTTATGACTAGACTTTAGAAGGAACTGATAACCGCATTAGGAACTCAGGATAGTCACAACCTTTGAGTTCTGTCTGGTGTAAAGGCGGTTTTCAGTTCCATCACAGACATTTGAAAACAGCAGGGAATTTATTCAGCAGGTATTTTTACACCCACGACCTCAACAAAAATCAATTGTATTACAAAAATCACTGATTTTACAGTATCGGTAAACTTAAAAACGTATTTACTTATTATGACTTTTCAAAAGTCAAGATGTACTGTCGATTTTATTAGCAGTAATAATGAGTGAACTATCCCATTCGAAAGACTAGCGAGAATTACCTTTAACACAGGTATTCACAGTTAAACCTAGATAAACATTATTAAGTTTACCTCATGGACAAGCTAACATTAATACAACTGTTATCAATTAAAGTTGAACAGACTGTATCATCACAAATTTTTAGACCTGAGTCAAGTTTAATTCAGCAACATTAAACAATTTCAACACACCAACTTACACAATTGAAAAAAAAGTAAAATAAATATAAAGGATGACATGTAATTTTATATGTAAAAAACTTCAAAGAAATAAGCACTTTAAAGTTTTCATACTGTTTTTATTTTTCAAATGAATAGCAACAATTTTTATTTTTAATCTTTGAAACAAAATGTCTCCCTTTTTAAATACACAGTGGATAAAATTAAAAAAAAATTAATTTCCTTTTTTTTTTCTTTTAATTTTTTTAATCCTCTCTGTATCAGATATAACCAGTTTATATCACTGTAAAATCATTTAATTTCAATGGGATGAAATTTTGTGGTTTTGGTAAAAAAGACAGTTTCGAGGGGATGGAATTTCAAGGATATCTTATTCACTTACTGTAAACCTAGAAATTATTTCGCGCGATTTAAGTTCGCGGTGTTCGCGGTTGGTAAAAATCCGCGAAAGTAAATAGCCGCGAACATGTCCAGGACAAGAAAAACGCGAAAGTTTCTCGTTTTTGAAGGAAATTCATCATTTTGGTACGATGTTAATAAGACCGTATTATAAGTGTTATTTTGTCAAAATATGGAATGTTAAGTGTATGTACTTTTTCTGAATAAAGCCTTTGATGATCACGGTACAAAAATGAAAACACTTTAAAAAAACATTCTTGAAAACGTGTTTAACAATACACTCAATATATGAACATGCGTATTATTAGCGCAGTTTATTACCGGGTATGTCATAATACAAAATCACTGACAGTGTCAATAAAACTGTGAAAACATTACCAGCGTAGTTTGCAATTTGTGTAAACAAATACAATAGGTAACTATCAACATCAAAAAGAGTTTGAGAGGGTTTAACGAAGGTGAGAAGTATAATTAAGAAGCTATTATATACGAACAGAGCAATGTATGTGACGGATAATAATATCAATAATTGTGTCACTATGAGACTTAGTGTTCGCGGAGTTCGCGGGAGACTAAAAAACGCGAAAGTTTGTAGCCGCGAATATGCCGGCAATCGGCAAAACGCGAAAATTTGTAGCCGCGAAAGTTTCTAGGTTTACAGTAGTCAAATTCTATTGAAATTATTAATATTCGTGAGGATTTAATTTCGTGGTTCCCAGATCAACTACGAAATCCACAAATTAAAATCCAAAACGAAAATTAATGATTTTACAGTATGTTACACATCTTTCTTAAATTTTCCTCAGTAATTTAAGATGGATGACTCACCATTTTTTTATGTGTGACAATTTTTAGTGGTATCATGTTTTTATCATGAGTATCATCTACATCTCACCATAACTCAACTCCTTAAATGTCTTTCCTGTAACATTAAATCATGCAAGTAAACAATACAAAAACCCAGGCAAATTAAAATTTTGTTACCTCGACATAACTGCCTGCACTCGCGTTACTAGTATGGCATGAAAAATTTTCATACAGCTTTTGGCATAATTTTTGAGTAATTTTTTGCATATTTATTGCATAATTTTTGTGTAATGTTTGCATACTTTTTGCATACTTTTTAAATATGTGAAGATCACAGACAAGATCATACTTTTTACAAAAATATAAATTTTAACATTATCTGTAGTAACAGCCAGCAGCTGAGTTGCATTTATTATATCAATTAATAGTCGCCAAAAATCGAAATGTGTAATAATTATCTTATCAAATCTTATACTGAATACGCATCTAAATCTTTTTTTTTCATTTTTCTTCATTTTTTTAATGGCCAATTAATTTTGACATTAATATAAAACTTTAAAAATATAGTCAATGAACGGCCAATTATTTCATGGTTATTTTTTATGGCCGATTATATTTTGACATTATATATGTAACTAAAAATATAGTCAATAATAAACTGCCGGTAAATACACATGTTTCTGTAATTAATTAAGACTCATGAATATTCATGATTATCCATCATCCAATCAGATTTGATTCAACATTTCACGTAGAAACAGTCTAACCGCACAATAGCGTCAACTCACAAGATTAAAGACTGCAGACCATGTCTCCTTATCCCAGAATGTTATCCCAGGCATGATGTGTGCAACATGTGATAAGTTCCAAGCAAAAGGTCCAAGTTCTAAGCTTTTTCATTCTTCGATCCTAAACATTTTGCATTTTGGAGAAATGCATGTTAAAATTTTATTTCAGTAATTTTATTGTTCACATGTTGTCCTCACAGGTAACAGTATCGATGAAAACGAAAAAAAAAAAAATTTCATATTTTTCTATTAAGGTTTATTTGTTCTAAATGAACCAGAATTTCACTAGAAAAATATAAATTTTCAAAAAAAAAAAATGTTTTTCGTAAAATGTTTTTCGTTTTTTTTCGTTGTCAACAATACAGTTACCTGTGGTTGTCCTGAGTAAAGTTTGACTCTTGTCTGATGAAATGCCTAAACATGGACATGATCTAGTAGTGGCACTATAAGAAATACCTGAAACATGTTCTTAATATATTGAACATAAAATCATTAATTTTCGCAGGGGATTAAATTTTGTGGATTTCATGATTCACCTTCTACCACTAAATCAAATACTAACATTTTGACCTTTGTTTACTATTTATTACCTAAAATGCAAAATCCACAAATTAACGTCCCATCGAAATGGTATTTTTTACCAAAACAACAAAACATTTTCCCATTGAAATTAATTTTTTTTACAGCTATGTCTTACAGATTACACAAGACTGACTTTTGTGTCAGTTTCCAATATTAAGCTTGTATGTGTGTAATAATACAGTTCTTAATGCATGCACCATTTTGCACATACTGTGCATGCAATTGCACCTAAACCAGACATGATAATGTCACACTCCACAGACTCAATTTCCCAGATAAAACACGAAATACCAGTTGAACCGTCTACAGCTTAAAATTACTATAAATATGTTTTCATTTTAAGACAGTTTTAATTTGCTTTGTATAAAATAGAGGATACATTATATGTAACTTTCGTTCCACTCAGTTCCAATATGTATGCACAAAAGTGCATGCAGTTGTTAGTCGTTCCCATATATCGATGGCTTAGAATGAGAAGGTGATAACTACCACTTACAACCTTATAAGACTCATACATATTTGAAATCAGCTTCATGAGGAGCTTCTTATAAGCCTATTTTCATGAAAATGTCATGTAGACCAAAATGAAGTTTTAAAAACTTGTTTTCCCATAGGTATATAGAGTAAATTACAGACAGTTTTCTCTTGTTTTCTCAATATATCGATTTTGTAGTTACGACCTTCTCATTCTAAGCCATCAATATGTCACACAAGGGATAGACAAGAAAATGGTGGCTATGAGGTCGTTCGCATCCTACTCTTGCTGTTGACGGCGCACCGTCAACAGCAAGAATCCGATCCCCAGCCACCAAATCATATTCACACTAGGGCTATTCTTCTTATCAAAATTATCATTGTTCTATGCCTTTGGAACTTGCTTAACTGAAGTAAATTCACTTAGACCTTGGGCCTTATTCACCAATTTTGTAAGACTGAAATTCAGACTTAGATTTAACATTAACAAAATTTAGAATCACTGTCATTTCTTTGCTTATTGATTTAGCCATGCGAAACTTTATCTTAATATTAGTTGTTATCCACTGAACATGTATACCCATTTATATCAAAATTGTTACATTTATAACAACATGAGAGCAAATAGAACATTTGGCCATATAAAGTCGTCTTAAGTCTGAGTTTTAGACTTAAAACGTTGGTGAATAAGGCCCCAGGAATGCCGCAAGCTGGGGCATAGCAAGGCTTTGAATTGATGACTTACACATACAAGCCTTGGAGCTCGTGGTTATGGTTTGGAATACTCATGTTTGTGGAAATTTATAACTTTATAATGCCATTTTAGCATAGTTTTACTTTTCAAATTAATGCTGTTGTTTTTTTGCATGTGTATAGCTTGGCCTCATTGACATGAATCTGACCTATTGATTAGCATAAAGGTCAGGCTCAGGTCAAAATAGTCTAGGTATATATCCTATGGTCAAAGGCATGTCACATGCCGATTATACCAATAAAGCATACTGCACCTGTATGGTAAAGCCTTGCAGATACTAAACACCCAGGTACCACAGAATAAAGAAGGAAAGGGAAGCAACTCGTGTAGATGATAGCTGATTGATCCAAAGTAAAGAATATTACTAGTGTAACCTGAATTTTACATCCCTGAGGCCCTGTTTCATAGACATATCTTAATGCGTGTGGGTGTCATAGAGGAACTTCCATGAGTGCTCATTACATACAAGTTTTAGTTAATGAGTGGACAAAACAATATGACACAAAGCTTTACCGAGGCATATCTTAATACATGCACTGATCATTTAATTCTTATGTGGGGGGACAGTTATGTGATAACAAGTCAGAACCGCCTGTGAGTGCCAGACACTCAACTTTCTAATTCTTTAATAGTAACAAGGGCAGATAACTCAATAAATATAGTTCACAGGGTTACAAGCGATGTCAGTATGGACTCCTCTAGTGTTGGTGAATGACTATGCTAAGTGTATACCTTTGATAGTCTTTGAGAAAATGACTTAACCAACACAGACACACACGATTCCATCACGACAATAGCACGAAAAGTCAAGCAAAAAAAGAAATCCAGGTAATGTACCCTACCTAGCACTGTCTGAAAAGACTACGTGAGAGTTGAGCATTTCTACTAATTATACGGTTTCAACCACTTCAGACAATGCCAACACAAATATCTAAATCTAACAATCAGGAAGTGATTTTATATAAGCACTTTTTTAAAGAAAATCACAGAATATGTCTATATCCAGGTGAAAAAGCAAACCAATCTTGCGTGATATAACAGAATCTATCGATAGACTGGTTTCGCCCGGTTTCACCAACACACCTTGATATTATGTGTGTTAAATTGCATGCTTAAAACATGCAGAAAGCATGCTGTCTTATGTTGGCGTAAACTCTTAAAAGCAATCAACAATATACTTAAATATTTATTATTTTATCTACCTGAAAAAATCAATTTAAAATGTAAGATCTTAACAGGTAACTATAGTGAAGTAATAATAGACTGAAACAGGAAGTCCCCGCCTCAATAGTGTAACCTTTTCATACACTCTATCTACAGTGAAACCTGTTCATACACTCTATCTACAGTGAAACCTTTTCATACCCTCTATCTACAGTGCAACCTTTTCATACACTCTATCTACAGTGCAACCTTTTCATACCCTCTATCTGCAGTGCAACCTTTTCATACCCTCTATCTACAGTGCAACCTTTTCATACCCTCTATCTACAGTGCAACCTTTTCATACCCTCTATCTACAGTGCAACCTTTTCATACACTCTATCTACAGTGCAACCTTTTCATACACTCTATCTACAGTGAAACCTGTTTGTATTCTAAAGCGAATCGCACATCTAAAGGGCAACATTTTTACACTAGGTTTTCGCGAAACCTCTAGATAACAGGGCAGGGGAATGGCAAGGGTTTTGACAACCCATCAGTAAACATCCCCACCATCCCCTGGGGTGGGGGAGTCATGGATGCAGCTGACTGATGCATAAATGTAACATAATACAAGAGGGCCATGATGGCCCAATATCGCTCACCTGATTATAAACCCTGCACAATTTTCACCCAAAGGAATAATTTGAACATCTTGGTAGAAAACCACAAGATGATGCTACATACCAATTATCAAAACTCTAGGCAGTGTAGTTTTAGGCAAGAAGATATTAATATGTTTTCCCTATATAAGTCTATGTAAAACGGTGACCCCCCGAGTGGGGCCAATTTTGACCCAAGGGGCATAATTTGAAAAATCTTGGTAGAGGACCACTAGATGATGCTACATACCAAATATCAAAGCTCTATGCAGTGTAGTTTTAGACAAGAAGATTTTTATATGTTTTCCCTATATAAGTCTATGTAAAACGGTGACCCCCGGGGCTGGGCCAATTTTGACCTCAGGGGCATAATTTGCACAATCTTGGTAGGGGACCACTAGATGATGCTACATACCAAATATCAAAGCTCTTAGGCATTGTAGTTTTAGACAAGAAGATTTTTATATGTTTTCCCTATATAAGTCTAAGTAAAATGGTGACCTCCAGGGTGGGGTCAATTTTGACCCGAGGGAATTAATTTGAACAATCTTTGAAGAGGACCTCTAGCTGAGTCTACATACCAAATATGAAAGCCCTGGGCCAAGCAATTTCGGAGAAGAAGATTTTTTAAGGTTTTCTCTATATAACTCTATGTAAAACTAAGGGCCCCCGGGGCCGGGCCAATTTTGACCCAAGGGGCATAATTTGAACAATCTTTGTAGAGGACCTCTAGCTGAGTCTACATACCAAATATGAAAGCCCTGGGCCAAGCGGTTTCGGAGAAGAAGCCTTTTAAAGGTTTCCCCTATATAACTATATGTAAAACTAAGGGCCCCCGGGGTGGGGCCAATTTTGACCCCTGGGACATAATTTGAACAATCTTTGAAGAGGACCTCTAGCTGAGTCTACATACCAAATATGAAAGCCCTGGGCCAAGCAATTTCGGTGAAGAAGATTTTTTAAAGTTTTCTCTATATAACTCTATGTAAAACTAAGGGCCCCCGGGGCGGGGCCAATTTTGACCCCAGGGGCATAATTTGAACGATTTTGTAGAGGACCTCTAGCTGAGTCTACATACCAAATATGAAAGCCCTGGGCCAAGCGGTTTCGGAGAAGAAGATTTTTAAAGGTTTCCCCTATATAACTCTATGTGAAACTAAGGGCCCCCGAGGCGGGGCCAATTTTGACCCCAGGGACATAATTTGAACAATCTTTGTAGAGGACCTCTAGCTGAGTCTACATACCAAATATGAAAGCCCTGGACCAAGCGGTTTCGGAGAAGAAGATTTTTTAAGGTTTCCCCTATATAACTCTATGTAAAACTAAGGGCCCCCGGGGCGGGGCCAATTTTGACCCCAGGGACATAATTTTAACAATCTTTGTAGAGGACCCCAAGGTGATGCTACATACCAAATATGAAAGCTCTAGGCCTTACGGTTTCAGAGAAGAAGATTTTTGAAGTTTCCTTTTTGAAATCTATTTTTAGCCTGTGTGACCTAGTTATGCGACGGACTGGAATTTTTTTAACAACTTTGGTAGAGGTCCACCCAAGGAACATTCCTGTTAAGTTTTATCAAATTTGGCCAAGCGGTTTAGGAGGAGAAGTCGTTTGCAGAAATTGTTGACGGACGCACGACGCACGACGCACGACGCACGCCGCACGCCGCACGACGCACGACGCACGACGGACGACGGACGACGGACATCTCGGTATGACAAAACCTCACCATGACCACATTGTGGTCAGGTGAGCTAAAAATGCATATGTCAGTATCAATTGCTACTCCCCTCGCCAATGGTGCACATAAGCAAAGCATAAAATAAAATACATCAGACAATTTTTATGTATACTCGTGTATTACAAAGGATTATAAAGTCAAGCAACATGGCAAGAAATTCATGTAAAGAATTTCACCATCATCAGGTGTATTGTACATTGTAATGACACATTTTGTATGCACGTTATACATATATTAACACCAGATGCATTCTGTTTGCATGCATTTTTAATTGCACCCAAAAGTCAAGGTCATTAAAAGCTCTATCATTTTAATAGCAAATTTTTTTAAGTGAATAGTACAACTTCTCCAATTTTGCAGCCATCTGCCTAGAGCAACAGCCTTTTATAAAAAATCAAAGTACTGAAAGTACTGACAGGCTGGCGAACTGCTAAGTAACAATAGCTTTTCAAGTGATATAACATCAAGTGATTTTCTAAGTCGAAAGAGAGGTAAGTGCTGGACTTAACAAAAAAGAAAAAAAAGAAAAAATCTAAAAATATAAAAAATTGGGAGCCGCCGTGATTCGAACGCTGGACCTTAGCTTCAGAAAATTACTAAGCGAGTTGCTTAACCACTCGACCACGATCTCGTTGGAGGATATTGACCTTAATAATTTAACATAATAAAATCATTGATGCGCGCTCTATATCACGTGATCTAGTTTATATAAGATCTCTGGTAACGCGTAGTAATAATTATCAACGCATTTAAGCACCTATTCTTTTAATTTCATACAATTTCCTTCCTTTACAAGAAGAAACTAATATATTACAATCGAACAGAATAAATGAAACAAGGAAAGTTGAATGTTCTTATCTTGCAAAACTGATTAACGAGGAGGAACTATTTGCATCGAGTGTATAGATTCTGTGTTGTCAGTTTCGGGAGTAAATTCATCTTAGTGGATTTCATTTTTTAGGATTGTAATAGTCTGGCGCGAAATCGCCAGCCTAAAAAACCACCTTGAACATTTTCCTAAGCAGACATTTACTTTCATTTAACCTCTGTAGAGCAACAACCTCTATTCCTGACCACACAGTCAAGGGGAGCTGCTGGAAGGTAAAAACACGGCTGTTTCCCGGCTATCCACCGCCCATCCCCGGGAGTGGGAGACCATATCTCTTTATGCATGCCAAGTTGAGCTCAACTATTTATTGAATTGACTTCAAGTCAGTGTTTTGTGAAAAACTTAAGCGGGGAAAATGACATAACGCAGGATTCAAGACAAACACTTGACTTGCTCAAAGACACAAGGTTCAACTTTAACTTGCGTAATCATACCACTTTGTTGTATAAAACAAGGGCTATCATACACGCCTTCTTTATAAAGAGAGGAATAAAGTTGAACAAATGGGTGATAAACAAGAGCACCACCTTCGAGTGCTGAAAGCTTAACGTTCTCCGTTTTTATAGTAACAAGGGCAGACAACTCAATCAATATAGGTAACAAGGTTATCAGCCTTGTCAGTATGGTCTCCTCTTGTGGTGGTGAATTACTATGCAAATTTTCAAGTTGATATCTTTGATAATCTTTTAGAAATTGACTCTGACAATAAACTTAACCAACACACACATAGACACAGACAATCCGATCCCGTCATCACAATAGCTCAATTTTTTTCTTCGAAAAGTCGAGCTAAAAAGTACCCTGGATTCTGCGATCTACCTTCCATGGGTGGAGAGCCACGTACTGTATTAATAAAGTTGAACGAACTTGGAGATACTTTTTTAAAAATTCACCCAAGATTTGAATCCACCTCCCTTGTGGAGAGTTCCACCTCCCTTGTGGAGAGTGTAATAATAAGGTTGAATAAAATGGGAGATAAAAAGTCAACATCATAGATTATAAGAAAATACGGTGATACCATGAGCCTGCAGTCATTTTATGTCACTTTATATTTAATGATCATTTCAACAAAAATCAGAAAATTAATTTCAAATCGTGGAAAACTCAAGGCTTCAGGGAGTTTTTAGTTTTCACAATTACTCATGAGAAATGAATTATAATCAATCAAAAATATTTGAAAGACGCAGTAGATGAAATTGCTGATTTTTTATCTTCCACCAAACCAAAAAATCGGGAGTAAGACAAAACCTGATTGAAAGTATAATAACGACATATTAAATTATTCTGCAAAACGCAACCACCCAAGAACTGTTTCATGAAAGATAATTCTACAATACTTTCTACAATTATATCCCTTAGGGGAAGGGAGACAGTATTAAAAATAAAATTCACTGTGAATTATTGTATTTTAAAACATAGTATCTGATTATGATATGGATTTACATTAGAAGTACAATATAATACAATAATATAGAGTACACTCAATCATTATTATGCAGGTGCTTGCAAAGCAGTAAATTATTTTTAATCATTTGGGAACAAAATTTCTTAGATTACGGTGGTAAGATTAAGCACAGGTCACAATTAATCTAGGCTGAGACTCGCTTCCTAAATCAGAACAGCATAAAATGTGCTAAACGAACATGACACGATTAAACTTCATTTTACAATGCAACATCCCTTATAAAATTCCCAGCCCTGAAGTATAAATAACATTACAGTATAATTTAAACATTTGACTTAATTTTCTAGAAACTATCTTTCATAATGCACTTTTTCTCTATTTTCAAGGGAGATAGTTTGTACTTTATATTCATATACCACTAGCCTAGTTTTTTTATCTCAAAAGCTGTACATTAAATTGCTCTAAGTATTTACTAGTATATAAAATATTTTTCTTATTATAGATAGATAAGTACACTGCAAGATACAATATACCCTATCTGGTATTTAAATTAAAAAACAAAACAAAACACATCACATGGAATGTTACTAAAGAAACTAGGGAATGTATTTACTTTATTAACTCCCTTTGTTACTTCTTTGATTAGATAACTCAGCAGTTTAGCAAGCTCAGGGGCCATCTTAGATGATCCTGTGACATAATTGTTTAATTAGATACCATATTGGTCCTATATTGTTTTATCATTTTATGGATAAGAGTACACTAAAAAAGATATGGGGAAGGCTGCACTCAATTTAACCAGCCATGCACAGTAAACATTAACAGCACAACAACACAAGGAAAAAAACAAAATCATTAAATTTATTTGTAAAGTACAGTTTTTTTCTGTATTTTTTCAGTTACTTTAAATTGTTAGAGAAAATTATTTCCATCACTTGCTGAGTAAGATTATGTTTAGATATACAAGATGACATGACCAGACAGTCTGATCTAACATTATAACACTGTATGTTGATTAGTGGAGAAGCTGGTGACAAGTAATTGTTGGTATAATTGATGGAAAGTATACAGTAATGTCACACAGAATAACAGCCATCAAATAACCAATGCGACATAAGAACATTTTACTTCAGCAGAGTTTGTTAACAAGCATTCAAGCTCTTTTCTTAGACTTATGTTTCAACATTGTCAATAATGACCCTAAGCCAAGCAATTGTTTCCACGGATCACCCCTGAGAGAGAGTCTCAGAAACTCTAGGACCAGAGATAAATTGACCCTAATAAATAGTTTTTCTGGATATAGCCTGGTGACCTGGTTTGTGACCCCAGATGACTCAATTTCTACATTGACCAAGATTGTACAGAGACACACAATGTGACCAAGTTTCATTAACATAAGAAGCTTGTTGCACAAGCAAGGCTCTATTGTATAGGAGTATACTATAGGAATAGACATTGTTTGAAAGATAGAATGGTTGACACAATTTTTGCTTGAATGTGCAAATTAATTATGAGTGATCCCAAAAGCTAAATAGAAAATAATAAAAGTCTCAATGTGCGTTAACAATAAATTTCTATAAAAGTTTTTCAACATTTTTTTAATAAGTCCACAAAGTGCACCTATTAGGGGATTAAATAGCCAGCAAAGCTGGCTATTGTAAATACCCATACCAATAATGTCCACGAGCGTATCTTCGTCGATTCTCTGTAGGTACTAATGCTTTCAGAAAAAGTTATTTCCGGTCAAAAATTTCAGGCAGTTTTCCGAGGTGAATGGTCCTTTGAAAATAAAAAAATAGTAATCTGTAAACGGTTGCCCCTATCATTTTCTTTCGATTTTTAACCATCTTTAAAAATATTCAATAAATAAAACAAACTAATTAAAAAACAAAACAAAGGGATGTAAGAAATACGCTAATGTACTGGATACACAGCGCCAATACAAGACGTGATGTCATGACGTCACAAATCACAGGAAATGACGTCATACCAAAAGTACGCCAAAAAGACTCATGACGTTACGTTGCAATGCATAACAAATTAGTATAATTATAGGAAAAACTCCAGGTTAGGTATACCTACATTTATTCCAAACATAAACCACAGATACATACTGTAGCCAATCTAAAGTTTTGAAAAATTATTATTTCTGGTCTTAAATTTAAAGAGGAAAAGTGATCAGTTGCTGATCAATAACTATCTTTGTATATTTTATAACATCTAAATTCAACTCATATTTAGTCAATTTATATCTGAAACATAGCTTAGCAGATATCCAATGTGTATTTAATCCCTCATTTAGGCGGTGCCTTAGGTCATATTATTCAAATGGCAAGTGCTAATGTTCAGCAATATGCCACTATTTATTTAGACACGGAACAAAGAATTATCTAACAATCAAAGCACCAAAGCAATAATATGCATTTAAAGTCTCAATTAATGATTATTGCAATGTGTGCAATTTATAAAACAAATATGACATTTTCTATAACAAACTTCTTTTTTTAATAAAGAATTAATACAACAATTTTACTAAAAGTACAAATTAAGTTTTGAACACACATTTCCCCATTTGGCGCAAACAGATTGTATCTCATTGTATACTATATATAGAGATACAACCTTGTAGAGCCAAAGGGACAACTGATGCCAGTGTTAAATTGTGCCTCATGTCAATATGGTGATTAAATAAATACAAATGGATTTTATTAACAGCTTTCTATTTTTCAAGTTTAGCGCTAAATTTTCTGGTGCTTTGTCAACATGGAGTAAGGTACAGAATACATACCGACTATTGTATTATAATAATGATGCAGACAGGTAAATCAACACCATTATGTAACCACAGCCACCATGCAATCATTTCTAAAAACAGCATTAATAATAATACTTGAATTGCAATAAAAAGAATTACAAAATGCACATTGCACAACAGCTAGGAACCAACAGTTCCTGTTTCAGTTTCACCAACCATTCATTATGCTATTGCTGTATTGCAGTTAAAATATACTGTAAAATCATTAATATTCATGAAGAATTTTATTTTGTGGATTTCATGAAATTGAATCCCACAAATAGTAATAATTTCTATAGTATATGACATAGTGGATAAGGGATCCTTGAAATTACGTCCTAACGACATGTTCTTTTTTACCAAAAACCACGAAATTATGTCCCATTGAAATTAAATGATTTTAAGGTACTGCAGATATACAACAGCTATACAAGCAAGAGGCTTAATTTACACCCGCACTTTTTGAATCATACAATTACTTGTTCAGATACAAATAGTCAGATTTCAGCAGCTCAAATAGTTTTACCCAGGGAGACGGACAAACCAGACACGCAACATATTCAGTGCAAACGAAGAAGACACCAAAAGCACTAAGAACCCTACCAATGGCTAAATCAATCTCTTATTGCAGGACACCAGACACAGGGATTTCCCTGATGCAGGTTTTCTGCGTCCCTGACGCAACTTTGTGGCTTGGGACCCTCATTTCTGCATTACTGTGCATCCTTGGGAATGCAACTATGCCGATGCCGAGCATAGTATTGTATTGTATGCTCAATGGATATGATTTACATTGCAGATGTACACTATTGTACTAAGAATGCTGAGACGTTTAATCTTTTTAATCTGTAGTAATGCTCCATGGATATGTACATTGTAGATGTACAGTATTGTACTATTTTAAGAGGGCAGAGACTTATAACCTTGTTATATCTAACCCTCTATGGATATGTTCATTTTATAAATAGGGCAGAGACTTTTAACCTATTTTAAACATATTGAATGCTCCATGGATATGTACGGTGTATTGAAGATGTAAATCATTGTACTAAGAGGGCAGAGAATTTTATAACCTCTTTATATCTAAATGCTCAATGGATATGCCATAATACAGTTCAGGGTATATTGAAGATATGCATTATTGTACTAAGAGGGCAAAGACTTTTAACCTCTATATATCTAAATGCTCCATGAATATGTACGGGGTATATTGTAGGAATAATGTATTGTACTAAGAGGGCAGAGACTTTTTACCATGTTCTATCTAATGCTCTATGATGTGTACACTATAAGACGGCAGAGACTCTTAACCTCTTTTAAAAATACTGGCATAATTGTAATGCTTCATGGATCTATTTCAGACGTACATTATCTATTCACAATCTCCGACATGCTTTTATTATTTCCTCAAGCTATTCACTACTCACAATTCTGTAACACACTATAATATCTCAGCATTTATGGCCGACAAAAAATGCTTTTTCCATATATGGAGTACTAACATGACTGTAATGAATCACACTGGGGCATGCAACTGCCAAGTATATAATAATCCAGGCACATCTATAGAGAAATTCAGCGACTACATTTTTTGCGTTTTTGCGCTGGAATCAATATTATAAATCACACACGGTTTGTGATCCACCATTAGATTTTCTTCTAGAGAATTTTTTAATTACAGCAATAATGTCATAGTATGTTGGTACCATTATATAACACAAGGATTATAAATAGAATTAAAACTGCAGCCTAGTTAAGCCGAGTTGTATGATATGTCTGCTTAACGGCCCACTGAGGTTCAGGTATAATATGTGTGTGGAGGCACTCGTATGCCGCCTGCCCTATTTCAACAGAGGGCTGACTTTTATGCCGCCTGCCCTATTTCAACAGAGGGCTGACTGGCAAATAAAGGCTATGCTCAGGTATAAATTGCTCCAAAAGCTAAATCAAAACATTATTTTTATAAATGAGAAACCAGCTTTTTTCACACACTCTTGTGATGGTTCCAATCAGGACTGGGGTGTCAAAGAGTTTTGAATATAAGGGGCTTGGGGAGGTGAAGGTATAACAAGAGGGCCTAAAGGGCCCTAGGTCGCTCACCGGTTGCACAATGGTCTAGATATCAGTGCAACTTGCCTTCAGACCATATTTCATGAGTTTTACTAAGATTTGACCTAGTGACCTAGTTCTTGACCCCACATGACCCAGTTTCAAACATTGTGACCAAGTTTCATGAAGATTGGAACAAAATAGTGACCTGTGGAGAGAACAGAAGGTTTTTATAAGATTTGATTAAGTGACCTAATTCTTGACCCCACAGGACCAGGTTTCGAGCTTGGCCTAGATTTTATAGAGGACAACATTGTGACAAAGTTTCATGAAGATTGGATCCAAATGATGACCTCTGGAGTGAGCACAAGGTTTTTCTAAGATTTGACCTAGTGACCTAGTTTTAGACCCAACATGACCCAGTTTCGTTCTTGGCCTAGATTTTATAGTGAACAACATTCTGACCAAGTTTCATAAAGATTGGATAAAACCTGCTGCCTCTAGGGTGAACACAAGCAAATTGTTGACGGAAGGACGGACGACGGACGATGAATGATCACAAAAGCTCACCTTGTCAATATGTGACAGGTGAGCTAAAAACACCAACTGGGTCATTTCATATGATTTCCATAGAAGATAATTGCACAATCTTTAAAAAACCAACAAAGGGCCACAACTCAGGACAAAATGGTAGAATCACAAAATTCTGACAATATGCCATGTAGCCCTTCATTGGTAGATATTTTGTGAAAGTCTCGTCAAATTCTGTTAAGAAATGAAGGAGGTGTTGCACACAGAATGTAAACCTGACAGATAGACGGACAAACGGAATGACGCCTACTATTACCATATCTCCTTCGTATTTGACGGGAGATAATTAAAGAACTAATGTTTCACAAGCAATATCAATTGTATTTTTACTCACATTAGAACTTAGAATAAAATAAATTATATACTACGATGTAAAACTAAATATATATACAATAATAATTGAATACATACAATGTAATTGCTAGAAAACATTTCTGTGAACAGTAAATTATTGCTTCCGCAGTAGGCCATGCAAAGTACACAAAGATCATTTGGAATGTTACAGACATGAAATATATTAGTTTTTGATGAATGTTCAGTAAATCCAATGCATCAAACAAGCAGAATGTTACGAGTTGAGAAATTTACCAGAAGAAGAAATTCCACCTTATTTCTCAGCAAAATTACCTCCCATGGGTGCAGTGTGATGCATTTGTGCATCTAATAACGTCTAGTGACACTACTGGGAGCAACGTAGAACAGAATCTCCGACGACTGCTTCTCATAAAAACCTACGCTAGACAATTTTATTCTTCGGAAAAGACCTTTCGTCTAGCCCATCTTGTGTTAAAAAAAAGACGAATGACACACCTTACAAGGTTGTGCGCTTAAGTATCAACCATCATCAGCAGTCGGATAAGAAGCAACAGTTTTGTCTCTTAGGTGCAACAAGGTTGTATGTCAGACAATGGTTTATACTGTAAAGTCATTAATTTTTGTGGGGGATAAAATTTTGTAGATTTCGTGGTTCTCCTTCAACCACGAAATCAAATCCCATCAAACAATAATTTTGACTGTTGTATTTATTACTTGACTGCAAAGTGGTCTTTTTTTGCCAAAACCACAAAATATTATCCCATCAAAATTAAATGATTTTACAGTATTTCACTAAATAGTTTATAGTAAGATACAACCTTATTGCACTTAAGGGACAAAATTTACTGTTATCCCATTATAAGCAGAGGCATTTCTGTAATTCTGCGATTTTGCTTGGTATACTGTAAAATCATTAATTTTCGTGGGGGATTAAATTTCGTGGATTTCGTGGTTCACTTCAACCACGAACTTTAATCCCAACGAACATTGATTTTGACCCTTGTTTTGTTACCTGAAATGCAACATCCACGAATTCAAGTGCCAACGAAATTGTCTTTTTTACCAAAACCACGAAATTTCGTCCCAACGAAATTAAATGATTTTACAGTATATCGTAATTATATAGGAGAAAGTCTCTTTAAGTGTAATTATACAAGAGAAAGTCTCTTTAAGTTAAGTTAAACCAATCAGAAGCAAGCTTAGAGAGGAAGTCCATTTGTGAATGTTGTCAGACTGATCTAGACATAATATGTGATAAAATAACTGGTCAGTGTTATCAATGATTCGAATACTGTAAAATCATTTTATTCGGATGGGATGGAATTTCATGGTTTGGGTAAAAAAGACTTTTGTGATGTGACATAAATTCGTGGATTTTGGATTCCAGGTAATAAATACCAGGGTTCAAATTATTGTTTGACGGGATTTGATTTTGTGGTAGAAGATGAACCACAAATCTTATCCCCACGAAAATAAATGATTTCACATATATACAGCCAATATCTTTAAATACCTGTCTTTAGTAATGTGAGATGCTGTTAGCATTGTCATTACCATTTATAGACCTATATTTATAATTAATTTGCAAACAAATAACTGCAATCAGACGTTTTGATGGAGTTTTTTGGGGGGGAGTTGTATAACTGACAACTGCGAGTTAACAATCAACAATAGTAATAATGCAACACCCCCTTGCGTGTTTGAGTACAGGTGATGAAAGTACAAGCATATGCATTCCCTAGATATAGTGAAAGGTTCAAATTGTATTTTAAACAAATGAATGAAATATAGTGTAAATTTTTTATTTTCGTGTGGGATTAAATTTTGTGGATTTCGTGGTTCACCTTTAACGATGAAATCAAATCCCATCATACAACATTTTTACCCTTGTTTTTATTACCTGAAATGCAAAATCCAAGCATTCACGTACCATCAAAACAGTCATTTTTACCAAAACAATGAAATTTCCTCCCATTGAAATTAAATGATTTTACAGGACTATAGTGAAAGGTTGTTAATTGTACTTTAAACAAATGAATGAAATAAAGTACCGGTATATTAACAGACAACATTAAAGTACAAATTGCAACACTCAGTCTGTATATTATGTTGATCTCTCAGACCATATTAGTTACAAATTGCAACATCCATGCAACTAACTAGTCATGTGTCCTATAGCATTAACAAATTACAACTTGCAGTATCATTGTAACAAAGCTGTTAAAAGCCATGACAAACCAGACAGCCATGATTACATAAGGACACGGCTATCTCGAATTAGACATCATTTGTTTCTGTATGTAGTCCAGTTTTATCAACATACTTACGGCAAATTTAAACTTATGTTCAAATTTAAATCCTTTATAATACTTTTACAACTGCAAAATGGGGACAGATATTGTTTGAAGAAGTTCATTGACTGAATCCTTATTAGTTTTACTGCTTCAATTACCATGTTTTATAGTTGTAAAAGTAATATAAATAATTTAAATTTGGTCGTAAGTTTATGACTTCCTTAAATGCTTTGATAAAACAGTACCCAGGTGTCCAAGTACAGGTGATTCACAAGATAATGCTGAAACAATGATATTAACATGCTCGACACACTTGGTCCACAAGGGCACCAAGGAATAAGTTGCACATAAAAAGCACAGTATAAGCATATTGGACAGAGTGTTTTTTAAAGTTTCCATTTCTTACACAAGTTATTATTACAAATCCCCAATAAGTCATTAGGCTTCTCATTCAGTAGTCTGTAACAGTTTACCAAACTTTGACCATTCCAGTCGTATGTGGTAAAAAGCATTTAAATTGAAATAAAATTTCATTAAGACTGTTCAATTTATGCTTATGCCCCAATTGAAGCATTGTCCATAAAGTGCCCCGGTGTCCATAAAGTAGCAAAGTCAATCAGGGGCCATAATTCAGTTACAACGTTGGATAGTGTTATATGGTTGTACCAATGTAAGGTTTTCATGATGGTAAACAAGTATACTAAGTTTGAAAGAAATGCCTTGGTGGACTTGACAGTTTTTGTTAACAATCAGACACACTGATGGACCAATGAACAGACTTAACCATGTATGGAAAGATGGTTGGACAAACGGTTAGGACAATCAATATATCGGATCTCTTCATCAATAAATGCAAGGGCATAAAACATCTTTTTAATATAAGTTTATATCAATTGAAAACTCATGAAAGATGCCCAATATAACAGAAATATACTGCTTAACTAAACTCAACTACAAGTCCATGTACTCGCTAGTATCTCATGTCATATTTGCCAACTTAGAACAAACCAAAGTACACACCGACCACATTTTGCATGTTATAACATCAACACAAAGTAATCAACCGCAGCGAAACCAATTTGTTTAGTCCACTTCGCAAATTCAAAATCTAAACAGTGATAAAATTGCAAGGTTTTAAAAGTTATTCTTAAAAGAACAAAAGTCACCGAGTGTTCAACCAGCATGCTGTTGTAAATTTGAAACTGATTGGAGTCTGTTACATGTGAAGGACATGAATGCATGCCCGTGGACTAGTCTACTTACTACCTACCTAACAACCAAAACCAGCAGACTCGGAAATGAATGTTGCCAGTTTTGAAAAGTACTGGGTAAGTATTATTAACTTGCACTTGAAAGACAAAGGGAGAAGTTAGTAAATGCTAAGTATACAAGCATACTATATACACATGGACTATTTTCAGGATTTTTTTCTCAGAGAAAATTTGAAATCGTCATAAAACAATTACCAAATCAAACTGAGTTGAGGATTATTGGTTGATCAAATTGAAGGCTTCTAGACAACAGTGGGAAACGGTGGCCTAGAGGTAGGGCGCGCCAGGTAGGGCTCTAGCTTCGGGATCGAGAAGTCCCAGGTTCGTTCCCCCACTGGACCACTGGTTAATTTCTCTGAGTAAGACCCACATGCTCCACTCAACCATGGTGTAAAATGGTACCTGTGAGGGCAATGTCTATTCCTGGGCGCTGCAGATCGATGTTGGCTGCCACACCACAGGAGAGAAATAGTCTCCCCAGGAAGACACGAGTGTAGGTTTCCATAGGTAGCCAAATGACCAGGGGAAGTTGAAATGTCAAAGGGTGCTTGAGCAGCCTAACAGCTGAAAAGAACCCAAGAAAATTGGTAACTTAACTTTTTTTAACATGAATCGTCTTATAATTACAAGACATTTCAAGGTAGATTTTAATCAGCAACTTTAGGAATTGAAATTGTAAGAAGCAGTTTTTTCTGCCTATGGAAGGAGATTCAATACATTTGGCACAAATTTGAGAAACACAATTGTCTAAAACGACCTGTGACAGGGAACAAATCATAAACAGTTGAATATCCACCAATACAACTAATTTTAAAAATCACTTGTAAGGCTCAAGTAGACTATGGCATCATAACTATCTTCAGAAATTCAACACCCCACTCAGATAACTGAACTGTCTATCCATTACTGTTTTACATTTATGTTTTCTAGCGGATTTTGAGTTTTTCAAATAACAAACAAACCGAGATTGCTTGTCAGTGGAGTATTGTCTCATTGACAGACATAACAATGGCTGTAATATGTCTGTAATGATCGAGGGATAATCAAAGATGAAAAGAGTGAATCTTGTCAAATATTTTATCATTTGTTTTCATTATTTGATTTAGATTTATATTGATGCGAATTTATTTTCGGTTGATTTGTACAAAGACCTACAATCAAATGTAATTAAGATCTTTCATTTGTATAACATATTAATTACTCCCAACATCTCATTTCTGATGGTATCCATGATCAGAAAAATGTATGACGGAATATATTTTTTATTCAATATTTTATATCTTTTTCTACTGATATGGACATATCTGAAACAAGGTAAACTAGAAGGGGTTGTGACAAAAATAATGCGTCCCATCAAATTGCCACAACTCTGTGTGACAAAAATATGTCTCAATCAAAGGGCCAAAACTCTGTGTGACAAATATATGTCTCCAACAAAGGGCCATAACTCTGTCTGACAAATACATGTCTCCATCAAAGGGCCAAAATTCTATGTAACAAAAATATGTCTCCATCAAAGGGCAACAACTCTGTGTGACAAAAATATGTCTCCATTAAATGGCAACAACTCTGTATGACAAAAATATGTCTCAAACAAAGGGCCACAACTCTGTATGACAAAAATATGTCTTAAACAAAGGGCCACAACTTTGTCTGACAAAAATACTGTGTCTCCAACTAAGGGCCACAACTCAGCATAACAAATTTAATGTGTCTCCAACAAAGGGCCACAACTCTGTATGACAAAAATATGTCTTAAACAAAGGGCCACAACTCTGTCAGACAAAAATAATGTGTCTCCAACAAAAGCCCAAAACTCAGTGTGACAAAAATATATGTTTACTCCAAAGTGCCACAACTTTGTGTGACAAAAATATGTCTCCATCAAATGGCCAGAACTCTGTATGGCAAAAATATGTCTCCAACAAAGGGCCACAACTCTGTATGACAAAAATATGTCTTAAACAAAGGGCCACAACTTTGTCTGACAAAAATAATGCGTCTCCAACTAAGGGCCACAACTCAGCATAACAAAAATAATGTGTCTCCAACAAAGGGCCACAACTCTGTATGACAAAAATATGTCTTAAACAAAGGGCCACAACTCTGTCAGACAAAAATAATGTGTCTCCAACAAAAGCCCAAAACTCAGTGTGACAAAAATATATGTTTACTCCAAAGTGCCACAACTTTGTGTGACAAAAATATGTGTCTAAAACAAAGGGGCACAACTTTGTGTGACAAAAACATGTGTCTCCTACAAAGGGCCAAAACTTTATGTGACAAAAATATGTGTCTTCCACAAGGGGCCACAACTCTGCGTGACAAATATATATGTTTACTACAAAGGGCCACAACTTTGTGTGACAAAAATATGTGTCTTCCACAAAGGGCCACAACTTTGTTCGACAAAAACATTTGTCTTCCACAAAGGGCCAAAACTCTGTGTGACAAACATATGTGTCTCCCACAAAGGGCCACAACTCTGTGTGACAAAAATATATGTCTACTATAAAGGGCCACAACTTTGTTTGACAAAAATAATGTGTCTACTACAAAGGGCCACAACTCTTGTGTGACAAAAATAATGTGTCTCCGACAAAGGGCGACAACTCAGTGTGACAAAAATATGTGTCTCCGACAAGTCCGAAAACTCTGTTTGACAAAATATGTGTCTCCCTCAAAGAGCCACAACTCTGTGCAACAAAATAATGTGTCTCCGACAAAGGGCAACAACTCTGTGTGACAAATATATGTCTCCCACAAAGGGCCTCAACTCTGTGTGACAAAAATATGTCTACTACAAAGGACCACAACTCTGTGTGCCAAAAATATGTCTACTACAAAGGACCACAACTTTGTGTGACAAAAATATGTCTACTACAAAGGACCACAACTCTGTGTGCCAAAATTATGTCTACTACAAAGGACCACAACTCTGTGTGACAAAAATATGTCTACTACAAAGGACCACAACTCTGTGTGACAAAAATATGTCTACTACAAAGGACCACAACTTCGTGTGACAAAAATATGTCTACTACAAAGGACCACAACTCTGTGTGATAAACATATGTGTCTTCCACAAAAGGCCACAAATATAGTAATGTTGATCCAACCAAAATTCTTGACAATAGAAAATTGAAGTACAGCACAACAAGGCTTGGTACTAAGTACTGTTGATTCAATGATAAATACTAATGAGGAAACTATCCCATTCAAAAGAATTGGAAGGAAGTAACTCTGTTAAACCTAGATAAACAAAGTTTACTGGATGGACAAGCTAATGTTTATAACCGTTCTCATTTGACTTTGAACAAACTGTACTCATGTGTCATCAAATCTGACCAAGAAGGAGAACAAGCACAGACACACATGTCCAGTGCAAAATCATTATTTCGCACGATGCAGGAGACATTATTATTGGAGATGGGTTTTTTCCATTTTAATTTTTACTTCGAATGTCTGTCCTGAATTCATGTCATGAAATTCAAACCATTGTGACATAAGAATTCTCTATTTTGTTGCATGTGCACATTGTATAATAATATACAGGTTTTTTTGTACATAGAAAGATTTACCTCCCATGATATATAATTATACATTCTGTATGACAAGGCAGGGAAAGTAAGTGTGTACTGCGTGTGAACTGAGTGTCCACTTCTTATGATTCAAGAACTCCTTGTACTGTCCATTTGTTAAGTAATACTACTGAGGGAACTATCCCATTCAAACGTATAGTTGGGAATAGTTAACTCAGGTATACTCCTTTTAAACCTAGATAAACATAGCTTACCTGACCAATGGGCTTATATTTCAAAAGCTATCAATTAACTTTGAATAGACTGTGTGTAGCCAAAACAATTTTCTACAAAGAAAACAGAAAGCTTCATTAGAAGAAAATTCGAACTGTCAGCAAGCAAAACGCCCCAGTGAAAATGATACTGAAATTTCACTGAAATTTCACCAAATTTCAGTGAAATTTCAGTAAAATCGTCAAATAACACCAAATTTCACCAAATCGACTAAATTTCACCAAAATTTCAGTGAAATTTTGACTGAAATCAACTGAAATTTCAGTGAAATATTAAATCTGAAGGATTTTATTTTTCACTGAAATTTCACTTAAATCATTTTTATAATCTCAATGAGATTTCACTTCAAAATATGCTTATAATATATTGATTGGCTTTCCCCTGTGAAAAAAAATTCATGAGTTCATGAACAAATAAGAGGCTTTGTTAATGGGGCTAAAATTTGGGCCTACTTTTATAGGCCCTCATATTTCCTGAACGTGTCTCACAGTAAACAACCACTGATGGCAGCACATGGTTTATCTTCTGTTAGAAAAAATTTGTTTTTGTTTTTCCTGTTTTTAAGATGGTGAAATAAATGAACAAAACACCCAAAAGGTAAAATTTATTTGTGGTCAACTTTAATACTTGTTGTTTTAAATTTATGATGCATTAAATCAGCAGCAATGCATGTTCCAGTTTGTACTTGAAACTTTCAATATTTCGGACAAATTTTTCGGATAATGTACTTTATTTGTACCGAATAATACTTTGATTGTACTTTAAATTTACTTCTGTTTTACTGTTTAATAATGTATTGATATTTTAACTATTATCAAAATGCACAGCATGGCTTTATATACATTTGAGTTTGGGCAGATTATCAAAGGGATGTTAAAGCTACTTGAGTTATTAAAATTGAACAGTTGTGTTGGAAAAAAAGGAAAAGAAATAAAAAAAAGATTTGTGTCATTGCCCCTGCGAAAGTTTCAAGAGCAGTTCAAGAAAAGTTCTTGCACTGTCCAAGAACAGTGTTCATAAATTGTACATGAACTGCTCTTAAAGAGTTCAAGAACTGTTCAAGTGCATTTTAAGAAAAAATGGCCGCTTCATGAATCTCCAGTTCATGAACTTATTCATGAATCTTCAGTTCATGAACTTATTCATGAATCTCCATTTCATGAACTTAT
This sequence comes from Spisula subtruncata, assembly GCA_963678985.1. NCBI lineage: Eukaryota > Metazoa > Mollusca > Bivalvia > Venerida > Mactridae > Spisula > Spisula subtruncata. Next base: position 24,827,291 of record OY787669.1, on the reverse strand, counting down.
TCATGAATCTCCAGTTCATGAACTTATTCATGAAAGAGAGATTGGCGTTTCATGAATAAAACTGGAGATTCATGAAGCGGCCATTTGTCCTTCATGAACAGTTCATGAATTCGTTCATGAACAAGATCATGAACTTGTTCATGAATATTTCATGAATAGTTCTTGATTTTTTCACAGGGGTTATGTTCTTAGTCAATTTTGAATAGGTTGTTTCAATGCTTTGAGGGACTTTTGATAATTGAGTTAAAAGTATTTTAACTGGGCCAATCTTTAAAATGAAATAGAAAACAATTTGTATATTTTCTTTTTGTTATGATATATTTTTAATTTGTTGATATTTAAATGAAAAACAACTAAATCATGAGAATTTCATTTAAAAAATGGATTCACATGTGATTTGTTGTTTTAAATTCATATAAATGCAAGATTTTTGTGAAATTTCAGTGAGATTTTTGTGAAATTTCGATGGGATTTCACTGAGATCTTGATGGTATTTTGCCCCTTTCTTTCAGTGAAATTTTAATGAAATCTCACTGGAATTTGGTGAAATTTTGCTGAGATTTCTGTGAAATTTCACTGAGATTTCAGTGAAATTTCACTGAGATGTTACTGTTATTTTGCCCCTTTCTTTCAGTGATATTTCACTGGGATTTTAGCGAAATCTCACTGAAATCAAGGTGAAATTTCAATCAATATTTTCACTGGGGCGGACATACAACTTGGACACAGACATCTTCAAACACAATATAATCTTTAAAACCTATTTAACCTCAGTCCCTCCCTCTCATGTTCCCTCCCTCTCATGCTCACTCACTAAACCCAGCCTCCCTGGGAACCAAAACCCAATAACCCATTCACTCGCTCACTTCTTCGCTCACTTCACTTCACTCACACACTCATTTCATCCATTTCACCAACTCACTCACTCCACAATCACTCGCTCACTTCACTCACTCAGCCACTCACTTCATTCACATAGTCACTCATTTCACTCACTCGCTCACTCGCTCACTCACTTCACACGCTTGCACACTCACTTCACTAACTGCCTTCACTCCACTCATGCCCTGATTTCACTCACTTACTTCACTCACTCACTCCACTCACTCACTTTCTTCACTCACTCCACTCACTCAATTTTCTTCTTCACTCACTCAACTCACTCACTTTCTTTACTCACTCCACTCACTCACTTAATTCATTCACTCCACTCACTCACTCATTTCACTCACTCACTTATTTCACTTTGCACCCTCCTTCACTCACTCACTCACTCCGCTCCCTCCTTCACTCACACACTTTCTTCACTCCCTCACTCCACTCCCTCACTCCACTCACTCATTTACTTCACTCCCTCCTTCACTCACACCACTCACATCACTTTCTTCACTCACATCACTCACATGACTTGCTCACTCATTTCACTCACTCCCTCACTTCACTTACTAACTTCACTCACTTCACTCCTTCACTCACTCGCTCATTTCCCTTCGCTCCCTCACTTCACTTACTAACTCCACTCACTCACTTACTTGCTTGCTCGTTCACTTAGCAGTAACATGCAGATAGGCAAATGTCATTGTGGTGACTATGTTGAGATTATCACAAGAAAGTTAGTGTGCTTGACAATTTTACATTCAGCAGGAATATTAAATGGCACATCAAAGATTTTTATTCCTTATTCGGGAATTTTACAAACATGTTATCTGCCAATAAATGGTTTATGACAACTGTGAGCATCCAGGAAGCATATCATATCACTTCCTACACTATATATTATGTACTCACAATAGTGAAAAAACATTATCTATAATAGAAAAATGACGCCGCCCCCCCCCCCCCCACACTTACTTTTAACTCATTGAGAACTCATTAAGAACTCATAGCAAATATAATTCTTATTTTTCCTTATTTGTGAGTATATGATCCATATGGTATGCTATTACAGAAAATACAAAAATGCATGAATGAAGATACTTAGAGAATGTATAGTGGGGCACAATTGACCTGATCCTCAACTTAAGGCATGAATATATTACAAGAGGTTCTCGCGTTATAAGTTTCCAAGAGCACATCTTACAATAATATTCTGCAATAATATGAATGTTGTTAATCTAATCTTCATTTCGCTGGCTTAGAATGAGAAGATTGTAACTACTACTTACGACATTATAAGACTGATACATATACTATATCTGCATCATAAAGCGCTTCTCGTGAGTATATTACCATGAAAATCGGAACTTTACATGTTGACCAAAAGGAAGCTGTAAAAGCTTGTTTTACCAAAGGTAAAGAGTAAATTACAAACAGCTTTTTCTTGTTTTCTCAAAATATCGATTTTGTTGTTTCGACCTTCTCATTATAAGCCAGCTATTTGTGATGATATTACACCTCATGCATCTTCAAGTTACTCGTCGCTTATACAAATATAAAACCAAAAAATGAAAATAGATAAATGTCGACAATATATATCAGCTGTTAAATTACGTTAATAGAAGGTCAAGAATCGTATAAAATTCTCCATACTACTGTAAGCTCATTTAATTTAAATGGTACAAAATTTTGTGGTTTGATAAACAAACAAGAGGGCCATGATGGCCCAATATCGCTCACCTGATTATAAACCCTGCACAATTTTCACCCAAAGGAATAATTTGAACACCTTGGTAGAAAACCACAAGATGATGCTACATACCAATTATCAAAACTCTAGGCCGTCTAGTTTTAGGCAAGAAGATATTAATATGTTTTCCCTATATAAGTCTATGTAAAACGGTGACCCCCGAGTGGGGCCAATTTTGACCCCAGGGGCATAATTTGAAAAATCTTCGTAGAGGACCACTAGATGATGCTACATACCAAATATCAAAGCTCTATGCAGTGCAGTTTTAGACAAGAAGATTTTGATATGTTTTCCCTATATAAGTCTATGTAAAACGGTGACCCCCGGGGCTGGGCCAATTTTGACCCCAGGGGCATAATTTGCACAGGCATAATTTGCACAATCTTGGTAGGGGACCACTAGATGATGCTACATACCAAATATCAAAGCTCTTAGGCATTGTAGTTTTAGACAAGAAGATTTTTATATGTTTTCCCTATATAAGTCTAAGTAAAATGGTGACCCCCAGGGTGGGGCCAATTTTGACCCGAGGGGAATAATTTGAACAATCTTTGAAGAGGACCTCTAGCTGAGTCTACATACCAAATATGAAAGCCCTGGGCCAAGCAATTTCGGAGAAGAAGATTTTTTAAAGTTTTCTCTATATAACTCTATGTAAAACTAAGGGCCCCCGGGGCGGGGCCAATTTTGACCCCAGGGGTATAATTTGAACAATCTTTGTAGAGGACCTCTAGCTGAGTCTACATACCAAATATGAAAGCCCTGGGCCAAGCGGTTTCGAAGAAGAAGATTTTTAAAGGTTTCCCCTATATAACTCTATGTAAAACTAAGGGCCCCCGGGGCGGGGCCAATTTTGACCCCAGGGGTATAATTTGAACAATCTTTGTAGAGGACCTCTAGCTGAGTCTACATACCAAATATGATAGCCCTGGGCCAAGCGGTTTCGAAGAAGAAGATTTTTAAAGGTTTCCCCTATATAACTCTATGTAAAACTAAGGGCCTCCGGGGCGGGGCCAATTTTGACCCCAGGGACATAATTTGAACAATCTTTGTAGAGGACCTCTAGTTGAGTCTACATACCAAATATGAAAGCCCTGGGCCATGCAATTTCGGAGAAGAAGATTTTTTAAGGTTTTCTCTATATAACTCTATGTAAAACTAAGGGCCCCCGGGGCGGGGCCAATTTTGACCCCAGGGGCATAATTTGAACAATCTTTGTAGAGGACCCCTAGCTGAGTCTACATACCAAATATGAAAGCCTTGGGCCAAGCGGTTTCGGAGAAGAAGATTTTTAAAGGTTTCCCCTATATAACTCTATGTAAAACTAAAGGCCTCCGGGGCGGGCCAATTTTGACCCCAGGGACATAATTTGAACAATCTTTGTAGAGGACTTCTAGCTGAGTCTACATACCAAATATGAAAGCCCTGGGCCAAGCGGTTTCAGAGAAGAAGATTTTTTAAGGTTTCCCCTATATAACTCTATGTAAAACTAAGGGCCCCCGGGGCGGGGCCAATTTTGACCACAGGGACATAATTTTAACAACCTTTGTAGAGGACTTCAAGGTGATGCTACATACCAAATATGAAAGCTCTAGGCCTTACGGTTTCAGTGAAGAAGATTTTTGAAGTTTCCTTTTTGAAAATCTATTTTTAGCCTGTGTGACCTAGTTATGCGACGGACTGGAATTTTTTTAACAACTTTGGTAGAGGTCCACCCAAGGAACATTCATGTTAAGTTTTATCAAATTTGGCCAAGCGGTTTAGGAGGAGAAGTCGTTTGAAGAAATTGTTGACGGACGCACGACGCACGCCGCACGACGCACGACGGACGACGGACGACGGACGACGGACATCTCGGTATGACAAAACCTCACCATGACCACATTGTGGTCAGGTGAGCTAAAAACATTTCGATGTGACGTACGTATGTTAATTGGTGGATTTTACATTTCAGGTGATAAATACAAGGGTCAAAATTATTGTTCGTTGGGAACATGGGATTTGATTTTGTGGTTGAAGGTGAAATCCATGATATTTAATCAATACAAGGGTCAAAATTATTGTTTGTTGGGATTTGATTTCGTGGTTGAAGGTGAATTCCATGAAATTTGATAAATACAAGGGTCAAAATTATTGTTCGTTGGGAACTTGGGATTTGATTTCGTGGTTGAAGGGAAATGCATGAAATTTAACAAATACAAGGGTCAAAATTATTTTTCGTTGGGAACTTGGGATTTGATTTTGTGGTTGAAGGTGAAATCCATGAAATTTTATAAATACAAGGTTCAAAATTATTGTTCGATGGGATTTGATTTTGTAGTTGAAGGTGAAATCCATGAATTTTAATCCCCCATGAAATTAATGATTTTACAGTATACATAATGAACCGGAGATATAAAAAAGGGTTGTCAAGTGGCAGCATATGGTGCAGGATATTTTACACCATATTGTTGTTTTTATGAGCAGGAAATCGTCAATTCAAGGATACAAAGATTCTAATTACACACATCTCACATATTTATATGATACAAGTGCAAACTCTTAAGATGAAAAAATTGTAACATTGTTTCATCATTGCCAAAAACCACCTTATTACTAATATAACGAGAAGAACTTGTTAACTTGTCATTATGTAATGTGAAAATAACCATATTCAATATCTAAGTTTTATCCTTTTTTATGATTGGCACGTTAGTCCTGTGGTAAACCGTCTAGATTAATGATTGTATTGATTGTGCATGAAGTTCCTGGTTCGAATCTTAACTGCGGCACCTCTGAAATATTTGGGCTTTTGTAATTATTTAAACCTTTCGGTCAAGGATAACCCAGAAAAGTGCAAGCACTAATTTCCAATGGGTTCCTGTATTTTTAGGCTGGCGATTTCGCGCCAGACTATTAAAATCCTAAAAAATGAAATCCACTAAGATGAATTTACTCCCGAAACTGACAACACAGAATCTATACACTCAATTCAAATAGTTCCTCCTCGTTAATCAGTTTTGCAAGATAAGAACATTCAACTTTCCTTGTTTCATTTATTCTGTTCGATTGTAATATATTAGTTTCTTCTTGAAATGGAAGGACATTGTATGAAATTAAAAGAAAAGGTGTTAAAAGGCGTTGATAATTATTACTACGCGTTACGAACGCGATATAACGCGCATCAATGATTTTATTATGTTAAATTATTTAGGTCAACGTTCTCCAAGGAGATCGTGGTCGAGTGGTTAAGCGACTCACTTAGTAATTTTCAGATGCAAAGGTCCAGCGATCGAATCACGGCGGCTCCAAATTTTTCATATTTTTAAAAAAAAATTTTTTTTTTTTTGTTAAGTCCAGCACTGAGCACTTACCTGTCTTTCGACTTAGATAACCACTTGATGTTATATTACTTGAAAAGCTATTATTCCTTAGCAGTTCACCAGCCTGTCAGTACTTTCAGTACTTTGATTGTTGAAGGGACAGCGAATAGAGGAGAGTGTTGTGATACAAGGTAATCGGAAGTGCTTCCCTAGCTCTTGGTGTATAGCACCGATTTTAGTTTAGATCATTTCTAGTTGGGTTGGAAACACTGAAGTGTTTAAAAAATGATCAAGTGTCTCGGCTTAGATTTTTACTTGAATGCTTCCAGATACATATGTATCATGTGGCCCTGAGCTGTCTCTTGACCATGTACCTCACAATCAAGACAAAGTTTAAAGCCACGAAATTCACAAATCAAGGTGTGCCCACAAGACTGTAGTAACTACATAATTATACTTAAAGACTTTCTACAGTCTTACAGGCTCCCCTGGAAATGCACCTTTACATTTGGTACATCAAGGTTTATGAAAGAAATAAGAGCAAATACTGAACCAATGTGCCTATGTTCTACGGTGGCAATCTTTTCTTTTCTTCAGGTAGATTCCAGCACTAGTACAGCTGCACTAATCAACATTTTGTTGTGGAAATGAAACAAATAAAATACCAATGCAGAAGATTAATAAATCACAAATTATTCCAAAATTAATTAATTCATTTTCAACACAATTAGTGAAACAATTAATCAAATTCACGTAAAATAAAAAATTAACAATTAATAATCTTTCAAACAATAAAATATTTTAAAGGAAGAGGCAGAAATATACATAATAGCAGTAAATCAACAGCATAAAACATACCAGGGATAATCCAACTGATGTTTTATCTAATTTACAGTTCTTATTATTTTCAAGGTGACATTTCAAATTATGTATGTTTTATAAAGGTTTAAATTGACTCTTTAATTAATATTTTGTTTTCTGGATAATCATCAAGGGTAAATGTTAGAAAGTTTGGCTACAATATGATATATATTAATTTGAATTAAATTGTAAAATGTGGACAAAATTATCATTAACAAGAGGGCCATGATGGCCCAATATCGCTCACCTGATTATAAACCCTGCACAATTTTCACCCAAAGAAATAATTTGAACATCTTGGTAGAAAACCACAAGATGATGCTACATACCAATTATCAAAACTCTAGGCAGTGTAGTTTTAGGCAAGAAGATATTAAAATGTTTTCCCTATATAAGTCTATGTAAAACGGTGACCCCCCGAGTGGGGCCAATTTTGACCTGAGGGGCATAATTTGAAAAATCTTGGTAGAGGACCACTAGATGATGCTACATACAAAATATCAAAGCTCTATGCAGTGTAGTTTTAGACAAGAAGATTTTTATATGTTTTCCCTATATAAGTCTATGTAAAACGGTGACCCCCGGGGCTGGGTAAATTTTGACCCCAGGGGCATAATTTGCACAATCTTGGTAGCGGACCACTAGATGATGCTACATACCAAATATCAAAGCTCTTAGGCATTGTAGTTTTAGACAAGAAGATTTTTATATGTTTTCCCTATATAAGTCTAAGTAAAATGGTGACCCCCAGGGTGGGGCCAATTTTGACCCGAGGGGAATAATTTGAACAATCTTTGAAGAGGACCTCTAGCTGAGTCTACATACCAAATATGAAAGCCCTGGGCCAAGCAATTTCGGAGAAGAAGATTTTTTAAGGTTTTCTCTATATAACTCTATGTAAAACTAAGGCCCCCGGGGCGGGTCAATTTTGACCCCAGGGGCATAATTTGAACAATCTTTGTAGAGGACCTCTAGCTGAGTCTACATACCAAATATGAAAGCCCTGGGCTAAGCGGTTTCGGAGAAGAAGATTTTTAAAGGTTTCCCCTATATAACTCTATGTAAAACTAAGGGCCCCCGGGGTGGGGCCAATTTTGACCCCAGGGACATAATTTGAACAATCTTTGTAGAGGACCTCTAGCTGAGTCTACATACCAAATATGAAAGCCCTGGGCCAAGCAATTTTGGAGAAGAAGATTTTTTGAAGTTTTCTCTATATAACTTTATGTAAAACTAAGGGCCCCCGGGGCGGGCCAATTTTGACCCCAGGGGCATAATTTGAACAATCTTTGTAGAGGACCTCTACCTGAGTCTACATACCAAATATGCAAGCCCTGGGCCAAGCGGTTTCGGAGAAGAAGTTTTTTTAAGGTTTCCCCTATATAACTCTATGTAAAACTAAGGGCCCCCGGGGCGGGGCCAATTTTGACCCCAGGAACATAATTTTAACAATCTTTGTAGAGGACCCCAAGGTGATGCTACATACCAAATATGAAAGCTCTAGGCATTACGATTTCAGAGAAGAAGATTTTTGAAGTTTCCTTTTTGAAAATCTATTTTTAGCCTGTGTGACCTAGTTATGCGACGGACTGGATTTTTTTTAACAACTTTGGTAGAGGTCCACCCAAGGAACATTCCTGTTAAGTTTTATCAAATTTGGCCAAGCGGTTTAGGAGGAGAAGTCGTTTGAAGAAATTGTTGACGGACGCACGACGCACAACGCACGACGCACGCCGCACGACGCACGACGCACGACGGACGACGGACATCTCGGTATGACAAAACCTCACCATGACCACATTGTGGTCAGGTGAGCTAATAAATTTTAATAAATGACCAGAAAATAGACCTCAGCGATTGATACAAAAGGGCCATGACTGGCCCTTTATCGCTCACCTACCATTTTACCATATAACATACCAAATGTGCAGCCGACTTGCCCGACTTGGGCTTTTTGATCTACGGGCAAGTGGATTTTTTCCATCCAGCTTGCCCATGGGCAAGTGCAAAATGATCATGAGAAAATAATATTAAGTTTCCTATTTTACCTAAACACCAAAGCAAATACCTAAAATTTGATAGCAAATGATTTAAATCAGGAACACAGTAGGCTACTTTCAAGCTTTTCAAGATAAATTATTAAAATTTGATTTTTGTGGCTTTATGTGTTTTGCTGGGCAAGTAGATTTAATCTTCGTACAAGTGTATTCTTCAGCTCAACTTTCCCTTGGGCAAGTGAAAAATTTCAGTATTTCCACACCCCTGAATAAAATTTGATGAAGATTGGGCTATACTTGACATTACACTGAGTGTCAATCATTACCGTTTACATCAATTTTAACAGTAAATTATAATCACATAGACCAATAGATTAAAGTGAAAACCTCGCCAAGCAGCTTTCAACAAATACTCAGATGGAGCAATTTCTGGTCTGGCGTAATGTCAATTATGGCCTCTTTATAGTGCTCACTAGCTTCACGAGTTGACTTAATTGACTTAATTGACTTAGTTGACTTGTTTTTAACTTAAAATGGCCCAGTTTCCAACATGACCTAGATTTTATAGAGACAAGCATTGTAACAAAGTTTCATGAATATTAGGCTATAATTGTAGCATCTATAATGCGCTCACAAGCTTCTAAGAGTTCACCTAGTTTTTTACTTAACATGACCCAGTTTCGAACTTGACCTAGATTTTATAGAGACAGACTGAACCACTATTGTGGTCTAAAAAATTGTGAACGGTCGAGGAATGAAGAAGGATTACACACATTCGCTCACCTAGTCACTAAGTGTCACTTTGATCTAATAAATAATGATAATTAGAATATATAGCTGGCAAATTCACTCTGGACAGTAACAAAATAAATGAAAAGCGGTTTACTGTAGATGATTTTTTTAACCAAATATTTTTTTTAATCCAAACTCTTTTCTATTCAAGTAGAGCACAGACATCTGTAATATTCCGCTGTATAGTGCTTCAAATGGCAGGGTGAATATATTATTGGAACATTGTTATATAACGTGTCTATTTTTTTCAGGAAAAATGCAATATTCGTTCCTTTGCAAAGTTAACCCACAATGCAAAAATATATTACCATATTTGGTACACAGCGTGTTCCAGATAAAATGCTATAAACTCACATTAAACAATGTTAAACAATTCAGCAGAATTTTCTACACACGTCAACACTTCGACTTTGAATGACTTTATTTCTTACTTGAAGTCTCTATTTTTCTGTTTCATTAGACACAACAGTTCTAATCCCTCAGAAGACCTTAAATTTCCTCCGGCAGACATCAGCAAATTCTCAAAAGAGCGGAAGAGACGTCTTAAAATGGAAATTTTAAAATGCGTTTTGCAGACAAACATGAGATGCGCAGTAATAAACATGCATTGAGATAAAGTTGTCTAGAAGTTTATGCAACTTTGCATGTGAAAGAATTCTCGTTAGTCTGCCTTCTAGTTTTTGCCCGGAAAGAGAAATTTTGTGCTAATTTTTTCTCTAACCGCTAAAAGAGGACAGACAAGGAATTATTGACGGCGGTGTTGAACACTGAAAACGCAGGCGGATAATGACCAGAGAATTGGTTCAGTAATCATTCTTCTAAAAAAAGAAAATAGAATTGCATGTACAAAGATAATCAAAGCTTCAATAGCAATAAAAGTCTGGGAAACTGTGAATATGGCAGAAACTAAAATTCATTCAGTGCAGGGCTGTAAAAAAGAAATTTGTAGGTACTCGTCTTAATTTCAGAAATGCTTTTCATTGTATGCCCGGCACCCAACAAGAGATGGACTCAGGTTGGAGACCCAGATGAAGCCCCCTATGTATTAGTGCCACTGGGTATGTTTAAAGAGCTAAATAAAATATAATAAAGGAGTCTATTCAGCAAGAGCCAAGCTATATAGGCACAATTAAGTCACAAGGTTGCATTCCTTGTAGCCATCTGCCATGTATCCTTGGGGGGAGGGATTGGGTTGACCTGTTTGGTCCAAAGGGACATAATAGTCTGGTCATAAACTTTGTCAGGGAACAAACCAATCGGTCCTTTTATTCCTCAGGAGAAATTATGGACCCAGAAAAAAATTAACTTCAAATAATGCCCAGGCTGTCACAGTGACCGATTTCCTTCCATATAAAAAGGGAAACATTTTATGATTTGTCTAGTCCTGTCACATTAACCTTGCTGCTTATAGGTACAAATGTTATATTGGGGACGCGAACCAGAATACAACTCAACGAAGGGCTTAGTGCAAAACTATGGTACATGCCCTTATAAACTGATGTATTTACTATATAGCTTTGCACTGAACCCTCAGTTTATTCTTACTTCTTTTGCAAATTTTCTTCAAAATCAATGGGTGAATGTTTTGTAACTGAAATTTTACACTCTCATGGAGTGAACTAGTATAATAGGTTTTGGGAGTTTATAGTAAAGTAATAAAACTTGACAAATAGGGAGCGGGTAGGAATGATTATCTACTGCTTTATTTATCCTAGCCTGAACTGTGTCTTCCATCAGAAAAACAGGAAGTTTCCTGATAAAGGACAAAACATGCAGTAAACTTTGCATATAAAGATATTCCAGGGGAATTTAAAATCTACATTGCAGCAGTGAACTGTGTTATGTATATATTGGAAGATGCAAAGTATATACATACATGCATGCATGTATGGTGCCATTGCAGAAGAAAATAGACGTTACACGACATGCATAGAGTCGACTGTAGAATTGTCATTACGCCAGAGCAAAGATCGCTCAGCCAGATCGTTTGACTACTGATAATGTAGGGCCTACTTGGCAAAGGTTTTCAAGCTAATCTTTTGGACCATGCCATTATGATTTACCATTAAAATTGATTTAAAATTTAATGGTATTGTTTGACAACTTACATAATGTCAATTAGAGTGTAATAAAACATATATGCCAAGTGAAGGAAACTGTAACTTTTGACCTACTGACTACTCAAATTAAATAGGGGTCATCTAATACAGCTGACTTACTTTATGTAAAGTTTGAAGATCGGCCAATCTAATGTTATTATTGAACAGGTTTTTAAATCTGAACTGTTCAGTCTACCAAAAAAAAGCAATTAATGTATACCCCTATATCAAACAAAAAGGGCAATATAGATATGCATTAATCGTGTTGAAAATAATGAAGTTTTATTTCTTAGCATCCTCTGATCACAAAAGTAATCTGAAACTGTTGAATTTTTAAAATTAATCAGTTTCTAGACAAACATGTTAGATTTTTAACCGTTTAATTAGTACCAAGTTCAGTAGTCTTCAATCCATCTGCATACTGATTTGATTGGCCTATATTTTGCTGGCTTAGAATGAGAAGGTCGTAGTCACACAATTTTTATCTTGAGAAAACAAGGAAAAACTGTCTGAAATTTACTCTTTACTTATGGCAAAACATAAGTGTTATACAACTTCATTTTGGTCAACCTGGACAATTCCAATTTTCATGAAAAAATAGGCTCATAAGAAGCACCTTATGATCGAATTCCAAATAAATATGTATCAGTCCTATAGGGTCGTAAGTACTAAGAACCATCTCATTCAAAGCCAGCAGTTTGACTGGGATTTTCCAAATCAGTAAGTTAACAGTATGATGCTCCCCCCCCCCCCGCCCTGCATTATATTTAACAAGTTTCCAATCAAATAAACTTGCATCACAAACATCTAAACAAGAGCACCCCTGGACAGCACATTATATGCCCTAAGTAAAAACAATGACACAACAGCTGAACACGGAATAGCAGTGGAAAACTTCAAAGTCCCACTGTGACCTTGGCCTTTGACACAGGAACCTATATTATGTGCGAAACACATTGTCTGCCTCTGGTAATTATCTTTAACAGGTTATTTTAAAATCCTACTGCAAGTAAGGAAGATACAACCTTGACAATGAATAGTAGTGCAAAACTTCAAAAGTCTGTCTATAACCTTGACCTTTGATCTACAGACCTGGATCATGTGCATGACAAATTGTCGCCCTGTGGGTATCATTTATGCCAAGTAATTTTAAAATCCTATAAAAAATAATGAAGATACAGCCTGGACACAGAAGAGCCATGCAAAACTTCTAAGTCCCCCTGTGAACTTGACCTTTCATCAAGTGGTCTTGGTCATATGCTTGACACATTGTCTCATTGTGGTAACCCTTTGCCCTAAGGATCTTCAAACTTGACATGGACAATGGCCAGCAACAGTAGATTACTATAGTAGATGTAACCTATTGAATTTGAGGTCAGTATGTCCGAAGTCAAGGTCATTGTGACTTTCACGTTTTCCGACTATTGGGTTGCCATGGGAGCATAGGGCCTACAATTTTTTACCAACATTTCTTTGCTTTTTTCTGGTTTAATGCCAGATTTTATGTATGGCGACTAATTGACCTTTTTATCCAGTTTCCCAGGAATTCATTTGAACCAGCATACCTGATAGTATGTAACCTTTCCAACAGGAACTTTAAACTTCTCCACATGCGGAAGCAAAGAGGCACTGATGTCAAATTTTCATAATATATTTTTATGGAGATGACAAACGCGTTCAACGAAAAGAATTAATATCAAACTATCATTTATTCCAACAACATGCCGTGTCAGTGGAATTCCAAGAAAAGTAGGAACTTTGAAAAGCATCTGTTACTCAATATTGTAACACGCTTGGAAAAAAACAACGAGACAGTATTACGACCCAGAAGTTCCAGGAACATATTTTTCTCCTGGGGCAACCAACATCATGCTGTCACAACAAGAGGCGAATGTTTCCCAGAAACCAACAGGAAAGATAGTGGTTTTTATACTGTAAATTCATTTTATTTCAATGGGACATAATTTCATGGTTTTGGTAAAAAAGAACATTTCGATGGGACATTAATTTGTGGATTTTGCATTTAAGGCAATAAATACAGGGGTCAAAATTATTGTTCGATGGGGTTTAAATTAATTTCATGGGAGAAGGTAAACCCTGTAATTCAATCCCCCATGAAAATGAGTGATTTTACAGTAAAGCATTGCGGGTAATTATATGTTCAAAACAAGTACAGTTCAACCTCTGCCACGCCACATGTACCTTTTGAGAGCTGCAAATATTACAGGTCACTGATGATTGTCAAGAGGTGGTTGCTATACAGCAGTCAAATACATTGATAATAATTATCAGCTTAGGGCATTTTTTAAGAGATTTGCTCTACAGAGGGCCACTCTGGTGAGGTTGAACTGTATATTGCAGTCCACTGACATGGTTAACAATTTTATTTTTAAATATTAATTGTATCATTCTCTTCAAACTCTTTCCCACAAAAATAATAATTTAGTTTATAAAATGCTAAATTTATTTTAATTTTTATGCTTAGTGTGAAACAAGTTTTTTTCAACTTATATTAATCACTCTCGACACCTCATTTTTGATGTTGTCCATCACATGAGATATGTCATGATGTTTAAAACGTTAATCAAGATAGCTATTCAATTACACTACAGTCCATTCAAAGTTAAACGATAACGGTAAAAAACTTTGGCTTGTCCATCAGGTAAACCATATTTATCTAGGTTTAACTTGGTGTAACAGTAGTCCCCACTTTTCTTTCAAATGGGACATTTCCATTCTTGCTCGACAGTACATATTATGTTGAATAGCAAAAATAATAAATACCATACATGTATTATTAATTATTAACATGAAGAGAATTTTTCTTTTGTAATAAGACACAAACTATAATTAGAAAGCAGACACAATTTTAAAGCCTGTGGGACACTAAAATTACTTATGTGCAATGCTCAAACTTGTCTACACATTCAATAATAATCTGTCATAATCAGCTTTTTCTAGGAATATGTATACCATCAATTTGCCTGAAGTGTGTCTTGCCCTACAAACAATACATAAATGCTGTTGTACAACCCACTTTTTCCTGGTTTGAATTATTTGTCAATAAGTCATTTCATACTTATTATGCAACAAGCATTTAGAAAGATTTAAGATTTTATAAGTAGGGTTATAATTCTTTTGTCCGCTAGAAAATCCCACTCTTTGATGTGTATCAGTGCTATTACATCAAGCATGTTAAAGACACAGGGTGAGCTCAGATGAAGCTAGGGCAGTGTGCCCGGATTGCCATACATTGGGCGCAAGGAGTCTCGCTCAGTATGCCGGATTGCTATACATTGGGAGCAAGGAGTCTCGCTCAGTATGCCGGATTGCTAAACATTGGGCGCAAGGAGTCTCGCTCAGTTTGCCGGATTGCTAAACATTGGGCGCAAGGAGTCTCACTCAGAAAGAGCTAGGGTAGTGTGGCTGGATTCCTGACCACTTACTATGACTGTCTTATAGTCAAATACAAAATAAAGATCATTCGACTTGAAGTATGACAAATCTCAATTTTTACTAACTTTGGAACAGTTTTATCAAAGCACTTACGGACATTGCAAACTTATGTTCAAATTTAAATTCAGCATAATTATTTACGACTACAAATTCTGGTAAATGGATCTGCAATACGAACAATGATCCATTTAATGAACTCCTCCAGACATATGTGTCCACTATTTGCACTTGTTTAAGAATTATAAAGAATTTACTAGTAAGCCTCATCGCAAGTTAGTTTTTGTAAGTGCCCGATGGTAAACACAGTCTAACTATGATGTGTTATAAATGCATATTTATCTGAACACTCTGTATATTTAATTATGACAATGTCTAGACCTGCAAAATTATCATCTGAACATATTGTAAAATTGTTTTCTCCATTTCCCAATTGTGAAATGATTACCAGATTAAGGTATAGCTTGGCCAATTTGACACGAGCCTGACCTTTTGATTAGCATAATTTAACAGTCGATATATTGTCTACATATACGTCACCGATTGTATGTTTTCATAATCAGGGAGTATCAAGAAGACGCTCGAGATGAAATATAAACACAAATCTGAAATACCGATATTGCACGACTTGCTTGCGGAAATTGATATATTCAAAGCAAGAACCTTGTAATATATTCTTGCATAAAGGTCAGGCTCAAGTCAAAATAGCCAAGCTATAGTATGTTGTATTGGTCCATAGATACAAAACTTACTATTAAAAGTGTTTAGTTATGAAACTTTGAGACCAACTTTTATTATGTGATTGTAGAAAATTACCAGAGCTGTGTCCCATTCGACACAGGTCCCCAAATATGGCATGGAGAAGGACGGGGGTGGTTTTTTGAGATAACATTATTCTTCTATTCTCTGGTCTTGTGAACATTTTATAATTTGTTACAGAGTACCTTCATAGCTCAGCGGTTACCTTGCTTGCCATCTAACCTGGCGACTTGAAGCTAAATCCTAGATGAGATACTCAAATGTCTGCCATGTTTCAACAGAAAGCTGACTGGCAAAAAAGGCTATGCTTGGCATTGATTACATCAGGTCCATTAGATCAGATAAACAGGAGATGTTTTTAAAACACATGTATACGCCCAAATGGCAGCTTTATTGTAAAACATGGCAAATCATCTTTGACCTACTGACCTCAAGATCAATATATGGGTCATCTACTGTAACAGTTGCTGACTAACCTCTATGTAAAGTTTGAAGATCCCAGGGCAGTGTTCTTGAGTTATTGAACTGAAACCATTTTGGTCTACAAACAGACCGACGGACTGACCAACATGTGCATTATATCTATCCCCTGCATAAAAAGACACCACAAATGTTCCATTATATAATTTTTTTTTAAATTTCATGAGGTAAAAACAGACACACAAAAAATCAGTGAATGCTTTAATAGTCCATCCCATGACCTTACAGAGAGTAACTGGTTCAACATGCAACATTTATCATAATGGAGGGTAATTATTCTAAATGTAACAAAGGTCCGCAATTCAGGTCAAACTTGACACATTAAAACTCCATCCATTACAGTCATCTATATGAAGTAAGTTGATTTGGAGTATCTAGAACATTAAAACAAGACTGCGTTCAATAAACGCTTATGCCCCCGTGGAAGCCATCTCCATAAAAAGCTAAGACAATCAGGGGCCATTATTCAGTTAAAATGTTTGATAGTGTTACATGGCTTTGAACTATAAGGGGCTTATGATGGTAAACGAGTAATGCCACATTTGAAAGCAGTGCCTTGATCGACTTCATGTGTGATCTGGTGATACAGATGTTATGGTTCTTTGTCACTGCACTTCTCCAAGTTGCCATCTATTCATATACCAAGTTTCAAGTCAATATCTTTAACACTTTTGAAGATACACTCCTGTCAAAATTTGATTCTGAAAATACTAAAGGGGAGATAATTCAAAATTTAAGACAGACAGAGTTATGGTTCTTAGTCATTGCACTTCTCCAAGTTGCCATCTATTTATATTCCAAGTTTCAAGTCAATATGTTAAATAGTTTTGAAGATATACTCAGAGCAAAATTTGACTATAAAAAAACACTAAAGGGGAGATAATTCAAAACTTAAGACAGACAGAGTTATGGTTCTTGGTCATTGCACTTCTCCAAGTTGCCATCTATTTATATTCTAAGTTACAAGTCAATATGTTAAATAGTTTTGAAGATATACTCAGAGCAAAATTTGAATATAAAAAACACTAAAGGGGAGATAATTCAAAATTTAAGACAGACAGAGTTATGGTTCTTTGTCTATGCACTTCTCCAAGTTGCCATCTATTTATATTTCAAGTTTCAAGTCAATACGTTAAATAGTTTTGAAGATACGCTCCAGACAAAATTTTATTGTAAAAATACTAAAGTGGAGATAAGTCTAAGTCCAAAATTAGGTCAAGGTGAATGTCAAAATGGAGTCAGGTGATACAGGCGTGTGGAGAGTGGTCATATACAACATCCATGCAAGTATGAAAGCTTTGTAGCAAGCCATTTTAATGCTAGAAGAAACGGTCAATTTGGGTTAACCAAGAATTTTACCTTTCAATAAGTCTAAGTCCAAAATTAGGTCAAGGTGAAGGTCAAAATGGAGTCAGGTGATACAGGCGCGTGGAGAGTGGTCATATACAACATCCATGCAAGTTTGAAAACTTTGTAGCAAGCCATTTTAATGCTAGAAGAAACGGTCAATTTGGGTTAACCTGGCCGGACGGACGAACGGACGGAAGGACGGACGGACGGACAGACGGACGGACAGACGGACGGACAGACGGACGGACGGACGGACGGACGGACAGGTGAATTACTATATGCCTCCCGATCTATCGATACGGGGGCATAAAAACATTAATTCCAATAATGTAATATGTAATATGTCATATGCATGTATATTATCTAGAGCATGGTCAATGATCTTTGCATGTGCATAGTTTCTCTAATTTTAGAAAATGAGTAATTAAGTCAGAAATCTAGAGCATGTTGTTTCATTCAATTGATCACATAATACATTATGCAACTACATTTTGTTTTGGGACCATGTGTGTTAAGAAAGGGAAGTAACCATGTTGTTGCTAATTGGTTATTCTGTTGTATACAAACTATCTGAGACATTATCTGTATAGATTGGTTCTTTTACAATAATGTGACAACTATGATTCATTTAGAGAATTTGCTAGCGTAAAATGAAAAGGTCGTAACTACTACTTTTACAACCTTATAAGACTGATACATATTTGAAATCTGCACCATAAGGCGCTTCTTATGAGCCTTTTTTCATGAAAATCGGAACTTGTCATGTTAGCAAAATGAGGTTGTAAAAACTTTTTTTCTAAAAGTAAAGAGTAAATTTCAGATGCTAAAAGGCGCTATTGATAAAAACTTCCGAATATGTTTTGAGGTCTGTTACGCCTTTTTCTCAGTTTTTATACACTCCTACACTATAATAACGTTAAATTATATATTTTACTATGATAGTCAAGCAATAGATTGTAGGTGTTTAAAAGGTAATTAACCGACGTCATGCGATTATTTTTCTTCTAGATGAATAACTCTAGATTCGTATTCAGATGTATAAAGTCGGTCAAGCCAAAAAATGTGATAATAAGAGAGCTTTTGGATAAGTTTTGTTATTTACCAAATGGAGTTGTGTCTTTTTAAAACTGTACATAAATTACAATTTAAAATCTTTTTGCACAATATCCGACATAGGAGATCAAAATAATCAAATTCTTTAATATTTCAATTGATTGCTTAATATTTGAACCAAAGTAAATACGGTCTTTTTTTTAATAGATGAAACAAATACTGTATACTATTGAACAATTTAATTTTGATGGAACAAAAATATATGGTTTTGCTAAAAAGGACCATTTTGATGGGACCTTAATTAGTGGATTTTGTATTTCAGTTAATAAATACAAGCCTCTTAATGATTTTTTTATTAGATTTGATCTCTCACAAAAAATTAACGATTTTGCAGTATTCAAGTTTGATATTTCTATTGAACAATTAATAGAGTGAATCATTACCCAATACTATTAATTTGAAAGTCAAATGGGTGAGGTGTAATAGATTAAATCAAAGATAGAATACTAAAAAAATCCCAGTCAGTGTCATCACGACCTACCCATAATTCACTAGTATACATTATATTGGATGCAGACGTTACAAAAAAACCTCAATCCAGGAGCTATATACAAATTGATACATATATAATGCCGTGAATGTGGCGGCGCGCTTGCGGTGTTTGTTTAGACGAGAGTGATGTTACAACACAGCCAGGCGCTCGTAAGCGTTCTATAAAGGTGGCCGTTGTTGAGAGGTAGAACTCTATAGAGAGGCTGATGATTCGGTGGTTTTATACCGTTGTAGCGGGTCGTTGGTCTGGTTTGTTCTATTGCGAACTAAACCGACTGCTTGGAATTAATTACTTGTTAACCCTGGAAAAACAGGAACAAGAATAATTTATCTTTAATCCAAGAACTTTATTCTGTTGCATAAATGATGAATATATATTACACAATGCATACTAGATGGAATACGTATAAACATTGCATAATAACATACTAAAAACAAAACAATATTTAATTAAAGAATACTCATTATACTTATTATATGAGGAAATATCAATATCTATAGAATGAGTATATATCATATAAAAATAACCTAATCAAAATTATGGGGAATAATTAAAGTTGTTGGGGAACAACTAAACTCGCTTAGCATGATATGAGAGGTTGTCCTTGACAACGCAAAAATAACCATTACTTAATTCCTTATAAAAATCACAATTCAATAAATTGCTTGTGAGTGAAAAATATCAAATTTAAGTACATTAACTTCTACTGAATGTTTATTATGTTATATTTACTTAAGTCATGCTAGAATTACGCATGACGATGAACTATTGAAAAAATATGACAAAATCAATTATGGTAGTAAGATTACTAAATGTTCTATAATTTGAATATGATAAGTAAATCATTTGTTTTGATTTAATAACCTAATACTTGCAAATATCAATTGTTCGCTTGAACATGTAGTATTCAATCGAATATCATAATAAGGTACAGAACTTTCAGTCATTACAAAATCTATAAAATGAAATATAATAATGAAACTGTGTTCGTTTAAGTATATCATATTAATGAATAAACAATCGATTATCAAACTAAAGAGCATAGTATTTCACATGAAAAACACATACATAGTAAACATATTTTAGTAACTATTACTTTAAAAATATCAAAGTTAATTTCAATGAAATAATAAAATTATAATAGAACATACCTGGAAAAACAGGAACAAGAATAATTTATCTTTAATCCAAGAACTTTATTCTGTTGCATAAATGATGAATATGCTGATCTTGGATTTTGTCCCGGCTTTTATACAGATAGATGGCTTAACTCGGACATATGGTTAAGCCAAACAAAATTATGACATGATTACTATTTCCTTTGAATTATTTACTTAAACATAATTGGGCCATCCTGATTAACACCTAATCAGGAAATTGGCGGACCTTACGGCTTCAAGTTGATGATGTCTCAATTGAGAACATATCCTGACACTATTAGTATATTTACGCACTAGCCAAAAAGGTGTTAAATAATCACCAACTTAATGTATTTGTTTGTTTACTATAGAAAAACATACGTATACTAACCAAGGAAGTATCTGTCACTGATTATAGAGTAAGGAAATGGCTTAAGTGAGATTATTCTCTAACTAATTGAAGTCATGGGATTAATCTTATTACAAATTATGGACACTAAGTTTGAAAAAATTGAAATAATTCATAACATTGAATTATTAATTAAAATACATGTTGAGTAACATACACAAATGAATTGCAGAAACACATAAAAATAATACATAGTTTAGTACTGCATTTAACAAAACTATACAGCAAAATATGGGGCATTATATTTCCCCCTAGTTTGTAGACTTTAGTCCCTAAAGTTTGAAAAAAATACATGTACATGAATAACTAAATAATTGCTGAATAATACAAAATATGGGAAGACTACTGAAATAACACAACTATTAACTACAAAATGTATATAACTGGGTTAGTAAGGTAAGGGTTCTAATCATTAGAACAATGCTCAGTTTAAATTACACATCGGGTGCTAATGGCATCATAATGCCATGATGCATTTTATATAAATATACATGGTATGGCTTTTTCAGAATGGATGCTAGTTTGGCAGCTGTGATTGGATCTAGTCTAATTTTGTTCGGTACCTGAACAACCTTGTCTGTCATGATATTAGTTACAGTAAAAGCAGACCAAGATACATGTAACTTGGGGAACAAACATCCTTTGACCAAAAGATTGTTGATATCCTTAGGGAAACTAACGTTGAAATAGGTTGGGCACATAGACAATTGAATCAAATCAATCAGAACGCATTGTTGTCCACATGTAACCTCTAGACATAGTTTGGAAACCCGTTTAAATCGGAAATACCTATAAATCACAACCAAAATGAAGCATACAATAGAGCAAAGTAAAATGAAATTAACTTGATCAAGTGAAAGGTCAAGAGAGAAGTCCAAATTACCATTCTCGTTGGAATCAATTGGTTTCCTGGTGTAAATAAATGACGGGATTGTGGTTTTATAAGCATGACACTTGTTAGAATTCTGCATAGTAGCAATAATTATTGCCAACTTCCGTACCTTGATAATTGTCCCAAATAATAATACTGTTAAGACTGCAACACCACCAACAGAACAATAGACTATGATATTATCAGTGCTTGGCCAATCATTATCAAGCTTAATTTCACCATCCAACAGTGGTTCTGTCAAAGACTGGAAAATAACTGCGTCTTTCTTAGCAACTTCTGCCATTTTTGACAAACTTAAATGAGCCTTTTGATCATTTGCCAATACATCAGACATTTTGTGGTTGTACAATTTAAGTTCTGGTACAGTTATATTCACTGAATTCATAAAGGTAGTATCTGCAAATATACCTTTGACAAACGCATTGTCGAAAAAGTGCTGTAACAAAGCTAAGTTCACTGGATGTACGGTCGTTACCTCATCCATATGTTTGTGACAAGAACCCAATCTAGGAACAAAGTAAAAGTTATTGGTAGATACTGAACATCTACATGGTAGATTAAAGATACAGAAATTACATCCCTTTACCATTTTGTGTTCCTGAGCACATTCCATTGACAACAAAGGAGTACGATATAACAATAATGAGTTAGGAGATAGTTCAACAATTTTAGGTTTTACAACATTGTGTACAAATCTGAAATCACAGTGAGATATAACCATATCTTTATCATTAGCATATAACGAAAGTATACATGATGAGTAAGTAACAGGTGACAATGCAATATTTCTCGAACAGTACTTAGTTTGTTCGCCAATACAATCAGAAATATCATATGTGGAAAGTGAGCCATAATGCTGTTCATTATGTGAAATAACAAAGTATTCGGACAGGTCAAGCACCTGAGTAGCATGTGATGATGTGTCATTGATTGGCACTGGTAATGACACCACTTTGTACATTCTTAAAGCTTCCCGAAAGTATGATACTGGAAATTTGAGGGTGACATATAAGTTGGTTCCATTTCTGGCAAACAGGAACTTACAATCTGAGTATACTGAGCTTACATCATTTATGGCCAAATGGAACCCTGTATATTTGTTTTGCAACAAAGACCTGATGTCCTTCAAAGTTTCCGAAATGACACCTTCAGGAATCAACAATGGAGACAGTTGACCATTCACTAAATCCAAAACACCCAGCTTAAACTCCTCAAACTCACCTAGTATAATATTGGCAGTTTTAATTTGATTGACTAATATGTTCATTGAGTATTCAATGGCTTGTTCCATGTTAGCCTCAGTGGTATACAGTTGAGTTTGAATAAACTTAATGGCTAACATGTTGTCCTTAAGTCCCGTCAACAAGTTATCCATTCTGGAAGTTGCAGCGTTGATATAGGAACTTAGATGATCTTCATGTTGGGAGATTGCCTTAGACAAGCCTATACTCATTTTTGTTAGTTTGTTCATGTGTGATGCCAAAATATTTACATCATCCATTGTGGCTGTGCCAAATAATCCCTTAGAAAGTTTCCCAATAAAGGGAAGTAATGACCTCCTACTTCTAGACTTATGAACTTTTGTTTCAGGAACAAGTTCAAATATTGTGTTCTTTGTCTCATTTAGTCGAGACATGGTCTCTGCTCTCATACTCGTAAGTTGGGCTAGTACATGGGAAATGATTTTACAAGTGTCATTATTGAGTCTACATGGTGGAAAATTCGGGGCATCAAACAAGTAGGGAATTTCAAGCTCGTACGTGTGGTACCAAGAGTCTTGAGCAAAAATGATATCAGACGTCTGTTGAAACACCACACCATAATTAATGCGCTGTATCACTGAAGTTGAACCTTCTGTCACACAGGTAACCGTCAACATGAATAGCATTCCGAGCAGCCAGCGAAAGTTGGGAAATCCTGAAAGTAATGAAGAATTGATGAAATGCCAGTAGTGAACCAAGAGAGGTTTACATGTAATATGTAATCAACAGAGAGGCTGTTGGGATTCACTACTGGTATCCCATATTTGGTATAGAAAGGAAAAGTGAGAAGGCGCGCCTAGTAGGATTCCCAGATATCATTAGCTACTGGATATAACCATCAGTTTAGTTCCTAGTGCCAAGTATGAAGAACTTCGTCTGCTTGCGTCTACGCTTGCGACCTTGTCTAGTGAAACGTCTTAAGTACATCTCAACTATAGGTCTTGGAACTTGATTTTCATATTTCCATTCCTTAGTGTCATCATCATATACAACTCTATACAGTTGATAGCCGCCCTTTCTTCTTGCTTGCATAATGCGTACTACTACTTTGCCATTTGGGTTTGACGAAACATAGTCGTCATCATTTTTATCAACTGCAGCCAGGCGCTCGTAAGCGTTCTATAAAGGTGGCCGTTGTTGAGAGGTAGAACTCTATAGAGAGGCTGATGATTCGGTGGTTTTATACCGTTGTAGCGGGTCGTTGGTCTGGTTTGTTCTATTGCGAACTAAACCGACTGCTTGGAATTAATTACTTGTTAACCCTGGAAAAACAGGAACAAGAATAATTTATCTTTAATCCAAGAACTTTATTCTGTTGCATAAATGATGAATATATATTACACAATGCATACTAGATGGAATACGTATAAACATTGCATAATAACATACTAAAAACAAAACAATATTTAATTAAAGAATACTCATTATACTTATTATATGAGGAAATATCAATATCTATAGAATGAGTATATATCATATAAAAATAACCTAATCAAAATTATGGGGAATAATTAAAGTTGTTGGGGAACAACTAAACTCGCTTAGCATGATATGAGAGGTTGTCCTTGACAACGCAAAAATAACCATTACTTAATTCCTTATAAAAATCACAATTCAATAAATTGCTTGTGAGTGAAAAATATCAAATTTAAGTACATTAACTTCTACTGAATGTTTATTATGTTATATTTACTTAAGTCATGCTAGAATTACGCATGACGATGAACTATTGAAAAAATATGACAAAATCAATTATGGTAGTAAGATTACTAAATGTTCTATAATTTGAATATGATAAGTAAATCATTTGTTTTGATTTAATAACCTAATACTTGCAAATATCAATTGTTCGCTTGAACATGTAGTATTCAATCGAATATCATAATAAGGTACAGAACTTTCAGTCATTACAAAATCTATAAAATGAAATATAATAATGAAACTGTGTTCGTTTAAGTATATCATATTAATGAATAAACAATCGATTATCAAACTAAAGAGCATAGTATTTCACATGAAAAACACATACATAGTAAACATATTTTAGTAACTATTACTTTAAAAATATCAAAGTTAATTTCAATGAAATAATAAAATTATAATAGAACATACCTGGAAAAACAGGAACAAGAATAATTTATCTTTAATCCA
This sequence comes from Spisula subtruncata, assembly GCA_963678985.1. NCBI lineage: Eukaryota > Metazoa > Mollusca > Bivalvia > Venerida > Mactridae > Spisula > Spisula subtruncata. Next base: position 24,802,113 of record OY787669.1, on the reverse strand, counting down.
AGAACTTTATTCTGTTGCATAAATGATGAATATGCTGATCTTGGATTTTGTCCCGGCTTTTATACAGATAGATGGCTTAACTCGGACATATGGTTAAGCCAAACAAAATTATGACATGATTACTATTTCCTTTGAATTATTTACTTAAACATAATTGGGCCATCCTGATTAACACCTAATCAGGAAATTGGCGGACCTTACGGCTTCAAGTTGATGATGTCTCAATTGAGAACATATCCTGACACTATTAGTATATTTACGCACTAGCCAAAAAGGTGTTAAATAATCACCAACTTAATGTATTTGTTTGTTTACTATAGAAAAACATACGTATACTAACCAAGGAAGTATCTGTCACTGATTATAGAGTAAGGAAATGGCTTAAGTGAGATTATTCTCTAACTAATTGAAGTCATGGGATTAATCTTATTACAAATTATGGACACTAAGTTTGAAAAAATTGAAATAATTCATAACATTGAATTATTAATTAAAATACATGTTGAGTAACATACACAAATGAATTGCAGAAACACATAAAAATAATACATAGTTTAGTACTGCATTTAACAAAACTATACAGCAAAATATGGGGCATTATACATAAATAAATAATTTCAATTTTAGCCCAGAGACAGCTGTATTGTCCTATTTGCTCCTAGTGTATGTTGGCACGCTTAAATCAAGGGCCTGGCCTATTTGCTGTGAATAATCACCTCAGATGTTTTATATGATTGTCTGGTTCAGTTTCTCTGTCTGGACAATGATTGATCTAAATTATTGGATCAATTCACTTACTCAACTGTCACATTAATTTAATCTTAAATCTACCCATTGTACACAATGGACTGGTCCGGATAAGAACTTGAACCAGTCCATTTGTAAAATATAAGGGTGGTCATAATATTAGCAGACGACATGTTATAATTTTAAAAAAGTGGAAGACAAATACAGGAAGTTGCGTAATCAGTGATCATCAACAGTATGATATTATGACAGTAAACAATAAAATCATGAATAACTCATAAGATACATCAATAACGTGAAAAATCATGAAATCAAACATGCACAAAAATATGCACCACTGATCTAACACATTCCTATCCCCTGCATCAAAAATGCAGACAAAATATATATACATATCAGTATGTATTATATACATAGAAAACTCTTACCTGTTAGCCAATATAAACCTTAACACAACATACAAGCCTTTTTCTTTCAAATGATCCATTTACTATGCAGTTTTGATAACATCTGCCAAGCGCATAAAAAAATAAAATATGCATTTATTAAAAAGTCAGTCAGCGTCTTCATTAAATGCGTCTAGACATGGAGGCCTGTAACAGTGTGCAATGCAGACGATAGTTTATTAGTACACATTTTTTTCACATGATGTAACCTTTTTATCTGCATCAACTTTCTCCCTACAAAAAACTTTGTCATTTTGGATATAAAATCTATGTGACTTTGACTTTTTAAAAAAAATATTTAATAAGGTTTTTATTTTCTATATTCTGGCTATGTGCATCACATAAAAGTGACAAAAGTCTGTAGTCTTGGATCTATGCCAACTTAGCATTTTTTCTGCAGAAAACTGCATCTGTCTGCAGCAGACGATACTGTCTATACAATAGCAGACGACAATTGATTTTTTTTAAATGCGAGAAATATTACTGCATGTGCATAATAATCCAGCAACACAGATTTTGCATGGTTGATTATAGGCAGCAGGAAAAATGGGGTCATCATGTCACATCGCACGTTTTGCATTAAAAAAGGAAAAAAAGGACTATAACTACAAAATGAAGCAAACTACAAAATGCTAATTATATGTTATGCATTAGAACTGCCTTGCAGACATGCTTGTGCTAGTGTTCGGGTCTTAAAACATATGCATTTACTAACAATAGGATATTGTATAACATGGTATTGGAGTACAAAAATGGCAGATAGAGTATTTATTACCTGACACAGATCTCGGATCCGATAAAAGCAGATGCTGCAGCGGACTTTTTCTCTTAACTTTCTTCTACAACCGGGGGCAATGTAAGACCTCTACTGAAATGAATATATAGAGTCAACCACTGAACTGGAAGGGACGGCTGCTAAGGCACTGGGCTTGAACTCCGAACCACAGTGACTACATCACACTCAAGCAGACTTATTGAGAGTGAAATAAAACACTGTATGACTTATTGTGATGCAATAAAATTCAACTTGTATGACTTATTGCGAGCCAAAGCATCTGTTATTTCCGATCACTGTAGGACTTATTTGTAGATGATATATGCACCAATTAATATTAAACTTGCAACAGGGGGATTTAAGACTGACTAAAGTTCTCGAAAGACAGAAATTTGACAACCTTATCGACCCCCAAGAAATAAACTTTGCTCCGGTTCCAAGACCTGGGAATTACTACTTTATAACAAGTCCCACCCAGGGGATTTAGACAGTAAGCATTGACTCCAGGAAGGGGATTTGGAATTAAAAAAAAAAAAAAATTACCCCTTGGTCGGAAGCTGTTCGTTTAACTTGAAACTGTCAGCCATTCTGCAGGTGTCCGGTTAATTGCAGGACTATTTGCCAGTCTGACAGTGCCGTGTTGCTGTGTATGAATCTAGCAGGGCATACAATTCTGAAAACATAAATAAAACATACTAAAAAATCAATATTCGTTTGGAATTTAATTTTGGGGATTTCGTGGGTGACATCAACCACTTAATTTAATCCTCCACAAATATCAATAATTGTATAGTATGATTAGTACCTGACTTAGTGAACAATTTATCCTTGAAATTTTGTCCCACAAAATGATCTTTTTCACAAAAACAACAAAATTTTGTCCTATTGACAGCACTCTCCAAATTTCTATATTACGATCTTTGATATATATACAGTGCAACCTTTCCAGAACAGCCCTCCTAACTTACAACCTCTTTTAAGCAACAATAGCTTTTTTTCCAGAAGTAACCATTTATGTTTTGTTTTACCTCTCAATAGCAACCATCTCTTTATAACAGCCAAACACGGCTGCTATATAGAGGTTATATTGTACATTACTGATCACAGATTATGTAACGACTGCATTTCATTGATCCTAAAATAAAACTAATACTGTAAAATCATTTAATTTCGTTGGGACAAAATTTCGTGGTTTTGGTAAAAAAGGACAATTTTGTTGGGACTTGAATTTGTGGATTTTGCATTTCAGGTAATAAAACAAGGATAAAAATCAATGCTCGTTGTGATTAAAGTTCATGGTTGAGGTGAACCACGAAATCCACAAAATTTAATCCCCCACGAAAATTAATGATTACACAGTAACCATCAGAATTCTCATTTCATGAACCCATATTGAAAAACAATAACTTAAAGTATCAGTATACTCATTTGTTATTAGTCAAGTTGATCCATGAACATAATTATATCCCAGACTGGTATCTCAAAACAACCAATTGAGACATGGGGCATCACATATAAAACACATTGCAAACTACAGTCAATTCAATATAGAGTAAAAACAAATGAGGGAACTATCCAATTCGAAAATATAGCGGGGACAACTATTAACTCAGTCACACCCAGTTAAACCTAGATAAACAAAGTTTACCTGACAGACAAGCTTATATTTATAACTGTTCTCATTTAACTTTGAACAGACTGTAATAGTTTATACACATATATATCCAACTACAACTATTCAATTTAATTGCATGTTTCATTAATTACTTATTGGTTAAAATAAGTGTAAATTACAAGTACATTTTAATCAATGTTGAACATAAAGTTGACTGACAAATCACCCAAAGTAAGAAGATGCATGTAATAGTAACTGTCGAACATTTGTCAAGCATATCAATGGCTTAGAATGAGAAGGTCATAACTACTACTTACGACCTTATAAGACTCACACATATTTGAAATCTGCTTCACAAGGCGCTTTTTATGAGCCTATTTTCAGGAAAATCTGAAATTGTCATATTGACCACAATGAAGTTTTAAAAAAAAATTTCCCATAGGTAAAGAGTAAATTATAGACAGTTATCTCGTGTTTTCTCAATTTATCGATTTTGTAGTTACGACCTTCTCATTCTAAGCCAGCGATATATAGCTTAAGGGTTCTATGAGGAAAAGAAGTTAAAACAAGTTTTGATAAGGTGAACCTGTAGTATGGTTCATTACCAGCAATTAGTATCATACAGGATCTTATAGGTGCAAGTTAGCAGTCATTGTAATTGTAAGTGGTTGCTGGCTGTCACTGAGGCTGTAAGCTGTGACTGTGTCTGTAAGCTGTCACTGTTGCTGTAAGCTGTCACTGTGGGTGTAAGCTGTCACTGTGTGTGTAAGCTGTCACTGTGGCTGTAAGCTGTCACTGTTGCTGTAAGCTGTCACTGTGGGTGTAAGCTGTCACTGTGTGTGTAAGCTGTCACTGTGTCTGTAAGCTGTCACTGTTGCTGTAAGCTGTCACTGTGGGTGTAAGCTGTCACTGTGGTTGTAAGCTGTCACTGTGGTTGTAAGCTGTCACTGTGGGTGTAAGCTGTCACTGTGGGTGTAAGCTGTCACTGTGGGTGTAAGCTGTCACTGTGGGTGTAAGCTGTCACTGTGGGTGTAAGCTGTCACTGTGGGTGTAAGCTGTCACTGTGGGTGTAAGCTGTCACTGTGGTTGTAAGCTGTCACTGTGGGTGTAAGCTGTCACTGTGGGTGTAAGCTGTCACTGTGGGTGTAAGCTGTCACTGTGGGTGTAAGCTGTCACTGTGGGTGTAAGCTGTCACTGTGGGTGTAAGCTGTCACTACTATGGTTGTAAGCTGTCACTGTGGTTGTAGGCTATTAATGTTGTTGTAAGCCGGCACTATTGTTATCACCTGGTACTTTACTCTGTTTCTCTGGTATGGAAAACTGTTACTGTGGTTGTAAGTTGTAACTCTCGCTGTGAGCTGTCAGCCACTGGTACTTTTCTCTGTTTCTTTTATGTTGTAAGCTGTTACTGGTGTTATAAGCAGTTAATACTCATACAGTAACCTTGATGCACATACACAGGTGTAAATGCATAGCACAGTTATAGATGTGTTATAGTTAATAATGCACAGATATGACAACTTCAGTGCGAATAAAAAGGAATAAGGTTGCTAAAGTCAGCCGCTCATTTTAATATTGCATAATGAAGTTTTGTTTCAAATCTAAGGCAATAACACACATACAAGCACATTTTAATGCACTAAAAAGTGACCTGCAGTATGGATATGAATAAGTTAGTTACAATACAGTAAAACTCCTCTTTGTAGAGCAACAATCTCTCTATAACAACAACTTCCAACATTTCCCTAAACTGATAATCATTCCTTATTCAACCCCTGTATAGCAACAACCACTCTATAATAACTTCTTTCAACATTTCCCTTGGCTGATATTTATTCCAAGTGCAACCTCTGTAAAGCAACAGCCATTGTTTTCAACTACAAAAGGAGGAAAAAAGGTATGTAAGGTTACGATATGGTATGTGACTAGATCCTTCATTGAACACAAGGATGCTCTTTGAAACATAGTAACAGTTTGCAGGCGTAACCATTCTGTTCGGAAATAAAAGTCTGTTCTATTGAACATTTTGCCGACTTAGAAAGAGAAGGTCGTAACTACTACTTACAACTTTTTAAGACTGATACATATTTGAAATCTGCATCATAAGGCGCTCCTTATGAGCCTATTTAATTGAAAAATCGGAAATTGTCATGTTGACCAAAACGAAGTTCTAAAAGCTTGTTTTACCATCATTTCAGACTGTTTTTTCTTGTTTTCTCAAAATATTGATTTTTTTTCTCAGACCTTCCCACACTAAGCCGGCCCTTTCTGTGTCATCTATGCAGAAGCATGAGATTCTAGTAAAGTATTAGAGTAAGTAGTATAATTTTAATGTAGGATTTTACCTCAGGTAACTGTATCAATAATAAATACTAAAACGGAAAAGAATACAGTAAAACTTTGTTAAGACGAGCATCCGGCTTATTTTGAGCAAATTTCAAAGTCCCGCCAAATTTGCTAAACATATATTTATTGTATACTTATAATCACACTTAAAGTATGTCGAGGTCCCGGTATATATCGAATATTTGGCTTGTCCCGATTAGTCCTCGAGATCACGAGGTTTTACTGTATTTGTTTTTTGTAAAAATATATATGAAACGAAAAAGAATTATTTTATTTTGTAAAAATATACATTTTATAAAAAAAGTTTTTTTGTTTTTTTTTCAACAAAACCGCTACCTGCAGATTTTACCGGTCTTAAACTTTACAACAAAATTAACAAATATACAACTCTCTTGAACAGTAATTATTTTACAGTACCACACAATAAATCAAGCAGGTGAGATTATCATTAAAACAGTTCTTTTTTTAATTCTCAAAATATACTGGAATTTTGCCACATTTTAAACTATGATAAATTAATATGACTTTTGTATAATATTGTTGAAATACAGTACAATCTCTGTAGAGAAGCACCCTTTTGGAGCAGCAAATATTGACCTTTGTATAGAGGTTGTTGCTCTGCAGAGGTTAAATTTCCCTTCATTATCAGCCTAGGGAAGTTTTGAAGGTGATGTTATAGAGAGGTAGTTGCTCTATAAAGTAACCACTGGTAGAGAGCTTGTACTGTACCGGTATATTGATTTCTTCTGCTTTTCCAAGCATAAAATCAAGAAAAAGAATGCCAGCAACAAAGTCTCTTAGAGTCCTTGACCAACATATAACATTAATAAAAATGTCTGCAATAACTTACAGTACCACCATAGGGATGATAAAAAAAACCTTATGAGTGATGCTGGAGAATTAACAACCAAGAATATAATCAACAGTGCACTTCAAACTGTGGTCTTAGCTCACCAAGTCTAGACAAAAATTGATCAAATTTTGTAAATAGCCAATTTACATAAAAATACTCCCTAACTCCTTTGTATAACATGGTCTAAAGCCACTATTATCTTCTAAATTAACTTCAACCCATCCTGGTGAAAAAAGTAACGCACAAATGTCGCAATTTCTTTAGATGGGTTTGAAACAAGTTATCGCTAAATTTGGTAAAATGAGAATTTTACCAAATAAAAACATTTAGCATTATTATATTCGGATGCTTAGCAAATAACAACTCGGATGAAATGCAGTTTTTCTGACCGTCATGTAGGATTTACGATAACTTTAAAGAGTCTCCACTAAGTTTTTAAAAAAAGAAATGTTGTTTTTTTTAATTTTGTGTTTGCTTATTTTTTCTATAATTTCCAAATGAAGCTAAGCAGTCATATAGATGTGGTCATCTTGACCTAACCAGCCCCCCCCCCTGCACTTCACTTCGGTGTATTTATCATTAATAATTACCTCCCTTTATAGTTAATTATGCACAAAATTCAAAGTCCACAGTGTGTCATTCTGTTTATATATTTTTTTTTTATTTCTTTTTGCCAATTTGACCCTTTGGTGCAACCATGTTGTATCACATTATATACTGTATAGTTAGATTCATCATTCTTGTTGCACCAAATGGATAAATGGTGAATGTGGGTTAATGACCTTAACAGACTAATCGTCCCTTTGGTGCAACATGGTTGTATCCTACTTATATAATATATAGAGTGATACAACCTTGTTGCACCAACGAGACAATCTGTCAATGACCCTTACAACACTATCAAATCAAATGTTTCCTCAGGTGTTTTTGTTTATGCATCAAACTGTGTATAAAATAGTTGTGGTTTTAGTGATTTTCTGATGTAACAAGTGTTCATCTAATTAACAGTTTTAATAGCTTGTAAATTAAGTTTGAGTAGTTTATGGGTTAAACTTTGTCTCCCCCTCTTAATTTCTTTTTGGCACTTGAAGCACACAACTTAAGGGACCACTTGGCCATTGAGAATCTAAGGGACCACTTGGCTATCAAGAATCTTAGGGACCACTTGGCCATCGAGAATCTAAGGGACCACTTGGCTATGAAGAATCTAAGGGACCACTTGGCCATCGAGAATCTAAGGGACCACTTGGCCATCGAGAATCTAAGGGACCACTTGGCCATCGAGAATCTAAGGGACCACTTGGCTATCAAGAATCTAAGGGACCACTTGGCCATCCAGAATCTAAGGGACCACTTGGCCATCCAGAATCTAAGGGACCACTTGACTATCATCAAGAATCTAAGGGACCACTTGGCTATCAAGAATCTAAGGGACCACTTGGCCATCAAGAATCTAAGGGACCACTTGGCCATCGAGAATCTTAGGGACCACTTGGCCATCGAGAATCTAAGGGACCACTTGGCCATCGAGAATCTAAGGGACCACTTGGCCATCGAGAATCTAAGGGACCACTTGGCCATCAAGAATCTAAGGGACCACTTGGCAATCAAGAATCTAAGGGACCACTTGACTATCAAGAATCTAAGGGACCACTTGGCCATCAAGAATCTAAGGGACCACTTGGCCATCAAGAATCTAAGGGACCACTTGGCTATCAAGAATCAGTAATATTAAGAAATAACAGCTGTACAGTAACAGTTAAAGAAAAACATTCATTGAATTAATCCCTGAACTCATGGAAATATATTGAATCTTAGATTAGCTGGCTGCATCAATGATATAATACTATTATAAAATTCAGCACACTAAACTGCAACAAAAATTCACTATGGATCCAATAATGAATTAAACAAAACTAGAGCAACACCGATCTCTATTCCTCAGAAGAATTATAAAGGCTCTATTTAAAGATGGGATAAAAAATATTGGATTGTTTAAGAGGTTATAAGATCCTCACAAAATCTCTGCTTCTTATAACTTAATTAGAGAATAATTCAATTTCAAACAAAAATGTATCAGCCAGTTTTACTTGCATTTTCGATCACATTCTCTCAAACAAGAAATATTGCATCAAGCAATTCACCCGCAGCATAAAAACACCTACAAATGCTTCAATCCACATGATCATAATTGAGAAAAATGCAGGAAGATTATTTCAGCCGACAGAATTTGTGACAAGTTGCCAAAACATCTGAAAACACTAAGGGAGACAACTGTGGTATAAAAAAATCAATCCAAACTGCAGAATTATCTAAATAGTGGTTAATAATTCGATTGCTTAGAATGAGAAGGTCGTAACTACTACTTACAACCTTATAAGACTTGTACATATTTGAAATCTGCTTCACAAGGCGCTTCTTATGAGCCTATTTTCATGAAAATCGGAAATTATTATGTTGACCAAAATGAAGTTTTAAAAACTTGCTTTTCCATAGGTAAAGTGCAAATTACAGACAATTTTCTCTTGTTTTCTCAATATATCGATTTTGTAGTTACGCCCTTCTCATTCTAAGCCATCGAAATCTCAATATCTCTTTTGTATGGTTAAATTTATCCTCACCACAGGATATTCAAAATGGGCCAGGCCCCCAGAAGAGATTAGTCATTTTAGCTTGTGAGGTATAGTGCAGATACTTGGAGGTGTACTTCTTTCGGACACACTACTAGTTCCTTTACATGGCAGGTGTATAGCACCCATACATGGGACCTAGGTTAAAGTCAAAGATTGGGATTTGAACCCATAACCTTAGACTTGAACCGCTTAGTATTTGCTTGGTTAGTATTTGAGAAAAGGACTTGGACAATAAACTTAACCCAACACATATGCACATGCAGACGTTCCGGTCAGGACAATAGCTAGACTTTTTTCTTTGCAAAGTCTTGCTAACAACAACCATGAACATTACCTTTATCATTGGCTTAGAATAAGAAGGTTGTATCTACAAAATTTGATATATTGAGAAAACAAGAGAAAACTGTTTGTAATTTACTCTTTACCTAAGGGAAAACAAGTTTTTAAAACTTCATTTTGGTCAACATGACAATTTCAGATTTTCATGAATATAGGCTCATAAGAAGCGCCTTGTTAAGCAGATTGCAAATACATGTATGAATATTATAAGGTTGTAAGTAGTAGTTACGACCTTCTCATTCTAAGCCAGCGATATATCTTTGAGGATAACAAGGCCCAGTAGTAACATGATGACAGCTTTTCTCAATCCAATTACCACAGGCTGCAAGTTAATAATAATTTCATATAATATCAATACCAAAGTCTTTGGGGGAAAAATATGGTCATACGTTTCAAAAAATAATTTTTAAAAACTAAATTAAAAATATAATCGTCACAATTTATCATAAAACGTAAAAATGAATTTGAGATGCAATCAGCGGAAAAATGCATTTGAAATGACACGGGAGTCTGCAATATCGTTATCAATAAATCTTCAATAGTTACAGATTCCTTCAGGCAATGATTAATGTAAATGATACAGGCACTAAGGCAGACTTAATTTTTAATCCAATTAATTTCCATACGATGGTATCTGGTATCGTTCATCAGAAAAATCTCCACACAAAAAATGCACCAAACAGATCAGGATTTTTGTCAGTAACATTATTTCTTTTGACAGTTGAAGTCTCTTCGATTGTTTTGCAGTATTGCTTTTTGACATTTGAAACAAGAAGTCAACGTTTATTGAACCCTCTAAGTCATGGTTTCGCATTCTAACATTTAAAACATGTTTTAATCTGAATCAAATACTACAGAAGCGATTTTTTTATTCTTATTTGTATGAAACCTAATACTGTTATACTTGAGAAAAGAGAGTTTTTAAACAGTTTTATAGTCAATTTGTGTTTCCTGGCAAATAAGTAATGCTATGGCAGCTGTTTTATCATGTAGGAATATCTTAAAGAAACTTTAACAGGAACAATTCTCTGACTTAGAACGAGAAGGCCGTAAGTAAAAATCAATATTTTGAGAAAACAGTATCAGCCTTATAAGGTCTTAAGTAGTAGTTACGACCTTCTCATTTTAAGCCAGCAAATTGTTTTGAAAAGTGGCAAAGGGGTTAGCACTTTCCTTTACCAATCCGGAGGTCCCTGGAAATGTTTAGAAGCGCTTTTAAGAGTTTCTGACCCAACTAGAGCTGAACTTAAAGTTGGAAACCTAGAGGTAGTCTCGAGTGTATCATTGCTAATACACTCCAGGGCATGTTTTAATAAAAGATCCATGGAGTCTTTTCGGACAGAGCAGGGGCAGCTAGCACAGATTTCTTCTATCATACAAAATATCTGTCTCTTCCTTCGAAGCCAGAGGCCATTGGCTTAATAGGCAGGGAAAAAGCTGAATGGCCAGGTCAACGGAAACAGTAAATAGTCAACGGAAGTGTCTGTGAGCCAAATGTTTGCTTACTTTAGATTGAAGGGTTGTATCCGGAGTAAAAAGGCGTCAAGGCAAATATTTTCTAGAGTAAATTTTAGGTGTTTCCCCCAAAAACATTTCTATATTGAGTATTTTTTCCAATTTTCTCAGCGAGGCTCGTAACAGGCCAGGATTGGCATAGATTTGATATTATTTGAATGGAGAACATTATAAACTGATACAATCTTTAAATTTCGAGGGCTCAGTGCTAAACTATGTTACATGCCTCTATAATTGATGTAGTTACCATAGTTTTACTCGGAGAACTTGTTTTTTAAACATGGATCTTAAAACCTCATATAACTTGGAATACTTGCTGGACGGGTGTTTTGATTTAGAGGTTTTCCCAATCAGCGTGGTAATTGGATGGCGAGTTATTGGTTCATATTTTGCAAATTGGTGACAGGTAGGGTATTAAACAATAAAAGGTTCATTTTTGAGTGTCATTTTCAAACTCAGCAGTGAATTATGAGGCAGAAACAATTAGCATTAATGGTAAAATTACGCAGCAATAAATAAATGAAATAACGCTTTCATCCGCATTATAATGGCATTTTCAGCCAATACATACAATGAATAATTATGAATTTTTAATGGAAATTTAAGACTTAAATTTTATTGTCGAGTTATTTAACACTGGGTTTTAAACAATCAAGTATTCATTATTTCCATTGTTTTGGTTTATTGCAATTGTTAGATTTACCATTACACCATTAATTACTAATATCGCTCATCTTTTTTAACGTTTGTTAAAATTTAAAAAGAGCGCTTTATTAATAGTTGATTGGCACCGGCCATTTATCATTGAAAAGTACACAGTGGATTTTTTTCTCGCAGCAGTAATGGATAATTTTTTAATCAATTATAAATCAAATTGATTGGTTTTGTACTTGAAAATCAGCAAGTCTCTGACTAACCACCATGCAGCAATCACCAATCTGCCCTCGTTGTTCAGGTGACCTTTCTACATTGGGTTTGAGGTGTGTTCATGAGTTGAAACGTTTGAGATTGAACTTTCTTTCAGCAATGTAGCTAAGCTTACGTTTAATGTTGAAACCTCCGAGATCCAACATTCTTTCTGCAATGTCACATTGCTTACATGTAGTTTTGAAACCTTTGAGATTGAATGTTCTTTCTGTGATGTAGCAAAACTAATGTTCGCAAGTTGAAACCTCTGTGATTACAGATAATAACTTTAGCCATCTATTTAAGCTAAAAAAAGTTACCAATTTTCAGCTGTTAAGCCACCCAAACACCCTTTGACATTTTAATTTCCACTGGTCATTGGGCTACATTCGTGTCTCCCTGGAGAGACTATTTCTCTCATGTGGGTGTGGCAGCCAACATCAATCTGGGGTGCCCTGGAATAGACATTGCCCTCACAGGTACCAATTTATACCTTGGTGGAGTGGAATATGTGGGTTATCCTTGCTCAGAGAAATTAACGAGTGGTTGTGAGACTGTTGCTGGCCATCCTCCATGTAAAATGTGAAGATCTTGGGGCAAAGCATTTTAGGTCACTGAGTCGAAACCATTTGGTCTGACCTACCAACCAACAGACTGACCAACATGTGCAAAGCAATATACCCCTCATCAAATGTTGGAGACATAACTTGTAAGGGCTATATGAAGATATAGCATGCGGAGAGTAATAATTATCAAGAACAAAATCAACCCAATTTTGATCTTGTTCAAACCTAAATTACCAGTTCACAAGTGATCTAAATTTAACAACTAGAAATAAAGAAGAACAAAATTAAACAAGGCAATTAAAACGAGTTTTTATGTAACAGCCAGCTAAAGTCATTCACCATGGTTTTTGTTCTTGTAAAATTGAAATCAAAGCAAAAACTTGTTTGAAAGGCAATGAAATTTCTAGGAATAAGAAAATTGTCAATGCATTATGTCAAAATAATAGTGCAGATAATATATCAAAAGTTTTTTTATACCTTAATTATGACAATGCATCAGTGACATTTTTTGTTTTACAACTGAAGTATGATAATAAAAGTTGCAAAATGTGTATGTTTAAACTGCAACTAACAGTTATAGAGTGGTCTTCATTTATCCACTTGAAAAATGCTACAATAAAGTTTTTTAGGAGAAAGATTTTTCCAATCAAGAGCTTGAAAAATATCATGAATTCTTCAGAAAGCAACAGCACTAAATTTGTTAGCAAGAAAATTCCCAAGAAAAACTGGACCAAAATTTCTAGAAAATTCGACCTTAACATTAACAGCCTGAAATACAGCCACTGACTGCTCAAGAAAAATGGATCTGATCTCCAACAGAGAAAATGCCCTAAAAACAGTGTGCAACTTCAATATTGTACTCATTCAAACTGAAGAAAGCCAAAATCACAAAAACAAAATGAAAGCTTTTTTGTTAGGCCGATCAAATACAAAATGTAATTTAGTTCAAACATTTGTCTATAGCTCAGAATAAATGAAAAATTGGGTTAAATAAAAAGTTCTTCAATTTAGCGTGCTTGCACCAGAATGTTATGCAGTACATCTATTTGATCAATCAATACTAACATGTTTTTAACTTTTTATATACTTGCTAAGTCATTACAAATGGACTTGTAATGACTTTCATAAAAAATTCTTAATGAATTGCTAATCCTTCATTTCTGAAGCTCAGCATGAATGTAACCTATTTCCAGGATGAATTCATTACCGTAAATCACTGACTTAAAAGAAGGTCGCTAGTACAAAAATGCTTTTTTAGACAACACGAAAAACTGTCTGAAAACTAGTTTTTGGACTAGCCGCTAGTCCATAGTGATGCTGCATTTCGATACACTTCCCAGATAGTTTCCCAGCATAAAACGCAAATCAACAGGCTTTTGAAATGTAAGCTGGGAACCAGAACAAAAGCTGCAACATGTAGTCAAAATGACGTCACGTTGGATGTAAAATGACGTTACATTGCATCTTCTTCAACTTCAACTTCAACATTTATTCGTGATATGTAGGCCTCCGGCCCATACACAATAACATAATATAATACAGTTATTACATATAAACAGACAAAGACAACACATGAAGAGGAATTACTTGTACAATGCATACTTAAATCAACATCTATGATATGAAATGTAAATTAGTCAGCTTCAACTTAAGTCAACATCAATAGTCATTTTGCTCGTTACACAGTTACAAATTAGGAATATAAATCAATATCAATAGTAGTTAGACAGGTAATATATTATTGGATAAAAGAAACAATTACAAACTCTGCGGATGTACATGTCCTAAGTAAATATTTCTAAATAATTCGATCTACGTTTTAGGGCATAGAACAAATACATTGCTAGGTTTCTAATTGTTTCTTCTTTTCTTGTGGACATTAGTTGACAAAATTTATCATAAGTTGGATTGCATGTATATAAAACTGGAAAATATTTCACTCGAAGATCATTATAACATGGACAAAATAAGGTAAAATGCATTTCATCCTCAATCACACTTTCACAATAAAAGCAATGTCTGAATTCTCTAGGAATATTATAGTATCTTCCTTGTTCAACCATAAGACTATGCGAAGAACTTCTAAAAGCAGATAGGCATTTACGAAATTTTGGAATATCTATACATGTAACGTAAGGTTCTAAACCATGATTCAATTTAAAATCCTTGTAAAAAGAGAGTTTAACATTATTAGAACATTGATTTCTCCATATTTGCAAATATTGATCTTTCAGACGTTGTTCATAGCATTTTAAAAACATTCCTGGACTATCAACTGATTGGGATTCCCATATATAACCAAAACCATTACTGTACAAGTTTCGCTTAACTAGTGTTGCCCAGTTCTCATAACCTAATGTATCATAATGATATAACATGTTATAACATAGTTTGATATACCTATTATCACAACAATTAAGTAAACGTATCCAATATCTAATTGTTCGTTTTTGTGCATATATATACATCGGGAACCTACCCAGATCTCCCAAAATTGCATTATTACAAGACATAAGACTAACATTTAAATATCGCTTACACGCATACACATGAACATTTTCACAACATTGAGTGTTATGTACTCCCCAGATTTCTGAGCCATATAACATGATACTAGCAACTTTAGAGTCGAAAACTTTAAAAAATGTTCTATAAGGCACAAAAGGTAGGTTACTAAAAGAATTAAGAATGTGATTGCATGCTACTTTAGCTTTTGCAGAGATGAACTCAGACATCTTGTATAATGATAATTAGGTACAATTTCTTTGCCAATTTTGAGAATGTATAAGATTTACAGCATAAATGTTCTTTAGATCTCTATGAACTGAACTAAGTATGAGTAATTGTTACTTTCATTGAGTTTTGAAATCGAACCTCTGGCCATGAGTATGAAAACAGTGCAATATATTTGAATTCCGTTGTAAATAGTCCCATATTTTTGGTCCTACTATTTCAAGTAATGGAAACTATCTGGTTTTCCTTCAGTATCTTTTGTAATACCTGTATGTTAACTTGGAAATTCACGATTAACATGGGCAATAATATGATCTAACTGGGACCTCACATCATATCCATACTTATTTGTTTTAATATACACTGCATTGTGAGTGTAGTCGATAGGTGAGCTAGCATCTGCTTTGGAAGTTGGAAAATCAAAGGTTTGAATCCTGGCCTAAACAAAAGGAGAACAGATTTGGAAGTATGGTTTGTAAGACATAAGTCGAATTGACTGACCCTTTCAATAGGCTTGACATTATAATAAACAAAGCCTTTTACCTTTTTATACCTGGTGCTTGTAGTCTCAACAATACATCTGCATTGTGAAATGGAAAATCGCTGTGTGGAGAGGTTGTCAGTTCATTGTAGGAAGGTTTCTCTTGGTGTAATAAAATGTCCCTAAAAGGGGATCACATTGGTGATGATGAAGACCGTTTGGTCATAATATAGAGTCTTTTAAAAAGTGATTCATTTACAAATGTAGGAAGGCTTTTCTTGCTGCGTTCACTCATATGCACTTCAAACCTAAAATACAAAAATATGTATATCCCCATGGCAGCCAAATAGTTGGAAATGGTAAAGACCACTTTGACCTTGACCTTTGACCTCAAAATCAATATGGGTCATCTTCTGTTGCTAGCCAACCTCAATGACTGTAAAGTTTGAAGATCTTGGGAAAGCGTTCTAGAGTTATTGAACAGAAATCGTTTGGTCTACCAACCGACCCACTGACAGATAAGCACAACTAACCAACTGCCGCAAAGCAATATACCCCGTATCAAAGATATGGGGCATATAAAAATAACAACACCACAGCAATTTGTAAAAGGTTGCAAAGACCTTACTTTTTGACATCTGAATGACTGTATATGCTTACATCTTCAGCTTGCAAGAATGTGTTACAAAATTCAAAAGAAAACTTTGATAACTTTGATTCTAATCTTAGAAGCTTCATTGAGGTGGTGCAGTAATGATACCATTCAAGTTAACATAGAATTACATAACTACTTATACATAGCAAATACATTTCTACATTTTATTATATGCTACATAATTATCATCTACTTGTGAAATGCATATTTACATAATTTGTAATGGAAAAAATTAACATTATTCACATGTGTGAAACTTAAGTTTTTTTAATTTGTTCTCTATTTTCATACTACAGATGTTATTAACCTAACCAATGTGACATACCAGATGCATACCATAATCATTATAAGGCTGTCCCAGGAATACTAAAGCATCATAAAATATTACTAATGTAATAAAAATTTGAAAAAGTACCAACATTACTGGAAATCCCATCCTCTACGTTTTGATTTTAAGGCGGATTATAAACTATCACCGGAAGTTAAACGTATTGTGTACTATCAGAATAACGAAGAGCTGCATACAGAGCACCCATCAGTGCTGTGTGCAGAAGCTACATAAGGTAACATAAGGTAACATAAGCATGGTTTTTGAGGAAAACAAGACTGCGTTCAGTAATTTAGTTATGTCCTGGTGGTAGCACTATCTAAAATAACTATTAAAGTCAATCAACTTAAATATTTTGTAAAGGATGGACGAACGGAAGAATTAACAGACGGACAAACAGAATGACAAACAGAATGACAAACAGACGGATAAACAGAAGGATAAACAGAAGGACAAACAGAAGGACAAACAGAAGGACAAACCAAACAGAAGGACAAACAGAAGGACAAACAGAAGGACAAACAGAAGGACAAACAGAAGGATAAACAGAAGGACAAACAGAAGGATAAACAGAAGGACAAACAGAAGGACAAACAGAAGGACAAACAGGTACATCATTATATGCCTTCAAATCAGTATATGCCGTGGTATAAAAAATATGCAATTGGTTCCCTGTACCTAAATTCCTTTGTACCATGCACTGACATGAAAACAGCAACTTACTGTAAAATGTTCCAACGTTTCCTACAATTTAACAACAACAAAAAAAGAAAACATTTGGCATCCAATCAAAAAATGTTACAAAATAATGGATAGCTGTGCATATTTATAAGAATGGGGAGTATTACAGACACTAAACAGTATCAATTAAGCTAGGCTTCTAGGACTAGCGGTACAGTAGATTATTGAAACATGAAACATCAGGCAACATTGTCACAATGAGTTTGCCAAATGAGGAAGATAGCATACAACCCATGACAACTTTGTGCAGCTAACATTAATATACAACTACACAGAGCAATGCTCACAAATAACCCAACAAAACAATTAAGAGTCCAAGTCCCCGTTGTAAAAGAGCAGGATGGCATAGTTTCTCACGGGAAAAAAAACACCAGTTATCCCAAGTGAGCAAAAGAAAAGCATGCAGCAATGACCCGACCTAGTTCTCCAAGTCCCGCTACCAAAGAGAAGGATGGATGACCTAGTTTCACAAATATATGCCATAATGGTGACCTCAAGCGACCAAATGAGGCACTACTGCAACTTGACCTAGTTAACAAACTAAATTAAGTAGTTGATATTATTAATCCCAATCTAAGCACCTACCATTGCTATAAGCAACTAATATCATAAATCGCAATTGAGCAACCACCTGTTTTTCAGCAGCCAATATAATTAAATCCCAATTAAGCAACCGCCTTTTTTAAGCAGTCAATATAATGAAATCCCAAATCGAGCAATAACCTGTTTTTAAAAGCCAATTTTTAAATCCCAATCAGCTATTTTATGTTAAGTATACCTGCATTAAACACACACCTGTGTAAAACAGCTACAATGGATGCATCTCATGGCTGGTTTCTACTGAGAAGTTAACCTGTATAGCCATTCATTTTCTTCTTTCTGATCGCTTCAGTGAAATCAGTGCAGAAAAGTTCCATCAAAAACCATTTGGGTCTTAAAGAAAAGACAAAAGTGGAATATTAAAATAGAAAATCACAAAAAAGTGTGCACATAAATTATGTGGATGCGCTTTCTGATGCTCGTCTGGTGCTATAAGTTGAATACCTACACTTACGCCATAAGACTATGTGCAGAGATAGAGAAAGTTACCTCGTTTATACGAGATTTCATTGAACAATAGTTTGTAGTTTGATAAGAAATTTCAGAAAACAGAGCAAAAACCTATGCAACTTGCATACAAAACATACTTTCTCAAAGATCAGCCAATCTGTCAGTGGGAAGGTTTTTGATCGACATGCAAAAACTATCAGGAAAGAAAGTAATATAAGTATTGGCTTTTGCGGGAAACATGCTGAAATTCCTCCCCAGTGAGTTCCTGCAGATAATATTGCCGACAGCAAGTAAGTTCAGTAAACTACAGCAAACTTGACTAGTAAGGACTTTCAATTAGTTTTCCCAGTCCAAAAAAAACATTAATACAACATTAAGTTTCTCTTATATACGCTGCACATCTCACTGGACTTCAGATGGGTACTTTCGATGCACAAAAACAGCTTGATTTTAGTCATTTATATGTGTAAGTGAAGTTGCAAATAAAAGTTATAAAACATTGATGCAAGTGCAGTAGAATGTACATGTATATATTTCACCACATCGAAAATAAAGTGTAGTTCCTGTATCTTGGATAGTACCGCTCTGTTACAGTATAAGTTGTGAAAACAGACTTGCATGCATATCGTTGGCTTCAAATGAGAAGGTTGTATTTTAGTAGGCTACTACTAAGGACCTTATAAGACTGATACATATTTAAAATCAGCATCCCAAGGTGCTTCTTATGAGCCTATTTTCGTAAAAATCAGAACTTGTCATGAACTGAAGTTGAAACAGCTTGCTTAAGTAAAGAATATTTTTTCCAGTCGTTTTTTCTTGTTTTCTCATATTGATATGTCCTGGATGGTACAACAGAATTGAGCCTTGACAAATGTACTTTGGCATAGGTCAAAAGGATACGAGAAAATCAGACAGGGAAGGCAGCACTCAACTTACCCAGCCGAGTACAGACAACATAAACAACATCACACCACTCAAGATTAAAGCTGTCACGTCCTCTTGCAGTGTTGTTGGAGCAGCAACTTGTGATGAACCTCTTGGTACCAGCATGGATTCTCTTAAATGTATCTAACACAATTTTAGAACTGATTTATTTATCATCCACTACATCTTACAAGGACTAAGCAGTTGAGCAGTCATTTATAAGTAAGTAAGTAGTAAGTAAGCAAGTAACGTCTTTATTTAACGAGGCTGACACATTCAGTTTCCCGATCTTCCATACATGTGGGCCTCAACAGCACTCTGAAGACATGCAGCTTTTGATACTACTGACTAGCTGAAAAGTTGATGCTACCATCATTATAATTTTGAATTAGACAATCCTGCTAGTCTAGTATGATATGATATCACAAATAATGACAGGCACTATGTGCAAGTTTGAGCCTACTTTCATAACTATGTAATTAGCCATACCTGTTTGGACTCAAATCTTATGAAGGAACATGAGCTTCAAGAACTCCAGTTTTTCAGTGCACATGGAAACTTAAATTAATTGCTTTGGTTTGTGCCCTACTATTTACCTATTATCACTACAGCAGGTGTTAAAGTGCTGTGTAGCGGCTGTAAAAAGTCGCCCCATACTTCATTTCAGTGTAGTTATCACTTATAATTACCTCCCTTTATGGCTAATTATGCACAAAGTTCAAAGTCCGCAGTGTGTCATCCATTGCAGAGTGAGCATATAAGGCTTGCTTGAAGCATCCATTTTTTGGGATGTGGATGGCTTGTACTGTGTCTGACTCTTGCGTGTGTGGCTACTAGGCACTGCCGTCGTAGCTGTGTGGCTTTGGTTTGTGCCCAACTATTTAATTGCATCTGTAGTACCAACCAAGCAACAGCAGATTTTTTATGGAAGGTCTGTAATCAGAAAAATATGGTAACAAAATAAATAGATCTTCTGCAGTAATTTATACAAATTTATATAATCATTAATTAATATGTTCATCCCTATGAGCAAATACAAAGACCTAAAATATACTTTGATAAATGTAAATGAGTAGCTAAAATGCATCTCAACCCCCCCCCCCCCCAATGATGCTGATGGACACCTAAAACAAAGGAGTTCATCTACCAACATATCCAAGAGAAACCCTTCGGAAATCGACCATTTCAGAACTAAATATTAACAATATGCAAACCTTAATGAAGTCTGACTGTTAAAATGTTAAGAAGTTAACTTTCAGTTGGGATATGTCACTTTCCAGTGAGTTTCTCTTGCATTTGTTCGTAGCTGAACTAATATATATTATAAAAATATTTCCCATGCAACAAGTTTCACATACAACATACGTTTAATGTAGAACCTGATAATTTTGGTGTTTTGGAGGGAGCAAATGACTCTTTCACGACGTTTAAATCAATGATCATTACAATAAAAGCAACATTTTGATGAAGTATCAGACAGCCTTACTTAAGTAAGGGATAACAATTTTATTTGTCATGCAATTGCTGCAGATGGTCCATTTTGCAGTACGAGGGTCAACTGTCTAGCGCATAATTATACTATATGTATGCTTATATGGTTTTACTGGCTACTATAGACAAGTCTTTATTTGTAGTACCCCTTTATTTAGTTTCTAATAATGAGCTTGGAGGGGAAACAATTCAGTTAGCCTCACGGAACCAATTATCGACAGGTACCAATTATAAACATTTTGCCTACTTTAAACTTCATACTTTGAAACAGAAAAAAGTTCTCTCGCGCATAAACAGGCAATTGATAAGTTTGTCGATAATTGGTTCCGTCAGGCTTCGGCAATATGACACATTTAAAAGGGAGATCATTCTGGGAATTTAGTAAGAGATTGATAAACGTTTACCTCTAAGACTTGTCAATATAGATCACCAGTCAACTGAACCTTCGCCCCCAAACCCTGGGAATAGGCAGTGGATAGCCGGGGAAATGGTCTTGTTTTACATTCCTGCTTCCACGGCACTGCGGGGAAATGTTGGAGATTCTTTCTCTAAACCAATGCCCAAGGGACATCATTTAGTTGTCAAGGCCTGGGGAAATACCCGATATTTGACCATCAGCTGCCCCCCCCCCAGGGCAGGGAATGGGGGTTGACAACACCAAAGTACAAATCCACCCCCAACCCCGGGAGTGGGAGCCGTGGATGCAAATGACTGGCGCACTACATTCACCCACTATTTTGGGGTGAAACAAAAGACCTGCATTCACTGGACAGTGCGATGACATTAGAAATGTAAAATTAGGTCAGTTCTCCCAGCCTTCCCGGTGTTTAGGGTGGGGTGGTTTCAATCAAATGGTACATTAGATTTAGTTGCCATTGGTAAACGACCTCGACCTTTGACCTTTAGATTTTGATGACCCAACTGGAAGGTCTTTCAAACAAGGGTAAATGACATACCTAGTCAAAACAAGTATGTTTACTGTCGAAATTACAGACGAAAATAAAGGTCGTCTGCAGACAAAAAACAATGTGTACAAAATCATTGAATTCATTTGAAGATGTGCAACAAAAATTAGAATAAAACTCTCATTGAATATATTCTAGGCCCTACAGAATGCGTATAAACACCATACCTGATCTTGAATTAGACGTATTGACATCAGGCGCATAGCCAGGCATACGCCCGTATGCCCGGGCGTACGCTCCATGGAAATAATCATAAAATGAACTGACTCAAAAATGCAATAAAATTCGATGCCCCACTAGGGTAAGGCATAAATGTTCATTAATGGAGGCAGTCTTCATTTTGGATTCAGGGTATATTCTAGATATTTTTCTAGCTCGCTGCGCTCGCTCATCAACTTTCAAAATGAATTTCATTGGGTAAAGATCGAGTTTTGCTGCCCAAATAAAAAAATTCCAGCTCGCTACGCTCGCTTAGTACTTTACTAAATAAATATCGCCAAATAGAGAACCTGAAGGTAAAGCCATCAAGTAGAGGACATGTATGTATGACCTGTTGCTCAGGTAAACATTTTTTCATATAGCTCGATTCGCTCAAAACTGTACTGAAGTGAATATAATCATGCAGGGAACATGTATGTATGACCTGCTGCTCAGGCAAACAGTTTTTTCTAGCTCGCTTCGCTCGTTCAGTACTGTATTTCGTGAATATAATCAAGAAGGGGGCATGTATGTATGACCTGCTGCTCAGGCAAACAATTTTTTCCAGGTCATTTCGCTCGCGCAGTACTGTGAATATAATCAAGTAGGGAGCATAAAAAGTATGTATGTATGACCTGCTGCTCAGGCAAACAAAGTTTTTTCTTACTCGTTTTGCTCGCTTCTAAAGTACGGTTATAAGTGAATATCATCAAGTTGAGAATGAGTATACGTGTCTGCTGCTCAGGTTAACTTTTTTTCTTGCTCGCTTGGCTCGCATTATACATTAAAATTTTATCAGTTGGTTTCACGTGGAGTCTGTTACTATATACATTTGTATATACTCCCCAAAAACTAAATCTAAAAACGGGCGTATACTCTGAATTGACCCAGCTACGCCCCTGGACATGAATGCACTCTCTCGGCAACACACCCTGCTCAGCAGCCGACAAACCACGTGCAATCCGTGCGTACACATTATGATTCAAGGGAGACAACTACTATTTATGCAGACGATACATTACATTGTAGAGTAGCGTCCCTTTACTGGTCTTTTTAACATAATTATAGGGCCTATTCGCTAAAATTAAAGAACAGCCAAAAGTTTACGTAGATTCTGCTTTATTTCATTGGTGTAACCTCGTGTGTAAAGGGCAGGGGTTCGGTCTTTCATTTTTTGAATTGACACAAAATGTCACAGATTCAATTTATTAATGAGCATGGCCAACTAAATGAAAATGCAGTCAACTAATGACAAAACATAACTATCATTAAAATGTCACGTGCAATGTTTTTTATAATTTCGTCTGCATTTCACTCATAAAAAGTATCACAATTTAATTAATTATTATAATAAGCAGTTCCCATTTTTTCAGTAAAACATAGAAGAAATAGTATGTGTTCCAGAAGCAACTATGACTATTTTAACAACCGATGTAATGGATTTTAGTCCTACACAATCCTACCCGAACGAGCAGGCACAACCTCGATTTCAGTACAGATCTAAGACATGTAATGTGATTTTTGAACAGGGTGCTTAACCCTGTTCTGTGTTAGCGTTAAAAATACACTAGACATGATTACAAGCTAAAAATAGCTCCACTTGCGCATTCCGCGGGATGACTTCGGACTTTATCGTCTAATCTTTAGCCGAGAAAGTGTTTATAATGTTGCATGCTAACTTAGCACTTTATTGCAGGAAGCTTGGTAAATATATCGAGACAGCCACTGCATTATGTTACGTAAGCTAGGTTACCATCAGTGATAAACGCTCAACGCTTAAATACTGCGAGTAGTATAGGCAGTAGAGGTAATAATGTATTAACTATATGCTGAAACATACATATGGCGTTGTGGTGGCATATGCCCTCATATGCTTTGTGACTGGAAAAATATTTTTCTTACGACTGGAACAATCCCTGTTCTTTCAGTGCCATCGGCGCTTTGATTTCTCATGGTATCATGCCCTTGGATCCCTCTAGACATGGTGCGTATACTCAAAACAGGCCCGGGTACGGCGTCTGATGGCGATTGATTGTGTATACATGTAATTGGTATGACTGCAATGAGATGGGCTGGACAATCGAACATTTGGATGACCTGAGCAAACCTGCAGAAGATCAGTAAAGAGGAGATGAAAGATGCGACTTTATATTAATGATCTTAATAAAAACCAATTATTGGTTAGCAAATTATTTATATAATTATGTAAAGCTGTAAGTACAGGCACGTGCAAGGTTTATGTGCTAAATATAGTTTGGTTTTGCACACATATATATTATTAATGACTATGGGTTTTGTTCGAGTGGCTATATTTAAGATTTTGTCTTGTCTTTTTTGTATTTTGTCTAACACGTTGCTTTGTCTTTCATACAGATCCTGAATACACGATTTTTGAAAGCGTGTTTTATGGCAATATTATGACTGTACTGGATTGTTTTAAATCGCAATCGAAAAGTATATCCTGATTTCTCACATAAATAACGTGATATTCAGTGTGATAACAAATCGTATAACATTGTTATACAACATGTGTGGTTACAAAAATTTGCATAATTCATACGCACAATTCACTGATTTATTAATGGACTATATTCTTTATAAAATTAAAAATAATAAGTTGAAAAATTTCAATTATTGTAATTTGAATAAATGTTAATTGCTTGCAGCTTTTAAAAAGTCGTTTTAGTGTCTATGTATAGAAAGTAATTTGGGACTATGTTTACGTGGAAATGCTCAAAGGTGTTCTTCGGTGCATAGTTTAGCCGAATTCCGTATCGAGTCGTTTATCTTTTGGTAAACAAATATTTCTAATGTGATAAAATGAATCTACAACTCGTTTTCTTTTGATATCAACATTTCTTAAATTCGTCGCGAAAAATAAAGTTATTAAGCTCGCCAGAGGCTCACTTAATTTAACGTTTTTTCTAGACTCATTTAAGAAATGCTGATATCAAAAGAAAACTCGTGGTAGATCCTATATACAGTACCCACCAAAAATATGGATACACTTTTTGACAGATGCAGAATTATAATTGGTTTAATTATTCCATATCTTTTTGTCAGACAGAAACAATGTTTGCAATTTCTGAAAAAAAAACAGTCAATGAAGGAGTAAAAAATGTGACAGATGGAAAGATGAACATTTTCTGATTTAAAAATAAACTATGTGGTTCAAGGGGCTGAATTTGCCATATTATATGATCATGTTGTCGTTCAAAGCTGGCAAAGAAACTTAATATTTTCCATCTAGGGTACCAATCAATGTATTGTATTTACACTAAATATAAAAATATATCCCTGGTCTTCAAAAACATTGTTGCTTCTCTGTTCTTCAAGTAGTGTTATACAGGCCAGTAAATGGGGGAAAACTCTCTGTATCCGTATTTTTGGTGGGCACTTTATATCAAAGGTACTATGAGCTCAAGTCTCAATTGTCTGTGTTCGAAGAAGTGGTACATTTCCAAAATCGCATTTGTTTGCCTGGTTGCAGACCATTATCATTGCGTGTTTTTTACAGGTGATGTATTTTGGTGTACTTCCGGTATTAATTGCGTTCCCTTTTCTGCATCTTGTTCCTAGTCTTATTCGAAATATATTTATTCATTCATTTTCATTTCAAAGACATTAATAAAGTTACAGTACATATCGCTTGCTTAGAATGAGAAGGTCGTAACTACTACTTACGATCCTTTTTATGAGACTGATACATATTTGAAATCTTTAACATAAGGCGCTTCTTATGAGCCTATTTTCATGAAAATCGGAATGTGTCATGTTGACCAAATTGAAGTTGTAAAAGCTTGCTGTACCATACGTAAAGAGTAAATTTCAGATATTTTTTCTCGTTTTCTCAATATACATTTATATTGATTTTGTAGTTACGATCTTCTCGTTCTAAGCCAGCTATATGCATAGTCCTTTTTCAATTAGGCTGCTTCAGGTACGCTAGTTGGCTTACTTGCTAACCCAAGGTTGGGTGGTCTTATAATTTCGGAAAATATGTTTACATGGTAGGCCTACACAAGGTAGTATATACATATCTCTCTAATTCCGTGGCCTACAAGTATATTTGGATTTTCATGAGTTATTTCTTCTTCTTTTTTTAAATTTGAGTAGTGATCTAGGTTTATAATATGAGACCAAGTAGTGATTAACTATCGTTAGATATCCAAGTGTTTAGTGATGAGAAATACAAAAGGGTGTGTATTATTTAATTATACAATATCGATATGATCATATCCTGTGCAGTTTTTGGGAATGACTCAAGATATTTATGCAACGTCGTCTCAAGTGTGCAAAATATATTTGTGGAAACATTGTAAGAACATAACATGCTTACATAGTTTAAGTTTTAAACGTTCATTTGGTACACTGTCCATTTAGGTAAGTATACGTAATCTAGAGCCATCATTTAGGAAAATAGAACTATAGATCTAGCCTAACAATTCTACCATGAACATAACAACAACAACATAACTACACTCAGTCATAGTTTTGATTTTTTTTCATTGTTCATAAAATGCATGTAATACTATGTATACATACATCACAGTAAAAGTGGAATTAAATGGTATATATCACACATTTCACACTATCTTTGCGTCTCTTTAATCCACTTTACGCTACTTTACGTACGTTGGGTCAATTGAACTAAAACAAACATGGCGGCTTCCACGAAAAAGAGCATGTCTGGAAAGAAAAGGTGATTACTTTATTCTTACGATTAATTTTCTAATTTAAAGCATGTACTTATTTTGTAATGAGTAAAGTATCTATGATTGTACTTTCAATTGAATAACCCCACTGACAATTAAGAAAAAGTAATAAAGTATCACGAATTTCGGCTAAATATTTCGGATAGATGTCAATATTATTATGTTCAAGTAATTTTCATTCATGAATTATGATGTAGTAATTGAAAAATGGTTAGTGTATTATTGAAGAATAATTGCTGTGTTAAACTGCTGTACAATTAATATGATAAATTTCTTGAAAGTGTCCGAACCAAACAATATTTCATGCAATAATTATTAGGCAGTGGCTCAAGATCCTGTTACAGATTTTATTAGCCACGGGCCACTGGATAATAATTAATTTTTATCTATTCACCGTATCCACATTGTAGGCTAAAACCCGCTTTCAGAATTTTTGATTTTTGTGTGTGACATTGTGCAAAGTATCTGTGATCCAAGTTGAGGCAAGGGGCATCTTCTAAGTTCTATGTATCAGCATATTACGCAAATTTCAACACTATTTTGCGAAAGGCCTCTCTTGTTTCATAAATAATATGTTTACTGTGAAAAATGTGTACGTGGAAGCCGCACTGTTAGTGTGACACATTGACAGTGTACTCTAAATTCTAATCAAATGTCGTGAATACAAATGTACATAATTGGCTGGTTCAACTTCAACTTCAATAGGGTTACTCATCAACATCCACATGTAGATATTTACTAACGAGGGTTTAAAACTGTGCGTGCGCAGAGTGTGAATCGGCTCGATAAAAGCTCCTTTATATTGCAGTGCTACAGCTAGGATTCAAAAATAGAGGGGAGCTCCTATTGAAAAGGGCACTCTTTGCGCGCGGTCGCTTCTTACAGGGGCGTTTTTGTGTGCGCGCGTGTTTCCTCCCATACAGGTTCTGTTTTGCATGCTGCAAGCATTTCAGTTTAATCCATTTAGGCTTTGTATACTGTGCCAGTGGCGTATAAATTAATGGAATATCCTTGCAAATTAAAAACACCTGTCCATTCAGGCCACAATATACTGGTGTCACATGATCAATGCTAACTTGAAATTGACTATTCAGAAATAGATATAACATGAAAAAGTTTTCAGCATGTCAGATGATGGGTAGACATGTATACAACAAATGTCTCAAAATGATAGGCATTTCACTTTTCCATTGATAACTGTTTTCAGTTCCATGACTTGCTGTAGTCCACTAGAAATCTAATGTATCTATCTATTAAATTTTGGAGTTTTACCTCCATATTTGAGTATGTACAACAAGGAGTACAAATGCACCCGGCATTGAGCCAAAAACCAGGACTTCAGTGTTATTTGTCCCTACTACTGAAGCTCAGCCAACTTAACTAGCTGGTTGCTGGGCTGGGAGTCAGTCACTACAATTCTTCCCCCTTTATTTATTGGATGGGACCTTATGTCAAGCCACTATTGACAACCTCACCGAGTCCCAAGGCATCATTCTCAGGCTATTTATGACAACTTAGTAAACTTATAAGTGAAGGTCTCCACATGCATCCACCTGAAACGTATTAATAAGGTTCAGTGAAATTTGCCACCAAGTGAGGATCTTAATCATTGCTAATATAAATGTTATGAAAGTAGCATAAATAAGATTGAGACTCTCATAAAGTTGATGCAAATATTGCAAAAAAAATCCATCACTCCTCCCCTGCCTATAACCATGGTGGGTGGGGGTGGTGATTTTAATTCTAGCAATATATGCCATATTTTCATATATTAATCACAGTGAAGCTAAATTTTGGTGTAAATTGATATAATTAAGTGAGATAAATCATTCAAAAGTTGAACAATTGCTTTTTAAACTAAATTAAAGACGATTTTTCACCTGACAATCTTCGTTCATCGGCAAAAAATGACAGGTGCCCGCCAATGTTTATTTCCCTAAATTTCATTAAATTACGACTTGAAACATATTTTTTGTGAGTTTTATCCATTTTAAACAAGAAATTCAACTGATTTAAGCCAAAAAAGTGTCTATTGACGATCTATTTATCGGTGAATTAAAAAAATCTGATTTGCGATAGGCAATGGTATTCTACGGCCGTGTCGAGATTTTGTTACTAAAACAACGATGTTAATTGGTACAATTAAGATGTTTTTAACACGTGTTGCATAATTAGCTTGGATTTAATTGGATTAAAGGTCTGTTTACCTTCTAGGTTTGTAGCTTTGGGCAATTATTGATTTATGACCGCTGTCAGCGCTGTGTGCAGACGATAGGTGTTAATCACCCAGTTAGATTGTAAGTTAAGATTTATGACACCTCCGATCTTTATTGAGACCTTGATTACGTAATCGGGGGTCATAACGGTAAAAGCAATTTAATTGCTTTGATGAGGGGCACAGAAGGGCGCCCCTAATTTCAGAAGGGCGCTCGTTGATTGGTCGGATTTTAGCGGGGCGCCCCGCCCTTCTAAAAGGGCCTAGCTGTAGCACTGTATTGTCATTTGTTTAAAAAACATAACATGTATTTACACTTTACAATACAGTTTCCCGATTTTACACACTAGTCAGGGATTGAATTTAACTTTTTTTGCCACTAGCAAAACATTGCTAGTGCCTTATTTTTCTACTAGCAAAATGGTTTTTGCTACTAGCAATAGCATTTTCAAGTAGACGGTCTGACCGGTATTTTTCAAAATACTGTTACAGTTAATACTGTCCGTAACGGACTTGTTTACACAATAGGCTTAGCATAAAACTGTGACAAAGTACAAAAAAGAAAACAAATATCTTACGCTAGAGGTTTTTTCTGCAGGTAAATCAGAGTGGGTTTCTTTACATACTGAACACCAAATTTTGTTAACAGTGTCTGTTTCTTTTTCTGTTTGGAATATGAGTTCAATATTTAGTTCTTTCATCCATTTTTTAACTGTTTTGACTGACGCCGTTGGACTGCTTTTAGTTTTTTTCTGTGCTGGTTTTTCCGAATCGGATTGACTGCCACTGGCCGAACTATCTGAACGTTTGTGTTTTTGGACGGCAGCTGTCTTTTTTTCACAATCTCCGGTAGATGTTGGCGAGGTTGGACCTGGAGAACCCAGTTTCGATGGCTGTTTACCAAAAAAACTTCGAATGTCTGCCATTTTGTCTGAATCGGCAGAGCGCTCACATCAAGCGCTTAGCGATAAACGGTGCGCGGGTACAAATTTTACGCGTGAAAAGGAGTTTAAAGAACGGAATGGAGACGGAAACGTCGGAAAGGACAGTTTGTTTATATTTGCCGATTTCTACATGCACTCGCAAAAAATTGCGATGGTAGAAATTTTGTACTCGCATTTTCAAATTGCAACTCGCATTTTGCGAGCTAGCGAGTGCTAAATTCAATCCCTGTAGTATGCTGCTGGTACCCGGTGGAGAGCTGATTTAAAAGCCTCCAGGCTTGGGGCACAGACGGTGGTATCTGGCAGACTGTTCCAATGGGTGACTGTTCTGGGGAAGAATGAATACTGGCATATATTCAGACGGCAGTGGAATGGGATGAATTTCACTCTGTGGCTAGTTCTAGAGTCCCTCCTCAGAGCCGGTGTTGGGCAGTATGTCATTGGTATGGCCACTAAGGCGTTGACTGTCTTGTACAAGAAGGTGACATCTGCGTATATCCTGCGCTGGTACAGTGGAGTCCAGTTTAGGTTGGTGAGCATGGTAGTCACACTGTCCGGTTTGTGTGGGTTGTATGGTTCGTTGTAGACAAAGCGAGCAGCGTTGCGTTGTACTTGTTCTAGTTGTTTAATCTGGGTTTTCTGCTGAGGGTTCCAAACAGTTGATGCGTTTTCGAGTTTTGGACGGACTAGGCTCTGATAAGCTCGTTCTTTGATCTTTTGTGGACAGTGCTTTAAATTACGTTTTATAAATCCTAGTACGCTTGATGCTTTCTTGGTTATGTTGTTGATGTGAAGATCGAATTTCATGTTGTCACTGAGTTCTACGCCTAAATATGGATGATGTTGTACGGTTTCTAGTTGTTGGCCTTTCATGTTGTAGTTGTAGAGTTGTTTCCTGGATGTTGTGGTAAACTGCATGATCGCACACTTCTTGACGTTAAACTCCATGCCCCATGTGTCTCCCCACTGCACTAGTCGATCTAGGTCCTGCTGAAGCTTGATATGGTCCTCAGTTGTCTTGATTGGTCTGTAAAGCACGCAGTCATCAGCGAAGAGTCTAATGGTTGATGTTATGTTGTCTGCTATGTCGTTAATAAAGATGATGAATAAGGCTGGGCCGATGACTGATCCTTGTGGTACCCCTGATGTTACTTGGGTTCTGTCTGATGATGCATTGTCTACCACAACTTGTTGGAATCGATTTGTTAGAAGAGCGTCGATCCACCTTCTGGTATTGCCCTGAATGCCGTAGTACCGCAGTTTCTCGGAGAGACGAGGATGTGACACCTTATCAAATGCCTTGGAGAAATCCAGTATGGCCATGTCTACTTGGTGTTTGTTGTCAAGGTGTCTCACAATGTCATCCGATGTCATTACTAGTTGGGACTCACATGACCTCTTGGCTCGAAATCCATGTTGATTTTCGTGGAGGATGTTCTGGTCATCAAGGTGGTCCATCATCTGGGAGACTACTATGTGCTCCATCATCTTGGTGTTGTGAGTGATACTTGGCGGTAGTTTTCTGGCTTGGATCTGTCACCTTTCTTGTAGATAGGTACTACATTTGCATTCCTCCAGTCTGCTGGTACCTCTCCAGTGTCATAGGACTGTTGGTAGATTGCTGTCAGTATAGGCGCTATGATGTCTGAGCACTTCTTCAGTATGGAGATAGGAATTTTGTCTGGTCCACTGGCCTTCTTTTCGTTTAAACGGTTGATGCTTTTTTCTACTCCTTTGGTGGTAAAGATGATGTTGTTCATTGGTATATAAGGGTAGTGTCCTTTGTCTGGTGGTTGTGCGTTGGTTTCTTTGGTAAATACTGATGTGAACTGGTCGTTGAGCATCGTGGCCTTATCGCTTGGTGTCTCCGCTATCTTTCCGTTTGCCTTCAGGATACCTATATTCATTACATCTTGTTTCCTCGCTTTGATGTATCGCCAGAACTTCTTTGAAGTAGTATCAGTTTCTGGGTCTAGGAGGTTATTTAGGTAATGATGATATGCTGAGTGGAGTTTGTTTCTGACTTTACAACGAAGTTCTTTGAATTGGTCTGAGAGATTAGAGTTGTTTGTTTTCTTTGATCTGTTATAAAGTCGGTGTTTCTTTTGGATCATTTGTTTGATTTCGTTGGTCATCCAAGGTATGTCTGCTTTGGTCTTCAGCTGCTTTTTCGGTATAGCGGCGTCCATGGCTTTGAATATAGAGGTCTTGAAGACATTCCAATTCTCTTCCACACTCCGTCTCCTATAGCTTTGAAGGAAGTTGTCTCTGAGGGCAGATAACTCTGTTCGAACCTTGTCCCAGTTGGCCTTCTTATAGTTATAGACAGTACGGTTGTTTTTCAGTTGGGGTGTTGGGCGTAGTAGGGTCACTGCTGCCAGGACATCGTGGTCAGATAAGCCAATTGGGGGGCATGTGAAACACTTCTGGATGATACTAGGATGTGATGTTATTAAGAGATCCAGAAGTCTATCTTTTCTTGTTGGAAGTCTATTCATCTGTTCTAGGCTGTGCTCATTCAGAATCTGGCATAGCTTGTCACAATGGCACTTGTCTCGGGCTCCTGACGGGGCACTGCCGATCGTCCAATCTATGTCTCCAAGGTTAAAGTCACCTCCCAGAATGATTTTACAGTTTTTATACTTTCCTGTTGAGGCTATGTTGCTAAGTGATATGTTGAGCTGTTCTAGGGCTTCTAGGGATGATTTTGGTTCCCGATAGTATGCTCCCACCAGTATCATATCTTTTCTTGATGATGTGACTTTAACCCACTTCAATTCACTTTCGGTGTCTAGGTCTGGGCATTCCTCACAGTCATATCCTGGTTTCACCAACACCATTACCCCACCACCACCTTTGTCCTTCCTGTCTTTCCTAAAGATCTTGTAGCGGTGCTCATCGGGGACATTGTACGGTAGAATTTCCGCATCTAAGTAGTCTGGTTGTAAGTGTGTCTCGTTGCCTATTACTACATCTGGCTGCATACAAGAAAGAATATTATAAAGTTCAGTTTGCTTATTTCTGACACTTTGAAAGTTTATTATTACACATGAGAACTGTCCTTTAGGTATTTCAGGTGGCATTATAACAGGACTAGAAGAGGTATCACTAATATTTGATGCTGAAAGTAGCAGAGTTTCTGGTTCTGATATGACACTGTCTTGATGGGATGATACATTACTAGGGTGCATAGAGTCCAACTCGAGGGACCCAGTCCCTGTGTGTTGTATCTGTGTGATATCTAAGTTATCAGGTTGGGTGAAGTCCTTTTTCGGAGTTGATGCTAGTCAATTGAATTTTGATGAATATCAAACGATTTTCGGAGTTGGTGCTAGTCAATTGAATTTTGATGAATATCAAACGATTTTCGGAGTTGGTGCTAGTCAATTGAATTTTGATGAATATCAAACGTTTTTCGGAGTTGGTGCTAGTCAATTGAATTTTGATGAATATCAAACGTTGTTATTTAGCAGACCATGGGCTTGTGTTTATTGACTCCATATACACTTCCTGGCTTATCACGACAAAGCTTCTTTCAAATTATTTTTCATTTTCGTTTTTCTAGAGGTCTGGCTGATTTGAGTGTTGACGAGTTTTTTAGTGGCAGTTTTGAATCCAGTGGAAGTGAGTCGGACAGGTCACCAAAGAAGTTGAAGAAGCAAGGCAAAGATACTCAAGCCAAGAAAAACAAATCAAAGCCGAGTGGTAATCAGAATGTACAAATAAAATCTAAACAGACTGGGTAAGAATTTCTCTTTTAAATTCGAATACAAAACTCCTATATGATGCCATTATACTGAAAAAAATTAATTATATCTTAATCATTTCTTATCAAACGCAGTCATGAGTGGAGAACATTATTCTTTCTTTTGTTTTTTATGAACAAAATAAAAGTCAAATAATGAAAAACATCCTGCAGCCTCCTTATCATGACCATGTATCAGTTGTTTTGATTGGCTTAAAATGTACTTTATTTCACTCTTAAGTCTTTTGTATGTTTGGTTTTTCAGTAAGTATTTATAAATGTCTCTTGTCTGACAGAGACCAAAATATAAACAACTTTGACTGTTGTTTACTGAGCTCTGAAGAGTTGTCATTTTACTGAGGTTTAAATTGGTGGAAAACAAATATGAGAAAATAGCAATGCTGCTTCTTCAAGTTGGAAGCTGCTCAGCATTGCCAATTGAAGAGGTTTAACTTTTATGTATCAAGTATGTTGTTGATTTATACTTTCAGGAAAGGTAAACCAGGGATTGTATCCAAACATAAAGAAACGTTAGCTGACTTAAAGAACCAAGATCCAGAATTCTTTGAGTTTCTGAAAGACGAGGATGAAGCCCTGCTTAATTTTGGTAAATATTTAGTTCTGTCTTGAACACAGTGTATCTTCAATTCTTTATTAATATGGAAATCCGGATTTTATGCACTGAAAAGAATGAACTCTACGGTAGAAAATAAAGTTATTTTATCATAGTATTCAAAGTATTTAAGTTCCATTTGCTGAGTTTTAACATTTGAACAATGTTTGAACTGAGTTTTGGAGTAGGGGTACCAGGTTCGTAATGACAAACAAAACTGACATGTTACAAGTTGCAAGTTATTAACAGTTACAGCAACTTCAAAGTTAATTATATAATCATTATGTTTATTTACTACATGTTGTTGTCTAAAAATTTAAACTTAAAAATTTTGCAACAAAGTTGTGTTTTTCTACCCAACAGGAGATTTATCAGGGTCTGACGTGTCCGACTCTAGTGATGATGACGATACGAGTAAATCTGACGAACCATTTAATGTCGACAGCGACGATGACGACAGTGATGGTGGCGGTGATGATGAAATAGAATTCCCAATGTCGTCCGATGAAGAAATCACACCTGCTAGAATTACTAAGTTTATGGAGAAAAAGAATGACGCTGAGATTGAGATATTGAAACAGAAAGCTTCTAACTCCGTGAGTAAAAAGTCTGAACAGAAAGCCGCGAAAGTGGCTAAAACTACATCAGAAGGGAAAAAAGACACTAATGAAAAAAATGTTGGTAAGAAATTAAAGGAACAGAAGAAAGAACATGTAAAGATGGTTGAGGATAAAACGAAGAAGAAGCAGGAGAAGAAGAAGGGAAAGAAGAAAGAAGTTGTTGAAGCGGTTGAAGATAATGCAAGCAGTGAGCCTAATGATGATGATGATGATTCAGATGATGATCTTGATGATGAGGATGAAGTAGATGAAGAGTTTGATATGGATGCATCAGATGATTCAGATGAAGAAATGTTACATAAACCACCACAAGAACTGGAGGTAAGCTTGTGTTAGGCATTGTGCTGCCAATTTTCTGCATTTATCAGGAATTCAGGATTTATCACTCCTGAAAGAGCAATGTCTTCTTACCATGAAAATATCTCAATAAATGGCACAGTTATGGTGAATTTATTAATTATTTATTATTCTGCTCTAAAGATTTATCTTTAATACACACTGAGTTAATTATTGAAACATTGTTGTAGTAGGCCTCTTGCTTGGCAAAAATGTTTGGCCACGTACGATCTTCCCGATTTTGAGTTTGGCTCCGTTGATACCTCTGTATGTGGTGTTTTTAAGTTTTCAGTGCTCGGCTGAAGTTGGGTATTCTCTTCACTGTTCAATTTTCTTGTATCTTTTTAGCTCACCTGTCACATAGTGACACGGTGAGCTTTTGTGATCACTCTTCATCCGTCGTCGTCGTCTGTCAACAATTGGCTTGTGTACAATCTAGAGGCAATAGTTTTGATTCAATCTTCATGAAACTGGATCAGAATGTTGTTTTCCATGAAGTCTAGGCCAAGTTCGAAACTGGGTCATGCCGGGTCAACAACTAGGTCACTAGGTCAAATCTTAGAAAAACCTAGTGTTCACTCCAGAGGTCACCATTTTGATCCAATCTTCATGAAACTTGGTCAGAATGTTGTTCTTTATGAAATTTAGGCCAACTTTGAAACTAGGTCATGCCTTATTTAGAAAAACATTGTGTTCACTCCAGGGGTCACTGTTTTGATCCAATCTTCCTGAAATATGGTCAGAATGTAGGTTGTACTGATACCAGGTAGTAGACCAATGTGCAACAGGTGAGCGACCTAGGGACTTTCAGGCCCTCTTGTTATATTTACTGAACCGAGGACTGTATGAACCATGTTTAAATTCTGTGTCAAGCAGCCTGTGTTTTTCTGTGAGGTCATGTTCTGTATATGTTGAGACTTTGTCAGTTCCTTGCATAAGAGCAAGTTCACATGTTGAAAAGTAGTCAATTCCTATATAAAGAGTAAGTCTATAGTAAAGTTGTGTTTCACTTACAAACGAACAAGTTCATATGTGGATAAGTAGTCATTTGCTTGCAGAGGTACAAGTCCACATGTGGAGCAGTAGTCAATTTCTGTTAAAAGAGTAACTCAACTTATGGAAAAATAATCATTTGCTTGCAGACGAGAAGAAGTTAGTACTGATTGATATCTAATTCCAGGAAAACTTGTTGGGTCAACTGAATTACTGATCATTACAAATTATATTGATGTTGCTTGATTTTGTAATTCTAGTGACTATGTTGTTACAGGTGATGAGTGACAGTGATGAGAGTGATATTGACGAGGAAGAAGAAGATGGTAAAAAGTCGAGTAACAAGATACAAGTCACTGCTAAAATGGTGAAAGGCTGGACCAAACGATTTCAGGTGAGTTTATTTGTGAAACAATGTATTAGGTGTCATTAGTATAAATTCCGGAGAAGAAAATAACAAAGACATGTTACGAAAACAGCAAATAAAGTTTGATTCTCGGCACTTTCAGATTTTTGAAAGTAGCAATTTGAAAGATCACATTGACATGACCCCATACGGAGCGTCATCAGATCCTATATCAGTGTATAGTAGTGGAGCTAATATGGGTCTGATTTAAATGAAATTGTGTTAGTTGTTAGGTGAGCAGAGTATGGCTGTCTTGAAGGACTTGAAATAATTTAAATAAGTTTTTCCAGTCTATATTAATTTCTCCTATTCATGATCTTATTCATCTCCACAAGGGTTCGAAAGAAGAGAAGCTAGGTTCCCTTCATACTGAGCGTCTAGCAAGAATACTGCTGGTACAATTTTTATTTTTCTATGGTATTTGTCTTTTGAAATTATTCTGCCTCTCTCTTGTTTATAAATACTTACTTAACACAAACCATGTGTCGAACTCTTCACAATTCATTGGGTGGAATTTCTTCAAACTTTCACAGATTAAGAACCTTGATATGTAGTTGACCGTAAAGGATGGAATTTTTGCTGCGACAACTTTAACCAGAGTAATAGCCTTTTGTTACTTTTTCTATATACCTCAATGGGGACAACCGTGTCGATTGACACATGTCTAGTTAACAATTATTCATTGAAGCATACGGTAGTGGTGTTAACATTTGATGATATTTAACTATATTTATAGGAACAACCCTCACCAGCATTATTACATGAAGCAGTATATGCATTCAAGGCAGCAGTACAACACACAGCTACGGATACTGTACCTACTAAATACAAGGTGGAGGGAGCTAAAGGTATGTATAGTGTCTAATATACATGTATGTCTCTAACAACAGTGTGACCTAGCTGTATATAGCTACAAAATTCTTCTTCATAAAAAAAAGTTACCAATTTTCTAGGGCTCTTTTCAGCTGTTAGGCCGTTCAAGCACCCTTTGACATTTCAACTTCCCCTGGTCATTGGGCTACCTACGGAAACCTACACTCGTGTCACCCTGGGGAGACTATTTCTCTCCTATGGTTTGGCAGCCAACATCGATCTGCGGCACCAAGGAATAGACACTGCCCTCATAGGTACCATTTTACACCATGATGGTGTGGAGCATGTGGGTCTTGCTCAGAGAAATTAACCAGTGGTCCAGTGGGGGATCGAACCCGGGACCTCTCGATCCCGAAGTGCGGGCCCTACCTCTAGGCCACCGCTCCCCACATTCCTCCTAATGTTGATCATGATCTCATGCATCCAGTCTATACTGTACTCTAGTGCAACTACAGTCTGAAAATACCCTTACTAAAATTCAAGATATCTAAATTTTGCGGATAGTTGTTTTCTATTGTTTTGATGTCCTATTTATACTCTGTGTTTATGATTTCAGTATATAATGCTGTGGTACGTATGTGTTTAGTGGAGATACCAGGGGCGTTACAGAAGATACTAGATCTACCAACGACTAATGACTTACAGAAACCTGTCCTACCTTCCAGTAAAACTGCTAAATGGAAGAAAGTTCGCATTGATATGAAATCATACCTCGGTGACGTCATTAAGGTGAGAATCATGGTTTGACCATTCGTTGTCTTTGAGATCAACATTTCTTAAACTTGTCACTTAACAAATGATTAAGTTTGCCAAAAGCCTGCTAAAAAACTTTATTTTCTAGACTTGTTTTAGATTTTGATCTCCAAAGACAACTCATGGTTGATCTTATATTTCCTCAGATATAGTCAACAGTTTGTCAATCATCGATGAAAATCATCCTAAATGATAAAATGCTATGAATTTATTGGATGACTGTGAAAAAGTTTAAGGAGAGGTTATGAGTATTAGATGTTTTACAATCTAAATTAGATATTGTAATAGATATACTCCGGAATTCAATGCAATCTGTTTTTTCCACACTAATCCCACGGTACAAACAACTTTTACCGTTATCCATGTTTTTGTTCGATAAATATTCATGTATGAACCATTGAAATGAGCAATGCTTATTTAAATCACAATAGCTAAGGATCAAGGTCAACATTATTTGTACTGCATGCAAATTTGCGGAAAACCCACAATATTGTACATTCCGGATTGTATCTGTTGTCAACTGAGTTCTCGGTTTACATATGGAGTAATGTAAATTTTGTTGACTTCTTACACTTACTAACTACTGTAAAAGCATTAATAATTGTTTGGGATTTAATATTATTGATTTTGTGGATGACCTCAACCACGAAATTAAATCCCTACGAATACTATAGACTCATAAGTATCTGACTTTGTATACCATGCATCTTGAAACAACGTCCCCACAAAGTGGTCTTTTTCACAAAAACAACGAAATGTTGTACCATTTAATGAAATAAATGATTTTCCAGTAACTATTTTCAATGAGTGAATATTTGACATTGTTTCTACAGTTGATGACGGATCTATCGGAGGCACATATGGTGAATGTTCTACTGAAGCATATACATAAACTTGTTATATATTACGCCTGCTTCCAGAAACATACCAAGGCAGTCTTGAAGGTAACTATTTTCTTATGGTTCCATTAGTGTTCACATCTATTTTCTTCTTAAAATTTTGCATGCCGTAATTTCTCTACCAAGTATTTATGTATTAGAAAGTAAAAGGCTGTTGATGTGTGACATATTAATAGCAAATAATCAATTTAAACACTCTGTGTTTTTGTGCCTAAATATCAATGAAAAAAGAACTACTCTAGAGTAAGGTCAAGCGCAGAATTATCAAAGTTTACGAAAAGCCATGCAGTTGAGTTACTAAAATCTACACGTATTCTGACTTTGAAATTTGACGAATGTTGGTATGTTTGTAAATAACGAAAATAAACCACCAAACAGTTAACACAGATTAAACATAAATACTGCTTATAAATTTAATTTCAAACAACGTTCCGCCAATATGGCTGTATCAAGTGGTAAAAGTATATTTTGGTATATTTACAGAAAGTTGTCAGCATCTGGTCATCGGGTGAGGAAACGTCAAGAGTTCTAGCTTTTCTTGTCATCAACAGATTAATACGTATCAATCAAGAACAACATCTAGAAAACTGTGTCAAGGTAACTTCATTATGCTCCTCCCCCACCTTTCTTTGGTTTGATGGAATGGAATATATTGCATTGTACATATTGGTCGGAAGGTCCGTTTGTAGACCAAATGGTTTCTGAACAATTACTCAACAAGAATGCTTAGCCCTATGATGGTCTGCAAACTTTACATGGAGGTTGTCCAGCTACAGTAGATGACTCCAATAGATTTTGAGGTCAGTAGGTCAAGGTTACTGTGACCTATACCATTTCTGACTATTTGGCTGCTATGGGGTTATACATGTTTTTACAAACATCTCTTAGCAGTGGCCTACAGGTAGGGGTTATGCTTTGGTATAGAGAGTTCTGGGGTTATATCCCTGCCTGTGCAAGTACTCAGTTAGTCTTATGAAGCACAATGCTTCACTTTACCCAGATGTATGAATGGTTATCTTTGAGGGATCTTAGTCTATGTGATGAGACTGAGTTGTGCTGAGTTTAACAGCGGACTTACGGCACAATGGGCTGTTGGAAAATGTACAGTTTTTTTAGCAGATGTTTGTCTGAACACAGTACTTAACTTATTACTTTATCACAGTGGTGTCAAAACAGGCTTCTGAATAGTATGACATTTTCTACAGGCTAATCAAAAGAAGTTTTCTATCATTTTCTCATACACTTATAATAGGCCATCAGATACTGTCCCCTGATAACTGTATAGCTGGATATTTCTGTGGGGTGGAAATTTAAGCCATTCTGTGGTCCAAGATCAATTCGCAGAATTAAATCTACACAGAAATGTTTATCATCCATCGAAAATGTCGGAATATGATCTCCTCTATATATAAATAAAAACCGAGGTGTATTCACAAGTTGACAAGGTTATTGTATTGTTTATCATAGTTTGTTGAGAGTAACAAAGGTGTTGATTATTCAAACAAGCATTGTTTGTGCATGTATAATGATAATTTGATCGAAGTGTGATCACAGTTTGAACAGTGAGAAATTATTACACTGTACATTGATTCGACTGCCTATGAGTGTATGTCTATTCTTGCCATTTAGCAAACCGCTGAAATTAACTCTCACCAGTTCCCGAAGCAGCAGAAAATAAAACCAGCAAAAAAACCTCACACCAATATTTGGGGCAAAAACTCAAAATATTATACCCACAGAGCTATACAGTAAATTATCTTGCATTGTGAAGTATACCCATGTCTCTGGTAGCCTTTTCTCCTGTTTCAAACCCTAAGCTGCT
Source organism: Spisula subtruncata (assembly GCA_963678985.1). Classification (NCBI taxonomy): domain Eukaryota; kingdom Metazoa; phylum Mollusca; class Bivalvia; order Venerida; family Mactridae; genus Spisula; species Spisula subtruncata. The sequence goes on along the minus strand of OY787669.1, from coordinate 24,760,872 downwards.
GACATGTTGTGTTAGTTTGAATATTTGCAATACATTGATATTTCTATTCATGCCTCCCAATTATATTCATGCATGAATGCTTGGGAGTATAGTATAGATGTACTTAATTCTTAATATAGCTTTACTATTTTTACAGCGTTAGACTATGTCTGAGCTGACATGTTGTGCTAGTTGAGTATTTTCATCAGACTGTGTCCCAATAATCTGTTCTATTCACACTACTTAATTATATATTTTTAGGCCCATATGGTAGATTGCATTATTGTAAATTTTATATGTTAGCCTCGTAAAATAAAGACTGTTCTTACTTACTAACTTACTTACTTGCTTTCTTACTTACAGCAAATGTACATGGCTTATGTGAGAAATTGCAAGTTTACATCACCAAACACATTACCCATGATCAACTTTATGCAGAGATCTTATATTGAGATCCTGGCGCTAGACTTTACACTGGCGTATCAATATGCGTTTGTATACATACGCCAGCTTGCTATACATCTCCGCAATGCTATCACGCTCAAGAAAAAGGTAATCTTTTTATATAGGGTACAGTCAGGCTTTCCACTGGGTTAAAAATATCAGATTTTTTTGGTGGACTGCGGGGATTGGTGTGGGAGTGTTTACCCCCTTCCATGTATCAAGGTATTAGGCCCCTACGAGTTTTCAACTGGGGGGGGGGGACTATAGGTTTGCTGCCCGTCTGTCCGTCAAGAAAATCTGGATCCTGCCATAATTCAAACAGTTTTCAAGTTTGGTTTATGAAGCTTGTAATGCTGATAGGACCAGTAAGGAGATTATGCACATCTAATTAATGCTTTATTTGGACAATTATTGTGGTTGCCATGGCAATAGAAACATTGACAACCTGGAAACCAGGTAGGGGACTTCTGTATTGCTTGCAATTCCTAATTACTTGTTTCACATAGGTCTTCATAAAATTTACATCAACAAAATGTGTTTTTTCTCTAGTTTTCTTCTAGCAGGGTTTTTGGACTTATGACCTTTTCATTCTTAGTCAGTTATATGCATACAATGATAGAGGCAGATATATAATACTGTAAAATCATTTAATTTTGTTGGGACAAAATTTCGTGGTTTTGGTAAAAAAGACAATTTCGTTGGGACTTGAATTCGTGGATTTTGCATTTCATGTAATAAAACAGGGGTCAAAATTAATGTTCGTTGGGATTAAAGTTTGTGGTTGAGGTGAAACCACGAAATCCACGAAATTTAATCCCCTACGAAAATTAATGATTTTACAGTTTTATTCTCGATGTTTATTGCAGGAAGCGTGTCAGGCTGTTTATAACTGGCAATATGTACATTGTATATCACTGTGGAGCCGTGTACTGAGTGCCACCTACCCTAACGAGACGCTTCAACCATTGTTATACCCACTGGTACAAACTATTATAGGAACTATCAAGTTAGTATGATACGTCTATTTCAGTAGTTAGCACCCTGAAGAAGGATATTGGAGTGTAGGATAAAAGCCCCTACGGACATAAGCCCCTACGCTCATTTTTATACATGAGGACATAAGCCCCTACGCATTTTTTTACGCTAGGACATAAGCCCCTACATACTTTTTTACATTAGGACATAAGCCCCTATGCATGTTTGTTTGCAACATGAACAACTCAGCCATGTACCAGTGTCTACAAGTTCAATTTTTTAAGAAGAAATTAATTATCAAATGAGACACAACATAATAATAAATATTTATTATATTTATAACAAGTATCTATGAACAAATGAGTGTTTTGGGGCATGCTACAAACAGATAGTCACTACAATACATGATAATTGATCTTATTAAGCATTTTGTAGACTAATTTTCTCTCAATTTACTAATTTTATACCTGAAATTAATGCATATTTGTAACAAATAAACAGTAGATACAATAGAACAGTTTGTACAATAATTATTTCTTAATTACACCATTTAATAATAGAAGAAAACATAGAACGGTGCAAACAAACAAGCATAGGGGCTTATGTCCTAGTGTAAAAATATGCGTAGGGGCTTATGTCCTAGTGTAAAAAAATGTGTAGGGGCTTATGTCCTCATGTATAAAAATGAGCGTAGGGGCTTATGGTCGTAGGGGCTTATGTCCGTCCCCCGGATATTGTATAGCTGAAACGTCGGTCATTTAATAAAAGAATTGAAACCTGGCCCGTCTTGATCATGATCCACTTATCTACTCTTTTTTGCACTTACGTAGTTAGTATTAAGGCTAAAGCTTCTATTTCATTATTAGACTAATGTAAGACAGTCAAGTTAGTATTGTCATACTTTTCTTAGAAATATTGTTTTCAAGTCCCACTGTTTTACAGTGTTTTTTGTTAACATTTTATTCAGAAATATGTTTTAGTCTACTGGTCCATACACCGTATTTCATTTTCTTAGTTAGATCATTTGCTACAAGTTGGTGCACGTTTTGATGCAAAATTCTAAACAAAAAACTTTCAAGTTTGAGCATGCAGTATGGAAAATTCTAAAAAAAACCTTTTTCAAGTTTGAGCATGGAGTATGGGCTTTGAGTATGAGAACATGTTTATGGTCACTGGGCCTGGTCATATTATTCTGACGCTTAGTGAACCAGCTGCGCTATAAGCTGGAATTAACTATGCTGCGCTCCAAAATGAATCACTGATTGTTGAACAATTGGAGATGATATATTCATTAGCGCTTGGTCGCATCATTAAACTGTTTCTCGCAAGTTGATGCAAACAAATGAATGTGTGAAGTAAGATACAAGTAATGTATAGATGCCAAATTAGCCTATACATGTGAACAACAATTGTCACTACTTGGAGGGGATTGAACTTTGCATTAAACAATGGACTCAGGGTACAAAGATTTTAATTGGGGCTTTAAAATACCAAAACAGAAGTTTAAGGTCGAAAATTTGACGTACCGTTGGTATAACCCAGTTTGATTCTCGGATGTTGCATGTCAAACACTTGAATTTTGACAACATTATTGAGTTGCTGGTTCCTTGAAGAAGAATTAATTAGCACTGGGGCCTTATTCACCCACATTGTATGACTGAAACTCAGACTATGACTTAAATCGACAACATTTAAAATCACTGACATTTCTTTGCATTTATTATGTTTGACCATATATGAAATTTTATCTAATTATTTGTTGTTGCCAACTGAACACGTATACCATTGGTATAAAAATTTGTACATTTGTAACAACATGAGAGCGAATAGAACATTGGCATTATAAAGTGTTAGTCTGAGTTTTAAACTGGTAACATTGATGAATAAGGCCCATGGTGAAGATACTAGCAAGGAACTGATATTTGAATCTTGCATATTGCTACTTTATTTAACTAAACAAAATTGTTAAGAAGTAGTGTTAAATTCAAATAGATAAATATCTTTACCTTACTCGGGACTTAGTACAACCCAGCTGAAGGATACCTGGTGTCTTTTGCCTAAGCAAAACGCTACTGAGCACCTTCATTCAGTGGTCTCTCATTCAATTAAATATAGAAGGTATGGATTACCTTTCTTGGAAAGTGCTTTGCTTAGCCTACGGACACCAGTCATGTATAAAGAAGAAGAAAAAAAGACATTGATGTACTTTCAGCTTATACAGACACTTAGGTCCCTGGAACTGATAGTTGAATCTTCCTTTATATAATAATACAGTAAAGTTCCGCTAATAAGACCACTTTGATTATTTTGAAATCATGCAGATTTTTGCCCGTTTAAGGTCCCAAAGTATTAAATTTAGAACAAAAAAGGTCCGCTAAAAAGACCGATTCGCTATTAAGACCACCTTTTTGCCTAGTCTTATTAGCGGAACTTCACTGTACCAAATTGTTGAGAAGCATTGTTATAATTTAATAGATAAATGTCAATGAATGATGTACTTTCAGACTTATACCGACACAACGTTATTATCCATTGAGATTCCATTGTGTGAAGTCACTAACCATCATGTCCAAATCTACCAGAACATTTATACCTGTGCTACCCTTCTTATTAGAGGTAAGATTAGTAAGATAAGTACACATGTTGAGGACTGTTTCACTTCGTTGTGGATTCTGATACTGAAGTACATATTTAGGGTTGTTTGAAGTTTTGGTTTTGTTGTGGATTCTTATATATATACGAGGGTTGTTCATTTAATTCCCGGACGATCGCCATAGCGCTCGATTTGAACATACGATTGTAGTAAAATTTCGTTTCATAAGACTTAGTTACCAACTGGATGATTTGACAAAACATGAAATAATTTTATCCAACCGAATACAAACTATGGTTGCTATAGTAACTCCAAAAACGACTACCCAGCCCAACCCAATTTTGTAGTTGTATGTAGAGTGTAAATTTGGTAGGGGTCGTGGTATTATCGCAAATTTTAAGCAGAAAACGTCAGACAACAATATGTAGGCATCTATGTCGTGTATTATGTAACATTTGATGCCAATTCCATATAACATTTTACGTTCTAATGACAAAGAGCGTGCTGCTGTGAATATCGCAATAAACTCAGGATTTGTTTAGAGAAAACGGGTAGTGAAACAATTTTATGAAATGATTGGCCCTACACCTGTAAAACGCAAGTCTCTCTTATAGAAAAGCCCTTTACACGATTATCGTAAATGCAAACCGTTGTTTATATATTAAATAAACCATTCTACGATGACATGACATCACTACGTGATGATCAAAGGCCGTGCAACCCTAACGTCATCAACAGAAAAAGATGTAGATTCAAGGCCTGTTGGGCGGTAGACACGAATAGAATAATAAGTGCCGTATAAATTGCAGTTACTTCGATTTAACCATAGTTATAACAAATTACATCACTACTGAACTCTTAACACAGCGAACATATGTGTTCGGGCATTTTCTTGACCCCTAAACAATGATTAAATGATGCAAAAAAGTAGCGTTTCAGATACGAAAACGGCGTAACGTTGCCATTTTTGACGTCGACTTGGGCCGACTAACGTTACATGAACTTACTAAAATGCTGATATTATGAAAACCCTTTATTGTACCAAGTCGAAATTTTGTATGTGAATTAAGGAATGATGTGAATGTACTTGTGTGCGTTTTCATTAATATCCGTCCAATGGGTTTTTAGCAATATCGATCGTCCGGGAATTAAATGAACAACCCACGTACGTACATATTGAGGGGATATAATGTAAATTTCAGCCTGATCCTGACTTTTATGCATGAATATATTAAGCTTCTTGATTGGAATATATAAAGTACTGTTAGCGTGTTGTAATCAACTGTTTATTTAGACAAGAGGTTGCAAAACACTAGTGTAAATATTCACTTTGTTTTAAAACATAGACCAAAGTTAATTACTGACAAATTTACTGTTAAAACATAGACCAAAGTTAATTACTGACAAATTTACTGTTAAAACATAGACCAAAGTTAATTATAGACAAATTTACTGTTAAAACATAGACCAAAGTTAATTATAGACAAATTTACTGTTAAAACATAAACCAAAGTTAATTATAGACGAATTAAAGTTAATTGTAGACACATTTACTGTTAAAACATATACCAAAGTCAATTGTAGACACATTTTCTGTTAAATTAAACTAATTGACATTAAAGATAATGAACATTAATTTGTTAAAGTAATAATGTTTGTGCAGAACTGAACATCTCTTTTATTTGTGCAATTGGTTTATGTTTTTTGTTCAAACATAAAATAATGGTAATGATGTCTCTTCAAATATGAAGTCTCTTTGAATGAATATGAAGTAAAAGGGGAACTAAAATTAGAATTCTTACAAAAATATTTTTTCCTGTAAAATATGCTTACTACTGGCAAGAAAATGAATCTTGAAATAGTTGTCTCCCTTAGACCATGACAAAATACCTGCTTAATTGAGTTACTTCCCTTAGACCATTATTATACATTAGATTGAATCAGGCAGTGGTACCAAATACTGTTGTTATCCTTGAACTAGTGTGGTATTTAAACATGCTGAATCTGCAGTTTCTACAATAAAAGCATTTGTTTTGTTTACGCTTCTCGTAATTGACCTTAATGTTTGCTAATTTCCATACATACAAATTAGTTGTTAGGTTTTATTTCTGAATGTGTGAATGTAATTGACAGATCTTTCTTTTTGTTTGTTTTTAATGATTTTTGTGAATAGAAATGAGGCAGTTATAATAAGCATAAGGAATTTGATTGTAAATCATGGTTTTTAGTGAGGTTTTACCATACTTGCATATAACCCATGCTGATGATTACAAATGTCTGTGCCACAAAATGATTTTTATGCCCGGACATCTACTGATGCTGAAGACTTATCGCTCTGTTCTTCTATCAGTCTGAAAATGTTAACCAAAACTTTCAAGTCGTTGAAACTGAAATATTGTTTTCAAGTACATCAAGGTATTGCTGTCAAATTTTGCATACTTGTAAATCGTCATCATAACCACCTTACATAGTCAAAGTTATGTAACACTATCTTAATTTTTCAGAAGAATTTTCATTATTCTTTTGGGGAAGTATAGCATTGTTGGTGTCCATATGTAACTCAGTTATTGTAAGCTGGATATCTCACACCTCCAAATTTCTTACTTTTTAGCTTGATTTTTCGGAGAAAAAAGTTGAGCTATTTTCATGACCCGGATTGTGTGTGTTAGTTAGGTTTTTTATCAGTCATTTTCTCAGAGACTATCAATGTTATCTACTTAAAACTTATCATAGTTATTCACCATCGTGAGAGGAGTCCATACAGAAAAGGCTGATAACCCTCTGACCTATATTTGTTGAGTTATCTGCCCTTGTTGCTATCCAAAACATGAGAAAGTGGAGTGTCCAGCACTGATAGGCAGTGTTCTTGTTGAAAGAATGAACTGAATTGAACTGAACTTGAACTTGGCGTAAATATTTTTGAAATGTGTAATGTATACATTGTTTGGAAATATGTCCATGAGCCATATATAGATAGGTCTTGTAAACAAATAAACGGGAGACATTTGCTAATTAACAGGTTTCATAAGATGTGAACAGTAATTATATATTATCACAGTTGTCTTGGTAAACATTATAGTATACACATTGTAATAACATACTATACATATCAACATACATAGCATCTGACCAAGGTATGAATATATATTATCACCTAGTCAACAAACTCGACAGAAAGGGGGTAATTTTCAAGTTCTTAAGTTGCTGCAAAAACTGAATATTGGTAAGTTATATATACTAATAAGCAAAACACGTACGGGTATTGACCAGATTGAACTGAAATCCTTACATAATTCGTTCAAGTCCGAAAAACTACAACGTTATAAAAACGAATACTTACAATTATACATGGCCTTATACAGAGTTAACAGTACATAGTAAATAAAATTTCATTTAACTGGTGCAAAACTGTATCTGGCTGATTTCAAGCTGATATCAATGTTGTATTCTGCTTAGAAGCATGTAAAAGTTCCACCATGATTAGCATCAAGTAAAATGACATTATTTATTTTTCGATAGAACCTTTCCACCTGATGACTTGAACTTTAAACAAACAAGAATGTATATGCCAACTATCTAACTGCTTGGTGTGTGTGCCAAAAGTAGGGGAGTATGTTTGGTTTGCCAAACTTAACGTTGTTGCTGACATTATGTCACATAGACCTTGGTGATGAAGTGCAGGGAGACCTTTTTGCTATGGCGATATTACTAGTGTAATAGAATTAAAACAACAGACATGATGTCACATAACCAAGGTTGAATTCCGTAAAATTATAAATAGTAATACTATGTAGAAATCAGTAATGCAGGGTTATGTGAAACAATGTTTCCTTATTTGAAGCTGAAATAATTCAATTCATCTACAACAGCAGACAAATCCAAGGTAATATAAATATGTAAAAATCTAGAGTTTCAGTCAGTCGCAGTATGTTAACCTATATCATATGCAACCAAATCAAATGACTTCTTAGAATACAATCCTCCACGAATGCTCAATATTTTATAATATCATAATCTACATACATATGCTATGTTGTAATTTGTAGACAATTAGCCTAGAAAATGATTACATAAGATTTCAGCCAGGTACTGTAAAATCGTTTAATTTCTATGGGACACAATTACATGGTTTGGGTTAAAAAGATCATTTCGCTGGGATGTTAATTCATTGATTTTGCATTTCAGGTAATATATACAAGTGTAAAAAGTATCGTTTAATGAGATTTTATTTCAAGGTTGAAGTTGAACCACTTAATCAACAAAATTTTATTCCCCCACGAAAATTAATGATTTTTACAGTAATGATTACATAATATTAGAGTCAGTTTTTACCGGCCTTGATATTGACATGAAAGCTAGACACTATATACTTTCTACAGTATCTGGTACAATGATAGAATTACACAGTATCCTTGACATTTATGTTATAGTACAGTAACAGTATCTGTATGACCTTGATAAGTGCACAAACCGGGTATTAAGTACTGAGCCTTCAAGACTCACTCAGAAACCCACCACTAACTTTAAAACAGTTCAAAATTGTCACCACACTTTGGCAAGTACTGGCAATATGAGAAGACATTTCTGCAACAATGAACGACATATGTACGATATTTACGCGACACTGGGCGAGTTGTGGCGATTTACAACTCCTGACAACTCGTAGCACAAACTCACAATTGTGTGACAAGGTCTTAAGTATTCAGCCTTCAAGACTCACTCAGAAACTCACAACAAACTTTAAAACTTGCCTGTGGGATCCAATATAGGTTACAACTTCCACCAAGCCTAGAGTGCTCACTTGCCTAATATAATGGCTTGCCCAGCACTGAGCATTGACTCACTAAGCACCAAACTCAGACTCACCAAGCTCTGAGTGAGTCTTGACTGGCACCAAGTCTTGAGAGGTTACTTTTAAGCCACAAAGTAACACCTTGCAGTACACTGAGGATTTACTAGACTCACCAAGTATGCACTAAACAATGACTCACCTAGCTCTGAGCGTTAGCAGGACTTGAACAAATTTTTAAATCTTAGACTCTATACTAAGAAGTATTGTTTCATTGTTAGATATTGGTGCTGTCCGTCTGTAACCCAAATCTTGTGTGTTGAACTTCTCACCAATGGTTGGGTAGAATTTGTTCAAACTTTCAGAGATGACCATCAAGGATGGAAGTATTGCTGAGACAAACTTTACCAGAGTTACGGACCTTGGTTACTTTTGCTATTATTATACCATATTTATGTAGCCCTTTTTTCATGTATAAACACGTTCAAAAGTGCATGACTAATTGGTTAAAACAGTTTGTGCATAAAAATATACAAGTATGGACAAATTTATAAATCATCTATAAAACATATCTACCAGTCATTTATGCAAACGGGTAAAATACTACTTGACCCAGTAGACGGGGCTCTACTTAACCCAGTAGACAGGCCTCTACTTAACCCAGTAGACAGGGCTCTACTTAACCCAGTAGATGGGGCTCTACTTGACCCAGTAGACGGGGCTCTACTTAACCCAGTAGACAGGCATCTACTTAACACAGTAGACGGTCCTCTACTTAACCCAGTAGACGGGGCTCTACTTAACCCAGTAGACGGGCCTCTACTTAACCCAGTAGACGAGGCCCTACTAAACCTAGTAGTAGGGATTTATTCATACCCCAACTATATACCCCAACAGGGGCACCCGTGTCCCGTGAACACATTTCTAGTTAACTCTAAATTCCCATTGCTAAGAAGTTTGTTGTTTCCTGCGTCAATAAAGGTTAGAGCATTGTTCATGTTATGGAAGCATGCTGGCAAACTTTCTTCAGCTTATAAGGTCAATATTCAAGGTTGAATGTATATATATATCTGTATAATAAATTCCCAACCAACATCTGTGACAGTCTATTGAACTTTGATAATAAAACATGAAAATGTAAATATTGCTGACATGTTGTGGTTATATTGTCAGTGATTTAATCTGATATTTCCTGGCTATGTTGCTACCAGATATTTTTTTTTGCCATTTCTAATAAGATTTTTCAACGAAAAAAAACCCCGAAAAAAAACGTGGTTATTAAATAGATCAGGCGGATGGATGGGTGGACGTCCATTATTTTTTTGTGTTGTTATAACTTTCAGTTTGCAATGAGATATCATGATGAAACTTGCCGTGTAGGTTACGTTTATGTGAAAAGGCTGTTTTGGATTGCAATAGGGGTTGGCGGGGATCAAGGTCACCGCTACAAAAAATGTATGCCAATAATTGGAACTCCTTTAAAAAAAGTCAAGTTACTAAAATACATAGTTCATTGTAATGGGAGGAAAATTATGTTCCAATGTAAAAAACGGTGAACCAAGAAATTATTTCATGAGTAATAGAAATTAGCGAAATGAGGTAGCCATGAATGGGTTCTAAACATGAATATAACATGTGGTGAAAGCCTTAAAAAATGCGAAATTTGTAGTTGCAAATATGCTGACAATCATCAAAATGCTAAAGTTTACATTCGCGAAAGTATCTTGGTTTATGGTAATTGTCTGTATCTTGATGTTAAGACGGTGATATAAATTCTCTGTGTGGTGGTTACAACTCTTGACTACCTCTCCGGAGGTCCCTGGTTTGAATCTAGGCCAGCGCACTAGAAATTTCATATATATGCTTTTTAGTTTTTCCCACACAACTGGAGTTGGACTCCGAGATAGTTTTGTGTGTATTGGTGCTATACACTTTAAAAAGCCAAGGAGTTTATTCAGAAAGAGCTAGGTTAGAGTGCCCGCATTCCTTTTCTCACACAACTGTCTTTTCCTTTTATAGTCAAGAGGTGAATGTCTGATTGCACACACATGTGACTGTCTTGAGTCAATTGTAAGCAAACAAACAACTATTTTTGTATTTTGATAATGAGGACTGCGTCTGCTGGTTGTAAACTAGCATACCTAGGGCCAGGTGCAAAAATATGGTAACTCGATTAATTTGTATAGGCATGTGTACCATAGTGTTGCACTGAGTCCTTGATATTGAAATGCAGGTTTAGTGTATGTAAATAATCACAAATCATCATATTATTAATCAATAAGCAATTCATGAAACTTGAATAACTAGTCTTACTATCGGTTCTGTATGAATGGCTTTTGTTGGGGGTACACTATATCATTCAGAATGAATAGCTTTTGTAGAGGTAGGCTGATAACCTGAAATTTATTATAGCCTATTCACTTACGGGCTTATGTCATAGTGTCTGTTTGCCTGTATTAGGGTCAATGTTCTCACTGGGGTTGCTAACCGCGCAAGCAGTCGAGATCTGAGATCTGCATCATATTGAGACGTCATGTGTGGCGTTTTGTTTATGAGCTGGTTGCTTAAGACAATATTATAATTCATGTGCGACATTATGTTTAGCTTCGACCATTTGACACGAGCCTGACCTTTTGATTAGCATAATTTATTGTCTTATATGTTTACATCACCGAGTGTATGTTTTCATAATCGGGGAGTATCACAAAGACGCATGAGATGTAATACAAACACAAATTTGAAATACCGATATTGCACGATTTGCTTGCGGAAATTGATATATTCAAAGCAAGAACCTTGTAATATATTCTTGCATAAAGGTCAGGCTCAGGTCAAAATAGCCAAGCTATACTACGTAAGATACTGGTAATAAATATAGCAAGAATTTACATATTGATTGACATTATGTCCCAAGCTGTTGCCAAATCTTTATTTCACTTGTGTTTTCATACCTGACATGCCAAGAATACTAACAAGGTACATTGCCCTTTGTACTCAAGCAAAACATTATTGTTCTTGTTTTGTACCATGGAAAATTATTACTGAGAAAACATACTTATGATTACGTTGTAAGGCTATATATACTTATATAAATAAATATATATATATTGCTAGTGCTCATTTTTTGTGCTCGGCTTATTAAGCTTAGTGCTGCCTTCGTTTTCTTGACTTTCTACCAGTATCTTTCTTTTTGAATTATCTGGTTTGTTTCTCGACCAGGACATTTTACTTGGTCAATTCTGAAATTATTATTCAGTGTTTTATAACCACCCAAGGGGAGTTGAACTTGTCGGTAATAACCCAAAGGTAGTGTGTACCTCAGGCACATTGCAGTCAATATTAGGAGTATCCAGTTTCTGTATCTGGTCCATTTATATTGGACTTTGTTTTCCTTCTTGTATTACTGAGAAAACATACCTATGATGATAGTGTAAGGCTATGCTTATATTTAGCTATTGCTGATTTTCTGTGCTCGGTTTATCAAGTTGAGTGCGCTAAAGCTATACTTATATTTACTTATTGCTGATTTTCTGTGCTCGGTTGATTAAGTTGAGTGCGCTAAAGCTATACTTATATTTACTTATTGCTGATTTTCTGTGCTCGGTTGATTAAGTTGAGTGCGCTAAAGCTATACTTATATTTACTTATTGCTGATTTTCTGTGCTCGGTTGATTAAATTGAGTGCGCTAAAGCTATACTTATATTTAGCTATTGCTGATTTTCTGTGCTCGGTTTATCAAGTTTAGTGCGCTTAAGCTATACTTATATTTACTTATTGCTGATTGTCTGTGCTCGGTTTATCAAGTTGAGTGCGCTCAAGCTATTCTTATATTTACTTATTGCTGATTTTCTGTGCTCGGTTGATTAAGTTGAGTGCTGCCTTCCTTCACTAACTTTCTACTAGTAGGCCATTGCAGTCAATCTGGCTGGGAAAAAAACTAATCAACTCACACTAAAATAAGCTTGTTTGATTGGAAACAAACAATTATGAATACCAACATATATAGCTTGACCAGATTTAGTAGGCACTCATTAAACTTCGGAAACGTGTATTATTTTCCGTAAGCATAGTCGGTACTTATCGGAAATAGTTGCTTATTTTGCACCGACTTTGTCCGAAATATGCACGGAATATGTCCGGAGTGCCTACTAAATCTGGCCAAGCTATACCTTGTGGTGGTGAATGTTTTATACACAAACATAAAATGGTATCTAACTTTATGTTCTTTGTCCATGGATACTTAACAAAGCAATATCACCCAAGCAGTTTCAGTAGCATAACTTGAGTTAAATTAATCTTTTTCTGTTATGTTTGTGCACATACAATTTACAACATACAATAACAAAACACCCAACTAGGTGTGTTGTAGATGAACTAATTCCAGACAAACATTCCTGGCTGGGAAGAAGGTCGCAACGCAAGTGCACTAGCACGTTTTTGAGAGAACAAGAAAAAACTGTGAAAATAACTTGTTACTTGCGGAAAACAAACTTTTTTAGCTTTTTTTATTTGGTCAACATGACCGGCTCCGATCTTCATTAAAATAGGTTCTTAAGAAGTGACTTGTTATGCAGATTTCAAGTATTTATGGGTCTTCACGGCTTGACAGTAACGATTTTGGTCAATGGTCCCCCAGACAAGAAACTTAAAATTTGTAAACTAAACAGTTACTGGTCCTTCAAAACTTTTACTGGTCCTTCAAAACTTTTACTGGTCCTTCTTGATTTTCACTGGCCGCGGACCAGGGGACCTGTGTTAGTGTCGAGCCCTGGTCTTGTGAGGTCGTAAGTAACCCTTTTAAGTAGCACTTTTAAGTAGCACTTACAACCTTCTCATTCTATGAGCCAGTGATGTTTAACAGCACAGCATGATAATACCTGGCAATGATACAATAACCTTCACACGTCTTTGGTTTGTTTTCATGTTAAAACATTGACCTGATAGAAAGGTAAAAGGTAAATATACACCACAAAGTATTTTAACATATGTCTGTTGTACCAATTTTCATACAGAGCGACTTCTTTTCAGATGTTTTATCTTTTAGTTTGTTAACCTATTATTGTGTGCCATTGGATGGCATTAGTAAACATTAAGGGCTTGTAGAGTCTTAGAGTACTTTTTTAACTCCATGGTTCTACCTAATTTTACGCCCCATCAATATGTACAAGTGTTTATCTATTACTCTATAGTTCAGCCTCATTTACGTCCCATCACTATACAGGTGCTGATCACTACTTATTTTCTAATTGCCTGCTTTGAAATGATGCCTCACTATGTCTCATTTAGTTTCTGTTTTATTTATTGCTGTTTTGAAGTTTGGCATCTATGCTTTAAGCCTCCACAGGCAGTTTGCAAAAAAATGAATAAAAGTACAGGGGCCTTATTCACCAACGTTGTAAAAGTTTAAAATTCAGACTTTGACTTTAAATGGCCAAATGTTCTATTCGTTCTCATATTGTTGTAAATGTACCAATTTTGGTATAAATGGCTGTACATGTCCAGCTCGTAACAACCAATAACCAGATAAAATTTCACATGGTTAAATTTAAGTGCAAAGAAACGGAAGTGATTATTAATGTTGTCAATTTTAAGTCTAAATCTGAGTCTCAGTTTTATAATTTAGGTGAATTAATGAGGTCCCAGTACTCAAATTATTTCAGCACATGAGCTTTGGTCCTTTGTTATCCCTGTACGGCACTCAGAGTTGAATAGTGTTCATATGATATGACTTTTTCTCCAAGGTGACAACATTTAATCCCATAAATGACTTTTCTTTTGCATGGCATCTATTAAGAGTCTGTTCTTTAACTAAAAGATAAAAAAGTTTTTTCGTATCATAAGTGTTATATGATAAAAATAATCAAATAGCACTTAATTGTATTTTCAATTGATACATACTTATATTAAAATTGTTCAGGAAATGATATTTAATTATTAAGTATGCAATAAAATTTCCGAAACATGTTTTATAAAAATTTATATTAATTGACGCCTCCGTTATGGATCGTCAATAACAGCCAATAGCAAAACAGTCCTGAAATGAGGCATTGTGTCAATTTTCGTGATTCATATGGAATTACAGATTTATCATTCCTGAAAGAGCAATGACTTCTGGTCAAAATGAAAGTTATTTGTTGAAATATATCTAAAAAATCGCAAAGTTACGATAAATTTAATCTACTCTGAAGGATTTATTGATACAAACTGACAGTTAAATATGGAAATTTATGTACATTGAAGTCCTTATGTTTGACAAAAATGTTTAGCCACATACATTTTCCTGATTTTTATTTAAAATTTGGTCCTGTTTTCACCCATGTGATATATTCAGTCAATGAACGATAAGGTCATTCTTGTGGATATATATATATATATATATTCCGTCTTTTATTTAATATTAAGTGTGAAACGTATTGAGCGTAATGTCAGCATGACATTGTCTTATTATTCAATATGTACCTTTAACATTCACCTGGGTTATTGGCTGACTGAAATATTGGTAAAAACAGCACTAAACAAACACACAAATATACAAACAGAATTAAATTCCCACACATATTGGTAGCTTACATCTTATGCCTAGGTCCAACAGAGCATTTTTGCCTTGGCGATTTACTCCTGATTTAATCAAGGAGAATCGTAAGACATCAAGAAAATGCCGGTGTGGTGTAGGGGATTCTTCGGGGAAGTCATAAGAAAATTTGTGAAATCTCAGGACAGTGTTCCCAATGCCTCCCAAAGCTCATTTATTTCCATCCATAGTACATTGCCAAGGCAAGAATTGCTCAGTGGGACCTAGGCTTTATCACTCTCTCCTGTCTGTTGCTTCCATCACTAGTCTTCTAGATCGTCAGTGAGCTAGATTCCAGGACATTTGCCCTGATGATAGATATGTTGGTATACTCACAGGGATTAGGCTCATGAGTCGAAAATATGTTCGTATACTATAATATATAACAAGGGAAATAAATCACGCATGGACAAGTTCATACCACACCTGAGTTTTTGTCCTGAATTTTTTTTATGAACGGATATACCCGTATTTGAATATATGCATCATATAGCCTATACATTTATCTATCCAACGAGTGTAAGCTTTCCACCATCGGTCCAGTATTTTACGAGATACAATGCTCAAAACTCTGAAAAAGTTGGTTTTGGTTCAGGTACGGATCGATCGTGGTTAGAAAGAAAACAATAATAGTCACACGTGTCCGGCTGTAACGGGCATGTTCGCATCAAGCGCGCATATTTATGATGCCCATCGTCTATCGGAACACAAACGAAATCAATATCAACCAAAAATTTGTACCTATTTACTTGTACAACAGCATACGACGGTTTAATTACAATTCAGTTGGCGAATTTTCTTAATTGTCCTCCATTGATGTCAAATATTAGGTCAAAATGTAAAACGTTCTCTGATTGGTCGATATATTCTAGTAGATTTGCATAGAAAATATTGACCAATCAGTGAATGTTTTACATTTTGACGTAAGATTTGTCAATAATGGAGAACCATGACTGAAAATCGTCAACTACATTGTAATTAAACCGTCGTATGCCGTTGTACAAGTAAATAGGTACAAATTTTTGGTTGATATTGATTTCATTTGTGTTCCGATAGACGATAGGCATCATAAATATGCGCGCTTGATGCGAACATGCCCGTTACAGCCGGACACGTGTGACTATTATTGTTTTCTTTCTAGCCACGATCGATCCGTACCTGAACCAAAACCAACTTTTTTCAGAGTTTCGAGCATTGTATCTCGTAAAATACTGGACCCATGGTGGAAAGCTTACACTCGTTGGATAGATAAATGTATAGGCTATAAGATGCATATATTTAAATACGGGTATATCCGTTCATAAGAAAAATTCAGGACAAAAACTCAGGTGTGGTATGAACTTGTCCATGCATGATTTATTTCCCTTGTTATATATTATAGTATACGAACATATTTTCGACTCATGAGCCTTATCCCTGTGGGTATACTAGAACATTGAACTGTACCGATGGCTTAGAATTAAAAGGTCGTAACTACCAAATCGATATTTTGAGAAAACTCGGAAAAACTGTCTGACATTTACGCTTTACTTATGGTAAAACAAACTTTTACAACTTCATTTTGGTCAACATGACAAGTTCAGATTTTTATGAAAATGGGCTCAGAAGAAGCGCCTGGTGATGCTTATTCTAAATATGTATGAATCTTAAAAGGTCGTAATAGGCACTAACGACATTCTAATTCTAAGCCATCATATGTCTATACCGATTATGTTTACTTGTAGTTTTTCAAAATTTGAGATTGGCTAGATTTCATTTATGCTTTATGTTTGTGATATATATGCTGTTGTCTCGTATCTCTGTGCTCCTTAACAGTTTCAGCCACGCATGCGCACTAGCCCATACAAGTTTTAAAATTGTTTGCACCGTTTTCAGAAGAAAAAATGTTAACTTAACTTATAAGACAAAAAAAATTTAAAAATGATCACGAAAACTCGTAAAATCATAACTTTTAGATGTCTAGGTCGATGCTCAGCATCCTGGTGACTGTTTCCCATGAAATCCGTGCCTCCGTAAAAATGGGTCTGTATTGGGGCCCAAAGTGATTGAATTTCAATTTTGTAGTTAGATTTGATAAATTTGGAGTATTGCTTATCAAAATGGGTTTTCAGTTTGAGTAGTTAAGCCTTATGTGATAAAAATAATGCGTAATGAAAACGGGATGCATAAAACATTAACAACAGTTGAAAAATATCAGTTGGAATAATTACTAGGTGTATCGTTCCTGGTCGTCAAGGTGACAGCTATGGCGTGTCGTCCAAAATAATGGCCTCAATTGATGAAGGATATTTGTTGGATGATTTATTTGGCTAATTTTACCAAAATGACTATGTAGAACATATACAAGAGTTGAATTCAACAAAGCACTGTTTTCATGAGAAGGCACGAAATTATGAGATAGAGGTATAAATAATAGCAACAGGCAATAATTTCATGAAAACAACATTGGTGCAGGAGTTGTGTCCCCTGGTACTGAAAGGTTTCCATGAGTGCTGTGATTTCTACTCTCAACTCTAACAGGTAAATGAATCATTGAAAACGTAAAAAAAAAAATTTTAAAAGTACAAATTTTATAAAAAAATATTTTTTCGTTTTCAAATGGCCTTTATCATTGTATTTGTAATTATTTAAACCTCTTGGTCAAGGATAACCCATGAAAGTGCAAGCACTTATTTCCAATGGGGTCCTGTGTTTTTGCTGAAGGGACAGCAGGTGGAAGAGATAGTGGTGTGATACAAGGTATCCGGGCGAGATGCCCTAGCTCTTTCCGAAGAGACACCTTGGTTCTTTAACGTGCCCGGTGTATAGCACCGATACACGCGAGACTACCTCTGGGTTGCTAACCAGTTCATCTCTAGTTAGGTGGGAAACACAGAAAAGCGTTTCAGAAATGATCAAGTGCCCCGGCCGAGGATCGAACCCGGGACCTCTCGATCAGCAGTCAAGCAGGCTATCCGCTCGACCACCGTACCACCTGATATGATATGATAACTGATCATGATACAGTTACGTGTGCCAAAACTGTTACAATAAGTCATGATGGCTAATAAAAATCAGGTTCAGTGGTTAGCTCTTCTTGGTGTCTGTGTGTACCTAGGTGTAGTTGTTCTTCTTCCCGTTATAGTACTACAGGGCCAACTCCCAAGCATCGACATGCTTGCGATATGTACAAGGTGAGCGTGAGGCACATAAACAAAAGTGAAGGATAAAAACAGATAAACTTGTGAAGTACGTCTAGTGGAGAGTGACCAGTCCCACCTTGAAGCGTGAAGTAAGTCTAGTGGAGAGTGACCAGTCCTGCCTGGAAGCTGTCCAATTTCTAAGACATGGCAATGGCTTCGGTAACTGGTTCCACAGACTGATAGATGACGGGAAGAAGAAGTGTCTGTAGGTGTCTGTCCGACAGTATGGCAAGAGAAGTACCTGAGTGTATGACCTCTGGTGTTGAGGGCTGCTGGATTGTAAGTACCTGAGTGTGTGGCCTCTGGTATAGAGGGTTGCTGGATGGAAGAAGTACCTGAGTGTGTGGTATCTGGTATAGAGGGCTGCTGGATGGAAGAAGTACCTGAGTGTGTGACCTCTGGTATAGAGGGTTGCTGGATGGAAGAAGTACCTGAGCGTGTGACCTCTGGTATAGAGGGTTGCTGGATGGAAGAAGTACCTGAGTGTGTGACCTCTGGTATAGAGGGCTGCTGGATGGAAGAAGTACCTGAGTGTGTGGCCTCTGGTATAGAGGGCTGCTGGATGGAAGAAGTACCTGAGTTTGTGACCTCTGGTATAGAGGGCTGCTGGATGGAAGAAGTACCTGAGCGTGTGGTCTCTGCAGTTGAGGGCTGCTGGATGGAAGAAGTACCTGAGTTTGTGGTCTCTGCAGTTGAGGGCTGCTGGATGGAAGAAGTACCTGAGTGTGTGACCTCTGGTATAGAAGGCTGCTGGATGGAAGAAGTACCTGAGTGTGTGACTTCTGGTATAGAGGGATGCTGGATGGAAGAAGTACCTGAGTGTGTGGTCTCTGCAGTTGAGGGCTGCTGGATGGAAGAAGTACCTGACTGTGTGACCTCTGCAGTTGAGGGCTGCTGGATGGAAGAAGTACCTGAGTGTGTGACCTCTGGTATAGAGGGATGCTGGATGGAAGAAGTACCTGAGTTTATGGTCTCTGGTATAGAGGGCTGCTGGATGGAAGAAGTACCTGAGTTTATGGTCTCTGGTATAGAGGGATGCTGGATGGAAGAAGTACCTGAGTGTGTGGTCTCTGGTATAGAGGGATGCTGGATGGAAGAAGTACCTGAGTTTGTGACCTCTGGTGTAGAGGGTTGCTGGATGGAAGAAGTACCTGAGTGTGTGGTCTCTGGTATAGAGGGATGCTGGATGGAAGAAGTACCTGAGTTTGTGACCTCTGGTGTAGAGGGCTGCTGGATGGAAGAAGTACCTGAGTGTGTGACCTCTGGTATAGAGGGATGCTGGATGGAAGAAGTACCTGAGTGTGTGACCTCTGGTGTAGAGGGTTGCTGGATTGAAGAAGTACCTGAGTTTATGGTCTCTGGTATAGAGGGCTGCTGGATGGAAGAAGTACCTGAGTGTGTGGTATCTGGTATAGAGGGCTGCTGGATGGAAGAAGTACCTGAGCGTGTGGCCTCTGGTATAGAGGGATGCTGGATGGAAGAAGTACCTGAGTGTGTGGTATCTGGTGTAGAGGGCTGCTGGATGGAAGAAGTACCTGAGTGTATGACCTCTGGTGTTGAGGGGTACTAAATGAAAAAAGTACCTGAGTGTGTGGTCTCTGGTATAGAGGGATGCTGGATGGAAGAAGTACCTGAGTGTGTGGTCTCTGGTATAGAAGGCTGCTGGATGGAAGAAGTACCTGAGTGTATGACCTCTGGTATAGAGGGCTGCTGGATGGAAGAAGTACCTGAGTGTGTGACCTCTGGTATAGAGGGCTGCTGGATGGAAGAAGTACCTGAGTGTGTGACCTCTGGTATAGAGGGCTGCTGGATGGAAGAAGTACCTGAGTGTGTGACTTCTGGTATAGAGGGCTGCTGGATGGAAGAAGTACCTGAGTGTGTGACCTCTGGTATAGAGGGCTGCTGGATGGAAGAAGTACCTGAGTGTGTGGTATCTGGTGTAGAGGGCTGCTGGATGGAAGAAGTACCTGAGTGTATGACCTCTGGTGTTGAGGGGTACTAAATGAAAAAAGTACCTGAGTGTGTGGCCTCTGGTATAGAGGGCTGCTGGATGGAAGAAGTACCTGAGTGTGTGGTATCTGGTGTTGAGGGGTATTAAATGAAAAAAGTACCTGAGCGTGTGGCCTCTGGTATAGAGGGCTGCTGGATGGAAGAAGTACCTGAGTGTATGACCTCTGGTATAGAGGGCTGCTGGATGGAAAAGTCCCTGAGTGTATGACCTCTGGTATAGAGGGCTGCTGGATGGAAGAAGTCCCTGAGTGTATGACCTCTGGTATAGAGGGATGCTGGATGGAAGAAGTACCTGAGTGTGTGACCTCTGGTATAGAGGGATGCTGGATGGAAGAAGTACCTGAGTTTGTGACCTCTGGTATAGAGGGATGCTGGATGGAAGAAGTACCTGAGTTTGTGACCTCTGGTATAGAGGGCTGCTGGATGGAAGAAGTACCTGAGTTTGTGACCTCTGGTATAGAGGGCTGCTGGATGGAAGAAGTACCTGAGCGTGTGGTCTCTGCAGTTGAGGGATGCTGGATGGAAGAAGTACCTGAGCGTGTGGTCTCTGCAGTTGAGGGCTGCTGGATGGAAGAAGTACCTGAGCGTGTGGTCTCTGCAGTTGAGGGATGCTGGATGGAAGAAGTACCTGAGTGTGTGACCTCTGGTGTTGAGGGCTGCTGGATGGAAGAAGTACCTGAGTGTGTGACCTCTGGTATAGAGGGATGCTGGATGGAAGAAGTACCTGAGTGTGTGGCCTCTGGTATAGAGGGCTGCTGGATGGAAGAAGTACCTGAGTGTGTGGTCTCTGGTATAGAGGGATGCTGGATGTAAGAAGTACCTGAGTGTGTGACTTCTGGTATAGAGGGTTGCTGGATGGAAGAAGTACCTGAGTGTGTGGTTTCTGGTATAGAGGGATGCTGGATGGAAGAAGTACCTGAGTGTGTGGTTTCTGGTATAGAGGGATGCTGGATGGAAGAAGTACCTGAGTGTGTGGTTTCTGGTATAGAGGGTTGCTGGATGGAAGAAGTACCTGAGTGTGTGGTTTCTGGTATAGAGGGATGCTGGATGGAAGAAGTACCTGAGTGTGTGGTATCTGGTATAGAGGGATGCTGGATGGAAGAAGTACCTGAGTGTGTGGCCTCTGGTATAGAGGGATGCTGGATGGAAGAAGTACCTGAGTGTGTGACCTCTGGTATAGAGGGCTGCTGGATGGAAGAAGTACCTGAGTGTGTGACCTCTGGTAAAGAGGGCTGTTGGATGGAAGAAGTACCTGAGTGTGTGACCTCTGGTATAGAGGGTTGCTGGATGGAAGAAGTACCTGAGTGTGTGACCTCTGGTATAGAGGGCTGCTCGATGGAAGAAGTACCTGAGTGTGTGACCTCTGGTATAGAGGGCTGCTGGATGGAAGAAGTACCTGAGTGTGTGGTTTCTGGTATAGAGGGATGCTGGATGGAAGAAGTACCTGAGTGTGTGACTTCTGGTATAGAGGGCTGCTGGATGGAAGAAGTACCTGAGTGTGTGGTCTCTGGTATAGAGGGATGCTGGATGGAAGAAGTACCTGAGTGTGTGACCTCTGGTATAGAGGGTTGCTGGATGGAAGAAGTACCTGAGTGTATGGTCTCTGGTATAGAGGGCTGCTGGATGGAAGAAGTACCTGAGTGTGTGACCTCTGGTATAGAGGGCTGCTGGATGGAAGAAGTACCTGAGTGTATGGTATCTGGTATAGAGGGCTGCTGGATGGAAGAAGTACCTGAGTGTGTGGTCTCTGGTATAGAGGGATGCTGGATGGAAGAAGTACCTGAGTGTGTGACTTCTGGTATAGAGGGATGCTGGATGGAAGAAGTACCTGAGTTTGTGACCTCTGGTATAGAGGGATGCTGGATGGAAGAAGTACCTGAGTTTGTGACCTCTGGTGTAGAGGGCTGCTGGATGGAAGAAGTACCTGAGTGTGTGACTTCTGGTATAGAGGGCTGCTGGATGGAAGAAGTACCTGAGTGTGTGACCTCTAGTATAGAGGGCTGCTGGATGGAAGAAGTACCTGAGCGTGTGGTTTCTGGTATAGAGGGATGCTGGATGGAAGAAGTACCTGAGTGTGTGGTCTCTGGTATAGAGGGCTGCTGGATGGAAGAAGTACCTGAGCGTGTGGTTTCTGGTATAGAGTGCTGCTGGATGGAAGAAGTACCTGAGCGTGTGGTCTCTGGTATAGAGGGATGCTGGATGGAAGAAGTACCTGAGTGTGTGGTCTCTGGTATAGAAGGCTGCTGGATGGAAGAAGTACCTGAGTGTGTGGTCTCTGGTATAGAGGGATGCTGGATGGAAGAAGTACCTGAGTGTGTGACCTCTGGTATAGAGGGCTGCTGGATGGAAGAAGTACCTGAGTGTGTGACTTCTGGTATAGAGGGATGCTGGATGGAAGAAGTACCTGAGTGTGTGACTTCTGGTATAGAGGGATGCTGGATGGAAGAAGTACCTGAGTTTGTGACCTCTGGTATAGAGGGATGCTGGATGGAAGAAGTACTTGAGTGTATGACCTCTGGTATAGAGGGTTGCTGGATGGAAGAAGTACCTGAGTGTGTGACCTCTGGTATAGAGGGATGCTGGATGTAAGAAGTACCTGAGTTTGTGACCTCTGGTATAGAGGGCTGCTGGATGGAAGAAGTACCTGAGTTTGTGACCTCTGGTATAGAGGGTTGCTGGATGGAAGAAGTACCTGAGCGTGTGACCTCTGGTATAGAAGGCTGCTGGATGGAAGAAGTACCTGAGTTTGTGACCTCTGGTATAGAGGGCTGCTGGATGGAAGAAGTACCTGAGTGTGTGACCTCTGGTATAGAGGGCTGCTGGATGGAAGAAGTACCTGAGTGTGTGACCTCTGGTATAGAGGGATGCTGGATGGAAGAAGTACCTGAGTTTGTGACCTCTGGTATAGAGCTGGATGCTGGATGGAAGAAGTACCTGAGTGTGTGGTTTCTGGTATAGAGGGATGCTGGATGGAAGAAGTACCTGAGTGTGTGGCCTCTGGTATAGAGGGATGCTGGATGGAAGAAGTACCTGAGTTTGTGACCTCTGGTATAGAGCTGGATGCTGGATGGAAGAAGTACCTGAGTGTGTGGTTTCTGGTATAGAGGGATGCTGGATGGAAGAAGTAGCTGATTGGGTGACCTCTGGTATAGAGGGATGCTGGATGTAAGAAGTACCTGAGTGTGTGACTTCTGGTATAGAGGGATGCTGGATGGAAGAAGTACCTGAGTGTGTGACTTCTGGTATAGAGGGATGCTGGATGGAAGAAGTACCTGAGTGTGTGGTCTCTGGTATAGAGGGATGCTGGATGTAAGAAGTACCTGAGTGTGTGGTCTCTGGTATAGAGGGATGCTGGATGTAAGAAATACCTGAGTGTGTGGTCTCTGGTATAGAGGGCTGCTGGATGTAAGAAGGTATTTGCAGGAATTTCCACAAGGCTGTGCGTGGTTCTGTACACAAGAACCAGTTAGCACAGTGGGTGTAGATACACTTGTGTTCTGAAGGTTATGAATATGTCAATGTTCTACTGTTCTAATTATGCGTTCCACTGAAATAGTTATACTGAGACAGTTCTAGTGTTCTAATGATCCATATATAATAATACAAGCTAGAATATATCCAGCGACTGGGTGATCACATCTGTTATACTATTCTGTTAATGTATTTTGATTATGCTTGAGTAATGTAACAGGTGAAATAACTATCATATCGTCTAGATTCTGTAACCTTGGCGGTGAATGTCATATAATGTTATGTTTGTTGTAGTCACTGACCTAGGCCAGTCTCTAAACAGTGTGTAGCTCCTCCCAGAGCCACTTCCAGTTAGCAGTAATATGCATTGCTCTGCTACCTCAGCCATTCCCAGAACAAAGTGTAGCTTTTCCCAAACCCTGCTCTATCTCGCAAGTTTTGGTAAAAACTTAAACCACTTCAAAGGTTCAAGGACAATCAGTTTTCATGTAAAGTATATTATTATTTACCTGTTGGAGAACCATTTGGGTACCCCTCTTTATGTTTATGTTCATATTTTCATTGATTTAGAATTTCTTCTGAATGGTGAATAATATATCGAAATAAAAACATCATGAATAGTACTGACATACAGTATGGCCATTACGAATTTGCAATTTTTTCGACACACAAAAATATCCACCACTTATAGTAGTTTCAGTTTCAGTTTCAGTTTATTAGCATATAAGAACATTATTTATGTTCGTCGCCTTAAACAAACAATAGGCGGCATGCAATCAACACAAGAAGAGCATGTACAAAATACAATGAGCAATGTGAACACAATAACATAACAATAGTCCCAATATGTACAAAGAATATAATGATACATGTTTATAGAACAATTAATGATAACAAAAATAGTATATCAAGTGGTATCAGAGTACAGATTTGTTGAATGATTGCAGACAATGCAGGTGGCCAGTGCTAACATGTTTAGTCCTCGTTGATCATCAGCTATACAGGTAACAATAGGAAGGTATTCATCAATTACCGCACCTATCATTGCCTCTATTGTATTACACAATGCGCTTTATTTGTAAATTTTGTGTTGAAACTCATCTATCAGATGGTAACGAAGATATCTGAAAATATCTTTGAAAATCTCAGAATCTCTTAATCTTGTTAAAATGATTCCAATTGTTCTTGTTCATCCAGTGTCAAGGTTGCTTTAAGCTTGGCAGTCACCCACCTCTGCTAGGCCACCAGTATTATTATTGTTGTTTGGAACAACTGGCAGCCTGCACCAAAATTCGTAGAGAAGTCGGTGAATTTCAGGTTGATGACTGATAAAACGGTTATTTTCTGTAAACTTGGCTGTTAAATGAAAGAAGGGGTCAGCAGACAAGGTTGAGATGAGGGGTCAGCAGACTCAGGGGAGGTGGATTTGGGAAATTTAGTTGTAATTATTTGTTGACACCTGAAAACATATACATGTTATGGTCATTCAGTAGGAAACATAAAATTAGGTAATTATGGCCTTCTCTATTTGTTCTTTGTGGGCAATCTTTTTTATATCTTTACTTGTGATCTGATATAGGAATAGTTGAGGTGAATGGTTCAATGTGTGTTTGGGTATTGTTATGTATTACAAACAATGTCTCTTATTATCAAATTTTTTATATAAGTTTTGATTTGTTGGATTTCCAATCAGGGAGCACTGGTCTAGAGTACATGTGCTTTGGTGCCTTTGTAGCTCCGTAGTTAGTGTGATTGCCGTTTAATCTGAAGACCTGGTTCAGATTAGGGTGGAGGCACATACATATGCATGGGTGATAGTTTTTAGTCTCATTTCTGATTTCAGTATTTTGATAAATAACTGTGCTATGAAATCTATAAGCAAATGATCTTGTTCTGTATTTGATATGCAGTTTTCAGTATTTTGAATATTTTGAACTTTTAGCCATGCATATATATGCGTGCCGTATTTCTGTAGAAATAAAGGGTATGCTCGTCACTTTGGTAGGAAGAGGTGCCTAGCTAGATCACTGGTCAATTTCTGTGAGTGCAAAAATGAAAGTATGTCAAAAACCAATGTTCTGGAGTTACCATGGCGTGCTGTCGTGACATTCAGATTTTGACATTTTGCCGTGCTCATGCATGCACTATATAAAGAATTAATGCCAATACCAGAAATGTCTATATATGGTGTGTCTAGATCATTACTTCTGTCCAGTTTCCGAGAAGTAGCACTACTAAATTTGCTTCCAGGCTTCAACTGGAGCAAAAGCCAGTCCTGTTATCCCCGTAGAAGGCGAAAGGATAGTGCTATAGTCAGTGTCCATCCTTCCATCTGTCCTTCTGTCCCATATTTTGTTCAGAGCAAAAAATAGAATTATAGCTCTAAAACTTTTTGAGATAATTGGCTTGATTATTTTGATACATGAAAAGATGGCAGCTAGGAGAAGTGCAGTGACAAAGAGCAAATAACTTTATGTTGTCCAGTTTTGAAATTATCTCCCCTTGCTTATGTTGTCCAGTTTTGAAATTATCTCCCCTTGCTTATGTTGTCCAGTTTTGAAATTATCTCCCCTTGCTTATGTTGTCCAGTTTTGAAATTATCTCCCCTTGCTTATGTTGTCCAGTTTTGAAATTATCTCCCCTTGCTTATGTTGTCCAGTTTTGAAATTATCTCCCCTTGCTTCATTATAGTCATTGGTGTATAAAGGGTAGAAATGAATGAATGGTATGTACATGTATTGTTGTACATTATAATTACATCGGCATTGCGGTGAATCTGTGTGGGATTATTGTATCAACATTTACTGTGATTGTGATGCCAAAATGTCAACTAGTGTGTGTGTTGTTGCATAAACAAGCCAAGACACTCCTGGACAAACTGTTCCCACATGTCATTGTTCATTTCCCGTGTCATCTTCAACTGTCTTAGCTGTATCATTTGTGTGTACAATTTCTTATTCATAAATTTGGTGTCGAGACTACATAATGGTTCAGTATTTCATTCATTTCATTATTGTAGACATATGCAATGGGTACAATGATTTGGCCTTTATTAGCTGTGTTTTGGCGCAAACTTTGGAGTATGGTCTGGTTTGATTATCTGAACATGACTGGTATTTCGGTCACAAATCTCACATTTGCGTAAGCCTTTTGAGCAGTTTCAAGATGGTATACTGACAAACAAGAATAAAGTGACATATGCTAGCGCTCATTCAACCATTATATTAAAGTTTAATTACTGTATGTAATTTTTGGTGGTCTCTTGTTAAACTTGGTAACCATGGATGTTTTGGTCATATTCTAGCCATTGGTATTTGTGCTTTTGGTAGCCCACAGTGCTGTAACATTATTTTTTGAGATGAATGCTGGATTAGATCATCACCTTTACTGGTTATGTTCATTTATTGGAGTATGTTATCATAATAATGATTATAAAACAATTTTATTATCCGTGGAAGATATAATTAGCCAATTAATTTTATCATCATACGCTTTAATTAATCAATAGTCCTGAAATTACCAATTTTATCAATTTTATGTAAGTACCAGCCGGGTGACCTGGCTAAAAGATACTACCGGGTGATCGTAATTTATGTTTTGTTTATTACTGTATTACGATGTAATGTTTTGTCCTTGAGGCTTGCAACTGTGACCTTACTTTAAGCCGCTCAAATTGATGACCAGCCAAATACTAGTGCTTAAGTTCATAGAATAGTTGGAATCTGTCCCAATGAGGTTAGTGAAGGATTAAGTGTGTTACACTAAGTAGCTTATCTGATATGATTGATTATGTATTTGGTGTATCAAATAAACGGCAAGTTATCGTGTATAAGTTAATTATTATACTGGTTATAGATTCTACTAATTTAACAATCTGATTTTAAAATTCTTATTCAATGTAAATGTTATAATATTTTGCGGGCTCAGTGCAGAACTATGGTACTTGCCTGCTCAGTGCAGAACTGTGGTACTTGTCTGCTCAGTGCAGAACTGTGGTACTTGCCTGCTCAGTGCAGAACTGTGGTACTTGCCTTCTCAGTGCAGAACTGTGGTACTTGCCTGCTCAGTGCAGAACTGTGGTACTTGCCTGCTCAGTGCAGAACTATGGTACTTGCCTTCTCAGTGCAGAACTATGGTAATTGCCTGCTCAGTGCAGAACTGTGGTACTTGCCTGCTCAGTGCAGAACTGTGGTACTTGCCTAAAATCTCAGTGCAGAACTTTAGTACTTGCCTCTGTAAATTGATGTAGTTACTATAGTTTTGCACCGATCTCTCGAATTATCTATATAATTAATTTATCCCTTATGTGCAATAAAGTTGTAACTCTGCTGCTGCCTGTATAAAAATTATAGTGAGATGTGTCCTTGATGTGCCAAACAGACTTATTGTATAGTTGGAATGCGCTCAAGAAAGGCCAGTTACTTCCCTTTGATAAAGATAGAGTTCCTTCCCTTAGACAATCAAATTTACATCAGGAAACCACAAACGGACACACTGGTTGGTCTGTTAACCTTATGTGACACTGAAAGCCTATACAAGGTATAGAATAGGAACACTAGGTGACAAAGTGTGACAATATGGCTCAGAATGTTACATAAAACATGTGTGTGGTTTTGTCAGGAAAATCAGGAAAACCGAGGAAAAACAATAAAAGCTATACAATAGAACAGTGGTCCAAATTGTATACAAGCTATTAAATCACAAACACAAATGGTGACAACCTTTGCTGAAATGCCAAGAACTATGTAATACTAACATATGGTTTTGTCGGAAAAGTATAAAATCTAGTACAAATTGGTTCAAATGGTGGCAAAGAACTATGTCAAACAACTCAGAAGCAATATGGTTTAGTCAGAAAAGTATTGAAACCAGTACAGTGGAAAAATTGCTAGAACATGTGTCAAAACGCTCAAGAAAGCATGTTAAAAGTACAAACCAAAATGGATTTTTCAGAAAAGCATAAGTGTAAAAACTAGTACAGCTAGTAGAACAATTTTGCATGCAAGAAAGATAAGAGTCTTGACATTGTCAAAAAATAAAGTTACAAAAAACTAATTCTGATAATTATATTGCTTTTTTGCCTCGCAGACAACGGGGTGAGGGTTATTATGTGAGTTTTTTTCTGTTGTTTTTTTGTCAGCATTTCCTTAAAACTATGATGAGGTTTGTGGAGCTTTAGTGAATTTTAAGGAGTTATGTTACACCCACTCAACATCATTGGTATTTTAGGGCTACTTCTAAATAACAGTTTAACATCTCAAGGGCAGTCCTCTGTATAGCAACAACCTCTCTAAAACAACACATTCAAAGTTTTCCTTAACCTATATTAAGTTTAGATTTAACCTCTATAGAGCAACAACCTATAAACAATGGCCATTTTGTGCAGCTCCCAAAAGGCATTGCTCTAAAAACAAATTGCACTATGTACTCAGTATAAAAACAATAAGTATAAAAACACTATTCTGGTATTGACAAATTGTCAATGCTCATGCTGTCAATGCTTTGACACAGTGCTAGCTGTAACAATCAGACCACTTACCAGGCACATACCCTGTGACACCAGCTATCTAGTCTTAGTCCCTCATACCCATGCACTGCAACGAAACCAGACATAAGCTCATGAGTCCATTTTAGAGATTTTTTTAAGAAAGTTATATAACTATTGTCGACTCAATAAGTAATACTTATGAGGGAACTGTCCCATTACAAAGAATGTCTGGGTCTAGATAAAAAGTTTACCTGACGGACAGGCTGATATTTACAACCATTACCATTTAACTTTGAATGGACTTCATAAGGTGGTGATCTTAGTGCAAACATGTTGTGCTTATGATTGACCAATAAAGGATGAGTTCACAAATAATGTCTCTCTTAATTTTGATTGGATAATAATATGACAAGAAACAATGTGACCTATTTTACTAGTACTTGTTTGTATACAATGTTGACCGTGTTTAAATGTAACGCTACTTAACTGCTAATGAGCAAACAGCCAATAATTCACCATCCTTAATGTGGTCACGATGTACCAAAACGGTATCATCAATACATTCTATTGTTTATAAAAACCACTAAGAAAGTAGTACATGTCTTTGTGGTGTAGCAGCACTTTATTGAAGGACAAGAGACTCTAGGTATAGCTAGGAGAATTTGACCTGATCCTGACCTTTATGCATGAATATATTACAAGGTTCTTGTTTTGAATATATCAATTTCTACAAGCAAATTGTGCAATATCGGTATTTCAGATTTGTGTTTGTATTACATCTCAAGCGTCTTTGTGATATTCCCCGATTACGAACACATACAATCGGTCTTGTAAACGGAGGCGATTCATTGACGGTTAAATTATGCTAATCAAAAGGTCAGGCTCGTGTCAAATTAGCCAAGCTATACTAAGTATATACTAGTAGATGGTATATCAGATAGAGATCTCGCGCCATCTTTATCATCTTGATATTGAGGAAATCACAGCCCTTACTAGGAACGAAGATTGACAATTGACGTCAATGAGTGACCGCAAAGAAGGACATTGGAGTAACAACACTACTGAATAAGTGAAAACAATTACAGATAGGATATGTTGAAGTGTCTTTATACAGAATTCGTCCCTTTGGTGCAACATTAATGTATCTTACAGTATGCCAAGCCGAGCATAATTTAGCCTTTATTTACCAGTCTGCTTTCTGCTGAAATATGGTAGGCATATATTGAGGGGTGTCTGCAATACTGTATTAAGTCCTTCTTATCTATATGTAGTTACTATAGACTTTTGGGCACCCATCGATATATGTGTCTCCACCCAGATTTGAACCTATGATGACAGATTAGATGCTACATTTGTATATTATAGAGAGATAAAACCTTGTTGCACCAAATGGACAAATCGTGGTATAGTTGGTGAGACTATTATCTGAGTGTTAATTTCCTATAATATATAAATAAGCACTATAAACCATGAGATATTGATCTCCTTATAAAAGTGCTTTGATTGTTTGTAAACAAATACATGTATAGCCTATAATGTTGTTTGTCAGATGACACAAATAAACAAAATTGAGCTACATGATTATTGGCGTGTCGTTCTGTAATGTTCTTATATTATTACATTGATGCAACAATCAATATTATTATGATAATTGTACATATTTGGCAATTAAGTTTAGCGTAGCAAGCTAGATTTTACCTGGAAAGTCAAGGTTACTGATGATTTAAATATGTTTATGTTCTTGACTTTGCATTATAACATATCAGTTGTCAGTACATTGGTTGCAGAGATTTAGCGTATGTCTGACTGAGCATTTTTACTTCAGGGATATCGTAACTACCGGTTTTGATAAATTAGGTTCGGTACCCCACAGAAAATTGAACTGGGATCCCAGTGGGATGACTTAATCCCGGTGGGATGTTGTCATTTCAGTGGGATGGAAATTCATCCCAGTGGGATGGAAATTCATCCCAGTGGGATCCCGGTAATAACCTACCGGGATTTCCAAGTACATTTCCCGGTGGGATCCCACCTGAATAGTATTTTAGACTGAACTTATTTTTGTTGACTGTTGTTTTTTCTTAGAGTTTGAGCTAGAAAAATGTTTTATAAACCGTTTGACCATGGTGAGAAAAGACAAACTGAAGCTTGACCATGGTCTAACATGGTCAGTGTTTTCAACCGTGGTTGACCATTTGACCATGGTCGACTATGGTCAACCATGTTATTGTCTCACACTTTTATATTATCTCCCTTTAACAAAAATTATATATTTTTTTTTAAAGTCCCAAAAAAACACTTTTAAAATAAATGTTAGCGAAGTAATATATCATTATTATTTTTACAAAGCGTCGCTCTGGGCTGACTACTTCGTAAACTCGTGAACGTTGTAGGTGGATTGTTGTGTTATGTGTTGCGATGTTCCGTTGATGGAGCGCCTATGTTGCTGCTTGCCGGAGTATGCCGTTGGTGTCTATTAACTGCGACTACCAACTGTTTTGCATAACTACTACTCTACTACTTAGATAATGTCCAAATGAACACAAAGTTCTAAAATGGTTTTGACGTTTATTTTAGTCTATAACAATCTATATAATATATCCACAAGTTCATACAATTAGAACGTAACACAAAGTTATGATTATTGTCACTTAGATGTAAAATGAATTGAAATAGCTTTGTCACTTAGTTTGTTCTTAGTTATGAATAGTTCTTTAATTTAACACAAAGTATAATGTTCTTCTCACATAGAGATCTTGTTTATTACTCAATAAATGTATATGTTCTCACATAGAGATCTTGATTATTACTGATTAAAAATGTATTTTAGGTTCTCTGTTCTAGAGTTACTATAATTTCATTGGTCAACAATATGTTTAATTTCATTTTGACCAATCAACATCAGATGCAAATATTAAACTTGTGAGACATATTAATTACATCTCATGTGACAATGAGATATTATCATTTTACTTTAAAAAACATTACAAAAGCTAAATGGTCAAACTTTGACACATAAAGATATTTATTAGACCAAATGTCTGTATTATACTATTAGATAATATCAGAAACAATATGAAATGAAACAATGGCCTATGGCTGACAGCCTATATCTAACCTGATTGGTTTCTACAAATATATATTTAAAGTTCAACTAAATTTTATATACTTTTTAACATATTGGGAACTAAGTCAATATTTATAACTTACATTATGAAATTCACATTCCTTATAAAACAACATTTAATTTGATACTAAATATGCCATTATATCATAACAATTTAATAAATAAGAACTTTGATGATTGAAAAATTACGAAAAACATATCTTTATTGTTATTTACTTTTTAACAACAAATATTTTAAAAATATGGTTTGTTAGCTCACCTGACCACGAAGTGGTCATGGTGAGCTATTAGGATCGATGGATGTCCGTCGTACGTCGTCCGTCGTCCGTCGTCCGTCGTCCGTTCACAATTAGTTTGTTTACACTCTAGAGGTCACATTTTGGACTCAATCTTCATGAAACTTGGTCAGAATGTTTGTCTCAATGATATCTAGGTCAAGTTCGTATATGGGTCATGTGGGGTCAAAAACTAGGTCACCAGGTCAAATCTTAGAAAATTCTTGTTTACACTCTAGAGGTCACATTTGAAGCTTGATCTTCATGAAACTTGGTCAGAATGTTTGTATCAATGATATCTAGGTCAAGTTCGAATATAGGTCACGTGGGGTCAAAAACTAGGTCATCCGGTCAAATCTTAGAAAATCCTTGTTTACACTCCAGGGGGCACATTTGAAGCTTGATCTTCATGAAACTTGGTCAGAATGTTTGTCTCAGTGATATATAGGTCAAGTTTGAATGTGGGTCACGTGAGGTCAAAAACTAGGTCACCGGGTCAAATCTTAGAAAATCCTTGGTTACACTCTAGAGGTCACATTTGAAGCTTGATCTTCATGAAACTTGGTCAGAATGTTTGTCTCAATGATATCTAGGTCAAGTTCGTATATGGGTCATGTGGGGTCAAAAACTAGGTCACCAGGTCAAATCTTAGAAAATTCTTGTTTACACTCTAGAGGTCACATTTGAAGCTTGATCTTCATGAAACTTGGTCAGAATGTTTGTATCAATGATATCTAGGTCAAGTTCGAATATAGGTCACGTGGGGTCAAAAACTAGGTCATCCGGTCATATCTTAGAAAATCCTTGTTTACACTCCAGGGGGCACATTTGAAGCTTGATCTTCATGAAACTTGGTCAGAATGTTTGTCTCAGTCATATATAGGTCAAGTTTGAATATGGGTCACGTGAGGTCAAAAACTAGGTCACCGGGTCAAATCTTAGAAAATCCTTGTTAACACTCTAGAGGTCACATTTGAAGCTTGATATTCATGAAACTTGGTCAGAATGTTTGTATCAATGATATCTAGGTCAAGTTCGAATATAGGTCACGTGGGGTCAAAAACTAGGTCATCCGGTCAAATCTTAGAAAATCCTTGTTTACACTCCAGGGGGCACATTTGAAGCTTGATCTTCATGAAACTTGGTCAGAATGTTTGTCTCAGTGATATATAGGTCAAGTTTGAATATGGGTCACGTGGGGTCAAACACTAGGTCACAGGGTCAAATCTTAGAAAATCCTTGTTAACACTCTAGAGGGCACATTTGAAGCTTGATCTTCATGAAACTTGGTCAGAATGTTTGTCTCAGTGATATATAGGTCAAGTTTGAATATGGGTCATGTGGGGTCAAACACTAGGTCACAGGGTCAAATCTTAGAAAATCCTTGTTTACACTCTAGAGGTCACATTTGAAGCTTGATCTTCATGAAACTTGGTCAGAATGTTTGTCTTAGTGATATATAGGTCAAGTTTGAATATGGGTCACGTGGGGTCAAACACTAGGTCACAGGGTCAAATCTTAGAAAATCCTTGTTTACACTCTAGAGGGCACATTTGAAGCTTGATCTTCATGAAACTTGGTCAGAATGTTTGTCTCAGTGATATCTAGGTCAAGTTCGAATATAGGTCACGTGGGGTCAAAAACTAGGTCATCCGGTCAAATCTTAGAAAATCCTTGTTCAAATTATGCCCCTGGGGTCAAAATTGGCCCTACTCGGGGGTCACCGTTTTACATAGACTTATATATAGGGAAAACATATTAATATCTTCTTGCCTAAAACTACACTGCCTAGAATTTTGATTATTGGTATGTAGCATCATCTTGTGGTTTTCTACCAAGATGTTCAAATTATTCCTTTGGGTGAAAATTGTGCAGGGTTTATAATCAGGTGAGCGATATAGGGCCATCATGGCCCTCTTGTTAAAGTTCTCCCCTGCCTTTTTAGCTCACCTGACCACGAAGTGGTCATGGTGAGCTATTAGGATCGATGGATGTCCGTCGTACGTCGTCCGTCGTCCGTCGTCCGTCGTCCGTTCACAATTAGTTTGTTTACACTCTAGAGGTCACATTTTGGACTCAATCTTCATGAAACTTGGTCAGAATGTTTGTCTCAATGATATCTAGGTCAAGTTCGTATATGGGTCATGTGGGGTCAAAAACTAGGTCACCAGGTCAAATCTTAGAAAATTCTTGTTTACACTCTAGAGGTCACATTTGAAGCTTGATCTTCATGAAACTTGGTCAGAATGTTTGTATCAATGATATCTAGGTCAAGTTCGAATATAGGTCACGTGGGGTCAAAAACTAGGTCATCCGGTCAAATCTTAGAAAATCCTTGTTTACACTCCAGGGGGCACATTTGAAGCTTGATCTTCATGAAACTTGGTCAGAATGTTTGTCTCAGTGATATATAGGTCAAGTTTGAATGTGGGTCACGTGAGGTCAAAAACTAGGTCACCGGGTCAAATCTTAGAAAATCCTTGGTTACACTCTAGAGGTCACATTTGAAGCTTGATCTTCATGAAACTTGGTCAGAATGTTTGTCTCAATGATATCTAGGTCAAGTTCGTATATGGGTCATGTGGGGTCAAAAACTAGGTCACCAGGTCAAATCTTAGAAAATTCTTGTTTACACTCTAGAGGTCACATTTGAAGCTTGATCTTCATGAAACTTGGTCAGAATGTTTGTATCAATGATATCTAGGTCAAGTTCGAATATAGGTCACGTGGGGTCAAAAACTAGGTCATCCGGTCATATCTTAGAAAATCCTTGTTTACACTCCAGGGGGCACATTTGAAGCTTGATCTTCATGAAACTTGGTCAGAATGTTTGTCTCAGTCATATATAGGTCAAGTTTGAATATGGGTCACGTGAGGTCAAAAACTAGGTCACCGGGTCAAATCTTAGAAAATCCTTGTTAACACTCTAGAGGTCACATTTGAAGCTTGATATTCATGAAACTTGGTCAGAATGTTTGTATCAATGATATCTAGGTCAAGTTCGAATATAGGTCACGTGGGGTCAAAAACTAGGTCATCCGGTCAAATCTTAGAAAATCCTTGTTTACACTCCAGGGGGCACATTTGAAGCTTGATCTTCATGAAACTTGGTCAGAATGTTTGTCTCAGTGATATATAGGTCAAGTTTGAATATGGGTCACGTGGGGTCAAACACTAGGTCACAGGGTCAAATCTTAGAAAATCCTTGTTAACACTCTAGAGGGCACATTTGAAGCTTGATCTTCATGAAACTTGGTCAGAATGTTTGTCTCAGTGATATATAGGTCAAGTTTGAATATGGGTCATGTGGGGTCAAACACTAGGTCACAGGGTCAAATCTTAGAAAATCCTTGTTTACACTCTAGAGGTCACATTTGAAGCTTGATCTTCATGAAACTTGGTCAGAATGTTTGTCTTAGTGATATATAGGTCAAGTTTGAATATGGGTCACGTGGGGTCAAACACTAGGTCACAGGGTCAAATCTTAGAAAATCCTTGTTTACACTCTAGAGGGCACATTTGAAGCTTGATCTTCATGAAACTTGGTCAGAATGTTTGTCTCAGTGATATCTAGGTCAAGTTCGAATATAGGTCACGTGGGGTCAAAAACTAGGTCATCCGGTCAAATCTTAGAAAATCCTTGTTCAAATTATGCCCCTGGGGTCAAAATTGGCCCTACTCGGGGGTCACCGTTTTACATAGACTTATATATAGGGAAAACATATTAATATCTTCTTGCCTAAAACTACACTGCCTAGAATTTTGATTATTGGTATGTAGCATCATCTTGTGGTTTTCTACCAAGATGTTCAAATTATTCCTTTGGGTGAAAATTGTGCAGGGTTTATAATCAGGTGAGCGATATAGGGCCATCATGGCCCTCTTGTTTAACTTTCGTCCCGAAAGTAAGCAAGAGATATAGTACATATTAAAATGGCTTGTTTGGACAGAGTGCTGAAAGGTGGCGTTTGTTTTTAATGCCAATATCACAGAACTTGCATGCTGTTTTATACATTATTTGCATCATGGGTGCTACACAATCATGCTCTCCATGATACTTCCTTGAGCCACAATGTTCACAATTAAAAGGTAAGCTTCTGTAATACTTTGTCAATGGACTCAAACTATCAGGTCCAAACATTAAAGTCATTTCATTGTACCATGTTGTCAACAATTTTATTTCTTCCATCAAAATTTCATATATTTCCGTTGATTTCGTTGCCTTACATCCTAATTGCACATTTTGTTCACTATTCGGTATTTCTATAACATTCACATCCTTTAATTCACATGGTGGTGGGGTACTCTGCTTCAGTTCATTTAATTCTTTTGATACATGATTAAGCTTCTTTTGTAACCTTTTCACTTTATTTGATCTACCGATAGAAGAATTAAAACTACACAATTTATTTAAATTAACACTTTCTTCACTATGGAAAGGCATTAAACAGCACACATATGCCCTTTCGTTTTCTATAGGATCTTCCTTCAGAATGATGGTTGGTTCCGCAGTTTTCTGTTGTTGGTCAGGTTGATCATTGGTCATCTTGGTTTTACAGAGATTTGAATAATGACCATATAATCTACATTTGTAGCATCTCCGGTTCAAAGCTTTACAAATAGAATTGAATTTATGCATCTCACCACAACGTCCACATTTAGAATTTCCAGTCCTCTGCCATTCTGGCTGTAGAAGCATCTCAACTATGTTAACTGCAGTCCTATGTTTGTAAAACTCGAATGGTCCTCTGGGTATCATGGCTATACGTCTATGATCCATTTAAGAGTGTAACCTTCTGTTTCTATCCAATGGCTGTCAGTTCTTCAAGTATGGGGAATTCTCGCTTGCTTCGCTGTAGAGGTATCGGGAAAGCTGCAACAGCTTAAAAGTGCTGCACCGGTTTCTCTCACCAAACTTTTACAAAGCGTCGCTCTGGGCTGACTACTTCGTAAACTCGTGAACGTTGTAGGTGGATTGTTGTGTTATGTGTTGCGATGTTCCGTTGATGGAGCGCCTATGTTGCTGCTTGCCGGAGTATGCCGTTGGTGTCTATTAACTGCGACTACCAACTGTTTTGCATAACTACTACTCTACTACTTAGATAATGTCCAAATGAACACAAAGTTCTAAAATGGTTTTGACGTTTATTTTAGTCTATAACAATCTATATAATATATCCACAAGTTCATACAATTAGAACGTAACACAAAGTTATGATTATTGTCACTTAGATGTAAAATGAATTGAAATAGCTTTGTCACTTAGTTTGTTCTTAGTTATGAATAGTTCTTTAATTTAACACAAAGTATAATGTTCTTCTCACATAGAGATCTTGTTTATTACTCAATAAATGTATATGTTCTCACATAGAGATCTTGATTATTACTGATTAAAAATGTATTTTAGGTTCTCTGTTCTAGAGTTACTATAATTTCATTGGTCAACAATATGTTTAATTTCATTTTGACCAATCAACATCAGATGCAAATATTAAACTTGTGAGACATATTAATTACATCTCATGTGACAATGAGATATTATCATTTTACTTTAAAAAACATTACAAAAGCTAAATGGTCAAACTTTGACACATAAAGATATTTATTAGACCAAATGTCTGTATTATACTATTAGATAATATCAGAAACAATATGAAATGAAACAATGGCCTATGGCTGACAGCCTATATCTAACCTGATTGGTTTCTACAAATATATATTTAAAGTTCAACTAAATTTTATATACTTTTTAACATATTGGGAACTAAGTCAATATTTATAACTTACATTATGAAATTCACATTCCTTATAAAACAACATTTAATTTGATACTAAATATGCCATTATATCATAACAATTTAATAAATAAGAACTTTGATGATTGAAAAATTATGAAAAACATATCTTTATTGTTATTTACTTTTTAACAACAAATATTTTAAAAATATGGTTTGTTAAATTATTATAAAAATAGAAAGATTTATGAATTAGTTTGACATAATAAAAAATTCATAATTACAACAAAATATTAATTAAGCTTTCCTATAAGAAATCAAATATTACCTGACATTATTTGAAACAAGCTGATTTATCTGTAGCTTGAACATTATCAGCAACTGGTGAGTTCTTGCCTTTAATTGTTCTAACATGGTATCTGACCATGTGACAAGGTAAGAAATACCAAAGAACTAACTGTGTTTTGTTAAATTGCACAAGATTTTGAGGGTAAAAAATCAA
Organism: Spisula subtruncata; assembly: GCA_963678985.1. Lineage (NCBI taxonomy): Eukaryota > Metazoa > Mollusca > Bivalvia > Venerida > Mactridae > Spisula > Spisula subtruncata. The sequence continues at coordinate 24,721,730 of OY787669.1, read as the reverse complement.
CACTGCCGACCACCGGGATCCCGACCAATTTTCCCGGTGGGATCCCAGTGGATCCCACCCTCATCCCAGTGGGATTCCCAGTGATTTTTTCTTTAGGGTAGGCATCAGGAACAGAGATTTCATAAATTTTCTGATGACTTCCTGAAACTTCCCCAGAGCACCATGGTCCTTTTCCCGATGTCTTCTGATACTCATTCATTTAATCAGGAGTACATCGCCGAAGAAAAAATGCTCAGTGGGGCATAGGCATATAGGACCAATTTAGGATTCATATACTGGTTGATAATCAATTCTAGGAAATCAGTTAAATGGTTGATTATCAATTCTAGGAAATCAGTTTAGTCAAAGTTGCTGCTGCTAAAAGTATTCCTAGAAAATTGTATGGTCAACTGGCTGCCATATTCACTGAAAGGTTTAACTCCATGGAAACAGTTCTAATGGTGTCAACTAAGAGACTTTCCCTTTTGACTAAAAGTGCTTAAAAACAGGATTCATTTACAACAAGAAGTGTGGGTGGAGGATAAAAAAGTAATCAACAAACTTAACATATTGCTTGACTAAATGCTTCACCTCTGGCTTTGTATATGTATAAATGTACCTATGTTGAAACATATAGAACAATGAGTTAGCAGGTAGTTAACAGTATAGGTATATATATAACTATGTATGTCACTGTTGCTATTGTTACATTATGTTTGTTGCTGAATATTACTTGTTTGTCTACAATCTATGATGCTATCTCTATCCAGGTTTATTTATAAACACTAACAACATACCTTCTTCAACTTACTGTTGTGATCAATGCTCGTCCATTGCTGTACATGTACCTGTAATATACCTGAACCTGTTGTATGCTAGCTGCTCTTGTTGCTGTACCTTTCGTTTGCTGCTTGCAATCATCGATATATTTTGTAACCTGTTGTAATTAAGCATCAGTGTGCTTGACTATTCAAATAAATTGTTTGGGTTGTTTTTTTCACCTTTGATATTTCCAAACTATTTACGTTTAGTCGGCTCTGCTGATTGAGGACCTGTTTTCAGTGTCAATCTTCCACTGTATTTTTGTAGTAAGCGAGATTCTGGGTATGAACAGCACTTTGATGCTAAAAATAGATAAAAGTGGTCATTCAAGTGGATAACTTCAGTCTTTATCATTTTGCAATACTTAGTATTATATGCAGTATTTACCAAAGAAAACAAAAGTTTCCAATGTAACTAGCTTTGCATGAAAGAGACCAGTCAAAGATGATGAATAATGAATCCCAGTGACATCTGATTGATTGATTGTCTGAGTTCGAAAAAGTATTATTGTTGACAATTTTCGAGCTCAACCTTTCCATGTGCGTGTTAAGTACTACGAAGAACTACTGAGAGATTAACTGACGGCTAGAGAGAAATACTAATTTTAATTATTTGGGCTTTGCTAGTTGTTTTGTTGGACGCATATCTAATGAATTGATTATTAGAGTTTGAAAAAAATATTATTGTTGACAATTTTCAAGCTTAACCTTTCCATGTGCGTGTTTAGTGCGTACATACTGCACAATCTTTATTTGTTTATCATTAATTGTTTGTTGTGACCTTATACTTTGTATAAATGTTAAATATTTGTAAGATAATGCTCAGTCATGTGATGGTACATATTGCTATTGTTTCGGTAATGATGTTTATGATTAGATCATATGACAAGGCCATCCTTAAAATATTGTTTGTTTGCCCTAACACGACCCAAGATTTTTAAGGTGGGTAGGTAGGTTGCTTTTTTTTTGTATGGAAATAATTTTTGAGGAAGCTGTAAAAAAATTCAAGTCGATATAGTTATATAAGGAAATAGGGGCTTAACATTTTTTAGTAGGGGCGATTTCAATGAGTAGGTAGCGTTAGGGCAAACATACAATATTTTAAGGATGGCCCAAACTATGTTAATTGTTTTATCTATTAAACAGTGCACTTGTATTGTTTATAATTGTGCACAAAATGTTAATTTGTATGTACACATTGTATATGAATGAGAATTGGATGTTTATTTACTTTGCATTGTATTACCTCATGTGACTACAGTAGTGGAGAAAACCCTCTTTGTACTGGTGGGGTATATTTTCATACGCTTCACTCATGATAATAACATGGGGTAGTTTGTCTAACATACCCTATGTTTAAAAAGACAACTCCTCAATCTACTCTTTTCTCATGAAATTATTTCCCTTTGTACCCTCAAACATAGATAATCAAGCCCAAAATAAAATCTAGCGAAAAATGAAAAATGTTATGCTATTCGATTGATAAAATTTATTATCTAGTCGGGTGGCCAGAATGGCTGTAACTATCAGTTTGGAAACTAATGTGGCTCAACGGATTACCCATTTGCCTTTGGGTTGATAACTGGCAATAAATGAACTGTTTGAACTACTGGTAGTCTCTGATGAAGCAATTGCAAAAAATAAAAATTATAAAAAAGTTAGCAACACAAAATAACATAGTTACAACTTTCTTATTCTAAGCCAGCAATTTGTCCGCCTGTTAGTGAGTAGGGGCTGTGTTTGTTTTGCACCCCTTGTTATGGGAATCTTCCTTCATGTCTCCGATGATCAAGCAGACTTGAATCATCGCACAATCAAGATACCGTAGAATGTAAGATATATCGATGGCTTAGAACAAGAAGGTCGTAACTACCAAATCGATATATTGAGAAAACAAGAGAAAACTGTCTGACATTTACTCTTTACTTATGGTAAAACAAACTTTCACAACTTCAATTTGGTCAACATGACAAGTTCAGATTTTTATGAAAATGGGCTCATAAGAAGCGCCTTGTGATGCTTATTCTAAATATGTATGAATCTTAAAAGGTTGTAAGTGGCACTTACGACCTTCTAATTCTAAGCCATCGATATATCTATAACTTACTGAAAGGCTATAATTTGTAATAATAGACTGCTCCTTTATAGAGCATGTTTATACCCTTGAATTTACAATTATATAAATAATATCATGACTATGTCATGACTCAAGTCTGCTAGCTTGATGATCAAGGCATGATTCAATGGGCAATATTTAGTATGTCTATGTGTGTACCCTCAGACAGTGTTTGGTCGTGATCCACTGCCATCAGACATTCATTATATAAAATATACCTCACCATGGTACTATTTTATCAACGTACTAACGGAAATCGTAAACTAATGTTCATATTTAGATTCAGTATATTTCTTTAACAACTGCACATTGGGGACATATATTGTTTGAGGGAATTCATTAACTAAACCTTGATTAGTATTTCGGCTCCACTTACCACATTTTATAGATGTAAAGGTATAATAAAGAATTTAAATTCGATCGTAAGTTTACGAATTCCGTAAGTTCGTTGATAAAATGGTACCCATGTGCTCATCTGAAGGTCAAAAGTCTGGGAAGAAGCCACTTGGAATTTTTATACCTTTGCAATGGCATATGAGGACACATTGCATTTTGCCATATATTTGCTCACTTCAAGTTCATGATCGAGTACTGAACATAAACTACTAAGCACTAATACTTGTCATTATGGTTTTGTAGGCCCAAACCTATATTTGATCTAGTGGCAAGTGAATGCTACTGATTTGTGACATGTGACACATTTTTCTCAATGCTAGTTAGCTAATAGATCTACTTTAACTTTATTTCTCTTGTGTAATTTGTGAAATGATTACCATTTAATGATCACCAAAGCTAGAATAGTTTCTGACATTCCAATGTATAATAGTTATAATGTAGAACAAGTAGTCGTTGAGGTCACAATTAACGCATTCTTGGTCCAATACTTATTACTTATTAAATTCCTTTCTATTCAAAATAATATTGTTACATTGTTGAACTTGACGTGCTTTTTGTTTTGGCCAAAATTTAGTACGTACTTAAGGTGATTATTGAGAGTATGACGAAATAACGTAGCCTAAACTTGACCCATACTTATACCGGTGTACACCGGTATGACTTGGCTCTTTTAAGTATTGTTCCTAATCCACCGAAAGTGGTAACTTGTAGATGAATGATAGTATTAGTATAATTTAATAATTTACACTGGTTTTTTTAAGGGAAATGTAGAAGGCTTAGTCTTTGCTTTAATAACTAAAATAGCTACTTGCCGCTCCGTAGAAAATGTTAGGAAACAGCTTGCTTTAAAGGAGAGCTTATAATGTAGCAAACAAGTAAAAAAGTATGCTACCCAAGCGAACAAGTTTCTAAGGCTGATGCTTAAATATAATGCTTCTTAGCCCTTGATAGGACAAAGCTAGGCAACGGCAGCTGAATAGCAGAATAAGTTAATGCTAGAAAACCACTTGCTCTAAAGGAGCTACCAGAGTGAGTGCTTGTGGACGACCTTGGTGGTAAATATATGAAAGTCATTAGCAATCCTTTTTAGATACTGTGAACTTTACACACCACATCTGTCATATATAGTTCTGTCATTAGTGTGTTTTTCACTTAATAAGGAAGAGTTCATACAAGGTGAACCTCATTTTCTACTTCAATTTATTTTCCCTAATTGAGTCTTTCTCAGTATCAAATATTGTCAACAGATATGATACATATAGAATTACATGTATGTAGAGATTGAATCTGAACCTTTTAGTATATTATAATATAGTTTGATTGAACTCAGAGCTGTAACCTTAAAGAACATGTCACACAGTGGCGAGTTCGGGCTTCGAGTTCTATACAAGTTGTGGCGAGTTATAACTCGTGTAAATGTGCGCGAGTTGGTCCAGGACGGTTTTCAAGGCAACATTTGTTCGAGTTCTCTTCGACATTTACATGACATTCATGAGTTCAATAATAACACGAGTTTAAACGAGATATATACAACATCTGTTCGACAATCGGAGACATGTTCTCGAGATTTGTACGAGTATAGATGACTATGTACTAGTCTGTATGTCTTGTGTCGAGGTGATGACGTAGTATATGTCATGTGATCTCGTCGAATGTTGAGCAGATGTCTTGGCAAGTCTCCCCAACTCTCCGCAAACTGGTGTTATGTCGCAGAACGACTTTATTTCAGCGACATGCTACAACAAAGGGCGACATGTCAACGAGATGTGAGCGACAGTGCGCAAGATTGTTACGACAGTTCCTTGACATGTGTTCGAGAAGTAAACTTCGGCGAGAAGCGACGAGAATTTTAAACCGTTTAAAATTCTCGCCACACACTGGCGAGTACTGGCGACATGGGGAGACATCTTTGCGACAAAGAACGACATACATACGATATTTACGGGACACTGGGCGAGTTGTGGCGAGTTATAACTCATAACAACTCGTAGCACCAACTCGCCACTGTGTGACAGGGTCTTTAGGTACCGTAAAAAAATATTATTGAGTCTTTAATTAAAATTTCAGCCCCAGCTCATTAAACATGTTTTCTATCTATATTGAGAACAGTATTGATATCAAGCCCTTAATTGTATATAGTTCTTTTATTAATTTTATTTATTTTTATTTTTTTAAATGCCAAGCATAGCCATTATTTGCCAGTCAGCTTTATGCTGAAGATGACCGGTGTATGTGTGCCTCCACCCAGATTTGAACCAGGGTCGCTGGATGAGGCGTCTAGTATGTGAACCACTTAGTAATGGATTGCAATAGATTTATACATGAGAGTGTAATTTAATATCTTAGTTTATGAATGTTTAATTATTTTATTTTCAATTAAATTATAGATTGCTGACTAATTCTGGATTGATTCAATGCAAAACTTTGTTATCATAATGTAATTCATGTATCGCTAAATTTAATAAGTGAAATATTATATTACCATTTTTGACAGCTTTGTTCAATTTATTACCTTAAAATTGCAAGTGTGTAAATGATATTAATAAATTCATGTATGACCATATTAATTGGCGTTAAATTATCAGTCTGTATAATGTACTAGATTAAGATATTTAACTTAGAATTATATATGTACATAATTGAATCAATATAATATGTATTTTGTATTTAGGATGTCTTTAAATTGCTATTAAAATACTTTTAAGAAAACTAAGACCAGCACCTGAGTTTTCAAAGTTTCAACTTTTAAATAGCAAGGGATGACAAAAATAATGGTGCATGTTTTCAGGGCTTTCACTTGGCTCCAAAAGTGAAAGAGTCAAAATTACTCATGACCCTCAATTTTCAAGAGTCATCAAAATATTGCAAGAAAATTTGTATTATAAGTATTATAGTAAATTTGACTCTTGAGCTTAAATTTTCAAGAGTCAAAATAAGCACTTTTGTCAAATTCAAGAGTCAAAATGCAGTTTTAAGAGTCAAATGAAAACCCTGTGTTTTTATGTTAAATTGCTATATAATTGATGGATTTGTTATTGAAATGCAACCTTCATTATATATTACTGAATTAATGACGAAACATTTATTGGATTTCGTACTACGCAGTAACTATCGGGAGTAATTGGAAGCGTGCCACGTCTGTTCGAAATATTTGCCAATATTGAATTCTTTACCATTGTACGTATAGGACTGTGAGGACCATATTGTACACATGTATTGGCACCGACTTCATACTTAAAGCTCATTCTTTGGAACATGTTCAGCAGCTATTGTTCCCCTGACCTCCTCATATTTGGCAATAAATTCCATAATATTATTAATTGTCACCTGACCTAATTGTCTACTCAGGTAATTAATAATAATAATAGTCATTACGCACTACATAGTTCTACGTATTGACGTGATTTTCATTAATCCCAGGTTTCTTGTTTTGGTTTATAATATTTCATAGTGCATACAAACGAAATTGTACACTTGAAAATGTACATAAAAAAATGTATTTCAAGTAAAAAAAAATATCAGTAAAGCAACCTGACAGAGAAAATACATACCATGGTTGAGATATTTTAAGTTCTGTTGATGGAAATAAAACTATAAATATGCATAAATATACACCTACCAAGTACATTGGCACTGTATTATCAAAGCATTTACGCAAACCTTAAACTTACGATCAAATTTTAATGTTTTATAATACTTTTGCAACTATAAAGAGTGATAAATGGAGCTGCAATACTAATAAATATTCAGTTAATGAACTCCTACAAACAATATATCTTTATATGTCACTAATTTGCAGTTGTTAAAGAAATATACATCATTTAAATTTGAACATAAGTTTAGGATTTCCGTAAGTCTGTTGATAAAACAGTGCCCTTGTGAATACAGAATTTGAACACAAATATTAATGACAAATATCTGGTGAATGGTCACTTAATTAAATATTGTATAATGCTTAGTTTTTAAAAGTACACTTAATTACCTTTAGGCTTCATAGAATCAAATACAATCTGGTTTCTTGGCTTGTAGTCAGGTATGCACATGGTTGTGGTTAAATCATAGCTTCCTTGGTTCTCCATGGGGAAATGATATCAACTTTTTTGGTTTGTGGTTAAGCTTTTGGCCTGGGTTGATGTACCCCGTCGAGGGGGGGGGGGGGTACTTGGGTTCCAAACACGTTGTGTCTGCACACTCAATGCTCCCTTACTGTCTGAACATTCAACATATACATAATTATACATCACTGGCTTAGAAATAGAAGGGTCATTTTAAATAGGTACAAAATCAATTTTTTTTAGAAAACATGAACATATCGTCTGTAAATTACTCTTGTTCTTATGGAAAAACAAGCTTTTTCAACTTCAATTTGGTCAACATGACTAGTTCCAATTTTCTTGAAAATAAGGCCTATAAGAAGCACTTTGTGATACAATGATACAAATTTCAAATGGGTAAAGTAAAGTAAAGGGAAAGTGTTTGTTTATTATAGTGTCACCTCTATTGAAAGGGCCAGCCAATTTGACTTATGAGCAACCTATTTGTCGTGCGCACAGATATGTATCGGTCTTATAAGGTCATTTGTGATCCAGCAATGTATAACGCTTTACCAATTGCCACTGAATCTCCTGAATAAAGTTAATTCTCTGCTTGAATTTCAACATGTTTCATTAAAATCGACCAAAGAATCAATACTGACCATCGTTTTAAACCTTTTGTTAGACTCACTTTAAATTCCAATTACAAGATAAAAATTAGAAATTTCACTTTTTTCTTTTTAAGACAGCTGTATGCTGAAGGCTGATTTATATATTCCAGGAAAGTTTCATTGATTTGCTGATTGATCTGCCAGATTCAAATTCTATTTCTGTTCAATTAGTTTCCAATTTAGTCCTAAAATTTCTTTAAACTGATGCTGAATTGCTAAAAATAACTTCTCAGTGATGCAAAGAAATACAGGTTTTCTGTACCGATCTCTACCTGGAGAAAGATTTAAAATTCCTGGGAATGAGTAATGGTTTGTATACATTCTTTCTGTTACCTATTGTGTTGTGGGTTAGAGTGTATATATTATAATGGTGGCGGTGAAAATTGTTTAAATACCTAAGGTGTTACAAAGCAGACTTAATGCACCTGGTTTGTTATCATTTACATTGTTTTCATTCCTTTATAATTATGTTTGAACATCTGAATGTTTAAAATTTTCTTTGCATCATAATTAAGTTTGAATTTATAAGCTTATATTTCAGAACGATTTGTTCTTTTCCAAAGATAATTGACTTGTCTATCGAGGGCTCAGTGCAAAACTATAGTAACTACATGAATTTATAGAGGCATCATGGACATGTACCTTATTTTTGCACTGAGCTTTCGATATTATAGTTGGTGCTATAGGGAATGTCCTCTTTGGTGTGTGTCTAATTAAGAGTCCACATGAGTCCATGGAATGGCCCCTTGGGTCTACCCTTGAGCACACATGAACCTGTAAATGGGACCTCATTGATGCGTCCTAGAGTTAAATCAGTTACACTCAGTTAAACCTAGATAAACATAGTTTAGCTGAAGGACTAGCCAATATTTATAGCTATTATCATTCAACTTTGAACAGACTGCATGTATAGAACATAATTTGAAAGTGATATATGTGTTGCAGTAATATTGTCCTTATAAAACTAGTCTATAGTTTGTTATTATTATGTTAAAGTACCGGGGTAATGTGATCCATTCTGAATTGTAAATGATGATGGGATAATGAATGGTTGAGATGTTGTCAGACTTGGGTTTATGAATGACCCGACTATTTACTACAGCTGTCTATGGATACTATATTTTTGATACACACTAACTACCCCAAATGTTTATATTTTGGTTATGTATTAAACCTGAGTGACATGTGAAGTACCTGTGATTGATTGATATGTGATGCTTAAAACTTCTTTCTAAATACTTTACTTAAATAACTTAAATAATACCTGTATGTTTTACCTGCCGCCACGATCTGGGGGACCGTTCGGGCACCACAGAATGTTATTTTAGGAAACACATATCTGCCATGTTTTGGTCATTCAGGATTATCCAAACATTCAGGATTACCTGGATAACAAGGGTAGTGTCATAAAAATAAAATATTATAAAAAGTCACTTTGATCTTTTAATTCCCTTTAAAGCCCAATTTTTTAGTTTTGAGGGTATACCCCATAGATAGATACCCGTATTTATTGCTGACCTGAATAAAAAAGGCGTAAAATGAAAACACCCTCAATGATTATTTGGGTGACTGGATGTAATGAACAGAAATGAATATATATGTTTAACATTTACATCTGAATACGTAGAGTTATGTGAGTGGGAGGCTGGAATCTATGAACACGGTATATGTATGTTATCGTTATCGATAGTAAACCTCTAGCATGTATGTGATGATCATGGCTCGACTGCATGAACGTTTCTCTCTCTCTCGCTGGCTGGCGAGCTCACTCGCTCATTTACATACCATTGGTGTACTTTAAATCTGTTTCGATGTATGATGATCGACATTACATCACTCCTAGTCGGATGAGATAATTCAATGCACATCTTAGGGATATTTGTATTAAGTGTTTTTTGTGTCTATATAATGATTGACACTAGGGTAGAAGAGACTGGGAATGTCTGCAAGTCTGTAACAAGTGTCTGATTATCGGTACATTGTTGCAGTATTATAATCTTGCAGAAGTTGCTGCGCCTTCTCTTTCACAATTAAAAAAAATGCAATAAATTTTCACAAATTTAAAGAGCTAAAATGGGCATTAGACTTCACAATTCGGCAGAAAAAGTTCTAGGCAAAAAGAAAATATTGTTTTCCTCCCCTTTCCTGACCTAACAATTCCCGTTAAAAAGTCCACAGCCCAAAACATATTTTTTGTCTTTATTTTAAAGTAACAGAAACAATTTTTTATGAAAAAGTCACACACTGGTATTCTTTATTTTTGACCTTATATAGTTATAAATTTAAAAGGCATTAATTTTGTTATAAGTGATCCATATAAACATAATTCATGTTACTAGGGATTGTAACATTCTTGCTACATCTACTGGGTATATACACACTCGCAACATTTTGCACATCTCTATTGTATAATGGTTGCCAATTATTTTTCCTGATATATGCAAATGTGATTAACATGTACTGTTTATATATCATAATATAAGATAACAGTATCTGAACCACTGAATATCACTTAATATATTATATAAGTTACATGAGGGTGATGCAATTTGGGTCAAAACTCATACCGTAAATCATTTGATTTTTGATGGGACGAAAATTCATGGTTTTTGTAAAGTAGACCATTTCAATGAGACGTTGATTTGTAGATTTTGCATTTCAGGTAATAAATATAAGGGTCAAAATTATTGTTTTATAGGATTTAATATTGTGGTCGAGGTAAGCAACGAAAACCACAATATTTGATCCCCCTTGAAAGTTAATGATTTTACAGTAAATGATGTTGCTTGAATTATTTGTTGGTATGCTTATTAATATCATCCCTTTGACGCAACAAGGTTTTATCTCCCTGTATATGCATATAGTAAGATACAACCTTGTTGCACCAAAGGAACAATATATTCTAGCATTCTGTGACATCGCACACTCCGCATGATGATAAGTATATATATATACCTGTACGTTTACTGTTGCAATTATATACACCTGTCGGCAAAAAGTTTCATACAACTGAATCATAAATTGTTACCTAGATAGAAGTAACCTTGGCACATTTTCCAGCAGAAGTCATAATTTCAGTCTTCATATACATCATCTAGATCTTTTGTCAATTTCTGTTTAACTGGCCTTTCAAACTGAGTACAAACAATGCAATGATTAAATAATCCCAATGGTGGGCTACAATATACTAACCATTTCTTCTTACATCAATACGGCTTGCTACATAGCTGTCAAACTTGCATAGATGTTGTCCTAGAACACTCCACACACTTACATCACCAGACTTGATTTTGACCTTCACCTTGACCTACTTTTGGACTTAGACTTATTAAGGGGCCATATTCTTGGTTAACCCAAATTTACCATTTTGTCTTACATCAATATCGCTTGCTACAAAGCTTTCATACTTGTATGGATATTGTATTGGAACACTCTTCACACACCTAACCTCATGTTGACCTTCACATTGACCTACTTTTGGACATAAACGTAGGAAAATGCCAATTTCTTTGATAATCCTTATGGAAGGACTGCTTCAAATAATGTTTATAAAACTTTTATGGACAAGGCATCCATAGGGACATAATGCAGTCTTGTCATTTTGATAATACTCCCAGTGTTTTACTCTGACCTATTTTAATGTACTATTTTAAAGTTTAGTGTGAACATCTGTGAACTTTGACAATTCTTCAAGCTAAAACATGTAACAGGTGTTCTGTATGTTTGGGTTCATTTTGTTATAATAATCTTCAGTGTGTTAGTAATACTCTAAACTTTCAAGCTTATTTTCATGACATATAAATCATTCAGAAGACAAAATTGTTGTCTGGAGTCTGTGTGGAGAGTTATTGCCTTGTCTTTTGGCTTTCCCTTGTACTTAAACTAGACATGATGTTACCCTGGTATCTGTGTGGGGGAGTCGATGACATTGCCTGGTCTTTTCCTTGCAAGTATGTTTTTATGCCCATTGATAAATCGGGAGGCATATGGTGATTCACCTGTCCATCCATCCGTTTGTCCATCCAGCCTGGTTAATTTACCCAAATTGACTTCTAGCATTAATATGGCTTGCTACAAAGCTTTCAAACTAACATAGTGTTGTATATTACCACTCCACACGCCTTTACTTTGACCTTCACCTTGACCTTATTTTGGAATGGCTTCCACAGGGGCAAAAGCGTTTATTGAACGCAGCCTTGTTAAACCTGTCTTGATGAAGCCCTGAAATCAATATGAAACCACCTGGTTAGTGATGGTTTGCCTTGGGTGTTTCCCTGGATTCTGAGATTGTTTGGAGTCTTTGCTTTAGATGTCTCTTTAGCTTTCATTGCAAGAACATTTGCCATCCTTATGCTGAGTCAGCTACTTTCCTGATTTGCATATATATTATAGTGACTATCATAAAATGCCTGCTATGTAAATCCTGAGTCTACTGTTAATGTTCCATGAAATAGTTATGATGCTCATGTACCCTAGCATATTTTTATATAATAAAGTCTAGATCATAAATCTTTATTTGGCAGTCTGTTTGTGTTAATCTATATCTGTCTACGTGCAATTTCTCATATGTTGCATCAAACATAAATCTTGTACATATAAAAATAACGACATGATATTGAATTTATGGCATTATTATTGCATTTAATTACACATACTTTGCATTAATGGAACATTAAGAATTCCTGCATCTTGACTGAGTGTTCAGATGGATCGTTATTGACTTGCACTCTTGGCTGTTTTGATTAAAATTTACATAATTTGTTATATATTATTAGTCTTAATTGTTTCTTTAATTGTTTATCTGAATAAATCAATTCAAGGACACTTGCTTTAATTGGTTTCATGGTACTAATTATTGCTTACCCTTTCGTTTCGATATTAAATCAATTTTAGCGGGAAGCCATTGTGACAAGGCCAGACAATAATTAATTAATCTTTAATTGAAAAAAGAAACAATTTGTCTACATCAGCTATCTACAGTGGATGTGTCCCAGTTTTCCTAGAATTAATAATCAACTTAAATGCACTTGCCTACATCAACAGTGGCTGTGTCCCAGTTTTCCTGGAATTATTAATCAACTTAAGTGAACTTGCCTGCATTTGCCCCAAAAACGTACATTTATCTTCTCCACAAACTAACCTTAAAATATCCTGCCATAATTCATCCAATTAAATTCAGATAAAAATTTTTAATAGCAATTGCATCGAAATCATACATGTTGTCCAATTTTGTCTTGGAATTCATTTACAACTGAAGTATTTTTGGAATACTTTTCCCAAACTTGACCTTTAAAAAAAACATCTTAAAAATACAAAAAGTCAATGGCTGCTGCAAATGTGATTGCATTTGAATAGCAACAAGTAGGGACACACAATAGGATCACATTTTGTATTTGCATCATGATATTCAAATTTTCCGACTTAAATTTTTATGCCCCATCATCTATTGGTGTGGAGGCATATAGTGACGCACCTGTCCGTTAGTATGTCTTTCCATTCATCTGTGACAAAATATTTTCTTAAATTCATCAATGCTTTTTAGCTCACCTGTCACATAGTGACAAGGTGAGCTTTTGTGATCACTCTTCGTCCGTCTTCCGTCCGTCGTCGTCGTCTGTCGTCCGTCGTCCGTCAACAATTGGCTTGTGTACACTCTAGAGGCAACAGTTTTGATCCAATCTTCATGAAACTTGATCAGAATGTTGTACTCTATGAAATCTAGGCCAAGTTCGAAACTGGGTCATGTGGGGTCAAAAACTAGGTCACTAGGTGAAATCTTATATAAACCTTGTGTTCACTCTAGAGGTCACCAATTTCATCCAATCTTCATGAAACTTGGTCAAAATGTTGTTCTCTATGAAATCTAGGCCAAGTTCGAAACTGGGTCATGCCGGGTCAAAAACTAGGTCACTAGGTCAAATCTTAGAAAAACCTTGTGTTCACTCCAGAGGTCGTGGTATTGATCCAATCATCATGACACTTGACCAGAATGTTGTTCTCTATGAAATCTAGGTCGAGTTTGAAACTGGGTCATGTGGGTCAAAAACTAGGTAACTAGGTCAAATCGTAAGAAAACGTAGTGTTCACACTAGAGGTCACAATTTTGATCCAATCTTCATAAAAATTGGTCAGAATGTTGTTCTCTATGAAATGTAGGCCAAGTTCAAAATTGGGTCATGTGGGGTCAAAAACTAAGTCACTAGGTAAAATCTTAGAAAAACCTAGTGTTCACACCAGAGGTCACAATTTTGATTGTATCTTCATGAAACTTGGTCTGACAGTTGTTCTCTATGGAATCTAGACCAAGTTTGAAACTGGGTAATGTGGTGTCAAAAACTAGGTCACTAGACCAAATCTTAGAAAAACCTTGTGTTCACTCCAGAGGTGGTGGTTTTGATCCAATTCTCATGAAACTTGGTCAGAATGTTGTTCTTTATGAAATCTAGGCCAAGTTTGAAACTGGGTCATGTGGAGTCAAACACTAGGTCACTAGGTCAAATCTTAGAAAAACATTGTGTTCACTCCAGGGGTCACTGTTTTGATCCAATCGTCATGAAATATGGTCAGAATGTAGGTTGTACTGATACCTTGACCAATGTGCAACAGGTGAGCGCCCTAGGGCCTTTCAAGCCCTCTTGTTTACCATCATAAACACATTACATTATCACATACATTTCAGCAGAATATTTTATGGCCCCTGAATGACTTAGTGAATTATAATTTTAAGTGTTTACTGAAATCAAAATATATAAGTTTTCCTTTCAGTTGCATTGTAAATACTGGCCTTCTTTCCAAGTCATTGGCCTGCTCGCACAATGGTCCGGGTATTATAGTCAACATAATAGAATGATTATTAACAATAAAGAAATTTTGTACTGGAATTCTAAAGTATTTTCCAGAAGTATGACAGAGACAGTGGAATGCGAGTATAGTGTTGTATCACTTCAATCAATAAGGTTTGTTCAAATAATGAAATGGAGTGCGTTGGTGTGCTGGCGTTGGTGGGTCTTTATCCGCTCAATCTATTGCTGATTGTTTTATTAATTGTCATAGCCAATGTGTTTTTATTGATATCGGAAGTGGACGTATTGCAATCCACTCTGTGGATCTCGATTTAGCTCCAACTGTTGTATTTGAGATTATAGTGTTACAATAGACGGTCCATTTTTAGCATTCCATGTGCGTCATACTCCTTGTATGTGAAAGTGAATGTTTTATGTAATTATTGACTTTAGTATTTATCGAATGTCACCTGAAGAGCTTCTATTGTTTGATTGTCTATTGTTACCATTCATTCAGAAGTCTAAGTTAACATTCCGCGGCAGATAGTAGATATACGTCGTTTTACGTTCATTATAACATAGTCTGCCGGTTCAATATGCCGGTTAAATACTACGTTCTCATAGTGATAGTAGTATATCTATTTATAGTTCAAAATATTAGAATTTTTCACGGTTGGCTTGCATTGTTTGTGTTACCGCCTTATTCGAATTTTTGTCATGTTGCCAGTTACTTATAAGGCGTTAAGAATAATTGTTATTTTATCTAGGTCACCAGCAGCGACAAGATCTAGTACTCTTATGTTCCACTTGGGTTATTTTTGCACTTCAGGGACATTGTAATAAATCATAAGTACTAACTATTTTTGTACTTTTTAAAAAATTGTCTCGCTAAAAATGTTGGCGGCTTATAATTGAGTGTATAAAACAAACAGAAGAAATGAAAAGCCTCGTAATAGACTGTAACAGATTATAAAAGGTCAAATACAGGTTGGTTCAATGCAGAATATTTGTGGCAACTTTGTACTTAATAGTATTGTTATTATTATTTATGAATATAATATTATAGTTGATTCAAAGATCTCTGTCACAACCGCGTAAACAAACATTCAACCCGGTCGATTATAACAGGTTTCTCAGGATTAAATTTTACCATCATAAATTCACTTATATGATTAAAACTCTAATGGTCCTATAGCGTAGTGGTTATACTTACTGCATTTAGCTATTCAGAAATGGAACATTCTGGCGGTTTTGACAGACATCTTTGAATCGACAATATCAAGCAACATTCTGTATTGCAAAAAAAGAATTTGTAATTTTATTGTTATCATAAGCATTCCTTCATTAAGGAAGATATTATTTTGGCCTGGTATTGTATCCAGTAATACGTGAGCTGTGTCTGTATCCTGTATTCGTTCTACTCAATTTTAGGATAAAAATAGAATTATTTTATGCTTTTATCATCCTGTACATGAATTAGAATCAAATCTTTATTTGATAACAAACAACATAAGCTCCCTCAACTTTGCTCGTTCTGTCTTGCACGTATTACAATTTAAAAGGTAAACATTCACAAACAATTCTTTGTAATTACGCAGTTCAATTAAGTTTTTTGTCAATCATTCAATTAATGGGATCAGTCCCACATTAGTGTGAAGAATTTCGGTGAGGTGAGGAATTTGGTGCTTGTGATATGATCCTAGATATCTTACATTGGTTGTATCTTATATATAAATGGCTTGACAATATCGCTGTAAACTGATACATTACGGCTTTAGGCCAGGACTTTTTAATTTTACGGTTTACAAGACCGGCGACCGTGTTTTTTACGAAAGTGGAAAAAAAAAAAAAATCGAATTTCACTTTTTTATTTTTCCCGATGGGACGTTTTGTCTGAGTACGAATATTCGTCTGAGTACGAATATATTTTGAATGAATTGATCGGTAAAGTCCGATCCCGCGGCCATCTATATAGCTTGAATCATCCGCGGTAATTTCAAACCCGTGTCAAAGAAAACAATCATCAGTTTACACGTGACCGCGAACGAGAACGAAAATGGCTTGATGCGATGTTTACATACCGCCAATCCGATAATTGCTCTACTTACTGGTTCCGCGCGTCACACGCTGTGTGTATACAACTATACATCCGGGTTCTTAAAGGGAACCAGTGCGCTGTTACCCAGCTTCTATGTCAATTATGCATTGTTTACCGCACAGCGAAATATACGACTGGGAATCAGTAAACTGTAAACAACGGTGTTGTGAATTTTGTGACCATTAACGCTCAAAGAGCAATAAAACAAACGATTAGCACCTCTGATGGGTATATTTCATCAAAGTCGATCGACACAATTAAGGCTACAGTATAGATCTGTACCAATTAAAAGGT
Organism: Spisula subtruncata; assembly: GCA_963678985.1. NCBI lineage: Eukaryota > Metazoa > Mollusca > Bivalvia > Venerida > Mactridae > Spisula > Spisula subtruncata. Next base: position 24,704,539 of record OY787669.1, on the reverse strand, counting down.
ATTTACGTGTAATTACCGTATTACGAGAAAATTGTTGTGTTTATCATCGCTCCTTTCAATTTCGTTTTGACGGTTTGCACGCTTTAGACAATTGTTTTTATTGCTCAAAGTTTGTCATACGAGCAATTATGCGTTCAGAAGTGTGTTTTATTTTATTCTCTTCAAATATTTCTGACTGTCAACATCTATCAATCATGCCTTCTGCATGACGTCGTTTAGCGTCAATAAAATGTCAAAGACAACCAAGCAGATTTCATCGTTTTTTAGCGGTGTTACTAATCCAGAGAGGTAAGTGTCTGCTTATTCAGGGCAGACAGGGCAGGGCAGATAGGCCAGTGCAACCCTTAACAACATGAGGCATACTTTAAATTACCATTTATGTATAACAACCCATTATGATACACCAGGTCCTGTCTCATTAAACAAGTACAATGTATGCTCGAAACCGACCCCCCCCCCTTGCCCAGTATTCAGCCCCTCCATTAAGTGGTCACCTGGCTTAAGTAGCCAAATTGGCTGCATCCCTTGGCTGGCTGCTTAAGGCAGGTTGGACTGTATGTATAAATGTGTATGTTATTAAATGAGTGCTCCTCTGAAAAGGCTATTTAACAACACATTGTTTATAAAACCAGGCTTTCCAACAGAAAGTACTGGTTATTAGCTTGGCAAATGCGTTTGGGCAGGCTGGCGCCAACAACTGTGATTTCAACACTCGATTGGAACATTTTTGCCTTTTTTTTTTTTTTTTTTTTTCGACCTGCCAGTGGACATATTTCCAAAAAATTCTTGAAAACCAGAAAATAAAAAAGAAGTGGCCTTATAATGGTTTGACATGCAACCAATAAGCGTGCTCTATTCAGCTTTATCTCGGTGTAATCATGTGGAAGAACTTGTCTCCTAAATATCCCCCATTGACTTCCAAGTCTTTGAGTAATTATTTCTTTTCAACAAATTATTTGTCGTTATACCACATTTAGAGATTTTAGAACTGATAACCGCATTTTCTGAAATACGAACAAATGGGGGTTTCAAACAGAACACACACAGGTATCAGGTTGGCAAAGTTTCATAATATTTTGTTCCCATATTTTGCATGCCATTGTTATTAGGAACAGGAACTATTTTGGGCATGTAAACAAGAGAATATTGCATCATATACTTATGTATAGCTATATATATCATACGTTTTTTAGGTCAATTTTAAGTACATTTTATCCATTGGCAATCTCGGGCACCATAGTGATCTGTCATCATGGCAATCTGTCCCTTCTTTAAAGTTTACTGTCAAACTTATAGAGAATCTTTTATGAGTTGAAGCATTCATTAAGAAATCCAGGTTTTCGTTGGTTATAGTATGATGACCTAATTTGCCCTTTTAAATATAATGAAATCAAGTAAATGAATATCATCTGACCACCAAGGCAAAAGCCACCACCATGGAACAAGCCAACACCAAGACAAAAGCCATAAAAGCAAAACTCAACACCAAGGTATTTAAGGGCAGAAAGATCTAAGGGCTCGCTAAATGGCAGAACAATCTTAGTGACAGTTCTCAGAGTAATGTCATTGAAGTATAAGTTACAGGTTAAATTGCCGCATGACCATTTATCCAATATCCTGTTTTCATAGAATTAGTGCCAGCGACCAATATTTCTATTTTAATCGGTCAGCGGTGTTATCTCCACATTTTGTGACGATGATTTTGATAGGTCGGCTCCAGTATCCTGCTAAGATAAGATAAGATAAGATAAGATAAGATAATCTTTATTTAACCTTGGTAATGTTTAAACATATTAACATAAGCTTGAAGCTTGTATCGGACATAAACATTGACTATCCAATAACATACAAACAATCTATAAAATAAACTAAGATTAAACATATTAAAGACAGTATCACATTCAAACGCATTATAATATAGATAGGTAAAATATTTGAATACTCCAGGAAAGACGTGGGTACAAACTAAAACTAAGACATGTATATTAAAGAATGTAACACAAGTTGAGCAGATTAATAGAAACAATGGAAAACAGCAAGATTATTGGAACAAATGTACATAAAAATGCTGTTAACTTGTATTTGTTAGGATAACATAATAGAATTTGTAAACCTGTTGCTATAGTGGCTACAGCTATAGTTCATAAATTTCAATAATAATCACTTTTCGGCATGAACATTATAACTTTGAAGATCAGGATAAATATCAATATTTTATGCCTATCATGATTTATTGATAATGCATACTGGCATATCAGATGTTATCACCAGTAAAGGCAACTGATGTCATATTGTCGAAGTTTTCACAGAAAAATAGAAGTATAAATTTAGAACTGTCAAACATATTTCCTAGAACAAATCATTTACAACCCGAGGTCCTGTCCTGTCAATATTTACTGTTGGTTGAAGCATTATACACAGGATACCGTTCCTGGAATAACTGAAATAATTAGAAATAATTATATAGATCAAAGTATTTTCCTGTGACTGCACTTTTCATCATATATAAGAGGATCTATCACAAGTTATTAAATGATATAAATTTATATTAACTGAGTTTAGGAAATTTTAACTTAGGGAGACTTTGGCGAGCTTAATAATATTGTCTGAACGAGTTTAATGCAATTTAATTACCAGTAATGCACTGTCAATTGAAACACCACCCCACCGCAGGGAGGGGGGGAGAATATTGTGCATTTCCCTTTACGATGCATGACCTAACACTGTTGGCAGCTGACAGTCATGGGCCTTTCTTGCATTATGTAGGTATGGTGCAACCACCCCCCCCCCCAATCAACATTTTTACATGAGAAAACAATCAAAAGCAACCTTGGACGCAAATCAACTCACTTTACTTGTACATGTATGTACATGTATCACAAGTTGAGGACTAGGGTACTTGCCTAAAGACACTTAGGTCTGCTACTTATGCACATTGTTGTAACACTTTCTAATATGACCCAGACAGTCTATGTCTGCTGACACTATTACTGTTGTAAATACTGGTGGTGTAGATATTCCTCTTAAGGAATGTTTCTGTAGATAAATTGATAATGGTTGTTACATCTTGCAGTGTTTCGATCAATATCAATGTCTCACGATCTGGGAGTCTGAGACTGAGATAGTGTAGTATCATGTCTGTACTTTCTGCTTGATGCAGTATATGTCTGGATATTATGGATATTACTTTCTGGTAGACATTTCCATGCTCTGTCACAGTTCCATTACAACATTGCATGTTTCTATCCAATTGTCTGCTGCAGCTGTCTATATTTGGATGCTTCAAGCACTCTGTGCCATGAAAAAAAAGTGTTCTAGAAAATTCTGAAAGTATCTATAATATAGAAGCAGACGACATTGTAGGCTGTAGCGCTATAAGGCTGATCGATTGCTTTGCTGATTTGCGCTTATTTGGAAATGACAAACAACTTTTGACTGAACAAACATTTAGACAGTAAAACTGTTGCTAGAATCCTTTCCTGTGTTTTAACTCTTAAAGTGTTTTCACAAAATTGGGTCTCCTAATCTCCGTTCCCTCATAATCACGGTATGAATCCTGTTACATGACTTTTGAGTTCCGTTAGAGAATTGTTTTTATATGTCTCTGAAGGAACTGAAAACCGACGTCACACTCTGACGGAAGTCGGGATACATGACATTTGAGATCCGTCCGAGCGTTACATCAATTTCAAGTTCCCTCAGAGCCATATGAAAACAGAACAATTCTTTGACGGAACTGATAAGTCATGTAACAGGATTCATACCGTGTCATTGTATCTGGTAGCACCATAGGGCTGATTGGTTTGTGCTTAATTGGAAAAGGTAATACTATTTATGGGGCTGTAAAATGTCTTTGAAAATTTGCATGACTATTCAATTTCAAATAAGAATATAGAGAATTTTATTAAATTTTACGGAGAGATATGAGATTTGTTTACAAAAGTACTGATCTTAATTCTGATATTAAAAATACTTTTATATGGTTGCCAAATTGTGTGGCTAAGTCCTTTTACTGCATACATGGAGAATAAAATACAACATACTTTTAGTAAGTTACAAATAGGGAACTTTTTTAAGATGTTGTTATACAGCAATTTGTGGTCTACAGAGGTCTCTCAAATTTGGAGAAGTTGTTCTGTATATAAGAAGGAGGTCATTGACTCTTTGATGTATCATCTGGCAAGAAAAAAAACTCAATTATCAGAATTGTCTGCTTGTTGAGACAGAAGTGGTCATGTACAAAATGTCTTTCCTAGGGCAGACAGAGGTCATCAGAACTCATTGGTCAATGGATGAATCTGGCAGGAAAAAAATCAGGACCATACTATTGCACTGAAGACTACATCTGTTGAACAAACAACACTTAGGCCAGAACTTTTTAATTATTTGGTTTACGGGAGCGCCGTATCCAAGAACTGAGAAATCAGAATAAAAATAAAATTTGAAATCGAGCTTTTATTTTTTTTATTATCGCCGTACCGTCCCGTTCAAGTTCCGAAAAAATAATTTAGCGCCGTCAACCTGTAAAAATATATCACAGTGAGTATAGATGTGGGGCAATCTGCTAGGAGATTTTTTAATTTCTGACCTTTAACTCCATCGCATTAGAAGTGGATACTCTAAGTCGAGATTGTTTGACTACAGTGAGTACAGATAACGTGCGTATTCGCATATATTACGAATTAAAATTAGCCAATTACGCATGTTTGTCAGATTCAAAGAGTACCAAATACGCATCAAATTTTATATTTACGAATCCCTTGATAAAATCATGCGTAACTGCATTTTATATCGTCAAACTTGTTTCTTTTCTCTTGTCAATTTCGGAAAACAAAGATCTATTTTTTAGAAATCTATTTTTAGAAATGAAAGTAGAATCTAATTATCTACTGGTTCCCGTCACCTTGCAGTAGTTTAAGCAATAAAAATCGGAACCACGCTATATGATGTAATGATCTTAATGATTCAAGAGCTTGGTTTTTCCAAATGTATTGCATAGCAATGAAAAGTTTTTGGGTCTCACTAAATTTTTAACAACGGGGTGATTCGTTAACGGTGCAAGGTTTGTATCAAGTTTAATGACAAATCTATATGGATATCTGAGGGTACCACAAATGTTAAAAAATCTACCATTGAAAGGCATCCTGACACAGCTTCGCACTGTGATGCTATGAAATTGTCACTCATGATGAGATTTGTAAACAAACGTCAAGTTCAGCTATATTAATTTCTAAATAAAATACTCCTATGTCTCATTTTATTTTGGTCGTTACTCAGCAATCAAAATTTTCATGAGTAATTACTCCTCATGCCAAAATAATTATCTGGAGCTCTGCAGAACTGTAAACACATTGTTAAAACACGGTCATTATTTTTATGGATGTCAGAGGTATTATGGATGAAGATATGTAACACGAATAAAGTTTTATTGTTTAAACATATTTATTGTTTATAAACTTATGAATAATACACGGTTCATGCAATCTACAAAACCAGTTACATTTTAACAATTTTAACACAGGGGTTCTGATATATTTTGAAAATTCACTTGTACCTTTTAAGCTTACAGAAACACGAAAACATCCAGTACTTTCTCGTGACTTGGATACCATGTACATGCCCGAAAAACACCATGTATACCAGAAAAACACCTTGCATTACCATATTCAAATAAACATTATAATCAACCTGTAATATTCAAAACAAATTAGTACTAGAAAGTCTGAATACTATAGGAAGTGTGAATACATTAATAAAACTGTGTAGAACAGTACATTGTTGTCATGAAAAATTACTTTTTGAGAAATAAAAAAACGAGCCATTTTTAATCTTTTATTTTTATTTTTTTTCCCGATACTACGGTTTTCGCATTATAATTTTATTTTTATTTCCTCCTCCTTATGCTGTGCTCTGAAAAATCTCCCGTAAACCAAATAATTAAAAAGTTCTGGCCTTAATTAGTATACACCAGTTGCATCTATTTGATTTGATTATATAAAGATTGCAGGCCAGGTATTCACAAAGCATCTTAGGAGATAAAACTTAAATATTTTTACTTAAGTTTAACAATTGAACTGCACATATTTTGCAAGAAACTAAAAAGATCCCATATTTTCTTGGTGACTTTTGTATATAACGCTTTACATAATGCTTCTAAAAGAATGTAAAAAGTAGATAATCTTATTTTTCCTGTTTACTGATATACTTTAGGAAATTGTAAGATTTTGAGAAAATTCTAATTTTTCTCTTATTTTAGATTCATTGTGAATACCACCCCTGGGGTTAGATGGATTTGGAACTAGCTAACTCATTTGTAGTTTTCCAATTCCACTAGATTATATGGGAGATATCAGCTGAAGCTGGGGATAGTAGGCTATTTCATACCTTAACAATTTGGGTCAAAGATATTTCCAATTCACCTCGGGGACATGAATGTAATTTAGCTGTCATGACATATATTTTAGAACTCTGTTGAGATTACATTTTAAATGTGTACCAATTTCCCCGGAATGAAATGTGAATGTAGTTTGTTTAGTTTGATATGTACACAATTTCAATACTAACCATTATGCACTAAAGACTTTCTCTATTGAAACAAAATCAAACAGCACTTAGAGTACTATTTCAATACCCCACAATCAGGGTCAAAGATATTTCCAGTTCACCTTGGGAAACATAAAATAGTAATGAAATCAATATAGCTGTCATGACATACAGTGCCCACCAAAAATATGGATACACTTTTTGACAGATGCAGAATTATAATTGGTTTAATTATTCCATATCTTTTGGTCAGACGGTAACAATGTTTGCAATTTCTGAAAAAAACAGTTAATGAAGGAGTAAAAAATGTGACAGATAGAAAGAAGAACATTTTCTGATTTAAAAATAAACTATGGGGTTCAAGGGGCTGAATTTGTCATACTATATGATCATGTTGTCGTTCAAAGCTGGCAAAGAAACCTAGGGTACCAATCAATGTATTGTCTTGACACTAAATAAAAAAAAATTCCTTGTCTTCAAAAACGTTGTTGCTTCTCTGTTCTGCAAGTAGTGTTATACAGGCAAGTGAATGGGGGAAAACTCTCTGTATTCATATTTTTGGTGGGCACTGTATATTTTAGAACTCTGTAGAGATACAGATTTACTTAGAAACAATTTATGAGTGCATCCATGATTTCCAGGAATAAAAGATATTGATAGAGTTTGTAATATATTCAATTTCAATACTCTACAATCAGGGTCAAAGATATTTCTATTCACCCCGGTAAACATAAAATTGTAATGCTATGTAAACTGTCATGGCATATATTTGAGAACTTCTAAGTGATTAAGATCCATTTTTACTCAGAAACAATCAATTTATGATTGCATCCATGATTTCTAGGAATATGAGTAACATATTTATTTGCATTTTTCCAGGAATATAAAACATCACTTTAGTGGCACTTCAAACATAAATGTTATCTACTCTGGAGTTGATGACAATCATGTAGTCACTTGATCCCATCATGATTTACATTTTATCCCTTGGCTCAATTAACAAAATGGGTCATAATTATCTCTTTACAAGAAAAACAGTTACGCAGAGCATATAAAAGCGCTGCACAGGGGTTTGCTACAAAATACCATTCAGGTGTAAATAAGTTGAGATAATTTGAAAACTGAACCTAACATAACTACGATTCTTGGTTAACTAACTTTTTGTAGTCGACAATAAAGTATCAAGTACTGGATACAACCTAAGTTGCACCAATGAGACACTATGTATTACTTGGAATAAACACTTTGTGATGGTCCTTCTGTTGATTGATCAGGTGGATGCTTATAATATTACAGTCTATAAATATGATAAATTGGAGCTAGAATAACAGCAGTATCATATTCACTAATTGATATTTAATTGACATGACTTACTTAACTACTAGCATTTGCTCTACATAGCATGGCCACACCAGTATTTGTGGTGAAGGATGTGGTACATCTCAGGTCATCAGCATCTTCATGCATGTATATATAAAGCTGCTGGTGACAAAGGTTAAGGATGGGACATGGTTATAAAATATGCCAAGCATAGCCTTTATTTGCCAGTCAGCATTCTGCTGAAATATGGCAAGCATAGCCTTTATTTGCCAGTCGGCATTTTGCTGAAATATGCCAAGCATAGCCTTTATTTGCCAGTCGGCATTTTGCTGAAATATGCCAAGCATAGCCTTTATTTGCCAGTCAGCATTCTGTTGAAATATGGCAGGCATAGACTTTATTTGCCAGTCAGCATTCTGTTGAAATATGGCAGGCATAGACTTTATTTGCCAGTCAGCATTCTGTTGAAGTATGGCAGGCATAGACTTTATTTGCCAGTCAGCATTCTGTTGAAATATGGCAGGCATAGACTTTATTTGCCAGTCAGCATTCTGTTGAAATATGGCAGGCATAGACTTTATTTGCCAGTCAGCATTCTGTTGAAATATGGCAGGCATAGACTTTATTTGCCAGTCAGCATTCTGTTGAAATATGGCAGGCATAGACTTTATTTGCCAGTCAGCATTCTGTTGAAATATGGCAGGCATAGACTTTATTTGCCAGTCAGCATTCTGTTGAAATATGCCAGGCATAGCCTTTATTTGCCAGTCAGCATTCTGTTGAAATATGCCAGGCATAGACTTTATTTGCCAGTCAGCATTCTGTTGAAATATGCCAGGCATAGCCTTTATTTGCCAGTCAGCATTCTGTTGAAATATGCCAGGCATAGACTTTATTTGCCAGTCAGCATTCTGTTGAAATATGCCAGGCATAGCCTTTATTTGCCAGTCAGCATTCTGTTGAAATATGCCAAGCATAGCCTTTATTTGCCAGTCAGCATTCTGTTGAAATATGCCAAGCATATTTCAGTGTCCCCACCCTGATACACACAGAAACCAAAGATGTAAGACCATAGGCACTCCCTTAACATAGTAACAAGATGAGCTGTTGTAAACACTGTTCGTCCGTCTGTCATCCCTCAGCAGCTGTAGAGCACCAACATCAGTAGAGAATTTGTATTGTATGTAGAGAATTTGTAGAGAATATGTAGAGAATGTGTAGAGAATTTGTAGAGAATATGTAGAGAATATGAAGAGAATATGTAGAGAATATGCAGAGAATTTGTAGAGAATTTGTGGCTTTCCAGTCTGCCATTAATATGCTTCCTATTTCATTGTGTGATGACCAGACAATTGGCACATCATGACTTGTCAACTGTGATGTTTTTCTGTGATTGCATGATCAAGACACCTACGCTATTGTGTGTTTTTGTCAGTCAAGGCTAGGCTTTCATTTGTATCAGTACAGATATTAAAGCCACATCAACACTCTGACTCAGGTCAACACATATTGTAACACAATGATTGAGCAGTCAGACACTCAGGTCAACACATATTGTAACACCATGATTGAGCAGTCAGATGGTGACACCACCCAACAACCCACGCACCATTGATATACCCACCACCTGATGCAAGGGTACCCACAATGCAACCTGATATTACGATAACGTTTATCAATCGTAACATCAATTATATCTGAAATTATCTATAGTAATCTGAATTATCAAATAACTTTAATCCTCAGTCAGATAACATTTGTTATTATAATAAAAACAAAAACGTGATCCTCATAGTAATTTGGGTTATGTACTTTGATTTACTGAAGTTACACAAAAACAAAAACGTGACCATAGTTTGGTTAACAACTTTGATCTACCAAGGTACATGGAACTTATGGGTCACTTGAATACTGAGTCTGTTACATACCAAGTCTTCATTCTCCTTGAAATGGTCAGCAGTGGTCAAAATCAAGTATCAGTATTTTGTGTTTGAGTTTGTCTATCTTTTATCAACTGGTCATGATTGCTAGTATCAATTATTGTTGGTCATCGGATTGGTCAGTGAGATAAAATTATCCCAGGTGTTCATACACGTCACTTGTCACTTGTCTGTCTTGTCAATGACGTAATTATATATTGACAAGTAAAATAAACCTTGGTTGGTATCATATTGTATTGACAAGTTTGCCTTGTACAATCTATTGTGATGATGCATTGTAACATGTGGGTCCATCATAGGTATAGTACTGACGATATCCTCCTCTCATATTTCAATTACGTCATGTACTTATATTCATTACAAGCTGGGTTACAGATTTAGGTCCTGTATGACATCAGGGATTTCACAGGTGGTATTCACAAAGCATCATTAATTAAAACTTAAGAATTGTGATTTAAACTATAAATTGGTGCCGCAATTTCAAGAATAATCCATGTTTTTTTAGTAATTATATTTATAAGAATTTTTGATGATGCTTAGTGAATAGCAACCATTCCAATAAAAATCTACTTGTTAATGGTTCCATGGTTTGCCTCTGTAGCATGCTTGTAGTGATTGATCATCTAATTGGGTTTGATCAAAAACTGCAATATAGTCATGCCATAGTTATTAGAATGGTATTGAATTATCTCCCTTGTTTGACACTCTGTATTATTATTTCCCAGTAGCTTCTGATTCACCTGGTGTTGATGATATGTATGTTACTTCGGTAGTCATCAGTACGACTAACAAACTGTTGACCAATGGCCTTCAAATGACATTAACAGAAGACTTATGTAACCTAGCCACGCCACAAGTATTTATAAGGACACTATAAGGACAATTATAATGTTTATAGCACAAGATAGCATCTGAATGAAAACCTGACTCACAATATCAGCACATGACATCGGAATGAGATCTGGACTGTACTGACCTGACAGGATGGCTTTTAGCATGTTCTTGATTCATCTGGAGTTACCTCCCTTACAAAATTAGTGTTCCATTGAAAAAAGGAATTTAATTTTTTGGGTGTCATTTTGTTAGAAATGTGTGACCTTGATAATTTTTATGTTCATTCCTGCTTAAAAGCGAATTTAAGCATAATCTTAGTATGTTTATAGACCATGGGTCTGTTTCATAGACACTTCTTTGCTAAGATTAGAATTTTGCAGCTACTTTTTATTTAGCTTGCTAGTCAAATAAGCAAAGATAAGTGTATATAAGTATTTTAACTTGTTTAAAATGTGTGGAAAAACAAATCTTAAATAATATATGTCAATGAAACAGTATGTTACAGTAGAAAACTCAAAAGTGCTGGAGAAGTGTGTTTACAACCTAATGACTGTATCGTATAAGTACACATGTTCTCTATGTGACATGTTTGTCCCTTAGGCTCAACAAGGTTAGTAAATCAAATATTACATAGTGAGATACAACCTTGTTGCACCAATTTATTGTTGTACTAATGTACTTTTATATGTGGTGTACTAATCGCGGGCTTAGAATGAAAAGGTCGTAAGTACTACTTACAACCTTTTAAGACTCGTACATATTTGAAATTTGCATTACATTAGGCGCTTGTTATATGAGCAAAGAAATCGGAACTTGACCATGTTGGCAAAACTGAAGTTGAAACAGCTTAACTTACCATAAGTAAAGGGTATTTTTATGCCCCCGTATCGATAGATCGGGAGGCATATAGTAATTCACCTGTCCGTCCGTCCGTCCGTCCGTTCGTCCGTCCGGCCAGGTTAACCCAAATTGACCGTTTCTTCTAGCATTAAAATGGCTTGCTACAAAGTTTTCAAACTTGCATGGATGTTGTATATGACCACTCTCCACGCGCCTGTATCACCTGATTCCATTTTGACCTTCACCTTGACCTAATTTTGGACTTAGACTTATTGAAAGGTAAAATTCTTGGTTAACCCAAATTGACCGTTTCTTCTAGCATTAAAATGGCTTGCTACAAAGCTTTCATACTTGCATGGATGTTGTATATGACCACTCTCCACACGCCTGTATCACCTGACTCCATTTTGACATTCACCTTGACCTAATTTTGGACTTAGACTTATCTCCACTTTAGTATTTTTACAATAAAATTTTGTCTGGAGCGTATCTTCAAAACTATTTAACGTATTGACTTGAAACTTGAAATATAAATAGATGGCAACTTGGAGAAGTGCATTGACAAAGAACCATAACTCTGTCTATCTTAAATTTTGAATTATCTCCCCTTTAGTGTTTTTTTTATAGTCAAATTTTGCTCTGAGTATATCTTCAAAACTATTTAACATATTGACTTGAAACTTGGAATATTAATAGATGGCAACTTGGAGAAGTGCAATGACCAAGAACCATAACTCTGTCTGTCTTAAATTTTGAATTATCTCCCCTTTAGTATTTTCAGAATCAAATTTTGACAGGAGTGTATCTTCAAAAGTGTTTAAGATATTGACTTGAAACTTGGTATATGAATAGATGGCAACTTGGAGAAGTGCAGTGACAAAGAACCATAACATCTGTATCACCAGATCACACATGAAGTCGATCAAGGCACTGCTTTCAAATGTGGCATTACTCGTTTACCATCATAAGCCCCTTATAGTTCAAAGCCATGTAACACTATCAAACATTTTAACTGAATAATGGCCCCTGATTGTCTTAGCTTTTTATGGACATGGCTTCCACGGGGGCATAAGCGTTTATTGAACGCAGTCTTGTTTCAGACAGTTTTTCTTGTTTTCTCAAAATATTGATTTTTGTAGTTAGGACCTTCTCATTCTAAGCCAGCAAAATGTACTCTTTGTAAATGTTCGTCAATTTTGTGCAACAAGGTTGGTATACAGTGAAATACGATCTTGTTGCACCAAACAGACAAATAATTGTTGTACAAAAATGTACTTTTATATGTCTGATGATTTGTCCACATGACACTGGTGCACTGATGGTCACACTGATGGTCAGAGAGTTCAAGTTATGGTCAGTTATTGATTACTCTAGATTGTTAGTGTTATCATATAACATTACTGCTTTGTACTGTATATATAAATAAATATTAATTAATCTGACATCATTTTGACCTACTGATATATACTATCATAATAGTTGACCTAATAGGCTTTGAAGTCAATGTAAATTTATTTACATAAGTGATAGTAGAGTTTGCTTAAGATCGGTAGATAGTTCCTTCAAAGACGTACTATCTAAGTACATAAATAAATACATTATGCGATATTAAGGATATTTACGACCGTTGGAGATTAAAATATGAATGTTGATTAGCTGATGTTGACGTCAATAAAATTACCAAATATGGCATAGAATATGACTTTCAATACTGTGTGGTAATGTAATCTGACCATTTGTCAACATAAGGTGTGGGGGTGTGTTTGTATATTGATGTAATGGTATACACGGTAAGCCCTTGTTCATATACTGCGTACCTGCCGGGACAATTGGTACGAATTTGAACAAACCTCTTAGCATAATTCAAAAGTTAAATATTAAATCTAACAATACAAATGTTAATGAAAATCAGTGTGCCATTTATTAATTGTGGGTGAAAGTTGAAAAAATAGCTCAAGATATTGTCATTTGAATAATTGTAGATACCTTCCTAACAAAATTTAAATGCTGGTTTGTTTAACACCTGTTGTATCCAGTTTTTCAGTTAACAAATATACAAGGAAATCGGACCGGGAAGGCAGCACCCAACTAAACCAGCTGAGCACAGAAAACAGTAACATCCAAACACAGCCACATGGAGCAAATGCCTACACACAACCCAGAGATTTATCTACTGTTACAAAATTGGTTGCTTGTATAGGAAACTAACACTGATTATCATGCACGCATGCTTTTTCCACCTTTACGGACAAAACCACTTTTACACGCCTTTCTCATTATCATGGGTGCATTATATCACACTGACTTAAACAATTGTGACACAAGGAAGTATGCTTATATAAGAATTGTGACCGTTTGTGAACAAGACATGTGTTTCAACATTTTGAAATTGGAGAAGTATTTATGGTTGGCATGAATGTCATGATATATTTACGTCATACATCTATTTGTAGTACAGAACTGTCAGGTTTACATGCACCTAAAGGTGTTTGTGTCCGTTGACATTGAGCCATGATGTCTAAATTTAAACTTTCCTTTAGAGAATAACAAGGAAATCATGTTATAAAATTATTTGGTTACAAAACATTTTCATTGCTTTTCTTTTCTAATGAACTTTTTGGAAATTGACATTAAGCCATAGCAGAGATTGCTCCATCTGATTGTTTGTCAAAGGTTGCTTGGCAAAGGTTTTCAAGTGAATTCATTGGACCATGTGATTATAATTTACCGCTTAAATTGATTTGAAGGGTATTGATTAACAACTGACGTAATGTCAATTGTCATCATGAGCTATCAGTTTTCTATATACATGTAGAAAATTCTAGAACTAATTTAATAGCTATAAATAACCCAATGGTTTACGTCAGCTTTTACATTGGTGTTCCAGATCTTTCATTGAACATTCATGTTTGTTTACATATATATCGGTGTCACATGGTGTAGATATAAAAGTGGGCCGATCCCCTATTTTCATAATGACATCTTGTTTGCATATGGTGATAAGCACGGCTTTATCTATTCAAATGAAAGTGGTTTGCTTTTAATAGTTTGACTTTGATTTATTTACGTATATGCACCGAATGTCCTTGTTTTATCGCCTATTTGTAAATGAATTATCTCCCCTTATCACAATATGCGCATTTATAAAACTGTGCTGCCATGTGTCACTCATGAATTCATTGTGTGGGGCAATAATGATTTGTGTGTGTCCCTTTGGAACGCATGTATCTCACTTATGATAAACCAGGTCGGACAAACCATGTGTCTTTTTGGCTAAGTCTACAAGTAAAAATATATATTTACAAAAAGTTAAAAACAGCCATAAGTATCTTATTCTTGGACCGGTTTCCACGAGATATGTTTGACACTCAAACCAAAAATGACTTCTAGAATGAGGTAGAATATAATGTATGTGAGAAATTATTGCATTATGGTCACCAAACTAATATAGAATGAGCATAAATTATGCATTTGATTTATTATAGTATTTTAATAGGTAAAGTTGTATGGATAAATTTACCATTATAAGTTGCTCTATGTTTTGTTTTATTGCGCTTTAAAATTTCAGTACAAAAAAGTGATGTTATTTGTCCAAGTTTATTAGCAAATTGGCATTTATACAATGCCTTTGGCCATTAACAAAGCATATACAATACATCATTGAATGGCAATTTGTGATCAAACTTGGCACAATATTCTTAAATATACCCGTACATTCAGATTTACAAAAACATCCTGCTTTTGTGCTGAAGATATGTGCAGTCGATAACCGATTAAATAATCTGATGTTTTGTATTTGGGACACAAAAGTTGACTTCCTAGATGTGTAACTAACAATAAAAATCTGCAGTAAAGTGCAACTATAAATGTTTGAGAAGTAAATAAGTATTTAAATAGCGGACCTTTTTTGCTTAAATTCATTCAGGGTTGCCAGCGACCTTGAAAAGTCAGGGAATTTTTTTTTTCAAGGTCAGTGAATTGTCAGGAAATTCTTGATATTATGGTCAGTGAAAAGTAAAATTTCAGAAAAGTCTGAAAATTCAGGGAAAACTTAAATTCTGGTTTGGTGTTTAATATATTCTGTGGCTTTATAATGACAGGTTTTTACAAAGACTAATATAGGAAAACATGTAAAAATCTTCTTATCTAAAACTACTATGCCTAGAGCTTTGATATTTGGTTTGTAATATCATCTAGTGGTCCCTTACTCAGATTTTTCTAATTATGCCCCTGGGGTCAAAATTGGTCCCCTGGGGGTCACCGCTTTACATAGACTTATGCAGGAAAAACATATAAAAATCTCATTGTCTAATACTACAATACCTAGAGCTTTGATAATTGGTACGTAGCCAAGAATGTTCAAATTATGCCCCTGGGTGAAAATTGTGCGGGGCTTCAGGTGAGCAATATAGGGCCATCATGGCCCTCTTGTTTTAGATAAAGTGAGGTCGATTTTGTTAAGCTTTTGTGAAGCTTTACAGTATTTGATATAATACTATATTATATTTAATGGGTAAAAATTAATATTATAAACTCTACCACTACAATAAGAACCCTTAAAGAACCTGCAAAGGACCCCTAATATTTAGTTTCTATTTTAATGTAATATTGAGATTTAATCAAGAAAAATTGATTAAAAATGGACTTCATGTGTATTAATTTGGATGTCATTTATAAGTCTTTCAATATTGAGATGGTCTCCATATTGAGGGAGTCCTCAGTTGCTGAGGTTGTCTTTAAATGGGGTTTTTCTGAATGCAAAGTTCAAAAGGACTCAAAATGCATAATTTGTATGAAACTTAAGTGGTAGCATTATAATAATTTTCGTAATTGTTCATTTATAATGATAATGACATTTCCTGTATCTATATATAATGCTCTATATTAATAAATTTGCATTAAAAATGACGAGAATTTCGTCAGAAATTTCATCAGAAATGACCGCTAAGTGTGTGATAATTCTTCGTTAACGGAAATGTCACATGGTAGCAGTCATAACAATCGTGTGACCTTGTTTTACTCATCGAAATTAGGACATGTTTATTTACATTCCTTCGCCGACACCCTAAGATAGGACGACTTATCATTGAAGGTCTAAGCTTATCCATTGGCTGTGAACATATTCGTAATGTTACATAAATAGATACAAGGTTACTACGCATACAAAAGTCGGTGAAAACAAGAGACTTTATCAACATGTGGTCTGACAGTTGATGTGAAAATTTACCACATATGCATTACATTTCTTATCTTAAAGCTATAAAACATATTTTACTCGCTAGGGCGAGAATCAAAACAAATTACTTGTACCAACATGTAGAAGACCTCAAAGTCACCCCTTCCCAAGACCTAGGTACATATATAAGATGATGAGTGTTTGAAGTTTAATATCTATTTTTTACATACGACTAATAAAGCTGCCTAACTTTTATTAAAATCTTCAAATGTTCAATTGTTAACAAATATAAACGATGTAACAGTATTTAGAGTCACTGCGATTTATATATTATGTGAGGTAATGAATGGAATTAATGTTGAATTTATTTGTTTGTATCTTTCTTTAGTGCACTCAAACACTGCCTGCATCTGGTTTGTTGACTTCGTTCTGAATATCATATAGATACGTATTGGGTTCAGTACATCTATCACAAAAATGTTAATTCCATGTTTTGAACAATGTGCTCGTAGCATTAATGGCCGTTTAATGATACCTGTGAAGGAATAATAAGCAAATAAGATCTTGTAATCATAGCGCTGCATACTAAATGTTGGTTTTTACAAAACATGATATGTGTATATATATAAATTGTTGGTGCATATATAGTGTCCGTGAGAATGGGTAGGCTTTCAGAGGACATTTTCAAGGTTGTTCATTGTTTACAAAGTTATAATAAAGTCAAAATAACAGACCATTTGGATTTTTTAACAGGGTGCTTTGCACTCTGATCTAGTTTAAAGCAATGAAGAACACTGACGAGACTTTGATGCTAAAAATAAACAAATTTTGTCATTTTCTGTGATGACTTTGCGCTTTTTCACCTTGCAGTACTAGTTAGACATGTCAACCAAATAAATGTCACCCACATACATCTAGCTCAGTGATCAGGAAAATACTAAAAAAAAAATATTGTCTGTGAATATTATAATTTGCTACTAATTTTCATTTAATATATGGTCGACTAAAATCATAATATAATTATGCAGTAATACACTGTAGTGATGATGTGTGATGCTGTTTCCTTTTCTTGATAAATGTCTATCAAATATTGGCCTCATTTTCCTCCCTACTTGCCTAAAAAATGACTAAAAAAATTGTACCTCTTTAAAACCTTTCAATCTAAACGCATACCCACATACCTTTCTAATGCTAACTGATTGTCTAATATTTGAATATTTCTATGCACAGAAGTTTGTTCTGTAGATTATGTATTACCTGTATCAATATAAGTGCCTATATAAGGCAGCACCTTTGAATTACAAATTCACAACTAGGTAAAATAATGGTATATAATATCTACCGTAATGAACAAGAATATAGATATATTATAATCAGCTCAGATAGATCGTGTCAAGTAGGTATTTGATTCCTGTTGAGTTGTTATACTTTATCGCCAAATTATCGAGTTTAGTCTAATCTTGCTCACCTGACCTAGTGACCAATGCCAAGTCGTGAGATTTTGTATTCCAATATATTTATTATATTTGTCACAAAAGGCCAGGGTCATGTGATCATTATGTTTATGATATATAGCGATAGAATGTGTCATAAAGTTTTGCGTCATTCTGGTATAATTAACTTACATACACTTGGTATTAATTAGAACAACTAAGGAATGTGAGACTTTATTAATCCGTACTTTATATTAAGGCCAAAGTTTCAATCCACTCTATAGGTAACTGTATTATCGATTTAAAAAAAATGAGATTTTTATTTTTTTGTACAATTTTTTTTCTCGTTTCTTAATCAATCATACAGTTAACAGTTGTCCAATCTTACTATAGTACAATGTTCTTCCCATGGCAAAGCAGTATCACAAGGATCTGATTGTAATGATATTGAATTATGTCCTTTTATATTTTCTTCAAACCGCCAATATTCTACCAATCAACAACCTCCCCTAGATGGCTTCTTTACGTTTAACAATGACATAAAATTGGTGGATCAGCATCGGTAGATGGTATAGATAAACCATGTTTTTTAAGCCGTGACTAATTTATGCAGGAAGGTTGATTTGCCCTCAAAGGATAGATATATGGTATGTATTAAGGCTTAAGCAATATATGTGATACCAATCCAATACCAGAGATATTTTAATCAGATATATTCACATACCATGACTAAGAAGTGTAACCTTCTGTCATGGCTAAAAAAACATGGTTTATCTATACTTATTAATTTTGAAGAAAAACAAAATAAAAACAATTGATATGGAGATTATTTATTATCTGGTCTATGTAAATGTACTTGGTGATTATGAAGTAAAGGGTTATCCATCTAATGGATGGTCTAATGCTCAGGTTATTGTAATGTCTGGGTTGTGACCTTCTGTGTTTATGATGGTTGACATACAAGGCATTGGCCGCTGCATTGTTCTACATCATGTTGAGTCTCACGTTTGTCACAGCATCTCCGATGCTATATAATAGTTACTACCCGTATGTTGTTATGGTAACGGTTTTGCATCAAACTGTTGCTATCATCAACAATAATCAGGTGGCGCAACACAGGTTGTTAACAACACTTTGCACTTTGATGGTTAGAAAAGTTAGAAGTAAGTCACCCGGTCAAATACAGTTTAAATAATTCTAGAGTGTGCAGATGTTAACCTTATCCTAAGACTTTATTGTGATCCTCAACCTGTTAATAATATCATTTGATAAAAAATAATTAGGGGTCCTTTTTACATATGACAAAACAAGCTGTTTCGCCTTACTTGTATTTATTACCCGAAATGCAAAATCCACGAATTGACTTCCCATTGAAATGGTCTTTTTTCCAAAAGCCATGAAATTTCATTCCATCGAAATTGAATTATTTACAGTATTCATGCATAAAGGCCAGGATCAGGTCAATATCTCTGTACTATACATTT
Organism: Spisula subtruncata; assembly: GCA_963678985.1. Lineage (NCBI taxonomy): Eukaryota > Metazoa > Mollusca > Bivalvia > Venerida > Mactridae > Spisula > Spisula subtruncata. Next base: position 24,684,969 of record OY787669.1, on the reverse strand, counting down.
ATACAATATGTAGGGTATTCTGTGATATGTTGAGTTTTATTTCTATATATATTGATACTGATATCATGACTGACCTTTTCTGTTGCCTTTCTTGCTCTTTAAAGACAGACAATCAGACAATGACTCAGTATGACTCACTGAGTCGTAGAATCTAGGTGAATATGATCCGACATCAACTCCGTGGCACTTTTGCCTTTGTGTTGCTACAGGCCTTATGTATAAAGCAATGCAGAATTATTTAATTTTCGGGATGGATTGAATTTTGTGGATTTCGTGGTTCACCTCAACCACAAAATTTATTCCCATTGAACAATTATTTTGACCCTTATATTGATTTATTACCTGAAATGCAAAATCTACCAATTAACGGTCCCATGGAAATGGTCTTTTGGACCAAAACCTCAACATTTCCTCTCATCAAAATGATTTTACAATAACTGGTCCTTGAATTGTAGACTTTATCTATTTCAGGTGTTTGAACAGACAGATTTCAACAAGAAACACAAGTCCATGAGTTTGAAGCCGTTCAATTTTGCGACAATACTGAAATTGTCGAAGGTACAACTATTAGATAAAGCATTCAAGGATGGCGTTATTGATCAGCTGTATGAATTGTTACTGGAACAATTCCATGCCTACGCTCACACTGTTGGGTTCCCAGAACTGGCTCTACCAGCACTTTTACAGGTACTTTACTCTGTTATGTTGATTGGATTGTATTTGTGCCCATGCTGAGATGAATCGCTGGCTTAGAATTAGAAGGTCGTAACTACCAAATTGATATATTGAGATAACAAGAGAAAACTGTCTGTAAGTTACTCTTTACCTATGGGAAAACACGTTTTTAAAACTTCATTTTGGTCAACATGACATTTTCAGATTTTTATAAATATGGGCTCATAAGAAGCGCCTTGTGATGCTTATTCTAAATATGTATGAATCTTAAAAGGTCTTAAGTGGCACTTACGACCTTCTAATTCTAAGCCATCGACGTGTTCATGCTGAGATGATATAGTTCATAACATTTGACTAGGTGCTAATTATTTCCTGTTTATTATTGTACTGTATGTTTTGACTGGTTGAAAGCTCACTTGAAGTCAAGAAGTCACTGGCCAATATGGCAGGGATAAAAGTGAATGCAGAAAAACAAAACAACAACACAACAACAAGTCATATAGGTTCATTTCTTAATTTGTCTTAAAATGGTTCAGATTCAGTTTATAATGACCTGTTATTCAAAGTTATGTTTTTATGGGGGAAGCTGTTTCAGCCGTTTTGCTGTTGGAGAAATCACAGTGCAGCCTCTTTTAGATGACCCTCAATTGAGCAATAACCACTTTTTAGTAGCAATAACATTTCGTTCAACATGTAACCATTTAATTTCTATCAATGGTGCCTCTACATAGCAAAAACAATTTCTGTTCAACAAGACAAAAGCTGTTATGTAAGTCTCTTTTGTTGGAGAAGTTGTACAGTTTATGATTGTGTTTGCAGTCTGCAAAATTAGCATTTGTCTAGTTGTCCATGCCAATTAAGTATTTGATGATTGGCACAAGTAATTTCTACAATAATTATGCAGAGTATTCAGAAAAAAATCAGTTTAGCCAATTCGGGCAAGCAATTTAAAATCCTACATGTTTTGCCTTGGTAATGTATTTTAATGCCCCGTATCGATAGATTGGGAGGCATATAGTGATTCACCTGTCCGTCTGTTCGTCCGTCAGTCCGTTCGTCTGTTCGGCTTGGTTAACCCAAATTGACCTTTTCTTCTAGCATCAATATGGCTTGCTACAAAGCTTTCAAACTTGCATGGATGTTGTATATGACCACTCTCCACACGCCTGTATCACCTGACTCCATTTTGACCTTCACTTTGACCTTATTTTGGACTTGGACTTATTGAAAGGCCAAATTCTTGGTTAACCCAAATTGACAATTTCTTCTAGCATTAATATGGCTTGCTACAAAGCTTTCAAACTTGCATGGATGTTGTATATGACCACTCTCCACACGCCTGTATCACATGACTCCATTTTTACCTTCACCTTGACCTAATTTTGGACTTGGACTTATTGAAAGGCCAAATTCTTGGTTAACCCAAATTGACCATTTCTTCTAGCATTAATATGGCTTGCTACAAAGCTTTCAAACTTGCATGGATGTTGTATATGACCACTCTCCACACGCCTGTATCACCTGACTCCATTTTTACCTTCACTTTGACCTTATTTTGGACTTGGACTTATTGAAAGGCCAAATTCTTGGTTAACCCAAATTGACCATTTCTTCTAGCATTAATATGGCTTGCTACAAAGCTTTCAAACTTGCATGGATGTTGTATATGACCACTCTTCACACGCCTGTATCACCTGACTCCATTTTGACCTTCACCTTGACCTAATTTTGGACTTAGACTTATTGAAATGGCTCCCACAGGGGGCATAAGCGTTTATTGAACGCAGTCTTGTAATTAACTAGCTTCTTAAGGCATCAGGAACAGGGATTCCTCAAATTTTCTTATGACTTCCTCAAAGATTCCCCTAGACCGTGAGGAACCTTTTCTTGATGCCTTCCAAAGCCCCTTTATTAAATTAGGAATACATCGCCAAGACAAAAATGCTAAACAAATGGGACATAGGCATAACCTTATAAATAAAATATATCTATATTACAGTTGAAGGAATTCTTAAAGAAGTGTAAGGTAGGGAATTTCACGAAGCAAATTAAACAGATAGTCGACAAAGTGGATGAGAATAGTAAATTTATAACCGCTCGTCGTCGTACTGTGAACATGAACTTAGCTGATACTAAAGCTATAGAACGATGGGAGAAAGATTGCGAGATAGCTGGTACCCCTCTTGACAAGTTCTACAAGACATGGAGAAAGTTAAGGGACCGGGAATTGATGCATCGTATTGCAGCTAAGGATCACATTGTTGACGTGGAATTACCAACAATAAAACGACCAGCGCAGAATAAAGCGACAGATACAGAGAAGAAGGAATTCTCCGCCTTATTTGATACAGACAGCGAGAATGAAGACTCAGACTTCACAGAGAGTTTCTTGCCACCGGACGAGAAAAAGAAATTGATGAAGGAAAGAAAAGAAGCTGATAAAAAGAAAAAAGCTGACAAGAAGAACAAACAGGCTGGTGCAGATGATGATGATGATGATGATATTGATGACGACAGTGATGATGGCGGTTATGATGATTTTGACAGTGATGAATTAGAACAATTAGCTGGCTCAGGAGATGATGATGATGAAACTGAATTTGATGATGGAAAAGAAGAAGAAGGAGATGATGATGAAAATGATGATGCTAATGATGATGATGATGATGAAGACAGTGATGATGGAGTGCCTGATAAAGATGATATTGTGAAAGAATTTACAATGTCTTCTGATGAAGATGACTGATGATGATGATATTTTTGTTGTTGGTAGAATTTTGATGATGATGATGGTCGTTAAAAATTTTATGATTGGTGTTAAGATTATTATAATGAGAATAAATAAATTTGTCATTTGAATGTTCCAAAATCTAAATCTTTTGCAATAAAACTATGTTGTAAGTCTAGTTAACGTAAGGTGTAGGGGTGTGTGCTGATGGCATCCATAACAGAATTGCAGAATAGTTTTCAGGATTGGGCATTAAGTCTCAATAGGACCCATGGATTAACAGTTACCTCCAGTATTGTACTGGTCACTAGTACTACAGTAATGATGTAGGTTATGTTGGTATGTTCTATATCATGTTTTTACTCTGTTTTTATGAGAATGCTTATTATTGAAGATTATTAAAAGTTGCAGCTGTCGATGTATAAAAAAAACAGATAGTTGTTTTGTTATTATGATGTTACTTGTAAATGGCAAAACACAACAAAACCATCGCTTGCAGATTGTATGTCGGAACCTTGAAATTATTATTGTCACATCTGTTACCTTCAGGTTTTGTAAATGTGTAACATATACATATATATACATACATCACTTGTCTGGTTGCCTTGAACTGCATTATTTGAACCGGTATTTACAGTACCGTAAAATTACTCGTTTTCATTGTCGTTAAATTTTGGAGATTTTTTGATAAAATGCAATTTTGTAAAATTGTAGTTTCCGAGGATTACAAAATATGTAGTGGAGGAATTCTTGGTTTGTTTTTAGGGGGGTAGTAATCATTGGGATGAGATTTTGTTGTATCACATGAATTTATCCCCATGAAAAATGACGATTTTATGGTATTTGATATACAAGTACAATGTATGTAGCTCATGCACTATTACAGTGCGGCCAAGATATGATGGCACAATAACATTGACAATACGTCACTGGTTGGATATGTCCATATTGAACAGCGGGTATGTTCATATATTTCGATCATCTAAACGCTTTTTCAGTTATTTCAAATATCCAAATTCAGTGTAGTCAATATAATGAAATGTAGTATAGTGGATACGCTAAGGTCTTTAATACAGAAAGTTCTTGTTCGAATCTTGGCAGATACATACTTTTTCTTTTACGCATGGTTTTCACATTATTCATGCATTTGTAGGAGTGTAATTTACAAACAGATCAAGATTGTGATTTTCACATTGAAAGAAATCCAGGTACTTGAGTCTTCTGAAAGCTCAAATTGGAATCTCTTAAGTGGAATAATGGCCCTTTGTCAGAACGGGGGATGTTAGTCTCTGAATGGCATTTCATTTGTCAGGTGACAATTCTAGTCATAGTATCTCCTTGCATCACAAATATTGGAACTACATTGTAACAGTAAAGTGAATGCACATGAATCATTAAAAAGATAACCACAAACAAAAAACAGCAGGGCAGGAAAGTCCCAGGCGAAAAAAATCACTAAGCACAAGTTGACCATATTAAATATTGATATTTTGCCAACTAAATAATCCACAATAAATAAAGTCGTTATAAGTACCTGTCAAGAAAATGTGGATCCTGCCATAACTCGGAACAGTTTTCAAGCTAGGTTTATGAAACTTGGTATGTGGATACGGACCAGTACGGAGATTATGCAAGTCTTAATAGTTTTTTAAGTGGACAACAATTGTGGTTGCCATGGCAGCAAAGACATTGGCAACCTGAAAATCAGGTAGGGGACTTTTGTATTGCTTGCAATTCCTAATAACTTGTTGTAACAGTGGCCGGACAAACGTCAAGTTGTAGATATATTTACCTGAGCATACATGACACACGATGTTGCTGCCAGACAAACGTCCTTGGATGGAAGCAGACGACAGCTAACATCTAGGTATTTATGCACCAGTTCCTATACAACCTCCACATGCTCATAGAATATATCCCCAGACACAAAAAAACCCACGAAAGTGCTTCTGTGCAAAAAAGCTACCTTACTGATTTAAAGGGATATTACACCATTTGGTATTATCTTCCAACCTCGATCACAGGAACCTGTTATATATATAAAATGGGTGCTTGTCAGTAACGGGGTATTTGATAGTGTTTTGGTACCATTTACATAAATATCAGGTTCCTGTGCCTCGACAAATGAAATTTCGTTTTTAAATGACCAAACTTCGTACATTTTACTTCGATAAAAATGGAATATTCTTGATATTGGTGCCCACTTTAGCATAATTAACGATTTCCAGGATGAGTTTTAGGACCACACGTGACTACGTCATTGCGTGACATCACAGAAATAAAATATATGTAGATCGGTGAATTTGTTTTATGAAGCAACATCTGCAATGAAATAGAGGAATGGAGAAATGCTACCAACTGGACTCATTATTAGTCTGTTCTAACAGGACGAGGTGTGTTCTTTTAAGAAGTCAAAAAGTCTTACGGTCCTGTTACACATACGAAAACATGCGAAGAATGACAAGTTGCAGGGGCCTTATTCACAAACGTTGTACATGTAAGTCTGAAACTCAGACTTAGACTTAAAATTGTCATTATTCATAATCACTGGTATTTCTTTGAAATTAGATTTAACCATGTGAAATTGTATCGGACTATTGATTGTTACCCCCTGAACATGTATACCAATTTTTATCAAAATCGGTACATCTATAACAACATGAGAGCGAATAGAACATTTGACAATGTAGACTTACAGCGTTGGTGAATATGGCCCGAGTTAAGATATTGCCACCATTCTGCACCCTTAATGATAAAGCCATTGATACATGTGGTCAAGGATAATTTTGCCACAATTCTCCGTCTATAATGATAAAACCACCAAAAATGAGGAAAGTCCCGATGTGTACCTTTAATTAATAAAACGGCTTTCTAGGTAAGATGGCAATAATTAGGATGCTAGAGTAAGTCATCCAATATATAATGCTGCAAATATTTTGCCTATTAATCAAGAATGTAGACAGTGGAAGCTGATACCGTTTACAGACGACACAACAACAGAAAATGAACTACACGTGGTTCTTAATTGTTTGTAAACAAAATTAATTACGACTGATTGTTTTTGCACAATGCTCATAGCTCGTAACACAGGCATATATGTATCGGCGGTATTGAACACCGGTAACTGTATCAAAAGACTAAACAATGAAATAAAATTGTCAACATTTTCGTGTCTTAGGCAGCCTATTGCTGAAAAAGTGCTATTTCACGCGACACATGGGTTGTCAAGCAAATCAAGCACATGTCTATTTTCCTGTTTGTTTATAACTTATGTTTATTATAATTTATCTAGGCACAAGGAGTACAGTTTTTAAAATGTTATGAAATTCGATACGTCTTTACCCATTCATTGTGACTATGACACCAAATAGATCTACTTATATCCTTTCACAAACTATTCCACGACCCACTTCTATTATTCAATCAGGAATTTCAGAATAAAAGTACACTAGTAGATACTATAATAGTAAACTATTTCAATGGGGAATATAATTCGGACGAATCTTAAGTTTTAGTATATATTCTGCTGGCTTAGAATGGGAATATCGTTAGTTTTACCTAATAAGCTGATACATATTTAAAGTCGCTTCTTACGAACCCATCTTCATACAATTTGGAAATTGTCATGTTGACCAAACTGAAGTTGAAACAGCTAGTTTTAACATAAGTATAGAGTAATTTTCGGGTTTTCTAAAAAATATCGATTTTATACTTACGACCTTCTCATACTTAGCCAGCGATTTATTATCCAAGCAGAAATTCCTGAATAAAAGTACGCTCTTTATAAACTATTCCAATATGGATAAGGACGAATCTTCAATTTTGGAGTATATTTGTACTTTTCCTCGCATATATATTGGCTATTATTTACGTTTTTGATCATTTGCCCTTTAAGTTGGCACTCGGATGGTGGAAACATAGGCCCACTGTCAATTAGATTCAAGTATACATGTATTTTAATGTCTTACACATTAATGCATTTAGCCACATGCCTATGCAATTACTCGTATATCACAAACTACGGTTTTGACTTCCCCAACTTGAAAGTTTCACCCATTCAATATAACAGTTTGTTTAAATATATTGAATGGGTGAAACATTTTGAAAGTAAAAACTGTAGTTAATGATATAATTTCCGTGAACCTGTGCTTTAAACTTGGTAGTTTAACTTATATGGTAAATAATCAGCCGTCTGTATACATAATGTTGATAAGCCTAATTAATGATATTTTGTAAGATTAATACACTTCCATAGCACGTACGTATAGTGGGTCTACCGTCTTGAAACGGTTTCATCCCATATAAGGGTAACGTGAGGACAACATCAAAACAAATATATTTTTAAAATATATATTTGTTTCTTCTTACAATGTTCTATTTAAATGACAAATATTTAAAGCAATATATATATCTACTTCCTCTACAATGTTCTATTTAAATGACAAATGTATAATTATATAATTAGTAAGTACGTGTTTATAAACATATAGCATGCATGCAATAATAAAGTCATGACTATAAATATTATATGTGAATAATGTAACTAAAAAGAACTATTCATAGTCATACAATGGTTCATGCATGGGCTGGTATTCACAAAGCATCTTAAGTGAAAACTTAAATATTTTTACTTAAGTTAAAATATTGATCTTCTTATTATTCTCAAGAAATGAAGCATAACTCATGTTTTCTCTGTGATTACTGCAGCTCTTTACATAATGCTTCTAAACAATGTAAACAAATATTAATCTTGATTTTCCTGTTAAGCTGGTACACTTCAAAAAATTGTAGTTTTCACTTAAGATTCTTTGTGAATACCACACATGGACTACGTATCAGATACATTATCAAGACGACTTTTGAAGGCTAAATATATTGTATTTTAATTAGTTCATACATTTTGTAGTATAATCATACATTCTAACCACTGTCGTTTCAAAATAAGTTGAGACGACGGAGCATGCAGCCATACATAGACGGAGCAGGTAGCCATACATAGACGGAGCTTGTAGCCATACATAGACGGAGCAGGTAGCCATACATAAACGGAGCATGTAGCCATACATAGACGGAGCTTGTAGCCATACATAGACGGAGCTTGTAGCCATACATAGACGGAGCATGTAGCCATACATAGACGGAGCATGTAGCCATACATAGACGGAGCTTGTAGCCATACATAGACGGAGCTTGTAGCCATACATAGACGGAGCTTGTAGTCATACATAGACGGAGCATGTAGCCATACATAGACGGAGCATGTAGCCATACATAGACGGAGCATGTAGCCATACATAGACGGAGCTTGTAGCCATACATAGACGGAGCTTGTAGTCATACATAGACGAAGCAGGTAGCCATACATAAACGGAGCATGTAGCCATACATAGACGGAGCATGTAGCCATACATAGACGGAGCTTGTAGTCATACATAAACGGAGCATGTAGCCATACATAGACGGAGCATGTAGCCATACATAGACGGAGCTTGTAGCCATACATAGACGGAGCTTGTAGTCATACATAGACGGAGCATGTAGCCATACATAGACGGAGCATGTAGCCATACATAGACGGAGCTTGTAGCCATACATAGACGGAGCTTGTAGCCATACATAGACGGAGCATGTAGCCATACATAGACGGAGCTTGTAGCCATACATAGACGGAGCATGTAGCCATACATAGACGGAGCTTGTAGCCATACATAGACGGAGCATGTAGCCATACATAGACGGAGCATGTAGCCATACATAGACGGAGCTTGTAGCCATACATAGACGGAGCTTGTAGCCATACATAGATGGAGCATGTAGCCATACATAGACGGAGCATGTAGCCATACATAGACGGAGCTTGTAGCCATACATAGACGGAGCTTGTAGCCATACATAGACGGAGCTTGTAGCCATACATAGACGGAGCAGGTAGCCATACATAGACGGAGCTTGTAGCCATACATACGTGCATAATGTTCTTCTAATTAAGGCAACACCTTTTTATACGATGGCAGGTTTTCAGACAGCTTTGGCAGGGTTTCAGAACTAGCCAACTGCTTCGTTTTTTTAACGTGATTTTAACTGTACAAAACTTGAGACTTTCTTTTAAAAACTGACACTGTATATAGAAGTGCCTGACTGCTGTGTGTGAACAGTCTTTAACACATCGCGAAAATACTCAAACTGAGGGATGCGATTAATGAAGATGAGATGAAGATTCTGATGATGATGATATATATATGTGCTTTTCACAATCTCTTGAAACTATTTCAAAATCAAAGGGTTTCGTTAAAATTAAGTATACATGTATAAGTAAATAATTAACTAATATTTATTCGTCTTAAAATATTTTTTTCTATTTGTTAGAGTTACTGTATAATAAATTAATGGTAAATAATACAGTATGCATTGCTACTAGGGGCTCATGACAACCACTTGTATTATTTAAATTTGTTTCCCCTCGTGACATTCCCAGCATTTAGTTAAACTGCACAGGTGTCACAAAACTAGTAGCTCTTTACCAAGGAGGTTGCACTGAACGTGATTTGCGTGTTGGCAACACAGGTGATGAGACGTGAATTGTGTTGTCACTTCTTATATATCGTGTCTGTCGTATAGTCTCAGCGCGGGCATATTGTAGCATAATGTGATTAATGACGTCATTATTCCATACTTTTCTTATGACCTTAAAAGTTCGATCATCACCGACCATTAGACCACAGCGTTAGATAATTATATGAGATATCGCTGGCTTAGAATGAGAAGGTCGTGAGTAAAATCTCAATATTTTGAGAAAATAAGAAAAAAGTGTCAGAAATTAACGCCTTATTTATGGAAAACCCTTCTCATTCTAAGCATATTGTACACAAGCATATCGCTTAGCATGAGAAGGTCGTAAGTGCAAAATCGATTTATAAATTCCCTGAAGTGACCGACGTCATTTTCCCCTACATTTAGTATGAAGATTTACGAGGAGTGATCAATATATTCGAGGATTTTTCATCTAGCAAGTTCATATTGGCAGCAAGGCTAAAAGCCATTTAACATCATTCGCAGTAAGATGTGTCCGACCGAATGCACTTATAAAATCATTTGATTCATACAAGGGGCGCGTGACGTTGGACGTCACGCGACGTCATTCCAAGCGTCACCGTCGGAGCAGCACATAGCTCCTTACTGGACTGATACCCGGTTCCATGTATGAGACTGGTTGTCTTTTACTACTGGAATAAGTAGTTAAAAGTCGATTCTTGAATGTGAGGTGGAATAAAAAGAGTATCGATGCGTTATTGGAAACAAAACTCGGAAAAGGGCGGTTGTCTTTAAAAAATCAGATTATTTCAATTAAGACTGAAACATGACCTATCAGGTTTAGGACGCAATATCGAAATAACCCTTTTGATTTGGAGTCAACGCTTTTATGTGTTGTAGCCTATACTAGTCTTCGTTTTTGCCAGTTACATTTGATTGAAATCTGTGCGTCTTATTCCACAGAATTTAACGGAAAGTGTCCCTGACGCGGTGTTATAGTGTGCTGTTTATCCTTATTTTATTGACTCAATCGTTTGGCAGAGCCCCTACAATCACCTAAACAACGGAATCATATGAAAATCGCTAATTAGGAGCGCACAGAATCCATGTACAATTTAGTCAAGTCATTTTGGAGGTATCGCGAGAAATCAACAAGTTTTGCGTTAATTTTCATAGCATGTCGTTTCTCAGAAATAACGATACGCCCGAGATGCTCGACGGTAGTTGCTTCAGCATGGTTACAAAAAGTGACGTCATCAAGTAATTAATGGCGTTATCGTAAAGAAAATTAGACAAATCGCAAGATAATTGATTGATCTACATCAGCGTATAATTTCATTACTCTAGTTCCAATATTTCAAAATTGAGAAGGAAAGTCCTCAAATATATTGATCACCCGTCGTAATTAAGTGCGTCCACCTGCGTCCATTAGACTAGTGTTAGCTAAACATGAGATACGAGCATATTGATATATATATATATATATTTATATTACTCCATTATACGGTTTCGTATCAAGTAACACAACCCGCATATTGCTTCATACTACGAGTATCCGACGTCACTATTCTGTACTTTTAGTATGATCATGCACAATCGACCATTGGGCTAGTGTTAGATATGGGGTATATACAATTATTTAATATATCACCATATACCAAATAACTGTCACAAATATTATCCAAGTAGATCTGGCTCATCTGACCATTAAACTAGTGTGATAGATATAGGAGATATAATACAATCTATTTTACTAGGTCCAGGCCTAATTACATTAACAAGTCTCATTCAAATAGATATGTCTCTAGTGAGTCTAGTTACAGTGTCATACAATACTGTTATTAAACAATCAGTTAGACCTTGATATCTATATATCTTTCAAAATACAAAGTACGGGGTACACCGTATAAAGTTGACAAACAAGTTACATATACTAGCATACAAGTAGAGTAGAAGGTGACATTGTGACAACCAGAATATCATACATGAAGATGAAGTCCGGTCATTGCCCTGTACGGTAGGTACGTACACTGCGGAGTTTTATCACCAACCTTGAGAATTTGTCCCCAAGACAAAGTAAATATTATTTTGAAATGGTAACCTACAAGAAAACCAAAATCACCGTCGCAAGACTGACCTGGGCAAGCTCTCACTGGGTCAGCAGGTGGTGGCGGAGGTGGGTAATAAGTTAACAACATTAAACCGCCATAAACTATTGCCGTCATGCGGTCGACATTTATGCATGTCTGATAATAAATGCCAATCACCTAGCAACTGTAGCAGGTCACCAATTTATTACTTTAGCAGCGGCGAGGACAAACTACGCATTTATAAAACCACCATATCTCCAAAATGCGTCACGAATGCGCAATTGCGCTGTTTCTATGTCTTATTTTACCATGGAATCAATTGTAAACACTAGTGATTGTTAAATTGATAGAACTTCTGATAAGATTTTAGATTTGTCTTTGAGAGTTTTCCATCTAGAATCCGTAGTTAATGATTATTGAACATTATATAATAGTAATCAATTGAAAATGTTAAAAATCTGTGATGTTTCGTATATTCAATTGGTATATATCGAAGACGGTTCGCAATCACTACATTGTTGGCATGACTTTTATTTAAGTTCCAGAATGTTTAAGCATACATTTTTTGTATTCATACAGAATTATCATAATTAATCTATTGTTTTACACTTATAAATAATATGCTAATTTCTAATAGTTTCTAGTCCCTAAAAAGGTACAAGTAACAATAAATGACAACATGGTACATAGTTCGCTAATTTCCTCGTTTGGCTTGGTAAGGTTAATAATAGCGAATTGTTTGGAAAGGTTAATGGCACCAATACATGTACCAGTTACAGTACTATAGGCAGTATGTACCTTCTTAAGATATTACATAATTATAAGAACTATGTATGTACATAGTATTTGACTTCCAGGAACATTGAGAGGGTTGATTGACATGGTGTTAATATATACACGTATGTACACTTTATAAGAGAGAAGCAGTATTTCGCTGACTTAGTATGAGTAGTAGTAAATTAGTACTACTTATGACCTTATAAGACTGATACGTTTAAAATCTGCATTATCAGGCACTTTCCTACGAGCCTATTTTTATGATAAACGGAATTTGTCATGTTGACCAAACTTCATGAAGACCAAAACGTTTGTTTTTCTATAAGTAAAGAGTAGTGTTCCGACAGTTAATACCAAAAAAATCTTGTTTTCTCAAAATGTAGATTTTGTACTTACGACCTTCTCCCTCTAAGCCAGCGATTTGTTCATCGTATTTGACTATCAGGACGCTTAGAGCGGGGTGGGGGGGGGAGCATATATAGCGCTAACATGTAATTATAAGTAACATTTACAATAATGGAGTGGAAGTTTGACCGGTTTGGTTTCATCTCCTCAAAGTCAACAAACACTTAGATCTATTATAATAAGATATTAATGCAAGGAAAGCTATATATTTATAATTTGTATTCGTACGTAATGTCCATAAAACCATGTATCTACACAGGTAACTGTATCGTTGAAAACGAATAAAAAATTGTTGTTGAAAATTTATATTTTTCTTTCTTTTATAGAAAAATATAAATTTTCAAAAAAAAAATGTTTTTTCGTTTTCAGCGATGCAGTTACCTGTGTGTATCTATACAGCAAACTACAGTGTAGTTTTCATACGTAATATAATGTCCGCCGCATTCAATTTCTTTGAAAACGATAAGTAACAATTCAATATCGGTAACTATACACTTTTGCTCGGACGATTAGATCGGGATAAAGTACATGTAGGTACTTATAGAATTGAATTATTCCTACTGACCATCACCTATGCTCGACATAAACAGGGTACACGGAAAACTGATGCTCGTCATAGCTGTGTACATTAATTAACAAATACACCGGGACTTATGAACGTGCTTGAGATAAACCGTGTACTGCAAATACTAATGCTTGTCGTAATAGATGTGTATTTACAAATACACAGGAACTTATGAACGTGCTTGAGATAAACCGTGTACTGCAAATACTAATGCTTGTCGTAATAGATGTGTATTTACAAATACACAGGAACTTATGAACGTGCTTGAGATAAACCGTGTACTCCAAATACTGTAAATGCGCCGGGACTTTGGAACTTTATCGAAATAACCCGGGTACTCATAATATGCTCGAGATAGACCAGGTGTTCACAAAATGCTCGGATTGGACAGGTGCTCGTGATATCGATGCTCGTCATAACGAAAGTTGTACCTTATATTTTGTATTTATATTTTGGGTAAATATATGTTTAACCTTGTACTGTTTGAGGGAGAGAAAGTGATGCACGATCACGCCGACAGAATTATGTAAAACTAATGATGTAGCCAGGTCCCGGAAGACAAGCATGTTACGTAAGAATGTTACAAATGTAACTTTTGTACGTAAGCACAAACTGGTACGTGAGTTATGTTCGTACCTTGTGCTTTATGAGTAGTTGTTTGTTTGTTGATGTTTTCAAAGTCAAACTTCAATGTGAGGTCGTTAGACAAAGGTCTAGTACACAAGTCGTGTTCCTTGTACACAGCAAATAACTGCTAAACGAAGAGGAAATCAAATAGAGAAGGCAGCACTCAACTAAACCAGCCGAGCACAGAAAACAGCAAGATTACAACACAAATACACAAAGCATAGTCCGAACACAACCTAAAGAAATCATTAAAAGTCCCAAGTCCCCGCCGCAAAAGTGCAGGATGACCCAATTTCATAAAGAAATAACAAAAAACGGACCGAATGAAACACAGCCATGACATAAATATGCGTAGTTGCTAATCATCACAATTTCACATGTATATGTATGGCTACGTTTCGGCGCGTGGCCCGATTGTCTGTGCGTGTTTATTTTTTTCCAGTCGACAAAGCTTAGTTAAGCATTTATGCAGAATCTTTTCAAGATCATGGTGGTGTGCCAGACTTGATTAGAGTAAACGAAAGCCGACTTAGCGTTGGTTCGACTATGCACAGTTTTTTACCCCTAGAAGTTTTGACCGTCTCTGGCTGAACAATTGTGACTAAGGTTAGCGCCAAAACCCAACCTTTGTGATCAAAGTAGAACCGAGTATGTACCGTAATTGTTTCCATCTACTAGTAATCAACATGACCGTGTACTTTTATCCAGATCTGATTTGATGTACTTGTTACTGACAGTCTCATAATGTGGCCTTGGCAGTTGGGTTATTGTACATGGCACGACGCCCAACATAGTTGTTGTGCATTCGTGTCCATTTACTGGACTACAGTGGCAATATTGCGGCGGCATTCTTATAAATAAGGAGTAATGGGGCTGCTGTGAAGTGGCAGTCATTCAGGAGAAACGGCTGTTTGTTCCAAGAAAACGAATGTTAACCGCATACAATAATGTACGATGTAACCTCGTTTTGACCGATGAAAAAAGTGAGCTAGATCTATTGTGGGTGGTGATTTAACGCTGCCGCCAATAACGTTTATTCGACCTGGTCCTAACGTATAAATCAACGTTAAGTGATAATGTCTAGATCTCAACAGCTTCGTTGTTTAATTGATGAACCGTCCTCCCCATAATATCAAATGCCAATTAATTAATCTAGTGTCCAAAGACCATACCATTGACCAAAGGTCAACAATTTGCCTTCAGGCATGTTACTATATTTGGAACAATCATGATAGATGTGTCCTGCTATTTAGGTTACATAAATACAACTTGTTTATCATATATTTGACCATTTATAGACACGTATCAAGGACGGCCTTGTGATATTTATTGATGTCCACTTATAGCTTTAATCATTTCATCATCATTATTCCTTAAATGGTAATATTGTTGTTGGGTTATAGTTTTCCATCAGATTTGTACGATGAGTATGTTATCCATGTCCGCGACATGTGTACATAAATTGGCTAATTTTACCCTATTTGAGTATAGATGCATTTATTTACAAACATATCTTCTCTATATACAGTAATATAGAATCCCTGTTAACAATAATCAAGATGACCATATTCTTTTATATGTCGGTGACGTTTTTTTTTTAGTTTTAGGACGGTGTCTTTGTTACGTACAAGCTTTAAAATAACCGTCGTTCTGTGTTCTGGATGAGCCAATGAACACGTGTTTTACAAACACTTGGTCTAGCCCTGAACTCCACTAGATGGAGGATCATTGATGGAT
The DNA here is from genome assembly GCA_963678985.1 of Spisula subtruncata. Classification (NCBI taxonomy): domain Eukaryota; kingdom Metazoa; phylum Mollusca; class Bivalvia; order Venerida; family Mactridae; genus Spisula; species Spisula subtruncata. The sequence continues at coordinate 24,668,834 of OY787669.1, read as the reverse complement.
AATGAGAGCCAATGATGGAGTTTGAGAGCCTATGAAAACGTGTTTTACAAACGCTTGACCAATAGATGGAGTCGATACTTACTGTCTAGCCCTGAACTCAACTAAATAGTAAGAGTACCAATGAAAACGTGTTTTACAAACGCTTGTCTAATAGACATAGTCGATACTTACTTTCAAGTCATGTTCTCTAATAGAAGGTAGAGTAATTTAGAAGTATGAGAGCCAATGAAAACGAGTTTAACAAATGCTTGACCAATAGACACAAGGCACGCATGTCAACATCATATGATACAAGTATAGCTGAATATCAAGTTTATGTTTATAACCGTTCTCATTTAACTTTGGACGGACTGTGTGGTATATGTGAATGTCTAGGTTATGTATATTTTATCAATAGAGGTTGCAACCCCCGTTTAGCCCACCTGAGGTCAATATCTATCCACACCTGTACTTGTTATTTATGTATGTGATCGGACGTGATCTGTGAATGATAGGAGTAGAGTGACGATAATAGAGGGTTGTCTCATGGCCTTGCATTGACCAGTGATATACAGGTATACTCATGTATCTGCCTTAACCCATTCACCATTCAACACTTTATACACATACACCCGTGCCATGTGATTCTTATAATTCACTCACACATTTGGCGGCCTTGATGTGATTTGTCTATCCTTCTGCTGATAACGTTCCAGGGCTTGTTAAGCATATTACATGGTCCATTATCGTCATTATGATATCTGTCACTATACCGGTTTGACGTAAAGTACAAGTCACCTCCGTCACCCTCGTCAATTATATTACCTACATTTTATTGTAATCACAAAAATCAACACCAAGTCTTGTTTACTACTTAAAGTACATCCACTTCAATTAGGGTCACGATGATGCACTTATGATGTCCACTCTCGAGTTCTTGTATTTATAGAATAATAAATGACTGAGCAAGTGACTTTGAGTGATAATCGCCTCGGTTTGATTGATATTTACCCACCGTCGAAGGCGAAGGTAATATAGCAATGAAATGCGTCCGTCCGTCCGTCCGTCTGTGTGCAACTTTTCCTACATTTCTAAAGGGCTTTTGACGAAATACCTTTGACACTGATTAATACTATTAGGACCTACGGTGCATATTGTTCTGACATTTTTGTCTGCGTTATGACCCTTTGTTAATTATCTTCTCTTCGGTGGGGTTTATGGCTGTCTATGACTGCTTCTTGTTACTTAATGGCACTGCTCAGTCATTTATTGCACGCGTACTGTATACTACAGAAATACATTGTCATTAAAACTACACACATTGAAGGGGACAATAATCAGAAATAACGTGTTTAGTATAATCATGGGTAGAGATATCAAAACAGTTTATGTTCAAATTCAGTCTCGTAAGTACATTGGTCTTACTCATAAACATTGTAAGTCTAAAAGTCTTCGACTTCATGTTGCCAAATGTTGCCAAATGTTCTAATCGCTCTCATGTTCTTATACATGCACTGATTTTAATATAAATGAGTATACATGCTCAGTGGGTAACAACAAATAATCACTCAAATAAAATTTCACATGGTCAAATCTAATTTTTGCAAAGAAATGGCAGTGATTATAATTTTTGTCAATTTTACAGGAATACCTAAAAATACCTGATACTAGTAATTGGTTCATTGGTAAGAAGCAACACAAATAAAACAGAATCGTATTTACATTTTAAGTCCAAGTCTGAGTTTCGGTCTAACAACGTTGGTGAATAAGGCCACCGCTGTAGACATGTATTGTATTGTGAAAGTCGTGCCAATTAGGAGGTACAAATTGTATATTATAAATACTTAGTGATACCCCAGACTACTTGAAACTACTTCAATGGTAACGTGTCGAGTAACGTGTCGAGTACTGGCTGTGGTAGGCACATTAAAACACGATAGACAGGTTTAGTTAGTCATTAGCTACACAGTACAAATAGGTCTCCAATGTGGAGTCCGGACAAAAGTTTTTGAAGGTTATGAAACTATTAATTGGATGCCGACGGTACTTATGTAGGTTGTTTATGTATATGGTACAAGGTTTTATCCTTGACATAATTATCCCTCTTTGTAATACTAATACTCCATATCTGGTCCAGATTTAAGACGTTTTGTCTTACATTGTTACATTGTTTTACGTGGCATATCCCTACGCTTTCCGTACGAATTAGGCAAGCCTGTTACTTAACACATATATTGCAATACAAGTATAAAAAAGTCAAATAGTTTTAGTCGAGGCAGAAACTGAAGACCATAGGACAACCCTAGGGAACAGTAGAGAAGCTGCCAAAGAGAAACACCGGTGATGATGTTTTGTTGCTGCTATTACAAACCAAAAATAAAAGTTCCTGCCCATCCACGGTGGCGGTGTGGCCGTGTATGCAACTGACTGGTGCAATAATTGCTATGCTTGTGTACACAATGTTATTAGTAAACAAATAACTGACCTGAAATAATCGATTTATATATTCTCTGACATGCTGTCTACGTAGTAACGTTGGCGACCATTGATCAGTGCATCTGATAGTAGAACAATAATAACAGTCTTTCAAGGATTTATGATGAATTGATGATACATTATGGCCTTATAATGATGAGGAATATTTTAATGAGGCGTTGGGGTCATACACATATTATCTCAGCTAGTATGGTAGATGAAGGCTCAATGTGTCCATTTGGTATTGTATTGTAACTATTGTTGACCATAATTATGGCTGAATGGGTCAAGGTCCCCCCGGGTACTACTTCACCGTACCCGGGGTACTTCGAAGTATACTTCACCGTACCCCGATTTCACAGATAATACTTCACCGTACCCCGATATACTCAACCGCACCCGGGTTTACAGCGCGCCAAAAATCGATGTCGTAAAATAACAAAATAATAGAATGACGTAAACCGGCGGCCATCGCGGCATTGAAAAAAAAATTGTCTATAAAAATCAAAGAAGTAAAAAAAATGTTATTCATGAGTTCGTATCCAGCGGAGAAAAGGACGGAAAATACGTGTATATTCAGGCTGGTGGAAACGAATTGAACACTATTTGCATACACACATAATCTGTTGAAAGAAAGAAATAAAGTGCGCCAAAAACGTCAGTGTTTTGATTACGGACTTTGTTCCAAGCGTAGTCACGTGACCATCACGTGATCGATTTTTACGACAATGAAATCTTTTTTAGAAATTCGACGGTAACACAAACTAAATATTATGGGTCGAAGTGTACAGAAATGAAATCTTATACCTTTCTTTCATGTATAAATTTTGTGTTCGGCGATTAAAATCATATCAATTAAAAAAAATCAGCAGTAAAAATGGGGTACCTGTAAGCATACTGGGGTACGGTGAAGTATACTACTAAGTACCCGGGGTACGGTCAAGTATACTTCAAAGTACCCGGGGTACGGTCAAGTATACTTCAAAGTACCCGGGGTACGGTGAAGTAGTACCCGGGGGGACCTTGACCCATTCAGCATAATTATGTGGGTATCTCAGTAGCAGCAGCGACCTACCGCACATCAGCAGGAATATTTTAGCTGTAATGATGGGGGTGATATGAAGACTACATGTACATAGTCCTGTACTTTCGTTTAGGCCATAAACAAAATGTATATGTACTGTTTACGGATGTTTACGCATTTAATATACACAGAGGAACGCGTTGCTAAATGTATTTCCTGCAATTCAATATATGTCCCAATTTGTAGAGTCGCAACAGCAGGTCTCAGTACATGAGGAACTATTGGTGATAGAAATGCTTTATTTGGGTTCTTAGTGGCCAAGTGTATGGTCATAGAAGTAGTCAAATTCAAACACTTATACGATCTGTAAAATATACATTATAAATGTTGGAATAAAGAACAACTATGCCGGGACTTCGAATATGGCAATTTTGCTCGACACAGACCGAGCCCTCGTAATATCGATGCTCATCATAACGAATGTACAAATGCACTTCCTATGGAAGATTCGTTGGTGGTTCTACCGAAGTACCTGTATTATGCTTCTTCTTTTCACCAGCAAGTTGCTGCATAACATTCCCCCCTCCATAACGATGTTACATTTCTTGTCTTACCTGATGCGCTTTCTTCGTCGTTGCGGTACTGCATGCCACCTCACCCTTCATAAAACTGTTACATTTCTTGCCTGACCCGGGGACCTTTCTTCACCAGCAAGTTGCTGCATAACATTTCCGGCTCCATAACGATGTTACATTTCTTGTCTTACCTGATGCGCTTTCTTCGTCTTTGCGGTACTGCATGCCACCTCACCCTTCATAAAACTGTTACATCTTTTGCCTGACCCGGGGACCTTTCTTCACCAGCAAGTTGCTGTATAATATTTCCGGCTCCATAATATGTTGCATTTTTTCTTTAAACTTTTTGCACGTGATTCATTATTACCACGTGATGGTTAATCATTTATATGCCAAACATACACTAACATACACAAAATTATTACTTTACATTCCGATATAATATGACATTAGGCCGTACCAAATCGTTCCTTCGTTTAGCGCACAAGGACGGAAAGGTTTCGGCATCTTGGGAAAGACAAAAACACAGCACGTTTGTCATCCCTTATATCTCCGAAATCTATAGAGATATTGCTTTCATAATTTCTTACTCGTCCATAATCATGGCCTCCTACTAATCAACAGTAAGTTTCACTCAAACAAAGTTTGCAGTTCTTTAAGTAAGCCATTCTGATTGGCAATGCTTCAAAGCTATTTGCTAGGCATATCATTAATTTATTATAGGGATATAAATCATTATGACTTTTTCGCGGGCTACGTTTTTGACTCAGGATAGCTACAGAAATGTAGATATGTTTTCGAACTTAAGGTGGACGTCAAACGAAACTCTGATTTCGTATGGCCTTATATCAGACGGCATACAATACCCCGCAATGTTTCTATACATTAGCTGAGTCTAAGTGGTTCTATACTATATAAAACATATGTTATATTTATTATATTCCATTACACACCGCGTTAGTGTGCCAATCCCCCCTGGCACATTCCATATTATGTATATATCAATATAACTATGTTATATTACCGCGATGATAATTTGTGCTCCCCCGCACCAAACACTCATGACGTAGCGCTGTCTTACATTGCTCGTATCATTCCGACATTTTCGTTTATTATTGCATCCATATGTTTCCGATATGAGCTCTTCTACTCATCCGTATTGTTCCAGTTTCCCCCAATATATTGGCACCGTTACATGAAGGATTAAGACACAAAGCTTTTTTGTTAGCTTTTCAGCAGAGCACTTCATTTATACATGTAGTTAGTGAAGACGACACTGTAGCTTTAAAGTCATATGTATTTTAAGTCACAAAACAACAATTAGTTTTACGATTAGATTATTAACTTAATTTCTCTTGATCAACATTTCGACCGATGCCATTTCAAAAATGCATGACGCCAAACTGTTTCCCTCAAAAGTTGCTGTATTTAAAATTTACTGCACGGGCGACAAAAATGTTTCCCACAAATATTGCGGCAATTGAAATATACTGGGCGCGCAAAAATGCTTCGCACAGCTCAAATATGCTGGACATAAAAATGCTTCCCCAAATTCAAAAATGTATTGGCGTCAAAAAGACTTTCCGAAATTAGTGATGCAATGGAAATATGCTGGACGCAAAAAGGCTTCACACATTTCAAGAATGCTTGGTATCAAAAAAATGCTTCCTGGCAAAGAATGCGGCAATTCAAATAGTTTAACTTGACGTGCATCTTCCCTAAGTACACATATCTCCGTATTATGTCTTATATTTAGACCTGTAAACCTTACACATCTAATGAGATGAAGATCTTCTGTTAACATGATTGTAGCTTCAGATGGAGACGCTGATTGTGTCATAATAAACCAGTCATAGATGAACGAACTATCAGCACTCTTGGGCTGTACACATAGTTCAACATGAAGGCCAATATGCATGTAGTGTCTACGTTAATTGACATTACGCCAGCATGCAGGGGGGCAGGGATCACTCCACATGATTGTGTGTCGAAGGTTGCTTGGCGAAGGTTTTCAAGTAAATCCATTGGCTGGCCCGTGTGTTTATATTACCGTTAAAATTGATATAAATTAATAATTTCAATTAGTAACATAGGATATTTACGTTGGAAAATAGCTTAAGACAAAAGTCCTTATTTTTCTATGACAAGCATACTTATGACTTTATTTATCAATCAGCTTTCTACCAAAATATGACAGACATATGGGTGTCTGCATTTGAACCCCGGGTCACAAGATTATGGCTCGCGCGCTAACCAATGAGACAATCTCATTAAAATGCTACTTTACGCAAAGGGATGGAGCAGCTGTAAGGATCTGGTTTTAGAGATTACCAAAAAGCAACACCAGTACATATCACCATTACTATATGTACTATAAGCCTGACCTTGTAGTGGTCTAAGTATAGCGTTGACTCAAGAGTAGCATTAGTAACATGTTACAGCCAATTAAAGTTGCACATGTGACCTTCTTTTCCTACATTTCCACTCATAAGGACTGCCTCCTGATAGATTTTCTACTCGGTCATATATTAGTATTAATATAGCAGAACTACATATAGTCATGGTTGCACTTTAAAGTTAACGACAAGATTGTCAATACTAACGTCAGTAGCTAATGGGGTAGTATTGCTACCCGACTAGAAAATATAAGTAATCAATCAAATAACATTATAACGTTTTTTTAAATTTTAGCTAAAATTTATGCTCGGCTTACCTACGTTTGTGGGTGCAAAGGGAAATAATTTAATGAGAAAAGAGTAGATTGAGGAGATTTCTTATAAACGTAGGGTATGTTAGACAGATCTGCGATCTGTTTTGTTATATCCTTTAGATGTTTATACATTTATATATGTAACAAGTGCTAAAAGCTTCTGGGTAACCGCCATTTCAGCCAGCACAGTTAGATCAATCAGTGTCTAATCCCTACATGTTAACTTCTTGTGAGCTTGTCATTGGTTGATTAATCATTCCAGGAACGTTTGGTTCAATTTTACTTCTACCATTTCTGTCCACGTAGATATATTATTGTTTTCATACTGTGCCACATCCTGGAGAGATTGCCAGATACACATATTAGATTTAAGCATTTCGAGTTACATCCGTGTCCTGAATGTTTCTTGTTATTGGTGAAATTATCAATGTAATCGTCGAATTACAGCCGAACGTCTGTTTTCAAAGTTAGCACTGAAGCCGTATCTATAGATACCTTAGAACATAACTTTATTATTGAACAATGTGACTGACCTGTAGTCCACTTCACCAAGGACGTGTTGTGTCTGGTAATTTTCCTTATCATCGTTTTATCTGTATTCCACTGGGTGATAACGTTACACACTGTCTGTGAAAATTACCCCCACACAAGTAATAAATAATAATATCAGATATTGGCCAGCAGTTAGAACCTTATTTCTTCGTTACCGATACCGATGAAACTTAAGGTTGCAATGATCTCTCTATACTTGGTCCGGTCGTTGGCTATTTTCGAGGCCTCTCCCATTGACTACCATATCATGTTTTTTTGTATTTCTTCAAATCTTACACCACGACTACTCTTTTATTCGTTGTTTGTCACATCACGTGACCTCTACCTCGTGGCAATTTTTACACAACTTTGTCGCCGACCGTGGCAACTAACCCAGCTATGCCATGATTCTTCACATGGACACGAAGTACCACCCAGCACCCAGATGAATGTTAACTTGTTACCACTGCCGCACTTCAATGCACATGCCATTCGGTTTGTTTTGCACATGCGCATAAGGAAAACAGTGAACTGATTATCCACTAACATGTATAAACTACAATGAGCGCTGCAAAACTACTAAAGTGACCTTTGCTATTTGAGTGGTCAGGAATGCTAATAAAATCCAAGTGGTCAGTGAGAGTGGTCATTGATGTGTCTTGATGTGTCTTGAGTGGCCCCGATTGTGGACATGTAATTAACCCGAGGCAACACTCATGGTATGATAGTTAATGTCGATCACTTGGTGTCGCATAAATCAAATAATTACCTCCCTGTACCAGTTGGTACAAACGACAACAACCAGTTGGTACAAACGACAATAAAACTATGAACAGAACAGAACTGAACACAGATTTAGTTCAAATACCTCCAGATCGGTCGTCAGGCGATCTTTGACCTATGCCCTCAGAAAGACAGATGTATGTAGGCCAACGACCGCAGGGTGTTATTCATGATGCCCGCGCAGGTGGGCTAGCTAGCTAACTTTTAATGCATTTTTGGTGTCCAGTAGTTATTGTTTGTTGCTATAAGTAGCTAATAAATGTATAAATGTCCACATTGGCAGATTGATGGACGGTGTCCGTAAACTGGGAGCAAGGTTTTACGAACTAAAAGCGCATTATTTGTATAATTATGTCAACAACAGACAGACAGACACCTAGAACATCCCAGATCAGTATGCTGCGATGTATAGCTAATTTATTACCAGCTGATGGTTGTAATGGAGCGTGAAATGGCTCCCGTCTTGTCCTTATAATGATTTTCATTCAAACATCGCTGAAAACTTTGATTCATCTAAATTAGGACAGATTGATTATAAAGCTAATAAAAGCTGAAAGTCATGAACCCTTGTAAACATTCCACGATCAACGGGAGCAGTTATTGAGGTTAAGAGTCGAAACTAATTGAAGGGGACATGAAGTGTTAGGGACAAGTATCAATGTTTTGAAATTGTCGGACTCAATTATGTGGATGAATCAAAACGTGACGGTGAGTCTCACCGGTGACCCTAAAGTGTCCGGAAGTTGACCTACGATGGGTCAATTGATGAGAACGGATCAGAATAAGTTGGTCAGTATGCTAATTGCTTTGCGATGAGTCTGGTGTAATGTTGGACTGATACAGTGGTGTACAATCTAATTAAAATCAGACCCTTATTGGTAATTGCGTTCCACTAATTAACGCTGATATATATAGCTATACCAATGTCAATTAGAGGAATGGAGCAAATGTTATGATCTTAGTTTAATGAGATTGATACAATGTAACGTGTTACTATTAAAACCCTGACGGAATTAAACAAACACGCAGTCATGCAATATAAAAAATGACTATGTTTCATAACTTTTGCCATTACACGGTCGTAAATGTTGCCCCACTGAACTTATTATTCATCATTTTTATACTATTTTTATCATTTGTGTGAAAAGTACACTGAACCTTCTCAAGAAAAGGAAGCCACGTCCCTGGGGTTTATCATGGGCTTGACGTAATACTGGTGTAACTTCAATGTTTGTCGGAACAAGTTTAGAGAAATATCACACGACTGTTAAAATAAAAATATTTAAAAAAAAACCTGTCTGGGGTGTTTAATGGTCTCATCGTTGTATTTGTTTACGTATAAACATAAACTATTCGCACTTTTGGACTGGGTGTGTGACCAAAATGCACTGATTATTTAAAGTCCATCTTGATTGCTTGCTGAATAGTGCCTCTTGAAGTATATGATTATCTATGTTATGATAGTGTAGGGTTCATCTATGCCTTTTCGTGCTATAACACATGGAGAGTCCCGTTGGGCGATTGGTAGCCAAGCCCAGTCAAACTTAAAATACAGTTTGTGCTATTGCAATAGAGTTCGTCTTGTCCATTTGGTGCCGGACATAGTCTGTCGACGTTGGTTCAACTTGTAGGCTTTAACATATTGACCTCAGAATTATCAACTTATTGATCAGCACATCCTAGATTGAGCATCAAGAAACTGGTCACATTCATCATTCCAAGTTTCTCAGTTTGTTTTATGTTTATCGTTCAGAACACGTGTACATAGGGTAATCTCGGGTGATTATGTCTGTTGGCCTACACCCGATGTCCGTCGGATAACTCATTAGATAAGCGTAATTAAATCGCCATCAGTTCTAACATTTAGCGCAGTTTGACCTGGATTGACCAGGGTCAGACTCCAGTAATTATCTTATCTTCCACATCGTGGGAATTTCCAGATTTTCTAGAAACGCATTAATCTAGTTTCCGGTCACATGTTAGAATCTAGTCTGGCCACCCGACTAGATAATATATTTTATCAATCAAATAGAATAACATTTTTCAATTTTCGCTAGATTTTATTTTGGGCTTGATTATCTAGTCTGGTAAACTCTGTAAGCCTCTTGTAATCTGATATCCTTGCACAACCGTTATACCATTAGCTTCCTGACCACAAGTATTTAAACACTTCAACAAATTTCTCCTACAGAACCAGATAAGAATCAAATGACCATACGGTCAACACATGTGTGAGTCGAGTCGAGATACAAGTTTCATGTTTTTATTGGTCAGGAAAAATAGAAACTCAGAGAAAGTACAGAAAACTAATGTTTGCTGTTTGTAGTAACATTTAGACAACATACACATTCTGAATTAAAGTACAGAAAGTACATGAAAATATAAACAAGATCTTCTATATTTTTATACCAGATCATTGTTCGATTTAAAGTTAAGTTATCAATTTTCTAGTGATAGGCCGCTCAAGCACAAGAAAATGATATTGGTGCACTCTATTACTTTAAAGAAAAATGTGCACCAGTGTTTGACTTTTTGAAATATCTACATAATACTATGGTAACAACTAACAAGTCATGAAACTCTTCTGTTAAATGAATGTTTTCTTCACCATTTATATTTTTTACAGTAGATTATTAAGTTAAAAGTTAAGTTACCAATTTTCTAGGGCTCTTTTCAGCTGTTAGGCCGCTCAAGCACCCTTTGACATTTTAACTCCCCTGGTCATTGGGCTACATATAGAAACCTACACCTATTTCTCTCCTGTGTTGTGGCAGCCAACATCGATCTGCGGCGCCCAGGAATAGACACTGCCCTCACAGGTACCATTTTACACCATGGTGGAGTGGAGCTGTGGGTCTTGCTCAGAGATTTTAACCAGTGGTCCAGAGGGGGATCGAACCCGGGACCTCTCGATCCTGAAGCGCGCGTCCTACCTCTAGGCCACCGCTCCTCACATTACAAATTTATTTTACACCATATGCTTATTCTATGGCCCAAATATTTTTGTCAATGCATCTTTACTAATAAATTTGAATTATATAATACCATTTTTATTTATTGGTACCGGGTACATATCAATATTTCTGGTGTAAAATTACCAAATAAACTATATTTAAATATGAACGACATATAAAAAATAATTTTATAAGAAAAACACTTATTTTAAATTCTCATTATTATATCTGTTCCACGGACTGTTTTAAAATATATTTATTTAACATATATTTAATAAACAGTTTACAATAATCATGCATTGTACAAAATGATTATTATTTATTGATACTATTATGTTTATAGCCTACAATCCCGCACCCTCCCCCAACGTGCCCTTTTTACAAACTTTCACCCTGCCCTTTTTAAATCCTGGCTGGAGCACTGAAATTCATGCGAATACGTTTTCTGTAGCATCAGAAGTTCATTTCATTGTAAATCTTACCAAGTCTCTGATGAGCTAAAAATGAGTAAAAAGTCACCCGACTAGAAAATATATTGTATCAATCAAATAACATAACAGTTAAACTGTTTCAAGTTTGAGCTAATTTTTATTCTGGGTCTGATAGTTCTTTCTTTCATCTTGAAGATTATACAACACTCTCTACAAAGCAAAGTTCTTTCTCTTATCTTGTAACATCTAGAAATTCCCTAGCAATTGAGGGTTTATCACAGCTGGGTAAAATGTTTACAAGTACTGGTCAAGAACCATAAATATTCTAGGCTGACCAACTCACATAACAAGATCATTATCAGCTGTAATTGTTTGACCTTATGATAAGTTCAATCGCCACAATATAGGCGATGTTGAAACACCAAGTTGAACAGACCCTATGTTTGAGGGTGCAAAGGGAAATAATTCCATGAGAAAAGAGTAGATTGAGGAGTTGTCTTTCTAAACATAGGGTATGTTAGACAGACTAGTTAGAATCGTTAAATCCTGGTCGCAATCGTGAACCTTCGACTGTTTCCGTTTATCTTCGTGCGCCTCTATGGTACATGTATGCTGGCTTGCAAACTTGGATGTAGGAGTTATAAGGCGGGAAGCTATCCCGCTGCTGGTTCGTGTCTCATAACTGGTTAGCTTAAAGTAAGCCCTTACAAAAAGGCTGAACTATTACCACTGGTATACAATCAAAATATTGTCATGACCTTAGTCGTAATTTAGGTCTTTGTCATGACCTTGGACTTTCTTAATACCTTTTTAGCAATAATGTACTTGTAACAAACTGACGTCATGAAGAGATATGTTTAAGTATTACTATTGTCATTAGTATCGACATTGGTTATAAATGGGACTTAAGACCATTTTTTAGCAAAACTGTTATTTTAACAAAAATCTGGGATAGGCTATAGTATCAGAAAAGTCAGTGTAGACATGCCCTTGGTTATCAATGCGACTAAAGATCCGTTGTTTTTAGCAAAAAAATGTTCTTTTAATAAAGTACATTCGTATAGGGATAGGTTATAACATTACTGACACAATACTATGACCTTTAATTCTATGGGCTAACCTAATTTGTTGCAGATCGTATTACTGATACCCATTCAGGGTAACCAACAATTGTCAATTAGTGAAACGGTTCAAACTAAGCTCTCAGTGTTTATTGAATTTAAATATAGCAACAAACAGACCATGTACGTTCATTCAAGTTTTTTCAATGGTTGAATAATAAATACAAATGTATAGTACTAGTATTAATCTTTTTTTGTTATAGCTTGGCTATATTGACCTGAGCCTGACCTTTATGCAAGAATATATTACAAGGTTTTTTGTTTTGAATATATCAATTTTCGCAAGCAAATCGTGCGATATCGGTATTTCAAATCTGCGCTTGCATTACATCTTGAGCGTCTTCGTGATAATCCCCGATTATGAAAACATATAATCGGTGTTATAAATGTACGCAATATATCAACTGTTTAATTATGCTAAATCAAAAGGTCAGGCTCGTGTCAAATTGGCCAAGCTATACAAAATATCGTCTTTTAGCCGGGTGTAACCGTTCTCACGATATCCGACGAGACTATTTGCAACTTGGTATGAATTAGTTCTACCCTAGAGATTATGTATCTATAAGATTTACTCTAGTTTACACTAACGACGACCGGGTCATTGAGGCTAAATAGGTTATGTGATTGAAACTACGGATCAAGTGGTCTTAACCTAACAATGACCATTCAAGGTCGATTCTACATGTGAAGCTTCCATAAAACTAAGTTTGTCCCGCAGCTGTATTACTATCCTGGTTTAGGTTTTTCTTAATCTCGTATCAATTGTTAAACAAGAAAAACAGGTATGCAGATCATGTAAAAGCGCCGCGAAGGGGCTCATATGATGCAATATGATCATACTGAAAATCTGTTCAACTACGAACATAGAAGCTTCATAGGCTCGTAGGGAAGATTGGACAAATGCCTAACTATGTTGCCTCTATAAATAAAGTCTTTATTATTATTATTATTATTATTATTATTATTATATGGGTATCAAGAGTAGTGCTGCCAATGAATATTGGTATACATAACATAAGGCAGTATTAAATCTGTTATTCTAATGACAGGTACATAGTTGCAAGCATGCAAACATGATCATCGTCCAAAGATCACTCGTCCAAAGTCCATTGGCATTCTGATCACATCGGCCGTGATGCATTGTAGAGACAACTGGAAATGGTTTAGCTTGCGTCCATTGTATTACAAACGATGACCATATTCGTTATTTAAACATATATAGTGTTTAATTGATAGAGTAGTTCTGTCTTACATTAGTGGAACTCACATTAAACAAATGAAATAGTGGGAACGATGAAAAACTGAGTCCTTGCAGTTTGAAAAAGACCGCAACTCTGAATAACTGACCCCAACGTTTCATTCTGTTTTACAATATACAGGTGACAGGACATGCCAAATTATCTAACGACGTGTTTATGAATTCTGTTTTAACAGGGTTCGTAGCAGAATCTTGAAGCAAGCAAGACCGTAATGCTAAAAATAGATAGAAGTTGACATTCACGGGGATGACTTCGGGCTTTATTGCTTTGCAGTACTAGTAGAGCATTACCGAACTCCCAACCACGAGTTCATAAAGACGATGGTCTTCTAATGGAAAATCACATGGTCGTCTCTGCTTGGTTATCAGGTTACGGGGAAGATGCAACTCTTTTTTAAATATTTGACGTAAAATGTGGGTTTGCACAAAATAATCTTAAATGTATGATTTTGTACTGAGGATGGATATTATGCGCGTACATGCATGTGCATTTCACATACTAGCAGCTACACAAAACGTATCCGGTGTTCCCATCGCTATGAGGGGTCAACTGCTCCCATTGACCCTAATGTACTAAGGTTATTGACCAAGTGGGACCACTGAACTACTGACCGACATACCTTAATTGTCACAGGTCAGTCCCCGATACGAATGACCACACATAACCTTTTGGCAAATATCACATTTGACCTTTAGTGACCTTTGACAAACATGTTAATGAGACCCCACCAGTGTCTGAGGGTGTCATCTCCACTGAATCGCCGAATTTGTCGTATTCAGTGAAAATTGCCATTTAACTCAATACAGGGCTCTGAATGAGATTTTATTGTTGCCCTTTGACGTTTTGATTTGATGAATCGTTTAGCTGAGAAAATATCAGCTAGGAAGACGATTCGGAATTCGACTGATTGTGGGTAGTTGCTTGGTCGGCCAGTCAACTCAGTGTGATTATCATATTTAAGGCATCAGGTTTCACAACAATAACTTCTGTTTTACGAAGATTTCAATCAAGGCTGACGATGAATGACCGCCAAAATCCTTGATCTCGACTTCTATCGTCATTTTATATCAAATATCAAATATCAGCCTTACATACTTTATATACCATTGTACGTGTTACTGTGATAATATAACTAAATTAATGACTATGGGACGGTGCTATGTTGCTACTTAGTACATAAAGTTCGGATTCATTTGGATAATCTAGGTCAAACGTTTTTGTTGCTTCTTATGAATTATTCACGATAATTATTTACTGATGCTGTTTCTTTAATCGTTATGACCTTGATTACGTATTCTTGTATTTTCTTGTTGTAGTTCAGAAAATTCGGTCGAGAGAACGTTATTGCACTGAATAAAACATTGTATTGTATTGATGCTATAGTTTTTGTTGTTGCTACTGTTGCTGTTGTTGCTGCTGATGATGCTGCTTTTGTTACAGCTACTTCTTTTGTTATTGTTATTGATATGAAATAAGTTTGCAATCTTCCATATATTGTTTTCCTCGGCTTTAAAAATTGGGCTTCGGAAGACATCAAGAACCTCATCATCTAGGGGAAGCTTCGGTGTAATCATCAGAAAGAAATGTGATACCTCTGTTCCCGATGCCTCCCGAAGATAATTTATTTAAGTCGGGAGTACAGCACCGTGGCCAAGAAAGCTCAGTGGGGCCAAGCCATTAGCAAGACGTTGTTAATGAACACTAGTTATAGTAGATTATAAAATGCATATAATAGTTCGTGTTTAGTGGCTACTAGTAAGTCTGCATTTAATATAATTATTTAAATGAAATACTAATTCTTGTCCCGACGTTGGATCCATCAACGCGAAATAAGGAATAGGAATAAAATGTTCCGAATGACCCTGGTCCATTTGAGATATAATTATAGAAATATAATGCCATTTCTGCGCCAGGTTGGGTCGTGTTTCGTGGATAGATGCCTTGACATTTAGTCTAGAACATGATGTTCTTCATATAACCTTCACACATCTTTAGACGTTTCGTTAATCTTCTTTTCAATGTATACATAATACTCTCTTTGCTACGTAATATCGACGATATATGTATGGTACGGAAAATTTGACGTGATCCTGTCCATTATGAATAAAGTATTCAATATTCTTGTTTCGTATACATTAATATCCCCGATCAAATTTTGCAATATCAGTCCTTTAGATTAGTGTTTGCATTACACACCGAGTATCTGCGTGATACTACTCAGAATAATAGATAGGATATCAACTATTAAATTATGCTAATATATGGTCGAGGATCATATCAAATTCTCCGTTCTATATAGTTTGCAAAAAACTCAATATAAAGTACACTGCATTTGTATATATCACGCTGTTTATGAATGAAAGCTGAAGAATTTCATATCAAATGCGTAATATTTAATTTACTTAGGAATGTGGGCAATTTTCTATTTTTGTGATATAAATTATGATTTGATGATATTATTGATGTTCGATAACCTCGTACTGAACCACGTACGTCGTCGTACTGTATACGTATAAAATTATATCACTAGCTCAGAATGAGTAGGTCGTAACTACTACTTACGACCTTATAAGACTTGTAAATATTCAAAATCAGCACCACAATGTGCATCTTATGAGCCTATTTGCATGGAAATCGGCACTTGTCATGTTGACCAAACTGAATTTGAAACAGCTTGTTTTACCATAAATATAGAGTAAATTTCTGACAGTTTTTTCTTGTTTTCTCAAGATATTGATTTTGTTCTTACAACCTTCTCATTATAAGCCAGCGATATATATAAAAATTATATATATAAATATATATATTTGTCTTTTATTGGTGTTATATTGGTGTTATATTGGTGTTTGATTGGCTGATTTTGTAATGACGATAGTTGATTGAGCGACTGGTGTATGGTGATATAGTAATATTAACTAGGATGAGTGTTACGTTTAAATTACACTAGACTTTTTATCATGCAATTATCGACATGCCTTTATAGATTTTCCATTAAAGAAAGTAAATTAAATCAGAACACTAAATCTCGCTCGCTCGATATGGCGCGTGAATATACCACCTTTAGTCACGTATATTACTGGCTTTGACACTTGTTTGTTTTTATTTGTAGTTTATGAGTCTTTGCAAGCCCAATTGACACAATTTTAGTTCTACAAAATGCACCCAGTCACATTATTCATTCAGTAGAAAATAAATAAACCCGAGTCGTTTGCTGACAGAGCCAGAATATATGAAACTATGAACATACTTATAGCTGTATCATTTTGAAACATTTTGGTACGGGGTGATTTGTTAAGGTCTGATGTCGTTGGCTGTGTTTCTAGCTCATTCATGCACACAAACACATACACGACGCACTCACGCACGCCCGCACACACACATAGGCGCATCCACATTCGGCCGTTTTGTGCTTTCTGATTAGCTTGGTTTAGAAAATGGCGCGTTTATAAGTTCATAAGATAAGGTCAAATGTTAAAGGTTTTAACGGCTTATTTTCCGATCATAATGTCCTAAATACAGGGTTATTTTTAAATTCGATCTTTATCTTTCTGGGTATTATGTTTCCGTTTTTCCATGAAACGGCGCTACCACATACTTAGCTCGTTTCCAAACCATACCATTCTATGTTACACAAATCTGACCGCATCTATTACACAAAATATTTCACCAGATTAAATTTCAACTACTCAATCTTTTAACAGACCGACCTTATAATAATCGGATTATCCTTCTGTTAAATTTTCTGCTTTGATCTTTGTATAACTCGTTCGTCTTGATCCGGTCTATTTTTCTTTATCTAACACTTTCTACAAACGTTACCTTGTCCGTTTTCAGAAAATACAATTTAAGAACAAGCATGGTTGCTCAAGTAGGGAGTGGTTTTACACATATTTTGTATTTAAAACTGGCGCGCAATTGTGAACAAAACTTGGAGGGAAAATGTTGGTTAACTAAACAAAACTCTTCCTGTTTATTTTGGATCTCTCCTCAAATTGTAGTTTATATGAGGGTGATAAACGCCAATGCATTTGACGTAAAATTCATATCAAAATGCTAAGAAAACATTATTGTAATTTAGCACTTTATTGTAGTGAAACTGTAGTCATGACCGACTTTATAAAACATCCGTCAGAAGGCCGCCTTGCGGTTTTTTTCGAACTGGCTGGAAGAACTATGTATGCTTGTGAAAGAAAATTCGTAATTTTGATTGACAAATTACTGCAAATACTACATGCGCACCGTATACCGGATGAAAAAAGCAAACAAACAAACCGAAATCTTTGTTTATGTAATTAAAAGTCTATTTCTGTCCACAATCTTGATTTATATGTATGTGCATGTGATTGTCTTAATTTAAATATGATTTATTTCAAATCGAGACAGACAAGTTCAAGTAAATAAACAGTCATTGTTAAGTTGTTTAAGTTTGCTCTATATAAATGTTCCGCCATGATAATAAATCATTTGTTTGGAGTATATTAACTCTTGGTTATCAATTTGTACACATTAAGAAGCTCTTTATCAAACAGTTTACTGTTTTTGGCGCACCTTTTCCCCATTCATCGAAATTCGGTGAACATTTTTGTACTCAGCGCCCTCTGTCGGTGAATCGTGTTGAGGAAATCCATGCGCCAAGCAAATTGAACGTATAAACATTGTCTGGTCTGAATGTTTATTTTTTGTGTAGTTTTGTAGTTTTAACCGTATTTTATTTGCTATGATACATGATATGTGTTACAGGCAGTTTCATGTGAACAAAAGTACAAATGGTTCGTATTTTAGCAAATAAAATGGGTTGGGTCCTTAGTAAAAAATAATTTGTGCTGATTCAAATTTTAAAAAAGTCCGCGTGTTTCACATTTCCATGTAACAGGCTCGCTGATTGGTTAATTTGTACCAGTGAACAGAAACGTTCTTTATCAAATGAAATCCAATATTTCTATTATGTTCAATAAAGTTGGAACAAATTAAATAAAACACCATGAATGAAAGATATTTATTTATTAAATCCAGACAGCTTATGGTTGGTCTGGACTTCAGTCAAATCCATGGCCGAATAATGAGTTTGCTACAATCCTTTTTCGCGAATCGCGCTGGTTTTTTTTTCGAAGACTATGTTAATGTGGGTGTTTTGTACAATCTTTGGTTATATAATATCGACCGGGCAGCTTTTGACCCTCCCCCCCCCGATCGGCCTAGAAATTAAAGGAGAAGGTCCATGCGAGTGCTGGAATCAGACGTCGTGTCTAGTCCATGTCTAAACATTGCTAACACCAACAACAGTGCCCTCCAAGCAGTTGTGAGACTGTGAGTTTGTGGAAGAGAAGTAACCCGGTTTTATATATTAAAATGATAAGAAATAGAAAAAAAACAGAAAAAATTACATTCACGAACAAAGATGGTGCTCATTATAATTTATTGTACTCTTTAGGTCTCCACGGTATGGGTAGCTGATTGTGCTTCATGCATCGTTTATAAACAATCACTCCAGGTCATGATAACCACTGTATCAATAGAAAACTGTTTCTTATTGTCAACAATTATGTTGTGTTTTTTTTTTACTTCATGACGTTACGAAACAGATTGTAATAGACACTGTTTAATAATCATGCCCATGTCTTAGAATGACAAAGAATGTTATTATTACCAACAATCGTTCAAATATTAAATGACGTCTAATAATAACGTCACGATTTCTAAGAAAGTTGAGTAGGTCGTGTTCAAATTATTTTCATCATTGCGCTCGTCACCTACGTAATCTTCTCGGCTTTTAATGTTTTAATGCTCATACATGACCCCTCAAATTACCGTCTCGAATATTAAAGCTCAATATCAAGTTGCTCTTATAAATTGTCTCTTAACATTTGTGTTTTATTGTTTGCACAATCACACAGCCATAGTGATTTATAACAACTATAAATGAACTATTGCATTGAGTCTTATATTTCCTAGAAATATACCGTTTGTTTCATACGTAATAAGAGGCACACAATTAAAAAAAAAATTATGCCGAGCATAGCCTTTATTTGCTTTATTTCTACTGAACCATGGCAGACATATATATGCACCTCCACCCGGATTTGTACCCATGTCGCCAGATTAGACGGCAAGCGCACTAACCACTGACCTACGGAGGCACAATACCAGTCATTTCTAAAAAAAAACAAAAAAAAACGCATTTCTATTTCTCTGAGTGTTTCTTAGAAATATATAATGTTTGCTATATGCTAAAACCTTCACTTTCAGTCATATTTAAACCAATAATATGCGTTTCACAGTACACATATCCTGTTCAAATGTATTACAAAGCATGGTCTATCAAATATTCAGATTGTTTGTGCATTTCGGATCATCTCGGCGGTTTTGCATTGTATATTTACCGGAGACAAACGGAAATGGCCGATCTTTCACGATTGGTTGTTTATGGTAGCGTGCAAAGCATGATTTAGTTCTTCTAAGACATCGGATTTTATGTTCAACAATGATGGTGCATTACTGTAATAAAATCAAGCAAAATATGCACATTTCTAGTCTCGTTTTATTTATTGTTCCAGCGAATGTCTTAAACTTTGAAAATCAAATAGCGTTGCTTAGCAACACGATAACGTCATTTGCAATTCATCATTTTCTTCTTGATTTTCTCAGATGACAGTATATCGTGTTATATTGCGTAAAGCTGGTGCACATTGAATGTGTATATGCATGCGTTTGTTTGCCAAGTCCATAGAAACGCCCTTAGCGACATATAAGCAACGCCCAGTAGAATTTACTGTACTAGGTGCGGAGGTTGTTGAGTGCTATAGCTAGGGGTAGGGCAATTTTGAAAATGAAATTATGATAAAAAGGGCTATTTTGTAGGAACTTGGTCCTCTAGTGACTATGTACGAGATGATATCTGGTCAGTAAAATCCGTACCTGACGAGATGTAGCCATGTTCCCAATGATAGGACAATTGGTAAGACCATGAAAATGTAACGTTTTTCCGCGAACCGATTGTTGGCGTATTATACTTGGATAAAACGAAGGCTACATACTGTATGAGATATGATTTATGCGATCAATAAAACATGATATGCACAAATAATGCATTATTAATAATTTCCCAGAAACGCATGATATTCATTCCATTAACCCATTCTCTTCTGTGGAATAGTGTGGCTACGCGGAAATCGGGTTGTTTACTCTCAATAAATAAAATAGAAGAATTATCTCTCGTGCGTAGTAAAACATTGTGCTCTGTGGTGACAATAATGTAAAACATAACTCACTCAATATGCGGATATACATGTCGCCTGTACGTATTCATAGAATGCATTGGTTCGTTTGGCCTCTACCGAGAATTCGTGTTGTACCAGCGTATTTTCCATATAAGCAGTCTGGAGATATGACTTACCACTGATTCATGAGGGTACTACCGTGCTGAGAAGCGTCAACCGAACACGCATTCGCCATTTTATTTTTGTAATGATTAACCAACAGTGCTTTTCCCGCCTTTTCCATAATATTAAGTGAAAGACACATTAGATTTTCTAATCTAAAATAGCATAGACTCCATCAAACGAATCGGAACTCGTGATTGTGGAAGCTCTTCTGTTAGCACACGTACCAGCTAGCCAATTATAGGCAGACCACAGACCTACCAATGAACCCACTTTCAAACTGTGTAGGGTCCGTTTATTAATGATGTAAAAATGCATAACCCGTAAAAAGCCCCGTGATATTACGAACATAATCATTTGAAATAAAGAAAACTGATCCCAATATTGAATTGTGTTCTCGAATGCCCCCCCCCCCCTCACAAAGCCTTGTTAAGCTTGCGGTCACATTACTGAGAAAGAACCTGACTTACAGTATCATGTGGACATTTAACATGTAATTGGTATCTTTTTGTTCTAAAAGTAAACAAAAATATTACTTTTGTTCATCAAAATCCCAAATGCATACACGATATATAAATTACAGAGGTTATAAGGACACTATGAGACGGTAAGCCAATGAGAATGCGCTTTTACTAACGGTTGACCAATAGCCATCGCGAACACAATGATTTAAAAATATTCACAAATGCTGTCGAGGCACGTGTTTGTCTGTTGAAACGGCAAAATATTCCCAAAGCAGACTCAGTATCATGTTATAGGCACATCTTTCGCCTCCTTATCACACGGCATTCACAGTTTCGATGAGTCTCGTCCGGGTTTTTTTATCCATTACTTTCAATAAAACGATTTGATTGGTCCGCTCTAAAGTAGGGAATTCCCCCGTGATTGGGCTTACCGCCAATCATAACAAATATTTACGTTAATCTTCCGTCTATAGATAATAACTTCCTTGAGGAATTTTAAGGACACTATAGTTTGTTATGGGTCATATATTAACGTGAAATATCTGTGGGAACTTAACTTGATGTAAAAATAACTTCCGGGAGTGTGTAAAGTGTTTCATAAAATTTCCCGCCAAAATTTGAAGTTGTTTGAAAATACATTCCATTGGTAGATCTTATGATGTTGGGTCTGTGCCAGCTAGATAATGAACACTATTAATAATATTTATGATTAGTTTTGACCTCGGTTTGACTTCCCTTCCTTGTTTGCGGTTTACACAATTGTGTCCATTTCTGGGAAAGATGTCTGCCTTATTTGGTCATTTTAAGCATCACAATTTTTGTATTATAGTTGTTTCTTCTTCGTTATATTTAGAACAAATAACTAACATATATACATTTTGTACTTGAAGTGTTAACTGTATGTACTAGCATGGCCTTGGGACTAATTCTCCCGGTCAAATATTGAATAGCATTTTGTCTTACTTTTTATAACAAATGTAATTTTATCCTTACTGATTTACTACTAACACCAGAGGATAAAATGAGATTGAATCCATAGGTCTTGACTCTTCCAGTTATTATTCAGTGAACAAAGGTTACTAAATAAGTTATTCTAAAAACGACTTCTTCTGAACTTCTCGACTCATTAAAGTCGCGGTCGTTAACACCAATAACTCATCGTTAATAAGTCAGAAAAGTCATTAATTGATAGTTGAGGGGATATTATACATTGTAATGGCTTTTGTACTTAGAGTACAATACATCGTGTGTTCTCATTATAGTCTCAGACGTTTTAAATCTCTGCGAAATCCGCTCTCAGCTTTCGAAGGGTGACATTGACAGTTCATTGCTGTTTAATCTTAGATATTCCTGGACATTGTTTTCGTCGATTACGCTCACTACATTTGAAGGATGACATTGACCACAAATCACCACAAATTATTAACATCGAACACTGATGTAATAGACGGTTTCTGTTTCAAACAGTTTAAGATTTACGTAGTTGTGTGTTTACAAAATGTATAATGAAATTCCACAAAATAATTTTAATAACCACTAGAATATATAAGGATTATGATTGTTTTACATTGATACTTAGAAAACAAGATAATTGAAATCGGGCAAGGAAGAAAGCACTTATCAGAAACCGTAAAGCACAAAACACTGAACAACTTCAAACGCATACCAATCCATTCTGGTATCATGCCGCCTCAGTCTGTCAAACACATCCAGAGCATGAGTTATCGGACAAGAACATACCTTAAAGATGACCACAAACCACATCGATGGCCAACAAATAAGGTTGCTATTCTCGGCTCTAAAAGCACTAGTTTTGTAAGTTATGATAGAATTGCGAGCTATGCCAATACGTGTGTGGGATGAGAGCATTTTTCGAGGATGCATAGGCACAGCGTATAAACCAAATCACTGTATGACATCGGATTACTAAAAAAAATCAGCGTACATTTATTTCTATTGAAAGCGAAAGCATATATAAAATATGAACACTGTATGACTTATTATCGTACTATATAACTCAATATGTATGTCTGAGTGCGATTGCCTGAAATCGACATGACAGTGAACCGAGCATTACCACTTTTCAACCGCGCACCGACGACCAAAAACTCAAAACAAACTATTTACTTCAAAGTTAAAATTTTCAGCTTGTTTTGTTGGTCATCCTTAGACGGTTTCTTTGTTCTTGTCGTTTTCTTACGTAAACAAAACAATACTGATTGTTGCTTGGTCTTGATGTTAGAAGAAAAATACGGACCAATGACCGCTTACATGTCATATCACTCAAACTTACTGGTAAATCCTGGTTGGTTCGAGTCGAAATAAATAGATACGACTTATACTTCAGATAAATGATGTCACTCATTCAGACATAAGTCATTGTGTTAGATTCGTCGGCAGATGATATCAATAAGTTATTAGACTATGGGTCACTTCAATCAACAAACAACTTTGATGATACATTGACCTAGCGATTAGATGAGACACCACATATTTCAAGACATTCTATTCTATTCAATTTCCTCTTGGGAAAAAAGGTAAACACCTAGACAATCTTTTGTCGCATTACCTTTTTTATGACAAAAGAAAGTCTACCATAAGAGGATAAATAAAGATCTTGTATGACAGTTTGTATATATGCGGGTAATAAAGTTCCTCGAACTATCGAGTGCATCGACTGTTGTACGAAGGCCGTACGAATATCGTACTGATGTCGTGCTAATGTTGTTGTTGTTGTTGTTCTTGTTAAACGTTTATCTCCGCCCATTGTTTCTCTTATTTCACGGGGTGTTTGTCATGTCCTGATTGTTTAACCTGTAATTGCTGGTTTTTAATTATTGAAATTACTAGTCGATAATATTCGGAAGACAATTATTAATACCAACTTGGAAACAAAACAAAAAACACTGAAGGACTAGCGTTCAGCTCAGAGTCGTTACAACTAAAAGCTATTATTTATTTTAAAAAATAAATTGTGTTAGGCTTGGGGGATATCATTTAGATATATGATTTCGTCTGGACTGCATATTATTACGTTAACCTAATAGTACACGTTATGTGATGATTATTTAGTTGACAGTGGTGATTCTGCGCATTCGTGATGTTATTAAGTCCGACATTAGCAAGTTCTAATGAAGGATCTTAAAATGTCTGCATGCGGAATTGTATTTTATCACAGATGTAGCAGAAATATTATCACCACAGAAAAAAACACACGAACACGTTAAATGTTAGCCTCCTTGTTAGCCTAGTGATAGAGTGTCCGCTTCGAGAGCGGGAGGTCCAGGTTTGATCCAAGGCCGCGGCATACCAATGACGAAATAAAAATGGTACCAGGTATTCCCTTGTAAGAAGTTCCACATTAAATAGGATTTGACTTGTGGCGAGTGATAATACATTGTATAAGGAACGAAGTGTTGATAGTGATTAATATAGAATAATAAAAAAAATCGTGTTTCACAAAAAATCGACCTTAAATTAACAAGAATAAACTAAACTACCTTAACTACTAGACGCGGTAGGAGTATGTAAGTGACCGCGTGGTGACATCTTCGTACCGCCATAATACCAATTAGCACATTCGTATTTAGTTAAAACCATGTCTCTAATTTACACGACTTTGATCCTACATGGTGTTCAGTGGTCGTTGTATGTAAAATTAATCTGTTTCGTGAGACTTGCTATCTTTGTAGTTATATTGTTGTTAATTTACATACTGTACAGAATATCTGGGCGATGATTTAAGAGACAAGCGGCGTCTTGGAACATAAATCACTTTCCATATATAGCCATGCTTTAACCAAAATAACTCACCTTAACAAACCCAGTTTTAGTAATCGATGACTGGCTATTGAGACAGACCGTGTGACCGATATAGCACCGGCCGTAAGTCGGATTTATTTCTGTCCATTTATTGACCGTCACAGATCAACATTACTGATCATGTTCAGTTTTCTTGTTACTTTAGATGTCGACAACCATATCTGTTCTCTTGACACCAATGAATGGTGTTATTTGTTTTTGTTACCGATATCACCCACTTGTCTATGTTGTGTCGTGTTGCGTGGTCAATTACAGATGCAATTCTATTACATCAAGACACATACGATCGTGGGGACGGAAACAGATGCATTCCAGGAAGGTCACTATCTAGCTTACTTTGTCATTGTCTATGTTTATTTTTTTTCCAATGTCTGACTTCGCAATTAATACCAGCCATCAGAATTCAAAAATCCGATTCCCCGCTCCCATGAACACCATTGAAACAAGGCAGACGGCATGATTATTCTGACTATCTGGGTCATTATGAATTGCAATTTTAACCGGGGACAAACGGAAATGGCCGAGCTATCACGATTTTATGAATACCGGATTTATTTTGTTAATAAAACCACGTGACATCATTGCATTGTACGAAATGTTTGATTGTGGTGGAGGTAACACACCTTTGTTATGCTCCATTGGTATTATCAGCGCCCTTAGATAATTTATCTGTACTTAACTAAACCCCGTACACTCCCATCACCTGGTACTGTCGCGGGTTGTGAGTACATCTCAAACTGCCGTCGCTCTTGAGATAATAAGAATAAGAAAGGAAAACAAAATGACAAAAATAGGACTGATGCATATTTTAAACTATTAAGACACTTTATACGAGAATTGCTCCTGAAACAAGGGGGGTGAGTTTAGATATTAACTTGTTGTATCGAAATAAATTTTTTTGAGAACAGCCTATTAAAATTGTAAATGAAATTTATTTCAGCAAAGGCAATGCGAAGTTGTACCCTTTTAAGACCAAATTCACCCCAATTATATTGTCATAAATTAGTAGATAATAGTTTGGCTACGGTTGGTCCAAACGGGTATGTGTTGAATGCCTTTGTTTCCAGACACATTGTTACTGAAACATAGTGAAACAACCACAGCTATTCTTGTAAAAGAGGGATGATCCACAAATAATACGACTAATATGTTATTAGTTTCTCAATCGATTGTAAATTAGATGTAATGTCGTATTTTATTGACTCACTACAAACACTGTACAACTCTTATAGTATATAACTCTAACGCGGTATTGGGACCTATGTCACCTAAAGTAAATAGGTAAGTCAGGTATAACAACATAAGTTAGAGTTATACAGTGCGGCCATGATAATGTGATACTTACAAACATTGCCGGAATGGTCTAATGTTGCGGAACTGGTTACTTAAATAAACACATATGGTCAATTGTATACTAAAATAACACTGACACAGCGTTCTCATTTGATATTTCCACCTATATGGCTTACATCAAATTTTCCCGCCTTTCTCGTTATCTTGGGCGCACTCTATAGTATCTTATTGACTGTGAATCAGACGTAAATTGACTCATCACATACGTACACTGTATTACTGCTTAAAGTATAATGATTATATGGCTTACACCAAATTTTCCCGCCTTTCTCGTTATCCCGGGCGCACTTTATAGTATCTTATTGACTGTAAATCAGACGTAAATTGACTCATCACATACGTACACTGTATTACTCTTATAGTATACTGATTATATGGCTTACACCAAATTTTCCCGCCTTTCTCGTTATCTCGGGCGCACTCTATAGTATCTTATTGACTGTGAATCAGACGTAAATTGACCCAACACATACGTACACTGTATTACTCTTATAGTGTACTGATTATATGTGATTATATCTGAATCATTTGGATGTGCGTATCGATCTTGTGTGATCGTGAATCATTCATTGATCGATCGCTCTCACCCTCTCTAGTACTACGTCGTTCAAACCTTCACCTATATTGTCTCTCACATGTATCTTAGTTGTATTGATGATTCATTCAGGTACACGATGCCTTTGTGATGTAACTAATGTTTACATCGCGGAGCTTTTGTTTACATGTTTGTTTATTTTATACCCCCGGTAGTATTCGGTGTAGAAAAATGTTTGAATTGAATCAAAGAAGTCTAAAATTGTCCGTTTGTGTTTAATTGTTTAATTTCTTCGTACTTTCATTATGTATAGGTGATTTTTGGCGGCGTTTATATTAAGACCACATGTGTTTACAGGGCAGCTGACACATGTGTGAGAAATGATCCTATGTAAATAGACGTAACAGAGTGAGCCATGGGGCTATGTCGAAATTTGGCGGCCTCCAGTTGATATGCCATTAACGCAACCACCTTGGTATTGAGGGTCGTTTAAAAACCAAATCTTATTAGATCCCGGTTGAGGAATCGTCAGCAGGTCGTTTCTAGAATTAAAGAACAACCGTCGGTTCTTTTTATAAGAATTATACTCGTAAGATATGCCACAGGTCAGTTTACTTGCCGATTGTATTAAGTTGTAATATTAAATGTAATCAAGTAGGGCTGTTCGACGTCATACAATCATAATATTATATTGGTGAATAATTTCTTATCATGAAAACTAACAAATGTACATAAAATCAGTCACCGCTTGTCGCAGTTTATTTTAGTCATTGTAAAGTTATACCATGAATTCCATTCTAATGAATATAGCCACCTGTGTTTGTTTGTCTGATACAAATATACAACCGAAACATTACGTCATGTCTGTAATAATTTTTTTTAATTACCAAGAGCAGCATTTAATCGAGCATAGCCTTTAGCCGAACATTGCCTTTCTGTCAGTCAGCTTTCTGCTGAAATATGGCAGACATGTAAGTGCACCCGCTTGTATTTGAAACTGGTTCGCCAGATTAGACGACAAGCGCACTAACCACTGAGCTACGGAGAAACACGAATATATCGGTAACGGTCGGCTCAAAATGTAGATGCTATGAGTGTTTTGTAATTTGAATTGAAAAATACTGAAACTCAACAGTTTAGGGTCGGAGTCCTAGAAGTTGGTTGATATGTCCAAATCGGGGCTCAAACCTAACTACGAGACAGGCTCTGTAGATCGGGGCTTAAACCTTACTACGAGACAGGCTCTGTAGATCGGGGCTAAAACCCAACTACGAGACAGGCTCTGTAGATCGGGGCTAAAACCTAACTACGAGACAGGCTCTGTAGATCGGGGCTAAAACCTAACTACGAGACAGACTCTGTAGATCGGGGCTAAAACTTAGCTACGAGACATGCTCTGTAGAACGGGGTTAAAACCTAACTACGAGACAGGCTCTGTAGATCGGGGCTAAAACGAAATAAAAAACAAATTGTTGAATCCAATATCAACATTCCTTTTCAAGGTAATTCAATTGAAGCTACTTCATCAGCAAAGCTATTAGGTATCACAATAAACGATAGCCTATCTTGGGCAGACCATATCAATAATGTGATAAAGAAATGTAATTCCTATTTGTACCTCTTATCTAGAATTAAAAACTTTCTTTCGATTGAAACTAGAAAACGTTTTTATAATGCATACATTCTTCCCCATTTTGACTTTTGCTGTATTATATGGGGAAATTGTACTAGCAGTCTTGAAGATAAACTTATAAAATTCCAGAAAAGAGCGGCTAGAGTAATTCTTGATAGCGATTATTCTACTCCTTCAACTGCTCTATTTTCAAAACTTAAATGGATGACATTTCATGAGCGTGTTATTTATCAGAAAGCTATCCAAATGTACAAGACTCTCAGAGGAGATGCACCATATTATCTTCAGAATGCATTTACATTTACTACAGATATTCATTCACGACTGTTACGTTCTTCTTCTACATACCAATTGTACAGTCCAAAACCCAACACAGAGTTATTTCGCCATACTTTTGTTTTCTCTGGCACCTCAATATGGAATTCTATCCCTCTTTACATCAAAAACTCTACTTCTATTCAACATTTTAAAACTTTATATCTACGTTGGGTGAAGCCATCATACTTTGAAACATCCCATGCTATTGCTACAACCTAATGACTGGCTAGCAAACTTCATGCAAACATTACTATTGCAGGTATAATAATCTATATATCCGTCTGCATAATTATTCCCTTGTGTATTATGTTTTTAAAATGCCATTGCTTTAAGTATATTGATTATGTCGTTCACATGTATAATGATACGCTGGCTCCTATGGTGTGTCTATATCGGACTTAGCGTTTTTGTTTAATTACAGCTGTAGATATTGTCTTGATAAAGTTTCTATAATTATGCATAGGTATACCTTCTTTTTTTCAAATCCTTTCACTGACACTCTTTTATGAATTTTTCAACTTATATTGTGAGACATCATAGGGGCTAAATATCAAAATATCTAATATCATTGTTTTCTTGGCATAGTTATTTTTCTAGTTCATTGTTCATTGTTCATTGTTCATTGTTCATTGTTCATTGTTGAGGATCTTATGGAAGATTGATTGTTTCGTATATGTATTGTCAAATAAGTTTCCTCGTAAAATAAAGTCTTTATTATTATTATTATTATTATTATTAAAACCTAACTACGAGACATGCTCTGTAGATCGGGGCTAAAACCTAACTACGAGACATGCTCTGTAGATCGGGGCTAAAACCTAACTACGAGACATGCTCTGTAGATCGGGGCTAAAACCTAACTACGAGACATGCTCTGTAGATCGGGGCTCGAGTCGAGGATAGGACTGGTCTGGGTTGCTGCATTAGACAGGTTATGATATATATTACCGAATGGCAGTGCTGTAGAAATGACTAACATGGAATTCCAGGACAATGTATGTAAATTGATCGACATTGTTTACCCTGACAACGACTAATTCTAAATTACTCGTCAAACACTCGATGAAAGCTATAAATAAATCATACACGTAAGCTACATTTGTATATACACAAAGATCCTGTTCAAAAGCATAAGCTCGTGCCTCAACGATCAAGCACAGATCCAATGAGTTCATGGTACAAATTACCTTAAGGCTGCTAGACTGCCAACTTCACGCTACCAGACACTAGACCGCAAGGCCACTAGGCTGACAACTTCACGCTGTCGCGCTGCTAGGCCGCCATAGGTCGCTTGACTGTAAACTTCACGCACATATATTATGTAGTGGTACTTAGCCCCCTGTCTGTATACAACACATATGTTTCTTACCTAATAACTTATATTTATGTACATGTACCTATTTATTCTACAAACGTTAGTCAATATTTTGTTGAACTCTGTCCTACTAATGTAAGTTTATTATTGAAATTATCATTTATAGCTTATAATAAAATAAATGGGCCTGACATTACTGACTGCTCGTTTACATCTGAAACCAGGTTCGTTGAGCTATAAATTACAAAAAAGTGTCTTAATGATGTAAAACTTGATAAAGACAACTCACATACAATCAAAGTTATGTCAGGCGATTATATGAAAACACTTACCCGCTAATTAAATACATAGGATGAGACGTTTTGAGACAATGGTTAGGTTTTGTTATAACAATTATGGGTTATACAGAAGTCAGTGTGCTAACAATATGGTAATAATTAACTCACCGTCATTATAACGCTGGCTAAGAATGAGAAGGTCGTAACTAGAGAATCTGTATTTTTGAAAAACAAGAAAAACTGTCTGACAATCACTCTTTACTTATGGTAAAAGAAGCTTTTTCAACTTCAGTTTGGTCAAATGGCAAGTTCAGATTTTAATGTAAATAGGCTCATTAGAAGCGCCTTATGATGCAGATTTCAAATATGCATCAGTCTGATAAGATCGTAAGTGGCACTTACGACCTTCTCATTCTAAGCCAGTGAGCCTACTGGCGCTGTGTTCTAGTAGTAGCATGACTTTCTGTAACATTATGATGACACAATACGCCACACGTGGTATCTATTATAGACAACAGGAGTGGTGTTTTGGATTGTTACGAGTTAAAACGCACCGATCGAATGTATATGCGTTTTTCGCTCTTGTAGTTTTGGTTTGGTCAGAAGTTTTCCACACAAATTAGTACCGTGGTTGCGATTTTAATTGCATGGCGATGTCTGCATCTTGACTTGACCTTTTTGGTGTTGGCAGAAGTTCTTTTTACCAAACAAGTGCTATTACATGTATTTGCAAGTTTCATTACACCAATGCTTATACTCTATGTGTTGTCTGACCGTTGAAAGTTCCAATGCAGCAACTTATGTTGTGAATATCTCTACCCGAATTTTCTACTCGTGGGAAAACAATCGAATGTCGTTTATTTACCACATTGGGTGACTTTCAAGATTGGTGGGATAGGCCAATTATTACTAAGAGTTTTAACGCAACAATGTTTATTTTTGGGAGTTTCTCCCTTTCTGTAATTTTCTGAACTAGGTAGGGCATTTTCTTTACTGTTAAACTCGCGAACTTTGTTGATTAATATTGACTAACACCAACGTTTCGGTTTAAATTGTTACCGAAATTGTCAATGATAAAATAATGAAACTTATAAATTCTACAAAATTACTCCAACTACTTTGTTCCGCTGATCCTTTGTATACCTTATATGGTATTGAATACTAGAGAGAAGACGTTTCATGATAAAATAATGTAATAAACAGTACAGTCATGTAATATACGATATAATAATATAATATAATAATGTAAGTTACGATAAAACTATATAAAAATAGTACAGTCACGAATGGTACGATGAAATAATATAATGAACGTCGCAATCATGAATGAAAGTTGTAGGTGTAGCCAATCTATTTCTGTTTCGTCATAGTTCACGTCACCGAACTACAACACAAACATTATTTATTTCTCACCGTGTCGTTTTACGATACATATTTACGATCGCGCTTAAATTGGTGTAAAAATAAACTTTTACATTTAGGCTAAGGTATTTTTAACAGATATTTTGTAGCAAAAGCGGTATCTGAAAATCAAACCGGACCTTGGTGCTAATAATAGATGAAAATGGTCATTCACGGGAATGACGTTGGGCTTTAGCGCCTTACAGTACTAGAAGTGCACTTCCGAAGAAAACCGAAGTATCCGAGTATCGTAAACCGCTGTGTTTGTCCGTGTTATGCAGTCCCAGGCAACAGTTTTCTGTATCATTGAATAAGAATAAACATACACAATGAGTTTTGCGCAAAATGTATACAAAAAGCTCCGTATACATGTACTTCTACAGACTATACAAAACCATCTGTAATGTCCTTAAAACTCAAGATATTAACACAATTTGCTTTTGCGTTTTGTTTTATTAAGCTGTTTTATAAACCGTACAACATCTCATAATCATTGTTTTGTCAAAATAGTATAGTTTTTTCTTGATACTGGTTCTAACCATGTGTTTTTATTGGACGTAATAAACATTGCATGCAAAAAGAAAAAAAACGAAAGTTAAAAAAGACAAATATTACATGATTATGAAGGCAGAAAATAGTAAATGAGAATGTTTTCTTATTGTCAATGAGTTATTGCGGAAACGAAAAAAAGTTATAAATACTGCAAATGTTTAATGTAGTAACATATTAATCATAACTGTACACACAAGTCATAATAATATTTCTAGAGGTTATGGGTAATTATTTAAAACTGGGACGTTGAACGATTTTTCTAGTATACACATAAAATTATAAAAATGTCTGAACAAGTTTTCAATGAACCGATTGTGATCTAGGTTGTCATACAATTTAACCGCAAATTTGCCAAAAACTAGGATAGGTCTCATCTATTTGAAATATTTCTACTTGAGGTATTTAAGTAAAGTTTAATGTTAATTTTAGTATTTCCGCTCAGGTTTTATCATGTTTCGCTTCGTTGACAATCCCAGCAGATTAAGATATAGACCTGGTTTCTGTATTCCTTAGTCAACTATTTCGGCATTTCAGATCGACTGCCGGGACTTTTTACGGTGAATTCCTGGAATTTCTGTTGCCGAAACGTTTTAACAACAGTTGCCCGCATTAAAATATGTTTATTATTTGTGTTGGTTTTTTTTGTGATATCAACAGAAGCGCCATCTTCGATTCCCCCAATGTGCAGTTTAAGTATACGATGTCCTTATTTTCACTACTGTTATTTTTATTTAATTTCTTTGGTACGAGATTTCGTGTTTAGTTCACATCGATAATTTCGTGTTATTTCGTTTCTAAAAACTATAAATTTGCATGAAAATATACAAACATAGCAAGTTTATTTTTAATATTTGTATTTTATCATTAATTTATTTTAAAGTGTGACAAGCGCAATGGCCCTATGTTTGAAATCAACATTTCGTTCACAACAACCACCATCGGATTTACTCAGAATGTAATTAGGGTTATCTACTAATGGATAACCCATGTTATTGGAGGCATGAGGGCTTTTCGTTACTTGTAGGTTCTTTGCGCTATTTGAAAATGATGACGTAGCAGCACGTATGACGATACTTCCTTTTCCGGTTGATTTCTACACCAAGGATGGGTGATCAGTAAATCGTATCACATTTTGTCAAAAATATTCTTTCATCTGTTGATATGGAAGTGCAAATAATGCGAATCTATCAATCAAACATTGTTTAGTTTAATGTTGGGTTGTTTTTCGATAGATTTGTTAAAATAATTTGAGATATTGTTGGATAGATTGTTTGAATTTGGGTCAGCTGATTCGGTAGTTAGACATGAAATTAATCGACGTTAGCGATTGTCAGTCTCAGACCAATAATTGATGTTGTAAAATGATTGTACATTGGTATTTTGTGTCTTGTCCTTGATGTCGTTTGCACTGTTTTGCCATTCAAATGTTTAGAACTAGCATTGAGTTCTCTGCCCATAATTCCTACGTCATCACTGTGCTGTGACGCACATTCTGACAGGACAAGTGCGGATCGTGAGGGGTTACGTCAATCCATATTTTATAGAACTATAATAATTATTATTCATATTGGTACAGGCGCGGGTCGTGAGAGGAAACGAGATTCCAAATTTTGTAGATGTACGTATATGCATGCAGGTGCAGTTCTTGAGGAGAGACAGAATTCTACAATATGATTGTTTTGTTATTATTAAAAATGACTGATTATTCTTTGAAATTTTGTTGTTTACAGAAGTGGTAAGGTGCTTGGGTTGACACTGCGGTGCATTGTGCACATAGGCCTGCGTGTTCTGTAATCATTGTAATATGCATAGTCGTACAGGCGCGGTTCTTACGGATTTTGTAGAACTTTTGCTATAGAATACATTGTATAATATTTGTATTACAGGTGCGTTTTGTGAGGGCATACGACATTATGGATTGTTTAGTTTATTATAAAAGTATTAGATCTACATAACTTTTGTGAAGTTCGTGGGGAGATTCGAAATTCCATATTTCATAAAGAATAGTTGTACAGGTGCTGTTCATGAAGGGATATTACATTACTGATTTTGTGGAACTATAGTATTACAGGTGCGGTTACAGAGGGTATACGCCATTCCTGATTTGGTTGAACTATAGCATTACAGGTGCGGGTAGATGGGGGATACGCAATTCCAGATTTGGTTGAACTATAATATTACAGGTGCAGTTAGAGAGGGGATATGCAATTCCAGATTTGGTTGAATTATAGTATTACAGGTGCGGTTACAGAGGGGATACGCAATTCCTGATTTGGTTGAATTATAGCATTACAGGTGCAGTTAGAGAGGGGATATGCAATTCCAGATTTGGTTGAATTATAGTATTACAGGTGCGGTTACAGAGGGGATACGCAATTCCTGATTTGGTTGAATTATAGTATTACAGGTGCAGTTAGAGGGGAATCGAAATTCCAGATTTGGTTGACTTATAGTATTACAGGTGCGGTTACAGAGGGGATACGCAATTCCTGATTTGGTTGAATTATAGTATTTCAGGTGCGGTTATAGAGGGGATACAAAATTCCAGATTTGGTTGAATTATAGTATTTCAGGTGCGGTTGCACAGGGGAATCGAAATTCCAGATTTGGTTGAATTATAGTATTTCAGGTGCGGTTACAGAGGGGATACGAAATTCCAGATTTGATGGAGCTTTAGTTTTACAGGTGCGGTTTGAGAGGGGATGCAAAATACAAGATTTTGTTGAACGATAGTAATAGAATTACAGGTGCGGCTCGATGGGGCATAGGAAATTTCAGATTTGGTTGAATTATAGTATTACAGATGCGGTTCGAGAGGGGTGATGAAATTCCAGATTTGGTTGACCTAGAGTATTATTAGTTCGGTTCGAGAGGGGATACGAAATTTCAGACTTTCTCGAACTATTATAGTATTACTGTTACAGGTGCGGTTCGAGAGGGGATGCGAAATTTCAGATTTTGTCAAACGATAGAATTAATAATTACAGGTGCGTGTCTAGAGGATATTCGACATATTTAGTATCGTAGGTCTTTTAGGGGATATGGTGGTTGCTTTTGTGATATATAGGTGCGGCTAGAGAGGCGATACGAGATTTTTTTTTATAGATTTTGTAGAAATGCAGTATAAGATGTGTTGTAGTGCCATGTCGTTCATGACGTTATACCATATTCCAGATTTGTAAATCTAAAATATTAATAAGTTTGCTCAGTAATCAGGTGCGTTACATAATGTTACCAAGAATCTTAGATATTCCTGATATTAAAAATCTATAATATTAATATGCACGGTAGTGATGCACTGCAGATGCTGTTCAAAAGGTGCCATATATGCAATATAGTATATCGTAATTTATGACATGCAGAGTATTACTACAGGTGCGGATCATGAAATAAAATGGTGGGAGTTTGCTTTTGTTAAATTCAGTATGCATACAGTTGTGGTTTGTGAGGGGACACTTTGTTCAATAATTTATAATATACAGTAATTTGGAGTGTTCACGGTGCTTGAATCTACATGTCAATTGACGATGTGTGTCCATGTTTTTCAAATTAGCATAAACAACTTGCAACGTGTCGACATTTATTTTCAGTGCAGGGGCGGTTTCCAAGGAGATACTGGATTTAGGATTATTGTTCACTTAGTTGTTTGTTTAATTCACGATGTAATTCACGATGGTTGTTTAATTTTATGATGAAGTTTACATATCAGCATTTGCCAATGTTGGATTGAACGAACTTGAGCACCGTGTTTTAGAATTGTTAATGTTGTTAATTCATGGTTTGTTCAGCGTTGTGATTATCGGTTGATACGTGTGCAGTAAATGGGAAATGAGGAAGAGTGTGTACATTCAAATTAATAATGGACAATAAATGTTTAAAAGGAGATTCAGTATCATTTTGGTAAACGTGAAGCGAAGTTAATTAGCTAAACGGTAAATAAAGTCCGCATATGTCTGTGAAAATTTCAATTCTAAAATACAAAACCCGTAATGGTAATATGAATGCTACCAGTACATGTAGTTTAACAATGCAGTGTAGTGTGCTTCATAGTTCATACAGCGATCGGTTGCTAATTGCATGATCTTTTATATAATAGATGCAATTTATTTTGTGGGGACTTCATTTTTAGAAAACTTTGTAGCTTACTTTCCGAATTTTACATGTCGTGCTAAGCTCGGTGCTCGGATAATTCGGGATTTAGAAATATTATGTTAATATGAATTGCTTTGCATTCTGTGATGGAGCAAAGACGCGATATTTTAAACGAGAAATTTTCATTAACATAGTTTCAGTCACTGGTTGTCAATCTGGCGAATATTACTTGGACTATCAGACATGAGACATGTATACTTTTGTGCGGCTACTTTTGTTTGGTTCATTTCACGTGTTTTTGTACAAACCTGCTGATGCTTGGTTGGCAATTATAGCTACGTGTATTTATTCGGTCATGAGGTGGTATATTTTACATGGCCTTAGTGTTGATGGGTCAATTAAGTAACAACGCACATAGAGTGATTTAGAGATGGTTCCAGTTGTTATAAATGTTACATAAAGGTCGTGTTGCATATTGATAGTACGATACTTGTTAGGCGATCGGCGAACCCAAAGTCATGCAGCCTGTTCGACAGTTGTCCTATGAATATTTCCCATTAATCACAAGCATTGGAACCGTTTCCGGAATTTCGCACCAAAAGCACTGTTGGGTCCTCAGTAGATTCCAAATTTTCCGATTCAGTCAGTCCATGATTTACGATATAAGAGTAATAAGAGTACTTGGGTGTTAAACACACTCTTTTCTGAAGCTAAGTAATTGCATATTCTAACGGAGTCTTCAAACAAGTTAGCGCAGGTGATGGAGCTGCATGTCGTTATACGGATTAAGAGTTTGATAAGGGAATCCAATCAATTATCCAATTATGAGTGACTTACATGCTATCAGCAGCAATTTAACTTGCTTTCGCCGCATTTAACTTGATGGCGAGTTGGGGTCACGGGCGAAATAATGTTCTTAATGATATTATTCTAAATGCGGTTAGTACAATTTTCATAAGGAACTATAGCTGATCACTTTAACAAAATACGTATTACGATAAATCGGACTAGTAGTGCAATGTATAATTGATAACTGTTAAATTTTCAGACAGTGGGAGACGTTTCCTTGGCTATTTCATTTTCATGTTTCGTGCATACATGTAGTATTTGCTATTATCTATTACTGTTATCTTGTGTAGTATTAATCCAGGGCTGATATATTGTTTAGTCTTTTGGGACTTATATTGTTTAGCCTTATCGGGCTTATACAGTGATATCCTTTTGGAGCTTATTTATATTGCTTGGCCTTGTCTTTTGGGGCTCATGTATTGTGGTTACACTGATAGCCTTGTGGTGCTTATTTAAATTATATTGCTTAGCCTTGCATTTTGGGGTCCATGTATTGTGGTTACACCGATGGACTGTGGTGCTTATTTAAATTATATATTGCTTAGCCTTGCATTTTGGGGTCCATGTATTGTGGTTACTCTGATGGACTGTGGTGCTTATTAAAATTATAAATTGCTTAGCCTTGCCTTTTGGGGCCAATGAATTGTGGTTGCACTGATAGCCTGATGGTGTTTATTTAAATTGCTTAGCCTTGACCTTTGAGGCCAATGTATTGTGGTTGCATTGACAGCCTATTGGGACGTATTTATATTGCTTAGCCTTGCCCTTTGGGCCCATGTATTGTGGCTACACTGGTAGTCTTGTGGGGATTATTATAATTATATTGCTTGGCCTTGCCAGTTGGGGCCCGTGTATTGTGGGTTTTAACAAAAAACTAACGTTATAAATATAATAAAGTGTTCATATTTTCAAGGAAACTATTGTGTCAGTGTCTTCTAACAGTAACTGTTGCTTAGAATGAATGTGGTCAAATGTGTGGTACTGTAGCAGTCTGCGAATTTAGAACTTGTCCGAATAATTTGCCCGACGGCTAAGGTTGCTTGTCCGAATACATGTGCATGACACATGTATGCTAACTTCGCCGCCTGCTACAGAACGTGGTTCCCGTGCTCATCCAGCAATCTGTCTCTGGATATTTCGCTGTGCCAAAACTTAATTTTGGCGACTTAATTTTGGCGTTGACGAAATCTTGATCGAGAATCTGCGATGTCGTCATTTGGCCGACAGCGATATCCAAACTCAAATATTGTTTTTCAAAAGTTCAGTAATATAGCGATTCAAATCTCGTTATTTAGAAAATAATTATATAAATTATATTATTGGTACCGTAGCTTCTGAGGTTGGTGTTTCGTCATGGGCCTTGTGTTTGGTGTCTGATTCCCAGAACCATTCGCAATTCAGTGTGTGGCGAGATATGGGCTTCAGTAGTTCAGGTATTTAGACATTTTGGACACACTTTAAATTAAGCCCTTTGGGCCACAGTTCAAATTTAGCCTTTAGGCCAAAGTTCAAATTTAGCCTTAATTTAGGGCTTATATATTTTGGTAGTCTGTTGGGGCTTATTTATTGTTAAGCCTATTTTGGCAGCCCAGTGGGGCTTATTTATTGTTAAGCCTATTTGGCAGCCCAGTGGGGCTTATTTATTGTTAAGCCTATTTTGGCAGCCCAATGGGGCTTATTTATTGTTAAGCCTATTTTGGCAGCCCAGTGGGGCTTATTTATTGTTAAGCCTATTTTGGCAGCCCAGTGGGGCTTATATATTGTTTAGCCTATTTTGGCAGCCTATTGTGGCTTAACGGATTGCTGTCAAAGGTCGCCCTTAACGACGATTTGTCCGGTGTCCTGTTAACCTATTTGGTTAGCAAGATGAATGCGGGAACCACGCCCATTATTCCAAACTACAAACATTCGACCAACCGATGTGCTCTATCATGATTTGAAATGTTATTGTAACTAATTTATTTGTCTAAATTATATGAGTGGAAATTGACTTCGTATTAATTGTTTATTGGTTCAATTGGATGCGGGGCAGTTGAGTTCATGGATGATAGCTAAACTTTCTTAAGATCGTTATATAAGTAGTATTTACATGTTTACTTCAATTAGAAAATAGTTTTCATCCATGTGCTTGTTGTTAGGCATCCTGTTGTCCTCTGATCTCCCAATAATTAGGGTTATCTACTAATGGATAACCCATGTTATTGGAGGCATGAGGGCTTTTCGTTACTTGTAGGTTCTTTGCGCTATTTGAAAATGATGACGTAGCAGCACGTATGACGATACTTCCTTTTCCGGTTGATTTCTACACCAAGGATGGGTGATCAGTAAATCGTATCACATTTTGTCAAAAATATTCTTTCAACCCACCCACCCACTCCAATAAAAAATTATTTTTTTTGTATTTGTGTTAATTTGCATAACACTTTATAGTTTTGTTTCAGAAGGCAAATGTTGTGTAGGTCAAGTATTTCTTAAAAGTAAACAATCTTCTTTTCATTGTTTTCCTGCTTTTGTTTGTTTGTCTTTTGCAGATTATTGGTGAACTCGTGTATGTGAGCTTGTGTGTACAGTATTAACAAGAACAGTAGAACATCAACAACGGCGTGGTTACCTGGATTTGTGTTTATTGTTACAAAAGTGCGACCGGCGACAGCGATATCCAAACTCAAATATTGTTTTTCAAAAGTTCAGTAATATAGCGATTCAAATCTCGTTATTTAGAAAATAATTATATAAATTATATTATTGGTACCGTAGCTTCTGAGGTTGGTGTTTCGTCATGGGCCTTGTGTTTGGTGTCTGATTCCCAGGGCCATTCGCAATTCAGTGTGTGGCGAGATATGGGCTTCAGTAGTTCAGGTATTTAGACATTTTGGACACACTTTAAATTAAGCCCTTTGGGCCACAGTTCAAATTTAGCCTTTAGGCCAAAGTTCAAATTTAGCCTTAATTTAGGGCTTATATATTTTGGAAGTCTGTTGGGGCTTATTTATTGTTAAGCCTATTTTGGCAGCCCAGTGGGGCTTATTTATTGTTAAGCCTATTTGGCAGCCCAGTGGGGCTTATTTATTGTTAAGCCTATTTTGGCAGCCCAATGGGGCTTATTTATTGTTAAGCCTATTTTGGCAGCCCAGTGGGGCTTATTTATTGTTAAGCCTATTTTGGCAGCCCAGTGGGGCTTATATATTGTTTAGCCTTTTTTGGCAGCCTATTGTGGCTTAACGGATTGCTGTCAAAGGTCGCCCTTAACGACGATTTGTCCGGTGTCCTGTTAACCTATTTGGTTAGCAAGATGAATGCGGGAACCACGCCCATTATTCCAAACTACAAACATTCGACCAACCGATGTGCTCTATCATGATTTGAAATGTTATTGTAACTAATTTATTTGTCTAAATTATATGAGTGGAAATTGACTTCGTATTAATTGTTTATTGGTTCAATTGGATGCGGGGCAGTTGAGTTCACATCGTCGGATACCCACGTTCGAATGCATTACGTTATACTCATACATCGACCGTGGGTTATTTGGCTAGCAAAATATCGTAAACGTTATAGATAAATGGTGCAATTTCATTGGTTTCCAAAGGATTTCCACTTTGTAAGCTCAGCCAATGAAATTACATGTTACATTCGGCCTTCGTTTCAGTCTCCAAAATGGCGGCCATTTTGATTTCGACTGAAAGAAAAATCTATTTAAAGTAACAAAACCCCCTAATGACGCAAGGTTAAATCTCCGATTGAAGAGTATTCTGTTTGTAAGGAGCGATTTCATTGGACACAGGGTTTGAAGAGTTATTTCCCTTTGAGCTGAGAAACGAGAATTCGGCAGTCAAAAAACCCACGGTACCAAATGAAGTTGTACGTAATGTGTACCGTGGGTATCCGACGATGTTGAGTTCATGGATGATAGCTAAACTTTCTTAAGATCGTTATATAAGTAGTATTTACATGTTTACTTCAATTAGAAAATAGTTTTCATCCATGTGCTTGTTGTTAGGCATCCTGTTGTCCTCTGATCTCCCAATAACATTAATTTTGTCAATGCAATGCGCGTGTCTTTTAAACGTATAGTTTAATAGTTTATTTCTGTCTCATCCATTTACATTCTTTACATATATACAAGTCAATACAGATAAAATATGTTATCACAGATAAGACATGTATATGGCCATTCTATATAGAATTATAAGAGACTTTCAAATCATGTACAATCTCATAAAATACAATGCTACCAATAGCAGTTAAGACATACAATATTGGATAAAAAAAAGCTAGAATAGCAGATATTATAATTAACTAACTGGAATAAAAAGATTAAGATGTAAGAAATTGCTAACATAGACAAGCAATATTGTATTCTACAGTTGTGGGACCAAATTTAGAAAATGCAGTGAGTACACCACTACAGCTTAACTGTGTAATACACTGTTTCATCTATTTATAATAAAAAGCTAAAAAAGGTTCTGATATAATAATCAACCTACATATTTTTACTGTACAGTACATTGTTACGTCTAGTTAAAATGTTAAAACAGGTTTTTGCTAAAATCCTTATCAAATCAGGGTGGCTGAACAAAAATTTGAACTTCTCAATAACATTAACTGTAGGGAAACCGTTATTAATAGATACGGCTTTCTCTACAAGTAGATTTCTATCACATTCATACATAGGACATTCTAACAAGGCATGAATTTCTGTTTCAACAACATTTAAACAAAATGGGCATTTTCTCTCGCTAACAGGTAAATTTTCATAGCGCCCAGTTTCTATTCTTAATGGTGCAACACCACATCTAAATTTCGCAAGTGCCGATCTATGATTGAAGGATAGATGCATTTTACAATACACCTCAACATCATACGAGTTTTTAAAAAGCCTATACGATCTTAATTTGTTACCACCTGTACCATTAACAGAAGCTACTCGATCAAGATCATCCCTCCATTTTAAAGTATGGGTTTGCATCATTACATCAGATACATCATTCAAAAACTGTTTGCGAGAGAAAGGCAAATGCATATATCTATCTAAGTTAAGCAACTTCATTTTGTCCTTAACAATAAAAGACCAATTTCTACATCTGTTATTACCATTACATGATGACCAAACAAATATTTTCTTGTTAATTCTAGTGTTATCATAGTTCAAACATCTATACCAATGGTTACATACTGACTTCCACTGTTCTATATAAATAGGCTTCCAGCCCATATCGCCCTGAACAGCAGCATTTTGGGTATATTTACCCAAACCAAGGTAGAATCTCATTGCTCTGTGATGGACTGCATTAATACAGTGATATGTTTTTACTCCCCATACAGACGCCCCATATGAAATAATAGGAACAACATAAGAGTTGTACAATTTGGTGTATACATCATACGGTAAACCCCCGGTGCTCTTAAATTTAGCAATGAGAAACCCCAAGGCACGCCCTGCACTCTGAGCAACAACTTTAGCTGTAATATTATAATCAAGGTGCTCAGTTAATGTAATACCAAGGTACATATAACTATTAACATAATCTAAAACTGACTGACCACAGTGGAACACATATTCGGACCTTTGTATAGACTCTGGACGAAAGTGAACAATATTACTTTTCTTAACATTTACAAACATATTGTTTGATTTACACCAGTCATTCAATAATGTTAACATAGCTTGCAAATCATTTTCGTTTTCTGCAATCAAAACAATATCATCTGCATATAAGAGTATACACACATGTTCATTTCCAATGGAAATTCCTCTATGGAGATTCTTTACTAAAACAGCAAGATCATTTAAAAATATGTTAAAAAGAACAGTTGAGAATGAGCAACCTTGACGCACTCCTGTATTAACCTCAAACCAGTCAGTAAGGTGTCCATTGACTCGAACACAAGCTGATACGTTCTGATACAATGATCTAACTGCCTGAAGCATTTTGGTTGACATGCCAATATCGGACAGCTTATGCCATAGTAGGTTTCTGTCGACTGAGTCGAATGCCTTGCGAAAATCTATGAAGGCACAAAAGGTTGCCTGTTTATTTTTCTTGCGGGTATCAATGATGTTTGTTAAGCTAGAAATATGATCAATTGTACTACGCTCTTTGCGGAAACCATTTTGCTCTTCCACAATTAGACCATTTGTATCAGTCCACTTAACAATTCTATCATTTAAAATACTAGTGTACATTTTATACATAGTACAAGCTAAACTTATACCACGATATGACATTGGGTCTTTTTTCTCATTACAACTGGATTTTGGAATGGGATTTATGATACTTCTAGACCACATTGCAGGAACCTGCCCAGTTTGAAAACAAACATTGAATAAACTATGTAAAACTAACACAGAGGCATTGTTCTTTAACACTTCTGATGGTATTAGATCAACACCAGCAGCCTTACAGAGTTTAGCCTTTTCAACAGCCTTGACAACTTCATTTATGCTAATATCATCATCCAGTGATATATCAACCACATTTGTAGCATTAGCAAACACATTTTGGCTGGCATTATCAATGTTCAATAAACTAGAGAAATCATGTTTCCATTTATTTAGTACAGTTTTAACATCCTCCGAGATAGTGCCATCATCAAGAATTACTTGCATAGGTATAGAGTTACTACGCTCGGACACAATACCGACTTTGCCAATACTTTTCCAGAATTTCGTCGGGTCATTTTCAAGATTGGATAGCAATTCAGACTGCATCTTATACCAGTACAACCGCTTGCAACGCTGTACTTCTCTATCAAAACATTTTCTAATGACAACATACCTATGTTTGAGAGTAATCTTTTGAGATCTATTATTACATTTCAACCATTTTCTCTCAGCATCATGCAAATCTTTAAACAAATGTGTTAAAGTAACATTCCACCAAGGTTTAGATGTTCTATTTCTTTTAACAGAGTGTGAATTTTGTAGGACAATTTATCATACATTTCACATTTAACAATGTCACACCATCCATTGTAAGCTGTATCAATATCAGACTGCATTCTCATACCTTGCTCCAGTTTGTCAATTAAGATATTGACTTCTGTCAGTATACTGTCATCAAACATAAAACTTCCTGGGATGTTCTTTAAGTCAAATTTATCAAAATTTGGAGCTGATTCATTATGCTCTGGAGTCTGAGAATGC
Source organism: Spisula subtruncata (assembly GCA_963678985.1). NCBI lineage: Eukaryota > Metazoa > Mollusca > Bivalvia > Venerida > Mactridae > Spisula > Spisula subtruncata. Next base: position 24,623,854 of record OY787669.1, on the reverse strand, counting down.
AGTGTACTATTAATACTTACTTTCCAAGAAAGGATAGAATGATCAGGTACATTTTTTGCAATACAGTTTTCAATACCAATTGTTTTTAATAAATCAGAGACATGTACAACATTAAAATCTGTAAAATAATGTAAGTTATCATGACTTATCAGACAATAGTCTACTACAGAACAGCCTTTTGTAGAAATAGATGTGAAATCATTGTGCAGATAATTCCGACCATTTAACATACACATGTTACAATCTATGAGAAACTGTATAAGATGATCACCATAGGCATTTGACTTAAAATCAACAACATTACGGTGCACAATACTGTCTACACCACCACGTATGTTACTTATCTGGACTTTGTCAGGGCGGGGAAATCTTAGACCAAATATATTAAGTCTTAATTAAAACTTGATTTATGAATACCGCAGACACGTGAGTTTTATTGACAAACATTATCTATTTTCTACTCACGATCACATGATTTTGCACTTTCTATCTACGCAATAGACAACGTAAATGCGGTTCATGTGAATGGTCGTAAGACTGTTATCTCACGACATAATTCTTATATGGCTAATACCTATATATAGCCACTGTTTGTTTACCTTAGAGTAATACCAATGAAACACTAAACATAAACTTTGTATCATATTTTGTCTAAAACTTCCGTAATTTTTTAAACGTGTTACTGCATACATTCTTACCGCTATTTCATTGGTTGGTAATGACATTGATATACTAAATTATTACATTCGAGCCCGTTTTGAGTACGCTATTAACGTATACAATGTCCAAATCCATACATTGCCAAAAATATTTAAAATTCTCAAGTATACTTGATACGTGTAATATTCAATTTTCAAGGCTGTGTATTTCAAAAACGTGACTGCTATTTGAATAGAGATTTGAAATATGATATATGCCTTTAAAAACCTAACCACAGTACGCTGTATATGTGCCACCTATATTTTTCTTAGAAGGCACCGAAGCGTACAGAAGTAAATATAAACACAAAGACTCATCGGTTTGAATTGAAACACCCTGTATGACTTCGTAACCACAATTTTTATATAATTTATTTATACCTATTCATCACACTAACATTAGCACTTTATCACAATTTTCTGAATCATTTTTGAAATCGTAAATTTATCGTAAATTTATCAAGATCGCATCAAAACTATTTATTACCATCTTATGGGGAGTGTTTTGTGTACGGTTTTGATACGTCTCAGGTTTTTTAATGTGTACAAGTATGTTGGTATGTTAACTTTTAATGTTTGTGGGAAGTTACAAGATTTGGTGGTGGGAAAAATCGTACATACACCAAGAAATGGATGTAAACTTACAGCCCTATGAATCAAGGCTTGTTGTAATTTGAAAGTCATCTGTGTATTAACGTATCAAATTTTGTGGTCTGTGAATGGTTAACTCACCATTTGTTTGTTGTTGTTTTTGTTGTTGTTTTATTGTGATTTGTTTGTTTTAAGTTATGGTTTATTAACAACAGGTTGCGTAATAAGTAGACTCTATATTTCTGGGAAAATGATACTTTTTGCAGTTCTGGTAGAATCCGTATTATTGTTTTGTTGTGAGCAGGGGGGGGGGGTTCCATTTTGATCTAATTTGACATAAGGATAACCAATCACATCGCCTGTTCCTGACCATGATTTAAATATGGTACGATCTGATTGGCTGTTCGTATCTTTAAGTCAAGTAAGATCAAAGATTGAATACCACTGTAGGACTGGAATTCAGAAATAATATAAGTGAAATATTAAGGCTTTTGATAATGGTAGCTGTTGTATTCATTTGTTAGCTTATACCTATGAAAAGAAATGTTAATATTGTTTTGAACTTTGGTTTCTTGATCGGCAGCAAAGTCCATGTAGGGCCGGAGTAAATTCTGAACAATTATTTGTGATCATTATCACTGGTTACTGTATCGTTGAAAACGAAAAAAACAAAACGAAACAAAATATTTTTTTTGAAATTTATATTTTTGTTTCTTTTATTTTCGTTTTCAACGATACAGTTACCTGTGATCATTAATACAAAAACAAAACAATATAGAAAATCTATTGCAATTAAATCATCCAACGTATGGAGCAACGTACGTAGAAATGATACGTGTAGGTTGAATGTTAAAAGGTGTGCCCATGAGTAAAGAGTTAAACCAGTACATGTACAGAGAATTGTGGTGACATTGATTAATGTAGGTGATACAATATTATAACACGACGACCTGTTGTAACACCCCGACATCTGTTATCTTACCGTACTCATTCTGTTTACAAACAGTTCAATGCTACCAAACAAAGACAAGTGATAAGTGGGGGAACAAGTTCATTCAGTCCGATGGTTTGTGCCGTTTTCCAATTTCTTACAGTCACAACCGCTCGAATGTTCCGTTGATATAACCAGCGTCACATTCTGATTCACCGGAGACAAACGGAACTTACCGAGCTTTCACGATCGACCAGCTTGATGGATGTTTTAACCAGTCCTAACCAACTCTTGGTTCTTGAGCAATCAACAGCTACTGACAAACGCTTTACCATCGCCGGATACAACCTTTGCTCTCGAACAAAACCTTTGCTCAAGCATGCTTCCCTACAAATCAAATGTTTTCACTAGGAGGATTTTACCAACGAGTCGCTCTTATGATACATTCTCTGGTTCGTCTGGCTGTAATAGAAATAGATATTAATGTTTTTTCTTCAACATTTCCCGTTCTTGTAAGTACTTGGTCGTTAGTGGTTAGATCCACTGCAAAATGTCTAACATACACCATGTACAGTGTGTAGAATCACGTGATCAAATTATTTGAAATGAATACCGTTTTACACTCAAAACATTTGCGATTTCACATACGGGATGTACTTAAGGCTATATAATATAACCATATGAAATTCACGAGATCGTTATAATCAAGAAAAAAACTCACCGTTAGCAGACGAAATCGCAAGAGTTTTTAGTGTAAAACGGTATTCATTTGATCACGTGGTTCTACACACACTGGTGTAGAAACCTCCTCACGCAGACCACAAAGATGAATATAATCACAATTAGTGACTCACACAACGTCTTGCCTTCACGTGTTTTGGCTACGATTTCCCCGTGATTGTCGACTTTGTGGTGTCCACCAAATACGTAAACATGACATATTTGTGTCACGGTAAATGAATAAAATGAATAATTAAGCTCGGTTAGTTGTCCTATGAGCCGAGACATGATGCAAGCCACCATTAAATCACGAGGACTTAATTAACGGTATGATGAAATAGCCTGCTTCATACTATGTACTCTTCAATAGCGAGATCTGAATGTACTTCATGAAACAATGATTTATTATATACGAGTTGAACAGATTCACCCAACCATTATAAAGTACATCCAACCTACATTAGACCTTGGCTAGTTGTGTTTGGTGATAAATAAATACTCACTAGACATGTCCAGTATAGTGGGTGTAGATGTTAGATTTATAAACTGACTGACCAATACATGCCACTGATATCATCGGCCAGAATAAAGCAACAGTTCAGAATTGGGTCCACTTAAAGTACATCCAAATCATTATACCTTGGCAATAATAAGTACTCACCAGACATGTCCAGTGTAGTGGGTGTATAGTTATGTAATATTTATACACTGACCAACACATGTCACTGATATCATCGGCCTGAATAAAGCAACAACAGCTATTTTGATTTCAGAAGTGGGTCCACTTAAAGTACATCCAAATGATAACACCTTGGCTAGTTGTGTTTGGTGATAAATAAGTACTCACCAGACAGGTCCAGTGTAGTGGGTGTATAGTTATGAAAGATTTATAAACTGACCATGACATTTCACTGATATCCGGAATAAACAACAGTCCACCGTCTGTTCCCTGTCCGATTTTCTCATATCTTTTCGTCGGGAATCATTTCCTAATCATTTAACAGACTTTAGATTCACATATTTTCCCACATTGTGAGTGCTTATGGTACCAAATGCTAAACATCCATGTGATGTGGTCGTAAATGTTGTACTCATGGACGGACGACGATTAGGGAAGTATTCCGAGTCTGTGAGTAATTGGTTAACACTTGTTAAATTGGCACCCAACCGTGTCTTGCAATAACGTGACAAAATAAGAATTTGGCCTTTCAGTATGAGTATGACAATTTGAAGAATCATACATGTATACTTAAAACGCAATACGGTAATATCCCGTTCAAGCATAATATATCGTTCAACGTAAAGTATGAATAGAATATAAACAATAAACAACAAAAATAAACAATGCATTTCATTAAAAACAAAACAAAACAACAAAAACCAAACGACGCACAATTGTGTTCCTTTGCTTCTTATGCAGAATTCCGGTTTGCAGGATTTAACGGCTGTAAACAATTCTATTTCTTTACTAGAACAGACTCGGAATCCGGGTTGACGGTCTCAGTTTTAAACATTTCTATCTAAATATAAACCACGAGTGTTGTGTGCCGGTGGTCCCCGGACATGAAACACGCACATAAAACGGTTAATCAAACGGAACATTGTTAAGTCCGGGACTTTATGACGTCATTCCGTTTCTCGTTTATCAATATTGTTTGACGCACGAATGTATGACACTTTATAATAACTCGCTTAATGTATTGTCGATAATAAAAAGAATTGAATTATACATTCATCAGTGAAGGCAATATCCTTAAAGCTATTAGACAACGGTCGTACATCAACAATAAACACAGTCACTAAGACATACTCGATTATCGGTCTATTATTGCCATTGAAGATAGAAAAAAGCTTTAATGTCCGATGACAAAATGTTTTCATATGACCGACCCTCTTTTGTATGGTTTTAATTATCAGTGGTAAGCGCGATTGCCGTCTGATCTGGCGATCCAGGTAACTGCCAAAAAAGGTTGTGTTCGCCAAAAAGGCTTCACTCGCAAAAACGCTTTGCCCACCAAAAAGGCTACGTCTATCAAAAAGGCAATGCTCCCCTAATAGTATTTGCCCACCAAAACAGGCCATGACTCGGAATGAAACTGAAACGAAACTGTCGTATTTACGTACATTTATTTGTCCACATATGATTCTTAACATAAGCACCATTATGGACCGTTATAAAATTAATGACGCTATATTTGTACATGAATATAAACAATTAAGTAGTGTTGTTCGAGTGTTTAAAGTACACAATCATTTCCAAGTATTGAATAAAACAAAGTAAGCACTTGACGCTTATTCTTTTATTGTAAGTGGACACAGGCGCTTAGAAACCGGAAATGGTACATTAAATATAACAATCTAAAGTGGCCCGCCAAATGGAAACATAATAGACGTTTGAAATGGCTGAACGGTTTGAACTTGGCGCTAAATCTCATTTTTCAGTTCTCCTAGAAAATGTTAATACATTTATATACATTACTCAGCAGCATAGACGTATTAATCTATACTCGGCGGCCATTAACCTTATTATTATGAGATTTTATCACATTTTGTTTCAACTCAAGATGACCGCGCATGCGCAAAACGGACATAACATACTGCGCGCGCATTTGGCTCGATCTAGAATGTAAATACAAACACGCACTGCATGAAACATAAGACGTTGAAATCCAGGTGTTTGTAATGATTACCTCATGAAACACTCATGATATTGTTATCAAATATGTATGTATGTCTGGTGTTTCAAGTACAAGTATTTCAATACCTTCTGCATTTAACAGAAGAGGTAAATACCTCAAGGCGTACCTGTTGGTGAAGTTAACTAAACGCTTGAACTTATCAAGTTTCATAGAAAGCAAAAAAAGACTTCACTAAAATGAACATTCCAGTCCACGTTACATTCGCTCATTTTCGGGTAGTTTATTAAAGGATATGCGTAGCTTTATATTATTATGTTTTTACATAAATTCAAAATAGCGGGAAATATCATTCTAATGAAATGTGAGTTTTTCACTGGTCCCTAATAAACGCCACCTAGCGGATTTGGCGTGAATTATATTTATAGCCAGCATATCACTCATAAATAGGATACATCTTCCCAATCAAAGATTCTAAACGCCGTTTGACAGAACAGTGTTCTATCCACGACCTCTACCTCTCTCTATATAAATTATATACATTCCCAAAGTACTGGGATAGGAACTTATAATATTTAAGAATAATACTAATTTTCAGAACTTATTTTACATATCTGAAGTAACAAACTTTTGTATTTCCATTTTAATAACTTTCCCGGAAATTGGACCCTCGATACATGATAAAGACAGGGTTTTAGGGTGTCCTGTTTGATATTAGTAGTTTGCTTAAGTTGCTGCATGAAGACACCTCCTACTAAGACATCAACATTTTAAAAGTCAAAATGGAGTGCACAAAAGCACCGTCGTGTCTCGACATAAAATTCTCATTTCGTTTAAATGTTACCCAATACAATCTCACAGGAGTAGGTGCTTCACCACCCACCGAGAATTTGATTTGTACATGTAGTGATCTACCAAATATGGCAACATGCCCTCCAATGTTTCTGGGAATGCACAGTGTCGCCTACGTATAAGTCTGTCAAGCACATGAAGAGGACATTTAGATTTACAATGTAGTTTTAATAATAATAAAGAAAGACTCCGCCATTGTTGCAAACGTTGTTGCAAACTGGTCCGCGGCACGCGAAGTTAAATAACTCCTGTCATGCAATATGAATTACAATCACTCTTTGATACTTTCTAACATACATGTATAGTGCATGTTCCATTCTATCACAAGTGCACTTTTAAGTTAGCGCAGTTTATAGAGTAACGATGTACATACTAATTTAGTAAGTCTTTAGTGTGCTTAGCGTCTAATCTGGCGACCCTGGATCAGATCCCGGTGGAGACACATATAGTATGCCTGTGATATTTCAGCAGAAAGCTGACTGGCAAATAAAGGCTATGCTCGGCCTTTTTTCTACTTTTCAACTTGAAATGCCAGATAGCGCAGTGGTAGAGTGATGAACTAGACTGCAACGCACTTTTCACTCATAGGTTGGTCTGAATATACATGTACGTAGTCTACTCCGGACATTCTAAATTGCCGAAATTGTCCATTGGTCGCGCCGGGTAGAGCTAGCTGGTCCAGAAAACAAAAACCTGGTCCGGTCAACTGACAGCCTTTATCTATTTGAAAGTCAGTTTTCTGTTGAAATTGTCTGGCATATAAGTGCCCCCATTCCGATTTAAATTCAAGCCACCAGATTAGCCAGCAACCACTACACTAGTCACAAAGCTACGGAGGAAGCGACCTAAAACCCAATATTATATCAACCCAATGGTGGACGATGACCGACTTAACCATCAACGATTAGAGAAAGAAAAGTGATACTTACAAGGTAAGGTTAACTTTTTCTTAAATCACAAAAATGGCATCTCTTCTTGATCTGCTGTAAAACATGTTCAGATGCACCAGCTGTTTGTCTCACCTTTTACTTATCTTCTCTCTATAAAATGTTGGGTGAAACTTTTTGCAATGCCTTAGATTGTAATTTTAGAACAGACAAACGCCATCTGATAGAAACATGCATCGTATTTCTCGGTGGTTGGCTTGAAGACATTTGAAATATTCTGGTGCTAAGTCGGTCAGACACCGATCGATATGAATGTCCTTAAAGTATTGCATGTTATCATATTCACGTTGTTTCTGTCTGTTTTCTTGTGGTCGACTGTTGGATATTGGCAATACAAGGGAAAATATGTCATGGCCGTTAGAAACAAGGTTTTGAGTGAGAGGTTCTGTACTAAAGCGAGTACAACTCGTCAAATGAACCTTACAAATGAACTACGTCGTTCAAACACGTGTGGTCATTCTTTTATGGACCTGTGTTTCAGACACCACATTTGTGGCATCATTTACTTTAGATGCATGTAGAAACCGCGAATTGATGGGTTATGGTCTACAGGTATGGTGGAAAGTTTTGATCCAGTCTGAGCCGCTCCGTTTTTTCTTGTCAATGCTCCATTTTATCGAAAGCCAATGTGATGTGAGTGTTACGGCCGACTTTTAAATCGATGCTTCGGTGGTTCAATAGTGTCCATTGCAGTCAGTAGGCGGACAGTCAAGCCTGAAAGTGGTAGACTTTATATTTGAGTCTTGCCATTTTTCTTGCATCCGTGCGTGTTGCATCTTAATCTAACATTATTTTAAACACTGCGTACCACTGTGTTTATAGCATACTACTTAAAACATGACATCATATTTGAATGTACAAAATGTACTTTGTATCTATGTATGATTTCTATCTATCTATGAGAAATATAATATTCAGGTATTGTTAGAAGTGTTATGACTGTAGATAATAGATGTACATACTATTTCATATAAGTGTTATGACTACATAGATATGAGTTCATGTTTATGTGTTAATCACGCTCCGAGGCAGTGTTACCTAAATATACATACAGGTATGCTTCTATATCTGTGATTGCGATAATGAAGAAATGTATGGAATCCTGGAATCCTGGAACACAAGGAATACTAGAGTACCAGAGCTCTCCCCGAGTGTTTATATTTTCTATGAGCTCATTGCTGGATGCTGCTGCAGACATTCCGGTACATGCTTCATTTCTGACTGATCAGCTGAAAGTATGCAACAATTAGGAATGCTATACCGTTACACTGCATCTGTTGTACAAAATGTATGTACTTTATAATTATGTAACGGTACGTGCATTGAACGTTCCAGATTTCGAACCGTAGAATTACCTTTTCCACATGTTACGGCATTCACTATTATCTGTTGGTTGATATACGTACGCTTGAAGAAGTTGATCATATTGTTTTATCGAATTCTGCATAGTGTTAACCAGTTTGAAAAAAAACCCACAAAAAACCACCACCACCACCACCAACAACAACAAAAGCAGCAGCAGCAGCAGCAGCAGCAGCATCAGCAGCAGCAACAACAACAACAACAACAATGATAATAATAATAACAACAAGAGCAGCAGCAGCAGTAGCAGTAGCAGCAGTAGCAGCAGCAGCAGCAACAACAACAACAGCAACAACAATAACAACAACATCAACAACAACATGATAAATAGAGCGTTTGGTTCTAGAATGAGTGAGTCCTGGGCCAATACTTATAAGATGTTTTTCATTCTCAGCTCTACGTAAGTTAAGTATGAAACATGATTGTAACAACTCCTAGAAAGTCCAGCCATCAATTGATCTTTACTTATTACATTGTACAGGAGAATATCGCTCAGGTTTCTTTAAAACTATCCAAGCATTAAGATTTTCAGTTAATTATGTTGTGAGGCAATTGACTGTTGGAAACAATTAAAAGTTTGAGGACAAAATTTAGTTGAGCATGAACAAGCTTTATTAGACCATAGTGTGCCATTTATTGCCGGTGTGAGGCTTGCTTGGAATATCATTTTTGGTGTCTATGTCTGACGCTACTAGTTCTTACTGTTCAGTTGTACGAGTGGCTCGAAGACGCCTTGTTTATGTGGAAGTGACGTGTGTGTGTGCTACAGTGTTCTCCTTATTATAATGGGATCAGACTTATAATGATATACATTAGGCCTTATATAAATGCATTGTGTGTGATACATGTCTAGCTTTGTGACTGACCAGAAACATGTATATTCGAGTACACGTATTTCAATCATTAGTCTGGTTGCTATGGAAACATATTCAGTCTCATATTCCAAATTGAATAATTATTTGCCTCATTATATTCTGGTTTTGCAATTTCCAGTGATGTCTTAACAAAAGGAAATTTAATTATGTCTTTGAAACACGGGTAATGTTTGTATCATTGAGTTCAAGCTAAGGACATGGAAATTGCGATATAGTATACTTATGTTTATACATTTATATATTAGTCTTTTAAATGGTTTATTGTCAGACATATTGAGTTCAACTGATGGCACAATAATATCTGTCGAATTAATAGCGTTACTGGGGGAGAATGACCCTGTCCACAAAATTTGATTGACCTCTAAAATACGTAATAAGACGTTTCCCACTGATTTTTGTATTTCATGCATTAAGAACCCCAAGAAAATGGCAACTTTTAACAAATTCCCAGAGCGTGTGTCGCTATAGATTTGGTATTTGGTGAATCGCTCGTACTATCGGAACTTTTTTGATTTTACAGTATTGGATTTTTTTAGAATTTCTTGTATAAGAGGTTCTCGAAACCACCTATTTTAGTATCTTGTATAATTATTATTGCAGTTACGTTTGATGCCACAAATATACCACATAGATGTGCACCGACTTAGTGTCGTCTGCTGCATCAGCTCGGCATAATGCCAACATGTCCTGTAAAACCATACACCCATCATTGCCAAGTTATGCAGACGGTAATGATTATAAAGTTCATCTGTAAGCGCGCTCATTGTAGAATTATTCCATTGCTATAACAACCAGACCGCATGTATTGTTCGTCTGTATTGGAATTCAATATAATTATTTCCAAATTTACAGACAAACTTTCATAGATGAACCGCAAATGTACGACATATATAACAACATCTACTTTGTGGACAATATGACCTATGCCTTTCCCGCCAAATTGGCCTTCGGGTGTTTTTGGCATAAACATGTTATGTTATGTTTATGTCAAAAACAGCAGAGGGCGAAACTGTTCCAACACTCTTACCAGCCACAGAAAAACGACATCCTCAGTCAGTGAAACCAATCTGGAGCAATGGCCAACTGCCAGACACAGACCAAAAGGGGGACCACTCACCACTAGGACAACTCACAAAAAACACATAACAGGTACTCTCGTAGCACAAATGTCCCATTGAAAGACATGAAGCAGCGTTATACTGGACAACGAAATTGCAACACTGTACAATTAATCGATTATCGTCAGGTCGCCTTCTCAATGCTTTCTATGACCATACTTTCAGTACCATGGCACTGTATAATACAAATCGGTGCTATTTCTGTGTACAGTATCATTGTGCTGAAACTAGGGCCAACGACTCAAAGGGACACCACAGTCTGAGAATCACCATGTATGGTGAAAGTCAATCGACAATATATTACATGCACTGAGTAAAATAATAATATTTGGTTCGAATATTGTCGACAATGTATATCTTAATGAACAATACATTATATCGTTTGCTTAGAATTAGAAGGTCGTAACTACCAAATGTACTATTTACGACCTAATAAGATTGATAAATACATGTATTTAACATCAGCACCACAAGGCGATTCTTATGAACCAATTTTCATGAAAATCGGAGCTTGTATGTTGACCAAACTGAAGTAAAGACAGATTGTTTCACGATTAGCAGCGAGTAATTTTAGGACATAACGTGTTTTTCTTGTTTTCTCTAAATATCTATTTTGTACTTATGACCTTCTCATTCTAAGCCAGCGATTATATACATTAACGTCCATCAAGCCCGTAATAGGCCATGCTGAAAGTCGGTCTTCTTAAAAGTACAGATATTGTACTATTAAAAGAATAAATAAAACTTTAAACCATTTCATCGCATGTTCAACTGGTACTTTTATCTGTATTTAGACAGGGATTTTAATATCCCTGCTGCTGTGTGTTTAATTACCGTCTGTCATACTCCACTGTGAAATCGTGTTGTCTGACATTTCAATTCGCAGATGTTTGCCTTTTGGCTGACTTCTTCTTCGCACAATGTCAAATGACACGATAAGAAAAATGTCAATGAATAAAATATGAAAACGCGGTGGTTGAACTTCTTTCTAACATGCATTGTGCCAACGAATGACAATGTTCAGCAGCGCGCTTAAAGAAAGGTTGTGACTAAGTAGATCCTCTGTGTTTTTCGTTGCCTAGTTCAGTTTACCAAGTACGTTTCTCTTACTAGGGCAGTAAGCCATCGCTCCTAGAAGTTACAAATTCCCCTAGGCCATGTGCAACGGAATGTAAGCAGACGAAACAAACATGTCTGCTATGACGTCATCACAATGTTAAATACCGATTAAGTTGCAGCATATAAAGGTGTTTGAATAAAGATAGAAAAGAGCAATTTATCCAATGGCAGTATTTATATTTTTGAAGTGGTTTCAGGAAAAATCGGTTAATTGGTAATGGCGGATTTATATGGATTGTTCAAAAGGCATACAGAACATTGATTACGTATGCACTTTGCAGCCTCAGACGCAACCAGCTGAGCCATAAGCATTAATTACAACTTAGGAATAAATTTCGCTTTGTACTATTTACGTGGATGATTAATACTTCTTTTGAACTAAACACTGAATGGTGAGTGTAACGGTTGTAGCCTCTGAAGCCGTATAATTACATAATTGTTTTCATTAACTGCATTTAATCAGTAATTAATTAGTAATATGAGGTTGCTTTGGTACTATTGATGTAAGGTTAGGTACAGAAACATGCTGGTATTGAAACTGACTGCTGCCTGTTTATCTAAATTACTATGCACTTGTAAGCGGTTGCACATTTTCGGATTTGTCTGACAGAAACTACTTGTGTTGTTTGATGGTCTGGTAAAGGCTAAAAATGTCGTCGCCGGATTTGAATCCACGATTTTCGATTTAATGTAATTATATTTCCAAAAAATTTGGGCGGATCCACGACTTTCGTATCAGTATCCAGGCGCTCTATCATACCTTGTTTAACAATTCTTGCAATAGCAATATAGACTTTAGTAACGCAAGATATCCATTCTGATCACCTCGAAATTTATGCTTTGCCGGAGACAAACGGAAATGACCGAGTTTTCACGATTGACAATTTGTCGTCATGTCGTGAAGCACTTTAACTCAAAATCTAGCGTAAATAAGTAAACTGGTAATTAAATTTCAAATTTCCGGGATGATGTTTTTCGATTAGATTTTGCATAAGCTTGTCGTCATCAGTTACTTACAAAAATTTCTCCTAAGAGCTATTTACATATTCTGAAACCGATTGCATATTGCTTGTCTGATGTTGCATTTTTCCCTGTTTTAGCGACGGTGGTTATAATTCCTGCATGGTCTGTGTCTTGCAATGTTCCCACTATATATGCAATATATCTTCTTCGTCTTCGTCTTCTTTTTCTTCTTCTTTTTCTTCTTATTCTTCTTCTTTTTCTGCCCTCTGTGGTACAGTTTGATTTGAAGTACACTTGTACTAGATGCTTGTGGTGACATCTGGGCTATAATCCACATTGACGACCTTTACTGTACGATCTATATCACACGCTTAAGTAAATATCCAACCGCTCCTAGAATGTATTTAGAAATGCCAAAGATGTCCAAGGCTTAAATAGCCGTGTAAATGCCAAATGTATCAGCATATATTAAGTTTGTATTAAACGACCAAAAGGACTGAAGGTTACCCCAATGCGGCTTCGTCACGGAGTGCGTCCGTGTGTCCTTCTTTCGGTGTTTCCCACAGTCTATCTAAGTAGTTTTAGTTTATTCGGTTTTAACCAATTAATATTTTGATACTATAATGTTTTAGGCAGCTGGACGGGTCAGTAGGAGGTAAATGTCATACATAAATTCGTGTACAATGTGGCGGAGACATGACGTTATATACTGTCCTGAAGTTCGGACAATCTAATTATGGTCAGCCATAATAAACTATCCAATAACTCTTCATAACAAACAAGTTTGTCTGAAAACTAAATAGCGTGGGAGCGAGCGTATTTTACGTAGGCCTACTGTAGTTTCCCGATACAAGAAAATCGAAACTATTTGCCGTTTGGTTTGTACAACTACTCTGAAAATGGATTCACCATATTCAATGCTAGATGCGCGCGCAGTGGAAAATTACCCGCGCGCGGTAACTGTCATGGTTACTACAACGTTGTGAGCATGCGCACTACGGTATGTCCTCAATATAGGTCACGAGGTTAGCGCGGGTAACATTATGTCTGCTGTCTATGTAGGATTGGGAATAATTCTACAGAAATATTTTAATCTGAGATATTCAGATGTTCAGATATTGGGAGGATTGGGAATGGTGTGTGATGGGTTGGGAGAATATTGCGAGCTTTGAATCGATACATTGATAACAGTTTATTCATAGTAGAATTCATGTTCCGTTGAGTTGCTCAAGCTATTAAATAACATGCCGCGGGTTAACTCAGTGGTTTAAAACAAAACAGTTGTACGCTGTACGAGAAGGAATGTAATCTAAGTAGTTTACTGAATGACTCATTTTGAATGAAGTATCGAGAGAATCATGTGTGAAACCAGCCTTGAAACTATACGTCTTCCCGCCCTGCTCACACATAAACCTAGTGCTTTGTGTGACTTTCAAACTGTACACCTTAAAGTTAATACATTATTTATACATTATTTACACGATTCATTTTGCTTGAACTGGTAACACACATTTGACTGATCAAGACGGTTAAGTGAATCATTAAGTTTGTATACCAGTGGGCCAACCTTTATTTACTTTAGTATGTAAATATCCGTACATGTACAGTAAACGATTAAACAAATGTTTGAGAAATTTCCTTTTCATTAAAAATGTTTGCTCTTTTATTCAAGATGTTGGCTTTTGAGTACGATCATGATTAGACCGACTCATACTGCCCGTACTAAAGTTACACCGGCTTAATTAGGTTACCGGGTCGCTGTATTACATTTCATGATGTTTTAATTACCGATAATATTATACTTTTTATATGCATAATTATATCAAACTACGGATTTACGTCAAAGGTGTCATGTTTCCGGTAAACTTGTCATTCTATCACTTACTACCAGGGCCATTGTCGTGACAGCGAGAATATAAATGAATATTATAATATTTGAATAACGTTAAATAGCTAACCGCCCAAATATATAGAACATTCTGTTGAATTTGAAATTCAAAAACAAACACGCTCTAATGCTCTGCTCTTTCAGCGCGGTATTGTTAGCGTAGTCATGGCGCGGGAATCATTAACTATTCATTGATGACGTCAAAGCACCGACAAGTTTTTACTCCAATGAACGAAACGTTTGTTTATAACCGTTGCTGCCCCAGTGCCCCACTTACCGCCTAGTTTTCATTCTTAACCCCGGGCGATCGATGTTTTATAAACTCACGCTCGGTGAAGTTAGTGTGTCATTCATCATGAGGTTTGTGTAAATTTATACATAAAATATTCGGGAGCGTTATACAGAGATGAATATGAATACCAACAGTATAAATTGTATAAGGAAATGGTGTTTAGAAATGAAGGGGTTGTATGATAAATTTCCCTCGTGTCATTTCTCTGACCTTTTGACGTCGTTATATCCTTCATTCTTTATATACTCCTTTACTGAAATCGAGAACACGTTTTAATTATTCCCTACAGTTTGAAAATATGTTTTAATTACATTGTATTCCCAACAGTTAAATGGAATGTATGTATATATTTAACTTCAATGGTTCAGAGTCGGGTGACTTTTCTAGCAAACGAACAGTGGAAAGCCGTGTTACGTACAAAATTTCTTAAATGTCGAAAGTAATTCATGAAGAAGTCCTACTATTACGATTGTGGTGTTATTTGGCGCATACACATCTGACAGGTTTTGAATACTATTGCATCATCTTACATTTTGTCAGTAATTAATACTTCTAACAAGTCCCATCTGATGTATATATAGATATACTGTAGATACAAATATTCGTTCTTTGGACCACTTAGTTTCAGTTTTATTGATATAAACTGCATGTGAAATGCCTCTGACCATTTACACAATAAAAACTAGATGGTCAAGACAACATATATACAATTACGAACATAACATATATTATAATTAGTTATGCTCTTATGTTCCTTATAAAATGTTGTATGTTTTGTACAGTAATGTCAGAGATGTTTCGAATCGTCACGGTTGTTGGTAATCATTTCTTAGAATATTAGTCATTGTTGGTAATTTTCATATTGTGGAGCCTCTGTGTGTGTGTGCGTATACTAATTGTAACGTCTGTCTCACTTTCAGCCTTAGTATAAGCCACTTGGAAAGTCCCCAACTGTTTATATAAATATTTCATGTTCTGCGCAGTGGTAAAGTAGGTTTTAAGTTCACCCCATGTGACAGTAGGATTATGTGAATTTATGTCCACTTTGGCAAGCGATACAAAGTTCAATTCTGCTCAATCTGCTGTATATAACTTCTGTATAACAGCGATCTAAATTATGTACACGAGTAGGTTGTTTTGTAATGATTTTCTTATGAAACGTCAGTTGAATTTGCGTATTCATGTAAATACTGATGTTGTATTAGATCAAGCTCTTTGACGATGATAATTCCATTTCATTGAAGACAGTATAAATAATAGATTATTTAGTTATGATTATTATACTTGTTTATTTGATTGAAAAATGTAAGAACGTATGATATTGTTGTATGTAATCCATATAATATGTTTGTACCATGCTTGCTGTATAGTCATCGATGATTTGGAGGAAATAAAACGCTGTATATATGTCCAGAACTATTGTTGATTTACTGTTCCGCTGTTTTGCGAACCCAAACCCAGTCGGACAGATAAACGCATTTTAAAAGTGTTTGCTGTATTATAAATGTTCTTGTATAATATGTGTGCGTTTTTCTACAGTTGAAATGCAGTATCTAAATTATTATTGTTCGTGTTATACATGCATCTTCACAAGTCCTCAGTTGTTCTACATCCGGCACTGGCAAAAAGTGTCAGCACAGTTTCATGTGCACGTGTACGTGGTTTCGTGTTAGGATATGAACCCATTCCTTGCGTTCCATGTTTATACATATGGAAAGGTTGGTTCCATTACCATATATATGTCACTTGGCCTCAAACACTTGTGGTTATTTTGGTCAGTGTTATATATGCTGATATAATAATTGTATTGCCGGTAGTTCCGTGATGTTGGTTCGATCCAGTCACCTCAAGTGATGGCGATTCGGTGATACTAATTTTTTGACATGGTCAATGTATCTCCGATATCAACAGATGTATGTTAGTTCGATTCAGTCACCACAAATAGGCTACTGGTAATTTGGTGAGATATAATGTAGTACCCAGTACTGGTATATTCATTTCATAGCAGGTACTATCAACTGCAACAGCCATTCAGCATAGGAAGTCGTATTTTGATCATATACGACATATATAATATCAGCATATATCATATAGTCAACCCACATGCATGTACCATGTAAATACATGCTGTATACAAATGAAAATCAACAAAAACAGTTTTTTATTTTTCATTTTCATTTTATTTTGGTCATCTTTTTTCTCTTTTGACAATTTTCTGCAGTTTTATAATTTATCATGGTATATTCAAAATAACATATTTTATTAAAAACATTAACCATGTCAGATATTGCACATTGATTTCTACCAAACACATGATAAATGATGATACAATAATATATTGGCACTATTTTTCATCAAAACAATCATAATGCTTCTTTAATATTAAAAGTCAGTACAGTTCGTATTTCTTATTAGTTTTCGTATTGTGTTCTTATTTATTCATTCTTTATAACGTTACCATACAGAAAAAAGATCGCAATTCGGAATTCTAGGTGAATAAATGTACATTTACAACTTTTTCAACAATGTTTCATTATCATATCCAATTAATTCCTTATTTTCAATTTTTGCCAGTAACTATCAAAATACTCAAGAATGACCAGAAACATTTTTCCATTATTTCATAATGTAGTTATAACATTAATGACACAAAGATTTCAATAATTTACAGAAAAACAACAACAATAATTCAATAAACCAAGATTCATTTGCATTGATCTGGCAAAACATAAAACAAAAACACAAAGACGTGTCTGTACAGACATACGGCTAATCTATCTGACTATACACTACTTTCGGGCTTTGTAGAACTAAATAGTTCAACTACAAGAAACTATTTTCTGAAATTTTGGACCTAAAGGAAGATACACTAAGTACAGTTAAAGAGTTTTAGAGATTTTTTGACAGTAAGAAAGCTTGGAATGAAACAAGTTCTGGAATTTGAAGGTCAAAGTTAGAAAAGAAAAATCAAATTCATAAGAATTTTATATTACTAGCACTTGAATAAAAGATTTGGAAAAGGCATTAGAATTTTTAAAGTGAGACAATGGAGCAGATAGAATAAGCAGAAACAGGCAACAAATAACAAATTATGATAATATTATTATATACATGAAAGACCACTTAGTACATTAAATGTACACAACAAAGCCCCATATCTAACCCACGGGTCAAACCCCTTATCTAACCCCGTGTCAGACACCATACTGTAATGACATACTATAAATACTATACCAGATAATCCTCATCTATTGTTGTTTTTGTTTTGTTCGACATCTATGATAAATGCCACGTACTATTCCGTGGATAAAACATTCTCGAGTAGTTATTCATTGATCTAGACAAATATCTCGTTAATTTGAAGTAAGTGAACATCGTAATATCGGGTTTCTTTTAAATGAGACTAAAGGTCGATTCGATTTAATCTTGACATTTTACCAAAGTCATAAAAATGATAATCTGTACTTGAAAATTCAAACACCAATATTGTTACTCTACCTACGTAGAAAATGATTTGAAAACTACGACCGCCAATTTCTCGCCTACACAAAATCAATACCGCCCAACTAGTGCGCCGTATAATGTTGTTAATGGGAAATACTGAATACAGTCTAAATTATGTTTACAACAACACTGATGATATCACAAAAATAATACAATAGCTGCAATTATGTAATACCAAAATCGTTTTGAACTTAGTTCTGGACAAAAACACGTTATACAAAATGTTTTTGAATTCTGATGTTTAGAATGTTGAACACAGGGTTTATATAAATATACATATAGTAATGCTTCTTTATATCGCAAAACAATAAATAGATTTTCAGTCAATGCTGACAACGAATGATGAAACTTCAACTTTAAATAAATAGTTCACACGTACACACTCTTTCATAACAATATCAAACATCGGGGCTGAAAAATTCCAAAATTTTCATGAAAAAAAATCTGAAATTTTTAAACCCCAAAATTTGATATCTCTAAGCGACGATGGAATAAATAGTCATGAAAATGAAATGATATACATAAATTAAATGCATCAGATGACATGTGTACTTTAACAAGCATACTAGCAATAAATAAGACGAGAATCAAATTTACATAGCACCGTAAGCATATATAAATTAAGTATACACATATACTATAATAGCCAAAGTTGAAACAACAACTTCTATCAACCATTGAACTGTTCATAGCACGATGTAATTAGCACACAGTTTTAAAGTTCATAGTCTGTTGTTCTTTCGACTGATTTGAACTTTCAAGTCCTTTAGAATAGCTGAATAGCTGAGTCGTTCCAGACAGACACAAAACACACCATAGCTGCCTTTGCATAGACGTAGCACTGTCACTGGAAGCAATAAGAATAGTTCAGATAAATAAAGTCAAAGTTCGTGAAAGTTAATTGGTCCGCAGTTTGTCGGGAAAATGTTGTAATATGCCATCCATACACGTGCACACACATCCAGTCCGGTATGCTGGAGGTTTGGATGCTCTCGGTGCAATATGGTGGTGAACAGTGTCGGGGAATGAATGTTCGAGTCCAACTGTACCATCACCCTTTACACATTCAACATTGTCACTATCACATACCGACACGAGCCACATGTGATGTGCTCGCCCGTATACTGATTTATCACATAACGTAGTACAGTCTCAAGTCTTTGAACACAGTGCAAGAATAAAAGCCGTTTTGAGTAATCCGTCGATTCTTTGGCATGTGTCCAACTTCTTCGCTAAGTAGGAATGTTTCGGGTGTCGTTCCGAATTCGTAGACCTCGACTGATCGCATGGCCCCAAGCAGGCTTGTAGCGCAGTTAACTTAAATTTTGAGCAACTCAAATAAGTTAAAAACTGAATTTAGTGAAGAGCCTAAATCTATGAGTTATCATCAAGACCTGGAATCAGTCATGACGGGTTCAATGTTACATGATATCTGTGAAGACACGGAATCACTGTCAGATGAGCAACTACTGCTGAAATGCGAGTAGGAATCATTATCATTATCGTCATCATCAACTTCGTATTCATGTTCATTCGGAGATTCCTGAATAGGGTCCAAGTTTGACATGGCAGACACAGTGCGTTGACGTTTTCTTTGAGACAGATCACGTGGCTTTCGCTTAGATTTTCCATTGCTCTTAGATTTTGACTCCTTGGAACGCTTCTCTCCTTTGCCAGTTTTCTCCTTAAAGAAACGAATAAAGGCACTCAATAGTCCTTCTTTTTTACCACAGTTTCTCAAGTCCAATGAAGCAGAGTAGCTTTCACCATTTTCAGTAATGTTTTTCAAAGCGTCCAGTTTCTCAGCTAGAATATCTCGCTGTTTTGACGGGCTGTTAGCAATGTGAATGTCTGGCATAGATTTATGCACCGATGAAACGTTTATTTTCGACTCGCACAATTCTGGAAGTGACTTAGTACCAACTGTTCCGTCGGTCTGAACGATACACTTATATTCGTTGCCCTTTTTGTCTCTCAACGTGAGCTGGTACATCTTCTGTGTAGCGGAAAATGCGGAATGTTTTCTATTTTCAACTTTATGAAGTTTGCCGCCATTCACGTGAGTTTTCGATCGTTTATTCTTTCCACTTTTATCGTGAACAAATGGCATATAACCATGAGTAGCATTCGGAAACATTGCCATCGGAGTGTCAAGTATTGTAAGTCCTTTACCACGTGGTGTATTCCAAGTTCAAATTGAAGAAATATCCAATGGTATAGGAATAAAAAAATAAATTACAAGTGTCACTGTTTAACAATATTCCTTTTTAAACAGTTTCGCTTCTTCTCAAATATCCACACCAGTTTCTATATATCAGTAATAATATTTTGTTTAGCTTATGACAAGGACAAGTACACGTCTTAACTCTGTCGTAGCTAGCTTAGATCTGAATATTGTTGTCAGCGTGTGTAGTTTACAAACGTTGTACAAACCAGCCCAATAAGCAAACTTGGCAAGTGTTCAAGTATTGATATTGTCTGGGTTAATGGTCGAGTCCATTACTATAACATAAACGTAGCTAGCGGCGATTCGCGATTGGTTTCAAAGGCCAAAACCATCGTTTAACGCTAGTTACTTGGTAAACTTGATCAGTTTAGTGTTTTTGAAGATATTTATTATTAATTTTAACAATTTTTGTTATAATTTAAAATTGTAATGTAAAGCAGGCTATAAATAGACACCTCGTATTTGGTAATTTTCCAGAGCAAAACAAAATCGACTCGTCTATACGAACGTTATGAGCTGGCACACGGCCAGATATCTTCGCGCCAAGTACGTTCGCCATTGACTATGATACAACGTAATGTAAATAGAGGCATGCGGTGGGGAAGGAAAATCCAATATTTACATTTAATCCTACGCAAATGTTTATTTCGCGTATAATTCGAACATTTCTATGTGGCAAATACTTTTCATTTTCAGTTTGAGTCCGACTGATTGTTAATCCCGGTAAATGTTTTGCCAAAATATTAATTTTATACGGGTTTTCTGGTGGTTTTTAACGATGATGCAATGTTGATTTCTTGAGGCTCCCCGTTTGGAGCCTTTATGATTATGAGATGAATGGAATGCCAGCACGACGGAGCGGGAATATCAACCAATCAAATTCATACTTTCACGTGATAACCATAGTGATGTCCCCACGTGGTATGCGGTCGTTAAATATGGCGGAAAATGTCAACAAATGTTATACAAATATACGCAGGACAGACTATCGATTATCGAGTTCGAACTCGATCACCTTATAATATTTCGAATTGTATATTTATTTCAATTCATAGATTTTAAACGTTTGATAATCTCTAATTTACTGATCAACTCGCGGAAAATTACTGGGTTAGTCTTATTTAAACGTATTACGATTTGCGCCACGGTGGTTACATTTGAATACCATTACTTATCTCACTTGAATCTTAATCCTATGACCATTTGTCCTGTTCGTCAGAGCTCGAAATAGATAAATCAAACCTTTATCAGGTAAGTATGTATAAATCGTGGCTTTGAATTGAAAGTGTGCATTTCATGAGAAGTCACGAGCGAGTATATTGATGCAAGGTCAGGAATGAGAACGTTCAGCGTTGGGATCGTCTGCTCGTATTGATTTTGTGATGATGCAATGTGCGAGAAGAAGAATTTAGATATTTCTAAAATAGCTTTCGGGTAAAATGCCGCGTTTTATAGTTTATATTTTCATAGTTACCATATTGAGTAGTAATATTTATATTCTAATTTCATACCAAAGTTGTGAAAATCACACAAATATGTAAGGTTGCCGTAGGACACTCAGTCTGGTCTGTAAATGCCTTCAATGACGTTCTTGGATCTATTAATAAACCCCAAGGTTTCTTAACTGCGCAGTTCTATGTATTGAACTGGTTTAATGCTGATTGCCAATCTGGATTTGTTGCCTTTTCTGGAGACTGGAATATGGATTTTGTCTTAAAGGACAAATTGAAGGAGAAAAGATAACATTTCTTGTTTTATAATGAATACTGCGACTTAATATTTTAATTTAAAATTACAATTTTAAAATGCCTTCTACATTATCACATACTATTCAATATTGAAGTAAATTTAGTTTTACAGTCACATTAACATTTTATGTGAATGGTTTTGTAAATTTTTTTTATAGAACATGAAAACATGTACTTTAATTTAACATTATGAAAAATAGGTCCGCTGATGTAGAGGAACTCCTTAATAACAAGACTTACCCTTTGGATTGATAGAACCTTGTGTTTTTTTTCAGGGAGTTTACCTTATTTCGAGATTTAAAAGAAGTAAACAGGGAAATTACTTCAAAATAATTGCCAAATGTATCATCTTAATTTTGATGTCGTCTGAATATTTAAGACGCTATTTTAGTTAGATAGTGTTGCATTGCACACAAAAGGGGATAGCTATATACTACTATGGAAAAAGAAGTGGAATTCGGACAGGGAAGGCAGCACTCAACTTAACCAACCGAACACGATAAATTGTAACATCACAACATAACTACACGGAGTAAAGCCCACACACAATTTCACAAGGAAAAAACAAAAACGGTGATCCCAATTATTTTGAGTTAGAATAAATAAATTGTCTACGTCTGTCTGATGGGGGTTTCAAGGACAATAAAGAGTCATAAAAACTTCTCATTATTGTTGTAATGTATTACACACATTAAGCCACATGTGCTTTATTTTCATTATTGAACGGTTTCAAACCGATCCTTAGTAACACGCAGTCAATGATCTAGCGTAATGTATAAAATGAATGAGCATACTTTCATTATATTATTTGTCGTTTGAGTGAACACTGTTGTGAGCGCAGTTACGTAAAAGGGGGAAGGTCTAATTGACAATAAAGAACACTCTACATAATTAATGGGAGAATTATTCGTATAATGGGTACTTGTACTTATTATCTGTGTACCGTCAAAACTCGTTCCAAGTTCATTGTAGTCAAAGACCTAAATTACAGTCTTTGACAGAAGTATTCAATGGTATATTTTAATCACTTTATAGATATACGTCATTTTCTACTATTCAGTATGGTCATGACACGATGTCTTGTTTATTCGGGTTAAAATACCCGGATTCACATAACTAGTATTCCTGGACTACATCACAACCAGTACTTACATACGAACCTACTACCCATGTAATTCCACAAAGAATCGTCAAATACACATGTGGAGGAATATCGAAATGGTTTTCAAAGCTTCATGCAAGTAACATTACATACTCAACAGCGACCGGGAACCGAACCCGGACCGCTGGGTTACAAATCCAACACTGGACCACATCTAGCCGTGGCTGGTATGGCATCTAATAAAAACATTGTCGACCAACTATTGTATAATTTTATTATTTATATTATGAGTTGTGCTTGTTTGGAGTGAGTGATTGTTTTCCACTATTTATTATGCATGTACATGTTCCGATTACGAGCGATTAATCAACATGAATATTAGTGTGGTGGAAACTTCTCTCGAGTACAAATCACCAATATATACATATAGTACAAACACATTCATTATGCAAGAACATGTAAATGATCTTACTATTCGTATTATATTAGCTAGTCAAAACTTACATCAAGTACCCTCTGTGTACAAACGCATCGATTCCCGGCAATTGTAATAAGAAATACTCATTGAGTTACATATTACAGGAATAAATCGTACAGTGGTCAAGTTTTAAATGTGATTTCAGTAGCAATAAATGATACAAGTTGAGTGTAAAAGTAATCTGATAAGTCATAGATCTGCAGTAATTTGGTTTATAAGCTGAGGTACTAGCACTTTACTTACTTTATCCCCGTCGCCCTCTTTGTACTCTTCAGTAAGGCTTCCCCTGCTGTTCTCGACATCCCTGTAAGTGGTATTCCAGTGGTATTCCTGGTTGCTCCTATGACATTCTTCTCCATGTTACATGTACATTATGGCCGCGTACAGAAGGTTGACACTCAATTGGTGTTTTAACACAACGCATAACAGATATTCTTATAAAAGGAGAATAGAAACTTGGGCAGAGAAGGTGGCACCCTACTTAACCAGCCGAGCACAGAAAAAATATGAAATGTCACACACCACATACATGACACAGTGCCAGACTTAATAGAACGAAAATGAAATTAACCACTAAAAGTGTCAGTTTCAGCGACCATAATGAAACTGATCTAACAACGGACAGGTGCAGCTGTTAGATTCAAATAATGACCAATCATGACTGTTTCTACGTCATGTATTCGTTAACGTATTGTAGATACCTTTGACCAGAGAACAGTAATAAACAGGACACGAGGTGCAAAGATGAAACTTCGTAACTGTTGAACTTTCTGAAGCACCGAAAATGTGACTCTCCTTACCCTAGCGTTCTTTGACCTTCTAGAAACGCACGAGACAGTGGTCGGTGGAAAATTACTCCAATGAATACGTAATTGGTTAGAAATTGGCTCCCAGAATGCAATTCGGCTGTCAATATTCTGTCTGTGTGGCACAACACATCTATATACGGTAATGTCCGAGTGAGTGTCTGGGAGTAATGGTGATAAATTGCGCCGTTTACTATCCCAGGAACTCTAGTTGTCTGTGTACAGAATCTGGAACATTTTCCCAGACGAATAAAACACTATTTGTAATATTTTTGTTGTTAGTTCTAGTCGGACACAAGGCAGGTCCCACATGGTCTTTAACTCGTGACAAAATTTTGGACTTATTATTGTCGTTATATTACGCCAGAAATGAGATCGACCCCCTTTATTGTTATACGAAGCCGTTTTGCAAAAGGCTTTCAATGTTATCTATAAGACCATGTGATAATAATATAATAAAGATATATATTGTCAATTGCGACCCACACAAACACGATCCGATCAACTGCAGTCACTAGTAGTCTATGGCCAACTGAATAATCCGTTCCTGACTTTCGACCACATGACATTACCAAGTAGCTAAGACGATAGTTTGACCCTTTACTAGTATCATGGAGTACTACCCATCCAGAAGTAACTTACAAAAGTCATCAATTCCGGAACTGCGGGCACTGCTATTCGTTAAAATTCAGCACTTATCAATGCCGTTCTACCATTACCATTATGTGTTATATTCACAATAAAAGGCTCGAATTCATGAATGATGCACAGTTCTGATCCCGAAGCGGTCATCCTTGTCTTTGCAGCTCATTAGTTGGCGTGCTTGACGTCTAATCTGGCGATCCGGGTTCAACTCTCGAGTGGAGATGCTCGAATGTCCGACATGTTTCGCCAGAAATCTGACTGGCAAATGGCAAATAAATGCTTTTCTCGGCATGACAGTCTGGGGCCAATGTGACTTAACATACCAGACGATCAAATTCCTGAGAAAGTACTTGGATAATTATTGGCTAATAAATTATGAATTTACACCTGTACCTAATGAATCATTTATAAAATATGCGAAGAATTTTATCTAGTTCATCTTGCCATCATATAACGTTGAACAATCATCACAGCCATGATGCCATATGGAAGGAGGTCACATACCGTACACTGCCAGACTAGTTTATTCAGTTCTATGTCCACCATTCAGCGTTGTTTCATAACTTGCCAGAATCGAATTATTTTCCCATGTTTCGTTTTTAGTTGGCAAAACCAAAATCAATTGTACATTTGAGAATTTCATTTTTAAAGGGATCTGAAAAATATGTTTTAATGATTTGATATGGATTTATTTTTGTAAAAGTCATGCAAATTACAACGTATCCGCCCAGCAAATGAAAGGATTTTTAAACATGTGATACTCAATGCCTCTTTTAGTCAAAATGAGTAACCAAGTTATAACCTAGCAGTGGACTTTCACCGGGACACCCCCCCATTACCATGGCTGTGATATGTTCTTGCGTGTCATAACTAACTGAGGTCTAACCAGTGCTTGTGGAAGTACCACTTATTAGTGAAACATTTATTGATGGAGAAGTCACCAAGATACGTGGTTTTAATTGGTTATGCCCTTTGTTTTCCGTACCGAAATACTGAACATTACTGGAAAACCAGGATGACAGGTTGACAACTAACATTTATGCACGTGCACTTATCAATAACCTCAGACGGACATGTGATGGAAAATCACATGGACCCTATCATGAGTTGTGTAATATTAATACATTCCCATGCATAATGATTTATCTACATGTATTATGTATCATGTTTACCTACTTGAAAAAAGGAAAATAAGTACATTGTACAAAGTCATGATCATTAAATTATGAATACATGAACAACAATATGATATTATTAAGTGCAACAAACTTGGGATCGTCATGTTTTCTTACTGTTCAATAAGGCATATAGGTCCGTGTGAATGTTATTTGTGTACTTGAATACCGTATTGTGCGACCTCTCTAGAGCTTGTACAATTAAAGTTAATGGTCACTTTATGAAAAAGAATGATAACGTCACTTAAGAGAGAATAATTTGTTGCCCTAATAAGGGGGCAATTCTGGAAAATGTCGTACTGTACTGCCACTGAGTCGTATTCCTACACTGATGCAGTCTTTGAACTACCAATTACAAGTATGTCATTTTTAACACACCGAAATGTCCTTATGTACAAACCGGTTGGGTTCCGAGTATAGGGGAACTAGTACGATTTTCATGTACTGTATAAACTTCGGGCATAAGATCAAACACCAATACCATGCTTAGCGCATTAAGTCTGCTGTAACAAAAAAGGATGTCGTCGTTCTTATGCATCCTGGTACGATTTGTTTCCTTTACTTATTTTGGTATAATTAGCACAATTAACCACGAGGAGTGACGTCAACTCTAGTCTCACGATCACTTGTTATCATTACATGGATAACTTATTCAAGAACCTATCATGAAACTTCAACCATATATTTGAGGTCAGAATTGAGTCTGCCATGGATTTCACAATGAGAGAGGAAGGTTAAGTACTAGTACATGGTACATGTCTTTTGTTGCACTTAGGAACTCTCTATTCCTACCTAAGTCTATTCCCACCTTATCTAATATCACATTCATATGATACTTAGTATGCATGCAAACGCTTATATCTGTAACGTAATCAATCGTCAAAGCTCGGCCATTTCCGTTTGTCTCCGGTAACTATCTTCCATTGGATAAAAACCGAGGTGACCAGAATGTAACGTAATATGTACAAAGGTCTTAACTGTATTACATTACACACATTGTCGTGATGAAATACCATTAAATGTTCTAATTTAATACCTCAATGAATCTCAAACTTCGTTCTAGAAAGTGACTAAAGAATATAATGAAACACTTTTTTAACACTCTCAAGATACGCCCTAATAAGCTTTGAGAAAATGTTTTAAAGTTTATGAATATACATTTGACTCAGCGACTGCTTTGTGATGATTTTGTTTGCTCGGCATTTTAATTGTTAAGGTTATATTTTCATCGGTCTCGGTGTTGTAGTATGTCCCCAGAAATGGAGACTGTCATTATGACCCATCCAAAAAGAGGATAAAGTTGACTCTCCAAAGTAGTCAAATACTAACACGTGAAACTTTATACATCAAGTTCCCCCAAGTGAGTTTGTAATGACGGCGTTGCAACGTCATACCTTATACTACTCACATAATACTGTAATGTTTGGGAAAACTCGATTCAAAGTTATTTTTTATGAGGACTTTACAGTTTTATTAAGTTAAGTTTAACAGGGGAAAATAAGCATATGATGAACATTAGTTGGTTTAACGCGTGATTTATTGCAACCATTACCATGGCCCTTAATTTGGTTTCATTTTCAAATTGGTTGTTTTACTTCGTAACGTTATTTGATTATGCGGCCAAATAACTGATTTTTTGTCTCTGAATTTCAACACCGCTTTACCCCGATTGCCCGATTTAACGAGATCGTATTTTCTGTTAGATACTTCTGCGCAGTACACCATGCTTTAAAATGTATTCACTTGCTTCTGTGGCTTTCCTAATTGAGAGCATTTAGAGTTTCTGGAAAATTGAAAACTTTAGAATTATTGAGTCATTGAACTCTAATCCTCCTATTTAGAACATTTGTTCGCGGCATCCGGTGTACATGCATTTCTGGAAGTTTATGGAAGTTTCTTCTTTTAAATCATGAA
Source organism: Spisula subtruncata (assembly GCA_963678985.1). Lineage (NCBI taxonomy): Eukaryota > Metazoa > Mollusca > Bivalvia > Venerida > Mactridae > Spisula > Spisula subtruncata. The sequence continues at coordinate 24,595,263 of OY787669.1, read as the reverse complement.
GTAGAAAATCAATTTCATTTTAAATAAAACTACATTTTAGGAGGAAAATGCATGGAGACTCATGTATCGTCAGGTTCCTGTTGAGAAATATATGGGTTACAGCTATTCGTTATTCTAATAATATTCTGATGAGAGTAACGTTACACCGTTTCTTAAACACACTATTTTTTCAGTTCAACCTTATAGAGTTTTTAGGATGGAACGAAGGCCGAGTTAAGGCATGTGTCAAACATCAAGTCTGCGTATGCTTGGACTATTTGAGGTCCAAATTGTTTCAAGATGACATTTTAATACAAGTAATTGTCCATACGTCAACTAAACGTTTGAATGATAATTAATAAAACTAGGATTTAGACATTCTCACTACATGTATACTAATATTGTTGTTTCATTTTCCATTTAAGATGTTGTATATTTTGTTTTCCATATATTTATCAAATCAATGCTGTTTTGTTTAAAGCAATGTGCTGTGCATATACATGCTTAATATGAATAAAGTATTTGTACTGTTCTGTATATAATAACTAAAACTAGGACCATTTTAAACATAGATTGTTCGTAAGTAGGCCTGTTAGCCATGTACTGTACATTAAGTATCTTAGTTTTATTGACACACATTGGCAAATAAATACGTGACTTTGGTCTTAATTATTACACAATAGACAAACAATAATACACACAGTAAGAAAACTTCAAAACAAAATATCGCGGTACTGTTTACGTATAATGCAGTGGTCATAGTTTAGTACAATACGCATTACATCGCCCTAATTGGCATGATTGGCACCTTGTATAATATTATCACTGTTTTTGAAGGATTTGTGCATAATGTGCCAAGTAGGTTAGATAATGAGAAGGTTACGTTTATTATTTACAAAACATCACGTAGCATGTGAGGTACACATACTGTATATTGGTACCAAGTTTTAAGTCAATTGTTAGTGTTTTTTCAGTTTTCAACATAATGTAGTTGCGCTGTATTCGCACTTAGTCCTAATTTGGATACAGACTGTATTATATAATTCTCTTTTCATTGAATATATTTTCATGATGATTATTCATGTTTGGTCTCAAAAATATTTGTGTGTTTTTTCTCTCTTTTTTTCAATATAGCGTAGTTGCATTGTAATCGCACTTAGCCCTATTTTGGATACATGTTGTTATTCTTCTTCATTAATGATAGTTATTCATGTTATGTGGCAATACCAATGTCTCAACAATATTTTTTTTAATTTGTAATCGACACAATTAAAACTTAAAACAAATTACACAAAAATATAAAAAATAAAGTATATTTTCTAACAAATTTCACGACAGTATAATCTCAAAGTGTCGGCATTATGTTGATACAAATGTAATATTTTCTCATGTGTTTGATACACGTGTACAATATCAATCATTTTCAAAGAAAATTGCATTTTTTTTTATTAAATCTACAAAAAAAGCCCTCATGTTAAGAAAGCGATTCGAGAATTTTTTTCTCACGTTTATTTTCCGACTTTTCTAGTACAGATGCATTTATCACTCACAATATTAATGGTATCAATTGTCGATACGCATATTGACTGTAGATACATTCGCTTCTATTTGTTTAGCGATATATATTAGAATCGATTCTTTGTTTGGTACAAAAACCGCATTTTTTCTTCGATATCATTATGGAACTTGACTATTACGAGTCTACAAAAGATACCCTTAGTTGAACTCGAGTATATAAACTCCCATGTGAATATTGGTACGAATACCAGAATAATTAAAGAGAGTAATGTAGGTCGCCAGATAAAACAGTTCAAATAAAAAACAACTAATCAATGGAATATTTTTGATATCTTTCAAGGTGACTCCTTGAATATTTATTATTATTACACTTATGATACATACCCTGGTGAATATTTGAAAACATTGACGTGCACTAGATATATGCTCAGTATATCAGCAATAACTGGAGTATTGTCTTTAATGCCTTGGTCACACTAAGACAGTTTTTTTGCATCAGTGATGTACGTACTCCCGATTTAATAAATGGGCGATCGGAAGGCATCGGGAAAAGGGTTCTCGAGCTCTAGGGGAAACTTCCGGGTAGTCATTAGAAAAAGTGTGCCATCCCTGTTCCTCCCGAAGCTAACATGTATTTATTTAAATCGGGAGTACATCGCCGAGGCAAAAAGAAATGATCAGTGTGACCAAGGCATAAAGACGCTTGTTTTGGATAATTGTCATTGCCACGCATTCTTAAGTGGCAGTGCCATATACGGTTTATGGTATTTTAAAGAATGCGCTCACTATGCCCACGAATTCCTTGTATAGATTCATTCAATTGCTTGTCATACCTCTATTATAAAAATCCATCAATATTTGAAGACATTTCAAAACATATCAAACAAAATAGAGTGAACATTGACACAGTTGATTCGGCATGATATCAAACAGTCTATTGTATTATGTGGGTTTTAGAAATTATTCAAATTAGATCTAGAATAATTTCAATTGTGCTCAAATATTAAGTACTATATTTACCTTTATTTGTTTGTATTATAATGTCGAACGGTTGGTTTAACTGGCCTAGTTCTACATTTCGAATTGAATTTCACGCGGGTAATTTGTCCGGTTCGACATTTGTCTAGTGAAATACTGTTACGCGATCACAGCCGTAAACGTGTCCACACAGTTTATGGGCGAGTCAATCTCTGGTTATCCCAATATGTCATACACGTTGGATTGTATAGTCTTCCAATAAGTCATATCTTGTGATCGGAAGTAACGGGTGATTTTGTTCGCATTAAGTCATACAAGTTGCTGTGCATAACATCAAACTAAATAATACAGTGATATGGTGAAGACGTTGTATTCTAATTAGTAACATGTCTTAAAATTTAAATTAAAAAAAAATCATTAAAGTTTAATTTTAGTCTAAATGTAAATCAAATCACATACGAATCAAAATCAGTATACGTATCTCTCACAAGTGCACGACTAGATCTTTGTAAAATGATGCCACTTACATTATTAATTTTTTAAACTATATTTTGAAAATCATTCTAGCAAGCAATATTGACTTTTGGTCAACGGACGCCAAAACATCAGAGATTGCCAGGACAAATTTTATGGGGGAACAATGATGACCTATTCATTAGTATCGATCCGGCAGATGGGCTTATAAAAGAAAGGAGTGAATATGTGACGTGTACTCCACCAAATGGCGGCTTCTAATGGCATTTGTCGATTAGCCTAATTAACAAAATACAATATACTTATACGAGTGCAAAGCACTGTCACAGTGATATAGGGTAACATCGAAGAGGGTCATATGTCTGTGATAAATATCGGTATACTCAACTGTGTCCTCAGAACTCCCGTCTGAAATGAACTTACGCTAAAATGTAGAAAACAACAGTGCACAATGTCCTTATGTATGTGATTTTTATGTTTTTGCATTTTATTACATGAGTGTCCTTGGGCCCAGGTTAGTATAGCAAGTACGTATATTCTATACTATACTAGTGTAGTATAACGTTCAAATGAATGTTTTTCCGATATAAATATGCGTATATTTGCGTCATTAGTGTCATTTGATACACAGAAACTAACACTCGTTGCCAGTTGAAAAGCTAAAACCATTATTTTTCACCAAATAGAACCGACAGATGCAGTGAAGGCCTCATTCTCAAGTAAAAAGAACTAAGTAAGAATAATAAGTAAATAGTCCGGTTCGACATGTGTATATTACGCGGGTATTTAGTCCGTCCTGCCCTTTGTACAACATTTGTAACAGTTATCGAATTGGCATTAATAAGAACCACAAGCAGGCGCACATATTTTCTTTTGTCGCCCCTAATCAATTATACACATAAGGTAAACAGACGAACAAGGCTGGTAATAAAACCCGTCAGACACGTTGGATTGTATAGTCTTCCAATAAGTCAAATGTTGTGATTGGAAGTTACGGGTGATTTTGTTCGCATTAAGTAATAGAAGTTGCTGTGCATAACACCAAAATAAGTAATACAGTGATATGGTGAAGACGTTGTATTCCAATTTGTAACATGTCTAAAAAAAAAATTAAGTTTAATTTTAGTCTAAATGTAAATCACATACGAATCAAAATCAGTATACGTGTCTCTCACAAGTGCACGACTAGATCTTTGTAAAATGATGCCACTTACATTATTAATTTTTTAAACTACATTTTGAAAATAATTCTAGCATTCAACATCGACTTTTGGTCAACGGACGCCAAAACATCAGAGATTGCCAGGACAAATTTTATGGGGGAACAATGATGACCTATTCATTAGTATCGATCCGGCAGATGGGCTTATAAAAGAAAGGAGTGAATATGTGACGTGTACTCCACCAAATGGCGGCTTCTAATGGCATTTGTCGATTAGCCTAATTAACAAAATACAATATACTTATACGAGTGCAAAGCACTGTCACAGTGATATAGGGTAACATCGAAGAGGGTCATATGTCTGTGATAAATATCGGTATACTCAACTGTGTCCTCAGAACTCCCGTCTGAAATGAACTTACGCTAAAATGTAGAAAACAACAGTGCACAATGTCCTTATGTATGTGATTTTTATGTTTTTGCATTTTATTACATGAGTGTCCTTGGGCCCAGGTTAGTATAGCAAGTACGTATATTCTATACTATACTAGTGTAGTATAACGTTCAAATGAATGTTTTTCCGATATAAATATGCGTATATTTGCGTCATTAGTGTCATTTGATACACAGAAACTAACACTCGTTGCCAGTTGAAAAGCTAAAACCATTATTTTTCACCAAATAGAACCGACAGATGCAGTGAAGGCCTCATTCTCAAGTAAAAAGAACTAAGTAAGAATAATAAGTAAATAGTCCGGTTCGACATGTGTATATTACGCGGGTATTTAGTCCGTCCTGCCCTTTGTACAACATTTGTAACAGTTATCGAATTGGCATTAATAAGAACCACAAGCAGGCGCACATATTTTCTTTTGTCGCCCCTAATCAATTATACACATAAGGTAAACAGACGAACAAGGCTGGTAATAAAACCCGTCACAGTTTTCATGAACCGTTCGTTGAAAAGGCAGAAGGACGTCACATCTTCGTAATTAGAATTATTACCTGATTTTTACATGCATGGTAAGTTAAAGCATAGAAATCTTGATTATCCGTGTGCAACATCAAAAATGCAGAAACAAACCGACGTCATGGTTGCGAACAAATATACGGGCAGCTCCGAAACCATAAAAATAATCACGCACCACAGGTGCACAATACCCAAAACATAATCTAACAAGAAAATGAACTGCCATAGTCCGCCCATGTTGTCAGACAGCAGAATGACATAGTTTCAGAAATCAAAAAGCTGAATGACCTAGTTTCAGAAATAAAAAAAGCTGAATGACCTAGTTTGAGCAACCAAAAAGCAGAATAGCCTAGTGTCAGCAATCAAAAAGCAGAATGACCTAGTTTCAGAAATCAAAAAGCTGAATGACCTAGTTTGAGCAACCAAAAAGCAGAATGGCCTAGTGTCAGAAATAAAAAAGCAGAATGACCTACATGTAGTTTCTCCAATCAAAAACCAGAATGGCATAATTCTATCAATCAAAAAGCTGAATGATCCAGCTTCAGCAAGCGGAATGCTTCAGCTGAATTTACAAAGTTCCAAGAGTAACAAAAAACGCATCGCCATAGATCTGGGGTACCAATACAAAACTGTGAAATTCCTGGTGTTTTGTATTCTGTCTATTCACAGTACATGAAGCTGGCTTAGGATGAGAAGGTCGTGCAAAATCAATATTTTGAGAAAACAAGAAAATATTATACAAAAATACTCTTTACTTATGATAAAACAAGCCTTTTCAACTTCAGTTCGGTCAACAAGATAAGTTCCAATGTTCATGCAAATAGGCTCATAAGAAGTAACAGCTGCAACATTTGATGCTGATTGTGCTGATTTCTAATATGTATCAGTCTTATAAGGTCATAAGTACCTACGACCTTCTCATTCTAAATTCTAAGCCTGTGATATTCATATACTGTCTAAAGAGCTAAGTTGTTCTACTGACCCGGGCGTGTTTGTCTTCTAATGGAAATTGTCTGAGTAGTGTCAGACATTAGTCAATTAGAATAATTGGGGCCATGTTTATAAATACCTGCCTCTCGTCGTCTGGAAGGCACAATAGAAAGTAATGAGATGATCTTACACTAATTACTTGTATGTTGAAAAAGAAGTACTTTTACTATTAGATTTTGTTCTGTCCAGATTTCTGTCCTATTGGCTTGAACCCACACCGCTAGTTTGTTTGTTTGTTTGTGTTTAGGTTGTTTGTTGCCGTCTGCTTCTTAGTTACCGACTAGACTAGAGTAGTGGCTGGCTGGCCGGACAACTGGCTGGGTGGTTGACTAACTGACCTGCTTGTTCAGTAGTGTAGTAGTTGAGAGCGGCCCAGATTCGACTGGTTGTAAATTGCCGACTAGTGGCTGACAGGCTGGTCAACTGACTGCCAGTGGGTGGTCACTGCCATTTTATTTGTTTCATAGTGGTAAACCAGTCGGGATTTGGAACGAGAGGTTGCTATATGTTAAAGTCATACATGTGTTGCTGTTAAGGAATAAGTGGAGCAATATAATGCAAATAAAACAATTCCCAATTCATTATAGCCTTTTGAAACATTTTATTTGCACCAACACTTCATCTGTTAAAGTTCGGGATATTTTTTTATATGAACAGATGTTTACATCAATTAACAAGTACCGACGTACACGTGCCAATGCAACAACTTATGACGCACGAAATGCCTTTTAGAAACACAGTACACATCCCAGATGTCCGTTATCATTCCTGAACGCACATCATTTATACATACTATACATACGCATCAAATACTCCGAATTTTCTCATTCTTGAACGCACAGAACACCACACGTAACGATATCGTTGGAAACGAAAAAAAAAAAGAAAATATTTTTTTTTTGAAATGTTATATTCATTGTTATTGTTCTTCACAAAAGATATAGAAAAATATTAATTGTACAGAATATTTGTTTGTTTGTTTTCAAATTGTCTTTATCCATTATACGGTGACCTGTGCTGAACATGGGGCATAACATAGCCTACATATTTTACGAATATACGCATATAATGGCGTATACGTACACGCAAGTAATAAAACACCATACCCCTATTGTTAAGTCTGTCTATTTGTGGAAATGTCTGTAACATTTGGAATGCGGGGATAATTAAAAAGTCGCAGATACACAAGGCGCACATCATAAATATGCTTCTTTTGTAATTTAAATGTCAATTTGGTTCTTGTTAAGTGAGATGTTGCTGGTTAATAACCTTGTACGTGATCGGAATTGTAGAAGAAATGTCTGTGAAGTTTGACCTTTGCTACAATCGGATAACCTTTGATATTTTGAGTCTATTCTTGACATTGGAAATAATAACATATTGGATAAATAGCATGATCGTGATTGCCGCTTCGAAGGGAATCCACGTAAATAGATCTTGATGATTGTAACTTTTGTTTGTTTTTATTTATCCTCTCCATCGGATGATCCTTATGAGCGAGCCAACCCGGAGAATTTAGCCATTTTAGGGTTCGGGATGGGGGAAGGTAGTGCAGATACAGGAGGTGTACTCATTCCAGAGACACCAATGGTTCTTTTACACGCCAGGTGTATACATGTAGCCCATACGACGTTAACCTTTGCAACAACAGACACACCAAAGAGGACAGAAACATGCACTTGACATTTCTGTGAAAAAGATTTAGATGTCAGATGTTAAATGCAAATATCACATTCATTGATAGTGTCTTCTCGATGTTAATTTGCCCTTGGAGGGTTTCCAGCACAATGTCACAGCGTATGACGTCATAGCCATCACTTCTGTAGCCAGTATATAATTTTTTATGCTAATTGTCATTTTACGGAATTTGTATTCATTGCACAGCAAGCAAACGCATGGTGTATGTCCAAGACAAATCAGGGTTATAAGTCGGGTGTATAACATGCGAGTCAAGACATGACACATTCCTGGAGAAATAAGTAAGGAGGCGAGGCGAGAAGAGGCAAGTCAAGGTAAGGCAATGTATGACAAAGCCAAAGACAAGGGCAAAGGAAACGGCCAAGGAAACATCAAAGGCAAGAACAATAGCAAAGTCAAGGGCAAAGGAAACGACAAAGGCGAAGGAAACGGCAAAGGTAATGACAAGGGCAACGCAAGAGAAATTGCAAAGGGAAGGGCAAAGGAAACGACAAAGGCAATACCAAGGGCAAAGGCAAGGGTAAAGGCAAAGGTAACGGTTACGGCAACGGCAAAGGCAAGGGCAATGGCAAAGGCAAGGGCAATGCAAAGGCAAAGGCAAAGGCAAAGGCAAAGGCAAAGCAAAACATACTAGGTCGACTTGTGTGCTTCAGGATAGTACACTGTATATGAAATAACAAATTTGCCTGTCTGTAATGTATTTTCTAAAGCAACATATTTTTTGACAGTTTGTTGCAAAGTTGGTGAGACCATTCATGATGCTCAAGTTGGGCTGCGCATAACAATATAATTATATAAATCATAGAGGTCCGGTAGTGTGTCGCTACCACAATATTGTATTGCTTATACCATAATTATACTCCAATACAACTTAAGAAGATCACGAAATTCGGCTAAAGTATACATGTATATCTATAAATGTACGTGGTTTACATCTGAATGCAAATAAAATTCGAAGAATACAACAGTAATACACGGAAACAACTTTAATTTAATTAACATTAATTATGCACCGTCTGTGCTTACATCGTGTTTGGGATGGTAAGGTGACAGTAATTAACGAATACCTCTTCGTTCATGTAACGGAAATAACGGTCGACCCAAGGTTTTTAATTAGATTTTAATGAGTTGAAAGATGTTTTGACGGCGGTAATTTAGGTCAGTGGGTCTCCATTAATGGAGATGAGATATCTTTATATGGTATATATCACTCTGTTGTCGGCGTCTGGTGATTGTCAATGAGTGCACGTGGCTGTGTTGTTTGGCATCCATTGTTGGATGTTTGTTCATCACGTAGTTGGTTATTTGGCAACTGGGCAAGATAAATGCCATATAATGAGTTATTGACTACCATGTAACCAAGATAACTGAAAATCAAGTCGTTTTAAACATTTGTACTGAATGGAATGTAACATTTTCTCAACATGAAAGGTCCCGGATGTTGGTACAAGATAAAAACATGTTATATATAGTTGCAGTGGGCGATGGATTCACTCCCACCTGATTGTTTGCCTAGCAACAACTTCTTTCTAAACTTTCCAAAACCTTGAGCTGTAACATCAAAGCACATACAAAGTGACGCTGCATGTAATTAATATTTATCTTTCGACATTTTGACTGACCCTCGTACTAAGGTCGCGGTCATGGTCTTAGTGCGCTGATTTTGTACATACTTAAGTTCGATTCCTATGCGCGCTGCGTCAGGCAATACATTTTCATGATTTTGTTGAGAATTTTTCAGTTTTTTTGTTTAAGTTAGAACGTGTTGGTGCAATCAAGAAACATAATTGTTTTGAAATGGCGTTGAACATAATTGACATACGTATATAGTCCACCACTGTTTTAGTTGCTACCTAGCCCAGCTATGGTTAACGTTTACTTTATTCCCAAAGAGTAGATCGGGTGATTGATTTCCCAGGTTGGGAATGTTATCATTTTACTATGGTCATGTCCCTTCGTATTTGCAGAAATTTTCAATCGGTCATGTATCATCTCGTTCAGCATCGTCGGATACCCACGGTCGAGACGTCCTTGGCACCGACCGTGGATATCCGACGATGTTCGTTCAGTTTTGTGTTGTATATTATGCCATGTTATTGTGGTTTGTGTTAGCCCTGTTTTCCTGCTTGGCTGTTTCTGTTGCGTGGCGCACTCCATGTTACATATGTTCCATCATTTTATAGAGCACGTTTAGTTACAGTTCGTAAAAAATGACCGTATACGGGCATAATAGAAACAGTCCATCGTTTTTTTTTAAAACTCCAACGTTTGAAATCGAGGGCAAAAACATCGTCATCGTGTTATTGTCCTTTCATTTTGATACACCATGTTTCCATATAGAGAGCGATGATTAATACAGTTCCGACACAGTGACAGTGAGATTGTGTTTAGTTCAAGAAGTTGAGAAGACATTGGGTTATTTGATAAATGATTTCCTGTTTCATGGAATGCTAGTCTTGTTTCATCATGTTAAATTATCCATTCATATTTAAATAATTTACTTATCTCGCATTCCATCCTGTATGTTAAAGAATTTAGATTACACAAAATGACAGGAAATGCTGCTGCTGAAGTCGATATAATACATGGTACCATATATACCAAATATCTAAAAACGGATGTAAAACATGAACTTACTTTTTTTTATTCTGATACAAAATAGCATCGCTTGCTCTTACAAATGGGTGTGGTCTTATCATATGTATGAAGTGGTGCCTTGTCTTAAATATGAGTTAGTCCTTGTGATATAATTATGTAGAGGGTGTGATGTTGTTTGCTTAGTATGGCGTGGGCCTTTGTGTGTGTGGGCTTATCATTTGTATTGAGTAGCAAATCGTTGACTTAGAATGGGAAGGTCGTAAGTGCCACTTACGACCTTATAAGACCAAATTTATATTTGAAATCAACATCACAAGGCGTTTCTTATGAGCGTATTGACCTTACGATCCGAACTTGTCATGTTGACCAAACTGAAGTTGTTAAAGCTTGTTTTTACCATAAGTAAAGAATGGTTGTCTGACAGTTTCGCTTGATTTCTCAAAATATTTAATTTTGTAGTTTCGACCTTCTCATTCTGATCCAGCGAAATGTCTACCTAGTGGATATAACTTTGTGATCTGTATGGCGTTGGCGATTGTCTTACAAGAAGACGTGGCTGTGTTGATGGCTGTTGTCTGACAATCCCGTTTTCCCATATTCTAAATAGACAACAAAGTCACGTCATTTGTAAGGCATTGCCTCATTCTAAACATCATCAGGGATTATTTGAGTAGATGCAATGAAATTAACGATGAAGAAGATGGCGCATTGCATAAAAATTAAGCCAAGTTCAAGTATGCTGCGGGAAATTTGTTTTCAGAAAAAATGAACCAAATTGCTTTTTTTTAGAGTCCACGTGGAATTTGGCAAGAGCCTGTGTCTTTGAAATACCATCCACGTCATTAATTCGCTCTAGATATCTCCTGTATCACCAGCTGTCGCCTTACTGCCATGTATTGATATTTAATATAAACTAGCAATGGAAATTTTAATCACCAAGTGTCGTTATGTATGAGCGCGGCGGAGTTTTTTTGTTCAATACATGCATCATAAATACGACTCGTATATTGCGCGAGTTTGATTAATGTTTTCTCATCATGCTTCTCATAATTAATTGTTATCTTTTAAAACAAATGAGAAATAAAATGCATTTTATTGGCTTATTAATGTATTGCTGTAATAAATGTGTCTACTTGTAGGTCGCTAGTTTTGTCCGGATTCTAGCTCGACTATTCTCAAGAATATTGAAAGGTGTTTCGTTCGTCCAAAAGTCGGCGTCATCGATGGATAGACCTTGTGAATACAGTTTACTTTATGGAATATCATTTGACATATTGTACCGTATTAACTGGAAATTTAAATTATGCTACATTCATCACTGGTTTCATGTTCACACATGACATCAACTGCAATAACTCTTCCAGGAAAATACATTTTGTATTGCCATTTAATGGATTATATCGATGACTTAGAATGAGAAGATCGTAACTACTACTTACGACCTTATAAGACTCGTACATATTTGAAATCTGCTTCACGAGAAGCTTCTTATGAGTCCATTTTCATGAAAATCGGAAATTGTCATGATGACCAAAATGAAGTTTTGAAAACTTGTTTTTCCATTGGTAAAGAGTAAATTACAGACAGTTTTCTCTTGTTTTCTCAATATATCGATTTTGTAGTTACAACCTTCTTATTCTAAGCCAATGAGATGTTCTGACGACAAAGTGTTTCCCCCATTCCTGCTGGTACAATGGTATCCTCGAATTCCCTTCACCGTCACGTAACTATATTGCACCTTTTAATATTTTTCACATCGGTGCATGCAATAATGTAAGGGCAATCAAGTAAAACACATTGTAGAGTGATGATGCGGTGTAAGAGACATTTAGTGTATAACTTGGCTATTTTGACCTGAGCCTGACCTTTATGCAAGAATATATTACATGGTTCTTGGTTTGAATATATCAATTTCCGCATTTCAAAGTTGTGGTTGTATTACATCTCGAGCGACTTCGTGATACTTCCCGATAATGAAAACATACATTCGGTGTTGTAAACGTAGGCAATATATCGACTGTTAAATTATTCTAATCAAAAGGTCAGGCTCGTGTCAAATTGGCCAAGCTATAGCTGTCAGAAGGACAGTTACCTTGTAATTGAGACACGGAGACCATCTAATGAATAATATAGTCATCAACAATACGTACGGCTTCCTCTACATTTGATATGTGTGAATAATGAGGTATATATGCAGGTTTTGCAATGTCAAATATTTCATCATACTTTATCTTCACTGTCATATTTTACAGACAAATATCATACCACTGGTACAGTTCTAGGACACGTTTGAGCAGAGCAGAACAGAGCAGAGTAGACCAGAGCTGAGTGGACCAGAGCAGAGTGGATCAGAGTGGATCAGAGTGGACCAGAGCAGAGTGGCCAAGAGCAGAGCAGAGTGGACCAGAGCAGAGTGGACCAGAGCAGAGTGGCCCAGAGCAGAGCAGAGTAGCACAGAGCAGAGTGGCCCAGAGCAGAGTGGCCCAGAGCAGAGTGGCCCAGAGTGGACCAGAGCAGAGTGGACCAGAGCAGAGTGGACCAGAGCAGAGTAGAGCAGAGCAGAGCAGAACAGAGAAGTGCAGAGTGGATCAGAGCAGAGCAGAGCAGAGCAGAGCAGAGCAGAGCAGAGCAGAGCAGAGCAGAGCAAAGCAGAACAGAACAGAACAGACCAGAGCTGAACTGCAAAAACATACACGATCATATGTCAATTACACCATATTTGAAACAGCCAACCGCATTAAGAAACCTCAAATTGACAAGTTTTTATCTGTGAAAAATCGTTGAACAGTTTTTCTCACGTTTTAACACCTTACGATATACGTCAGAAAATCTTCTCTTAAGAAGGAATTTTATTCATGATATTGTATGTCCTACAATTGAAATATGAGACTGAATAATCACCTTATTGTACCAAACTTATCATCACGTGTTATCCGGTTTATTCCAGTTCCATCCAAATTGGCTTATCAGTATAAGATATAAGAAGCCTGATAGATGCCTTTGGCAACAGCTGTACAAATTAGGTTTCATCCGGTGCTCTATAGGCGACATTGAATCATCCGACAACAGGGACAGGAAATGATATGTATTACTATTTTGTACATTCACATTATATTAATATTCCTCATTAACATACATTAGTATTTTTATAAACTATTAGTTTTCAGTACTTTTTGGGTCTGCTCATATCCGTTGAGACCAAGGAAACTATGTGTTAAAGTCGGTACGTACACAAAGTCACATCAAGGCGCTTTTCTCAGTGCCAATTTGAGAAATGATATAAGCAGTAGTGGAAAACAATGGCTGAACTAGACCCTAGAATAGTTTGGCTTTGGTGCTTTTTTGTCTCCGGGTAGGGATGGGACGGGGCTTACAGCATCGCATACAGTATTACAATCAGACCGACAAATATTCGTCACCAATTCATATACGCAAATGTCAATCGGAATACTTCGGCCATCATTGACGGAGCTTCCGGTTGCACGAATGAAGACCAGCGGTGGCTCCACGACATAATTGGTCTAACTCCCTTGTCTTACGGAATACTCAGATTTTATCCAAAAAAGGTATGAGAAAAAGAGTGGAGCAGAGCAAGTTGATTTCATTGCTATGTGCCTGTTCCTTTTTTAAACCACAGTAAATACCATTTGAAAGCCCATACATTTTATTCAACACAAAAAAAATGAAATGATCACACAATAAAGTGAGCAGATGTATTTCCGCGAACAAGGTGACCAGACTATAAGACAATTTATCTGTGTGCTGCATTTAAGACTTTCATTCATACTACTTTAACCTTTTAAACATTCAGACACGATTTAAATGTAAATGTATTTTATTTCAATGACAAAATGACAGACCTTGGGAGGTACAAAATGAACATATTTACGTTGTTGGGGAGCACTTGTACATGTTATATTTTATTCAGTATATTATTTAGTACCATAATTTGAGACGAGCCTGACCTTTTGATTAGCATAATTTAACAGTTGATATATTGCCTACGTTTATAACACCGATTGTATGTTTTCATAATCGGGGAGTATCACGATGCGATCGAGATGAAATTCAAACACAAATTTGAAATATCGATATCGCACGATTTGCTTGCAGAAATTGATATATTAAAAGCAAGAACCTTGTAATATATTCATGCATAAAGGTCAGGCTCAGGTCAATATAGCCAAGCTATACCGGTGTACAAGAACCTCGTAAGATCGTGCGTTATCTTGTCTGGGGGCTTCATCATGTCCCCTAGACGTACGTACGTAGATCGGGTACATGTCAATGTTTGTCTAACCGAATTACCCAAGTGGAATTTTACTGTCTATTCATCTATTTTGGACCTATGAGTAATACTACTTACGTCAATGAGTCCACCCCCTAGAGCTTCCTGTCCTGAAATCTTCGTGACATCTAAAAAGCATTTTTTGCCTTTTTATCAACGTGTATACCGCATAGGTAGGTCCTGCTTGGTTTTAAATTTTCAAATCATCTGAGGGTGCCATTCACAAAAACAATCGGTGTACTTGATACTTCAAGATGTAAGGACTTGGTAAATTATCAAACCGTGTTTCTACATGGTGTATGATGACCGTATATCTTCAGGTCTCCGAGTGCTTCTTGGGTGTAGACCTACGCTTTTAAGTACATGTACATCATGTAAAACTGTTAGAGTGGTTGTTTGCTCGTTAATGTAGCCATGTTTGGGTGCATATTTCTTTTTTAGAATGCTAGGGTCACTGTACCATTGCTGCACCAACTGTACCATGTGCACTAGGAATTAAGATAAAGCAAAACGAGTCAACGTATAATCTCCTATTCAAAGCGTGTACTAGTATTACTAAGTATTGTCACTCATTGCTGCTCGACGCCATAAATGGTGTATGATTGTAACACTGTTTGCCTTCGTAGCTCTGTAGTTAGCGTTTGTCCTCTAATACGACGATCTGGGTTCAAATTCTTTTGGATGATTTCCTAATATGCTTGTCATTTTTCAGCAGAAAGCTGGTTGATAAATAAAGGCTATGCTCTGCATTTTTGTAAAAGTTACAAAGCTGGCTTAAAGAGTTTCGGTGATTCTGCCTAGAGTTGCCCTTGCATGTCCTCAACAATTGACAACCGTCATAAAATGTTGGATGAGTTATTTCGTATCGAGGATTGGTATTGAATATTGATCTTACTTATTTGGAGAATAAGTATAGCAAAACATTTCGCCAGTTACTGGCCAAGAGTTTAATATTGTGTGATCGAACTTGTTGTCCTTATCCCCAGTTACAGGCTAATGGTTTAATATGGTGCAATCTGATTGGTTGCCCTTTTCCTTTATTTAGTAAGATCAATATTGAATACAACCCTGGACCAAACTCCATCACGGTGATCTCCCTCGTCGCTATGCTGTATTGGTGCAATCGTGAAAACTCGGCCATTTCCGTTTGTCTCCGGTAAACATAGTTTACATTAAAATACATAAAGGAAGACCTAGGTTTTCTAAATGGTATTGAAATTACCACGCAAAACTATAAAAGACCCTGCTATAAAGAGTTTGATCAAGGACTTCTTTTGTGCTTTGAAAGCTCAATAAAACAACATCAACCGACTTTGTGTATGGTATAAAACAACCATGACCGATTTCTTCGTCGTATTGCGACACTTATGCACTAATATACAATTGTAACACATAAAAGATGTTGAATAATTAATATGTGTCCCCAATTCATCATCAGTAATAAACAAAGTATAAAATATTTATGATGTTTCTAAAAAAGATATAAATAATAGTGCAGGAAATCCTTACCTTAAATGGAACACTACGAACACTCAAGGACAATTGTCATAGAATGTGTTTTCATCAACATTATAGAAAAAAAAACCTGACAGCGTTACCGTTAATTTGAGTATTTTTTCTTACCGTTTTCATTAATTTACGCAATCATGAAAACTCGGCCATTTCCGTTTGTCTCCGGTAATTATAAAATATGTCTATTGCAATAAGGTCGAGATGATCAGAATGTGATTTAAGATGGGCAGGCTGTTGTCTAGACAGTTGCCAACAATAACCCACTCGCTGTAGGTACTGGTAACAGAAGCACCGCTGGCTTAGATGTTGAAGGTTCGGACATTTCCGTCTGTCTCCGGTTCATAACTTAATACATGTATGTCAACTGCACTCCATAAAGTCCGAGATGTTCAGAAGCGTCTTAACTAATAACTGAAGACAGTAAACACCACTATTATGTTATAAATATAGTAACAGACATTATGCATGCATTTAAAACACACAATCGCATGCTGTGGTATGTAAATATAATCATTATCAATAACGTTCTCCTTCTTTAGTTTCGATTAATTGTACCCTGTCGTCACATTGCAAGAATTGGAGCTATCGAGTGCGTGTTTATGCTAATCATATTGCGCAGTTAAGTCTATAAGTCTAAGTTGGTCATGTCAACATGATTCGACGGGAAACTTAATTTAATATAGCCTAAATCTATCAAATAAATATAAATTCAGACATCATGTCATTTTGAACAGGGCGCGTAAGCATTCCTGGTCTTGGTAGTCGAAATTCCAAAATAAAACGAGACATTGATGCTAAAAATAGATAAAAGTGGTCATTCACTCGGATGACTTCGCGCTTCATCGCCTTGTACGACGTAGTACTTGTAGTGCATTTACCGAAGAAAACATAGTTATTCTATGCACGTAAATCCGCTAAAGTTTGCGTCGAGCAACCTTCATTGGCGTATCAATATCCATACATCTTCGTGTGTGTGAATGTGTTTAATGTTAAAATCTGATTAAATGGTTTTTATTTGATTAAGCAGAGAGTCAATATAAAACATGTAATAATAGATAATATGTAAATTGTTTGTTAATAAAAGTGACATCCCCATTGAAAGGGCTAGCCCATTTGGCTTATGAAACATCCATCTTTCTTGTGCACAGTACCGCCCTAAACCCCTCTCGTATTGCCCGGGATCCTACGGTAACCAGTCTTTCACTGTCGGCTCACCAACTGGTCGCATCATTTATTAGCTTACTCCCGGATTCAAACCTTCAACTCTACCACTGCGAAGGCGGACACCCTAGCCACAATATGACATTAAATAAGTATATGGTTAGTCTGCCACCAGACACCAGACCATGTGTTGATGAAGAATCGGTTTTTCTATCGCATGCTAAAATACGCTAAATCCTATGTTCAATCTTTTGCTTTCAAAGCATCTGGTAAGTTACGGAATTCTGTTTTCCTTCGCATGTTCTCTTGAAGACGTTTTCGTATTCTGAACATGTTACAATCCGTCAAAACAGTACATTCCTATAAAATGAGAGGCATTGTACTGGAGTTAGATCGACCAATTCAGAATTCATCTCGAAAAACGCATTTTTGGAATAAGGGAGGTAACTCTAATATTATTTCCTTAAAATCAGTTTTTGCAAATTGAACACCAGTAGCGTCCCTTATAATATCATATTCGATTGTTACAAAAATATAATAATTCACCACCCAAATGAAACATGAGCACATTTTATGAAATACAACTGTAGTGTAGAAGATGGGACAGGTGTTCTGGTTGAATTTTGGGTCACAGAGTGCCCCCTGATTTCATTTGAATTAAGTAATTTGGGTATTTTGTTCGTTTGTATTTAGAAATTTCAATTTAGACATGATGTAAAATATTCGATACAGAATGGTGGTATATAGAACCACATATTAAGACATTGATAGTGAAGTTATATTTTGCAGATACTTTCGTATCAAAGCTTAACATTGTATAGGAAAAAAATCTAAGGACTAAAGTCTATTTCGAAAGGTCAATACAAAAGTAAAATGAAACCTTTTGAATATACTCGTATATGGTGGACTTTTGTGGTTTGTGTCGTGCAATTAGTTTTGTTGTCGAAATTGGTAGCATGATGTTTAAGCTCCCTACCTTGAGACCATTGAGAAATACTTGCATCAGAAAGTTATTTCCTGGTTTGAAGTAAAATAGCTAAGTTAAAAAAACAGTTTGCGAAGACCTCATCCAGTGGTTCAGTCAACCTTTGACATTTCAGAAGAAGTTTGTTACATATCGTTTCTAGGAATGACTAAGCTTTTTTTCGCTGATTCATTATTACCTCCACCGTATGTTGTGAACTTTTCCTGTAAGGAAATTTAAAAACTGCTGACATGGAACTTTTTTATTGGGTAAGATTTTCTCTGTCGAGTTATTCTGGTACCTCAAGAAAGACAGTTCAAGATACAGTACAGGAAATATCACCAGCCTTAATGTCACTTGTTATTTTAGTGTCCTTGTCATACATTTGTAGAATATATGACTCGGAACAATTGAACCCAGGTGTTGTTATTCAAGCACAGCCCATAATTCTTCTATGAAAGCTACTGTGTTTCTCAACCTTTTTTCACATATACGAGGTTGGTCCATATATGAAGAACATTTAACAGTTTAGTACATTTTTTACAGCTTTATTGGTATAATCGGCATGTGCAATTTTCACAATAAAAACTAGATGGTCAATAGTAGGGCACAAACCAAAGCCATACAGCTACGGCGACAGCGCCTAGCCATACACGCAAGGTCAGACATTATAAGTACAAGCCATCCACATCCCCCAAAATTGAAACTTCAAGCGAACCTTATATGCTCACTCCACACTGTGGGCTTCGAATTTTGTGCATAATTAGCCATAAAGGGAGGTAATTATAAGTGAAGACAACATATATACAATTATTTACATTAACTTCCCTATAACAACTTGTATTATACAACCATGTACAAACAAATTTGCCATTATGAAGAAAGTTGCTACAACAAGCTGGCGAGCAAATGCAAAGATCCTACGACACAATTCGATGGCTTAGAATGAGAAGGTCGTAACTACAAAATCGATATATTGAGAAAACATGAGAAAACTGTCTGTAATTTACTCTTTACCTATGGAAAAAAAGTTTGTAAAACTTCATTTTGGTCAACATGACAATTTCCGATTTTCATGAAAATAGGCTCGTAAGAAGCACCTTGTGTAGCAGATTTCAAATATTTATTAGTCTTATAAGGTCGTAAGTGGTAGTTACGACCTTCTCATTCTAAGCTAACTAGTCATCTACAAAAGCACCGTTTGTGTATGTATATGACCACACGCAGAATATGCCTCCGCCATGTATATAACTACAATGACTACAACTAGATCGAATCAGGATTCAACATTCATGTATGAGCTAAATTAATACTTGCAACTTTGAATGAAATATAAACTACAAACAGTCCAATATTCAGCAGCTTGAGATCGTGCCTTGGCACAAAGTTCCTTTTGAAAACATACACGGCTAAACCACAACCCTAGCAAAGCTCCAAAGCAGAAACTAATTAAATACAAAAAAAAAACAGTGCAACAAACAGTGATACCTTGTGTAATTATTATTGGAATAGTCGTATTTAACGTTACCCAATATAATACGAAGCTGATGGATTCCAAAACATGGGTTAAGATTAATCATGTTAACGAATTATAGATATATCTGTTTACTAGGTAATAAAATAATTATAATTAATGATGCATATGCATTGAACAGACATATGTCTGCAATAAAATGTATCAAAGTGGTCTGCAGTCTTTAATTATACGCGTAAATTGTGTTTTAATAGTGTTTTAATACATTATTATATCCATATGAACTTTTACTGACGTAGAGTTCATGCTAAAATAGTTGCTTGATCCATCACTGTCGATGATATATTATTTATGTAGGCTTAAATTTGTTTTGAACATTAAATTAATCTATTTTCAAAACCTTTTTTAAATCGTACGATATAATTATTTAACACAGTTAGGTCAATTCGGTGATCATGGCATGCATGCATCTTAATATCCAGGAACAACTTGTTTACGAACGTATTAATTATCTTGGTTAATTGGAGTTTGTAAAATGTGAATACATTAACTTCATCTACAAACGATCCTCTTTGATAGCCTAGTAGTTCAGCTTTCGTTTCGAGTGGTGGAAATCCTGTGCCATGTCATACTAAACACGACATAAAAATGGAAGCAGATTGAGAATTGCCCTTGCTTGACACTTAGCAAATAAGGGAATCTGGCTTCTCTTCTCTCATACTCTCGAGACGATGTAGACCATCAGAAATGGGGCGTCGAGAGAGAAGTTCGAAAAACGTGTTTCACAATCGACCTTAAATAAATTATTGTAAACGAACCTTCTTTTAGCATAACCCGACATTTAAGTTACTTTCACAAGAAAACTAGGGGTATGTTCGTAATGTTGTCCTGAACCTTCTGGTCAATGACACACACCGCAACACTATTCGGATCACGTTGTTTCTGTTCCCATTGAAGAGGTGGCGTAGCCAGAACAGTTACGTGATTACACTAACAACAATGGACAACGGAAAATTAACGAAATCTTTCATTTTGATCACATGATAGTATAATTTTTATGTGACCGAGTAAAACGGAAATGGTCGAACTTTCACGAAGTCAAGTGCTTGTGACATACTTATTCCTCCGCTATAATAATTTACAGCTGCAACTGACAATGTCTTCCATTTTAAAAGGTTTATATCTTCTTCTTCTTCTTTTTCTTCTTCTTCTTCTGCTTCTTCTTCTTCTTTTTCTCCTTCTTCTTTTTTTCTTCTTTGTCTTCTTCTTCTTCTACTTCTACTCCTTCTTATCCTTTGTAAGGTATTTGGAGCGGAACTTTCGACACCCTGTCCAGCAGATAGAATGCACCATAGGCTCTTTGATCACGTGAAAAATTAAAAAGAACTGGACCAGCTAGACGTGATTATCTTTATACAATTTGAAATAAATGTAAGAAATCGGTATTATGTTGAATGTCATCAGGTCATTGATAGCTCTCAGTTCGTAAGTCATTAAGGATTTCAACTCTTTGGAAAGTCTTATTAATAATATCGAATGCATAAATTTATTTTCGGTAGATATATGTTCTCCCTAATTCCCCTTGCCCTTTTGGTGTCCATCTTAAAACATCTATGCTATTGACACCGCAAAGACAGGGGAAAAGAGGGAGACCAAAAGGAATATGGAGAAGAACCGTTGAGACAGAGATGAAGATGATGGGAACTACCTGGGTGACAAAGGCCCAAAACAGATGTAGATGGAGAGCAGCTGTGACCGAAGCCTTATAAATGTACTGAAGAGTGCAAAGAGGACTAAATACTGTAAACCTAGAAATTATTTCGCGCAATTTAAGTTCGCGGTTAGTAAAAATCCGCGAAAGTAAATAGCCGCGAACATGTCCAGGACAAGAAAAACGCTAAAGTTTCTCGTTTAGAAGGAAACTCATCATTTTGGTACCACGTTTATAAGACCGTATTATAAGTGCTTTGATGTCAAAATATGGAATGTTAAGTGTACGTCCTTTTTCTGAATAATGCCTTTTATGATCAAGGTACAATAATGAAAACACTTTGAAAAAAATCTTGAAAACGTGTTTAACAATACACTCAATATATGAACATGCGTGTAAATAGCGCTGTTTATTACCGGGTATGTCATAATACAAAATGACTGTCAATAAAACTGTGAAAACATTACCAGCGTAGTTTGCAATTTGCGTAAACAACACAATAGGTAACTATCTACATCAAAAAGAGTTTGACAGGGTTTAACGAAGGTGAGAACTATAATTAAGAAGCAATTATATACGAACCGAGCAATGTATGTGACAGGTTATAATATCAATAATTTTGTGACTATGCGACTTAGTGTTCGCGGAGTTTCGCGGGAGACTTAAAACCGCGAAAGTTTGTAGCCGCGAATATGCCCACAATCGGCAAACCGCGAAAGTTTGTAGCCGCGAATATGCCCACAATCGACAAAACGCGAAAGTTTGTAGCCGCGAAAGTTTCTAGGTTTACAACTTATATTAATAAGATAGATGTCGTAATCTCGTATCGAATACAAATAGCTCTAAGTTCGTAAGTCGGATGTATAAGCTCTTCATTTGATACAAACTTGTAATGAATATATATATATATATATATATAAAACATTTTGACAAATATCTTTGAGACTGAGACGCAGGTGCGACATTATACAGAAGTTTCAAATTGCAAACTAATAACACCTGAAAAAACATTATGAGACAATCTATTTTGTTATATTATATAGAATCTATCTATGATGAAAGAATATATACCAATATTTACTAATTCATGAACGTCTCAAAATAAAGTATGGATTTCGCCCACGTGCATGAAACCTACGTATCAACCCACGTGCGTCTGCTCTGCCCACGTGTCAATCTTACTGCAAGAAACGTGACTTAAATTAACCGCAAAAACAATCACCTTCCCCAAGTCAAGTTTTATTTATAGCATGTCTTCAATATTGCATCTATCCTTCGAAATTAAAACGACAAATGTTTGAACATAGCTTGATCTAATACAGGTTTTTGACGTGTTGTCTAATAAACATCACGTAAATCATTCAGTGTAAAGGTCATTCAAATAATAAATATTTCTAGTTGACTACCTCAGAGTTCATCAGGAAGAACTTTGTGTACCCGGACTATAATCCTTTATTTCGTTAATTTAATACCGCAAAAACCGATAGGTCGCCTAAGTCATACCAGTTGGTCGCTTTGTCGCCAATGTCACGCCACCAGGACACTTTGTCGCCAATGTCACGCCACCCGTCCGCTTTGTCGCCAATGTCACGCCACCAGGACACTTTGTCGCCAATGTCACGCCACCCGTCCGCTTTGTAGACAACGTCATGCAACCAGGACGCTTTGTCGCCAACGTCACACCACCAGACCCCTAGGTCGCCAACGTTTTACCACCAGACCGCTTTGCCGCCAAGGTCACGCCACCAGGCCGCTTTGTTGCCAACGCCATACCATTAGTCACATTTGTCGCCAACGTAATGCCAGTCCGCCGCTTTGTCGCCAACGTCATGCCAGTGGTCCGCTTTATTGCCAACGTCATGCCAGTGGGTCGCTTTGTCGCCAACGTCACGCAACCAGGCCGTTAAGTTACACACGCCTTGCCACCAGGCCGCTTTGTGGCAAACATGGGCGATGGGCAGCTCACCGATGTCATCGTCACCTGGCCACTTTGTCGACACCGTTACGCAACGAGGCTGCTTTGTCACCATCATCACGCTACTAGGCCACTTAGTCGCACACACCATGCCACCAGGCCACTTTGTCGACAACGGCACGCAACCAGGCCGTTAAGTCGTACACGCCATAACACCAGGCAACTTTGCCGCCAACGTCACGCAACCAGGCCACTAAGTCGCACACACCATGCCACCAGGCAACTTTGTCGCCAAAGTCACGCAACCTGTCCGCTAAGTTCGCAGCACCCTAGATCACCGTCTTCATGCTTCCTAGTCAACTGATGGCTTATTTTTGTGATGTCTTTTTGTGATGCCTTTTTTAGTTCAGCTCAAATGAAAATATTTGAGATGAGATTTTGCTCACTGCATTGAGTCCAGACTGAGTGCGATTACTGCCCCTCTTCCAACTTAAAAATTGTGATTTTTGTAATGCCTTATTTGGCACATTATTTATAGCAATTCATTCCATAGAATTTACAGAAGCCTATTGCATGATGCCAACATACGGTAGATTGTTCTGATCGTGAATCCCGGATGGAACCCTCCGTCATGAGGGGAATAAAAGTAATTTCTAATACTAGTATATTATAAAATTTAATATGGTCTGAAGTGCTCATCAATATTTTATATCAAGGGAAGAAAATCCGACTATTTGTTAGTACATATATATTTAAGAGTTATCTAACATTGCGCAAGAGGACACGTCAACTTGCACGTCGAAATAGGCTGGGTTTCAGCATGTGCCTACGTAGCTTAGCGGGTGGTGTGCCTGGCGTCTAACCTGGCAGCCCGGATTCAAATCCGGGCGGATAATATGCCTGTCATAATTCAGCAGAAAGCTGACTGATAAATAGAGGCTATGTTTGGCATTTAAGTATGGCACTTATTATTGTAGTTTGGTGTGGTCAGATTAGCTACAGTTGTCTAGTTACCAAGAACCTCAAAATGATGAAGTTCAATAGTTGAGCGTTTAGCGCTAGTGTTTAGAGTGTAAGTATTGGTTATAATTCCGGACCCAGAACTACGGTATGGCTTTTTTAAATTATAATCGCAAATAGTAATGCCGTTGCTCCAATATGTAGCATATACATGTATAGCGGAATACATGTTTCCAAGCCCATTTTATTTATAGTTGTATACATTTGTATATGAAAATATCGATTTGATACAGATCAAATACTTAGAGTTTACCAATTAAATTAGCATGCTTTTGTTACTTCGAACTAACTGTTCTTTTATTGTATAATCTGATTAACAAAGTTCAGAAGCAAGGTTGTGTAATTTTAAAAAGTTCAGGAGCAAGAAATCCTATCAATTGTTTGTGATTCGAATCATGTTGTAAAGATCTGTGTCGTAACATTATGATAAATGGAGAGAACATTAAAAACATGTTGGAAAACGTACATTCAATGCGTGATTTGCGCCAGTGTCTTGTTGACGCGAGCAGGTACTTTTTTATGTTTATTCCCGTAATAGAGGTCATTGCAACGTTGCTTGACTCGTCTAGCATGGGCGATATGTAACCCCACTCTCTCTGTTTCATGAACATGTAACATCAATTCACATCGTCTTCATGGTAAGAATGTATTGATCTTTGTCTAAAGATAAAACAAATAATAATATTGTTTTTATGTTCTGTACGTCGGGAAAGGGCATTTTAGCGTTTGTGAATCACCTTTAACTTACAATTTTAAGTTTAGGTATAAATAACACTCGGCACTATGTTAAATTGGTTACATTTTCTTTACTGGATAATCGGGTACCTTATGTACATGGTGTCCAAAAAGAAAGTATACAGTTTCGAGGTATTTTTATCAACTCTCAATGAAATGGTAACATTGGTAACACAGTGACGTTACGCACAATGTTGCGACTAAATTGAAAATTAAGTCAAATACGCATGGAACATTTGACTTAATTTTCAATTTAGTCGCAACATTGTGCGTAACGTCACTGGGTTACCAATGTTACCATTTCCAACTACTGGGCTGCCATGGTCACATGGAAGAATCCTTGTTTTGCAAACATCTCTTGTTAATGTTAATGTTCCCCGTTTCAGTGTATGGCGGAGAGTTTCTGTATTTAACATATCCGTCGGGAAGTCGACCTAACAACAGCATGGCACAAGACATATGCAAAGCTAACGGTAGTTATAAATTGGCCATTCTAGACAGTCAGTCCGAGTATGACAGAATGTATACGTTTTTTAACCAAACTCTGTAAGTATAACTTTTTATTTACTTTTAGAACATAGCTTATAAGAATAGTACATGTAAGTGACGATGTATATTAATGGACAAAAGTAAACTGTTCCATCAGAACTGGTTAGAACTTTAAAAATCAGCTTACACCGAATACATATTAATGTCCTCTTTCTATCGATACCAAAGATATGAGTGTATGATGTAAAACAAAAAAGATATTGTACTTTTGCAGACCGGACAAGACTTTTGTCCATTAATATATATTTTTATTGTTGATGAGTAATCATTGTTTTCGATTCTAGTCTGCCATGAAAAAATATATTCTATACTAGCCTGTCACGTAGTACCAATCTACTTTAACCCGGTCTTGTCAACCATCATTGTTTTAGACAGGTTGCTGCTCAGCACAGCTGAGAGGGCCTCTCTGGAGAGAGTGTACTTGATAAAAGTACGAAACAACCTCTCTAAAGTGGCCTACTGTAGTGCAACAGCCTCTCTGTAACAACATCTTCAAAATTCCCCTAAGCTGATATAAGCTATAATTTTAACCTTTTTAGAGCAACAACCTCTGTACAATAGACGATATGGGAAGCTTGCAAATGATTTTGCTCTAAAGAGGTTGTAATGTATGAAAAAATGTGTGTATTCATTATTTTAAAAATATATTAGCCGTTCTAATAACCCAGGAAAACCGGGCTTATTGACATCATACGGGAATTATGTAATTGTAATGAGTCGTAGAAAAGGCTAAAAAATGAGATAAAAGTAATGTTCTTTGATTTAATTTTAAGCAATTAGATAACATAGAAAGTAGTACTTTGTCTAAGATTTAATTTTTCTCGTGAAATATGTTAAAATAACTTCTGTCGTTTCTATGGTGACCCATTTCTGTAAAGTATCCATATTTGGAAAAACGAGGGGTTAGTGAATAAAAGAAGTAGCTACTTTCCTCTTAATGCAAATATTCAGATTTATGTTATATCAAAATTACGACACTTAATCTAAACAATGATACAATTTATAACCTTTATGTCAATTAAATACTGGATTTCTGAAATGTTTGTTCTGAAACTGACGTCTGGATGACGTTTGTGACGTCACTCAAAAGTTTTAATGGTCTGTAACTTTGTTAATTGATGACATATTTTTCACAATTTTCAGAAAATATTCATAAGAGTATTTTCGTTTTAACGCCATATTTTCATGTTTTTCCTAATTTTGTCACTAAGCTCGGTTTTCCCGGAGAACGGCTCATATGTTTAGTGTGCCTTATTTGTGGTTTAACCATCTATAACATGCGTGTATGACTACAGGGGTGCAGGGTTCGTATTACCAACGGCCGTATGGATGGGCTCGTATTGGGTAAATCAATCCGGAGATTACATACACTACTGGAAAATTCGAGATTGTAAATTTAGAATGGATTGGGCCCTCTGGGATTCTGGTGAACCGAATGGCCCCGGTGTAGAAGACTGCACGAGAATCCATACCAATATGTACATGAGAAGTATAAACTGTGACGGCACTTACGATATATTATGCGAGCAAATTGGTAAGTTACTTGTTTACGATGCGTTTATTTAGGTTTTAAATTATCACTTTGTTACAATCCATGTATTAAGTTAGCTTGAACGGAAACCATACTTTGTGGGGAGTGGTGGCATAGATGTAGGACGCGCACTTCGGACCGGGAGTTCTGGGCTCCATCCTCGTCCGATCACTGGTTAAATTCTCGGAGCAAGAATAACCCACATGCTCCATTCCACCAGGAACTATATGATTACAATTACACTGTTCCTGATTCCACCAAGGTGTAAACTGGTACCGTGAGCGCAGTGCTTATTCACCGCAAATCAATGTTGGCTGCCACACCCACAGGAGAAAAATAGTCTCCATAGGGAGGCTCGAACGCAGTTTTATTGGCAGCCCGATGAACAGGTGAAGTTTAACTATATCAAAGGGTGGTTGAGCGGCTGAACAGCGGAAAACAACCGTCGAAAATTGGTTCCTTAGCTTTTTATAAGCATTGGCATTCGTTAGGAATTTTGCAAATGAATTCCCCCTTAATAGTTATCTATAAATGTAATCAATTCCTCAATTTTATTATTTTAATTATTATTTTTATTCATTCAGTCGATTATGTAAAACCGTTAAAACTAGACCCTAACATCTGCTCCAGTCCTTTACGCTGTTATAGTTTGGCTATTTTGACATGAGCCTGACCTTTATGCAAGAATATATTACAAGGTTCTTGCTTTGCACATATCAATTTCCGCAAGCATATCGTGCGATATCGGTATTTCAAACTTTTGTATTACATCTCGAGCGTCTTCGTGATACTCACCGATTATGAAAACGTTAAATCAGTATTGTAAACGTAGGCAATATATCGACTGTTAAATTATGCTAATCAAAAGGTCAGGCTCGTGTCAAATATGCCAATCTATATAAAGTAGTGGAGCGTAATATGGGTCTGATTCAAATGAAATTGTATTCCACACTGTCCTTATTTCAGATAAGTCTTCAACTTCCCACTGTGATGGTCCGGAGGTAAGTTTTATCTTCTCATTTTGTCTTCTTAATAAACACAAACTATTATATAAATAGGGCAGAATGTCATCCCGAGGCGGAAGTATCTATAGTAAGGGTCACTTTCACTTTCCGCCAAAACATCATAAAATGATAATGATATTTTAGTTAAACTCCTGACAGAAGATAACTCAGAAGTTAACTCAGTAGTTAAGTCAGAAATTGGAAAATCGAGTTAACTTTCGACATGAGTTAACTCAAATTTTCAATTATTGACTTCTGTCGGCAGATAACTCAAATTTCCAATTCCACCGACAAAACACGTTCCACACAACTCGACCATGAAGAACAATATACCAAAGCGTGACCTCCGGTTTCAATGACCAAGTTTTATACACAATAAGACCATAAAGATTATGCCAAAACGGTGACCCCTAGTGACTTAACAATGGTTTTCAATGAATTGACCTAGTATCTAACACAATAAGGTAATAAAATGTATGACAAAACAGTGACGTCCAGTGACTAAACTATATTTTTTTAGGCATAATGTAATCTTAAAAGCCATGCCAACAAATGGTGTTCCTCAGTAACTCTTTTCTCTAATCAATTCATGAATAGTATTCCAGTTGACACATTGTCCTCTTATGTCGCCCAAGCTAAATGATCAAACTTCCGCAGGGAAAAAGGCTAGTTTAGCTTCATGAAGTCCTAAAACGCTTAAAACAAAAAATAACGGCAAAGCATTGCAGCCAAACACATACATGTAGTATATTGACTGAAGCAAACACACAAAATTGAATACACCCACTGGTAATAAAAGAAACTACATCCACAACACTTTATATTGATATAAACTTATGATCGAACATGATATGGTGCGAATGGCGCGTACGAATCAGATAGATGACAAAAAAATGGATCCTGCTGGAAAGTACGATGCATTCGGACCAAGTGACGTTCGACCCATAGAATACACATGTGTATAAGTGCTACCGTTTATATTCCCTCAGGATTGTGAAATATTTGCTCCTTGCTGGTGGACCGCAGCTAAAGTGGGGTTAACTGCAGGTTTTACAAGTCTCATCTTCCTCTTTTGTGCTTGCTGTATCGGCTGGAAATGTTTCTGTACCTCAAAGAACAAAGTCGGATATGACGTCGAAGATGACGTGGAAGATGACGGCGATAATGACGTAAGAAAAGATGGCAGTCATGATGTTGTAAGTTTGCTAAATATAATATATTTGATTAGTACGACCACTTGCTATTGAAAAAAGATATGCACTTGTATTTAATCATCATAAAGGTTTACTAATATATTTACTTTACTTTGATGATTCATGAATACGAGCATACATGTAGCCTAGTTAAGATTTTTATGAAAATGTTGTAGTTTTTGTTAACTACCAATCATTCCACAGACGCAAAATATCGCCTTGTAGGTATTTGTATGAAGGTTGTATGGGTTTTTAAAACGGTCTATGCCCTCTTTCTAGAAAATGGCAATAGCATGAAGATGTGGTTAGACCGCATGAGAGGATACGCAGACTTAGAACTTCGACAGTAACTGAGCTGGTCTGCATTTAATGCTTGTATAACTGACATTCGGTTGGCTTGACTTTAAAACTAAACTAGACATTTCTACAATATTGTCTGTATGTGTAGTATATTATTTTACTGATATGTATGGGTTTGTATATATTCACAGAGTAAGAACCACGACATAGAACAGACAGCAGATGAACCGGCGAAATCACGACCTGGATTTAACTCCCTTGTTTTAGGTGATACCTCATGGATGACACCACAGGAACTCAGCTTCAATGCACGATATACATATAAAGAATAGTGAATACATGTATGAGGTGTGGATATTACTATAATAACTTATTGCTAGTATGTAACCACCTGACTTGTGGCATCAATTTTGACAAAGAACGAAAGTATAAACCTATAAACACAAAGTAGAAATCAACATTATGAAGTTTAATAATATTATGACATGTGAGTTTTTGTTTGTGCTCCACTGGTTACATTAAGTTGAGGACACCCTTACGATTTCTGAGTTTCTTTTATCTTTTGAAGTATTCTATTCTTAAGGACAATTCAATGATACTTCCTCGACGCTCAAGCCGAAAATGAATATGCATCTACCATGCAACACCTTATAGTATGTTTCAGCATAATGCCACTCTGTTTGTTCGGCACCGAATCAACTGTCTGGATAGTAGTTGAGTCGGATTCGGACAAATACTGGGGCCTTATTCACCGAAGTGTTAAGTCTAAAACTCAGACTTAGACTTCACATTGTCAAATGTTCTATTCGCTCTCATGTTGTTATAAATGTACTGATTTTGATATAATAGGGTATGCATGTGCATTGGGTAACAACACAAAATCAGATAAAATTTCACATGGTTAAATATAATTGGAAAGAAATTGCAGTGGTGATAATGGTGTCAAATTTAAGTCTTAGTCTGAGTATCAGTCATACATTGTTGGCGAATAAGGCCCCTGGATAGTAGTTGAGTCGGATTCGGACACAACTGTAAGCTATTGACGTTATAATTGTATCAGTTAAGTTTCATTGGTAGCAGTAATTCTCTGCTTAGCGTCGAAAATATCTCGTTAAAACATAAGTATTTATTAATTATGTGAATATTATAATTCTATAATAAAAATGTATGCGATCTTATAAGTGAATGATAGTTGTCAGTATTGTGAGGCTGTATTCGTCGTTGTATTACTGTTAGTGTATGACATACTGAGACAATAGACGACAGTGTTATACTACTTTATATGACAAAAACATCATAATTATATTTTATGACAATAACAGATGTAACAATGTGATGGAGATAATAATATATGGTCGCCAAACATCAGAAATGGGTTCCTACTTCTTACAAAAACGCATGTTTATTTCTGAGTTGAATACAAGGAAAAAAATACACAAAAAGACAATTGAAGCGATGCTTTTGTGTATGTTTTGTTAAACCAAATGATATTATATCCACATACATACGTTTTGATTTGATTAAAGTCATTCCTCATGCCCCCCCCCCCTTTAGACCCAAATACAACACCTCTTACCAACCCAAACTCTACAGTCATTCATACTATATATTATTGTGTTTACTCGAATGCATATCAGAACATATAATAGCAATTTACTTTTATAATACACACATTGTAGATAGAGGCATCCGGCCCTCTAAGCATAATATATAATTATATTGGTGATATATAACTGCGACAATTTAAATCTGCTTTAATGTGTAAATGATGTGCAAGTTCACTGATGAAATCATGGTGTATTCTAGGACATAGACGATTTCCCATGATTAAATCTATCAAACAGATTGGTTGATGCTCAACTTAGGGATGAAGTGTGATATATGCTCCTAGAAAGTCCAACTACTAAATAATATGTACATTACACAGATAATATTGTTCCATTACATGCATTTTCAGACATTTTAGATTTAAAGTTTGTATATTGAGCTCAAAATTGACATTACGCCAGTTGTTAATTAATACCCTTTACATCAATTTTAACGGAAAATCATATTCACGTGGTCCAATGGATTAACTTGAAACCCTTCGCCAAACAACCAGGCGGAGCTATCTCTGCTCTGGCGTAATGTCAATTGAGTTAAGCATAAAAAGTTGTTTAAACATGGTACAAGCTGTTATTCTTATGTAAGTGTAATAATTAGTTCGTTTGGAACATGTATATAATATATTCTATCTTCTCGTTAATGGTTTTGCAATAAAAACATGATAACTAGTTAGCAAACGTCACATATCTATCTGCACGAATGTGTGCAGGGGCATGCGATATGTATTTTGATTTCACCGTCACGTCAAAGTCCTTGATGAGCGTCGTATTTCCACCAGCTATTGTCTCGTTTCGCCGAACTACTTTTATGTCCGGTACTTCCACGCATGCGCCAGATAATAAATATGGCGGAACATCCAGTTCTTCGATTTTTGAGATAAATTTTCCGTTCAAAGCGTTATATTTTGCCATAGCATCTCTCATGTCGAACAAAGCTTTATAAATATGCCAGTTCTTAAATCGAAACTTTGTGTCGTCAAGGTTTTTCTTAAACTGAACGAGACCCCATCGATCTTGAAGGTGTAAATTGATGGCGTCACATGGTTGCCATGACCACCAATCTGTTGTGCTGTTTGGGGCCTTTTCGTACTGATCATTTTTCGCGACCAACTTCTGCTCGGAACGACCGAATTGTATAAACCAAACTTCGTCAGGTGTTGGTGTGCTACTAACCCGCGTTGAGTTTGCCGACAAGTTTGCGAATGAAAACGACATTTCAGCGGACCAGAATTTATCGTCGTCACCGGGTGTATTTATAGTGCCTTCATAGTGAACCGCCTTGATAGGTTGTGCATGCCACTCTCTTGATCTTACTTGAACACCGGGTGCATCCCATGGTGATTTATACAAGATTTGATCCATCATTGCACCTAGTACATTGATCTGTATCTGTTTATAGTTAAACATTGTACCATCAACGTCCATCAACATTTCAAACCCATTTTCTTTCCAGATCTGTGAATCATGTTTGTCATAGGTCGCCCATAGATTATCTTCTTCAATATAAGCCCCGACATAAAGTCGATCATCGTCCCAGCGCATCTTAAACTTGGTTTCTAAATAAGGTTTTGGGTAGACCACACTGCGCATGTCAACAAACGTCTCACTCCACGGTACCTAGAAAATGACAATAAAGGGGGTACATTTTTACTAGGTAAGTTCAAGCAACGTATGCTAGCAAATTGTTGATGAAAAGTTGAGTATACTAATACAAGCTCATCGTTTCTCTTCATATTGTACAAATACAACATAAATCACTGGACCAAGGTCACGACTATGACCAAGGTCACGACCATGACCAAGGTCACGACTATGACCAAGGTCACGACTATGACCAAGGTCACGACTATGACCAAGGTCACGACTATGACCATGGTCACGACTATGACCAAGGTCACGACTATAACCAAGGTCACGACTATGCCATTGTCTGTAACAAATGGTGCAATGGACTTCAGGAACAAACACCGTTCTTCCAGAGCTATCAGCGCTTTATTTTCAGAAAAATACAATGGGTCCATTTGTCATTATGAATCGAGACAATTAGGCTAAAACTCCGGACCTCTCACTAACCGGAATATGAATCCTAATAAAGTTGTAACTCCTGTCAAAACACCAATGTTCGTATCATTTTACTTTCAGTGAAACATTAAATCACGACTGAGCATCCTAAATAGCATGTGTCATTTAAAGACGCGTTCCCTATAACTTTGATTGTTTAAATCGATTCAGGGATATTATACATTAAATGATAATCATTATTTCTTAAACTCCTCAAATTTTCAGCACAAAACTCCCACTTATTACCGAGAAAAGAATGAAAACACATTTCCGTAACGAGCCAAAATAGTCACGAGTTGTTTCCCTTTGACCACATAATAATAAATCGCTGGAAGCGATAAATTACTATTGGTGTTTTAATATATTTTTGACATCATAGAGACATATATGCGCACTCTTTCTTCTGACAAATTATGATTATTGATAGTGCTTTGTAGATTTAGCACATTTAATGTGATAGTAGAGAAAAATATGCTAGTTGTAGGGAATGCCTCTTTAAATGTTGGTTTGACAATTATTGTGGTTTAGTATATGACACTGATAAAACATAATTTTGTACCGTGTTTAGGCAAATTGAAAGCGGATAGTCCAGTATCCCGGATATAATTATATATGTTTTAGTATCACGATAAAATGTAGCTAAATGTGTTCACGCATGACTGGTAACATGTGACGTACAGTTTGTGTTGTTTATGAATATGAATTCATCATAAAAAAAACATATCTATCACTTTGCATTACTGGTGCGTTAAGTTTGATTTCGTTATGATGAATATGTAGATTCGTTGACATTCCTAGACAACGTGATTATTATCCTTGACAACAGTCATCGAGTAGCAAAAACGATAATAATGTAAGACCGAAATTCAGACTTAGACTTAAAATAGACAACACTTATAGTCACCCAAACATTATTGCAACTAACAACCTTCGTGCAACCGGTCACCTAAAGTTTCGGCGGACACACTGTGGTCAGTCTCCTCGGGGGTTCGATCATAATAACATGTGTTGGCGTAAATCTGGATTGTTCGGCAATTTTGAGTTTACGCAAAAGTGAATAAATTATGTTACCTCCTTCCATGCTTCGTCGTCCAGTTTGCCATCTATGTTGATAGATTTACCATTCAGGTGATACGAAATGTAATGTCGTGGAAGATCAAAATCCCAGCACTGTTCTGGACTGTTTACACACATTTGCTTCTTTGTATGACGTTCCAGGTAGCGATCAAAGTACGTGTTCCATGTCGGTGACTTACTAGCTGAACTGGTACATTCTGACCGGATCGCGTCCGCTAAACTATAGCTTAGTACTGTCGGCTTCGAGTCCTTTGATCCTTTCGCTGAGAAATATCCAATTAGAATACCTATCACAAACAACACGACAGCTATGGCTGTACATATCAGTACAACTTTTCGAGTTTTGACGTCCACAAGAATATAACTTGGCATTTTCACATGAACACGTAATTTTACCCACTCTAAATACAAGTACGTTTTATTTTACATACTATGAAGCAATGACAGATGACAGAAATGAAGATAGTGTGTAAATAATAGGGTAAACACCACTCATGTTACGGAATTGTATATGTTCATATATGTATGTAAATATGTTCAGACACCGTAACAACAGCTAGTGGTGTTTACAAAGTTACCTAGTTAGCTATAACATTACGTCCGTGTGTACGTATCGTACATTAAACTACCATCAGCTCCAATTGTATATTATGTTTTAATGATACTCATCACATAATGATCATCATAAACAGGGGGTTACTGAAACAATGTTTCAGGTATATACGGCGATCTATTCACCTAACCTTTTTTCTACCGAGCATAGCCTTTATAATACAGCCTCTATTTGCCAGTCAGCTTGTTGTTGAAATATGACACACATATGAGTGCATCCATCCTAATTTGAACCCGGGTCACAGGATCAGGTGGCAAGCGCACTAACCACTGAGCTACGGAGGTACTTAATCATAATCAGTATTACTTTCCACTGGGACTCTGAAACTTTCTTTTCTATATTGCGATACCTTATTTTCATGGTCCTTACACTGAGTTAACTCTAACACAGGATTACAACCGATGCTGACACAGTTTCGGTACCTTCAATATAGAAACTGTCCTCACGGGTGGCACGGCGGCCGAGAAGTTAGCGACTACCAATCCAGAGGTCGCTGGTTCGTATCTCGTCCTGGACAGTGAAAATTTAGAAACGCTTTCATCCTTTCAGTGTTTCCCACCCAACTGCATGTACATGTAGAGATTAACCGGTTGGTAATTTTAAATTGGTATGGTAACCCGCATATAGTATCGCATGGATCTGTGCTACACATCAAGAGAAAGGTTACGACAAACATATCACTGGCTTAGAATGAGACCGTATTTATATAAGCCAGCCTCCACCAGTTTTTTCTTGTTTTCTCTAAACGACTTTCTCAATCTAAGCCAGCGACATGTGCATGGAATGCTGCAATTACAGTTCGTTCAAAGAGTTAAAAAAGAACTTTGATAAACATAAGCTCGAGTGTCAGATAAACTATATTTATCAAGATTTAACTTGGTGTAACTGAGTTTACTGTAGTCCCCACTAGTATTTCGAATGTGGTAGTTCCCTCGTTATATTAGCCATGTGAGCATCCCTGAATGAAATTGTAAGTTTGATTTATGTATTTTGATTGGTTTATTACTTGAGTCACTTAAATAAGTAACCGCCAAAAAGTCCTTTATTTGGAATATAAAATATTAAATGCGCTGAATGGCTTGTTAATATTGTTATTTGTACTAAAGCAATAATGAGATGAAACAACTAAATTTATAATTAGGTATTCATTTTGTTTCTACTTATTTCAATTTTATTTAATTTTATATGTCACAACCTGTGTGATTATATTTAATTAAAAAAGCACTTTTAATTAATTACACGTTTCTTTTGCATATTTTGACAAGGGAAGTAATAAAAATATATTGTTGACTAATTATCTGTGCGCAAGTTAGCTCCCTTACATAAATATTTACCAAACAATGTACGCGTATTAAGGACACGACTTGCAACAGTAGTTTCAAAATTAAACGAGAATAGATCGTAAACATCGAGTCGACTGTCAGATAAACTATGTATATCTAGGTTTAACTTTGTATACCCGAGTTAACGGTAAAACCCGCTATTCTTTCAAAGAAGAAAGGCCCCTCATTAGTATTACTTATTGAAACGACTATAAGAGGTGCATTATCGTTCAAATATTTCATTATCATTCAAAACAGCTTTCCCTGTAGTGAATGATTGATGTTCATATCGATGGCTTAGAACCAGAAGGTCGTAACTACCTCTTACGACCTTATAAGACTCCATCATACATATTTGAAATCTGCTTCACAAGGCGATTCTTATGAGCATATTTTCACGAAACTCTGAAATTGTCAAGTTGACCAAAATGAAGTTTTAAAAACGTGTTTTCCCTTAGGTAAAGATTAAATTACAGACAGTTTTCTCTTGTTTTCTCAATATATCGATTTGGTAGTTACGACCTTCTTGTTCTTAGCCAGCAATATATACTTGCGGTCCAATTGGTTATTCTAAGTAAGGAACAAACTGGGGATTTTACTTTCGTAAAACCAAAAATCTTTATTACTTCCCTTTCCAAAAACGCGTGCGTCATTTAAAAAATCAACAATGTTGAATCGTGAATATAATATACTAGTAAATTAAAAGAAAACTACATTTAACATTATTTGTGATTTGAAACCAAAGAACTAAGATGTAGAAGAATTTACTTATTTTCTCTGTTTTATGTTATTATTGTTTTGTTCCTACATTTATATATTAATCAGTAAAACGTTTGTATTCTGCGTATTTATATGATTTTTAATATTGACTAGCCGTCTTTTAGAAGGCTACAATTTTAATATTTTAGTAACTTATATGGAAAAAAAATGTTAAACTAAACAAAAAAGCAATATAGTAACTGTTATCGTCTAATAAAAAGGCACACACATTTGGTAGATCCATAGACATTAATAGTAATGTATCTGTGGTAGATCTAATTGAATTATCTAATGATCTAGATTTTTTAGTTTTTCAGACAAAACTCTGTTGAAACTTGAAAAAGATAACTACCTATTATTCATACATGTAGATAGAGACCTAACGTGCCGAGGCAATCGGAACTCCTCGGCGTTTCTCTAACAAACGTGTATTTCTCTGAATCTCAGTTACGAAAATGCCCGAGAAGTTACGATTGGTGAGCAAGGCGGGGGAATTTATTGGGTGAGCCGTGCAGGCAATTAATGGAAGTACATTGAAAGAGATTGAAGACCTCACCTATCTTTGAAGTGTAGTGAACTAAAAAAAAGGAGCAGA
This sequence comes from Spisula subtruncata, assembly GCA_963678985.1. Taxonomy (NCBI): domain Eukaryota; kingdom Metazoa; phylum Mollusca; class Bivalvia; order Venerida; family Mactridae; genus Spisula; species Spisula subtruncata. Next base: position 24,557,508 of record OY787669.1, on the reverse strand, counting down.
AAAAGACGTCAAATTCAAATTTCCAGACGCGTCAAAGCAAAAATTTATCAGATAACTTAATTTGGTTAAATAAAATCAACAACAAAGATCTATTTACGAAAAGCAGAAATATTGGGAGCGACATCAAACGAAGTCGCAAGAGATGGTTAGGTCATAAAATTAGAATATGGTGCAAACAGACTCCCCTTGACTCTAGACACTTCCTGGAAAAAGAATAAGAGACAGATATAAAACTACTTAGTTTGGAGAAGATAAGTTACATCAGAACTGACGGACATTGCATAGCGTCCGGGGACCAGGGCCAATACATAGACAATGATTGTGAAAAGTTGAGATAAATGACTAACCTCTTACAAGTGCGGGTCTCAGAATTATCGGGTGGGTGACCATTTTTGCATGGATCAATAATTTAGAAGATATCCAATATCTGTGAAATAAAGGTGCCACACCTGATCGATCATAAATGCCTTGTACTAAATCGCTTACAAATACATAATTTTTTTTTTACTTATTGAAGAGTAGGTTAAGCCTCCTAGGGAAAGTCGGCTCGTTAAAAATTTAGGCATTACTAAAAAATGGGATTTTCAATGGCAGCTATGCCTGGCATCACTTTTACTGTGTACCTATGTCTTAGATGGGGTGACCACGCTAATACATTGTTTTAAAGCTTCTGCAAGTGTATATGCATGTAATAATGGGTTATTATTACTCAAATACTTACCAACCTGATTTAAACATGTTCAATAAAACGAGATGGATTTGAATAGTGCGATTTTACTAATAAAACTTGAAACATATTGATTTACAACGCCAGTCTAAATGCATGCACATTCTTTTTTTATTGCCTTTGGTAATGGTTATATCTACTTTTGGCAGGCAAGTGTTGTGTTTGAACATAAGAACATACATTGTGAACTTCTTACATGAGACAGAAAGTGTTTTTGAAGACTTTGTAGATTAATGTTATTCCACATATTAGGATTAATGGTGCACATAGCCGGTATTGAAAATCCCACACTTTTGCCTATGGTGATGACGCTTGCACGATCCTTAAATAATATCGAAGTATCACTTTCTTACAAACTACTCGCACGAAGACATGCAGAAATGAACATGACATCATGAATAATGAAAGAGATATACTCATTACATGTTGGAGTACTTTTAACATTTAACAAGTGTACACAATGAAGCCACCCTGTATGAGTGACTGGACAAAATTAATTACAAACTTATAATAATATGTTTGTGAGTTGAGTTGAACCAATCTGAATGTGAGGTGACAATGCACCATAAAACGTTCTCCATTATAAAGTTTATATTCCAACTGCTATAAAATAGCAACCTGCAAACGTGACTTACAAATCATGAATACATTCTTTCTTTGTTATCATGCGTTTATAACAAGTAAACGATTTTAATATGTTTTAATTACATATATGGTAAATTGTTACAATATTTTAGCATTAATTATGATTTTTTAACAAAGGGAAGTAATAAATTACGAACTAAATCGTTTCAACTATTCAGTAGTTAAACATTTTTCTTCAAGTTCGCAGCGGCCTATAACTTAGGTGAACTAATCAATGATCTAGCTACATGTAGACTCATATCTTTATAATAATGCCGATAAGTAACATTTGATTTCCGTAAGACGCACATTATTTATTGTTGGCAGACCTTTTTAATATGTCCCCGGCCGTGTACTCTGCTTATCTTATCTACCAAGTGTACTGTCATAAAATCCTGGTTCAGAAAAGGGATATTTTACGGCTTTTATAATAGTTATACAGAGGGATTTCGAGGCGTTTATTTGAATATGGTGACGTCAGGGTTAATGGTTGTGGTCTCATGTTTTGGATTGTCAGTATATTCTGGTAATTTTTTTTTATCTATGATAGAACATTAGAAGCATTAGAATGATATAAACAACAGTAACTGTGGGGATTGAAATGGTCAGGTACATGTGTACGTAGTCTTCAAACAATGCTTTTGGACAACACAACGAATATTTAGGCATGAAAGATGCTCTGAGACATGTTACTGTTTATTAAGGGCATCTGGAGTTTGAGATAAAGTTAAATAATGAATTGACTTCAGTTATAACCTTTTATCACATGACTTTCCTTGTATCGAGGTTAGTATAGTCAGTACGTATAAAGTTATACGTACCACGTTTAGTATAAGATATTGAATTTTTCCAATAAATCAATGCGTGTTTTGCGTTTTAGTGTCATATGATTAAAAGAATCTATCACGCGTTGTAAATTGATATATTTATATTAAACTCGTTCAGGAAATATTATTAAGCTCGCCAGAGGCTCGCTTAATAAAATTTCCAAAACTCGTTTAATATAAATTTATATCAATTGACAACTCGTGATAAATCCTCTACATATGCGTATAAGTTCTTCCGTCTTATGAGTGACTTGTCATGGATGTAATCATATTAATGTTTTACAGTATAGTCGCTTTAATAAGAAATGCTAATTAGGGAACTGTCGCATTCGAAATAATAGTAGGGTCTAGATTTTGAGAAAAGTTAAATTGACTTGAGTTATGATCTTATGCGTTTAAGTTCTGTATTTTTTACAACTAAGTCTTATCATTGATGTAAACACTATAGTTAAGTTATATTACATAAAAACGACAAGTATACGTGTTACCTATTTTCAGTGGACGCATCAAAAGTTACAACATCGTGTTACAATGGCTGGTTGGCGTTTGAAGGATCTTGCTATTATTTTGGACATGAAGCAATGCCATTCACCAATGCTGTGGTAAATGATAAATCTACACAACTTGATAGCTATAGCCCATATTGTACTGTGTACCCACTAATATTACGTAATTGTTTTAAGGGTAAATGTATATAAAGTTGAGATATCGAAACCTTGTATCGTACTACTCGAGCCTTTACGTAATGAATCCGGAAGCTTGCGTTAGTAACGTCCGAGTGGTCCCCAAATTGTTGTACCAGCACCCCGTTCTAAGCACCGCTTAAATTAAATCGAACGCATAAACAGGTCGACTAGGATGTTTATTTAAAGATATGGTGGTATTTCCTTTTAAACATGCAATTTGTTTAATACTATTGCATCGCTTCTTGTTTGCAACTTATAAATTTCCATGCGACTTCAATTTCAATTGACCATTTTATGACAAAGTACATACATACACGATGGTGTTCGTGTATAGAAGAATTCTTTATAATACGTTATGTATAGCTTGGCTATTTTGACCTGAGCCTGACCTTTTTGCAAGAATATTACTAGGTGCTTGCTTTGAATTTATCAATTTCCGCAAGCAAATCGTGCAATATCGGTATTTCAGATTTGTGTTTGTATTGCATCTCGAGCGGCTTCGTGATACTCCCGATTATGAAAACATACAATCGGTGTTGTAAACGTAGACACTATATCGACTGTCAAATTATGCTAATCAATAGGTCAGGCTCATGTCAAATTGGCCAAGCTATACTACATAATATAACTTTCAACAGGAGTACTGCCGAGAAAGACACAATAGCCACCTGATACACGTCGAAAACGGGACGGAAAACAGCTTCATCAAGGACCAATTAAGGACAAACTTTAAAGGTTATATTTATCCTTTAGTTGGTCAGTTTTGACAATATACATGTCGCTGGCTTGGAATGAGAACGTCGTAAGTACAAAACCAATATTATGAGAAAACAAAAAAAAAACTGTTTGAAAAATACTCTTTACTTATTACGGAAAAACAAGCTTATACAACTTCATTTTGGTCAGTTCCGCTTTTACTGTGAATAGACTCATAAAAAGAACATGCATATTTCAAATATGTATTGATCAGTCTTATAAGATCGTAATGTAGTAGTAGTTACGACCATCTCATTATAAGTTAGCGAGGTATTGTACAATTGAGAAGATTTCTTATCAGTTAAAAAGATAACAATGATCATCACTGCGGTATAACGTACACCGGATATTGCTAGCAATATGAGTAAAATTTAAAAAAAAAATCGCGACATTTTAGTGTTGACAAGGGTAAGTTCAGAGACGATTTTTAGTCTTTCTGAGTGTGTTTCATAAATATTTTATACAACGTATCTCTTTCATATTTTTTTCTAGTCCGTGCAACCGGTAAATTGCCAGGAATTTCTTAAAAGGTGATTAAAAGACCAAACTCGTATCGTTACTCGCGCAAAAAGTAAGCTCGATCTGTCGAAATAAGATGTTTTTATCTATAGTTTTCGTTAAAATGCACAACTTGAATCGAGAGATTGTCATTCCTGTTACAAAGATTGTATTGTAAATGAAGTATTCGAATAAATACAGGTGTTAGTGTACATAGTATACCATCTTCTATTATTCTATCTGCCTACCATGCAATTGTAAATATAGCAAGTATCGTTGAGACGAGTCCTTTATTTTGTCAAAGTTAACACAATGTCTATATTATAAGATTAAACGATCCGATCTGCAGGAAGACATTGAGTAAAGCCCATATGCCAGTACATATGCCTATTAGTGATGTAATGTGTATATTATTAAGTGGTTTGTATTTTCAGAGAGGAACTGGTGGCTAGGACTAACAGATGAGGAGATTGAGGGTCTATGGAGATGGGTTGACACAGATACACCAGCAACATATCTAGGTACGCCAACATGTAAACTCTACGAGGGTTGGTGAAAAAATAGAACAGGACAGAACATATATTTTATTAAGACGAGTAACAAGTACATAGTCTACAAGTCTGATAAATATACACAATCTAACATACACGGAAATAGGTTCTATAACTTCAAGTTGCCTTGCACAATGATGTTAGACTAAAATTAATTCTACTCACTGGTCACGTATTGCAGTAATGTAAATTAAAATGATCTTATTGAATATTTATTTATGATTGTACTATAAATTTCCTTGTAAAATAAAGTATCTATTTTTTATCGAGAGCTACAATTTTTACATTCTCACCTGAAATTTTACTGATTCAAAAGGTTGACATTGAAAACGCCAATGCTTCCAGTGCAATGGAATGATGAAAAAAGCACTAGGTTTCAGAGAAGTCAGCCTTGTTTAATTGCATGTATACAAAATGTAACAGAAAGTATCAAACTGCTATAGCGCGCCCAGGATAACGAGAAAGTCGGTCCAAAGTATCGTCCGTATATGTGGAAAATTTAAGCAACTAATTTTGTAACAATCCGGTCTATGTTTATAAACATCACATTATCCTGGGCGGACTATACAATTGTGATGATTTTGACGACGCATGCGCACTAAACGGATCCACCTTTTTAAACCAACGATGGCTACTTTTACATTTGTTACAGACTGGTATCCGGGACAACCAAACGTACACACTGATGATTGTGCCAGGTTTGCGACTGAAACAGATGTGCAATCCAAGTTCCAATGGGCGGACAACTCGTGCAGTACGTCGTGTTTCCCACTTTGCGAACTCAGGTAACAATGATTCGGTCATGTTCTCCTATCTTGGTTATATGTCCCTGTCATTGCATTGACCGTTACCGCTCTTTTCAAGAATCTCAAGTAGAAAACTTTGCTCTAATTTGGATAAAATGCTCAAACCAGGGTCTAGATTTGAAATAATCTAAGAGTAATACTTCTGTTTTCGTTATGCCTTTTTGGAGTTCGGCCTCCTATTGAAATTTAGAAATAGACAAATGGCAATGTATGTTTGATATTTAGTTACCACAGAGTAAGATACTTCTGGCGATCTGGACTTGGACTTGTTCTTAAATAAGTATATTTTTAATTTGGAATGTCGCTGTCACGTGCATACAGTTCTACATAATATACATGACTTGCACGAAAGTTTCCACGATTTCAGTGGTGCCGAAAATGAACCAGAGATCATTGGATGATAAATCAGCGTCATATTTTATTATTCTGTACACAGTCGCTGCTTGTGTAAGTCAATCAAAAATAAAATTGACTTTATATTGTGTTATGTTTGTGTTTCATTTACTGAAGCATTTTGAAAGTTGCTATAGCTTAAACGATATGACGAAACGTCAAAAGTTGGGATTGTACGACAGTTACATTATTACTATTCCTCGGCCGCAGCTGTGGTACAATAACTTTCCTGCTGGGTTTATTTTGCGGAGAAACGGTGTTCGAATCCCTGTCTTGACATACCTTCCAGTATAATTTGTCAGTGTATCTTTTAACCAGCCTGAAGGATGCGTCAGCAGTTTGCTCTGAAAAAATACATGGGTATAATACAACCGATGCCGAGCATAGCCTTATTACCAGTCACCTTTCTGTTGAAATATGGCAGTCATATGTGTGTTTACACCCGTAATTGCGCCTGAGTCGCCAGATTAGATCACGAGCGTACAAAGCGTGCTTACCACTGAGCTACGGATGTACACAACACTATTACAGTGCGTATTTGCGAGCGTAGAAGATATTCAGTCAATACCCACAACCATGTCCTACAAAAATTCATTGTAATAGAAATTTTCGAACTTAATTAAAATAGTAAAAATAATATGTATATATCGCTGAAGGATTGCTATTTTAGCAAATACTAATGTAAATTCGGGGATCCCAATGTGAACTGATCGGTCAGTTATCAAAACTTTCAGAATTCCATTCGTAAGATAACAAAAATAATTATGTTCCAAATCTTCCTGAAGCATCACTAATTTTATAAATGTAAGCACAAATTTATGTTTTTCTAATCAAAGTCTAAGACAAATCTAACGTTTGAGTGTTGTTCTTATCAACTCCGAATAATGTTTTTTTTTATTTGTGGTGCCGATATTGTGTCTGATCTGAAATAAATAATTTATGTTTTAAAGGAAATACCATTCTTGAGCCGAATATCTCAAACCAAACTTTTTCAAGCGATCATGTGCCTTATTCACAAACATTGTAAGTCTAAAACTCAGACTTATACTTATTGTCGAATGATCTATTCGATCGTTTGATGTCATAAATGTACCGATTTTTATATGTTCAGATTGTAACAACAAATAATCAGATAAAATTCCACATGGCTTTTTATAAGTGCAAAGAAATGGCAGTGATTATGAATGTTGTCTATTTTAAGTTTAAGTCTGAATTTCAGTCTTACAATGTTGGTGAATAAGACCCAATGCCGTGTCTAGATTGAACGTATGATGAAGTTGAACACATACACTTGTTCTTACTAATTTAAGCACCAATAAAATACTTCAATAACCAGTTAACTATGACTGTGCTAGTTATTAACAATAAAACATGACTATTTATGAATGAACAGCCGATATGTCATCGATAGACTGTATTGGTGATAAGCGGGGTGTGTGTTAAACACTATCACTACCGTGTATCTCAAATTCTCACTATCACACACGTGATCGCACGGCCGCAGGGTATAAAATCACCACTGACCCGTTCTGTACCGGTTCGATCGCTGGCGGGTTCAACTAACGCCTCGGATGAGAAGTTTTTATGTGCTCTGAAAATAAAATATGTTCATTTATAAATTTATATGTACATGTGTGTCTAGATAGGAAGAGGCGGTGCACTGTCAATGGCGCTCGTTAAAGGACTTTGTTTTCTGATCATTTTAACGATTAAGCATGCAACGTTAGCGAACTGAGACCACCTCTTATCTAATATCTGATGAAAATGATTTTCGAGATATTGTATGAAAGTATATTTACCGGATTTTGAAAGCGCTTTAGTTAATTATGAAGTTTATTAGTTTATTACCGCTGTGTGTTTTCGTAAATTCGCTGTTTGTGTTGTTGATAAATGGACATACAACCGATGAAATTATTGGTGAGTAAATTTTGGTATTTTTTACTTTATAATGTTATTTTGCTATTGCTTTTACATTCTCATGAATTTAACAATTAACTTGTATTCACAAACCAATTGACAACAGCTATAGTGGGCTACTGGCATAACAACTTTGCTATTTCACTAACAACACGCACTGCTTTGAACTGGCAGCTTCTCCATAATTATGTGGACGCTTTTTTTACAGAAGCACAACATTTAATTCTAATTAACTTTTGACAATTTATTATAAATATTCCAAACACTTTTTATTCTTTTCTAACAAGTAACAAGTTACAATGCAAAGAGTTAAGCTGTACAAAATATGTAGAAAAATTGATAGTGAATCATAACTCTTGAAAAAGGCGGCTAGGTCGAAAATAAATTTGAGTATAGAAAGGTTTTGCTACAAATGTTATTGTGATCCCCTGCTAGGGATATAATTATACTAGACTTTTTATTTTCTTTATCAATGTTATAGGTACTATGGTCTTCACGTTACGGTATGGCATGACTGGTACCGTGCTTAGTTGTTTATATGACCGCAATCACACGGAACCCTGTCCGAAACACAACTGAACGAGGAAATGAGTCATACCCACTGATCGATAATTATAGCAATCAAAAAGTCGAAATACAATTTGAGCTGTAAAATGGCCAAAAGTTTTTATACTTAGACGTGCTGGTATCTGAAGACAATAGGCCCTACGTCGGTTGGGAAAAAAAGAGTCATTTTAGGATTGTTCTGTCAAATGTTCCATTATTTACATGATTTATATTTACAGAGTATGCCACGGTACATAAACTTTCCGGTGATGTTGTTAGAAGAAAACGTTCTGTGGAACCAGATTTTCCCACGCAATTTGACTTCCTGATACAAATGGATATGGGAAATGTTACCATGAATTTATCTCGCAGCGTCCCTGCTGACCAGAGAACGCCAATCTATACCATAAACGGAAATAATGATATCAACAAGCATAAGGAAGGATTACAGGTTGGCACCATTATTCAAATACACTGTTACCGTGCTTGCTCAAACCTACAAATTGTTATCCAATTTTATTTTCATTACATTTACAAGTAGGCTAATATGCTTATAGAGTCATTCAGTCCTACCAACTTATCGCCAAAACGTAGATATCTTAAATTCGTATTTCTTTACTTAATTGTGGGTTGAAAGCATTGATATGACTTTATAGCGTTTGCAATCATTGTAGCCATTTTGTGAAATTTTGTTTTTAAAAGTATGTGTCATGGAATGTGTTTGTAAAATACTGCTACATTCTTCACGAACAACCCAAGAAGGATCACAATATTGAAATACTGGTCATTTCTGTACGTCTGTGAAGTTGGCCGTTAAGTCAGAAGTCATCTCAGAAGTTAGCCCAGAAAATAAGTCCAAAATTTTCAGTTAACTTCTGCTATAGGCAGGAATGTATATACCTTCGTGCTACAAGTTAACTCAGACGTTAAGAAAATAAGTCAACTTCTGCCAGAAGTTTACTCAGAAATTATCTCAGAAATTAAGTCCAAAATTGAAATTTTTTAATTAACTTCTGCCAGAAGTTATCTCCTACTTACGACTTTATAAGACCAATACATATTTGAAATCTGCACCCATGGCACTTCTTATGAGTTTGTTTTTCATAAAGGTTCGGAAGAGATTAAGTAGATTGTATCTCCATACGAAAGGAGTAATTTTCAGGCATTTCTTTTGCTTTTCTAAAAAAACGTTTTTATACTTACGAACTTACGAGCAATTGATTGAAGTGTATATATTACAGAGGCAGTATGGTGTGTATCAGGATGTAGGTCTAGGTGCTTCGGTTATCGTGAGATGTCATCCTCGAGATATAGAACATCTACAACTGGTACGTACAATCTAGAAAATCATTCACACTATCTAAGCATTAAGTCTAAATAATGCTACCAACCAAATTTCAAAGCTTTACTCCTTGTATTTAAGACAAGAAGATAGTACCTCGGTCTGTATTCCAACCTTGGACTACTCGATCTATATGCCACCGCTCCACACAACTAGAAATAATCACGGACTACTTTTCGCGTTGAAATCCAGGTAAAATCCATGAAGGCACGTACAATCTAGAAACTAGTCACATCGGTCAGGTTTCCAACAAGTGACTACTCGATCTATAGTCACGAACTTAATCTGCTCTAACAGCGCCACCGTAATTCACGCGTTGCGATGTTATTTTTTATCTGAATTTCAACGCGACAAATAGTCCATGCCTATTTTTCAACGGTGGCATAGCGGTAGGGCGCGGGCTTCGGGATCGAGAGGTCCCGGATTCAACCCCCCCGTCTGGACCACCTTTAATTTATCTGAGCACGAATAACATATGCTCCACTTAACCAAGGTATAAGTTGGTATCTGTGAGGGCAGGGTCTATTATTGGGCGCCGCAATGCTGGCTGCCACACCCACTGGAGAGAAATAGTCTCCCCAGGTAGACTCGAACGTAGGTTTCCTAACTACGGCAATTATAAGGGTAAGTTAAAATGTCAAAGGGTGGCTAAACGGCTGAACTGCTGAAAACAGCCCTAAAAAATTGACAATTTATTGTTTTACAGGATTTTCTTGGAATCCAATATTAGCTTAGTTACTGCCTTTTTCAGTTTATAATTATCAAAACGAACATTTTAATTACAAATGTATCTCATTAAGTATTACATCTTATATCAAATTTAAACTATATACTCAGTTTGGATCGTTTACGCACGGAGGTGAACATTATCAAATCGAACCGGATATTCCACTCTACCGGAAGCGCCGATCAGAGGATGGAGCAACTTCCGGTGAGGGCAATACGAGGACACTTAAACACAGAATCAGACGACAGACAAATCCGTACGGAGATTTCCTGGGCGATGAATTATTGCCTCCGCGTGAGTATATTCTATAAGAAGCATCGAAATCCACTGAAAACCTGATTCTACTTATCAAAATGATGTCAAATTTACGTCATTGACGTCACATGATTATTATGCCCCACCCCATCACAGTATCGGTTTTGTGTTGTACTTCGGTTGATCTTGTAATTAATTTCAGGATAATGATATTTCTACGAGTATTTTATATGAGTCATAGAATGTTAATAATAAGTGTAATCTAATTTGCTTTAAGATGATAGTAAGTAGTAAAACAATATACCATGTAGCTGGCTTAGAATGAGAAGGTTGTTAGTAGGTCTATAACTTACGCTTTACAAGACCAATACATATTTGAAATCTGCATCACAAATCGGAAGTGGTCACGATGTCAAAATCGAAGTTCAAAAAGTAGATTTTTCCATAATAATAAAGAGTAGTTTTCAGGTATTTTATTTCGTGTTTTCTCAAAATAGCGGTTTGTACTTACGCCCTTCTCATTCTAAGTCAGCAATTTATGTTTTCACATGACAAAAGAACTACTCCTTACTGCATTCTAACTATTACATGAAACAATGCATAATATTTTTGTATTGTAGCTGACAGTTTAGGATTGAATCGTCCATCAGTAATGGCGCCCTATCCCGGAGAGGCAGTGACTAGGCAACCAGACCAAGTACCAATTATAACATTAGGGGTATGTTAGCATTAATATTTTGTTAAAACACTGTTTTATTTTGAAATTTTACTCACCCGTATCGCTAATCTGAAACGAATTTTATGAACAATTGAAGTAACTATCAAAACCGAGACAGTCGACAGTCCATCACTTGTAGGCGTTGCTCTTGTTTTAACAAATGATAATATTATTCCAGGAGGAAAGACCAGAAAATCTCCAAACACTGGTACAATCAATAACAAATAGCCCACTGGACGAGGCCAATGACGGTAAATAGTTTGTATTGTCAAGTTAACCTAAATCTTCGATACCAGTATAAGTCTAACGCGATATTCTGCAATGTCAATATAAACAGAAATCACTGACCATTACATCGATTTAGGGTGAGCGGAAGTGTATCTTACCTGCTCACTTCTATTCACCAAGTAAATTAAAATAACGGTAAAGCTTGGCCACATTGACATGAACCTGACCGATTAGCATAATTTAACAGTCGATATATTGTCTGTTTTTACAACACCGAGTGTATGTTTTCAAAATCGGGGAGTATCACGGAGACGCTCGAGATATAATACAAACACAAATCTGAAATACCGATATTGCACGATTTGCTTGCGGAAATTGATATATTCAAACCTTGTAATGTATTCTTGCATAAAGGTCAGGCTCTGGTCAAAATAGCCAAGCTATACACATTGAAAAGATAATCACTTTTCCAATATCCTTATGTTGTCATACCTGCTTTGCATGTTTACTTTAAGTGGCACAGGTCCCAATACCGCGTTAGAGTTATACACCGTCTACAGATGGCGTATTATCGACCACCGTACCAATATGAACAATATTAACTGTATCAAAAAAATGTTAAAATGGAGAGTAGTAGATCTATGCTAAAAGTTTATGTATGTTGGGCAACCGAGGTTTGAGATTCTTATCTCGGGTTAAAACAATAGTTTATCGCCATAGATGCGATTAAATTTACAACAGAAAACAAAGGATAAATTGATAACATTCAGTCTTACGTAAACAGAGGAATCTACTTAAAGTCTGTGAGATCGTATACAGGATGACCAAGAACACATTATTTCAATGACCTAAAATACAAATAAATGTATTAATAAATGTATTTTAGGTCATTGATCATTATCACAGAATAAAGAATAATGATTTTGTGTTTCAATTGTGACATATTCGATTTTAAATGAACGATACTTGAGTTTGTTCCGATTGAAATAGATTTGCCTCGAGTGTCATCGGGAACATGGTTTTCACAATCGTTCTAATGACTTCCCCGAAGCTCCCCCACACCATGGAGAAACATCATCCCGATGCTCATATACTAAATAGGGAAAGCATCGTCGAGGCAAATATGCTATTCTGATACTTTTTGGCTGCACATTGTATACTGTAACTGGGTTTTTCAATTTTACCTTTACTTTTATTCTATTTTCAGGATATCTCCGACGCCGTCGTGACACATCAGAAACTTTATATATTGAATATATGGCTGTTATAGATTATAAAAACATGGAGAGGTTAGTAGAGAAAGATTAGCGACAAAACTCATTTATGAAGTCATGTTATAGGAAGCGGTGGCCCCAGGGATACTCGAACGTAGGTTTCATTGGGTAACCCAATGGCCAGGGGAAGTTAAATGTCAAAGGGTGGTTGAACGGCTTAACAGCTAAAAATATTCTTCGAAAATCGGTAACTGCTTAACGTTTTTCTTCTTTCAAAGTGACACATCATTAACCGTTGCTATTGCTGAAAGCTAGTTCTCATTAGTCGAGTCTTAAGTAGCATTTCGCGATGTTTTAAGTTGTGTTACCACTAAATTGATAAGAATTAAAGTGTATGTATATTTCTCATGCGTATTGTAATTGTTACTGGAATATTATATGGTATTTGTAGATGGAAGTCAATGGTCAGTGGAGAAACAGAGGAGGAAATACAGGATAATGCATTTGATGTCATGCAGGAATATTACCAATTCGTTGTCAATGGGGTATGCATGCATTCGTCTCATCAGTTGTAAAATCATTAAATCCTGGTCAAAGTTGGATATTTTTTTGTAAATTTTACACAGTTTATATTTAATTGGTTTGGTCAATGACGAATTTATCAAAGGACTTACTCGGTTTTAAGGAAGATCAACTCTGATTAACTCAGGAATTTCGATTCTTCATTACATTCAGAATATTGATGTTTAGCGTTGTCCTACCTTTAGGATTATGTTATAATGGCTTTATCATACTCTAAGGAGTCGTGCAAAACTGACTATAAGGGTTGTCCTGTAATATTTACTTTTAGAGTTGCCCTACCTTAAAATGCCTTGTAATATTGACTTTAAGAGAAGTCCTACCTATTGATGGCATTTAATATCAACTTTAAGTTGTCCTACCTTTAGAAGCTAAAACTTAATGTGGCATGTAATATTACAGATTGATGTGAGATTCCGGACAGCAACACTGGATGGTCCTTTACTTCGTGTCAACCTTACCAACATACTGGTGTCAACGGTAAGTGAATAAATATGTACATATAGTATTTTCCAAAACGTAAATACATAAATTTGTGGAATTACCAATTTTACAGAGCAATTAGATGTTCAACATCAATTTTTTCTCTTTTTTTTTAAATGAAAAGATTAATGTATACCAAGTACCAATTTTACAGCGCAATTGGATGTTTTACATTAAGATTTTCTTCATTTTTACTTTTTACCAAAATGAAATCACGAAAGTAAGCGAATGATATCTTATTTCTACAGGAAAGTTCGACGTCACCATGGATACAAAACAATCTGTTAAGTTCAAATTCTGTGGATGATGCCGGTGTATTACTGGATTTCGCCATGTGGAGAAGTTCCATGATTCAATATCTACCACGCCATGATCATGCTGGACTATATACAGGGTAGGTTGTAATAGTGAGATCTGGTCCACACTAGTAGAGAATTTGTGAAGGCACCTTTATTAACAAATCTGAGATAAACCAACGTTAGAAAAGAGTAACATTTTAGCAAACTTAGATGCAATGATAGTATAAATGTTTCAGGAAAAAATTGACCCTGTGTTCAGCATTTTTTTAAATATTATGTAAAATTATACTTACATGCCTGGTTTGCAAGGTTATGGATCCAAAATGCAATGAATGCATGATTTGTCTTCGCCAATCAAAAACTAGTGCTGAACTAGAAGTTTTAAAATTAGAGGGGTAATATCTAGGTAGTTAGATCTATTGATGTAGTATCTTTCCTTTGCAATGGTAAAAAATTGAATTTAAAATGATATTAATATTATATTCATAGGTTCGATATTGCAACACCCACCTCAACGAATCCAATAGGTAGGTATAAATATTTTAATCTCGATATATCCGTTCATGAACACGTATTGTTTATACTTAATGTAACTTGTACAGTTGTGCTTTTTGAAACATCTACTATTTTAGTAGCTTTTGAAATTCACCATCACCGACAACGTGATTGTACTCAAGATATCACGAATTGTCCATGATTATTTGTACAAATGTATTATCATAACAAGAAAGGAGTCGCCATTGCCATCGAGATTATGATTGCCTTCTTTACCCCCCGTCTTCTAAACGATTCCCCTTCTACCTCCTTGCCTCATCCACTCCTCCTCCTACATTCCTCAACACTCCCTCTTCCCGTCCTCGACTATTCATCCACCCGTCCTCAACTCCTTCCCACCAACCCCTCATTCATCTCGACTTGACCTGGGTTTTTTTCTGCTCCTTAACTACTCCAACTTTTACTTTTTCGTTCTCTATCCCTCTCTTTCCTCTTTGCCGCTGCGCTTCCCCTCACCAGTCGACTCTTCCTCCCAGTACGTATACCCAAATGCTCTCCTTCATCGAATACTCTTCGCACTCGACACTTCCATCACTATATACCATATACTCATAATACCTCCCTTGCCGAGCATAGCCTTTATTTGCCAGGCAGCAAAAGTATGACAGGCGCCTGAGTGCCTTCGGAGGTAGATATTTTCTATTTCTATAGCACCAAAAGTGTCGTCATTGATCACATTAGATTCGTCACTATTGTTTCCTTCTTCACTTATTATATCATTTCCATGTTTCAGGTATGGGTTACTTAAATTCCATCTGTCATAATACATGGGCAGTATCAGAGATAGAGGAGACATATAATGCAGTTACTATACATATAGCAGCACATGAACTTGGACACAAGTATGTAGTGTGTATATTTGCATACTCTTACACTTAGTTCATTAGTAGTTTAAAACTGGAAGTTAGACAAAAGATCTCTAGTTCATTGCCAGAATCACCACAAAATGAATCGTTGATTCTTATAAGCAGTCATTTGGAAGCGATGGCCTCAATGTAGGCCGCGTTTTTGGGGATCGACATCTCCTGGGTTAGATCCCCGTGACGCCTCATCGTCGGATGCCCATTAAGCATGTAGTGTAACGTCTACAATGTATATGGATCGAACATGAGTCCCCGTCAGTGCAACTGCTTAATTGTATCTCAGCAAAAATTAAACAGTATGCTCCGATCCAACCAGGGCGATGTCTGTACATGTTCCTTGGTTAGGCTAATGACAAAAGGAAGCTTCATGTCAAAGAGTGGTTGAACGGGTGAAATGCTCAAAGCGGCTCTCGAAATTAACTTTTTAACTTACCCTTCTCAAATCTTAAAATTGTATGTGTTGTTGTATTCGCTGAGTTTGGACAATATACAGGGTATCCGTTGCCTAAGCAAAACGCTACGTAGCGCTTTCTATGGAAGGTATCCATGCCTTCTTTATTTAATTGAACGGGAGATAACTGAATGAAAGTGCTAGGTAGCGCTTTGCTTATGTAACGGACACCCAGATGTTACATGTTAATATAAATACTTATTTCTATGTTGTTTTTATAGTATTGGTACCCGGCATGACGGTAATGGTAATGGGTGTGCTTCCTCGTCGCTGTATCTGATGGCTCCCCGCTTACCAACTATTTATGATGCCAATATAAGAACCAATCCCTGGACGTTCTCTTCATGTTCACAGAATGCTATCAAAACATTTATTGATGGTTTAAGGTATGCATAGATCTTAGTAATTTAGACGTGTGTTCTTTTAACACGTATAAAATTCACCCGTAGATCAGTGGATAGCTCGCATGCCGTCAAACACGGATTGAGGCACTCATTATATGCCTGCCAGGTAAATAAGGGTTGTATAAGAGTGTCATCAATTAATGATGAAAATTGATATATGTTACTTGCACCGATACATGTATTTATAAGTTAGTATACATTTTCAAGTGATAATTTTTATCTTATGGACAGGATTATAATCATTAATGACAAAAAACCCCGAAAAAA
The DNA here is from genome assembly GCA_963678985.1 of Spisula subtruncata. Lineage (NCBI taxonomy): Eukaryota > Metazoa > Mollusca > Bivalvia > Venerida > Mactridae > Spisula > Spisula subtruncata. Next base: position 24,540,792 of record OY787669.1, on the reverse strand, counting down.
GTACATTTGGTAAAAAAGATATGATATGAAATTTGCAAAAAATACCCAAAAACTTTTTTGTTTTAGTCTTTGTCACTAATACAGTTACCTGTGATTAAACCTCAATTTCAGTGATAATTGTTTGACTGACACACCAGCAGTACGTAATATAGCGAACGATCTAGCCGGACAGATATATGATGTGGATCAACAATGTAACATGACCTTTGGTGATGATGCTGTTTTATGTAGAGTAAGTATGCATGTTATAGTTTCACACATCATCAACTTTTAAACCTTGTTTCTTACACAACAAGCGTAGACGTACTGTCGATTCAATAAGTAATACTGATGAGGGAACTATCCCATTCACAGGTGTAGCAGGAATTACGGTTAACTGAGGTATCCCCATTTTAACCTAAATAGTTTACCTGTCGGACGATATTATATTTACAACCGCTCTTGTTTGACTTTGAAATTATTGTATTTTTCTTCTTCTTTTTCTTCTTCTTTTTCTTCTTCTTCTTCTTCTTCTTCTTCTTCTTGTTCTTCTTCTATTTCTATTATTATTATTATTACAAAATGTATTATTATTATTATTTGATTTTTCAGGAAAATCTTTATAATCAACTTGATTCTGTTTGTTATGCAATGCAATGTAAGAAGCTTGGGGCGAACTCATGTGAAGGACGGTTCTTTCCCTTTGATGGTACACCGTGTGGTAACAAGAAGGTGAGTTGTTTAGCTCAGCAGTATTGTCTTTGTATCATGTACCACAGGCACACTGTTTCGCCGATTTTAACAACTTGTACTGTTTTTTATTTTAACTACCTTGCTAAACACCCAAAGGTCGCTCAGTCGCCATTTTCTCAACTAACGGAAGTTGAAACTTTTACTTTAGTGTATACTACACTGTGGTATCGATGTCTACCGGTACCCCAACTACGCTTTCCGATGCGTGTACGCACTGTGAACCAAGTAGTTCCATTGATTGATAAAATGCCGACTGAACAACCGTAGTGTGTTTTTAAAAGAATGTAGTCCAAAAATGCATACATGTTAAAATCGACGTAATCGTGTGCCTCTGTCGTGTATATTTGATGTATTATAATGTTAATGTTTTCTGTGCTCGGCTGTTTAACATAACAGAACAGAACAGTTTAAGTTGAATGTTGTCTATAGAAATCCCATGTCTGATTTTCTCATATTCTTTTGTCATACCCATTACGTGATGCATTCTTAAAATATTCTACATTTACCGACACTTTATACTTTCAGTGGTGTATGTCAGGACTGTGTGTCCATTCAGAGGATGCCCCATCTGCCAATGGTATGTATACACAGTAGTCCATTCAAAGTTAAATGAGAACGGTTATTACTTTCGCCGCAGTAACGGAATGTTCGATTTTTGCATGTGGTATTGTAATTAAACTTACACCTCCTTCTACATTTATAAATTTACATTTACGTATTTTCAGAGCTTTGCCTGTTCGGAGATGATCCAAACACTGATTGTACCTCATCAAACGCTTGTGACGTCAATGATGTTCTAAGCAGCCAAGCACGATGTTGTGGAACGTGTTCTCAAACATCTACCACCACATCAACATCAACGACGACGACATTAACATCGCCAACAACATCACCTACAACATCAACATCGTCGACGACATCAACATCACCGACAACCTCAACATCACCGACGACATCAACTACATCGCCGACGACTTCAACATCGCCGACGACGACATCAACATCGCCAACAACATCAACATCACCGACGACATCAACAACATCACCGACGACATCAACATCGCAAACGACATCAGCATCGCCGACGACGTCAGCATCGCCGACGACATCAACAACGTCAACATCGCCGACGACATCAACAACGTCAACATCGCCGACGACATCAACATCGCCGACGACATCAACAACATCAGCGACGACATCAACAACATCGCCGACGACATCAACAACATCGCCGACGACATCAACAACGTCAACATCGCCGACGACATTAACAACGTCAACGTCACCGACGACATCAACATCGGCGGCGACATCAACAACATCAGCGTCGACATCAACAACATCGTCGACGACATCAACAACATCGCCTACGACATCAACATCTCCGACGACATCAACATCTCCGACCACGTCAACATCATCGACGACATCAACAACATCGACGACATCAACAATTACGTCTATACCAGAGCCAAGTTTAGAACTTACATTTGATCTCCAAACAATGATTTCCTTATTTGTAACTTCGGCTTTAGTCGTGTAATACTTTAATTACTTACATTGAATGAATCACTCATTACTTGCAGTGGTTCGGTTAATCACAAAGATGACGAATCAATATGTGATCATCGACAGACCTATTGACATACTTATACAAAACACTCATCCAGAAACAAACTGTTGCCACCTTTAAACGTAAGCAAAATGGTATTTTAATTGCTCGGAAGAAAGTCATGTTATTAGCGAAAATATTCTGAGAAATGCTGATAACCATAGACGTAAATGAAAATAAGTATTTGAAATGACGTCTAGCCGTACTTCATATAACGCGACGCTGGCTTAGAATGAGAAGGCCGTTACTACTACTTACGACCTCGTAAGACTGATACATATTTGATATTTGACATCTGCATTATAATGCGAATTTATTAGCCTATTGTACTGAAAATCGGAACTTGACATGTTGACCAAAATAAAGTTGGGAAAAAGCTTTTTTGTTCCATAAGTAACGTGTAATTTTCGAACATTATTTTTCTTGTTTGCTTAAAATATCGATTCTGTACTTACGACCTTTTCGTTCTAAGCCAGCGACATGCACTTACAGAAGTGATGATAATATTTATGTCAATCAGGCCGGTGGTAGACGTGTTAATGTATTCGATAACAACCAATATCTAAAACGTGAATGAACTGAAGAAATGGAAACAGAATAACGCAACGGTAAATAACTGGATGGATGTGTAGTCGTTTTTGATAAATCCATTCGTGTGGCCACTGATTGTAATCTTACAAAACAAAGCCTTGCTGGTGAAGCTTAAAGTATTCTGTTGTTTAACTGATTATTTGAAGTATTAAATGTTACAGTAATATTTCATTGATTTCTCTACTTTTTTTCTGTGCCATGTACTGTGTGTTACTAACGAAATTGAAATTGTAAGGAATTCACATTGATTTACAAATGCAGAAATGAACATAATGATACTCCTTAGGTAACTGTATCATTAATAAACAAACGAACTGTTATTAATTGATTAACCTGCGGCCTTGAGCCGCAGGTTATATTTGTATGCAACAAAAAAAATTTCCATGTAGGGGCACGTGACATGTTCTGGATGGTTTACCATTTCAAAAAAAAAATCCAAAAAAATCAGCATTTTTTAAGAATGTCGTGAACCAGACTAATGGTATTTTTTTTTATTGAGATTCGTATAGAATCTAGATCTATTTTATTTTATTTTAAAATAAAGTATTAACCATAATTTATCCCTTTAAGTAATAATTAATAAGAAAAAAATGTGTTTCGAAATGTGTTTTTACGCGCACTTGACCTTTCGTTAGTCTGGTTCACGCGTTCAAAACGAGAGTGTGTATTTCCCGGCCCATTGACACATGAAGAGAGAATTCGGGAGTGATGTGACGGCCCCTAGGGTTTAAATTTTTATTTATGAACGGATTTTTAATATTTTAGTATCAAATGAAAGATGAAACTCTCTTGTTTTCTAAATATATAAAATAATAGAAATTATCTACATGCAAACATTATTTATTTTAGTTTAAAATCGGAGTAATTTTCAGAAAAAAACTCTACATAATTTTATGTTCGAATTCCACGGCCCCCTACTTTTATTTTTTTATTTATTAACATATTTTTATAAAATTGGTAGCATTATAAAGTTAAAGCTCTCTAGTTTTAGAATATGTAAACATATTGAAAATCCGTTCATTAATAATGTAATTATTACTAATTGAATATTGCACAATATTTCAGCCGTGATTTTCTATTTTCGATGTGTTCGAATTTGTTCGAATTCCACGGCCCCCCACTTTTATTTTTTTATTTTCCATTGAATTCTAGATTTCTTTACATCATTATAAAGATGAAGCTCTCTAGTTTTTGGATATGTAAATATATTTAAAATGACACCAACATTAATGAAATGACAATGATTAGAAAAATGTGATATTTCACGGCCGTGATTTTTTTTGTCACACAATTGGTGATAGTTTCCCACATACGGCATACATGTATTTATGTATTATGCACTTGCGTTAAACTATGTTTAAAATGTTAATTTTGTGTTTCAGTCATACGTAGAATTGCAAACATTAATCATTTCGTCGTTGATATAAGTAATATAAACGAAGCATTGATTATATTAATGATATAAAGGCAGAAACGAACTGATAAAGGATAGACAAAACGCAGTCCTGAACGTTTGATATCTTTTATTTACACCAATTAACTTAACATTAGAAAACAACAATAAATATATAAATAACAATGATAATAGTAATTCATGGCGATGTTCATCATAAAATATCAAATAAAAAAAATCAGTCCAAAGCATATAAACAGTAAATTCGTCAGCAAAAAAATGTATGGGAAAATCCGACAGGGAAGGTAGCACTCAACCCAACCAGCCGAGCACAGAAATCAGAAACACCACGACACAACTACCCTGAGCAGTGCCTACAGAAACTCCCTGGGGAGACTATTTCTATCGTGTGGTGTGGCAGCCAACATCGATCTGCGGCGCCCAGGAATAGACACTGCCCTCACAGGTATCAAACAGGTACCATTTTACACCATGGTAGAGTGGAGCATGTGGGTCTTGTTCAGAGAAATTAACCAGTGGTCCTACTTCTAGGCCACCGCTCCCCACATGTACATAAGAATCGAAATGTTATAATTTCCTAATACATTACATGTATAGTAATTTTAAGTGATACCGATTTCTATCAAATCACGTAAGAGTCGAAATGTTATAATTTCCTAATACATTACATGTATAGTAATTTTAAGTGATACCAATTTCTATCAAATCACGTAAGAATCGAAATGTTATAATTTCCTAATACATTACATGTATAGTAATTTTAAGTGATACCAATTTCTATCAAATCACGTAAGAGGAAATTTTATTATTTCCTAATACATAATAGCCATCTCATTTCAAGTGTATGTTGACTAATGCAATATAATTCATGAGATATATATATTCTTTATTATTTAAGATGTGTTACCAAAGCATATACGTGTATTTACTCCATGAGTATATAGATATTTTAACAAGTTCACACAATGTTTATAATGGTATGAGAAATTATTATTTAAATATGAATATAATAAAATAAGAATGATTGTCTACGAATATATTGAATGACCCTCGTACTTACATTAATACGCATTCAGAAAAAAAACTATTATTGAAGAATTTTTACAGAGCGTACAAGCGGACGTGAGGCTCAAATGTCGGTAAGTAAATATATATACAGCCTGGCGACTAAAAGAAAAAACTTCGGAATGTAAAATGTGTAGTGATATTCTTCTTTTTTTTTAAATGAACAACTTATATGTATCAAGGAGTGACTACTTTCTGGTAAAAGGTTCGCATCGTGTCGAGCGAAATAAAACTGATTACAAGATTACACAGCTGAGCGGGATATTCAAATTATTCTAGTGACTTATTTGTTGATAGGTAATATTATCAATAGCAGCAGATTAATATCTGACGAATTAAAATATCAGGTTCATGTGATAAGTCCAGCAAATGGAATGATAAATACCCGAGTATCCTTGTTACGCAATAAATACGTAAAAATGTAATCAAATTGAATATTATTACTTAATCATACATTAAACGGTAGGCCTAGTCATACAACACGTGTTATTTAGTGTTCTTCCCCTTCTAACCAGAGATTGTGACAACCATACTTAATTATACCGGTACTTACACCTTAATTGGATTACCGATGACATTTAACGACCCAATATACAACCTGAGTGGATTATCGATAAGTGTTATCAATTATATGGACTAATGGGATTATCGCTTTTCCAGTTGGTGATTGATGAATTACCAAACAATATACATTGTTTGTTAATCAGCAACAACAACAACCTTTTATTCGCTCACTTCATGCACAACATGAAAATTAGAGGACTAAATGGTCAAAAGTTATAAGAACGAAGAACGAGGCTATAACTACATTTAAGTACCTATTTCATGATGTATTGCATAAGTATGTACATTAATTAGACGGAAATAAAAATAAATATATAGAGGATCTATCACGAGTTGTCAATTGATATAAATTTATATTAAACGAGTTTTGGAAATTTAATCAAGCGAGCCCTTGGCGAGCTTAATAATATTTCCTGAACGAGTTTAATATAAATTGGCAACGAGTGATAGATTCTTTATATCATATGACACTAAAACGCATTGATTTATTGGAAAACCCCAATACCTTATACTACACGTCGTACTTATTACTTTGTATATATAGGTCATAGTATACAATCTTATTTAATCAGCAATTAATTTGAACATAACATGCTTAAATTATTGCTCTGCCAAAACTGCTATATTACTCTTTTTTTCAAAATAATATCAAATTATACTAGAATATATTGGTACATATCATTTAGAAGAAAAATGCGCGATTGATATGTTTTTTAATTTCTTTGATATTTGCATTAATTATTTTACAGTTTTAAAAAGATAGACGCAGTCTTTTAAAACAAGCAGATTACACATAATTAACGCCACGTCTCGATATATGATTATATATTCGTTAATTACCAGGATAAACGAAATGCCGACGCCAAACTGTAAAAACGAGTGCTTCTTGTCAAACATGTTTCTTTGAATTAATTTGACAAATTGGTAATTGATATCATAATAAGGCGTTAATGTAATTATGATTGTATCCTAAAAACATTTGACATACCGTCTGTTTTTACTTTCATGTTTTGTATTGAAGAAACCTTTGAACATTTTGAACACCAACAACAAGATTAGTCAATTGCAATTAATATGAACAAATGAATAGCAATCATAAGATCTACAACTCTTTTCAATATAACGTTTTCATATCACTGTACTAATGTTGTATTATCTACTTGTACGTAATTGTTCCTTCTCAGCTCATTATTTGATGACTGATGATTACTGTCGTTTATAGTTATTTTTTTAAAGGTTCTTACTTCACTGTACATAGTCTCATAATTTCCATATTTCTATATATTAATAGAACAGATCATAATAAAATACCAAGCTTTCCTATACAAACCTACACCAATTGCCTATAAGAGCATATGTAACAATACGTGTACATAGCTTTGGTGTTATCTTATCTCCGCCTCATATATTGACAAAAAAACCACGGCCGTGAAATATCGCATTTTTTCTAATCACTGTCATTTCATTAATATTGGTGTCATTTTAAATATATTTACATATTCAAAAACTAGAGAGCTTCATCTTTATAATGATGTAAAGAAATCTAGAATTTAATGGAAAATAAAAAAATAAAAGTGGGGGGCCGTGGAATTCGAACACATTGAAAATAGAAATTCACGGCCGAAAAATTGTGCAATATTCAATTAGTAATAATTACATTATTAATGAACGGATTTTCACTCTGTTTACATATTCTAAAACTAGAGAGTGTCACCTTAGTTATGTGACCAATTTTATAAAAATGTGTTCGTAAATAAAAAAATAAAAGTAGGGGGCCGTGGAATTCGAACATAAAAATATGTAGATTTTTTTTCTAAAAATTAGTCTGACTTTGAACTGATATAATTTATGTTCGCATATAGATAATTTCAATTATTGTATATATTTAGAAATTAGAGAGCTTTATCTTTACTTTGATACTAAAATTTTAAAAATCTGTCCATAAATAAAAAAATAAACCATAGGGGCCGTCAACTCACTTCGTTTTTCTTATTCAGAATAGCAATGGGCCGGGGAATACACATTGTCTTCAAAACTATCTCCAAAAAAATGCAGCACTTTGTGCGAATGTCGTAAACCAGACTATTTCACTATTATTTTATTTTATATTTTAAAATAAAGTAATGTAAGTTTATAACTATAATTATTTCTTTTACCCCTATAAGTAATTAAAAATAAGAAAAAAATGTGTTTCGATATGTGTTTTGGCGTGCACCTGCAGTCTGGATTACCTCTCCTAGATCATTACGTTAACTAGGTCATGCAGGCCGACGCGTCGGAATTAAACACCCAAATTTTACCCAAATCTTAACCAAATAGTAACTTTTTTACCCAAATACTTGTATTTAACTAACGATATGGGGTTGATTAACTTTATTACGCATTTTAATGACCAGTGATGACTAAATAAACGTAAACTAGCAAGTTTTTCGGCAAGACTCGGCCCAGTATCATTTCGAACCGGCATTTGTCCATAATATTTGCACGTCGTGAGAATCGCTTTATTTTACTTTCGGACTCTTCGTGCGCCGATACCCAAATATACAAAAGTATGAACGTTTATTTACACAAATACTTGTATTTAATAAACTATTTGTCGTAAATAAACTATATTACGCATTTGAATAACCAAATAATGAAAATAGCACAATTTCCCGGTAAATTATACTAGGTAAATACATAGATATCCAACACGTGTTGGACGTCTTTGGTAAATATACCCAAACACACATAAGCCTACTATTAGTACTAAATCAGAGAGGTTAGTAAAATTCCGCATTTTTCGACGGGGACTTGGACTTTTAATTGTTTCTTTGGCTCACGTGTGGGCATTGCTCATTGTACATGTGTCGTGGTGTTACTGGTGCGAGTCTTTGCTCGGCTGGTAAAGTGTGCTGCCTGCCCTGTCCGATTTCCTCATACCTTTATATTAAGCCTTATTAACACTTTAAAAAGTTCTAGTTTCTAAATCTATAAAAAAATGTCTCTCACAATACTCATGGTCTGTAAAACAATTGGCCGCAGGAACTATTTAACTTGTAGTTTTCTCAAAAGCAAATAAGACAATCGGACAGGGAAGGTAGCACTCAACTTAGACAGCCTGGAACAAAATAAAAACATAAAAAAAACCTCACATACCTCAATTACACGGCCTAATGTGTAACACACAACTAAAGGAGAAAATGAACTTGACTGCTTAAAGACCAAACCAAATTGCAGCAACCAAGAAAGCTACATGACTCAGGTCCAACAAATACATAAAATACATATACCCCCCCCCCCCCCTATGCATATAATTATAAGTCCTGCAGCGATCAGTGTGTGTTTTCCCATTCAACAAGGAAACCATATACTGGTAATCTACTAATGACAGTATTATGCCACATCTAAGGAAGCATTATTAAATAAAACATCCCAAACAATGCCATACGCAGCCTTTATTTGTCAGACGGCTTTCTGCTGAAACATGTCGGGCATATAGGTGCTTACAACCGGATTTGATCCCGGATCGCCAGATTATTCGGTCAGCGATCGCATCGTAACCAATGAACAACTCACTGACTTAGAATGATAAAAAAAGAAAACAACTGTCAGAAATCTGCTATTTATTTATGAAAGACCAACTCATTGGACTTCCGTTTGGTCAACATGTCAACTCCTGATTTTCATAAGAACAGGCTCATAAAAAGTGCCTTGTAATACATGTTTCAAATACGTGTGTTCCAGTCGTATAAGGCCATTATTACTTACGCCCTTCTCATTCTTAGCCAGCGAACTGAGGCACACAGCAAGATATCATAATCGATCAGCAAATTGTTGAAAAGAGCTAGCCTAGTCTTACAAGTAATTGTCCTTTTTCATCGGTATTGACTTTTTCCCCAATATTATACATAAGTAGGTCGTGAAACTAGTATCCGTACGTATTTTTTGAAAGCACAACTACGTTGAGTCATCAATGTACCTAGTATAAAATTCAATACAACCAATTAGTGCAGAATATTTTTAGAATAATGAGGCCAAAATGATGATGAATTTCCCTATATTTGGCGGGAATTCAATCGTTTAATTGCCAGTTGGCGTTCCCCGACTTACATTTACACATTTAGTAAAAGAAGACATACTAACAAGGCAAGGGCGATGAATACGTGCTATATACATCGTTTTCAACTTGATACATTTTAAATTATTAAGGCAGACTAATAATGATTACATTAATAATTTCAAAACAATAACATGTGTACTAGAAAGGGAAGCTTATACCTAGATAGCTATGTGCAAAAGCGACGGAAAGCCAGTTTGAACACTTCTTTGAATGCCTAGAAAATGAGGCAACAATCAAAAACAAGAAACGCCTAGATATCAATACTCACCCACCTAATAATGACTAAATTAAAATAGACAATAGAGAAATGTAGAGAAGAAAGTGGTGTGGGTAAAGACCAAATACAGGCCGAGCTGCTGAAATCGCAGCTTACATTATCTATACTGCTCACTAATATCACAAAATCATCGTCATTATGGAACATGGGTTTACGTGTACAGTTCCAGAAGAAAAATGACTTAACACACTAAAATAGCTGAAAAGGAAGCACGATGCTTTTAGTGAAAAACAAGCTGTTGAGTAAGATAACCCTGAACATTATCTAAGCAAAAGAGTGTCCTACAATTAAGAAACGAAAAAGCTGTGTTAAAAGGGGTCAAATGCCGACCAGATAGTCAAGGTACGGTTGATGACTGAAAAGTACAACACATGCTATGTAACGACGTCTGCGTAAAGGCATTTTGTAATTAAACCTTACAAAAGAATTAGCAATAACAATATGCTTCTTAGTAAACAAGCATGCATACTTTCACCTCTTCTTCCTTCTTCCCTAAGGGAAACGGGCAGAATCCCAAAACTAGGAATAATATGGAAATCTAGATGATAACGATTTGTTGTCAAACCACCATCGAGATGTTCAAGAAAGAGCTTCAGTATCAGTAAATATAGATAAATTAAAAAAAAATTGTTGACCAACATGTATTTCAAAGAATGATAAAAGCAAAGCCGAAGGAATAGGAAGAAATGCAGAAAAGTGTTTACCTAGGCATCATTGTGCTTTGCGGATGACGAAACACTATGCGCAACACCATAAAAGCAAAGTCAGAGAAAGCTTTGTATCATAATAGAGTTTCTGCAAAAATTTGGATAAATGTAATAATAAAGCAGACAGCACTTAAATGAAGCAGTTTCACACGATCTAGTCACAAGAGAACCGTGTACAAAGTTGCTAGCTCTGTATGAAAGTGACCAAATTAAAAATGACGATGTGATTAGTTTTTGCATTTTTAGAGATTGAAAAAAAATTGATGAGGACGGCCAGGGAATACTTAGAGAATCAGTACTCACCAGCAATAGCAATATACGAAAGGCACAAAAAGAACCAAACAATCTCAATGTCTAATAATCATATATATGGCAAGCCATATCTAATTACATTTGAACAATCGATGACAAAAAGACACAGCTCTGGATATATACAAATAGGTTCGCGTTTGAACAAAGGATGACACTTAAAAATATATATAAATATTTAAACATTATGAATAATTATTGTTATAACTACAATAAATCAGCATGTAGCTCAAATAAAAGTAAACCGAACTCTAATTAATACGAATATTGAAGCCTTTCCTATATTGAATTTGTTAGGATACACATAAATTATATTATAATATACAATCGTGATAAATAGGTTTCTGCGAACAAAATAATGAGGAGTAAGAAATATCCGACAAATAAAATAAACATTTTCTGTAAACAGATCTAGAAATGAGAATAATAATTTTGTTTCATTAATTAAATGGCGTGCAAATACCATATTAGCAACATGAGCAATCGATATTAAACACACTAAACATGTCAAGCTCTAGATCTATTCGCGCATGAATAAGATATCCTTGTAAATAATAGAACAGAAAATAAGAAAGAATGAGGCGTTTATTTCTAGTCATCTTAACGAAGCCAATTATGATGACAGACAAGATTCGAAGGCGACTGATCTTGATAACATGCATTGGATGTTTACCATGTTGTCTTTGTATGTATATCTATTTTATATGACTGAATTGTATGATATCGTGGAAATAAAGTGCCATTTGAAGTTTTGTAAAAACCTACTCATTTTGAGAATTTTGGAAATAGTAGCCCATCAAATTGGATCTTTTGAGCGTTAAGCTGAAACTAAATCAACAATATTTAAAGTTTAACACGTGTCCATCACTAATTTTATCTCAACTAAACGTTCAAACGATTTTCTGCCAAATTCCCAAATGACTATTTTAACACCAAGCTTAATCGCTGGCTTAGAACGAGTAACAACTACTTACAAGCTTATATGACTAATGCATATTTAAAATCTGCGTCATAAGGCTCTTCTTATGAGCCTATTTTCATGAAAATCGGAACTTGTCATGCTGATCAAACTGAAGTTTGTTGAAACAGCTTGTTTTGTTCTGTAAGTAAAGAGTAACTTTCGAACATTTTTATTTGTTTTCTCGAAATATTGATTTTTACGATCAGGTTTAAATGTTTAATTAAAACTTTCAACTCATATATATTTATACAATGTTTTAATATTTTTCTACGTATTCTGTGATTTCAAAAATCGTACAACACTAAAATATCATAGTATTGTATGTTAAACTTTCATAATATGCAAGTACAACGAATTAGATATATAATTATATCATTTTTATATCAATACTCTGTTTTTTCAAATTTATATAACTTTTCGTTAGTCATTAGTGAATCTCCGTTTACTGCAATAACATAAAAATTCAATGCAGGTGTAGGAATCGAGCACGCAATGTGGGAAGAACGAGTGACATTCCAAAATATGGTTTGTCCTGCCGCCATCATGCATAGTGTGACGTCATTAAGCAGAATACAGTGTTGTGTTATATGCGACCAAGTAGCTGGATGTGTATCTGTTTTCTTCACGCATGATCAAACAAACAATTGTCATCTAGCGAATGTCGATGTTCTCTCAACCACTAGCTGTAATCTACAAGCGAATGTCAAACATTATAGTCACAGAAGTCGTAAGTATATTACATTATACTTAAGGGCAAATACCGTATTGCTAGAATTAATAATCAAATGTTTAAATTAATTTTATTTGACTTCAGAAGTTAAAAATATTGCTCTGAAGAAGGCGAAATGCCGAAACGTTAATGGTTCTACAATTTAAAACTAGGACGTGTTGTTGTCGAATTTACTGCATTTTTACTTCAGAAGTTAAAATTGTTTGACTACTTACAATGTAGGACCTCAGTGAGTGATCGGTTGCCTTGAAAATAGGAGAATAGAATTCTTGACAGAAATATACAATATCCAAATTCACACAGAAAAGGCACCATCGTCTAGGCACATACGTGTCAGATATAGAACAAACCATCCATTCCCCAAAATGACTATTTCAAGAAAGCATGTATATTCATCCCGCAATAAATCAGGCACGTTGGACTTCAAATGAATTCCGTACATAATTAACCAAACACTATGTGACTGTTGTCTGAATAAGCAGTGTGATATAACGTTGTCTTTTTTACAATTTCAGGAGTAGTGCAATGCAATAAAGACGGTGGATATCGGACAACATGGCTTGAAGATGGAAGTAGTTTAACATACAAGTAAATTCTTTTTTTTCTCACCTTTATGTACAATCAGTCTCCCGATAAACGTCAAGGTATTGAAACCTTAAACCGCAGTCCAAAATGCCAGGTAGTGAAATGCCCTAATTTATGTTTTGTCAAAATTAAAAAAGGTTATAATTCTAATAATCTAAAATCGTCTATAAAAATTAATTATGCATATTCGAATGTCCAAAATTATATTGTCAACAAATCTACTGAAAATGTGCCATGATTAGCAAAAATGTCATTTCAGCCATTTTTGTGGCTTTTCAAGACGTAAACAAAAATGAAATGACAATTTCGCTCCTGCTTTAAATTTTGTACGTACATGAATATAAAATACATGTATGTAGAACACTAGTTATTGGAAATTCAAAAGTGTCGCAAGACTGCCATTGTGGTTTTTGGGAAATATTAATGTTGCTAACAAGCGTAAAAATGGCCAAATATAACACTTTTGGTTAAACATGACATATTATTAGCGGTTTTGTCATTCGATTACAAGAGGAAATGGGATATATATACGTATGCTAATTTTTTACACAAAAAGTGTTGTGTTATAAGAATCATTTGACCAGTGTATATGACATGCATTTTCACTTTTTGAAAAATCACAGGGCCATTTGTTAGTTAAATTCTTACCTATTCTGTAAATATTACTAGCAGGCCACATATCGAGGGCTTACCGATCCCTCGAGATAGGAATTGCATGCATTCATCAACTGAATACTATTTAATACCAACATTTACAACAATTGGCTGTTGTTTAAAAATGATAAATTGTTTAAAAACATCCTACTTGAATGTAACCTTTGAAATACACTTGCACTTCCGTAAGTGTGTTGATAAAACAGAACATGGACTATATAATTCAAAAAATGATAATTCAGTCTCGTGTTTGTTTATTAAAATAGTGTTGTATCTGCGTTGGTCACCAGATCAACAGCGCAACAAGAATGTGCTGAATCAGGAGGATTTCTTGCTAAGTTGTCGACAGTGCCTAGAATGGATATTATGTTTGAAATCATGACAACGTGTGCAGGTAAAATCAATGAATATGTCGTATACATGTATTATTCATATGTGCATCCTCTATTAATAAAACGAAAATATATTCAAATCAGTCTACATAAGGACACCTACAACATATGTTTTTCATATCTTTTCCCTCAATGCGCACTATTTAACGGGTTCTAGTGATCGACAGAAGCAAAATGATGCATGTCATGGTACTAAAACAACAGGTGCCAACCTACTTGTATATATTCACCACAATTATTCAGCTAATGACAAGACTTTCTATAGCATTGTTTGATCATTTGTGTTGAAGGCGCATCTATTGTTCTGTCCATATCATTGCTTTTCATTGCTCGTACATCTGTACATTTCATTTTGATAATTATATCTGTACATGTGTTTCTATATTATATTTACTGATAGAGATATCACATTATTGGATAGACGGAACCAATATAAATGCAACTGACTTCTTTGCTGCTGAAGCCTGGACTTGGCGTGACAACCAAGCGGTTAATGTGAACTTCTGGGGAGTCGATAAACCCGTCAGGCCAGATATAGAGCATTGTTTGAAGATTAATGAAGCCATTGGGTGGAAATTAAACGATGAAATATGTGATCGTCATAACGGCTACATTTGTGAGAAAGAGTAGAAAATGGTGTTTGGCGGGTCCGTACTGTAAATGTTCCTGTTTTCTTTTCATGCAAACGTTTAAGATTGAAACTATTTGAACATACAAAGAATCGTACATCTTTATGTATGATTTGTAACTGGTGTATTAACGAAACCTTTTGAGAGAAATACATAGTGATGCACGTGGTAGGAAGAAATTCTAATAAAATATAGTATGTTGTTGTTGGTTTCTTTTCTTTTTTATATATTCTGATTTGGCACAGATGTAAGCTATCATTTTCGCAAGTGCGATTGACAACAGGAGCAAACAGGAAGTACGTATGAAGCAATCCAACCAAGCAACTGAAAATTACACATTATGAACATCATCTTTAGATGAAGCTTGTATAAATATCAAGATTTAGTACAAAATATACTTATGCATATACAAATAAATACTTATGTTAATGCGTTGTAGTGTTTATGAAGGTGTTCCTGTGAAGTTGGAACTTAAATCTAAAATCGCAGTTCGACTTTGAATTACTCAAGACCCAGGTTATAATACACAGTCCGATCTGACATCGACAGTGTCAATTAAGGAAACGGAAATTGCCTAGCATTCATGATTGAGACATAAACTCAAGACTGGCAATAACACAGATACATAATTGCTGGAAGTCATTTATTTCAGATCATATTGATTTGTTGTCAAATCGCCATCGGGATGTTTAAGAATGCAATATAAGTTAACACTACGAATATACATAAAGATCAAATCGAAGAAAATAAACCTTCAAGATCAACACTGTCGAGTAATAAGAACAAAGCCGAAGAAAAGGAAATAATGCCGAAATGTGTTTACATAGGCATCAATTTACATTGTGAAATGACGGAATTATATGAACAGGCACATCTTAAAGCAAAGCCAGAGGAAGTTATGTATCATGCAAGACCATCTGGACAAAAAACTGGGGGAATATGAATATAAAAATAACAAATCCGACAGGTACGTGTACAGAAGCACTCGACTGAAGCAACATGGCACGATCTTTATCTATATATATAAGTCACAAACAGAGAACTGTTTGCAAAATTTTTGGTTTGTATGAAAGTGGCCCCGATAACAGTGACGATCATTATGACTTTTTTTAATGTTTGAGTTTGAAAAGAATCTTTTGTGACGGCCAGTGAATGAGAAGAAAGCATCAACATACGGAAACAGCTGGAAACGAAATGTTCACAAAAAGAACAAACAGTCAATCGATGTCCAATTACCATACATAATGACAAACCATAACTAAATGTATTATTGTATTTTAACAGACTATGACAAAAAATGCAATTTTTAAAATATGTTTCTGAATATATAGGGTCATGTTTGAACAAAGGATGGAACATTAAAAGATCTATAAATATTTGAATAATGTGAATTGTTATCACTACAATGAACCAGCATGTAGCTTAATAAAAGTAAACCGAACTCTAATTAATACGGATATGAATGAAGTTTCTATATGTTCGGATACACAAAAATTATATTTTTTATACAATCGTGAAATATCCACCAGCAAAATGGCACTTACGATAAATAAACTGTTAAAATAACGAAGAGTAACAAATATACGTCAAATAAAATAAACAATTTCGGTAAACAGATGTAGAAATGACATTAATAATTTTGTTTGAAATAAATAAATGACTTACAACTACCATATATAGTAATCGATACCATAAAAATTTAAACATGTAATGTAGGCCCACTTTACCCACCAATCCCTGAATGTAATACCACCTTGCAAATACAGAAAATAAAATACTTGAGAATGAGGCATTTGTTTCCAGTAATCCTAACCGAAGACAACTATGACGACGGAGAAGATTGAAATGAGGCTGATATTGATAGCATGCATTGGATGTTTACCATGTTGTCTTTGTACGCATATCTATTTTATTTGACTGAATTGTATGACATCGTTGAATTAAAGAGTCATTTGAAGTTTTGTAAAAACATACTCATTTTGAAAACTTTTGCAGCTCATCTACTTGGAACCTTTTGATCGTTAAGCTTAAACTAAATCAACAACATTATTATAACTATAACACTTGTCAATCACTGAGTAGATCTATCTCAACTAAGGGTTCAAATCGTTCAATGTCAAATACCCAAATGAATATTTATTTTTAATATCACGCTTAATTGCTGGTTTAGAATAATTAAATGAGAAGCTACTACTTACGACCTTATAATATTAATAAATATTTAAATTTCGGCGTCATAAGGCTCTTGTTTTGAGCCTATTTTCATGAAAATCGAAACTTATCCTGTTGACCAAACTGAAGTTGAAACAGTTTGTTTTACTATAAGTATAAAGTTTTGGACAGTTTTTTTTGTTTTCTCAAAATATTGATTTTTACGATCAGGTTCAGGTTTTATTTAAACTTTCGGCACATAATATTTATAAGTTTTGTGAATATTTTCCACGTTTACTGTGATTTAAAAATCGTACAACACTAAACGCATCATATAACTGCATGTAATACTCGCATAAATATTAATTTTAATACTCTGGTTTTCATCTTTATATAACTTTAGTTAATCATAAGTGGACCTTCGTTTAAATGCAATGACATAAATAATTACTACAGGTGTAGGAATCGAGCACGCAATGTGGGAAGAACGTGAGGCATTCCAAAATATGGTTTGTCCTTCCGCCATCATGTATAGCGTGACGTCATTAAGCAGAATACAGTGCTGTGTGATCTGCGACCAATTAGCTGGGTGTGTATCTGTTTTATACACGCATGATCAGACGAACAATTGTCATCTAGCGAATGTCGATGTTCTCACAAACACTAGCTGCATTTCACAAGCGAATGTCAAATATTATAGTCACAGAAGTCGTAAGTATATTACATTATACTAAAGGGCAAATACCGTATTGCTAGAATTAATACTCAAATGTTTAAAGTAATTTTATTTGACTTCATTAATTAAAAAATATTGCTCTGAAGAAGGCGAAATGCCGAAACTTTAATGGTAATACAATTTAGAAATAGGATGTGATATTGTCGAATTTACTGCATTTTTACTTCAGAGGTTACAAATGTTTGACTACTTATATGTAGGACCTCAGTGAGTAATCGGTTGCTTTGAAAACAGGAGAATGGAGAAAGCCCAAATTCCTGACAGAAATATACAATATCCAAAGTCACACAGAAAATGCGCCATCGTCTAGACACATACGTGTCAGACATAGAACAAACCATCCATTCCCCAAAATGACTATTTCAAGAAAGCATGTATATTCATCCCGCAATAAATCATGCACGTTGGACTTCAAATGAATTCCGTACATAATTAACCAAACACTATGTGACTGTTGTCTGAATAAGCAGTGTGATATAACGTTGTCTTTTTTACAATTTCAGGAGTAGTGCAATGCAATAAAGACGGTGGATATCGGACAACATGGCTTGAAGATGGAAGTAGTTTAACATACAAGTAAATTCTTTTTTTTCTCACCTTTATGTACAATCAGTCTCCCGATAAACGTCAAGGTATTGAAACCTTAAACCGCAGTCCAAAATGCCAGGTAGTGAAATGCCCTAATTTATGTTTTGTCAAAATTAAAAAAGGTTATAATTCTAATAATCTAAAATCGTCTATAAAAATTAATTATGCATATTCGAATGTCCAAAATTATATTGTCAACAAATCTACTGAAAATGTGCCATGATTAGCAAAAATGTCATTTCAGCCATTTTTGTGGCTTTTCAAGACGTAAACAAAAATGAAATGACAATTTCGCTCCTGCTTTAAATTTTGTACGTACATGAATATAAAATACATGTATGTAGAACACTAGTTATTGGAAATTCAAAAGTGTCGCAAGACTGCCATTGTGGTTTTTGGGAAATATTAATGTTGCTAACAAGCGTAAAAATGGCCAAATATAACACTTTTGGTTAAACATGACATATTATTAGCGGTTTTGTCATTCGATTACAAGAGGAAATGGGATATATATACGTATGCTAATTTTTTACACAAAAAGTGTTGTGTTATAAGAATCATTTGACCAGTGTATATGACATGCATTTTCACTTTTTGAAAAATCACAGGGCCATTTGTTAGTTAAATTCTTACCTATTCTGTAAATATTACTAGCAGGCCACATATCGAGGGCTTACCGATCCCTCGAGATAGGAATTGCATGCATTCATCAACTGAATACTATTTAATACCAACATTTACAACAATTGGCTGTTGTTTAAAAATGATAAATTGTTTAAAAACATCCTACTTGAATGTAACCTTTGAAATACACTTGCACTTCCGTAAGTGTGTTGATAAAACAGAACATGGACTATATAATTCAAAAAATGATAATTCAGTCTCGTGTTTGTTTATTAAAATAGTGTTGTATCTGCGTTGGTCACCAGATCAACAGCGCAACAAGAATGTGCTGAATCAGGAGGATTTCTTGCTAAGTTGTCGACAGTGCCTAGAATGGATATTATGTTTGAAATCATGACAACGTGTGCAGGTAAAATCAATGAATATGTCGTATACATGTATTATTCATATGTGCATCCTCTATTAATAAAACGAAAATATATTCAAATCAGTCTACATAAGGACACCTACAACATATGTTTTTCATATCTTTTCCCTCAATGCGCACTATTTAACGGGTTCTAGTGATCGACAGAAGCAAAATGATGCATGTCATGGTACTAAAACAACAGGTGCCAACCTACTTGTATATATTCACCACAATTATTCAGCTAATGACAAGACTTTCTATAGCATTGTTTGATCATTTGTGTTGAAGGCGCATCTATTGTTCTGTCCATATCATTGCTTTTCATTGCTCGTACATCTGTACATTTCATTTTGATAATTATATCTGTACATGTGTTTCTATATTATATTTACTGATAGAGATATCACATTATTGGATAGACGGAACCAATATAAATGCAACTGACTTCTTTGCTGCTGAAGCCTGGACTTGGCGTGACAACCAAGCGGTTAATGTGAACTTCTGGGGAGTCGATAAACCCGTCAGGCCAGATATAGAGCATTGTTTGAAGATTAATGAAGCCATTGGGTGGAAATTAAACGATGAAATATGTGATCGTCATAACGGCTACATTTGTGAGAAAGAGTAGAAAATGGTGTTTGGCGGGTCCGTACTGTAAATGTTCCTGTTTTCTTTTCATGCAAACGTTTAAGATTGAAACTATTTGAACATACAAAGAATCGTACATCTTTATGTATGATTTGTTACTGGTGTATTAACGAAACCTTTTGAGAGAAATACATAGTGATGCACGTGGTAGGAAGAAATTCTAATAAAATATAGTATGTTGTTGTTGGTTTCTTTTCTTTTTTATATATTCTGATTTGGCACAGATGTAAGCTATCATTTTCGCAAGTGCGATTGACAACAGGAGCAAACAGGAAGTACGTATGAAGCAATCCAACCAAGCAACTGAAAATTACACATTATGAACATCATCTTTAGATGAAGCTTGTATAAATATCAAGATTTAGTACAAAATATACTTATGCATATACAAATAAATACTTATGTTAATGCGTTGTAGTGTTTATGAAGGTGTTCCTGTGAAGTTGGAACTTAAATCTAAAATCGCAGTTCGACTTTGAATTACTCAAGACCCAGGTTATAATACACAGTCCGATCTGACATCGACAGTGTCAATTAAGGAAACGGAAATTGCCTAGCATTCATGATTGAGACATAAACTCAAGACTGGCAATAACACAGATACATAATTGCTGGAAGTCATTTATTTCAGATCATATTGATTTGTTGTCAAATCGCCATCGGGATGTTTAAGAATGCAATATAAGTTAACACTACGAATATACATAAAGATCAAATCGAAGAAAATAAACCTTCAAGATCAACACTGTCGAGTAATAAGAACAAAGCCGAAGAAAAGGAAATAATGCCGAAATGTGTTTACATAGGCATCAATTTACATTGTGAAATGACGGAATTATATGAACAGGCACATCTTAAAGCAAAGCCAGAGGAAGTTATGTATCATGCAAGACCATCTGGACAAAAAACTGGGGGAATATGAATATAAAAATAACAAATCCGACAGGTACGTGTACAGAAGCACTCGACTGAAGCAACATGGCACGATCTTTATCTATATATATAAGTCACAAACAGAGAACTGTTTGCAAAATTTTTGGTTTGTATGAAAGTGGCCCCGATAACAGTGACGATCATTATGACTTTTTTTAATGTTTGAGTTTGAAAAGAATCTTTTGTGACGGCCAGTGAATGAGAAGAAAGCATCAACATACGGAAACAGCTGGAAACGAAATGTTCACAAAAAGAACAAACAGTCAATCGATGTCCAATTACCATACATAATGACAAACCATAACTAAATGTATTATTGTATTTTAACAGACTATGACAAAAAATGCAATTTTTAAAATATGTTTCTGAATATATAGGGTCATGTTTGAACAAAGGATGGAACATTAAAAGATCTATAAATATTTGAATAATGTGAATTGTTATCACTACAATGAACCAGCATGTAGCTTAATAAAAGTAAACCGAACTCTAATTAATACGGATATGAATGAAGTTTCTATATGTTCGGATACACAAAAATTATATTTTTTATACAATCGTGAAATATCCACCAGCAAAATGGCACTTACGATAAATAAACTGTTAAAATAACGAAGAGTAACAAATATACGTCAAATAAAATAAACAATTTCGGTAAACAGATGTAGAAATGACATTAATAATTTTGTTTGAAATAAATAAATGACTTACAACTACCATATATAGTAATCGATACCATAAAAATTTAAACATGTAATGTAGGCCCACTTTACCCACCAATCCCTGAATGTAATACCACCTTGCAAATACAGAAAATAAAATACTTGAGAATGAGGCATTTGTTTCCAGTAATCCTAACCGAAGACAACTATGACGACGGAGAAGATTGAAATGAGGCTGATATTGATAGCATGCATTGGATGTTTACCATGTTGTCTTTGTACGCATATCTATTTTATTTGACTGAATTGTATGACATCGTTGAATTAAAGAGTCATTTGAAGTTTTGTAAAAACATACTCATTTTGAAAACTTTTGCAGCTCATCTACTTGGAACCTTTTGATCGTTAAGCTTAAACTAAATCAACAACATTATTATAACTATAACACTTGTCAATCACTGAGTAGATCTATCTCAACTAAGGGTTCAAATCGTTCAATGTCAAATACCCAAATGAATATTTATTTTTAATATCACGCTTAATTGCTGGTTTAGAATAATTAAATGAGAAGCTACTACTTACGACCTTATAATATTAATAAATATTTAAATTTCGGCGTCATAAGGCTCTTGTTTTGAGCCTATTTTCATGAAAATCGAAACTTATCCTGTTGACCAAACTGAAGTTGAAACAGTTTGTTTTACTATAAGTATAAAGTTTTGGACAGTTTTTTTTGTTTTCTCAAAATATTGATTTTTACGATCAGGTTCAGGTTTTATTTAAACTTTCGGCACATAATATTTATAAGTTTTGTGAATATTTTCCACGTTTACTGTGATTTAAAAATCGTACAACACTAAACGCATCATATAACTGCATGTAATACTCGCATAAATATTAATTTTAATACTCTGGTTTTCATCTTTATATAACTTTAGTTAATCATAAGTGGACCTTCGTTTAAATGCAATGACATAAATAATTACTACAGGTGTAGGAATCGAGCACGCAATGTGGGAAGAACGTGAGGCATTCCAAAATATGGTTTGTCCTTCCGCCATCATGTATAGCGTGACGTCATTAAGCAGAATACAGTGCTGTGTGATCTGCGACCAATTAGCTGGGTGTGTATCTGTTTTATACACGCATGATCAGACGAACAATTGTCATCTAGCGAATGTCGATGTTCTCACAAACACTAGCTGCATTTCACAAGCGAATGTCAAATATTATAGTCACAGAAGTCGTAAGTATATTACATTATACTAAAGGGCAAATACCGTATTGCTAGAATTAATACTCAAATGTTTAAAGTAATTTTATTTGACTTCATTAATTACAAAATATTGCTCTGAAGAAGGCGAAATGCCGAAACTTTAATGGTAATACAATTTAGAAATAGGATGTGATATTGTCGAATTTACTGCATTTTTACTTCAGAGGTTACAAATGTTTGACTACTTATATGTAGGACCTCAGTGAGTAATCGGTTGCTTTAAAACAGGAGAATGGAGAAAGCCCAAATTCCTGACAGAAATATACAATAGTCACACAGAAAAGGCACTATCGTCTAGACACATACGTGTCAGACATAGAACAAACCATCCATTCCCCAAAATGACTATTTCAAGAAAGCATGAGTGTATATTCATCCCGCAATAAATCATGCACTGTGGACTTCAAATGAATTCCGTACATAATTAATCATAAACTAAGTGACTGTTGTCTGAATAAGCAATGTGATATAACGTTGTCTTTTAACAATTTCAGGAGTAGTTCAATGCAATGAAGACGGTGGATATCGGACAACATGGCTTGAAGATGGAAGTAGTTTCACATACAAGTAAATTCTTTTTTTTCACTTTTATGTACAGTCAGTCTCCCGATAAACGTTAAGGTACTAAAACCTTAAACTGCAGTTCAAAAGGCCAGGTAGTGAAATGCTCTAATTTGTGTTTTGTCAAAATAAAAAAAGCTTATAATTCAAATAATCTAAAATCGCCTATAAAAATGAATTATGCATATTCGAATGTCCAAAATTATATTGTCAACAAATCTACTGAAAATGTGCCACGGTTAGCAAAACGTAAACAAAAACAAAATGACATTTTGCTACTGCTTTTTATTTTGTACGTACATGAATATAAAATATGTAGAACACTGGTTATGTTAAAACTCAAAAGTGTCACACGACTGCCATTGTGGTTTTTGGGAAATATTAACAAGAAGTTCAAGAAGTTCAAGAAATTTTATTGGCATAAACATATATACATGTTTGTCGCCACAAATATTTGGCGTTTGAAATATACAATTACAGAGAAATACATTTATACGAACAAAAGAAAAGAAAAGTATGAATAATATTAATTGGAAACAAATAGTTATGTTCAATCACATACATGCACATGAATTATACTATACATAATTCTTTACAATATAATATGACAATTGCATTAGTAAATTTTACAATATGTTATAGTTTCATTATTTACAAGTAATTAGAAAGAGCCTTGTATCTAAATATAAAGACATTTACAGAAAAATAATGTAGCATGGTAATATAATATGATGTTAAAAGACGTTGATAACAAGCGTAAAATGGCCAATTATAACACTTTCGGTTAAACATGACATGTTATCTGCGGTTTTAACATTCCATTACAAGGGGAAATGGGATATGTCAGCTCATTTTTAAACAAAAAGTGTTTTGAGTTATAAGAATCATTTGACAGGTGTATATGACACGCATTTTCACTTTTTGAAAATCACAGGGTCATTTGTTATTTAAATTCTTACCTATTCTGTAAATTATACTAGCAGGACACATATCGAGTGCCTAGTGAAAAACTATGGTACATGCCTCTATAAATTGATGCAGTTACTATGGTTTTGCACCGAGCCCTCGAGATAGGAATTGCATGCATTCATCAACTGAACACTATTTTATAACAAAATTTACAACAATTGGCTGTAAATAAGTTGTTTAAAAACATTCTACTTGAAGGTAAGATTTAAAATACACTTGCACTTCCATAAGTGTGTTGATAAAACAGAACATGGACTATATAATTCAAAAAATGATAATTCAGTCTCGAGTTTGTTTATCAAAATAGTGTTGTATCTGCGTCGGTCACCAGAGCAACAGCACAACAAGAATGTGCTGAATCAGGAGGGTTTCTGGCTAAGTTGTCGACAGTGCCTAGAATGGATATTATGTTTGAAATCATGACAACGTGTGCAGGTAAAATCATTTTAGTATTGGGAAATATTTTCAATGAATATGTCGTATACATGCATCATTCATATGTGCATCCCTATTGATAAAACATTGACAGTGTCAATGAAGGAAACGGAAATAGCCTAGAGCATTCACGATTGAGACACAAACTCAAGACTAGCAATAACACAGACACATACTTGCTGGAAGTCATTTATTTCAGATTATGTATTAGATACAGTACTAGTTTTCGTTCGAAAGTGTCTTATTACAAGCGTTATTGTACAGTTTCGGAAGGACAAACAACATAATTGTCCGAGGCGAAGATCAACACTGTCGAATGATAAGAACAAAGCCGAAGAAAAGGAAATAATGCCGAAATATGTTTACATAGGCATCTATTTACATTGTGGAATGACGGAATTATATGAAAAGGAACATCTTTAAGCAAAGCCAGAGGAAGTTATGTGTCATTAAAGACCATCTGGGGAAAAACTGGGGTAAATAATAATATAAAAATAATAATTCCGACAGGTACATGTACAGCAGAACTCGACTGAAGCAGCATGGCACGATCAATATCTATATATATATAAGTCACAAACAGAGAACAGTTAGCAAAATTGTTTGCTTTGTATGAAAGTGGCCCCGATAATAGTGATGATCATATGACTATTTTTTTATTATTTGAGTTTGAAAAGAATCTTTTGTGACGGCCAGGGAATGAGAAGAAAGCATCAACCCACAGAAACAGCTGGAAACGAAATGTTCACAAAAAGACCAAACAGGCAATCGATGTCCAATTACCATACATAATGACAAACCATAACTAAATGTATTATTGTTACAAAATACACAGTAAAACTGTTCTGTATATATAGGGTCATGTTTCAACAAAGGATGGAGCTTTAAAAGATCTATAAGAATTTGAATAATGTGAATTGTTATCACTACAATGAATCAGCATGTAGCTTAATAAAAGTAAACCGAACTCTAATTAATACGGACATGAAAGAAGTTTCTATATTTTCGGATACACAAAAATTATATTTTTTATACAATCGTGAAATATCCGCGAGCAAAATGGCACTTAGGATAAATAAACTTTTAAAATAACGAGGAGTAACAAACATCGGGAAAATTAAATAAACATTTTCTGTAAACAGATCTAGAAATGACATTAATAATTTTGTTTGAAATAAATAAATGACTTATAGCTACCATATATAGTAATCGATACCATAACAATTTAAACATGTAATGTAGGCCTACTTTACCCACCAATCCCTGAATATAATACCACCTTGCAAATACAGAAAATAAAATACATGAGAATGAGGCATTTGTTTCCAGTAATCCTAACCGAAGACAACTATGACGACGGAGAAGATTCAAATGAAGCTGATATTGATAACATGCATTGGATGTTTACCATGTTGTCTTTGTATGTATATCTTTTTATATGACTGAATTGTATGATATCTTGGAAATGGAAGTGCCATTTGAAGTTTTGTAAAAACCTACTCATTTTGAGAATTTTGGAAATAGCAGCTCATCTACTTGGAACCTTTTGAACGTTAAGCTTAAACTAAATCAACAATATTATAAGTATAACACTTGTCAATCACTGAGTTTATCTCAACTAAAGGTTCAAATGGTTCAATGTCAAATACCCAAATGACTTTTTATTTTTAACGTCACGCTAAATCTCTGGTTTAGAATAATTTAATGAGAAGCTACTACTTTCGACCTTATAATATTAATAAATATTTGAATTTCGGCGTCATAAGGCTCTTGTTTTGAGCCTATTTTCATGAAAATCGAAACTTGTCCTGTTGACCAAACTGAAGTTGAAACAGTTTGTTTCACTATAAGTATAAAGTTTTGGACAGTTTTTTTTGTTTTCTCAAAATATTGGTTTTTACGATCACGTTCAGGTTTTATTTAAACTTTCGGCACATAATATTTATAAGTTTTGTGAATATTTTCCACGTTTACTGTGATTTAAAAATCGTACAACACTAAACGCATCATATAACTGCATGTAATACTCGCATAGATATTATACCAATACTCTGGTTTTCATCTTTGTATAAGTTTCGTTAATCATAAGTAGACCTCCGTTTAAATGCAATGACATAAATATTTACTACAGGTGTAGGAATCGAGCACGCAATGTGGAAAGAACGAGTGGCATTCCAAAATATCGTTTGTCCTGTCGCCATCATGTATAGTGTGACGTCATTAAGCAGAATACAGTGCTGTGTCATCTGCGACCAAGTAGCTGGGTGTGTATCTGTTTTCTACACGCATGATCAAACAAACAATTGCCATCTTGTAAATGTTGATGTTATCTCAACCACTGGCTGCAATCCACAAGCGAATGTCAAACATTATAGTCACAAGAGTCGTAAGTATATTACATTATACTAAAGTGAAAATCCCGTACTGCTAGAATTACTCAAATGTTTAAATTGCATTTGTATTCTATTTAACTTCAGAAGTGCCAAATAAATTGTTTGACTACTTACTGCCGTACATAATAAACCAGACGCTATGACTGCTGTCTGAATACGCAATGTGATATTATTATGTATGTTATACTAGTATTTTAATAATTTCAGGACTAGTTCAATGCAATGAAGACGGTGGATATCGGACAACATGGCTTGCTGATGGAAGTAGTTTTACATACAAGTAAATTCAAATAATTTCATTCAGCCAACGTAGTATGAACTTTATATTATGTTGCCCCCTGTTTAAGAATAATTATTCAGGCAAATATAAAACCTCGTTCCATAATATCATTACAAATGTATGAACTCATTTAAAGCGAAGTCATGTTTTCAGTTCAGTTCAACTCAACCGATTATAATAACTAGCATTGACTCTCAACACGCAAGGTTCATAAATCACTTACTATGTCTGTGGTTTGTCAAAAGTTTAAAATAAATGTCACAAATTGCCATCAAATGTCTTGAAAATGCGTCATGTCTAGCAAAAAACTGGAATTTTCAGTCATTTACGCGGTTGGTCAAGACGTGAAATATTTCCAAACACAAAATGACATTCTTTCATATGAGGCCTACAATTCCATTCTTGTACGTACTATGTACAAATGATTTAAATTATATGTAGAGCACTGGGTATCTTTCAATATCAAACGGTCGCACGACTGGTATCTTGGTTTAGGGGAACGTTTTACGTTATGGCGTTTATGTCTAAGCCTGACATAAACGTAGTACAAATGTACATAGTTAAAGGATAATTTTAATAGACGAGTATAATTATGCTCATTTTTACACAAAAAGTGTTGACTTATTAGAATTATTTGACAGATGCATTGGACATGCATTTATACTTTTTGAAAGACCACAGGGTCATTTGTTATTTTTCATTATTCTTTAAAACTATCTGGGAGTAGACATGGATTTATCATAATCCGGCGGCGAGGATAAAGAAACGCATAACAAATATAAATAGATAGGAACTGTATCCGTTTATCAACTGAATACCACTTATTTCTAAAGTTTACGACAATTCTCTAACTTAGAATGAGCAGGGGGCAACTACTACTTACGACCTTATAAGACTAATACATATTTGAAACCTACATCATATTTAAAGGCACGTCTTATTAGCCTATTTTCATGAAAATCGAAAACTTGATATGTTGACCAAAATCAAGTTGTAAAAGCTTGTTTTTCTATAAGTAAAGAGTAAATTTCAAACAGGTTTTTTTGGTTATCTCAAAATATTGATATTGTATTAGCGACCTTCTCATTCTAAGACAGCTATATACGTGGGCCCATCAATAATTTCGTGAACTAATTCTACTGTTTCATAACGCTTTGACATAGCTTATTGAAATTTTGCATGGTCAAATATAATTTATTACCCAATTAATTAAGCATGAAAAGTGATTGATGACGTCACTATTTATGATGTCATATCAATATTCTAACGCCATGTCATTGGCGTTCGTTATTAAAAATGGCGTCGCGTGGTATGATCGAGTAACGTTTTGTATTAAAGATTTATACATTACTCAGGCAATATGTCTTCTACATTCAGAAAATTTTGCATGCAGTTAATATGTACTCTTGGTAATCGAATAGTGCAATTTCATTGTCGAAGAAGTATTTAAAGGGCAATAGAGGAGCAAAAAAAGACGATAAGCATCTTCGCCGACCATTAGTTGTTAAAATTGACGGTCGGTAAAGTGTATTGACCATAATATTTTGCGACATACAAATAATAACTTGTAATTACTGTGTTTCTCCGAAAGCAACTGTTATTAGACACTATTGTAGCAATAATTATATCTCAGTTGTTATCGGCTATTAAATAAAAGCACATACAACTTCAAATGTATGAAATTCTGATATACCATGAAAATTCGCCAATCCGTAGCCGCAGCGTTGATTCGGACACAATCTAGGAATTTAATATAAAACTGTTATAGCACCCATCCTATAACCCAGAATAGACTATGGGCTACTTATGACCATTTCCAAAACTCAAAAATAGCCTGCATGGTTAGAAATACGAGCCCCGAGAGAAGTTGTGTGCGTCATAAACAAAACATTGCGGGAGATGTCACGTGACGGCCTGTAACACGTGCTCCGGTTATGGGTCGAGCAATGGAATAAATGCAAACTGTGCACGGGATGTTACTTTAATAAGGTATAGAGGCTAAAAGTGTGTAAGTCTATTTATACTCGCTACATAAAATTAGTTCACGAAATTATTGATGGGCCCTCGTATATATATCATTCATAAAATTAATTAATAATTAATTAATTCATAAACTTACATTTTTTATCAAAATAGTATTGTTGATGCGGCGGTGAACAAATCAACAGCTCAACAAGCATGTGCTGCTACAGGAGGGTTCCTTGCTAAATTTCCGACTATAGCCAAACTGAATATTATGATTGAAATCATGACAACTTGTGCAGGTAACAATCATTTATAGAAGAAAAAGAAGAATAATGCATTTCATTGATAGATTCTATCTATATACAGTCCACATTTGAAGTAGATCAGTATGGTCCATGATAGAGAATGGTTATTTTTTCATTATAAGATATATATCTTATATACACTTTAACATTATTGTTTTTATTATTAAATTGAACTTGCATTTTATTTGTAACCGATAAGTAAAGCACCTTGTTTCTTTCCATGTGATTGCTTGTCTTGTCTCGTACGTGCATAGCATTTTAATAATTATATTTTCTTGATTGATAGACTGGGACGAATATATTGTCGACGGAACCAATATAAATGCCACTGACTACTACGCTGTTGATGCCTGGACTTGGCGTGACAACGAGGTGGTCAATGTGGACCTCTGGGGAGTGGGTAGACCCAGCCGACCGAACATAGAGCATTGTATGAAGATTGATCGGTCATTGGGATGGAAACTAAACGATGATTTCTGTGATGATCTTATGAACTACATATGTGAGAAATAATAGCTTAGTATACTGAACTATCGCACTTTGGGATGGAAATTAAACGATGACTTTTGTGATTGTTTTATGAGCTATATTTATGAGAAAGAATAGATAATTTAACTGAACCGATGTACACAATAGTTGGTGGATGCTTTGTCAGTAGCTGTTTTCTTTCCATGCAAAGGTATTTTAAAATGGTACCGGAAAAGAGTTGATAATTTTGTAACGAGTTTGAAATTATAAAGCGGGTTGCATGTTTCTTACTGGTTTATCAAGGAAACATTTCGAGACGAATAAAAATTAACACATGCGATAGCAAGAAACTCTAAAAATGGATTGTTAAGAATTTGGATGTTCGTTTCTATTATCAGTGACATGTTTAAATGTTGATTCTTTTTGCGTCCATATACATAAATTTTTGCATTATCGTGGATAGGTATCAAACATAATGATAACATGTTTGCGGACAGAACACATGTACATTAAAAAAAATGAGTTGTAGTATTCAGTATTGTATTGTTCAGTATGTGACTCAATATTATTTTGCAAAATTTTAGCTAGAAGATTGTCCTCTAAAAAAGTATTAGATTTAATCTTTTTTTCCTGTCTAAATAATATATTGATGTACGTATAACCTATGCCATTGTACACAAATTCTTCGCCAAATATTCCATATTTCA
Organism: Spisula subtruncata; assembly: GCA_963678985.1. Lineage (NCBI taxonomy): Eukaryota > Metazoa > Mollusca > Bivalvia > Venerida > Mactridae > Spisula > Spisula subtruncata. The sequence goes on along the minus strand of OY787669.1, from coordinate 24,509,355 downwards.
TAAGCATGCTGTAATTTGTTAGACTTGGTCTGTTGAAATGTCCTTCCTGTAACGCATTTGTAACATGCAATTTATTGAACACTAATATACAAAGGTAGAAAAGTTCTTGTTACTGAAAAGAACTCGACTCATATATCATAAAAGTGCATTTGTATTTAATAAACATGAAACGGTTAAAACATATCGCATTTTGGAGAAACTTTTTTCAAAATATGTAATGTGATCGTAATTAAGTAAGCGTGATCTTTTTAATTCTAAACAGTTCGTTATAGAAGCTCATGTGTTGTGTCTTTTAAGATCTGTTGGTATAAAAGACAGCTTTTGTTTATCAAAATAACTGATATAGCAACATGTAATAAACTAAATCTACGGTGTTACATTAGGGACATGCATGTTACAGGAAGGATAGACTTTGTTATGGGCAATGAGTATTTTGATTTTTTTTGTAACTTTTCATTGAATATGAAACAAAACGATAAAGTGTTAAGCATACACAGTTGTGCCTACTATAAATGACTATAATAGCCACACGTATCACAAATGAAAAATAGACAATTCATTACATGTTACATGAAAAGCTATTACAGTCAATATATTTTGAATCATTGACATAAAATAATGCTCTTGAGGTCTGCAATTTGATATGTTTCTTTTATTTAGAAGTAATAATGTATCTTCAAAATATAATATTAATATTTTCACGCGAAAACCACAGCAGTGTTTTGTTCAACATAACTTTTTTCGAAGCTATGTATGTTTTGGGTTTTATATGAAAGACAGTGTAAAACCGTTATTCGCAACAATGAATGCAGTTGAAAACAATTTCACTTTTAACAGCTTTACATTATTGTCATTTATTTAAGTTTAAATAATTTTATGAAGCATTTACATAATTGATCAAGGTGTTTACAATAAATTACAACGAATTCCGATGCATATCTTTACAAAGGAACATTTTGTATCACAAATGTTGTGATTTGTTACAAAAATAAATATTCATGGTTTGACAACGTCCACATTTTTGCATCCACATTGTTTTGAAAACTTACCGCAATCAGTGAATCAGTACATACATGTATAGCAGTGTTGATATGTCGGTAGGTTCTTTTGGCAGTAGGTCAGTGACAAACAATGTTTCAGCAATATGGTGGTCTTGTGTCATCTGCAATTCAGTCAGTGTGTCGATCACTATCTGTATGTTATTCGGTGGGTTCCTAGCAAACTGGACGTATGTCATTAGCTGTACATTTAAGTATGGCAGTTAATAGGTCGACTGAGTGTCAATCAGTGTATTCTCAGTCTTTGTTTAAACAGCTTGTTGAAACTAGTCATTTCTTGGGCTGCATGTCAGTCAGTTGGTTTAATATTATATATACTAACAGAATCTTAGTAGTGGATCATTGGCGCACCAGCACTATGTCAGTCAATGTGTGCCAAACAACATACCATAACTCATTTACACATAAGTACAGATGCCTTGTCAGTTGGGCCAGTCAATATCTAAATAAGTGTGTTGACAATGTACTAGCAGTAGGTCAACAGCATATCACTTGATATACAATCAGTAAAATTGTTCAAATTGCAGGTTTGGTAGTCTTATTAATTGTAATTTAGTAGTCATGAGGACACTTATTGACGTTTATATTGAAAAAGAACCGTAGTTAGGCAATTTCATCAAACAAGTTGCGTAGCAGATTGATTATATATAATCTACAAGAAAGGTTAGGGTACATTGATAATTTTGAAAATCGTGAAGGTCTAAGTGCACAATTGTGCATTCTGCTACATATCATAATAATTCTATAGAATCTAGAAGAAAGGTTACAGTACATTATTCTTTTCGAAATCGCGAAGGTCTAAATGCACAATTCTGAATTCTACTCCATATTCGCCGGAACACATTGGCAATCACTCTGACAATGTGGCTTCTTGTTTCAGTGGTAGAACCTGTGGTATTCAGGGATTTGTCTAGAATCAAATTCCACTTGTGGCAACAGAAAAGTAATCCACAAAGCATAATAGTATTACATGTAACATGAAATCAAACGAATTAATTGATATTATTATGTGTATGTGACGCATTCTTAATTGCGTTTAGCTTTGATTAATGAGGAAGATTCTAACCAATGAACTAAAATACATCAATTAATTAATACCTTACCACATATAGCATGATTCCAGTTTAAACAAGAAATAGTCTTTCCTGTAACAAATATGGTCTGTCTTGTAACAGGCAAGCACAGTCATGACTAATAGCTTGAGGCTGACATTTATTGATATCTTATTTCAAATCTGACACAAACATTTTGCAAAATCTGATCGTAACAATACATTTGTCAATAGCATAACATTATTGTATTTCAATATATAAATGTCTATCCTGTAACATTTCCTGTCCTTTTTGTAACAAAATAGCCCGTTTCAGGAAGGACCGTTACATGAGGGAATTATAACGACTAAATATGATGGCAATATATAAACTGTGGACCTGTGAGGTTGAAATGGGTGTTTTGTACACAGTACAACAGTATGTTTTCAACGTATACCAAATCAATGTATCTATTCCTATTTTAAGAAATAAACAACCCCATTACAGTAAATACACAAATAAATATACGCCTCTTCTAACCAACCTTCAATTTGTTGTTTATCCAATTTGTTAAAATATTTACATAACGACACCCATGGATGCTTATTATGGAAGGTTTGCTCTTCACCGAGACGGTTAAATAATTTTCTCAAACCACAGGGGAAATGTAAATATCATGTATGTGTGTACACATGTTACATGCAAGACGTAAACGCTGGGTACAATATTTCAACACAACTATTTTGAAAAAACTAGCGTTGAATTTCTCTTTGGATGTATTATTAGGCAGACAAAATGTGTATTTGATGTATGTATGGTTTTGTTAACATAGTTTGATCCCTATCGTTACTAATTAGCATACACACACGATTTATGGTCTGGTGACAGCCCGAAACAGCCAAATTTACTACTTCAAGAGTGTTGATTTATTCTTTCTGATTGGAATACAAGTAATGTATAAAATCTATCTGACATTCATAGTGCAACCAACCAAAACTGCCAGTAATGAAATTTTTGTTACGGTTTAAAAACATAGCAATAGGACAAGCGATGTTGCAAAAACTCTCATGAACAAATGACTTAGAAATAAATAGTACTAGACGGTAACCCGCGCTAGCAAACTCATCATTCCCAAAATAGAATATTGAAGCCTCTAAGCATTTGCCACACCAGTAGTTACCCACGCAGTATAACCATTGTATCTCAAATAAATCAGTATTAAAGAACAATTTATAAAAGTTCTATTTTGCCGATATTTTTGTTTTCATTCATTAGCGATTATATAATTACCCGAACAATATGCAAGTCCAATTAAGTATTTACAGGCTGAACATTGTGCAAATAAATTATGAAGGTTGAATGCTTGAACATACAACAAAAGTATTTGCGTGACTTAAATGACAATTATTAATTGTTATAAATAGACTATAAAATGCGTTGATTAGCATTTCGTTTAATAAAAGTACGCCCACATCTAATTAAAACGGTTATGGAAGATTTTCTACATTGTTAGGACAATAGTCAAATACGAGGGGTGTACCAGAATTACGTAGACTTTTGTCATAACTTTTTTATTTGGGTATGTATTATCACCAAATTTGCCGTAGGTAAATTTCAAACCCTTTTCAAGAGAATCGGTAAAAATATTTTCTAACAGAATGGTAGAAAGTCATTTAATCTGTCGCCATAGTAACCAATAGTTGGATAGGCGGGGCAGCTAATTTTCAAACCATTTTTGACATTATTCAACTGCTTATACCTCACGGATAACAAGTCTAATTTTAACGCGACTTCGTTACATACACACGCAATATCCTTGGAACGTACGCCATAAATTTCGACTTGATTAGGGTGACCGTTGTTGATTTATGGTGCAAGAGAAGCAACAGCTGCTGCGCGTCACCTGTGAAAATATGACGTTAGCGAAATACGCTAGAAATTGCATCAACATGAAATTTTGTGTGAGCCGATGGAAGACGCTAGAACAATCGCTTTAAATTTTGGAACCTGCTTACTCTAAATCTCTTGTATCGAGTACCTGATTTCCAAACGACACAAGCGCATCAATCGCGGTCGAGACCGAATAAAACGACATGGGCTTACGGCGAAAACCAACGGCGAATGCGACGTCACCGAGCGTTTTCTAGGACTACATCGACCTGGATCGACGTTCTATTATAAGGGTTATATGCGACATTACTGGTAATAAATTCATTCAATTGGAATTTTTATCACATATAAGGTTGCAAATAACCATTCGTAAGTATTGTGTACGGTTTTGTCCATCTTTACTGCTACAATGTACACAGTTAGGAGCTTCACCTATCCTGAAAGTTGCACCGACGTCGTGACGTTCTGTTGACGTGCCCCGCATACCGTACCCCTATATATTCCCGGAAGCTGCAGGATTCAATCCAAATAAGATACGGCTTTGAAATTTCGCCTACTTACGCAGTAAATATTATTTGCACTTCAGACAAAATAATTTGTTTGTACGATGAATGATATGGAATGTATGACAAAAGTCTACGTACTTCTGGTACAACCCTCGTATATAATTAGCTTTACCGTGGAAGCACAATAACACACATGATTACCGGTAACAATATTTCGTATTAGATACAGTACTAGTTTTCGTTCAAAAGTGTCTTCTTACAAGCGTTATTGTACAGTTTTGGAAGGACAAACAACATAATTGTCTGAGGCGAAGCCGAGGATAATTTGTTGTTCGTCCTTCCGAAACTGTACAATAACACTTGTAAGAAGACACTTTTGAGCGATAACAAGTTCTGTATCTGACTTATACTCCGACAAAAAGCTAAATGATCCCCAGAGAGACCATGGTTATCCAAAAGTTCCTTGCATAATCCATGAACAGAGCATCATTGGCAGCATAGAAATTATAGTTCTAATGTAAAAATGTGCTTGGCCTATAATGTACCAAAGGGATTAAGTTAACTGTCCAAAAATGTCCATTCATAGGTTTAATTAGCTTGTGATTAAAATTCACACACGTGTCAATGTGTTTATACACCTTATAATTGCTTATAATACACTTGCATCTAGTTTTCTTCATTCATTGATAAAGGACTTAGTGCACAAAGGTAGAAATTTATGGATCTTATTTTCACAATTGTCATATTTCTATGAAAATATTGGTATTGTTTTATTTCTAATAGACATAACGAGGTGATATTCGTACTGCCCATGTTGACGCTCACAGTCATATTAATATATATAATAAAGTTCACCTGATAGACAATTATAGTAACTATTTGTATTCTGTATATATTCAGGTTTGTTGTACATGTTATTAATTGCACAATGAATTTTTACAGCTAAATCTTAAATTCGCTTAAATTGTTACAAGTACTTTAAAAAATATTGTAAAAGCTTTGCTTTTCTTGGGAATAATAAGAAAATAAATTTTGCTTGGTATGAATATTCTGTAACTTTGCTTCAATTGCTATAATTAATTTCTACTTTTCTTGGTCATTACAATGATATAAATTTTGCTCCCCATTTTGCGGTTTACAAAACAATAAACAATTTCTATAAATTTGTTCTGGCCTAAATAAATCAAGAATATTGGAATTCATGATTTAGTTATCTACACTATTGATTCGAGTAAAAGCCACAAATAAGATGGTTTAACAGTAGTACAGTCTAATATTGCACTATCTTTGGGTGGACTTACAATTTTCTAGCTACATGTTTTTGACGAGTAAAAATAATTAAATTTCAATGTGACAAAATTTGTGGATTTGGTGAATAAGACCATTTCGTGGAAAGTTCAATGTAATTTAAAGGACTTTCGTGGTCGAAATCATCCACAAAATTAACGAAATTAAATGGCCCTCTAATATTATTGATTTTACAGTGTGTCATTTATTTAACTGTTCATGTAGTTATAAGCGGATTCGTCATGATTGACCAATTATTTTCTGAGTAAATGTTTTGTACAAACAACTTTCTAACAAATCAAAAAGTGTACACTTACGAAAATAATGTACACTTTATCAATGGAGTCACAGGGCGTATCGGAGTATAAGTATTTATAAAGTGAGAATTGTTTGTTCATTTAATAAAATGGCAGGAAAATTACCAGTTTTCTATGATGAAATTAGATACTTCACAAACTAAAGGACGTCATCTATTTGTCTATCTATTCTATACACTAAACTTTGCAAACACTTGAGCTATTCTGATCACCTCGGTCGTTATGTATTGCTATATAAGACATCTACCGAAGACAAACGCAAATGTGCGAGCTTTTACGATTGGCAATTGAGAAATGACTTGGCAACGTATTTCTAGTAATGATTTACTGTAACTGAGCACAAGGATGACGATCAACAAGACCAAAGGACGTCTGATCTTGATAGCATACATTGGATTTTTACCGTGTTATCTCAGTATGTGTTTCTCGTATATATTATATTTATTTGGGGAATTAAGTAACAGTTGTTTGAGTAGTGAAAAAACTCATTTGGATAGTACATATTGGTGACTCCTTTTTTCGTAATTCACACAGTTGGAGTCGCGTGATGGACCAAGTAATTCAGTGTATCCTCAATCTTAAATGGTCTAAACTCCCTAATACCGTGATCTTAAATCCGACCAAAATGTATTTTCTGGGATCTGGAATTATTCGATGTGTCGAATGCCTACCAGTTGTTCTTATTAATTGCCTTTCTTTATGCCATATTTAATACAGGTGTTGTAATCGAACTCGCAAAATGGGAAGAGCACGCGCTATTCCAAAACATTGTTTGTCCTGCCGCCACCATGTACAGTGTGACGTCATACAGCAAGACTCATTGTTGCGTCATCTGCGACCATGTTGACGAGTGTGTATCATTTTTCTACATTCCTGACCAAACAAAAAAATGTCACCTTGTGAATGTTCATGTGTTACAAATGGATAGCTGTATTCCAGAAACGAACGCAACATATTACAGACCAAAAATTGGTAAGTACTTTATAGTACTGGCTAGGGGGATTACCAGACAGAAATGGCTAAAAATGCTTCCCCTGAACTCGAAAATCTTTTTGATGGAATATTTTGTGTTCAACGTAACAAATACCTGTGTTCAAGCTCTTTGCTAAAAATAGATTTCACGACAATTGACGTGCCGGAAACAGCAAAATATTTGGGCCAAAATGGGGCACTTTTCTGCTATTTTCAACGACGTACAGTAGGTATTACCGGACAGTCTTTTTCGAATATTTATCGATGTGTGATGATAGGACTAGGAATGTTTAGACCAGTGTTCCTACTTTACACATATTATTGTCGCTTTTAACAATTTCAGAACAACTTTGCAATGAAGATGGTGAATATCGGACAGTGTTACTTGAGAACGGATTTTTCACGTACAAGTAAATCATCAGTTTTAATCAACCAAAATAATGAATACAAGTAATAGGAATATGCTATTGTTTTGACATCCTCATAATTAAAATAATTATAAGTAGATTGATATGTTTCTGTTATCAGTGAGGTCAACTGTTGGTAGTTGTTTTCAGAAATTTTGAGGGGATGTAGCAAAAATAATTCTTGTCGAATGTTCAGTACATGTATTTGCAAAATAATTTTAGTAATCAAAATTGTGGGGAATGCCATTATATTCATACTAAGACTATACATACATCGTATATTTCGTATTATACTCTTTTATATTTCATACTAAATGTAGTGTTGTACATGAGTTGGCCAACAGAAAAACAGCTCAACGAGAATGTGCTGCGTCAGGAGGATTACTTGCTAAGTTGTCGACTGTACCAAGAATGGATATTGTGTTTGAAATCATGACAGCGTTTGCAGGTACAATGTATATGCGTTAATACTACATACACGTACAATCATGCGTAATTTTTCAGTCACACGAAAGAAATAAAGAATCTAGATTTAGCAGGCACAATGCTGAAACCTTAATTGGGTTGGAGAATTATGACCATTTCTTCTCAACCATCCCTCCATTTTCTCTCCAAAACTTATAAGGGACTGATTTCACAGCACATACTGTATTTTTAAATATAAAAGACTTTGCTTTAGTGCCCTAGCACGTATCGCCAGGTTTTATTATTCAATCATTGTTAGATTTATTTCTACATATGATGCATAATTAAACATGATATCGCAACATACAATAACAACAACACAGCAATAATACAAGCAATAATAAAGTCATGGCAACCAACAATACATGTAAAGGAAGGCGCAAAAAAGAGCTTCACATACATGCAGTTCTTATTTCCATTTCCATTATATTTTACTGATAGACCAGGCGTATTATTGGATTGACGGAACCAATATAAATGCTACGGACTACTACGCTGCCGATGGCTGGACTTGGCGTGACAACGAGGTGGTTAATAGGAGCTTTTGGGGAATGAACAGACCAAACCGGCCATACACAGAGCACTGTCTGGCTATTGATGGTAACGATCAATGGAAATTTAACGATGAAAGTTGTTGGAATACAATGAACTATATTTGTGAGAAAGAGTAGACAGGGGTGGTGATATAAAGAAATTGTCAATGTTAGTTCAAACATTGTTCAATATTAGGAACTTATTTCAGCTTAATTAAGTATCCCATTATCATGAGACCAAAATTATCTCGTTTTAACTTTGCTTTTTTACACATGTTTCTTTCTGAATGTTATTGATATATATATTTACTCTGTAAGCTGTTATGAGTCTTCTCAAATGTGTCACGCACATATCATGAAATGTACTTTGTATGTAAAATACATGTCTATCTATGTATTTTATGTATATATGAATACATGTAATTGTTAAAGTAAGTACGCATAGACACATTGTCCAATGTATATATGAAATAAACTATAAAAACTGTAAACTGTATATACTTATCATATTTTAAAAACACGACAGTGTGGCATGTTGATGTACATCAAGAAAAAATAGTTTAATGTTTATATATACAATATAGTTATATGCTAGTTATTAACGATAGGAATCAAACTATGTTAACCAAACCATACCTACAATGTACTTCAAATACACATTTTGTCACCCTAATGAGACATCCAAAGATAAATTTAACGATAGTTTTATTCAAAATAATTGTGATGAAATATTGTACCCAGTGTTTACGTCTTGCAGGTAACATGTGTACACACATATATAATAATTACACTTCCCTGTGGTTTGGGGAAATTATTTTACCGTCTTTGTAAGGTGCAAACCTTCCAGAACAAACATCCATGTGTGTCCTTATGTAAATATTATAACAAATTGGATAAATTGGTTAGTGGAGGCGTATATTTATATGTATCTTGACTGTAACGGGGTTGTTTCATTTCTTTAAAAAGGAATATATACAATGTTTTGGTATACGTTGAACACATACTGTTGTACTGTGCACAAAACATACATTTCAACCTCATAGGTCTACAGTTTATTTATTACCATTAGATTTAGTCGGTATAAATCCTTCGTGTAACGGTCCTTCCTATAACGGGCTATTTTGTTACAGAAAGGACAGGAAATGTTACAGGATAGACATTTATATATTGGAATACAAAATATAATGTTATGATATTGACAAATGTATTGTTATGGTCAGATATTGCAAAATGTTTGTGTCAGATTTGAAATAAGATATCAAGAAATGCCAACATCAAGCTATTAGTCATGATTTTGTTAGCCTGTTACAGACCATATTTGTTACAGGAAAGACTATTGCTTTAAACTGAACTCATATTATGTGTGGTATGGTATTAATTAATTGATATTTTAGTTCATTGGTTAGAATTCTCCTCATTAGCTAAACGCAAGTTAGAATGCGTCACATACCCACAAGAGAATCAATTAATTCGTTTGATTTTATATTACAGGTAAGACTGCTATGGGTTTTTTTTACTTTTCTGTTGCCATAAGTTGCATTTCATTGTAGTCGATCTCCTGAATACCGCAGATTCTACCGGTGAAACCAGAGGCCATATTGTCAGAGTGATTGTCAATGTGATCCGACAAATGTTGAGCAGGATTCACAATGTTGCATTTACACCTTCGCGATTCCGTTCAAGATTCTATAGAATTATTTTATGTGTTGCAGAATTGACAATTGTGCACTTAGACCATCACGATTTTCAAAAGTGTCAATGTACCCTAACCTTTCTTGTATATTATATATAACCAATATGCTATGCAACTTGTTTGATGTCATTGACTAACCGCGGTTCTATTTCAACATAAACGACAATAAATGTCCTCATGACTATTATTGCAGTTATTGATGTCATACCGGCAATTTTAACAATTTTACTGATTGCATAACAAGTGATCTGCTGCTGACCTACTGCTAGTACATTGTCATCACTCTAACTAATATACTAACTGACCCAGCTGACAAGACAGCTGTACTTATGTGGTAATGAGTTATGGTATGCTTGGCACAATGTCTGGCCGAATTGCGGAAACATTGACTGACATAGTGTTGGTCCGCCAATGACCCACTACTAAGATTCTGTCAGTACAATATCAACCCAACTGACTGACATGCAGCCCAAACAATGACTGATGTCAAGAAGCTGTTTAAACAAAGACTAACATCCTGCTGCCCCATTAATGGCAAACTGTGAATACACTGATTGACACTCAGTCGACTTATTAACTGACATATATACTAAACGTACAGCTACTGACATACTTCCAGTTTGCTAGGAACCCAATGAATTACATACAGTTACTGACTAACACAGTAAAAATTGCTTGTCAATGACCTACTGCCAAAAGAACCTACCGACATATCAACACTGCTATATGTACTGATCCACTGGTTGTGGTATGTGTTCAAAACAATGTGGATGTAAATGTCACTGTTGTAAAATCATAATTATTCATTTTTGTAACAAATCACAACATCTGTAATGAAACTAGTTCCTTTGTTTATACAAATGTATATACATTGGAGTTCGTTGTAATTGAGTGTAAACACCTTGATCAATCGATACATGTTTCATTAAATTATAAAAAACTTAAATAAATGGCAGTAATGTAATGCTGTTAAAAGTGAAATTGTTTGAAACTGCATTCATTGTTGCGAATTATAGTTATACCCTGTCTTTCATATAAACCCAACACAAACATAGCTCCGAAAAAAATTATGTTCAACAAAAAACTGTTGTGGTTTCCGGGTGAAAATATTAAATACATTTTGAAGATACATTATTACTTCATTTGAATAAAAGAACAATATTAATCAGAAGCCTTTAATATCTAAGTCAATAATGCAAACTATATTGACTCTAATAGCTTTTCATGTAACGCGTAATTAATTGTCTATTTTTCAGTGGTGATACGTGTGGCTATTATAGTCATTGATTGTAAGCACAAGTGTGTATGCTTTACACTTTATTGTTTTGTTTCATATTAAATGAAAAGATACAAAAAATAAAATTCTCATTGCCCATAACATAGTCTGTCTTTCCTGTAACTTACATGTCTTTAATGTAACACCGTGGGTTAAGTTTATTATATGTTGCTATACCAGTGATGTTTTATAAACAAATGCTGTTTTTATACCAAACGATCTTAACAGACAGAACACAAAAGTTTCTATAACGAACGGTTTAGAATGATAAAGATCACGACATCTTAATTACGATCAAATTGCATATTTTCAAAAAGGTTTCTCCAAATTGCCATATGTTTGAACCGTTTTATATTTATTAAAATTATCGAGTTCTTTTCAAATAACAAGAACATTTCTACCTTTGTATATTATTGTTCAATATATTGCACGATACAAATGCGTTACAGGAAGGACATTTCAACAAACCAAGTCAAACAAACTACTACAGGCTTATGAAGTATGGAATATTTGACGTGGAATTTGTGTACTATAGCATAGGTTGTACATTAATACACCATTTAAACAAGAAAAATTAAATCCAATCCTTTTCTAAAGGAAAAATCTTCGTGCTCAAATGTTGCAAAAAAAATATTGACTCGTATAGAATATGCCTATGATTACCTACCACCTCTACAATGACGGCTTTCTTTTATTGTGACCGTGATTTATATTTTGAAAAAAAAACGACGTCGGACATTCATAAAAGTTGACATTTTTGTCGCAGAGTTTTATGTACCATTTTTGTACGTTACGCGTGACTTTACCTCTCCGTAGGAACAACCTCTGTACAACACCAACCAATGACAGAGAGTTTGATATGTTGCTATAGAGAGGTTCAACGGTACTATTAAACCATAGTTATGTTATGAAATCGAAATCAAAATTCTGTTGCATCCTATTTACAACGTGTATTTGTATGTGCGTATGTATACATCAGATGCCACTTTTTTAATTATTAAATTTTCTATCAACTATTTGTGGAATATCAATTCCCATCTCTGTGACCGCACTCTTTGTGCAAATTAAGGGGTATGTTTACAGTCGGCAACTATGGTATGGCACACATTGCAGAGTCTTTATATAATGCAGTTGTCTTCTGGATAATGGAAACTCCTAATTTTATATGCTAACGCACATAAACATTGTATATAAGTGCATAGAATATACGTACACACATCGTGACGTGGTAATTACGAATATAATGTTATCGCTGGCTTAGAATGAGAAGGTCAAACCATGTTTGAAAAAGAGAGTCTCGGAGAAAATCATTATGATTCAGTACATGGGCAGAGACAGCTAGAAAAAGAAGGAATCATTTGGACAGGAAATAAGGCTATGCTTGCTATTCATTGAGTTACGTATTTTCTATGGAAATCCCAACACAGCAATAGGAAGATAAAAGTAGACGAACAAAAAGGTCAACAGTTTACCCACTAAAACCACTCAACCGTCTCAACATGGTCTAGATAGCAGACACAAAGACACCAGGAAGTATCTTGACTAACAACTGACGTACAGGTGCACATACGTACACTGAGCGGCACTGAAAACGAAACATTTACAAAGAATAGCATAACACATTTAATAATCTACGGCGTATTAATCGTATGAAACGTTCGTGGAATGATTGTCGGATGCAGTTCCATTCTTGTAGAAGGGCTACGCGAAATTCTTCTTCTTCTTTTTCTACCCTGGGGCATTATCGCAAATGTAAGAGACAGAGGTGAGATACAAGGAATCCGGGTGCGATACCCTAGCTCGTTCCGATTAGATTCCTTGGTTCTTTAACGTGCCCGGTGTAAAGCACCGATACACGCGAGACTACCCCTGGGTTACCAGCCAGGATCATCTCTAGTTGGGTGGGAAACACTATAAATAGCGTTTCTGAAATGACCAAGTGTCCCGGTCGAGAATCGAACCCGGGACCTCTCGATCAGGAGTCAAGCGTCTTACCACTCGACCACTGTGCCACCATAGACTTCACAATTCACACACGTACTGTTAAAGGAGCTTGTACACTGCTACGTACACGGTCACAAATTAAAATCTTCAAAAACATGCTCTGTTAGAGCAGGAACAGTCTATCTATCGAGATAGACTGTTCCTGGTTAGAGCCATATATATTTTAAGATGGAGGGGAGATAACTCATTGAGTAGTAAATCGAGTATATAAAGAATTAGCAGGAACAATATATCTAGAATTATATTGTTCCTGACATTTATAGCCATTTGGTGTTTATGTGTGATTGACAAACAAAATACTATATGAGTATGTATCTATAGCAACCAGGTTTATTTTCGAAATTAAGAATTTGGACTAGCTGTTGTTTTAAGTTGCCTAGTTACCAAAATGTGATAAATAGAGGTCTAAGTTATTTTCTGAACAGAATAAAATCGTGCGTGGACAATTCAATCATAATTGTATTATAACTACCTTTTGTCTTCTGTGGAACTTGTTAGCCTCTTATCAGGCTTTACCAAATGGTAAAGCATGACATTATGGATTTCTATTTTGTGTCAAGCATATTAAAGTAAAACTGTCCCACTTTTCCATGATTTTTTTACTTTGTGACTTTAATTTGGCACCTGCCTGTAGTAGATAAGATCAATCGTGAAAGCTCGATCATTGTCCTAACGTTAGTTCAAATCTGACCGTGGTTCTAAGGACAACGCCGTATTTCTCTGTGTCCGGAAATCGGGTTTTAGTCACATATTTTGATATCGCGTTACTTCGCGAGACTTTGTTTCCAATGTAAACTACGGTTAGGGTTATAAGGTAAGTGTTTGCGGGAAAATGTCTCGGAGGGTAAGCGTTAGAATTCCTCGTCATCGATTTTTGCGTTCTATGTCGTAAAAGTGTGTTGAATGTTTTCATCAAAATTACTCATTATACTTGTATGTCATTAGATAAGTATTTTACATTGTTGAATATTATAATTTTGCTAACATTTACCCTTGAGACAATTTCAAGGTACCCTGACCCTTACCGTTTTAGACCATTTATGAAAGGAAGTACCCTGGCGCTTACCTTTTAGACCTTTGTATCCTGGCACTTACCCTTTAGACTTTTCATGTTGGGAGCCACCCTGGCGCTTACCTTTTAGACTTTTCATATCGGGACCTACCCTGACGCTTACCTTTTAGAGACTTGTCATGTTGGGAGCTACCCTGGCGCTTACCTTTTAGACTTTTCATATCTGGACCTACCCCGGCACTTACCTTTTAGACTTGTCATGTTGGGAGCTACCCTGGCGCTTACCTTTTAGACTTTTCATATCGGGACCTACCCTGACGCTTACCTTTTAGACTTTTGATGTTAGGAGCCACCCTGGCGCTTACCTTTTAGACTTTTCATATCGGGACCTACCTTGACGCTTCGTTACCTTTTAGACTTGTCATGTTGGGAGCTACATGTACCCTGACGCTTACCTTTTAGACTTTTGATGTTAGGAGCTACCCTGACGCTTACCTTTTAGACTTTTCATGTTGGGAGCCACCCTGACGCTTACCTTTTAGACTTTTCATGTTGGGAGCCACCCTGACGCTTACCTTTTAGACTTTTCATATCGGGACCTATACCCCGGCACTTACCTTTTAGAGACTTGTCATGTTGGGAGCTACCCTGGCGCTTACCTTTTAGACTTTTCATATCGGGACCTATACCCCGGCACTTACCTTTTAGACTTGTCATGTTAGGAGCCACCCTGGCGCTTACCTTTTAGACTTTTCATATCGGGACCTACCTTGACGCTTCGTTACCTTTTAGACTTGTCATGTTGGGAGCTACATGTACCCTGGCGCTTACCTTTTAGACTTTTCATATCGGGACCTACCCTGACGCTTACCTTTTAGACTTTTCATATCGGGACCTACCCTGACGCTTACCTTTTAGACTTGTCATATTGGAAGCTACCCTGGCCCTTACCTTTTAGGCAATTCATGTTGGAAGCTACCCTGGCCCTTACCTTTTAGACAATTCATGCTGGGACCTACCCTGACACTTACCATCAAGATATTTCATACCCTGGCCCTTACCTTTTAGACAATTCACGTTGGATGCTACCCTGGCCCTTACCTTTTAGACAATTCATGTTGGAAGCTACCCTGACCCTTACCCTTAACACTTTATCGTATATGGGATGGTTACTCTCTTCTAACCCTTACCCTTTAGACAATCGTTCTGTATCTTTATGTCTTTGTACAATTTTTTTTCGATATTTAGCAATGCATACAGTATAGATATCTACATGAAAATTTTAGATATTCTAGCCCTTAAGACCTACCATATACGGACCGCCGTATACTCGTTTTCGTTTTAAACTATAAGATAGTCACTAAATACTACCATACTATAAGTTATCGCATCGTACGGTATCAATTTTACGACAGTTTTGCCGTTTTACGACCATCTGATTTCTGGTACACCGAGGAATTCTAGCGCTTACCTTTTAGACAATTGGGGATTCAAACGCTTACCTTATAACTTTTACCGTAAACTACGAATGGTCGGTGCTTCAACTGTGACAATATTATTCACTATTTCAACTAGGAATGAAGTAATTTCTTACGTTTTAGAACTAGGAATATCATATTTTTAATTAAAATAACACATTCTTCAAAAAGCTTGTGCATTACTCACCATTAAATCGTATGAATCCAGTTGTTTTGACAGAATCTCAATTTCATGATTTTTGGATGATCAAAACACTGGACTGGTCCATCATTGTTTTTGTCTATTGAGAACGAGGTTAAACGGTTGGATTTCATGAAAACTTCACACTAAAGTAGGAGACTGTGTACGATGGTTGATAAGATAATGCCATTGACTATTCTTCTTTTTTCCAAATATCCTAATTTGCAGCCAGCAGCCGAGGAGGGCACATATGCACTCTCTGACTCTGGGCATTTTCGCTAATTTATGCACCAGTCAGTTGCATCCACAGCCTGAGCCCCTACCCAAGGGTATTGGTGGATAGGTCCCTGGTTTGATCCTCAGCCAGTACAATTGGTCATTTTCTCAAACGCTTCTTATAGTCAGCTAGTCAAAGTTTCCCATCCATCAAGAGATTAACTGGTTAGGTCATCTTGCATGCATCAGTGTTTTACACCGGACAGGTTAAAGAACCAAGAAATCTATTCCAAACGAGATAGGGTTATGCTCCCAGATTCTTGTATCTCACCTTTGTCTCTCAATTTGCGATAACGCCCCAGAGTGGTCCCCGGAAATTATAAAGTGTGGGGGACCAATGCTCCGTCAGCCCAGTCCTCAGTCTAACACAGTTAACCTAGGTTATGAGTTTGCTGGTGGTAATTAAGAGCAAAATTCACTGATACGCTGTAGTCGGTATCAAGTATGCTATGCACTGGTCTTTTATTCGTCCTGAATTTCTCGTAGGATCATCTATCTGCCATCTATCCAGCTGCCAGTATTTGTCTGCCATCAAGCTTCCACTCACCCAATTGCATGACATCTTGCATTCTCGGTTAAACTTATAGGTCATAAAAAGGGATAAAGTAAAAAGATCAAATTTATTATAGGGCCAAAATACAGATGCTGATTTATTATCAGACATTGGCATGGACATGAAATTCATTAATTGGTGTTGGAGAACTATTCGAAAACATGTCACTGTGATAATAATTCATATTTTAAATCTAGTTTATACTTACATTATCAAATATTTTCTCACATTAACAGAATCCCTTTTAATGACTTGATCCAAATAACATATAAAATCATAATACATGATTTGAACTGTAGACCATGATGACAATTAGTCTAGAACTGAATACTGTATATCAGCCAGGGGTGTGGAAATCCACAAATTTTTCACTTGCCCATGGGCAAGTTGGACTGAAAAATCCACTTGCCCGAAAAATAAATCTACTTGCTGATGAAAACACAAAATTTTGAAAAAGCAACAATTAATAGTTTCATTTGGCTATTAATCTTGTCAAGCTTTAGAGTACTATTCATGATAGTAATTTTATGGATTCACTTTTGTATTTAAGCTTAAGTAGGTAAAATAGGACAATTAATATTATTTACTCATGGTAACTTTGCACTTGCCCATGGGCAAGCTGGATGGAAAAATTCACTTGCCCTCAGAGCAAACAGCCCAAGTCGGGCAAGTTGGACAGTGGAATTCCACACCCATGTCAACCACAATAAATTAAGTAGTTATTATTATAATTTTTATTTAATATTCAGGTTTTAAAGGCTTAGATAACAGATTTAAAGATGGATATTCAAGGGATGGATTTCGGAATGCCCCTATTAGAAGGGGATGATTTCTTCAAGAACCTTGATTCTATGGAACAAGATTTTGTGATAGAAGATGATATCCAGGATTTTGATGATGAGGGAGAACTGGATCTTGGATCAGACGGTGATGATGATGAAACCATAATTGAGTAAGTACAACAGCTGCTGCTGTCATATTTTAATCATGCAGCCTTCTTTTACTTCCCTTTCAACTAGATATAGAAGGCATGGATTATGTCCTTAGTGAAAGCACAGACACCTGACGTTAAGACCATATTAATCTTATTAGTCAATACCACCAAGTTCACTATTATGTTTTTTTATTTTCCGCTGGTCCATTGAACAAGTATGAAAATTTATACTGTAAAATCATTTAATTTCAATGGGACGAAATTTTGTGATTTCCGAAAAAACGACTATTTCCATGGGACTTTAATTCGTGGAAGTTGCATTTCAGGTAATATTATAAAACAAGCATGGAGGGTACAAATTATTTTTCAATGGGATTTGATTTCGTGGTTGAAGGTGAACCAGGAAATCCACGAAATTTAATCCCCCATTAAAATTAATGATTTTACTGTAGGAAAGATTACAAGTTAACTAAGTATCTTGCTAATACATTTTATAGACTTTCTTACCACCACTAGCACAGGTTCAAATGTTGGTTGTGTATTTACAGGTCTCCTGACTATCCCGACACACCTGATGAACGACTATCCAGACAGGAACAGCTACGTATGATGCATCTACGTAGTCATCTTAATCAACTCACTGAGAAAGTGAAACATCATCAATATATGACAGAGAAAACAAGGTTGGTATGGTAACCATATACAAAAAAGAAATGAGGAAAGCGGACAGGGAAGGCAGTACGCTAATTAACCAGCCGAGCACTAAAACAGTCACAACACACCACACATACAAATCCTCATCCTTGTATCCTTAGGAAGGATTGTCTTCTTCATGCAATTTTGCATTGCTTTTACTATTCTACCATATTTAAGAATCTAACATATAATTTTATTATGCCCCGGTATCTACTGATACAAGAGGCATTGAGATGCTGCACCTGTCCGTTTGTCAGTCTGTCCGTTACATAATGTTGAAACTCACATATTTTTGAAGTCTGTCAAGGCATAGCTTTCAAACTTGGCATACTTGTTAACCATCATAAACACATTACATTATCAAAGCCATGTAACACTATCAAACATTTCAACAAATTTATGGCCGCTGAATGACTTCACCGTTTGTTATGGAAAGCGTTTACTGAACGCTGTCTTGTTTCTGAATTGATACTCATTTTTGTACTGACCAAATTCATTAGTGATAGGAAATTATTTCAACCCAATTTGATAAAATTTCAATGATGGATACTAAGTTTTTAAAAAACCGAAGGTGTCTGCATATTTTTTGAATGACTCATTTTGTTTGATATTGTATTTATAGAGATGAATTAAAACAATGTAGAAGTAAGATTTCTGAACTTGACACAGAGAGGGTCCAAGTCAGAGGTGAAATACAACAGCAAGAATCGACCGGAAACCAGTAAGATATATAATTATTCTACCTGATTCATTGTTTAAATCCCCACTTGTCTCTTTTCTGCTCACCTGATGTCTGGCATTAAGTTTGAAGTTGGAAAGTAAATCTACTCTGTGATAGTGTGAAAAAAACTAAGTGTTTCAAATCATGAATTGTTATTTTAAATGGATATTTGAATAGCTGAGAAACTAGTATTTTTATTGTATCTCATTTACGTTACATCCTACCAATTTTGTTATGCTGGAATGTCATCTCTTATGCTTAACAGTTATTTATATTCCATTTGTTTTATAGGTCAGCCATTCATAGATTGCGTGCCCAACATGACAGACTAAGTCAAGAAATATCAGATGAAAGACAGATTGAGAAGTTGATCTGTGATCGTCTGTCTACTGAAGAGTAAGAGGCTTCATACTTTCTTATATTGTCGCACGCCAATAGTCTACACTTAAAAAATCACTTTTTACCAACAGAATTATCCACGTGTATCTAATAGGCCATACCAAATCTTATTGTCATTAAGTGTACACCCAGAGTTTGAAAACCTATCTAGCTATCCTAAGACATCAAAATATGGCTAACAAATAATGCTTTCAATCATTGTTAATCATAATGACTTACTGAAATAACCGAAAACTGGTGTGTTTGAAACATACTACTGTGTAGGGGTTGGGGGCATGATGGTAGACCTACATGATGGTGAACAAGTATTAAAAGTATGAGAGCAGTATATCATTGGATTTCAAAGATATAAAAGGTTACAAACTTTACTGTTTTTTCTTTCCCAAGGTGTCCAAACCTATCTGCCCTCGGACGCTAAGCAAAGAAATTTTTGGTATGGCCTTATTTAACTGAATTTATTTTAAATATGATTGAATAACAGTGCTTAATGTTTATTTTTTTATTATTTTCAGGTATGAATTGAACAAAGTTGAAGTAGAGAGAGGAAAGTTTCTATTGGCTGAGGATGAGCTTGTGAAGAAGGAAGATAGATATGCTAAAGAGAAGACAGACTTGGCTATCAAACGGTTAAGAAAAGAAGAAAGGAAGGCTTATCAGGCGGAGAAAAATATGAAAAGTCAACAAAGGTCAGTGTGAGGGGTGATCAGAAAGTTTCGGGATATTGTAAAATCATTCATTTTCTTAGGGGACTAAATTTCGTGGATTTTTGAACCACAAAATAAAATCCAAATCGAACAATACTTTTACCCATGTGTTTATTACCTAAAATGCGAGATCCACAAATTAACTTTCCATCGAAATGTTCTTTTTTTGCCCATACCACAAAATTTGCCCCATCAAAATTAAATGATTTTACAGTAAGTGGAAATGCTTTTATTGACTATTGTCCAAACAATTTGAGAGCATTCCTCGTAATGTGATTTTCTTGTTATTTTATTGAATCTGAGAAAAAAGATAAACAAGCTGACATTATGGAATAACGATGTATGTATTCAATGATATAGTAATTTAGTTAACTTACTGTACCTTATATAATTGTAGATTACAACAAGAAATGCAACGTGAGAGACAGAGACAGCAGCATCAATGGCAGGAGAATGCTAAACAAAGTCATGAGAAACATAGCAAATTTGTCAACAATACAATGCAAAAGTATGTCGTATTATTGACAGTAACATCACTTATTCACCAATATTGTAAGACTGAAACTCGAACTAGAAATTGACAACATTTATAAACACTGCCATTTGTTTGAAATTAGATTAAACCATGTGACATTTTATCTTATTAATCATTGTTACCCACTGAACATGTATTCTCATTTATATCAAAATCGGTACATTTATAACATCGTGAGAGCAAAAAAATATTGTAGAAAAAAATAACAAGTTTTAGGCTTACAAAGTAGGTGAATTAGGGCCCTGTAGAGCAACACTCATTGGAAGCTTCAGGTATAGACTATTGTTTAGAGGTTGTTGTTCTGCAGTGGTTGAATTTATAGATTTATGGTAAATAGTGCTTGAAGGTTATTTTGAAGATGTTTTTATAGAGGTAATTGCTCTAAAGAGGGATGCTCTTGAGAGGTTGTACTGTTCTGCTATACAGTTAGTGTTACAAATATTAGATGTAGAAATTGGCGCATAATATTCCGTTTTTTCCCAAACTCAATCTGTTCGTTCGAAAGAATGCCTTGAAAATACGAATTCTACCTTGAAAAGTCCTTGAAAGGTCCTTGAATTTTGTTGCAAGAATTCTGTATGAACCATGTTGTAGAGAGGTTGTTGCTCTACAGATGGCCACGATTGAGAGGTTTTACTGTATATTGATCAATACATCGATGGCTTAGTATTAGAAGGTCGTAACTACCAAATCGATATTTTGAGAAAACACGGAAAAACTGTCTGACATTTACTTTTTACTTATGGTGAAACAAACTTTTACAACTTCATTTCGGTCAACATGACAAGTTCAGATTTTTATGAAAATGGGCTCATAAGAAGCGCCTTATGATGCTTATTCTAAATATGTATGAATCTTAACAGGTCGTAAGCGGCACTTACGACCTTCTAATTCTAAGCCATTGACATGTCCAATTCTGTATAACTGTAGGTTAAAACAGAGACAAGAGGAGGAAAATGTACGTTATAAAGAAAACATGCAGAGAAAAATGGATATGTTGTTGAAATTAAAAGGTGACATCTCCTCAAATAGGGTAAGTTGTATATGCAGACTGCAGATGAGAATGGACATACCAGGTGACTTTTTGGCTAAGTCTACAAGTAAAAATATGTAAACTAAAAGTTAAACACGACCACAAGTGTCTTATTCTTTGACCTATTTTCATAAGATATTTTCAACACTCAAGACGAGAATGAGCACTACCTATGCAACTTAATTAGTTGTAACAGAAGGTCTTAGTTTTTGCCCGAAACCGTCGAGTTGCGATACCTATTATAAGCATATATCGCCATTTCATCAAAAATGTTTGCTCACTTGTGAGTGAACAACACAAGAAAGCCTGATGATATCATGATAGGTCACTGTGGTGTATCAAAATTATGTAGTGGTGTAGTCACATCACTTTTGTTTCCTTTCATAACATCAGGAGAACTTGAAAGCACTGCGAGCACGTGACAAAGCCGCAGAAAGGAAAGATGAACAACAAGTTGAACAAGTACGCCAGAAAATTCTCGATGAGGGAGGCAACCCTGACCAGATATTACTGATTCAAAAACGTATCAGTGACTTCGAAAAACAGAAAACGTACGTTACTTCTTGTAGTTACCATATAGTTAACCAAATATTGTTGGGTTTTTAGCATCTTTAAATTTTGACGATGTAAAATAATGAAAGCAAGTCTTGTAAGAGTGACAGATTTTGGTGACAAAACTTACCATTGACTTTGAAAAAAAGAAGATAACATAGGTAGTTACATGTAATGATCATAATACTATATGCTTGAAATAATGTTTGTCACAAGTTTTTCACATATTTGAAATTGGGAAAAAAATAGAAAACAAGTTGTTTAGTTTGACAGATTTTGGCAAAAAAATGAATATTTTTTTAATTCGTTGTACAGCTTGTGATTTTCTTGTTATTTTATTAGCATTTTGCTGTTTTTGTTTTAAAACAGACAATTTGAATCTGAGAAGAAAGACAAACAAGCTGGCATTATGGACAAAATTCTTGTTGAAGAAAGAAGAATGAAATTAAGAAAACAGCAACAACCATTATTGTGGGACGACCCTGAGCGGGAGAAATCCAAGATTGTCGGACCGCAAAAGAAAAGGCCGTTGAAGACGTTTGAAACGTATCAGAAAATGACGTCTGAGGATGACCTGTCATTGGATCTTCAACATTCAATGGATGAACAGGTAAACAGACTTTTCTGCTTGCGTGAATCCTTCTGAAAAGAGGGTGATTTAAATAGAGGGGATGTAATGTTTCGATGCGATGTGTGCAAAAGAAAACACTATTGTGTTTTTTTTGCAATTTGACGACTGATTAACTGGTTCCATTAAATTTTATACATACAATTAGTTAGTTTCAAGAATTTGAAATCATCCCAGTCCTAATTTTTAGTGCCCAATGCCCTTAAACTGAAATATAGTTCTCCAAATTAGGTTCATTTTTTATGCATGTTATGACTAATTGTTTTCAATGTGTTGTCCATGTTTTATCCATGTGTTATTTACATGTTATCCAAGTTTTGACCATGTTTTGTTCATGTCTGGACCATGTTTTATGTCCCGGCATCTACTAATACGGAGGCATAAAGAGATGCATCTATCCATTCATCCGTTCTTCCGTTACAAAATGTTGAAACTAAAAAAAACTAAATGCACTGCTTTCAAACTTGGCATACTTGTTTACCATTATAAACTCATTACATTATCAAAACCATGTGACACTCTCAAACATGTCAACAGAATTGTGGCCCCTGAATGACTTAGCTATTTGTTGTGGAATAGGCTTTCGACAGGGCATAAGCATTTTCTGAAAGCATGCAATCTTGTTTTTCATGCATTATCTGTGTTTCAGGAGCTAGAGAAGTATGATGCTGAGAAGTTAGATAGTGGCGATACAGAAGTAGATATGTTAGCTACAGAACCTACTATAACACAGGATATAGAGAGTAGTGAATCCAGCGATGATGAAGAAGTTGGTCAGAATGCTGTAGATCTAGCTAAACCGGAATTCGAAGGATTATGGGACCATCATAAACCCTACAAAGCTCCTAAAGACTTAGACGCTTCACCATTAAAACTGGCGGGTGCATCTAAAATGGACAAGGTAAAATGTTGGCAAATATCTTTATATCAGAAGAAAACTTTTGTATTTAGTTCAATGCTTGTTGGAAAATTTTAGAATAGTTTTGTTGTGAAAATATTTTATAATATTAGAAATTATTAATAACATTTAGATTTGTGCTACTGTACAATCATTTAATTTCAATGGGATAAAAATTCTTTATTATGTTGATTATAGATTTTTGAACATTTGCAGTAGAAATATCCATGTTTACTTTACAAACTCCAATGAACATTTTCGTTAAGTTTCAACTTTTATTGTGTTCTTCAGGGTAAGAAATTTTCATAATGATATGAGTTACATGTGTTATTCAAAACTACTTATGTACAGAAATAATTATCATTTAGGCGATACTTGGACAAGTGTTAGAGAAGCATCGTGCTGGTATAGTAGTGAAGCAGGTAGCTGCTGGCAGGGAATTCTCTGGATGTCCATTCTACAGTAAACCTGATGTCATTCATTTCAAGGTATATTAACACCGACCAAAATCTTTATATGCACCTTATTCCTGGACCTTGTTGTGCCATGAGGCACATTGGGCAAGAACTAGAACTCTGCTTTTGGTATCTTTCCTAGTTTTCGAAGTTAGATGTTTCCAGGTCTAAACCAATTTGTTCATCTCAATATATTCTCTGTCTCTATTGTTTTAGTGGTAGAATATCCGCTTCGAGTGAGAGGGGTCTGGGGTTCAATCCCATGCCGCATCATACCAAAGACTAAATAAAAATGGTGTTAGAAATTCTATTGCCTGAAAATGAATTATGTCCAAAACTGATGTAAAAATTTATAGATTAACAAATTATGAAGTTTAACTGGATTTGTTTAAGAAAATGCCTTAATATTGCACTCAAACTATATGCATTACTAATTCTTTGTTCAAATGTTGATGTGTTCATTATATCTTTCAGGATTTTGATGTAGGAAAGTCCTACAAGAAGAAAGTTGCACTGACCAATGTATCATATACTGTGAATTACTGTAAATTCCTGGACATCACAGAACATCTGAAAGACTTCATTCACGTCCAGTAAGTTATAGTATTATCATTCCCTTACCTGTTTTTGGTTTGCCCTCTCTGCATCAGTCCTTCCGTCCATCAGTCCTTGCGTCCATCATTGCTTCCGTCCATCAGTCCTTGCGTCCATCAGTCCTTGCGTCCATCAGTCCTTGCGTCCATCAGTCCTTGCGTCCATCAGTCCTTGCGTCCATCAGTCCTTGCGTCCATCATTGCTTCCGTCCATCATTGCTTCCGTCCATCATTGCTTCCGTCCATCATTGCTTCCGTCCATCAGTCCTTCCGTCCATCAGTCCTTGCGTCCATCAGTCCTTGCGTCCATCAGTCCTTGCGTCCATCAGTCCTTGCGTCCATCAGTCCTTGCGTCCATCAGTCCTTGCGTCCATCAGTCCTTCCGTCCATCAGTCCTTGCGTCCATCAGTCCTTGCGTCCATCAGTCCTTGCGTCCATCAGTCCTTCCGTCCATTAGTCCTTGCGTCCATCAGTCCTTCCGTCCATTAGTCCTTGCGTCCATCAGTCCTTCCGTCCATTAGTCCTTGCGTCCATCAGTCCTTGCGTCCATCAGTCCTTCCGTCCATCAGTCCTTGCGTCCATCAGTCCTTCCGTCCATCAGTCCTTGCGTCCATCAGTCCTTGCGTCCATCAGTCCTTGCGTCCATCAGTCCTTCGGTCCATCAGTCCTTGCGTCCATCAGTCCTTGCGTCCATCAGTCCTTGCGTCCATCAGTCCTTCCGTCCATCATTGCTTCCGTCCATCAGTCCTTGCGTCCATCAGTCCTTGCGTCCATCAGTCCTTGCGTCCATCAGTCCTTGCGTCCATCAGTCCTTGCGTCCATCAGTCCTTGCGTCCATCAGTCCTTGCGTCCATCAGTCCTTGCGTCCATCAGTCCTTGCGTCCATCAGTCCTTCCGTCCATCATTGCTTCCGTCCATCAGTCCTTGCGTCCATCAGTCCTTGCGTCCATCAGTCCTTGCGTCCATCAGTCCTTGCGTCCATCAGTCCTTGCGTCCATCAGTCCTTGCGTCCATCAGTCCTTCCGTCCATTAGTCCTTGCGTCCATCATTGCTTCCGTCCATTAGTCCTTCCGTCCATCATTGCTTCCGTCCATCAGTCCTTGCGTCCATCAGTCCTTGCGTCCATCAGTCCTTCCGTCCATTAGTCCTTGCGTCCATCATTGCTTCCGTCCATTAGTCCTTCCGTCCATCATTGCTTCCGTCCATCAGTCCTTCCGTCCATCAGTCTGTCAGTCAAGAAACAAGGATCCTGCCATAACATTTTTCAAGCTAAGTTTATTGAAAAAACTTCAAAATCTAGATCCTGAAATAACTCAAACAGTTTCCAAGCTACAATTATCAAACTTGGTATTGTAGATAGGGACCAATAAGGAGATTATGCATGCCTACTTTTATTTTTGATGTGAGCAGTGCTTTAGAGACTTGTTATATCAGGTGCCATATGAATACTTTCAATTATTGTCATTTTATTCTTCTTCTTTTTCAACAGTTTTGATCCACCTGGTCAGATGTCTGCTGGACTTACCTGTGAAATGCTGGTCACTTTCAAACCAATGGTATGTTGTACTTAAAATTGCATCATTAACATGGTAGTATTACCTTATTGGTTTATAGTTTCACATTCAAGCCTGCCTTCGTAGCTCAGTGGTTATTGTGGTTGCTGTCTAAACTGGCAACCCAGGTTCAAATCCTGGTGGAGGCACTCATATATATGCCTTCCATATTTCAGCAGAAAGCTGACTGGTAAATAAAGGCTAAGCTCTGTATTTTTTCTTTTTTAAGGATTTAAACTGCTTAATGCTACAGTTACTGGGTATATACTTCAAAAGTTTGGATAGATGGATTAATTTTTTGCTGGACATCATAAAATTCGTCTTCACTTGTTCACTTTAACCACTAATCAGACTCCTAAGAAACACATATTAAGTAATTGGCACCAAGCCTCGCTTCAAGTATTAATGTTGCCCTTTGTGTGAGACATGCATGTCTTTGTATTTCCGTGGTAAAGTTCATATTCTCTTTTTAGTTTTTAGTAGGAATTGTGCCATGTAATTGTGGTATGTAACTGCTATGTTTTCTGTGCTCAGCTGTTTCATTTTACTGCTACCTTCCCTGTACAATACATTTTTCTATAACCTTTTTATATCAATTTGTTTTGTCAAAAAAAAACTATTACTGTAAAATCATTTCTTTTCGTTGGGACAAAATTTCGTGGTTTTGGTAATAAAGACAATTTCGTTGGTACTTGAATTCGTGGATTTTGCATTTCAGGTAACAAAACAAGGGTCAAAATCAATGTTCGTTGGGATTAAAATTCATGGCTGAAGTGAACCACGAAATCTACGAAATTTAATCCCCCATGAAAATTAATGATTTTACAGTATAGTATTTCTGTGCTATTTATGAATGTATGATGACAGTCTTTGTACCATTTCAGATAAATGAAGATTTGGTTGGTGAGGTAAAATTCCTCTCTCAGACTGGTCCATTCTCTATTCCCCTCAGATGTACAACCAAGAAATGTGATGTAAGTATGACATAGTCTATCTACCTTAACTGCTTGATACCATAATCAGGTGTTAAAACGTGTACAGCACAGTCTATTTACCTTTAAGGGGACGGAGAACAAAAGTGGGAGAGGGATGGTAAACAAGAATTCTGAATATTTGAGAAAATGGAATGGCTCTAGCAGACAGACTTGTAGTGTGTATATACTATCAGTCTAACAGAATATCAACATTGAGTGATACCCCATGATTTGCTATTGCCTTATCAACTGTACATTAACAGGGTTGTCATTAGGAGGCGACAGAAGGCCAATTTAACTGCTTCAAATGATATTTGGGTTGTCTCAAATTTACCTCCAGCAGCCTTCCACCTTCAGTGCTCAGGCACCTTGGCCTCAACAAATTTACAAAAAGTCTCCTACAGGAAATCCTAGTGAAAACCCTGCATTAATTAAAAATCAAGTTAAAAGTTTGAGCAGCGAAAATCCTGCCATTCCATCACCAATCAAACGCAAAGGGGTCTGATGAATATATGGCATGGATGTATATTTTATATATAAAGAGTTAATGGGAGATAATTTTATAATTTACAGCTCTCCGTTGATATGGATGTGATACAGTTTGGTACAACTGTCATTGACGAGACTTTGAAACGTACATTTACATTATCAAATAAAGGAGCGCTCGGAACAACATTTGAATACTTCAAACTTACTGGTAAGCAATTTTCCCCTTCCTTTTGAAGAAACTGTTGGTAATTGAGTTGCACAGGATGGTCCATCCATCTAAACAAAGAAAAGATAAGTATACTATAGGGAAGCTATTGGTGTTTTTTTATCTGATGTAGAGGCATAAATTATAGTGAATCTTCTGTCTACTATGAAGCCTATATTGTTATTTCAATCAGCAGATCACTCACTGTAATCTTTAATAGAATATGACTTGATATTGCAAATAGGGGGTATATACTTCATTGACTTTTACTAAATTAATGTAATGCTTGTGGTGAGATTATTTTGACCTGATGATTGTTATTGTTAACTCAGATGTGACTCTGGTAACAGCCAATAATTAACTTAATGTTGATAGCTATTAAACTCTGCTGGTTATGCAAATTTAAAACAAATTTCATAGAATAAGTGTGTTCATGAAGTAAGAACGTAGATCTGGAAATTATAGTGTTATGTATGTTTACAGGAATGAAAGCAAAGACTGCAACAAGTGCACAAACATCACTTGGAAGAATGGTAAATATTCTCTTTCTATAGTTTCCTTGATATACATATACCGTTGAAATATGTTTGAAGTCCATCAAGGCATTGCTTTCAAACTTGGTATACGAGGGTCATTCAATAAATTCGTGGACTGGACTCGTCATTTTAATACACATTGACACAAAGAATAACTAATTACATCAAACTAAACTACTGTCTGTCTGACACAAGTGCAGAAAATTGTGCACGAAACGACGAATTTTTAAAGAAAATATGGCTAAAACAAAACTATCACCTGACCGCAACCACCACACAATGCAAATATATTCTGACGTCAGCAACATTATTGACGTTTTGCTATTTCTCAAGTTGTAAACCCGAAACTGAATTATGTCAATCATATGGAATTAAACGCAACTATTTAAATTATAAATTATTAAATAGATATACCACAACATTTTATGTTTTCAAAGTTAATAATTAAGCTAGAAACAGTGGTTTTATGCTCAGTTGAAACGCCTGGCACAATTTGACTGACGTTTCCTTAAATGTCCCTACGTTTGCTAATTTTGTTCGATCTCTGTATAATTTTTAATACCATGCTGCTCTTCAGGAATTTGATTTTGTCACTAAAAAACTGGGACACTGATTACTGCATGTGCTCCCTTTGTTCTCATTAGCAACTTATGTGTGTTTGTTGTGTATTCCCAAGACAAGTGCACGATTTAATAGTTGCATGAATTTCCTTGCGTAAATTCATCGGCATTTTGACGTAAATGAAAACATGACAGGCATAGATCAAATACTCCTCAATTCAAAGTCAAACGTGCAAACCACTTAATAATTTCACAAAATGTTATGCTAATATCTTGCAAATATCTGGGAATGTAAATAAATTAGGAATCGGAATTTATCACTGGTTGAACTAGTTAAAAAGGTACGTTACGTCGGTCGGGGGTGGTAGCGCGTTACTGCGGTAATACAACGGCACATGACGTGTTACTGTGTAGCATAATCAAAGTTAAATTTGTATCTACGGTAGGTAATAGATAAATGTTTATAATGATATGAGAAATTATTATTTAAACATGAATATAATAAAATGAGAACGATTGTCTACGAATATATTGAATGACCCTCGTACATGTTTACCATCATAAACTCATTACATGATCAAAGACACAATTATGGTCCCTGAATGACTTTGCGATTTGTTAGGCTTCCAACAGGGCATAAGCGTTTACTGAACGCAGTCTTGTTCTGTCCTTGTGGTGTCCATCTAATGGCTGTTTTTGTATGTCTTGTATATTCCATTATCATGACATGTCCTTTCCATAGTCTGCATCTTATCTCTGCATTAATATCCCCACTCCAGTTCTTTCTGTAACTTCATTAATTGTTAGATACAAACTAGGGCTGAATTTTGTATTCTCAAGATCTTTCTAAGACATCTTCTTCAAATCCTCTAAGTTTTGCTTCTTTATAATTATATGGTATATTACAGACTACTAATGAATCTGGCCACGTTGTCAGTCCTGATGTTACTGATGCTGAAAAGTCAAAGAAAGATATAGATGGTGGTGATAAAAAGGCTGACGGTAAGATACTGTATTGCCTTCAGTAAATGTAAATTCAATAATACCTTTTGTACATATTAACCTGTTTATTTTACTGCTACTTGAATTTGAAACAATGTCAAATAGTCGGTGATGTATATTCATGTATTGTGAACATTTGCCAAATGTATTTAAACATGATGCAAAAGATGTTGAAACTTTGAAAATGATATTAGACAAGAACTGGCAATATATAGTACAGTACAGGTGCTGATACATCAACAAAGACTACCTTGAACATATATCTACAATCACTACAAATTTAAAATCAAAGTTTTCGCATCCATTTCTAGCTCTGCTTTTGATTATCCATCAATACTAAGAATTTGTTGATAAAAAGGGTTTCAATGGTTGCATTTTTAAAATGATTATTCTAATAAACTCTGGGTTTTAGTGTATACAAAACATTCTTATTGATGCTTCTATAATGAAGGAATTAATTTGTTAATGGCAGCTAAAATTCATATTGACTCGAAACAATTGAGTTTGCTTTATGAAAGATTCTTGTTTCTATAGCAACAGCAACAAAGACTGGTGAGGAAAGTCAGGTTGTGACAGATGGTCAGGAAGGTCAAGAGGGGACAACAGAAGGTGAAGGTCAAGAAGGGGCTGGGGAAGAAGGTATATTATACTTTAGCTTTTTACAAATAAAATCGACTTCCTGTTGACAGTCCACTTTATTGGCACAGTGGATTCAAGGATATACAAATTTTCCAGGATTTATCTGATTTTGAACAGGTCTTTGAGTGTGCCAAAAAGTGTGTTTTTCCTTGTTTTCTCTATTAAAATTAACAATTTTACATAATTTCAGGTTTAAGAGGTATGTCACTATAAACCTATCTTCAGCACTCAGCTGTCATATTTCATGTACCCCTTGTCTGCCTGCTAAGACAAGATATGCTATAGTTAACATACAATGAGTCATGTTTACCACTTTTCACACCCATGTGAATAAAGTTCTAAAAGTTGTTCTTAATTATTACTAAGTGCCAATTATAGTTAATTTTTCTGAGGCGCAAAGAATGTGAAATTTCCTGGTTTATTTCCATATGGTTCAAAACCATTGTTCTAATCTTTTAAGCATTAACTTAAGATTTTGTGTAAGACCTTGAAATGTACACTGTGTATATAGCTCAGATGAAGTCAGGTATGAATTAAAATTTTGAGAACAAACTTTTTAAACACATTCATATGTCATGTACCCCTTTTATGCCTGCTTAAAATGAGATAAATGCTATACTTAACAGTACTAGTCATGTTTACCAATATTCACAGGTCCTCCAGACGACGGATCGCCAGATCTACTGATCAGTGAGTATGATGATTACGGTACATTGGATGGTATGAAAGCCGGACCTATAGCTACAGGTGAGATCGGACCATTCTCGTCTGTCAAACTTGAGATCATCTGGAACCCTGCTGTACCGGGAAAAGTTGACTCGGAATTCCTTGTTACATTTGCTGATCCATTATCAGATAGCGTAAGTTTCTTGACCCTGAAATTTTTTTGCACCTGTTTGTTTGTTCGTTCGTCAGTTACAAAATGTTAATATTCAAATATCTTTTAGTCCATCAAAACTGGCATACTTATTTATCATCATAAACACATTAACATATTATTATCAAAGCCATGTAACACTATCAAACATTTAAACAGAATTATGACCCTTGAATGACTTAGCTATTTGTTATGGACAAGGTTTCTACCAGGGCATAAGCATTAACTAAATGCAATCTTGTTTTATATTGATATTGATATTGAACCCATATAGCAATAAAGATAAGAATCAAGGCTTAGAAATTAGTAGCTTTAATTGGTAGGTTTTTATTAGCAATATTTAAAAAAATTCAATATACATTTGGTCCCTGTTAAAGTAAAAGCGTTAAATCATAACCCCATTGACCTATTTAGCTAATATTTTGTTGATATTTTTGTCCTTTGGGAGATGACAAGGAAAAATTTATATAGGCCTGCTTGGTATCCATTTTTAGCTCACCTGTCACAAAGTGACAGAGTGAGCTTTTGTGATCACTCTTCGTCCGTCGTCCGTCCGTCCGTCCGTCTGTCCGTCCGTCAACAATTGGGTTGTGTCCTCTCTAGCGGTCACAATTTTGGCCTAATCTTTATGAAACTTGGTCACAATGATCATCTTAACAAAATCTAGGTCAAGTTCGATATTGGGTCATCTGGGGTAAAAAACTAGGTCACTAGGTCAAATCAAAGGAAAACCTTGTGAACACATTAGAGGTCACAATTTGAGCCTAATCTTTATGAAACTTGATCACAATGATCATCTCTGTAAAATCTAGGTCAAGTTCGATATTGGGTCATCTGGGGTCAAAAACTAGGTCACTAGGTCAAATCATTGAAAAACCTTGTGAACACATTAGAGGTCACAATTTGTGACTTATCTTTATGAAAATTGATCACAGTGATCATCTCTATAAAATCTAGGTCAAGTTCGATATTGGGTCATCTGGGGTCAAAAACTAGGTCACTAGGTCAAATCAAAGGAAAACCTTGTGAACACACTAGAGGTCACAATTTGAGACTAATCTTTATGAAACTTGATCACAATGATCATCTCTGAAAATTTTTTTAGGTCAAGTTCGATATTGGGTCATCTGGGGTCAAAAACTAGGTCACGAGGCCAAATCATTGAAAAATCTTGTGAACACACTAGAGGTCACAATTTTGACTCTATCTTTATGAAACTTGGTCACAATGTTTATCTCTATAAAATCTAGGTCAAGTTAGATACTGTGTCATTTGGGCCAAAATCTAGGTCACTAGGCCAAACAGGTGAGCGACCTAGGGCCCTTTGGACCCTCTTGTTTAGGCTATGGATAGTTTGTTTTATGTCTGACTCTTGCGTGGGTGGCTAGACCAGACTGCTGTTTCAGTGTGGCATTGGATTGTCTGTGCTACAGTACTGTAAAGTCATTTAATTTTAATGGGACAAAATTTCATGGTTTTGGTAAAAAGACAATTCGATGGGAAGTAAATTTGTGGATTTTGCAATTTAAGGTTATAAATACAAGGGTCAAATTTAATATAAGATGGGGTTATGTTTCGTGGTTGAGGTGAACCACGAAATTTAATCCCCCACAAAAATGAATGATTTTACAGTATTTAATATAGATGATGATGTGTAATTTCTTACAGATATCATTACGAGCACTTGGAAGTGCTATAGATGTACCAGTATGGGTGGAGAGACAGACTGTAGATCTGAAGATATGTATGCTGGATCGCCTCTATCAAGATACTATCGTGGTCAACAACAGGTATGATGTACTTCTGTAAAATAGCAAGCCTGGTATTGTTCAGGCTAGTGCCTGATTTCAGTTTTTTTAATTCTAAAATTCCCTTCTTTGTCTATATTGAAAAGTTGAATTTTAGGCCATGAAACCCACATTTCAGGCTTGAGAATTTACCAGGCTTGTATAGTCTATTCTGCTTGCCATTAATCCGAGCTTCAATTACAGGTTTAGGCACTCGCATGCCTGCCATATTTCAGCAGGAAGCTTATTGGCAAATACAGCTTATGCTTGGTTCAATATGAAGTTGGCTTATATCCATCGGGGTCAAGGATGCTACCGGTATTAAGACTACTGGGATTGGAATTCATACTTCAATATTGTGGTTTCTCATTTACATTTCGAGGGATGCCTGTAATACTGTGGTAGGTCCTTCTTTATCTATATGCAGTTACTACAGTCTTGCGGTCACCCCTCAATTTATTACATGGGTTGTAAAATCCTTCTTTTACAACATGAAGGTGACATTGAGCTTTCCACAGGATGTAATTCAGGCCCAATACTGTATACTTAATTGAATTGGAGGTAACTGAATAAAAGTGCTAAATAGCACTTTGTTTAGGCAACCGACTCCAGTGTTTCCATTGAAAACAAACTTTAAATTAATTGGTAGTTTGGTTCATTTGTCAGCCCATTATGCAAGTTCAGCATCATTATTTTTCATATTGAATATATCTCCAAAGGTGTTTTAGTCTCACTAAAAACTTAAAAAATGAAAATGGATTTGAAGGTTGTATTCTTGATATGAAGGTGTTATAATTTGTTATATATATGATTTCATATTAAGATTTTAATGTGTTTTACAGAGCAACAACTGCATTGAGATTGAAGTTTGAAGTTTGTAAGGAATTAAGAGACCATTTAGAATTACTCCCGAAAACTGGCTACATCCAAGCACAGTCACAGTTCTCTGCACAGCTTAAATTTATTCCCAGGTAAGATGATTATATTATGTGTATTTATTTGAGGTCTTCAAGGATTTATTGGTATTTCCCCCTTACCTGACCCTCATATGAGGGTAATTCAATATATAATGCAAACTATCAATTATCTCTAAATGAAGGCAAACTAATTTAATGAAAATTGGCATAAATATTGTGAACGATATATTCCTTTTTAATCGGATAATTTAAGGACATCATCGATGATGTCACAAGACCAAGGAAGTTAACGTATAAATAAAGTTATATCAACTAGTAGTCAGCTATGGGATTAGGGCTTAAGTTGACAAGTTGAATGTTGTTACTATTATGAGGTGAAGGAATAACACAATTCAGTAGTCAAGGGGTGTATCTGTTTAAGTTACTTGTATGATGGATTCAGGGTGTAAGTCACTGTATTTATAATTTCAGACAAAGTTTATTTGAGCAAGGTGGCAAGTACTTTGACAAGGAGACTGGTGTACTGGAAGCACCTATGACTATACGAGTGGCAGATCAGGTAAATACGATATGACATCCTCTGGGTTCTCCGCAGGCCCTTTTTGCTGACACAATTACCAGGCTATATATTCACAGCACCTGGCAATAATTCTGTCGGAAAAAATTTACATGCAATTTTTAGCTCACCTGTCACATAGTGACAATGTGAGCTTTTGTGATCACTCTTCGTCCGTCGTCCGTCCGTCCATCCGTCGTCCATCAACAATTGGCTTGTGTACACTCTAGAGGCAACAGTTTTGATCCAATCTTCATGAAACTTGATCAGAATGTTGTTCTCTATGAAATCTAGACCAAGTTCGAAACTGGGTCATGCCGGGTCAAAAACTAGGTCACTAGGTCAAATCTTAGAAAAACCTTGTGTTCACTCCAGAGGTCGTGGTTTTGATCCAGTCATCATGAAACTTGATCAGAATGTTGTTCTCTATGGAATCTAGACCAAGTTTGAAACTGGGTCATGTGGGTCAAACACTAGGTCACTAGGTCAAATCTTAGAAAAACATTGTGTTCACTCCAGGGGTCACTGTTTTGATCCAATCTTCATGAAATATGGTCTGAATGTAGGTTTATACTAATACCTAGACCAGTGTGCAACAGGTGAGCGACCTAGGGTCTTTCAGGTCCTTTTGTTACCTTCTTACATGGAGTTTAGTCCTTTTTAGCTCGACTATTCGAAGAATATGAGAGCTATTACAGTCACTTGTTCGTCGGCGTCGGCGTCGGCGTTGCATATGGTTAAAGTTTTGCATGCAAAACTTTAACCTTGGTTATATTTCAATAACCAGTGCATATATTGGATTGAAACTTTGCACTGGCTTTCCCTGTCATGTAATCAACCATGTTAGATAACTCTTGCATGAATTTAATGCAAATTATGGCCCTTTTTTACTTAGAAAATTTGGTTAAAGTTTTGCATGCAAGTTACTAATAAGGCCATATCTCAAATAGTATCTGTGCTATGGCATTGAAACTAACAACACTTACTAACCATCATAAGGCAATGG
Organism: Spisula subtruncata; assembly: GCA_963678985.1. Lineage (NCBI taxonomy): Eukaryota > Metazoa > Mollusca > Bivalvia > Venerida > Mactridae > Spisula > Spisula subtruncata. Next base: position 24,473,167 of record OY787669.1, on the reverse strand, counting down.
TACCGGTCATGGGTAATAGCTCTATTATGATTATTATTTGAGTTATGCCCCTTTTTAACATAGAATTTTCTTGGTTAAAGTTTTGCATGCAAGTTTCATTCAGACCATATCTCAGCTACTATCCATGATACTGCATTGAAACTTACAACACTTGTTTACCATCATCAGTCAATGGTATCAGTCAAGGGCAATAACTCTATTATTTTTTTATTTCAGTTATGCCCCTTTTTAACATAGGAGTTTATTGGTTCAAGTTTTACATGCAAGTTCTATTCACGCCATATCTTAGTTACTATTTATGATATTGCATTGAAACTTATAACACTTGTTTATCATCATTAGTCAATGGTACTGGTCAATTGTAATAACTCCATTTTTAGTTTAATTCGAGTTATGCCCCTTTTAACTTAGACTTTCCTTGGTTAAAGTTTTGCATGCATGGGTGCGAGGTTTTGAATGTGTCATATGACGTATATCTAAGAAAATGATTGGTGCAGAGCTACGATATTTTGACATAAGGAGCAAAACGGTCTCCTGTTTCCCCGCTCATACAAACCTGAGATACGAGGTTTTGACTATCCAGCGAGGATATCAAACTTGTGTTGTTTGGCATGGTATTGTATTCAATACTAAAAATAATTACTAAACTACTTTAAACTCATCACTGATTTATTACATGACTGTATCCTCTACATTATTATTTTAATTTGTCACCATTGTTTTAAAATTGACTCCTTTAACAAATCATATCTTACTCATATGATTATTTTGTAGAAACTTTGTTATGTCAGTGGATGTATACAATTCCCTTTAAACATACACATTTCTTGAATAGAGTACAGTGCCGCTTGAAGTCTTAAAATCATTTTCACTGACAAATATTTGTTAATAGTCCAGTGTTGAGATAATTGCCATGCCTCAACAACCATTGTACATTAGCTTTCATTGCCATGTAGTCAACTAAGTAGCGTAACTCATGTTTCAATATAATACAAATTTTAAATGGCCTGTTTTGAACTTATATTTTTTCTGACAAATGGCTGCGAATAGTCGAGCGCGCTGTCTAGTGACAGCTCTTGTTATCGCAAGCAATTGACTATCATACCCTATTGTAACCAATTTTAAATATGCGACCAACATTGTTTGTTCATTCCTATGATAATAATAAACAATATGCAGCGGGTAAAAATTCATATGCAAACATGTGCACAAAATGTCTGTGTCAGCAATAATTTCAGACCACCCAACACTCCTGAAATCCTGGGGAGAACCGTGCGCGCCTCAGGTTCATGTACGGGTGGGGGCACTTACATACCTGACATATTTCAACTGAAAGCCGATTGCTAGGAATTTAAAAGTTAACATTTAACCATAGGATTAAGACACCATGAAATTTTGTTGAAGTTTAAAAGTGTATGGACTGGGATTACTGATACCTGATACATGTATTGTAGGTGTAATTAATATTGTCTTGTGTGTTATATTTCAGACAGCTCCGGTACCATTCACTGTACAAGCTGTGGTCACTAACTCAGATATGGAGTTTGATACGACAGAGATAGACTTTGGTGATTGTACCATCTATGAAACGACAAAAACAACCATCAAATTAACAAACAAATCCATATTACCACAGGAGTATGGCTTTGTTGGTCATCCACAGGTAAATCTAGTTGTATACTCATTTTCCCTCTTCAACTGCTGAGCATCAAGCTTTCAAGTTGATTGACTTAGCTAGTAACTATGGAAAAGGCTACCTCCTGGGCATAAGCGTTTACTTAACGCAGTTTTGCCCCTTTAACTGATAAGTACCAAGCATGCGAATCAATGGTACCGTTTCAATTGTGTTATGGGTATCATGTTTGTGTCATGGAATGTTTTCCTGCCCTTCAATTTTGTTCTTATAGAAGATAATAAAAAGTCAATGTGGTACAAAACAAAAACTGTTACAGAAGAATGAATTTCTATTTAACAATACTTTCATATTTCTGTGAACTTAGTCATGCTGTGATATTTTTTACTCTGTGGACTATGAATCTGTACGAAAACAAATTTAAAATCTTTACAATGACATTACGCCAGTTGTCAATCTATACCATTTAAATCAGCTTTTTTTAATGGTAAATTATAATGACATGTTCCAAAAGATTTACTTTTTAAACCTTTGCCAAGCATTTTTTGACAAACAACCAGGTGGAGCGATTTCTGCTCTGGCGTAATGTTTTTACTGTGTATGCTTATAAACTAATGTTTATCTTTTCAGTATATTGAAGTACAGCCTAATGATGGATTTGGAACACTGTTGCCATTGGAAACAATAGAACTGGAAGTATTGTTCAGTCCAAAGAAAGCTAAAGATTACAAATTTGAATTAAACTGCAAGTCACTGATAAACAGGTATGTACATGACATTGTAGTTCTTGAACCAATCTGCCTAGCATATGAATTCAGTATTTCATGTATACAGTATTGCACCAGTCAATGTTTTGCGGACCCTTGGTGCAGTGCACAAGAACTATAACTCTCCCTTCCTTAATTTTTTAGTTATTCCCCTTTGTTAATTTTCTTACGTAAATTTTGTCCGGAGCATAACTCCAATTCTAAAAGAGATATGATTTTGAAACTTTACATGAAGATAGATATCAATAAGGAGAAGTGCAGTGCACAAGAACCATAACTCTCCCTTGCTTAATTTTTTGGTTACCCCCTGCATTTATTTTTATACCTAAATTTTGTTCAGAGCCTAACTCCATTACCAAAAGAGATATTATTTTGAAACTTTACATGTGGATAGATATTAATTAGGAGAAGTGCAGTGCACAAAACCCATAACTCTCCTCGTTACAATTGGCTACCTGTAGGGGACTTTCATTGCTTGGCAATAGTCTTGTTGAATTATGTGTTGTTGTATATTACAGAGAATTTAAGATCCAATGTAAGGGTGTGGGTGTGTTACCACCATTAGAACTCTCTCATCAAGTTGTACATTTTGCTGCAACATCTTTATACGACGTTTCCACGGCAGCATTACATGTAATCAACTCACATACCAGTATGAACGAATTCACACATCCAGTACCCAGAATAGGAAAAGGTAAGTTTTATGATTTTAATGAGTTATCTTCCCATTAATACTCTCTGTTGTATCTTTTTTTTGTGACCCCTCATTTATTCATAAGTGGGGATGGCATATAGCATTCATTTGGTGATGTCAGTATGTACCTAAAACAAATCTTGTGTGTTGAACTCCTCACAAGCTGTTGCGCAGAATTTCTTCAAACTTTCACAGATTAGCAACCTTAATGTATAGTTGACTGTATAGGGTGGAAGTTTTGCTGTGACAATATTTAACAGAGTTATGGCCCTTTGTTACATTTACTATACACCCCAATTAGTTTTCATTAATTTATATGTGGAATGGAATATTAAATCCACGAAATTAGATCCCCCTCGAAATGAATGATTTACAGTATTTAATTGAATTAACAAACTTGATACATTCAATGATGTTATGGTTTACTTATGAGTGTGAAGTGTAGGAATATACATAATTTGTTCTATTATAGGTGAGATAGCTCCTGTTGGACCGACATCATTTGAGTTTGTGATACCAGAAGGTGCTCCTGTGACTGTATCCCCATCTGTTGGTACTATACAGCCTGGCGAGGTAAGTGTCGTTCTACTGTCTGCTCACAATTGACAGGACTGGTATCTTCTTTTTTCCAAACATTGTCAACTCACTGTTTTGGACTGTTGTGTATTACAGTGAATCCCTGATTTATACATTTAAGCCACGCCTTCTTGCGTTTCCACTCACTGATTATTGTTAGGGTTCTTCAGTATTGAAATAGCATCAAACTTGTACACCGTTGTTAGTTAATGCTCCTACATGTACAACATGGACCTTCGGCAATTTGTCATTTGGAAATTCAACTTAAAGGTAGACAAATAAGGTCATAATCTAATCAATGAACATGTGCATAATAGTTGATATCCGAAACTTTGTACAATGTGGGTTTCCTCTTAATTTACATGTAGGTACAAACAAATCTGGCCTAGTTAGACTGGTTTTGTATTCATATGCAAATACAACTCACCCCCACTCTATTGTCCAGATATGAATATTCAAGGGTGACAAGGATTATAACGGTAAAACTTGATTTGTACCTACAGATTAGTGGAGATCCGGAGTAGGCTTATTGAGGAAGATAGATTATGGAAAAAATAAGGACTTAAAAGTCTGACTGTTTTGTTATTCCTATTTTCTTAGTATGATTTGATGTTAACTTCAATTGTATGTTGTTGTTATAGCAATAATTTGTATGTTTGAGCATTTCTTTGATAAATTTACATAGCAATTATTTGTTTTATCATCAGAAATCTAGAATACAGATAAGATTTGCTCCAACATTGAATGAGGAAGATGTCCGTAAAGAAGCAGTAAGAATGGCAACCAGACAAATGGAGCAGCAAGCTGATAAAGAGTACAAAGAGGCATTAAAGAGACAAAAGGAGGCTGAAGAAGCACAGGTATAAAATATTAAAAAAAGTCACATTTTGACCCTCAATATTTGGGTTTAAATAGCTATTTTCTCTTAAATCATGATTTTTTGCCTTTAGCATTTTGGATTTCATGAAAAATGGCAAGGTCTAAAGTATCGCATGTTAATATAATTGCATGTAAGCTTCTCAAAAACTCATTCTAATACATGACTACACTTAAAAGTAGGTATGACATATTTATTGGTATCAGGGATGAAATTAAATCCCTATAAATATTTAAAGTTATTTTACAGTTTATATGTACGTATGTATACTGATCTTTTGACCCCTTATTTTTTCCTAGAATGCTCCTGCCGCCTCTGGTGGAAAGAAAGGAGCAGCCCCTCCAGCTAAAGGGGCTGCTGCAAAGGGCAAGCAGACTCCTGGTAATACATCTCTCAATTTGACTGGACCTAAACCTGTTACTCCACCTAAACCTGAAGAAATTACCAAGGAGTAAGTATTAATGTTTATACTTCTGATATGTGCCTCCATTGCTCAGTGTTTAGTGTGCTGGCCATCTAATCTGACGACCGAGGTTCAAATCTGGGTGGAGGCACATACATACATGCTTTACATATTCCAGCAGAAAAGTACAGCAACCGCCAAAAATAAATATACAGAGGTTATGGCATAGCCTCAATAGTTTGAAACCAAGGAAAATCTTGTTGATTATGTGTAAAGACCATATATCAATTGGGACTCTAGGTGTAAAATATAACGTGTCTTTGTCCCATTTGAATGGTAACTTGGTCATAAAAAACATCAAAATCCGCTTATTGGGTCACATGGTTATTTCGATTCATATACTGTAAAATCATTCATTTTCGTGGGGGATTAAATTTCGTGGATTTCGTGGTTCACCTCAACTACAAACTTTTATCCCTACGAACTTTTATTTTGATCCTTGTTTTATTAACTAAAATGCAAAATCCAGGAATTCAAGTCCCAACAAAATTGTCTTTTTTACCAAAACCACGAAATTTCGTCCCATCGAAATTAAATGATTTTACAGTGTCACATTTTGTATTCATTTAGTACGGATAGTTTCAGCGACCATCAGATAATCAGGTAGGAACTACGTGTAGTTCTCATATGTGTCATCTATATGTAATTGGTGCTTGCCATGACATTATCATTGCATTCATGTTTGTTTACTGTTTTATTGTATGTTGTGATAAATTTTGTCTGGAAAATTGTACATTGTATGTAGAAATAGAAATAGTATGTATATAGTATAATAGATCTAAAGGTATTTAGTAATCTAACCAAGTTGAATTTTGCCAATGTATGGTGGGCACTGTATATGTATAACTTTTTTCTTTGTTGTAACATAAGAATGTTAAGACTTGTTACATTTACAAACTTGGTATTTAGTAGGCAGATAACAGGTAGCATAGTTGTGACATTTGTTGATTTTGAATTAATATTAATTTATATAATGAATTATAATGAGGTTCAAAGGTCAAGGAAAGAGTCAATTAAAACCCTTATGAAACACCTAACGTGTCAGTAATGTCAACGTGTCATCAGTATTGATTTCATGATCTTTGAAAGAAATTGATGCTTTAATAATTAAGTTGGCGTTTAGTAGATGCTACTTTATACATTGTAATTGATTATAATGAAGTTGTTTTTCCGTGCACATGGTTATCATATTTGAATTTTTTACCCTCCTGGCTTATGACATTATATGTTACACCTTAGTTTAAATGTTATTATGCCCACTGGTAGTTGTGGGGTATATTGCTTATTCTTTTGGCTGGTTTGGTAAGAGCTAACTTTGTCTGACTGATCAAAAGAGAAATCCTAGTAGGTATTAAACTTGGTAGAGGCAGATGACTCCACTTAAATTTATGATCTGCAGGTTAAATATTATGGTGAGTGTAGCATTTACCATAAAATGACTATTGTAATTTGCAGTCTGTATAGGGCAAAAATATATTGCAATGCCTTTGGTTGATAGCTCAACTTTTCGAAGAAAAAGTTGAGCTATTGTCATGACTGGATCATCTGCGTGAATGTTGGTTAAGTTGATAGTCAGAGTCATCTTCTCAAAGACAATCAAAGTTATCAACTTCACAAGAGGAACCGATACTGTCAAGGCAGATTACCCTGTGAAATATATTTATTGAGTTATCTGCCTTTGTTACTATCTAAGCGTCCAGTACTCTTAGGCGGTGCTTTTGTTCATGTTTCACATTAGCTCATAGTCCAAATGTGAAGGAAGTGAATACTATGTATCATTATCCCATGTATGTACTATTTTAGCTCACCTGCCTATGCTGCAGCAGTTGGTTCATTGTGTCGACAATTTAAGGGCAAGTTTAACTCGATCACCGTACCGTGTTATGTTGCATCAGGGGAGACAACCAATCCAGGAGAACTGCCGTACAGGTGAGATAATTTATTTATTGCTTTTATTTATCTTCGTCACTGGATGATATATCATAATCCATATATATGGACGGGCTGCCAGAAGAATTTTAGTACTTTCAGTTTTTTGGGGGATAGCACATGATAGTCAGAAGATGCCCTTTTCCAGAAGCATCCCTGGTTCTTTTACGTGTCAGATATATAGTATCATTCATGGGACCCATTTTTTTAGTCTCATCTGAAAGACTGTTAGTAAATTTAGTTAGTCAGCCCTTGGACTCGAACCCACAACCTGAGATCAGAAGTCTCAAACTCTACCAACTGAGCTATGCGGGCTGACTTCATGTGAGATGAAATGACAGATTAGTCATAAATATAGCTCGGAGAATTTGACACGATCCTGACCTTTATACATGAATATATATTACAAGATTCTCATGTTGAATACATCAAATTTGGCAAGCAAATTAATTGTAATATTAATTGATTGTCCTGTCTGTCAGAGAACATTCCACTTGGAAATCAAGGAATACAGTTCACCATTTTTTGTGGAAATTATTTTTAGAAAAAAGAAAATTAAAACCCCCAAATGAAAGCCTCCCTTTTGCAAAATGTGCCCCCCTCCAATTTGGGGGAATATGGTACTTTATTAATTAATTTCTTATAAATTTTGTGTTTAAGCAGGGCCTGGTTATCGTTTTGTTGTTAAATATTATAATTCTATTTTCAGTATCAGTAACACCTTGTATGTAGAAATCCACTGTCCCACAGTGAAGCCTCCGTTAGTTGTGATATCTGATAGTGGTAAAACTACCACTGATTTTGGTGAAGTCTCGTTAGGACAAAACATCTTTAAATCAATCACCATACAAAACATATCCAATAAAATGTTAGAGGTAAGAATATGTATTAATTACATGGATTGTTGTTGTTGTCTGTTCTATAAATCTGGGTTATTACCACAGGTAACTGTATCGTTGAAAACGAAAAATATTTTTTAAAAAATTGAAAATTTATAGTTACCCGTGGTTAGTAAAACCAAAGACCTAAAATACATGTTATTATGGTCTTTAGTATAACGGGTGTGTATATCCTACAATATTGTAGAATAATCAAATGACAGAGTCTGAAGCCTGATTTTCAGCAGAAAAATTGGGTTACTCGCTAGAAAAAGGAGTATTTCCATTTATTTGTTGTTAATTTCGTATGAAAGATATAGAAATATTTGTAGTATTGCTTGATGAAAAGGCACAAGAGTATTTTATATGCTATTATATCTTGTATCATTTAGTAATACAGCTATCACCTACAACATTAGATACATTACGAATATTCATTATATATTATTTGATATCCTTGAACATGTATGGACATTTTATCTTGTACCTATTTCAGTTATCAGCTACAGCGTTAGATACACTCGGACCATTCCAAGTGATGAATGCATTTAGAGTTCTTCCCCCTGATGCTACCCATACAATGCTGGTATCATTTACACCCAATGCTGGACGTGTGGTATGTACTATACATGCTATATTATAATGTCATTAACACTGGCTTAGAATGAGAAGATCGTCAAGTTTAAAATCTGCATCTTAAGGCACTTCTTATGAGCCTATTTTCATGAAAATCAGAACTTGTCATGTTGACCAAACTGAATTTAAAACAGCATGTTTTACCATAAGAGGATTTTTTACAATTTCTTCGTTTTCTCAAAATATCAATTTTGTACTTAAGACCTTCTCATTCTAATCCAGCAAAATGAAGGTTCCTCTAAAGCCTAGTCTACAGTATCCGCTTCTAGTGCGGGTGGTTGCAGATTTAATTCCAGGCCATGTCATACCCAAGAAGTAAAGATTAGTACCAGAAATTCCTTTTCCGCACAAAAGCGTAGAAGGGAATAGATATATTCCGCACAACTCATAATGTTCCATGAAAATTTGACACCAATAACAATTTTCCTCTAGATTTGGAGAAGTGGCTGGTTTCTAGTGAAAGAGTAAGTTATTACTGGTAAGGATATGGTCCAGGAAAACTGTTAAGGAAATTAGCTGCATTATATAACTTAAAATTTGTTGATTCACAATGTTAAACCTGAGTACTAAATAAACAGTTCAAATGGCTGGATACATATGAAATGAGGTGGTTCTGTTTTATGAGGTTCTTGCCCTTATCTCCCGAAGCATATCAAGTAGAAATCTCATCTCAAACTAATATTTTGGTCAAATCAGAGCCTGAATTTAAAATAAATCTTAAGTTCAAGCTCTTAAAATCTTACTGTTACAGTAATCAACTAAGAATAGTTCCTTTTGTTTTGTGAAAAAGATGCAATTTTTAATCCAGATTCCAAAGGAAATTGTCTGAATGACTCATGGCAAACTTTGAGATGAGATTCAGCTCAGATTGAGATGTTATGGAAGAATGGGGCCTGATACATCTGAAATGAGTTGGTTTTGTTTATGAAGTTCTGGTACATCAGATATTTTATGAGTATCCTTAATTTTCAGTTCCAAGAAGTTATAAGTATAAACTGTCTAACGGCTAGATTACATATAACATTGGTTGGTAAAGGTGTAAGTCCACTGGTCAGTTTATCACCGGCTATTGGGGAGGATGGAATTATGGACATGGGAGCTGTGTTGGCCGGAGAATATCTAGAAAAAACATTCAAGGTATATAGAATATTGTAAACTAAGAAATTATTTCGTGTGATTCATTAGTAAGAGGTAGAAATCCGCGAAATTAAGTATCCACGAAAGTGTTCAAAACATCAATGTGTACATCACAGGAGACTTTAACTTGTGAGACGACTTGAGAACGAGAAAGTAAAATTCGCAAAATTGAGATTGTTTACAGTACTACAATACAAAATGTGTAGAGCAACACTCAATGTGAGCCGCAAATAGTGGCCACTGTACAGAGGCTTCTGCTTTACAGAGGTTAAATCTATAATTAATATTAGATTAGAGACATTGTTTAGGCGTTGTTGTAGAGAGGTTATTGCTCTACAAATTTTACATAGACTTTAATATAGGAGAACATTAAAAAAATTCTTTAATAGGCATCATCGAGTCTTAATTCTTAAAAGTTGTAAATTATTTCTTAGCTATAAACTACAGCAGGCTTTGGGTCTTTTTGTAGAGATGTTGTTGCTCTATCGAGGGCTGCCCTGCAGAGGTTGTACTTTATTTGGATTTTATCTTTGTTACAGATGCAGAATACATCATCCCTGTCCATTGATTACTGTATAAAAATAGAAAGTATGTCCTTGTTAAGACATGCAAAGGCTCAAGAATTACCCAAGTTCCTGGTTGGTAAAACTAAAACAATGGTTGGTGTACAGAATAATAATGGACAGAATGTGTTTGACATGGTACCGGCCGAGGGAACTATTGCTCCTGGTTAGTAAATCAAATTGTAATAAATACAAGGGTCAAAATTATTGTTTGATGGGATTTGATTTCATGGTTGAAGGTGAACCATGAAATCAACGAAATTTAAACTCCCCACAAAAATTAATTATTTTACAGTAACCCACTTTTACTTGAGTTTCCAATCCCTTATCATGTCAAATTTTAAAATTTAATGTAACAAACCCCTATTGCTAATTGATTTATTGAATTTATTAAATTTTTAATGTATTATATGTTCTTTTAATTATATAAATAATTATATATTCTTGAATGTGTTTAATTTATCAATACTGTCCATATTTTACAGGTGGAAACGTTGAGATCACTGCTACATTTGCTCCTGACCATGCCAGTGATTACTTCTCTGATGGAATTAAAATTGAATTATTTGGAAAGGTAAATCATTTAATTTCAAATTAATAGTTTCTGTAAGATTATACAAAATCTTACCCAAATTTGTGCGTGATGTCAGAGGTTGGCTCCCTACATCCTACTGAAAACAAGAAATAGTACCCAGGTGTTCATTACCTAAGCAAAGCGCTACCAAGTGCACTTTCATCCAGTTACCTCCCCCGCAGAGGTTCAATCAAAAGACACTGCCGTCGAGATTGATGCACCACACACGTTTGATGTACGAAACTAAGGACTTACAGGTGTACAGATGTTGCTTGTTTAATGATTCAATAGATCAAGACTATCAATGCAAACATATCACGTAAAAATTTCGATAAGGTAAAAAAGTAGCGGACAAGAACATTGAAATACCTGGTTGATATATCCAGCTTCCAGCTCATTCTACCCCCCTGGTTTTTGTGCAATCTTGTAATGTGCTTAAATAAATGGCTAGAAATTAGGATCCTCTTGTTATCTTGCATAATATCAATTCTAAAATGAAATGTATATGTCTTCAGGAGGAATGTCAAGCATTTCAAATTAAAGGTACGGCGAAACAACGGGTGATGTTCTTAGATGGTGGTGATAAAATCAAACCTGATGTAGAATCTCTGGCAGTTAAACCTGTCTTTGAAGATGAAGGTAGGTAATCTTTTAGGCCTATCTTTTAAAGCTTATCATCAACTGATTTAACTAATGCATAAAATTTTCTTACTGTCAAAATCTGGGACTCACATGGTAATTCACTGGTCTTATTCTTAGAGTCTATTTCCGGGGACTAGGAGTTCATGAGGTTGTATCCATGCTGCCACCCCCCCCCCCAAAAAAAAATTGGACTGTGAAGGGCAGCACTTAACAGAATCACCTGACCTCATTTTGACCTTCAGCTTGACCTAATTTTGGGAAACCACAAAATATAGGAGGCCTAAAGGGTCAAACTTCTGAATGAAATCATGCACATTTTCTTAGTTGTGTTCCATGTTTTTGTGTTATGTTTTCCGTGCTCAGATGTTTAAGTTGAGTGCTGCCTTCCATGTCCAATGTTCTATTATATTTGTGTTTATTTTCAGAAATGAAGCAAGCTATAGTACCGATGTTGGTGACATTGAAAGCAATAGCCAAGGATGATGTATATCAACCTGCAAACAGAGATATTTATATTGGGTGTGTCAGAACAATGGCAGTTAGTCAGAAAAAGGTAAAAACCCATTTCAACAAATCTGCAATATTTCACGTTCAATGTTTCATGTTCTATTCCATGTATATATTTGTGCATGCTGTGTTATACCCATGTAAATATTTTGCTGCTTATATATTTATTTTCTGACCTTTCCTTATGACCAATAAATACTCATTAGTTTTTATGCCCCGCATCTACAGATTTTTTACAGAGTTCATGTTGATCTTTAATACAGACGTATAGCTAATTAAATAGTAGAAATACTTTTATTAGTTTCCCTTCAGTCCTATGTATTTCATGTCTAAATCTATCAAATTGTATTGCTTGCTGAATTCCTGACTATATTTACCAATCATTAAGATTGGTACTTACCTTAAATAAAATGTTTTGTTGTTCTTGTGAAGATCAAGTCAAGTATTGTTTTAACTTCACTGTGATCACAATTGATGGAGAATTTAAACTGATCATGACCTTCCTGTATATAAATATATTACAAAATGCTTGCATTGAATATATAAATTCCACCAGAAAATTGTGCAATTATTATCAGTTCTTTAGATTTGTGTTTCACCTTAAACGTCTTTCCGATACTACTTGTTAATGAAAACATACAACCGTGATGATAAATATATACAGTATGTTCAAAGTTAAATGATAATTTGGTAAACATACGCTTGTCTGTCAGGTAAACTATGTTTATTTTGGTTTAACTAGGTATAACAAAGTTCACATACAACCTGCTATTCTTTGGAATGGGATAGTTCCCTCATTAGTATTACTTATTGAATCGACAGTACAGACTGTTAAAATATACTAATAGAAGGTTTAGGGTCAAGTTCAATTCTCTGTACTATACTGTTGTTTGTTTAATTGTTAAAGTGTTGCTTATCGTTTGTATTTATTATAATAATTGTTTCACTGTTTAACACATACTTATATTCTAATTCTACTTTTTTTCTAACCCCACCCATTGTTATTCTTCTTACATCATGGTGGTGCATGATGGGTAATTTTGTCAACTTCCTGTTGACTGAATTGTGGGTAATTTATTCATCTTTGATCTTCTGTTGATTGGACAGGATCCCAAACCAGGATACCGGGTAATCTATTTATAATCTATCTATTTATAGAACACAGAAAGCGCATTTAACGGCCATTAAAATTGATTACTAGATTATCAACTAAATTTTTAATAAACTGGGGGAGCGAGCGGCTCTAATTTAATTATGTGTTCCTAGAAAATGTTGAATGTCGGGATATTAGAACTCCAGACCGTGAGAAACGGGTTTACTCTTTCCAACCGTGAGGATCCTGATTCAGCCTCGAGGGTAACGGATACCCTGGTTCCACACGCAAGACATATTCATTTTGTGCTTGACGTTTGGATGTACGGATGTCACAATTTTGTAAGGAGTAAGGATGTCGATGATAATCTAGGAATCTAGGATGTTATTCAATATTGATCTTATCTAACTGGAGAATATGGATAGCCAATCATATCGCCTGTTACTGACAGCTGTTTAATATGATGTGATCTGATAGGTTGTCCTTACCCTCAAGTCAAGTAAGATCAATATTGGATACCATTCTGTAGGCCTTAGAAAATATTTATATACTCTGCATAGATAAAATAAATGTTGTAAAACCTTCGTTCTAGAAGCATAAGAACCTTGTTAAAAAAGTCATATTTTAGATGCTGTACGTATTTATTTAGCACATCTTTTTTAACTGGCTTTTACAGAAACAGAAAGTAGCTATGCTGTGTAATTTGTACAGATTTTATTTGTTATTTTCTGAAAAAATTCAGTTTGTGCTTCTGCATCACGTTTTAGTTCATAGAATTATCATAGGCGGATCCAAGACCCGGCGTACGCCCCCCCTAAAATCGCCAAAGTAACGATTTTTATTTGACTGAAATAGTCTATTTATATGTTATTTGCCTTTAATTCTTTGTGAAAAAGTATTAAAATGTGAAAATTTCGTGCTCGCTACGCTCGCAAAATTAGCTTTAATCTATGAACAAAGGGGCGCGTCCACAACAAATTATGCTATAAGTACGTGGGTGATTCAAAAAGTTTGTAGAAAAATATCATAACTCACAAACCACTGCTTCAAATGCTTTAATATTTTAATATAATGTGATCATACGTATGCCAAAACAATTTGTAAAATTTCATTGAATTAGTCAAAATTACACGATTTTTACATTGAAACTCACACATGCTGTGACAGCATACCGGAGCACGTCAGCGTCATTTGATGAACGACGTCAAACTTACCCCGTGTTAGTCAATACTTTTGTTAACGTTTTGACTCATTTTCGCTTATCGAGTGACTAATATGTGGGTATTTTTGGATAACCATCGTGATAATAGTTTCTGCTTTTTCAATTCGCTGTTTAATATCGTGTATGCTGTCCCAGAAGAGTCATCTATATCCGCTATTATATAGCGCTGGTCCTCTTCGACGACGTTGTGAAACAACGTCACCAATATCGGGTGTATTTTATTTGGTTGTCAAAATCCGTCGGCCTACACGAAATCACTAATTCCATTTATAAATCGATGTATATTTATTTCAGGATATATACCTGCAAGTTTCAAACCATGTATTGTCTCTGATGATGTACGTGTATTCCAGTTTCACGCTGATTTTGAAAGCCGTCTGTGGTTCCGTAAATTCCGGTAGACCCGTTTTATGCGGGTATTTCTATGTAGTGCGATTATGTAAATGTCGATTAAAGCATACTTTATCGGAGATGACGTCTGGAATTTTGCCAGACTTTACATATAACATCATGTAATCAGACATAACATTTTGACGGTTTTTGGAGGTCCTGCAATTGAGATATTTCAGAAAATTTAATAAAATGTGTTTCAAATTATCTGTGTGCTCCGGTATACGTAATCGCCCTTATTTAAGAAAGAAATGTTTTTAAAATGGTTATCATCAGGTCGCTACAAATCTGTGTATGTAAAGAAAATACCAATATATTCATTCAGTATAAATATGAAGACAATAACTCTGAAAATAAAAAAGTTATGGCAAAATTCTACGAACTTTTTTATTCACCCACGTACGTCTATATACTGGATCACTCTGCAATGAATGAAACACTGTAGACTTTAAAGACTTAAATTAGTCTGGTTTTGTAATAAAGCATGCCCAATTTACTAGCCAATAAGGTATCTCAGACCACCAGAATGCACCATATTGATCCCTAGTTTTGAAAAATATTCCCGTCAGAGCATGTCTCCCCGGACCCCCTACTTTTGCAATTAGATTCTAAATATCATTAATTTTGTAAAGCAAGTTTATGTAAAACTATGATTAAGTGCAGATAACATACGTGAACATTTTTATAATACTTTTTTCACCAAAAAAACTTCAATCGATAAAAATGTGTCAACATTAAAGGTTAACATAAACGTCTCCACATTAAGTATAGATCTCAAAATCAAGCACTTGTGCAAACACTTCAATACGATTAATCTAAGCACTGTTCTGTATTTAATAATGTCCTGTTTTACACCAAATAAGGTATCTCAGAACGCCCAGAATGCATCAGATTGGTCCATTGTTTAGAAATTTTTCCCGGGAGAGCATGCCCCCGGTCCCCCCTATTTCAAATGATCAACTTCCAGTTACCACGTAATAACAAACTTGCCAGACAATCATAAACTCAGTTTTTAAATATCAGTATATAGATATAACCAAAATAGGCTTCCATGAATGAAGTGTTGTAATATTAAAGATGCTCCTTTGCCCATGCAGGACTATGCCCTGGACCCCAGCAAAGTTCTTACGCCCCCCGTAACCGGAAATCCTGGATCCGCCCATGATTATAGAATAAAAATGTCTATTTTGAACATGTATTATTCATGTAGATGCTTCATTATATTATGTTTGTAATATTAGTTGCTGAATCATAGAAATATATTTATTTAATATCATCTAGCTAAATATTTATTATAGAAAATGATTTATAGTTTGCAACTGAAAACTCATAATAAGAGATTTGAAAATCAACCTTCACAATAATGAATAGTCGAATTTACAAAAAAGAAGAAGAAAAAACTGAGTGTTTTGGGTATTGATAGCCTAAAGACAGAGTCTGACAAAAAGATGGTCTTTTCAGGCAGGTTGTTTGC
The DNA here is from genome assembly GCA_963678985.1 of Spisula subtruncata. Taxonomy (NCBI): domain Eukaryota; kingdom Metazoa; phylum Mollusca; class Bivalvia; order Venerida; family Mactridae; genus Spisula; species Spisula subtruncata. The sequence goes on along the minus strand of OY787669.1, from coordinate 24,457,112 downwards.
AAAAGATTTTTAACACAGGTTTGACTGTGCTCTTGTTTTGAGTTTTCTATACATGAATAAATTAATAATTTCAAGGGTTTAGTGCACTATGCTAACTTCATCAATTTATGGAGACATTTACCATAGTTTTGCACTAATCACTTGTAATATTTATAATTAATGTTTGTTTTAAACTTTATATATCTGTTGCTCATACACTGTGTTATGTTATAGGATAAAGCTGTTCGGGTAAATAATCTTGCACAAATCATGAAAACAGGGAAATGGTTCACTGCACCTACAAATGGTCTAAATTATCTCCCCTTTGCATATATGTATATAGTACTGTTCTTAATTAAGTTAAATAAATCTTTTGAGTTCATATATGTTCAATTACGGCAGGATGTATCAATGAAAACGTTGATAACCTCGTGGTATGATACCCTCGATATGAGTGTGGGAAGTGCCAGGTTTGATCCCAGGCAGTGCCATACCTAAGACGAAATAAAAATGGTACCAGAAATTCCATTAGTAGAGACTCCGCATGAAAAAGGAAACTTGCCTTGTGGCAATGGATAGCATCTGGAATGAGGTGTCCAAAGTGATTAATAGAAGTTGGAAAAACGTGTTCCACGCTTTAAATAAATGCATGTAAACAGATGTTTTAGAAATGATTGGCAAATAGTCATTATGTACCTTTCTTAATTAAGATAGTATCAAGTTCAATAGTTTGCACCTATAGTAAAGTGGAACTCCTAACTATACTTCACCATTGCTATTGAAATACACATGCATGCACTCCTCAATTACAGCTTGTAACTTTGAAATGGATACGGATATGCATTTCAGCAAAGAAGATGACATTGTGTGTTTCGCTTCAAGGATTTATTTCAGGGATCATGTACCAGTTGATAGATGTATACATAAAAGATTTATATTTTTGGAATATTGCTGGGTACATGGCTACACTAGCACTCACATTTTGATTTCAGATTTTATTGCAGATTTCTAACTTCCTGATTGAACTGTGCAAAATTCAGCATGATTTAAGATTAAGCATTCATTCATTCTGTTCTAAATGAAAATTTAGTATAAATGGTTTTTTTATGATTTACAACATTTTTTAATATCAATGACTTGTTCTTAAAGGCATAAAGATTAGAAATTTGGTAATAAAGGTCTCGACTGTACATCTAATGTAGGGCGGTGTAAAAGTGCAATAAAGATTTAGTGCAGTTTAACTTTAACCAGCTGTTCATAATTCATGCATGTAAAATACCTGTCATTTTTTAACAGATTACCAGTACATAGAATAAAATCAAGATTTTAGTGTCTATTATCCTATTTTAATAAAAGAGTGGTGCTTATTACAAATGTGTATATTTCTTACAAAGCTTTTCCTACAAAAATGCTTAAACGAAGATAAGGGTGCAAGGATGATATCAAACAATTTCTTGTTTGCTAGTATAAAAAAGACTTTAGTTATCTCTGGAGAGCTATACATCATTTGCAGGGCACAGGATGAAACTATGGATAAACTTGTTGTAAATTTTAACTAACAATTTTATCTTCTTTGTTACAGAATGGAGAGTTCACATTTGAGAATTTACAACTGATCACATCTAAGGGTTTCAACATAGAACCAGCAAAGGTAAGCTATTGGTTATAATACTTATACTCTGACACGCTCACTGACTCCTTTCAAAAAGTGTACATTATTTCTGTAAATGTACACTTTTGTGAGACATTTACTCAGACAATGATTGGTCAATTTAAGCTTCAAACTTTTTCAGATTAGCATGATTACATTCATGAACAGTTAAATAAACGTCACAGCTGATTGCCTGAAAAATACACTAAGACAGATTAATATGGCCGTGCTACTGTAAACTGATCAATTTTGCAGTATTGAATTTTAATTAGGTTCTTGGTTAAACTGTACCATTTTCCTATAACGCTTGTAAGAGGACACTTTTGATAAAAAACTAGTACTGTATCTATCAAAAATACTACAAATTGTGGATTTTTATGTCACAGGCATGCACCTGTCAGTCTGTTTGTCCGTCCGTAACAAAATGTTAAAACTCTTAATCTTTTTTAGGTCCATCTAGGCATTGCTTCAAACTTGGCATGCTTGTTTACCATCATAAAAAAGGCCATGCAACACTATCAAAAATTTCAACAGAATTATGGCCCCTGAAGACTTAGCTTTTTGTTATGGTCAAGGCTTCCACTGGGGCATATGCGTTTACTGAATGCATTTTTGTTTAATTATGTATTTATTATTCAAAATATCACAGGCAATTTGCGAATAATAAATATGTTAAAACATTGAGATTAACTAGTTTTCGTGGACTGTTATGGCCAGTATTAACTTCCACTAGGAACATCTCAAGTGGAGGAAAAACATGTCAACTTTTTAAGAAAGGGTATGGCATGCCAGACCAGCACACCTTGGCCTCAGACCCAAGTCTCCACAAAAAAAATCTCATCTCAAGTTGGAAATTTTGCTCAAATCACAGTCTGAATTTAAGATCAATCTGAAATTCAAACTCTTTAAATTTAACTAAACTAAGAGTTAAAGTGCTTTCTGTTTTTGGATTCAAATTTTGAGTCGAGTCTCCTAAGGAATTTATCTTAATGACACATGGCAATATTTGAGATGAGATTGATCTCAGATTGAGATGTTTAGGGAGATTAGGGCCCGATAGATGAAACCAGAATAAATGAGTATGATAACTTGTCTATGTACTAGTAGGTTACAATATTATATGTGTGACAAAGCTGATTTGAACCAGCTTATAATAATTAGTGTAATGTAACAGTAACCGTATTCTTTTAACAGGGTATGGTTGAAGCAGGAATATTAAAACCAGTAACTATCACATGGACACCACCAGTTGGTCATGATGTAAGTATTTTACTATTATTTTTACATGTAAACCTGTTAAATTAGTAGTACTCAATTGACAACATGAAAGTTGGCCTATTAATAAATCAATGATTATTTCAATTAAGGCTATTGTTTGAATTATGATACCATCGTCATTGGGATAAACCGATGAATGTCTAGCGGAGTATCCAACAAAAGTGCAGGTCAGTAGTAGTGTTTTGTTTCTTAATAGCAATTCTCTATTTTGATTGGATCTTACAATTTGTGAAGGACCATAAATGTTGCAACGGACAGTCTCACATGATATTGCTGGCTTAGAGTGAAAAGGTTGTAAGTACAAAATCAATATTTTGAGAAAACAAGAAAACGCTGTCCGAAAATTACTCTTTACTAATGGAACAATAAGCTTTTACAACTTCATTTTGGTCATCAAGCTCCGATGTTCATCAAAATAAGTAGCACCTTATGATGCTGGGTTTCAAATATGTATCAGTCTTATAAGTTTGTAACTACTTATTCTAAGCCAGTGGAATAAAGCATGTTATAAATCTCGGAATCAATTAAGTATGGCCTGAACTGTTAACCTAATATTTCTGTGTAATTTTCTGTATCAACATTGATCTGTTTTCAGCCGAATGAACCGATGGAAGCTAGCGTGATTGTGACCTTGAAGGGAGACATCTCGGAACAGTTCAAGGTCATGTTACATGCCATGATAGTGTCAGAATAAATCACTACGAACTCGTCAAAACAATCAGAATGAACTGTATTTGAAAATATTACCTCTAACAGTATATGTGGCGAGTAGATTCAATACCACTTGTCCAACTTATGTGATAATTGATAAACGTGGGTCAAAGGCCACTTAATTTCCAACTTATGTGATAATAAGATTTTGATCAACTTTGATAAACGTGAGTGAAAGACACATGCCAGAGCTTCAGAGTACCAAAAAGCCTGTTTAGATTTCCTTATTTAAATTGTCAATTATTTGCAGACTTTAGGTTTTTCAGAATGTCAAACTTTCACTGATGGATATAAAAAATTATCTTGTCCAATTCATTATCTCTTTTTCAATTTAATTTGGAAAATAGAAAATTTTTAATGAACAGAATATTTTGACTTGTGAACAAACTTTTGTTTTATGTATGCTTGTGAATTTAAATTCTTGTAGTTGACAAATTATTGTTTGCATGCTATGGAAGCAAAGGAACTCCCAAATGAATCTTCCTTTTGTTATATTGTTCCAACTTGCTAATACTTTATTACTTGTTAAACAAGTTCTTAAAAACATTTAAAAAAATATACTGTAAACCAAGAAATTATTTAGGGAAATTTGATTTGCAGAGTTCAAAGTGGTAGAAATTTGGGGAATCAAATACATGTACATGTGTATGTGTTAACAACATTAATTTATGGGCATTGCCAGAGACTTAAACTGGTGAAAACTTGTAGTTGAACTACAAGTTTTCACCAGTTTAAGTCTGTGGCAATGCCCATAAATTAATGTTGTTCACACATACACGTCTACATGAACTTAATTCCCCAAATTGCAAATATGCAATGATTGGAAATATGCAAAAGTTGATATTCACAAAATTAAATTGGTTAACAGTACTTTAAGAAATTAATAACAGTTCACACTCTCCTCTTATCAGTATTTTGTTATAGCATAAACATCTTTCGCAACTTACTGTTTTATAGATGGCATTTTTTGTGTCAATATTTTTGTACAACTGTGATAAATTATGTTAACTTATTATTATAATAAAAGATTTTACAACTATGCAACTTGTTCTTTGATTATTTGTTACAGTATAATTATGAACTCGCATGCCTATACCCCTGTGTACTGTTTTATCAAAGCCCTGGACCTTGTGGTTTCAGGCAAGAAGATTTTAAGTTTGAATTTTAAAACCCCCTTTTTGGGCCCTGTGATCTAATTATTCAACAGACTGGACCATTTGAACAACTTTGGTAGATGTCCACCCAAGGAACATGCCTATGAATTTTTATTTAATTTGGCCAAGCAGTTTAGGAAAGAAGGCCTTCTGAAGAAACTGTTAACATACTGTTGAAGGCTGTCGAGGAGTGATCCCAAATCTCACCATGTAACTTTACATGTCGGCATCAGTAGGTCAATGTCACTGCGACCCAGGGATGGGGTACTCGTACTTGTACTCGAGTATTATGAGTACAAGTACTGATTTTCCAGTACTCGCTTGTACTCAGTACTCAGCTGAAAAAATCAGTACTTGTACTCGTACTTACTCGAGTACCTTACCTAAAATACTCGGTACTCATGAGTATTCATATCAGTACTCATGATTTTTTATCAATGAAGGTATATCTGACAGCATTCATTATGATCCTTTTGTATTCTGTATTATCAAATGAGATAAAGTGTCAATATTGCTGTTGAATAAACATTTTTTCACACCTAATAGGTGACCTGTTGTTATTACAATTTCAATTATACAGGGTATATATTAGGGTACAATAAGGAAATGGTATGATTTATCAAGTTAAACAGCATAATTATAAGGTAGATTACAGATATTACTTTCTCTTAAACCATTTAATGTAGCAATTAATTGTATATCTTCAAACAATTTTTGACTCATCAATTATAAGTATAAAATTTTGAACAGAACATTTATAAACACAGGAGATTATTGTTCAAAATTGATTCTCCTGGTTAAAAATCTGGGTTGCATTAATAGTAACATATCCTGCCATATTTTTAATAATACCTTGAAATGGTAGCTTTCCATTGGTATATAAAAATAGCAGATGGCAGCAAGCGTTTTCTTATAGCATTTTGTTGAAAATGTATCAGATATTATGAATCACCCTGTATATACAAATACTGCTAATTAGGGAATATTGGCAATGTAAAAAAAGATATGTTAGAATCAAAATGATATGTTCTTGTCTTTCTCCCATCCATAAAAAATAATAATGCATGGTCCTGTGATGCGTTTATTAAATGACAGCCATCCAAAATCAAGAACCTGCTTTATTAAATAGATAAAACTGTTTAACATAGGTACCTTTTTGTAATATCTTAAGTCAATTGCAGCTAATACAACATAAGTTAATATAGGTTATACATTCAAAATCAGTATTTTACAATCACTTTGATTTATTAAGTGGTGGTGTTGGAAAAGTAAGAGGAAAGTGCTGACACTGTCATCACTTAATCTTTGTCAAATTTGATAATATGATGTACCCGTTACAAATGACCCAAGACCAAGTAACCTTGAACATCTATATAGATTTAATCATTTCTGTCACTTGTAATACATGTACTAATGTATCACTGTGTATAGCATTCTAAATTATACCATTACAATTCTGTAAGTGTGTAATTGCTTGTAACCTTCAAGTTTATGTTTACATTGCTGTACTCAAAAGTACTCATCCTGTACCCATGAGTACTGTATGAAGTACTCGAGTACTACTCGAGTATTTGACTAAAAATAGTACTCAGTACTCACTTGAGTAAGTACTAAATTTCAAATACTCGAGTATTACTCGAGTACTGATGCCCAGTACTCGACCCATCCCTGCTGCGACCTTTACAATTTCCGACTGTTTGCCTGCCATGGAGGCATACATGTTTTAAAAATGTCTCTGTTTGCTAATGAGGTAAAATACAACTGAAGCATTGTTGATAATCTTCATTTATTGAACAGTGCAAGAAAAGGAACATAATGAAAATTTTAACTGTATTGCTTAGCAACAAGACGTGTGCATGCACCAAATTTTAAATCACATATATGCAGCAAAAAACACAGCTGTGGTGTTATTATTAATGAGTTATTGTATTAAAACCAATCTTAATATTATGCACAAGGCTTTTAACCTTTAAAATTACAAATTCATTCATCCTCTATTTGCTAATCGGCTTTCTGCTGAAATATGGCAGGCATATAAATAAGCATGTATGAGTGCCTTCACCCAGATTTGAACCCATGTCGCCAGATTAGATGGCAAGCATACTAACCAATGATATACAGACACCCTGAAGTGACAACAGGTGAAGATCCACCAAGCTGTGGTCAGTAAATGACAGCAATGCTTGGTTATAATAGATGTACTAAGGTGGTATTCAGTATATGAATAATTTGAGAATAAGGACAGCCACTCCACTCATATTGCCTTTTACTGACAAAGAGTTTGATGTGGTGTGATCTGATTGGTTGTCCTTAAGACAAGTAAGATCAATATTGAATCTGAACCCTGGAGTATTGCTGTGTTGTCCTAAATTTGATCAATTTTAATAAAAGCAGACCTGTGAATTCTCCGTGTGCAAAGTAACCCTTACCCCATCACACTTACAAATACATCATTGTTGAATAGGTCAGACTAGATCTAGACTCTATAGTTATAAAAAAAAATCAAAGGCAAATGGTTAATTCAACTTTTGACGTTATGCAAATGCATTGTTTTACTTGAAAAATGAGTTTTCTTTTAAATATCTGAGTCAATATGAAGAAGATGTGTCTACATCTTGGCTAAATGTAGTAGCTCTCAAAATACATAAAGATAGCTTTCAACAAAATAAATAATGTTTTTGTCACAAAAAATGTCACAGTCTGTGTCTGCTAGTTTTTGTAAAGAAGTAGAGATTTCACAGATCACTACAGCTGATATAGCCGGTACATGTAAAGTATGACTGCTAGTTTTTTGTTCAGTAGTAGAGATTTCATCGATCACTAGAGCTGATATACCTGGTACATGTAAAGTACTATTGCCATCGTTCAGAGTAAACAGGTTCAGATTAAACACGCTTATAGAAGTAGAGATAAGCTAGGTCCATAGGTGGATGTTCAGATAACGCAACTTTCTCATCATTGTAGATAACCCAGCGTCCTTCTTTCAGTATATGACACACATAATGTCCAACCATAGTTGATGTACCCATGTGACTAACAAATGCAACCAGTTTGTACTCTGAAAAAAATAAATAACATTATATTTATATCAAGCAAGAACTATATGAGCCAATCATGAGCCTCTATGTAGGATAAGGATATCTTGCCCCAGTGACCAGGCTTGGGAGTTCCAGGTTAAAATTCTGAATTGGACTTGATCCTGACAAGGTTCTTGCTTTATATAAACCAGTACCAATTTCTGCAAGCAAATCATGCAATATCTGTCCTTTAGATTTGTGTTGGCATCACACCTCGGGTGTCTTTGTGATATTTCCCAATGGTGAAACATACAACCCGGATTATAAATATAGACAAGTTTTCAGCTTTTTAATTATACCAATAGAAGGTCAAGTCAAATTTTCTGTACTATTTGCAACTGGAATGCATGCAAAATCTATCATATATGTATAAATTTAAAGTTACCAATTTAAGTTACCAACCGCCCTTTGACATTTTAACCTCCCCTGGTCATTGGGCTACGTAATGAAACTTACATTCGAGTCTCCCTGTATTTACAAAGGCTCATTCCTGGCAATATGCATAACAAGGTTTGGTACCAAGTATTCATGTGAAGTTTCATTGAAATCAAACCAGTGGTTAAAGGAGAGCAAGCACAGAAAACTTAAGACAACCAGACAGAAGTCCAGCCCAGAGTCAATATGTCTCACCCCTATATGTGTGGCAGACATAGCTAAAATACTATTCCAAGAAAAAGTGAAAAACCTCTAATTCAAAGGCTATACTTACTTCCACTGCCGTCTCTATATTGTGACTGTGCAGGAGCTGCTTCTGATTGGTCCTCTGTTTCCATGGGAACGTCTAATTCATCAGCATGACTAAATATCCACTCTGCTGCTCGTTCTAGATTATTATCCTAAAGTCAGAACATCAAACCATGCATTAACAAATGCACTTCCGTAATCGGAATGAAACACAACAAAATGCTTGTAAAATATGTATGCCCCCATGGCAGCAAATAGTCTAAAATGGTAAAGGTCACAAAGACCTTGACCTTTGACCTCAAAATCATTAGGGGTCATCTACTGTTGATGGCCAACCTCCATGTAAAGTTTGAAGATATTGGGGTGAAGTGTTCTCAAGTTATTGAACGGAAACAATCTGGTATGAAAAAAGTGGTAAAGGTCACATTGACCTTTGACCTACTGACCTCAAAATCAACATGGGTCATCTACAGTTGCTGACCAACCTCTATGCAAAGATTGAAGATCCTAGGGCAAAGCACTTTTGAGTTATTGAACGGAAACCATTAGACCTATTGTCAGACAGACACACCGACCTACATGAGCAAAGCAATATATACCCCTCATCAAAGATGGGAGCATAATTATACATTACAAGTTTGCACATATGACTTACAGTGGCTTTCAATGCTTTCTTTGCTTGATCAGGACTGAATCCCATAGACATGATCATTGCCATAGCTTCTTCATTAGGTGTAAACGATGATGACTTCTTAGCTCCAGGCATTTCAAATGGTAATCCAAAATCTGAAATACATACAGAATTACCTTCTTGTCCTCGGAGTTTACTACCTAACCAACATAATGCATTATCTGCTGATTAACAATCTGAATTGAATTTGAGGACTGTAAAAAAATAAATGTCCAGCATAGCCTTTATTTGCCAGTCAGCTTTCTGCTGAAATATAGCAAGCATATATATGAGTGCCTCCACCCAGATTTGAACCCTTGTCGCCAGATAAGACGGCAAGCACACTAACCACTGATCAACGTAGGCACATTAAACATTAAACGCAACATGTAGTTTTTTTTCTGAACTTAAAACTTGCAAACATTTCACCAAACTAATAATACTTAAGCTGAATAGAATACAAGACTGTAATCAGTAAATGCATATTCCCCAGTGGAAGCCTTGTCAATAATAGCAAGCTAACTTAAAGTCAATCAGCTTGAAAGTTTTGTAACAGACAGATTGACAGGCCAATCACTATATGCCTCCAATCAATCGATTCACAGGGGCATAAAATAATCCATTCTCATACAACCAGCATATTTTTCATCTGAAGTCTAGGGACTTGACTAACCTTTGATTTATGAGGATGAAATAATCGTGAAATAGCTGCCTCGCAGAAGTAGAGAAGATTGTGCAGAAGAATAAGCAATACTGTAAAATCATTTAATTTCGTTGGGACTTGGTAAAAAGGACAATTTTGTTGGGACTTGATATTGTGGATTTTGCATTTCAGGTAATAAACGAGGGTCAAAATTAATGTTTGTTGGGATTAAATTTTGTGGTTGAGGTGAACCACGAAATCTACGAAATTTAATCCCCCACGAAAATTAATGATTTTACAGTATAACATAACATCATCTAACATAATACAACATTAAGTAGAGTATATATACATACCTGGATCTGCCATGTGTTCCATGACCCAGTTCATGGCTGATTCTACACCTGTATTGCCTGTATGAAACACTGCTTTCTTACAACCTTCTATAGGGAAACCCATATCTACTAACATAGCTACTGTGCCTTCATCTATTTGTACTGAAAATTATATCAATTTTTTTATTCATTAATGTCATTCAATTCTAAAGGGCCTGCATGTGACATTTCGCCAGTTGACAATCAATACCTATTGAATAAATTTTAAAGGTAATTTCTAACATGACCAGCAATATTGCCGCTGTCTATCAACAAAGTAAGTAGTAAGTAAGTAAATATTTTATTTAATGAAGCTACACATTTGGGTACCAATCTTCCATGTGGGCCTCAACAAAGAACAAATCATCAGCGGATATACGATGGAAGTGACGTCACATCGTTTCTATGACGTCATGCAGGTAGACAAGTAAGGTTAGCTACAAACCCTCCCAAAATAACACTTTATATTTAACTACGGGATATAATGAAAAAGATCACAACAAAAGATTAAATTGCTTCATGAAACATTCATAGTATTGTAAAAAAAATAGTAAAAAGGGCAGATAACTCAATAAATATAGGTCACATGATTATCAGCCTTGCCAGTATGAAACCTCTTGTGATGGTGAATAACTATGCCAAGTTTCAAGTGGATACCTTTGAGAAAATGACTCTTGACTATACACTTAACCAACGCACACACAGGCGATCATGTCACGACAATAGCTCCAAACAAACAGTAATAGATAAGTACCTTGTGGTTGTTGTTGTTCACTGGCTGCCTCAGGTAATACCTCCTCCCCTGGTTGTAAACCTTGACCTCTTAATGGAGATAAATCCAACTCTTGTAATACCTCCAACGATACATCTGTAAACATACATATACATAGTATCAAAATACTATACTCCGGTTACCATCTTTACCTAAATGAAATGCCATGCATAGCTTTTATTTGTCAGTCGGCTTTCTGCTGAAATTATTATGGCAGGCATAGATATGTGCATACCTGCAAAGTACTCCTATTAAAGTGGAGTTACTCCTACTTTCTATTTTCTGGTCTACCAGAAGGTCACCTACCTTTGCACGAAGTTGCAAATGATGCATTTTATGATCTTCTATCCCATATGTATAACCACTTAAATTAATACATTCCTTGTTCATGCATCTAAATCCCTTTTAAATCACATTTATTATAAAATAAGTGCATCTTCTGACATGTTCCGCTTTATCACTCCTCTTTTGGATTTACCTGTCTTGACAGGAATGATATGTGTCTCCACCAGTTACTAGGACCAACAAGCACTAGACAAACATAATAAACAGGGGTGTGGAATTCCTGTGTCCAAATTGTCTTACTTTGGCCTGTGGGCAAGTGGGTTTTTTCAATCTAGCTTGCCCATGTGCAAGTGCAAAATTTTTATGAAAAAAATAGTATAAAGACTTATTAAAGTGTCCTATTTTACACAAAAGGACTAAATTCTGACTGAAGTATTTTCCTCGGCAAGTAGATTCAGTCTTCAGGCAAGTGGAATTTTCAGTCCAACGGGCAAGTGAAAAAATTGAGGATTTCAACACCCCTGGCTCAAATATATAGAGGGGGGCAGCACATTAAACAGTGTAAAACAATGTATGTCTTCAATTTTCAACTTTTTATAACATAACTAAATCAAAAGTCAAGTTTTGCTACGAATAAACTTGCAAATGCAACAAATTTACAGCAAGACAGGCGCCACACTTGACTACCGCACATTGTCAGACACAATTTTTTAATTTTAAATATCAATTGGCCAAATTAGCCCAAAAAGTTGAGCTTAAAACACAATAATGAAACCATTAAAAAAATTGTTAATGAGTTTAATGACTCACCTAACTTTTTAGGTACCCAATCTTCACCGACAGTAAATTTCTTTGCTTGTACAACCAGATAGTCAGGGAATGTTAGAAATCGTGTAGTTCTGTAATACAGTAAAACCTCCGTTATCTCCAGGAATAAACTGGACAAGCCAAATGCTCAAAATAAACTGTGAGCTCGACATATCGGTGTGCTTAGTATACAATATATAGAGCTTAGACTTTCACTCGAAATAAGCCAGGTGTTTGTTATATCGATGCTCGTTTTAACGAAGTTTTACTGTACAAAGCAGCTATCATTTTACAACAGTGCTAATTCAGTTTTTTTCCAGTGGTTATAGCACACAGAATTTGGCCTGATTCTAAATTTCACAGCTGAGTCTAGGTCTTCATGTTATTATCAAATTACTTAACTGATTAATAAATTGGAAAGGTAAAGAATTCAATTCATAAACAGAAGGAAACGGGGGAATTAAAACATAGATATTAAAATACCAAGATACAACAAACTTTATTTGTATTCGACATATAAGTTTCAAAGTTGAAATAAGTAGTTTACAATGTTTACTTACTTATTAGCAATACAAGTTCCATTGATAGCTGTACTATAAAATCCTTCTATACTTTCTGTGGCACCAAAAGCTTCTAAACAAGTCTGCATGGAAATATGTGGACGTACAATATCTTTAGGATCTCTGAAATGAATAACGGTGAGTTTAGGTTTTTTACACAAAAAAAAATTATTTTTTTCACAATGGCGAGCTTATCCGTATATGTCTCAACAAGCTTTCATTGCTGGAACATGATAGGCATGTGTGCATCGACTTGGATTTGCACCCAGTCACCAGATTAGAAGGCAAGCATACTAACAATTTTCAGTTTTGAACTTATTTTACGAATTGATAAGTTCCCATTTGAGGGTCCCAAATATTAAATTCACGATTAAATTCACAAAAAGGTATTTCACATTTGATGAACTTGAGTACAAAAAATTTAAGCATGTAACAAACTTACATCACTTGTTTACTTGCTTCTAATTCCTTTTTCTTTGCTTCCCATACACTGACTGCATCTGTGGATATAATCATAATTGTGTCCTTGTCAGAATGCAAAGAGCACACCTAGGATAATGTGACAATCAAAAACATGAATCAGTTTTAGTAAACTGGTGCTAAATTGGTTTTAAATATGATCAGTTTTGTACTAAAACCATCACAGATAAATTGCGCATAACTGATGAATCTACCTCTAAATGTGGAATACATAAAATTTTCCAGCTTTTCTCGTTATTGTAGACAATTTGTACCATTGAGACATTGGAGTATTTTGAGACAACCAAGCCCTGATCTCCTAAAACATCTCAAGAAGAAATCTCATCTCAAATTGAGATTTTGTTCAAATCAGAGTCTAAATTTGAGATAAATCTTAATTCAAAGCTTTATTATTTTTACTATAATAAACTAAGAATAATGCTTTCTGTTTCGTGATGATAGTTTTTGGTCGAGCCTTTCAAGGAAAGTAAAATTTGAGATGAGATTTACCTCCGAATTAGATGTTTAGGAAGATCAAGGCCTGTAAACTTAAAAAGTCAAACCATTTATCCTAAAGAAATATACAACACAGTAGAATACATACATACAAATAAAATTTGAGTGTTTACCTTTATTTGTGACCATGTCCATAAGAATAGGTAGACCAAGTATATAATCTGCCCGCTCTGTGTATTTAACTTTCTTTGATACGGAACATTCTACTCTGTCTTCTATCTTAAACTTTAAACAATCGCTCGGATTCAATTTCCCTCGACTGTTTTTCTGTATGAAAAGAGTAATGAAGCATATCAAAGTAACATCCAGAGCATTTCGTGGACAGATGATATGATCATAAAACCATGGAATCAAGTTTGTTGAGACAATAATTTATGTCTCCCTAAGGGACCTAACTCTGGCAAAAATTATTCAAATCAAAACTTCCTGACAATAAGCACAACTACACTTGGGTACCTACAAAAGCTACAGTCTCAACAGAAGCTTACAACTGGCAAATATTGCTAGATATAAGTAAGACACTTTCAGAACTTACTTAAATACATATACAGATATACCTCTACCGAGTAGCCCTCTGTAGAACGCCAATCTTTTAAAAACAACACTTTCATAATGTCCAAAGCTGATATTTACAATAAAATTAACCTTTGTAGAGCAACAACCTCTATACAGTGGCAAATATTTGAAGCTTGCAAAAGGTGTTGCTCAACAAAAGTGGTAATGCATTTTGTTCCTCTACAATAGTGGCAATACTAGATGCTATAGCTTGACCAGATTAAACTGAGACTCATCAAAATCCGTAAGCTTGTCTGGCTATATTCACATGTTTATTCACAATGTACCGTAATCTCCGAATAAAGCCATATATAATTGTAAGTATATTTTTTAAATCTTCGGAATTTTCCAGACTTGAACAAACTATGCAAGGAGTCTCAATTTAATCTGGTGGGACTAATAATGCTTACCTCTAAAATCGACAATAAATGGAGGAAGAATTCCTGAGCATCTTGTTGTCGTTTTGTAGAGAATTCTGGATGACCTTTACCTATCAATGTTTTAAACATCTGCGGTCGTATACCACTAGGTGTCTGAAATATATATATATATGTAAATACATCAACTGCTAATCAGACACCTGGCTATGACATTTTATACAGAACAACCAATTTTATGTTTAACATGCTTTACAACTTCAAAGGTAAACTTTGTTTATTATAGTGTCACCCCTATGGAAAGGGCCAGTCAAATTTGTCTTATGATGCATTTATCTTTCATGCGTACAATACCTCCCGAAATCAGTCTCGTATTGCCAGGGCACCTGGCAGAGATAGGCCCACGATAACCACTTATTTAACTAGCTAGCCGCTCATATTAGACTGTCTAACAGAAATATCGAATCCCATCATTTACACTGAATACTTTAACACACAACTGCTTATGATGATAGAAAACTTCGCAGAAAATATTAGGTTCCATTATGATTGCAATGTATGTAAACTGTAAGTTAGAACTTGTTTACAGGCTTGTTCTCCAAGAAATCACTGGCAGGGGTGTCAACATTGCCAAATTTAAAATCAGGAAAATCAAAATGTGGTCAACTGTTTTTGACAAACGAGAGGCCTTCCACCACATTGTTCCCTGATTTGAATCAGTTTTTTAAGAAATTCATTCAAAGCAGATTAAATTGACCATAACTTTGCCATTTTTGAAGGTATTTTGATCAAGTAACTTTTATTTTGCCAGGAATCATGTCTCTTTTAGTATAAGTAACTCCGGATTCAGTCAATTAAATCATAACAAGAGCACCGCCTACGAGTGCTGGATGCTTGACTTTCTCGTACTTGATAGTACCTATACTCATCTGTGAGTGAAAATTCTAAGAGTAACAAGAGCAGATAACTCAATAAATATAGGTCACAGGGTTATGAACCTCGTCTATATGGACTACCTTTGTGATTGTGAATAACTATTTTGAGTTTTTAGCAGATACCCTATATAGTATTTGAGAAAATGAATCTGACAATAAACTTAACCAACACACTTGCACTCGCACACGTTCCCTTCAACATCAGCAACTTTTTCTTCCAAAAGTCTCGCTAATAACAAACAATAAATACCGATGAGTTTTCATCTCCACCTTCTTGAGACTTGGAGTAATCACCGGACAAAAGTCCATGTCCAAGCTTGGCCCTGAAATACATAACTAGAAATTTAGTCTTTCATTTTTCTGCGATATCATGTACCCACATAGCAAAACTAGTTTATTGCCAAGGTGCTGTAATATTTCTGCAAATTTAAATTTTGAAGGATATTTCTCGAAATTCCATGATAATATCAAGAATTTCCATAATATCTCCATGACAATTGCAAAATTTCAGGGCCAGTATTTATAAAGCATCTTAAGTGAAAACTTAGAATTTTCTTAAAATCTCAAATTTTCTTTAAGTGTATCAGCTTAACAGGAAAACTTATAGTAACAAATAATTACATTGTTTAGAACCATTAAGTAAAAAGCTACAATAATCATATATCAAACATGGGTTATTTTTCATTTCTTGTGAAAAATGGGCAGCTCAATATTTTAACTTAAGTCAAAATATTTAAGTTTTCACTTAACATGCTTTATAAATACTGGCCCTGAAATTTTTTCAGCAACAATTTTATGTATTATAAACAACTGTCAACAGATAGTGAATTACAGTAAACCCTTTTTTAGCTATTTATCAATAAGACAAAAAGTGTTAACTTACATTTGGGTATTAAAGTCTGCTGTTGGATCTAATGGAGCATTTGCAAAAGTTTCATCAACACCCTCATAAAATCTGTAATATGAACATGATCAGAATTAAGATATATTGCAAGTTAAAATGGTAAGTACAGCTGGTAACTATTCATTGAGATTTCTTTTCAATCTTGAGACTTACTGGTACATAAGTTGACACTTAAGAAGACAGTCATTTTAATTTTAACCATGAAGACATGAAAAATTTGCATTAAACTTTGTCGACTAACAATACATTTAACAATAAAACGATCAAGTCAATACAATAGCATGACTTCAAAAAGTCTCGCTAAAAAATAATCAAGAAAATGTTCTACCTTCTTTGGAAGTCTGGGAGTGTAAAGACAACTTGCATCACAGAGTTCATATAGCAGCTGTTACCTAGGTTACGCATACCAGTATATCCTGGACCGTTCATAGGTGTTAACTTACTGCCAGCCTCCTGTATTACGTCCCATTCACCAACTTTCTGATTTAAATCTATCTCTAACTCTATCATAGTTTTCTCTGTCTAAAATATACAATATATGCACATATATAATGTACTGGAAAATCATGTAATTTGGATGGGACAAAATTTCGTGGTTATGTTAAAAATAACCATTTCGACGGGATGTTAATTTGTGGATTTTGCATTTCAGGTAATATTACAGGGGTCAAAACTATTCGATGGGCTTTGATTTCATGGTTGAAGGTGAACCACGAAATTTAGCCCCTCCAAACTAATGATTTTACAGTATGTAACAGGACTGGTAGAAAGAGGCATGTGTATCATTTTGTGAGCACAAACTTATCACTAGTTATTGTTGCATGGCTGGAGCAGTCACATGTGCAGTTGTGCACAGACACACAGTCGATAATAGACCTACAGAGTGACTTCATTTACCTCATTGGTTCTGCAACATGCAAAATGTACATATGAGACTACATCTGGGTTACTAATCAGTTCATCTCAAGTTTGGTGGGGAATAGTGAAAAGCATTTCAGAAAAGACCAAGTACCCTGGCAAAAACCTTTATAACAACACTTTTAAAAATTTCCTTACGCCGATTTTTATTGCAAATTTAACCTCTGTACTGTAGAGCAACAACCTTGTACAACGGCCAAAATTTGCACCTCCTTAAGGGTGTTGCTTTAAAGAGCCCCTACACATACTTACTTTTTGCATGGCTGTGATGTTGATACCAAAATGTGCGAGATGTTTAGATAAGTACGGATCTTCTACCATGTCATCCTCATCATACGAGAATACATCTGTAATATGTACATCATAGTATGTTTATCATAACACATATCACCAGTAAGTCGCTGGCTTAGGATGAGAAGATCGCAAGTACAAAATCAATATTTTGAGAAAAACAGCAAAACAATCTGAAAATTACTCTTTATTTTTGGAAAAACAAATTTTTGGACTTCAGTTTGTTTTTCATGGAAATTAAACTTTTTAAGTAATTCACTATATATATATATATATATATCTTGGTAAAGATAATGACCTAGGGTATGTTTTTAATTTATGTATATTAGGACAAATCTATATTCCCCTTCCTCATAGGTGGGACAGAAAGACCCTATCAAAACGTTAGACACAAACAGTACAACCTCTCCAGAGCAGCCTACTGAAGACCAACAACTCTATAACTTCATTAAAATTTCACTATGCAGACATTTACTTTAAATTCCATCTCTGCAGAGTAACAACCTCTGCCAATATTTTCAGCCAAACGTGTGTAGTTCTACAGAACTTACACTGTACTCTGACACAAGTCTACATTTACAGAAATAACCAATAGAACTGTTTCCGTAAAAGATAATTATAATTGACTTTTAAATTGGTATAAAGGTAGCTGATTGACAATTGGCATAAAGTTCATGTTTCAGTAAAAGGCAGACCGTACCTGCTCCGTCAGGTGTTATAGTTCCAAGCTTAACAGCCAGGGGATATTTGGTTATTTGATAGTGTTCTACACCATGGTTATTGCCGCCACTTCCATCAAAGAACTTGCGACCACACATAATGCTACCATCTGTCAGGTTTAACCAGAGATTGGTGGTCAGTTCACATTTCTCACATTTCCAGCCAGACGGTGGAATCTTCTTACCACCAGTGTCCAGTTGTAGTAAGTTTTCAGCATGTCTGAAGGTATGAAAATTTTGAATTTTGAGATTGTTCAAAGACAGCAATAATTTGTGGTTTTACTTATATTATGAGGAGCGGTGGCAGAGGTAGGACGCGCGCTTCCGGATCGAGCAAGACCCACATGCTCCACTCCACCATGGTGTAAAATAGAACTTGTGAGGGCAGTGTCTATTCCTGAGTGCCACAGATCGATGTTGGCTGCCACACCTACAGGAGAGATTCACAAGAACTGGAAGAAATGAGTCTATCAATGAGAGAGGCTCACAAACTAACCAAAGATAAGACCAAGTGGAAAGAGATCATTGCAGCCTTATGTTTCACCTAGGACGAAGAAAAAGTTAGTATGTAAATGTAAAATCCTAAATTCACAGACTGGTACAGTATAAATACAACTTACTTAGATATAACGCGCTTCTCACCGTCCCATGTACCTGCCATGGCAGCAGCTTCAGCTAACTTCCAGGCATCTTCAGCAGCTATAATACCAGACACTGACATCTGTACCTGTAGACAAACAATATTATACTGTAGTAACAATATATCACACAAATCAAATATCTCTTTTCATATACTGTATTTTCTTTTCAGCAACATGTATATTACAACTATTACAAAGTAGTTCAATTAAATATTGTTAAGGTAGTCATGGAAAAAGCCAAAGAGATTGTATGTTATTTATTTTATGTGCTATTCTAATAAACGGTGTAGCCTCTTAAAATAAAGTTATTCTTATTCTAAATCTTATTAATGTAAAATCATTTAATTTCGATGGGACACAAATTTGTCGTTTTGGTACAAAAAAAATGTTTTGATGATTTCAAGGTTGAAGGTCAGTGTCTATTCTAGGACGCACGATTGCGATATTGCATAATTTGCGAAGATCGCGCACATTTTCGGCCGATACGCGCGAAAATCGCGCATTAAAATCCAAAAATTTGATCAAAATTAACAGGTTAAATTTCAATTCCAACGTCCGCGTAGTAAACACAAAAGTTCCAAGGGATGTACGAGGGGGTATCAAAAAGTTCGTGGACTGGCCCGTTCATTTTTATATGCGTTATGCGATTGAATAAGTTATTTTATCATCTTAAACTACATTCAATTCTGTACCGAGAAACAAATAAAAAGTTGAATAAATGATAATTTCAATAAAATATTCGAACGATTTAAAAGATGACCAACAGCCACCCGGCGCACTTTTATGACGTTACGACGTCATGAAACATCAAAATTTCTGCCACCTTTTGATCGTCTAAAGAATCCAAAACTCACAAACCTGTATTGAACTGTTCTATTGTCTATCAGAATACTTAGTTTTTACTAAATAGTATTTTATTCATAATAAAGTTCGATCAGTTAATGAAAGATTTGACAAATTCATTTATTCCAGCGCCGATAATCACACAGTACACGAAGTCTATCCTACTGATATTAGCATCATTCAACTCACATCGCTACATCTTTTATACCATTTAAACAGATTAATTTTCGCAAGACAAAATTACTTTTATATACCCGATGACATGCTCTAATTTGAGATCAGTTTTGGGGTTTAATTGGATAAAAGGGCAAAATGCAACGGAAGATCGATATTCCGAGTGTAACGTCATGTCGAAAAGTGCGCCGACGTCATGAAATGCGTCGAAAATCAGGCTACACAAAACGGCATGTTTATAACTTCATATTAGTATCCGTGACAACAGCGCTATACCATATACATCAGGATGATGCTACTGTCATATTGTTCATGTCGACGGTTTTATATTTCAAATCGGATGACAATTCACAGAATTATAGGTATATGTGGGAGATGAAGTGAATGATATTTTTAAAGTGCGCCGCGGAGCATAATTTAAGTTACCATAGTAACCACCACATTCTCGGAAAAAATATATATGAGCCGGAAATTTGCAAATCAATTCAGAATACGTTGGTTTAAAGGATGTGTGATTTTTACTGAATTCGGCCAAAAACTAAACAAATGGCAGGCACAGTCCACGAACTTTTTGATACCCCCTCGTAACTCTACATTTGGCGGCACTTCTAACGCTGCCACTTGATTATTCCTGTTATCTTGAAAACCGTTTGAGATAACTTTATCAAATTTTCACCAGTTTTAGTTCAATGCATGTGTCTATTGCTGCACTTGTTAATTCAGGAATTGGTGTGCATTAAAATTCGTGGTAAAAGCGTAATTTACGTCACCCAAAATTACAAAGTCACAAAATTAAACAGCGTGTTTATTAGGGGTCAATTGAGTTTTTTCAATATTTTATTTCTTTACAGTTTCAAGTGTTATGTAATAAGTGTACACATTAAAAATATTCATAAAATTCATCTACGTTACAATTTCCTAGGTAACGAAATAGCCGTTGGTAAGCTGTAGACCGCCTCAAGATCAGCTCATAATCTGAATATAAAACGATGCGTTTAGAATAAACGTTTAACCTCAAATAAAGCTATCTGAATTGTAAAATTCACACTTCTTCTGATTAATGAATGTCAGTAGTATGCAGTAGAGTTGAATTTATTCAGTTTGATATGATAACTGATCACCCTTAATTTAAATTTCAAGTTGAGTGCAACCCGCGTTACTCGCAGGAATCGTATTTTCTCAACAGACAGGCTATGGGTACGGAAAACACTATATTTTGCAGCAAAACCAGTAATTTTCGTTTACTAGCATTTTGGTAAATATTGTTAATATCTATTAAAAACCATGAGCGAATATAATGTTGCTATGCACAACCATTATACGAAAAAGGAACATGTACAGGCATACAAAACAATCATATGACCGTTATTGCATGATAAATTGCGACTTTCAATATAAGTATCTTGTCAGTTGAAAACGGGTCATGCAGTAGAATATCGTCGGATCGAGCGGAAAATTCGCCTGAACTTGTGTCAAATATTGATCTTCAAGTGTGCCAAATTTCATTACAATTCATTGAGGACTTTTAAAGAAAAACTGAAATATATAAGTGGCAGCGTTAGAAGTGCCGCTAAGTGTATATTACTCAAATAAAAATATTTCGTCTAAAAAACGAGGGAGACTACTGTTATTGTAATTAAATTTGTTCGTTGACCCATTTAATCGCTCCATTGTGTCGCATTCGTACAGACGATGCTACACAGTCGAAGTCAAGAATCACAGACTTTTTCAACAAGTCTGCGACCACGGAAGGATCGCTTTCAACTGCAAGTAGTCAGGACCCCTCTTCCAACTTATTAAGTATTGATAAACAGCCGGGACCCTCTACAAACATATCAAATATTGATAAACAACCTGATTCCAACCCGACCGATGGCCTGCATATTTTGTACCATAATATTGTAGTCTGACCTAGGCTAAAGCTACTGTTATTACATCATACATGCCAATTGTAAGACAAAGACAATTAAACCTCTTTTTGGTAAAATAGTATTTGGTTTTGACACCGCTTGTTTTTGAAAATACCCCCTTTTTCACGAGGACGGGGGAAAATCCCCCCTAATTTTTCATTTCTAGAATAGACACTGGAAGGTGGACCATGAAATCCATGAAAATTAAATCCCCCACGAAAATTGATGATTTTATAGTATACTGATTCAGTATAAAAATTGTGGAATAATATTAGCATGCATGTATCAAATGAATAGATGAAACAGGTAACTATTACGTATGTTAAATAAAGTTATTATCATTATCATTATTATTATTATTATAATTTCAGCTGTAGAAAATTCCAAAGAAAAATTATCTGGAAATAAAAATATTTTTATAAAAATTGCAGGTAAATAGCCAAACTTACAATTTCAGGCAATTCTGGGTCAGGTAGAGGAAAGATTTTCCAATCAGGTAACACTACCACAGAATTTGTTTCCTCAAACGTAAATTTCTTCTCATCTGTTTGAAACCCTCCCTCCACACCTGAAAAACAGAATCTACCTGTTTAGACCAGTCAAGTAAATTCAAATAAATTGCATCATCAAAGTGGATTGATGTGCCTGGATTTCGTTGGTCAATTAAATAAAATTTAATCAAAGTTGACAAGTGCTACAAATTGACATTGATGTGTAAAGCAACATTTAAATTTACCCCAATACCACAGGGTTTTCCCTAGGATTTTTCATACGAGGGTTGCAGGACCCTTAAAATTTATATTTAGGGAGTCCCTGAGAAATTTTGGGAGTCCCTTCACTATACAGTAATGCATTTCAAGCTCATTATTAGTGAGTATCATATTTATAAATAGATAAAACAGCAAATGCAGATTGCTCAATGCACAAAAAGACTTAGTGCAATAAATAGCAGAAAGAAAAATGTTCTAGCTGAAATAAAAATGTCTATTTGAGGGATCCTATTTTTGGGGGTCCCAAGGATGCACTGAAATGCAGAAATGAGGGTCCCTAGCCTCAAAGTTGCGTCAAGAATGCAGAAAACCTGCATCAGGGAAATCCCTGTACCATAAATATACCGATTTCCTCAAGCTTTTGATGTACATTGTGCTGAACACTTTCTACAAAATGTTTTGACATTTATTGAGGCTCTTTAATATACAGATCATATAAATAAACACATCATATGTATGAACAAAATATTGTTATTTTGTAAATTTTATACTATACTTAACAACTTTTCTAAGTCCTCATTTTCATTTATCCATAACTTTTTTATTATATACAGTGGAGTAATAAACTTTCTCATGTGAAGTGTGTACAACAAAGACATTATAATCCACGTCTCGAAATGTCAGATTACCACCTGGTTTGTTTGTCACGAGATTGACGTCCGTTTCATGCTTTTTTGACGCCATGTGTTTACATATTCATGTCGTATGTTAAAAAAGCCTTCAAATTAGGTCCAATGACTGACCACGTATGAAAAACATTTTAAAAAGTATTAAGCTATCACCGCTGTTCGAGGAATGATGTCAGAAAAAATATGAAGTGACGTCAGTATGGTACAGAGTAGCATTTTGTGTCGACAATCAAGAATAATTACCTTAACATCCACGTTTCATTGATTTTCAAAGTATAAACATGTCTAAGAGTGTTTAATTCAAGGTTAACGTATCGTTTGATTCTCGTATAATGATGATTGCGAGTACGTTTAGCATTTATTGTGACGTTATGATGTAAAAACGCTCTACGCCGACGTCGCATGACAACTTTGCGTCCAGACGGTAAAATTTAATCAGTCTCTTTGTTCAGCAATACTCCCAACTGACGTCCTTGACTGTCAATAGAAACATCACACCACATGATGGTCATCCAATATATCAAAATCTGTCTTTGCGACTTTTACTGTCTTTCGTTCTTATGTTTTGAGTATGTTCCTTCAATAAATTTGAATCAAACACGACTTTTTGTTGCACATTTCTGAACACCTATAGCACACGCAAATCATAGCAAAACTTCAACAGGCTACTTGCACGGTTGACAAAACTATCTTCAAAAATATAAGTGTGGACTTAGAAAAGTTGCTAAGTATATTTATGATTTCACTTACCGATGGCAAGTTTTTGGGGCTTTGTTTCTGTGGGAGTTTCCTCAGTAATAACCTAAAAAGGAGAAAAGAAGCTTAAAACATTGGTTAACTTTATAAAGGATGCCTTTTGCAATTGAATTAAATAGCAAATCAGCAGGCCTATCCATTTTTAAAAATTATTACTTCCATTTTTAAAAATTGCAATTAACAGCATCATGCATGATTTCAAAACAACCAGCAGGACCAAACAAAGTGGCATCTTATATAATTTACATAACCCATTTCACAGAATGTTTTCATTCTAATAAATGAGTAAGATTTCTCACCTCTTTACGGATCCTTCGTAAATGTAGAAATACTCCATTGCCAGTTTTTCTGTAATGTCTTTCCACATGCTTCTTACCAAATGCCAAAAATGTATTCATACAAACATACAACCCTGTCTCAGACTCCTAGAAAAATCAAATTATAATATGTGCAAAACATTTGGGCAATTTTCAAAAACATTACCTAGACTTAGAAGGCTTATAATTATAAACTAACAAAATGTTGTTATTCTAAAACTCATATATTTGGCTAAAAGTCATACAGACAGTGCCAAAGAAAATTTGTAGACATTTCAAGAATAGTTACACAGTCCCAAATATCAAAAATAAAATTGGCAAAATTAGTAATTTAATTTAAAATTATTTAAAATAATACTTTATTTTTTAATGTCAGAGGCCCTCAGGCAATTATTCATCTACACGTACCAGTGTGATTATCACTCAAAGGCTCAGCCATGTATTATTCAATGGAGTAATATCATTATGTACTCACAGGATTATCAAATGAGAAAGCACATTCATCTTTGTACACTTTCTCTCCACCTTGGGGAACTTTGATCCTTCCAAAATATTGACTGAACACCGACATCTCTGTATAACCTGCAGATCAAACAAATACAAAAACTTAAAAGCTAAATTGGGCAAACACGAATGTCGGACGAAGCGTACCACTGCACAAGCGTACCAGGACTTAGCGTACCACTTGATCGGACTAAGCGTACCACATATGAAATATATAGTTAACATCAATAAAATATATTTCAAGTATTTTCAATGTTATAATTGCTAATTTTATATTAAGTTTGAAAAAAATGTGTATACATCAGAATTGTCTAATTCCCTCTGGGTCGCCACAACGGGTGGGCAAAATACTGACTGTTGCATCTTGTGGAAAGAACAAATATAGTCTGTCCTGTTTGTGTCCGTGGTTCATGTTGGATTACGAAGCTGGTGAGTTTCTGTTATATTTATTATATGCTAAGTCTCCTATTCTCAGTGGTTAGTGCGCTTGTCGCCAAATCTGGTTTACGGAAAACAAGTTTAATTAACTGTGGAATTCATGCATCTGTCAGTTGCATCCACACCTCCACCCAGGGGATGGGCGGTGGACGGCAGGGGAAACGGTCGTTTTTTACCTTCCAGCTTCCTCGATCCACACTAACATTATTAAGTTGTCAGGGGGGGGGTACCAGAGATATTACCATAAGATGTCCCTGGCAGGGCAGTGGAGATTTATACAACACAAAAGTAACGGCCCATCTACTAGGCGGGGGCCATGGATACAACTGACTGGTGCATAACAGTTGGTTAATGTATGTATTTGGTACCGCTACTAAGGACGGAGGCTGCTGATGTTAACAATTACCATCCGTCTTGTATCGGAAAACTGGTGAGAAGGAACCAACTGACTAAGTACAAACGTGAACATGGACGATTGCTTGAAATGTGGGACAAATAATAAGACCATGACCATGACGACTATTCTACCTCACGGCTATTGAGGGAAAGCAAAGTCAGCTGCTTGGACCGATACAGACAACAGTTACTGTCAACGACCACGGTGACAATGATGACCAGTAACTTGCAGGACAACCAATTCCCCGTCATCAATATTGTTGTTTGTAAAATGTAATATAATTGTCTTTCACGTCAAAAATATTCTTGTGTTTTGTAAATGTAACGGTTATAGATAGATCTATAGTTCGATGCTTTTTTCATTGTGCTTTTGTTCGGTAACAGTAAATATAAAAATGTATTCCATGCTTTCCGATGCTTGTTATTGTTGTTAATTAGTATAAAATCTAAGGTTTCTAAATAAAAAGGATAAATAAATTATATGTTTGTTATTGATGACATAAATATTTATTGTTTCGGGAATGAAATAGCATACATTTACATTAATTATTTGTTGTAGTTTTGTACAAATACAAACGATGATACATAGAAATATAAAAAAATGCCGACTGTATATATAGCTAGTTATGTACAACTAGGAATCTATTTAAATATATGGACGATTATTAAACTAGTTTCACATAAAACTCACACAAATATGCAATAATTAACATATAATAATACAAATATATGCATCCTTTATTTCAGTTTAAAAATGTGATTTCTTTATAAATCACCCAATTTTCACCTATTTACTCAAACCAAGACTGATATTAGATTTTTTTAACACCTAATTATCGAGTGTACCAACAAATATATTATACACTATAATTCATATGTGGTACGCTTTGTCCTAAAATGGTACACTTGTGTAGTGGTACGCTAATGCAGTGGTACGCTTAGTCCTGCACCCGGCAAACACTCGTTTGTTTGGGGTCATCAGTGAGTGAAGTTCTAATAAAGAGCAGGTACCGACTAATTTGAGGTTCCTGTAAAGTGTAACAGGGGCAGATAACTCATTTGCCCTTAACTTAGGCATCTACATCTATCTACATTATACTCCCGAACAATCGAACTCGATTATGATTGGGAGGCGCGTTGTCTGGAAAACAGTGTTATAAATAGTTTAAAAATAGTGTTATGTGCTCAAATTAAAGGTTAAAAGATCAAAGATCATAGGTGAAAGGGTGCAGGATAAAAACAGAATAGTACAGGCTAGAATGTGATCGTCGCCAGCCTGTTAGAATAGATGTCTAGGCTGGGACTCGATTTGACCTGGGATGGGAGACTGTTCCAAAGTCTTATTGTTCTCGGGAAAAAGGAGTTGATATGATATTGGGTATTTGACTGCGGTATTAGAAAGTTCTGATTGCGGGTTGGGATGAGATGATTATGATCAACGAAGACTAGGCTATGTTGGACTTTATATAGAAAGATTAAGGATGATTGCAGTCTTCGTTGTTGCAGTGTCACCCAGCCAAGATCGTTTAGCATAGTGGTGACACTGCTCTGATAGTCATAGTTCCCACAGACGTACCGAGCTGCAGCTCTCTGGACACCTTCAACCTTATTTATGAGATGTTTCTGCCAGGGGTGCCAAATGACGGAGCAGTATTCTAGTTGGGGCCTTACGTATGTTGTGTATGCAGATTCTTTGACCTTTTTGTTTTGTGTTTTGATATTTCTTTGAATGAATCTGAGTGAATTTTTGGCCTTGGAGGTTATGTTGTTTATGTGGGGGGTCCAGTTTAGATCTTTAGAGATAGTGACTCCAAGGTATTTTGCATTGTCTGTAGTGTTCAGTATTTTGTTATGGAGAGTGTAGGGAAATATGATTGGGTTCTTTTTACGGGAGATTCGGAGTACCTCACACTTGTCGGGGTTGAACTCCATAGCCCACTCACGTTCCCAAAGCTCTAGTTTACGTAGGTCTTCTTGTAAGGCGTTTGCGTCCGTCTGTCCTTTAATTGTCAGGTAAACTATGGTGTCGTCGGCAAATAACCTTGTTCTACTTTTGACTGTTTCTGGCAAGTCATTTATATATGCCAGAAACAAGCAGGGTCCAAGAACAGAGCCCTGAGGGACACCAGATAGTACAGGTAGTTCGTCAGAGAGATGACCTTCGTCCGCAACCCTCTGGCTGCGGTTGTTCAAGAATGACCTGATCCATGATGTAACATGTGTGTCTACTCCCATATGTCTTAGCTTGTGGATTAACTTGTGATGGTCAACTTTGTCGAATGCTTTGGAGAAATCCATCACAATGACATCTGTCTGTTGACCATCATCCAAGCTGACAAAAGCTTCCTGAGTAAAGCTGAGGAGCTGAGTGTCACAGCTGCGTTTCGTCCGAAATCCATGTTGGTATGGGCTCAGTATGTCATGTTGGTCAAAGAATGTCATCAGGTTGGAGACTATAATGTGCTCCATTAGTTTTGACGCTATGCATGTTAGGGATATTGGTCTATAGTTACTTGGTTTGGATTTTGAGCCTTTCTTAAAGACAGGTGCAATTGTTGCCTTTTTCCAGTCATCGGGTACGATGCCGGTCTCAAGGGACAATCTGAATATTTCTGTGAGGGTTGGGGCTATTTCACTGTGAAGTTCCTTCAGGATGCGTGGTGATACTTGGTCAGGGCCAGTAGCTTTATTCGGATTTAACCCTTTGAGAAGCTTGTCAACACCATCAACTGTAATTGTGATGGTGGGCATAGAGTTAGGGGGGGGGGACTTAAGAGGTTTTTACACATCTGTTTGAGACCTAAGGGTTAGGCAACAGGGTATCCAACCTTGTCAGTAGAGACCCATTGTGAGACCAAAAAAATATGTTTCTTTTCAAGTGGATATCTATGATAGTCTTTGACAAATAGACAATTATCTGTAAAAATTGTTAGTCAGAAAAGGGGAACAATTCTCATAAAATGCTAGAATTTTGAACAAATCAATCAACTACAAATTTTCAAATTTAATAATTATAAGGACAACCTAAATAAGAATTTTTGTTTCCAATGGTGAGGTTAGTCTCATATATCAATGCTAGCAGTGCGTATACATGGGTTTGACAGAACTGTTGAAACTAATGACTAATTTTCTTTATCCAAATGTGCTTATCCGAAACCGATGCGAATTTCCCGTTAAATGAATCGTTCGTGAATTAACGTTTCACAATAATTGAAACGTGTGTCCTAGAAATAATTCCGCATGAAACTATACAAATTGACAGTGTTTCTGTTCGCTTAATCACATACTTACTCTTTATTACGCCGAAATCGAAAGCACAAGATTCAAGAAAATTCGGCGTTTTGTTGTTGTTGTTTTTGTTTGGGAATTGTATAAAGTCCGGTCTACCCGTACATATTTGAAAATTACATGGACCCTAGTTGGAAATAATGATACAACATCCTGTATTATGGCCTATATAATAAATAATAAGAAATAATAATAAAAATAATTATTGTTCTTGTTCCTTCCTTCCTTCCTTCCTTCTTCTTCTTTTTCTTCTTATTTGGCTCATTCTTGAACATCTCCGTCTTCTTCATCTTCTTTTTCTACTTCATCCCTTCTTCTTTCTTACACCATATTTTTATTCTTCATTCCCTTTTTCTACTGGGCCTATACTTCATCATCGTGTTTTTCTTCTTCAACCATTCTTCTTCTATGGCATTGGTTTATGTTCTTATTCACCATCATCTTCTTCTACATACTCGATCGCCTACTTTACCCATACAACATCTTCCTCTCATTCTTCTTCTTCGCTATTATATGATTCTTCTTCGTCTTTTAGGTCATATCCGTTTTCTTACCCTTCTTCATCTTTTACTACATTTCCGTCATTTTCTCCTATGCCATTACCCTTTTTATTATGCGTCCTCACCATCTGATGCTTCACTTCCCCTCCTTCTTTAATAACATATCCTTCTTCTTGTTTGACTTCTTTTTTTTCCCACGCCATCAACTTCTTTTTTATGTATTCCACTTTTTCTTATTCTGTGACATATTCTTCTTTTATGTCCTAATTCATATTCTTCACCACCACCTTCTTCTTTTCATGATTTTTGTTCAATTCTATACTGCCTTATTTTAGTCCGCCAGAGGTTTGCTCCCTTTTATTGTCAAAGGGAGGCAACTCTGTTTCAACTTATTTTAAGACCGCAGGAGTTCACTCCCTTTGATTTCCAAAGGGGGGCAACTGCGTACCGACTTATTTAAGAGGGTTGAAGTTCACTCCCTTTGATTTCCAAAAGGGGGCCACTCCATACCGTCTTAATTAAAGCCGGCTGGAGTAAGCTCCCTTAGATTTTCAAAGGGAGGCAACTCCCTACTTATTTAAGTCGGTTGGAGTTCACTCCCTTTGATTTCCAAAAGGGGGGCAACTCCATACTGACTTAATTAAAGCCGGCTGGAGGTAACTCCCTTAGATTTTCAAAGGCAGGCAACTCCATACTAACTAAATTTCAGTCGGCAGGAGTTTGCTCCCTTTGATCTCCAAAGGGAGTCAACTGAGTACCGTCTTATCTTTCGTTCTCTTTGAATTCTAAAGGGAAACAACTCTGTACCAACTAAGTTTAAGTCGGAAGGAGTTTGCTCCCTTTATTTTCAAAAGGGAGGCAACTGCGTACCGACTTATTTTAAGATGGCAGGAGTTTGCTCCCTTTGATTTCAAAAGGGAGGCAACTCCATACTTACTAAATTTCAGTTGGCAGGAGTTTGTGACCTTTGATTTCTAAAGGGAGACAACTCCGTACCAACTAAGTTTAAGTCGGAAGGAGTTCCCTCCCTTTATTTTCAACAGGGTGGCCACTGCGTACTGATTTATTTTAAGTCAACAGGATTTTGCTCCCTTTGATTTCCAAAGGGAGGCAACTGTGTACTGACTTATTTTAAGATGGCAGGAGTTTGCTCCCTTAGATTTTTAAAGGGAGGCAACTCAGTACCGACTTATCTTAAGACGGCAAGAGTTCACTCCTTTTGATTTCCAAAGGGAGGAAACTTTGTACCAACTTATAACAGGAGTTATCTCCCTTTGCTTTCAGAAGGGAGGCAACAGCATACCGACTTATTTTAAGTTGACAGAAGTTTGTTCCCTTTAAATTGATTTCCGAAGGGAGGCAACTGTGTACGGACTTATCTTAAGATGGCAGGAGTTTGCTCCCTTAGATTTTTTAAGGGAGACAACTCCATACCAACTAAATTTATATTGACTTAATTTATCTCGCAGGAATTTGCTCCCTTTCATTTCCAAAGGGCGGCAACTCCGTATCAACTAATTTTGTCAACCAGAGTGTTTTCTCCTGAGAAACAGGGAAGTAAAAATTGGGGTAATTCAACCCCCAAGTGGAAAAGTTTCTTCCCCAAATCTACATTTGATAAGTGATTATATATGCCAGGTCTAAATAACTAGAGAGGGCTTTCTAATAATGTGAATATTTCTGCTAGTAGATTATTTTCACGTGCAATACATCTTACAAAGAATTAAATGTTGCCAGACTTCATTGGAAACTGAACTATGAATTATTGCAGATAATGTTTTTTAATCATTTGTGTAAAATAAACCATACATTGAAAGAGATATCAATAAAACATCTGTTGTCAACATTGTTAACCTAAGCCGCCCCCCCCCCATCAATACATGTGCCCAAGGGCGAAACAACTACACAAAACTATTTACCTGTATAAACTACTTAATAACACCTACACTTGTAAAATACCTATCGCACTTCTCAAGTTATTTATTAACATTGCAAGAATTATATTTTGTTTTAGTATACATATATGTACACTACCACTGTGTATAGTCGATTTCTGGCAATTGCAATAAGGTATATACGTTGAATTACATAGTATGGCAATAAGTCATACAGTGATCAGATTTTACATGCGCTTTCAATAGTAATAAATGATACAAGACAAATTTGATAGTAATTAAACTAGTTGAGGCCAAACATTATATATCTGATCTGAATTCTTGAGGAAGGACAACTATCTATGGCCTCTTGTTCTGACATCTGGGACCAGGCCCCTAGTCCCACGATTCCTACACCCATGAATAGTGGCCTTCAGGAGCATTTAACATATATTTTAAGTGCTCATTCGCCTAGTCAAAATAGTCAATAAGTTCATGGCTGTTTCTGGTGGAATCTTTTACAAGATTAGTATTTACAGTTTAGGTATAAGTTTTGGAGACATACTGTCAGGATACCTATGTACATATTTTATTTTCCTGACAGAATTGTATCAGTTAGGTTTTAAGAAACGTTGTTTTTATTGTCATTGTCATCACATTCTTCAAAGGACATAGAATAAAAACACATTTACAACCATAGTAAATGATATTTGTTGCACACCTATAAACAAAGGCTGTGACAGTCACTTTTACACATTATTCTTTGGTTATTTTTGGGTCCCGTGAATCAGTGTAACTGCCACCAGTGGTAGGGTTGTCGTCATCACAAGTAACTATAAATGTGACGTGAATTTTGGCAATAACTATTACTCCATATTCCCACAGTAATCAAAGTTTGCGAACGTTACTTCTTATGACGAGCCTAGATTGTTCATAATTCATTAAAGAACAATCTAGGCTCGTCATAAGAAGTAACATTACTGTGGGAATATTGAGTATAACTTCATTTTCTGTAGGCTAGTCAAACGAGTAAACGTAATATTAATTTAATGTTATTTTTTCTTCATTCATTCAGAAATGGAATAACGTGTGCCTGTTCAATAACTGTTTTATTCTTTATTGAAAGTTTATTTTAAATCTCAGCCAACTAGGGGTGGCACAAGCCTTCGTGCCCAGTGCCTGGATCCATGCCTGCCACCAATGTAACAGAAGGATTTTTTAGATCAAACAATTAATACATTTTTTTATTCAAGAGAACATGAGAAAATTATATTTTACTTCACAAACTGTAGTGTCTTCTAAGAAAGTGATACACTTTGAAATCAGGAGCTTGTCAATATATATAATTTATAGAGAATATCCTGTTTTGTTGCTTCTTCAAAATAAATCGCCTGACATTTGTCTGCAGCATGTGTTTCTTCAGGAACAATTAAAACGTTTGTACTGTTCTTGTCATGTATACTGGTGCCTCGTATTTCCTACTCCTTTCTACACTTGTAGGGCGGATACCCCTTTTCCAAAGTATCTGATGAAAACAGTTCTTTGTGACGCCTACAAGACATGAACCGGTCCGAAACCCAGTAAAAATGTTAAGACAGGTGTTGTTAACTGTAGCAGACAAGTTAACATAAAATGTTATGTATACTTTTGTTGCTAGAGATTTTGCAAGTGACCTACGCTAAAAACACTAGAAAATTTACTCTTTACTAGGAGGAAAAGTTAATACAGCCCCCAAAAAATGTTTATTTACTTGTTTTGTCTACTTTTTGATAAATTTGTTAGAGATAAGTGATAGTGCACTTATTTACAGGTATATTTCGTATGTATGACAAACACAACTGTTTATATCCAATACCACGGAATTAGGGGTACCACGGAAATACGAGGCGAGGCTATACCATAAATGAACTGCAAATGAGAACGTCAAGGGGAAGTAACTGCGAAAAAAATGTTTATATTTTGTCCGGATTGTTGGACTTTAACTAATCCCCAAAATAACAACAACAACTGACGACGGAAAAACTCCTCTACAACGTAAATAAAGACATTTCAGTATGATTAATGGCAATATTTTTTAAGAAAAGATACACGAGTGTATAATATTTAATGTTCATTCACTGTTTTTAACAGTGATTATGTAATTATTCATTGCATTGTAATTTTACGCATCGATTTTTTAGGAAAGTGGATGAGTAGTCGGATAACACAGAATCGGATATATGTTTGACATTCTGCTTATTGTTACAAGACCTAATGCTATTGTTTGATAACTTATAATTACCTACAATTTTACCCATTCATTAATGCACCACTCAATTGAAACATTGCCGCGAACACTAGAGACGTGCAATGGAATATTGTTGTGTCAACCATAGGGTCTAACTCGCAATATCATCTTCTTTGTATTGTCAGCCCAAGTCAAGACTGTCAGACATAAATAATAAGTACTTATAAATGCGTCATGATGTTTGGATGATTGTTTATTCCGAGCCCGAGGACGTTTCAAGGGTTTATTTTTTGTTGCCCTCGATATAGTTGTTCAGAAGTTCATAGGTTGTATAGTGAAACCCCATGAAGCCGGTGTATCCACGGTACCGGTGTATGTAATTTCTCATGAAATTGTAGATTCTTTTTCTCGTGACATTGCCTGCAGGATTGTTTACAATAACTGACGAGTAAATTAAATAAATAAATACGAAATGGACCAATTTCTGAATGAAATCACAACAAAAACTTGCACCATACCTTCACTACGAGTAAATCCTTATTTAATCGGCAATGTTTGACATGCATGTATCTAATGCTCGCTTGTTTATTTATCAAACATAATTTTGACAGCTATGACGTCATCCATTGATAAACAGGGTCGTGTGCAACTTTTGGCGGGAAAAAATCAGCTTGTCAACAAACTGGACCAAATTTACTTGGAAAAAGTTATTGTTGCACCGGATAGATGGGGTTATTTCCCTTTCCTGAAAATTTACATGGTGTTTGTTTACATGTATTTTTTCCGATTCCAAAGGTCATTTGATGTGATTTTGCAGTTTTATTAAAGATTAAAGGTCATTTTAGCAGTTTCCAACAAAATATGTGTCGAGGAGTTAGTGATTTATATTTATTTTGTCAATTTCGTTTGATACACCGGCTGCATGAGGTTCAAGGCTATGTAAGAACTCTTTTATCTTATTTCTATAAACTAAACAGCTTACCCTTCACATCTAGAAATCCTCACTTGTTGATCCATCAATAAAATGTAGGTCACTGTAATTACTATATAACTCATATTAACTAGAAATTACAATATAAGCTTTCTACTTTCAGTTTAAATTTATCAATTATGCTGTGTAGGTTTATCGTTTAATAAAATTTCTTTCTGAACTCACAGTGAAAGACACATTTTTTTAACTTTTCTACTTTCAGTTTATATTTGTTTACAAAAGCATGTAAGATTCCGAGATGGGGAATCAACTTACAGGTATAGCACCATCACAGATCCTTCCTGTAGAGCAATATCTCACTGATCTACCAGAACATGAGTTTGATTGCAGGTAAGTGAATACTCTTCTTCTTCTTCTTCTTCTTCTTCTTCTCCTCCTCCTCCTCCTCCTCCTCCTCCTCCTCCTCCTCCTCCTCCTCCTCCTCCTCCTCCTCCTCCTCTTCTTCCTCTTCTTCCAATAATGTATCTGACCCACTCAGCTCGGGGTGTTATAAATTAAACAATGTGTTGACTCATACCAGTGTCATTAGTTAAATAAAAAAAAATATTAAACCTAAAGTGATAATTAAGTAATCGTAAAATAATCGTGATTACTGCCTTTTTTCTTCAATAATTGATTAAATTATTTATCATTAATCAGAAAAATCCATGATTACTGATTAATGATGAAAGATGATTAATGCAAAAAAGTAATCAATTATTAATCATGATGATTACTTAATCGATTAACCCATGGCTGAACAATGAAGGATTTAAATGGTAAAAACATCATTGTAATATAAATTTACAGTTATCCTATGACCCCAACCTGAAATTACTTGATTTATCCTCAAACATGTGCTTGTACTTTTTGTAATTTGATGAAAAGAATTTGAATGTTATGTCAAACATCTTTTACAGCTTGGGAAGTACAAGGTTTTTCAAGGTAGCTAAAGCCAAGAATAAAGAGGGTCATGTTGTTGTGAAAGTATTTGTGATACATGATCCTTCGTTACCACTATCATCTTATAAAACTAGACTTGATGGTAAGTTCTGCATTTCTTAGATTTTCTTTCATAGTTCTATCAATTAACTCCTGTTAAAATTTCAAATTGTGATTAAGTGGCTGAACATTGGTAACTTAACTTTTGTTTAAACTGGATTTGTTGAAGCATGTTTGGAAAGAGTTAGTGTATCACACCCAGATTCCTTGTATTACACAACTGTCTCTACTCCCCTCAAAGTCTATATTTTATTCATTTCAGAAATACGAGAAAATTTAAAAGGAACATCCAATTGTATACCATTCCAAGAATCAGTGGTATGTGTCTTCAATTCTTATCCTTGTATTACTAGTTGTAATCAACACTTGAGTCACTTAATGATTAACTTCATGTTTTCATATGCATTTACTAACACCTTGTTTCTCTAAGTTGGATAGCATGGTGGTAGAACTGTAGATCATCTGCTCAGAGTTCGGAATTTTCTGTTTGCTGCATTGCTGGCTGATATCAAAAATAGCAATTGGAATAAAAATGGAATCTATTCGGCACTAAAAGCAGAAAATTAAAACATTTTTGTCTAACCCAAATGAGAATGAGTCCTCATCATGAATTAGAGAGACTGTCAGAGTGAATGATACAAAATGCATAACAATCTAGTTATTTATTATTATCTACTTAAATAATACAATAAAGTGTATAGAAACCCAGTCTCCTATGCTTGGGCCTAATATTCACCAACATTGTAAGACTAAAATTAAGACTTGAAATTTACATTGCCAAATGTTCTATTCGCTCTCATGTTGTTACAAATGTATCAACTTTTATATATATGGGTATACATGTTCTGATGGTAACAACAAATACTCACATGGTTCAATCTAATGGCAAAGAAATGGTAGTGAATATCAATTTTGTCAATTTAAGTCTTAGTCTGGATTTCAGTCTTACCATGTTAGAGAATAAGGCACATGTTGTATGCACTTGTATACTTTCAGAGACAAGACAAAGCAGCTTTATTGATCCGACAATATGTGAAGGACAGTTTGTATGATAGAATTAGTACTCGCCCATTTCTCAACTCCATCGAGAAGAAATGGATTGCCTGTCAGCTACTTTGTGCTCTCAACCAATGTCATAAACTGAAGGTATGTATGTACTTTATAATATAATAACGTCATTTTGGTGCCACAAGGTCGTATCTCACTATTTAATCTATAGAAAGATACAACTTTGTTGAGCCAAAGGGACATATTGTTAAACCTCATTATTATGCTTACGTAGCTCAGTGGTTAGCCTGTTTGCCGTCTAATCCGGCAATTGAGGTACATAAACTTGTGGAGGCACTCATATTCCTGCAATATTTCAGCACAAAGTTGGATGACAAACAAAGGCAATGCTTGGCATTGTTTATTATAATTTATTCAGGTAATATTCTGTTTTTCTGAAGGTTATGTCACATTGTATTGAAGTCATGTGATACTGTTAAATCATTTAATTTCGATGGGACGAAATATCATGGTTTTGGTAAAAAAGACCATTTTGATGGGACATTAATTCGTTGAATTTGCATTCAGGTAATAAGTACCAGACCGGGGGTTTTCTCCTTAAAGGCCCCTTCCTAATAGGAAATTTCATTTAAATCATGCAGTTTTCCAAAAATCTCAAATTGTACCCACTTTTTTGTTTCCCAAAACAGGAAATAAACCAACATTTCCCCCAAAATTCAGAGGCTAAGAATCCTTTCCAAAATGAACCGAATAAGCCCTGCCAGAGTCAATATTATTGTTCGATGGGATTTGATTTCATGTTAGAAGGTGAACCAAGAAAACCACAAAATTTAATCCCCATGAATATAAATGATTGAACAGTATTGTGTAATGTTGTATTATACAACTTGTGTATTTCAGGTGTGCCATGGAGATATAAAGTCTGAGAATGTGATGATCACAGGATGGAACTGGGTGTTACTGACTGACTTTGCCTGTTTTAAACCTACATATCTACCTGATGTAAGTTTCATATGTGTATAGATACAACAAGAAGTTGTTTTATAGGTGGTTACCAAATTTTATTACTTGGAACGATCTCCCAAAACATCTCAAATTTGAGATAAATCTTATCTCAAATATTACCATGTGTCGTTTGGATAATTTTCCAGAGAGGATGGACTCAAAATTTACATAAAACGTCAAATGGTATTCTTTGTTTATTCCAGTAACTTTTAATGAGTTCTTACTTCAGATTTATTAGAAATTCAGACTCCGATTTAGGCAAAGTCGCAATTTGAGATGAGATTTCTGCGTCAGATGCTTTGAGACATCAGGGCCTGCTATTGAGGAGAGGATAGGTTATAGTTTATAAAAAGGTTCCCATGATTAGGGAATAGTCAGGGGAACACTTTTTCAAGGTTATGGAAAAGTCAGGGATGTTCGGAATTTGTCAGGGAGATCTAGAAATTGAGAAATTGAGTAAACATCTTAGAAAATTCAGGGACTTCTTAACTATAGATGTTGTCTAAAAGATAAAGAGTCAATTTCTATGTAAGAATTACAAAATGCTGAAAAATCTTCACTAGTCTGCTTGCTGGGGACAATTCTAAATGATAATAATTTAATCTCAAATCATCTACACTCAAATTGATGCCTGAATTAGTTTGGTTCCATATAAACCTAGTATGACGTCCTTTCCTATACGATTATTACCATATTATACCCTTGCAAAAAGAAACTTTGATACCTGATTGCGCGAAAAAATCACGGAAAACTACTAGGTGGACAGGGAAAATCAGGGAATTAGTGTTTTAATATTTTGTTGGAACACAGTGTACAATGTTAATTTTCTTTCTTTTCTTGTTTGTCTTTCAGGATAATCCATCTGATTTCTCGTATTTCTTTGATACATCAAGAAGGCGTACATGTTATATTGCACCAGAGAGATTTGTTGATAGTAGCGCTAGAAATGCAGAGAATGCGAGTCAAGCACAGAACCTAGATCTTACAGCGACTGGTGAAGTTAAAACTGGAGACCTTACCCCAGCCATGGATATATTCTCTGCCGGGTAAGCTTAACTATCAACATGGATTGTTTCTCAGATTTGGCAACCTCTTCTTACTTAGGTTAAAGTGTGGCTCTAGCTCGTTAATATAGTTACTTTAAACATATTTTGTTTCGCAAATTATTGTGGAGCATGGAGCTCAGAAAAATTAACAAGTGACAGGGGTTGAAACCGGGATCTCTTTATCCTGAACTGCGCACCATAGTTCTTAGCCACCGCTCCCCACGGTATATCCCCTAAAAAGCAAAGTTAAAATTGAACCTAAAGTCAACCTCTCCATAGCGACCCTCTGCAGAGCAAAATCCTCTCTGTAACACCTTTAAATTTACCTAAGCTGATATCTTGTATGAATTCAACTCCTTCAGAACAACAACCTCTGAACAACGGCCAATTTTTGCAGCTCATAAAGGATGTTGTTTAACAAGGTTGTAATAAAATGTACTTGGATCTGTTCTTATTGACAGACTGGATTATAAAATGTGTCACTATTTTAGGTGTGTTATCACAGAGTTATTTACTGAAGGAAGTCCACCATTTGATCTGTCTCAACTGTTAGCATATAGAAATAGAGAATACAGTCCATGGAAAGTCCTAGAGAAGATAGAGGATACCAATGTTAGGGTACGTATATACAGTCAGGGCTTTGTTCCCAAAATTATGAAGAGGGCATAGCCTATCTGATTGGTGAAAGGCAAGCGCGATTTTTCTCATAATTGTGAAATTCTAGCAATATTTTTCAATTAAATTGTGAAAGAGGAAGTGTGAAATTGACTTAAATTTGTATAACTAATATTTCCCTTTATTTTGTAAAAAAATCATTGAAGGCTTGTAATATTTATCATTGAATTTTTAAGCTACTCTGGTATCATCAATTTCAAAATTGAATTTAAGCCTGTAATAGTTTGGTGTGTTTGATATACAGGATCTGGTACGACATATGATGCAGAGAGAACCCAGCCATAGACTATCAGCCGAGGAATATCTTATACAACAAAGAAACAAAACATTCCCTGAATATTTCTACCAGTTTTTGAAGTTGTATATACAGAGGTTTGCTACCCCACCCATCCTGTCACCTGATGAAAGGATATTTAGGTGAGTGGAGTTGTTTGCTGTTGTGTACTGTGTTGAAATACTGTTCGGCACTCGCACACTGTTACATAAATATGCAAATTAGCTTAAATTTAAGCGACATGAGCCAATCCATGCCTTGATAGACCCACAAATTCTGGGCATCACGCTCCAAATACTGCTTAATTTTGGTTGAAACATATGCAGCATATATCACAGGTGCTCTATCATTTCGGAATAAGTCAGACTTTGCTCAAGAAAGAATGTGCTTTCTGAAGAAAATAAAAGTTATGGTCATGTGAAGATTAATATGCTGAATGTTATCAAACAATGTTTAAAACCGTTTTGGCACTAACGTTATAAAAACTGTGATTAAAAAAATTGTCGTTAAAAACATTTTGTCCACTTGTTTAATAAAAACTCATCTGTAATGAGCACTTATCCAAGATCCTCTATTAAGTTCATCTCTGTTACATGAACAATGTCACAATGTATGACTTTTTTAACAACTCAACAACTCCATGTTTCAGAGTGAAGAGGGAACTAGAACTGATATTTGAGAACTTGAAGATTGATCGTGAACATCCAGAGAACAACAGTGTACTCACGCTGATTATCTCCCTTGTGGGATCCAGCTCACGACAAGCTAATGTAAGTCAGGTGTCCATTATCTAAGCTAAGTGCTACATAACAATTTTAAAGAGAAGTAATCCATGCCTTCTGTATTCTACTAAGCGGTAGGTGGCTGAATAAAGGTGCTCAGTAGCGCTTTGTTTAGGCAATATGTACCAGTTTTGTGATGACCTGCTTGTGCTAAATTATTTTTGGCTAGACTTTTACAAAGAGAATTTTCAAAGAAGAAAAGACGAGCTTTTGTCGTGATAGGATCATGTGCGACTGTGCTTGCGTGCATCCGCGTTGGTTAATTTTATTGTCAGAGTCATTTTCTCAAATACTATCAAAGGTATCCTATTGAAACTTAACATAGTTATTCACAAGGGGTGTCCATACTGACAAGGCGGATAACCCTGTGACCTATATTTATTGAGTTATCTGCCCTTGTCATTATTAGAATTTGCACTGACAGATGGGCAAGGGTACTATCAAGAATGAGAAAGTCGAGCATCTAGCTCTCATTGAAACTCATTGACTAAACCTGTTAAAATCCATCATTATTTGCTACATGAATTACAAGGACAAAAATTATTATATTATTTTTATATTTTCAGTTTTGCAATTCTAAATTGATGGCCTTGGACTTGTTAACAGAACTGAGTGCTTACGTAACGTCAGATATAAAACTGGATAGAATCCTACCTTATCTGGTAAGTTATTTTTGAAATTGTGAGATATGATGACAAACTTACATACCCAGTGTGATAACTAGATAATACCTGGGGCCTTATTCACCAACATAGACTTTGACTTTATATTGCCAAATTTTCTATTTTCTCTTATGTTGTAATGAATGTACAGATTTTCATATAAATGGGTGTTTAGTGGGTAACAAATTACAAATAATCAGATATAATTTCACATGGTCAAATTGAATTGCAAAGGAATGGCAGTGATTATAAATGCTGTCAATTTAAGTCTAAGTCTCAGTTTCAGTCTTACAAAGTTGTTGAATAAGGCTTATGATTCGAGAGGTCCCTGGCTTGATTCTCTAACAGGGTGAATGATCATTTCAGAAATGATTTGTGTGTTTTCCGGCCATCTAGATTTGTACTGATTACTGAAAACCAAGAAATTATTTCATGCGATTTAATTTAAAGTTGTAGAAATTCACACAATTAGGTAGCCACAAGTGTTCACAACAGTAATATGGACATCATGGATGTCTTAAAAACACAAAAATTGCAGTCAGGAATGTGGTGACAATCTGCGAAACGCTAAATCTAGTATTCACAAAAGTAGATCAGTTTACTGTAGTAATAGCAAGGTTTGTCTGTCATGTATCAGTACTGTACAACATTCCTAGGAGTGTATTCGGGAAGAGCTTAGATATGATTATCGCGTCGTGAGTTTTTTTCTCTCCATGTTGGAGGTCATTGACAAATCTGGCAGTGACAAAACTGATTGATCATTCATTTATGAATGTGTCAGTTGCTATAAAAAAACGGAGTTAGTTACTGATTAATTTATTGTCAGTTGCTATTTGAAATGTTAAGGTTATAAAGTCAACGAGGGGATATGTGTGTCTTTGTGTGCCTCCGTAGTTTAGTGGTTTGTGCACTTGCCGTAGAATCTGGTAATCTGGCTCAAATTTGGGTGGAGACACATTTATGTATGCCTGCCATATTTCAGTAGAAATAAAGCATATAAAGGCTTTGCTCGACAAATCTTGTTATAATATTGTGTTCAT
The DNA here is from genome assembly GCA_963678985.1 of Spisula subtruncata. Classification (NCBI taxonomy): domain Eukaryota; kingdom Metazoa; phylum Mollusca; class Bivalvia; order Venerida; family Mactridae; genus Spisula; species Spisula subtruncata. The sequence continues at coordinate 24,415,062 of OY787669.1, read as the reverse complement.
ATTGTAGATGAATATGGCATCTGACAAGGAGGCTCGTGTACGTGCGGAGGTATTACATTGTGTTACAAGATGTCTCAAGGATATACACAACATACCTAGGAGGTATAGTAAATATTGTTGTTAGCATGTGAAACAGGTCCCGATCTCCCAAAACATCTCATTATGAACCAAATCTCATCTCAAATATTGCAATGTAATCAGCACCAATGACAAAAAACAATATTCTAAGTAAATAGGAGTAAATTTTCATGAGTTATTACTTCAGATTTGTCTCAAATTAAGACTTTGATTTTGGCAAAATCTCAATTTAAGTTGAGATTTCTACCTGAGATACTTTTGGAGATCGGGGCCAGGTCTTGCTGATGAAAGTGATAGTGAATTGTTAAAGTCACATTAAGTCTTTAACGCCTATTTTCAAAAAGCAATGACTTATCCATAGAAAGACGTACTTTGAGCACCTTTGTTGAGTCTCAAAGGTAAATTACACTATAAGATTGAAGAATTAATATACAATGTTTAGTTTCTTTGTTGAAAAAATAACAAAGTGTTACAATCAAAGCTTGATTTACAGTCTCAGGGAAGCAACTCTTGCAAAATTAGATTTTATCATTCATACATTTTACCTAAATGTGATTTTAGCATACTATTTCAAGAGATAAAGTTCACATTCTATTGTCAACCATATGTGGAGAACATCCTAATTTATTGATTTTGCTGGATGATCGGATAAAAGTTTTTGGAGCTATAGTGTGTCATATTCCATGTTCTCACATTCAAAATGGTCTACAATTCAGTTTTTCTTATTTTTAGCTCACCTGTCACAAAGTGACAAGGTGAGCTTTTGTGATCGCTCTTCGTCCGTCGTCCGTCGTCCGTCCGTCCGTCGTCTAGGTCAAGTTCGATATTGGGTCATCTGGGGTCAAAAACTAGGTCACTAGGTCAAATCAAAGGAAAACATTGTGAACACATTAGAGGTCACAATTTGAGCCTAATCTTTATGAAAATTGATCACAATGACCATCTCTATAAAATCTAGGTCAAGTTAGATATTGGGTCATCTAGGGTCAAAAACTAGGTCACTAGGCCAAATCAAAGGAAAACCTTGTGAACACACTAGAGGTCACAAATCTAGCCTGATCATTATGAAACTTGATCACAATGATCATCTCCATAAAATCTAGGTCAAGTTCGATTTTGGTTCATCTGGGGTCAAAAACTAGGTCACTAGGTCAAATCAAAGGAAAACCTTGTGAACACATTAGAGGTCACAATTTGAGCCTAATCTTTATGAAACTTGATCACAATGATCATCTCTGTAAAATCTAGGTCAAGTTCGATATTGGGTCATCTGGGGTCAAAAACTAGGTCACGAGGCCAAATCATTGAAAAACCTTGTGAACACATTAGAGGTCACAATTTGTGACTAATCTTTATGAAAATTGATCACAATGATCATCTCTATAAAATCTAGGTCAAGTTCGATATTGGGTCATCTGGGGTCAAAAACTAGGTCACAAGGCCAAATCATTGAAAAAGCTTGTGAACACACTAGAGGTCACAATTTGAGACTAATCTTTATGAAAATTGATCACAATGATCATCTCTATAAAATCTAGGTCAAGTTCGATATTGGGTCATCTTGGGTCAAAAACTAGGTCACAAGCCTTTGAAGGCCAAATCATTGAAAAAGCTTGTGAACACACTAGAGGTCACAATTTGAGCCTAATCTTTATGAAACTTAATCACACTGATCATCACTATAAAATTTTGGTCAAGTTCGATATTGGGTCATCTGGGGTCAAAAACTAGGTCACGAGGCCAAATCATTGAAAAATCTTGTGAACACACTAGAGGTCACAATTTTGACTCTATCTTTATGAAACTTGGTCACAATGTTTATCTCTATAAAATCTAGGTCAAGTTAGATACTGTGTCATTTGGGCCAAAATCTAGGTCACTAGGCCAAACAGGTGAGCGACCCAGGGCCCTTTGGACCCTCTTGTTTTCTCAAGTTAACCAGTCTCTTCTTTCTCTTCTGTTTTCTTCAAATTGCTGAAATGATATTTGATTCTTATTCATTTTTTCCAGTGATGCGAATGTGTTTCAAGAATATGTATTTCCCAATCTGGTAAGTGTAATTTCTCTTCGCATGTTTATTATACTGTAATCTATTGAACTTGATGCTTCCAACAGTTGCATTGAACACTAGGAGCCTACACCAATACTGTGCTCTTTTTAGTCCCCTACTGGTATAGTCCGTCCTTCAAGAAATCTGGATTCTGCGGCCCCAGTGCCATAACTCAAACGGTTTTCAAGCTTACCGTATGAAACTTGGTATGTTGATAGGGACGAATGAGGAGATAATGCATGTCTGAATTGTTTTTAATTCGGACAAACAATTGTGGTTTCCATGGTAACATAAAGGTAGAAAACCAGGTGGGTGATTTCTGTATTGCTTGCAATTCCTAATTACTTGTTTACAATACTGTAAAATCATTAGTTTTTATGGGGGATTGAATTTCGTGGATTGCGTGGTTCACTTCAACCATAAACTTTAATCCAAAGGAACATTGATTTTGACCCTTGTTTTGTTACCTGAAATGCAAAATCCACGAATTCAATTGCCAATGAAATTGTCTTTTTTACCAAAACCACGAAATTTCGTCCGAATAAAATTAAATGATTTTACAGTAGATGTATATTTATTACTCTTCAATTACACATTGGTGTGTTCTACATTGTACAGTTTGTAAATTTCAGTCTCCATTAGCTCAAGATTCTGCTACCACTGTAAGAGCTGCATTTGCTGAAAATATAGCACAACTTGCTGAAACAGCTTTAAGGTATCTATGACTACAGTTTGCAAAATTAGGATTTGAAACTACTTGCCCGAATCAGCTAAATTGAATAGGTTTCCTATATACTCTATACATAATTACTGCAAAAGTTTCCTGCCCGAATCAACAACTAATTGTGGACAACCGGACAAGTGCTTATTTCGCCGACTGCTTGTATAGGACGATGTAATTTGTTAAGCAAGTCAATTCTGACTTATCTCAGGTACTTGTTGTGTTATGAGGATGGCTGGATGTCTGCGTACTGTTTCAAGGAAATTTCTGTGACTTTGCTTTTGTAAGATAGGCCTGTTGCTAATAAAAAAGGACCAGTGATAATCTAAAAGGACCCGTTATTGTTTTGTTTACAAACTTTATGCTTCTTTTCTGTCTGACCAGTGACCTTTTAGTAAGTGTCTACCTGCAATATTAATGTATTATCAGATTGAGATACTACCGGTGATTGGGGACTCAGGTTACTGGCCAATTAAGCAGGGGGAAACTGGAATGCCAATCACTTACTTTCAACACATTGATGTATTATTATATATTGACAGAGTTGTAGAGATGATGCAGCTTACTGATATCGAAGGTACAGAAGAGAAAGAGAATACTTCAGACTTTGTAAGTTGTTATTACCCCTTCTTTGATGAGAGGGTACCAGTTATATTGCTTTGCAGGTGTTGGTTTCTTTGTAATTGGTTATAGTCCAAATTTTCTATGAGGGGGGTACCGGGTATATTGCTTTGTACATGATTTTTGTTTTCTGTTCAATAACTTAAGAACGCTTTGTTGTATGATCTTCAAACTTTACATGGAGGTTAGCAAGCAACAGTAGATTACCCTAATTGATTTGGAGGTAAGTAGGTTAAAGGTCAATGTTACCTTAACCCATTCCAACTTTGATGAGGGCGTATATTGCTTTGCTCATGTCTGTCTGTCGGTCGGCAAGAACGCTTTGCCCTAGGATCTTCAAACTTTATACGGAGGTTGGTCAGCAACAACATCTGAGGCTCTGTACAACTGTCAATATTTGTCTCCCAAAAAGCATTGCTCTACAGAGTTGATTCCTGATTGATCTAGAATTTCGAATTTATCACTCCTGCAAAAGCATTGACATCTGACCAAAATAAAAGTTATTTGATGAATTTATCTTGAGAAATCACTAAAAGTTATGATGAATTTTGTCTGCTCTTATGGATTTTTTAAATACAAACAGAGTGAATTATGGAAACAATGTAGTTGAAGGCCTCTGGTTTGTCAAAAATAGTTGACCGCATCTGATTTTCTGATTTTAAATTTGGCTCCGTTGACACCCCTGTGCTCTTCAGAGTATGTACTAAATTTGCTATATTTCAGTCGATGTATGATCATGAGTTACAAGCATTACAAGAAGTTATACAGGAGAAGGTCGTACTATTACTCAATGATCATGATAACTCTGTGAAGAGGGCTCTCCTAGATAGTGGTATCACTCGACTCTGTGTATTCTTTGGCAGACAAAAAGGTTGGTATTTTATGGGTTTTTTATCCCTGTCGAAATATTTTTTGTGCTTTTTTATATATTCACATTTTGCTTCAAAACTATTTTAAAACATATTGACTTGAAACTATCTCCCCTTTAGTATTTTCAGAATAAAATTTTGTCCGGAGCAATTATTATCTTGCAAACCATTTAAGATACCGACTTTTTAGAGTAATAATTCTGCTCTAGAAAACGAATGTTCCCATACACAAGCAAGTTCATTCAGCGGATGGCTCTCGTAGTTTTCAAAAGAAGTTTCCAGTTTATTAATTTGCACATGTCGGTCTGTTGGTGGGTTAGTCAGTTGACCGAATGGTTTCGGTTCAATAACCCAAGAATGCTGTGCCTAGTAGGATCTTCAAACTTTACATGGCAGTTGGTCAGCAACAGAAGATGACCCTTATTGATATAAGGTCAGTAGGTCAAAGGTCAAGGTCACTGTGACCTTTAAAATTTCCAGACATTGGGCTGCCATTGGGGCATTTGTGTTTTACAAACATCTCTTGTATTAATCTCTGCCAGGGAATAGGACTTTTCCGTGTTTCCCACTCAACTAGAGATGAAGTGGTTGGAAACCGGAAGAGTAATCTCATATCTAATAGTCCTACTCACCGGGCAATCAATAACTCGGCATAGAGAACAGTAAGCACATGGTGTCTGGTATCCTTGTTAAATGTACCACCATGGAGTAGATCCTACCCGTTATACAGCTTGTAATGCTTTGTGATAACTAACAGCTCGTAAAACTATATGATTTTATATATTTAATGCGTTTCTTTATCCTCGCCACTGGATAATCCATATGGGCGAGGCCCCCAAAAGAGCTTTAGTACTTTAAGCTTTTGGGGGATTGTGCATGATACAGAAGATGCCCCAAGTCCAGAAGCATCCCTGGTTTTTTTACATGCGAGTGTATAGCACCATACATGGGACCTCGGTTTAAAGTCTCATCCAAAGGCTATTAGTAATTTTAGTGGCCAGCCTGGGATTCGAACCCACAACTCCAAGATCAGTAGTGACTACCAGTCTCATGCTCGACCAACTGAGCTTAGCGGGCTGGCTAAAACTATATGATAACAGTTACTAGTGATATACTATACATGTTTATTATCGTGTTACTTGCATGTATATTTCAGCTAATGACGTGGTTCTGTCGCATATGATCACATTCCTAAATGATAAGGTAAACTACCTGTTGTATTCACATCCTGTGTAACGTTGACTTTTGTATAATCCTTGTTTTGCTTCCATATATAGCACGGAGAATTTGACCTTATCCTGACCTTAATGGATGAATTTATTACAAAGGTCCTGATTTGAATATATTAAATTTAGCAAGCATATCATGCAATATCTGTCCTTTTACTAAAACCCAATTAAATTAAATGTCCAATATCTTCAAAAGCCAATTAAGAATATTGGCCGATATACATTATTTTCAAAACCCAATGAAAAATACTACATAATATTGATTACAGGTTGACTGGCATTTACGTGGTGCTTTCTTTGACAACATTGTTGGTATAGCTGCCTATGTTGGTTGGCAGAGTTCAGAAATAGTCAAACCTTTACTTGAACAGGTAGGTCTTGTATCTGGCATTCAATCTTATATTATTTTGGTATGATGCCATAAAAAAGAAAATAACCTGATAATTGAACGGGCATGCAGGTGTCCGTACATTTTATGTCATATTTATTTCCCATTGTTTGATAAAGACGTATATTGCTTTGTGTATGTCTGTTAGTATGGCTGTCTGTCTGTTGGTCTGTTGGTCTGTTGGTAGACCAAATGGTTTTCCTTGAATAACTTAAGAACATTTTGCCCTAGCATCTTTAACTATACATGGGGGTTGTCCAGCAACTTTAGATGACCCCTATTGATTACCATTTTCAACTGCCGGGCTGCCATCGGTTCATGTTTTATAAACATATATTGCATTCAATAAGGATTTTACTTAATATGATCATGAGAGTTAATAAGATTACTGTTTGTCCTTTGTTAGTTTATTAGCTTGACTTTCTAAAGAAAAAAAGTTGAGCTATTGTCGTGATGGGATCGTCTGCATCAGCGTATGCGTTGGTTGAGTTTATTGTCAAGAGCCATTTTCTCAAAGGTTCGGTATGCACTTGAAACTTAGCATAGTTCTTCACCATCACAAGAGGAGTCCATAAGGACAAGACTGCTAACCATGTGACCTATATAAAATTTATTGAGTTGTTGTTGTTAACTCATCGTGTACACTCTTATTTGGCTTTACTGCTGAAAGTGGCCCTTCAAAACTGGTAACTTTCTCTTTTGGACTCATTATGTACATTTTATTATTTCAGGGACTGTCAGATCCCGAGGAGTTTATTGTACATAAAAGTTTGGGTGCACTCAAATCACTGACGGAGCTTGGTTTGCTACAGAAACAGATGTTACATTACTTTATCAAACTGGTGGTACCACTCTTAGCTCATCCTGTAAGTTGATGTTTCTTTGTGTTTGAGTGAAACCGTTACAGGTGCATGATCATACTTTTTTTTCCTGCCCTATTGATAAACTTCCTCGCTGAGAATAAAACCAGGGACTTCCTGGACTTGTTTATATAAAGCATCTTAAGTAAAAACTTAAAGAATTTTCTTCAAATCTCAAATTTTTCGTAACTGCATCAGCTAAGCAGGAACACTAATATTAACAACTTATTACATTGTTTAGAAGCATTATGTAAAGAGCTATAGTAATCATATAGAAAACATGGGCTATTTTTCGTTCCTTGTGAAATATGGGCAGCTAAATATAATACATATTTAAGTTTTCACTTAAGATGCTTTATAAATACCGGCCCTGATCTGTAATCATGAGTGTTCTTCACTGAATCACCATGTTTTGCAGACCCCTTTGTGTGAGATATAATGATGGAAATCCAGGAGATTTTATGAAAATGAGGAAGATTTTCCTTGCTCAAATTTTGAACTTAAATTAATTAATTAGTTTATATGAGCTCTGCCGTGCGATTTCCAACCTGATGTCAAAATTTCACATCTTCACATTTTGATAGGATTGTGTAGAGTAATGTTAAAGGATTCCAAAAAGGTATACCTTTTCAAAATCGTCCAACATTGTGACATCCTATGACAAAATGAAAACTAGAGGCAACTGACGTTCAAAATGACGTCATTGACGTCACGAAAAATAAACAAATATGGTGACGTCATATAATTAAGTACAGGTCCTTTTATTAGCACCCTACAAGAAAAAAGAAATAAAATACACATATTTAATTTGTTGGATCATGACACATCAAAGATGTATTGTAAACTAAGTTGATATTTGATTTTTTGAGTAAACACAACAAAATAATTAACCAATTCTCAAAATTCTCACTTTTCGTTTATGTTTTACACTATTTTACCCCAAAAATACTATCATTTAGCAAAATATTCTGGCACTCTAGTTTTGATATCTTAAACTACAAGGCACTATGTACCTAACACAATTAAAAAAAATCAAATATATTTTTCATGACATTGTAATCAACCGATTCCCAAAATTCTCGCTTTAATTTAGATTTTGACAGGTTTTGTCCCAAAATATCGGATTTTAGACAACGGTCTGGAAAATGATTTTTAATATCGTAAACTACAAGTAACAACATACCTATCACAATCTATTTGTATCCCATAAAGCTGTAAATGGTGCTGTGGGTTACTGATTCCAAAAAATCATGCTTAACTTTTATATTTTGTAAGGTTTTACCCCAATAATAATAGACTTTCACAAGCTTGTAAGGACCTAGATTTTTAATATGTTACAAAACAAACATAGCGTGACATCATCAAACAAAAATAATTTTTTCGCATTTTTTCTCACAAAAAATTGTGCTATGGACTAAATATTGGTTTCCCAAAAGACAATATTTTATCAAGCGGTTGGAAATGCACATCAGAGCTCATATGCAGTTTTAACTTATTTCACTTTTATGCCAATATCGTGCATTCTTCATGATTCTATTTAAACTAAATTTTGTGACAATTTTCATAATGTAACAAAATGTCAGGTTTTTGTATGTCCAAGAAATGTGTGAAATTTGATTGATTTTCCTCAAATATTGTGTGTGAGTATAAATATAGAGTCTAAAATGGTCGAGACTTGCATGTGATGTGGTCGAGCTGGCATGTAGGAGTTATACTGTATATTTGTAGGGCATGTGGATAAGACAAGGGAGTGTGGGGTTTGTATCGGCCGTGGCAGCCAAACTAAACATTGCAGATATACATTGTAACCTTATACCATCTCTAGAACCTTTCATCAATACAACTATACTACAGATTGAGAAAGAGGTAACACATACAGCATATAAATATCTCTGTATGGCTTATTGTGATACTGTACAATTCCACTTGTATGACTTATTGTGATACTGTACAATTCCACTTGTATGACTTATTGTGATACTATACAATTCCACTTGTATGACTTATAGTGAATACTGAAACCAATCAAAATCCAATATTTTCTGCAGAACACAGTTTTCTTGATAAAATGGAATTAATATTTAAGAGTTTTATCATATTTTTAGACACTGAATTGGTAGACCTATATAACAATACTAATTCTTCAATACGCATCACTAGTAGTAGGGGAAAAATGTGGGTTAGGTGTAATCGCCGTATTTAAATTCCTGGTAAATCCAGAAGTACTATTATTGTATATATATTAGATCAGGTCAAAACAATGTCACAAATAACAAATTTAGCGACATTACGTGTTCGCGCCGAAAAGCTGGTGTCATCACGCATTTGTTGTCACATGTTGGAGAACATTGCTCTGACATGTGTTCTTATTGTGACACATGGAATATCATGTTATTTAGGTAAAAAACCACTAAATGCCTCCGCGGACCAAGTGGTGATACACTCAAGTAGTCCTTAAATAACTTTGTAAATGGAGGTATTTCTTGACAAATGTGGAGTTGAATGATGAAATTGAGTTTAAATGGTTGGTAAATATGCATGTGGTGTAGTAAAACTGTAATATTTGTATTATTCCACTATATTGTTCTTGATACCAAAGTGAAAGTAGACTAGGGTAAAACCCAGAACTCATAAATCCGGACATGCGTAAAAACGGATAGACCGTGTTTGAAGGACAAAAACTTTCTTAGAAGATACATGACCCCCCTTTTTTATTGCATTATTTTGAAGCTTAAATGCCCCTCTTTACAATGATATATGTGGTCCAGGTGGCCATAGACTAAAAAAAGTTGAAAATTGGGGCCTACTATGGCCAATTTACATTGAGCTATAGAGCAAATCTATTTGGTGGTTTCTAACCTATTTATGGGAAAAAACTGAATCACACTTACTGTTGCAGGTGCTGTTATTGAATGCTCTACAAGACCCTATACCTAGGTCAGTGTTTGATTACGTATTACGATCTCAAATGGTGGAACGAATATTTGCTGTACTTCAAGAAAGAAATTATATGCGAGAAATCAGTCGTCAAGGACACAAACCAGTCTATACTGAGATGGACGATACAATGTCTGGGGTAAGTTTTGATGCCAGTCTGGTCAAATATCTGGAATTTGAAAAACTGCTCATTAGTAAATTCTGAGAACAACATGTTCATCCTGACAACTGAATGAGCCAAAGTGTTTGCTATGCACTCATCTAATATTTATGGAATGAATATCATTGTCACCAAAATAACTTTAGAAACCACCTTGACCAAGAAGTTTCAAGACCTTGTCTCAAAACCCACATAATAAATGAATTTAATTTTAAAATTATTACTAATGAATATGTCATTGAGTAGATTTAATAAACTAACAAAATGAATGGGGCAGTCAATTGTATTATTATCTTTTTCAGATATTTAAGAAGTTATCCTTTCTGGGATGTACTGAATCACATGAAGATAAACTACTCGCAATGAAAGATTTTCTATTAAAACTTCATAGAGCTAGAGCTGGGTAAGTATAGGGTGTTCAAAAAGTTTGTTCTAAAAGTTTAAGTTTCAATTGTTTACTTTTTCTGTTGTCAGAAGAATGTAAAATGTCTAGGTTAAATTCTGTAGGGTTCTACCATTGATCTCGAAGACAACCCTTGACACATTCTTTTTATCACATTACCACATTATATTTGTTTCTGAGTCAAAAAGTGTCATAGAAACAAAGTTAAACTAACGACATACCATTTTACCCCTGAAAATCTAATGATGTCTAGCGTTTGTTATCACATACTTTAAGATCATTTGATTACAATGGGACAAATTTTTGTGGTTTGGGTGAAAATGACCATTTTGTGGGGACGTAATTTCAAGGATATCTTATCAACTAAGTCATATACAATATAAATCATTAATATTCGTGGGCTTTTAATTTTGTGGTTGAGATAACCCATGAAATTCAACGAAATGAAGTCCCCCACAAATATTAATGATCACACAGTGCATTGTTTACTGTGCTGTGATGTATTCTCAAATGGAAGATCATGGTTCATGTTTTTAGCTCACCTGTCACAAAGTGACAAGGTGAGCTTTTGTGATCGCTCTTCGTCCATCGTCCGTCCGTCCGCACACACGAAAGCTACCTTAGGTGGTCACAGGTGTGGCCTAACACAATAGAAATCTATTCAATTCATTCCGTGACCACTTAATTCTTTTGTCCTTTAAGTGGTCGTTCCTTTGATCTTAAACAATGGAATGACCACCTAAGGTAGCGATCGTGGGGGCGTCCCGTCCGTCCGTCGTCCGTCCGTTTACAATTGCTTGTGAACACACTAGAGGTCACAAATTTAGCCTGATCATTATGAAACTTGATCACAATGATCATTTCCATAAAATCTAGGTCAAGTTCGATATTGGGTCATCTGGGGTCAAAAACTAGGTCACTAGGTCAAATCAAAGGAAAACCTTGTGAACACATTAGAGGTCACAATTTGAGCCTAATCTTTATGAAACTTGATCACAATGATCATCTCTGTAAAATCTAGGTCAAGTTCGATATTGGGTCATCTGGGGTCAAAAACTAGGTCACTAGGCCGACTCATTGAAAAACCTTGTGAACACATTAGGAGGTCACAATTTGTGACTAATCTTTATGAAAATTGATCACAATGATCATCTCTATAAAATCTACGTCAAGTTCGATATTGGGTCATCCGGGGTAAAAAACTGGGTCACAAGCCTTTGAAGGCCAAATCATTGAAAAAGCTTGTGAACACACTAGAGGTCACAATTTGAGCCTAATCTTTATGAAACTTGATCACACTGATCATCACTATAAAATTTTGGTCAAGTTCGATATTGGGTCATCCGGAGTCAAAAACTAGGTCACGAGGCCAAATCATTGAAAAAGCTTGTGAACACACTAGAGGTCACAATTTTGACCTTATCTTTATGAAACTTGATCACAATGATCATCATTATAAAATTTAGGTCAAGTTCGATATTGGGTCATCTGGGGTCAAAAACTAGGTCACTAGGCCGACTCATTGAAAAACCTTGTGAACACATTAGAGGTCACAATTTGAGCCTAATCTTTATGAAACTTGATCACAATGATCATCTCTGTAAAATCTAGGTCAAGTTCGATATTGGGTCATCTGGGGTCAAAAACTAGGTCACTAGGCCGACTCATTGAAAAACCTTGTGAACACATTAGGAGGTCACAATTTGTGACTAATCTTTATGAAAATTGATCACAATGATCATCTCTATAAAATCTAGGTCGAGTTCGATATTGGGTCATCTGGGGTCAAAAACTAGGTCACAAGGCCAAATCATTGAAAAAGCTTGTGAACACACTAGAGGTCACAATTTGAGACTAATCTTTATGAAAATTGATCACAATGATCATCTCTATAAAATCTACGTCAAGTTCGATATTGGGTCATCCGGGGTAAAAAACTGGGTCACAAGCCTTTGAAGGCCAAATCATTGAAAAAGCTTGTGAACACACTAGAGGTCACAATTTGAGCCTAATCTTTATGAAACTTGATCACACTGATCATCACTATAAAATTTTGGTCAAGTTCGATATTGGGTCATCCGGAGTCAAAAACTAGGTCACGAGGCCAAATCATTGAAAAAGCTTGTGAACACACTAGAGGTCACAATTTTGACCTTATCTTTATGAAACTTGATCACAATGATCATCATTATAAAATTTAGGTCAAGTTCGATATTGGGTCATCTGGGGTCAAAAACTAGGTCACGAGGCCAAATCATTGAAAAAAATCTTGTGAACACACTAGAGGTCACAATTTTGACTCTATCTTTATGAAACTTGGTCACAATGTTTATCTCTATAAAATCTAGGTCAAGTTAGATACTGTGTCATTTGGGCCAAAATCTAGGTCACTAGGCCAAACAGGTGAGCGACCCAGGGCCCTTTGGACCCTCTTGTTGTTTTAACTATTTACTTGATAAAGCTAAATTCTCCTCTCTCTCATACCCTAACGTTTATTGATATGATGTAGCATCAGGTGTCGAGTGTGGACACTGATTAATTTAAACTGGTTTAACGTCTTTTATAACCCACATAAATCTACTTTACAAAGAATCGTCACCAATATATATCAATCAGTTCTTGTTTTACCTACATAAATCATACCCTCTGATGTTTATATGTCAACAAAAACATTATTTCAGTTACATGGTATGTCCTAAATCATACTTGCAAAAAAATTATAATTAATACAGTAACTGTACTACAATCATTTAATTTAGAGAGACCATTCCCATGGGGTGTTAATTTGTGGATTTTGTATTTCAAGTAATAAATACAAAGGTCAAAATTATTATTTGTTGGGATTTGATTTTGTGGTTGAATGTGAACCATGAGATCCTGGAAATTTAATCCCCCACTATATTAAAGATTTTACAGTACTAGAATGTCATCTTTTTCTAGCAATTAATTTGGACTGAAAAAAGTATCCTTGATATTTAATGAATTTCTATTGTGTACGAAGATGTCATTGTTGTGGATATGTGGCATTGGTTTTAATTTGCTTAACTTTAGAATAAAAAAGTCTTGCTATAATTGTAGTGATTGGATGGTGTGCGTGGGCATGTGCCTTAAGTTTTTTAAGTCATTTATTCAAAGCGTATTGTCAAGTCATTGTCTCAAATACTATCAAAGGTATTCACTAGATACTTTTTATTCTCCATCAAAATAGAAGTAAGTAAAAAGAGGCTCTTTGAGGATCATATGTCCTTTATACAATGACAGGTTAGGGATCTAGAGCCCTTTTCCTTCCATTTTATGTTTCCATATTCATTCCTTGCAACTGCAAATGTTTTTAAAAAAAAATGTTAACCTGAAAATGAAAAAATGCTATGGCCTTATTTTATTGTTGGATTTAAAATGCCGTAGATATTGTACTTATGGTATGATATTTTACATGTTTAGGTCATCTGAGAACAGTAGTGCAGGTACTCCAGATGGACGTCGGTCAGGAATGTTGGATATATACAGATTATCAAGTGTTGTCACCAGACGACATGCTGATCTTTATCGAGCAAAAGATGGAAAACCTGAAAATCAATCTTCACCAAACACGTAAGCTCCATTGTTATCAGGAATAATCATGAAATCTTGATTTCTTTCCCCTTTTCTCAAATTTATGAAAAAAAATTGAAGTATTGGCCAAGTTATGATTATTTAAAATTTCATATTATTAAGCTGAATTTGACAATTGATATTTGAAACATACTGGTAGGTATGGTGTAGGGGTGTGTGCTAATGACACCTGAAACAAATTTGAATGTAACTTACAGAATTCAGTAGGGCCCCCTAAAATGATATTAAATTACTTGACCTAAATTCAGTTAGAATCTAGTATAAATTAAATCTATTATTTTACCTTTTCTTGTAACAATTTATTCTATTATCAGGCGTAGAAAGAAGAAAACACAGGGAGCAGATACACAGCCACAGAACATGGTATGATTGATACTTTAATCTAAGCTTTTGTCACTGGGCTGTTTTATAGATCAGGTTATATTCTGATTCCCAGTCTGTAAATACATAGTGACAAGATGAGCTTTTGGAAATACTTTTCGTCCGTCTGCTCCCATCATCTGTCTTTCAACAATGTCTTCAAAGACTTCTTCTCCTAAACACTTGGCCAATTTTGATAAAACTTTAGAGGAATGTTCCTTGGTTGGTTCTTTATCAAAGTTGTTCCAATGGTTCTGGTCTGCTGATTTATTAGATCACAGGGCTCAAAAAAGGGTTTATAAAGGCAAACTTCAAAAATCATCTGGTCTGAAACCATAAGGTCCATGGCGCAATCGTATTTGGTATGTAGCATCATCTAGTGGTCCTCTACGAAGATTGTTCCAATTATGCCCCTTTGATCAATTGGGCTCACCGTGCAGTTTTACGTAGACTTATATAGGGAAATCATTTAAATCTTTCTTATTGAAACCTACAAGGCCTTTGATATTTAATATAATAAGTATATATCTTCTCCACCAAGATTGTTCCATTTATTCCCCTTCAATCAAAAAATTGGTCTGGCCCTGAGGTCACCAGTTTTACATAGACTTATATTCTCATTAGGGAAATTGTTTAAAAATCTTCTTGTCTAAAACTACAATGCCTAGAGCAGTAGAGCCTTGATATTTGGTATCAACCTCTAGTGATCCTCGACAAATATAATATTCAAATTATGCCTCTTGGTTCAAATATTGCCTGTTGGCCACAGGATCAACAGTTTTACACCATACTTGTGTAGGGGAATCATTTAAAAATCTTCTTGTTTAAAACAACAAAGCTGGCTTGAATAGAAAGTGATATACAGTACCTGATATATTTACAGAATCCAGAATGGAAGAGCATGTTTGGATCGAGTTCTTCTGAAAAATCTATGAGCTCTTCACCTCGAACAAAAACTCCACAGAAGCCGGAAACCGGTGATAGGAGAATATCCACACCATCTGGTTCCCTGGGATCATCTACAGGAAGTATAGTGACTGTGTCCCAGACTTTGTTAGACTCCGCCTCCAGACTGGGTACCTTCAAGGGAGAACGACAAACACAACAAAGTAGGTGTCAATCAAATGCAGGGGTGTTAAAATTCTCAATTTTTTCACTGTTGTTTTGAAAATTCCACTTTCCCAAAGAATAAATCTTCTTTCCCACAAAAGCACTAAAAAGCAGCAAAATTTCAGTTTCATTCATGTGCTTATCTTGTCAAGCATGTTAGTAACGAACTATGTTAACAAACTTCTAAATCATTTTTGGTCGGTAATTTGGGGTTTCACTTTTGTGTTAAGGTAAAATTTTGCACTTATTATTTTTCATGATAATTATGTACCTTGCTGCGGGCACACTGGATGGGAAAATATATTTTCCTGTCGACAAAAAGCCTAGTAAGTAATGCAAGTTTTACATAGGAATTCTAACCTCTGAAATGGTTGGAAAATCATGTGTGTCTTCAAAAATATTTTTACATGGGTCAACCTATGGTCATATGAGAATATGACACAAAAGTCCTATTCCAAAACCAAGGCCAGTATCTCTAAGGTCAATGTCACATTTCAAGAGTCACAATTTCAGCATATAAACACATAATCATGTAATACTGTAAAATTATTTAATTTCGTTCGGACAAAATTTCGTGGTTTTGGTAAAAAAAAGACAATTTCGTTGGGACTTGAATTCATAGATTTTGCATTTCAGGTAATAAAACAAGGTTCAAAATTAATGTTCGTTGGGATTAAAGTTCGTGGTTGAGGTGAACCATGAAATTTAGTCCCCCACGAAAATTAATGATTTTACAGTAGTTGTGCGTGTCGAAGTTGTATTATAGAACTGGAAGATTTCTCAGTTAATTGAAACAAATTTTCCCCATGACATAATATACCGGTAGATATCATGCAGTGAATTATCGTTATTTGGTCCATATATCATCAATATCATTACCTTCATTCTAGACAATTATAGTGCTGCATAAAGACATGATCTAGTTTAACATGTAACCATGTTAGTATAATATAGGTTTCGCATTCTCTAAATGTTCATTTTGATGTTTTTATCATTTTTATGCCCCGGCATCTCCTGATGTGGAGGCATAAAGTGATTCAACGGTTTGTTCCTTCGTTCGTTCGTCATTAGTTACAAGACTTTTAAGTTGTTTGATGGACAAAGCTACCATTGGGGCATAAAGGTTTACTGAACACAGTCTTGTTTATTATCTTGAAATGTTACATGCAGATATGGGTCCATATTCATAAAGCTCCTAAGGGGAAACTATTCCTTAGGTTGATATATTTACCTAAGGTTTTATAGGAATTCCCTTACATTTATATGATTTCACCTTGGATATCTGACACCTTCTTAGAATGATGTTTTAGATATCTAAGGTGAAATCATATAAAACTAAGGGAATTCCTATAAAACCTTAGGTAAAAATACAAACCTAAGTAAGGAATAGTTTCCCCTTAGGAGCTTTATGAATACGGGCCTTGACCATAAAAGGATTTCAAAAGCTTCTTCAAATCTGCTGTTCAGACGTCTAATAGTTATTGGGACTATTATGTAACCCTATCGAGATAATGTAACAAGTGTGTTTCTTTATGTACTCATACTCATAGACATATTTGTCTGTTTAATTAATTACTTTCACACCTATGTTCTCACATGGGGACATGTTATCAGTTTGCATATGTCATTACTCATATTTCATTTACATAATCATGTTTTGGATTACAACACATATCGGAAACATTCATGTACTTTCTAGGTTCATGTATTGAACTTATACTGACAGTGCAGCCTCTTCAGAACAACCCTCTATAGAGCAATTACCTTTGTTCAACAACATCTTTAAAATTTCCCAAAGTTGTTATTTACTACGAATTTAACCTCTGTAGAGCAACAACCTCTAAACAATGACTAATATTTTGCTGTTACCAAAGTATGTTGCTGTACAGAGCTTGTACTGTATATTGAACTACTTGAATACAGACTAATCTGTTGAACTCAGTCTGACATCATCAGCTGTGAGTGTCGATCCCCACCCTGAACACCCTCATGATAGTGGGGTAAACATAGGTAATCAGTCACTGAACATAGGTAATCAATCAATGCTCTGTCGATGTGGGCTTCCATGTTGGTACATTTCAAGCATAGGTCAAAGCCTTGCCAACTGTTAGTATTTCCATCTTCTTTACTGACTGTGATTGAAACCCCTAATTGTTGTGATAACTATTATCATAAAAAAAGATATGAGGAAATCGGACAGGGAGGCAGCACTCAATTTAACCATCTGAGCACAGAAAACAGTAACAAAATAACTCAACTACATGGAGCAATGCCCACACATAACCCTACAAAACAATTTAAAGCCCAAATTCCGTTCACAAAATCACAGGATGACCCAATTTCACAAAATAATAACCAAAAAAGTGTTATGTACTACTATCATTAAACCATACTGTAAAAGTTTCTCTATGTCTTTCACAGCTCGGTATGCTACGTGCAAACATGACTTACGTACGTTGGTTCACAAACGTCGAGCTCAGTTCACTGCTGATCTAGCTACACGAGACTTGTTAGAAGGTATATCATGGGATAGTCGACCACCGCCACCAAACTGGAGACCTAAAGGACAACTTGTAGCACATTTACACGAACATAGAGGGCCTGTAAACAGGTGAGAATCTCTAATCTCCTGAGATATCTCAAGTAGAAATCTCAGCTCAAGATTTTGCTCAAATCTGAGTTAAAATTATAAAAGTTATTACTCATAAACATTATCCACCATTTTAACAAAATTATGGCCCCTTATTTACTTAACTACAGTGAAGTTTCGCTAATAAGACCAGTCAAAAAGGTGGTCTTAATAGTGAATTGGTCTAATTAGCGGGCCTTTTTTGTTCTAAATTTAATACTTTGGGACCTTAAACTGGCAAAAATCTGCATGATTTCAAAATAATTTATTTTTCGTCCATTCGTTACAAAATTTCGTAACTCAAATATTTTTGAAGTCAATCAATGAATTGCTTTCAAACATGGCATACATCCTAACCATCAAAGTCAAAGCCATGTAACACTATCAAATATTTCAAGGGAATTATGGCCCCTTAAATGACTTAGCGAATTGTTATGGACAAGGCTACCACTAAACGCGATTTTGTTTTCAGTGATTTTCAATAGATAAGACCCTAGTATAAACCTTTAGACATTTAAACGATGTGTGAGCATCTATTCGGAATATGAGCACTAATTGCAATGATAATTTACTGTAACATCATTTAATTTTGATGGCACCAAATTTCGTGGTTTTGGTAAAAGAGACCATTTCGATTTGATGTTAATTCATGGATTTTGTGTTTCTGGTATTAAATACAAGGGTCAAAATTATTGTTTGATGGGATTAAATTTTGTGGTTGAGGTGAACCTCGAAATCTATGGAATTTAAGCACCAGTTAATTAATGGTTTTACAGTTATTGCTTATGATTATGTAAAGATAACCATGACATTCTCTATGTTTCAGGATAAGTGTATGTTATGATCACAGTTTCTTTGCTACCTGTTCAAACGATGGACTCGTTAAACTTTGGGAATGTGGTAGATTGGAGGGCAAAAATATTGCAAATAGATCCAAACAGTCCCTTAAACATGGTAGGTTCAACCAATAGTACATGCTTTACAGTTATAAACTTATGTGATTTACTTAATTGAACCAATTTTATTGAGTTATTAAAACCTGGAACTTAAAGGTGCTGTCTCGCAGATGGAGCAAATTTTTAAAAAATAGTGTACCTTTTTACGAAATCAAGTATTTATATAATAGAAAGTTGCTGACTATTGTTTTAAGAATGATTTAGTGCAAATAATGGATTTAAACCACTCTCAAAATCGAGCAATCAGAGCAGATTCTCTTTTAGCATGACTTATGAGTTATGTTTTCCACTCGATCGATCTGTAATATAAATTAATTCCAGCCTGAACATCTATGGCATATTTGGTTTGTTTTTTAATTCGTTTTCATCACTTGCGAATAAATTTTAGGCAATTTAGATGATGTTAGTTTAAATTCTATACGTAATTATACTAAATAATTACAAAAAAAGTTATATTTGGTATTAGTGTGCTAGTTTATGGGATATACAAACATATACGGTAAAACTCTCTAATCCGAACTCCCTTCGGACCGGCCAAAAAGTTCGGATTAGGGAGGATTTCGGATTGGAGAGGTTTTACCTAGGTAGTGTTTATAGGGAAAATTTATATCGTCTGGTGTACACTATTGTTGGTACAGTATGTCTGTATTCTGAAGTACATGTTACATTAGGGTTTCCGCTGGTATTCCCCATTTTCGCTTTTGGCGGATCTTTTTTGAGATTGGCGAAAAAATAATTTCAAAGCTTAGACATTTTTTTTTCAAACCTATTTTTTATTATGGTGTAAAGATCTGTATACCGGAAAGACCTGTAGACACCAATAAACAATACTCTGGCTACACTGCAAACAGGCAGTTAATCCCCCTGTCAGGCAATTAACAGATTAAAAGTTGTGATTACGATCTCCATTATCGGGTCGTGTTTAAAATCAACCTGTGTACGGTCCTTCGTGTCTAAAACCAAGTGCAAAACCGTTTGATTTAACCTCATTCCGACTATACGTCGATAAAAAAAACTATCCATTATAAGGGTAATTACGAATCAAATCTTTGTTTATGTGAGCCACAATACATTTTAATGTACGAATGTTATTGTTTTTAACAAATAAATGACAAATTAAGTTGAACTTTTTTCTCCATGGTGATTTATTTATAAAATGACGAATTATCAACAAATTACCCCGTGCCCTACTATACGGAAACACTCGGGTTGATGATAACAGCAATTTCACGAGTAACAGAACATTTGCCGATCAAATAAACCGTTTGACATATTTTGTATAAAATCATAATAATTCCGGATCAACCTTAGATTCCGGATTGGGGAGTTTAAATAACACTGTATATTTGCATTCCGGACCGTAAAAGTAGTCCGGTCTACGGTGTACGGAGGTTCCGGATTGGGGAGGTTTTTTTTACATACCTTTTAGAAGGAACGAATCGGGACCGTGAAAATATTTCGGATTGAGGGGGATTCCGGATTAGAGAGGTTCCGGATTGGGGAGTTTCTACTGTATACCAAAATTAGCCGAAAATTTAACAATTTTATATTATTTTTGTGATACGGCTTAATGTGACGCATTCCCTTTAAAGCTTTCAATCACTTGATCTTCTGACTTCTCTCAAATTCAGATTATGTGAGTAAAATCTCAATTTGAGATGAGATTTCTACTTAAGATACGTTTGGAGATATGGGCATGATATTGTTAATTTTATTATATTCACAGAGGGACAGGTGAAGAATGTGAGGTTCTTTGAAGGTTCACACAAGCTGGCTACATCTACTGACAAGGGGATGATTAATGTTTATGAGTAAGTTAAACCTCCTTAAGGGCCATATTCGGGGTTAACTCAGACACAGTGTTTCTTCCTACATCAATATGGCTTGCTACAAAGCTTTCATACTTGCATGGATGATGTATTAGAACTCTTGTAACACACCTACATCCCCTGACCTCATTTTGACCTTCACCTTGACCTACTTAATGGACTCAAGACTTACTGAAGGTCCATATTCTTGGTTAACCCAAACACAGTGTTTCTTCTTAGTTATATATCAATATGGCTTTCTGCAAAGCTTTCATACTTGCATTGATGTTGTATTAGAACACTCTCCTGCCACCTATATCACCTTACCTCATTTTGACCTTCACCTTTACCTGCTTATGAACTTAAGACTTATTGAAGGGTCATATTCTTGGTTAACCCAAACACCCCTTTTCTTCTAACATATATATGGCTTGCTACAAAGCTTTCATACTAGCAATGGATGTTGAATTAGAACACTCTTCACACACCTATATCACCTGACCTCATTTTGACCTTCACCTTGACATAATGTTAGACTTTAAACTGAGGAAAATGCCAAGCCTTTGATAATCCTTATGGGTCAACTGTTTCATATAATGTTAATAAAAATTGTTTATGGACAAGGCTTCCAGGAGGGAATAAGGGTTTATTGCATGCAGTCTTGTTTTTTTACTCATCTAGAATAATAGTAATCGAAATTAGAATTCTACTTAGTAACTTTCATGATTGCTAATTATTTTGCACAGCTCTTATCTAAAATGAACAATTTGCTGATTTTTTACCTACAGAAATATCTTCTTGTTGTACATTAATATCACTAACTGCAGTCTACTGTATACCCCTGAATAAACGCCCCGGGCCATGGGTTATGCAAAACGGGGGGGGGGGCTTTTATTTTACTTTTTTTTTAAATTGTTGTGTCTGTGTAATTGATGAAGCAATGAACCAACAACATTCTTTTCTGCCAAATGGGGAGGGGGCATTTATTAGGGGGAGGGTCCCGGAAGGGGCATTTATTAGGGGGGAGCGTTTATTTGGGGGAGCATTTATTCGGAGGAATACGGTAACTGTAGTTTAGAAACTAGGATTCTATACCATGTATGATTCAGCTTATCTTTTAATGTATTTGATTAATTGAAAAGGGTTTAGTTAATAATATCGTATTAGTGTTTGATATGATTATTTGCCTTTGTTGGCTTAGAATATGAAGGTTGTAAGTACAAAATCAATATTTTAAGATAACAAAACAAAACCTGTCTGAAAATTACTCTTTACTTATGGAAAAACCAACTCTTTGGACTTCAGTTTGGTCAAGATGATAAGTTTCGATTTTTATGAAAAAAAGCTCATAAGAAGCCCCTTGTAATGCAGATTTCAAATACATGTATGTATGAGTCTTATAAGGTCGTAAGTACCACTTATTCTACTTCTCATGCTAAGCCAGCGATTTATAACTTGATTAACTCCATTATAAAGCCAGCACCTCATTAAAGCATATGCTGTAAAATCATTATTTTTCATGGGGGATTAAATTTTGTGGATTTCATTGTTTACCTAAACTACGAAATCTAATCCCATCAAACAATTATTTTGATCCATGTACGTATTACCTTTTATGCAAAATCCAGGAATTTACGTCCCATTGGAAAATGTTCTTTTTTATCAAAATAAAGAAATTTTATCCCAAGATGAAATGATTTTACGGTATTCATTATTTTCTGGTTGTTATTGAGGTCAATAGTCATGGTATCAACTTCAGTTCAAGATAGTTTTTCTGGTGAATAACTTGGTTGAAATGGTTGAACTACCTAATAGTATATAATTATCAAGCATAATTAATACAAAGGTTGGTCACCAGGAGGAGACGGAAGTACTAAAATATAGTTGTTTTGGTGTCAATGGTCATGTTTACAGGCATACATCTCATGTTTCACAGAATCCTTTGTATAAGATTGGTAATAGAAATATGAGATTTCATTAATAGTCTATAAAATGAGGGAGAATTTTTTTGCTCAAATTTTAACTTAAACTAATGGAATTTTATAATATTATACAGATTTCATTAAACTGAGGGAGAATTTTCTTTGCTCAAATTAAACTTAAATTAATGGATATTTATAAGCAGATTTCATTAAAATGAGGGGGATTTTCCTTGCTCAAATTAAAACTAAAATTTATTAATGGAAGTTTATTTGCAGTATTTGCCTTTTAAATTAAAGATATTTAATATACTATTTTAAACTGTGTTAACATTATTATAATTATGCACTTCATATATATTATATGATTGTACATCATTATTGCACGCTTTTACTAGAAGAGCTGTAATGAAGTCCTTAGTAATAAAGCTCCATTAATCCCCTCTACTGTTGAGTTGCTAGTCCTTGGTAAAAAAGCTCTTACTTTAGTGTGCAGGTTTATTTGTCAGCCAATGAAATTCCTGTATTTTAAATGTTTCGAGAGTTCTAAATCCCGTAGAACGAACAAGATCGTTTACTATGTAAAAATTGGTTCATAGAACGTACTATGTAACTTAGTACCGTTCTATGTAGCATAGACAAATAAACCTGCACACTAAGTATATTAGTATTCATCCTTACTGTTCTATAGAAATTAGAAACGTCTCCTGTCGCTTCGCTCCCGTCAACGTTTCTAATTTCTATAGAACAGTAAGGATGAACACTAATATATACATATTTCCCCTCTACTGTAGTGATGCTAGTCCTTAGTAATAAAGCTCTATTAATCCCCTCTACTGTTGAGTTGCTAGTCCTTGGTAATAAAGCTCTTACTATATTTCCCCTCTACTGTAGTGATGCTAGTCCTTAGTAATAAAGCTCTATATTTCCCTCTACTGTTGTGTTGCTAGTCCTTAGTAATAAAGCTCTATATTTCCCTCTACTGTTGTGTTGCTAGTCCTTGGTAATAAAGCTCTATATTCCCCTCTACTGTTGTGTTGCTAGTCCTTAGTAATAAAGCTCTATATTCCCCTCTACTGTTGTGTTGCTAGTCCTTGGTAATAAAGCTCTATATCTCACCTCTACTGTTGTGTTGCTAGTCCTTGGTAATATAGCTCTATATTTACCTCTACTGTAGTGTTGCTAGTCCTTGGTAATAAAGCTCCATATTTCCCTTATACTGTAGTGTTGCTAGCCTTGGTAATAAAGCTCTATATTTCCCTCTACTGTAGTGTTGCTAGTCCTAGGTAATAAAGCTCCATATTTCCCCTATACTGTAGTGTTGCTAGCCTTGGTAATAAAGCTCTATATTTCCCTCTACTGTTGTGTTGCTAGTCCTAAGTAATAAATCTCTATATTTCCCATCGACTGTTGTGCTGCTAGTCCTTAGTAATAAAGCTCTATATTTCCTCTCTGCTGTTGTGCTGCTAGTCCTTAGTAATAAAGCTCTATATTTCCCCTCTGCTGTTGCGTTGCTAGTCCTTAGTAATAAAGCTCTATATTTCCTCTCTGCTGTTGTGTTGCTAGTCCTTAGAAATAAAGCTCTATATTTCCCCTCTACTGTTGTGTTGCTAGTCCTTAGTAATATAGCTCTATATTTCCCCTCTACTGTTGTGTTGCTAGCCCTTACTAATAAAGCTCTATATCTCACCTGTACTGTTGTGTTGCTAGTCCTTAGTAATAAAGCTCTATATTTCCCCTCTACTTTTGTGTTGCTAGTCCTTGGTAATAAAGCTCTATATCTCACCTCTACTGTTGTGTTGCTAGTCCTTAGTAATAAAGCTCTATATTTCCCCTCTACTGTTGTGTTGCTAGTCCTTGGTAATAAAGCTCTATATTTCTCCTCTACTGTTGTGTTGCTAGTCCTTAGTAATAAAGCTCTATATTTCCCCTCTACTGTTGTGTTGCTAGTCCTTAGTAATAAAGCTCTATATTTCCCCTCTACTGTTGTGTTGCTAGTCCTTGGTAATAAAGCTCTATATTTCCCCTCTACTGTTGTGTTGCTAGTCCTTGGTAATAAAGCTCTATATTTCCCCTCTACTGTTGTGTTGCTAGTCCTTGGTAATAAAGCTCTATATTTCCCCTCTACTGTTGTGTTGCTAGTCCTTGGTAATAACACTCTATATTTCCCCTCTACTGTTGTGTTGCTAGTCCTTGGTAATAAAGCTCTATATTTCCCCTCTACTGTTGTGTTGCTAGTCCTTGGTAATAAAGCTCTATATTTCCCCTCTACTGTTGTGTTGCTAGTCCTTAGTAATAAAGCTCTATATTTCTCCTCTACTGTTGTGTTGCTAGTCCTTGGTAATAAAGCTCTATATTTCTCCTCTACTGTTGTGTTGCTAGTCCTTAGTAATAAAGCTCTATATTTCCCCTCTACTGTTGTGATGCTAGTCCTTGGTAATAAAGCTCTATATTTCCCCTCTACTGTTGTGATGCTAGTCCTTGGTAATAAAGCTCTATATTTCCCCTCTACTGTTGTGATGCTAGTCCTTGGTAATAAAGCTCTATATTTCCCCTCTACTGTTGTGTTGCTAGTCCTTGGTAATAAAGCTCTATATTTCCCCTCTACTGTTGTGTTGCTAGTCCTTGGTAATAAAGCTCTATATTTCCCCTCTACTGTTGTGTTGCTAGTCCTTGGTAATAAAGCTCTATATTTCTCCTCAACTGTTGTATTGCTTCTTTCTGTTTAAATGCAGTTTTCACTTGTTTTACATGTACTTTCATTTGTAATTATTCTGGCCAATTACTCATTCAGTATTAGGGATATCAATTTGAACTTTTATAGGTGCATAGATCTCATGCAAAGCGTTGTCACAGAAACCATGTAATGCCAAGGCAGGTCATACTGCTTATTTTACTTCTATATACTGTGAATCATTTAATTTTGTTGGGATGAAATTTCATGGTTTTTGGTTAAAAAGACCATTGCGATGGGACTTTATTTCGTGGATTTTGCATTTCAGGTAATACATGTAAGTACAAGGCTCAAAATTATTGTTTGATGGGATTTAATTTCGTGGTTGAAGTTTGACCATAAAATTGAATCCCCCATGAAAATTAATTATTTTACAGTGTTGTACATATAACTTGTAGATTGGGATCAGGTAAAGCCTCTCAGATAGACAGTCATACCGTCAACCTACAGAATCATGGTCAACTTGTCGATATGAATCATTTTGATACAGGTAAAACATTTCACCATTATAGTAAGAATCAATGCATCAGTCAGTTGCAACCATGGTCCCACACCCGCGGCAGTGGGTAACAGGGGAAACAACTGTGTTTTCACCTTCCAGGTTCCCCCGAGCTGCCGGAGAAAGTAAGGGAATTTTCCTCCTAACCAATACCCCGTGGACAACATTTTGTTGTCAGGGGCCGGGAAATACTGGAGATTTTACCATCAGCTGCCCCCCGGTAGGGTATGGATGGGGTTTTGACAACTGAAAAGTAAAAACCCCTTTGGGTGGCGGGCCATGGATGCAACTGACTGGTGCAAAAGTTCCATAGCCCAGTGGTTTGTGTGCTTATTGCCTAATCTGGTGACCCTGGTTCAAATCAGGGTGGAGGAACATATACACTGCCCTCCAAAAACCTTCACTATCTTCAAATTATATGATTTACATCGATTGATTAACACCTAGGTAAAATTTATGAATAAATTGCTGTTATATAATGTCAACCCATTAATAAGTGCATTCGCACTTTAATCCCCATATAGAGCAAATGTATTACAAAACGTGGAAAGCGCTTTGTGAGATTTGTTTTAATTAATTGGACTTGGCTCGTTGTTTGTTCGACACATATGTGACTAGTGTTTATCGTACATATTTTTCTAATTCTATTTAGCACAGCATCTTAATACAGGATATGTATTTGTTTAGATTGAATGCTGCATACATGTGGAGATGTAAATTAATTTTCTCAAATTGGACTGGAATATAATTATCTGACCACAGGAACAAACCCTGTTCTTTTAGCGCTTTGATTTTATGAATGACTGGCTGAAAGATTGATATTTCCGAAAATGTTTACTTTTAAAAAATCAGACATTGCAATTTTAATACACATAAGTAATTGCTCTATTGTCAGAACCTTCAGAATGCCCCTCATAAGTCATGTTGTAGTTAAGTCGGAAACAAATTTATAGCGTGCCCTCTATAGAGCAACAACATCTCTATAACAAAAGTCCAAAAGTTCCTAAACTGATATTTACTATAACTATACCTCTGTAAAGCCATAACCTGTATACAAATACCAATTATTCCAGCTCCCAAAGTATGTTGCACTGCAGCAGGGGAAATATTACTAAAATGTGATTTTATCACATAAACACCATGATATTTCATGTGATAACAAATCTAATAACATTGTTATACAACATGTATGATAACAAAAAAATTGCATAATTCATATGCACAGTTCACTGATTTAGTAATGGACTATATTCTTTATAAATTCAAAGTAATAAGTTGAAAAATGTCAATTATTGTGATTTGAATAAATGTTAATTGTTCGCAGCTTTTAAAGCGTCGTTTTAGTGTCTATATACAGAAAGCACATTGGGACTATTTTTATGTGGAAACACTGGAAGGTGTTCTTCTGTGTGTAGTTAAGCCTAATTCCGTATCGAGTCGCTTAGTTTTAGTCAAAAACATATTTCTTATGTGATAAAAAAAATCTGCCTCTCGTTTTCTTTTGAGATAAACATTTCTTAAATTTGTCACGAAAAAGAAAGTTATTTAACTCGCCAGAGGCTCGCTTAATAACTGTTTTTTTCTAGACTTATTTAAGAAATGTTGATATCAAAAGAAATCTCGTGGTAGATCCTATATATATTTGTCATTTACTATAACATTAACCTCTGTAGAGCAATACTCTATTTACAAAAACCAATAATTCAAGCTTCCAAAGGGTGTTGCTCAACATAGGTGCTACTGTTACTAAATGTTTGCTTTATATTTCTAGGTCATCAGTCAGTATTGGCATATGCTACAGTGACTGGACATCTGATAGGCTGGGATCTAAGGTCTCCTGATCTTGCATGGTGTCTCAAAAATGATCCTAAAACAGGTACACACACACTCAAACCTTTCTGTAAACATCAGTCCTGGTACCAATCTACCAGAGCATCTCAAGTAGAAATCTCATCCCAAACTGAGAAATCTCAATTATTTCTCATCTCACAGTGAGAATTATTTCTCATCTCAAACTGAGAATTATTTCTCATCTCACAGTGAGAATTATTTCTCATCTCAAACTGAGAATTATTTCTCATCTCAAACTGAGAATTATTTCTCATCTCAAACCGAGAATTATTTCTCATCTGAAACTGAGAATTATTTCTCATCTTAGACTGAGAAATCTCATCTAAAACTGAATTTTTGCTCAAATCAGAGCCTAAATCTCAAATAAATCTCTAGGTTCGGTTAGCTCTGATTTCTGATCAATTAAAAGTTATTGGATAAAGATATGATTATCTTGAGAAATGTTATTGTCAATTTAATCTGTTTTGAAGGAAAAACTGAGTCAAACAAGGAAACGAGGTGTCTTGTTTAGCAAAAGTTGTTGGCCACATACAATTTTCCTGATTTTTAATTTGGCTCCGTAGACACCCTGTTCAAACCCATTTAGTATTCCATGCATAAGGATTTTAAAGTTACATCATCAGTGGCTGGGAAGCATTTTGTCACGTTGTATAACAGCCGATGAACGTTGTTTACTACTTGATACTCTAAAAATCCATCTTTTATAAAATGTCTCAAGGAATTTACAGCTATGTCGTTACTCTTCAATCAATTAAGTATTATTAGCTTGCATAATTGGCTTTATTATAAATTATGCCAATTATGATGAAATTAAGTCTTTTTTGTAATAACTATATAGGTTATTAAGTTGTTAGAATTGAACGACTTTGCTTGGTAATTGTTGATATTTTCATGATAATAAGATTACCGACGGCATGTTTTTACAAATGATATAATCGGTCAACCATTCGATCCTTCCCTGTCAGATTGTTTGTTTGTTTGTTTGACTTACATTCTGATTTTTCCATCCATGTTACCGGGTAAGTCACATAATGTGCTTATTTTAACTCACTTATTAATTATCTGCAAGATTAACCTGGTTTAAACTAGATTTGTATACAGTGCCCTCCAAAAGTAAGTATGCTGTTTTAGCAGCGCATGCGCACTAGCCCGTACAAGTTTTAAAATTGTCTGCACCATTTTCGGAAGAAAAAATGTTAACTTATCTTATAAGATAAAGAAAATTTAAAAATGTTCACGAAAACTCGTAAAATTAAAACTTTTTTATGTCTAGGTCGATGCTCTGAATCCTGGTGACTGTTTCCCATGAAATCCGTGCCTCCGTAAAAATGGGTCTGTATTGGGGCTCAAAGTGATTGAATTTCAAATTTGCAGTTAGATTAAATAAATTTGGTATACAGAGGTATATACACTTTTTGACTGAAGCAGAATTATAATTTGAAAAAAAATCCCTGAGTTCAGGCAAACAGCCTTGAATGCCCATGAAAGTGTATGGATGTTGTAAAAATGGCACATTGTCTGCATTTGAAATAAAACAGAAACTGTTTTTTTTTTTAATAAAAAGTACCTAAATGTATGAGCGAGAATGGCATTGATTCAGTCCATTCAAAGTTAAAGGTCACAAACCACCAAATAGAGTTGTTCTTTAACTCAATGTAAAGTGACCTAGGTCAGCCAAAAAAAATGTCAACTTTTTGTCCATGGGGCCCTCTCAAAATCTTTTAATCAATAGAAATAGCATCCAGCTTGAAGAAAATGAAAAAAAAGCAGGGGGTCATGTATCATATAAGAAAAATTTGGTTCGTCAAACGCGGTGAACAGATTTTCTCACATGTACGGATTTACTCACTGTCCGTTAGCCCCAACCTTACTTTCACTTTCATATTTCAGCCAGAATACAAAATATTTCTGAATAAAACCATTTCACTACATCACATACATGCATACAAAGCATTTAACACCAATTTCATGATTCTGATGCTGATTTGTCGAGACATACCCCCATTTCCAGTCGCTTTAAAGTTTTTTAACGGACTATTTGACTGTATCTGAATTTGGTCCTCATAGGCATTTAGTGGTTATTTACCTTAAGGCAACCCTTTTGGGTTGTTTAAGTGTTTTTTGCACTTTTTTCAATGCTACTATATATATGCAGCACAAAACAATCAATTCTAGACAAATTGGGCATGAATTCCAGAAAAAATTACAAACCCGCATATGCGCCTTTAAGGAGAAATTTGGTCAGCGCCTGTCAAATGGTATGAATAGTGACATGAAATGGGATTGTATTTGTGCTAAAATGGTATTCTGAACCCCAATTTTGCTTTAGATGCCTAATAATATGTCTATTCTTCATTTTCAATCACAATTATCCTTGTCTGGTACTAAAATAAGGGCAACATTCACATAAAAATGTCAATTTAAGAAAAAATCAAACTGAACTTTTCTGGATTTTTCATGATAAAAATCTAAATTTTCACTTTTTTAGACATTTTACACAGATAAAAATGGTTAAAACCCCATCTTGAGTGCATTTCCTATCATTTAAATGCAAAAAAATGAAAACATGATTTTAAGGGAATTTTGCATGTCTTTAGGTCACAAACCACCAAATAGAGTTGTTCTTTAACTCAATGTAAAGTGACCTAGGTCAGCCAAAAAAAATGTCACATTTTTGTCCATGGGGCCCTCTCAAAATCTTTTAATCAATAGAAATAGCATCCAGCTTGAAGAAAATGAAAAAAAAGCAGGGGTTCATGTATCATATAAGAAAAATTTGGTTCGTCAAACGCGGTGAACAGATTTTCTCACATGTACGGATTTACTCACTGTCCGTTAGCCCCAACCTTACTTTCACTTTCATATTTCAGCCAGAATACAAAATATTTCTGAATAAAACCATTTCACTACATCACATACATGCATACAAAGCATTTAACACCAATTTCATGATTCTGATGCTGATTTGTCGAGACATACCCCCATTTCCAGTCGCTTTAAAGTTTTTTAACGGACTATTTGACTGTATCTGAATTTGGTCCGCATAGGCATTTAGTGGTTATTTACCTAAATGGCAACGGTTGTAAATAATACTAGTAGCTCATCTGTCAGGTAAACTTTGTTTATCTAGGTTTAGCTGTGTATTCTTAATAATTCTTAGTGTAGACTTAATGGTATTCCCTGTTCTTCTTTCTAATGGGAATGTTCCCTCATTCAATTTTAATATTTTATAGTATAACTTATTGAATCGACAGTATGTAATGAATTGAGCACAATCGAATATTATTGTGTATGACCTCATGAAAGTTGTGTATAAAATGGTGTCGTTAAAAAGCTCTTGAATCAAAGCATGAGAGAAGTTTATTAATCATGATGCTGGCAAATAAGCTTGACATTTGTAGACAATACTGTAAAATCATTAATATTCATGAGGGATCTAATTTCGTTGATGATATCAACCAAGAAATAAAATCCCCACAAATAATAATAAGGTCTGTAGTTAAAGTACATGTGTGTATGACTTTGTGGATGAGCTATACTTGAAATTATGTCCCGACGAAATGTTTTTTTTTCACACACAAAAAACCCACAAAATTTTGTCCCATTGAAATTAAATGATTTTACAGTAAGACATGGCTTTAAAGTGGTGGTGAAACATGCCTATTTTAAAATCACCACAAAATTTTACCCCATTGAAATAAGATGATTTTACAGTAAAACATGGCTTTAAAGTGGTGGTGAAACATGCCTATTTTGGAATCATTGTGTGTTAGTCGTCATGGATGTAATGGTATATCTTTACACATTTGCTGGTTACCACCCATCCTTTAGAAAAACATTATACGTTTACTTGACAGATTTATTGATTTCAGCCACCATTATACAAAACATTTATTACAAGCGTACATACTGGTAATGTTATGTCACGTTTTGTGCAACATTGAAAACTATGTACGTTCAAACCTGGGTCAGTATAGCTTGCCCAATTTGACACGTGCCTGACCTTTTGATTAGCATAATTTAACAGTTGATATATATTGCCTACGTTTACAACACCGAGTGTATGTTTTCATAATCGGGGAGTATCACGAAGACGCTCGAGATGTAATACAAACCCAAATTTGAAATACCGATATTGCACAATTTGCTTGCGGAAATTGATATATTCAAACCAAGAACTTTGTAATATATTCTTGCATAAAGGTCAGGCTCAGGTCAATATGGCCACGCTATAACTACGACCAATGGGGAATCAATTTTGAAATCAACTTTCCTTCTGAAATTAATTCTGTAGATTTGTTGACTTACTATGACAAATAAAGAAATAAGAGCATTATACTGTTACTTGTTACACCCCTTGTAATAATCGTGTAAAATGGTAATTAAGTTAATTTGAAAAAACTAATTACATTAATTTTCATGTATGATTAATGTAATTAAAACTAATTTTGTGCATTCAATATGAAAATTACTGCAGACAGCTAGACGGATTGAATGCATAATGTGCTTTACTTGAGTATGATTTAGTACTCATGTACTGGTAGTCCAGTGCTCATGTCACTGGCTAAAAACCAGAAGGGCGTAACTACCAAATCGATATATTGAGAAAACAAGAGAAAACTGTCTGTAATTTACTCTTTACCTATCGGGAAACACGTTTTTAAAACTTCATTTTGGTCAACATGACAATTTCAGATTTTCATGAAAATATGCTCATAAGAAGCACCTTGTCAAGCAGATTTCAAATATGAATGAGTTTTATAAGGTCGTAAGAGGTAGTAACGACCTTCTGGTTCTAAGCCATCGATGTACTGGTAGACTAAGTACATTGCCAATATGAAACACAAACATGAACAATAGATACCTAGGCAATTTTTACCAGAGTTACTTTTACTATATACCCTGATTGGGGCACCCGTGTCCCATGGACACATTTCTGGGGTAGCCTTAGAGTATGTCCCTTTTTATACCCCTGTATCGATAGATCGGGAGGCATATAGGGATTCACCTGTCTGTCCGTTCGTCTATCCGGCCTGGTTAACCCAAATTGACCGTTTCTTCTAGCATTAATATAGCTTTCTACAAAGCTTTCAAACTTGCATGAATGTTGTATATGACCACTCTCCACACGCCTGTATCACCTGACTCCATATTGACCTTCACCTTGACTTAATTTTGGACTTAGACTTATTGAAATGGCTTCCACGGGGGCATAAGTGTTTATTGAACACATTCTTGTCTGATATACAATTATACAAGTTTTCTATATTCAGGTTTGATTACATCCTTTGATGTTCATCAGTCACAATGTTGGCTTGCTGTAGGTACAAGTAGTGGTACACATGTATGCTGGGATCTACGATTTCATCTTCCTATCACATCCATAGTTCATCCAACAAGTAAGTACCCAAGTAGCTAAAATGTGTTTAACATCCAATGATCTAAGAATTGGTTGTTATAGACTGCCATGCCATATTTGCTGTGGGATTTGAAGACAAAGATAATTGAGATTTTCTTGAAAAATTGTGATTATTCAATTGCTTATCAAATGAATCTGATTTTTTTTAAAAAGAAAGAAAAGATCTCTCTACAAGCATTGAGCATTGATTGCACTTTTAGCAATGGAATTTTTATAGTGTATACCCAAGGAGTATCTATAATGACATCTATATTACAACCTACATGAAAATATTGAACCCTCAAACCCCACATTTATTGTTTTACAGATTCGCGTGTAAGACGTTTATTAGCTCATCCGAAGGAGCAATCATGGATAATATCAGCCGTACAAGGAAATAATGAGGTATCTATGTGGGATGTGGAAACAGCAGCTAGACGCAAAGCATTGTGGGCCAGCACAGAACCTACACTATCTAAAAAGGTATAGTGTGTTTGTGATCTATGATATTTCTTTCCTTTTTTTCGGGACCACAAGGGTATCCCATTTATTGTCCCCCGTCTGTTGGTTTTTGTGGGGGTCGGAGAATCATCCCCCACAAACCTTACAATATTCAACAGCATAATTAAACAATAAATACAATGATACAATGAAGCAAGTCAACGACAACAATGTAATTTAGGGGACAATAGAAGGGGATTTGGACCTTTTTCCTTCAAAGAGTGATATTTCTTGTTTGTGCTCTGGCCCTGATCTCCCGAGGCAGGTCAATTTGAGCAAAATCTTATCTCTAATAATTGCCTGTGTCTTTCAGTTACTTTTCATGTGAGTTTAGACATAAGATTAGCATAAAGAAATTGATACATTATTCTCAGTTGATAACTGTAACATTTCAATAACCCAAACTTCTAATTGGTCTAAAAAATTCTGCCTCTGATTTGAGCAAAATCTCAATTTATGCTGACATTTCTACTTGAGATGCTTTTGGAGATCGGAGCCTTTTCTGTCAGTTGATTGCTTCCTTCGAAGAAAAAAAGTCAACCCATTGTCATGATGGGATCGTCTGCCTCTGTGTTGGTTAAGTTTGTTGTCAGAATCATTTTCTCTATTACTATTATCAAAGGTATCCACTATCTACTTGAAACAGCATGTAATAAAATGTCATTGAAGACCTCTTGTTTGTAAAATATTGTTGACAGCATATGATTTTCGTGATTTTAAATCTGGCTCCATTGAGACCTTTAAATTTAGTTGACAACTAACAAAATCATGTAAGACTCTAAATTACTCTAACTTGTTATGAAATCAGACCAATTGAAGTTTTTATTAAAACCATAAATAATGTAAGATTATATTTTTATGATTATTTATAACTTCTCTTTACGTAGCTGACACATACACATTATATCATACTTGGTTACCTGGTATAAGAAAGGACAGCAGGTGATTGTGATGTCCTTAATTTGCAAAATTAATATGACACCAGAAGTCTAATCAATATCACATTATATTTATATGCTTGCTACTTTGAGATACAACTTTAAAATCATTAATTTTCATGGGGGATTAAATTTTGTGGATTTCATGGTTTGCCTTTTACCACGAAATTAAATCCTATTGAACAATAATTTGGACCCTTGTATTTGCTACCTAAAATACAAAATCCAGGAATTGATGTCCCATCGAAATGGTCATTTTTACCAAAACCACAAAATTTTGTCCCATTGAAATTAAATGATTTTACAGTATCACATTGTATTTATGTTTTCTACGTTGAGATTCTATCTGTACTATTGGTTAACAACGTTTTTTGTAGTGTGAATGTTTTCCAACATATGTGGTTTTTTGTTGCTGTTGTCATGACAACTTAACATCATTCATTCATTTACATCAGTGACTTTTCTAGTGTTTGATATGATGTTGATATTATCTTGTTTGTCTTGTTTCATACGTGCCATGTTTTGTAGACCACTTTGCAGGGGCTTTATTCACCAATGTTGTAAAACTGAAACTGAGACTTAAAATTGACAACATTAATAATCACTGCCATTAAATCTTTGCAATAACATTTAACAATGTGAAACTTTATCTGATTGTTTGTGGTTACCCAATGTACATGTGTACCCATTTATATCAAAATGGGTACATTTATTAAAACTTAAGAGCGAATAGAACATTTGGTAATTTAAAGTTTAAGTCTGAGTTTTAGACGTACAACATTGGTGAATAAGGCCCCAGGAGATTTCATTAAAATGTGAGAGATGTTCCTTGCTCAAACTAATACTGAAATTAATATTAATGAAAATGATAACTTTATTTTACAATGAAACGCCCATTAAGCCAAAAGCCTTATCGCTGGCTTAGAAAGAGAAGGTCGTAACTACTACTTGAGACCTTATAAGACTCATACATATTTTAAATCTGCTTCACAAGGCGCTTCTTATGAGCCTATTTTCATGAAAATCGGAAATTGTCATGTTGACCAAAATGAAAAACTTGTTTTTCCATAGGTAAAGAGTAAATTATAGACAGTTTTCTCTTTTTTTCTCAATATATCAATTTTGTACTTACAACCTTCTCATTCTATTAAAGCCATTGTTATCTCCCATACTGTCATCTAACAAAGCAACAATTACAAGCATGAGTACATACAAACTTACAAAAGCAACAATTAAATGTCAGACCATACAAAAAGGTTAATACTGACATTTGAAAGGTGTAAAAAGAGAGAAAATTCACACAATATAACAGTAATGACCCGAGTTTTATTATCTATCTATTTTGCATTGTAAGATTTGATGATAAGTAAGTTTTCAATTAAGATTTAAAGGTTTACTCTGACATTGTGTTTTTAATTTGAAGTTATATGTACTTTAATGTTATATTCACTATTTTTACTTTTATGGCAATTAGTACTTACGTTACCATATATACTTCATGAAGCAATTCAAAATAATATTTGTAATCATTTTTCAAAAATTAACAAAAATCATTGGGTTCAGTCCATCCACAAAATGTGATGATCAATTCACCTCTGATCATATGTGACGGTTTGTATGTAGTGTCTCAAATATGTTAGACTTACCTATGAAGCAGAAGATCTGGCATGTACTGTAAAATTATTATTTTTCAAGGGAATTTAATTTCGTGGATTTTGTGGTTCATCTTCAACCTCGAAATGAAATCCCATCGAACAATAATTTTATTTTTAACCCCCTGTAAAAAAATCCACGAATTAACGTCCCATCAAAATGGTCTCTTACCCAAACCGCGAATTTGTCTCATCAACATTACGTGGTTTTACAGTATGTTGATCCCAGATTCTATTCTTGTTTTTACACATACGTCATATTTCATTGACATCAGTTTCAACACTTGGTTCGTACTCATATTATTGTCTATGAACACTCCACTTTTCCTGGAATTCACTATCAACCATGGCCTGTATTCCCAAAGTTACTTAGAAAATTTTGTCAGTAGAACAATTCCCTGTTAAATCTAGGATCATTTTGATTATGATCAGTAGATGACCATGATTAATTTTCATAGACTAAATAGGTCATCATGACCTTAAATATCAATGTCTATTTAACCAAGCCTGTTTAACTTCATACGCTAAAATCATTTAATTTCAATGGGACAAAATTTTTTTTTTTGTGAAAATGACCATTTCGTGGGGACATAATTTCAAGGATACATTATCAATTATTATTATTTGTGGTGGGGGGGGGGGGGTAATTTTTGGAAGGCGATTCATTGAATCGTCTTCTATAGTCAGCACATCCCAAAGGTTTGGACCTAAACACACATATACACATCCTTACACCTATCGAAAATTGTTCGCCGATATTCCCGCAACTTGGAACATGAAATGTCCAAGATATTATATATTTCAGTAATTTAAATATTTGATAAAATACATAAGTATATTTACAAGCGTACTCTTTACGAAAACAGCTTGAAAACAATACTTGGAAGACGATTCATTGAATCGTTTTCTATATATGGCTTCCCGGAAGTGGTTTGGACCTAAACACACATATACACACCCTTACACTTATCGAAAATAGTTCGATGATATTTGCGCAACTCGGAACATGAAATGTCCAAGATATTATATATTTCAGTAATTTAAATATTTGATAAACTACATAAGTATATTAACAAGCGTATTCTTTACGAAAACAGCTTTAAAGCGCTACGAGTCTGTGGTACATTTTGAGCGGTAACAATTCAGGACAAAGCGTATGAACCAAAAGGGAAGTAACTCCGTTTTGTTTGAGAAGAGTTACTGAGTAAAATTCACTTTAGTATACGGCTTTTTAAGGTAATTTTGATTGTACTAATCATTCCAATGGACTTGTTGTGCAACGCATTCGAGTAGCATAGTTTGTTTGTTACGTTTTCAAGCACGCGCCAATTAACATTAGAATCACTGAATCACAATGTTTGCAGCGCGTGTATTATCAATCCTGTTTATAAGCTCCGCCCCCAATACTATAGTTCAGTTCAGGTAAATTCCGCTGCTAGGTATCGGCGCACTTCTTTTGAAGGTGGAGTCTATTTTCGCTAGGACTATTTACCACGTATTGATTTTGTAATGGCATTTAGTATCCGTACGAAGAAAAATGAACCAACTTAAACTGCGTTTAATGTTAGCCATTATGTTCAATCTGGTTTCATAAATCTAACTTAGTATTGAATATATGGATAATGTATTGATGGTTAATATGTAATGTTAATGAATTGATGTGTTTGTTATGATGATTAAAGGACGTTGTAACGAGTGTAAATGTTTAAATTATCAGCAGACTTTATAAAGGGAAAGAACTCTTTTGGCATATATACAGATAGTCTCCCTTTGTTAAATTCATGAAGCATTTATTTCTACTAAATAACATCTACGAGCATATACGATTTTCGGACTTGAAAAAAATAATTACATATTATAATTTATCATTATGCATAACACCTCCACACTTTAATTTTCCAATTTAAATGTTAGATTCATGAAACCAGATTAGATTCATATGTTAGATTCATTTGTCATTTATGAACTAATCAAAGAAGTGAATACTGATTTTTGTGCCAAAACTCGATTATAAGGACAGATTTGGGGTGATATCCATGAACAGGGCTGATTGGGCTGGTTTCAAAAGTAATATGAAGGTGTTTGGTGACTATTATGCCAACTCGGCCAAAACTGACTCAAAACGCATCATGGAACAGCTAAAAGGCAGAAATAGACAGGCTGTCAGCCCTACACATCCCCACCAGGTCATGCACTGGAGTATCGCCTTCCACCAGTACTTTCAGTACTTTGATTTGGTTGATGTCATCCCCTAAATTAAATTCTCTGAAGCAACCTGTTCTCCCATGCGGGTTACTTCAGAAACAATACTGTAAAATCATTAATATTTGTGGAGGATTTGATTTTGTGGATGACCTCAACCA
This sequence comes from Spisula subtruncata, assembly GCA_963678985.1. Classification (NCBI taxonomy): domain Eukaryota; kingdom Metazoa; phylum Mollusca; class Bivalvia; order Venerida; family Mactridae; genus Spisula; species Spisula subtruncata. Next base: position 24,376,416 of record OY787669.1, on the reverse strand, counting down.
CAAAATTACCCCACCCACAAATAATAATGTTTCTATGGTATCAAACTTAGTGGATAATGTATCTTTGAAATAATGTCCCCACAAAATATGGTAACCATTTATTTAACTAGTGGCAGCTGACCAACCATGGGTCTCTTCGGTTCCAACCCAGCTTCCGTCGAGATTCTTACCTTCAGCATCCCGCTTCCAAGGCGGATGCCCTAACGACTCAGCCACAGTCACTGTATGAGTATGTGTTTTTCAACCATTTTATTTCTGTGATTTCAGGCTAGTCTGTATGCTGTGTATGGTATGCATGTTGGTGTGACAGATACACATACATTCCTACTGTCTGCTGGATCAGATATGAAGATACGCTACTGGGACCTCAGCTACCCGGCTAATTCATTTGTTATGGTCGACTCAGCTAATGATTTAAAACAGCACACAGCATATAGTTACAGGTTGGTGATTTATAGATTATCTATGTTGTATATAAACAGTCTGACCTGTTTTATGCTAAGGTCACAAATCATCCACACATCCAATGTCTTGGCCTCCTGGGGAGGCTGGCCAATAATGACAATGACACTGACAATAGTTTATTTGATATAATGGCCACCGGCCCAAGATCAAGATTATTTGACATACACACATATATACAAATGCAAATGTATGAAATATATATGAGATAAACATAAATGCAACATAATTCGCATGCATAACACAATTCACAATAAGTAGCAGTGCATATGACAAAAGAGCCTTAAATTACTCTGGACTGGCAGCAGCCCCCGAAGATTGGCTAATGTCCTTCCGGTCTCAGATCTAAATAGACATAACAGTGATCAACTTATATTTTGTACCTTAGTTTTAAGCAGCCTGTCAATGCATGCATCAAATTTGACCTTTTAAAGCAGGTTGTTGTTAACTATAAATGCATAAAATATGACTTGTGGTTTGTTTAAATCTATTAAAATGTAAGGTCTGGTTTTTTTCTTCCACATTCCTGTGGAGAGATTATATGATAATATATCATTGTTTACGTCAGGACCTGACCTTAATGTACCGATGTATATTACACGCTTTTTTGCACTTATTTACTCTAGAAAGTCATGCCTTATTGTAGTAAATCCTGTGTATATTGACTGAAATACTGTTGCTATGAAAACAAACCTTGAAAAAAAAAGTTAAGTCATCTGGTAAGTATATGCTAGAAGAGTCTTAATTGGATCAGGTGTTAATGCCAGGTAGCTATATCATTAAAAAGGGAGAAAAAAAAGATATTTTGTAAAATTCATATTTCTTATATACACTTGGCGGCACTTCTAACGCAGCCCTTTGAATTTTCTTAATGTCCTGAGAACCGTTCAAGATAACTTTATCAAATTTTCACCAGTTTTAGTTAAGAGCAAGTGCCTGTGACTGCATTTGTAAATTAAGAAATTGATGTGTTTGAATATTCGCAGTTAAGGCATAATTTACATCACCTGAAATTAAAAAGTCACAAACATGAACAGCATATTAAATAGGGGTAAATGGAGGATGTTCAATATTTTTTTCTGTGTTGCTTCAAATGTTATATAATAAGTGTACGCAATAAAAAAATCTTCATAAAGTGTATCTACGTTACAATTTCCTAGGTAGCAATATACCAGTTGGTAAGCGTAGACCGCCCAGAAGTCAACTCATATTCTGAATATAAAACCGATGAGTTCAAAATAGATGCTTAATCTCAATAAGGCTACTTGATTGGTAAACTACATTTCTTCTAAATGACGAATGTTAATAGTATACAGTAGAGTTGAATTTGTTCAGTTTGATATAATTTTTGGTACCCTTAATTTAAATTTCAAGTTTAGCTCAACCCTGTTACTTGCGGGAGTCACATTTTCTCAACAGACACATTATAGTTACAGTAAACACCATATATTGCAACAAAAGCAATATTTGTTCATTTGCTAGCTTGTTGGTAACCATTGTTACAGTGTATAGAGCTATATCGGACGATATTTTTTTAAAAAGTTTCATAAACTGAAAAACAATTATGCTTTCATATCCATTAGATTATTGTTCGCTTCAGTTTTAACAGAAACTCTCTCTGTGATTCATTGGACATGCAAACTGTCCATTTTCATACGAAAGTGTTCTAGAACACCCTATGAAATTATAAGAATCGTCTATTTTTCGACGATTGAATCAAAGTACACGGAACCCATCCAAAGTTTTAATTTGCAATTAAGGTAGTCTAGTATCATACTAAAAACGATGCAAGTAATTATTTTGACATTAAATGACTGTTAGAATATAGCTCTATACACTTTAATGATTATTAAAAAAAATAATAGAAGAATAATATGTCGATAAAAACAACCATTATACTATTAGGAAGACAGGACATCTACACGCATACATAAAAAATAGGTGAATGGTATTGTATGATGAAAAGCGACTTTTAATATAAATATTCAGTCAGTTGAAGACGTGTCGAACAATAGTCCATCGTCAGATCGAGCTGAAAATTTGTCTATACTAGTGTAAAGTATTGATGTCTAAGTATGCCAAATTTCATAACAATTCATTGAGGACTTCTAAAGAAAACTGAAATGTATAAATGGCAGCGTCAAAAGTGCCGCTCTGTGTACTGTAAAATCATTAATTTTTGTGGGGGACTAAATTTGTGGATTTCGTGGTTTACCATCAACTACTTAATTAAATCCCATCGAACAATAATTTTGAACCTGACTACCTATATCTGATAGATTAAACTACATGTATTTCAATGGTAAATTTTGTAAAAGAACCTTTATAAATAATACATGTACCTGTGGTAGTATTGTGTTTGAGTAGTACATGTATATCAAAAATGAAAGCCTATAAAATGTATACTTTTATTTATACAGATCTCGTTTGATAGAGGGCACGGAAGTTATTGAAGAAACATACTCAAAGAAACCTCAAACATCAGAGGATATTCCACGTCGGGGCCCCGATGCTCCCCTTCAGGGCCACAATGATATCATTACAGATATCAATGTTTGTCAGGCATCACAATGTCTAGTGTTAACATCGTCTAGAAACGGTGTCGTGAAGGTGTGGAAGTGAAGTGTGATGTTACCATATACAGATATACTTATATAATCTGTTACCATAGCAATGTTAAATAATAATATCAAAGGATCAGTGCCAAACTATGGTATGTGCCTCTATAAATTGATGTAGTTACCATAGTTTAGCCCTGAGCATTCAATATGACTTGTTCCTTTGGCACAACATGGTTGTATCTCCCCAACATATAACTTAAACCAAATCACTGTATGACTTATTGGGTTACTATAAAATTCAACATATCATTTATTGCTATTGAAAGCACATGTAAAATCTGATCACTGTATGAGTTATTGTCAGGATATATAATTTAATGTGTATGCCTTATTGCAATTGCCAGAAATTGACTCGTTTATACACAGTGATCTCACTACAAAGTGTGTATAGAGACACCACCATGTTGCGCTCCAGGGAGGACATGTTTGTTACAGCTTTTCTTGTTATGGCTAACAATTCAATGTTTATCAGTAATATACATACAGGATATTTGTGGAAAGATAAAATTTAATTCTGCTTGGTGATTACAGAATTTTAAATCAATGTTGAGTTATATCATATTTTATCTTTTACCAAAAATTCAACAAACTTTCTGTGCTATTGTCACCTTATCATAGGTTGCTTCACTTTACTTGCTAGGATAATTCTTCAGTAGCAGGTATTTCAACCTGATTTTCCAACACTACAGTACAAAGAGGGTGTGTCAGGTCATGTGTTCTACGTCAACATTATACATGTTTGTGCCACATAATTACACAACTTAAAGTTACTGTGATTGAAACAGTAACTGATAAAGATATATGTGTTTGATAAAACAGTACCCTGGTTACGTTACTGCTTGGACCAAGTGTTAGCCCTTTATTTAATAAGCATACATCCTTTAAATCAACAGTTTATACATGTGTGTGCATCTGCAAGGAGTAGAGATCAGGGCTGGTTACTATAAAGCATCTTAAGTGAAATCTTAGAATTTTCTTAAAATCTCAAAGTTTCTTTAAAGGGCCTGTGTCACTTTTAGGCTTTTTGCAAAAATGAAATAAAATTGTCACATATTTGCTTAATTTTGGTAAAGATGCTTGTATATCCGATAAACAAGCACACTGATATTGAATATAACTTGTGAAGAATCAGTTATAAGTAATTATTTAGTAGTTTTACCTCCAAAATTCTATACCGTATTAAGACGGTATATAATTTTGACCACTCTCATTTAAATTGTCGGAAATTTATTCACTAGTGATGAAAACAAATTAAAAAACCAACCAAATATGCCATAGATGATTAGGCTGAAGTGTGATAATGTTTCATACCGATCCACCGAATAACACAACCCACAAATCATGATGAAAGGAAAATCGGAGCTGTTTTAAAAGGAAAAAACACACAGGTGTGTACGATATTGAAAGTGGTTTAAATTGATAATTTGTAACAGTTCTTTCTTAAAGCAACATTTGAAACGTTTTATTATATAAATACTTGATTTAGTAAGAAAAATATACTTTTTGAAAAAAATTGCTACATCTGTGACGCAGGCCCTTTAAGTGTATCAGCTAAACAGGAAAACTAATATTAACAATTGTCTACATTGTTTAAAAGTATTATGTAAAGAGCTACAGTAATCATATAGAAACCATGGGCTATTTTTCGTTTCTTGTGAAATATGGGCAGCTTAACATAAAATATTTTTATAAGTTTTCACTTACGATGCTTTATAAATAGCGGCCCAGATATTTAAAACTAGTTGAAAGGCATGTTTATGAAGAACATTTGTAAATGCTTGATCTTGATGTTATTTTATGTGTTATATAACTTAATGTGCAATATTTGTTTAATATTTTATATGTGAATAATGTGTATAATATGATGAAATAAAACATTGATCATTGACTTATTGTCTTAAAATGTTTAGTCACAAGCGAAATATGTCTCCATTAAAATCTGAATGGGGGCAAGTAAAAAACATTGGACATTGCAGGGAATATGTACCCCATATATTATCAACAACATCGAAAATGGTTTAATTATTTAGGGGTGTCACTTTTCCTCATTAAGCCGGAATTCCGGATTCATAACTATTAGAGCAATGATGATACAGTGGCTGCGGGGTTGCCTTCATTATTGTAGAGCAATGGTTTCTGACCAAAAAATTCAAGAAACGGCAAAGTTATGGTGAATTTAATATGCTCTGCATACAAACTGAGTTATCACTGGAAACTATGTAGTTGTATGCCCCTTGCTTGGCAAAAATATTTGGCCACATAGGATTTTCCTGATTTTAAAACTGACCTTGTTGACACTCCTGCTAATTAAAGACTAATTAGAGGTTAAATTAATGTTATGCATTATTGGTGCAAGTGCACTTAATTGGCTTTATTTGTTGCAATATTATGCTATGAAACAAGTCTGCAACATCACATGCTTAGAATGAGAAGGTTGTAAGTAAAAAATCAATCTTTGGAGAAAACAAGAAAACACTCCAAAAATTACTCTACTTATGGTAAAACAAGCTGTTTCAACTTCAGTTTGGTCAACATGACGATTTCTGATTTTCATGAAAATAGGCTCATAAGAAACGCCTTGTGATGCTGGATTTAATATGTATCTGTCTTAGTAGATCTTAAGTACCTATTCATTCTACGCAATGTAGTATATAAAGCTCTCTAATCCTGTGTTTCTAAGCCAGCGATATGCAAGTTGTCTCTTAGAATTTCATCTTGATACAAATAATGGACTACCACATGATGCATCTGCTGTGATCTCGTATGGTCATATATTCTCAGTTATTTGCTTCATTAAGTATTTCTGGATGTTTATGATCGGAGCAGGTGTTGGCCATGACATAGAGGACGTATATTATTATGGTTGTAACTTTTAATGATGATATAGTTTGCAGAACCTGACTTTCTCAACATTCTATTAGAAATAATTTAACAGTACATCGCCCAGGCAAAATGCTCAGTGGAACCTAGGCATTTACAAGCGCATCGTCGGTTACCCACAGTCGTTGCCTCCGCTCCGCTCCGTACATCATGTAAGACTGTGGGTATCCGACGATGTTACAAGCGTATCATTGATAAAGATTTTTTACAGAAATTGACTGACACGTTTCTATCAGGATGTATACCATTTACAAAAAAAAACATTTCGCCGATACAGTTACCTGTGTTTCTGAGATGCATTAAATATGATAAAAAAGCAACGCCATCCCAAGAGCAGCTTTACATTGGACGCCCGAAGGAAAGTGGAAACACGGAAGATCACGTATAGGAGGCGAAGCGGAACTGAAGAGCATGGGGCAGTCCTGGGGAACAAAGGAGAAGCTTTCCAAAGGTAGAAACCGGTGAAGGTCCTTTGTTGCTACCCTACATGCCAGAGGTCATAAAGGGCAGTAAGTAAGTTGGGTCATGTTTTGAGTCTCCATCGACATATATATTCAGAAACAACATCTAAATGTAGTTTACAGTAAATGTACAGTAAATGAAACGTTTTCGTTATAAAGATAAGTAAGGTTTTATATGCTTGAACGTGGTCACATTAGAAATTATCAATAATGAATATTAAAAATCTCTGATCTCTAGTCACTGCCTGTTGTACAACGGAAATATAAACTATTAGGAAATTGAAAGAATTCATTTGTACATTTAAAATAACACAATGTACGTACAGTCTGTGATATCGTCGTTGTAGCCATGGCAACACGTTAGATTGTTTTCTTCAAAACAAATAACCTGTTTGTATGTATGTTATATTGTATATCATTGTCTGGTATCGACAATGCTGCATTCAATTGGTTCATAGAGCTTTTCTGTTACAAGACATTCTTGTTGTTGTACTAGTATTATTGTGATTAAATTGCACATTTATTAACGATGAACATTAAAAAGATGAACATTAAAAAAGTAGACAATAAAACAAACCTAGCATCTGAATGCATTAGTGTATTCGGTATGCATAGTAATCCTGAAAAAATGTATTATAATCTAAATTATTTCAACCATTTCATTTGTGTGTCTAAAGAAAACATTTATAAATTTTATTAATTAAATATCGTAAAACAGGTATCAAGGATGACTCGGTACTCTTTACGACTTTAGGTGTGCCCTCTGTCCGTGCATCAGCACAGTCAGTCGGCCAATACCATTTGGATCCTGCCATAACTCAAGCTGTTTTCAAGCTAGGTTTATTGAACTTGGCATGTGCATGATGTGAATAGGGACAAATAAGGAAATTATGCACGTCTGTTTTTTTTCAATTTGGAGAAATACTGTTGTTACCATGGCAACATAATCATTGATTACCTGGAAACCGACCAGGTAGAGGACTTCTGTATTGCTTGGAATTCCTTTAACTAGAACTCGCTGTAAGAAAAACTGCCGGAGTCTAATTTAAATCCACATGGTTTCAGTAGAACTTGTGAACTCTCTTGGAGAAATGGTCAGCCAAGTGTCAATGTCACATATATATTTTCACAAGAACTTAGAAATCACTCTAAGAAAAACAGCCAGATGATACAAATATAATATCTAATCAGACCATACAGGATAGGCAGCAGTCAACAGACACAGCATGGAGGAACTAAACCGTCAGATGATATGTACATTTGTATTTAGTAAACAAGTCACGATTCACCTCAAACTTGAGCAAGAAAAAAAGGATGTATTGTATTAGGTATTTATTTCATGATGTGTCTTCTAATGGTCATAAATATAAGAACATAGAAAATTATCAATAACTAGTAAGTGGTATATTATGATCTACGCCCCCACACCCGATAGTGGACAGGGAGTTTCACTTTTGGGTTGTCAAGACCCCCACCCTTCCACGGCCCTGCGGAGGACAGCTAAAAATAAAATCCCCGGTATTTTCTCGGACCCTAAATATTTCCCCCGGCAATTGGGGGAACTGGAAGGTAAAAGCACGGGGTGGGATCGTGGATGCAACTGACTGATGCAATATAGTTCAGATATGGCAAACTGTACTCAGTCGAAAAGAGCAGAGAAGAAAAGAAAACAAATGAAAGTCATAGATTACAAAATACAAGTCACATTTTGGTCAAAGGCATGCAACATTTTCCAACATTTCAACAAACATAGGATATGGCACCTGACTCACTTATAGGAGGCAGTATCAGTGTTTGGAAAAACTTTCTGATAGTATATTAGCTCAGTGACGGATTTTTTAAATATTTTATTTTTTAATCGTTTGCTGACCAAACACTGACATTGCCACCTGTGGACTCGCTTAGCTAATTCTTATTGACTGGACCTCCACTGAAGATATGTAGTCATTTATTTGACACAGTCTTGTTTCTTTCATGTGGCAACTTGGTTGTTGTAGTTACATAGTCATGTTTAAGGTTAAGTTTGTCTTAAATTAATCGAGTTGTTGCAAGAAACGTAAAACTAGTACATCCAGTTATACCAGGACAGGAAACCAAGAAAAAACTTATAATTATTATAATTATGAAAGCACATTAATTAAGCCATGTGCGAATCTTCCTTGATTGCATCTAAAATTCGAGGATTGGTAAATTACATAAATATTTTGTCGATCATTTGTCAAATGACCACATGAAATTGTAAAAGTTCAGTTTGGCGTTAAAGAAGACTATTTTTCACTAAAACCTGTAAACTCACAGCACGAAAAAAAACAACCAAGTGTCCAAGGTGACTAAGTATTTTCATTAGAATTAATGAGCTCACAGCAGGGCAAACAGCCGTGCGTCAAAGGCGAATAAATACATTCATTATAGAACTTATGATGGTCTCGCTGCAGGAAAAGCAGACATGCGTCAAAAAAATAATAACTAATCACACCTGAAGCACGTTCAACAGCGGACAGACACAGCGGAGAGTATCAATACAATCCATACAGGGGTGTCAATTGTCCGGAATTCAGGATTTACAGACCAAGGAAGAGTCGTGCTTTCTGACCAAAACAACAAAAGTTTATTTGATGAAAATATCCTGACAAATGGCAAAGCTATGGTCATTTTGACCTATTTTGAAGGAACTTTTTAAAAAACCCGATTTAACTATGGAAACACTGTTGGTGAATTCCTCTTTTTTGTCAAAAATAGTTGATCGCATATATGCTTTTATTGATCTAGAACTTTGCTCCGTTCAGCAATGACAATCAAAGATGACTAGTCACAATGAATGACAAGTAAGAACAAGAAAAGAGTGGGATTGACCACAGATTACCGTATCATTGAAAAAGAAATTAAAAACAATATTGCATAAATATTTTTGGGAAAATTGTTTTTTTCTCGAAATTTAGGTTCTCATCAGACAAATATAAATTTCACATTTGTTTTACGTTATACTCTTTTTCAATGATACAGTTACCTTTTGAACTCGACAACATACTCCGATAGTCGGCCGCCTTAGTCCATGAGTCTGTCAAACATGACCAGAACTAGAGTCACCAGACAACAATGTGTCACAATGACGACGTCACCATTACACCAGCATGGCACATTTTTATCAGAAATCTAAACTTATAATAACCAGAAAACAGAAACAAACAGACAGTAAGGTCACTTAGGTGTCAAATGTGACTTAGTTTTTGCACTCTTTTAGCGTTCTCATTCCAAGAAACGGTCATTTTATAGGAAGGATAAGGAGGTTTGCTCTTTCACTAGGAGATAGTAAAAAAATATAATTAAAAAAATCTATATGAAAGAAAAAAATCTAAATACAATTTTTTATTTTTGTCATTTTTTTATCTATAATACAGTCATCTGTGGCGTCAATGTGTTTATTATTCGAAGTTGGACGAGAACATCGCAATACGAGTCACAAATGTTTGTACCAACAACCTTCTTAAAAAACAAAGGTATTTCAGTCGCCATTTTCTCAAGTAACGGAAGTTCTTTGGTACTCAGCACGTACATACATCAGAACGTGTCGTTGTGGTACCGGTAAAATCGATACCACAGTCAATAGAAGAAATATGTATTTCCGTTGTTTGAGAAAATGGCGACTGAGCTACCTTTGGGTATCTAAAGAAAGTAGCCGGAAAAATGACATGCAAGTTGTTTCAATCGATGAAACAAGGGTGCCTGCGATAAAAGTGTTTATTTCCGTTGTTTGAGAAAATGGCGGCTGAGCTACCTTTGGGTATCCAAAAAAAGTAGCCGGAAAAATGTCATACAAGTTGTTACAATCGATGAAACAAGGGTGCCTGCGATACAAGTGTGATAGAACATCACAATTAAAGTGAAAGTGTTCTATTGATATATAGATATACGCGGGAGGTAATTATGGATGGCTTAGAATGAGAAGGTCGTAACTACCAAATCGATATTTTGAGAAAACACGGAAAAACTGTCGGACATTTACTCTTTACTTATGGTAAAACAAACTTTTACAATTTCATTTTGGTCAACATGACAAGTTCAGATTTTTATGAAAACGGGCTCATAAGAAGCGCCTTGTGATGCTTATTCTAAATATGTATGAATCTTAAAAGGTCGTAAGTGACACTTACGACCTTCTAATTCTAAGCCATCGATATGTAAATATGGATTTCCCAGTAATCATGTTAAACCCCTGGTTGAATTCGAACAAAAGGCGCCATGCATTATATATACATCCATATGATTAATATCAACAATAAAGCAGGATTATTAACATCGTGAACTCGGTATTAAATTGGTGAATGAACTTACATAACGTGTTAACGTTACAAAAGCCAATGCAGCGCCCCATTTCATTGTGGGGTCAGATAATATGTATATGTACCGGTAGACTTGTTTGAAGCAAATGACAAGGAACGTGTCCAGTACCGCTTATTTATACATATTTAATTAACTATACTGAGTACATCTAGAAACGCAACACTGGGGTTACTGTCAACACTTTTCAAACTGTTAATGATTGACAACCAATCTGTATTTACTTGATGATATTTTATTCCATGAACGATGCAACTGTAACATTGTTTTCATAAATTGCTATCAGTGCGATTGAACAACGCGTACGTGTGTATAGTACGGCTGAAAAGTAAGGAAACACACATAGGTAAAATCCTAATTTTGCAGAATCGTTGTTCTAAGTGAAAAGTTCAAATTTTGAGTAATCATCGATTGATTACATATTCATGACGTCCAACAAGTCGATTAGAAGTGTATGAATCAGTTGTGAACTTTGACTACAGATGATACATGTGAAGTTACTGGTCCTGTCAGAGAGTTGTTTCACATGGATGACCTGGGCATGGGTGGTTGTAAACGGTGCTGGTAGAGTGTCTCCAAATGAAACATTGTCGGCTCAATACATGACAATTTAGTCAAAGTGAAACCTCTCATTTGACGGCTCAGATATGGACATCCGAATCGCCTGATTTCCCCCATGTTCGGAAAATTCTGACATTTTTATTTCGGAGCATTGAACTTCTTTTGTGATTTTCTTTCCATTGGCAAACCTTACAAAGGATTCGAAGAAATTTACACCAACATTTATCATGCGTTAATGGTGCACGTGGAATTCGTGCGCTAAAATTTGGACAATATCCAAGTTTTCTACGTGATTATAAAATATTATTGCATAAAATTAAAACGTGTATCATTATGAATAATGGAAGTAAGAAAAAAGCAAGGATGAAAATATTGCATTTCTAGATGTACTGAGCATATTTATGTATCGGACTTTTTTCTTCTTCTTCTTCTTCTTATTCTTCTTCTTCTTCTTCTTCTTCTTCTTCTTCTTCCTTCTACAGGACAAGAATTCATCAACTGGATTGTTCTTAGTACCAGGCCATTGACCTGTGATCCATTTTGGGTGTACGGAGGAACGTTACGTACTTTGGCAATCTATAGCGTGGTACGTGGCTAGGCACTGTCGCTGCTTCTTTATACAGGTATTTAGCAATTTTGCCCCCGTTCGATATAGTGAAACTCCTACGAATGATTCCAAGATTTGTAGGTAGGTAAGTGCTGCGTCTTTTACTGAAATTGTATAATATTTATTTATAAAGTAAACTGACATTTCAAAGATCCAGTATCTGATAAATTTTAGACGTAACAAAGACCTAAATTATTGTAATTTAGGTCTTTGACGTAAACCATTAATGTTGTGGCACATTTTAGAATCATATTCTTATTTTAAAGTAAAAACGTGTCCAATTTGTGAGTTTTTGCTTACATGGAAAATAACAAGTGTTTTTAGCGACATTATCCTTGTTTTCCTTGCTATGAGTACTTTTTAGTAACCGATCACCATAGCAACTACAGATGGTATTTTAACACAATTAAAAAAAACATAAATAAGCTAATTGATAGTACTATACTATCCAATTACTTAAATATGAAATCAAAGGACACGATTTCTTTCTCATTTAAGACCTTTTTGTAACTTTTTTTGCGAAATTTCATTTACAATGTCATTAAGCCGGGTTTTCCTGGAGAACGGCTCATAAATTTGTTTTCGAATCGAGTTACTGTGACATTGATATAATATCTAGCAGTTACAATACGCGCGGATACACATTTCTGTTGGTGTTATTGAATAACCCTGGCTAACATGGCGCTAAAATCGGATTCAATGAACGAAAGCCAACGAACCTTCCATTGATACCAAAACAGCGAAGAGTTCTTGATAAATCGGGTGTATGTCAGATATTGGCGCATGCGCAATACCACCATAACGTCACTGCGGTACTTTGGTCGTGTTAGAAACAAACCGCATTCCGTCAATGAAGATTCATTCTAGAACATAGAAACGCTTGTGATTGTTTTTTTCCATTTCTTATTGATATATAAGGTAAGTTAATAAGTTAAATATAATATATTAGTCTTATTAGGTATCGGTACCAGATTATTATTTGAATAATAAAATAAGATGTTTTATTTTGTATTAATGCGGTATAGAATTTTGGAGGTAAATACTAAATAATCACAAAATCATAATGTTTCACAAGTTAAATTTAACACCAGAGCGCTTGTTTTTGCGGATATACAGGCATACACTTAGCGGCACTTCTAACGCTGCCACTTATATATTTAAGTTTTTCTTTAAAAGTCCTCAATGCATTGTGATGAAATTTGGCACACTTGAACATCAATATTTGACACAGGTTGTGGCGAATTTTCTGCTCTATTCGACATTAGACTATTGCACGATACGTCTTCAACTGACTGAATACTTATATTGAAAGTCGCATTTTTTATCACCCAATATCGGCCATCTGATTGTTATGTATGCGTGTAGATGTCCCTATTTCCTATAATGGTTGTGCATATGAACATTTTATTGGCTCATGGTTTTAAATGGTTATTAACAATATTTACCAAAATGCTAGAAAACGAAAATTGTTGGTTTTGCAGCAAAATATAGCGTTTTCCGTACCCATAGTGTGTCTGTTGAGAAAATACGATTCTTGTGAGTAACGCAGATTGCGTTCAACTTGAAATTTAAATTTAGGGTGACCAAATGTTATATCAAACTGCATAAATTCAACTCTGCTGCGTACTATTAACATTCGTTATTCAGAATAAATGTTAATTTTACCATTCAAGTAGCATTATTTAAGGTTAAACGTTTATTTTAAGCGCATCGGTTTTATATTCAGATTATGAGCTGAATTTGAGGCGGTCTAAGCTTACCAACTGCTATTTGGTTAACTAGGAAATTGTAACGGAGATGAAATTCATGAATACTTTTATTGTGTACACTTATTACATAACACTTGAAGCTGCAAAGAAAAAAAATGTTGAAAATACTCAATTGACCCCTAATAAATACGCTGTTTAATTTTGTGACTTTGTAATTCCGGGTGACGTAAATTACGCTTTTACCACGCATTTTCATACATACCAATTTCTGAATTAACACATGTAGCATTAGGCACATGCCTTAAACTAAAACTGGTGAAAATTTGATAAAGTTATCTCAAACGGTTTTCGAGATATCAAGAATAATTAAGTGGCAGCGTTAGAAGTGCCGCCGAGTGTATATGCAACATTGAGTGAAAATTTGACAATTTTGTTTTTGCAAATCGCCTAAACGTTACACAATCCCTTTAATGTCAGTGAAAGAATATAATAATATCTATTATTTTACGATGACTATTGTTTAAGAAGTTGCTTCGTAGAGGCTTTAAAGCAAAAGACTATATTCAGGGTAACTTAAAGTTACCGAACAGCATCTCAATTAAAGATAAACGAATGCTAACAATGTAATAACAAAACTATATCTTAAAATACATGTAATATTTATTCAATGTGTATAACGCATTTGAAGTCTGTTACATACTTGTTTTTGTTGTAGATCTATATACATGTAAATGCCTAAACGTCAACACTTTTTACACATTACAAGTTTGTTTCTTTTTGTGCTTCAATTGCTTGAAGTGGTAATTACGCGTGCCGTCTAATCTGGCGTTCCGGATTCAAATCCGGATGAAAACACACATGCATGTATATAATTATATGCCTGCAGAAAGCTGACTGGTAAACACAGGCAATGCTCGGCATGCTATAATTCATCTTGACACACATGTTTATAACTATTTTATCGCGTGAAATGGTAACAATTAGCTACAACGCGGAAATACAAATATGTACAAAACTTTTACTACGATCTTATTCCTAAGTTACGAGGGCCATTCTATAACTTGCCATGTAAATAAAGGCTACTGAGCACGTTTGTAATTGGTTATTCTGTACACTCGCTGTAAAACAGTAGATAATACGAGTACTTTCAATTTCATTCGATACACTATATACTGTATTACATATCAAATTATTCGTTATGACGAAATTGTCTACATTGTTATTTTAATTTGATTTCATGTGGAATAGTATTTAGTTACAGAATGGGAGAAAGTGTCTTAGAAACACTAACAAAAACATATACCCAGCACACATCTGGATTTAGAGGAAACATTAATACCCTAGTTACATTTGCCCTACGAGCTCCGTACAAGTTGACTTTTCTGAACTCGAACGACGTTCGTACGGAGCCCGCACGGAGCCCGTACATATATCGAGACTCGTACGAGCATCGTACGGATTTTCACAACTCGTAGAGGACTCGGTGATCTGGTGAAAACTAAACATTCTGTACAACTCGAACGAGGTCCGTACGAGCTGTGATCAGATGCTAAAAAACGTACGAATACCGCTAGGATTAAAATACTTCAGACTCGTACGAGTTGGTAAATCCGTACGAACATCGTACGAGCAATGTGACCGTAGCATTAGATAATAATGTTGATTTTAGAAATATTCTCAGTTAGCGCTTGACCGAGACACTCGTAGTGTCCCATCACTCGGTTTTATGCATGTCTAATTGATCAAAGACCTCCAGTTTCCATGTAAGGTAGCAATTAAAGACTAAACTTAATCTGGCGAGCATATAACACAATTTCAATTACGCCAGCAAGCCTGTCGTGAAAGCTCGACCATTGCCGTCTCCGGTAAATATACCGTATATTGCAATGCATGAACATCGAGGTGATCAGAATGACCAGAACAACCAACTTATGTTGTTCGTCAAAGAACTTACGAAATTTGCATTTTTGCATTGCAAAAGGCCAATGTAATCAGATTGATTTTACTGGGGGATATCGTACAAGAATTTTCGCAGTTAAATATAATACGGAAGGATTTCTGTCGGATAGGTGCATTGACAGTTTACCGAGGAGCAAAGGACAAGAAGATCCAACTTAGCCAAAGAAGCGCAGTAAAATGTCTCAGATTTAGGTGATAAAAATCGATTCATTGAAACCCTCTATCCCTCGAAAAATTGCACGGATGATACGTACGTAATTGTACATTTTGGCGTCGTAAAGACGAACGTCATTTGGTTACTGTCTGACGCGTCAATGCATACCCTCGGTATGAAGTACAATTTTGGTCAACAAGTGCGCAATGATGTTCTGCCTCAAAGGGTGTAAACATCGAAAGGGCATAATTACCATTTATACAAGCTGTACGTATATCACCGACCCGACGAATTTTACAAATCTATTTGTCATGTTTTTAAGTAGTATCTAACTCAAAGAATCATCCAAGGTTTCTCTATAAGAATCAGAAAAAAACAACATTTTCTATGCCAGATTTTGCACGCTCCTGGTGATATTTCTAATTGTGTTGCCCGCCTATACTGAAACTTCGCGAGAAGTACTACATATATATTCCATTTCATTCTAGAAATTGTTTAGCATTCTATTTGACTTATGTAAACAAGAGTTGTTTTTGAATACGGAAACGTGTAATACTATCATGCTTCTTTCATACATTGTACAACCGTCACACCGTCTTCGCGCCTTTCTGTACATCAATTGTAGAAAGTGACAAACAGTCGCACGAAGAAACCAAGCATTTTTGACAGGTTGGTTAACGGAATTCTAAAAAAAACAACAGAGCATTGATGCTAAAATAGAAAAAAGTTGTCATTCACATGGATGACTTCGTGCTTTATCGCCTTGCAGTACTAATAGATTTTAACAATCCAAATTTCAGTAACCAGGCTACGTACAACGACCGCATATTCACGAAGACGTTGTTGTCAGGATCAGGTTCAAGCTTATTGTTGTGTTATTTCAATTACAGAAAATAATAATGTTAACATCAATATGTTAATATACTAATAAAGCTTATCTTTTCTGCGCAGGAAACAATATTGGTATCGCATTAAATTCCAAAGACAACTTAAATAAGTTGTGTTGCATAACTATAAAACTATTGTGATGGATAAATTGAATATATGTTTCTATTAATGCATCAATCATTTTGCCAATCCATGAAAATGCGGTTGAGAGGAATGGTTTTTATTAATAAAAACATAAACAAACGTTTCGAATACAGACTTCCCCTTCCAATTTTGTCGTGCCGCGCTGTTCTTCGAATAGAGTTACACAGATTTTTTTTAAATAAATGAATTTTGGAATAAACTAAAGATGTTTCGTCAAAAACACATCCATTTGACCTTTGTATGGGATTAATTTTCCACCATTATACTAACTTACTCTTCCCCAAGCAAAAAAACAAACATCACCGCATATTAGCGACATCATGCCAATGTCTACAAAGACAATTAAAGCGCCGATGGCACTGATAGAACAGGGATTGTTCCTGTCGTCAGAAAAATATTTTTTCCAGTCACAAAGCATATGAGGGCATATGCCATCCCAGCGCCATATGTATGTTCCAGCATATAATTAATACATTATAACAACTACTGCCTATACTACTCGTAGTATTTAAACGTTGAGCGTTAATCACTGAACGGATGGTAACCTGGCATACATATCATTTAGTCTAATAATACAATCGCTGTCTCGATATATTTATCAAGCTTCCTGCGATAAAGTGCTACGTCATCACCGTCGATAGCCACTCCGTCTCGGCTAAAGATTGAGCGATAAAGTCCGAAGTCATCCCGCGGAATACGCATATTCATCTATTTTTAGCTCGCAGTCTTACCGTGAATTTTTATCGCCTGCACTGAACGACTCGCTATATAACGCTGCCTGTTCAAAAACAATTCCGTGTTACTCGGCTCGCAAACACAACCACTTTCGTATCAATCTCATTAAAATTATATCCTAACATTTGCTCCATTTCTTTACCCTGTTAGAAGTAAAGTAGTGGTGCATGATAAGAGTCTTGTTTTAATGTTAACGATTTCGTATCAGTAGTGTGTCGATTTACAACAAAACGGCACTTTCGATAAAAAATGTTCCATTAAAAATATTATATTAATGCTACGGTTACAATGCTCGTAAGATTTCGGTACGGATTTACCAACTCGTATGTAACTGAAATATGTTAATTCTTACGGTATTTGTAAGTGCTTAGCATCTGGTCACAGCTCGTACGAGTTGTACAGAATGTTAAGTTTTCACCAGATCACCGAGTCTTCTACAAGTTGTGAAAATCCGTAAGATGCTCGTACGAGTCTCGATATCCGTACGGGCTCCGTACGGACGTCGTGCGAGTTCAGAAAAATCAACTCGTACGGAGCTCGTACGGAGCTCGTAGAGCAAATGTGACTAGAGTATTAAAAAGTCATGCTTGTTGCCGTCCGTACATGTAGAATTGTTCTTGTATAAATGTTTGTTCAGATCAGTTGATATAGAGTATACGCCGGTATCCTATGAGAAACGTATTTACTTCAATATATCATGATGTTACGGTTCACAATGAAATAGCATTGTTTGTCAGCACACATGTGAGCTTAAAAGTACCAGATAACATGAGATAAACTCTTTAACAGAATACATGTATAATGATATGACAAGGTAGACACGTATATTTCCCTTGTTTCTCTTCAAGCGGTTATTGAATCTACGAGCCTTCTCGAATTTCATTTTTATCTAAACATAGACAAATCCAGCCTGGGTACTGTTTTATCAAAGCATTTACGGAAATCTTAAACTTACGATCAAATTCAAATTCTTTCTAGTACTTCTGCGACTTTAAAGTGTGGTAAACGGAGCTGTTATACTTATAAATATTCAGTTAATGAATTCTTACAAACAATATCTGTCCCCATTTCGCAGTTGTTGAAGAATTATACATAATTTAAATTTGAACATAAGTTCACGATTGCCGGAAGTACGTTGATGAAACAGTGTACAAAGTTCTGTACGTCATTATAACGATATACTTGTATATTTAAAATTAATTTTATGACCAAAATGTTCTGAAATCTAAAACCAGTCTTGTGGATGTACTCGTAAATAATTATGTAGACAGTTAAAGTATTGAATTTATTCGTAGTCATAACAACAGGGCAATTCCGTGCAAGGATTTATTGCTATATCCACCTGAGAGTATCACATCAATAGACAATGGCATAACCATCGATTTTTAGTAATTATCAGAAGCATATACAGTGTGTAGATTCACGTGATCAAATGAATGCCGTTTTACACTCAAAATTATTGCGATTTCGTCTGCTAACAGTAACGGTGAGTTTTTTTCTTGATTATAACGATCGTGCATTTAATATGGTTATATTATATAGCCTAAAGTACATCTCTTATATGTAAGAATATCCGAGTTCGCTCTATCTTTAGCTGTTTTTAATTGATGCTCGACCAAGCGCAGTTTCCAAACGAGTGTAATAATTTGGTCGAGCATCAGTTAACAACAGCTAAAGATAGAGCAAAACTGGTAATTGTCTAGTGTTCCTACATAAATGATATGTTCCTTAGGCTGTATAATATTTTTATATAAAGTGCACGATCGCTATAATCAAGAAAAATACACACCGTTAGCGGACGAAATCGCAAATGTTCGTGTGTAAAACGGTATTCATTACAAATAATTTGATCACGTGATTCTACACACAGACTAACGTTTGTTAACAAATAAAAATGAAACGTTCAAGAGTCATGTGTTCACATGGCCATCCCCGCCGAATGACCTTGCTTGTATGGGAACATTTGTTTTCGAGAGCAGAACTATTACTCTAAAAGAAATATGTTGTGAAATGAAAAGAAGGAGATAAATGAAATGAAGGGAGCTAATAAAATACTGAACTAAATCGCATAAAGTCAATCTCTATAGATAAACCATGTTTTTTGAGCCGTGATGGAAGGTTGCACTTCATAGTCATGGTATGTGAATATACCTGGTTAAAATTTTCTATACCTTCTTTCACACATCAATATGGCAAATATCACTGTAAATTTAGAGGTGGCGCACGTTTCAATACAATCCAAAACCCTCATGTAATTGCATAATCATAAGTGAGAAAAGTGAGCTATATATGTATACAAGTAACAACACCTTCGTGAAAATACCCGTAAATTGTAGGTTATAAATGGAATTTCACACCATAAAGAAATCACACTTTTCTTTTTCATTTGGGTGTAGTGTCATGTTTATCATATGTAAAACGATGGTATTCATTAAATCCGACAGGGAATACGCCACTTAGTAGAAATAGAAGAGCACGAAAAGACACATATTGGCATGGGTTTCAGTGGGCATTGCTCAGGGTAGTTGTGTCGTGGTGTTTCTGATATCTGTTCTCGGCTGGTTGGGTTGAGTGCTATCTTCCCTGTCGGATTTTCTCATACCTTTTTTAATTATGTAGCCAGTATCAATTAAATCAGTTTTGCGTTTCCCTCTTTCAAAACATCGATACAACTGATATGGAATGAAATGTTTTGAAGCTAAGATGTATATTAAATTTAAACATAACGAAATATCAGATGTCTTATTCACAAACATTATAAGACTGAAACTCAGACTTAGTCTTAAAATTGACAACATTTATAATCACTGTCATTTCTTTGCAATTCGATTTAACCATATATATTGTGAAATTTCATTCGGATTATTTTTTTTGTTACCCACTAATCATGTATACCAATCTAAATAAAAATCGGTACATTTATAACAGCATGAAAGGGAATAGAACATTTTTACAATCTAAAGTATAAGCCATGAGTGTTTAAACTTATAATGGCCATAGACAACCTAACTTAAGTATAAATTAGTACATTCGGTAGATATAATAGTTGTGCTGAATATTTACGCTAAATTACCAAAGATTCAAACATCAAGGTGAATCTAAATACAGCGAATATTAGTAGGAATAAAACAGAGATGCCTATAATTATTATATTCATTTAATGTTTTGTTGTTGTCAGTTGCCATGGCAATACTAGTACGTGATACCTGTAACCGGATATAGGTATAATCAATGACCGGTTTCACCCGCTAGATCAAAATCTACCAGGTGCAAAACATGAGAGGGTAAATTGAGGTTATAGCATTGTAGAGCCAAATACAGCTCAAGTTAGATATGGCGCACATATTATTTCAATCACTACTCCTCGGCGTTTATCTAACAAAATTGTCGGTAATTTAGTCTTGCAATTGTAGCCACAAATACAAATAGTTTTCAAAGAGAATTGTAAGATTAACGCCATGCATTGTCACAATATATATCATGTTTGGTGCGAAATAGCAAGAATAGAGGAAATTAAAATGTCAAAGGATGGTTGAACGACTGAACAGCTGAACTCAGCTGAAACCAGCCCCCGAAAAGTGGTAACCTTTTTGTCATTTGTTACAGATTAGCCAAAAATGGACAATGAAGAAGACGAAGACAGGAAACAAACTGCAGGTGAGACAATAGAAGAAGAGAGCGAGAACGACAACAATGCGAACAAGAAGCAGGTGATGTTTGTTGAACCGGAAGTAGATGCGACTGGTACGGCGTTAACTGAGAAGAATCAGGTGACAGAGGATGAGGTAACAGTGAATGTGAACGGTATGCTGTATGATATAGACGTGGATGATATAAGACGTGCTCCATCTTCTAGATTATACAGCTATGTGTTCACAGGTGAGTGGGCCGTGCCGGGACAGGGTGAGTGGGTGGGGCAGAGCGAGTGGGCGGGACAGGGACTGGGTGAGTGGGCGGGGGTGAGTGGGCATGGCATGGCATGGCATGGCATGGCATGGCAGGGCAGGGCAGGGCAGGGCAGGGCAGGGCAGGGCAGGGCAGGGCAGGCAGGGCTGAGTGAACGGGTCAGGAGGAGTGTGTAGGGCACGGTGAGTGGGCGTTGCCGGGCGGGGTGAGTGAATGGGGCACGGTGAGTGAATGGGACAGAGCTGGATGAGTGAACGGGACAGGGCGTGATGAGTGAACGGGACAGGGCGGGGTGAGTGAACGGGACATGGCGGGATGAGTGAACGGGACAGGGCGGGGTGAGTGAACGGGACAGGGCGGGTGAGTGAACGGGCCACGATGAGTGTGCAGGCCAGGGCGGGATGAGTGAACGCGACATGTTCAGTGAGCGGGACATGGATTGGAGCGGGGTAGAGTGAGGTGGTGGGAAAAGGTGAGCGAGCGGGGCAGGGCGAGTGGGCGGGGAAAATACGTAGCTATTGGAAACGAGAAAATGGTTTATTCTTGAAGTTGAGCAATTAAGTTATTTTCATTGTGTATTAACGGTGCCGAACTTCTAGGCTAGAAAAATCATCGAATATTGGGACCTAGCGGATATGTGTTCATATGGACTTATTCGAGGGACTTTTAAATTGTAAATTATTTAGTATGCATGAAAAAGTTGTACATGCCTAATGTTAAGCTACAAAGAGCAGTTTCCCTGTGTATTGGTTCAATCAACAAAATATCCCTATTACTTCAGAGTATCATCAAAAAATACTTTATTTTAAAAATGAAACCCCATTTTAAATAAAAATTTATAAATATCTATCTGATAGATCAACTAAATTTTCAATTTCTGTAAAAAAAAATCTTAATCAACAATATGTTTGCCTGTGTTCCGAGTCGGGAGGGGCGTGTACTAGCTAGAGTGCGTAAAAACATGTAAAACCGAATGTTGTTGTAATGTTTTTTTTTAAAACAATGGCACAACATGGTAATTATCTAATATTTCTGCACATGTAATTACATTATTTAACCATAATGTGTCTGAAAACGAGTCATTTGATACGAAAACAAGCCGTTTTCATCTTCATTAAGACATTATCCCTGAGATAATGTAACGAAATTATAATTAATGCACGAAATGAAATCTAATTTCTCGTAATTAATAGGAACACTTCTAATTAAGGTGGATCATGGCTTTTTTGACATACAAAACACTGTTAGTCACGAAAATCGAGACTTGAAATAACTAAAAATGTTTTATTTATTTTTTTAAATATTAAGTTCATTGCCCGACCCTAAGCACAGGTAACGTATCATTGATAAAGACTAAAACGAAAAAAATGGGGGGGGGATTTCTTTGAAAGAAAAATATATATTTTACTAAAAAATCGTTTTGTTTTTTCTTCTTTATCAATGACACAGTTACCTCTGACCTTCATTACATGCGCACTTATATTCCGCTTCTACTAAATTGTGCCTAATATTCAGTGTATCTATACCACGTGATTTTGACTCAACTAAATGCTACATATACAAGACGCAATTTGTCAACATCGGAAAACAATTACAATTATAGCTGTAAATATTTAGTTCTGTGATTAAGCATACGCTACGTTACGGGAAAGTGTGTTACAAGCTTTCTACGAAATACAGGGGCCTTATTCACCAACCTTGTAAGTCTAAAACTCAGACTTAGACTTTATATTGCCAAATGTTCTATTCGCTCTCATGTTGTTATAAATGTACCAATTTTGATATAAATTGGTGTACAGGTTCAGTGTGTAACAACAAAGACGCAGATAAAAATTCACACGGTTAAATTTAATTTCAAAGAAATGCCAGTGATTATGAATAATGACATTTTTAAGTCTAAGTCTGGTTTTAAGACTTACAACGTTGGTGAATAAGGGCCCAGGACCCCTATCAGCAGTTGTGCTATTATGTCTAGCACCATATAAAACTTTGGAGAAAACGGCTTGACAACGTAGATAGACATTACGGAGGTTTCACATGATGTTTAAAAAAGCGTCAGATTATAAACAATCAATATGCCCATACATACACGCGTGATGGCCTCGTGTGTGATATTAAATGCCTCACTACCTGAAATAGCCATACCAGAGTAGTTTCTGAATCTATATGATGTCGAGCATGCTGACCATGTGTCTCTGTAGCTTTGTGGTCAGTTCGCGTGCCGTCTAATCTGGCGACCAGGGTTCAAATCCGGGTGGAGGCACATAATAAGCAAGCCATGTTTCAGTAGCAATAAAGCAAATAAAGGCTATGCTCGGCATGCTCGGCTTGACGTCTACTGTATTATTAGCAATATTGTACATTATATAGTGTATCTGGTTGCGTGGACTATCCTTCAAACATCAATAGTAAAATAGTAAACATTTCAATTTAGGCATCAGTGAATGTAAGTAATGCACATAATTATTTAATCTCATTTCAGGTAAGCGACCACTGGTGTTCAAACGTCCAGTACAAAGCTTCGAAGCCATGCTGGCATATTACCAGACAGGAGAGTTACATATGCCAACATCTGTATGTCCAGGGTCGTTCAAGACGGAGCTCGAGTTTTGGGGGTTAGATCCTCAGATCATGATGAAATGTTGTTACTACAGGTAAGTTACGTCCGTCTGCGTATAACTAGGGCGTGTCAAAAGTTCCAGGAAAAATGGCAAGCGTTTGATTCATGGTACAATATGTATAATGAATTGTGCTATTGGATGCAAATGTTAAGTAATTTGAACATACGATAAACATTATAGAGCATTTTTCTTGGAACTTTTGAAACGTCCCTCGTATAAATGTTGGCTAAAAATGAGATAGTCGTAACTGTACACTCAGTACAGTTAGGGTATTTTGAAAGTCACGTAGCCGTTTTTGTGTACACAAAAGAGAACAACCATTGTCCGAACAGGCAGAGTACAGTTAACTGTTTAGCCTTGAAATTTTACTGCACAGTATAGATGTTTGACCTACTCGTTCTCCAGGAAAATCGGACTTAGTGACTATATTACAAGGTTTAGAAAATGCTCAGAAATAAAATATAAGTTACGTTTTTAATTATATATACAACATGTACTAAATAAAGATTTTAATTTCAAAGTACATGTATCTAGGTTACCCGAATATTGTAGGCGTAATGAGCACACGGTTTTGACGCATCCTCATTATTTGTTTCATATTATAAAGTACGAAAAAAATATCTCATATAACATGACATGGTTCTGTTCTGTTCTGTTCTGTTCTGTTCTGTTCTGTTCTGTTCTGTTCTGTTCTGTTCTGTTCTGTTCTGTTCTGTTCTGTTCTGTTCTGTTCTGTTCTGTTCTGTTCTGTTCTGTTCTGTTCTGTTCTGTTCTTCTGGTTAGGTGTTTGAGTTGGGTGATAATGGTAACGTTACTAATTAAAATAACTTGATACTATTGCCAAGATCTTAACTTGAATGGGTTGACAGTGCGTAGTTCCATCTTCCGCATATAACATGTACTTCGCTTATATACGTGTATCTTCACTTTCGTGTTGTTAAAAACATGTTATGCAATACAGCATATTCTGTACAAATAAGCCTAAATAACATGATTTGTTAGGATATGCCCATAATAATGATGTTTTACGTGCCTTTATTCAGATATGTCAATGACGTTGTCTGATATTCGATATCAGAGCTTTTTGTGTAAATGACATCAATGTTTTCCTTATTGGCTTGGTTAGCCTCGAGTTGAAATCTTGATAAAGCAAGTAATAACGAATTGCAAGCAATACATAAGTCCCTTACCTGGTTTCCAGGTTGTCAATGTTTCTGTTGCCATGGCCACAATTTTTGTCCGGGTAAAAAATAAAAAACCGTAATTTGTCCGTATCCACTTACAAAGGTCCGCTAATAAGACCAATTTGCTATTAAGACAACCTTTTGGACTGGTCTTATTAGTGGAACTTTACTGTACGTACATGCTGAACCTTCAGTCATTAAAGTTATACTGATTTCGCCTTTAGTATTTAATGTATTGTTAGGGGGGTCCACAACCAAGGGTGAACTTGTATGGAATAAGTAACAACAGAAACAGGTTTTGAATTGATAACGGGCATTTATTGTGAATAATGCCATAAATCAAAACCGTAACGAACGTGAGAAAGTAGGATTGAAACCCGGTTGTTACTAAATTACATAAATTGACAGCGTTTTGGATAATTTACACGTTTATTCTTCTATTTTAGGTATCTTTCTTTTCATGACGACCAGGAGACGCTTGATAAATTTCACCAACATCTTTTCCCGGAAGTAGGCATCGAGAAACAGGAGCTGCGTTGTATGAAAGGTGTTCGTCAGAAACTGTGGACAATACTTGATTTTCACGATAAATCACTTGTGACCAAGGTAAAACTTATTGACCTTTTAGCACATATTTAGTTTTTCAGTTACATAATATGTTATGGATTCATTTACAATATAGAGTAAATTCGCCGGGTCTTTGAAATTTGCTCGACATAGGCCATGTACTCGTCTTATCGATGCTCGTCTTATCGAAGTTTTACAGAGTCATTGTCCCTTTTCATCTTACTGTTTATTTGTGTATTTTTCACCGAACTGTTTGTTTTTGTACTTCGATACGACCAGTTGCGTGGGATAGGTTCTGCTTTGCTTTAATGATTTATTGATTTTTGTTTTGTTTCAGTTCTATTTTTGGTTGTGTACCCTGATGGTAGTGATGTCAGTGCTAACACTGGCTCTGAGTAGCTTACCCGAGTTCCGGAGAAACCTCACCAAGTGTGAATGGGAAGAGTTCTTTGGCAAACCTCTAAAATCTGTAAAAGGGGAGACGATATCAAACAGTTCTTGTTCCGACCCTATCGAGGACGACGAACTAGATGCAATATTTGTTGATTATGAGTTGGTCAATGTCAACCAGTCAAGCTTGAAACCTAACGACGTAGTTCTGAATGAAACTTTCATAAAAATTGAAGAAACGGACATCACTGATGAAACAGACGGTAGAATCGTTAATGGTTCGAATATGATGCGAGGTCTCTTTTTTATGCCCGATGAAGACGCAGACGTTGTGTCTGATAGCCAATTTGTGGAGAATCTGTTCGACGCACTCAGACCAAAGGTCGGTATTGGCAAAAAGACTGTACGGATACAAGTATTGGTGCACATCGATATTATCGTCCTTGGGTTCTTTACGGCAGATCTGTTATTACGCATGATCTGTTGCCCAAGTTTACGGCGTTATTTCCTGTCCACCATCAACATTATCGATGGTCTGGTCGTTTTGTCAGCATACGCTTTGATGGCCGTCAACTTTCTGAGAAAGAACGAAAAGTATGAGGTCTCAAACTTCGACCTACTGGAAATATTTCAAGTCCTGCGTGTAGTACGTCTTCTCCGTATTGTACGTGACGTCATCGGCTTCAAGGTTCTAACATTTTCACTGAGGGTTACACTGAAGGACCTGTCAGTCCTACTCCTGTATCTCACACTGGCCGTTCTCATCTTCGCCAACTTTATCTTCTTTGTAGAGAGCGCCGAAGATATTGAGAGCGTTCCAGTTGGATGGTGGTGGGCTATCAGTACCCTGACTACAGTAGGCTACGGGGATGTTGTCCCTCGCTCGCTGTATGGTCGACTGATCGGTGGTCTGTGTGCTATCTCAGGGGTGGTTATGATTTCAGTGGCTATACCGGTTGTCGTGAAGACCTTTATACTTTTATACGCATACGCGGTGCTCTACAAGAAGTCCATGTATAAGCCAGAAGATACACATCGCTTTATACATCGCCAAAGATCTGGAGCTCCGCAGTTTTGACATTCGAAATAGGGAGCCAAGTAAATACCAAACGAACTGTGTAGCCTTTGGGTTTAGGTGTTTGACTATTCGGAAATAATTACAACACAATACCGAACGAGCTGGGTGGCCTTTGAATTTGGTGTTTGACACTTTGTAATATTTGCCGAAATTGCATCTTCGATTTCATACTAGAAACTATACTAAACGGGTTGGATGGTCTTTTAACTTGATGCTTGACACTCTATCATGTTTTAGAAGACACTGTCAACACATGCGTCTTCGACGTCATTCTATAAACAATGGTACTTGACATGAAATAAGAGAAATATGTAAAGACAAAAAACTTTGTCACAATCACGGAGTTTTTCACCCAGTCTGACCCAACTAAAAACAAATATGAAACTTCAAATAAAATGAACATAGTATCTATTGAGGTCCATGACATATGCCTAGGAGTACAAATGCTAAGGCAGTATGTTTTACATGATACATATAAACATTATATTTACTGCATCTGCAATGTGCCTTCGCATTCCTTCTACATATCAATTTGTATTGTATTGTTGTGATAAAAAACTGTCTCGTCGTTTTTGTATTACTTGCACGTACCAATAGTACATAGTTGGCAAAGTGTGTGAATACAACCAAACCTAACAACAAGATCAACACACCGGAAACGAGCTAATCACATACTAGTATATCTATCTTAATTAATAAGAGCTGTGAAATAGTGAAAACCGATTTGAATTTTTCGTATCCAAATAATTATGGCTTTGTGAAGTTTTACTCAACGCGTTTCAATGACCGTTTTCTTAAATTCAGTACGGGTTACTGGGTGCCACTGCACACAGACTACCTCTGATTGGACAGAAACGTAATGGCGGACAGGTCACGTGACCATCAAAATGGCGGCTTCTAGTTGTCGACACAACTAGACACACTAAACAAGCACAGACGCTCGTGTTTTGACTTCTCAATTTTCTTATTTTTATGCGTAAATGTGCGATTTTGTACTTGAATGATACCGTCAGTTTGTGAAGAGAATTATATTTTTGCAATGTTGTATTTATGTTGATATTGTTATCAAAAAACTTTTGGAGGAAATAAAAAATCATTTTTCTTAAAGTCTGTGTTATGCTGAGTTTCTCAATCTTCGGTTGAAGTGCCTCCATAGCTCAGTAGTTAGTTCACCTGCCGTCTAATCTGGCAACCAGGGTTCAAATCCGGGGAGAGACACTCATATATTCAGCCTGCCATATTTCAACAGAAAGCTGAGTGGCAAATAAAATCTCTTCTCGGCATTTAGTGTTTTCACCATCCTTGCAGTCGATCCGTTCAGCAGCAGTCACCTTTTCGTGATCATAAGCACTTAGTTTCAACTCGCAGAAATTAATGTTTTGCCCAAGTCCCTGATAGCCCTGTGTAGTGGAAAAAGAAAAGGTTGCACAGCATCCATTTTCATCCGCATCGGAAGTGACATTTATAATTTCCCTGTAGAATTGTTCAGTACCCATGCATCGTTTATTAACCTATCCAAGCCATGGCTATATTATATCATAGTCCAAAGTCCTGCACGATGGATGACAAAGAAGATTTAAGACTATTTGACAATTTTAGTTTAAGTTGAATGAAGTAAACATTATAAATGACATAGTATCTGACG
Organism: Spisula subtruncata; assembly: GCA_963678985.1. NCBI lineage: Eukaryota > Metazoa > Mollusca > Bivalvia > Venerida > Mactridae > Spisula > Spisula subtruncata. The sequence continues at coordinate 24,347,506 of OY787669.1, read as the reverse complement.
CGATGCCCGGGTACCAGATCTGGAACGACGAAATTATATGTTACTTCCGTTGTGAATAAAATGGATGCTGCACAATCATGTTGCCTTATGAAATCACATCTAATAAGTGACTAAGGCAAACAATTATTTCATGGCAATTTGCAATTAAGTACCTTTGTCTGTGATTGGTGAAACCGATTTTGGTTGCAGGATTGCTTCCCCTGATCGCTAGGAGTTGCAAAAGTCGGGTTGAAAGCAGAACACTCCCAACAATAACTAACGCTAGTTTCATGTTTAATTGTATAGTTATAGATTTAAAATCAAACATTTTCTGATATATTGACCATGTTCGTTAAAATGTTATTTAAATAAGAGTGTGTGTTTATAGAGAACGACTGAGCGCATTGTTAATTATTTTATGAACCCCTACAGTGACTCGAGTTTAGTCAAATCGGATGACGTCACGACATATTTAGGCTATAGGTCTACCTTTGTCAGAAATTTTGGGTGGTATAATTTGCAATCTATAAAGTTTTGATATACAAATTTATTCAAAAATAACAAGAATCTTTGCATTAACAGCAACATAGTTTTTAAATAGAAAATTGTTTCCCAAAACATTTCGTCTTGTTCCATCAATTCAGAGTTCCGTGTATTGATGGTACATTTTGGATTTGTTCAATATATTTTTCCGTTTTGCATCAATAAACGCGTCTGACCTTTATGTTGAATAAAGGCGAATGACAAATTGTATAAATAAATTTTAACAGAAAAAAGTTAATTAGATACTAGCAGTTGATCTAGAAATACATTTGTACCAGGTGATACTTCGAGAAAAGGCTCACATTTAAATTATTTTCGCCCAAGTCCATTGATTGCTTGACTAGTTGAACTAATTAATTCACCATACGCTGTTGCTATCTCATTGGTCACGTGGTCAAAGAAGAAATACAGATTCTGAGGCTGCCACCATGCTTGGTAATAGTTGTTGAATCCTACGTTTATCATGGCTTCCTTCTCCCACCTACAGAATCCATTCATACATTGTACACCACTGTCACGTGCGTTCTTGCCTCGTTCTGGATCCACGCAAAGCTTCATGGTACACATGACGTCATTGGTGTGTTTGCACAACGAGCAGAGAATATCCCCATGCAGTGCTGCACCAGTAGCGAACGCGGACTCCTCTGTGAATTACAAAGAAAAACAACATAAACTAAACAACATAAATGAACAGTCGAAGAACTCGCAATAATAGAATCTAGACGGCATTGATGTAAAATCACATGGAAATGCATTTGACAAATGTTGATCATACACGAGGGTCATGGTGACCCTTTTTGGTATCATGATTATCATTGATATAAACCCAAATGTGAAATCCTTCGAAACAAGTTTCACAAAGGTTGGATTTTAAAGCATGATACACCTGATAACAAGTTTTTTCTGTGAATGTATTACTGACCTACTATGAATATTTTGCTCCCGAAAAGGGAGGCAAAAAATAGTTCAAACTATCGCAATAATTGGCTAATACAAAATAGAAACACCACAAAGAAAAAAATTAACAAGAGTGCATATCCAAACAATACATTCATATCAAAACGTGGATTTAGTATATAACAGTCATTCTTTTTCTCAATACATGAATTTTGACTTGAACGCAGCACCAACATTTCATTGAGATAAAGCTTATCAGTAAATAACCATAACAATTTGAAACAATCCTTCATCTTTAACAATATATATAACAGACGCAATATTATTTTTTCCTGAAAATTCCAACAGTAGATTCTATTATTCAATTTACAAAATACTCTCTATAACTCACAAGAAATGTGTTGACCCTTACCGAGTTTTGAGTAGTATCTACATATGTTATGTACATGTTTTGGAATAATGTTTACTCATAAATCGTAGTTGAAGTTTCTGGACTGGCTGGTTTTATCAGGTGTCCATTGCCTAAATGTAGCGTTACCTAACACTTTTCATTGGAGATAATCCAAGCTTTCTAAATGAAATTGAACGACAGGCGCTCGGTAACGCTTTGCTTAGACAACGGGCGCCAATATATATAGTCATTTAATTATAGATTCTACTTATTGAAGACATGTGAAGTGTAATGTAACCATCATCGTTGATTACTTACGGCCGAGATTCTTCCTCATTTTGCTGAACTTGGATCCCGACATGCTGACGTCTACATGCAATCTACAGAGTGAAGCCACGCACTCAAAATTACCCGAAATCATACATTTCTGACACGCCAAACTGATCGTATTTGAAACTTCAGAATCTGGAATAAAAGAAACATATTTTTTTAATCTATATCACTTCCGCACTTTTACAATTGAACAAAGAACCCTCTCATAAGCACATAAACCCTTTAAGAGAGCAAACGATAAAGAACTAAACGTAAAGACAGTCGGCTAAATTTTACAATGAAATGACAACAAGTAGTATTTCCACACTCATTGACTTGTAAAGTAACATGAACTTCAAACTTTAAAAACAAAATATGTATCTATAATGAGTCAAGCTGATAATCAATTGACTAAATGTAAGACAGAGAAAGCATCACTGCAGGAAATGGATAATTATTTTCTTCTTTGCAGCTTTTAACCTTTAAATTGCCCTAGATGTATACAATTACATCAATCTTTAATATTGTTCTCTTGTAATTTGCTATAATAATGTTGGAGCAGTGGCCTCGAGGTATAGCGCGCGCTTCGGAATTGAGAGGTCTCAGGTGAACGTGTTCCATGTTCTATTTATGAACACTTTTTAAGTTGTATTTACTGTATAATCTACGTGTGTTCTTCAATATTGGAGGATAATAGAAATAGTTTACCTCTCTGAAAGTTCCAAACCACGACGTCTCGTTTAAAACTGTCCAATAGAAGTTGTCTTGGCGCTGAAATATTGGAAAACACTGTAAATCAAGTAATCCAGAAATAGCTAAAACATGACATCACTTCAAAATTCCGAAGTAATAACTTTGGTTTGTTGATATTTTGAGAATCGTATCGAAAATCTTAAATACCGAACGTAGAGAGCATGTCTACAGTAGACAATACCTTTAATCCATCGTTTTAGTATATCAGCAGTGCGTTCATTAACGAAAACGCTCGCCAACGTCCGCGAACAATACGTGAGTTCGCGTTAATGAAAGATAAGTTCGCCACGAACATGTTAGCCAATCGCGAACTACTTTTACTCATAGCTCGCCAAGCGCCGCCAAGCAAACAAAGATGGCGGATAGGTAAATATTTGATTTAATTTATTATAAGCTTAGCAATTTAAACATTAATTGTAGATTGTATGTGTTTTGTATTTGTGATACAGTGTGGATACCAATGCTGAATAAATAGAACACGAAAGAAGTATTACTGAGTTCCTAACTTTCAATCTACGGCTGAAAATCTAAAATATCTAGAACAAGTTATGCCATTAAATCGTCTATCTCTGCCATCTTGAAATTGTTTGCGGCGAACGATAATAATCGTTCAATAAGTAGTTCGCGTAACGAACTAATTCTCGCGGCGAACGTTTTCGTTAATGAACGTAAGGCAGAATTGTTGAAAGCTGCAAGTTCGTGGCCTTGAATCGTCATTTACAATCTTTTTTTACCAAGTTATTTAGGTAGATTGTACCCCCCCCCCAAGTTATATAACTTATATATATTAATCATTTTGGATAATGCATTCCTAGCGGTAAAGAAGGGAACAAATATTTGACAGGACAGGGGTCAGTGTTCCCTTAATTAATGCTGAGCGTCACATAATGGCAACACTGGAACCAATTAGTATGAAGTGGTCACATGCAAAGCCAATCCCAGAACTTACCTACTCAAAGAAGTCGCTATACGGACACAATAATTTGTATAATTATGCTAGTTAACACCATAGGTTCCTTAAATAAGCTAATACCAAGAAACAGTGGAATACAACCTATAAGGAGCTGACATTCATGGTAGTTCAATGTAATTAATATTTGATATGGTGTGTCTTTGAAAATGACCAGCTTCGGAAAGTCTTTCAACTTCTTTGTCCTACTTCAAAATTAAGAACGGAATTTTAAAACATAAGTTACTGTAATCATTGTTTTATTCTTTTAAAATTCAAATAGAAACTACATTATGATCACCTCGGCAAAATTAGTCAAACAGAGTTGCTTCCCCTGATTCATAAAATATTGAATTGAAAATCAAACTATATGTATCAGTTATTTAACTTGACTCAAGTGTTTTTAAATTACTCGTGTATATGTCAAATACACGTTTTCAATCATCCTATATTGTATAACAAGATAGGTGAAACACGTGATGAACGTGTAGCTTAAGGCCGTGTATCGAATTGTGTCAAAAGTGGCGTAATATATCACGTGAACTCATATTATACAATCTTATTTCGTTCAAATATACTCGATTTAGCAGATGTCACACATATTCAGACTATTTTTTCAGACTGATCATTGATGCTGTTACAGACATATAATCTAGAGCCATGATGCTATACAATCAGCGTCAGGTCTCCATAGCAACCCCTTAGTTCGTGGGTGCTGAACAATAATTTCTATAAAGACGTGAAATGAAATGTAAAACTATTGATACTAATAGTGTAATGTTAGGTGTTTACACTCGGTATTGTTACTGCCATAGCACATGTTTTATGATATTCTATTCGGGAAGCTTTCCAACTCGCATCATTTAGAATTGTAAGAAATCCAAAATGGTGCGCAAGGTGGTGGTCAACGCTAGTGCTAGTACAGTGAAATAAGTTATACTTTGCGGTCATGTAAGACATGTAACTGTGAAGTCAATCAGTGAAACTTCTGCCAAAGGGGGGTGCTTTATCCGATGTTCGAACTAGGTAGTAGGTTTAGCTAGAGACTATAATATTATAAATACACATGAAGTTGACTTTTAAGTGCTTTATTAGCCAAATTATGGGCCGGAGCAAAAGCTAAACATAATGCTTTACTTCAAAATGAACCATGATGTTTCTACATCTATTTCAATTTAAGCCATGGAAACCGTGTCATTTCTTTAAACTATATAATTGTTTATAACACAAACATTTATACCATCGGTTCCATAGTAGTTAAACTCTGACAGTATCGGTACTTCGTCTGGCTTTAGTTGTTTATCGATGATATCTTCTATATCAGGGGCAACAAAACTCCTCGCTCCATTTCCATCAAACTTAGAACGACCCTCAAAACTTTCACATGAAATATAACAAACCAAAAACAACAAAGCTATAAAAGCACAACTCCACGTCATTGCTATAAACATTAATCATATCCGAACTAATAATTCCATGGAAGTCATAATTCTGTTAAATTTCTTCTCAAAAACAAACAGCAACAAACTTAATCCGCCATTTTGTTTTGTGACGTCACAAATTAAAATGGTGGTTTTGATAAAAACGCCTTAGGGCAGACAGATCGTTACATGTATGGATACACATTCAATGATTTCCTCATGTGAGTGACAGGTTCGTGGTGAATCAATTATCTATAAATGATAGTAAATCAATTAATTTCAATACACAGTTCATTTTCAATTTTGGATAGTATTTAAAGTGAAGTGTTGTATATCGGTCACATAAGTATACAATTGTACGTGTAGAAATTGAAGGACACTTGGAAACTGAATAAATATTGTAGTATATCAACAGTATCAGTTTTGTTTATACTAAAGTTACCAAATTAAGTCAAATGCTTATCTGCATTGGGGTCAAAAGTGCCGAGAGGAAATTTAACCCTGGGCAGTCCGAAGGGCCCGATGAGATACTCCCTAACCAGTACGTTTTGATGCCCTATTTACCATGTTTTGATATGAAATTATCAGAATATTTCACGATACAATCAAACATTTGTTGTTCTATTGGTACAATGTACATTGCAACCGATTAATACAAATTTGGACCCTAGTCAAGGAGTATAACCTAAAGCATGGAGATTGGTGGTTTAAGTAAGACTTTCCATGGAGATTGGTGCCAATGGCCGATATTTTGATGTTTTTTGTCACTTGACGGACACATTTCCACCAAAGTAAGTTCATTGTCTTGTTTTATATGCGGTGTGTATGCGATAACCACCTAGCCATAAGCTTAAGCCACCTATCGGCGGTCTGTTTTAGTCCGTCAGTGCAGCGATAAAAGCCTGAAAGAAGGGATGGTGACATCGGGTATCCGTAGTCCACATCTATTTGTATTAATTCTGAGGTATCCGGGGCATTCTGGCTGGTTTTATTGTGTTTGCTAGGTACTTCATTCATGTTTTTATGGTTAAAGACTGTTTGTGCTTATTTAGGAGGTTCCATGTGCATATGTTTAACGTTTAAGACGATTTCATGGAGATTCGTCAACTTTAAGACCCTCTCCATGGAGACTTGTTATTACTTTGTAAACAATATGTGATGGTATTATTATCATGGAAGTAATCTCTATTTTGTACCAATTTCAGGGCTACTGTCTTACAGAGGGTCTTGACTTGGCGAGTAACATATTATTGGAACCAAATAGTATACACCACCTGGCTGCAATAATTGTTGTGATTTTCTTATTTGTACTTCAAAGATATGCATATAATAATAAAGGATGATTTTTTTATAATTGTGTGTTCTGTTTTTTATGCACCAGTCAAATCAAACCCTGACTCACCAACCCCGGGTTATAGACACGAGTTTTTAACTTTTGGTGTCCCCTCACTGGTGAATGAGAGCAGGACTTTTGCTCCGCACCTAAATACGTAGACCGGGAATATGTTTCACTGATAAGGGCGGTATTTTTACCTTTTTTAAGGTTCTTGGGCAGGGATTTTTCCATAGTTTAAAAAGTCAACCCCTCCTTTCCCCATACTAAGGGGTTCAATGGACTGGTGCATTGTGTATCTGTAATGCTATTCAGTTGAACTGACAAAAGGCCTAGTAGTAGCCGTCTTCTCTACTAGATGGATATAATCTTTTTCGGAAATTTGTGCTACAGGCAACATCAATTTGGTAGATTGTGGTTTCAAATATACATGTATTTGAAACACCCACCGTTTTCTGCATCGCATTTATGATATAGAGGATTTGGAATCAGTTTTCGGATCAGTATTCTTTCAAGCACTTACGTACAATCCACAAGGAACCAACAACTTCTCAACATGTGGAGTAAAACCAGCATTGACAAATTGAAGCAACTAGGAATCAAACCAATATTGGTGGCTACAAACACTGCGCGTTAACCATTGCAGCAGTTTATAAGTGGCATGTCAATGTTCAAAACATCACAATGAAACCTCACTTATCCGACCACCCTTATTTATTTTAAAACATACATGTACTTATCATCGCTGTTTATATATTAATAAAGGCTTATCATACTTGAAACTGTCATATTTTAGAGTTGGTTGTATTATAAATCAAGAGTACAAAATGTAATCATTGGAATGACTTCGAACTGGAGGTTTTAATTTTAAGGTGGTCTTTAAGTGAAGTTTTATTGTTTGCTACGTTCATTAGAGTGAAATTCAATATTCGTTCTCATCTCTATAATGCATTCATCTTGTTAAATGCATTGTACCTTTGACACTTATTTCAAATGGGTCATTTGTTTTTGCTTAAGAGGCAGCAAGTAGAGAACACAGTATGGTGTTACCATGTATATGGACGCACTGCCCTTCAGACATTGGTTCTTTAACGTACCTGGTGTACAGCACTGATACATGCGAGACTACATCTGGGTTACCTTCCAAATAGATCATGTCTAGTTGGGTGGGAAACACGGAAAAGCGTTCCATGAATAACCAAGTGCACCGGCCGAGGTTCGAACCAGGGACCTATTGATCAGCAGTCAAGCGGGCTATACGCTCGACCACAGTGCCACCCTAGTAAATACTTTGTATACTACATTTGTATTTATAAAGGGGTCATTGCCGAGAGGTCATAGTAGATCGATGGTCACTTTTTGTGCAACCAATATAGTAATAATTACGTAAATTTGTTTGATATTTTTATTTACAAATTGTAGTTTTAAAGGCTCATTAGCGCAGATGATCAATGTTATAAAGGCATTTTGATCTGATGCTTTGTGAACCAAAATGTTCCAGGCAGTATCTTAACATATTCAGCAAGCATTGTTGAACAATAACATTAATTTTAAAGTAAACCAAAACAAAGAATACAACCTAAATCTGTGCTATTGGATCTTTCCAACAAAACAAAATAGACGTAATATTTCATGTTCTTTTATAATTTTATAGAATCATAACCTTGAAAATGTATTAAATTACGTGAATAAAGTGTTTTCTATATCTATTTTCTGGCTTTTCACTGGGGTTCTTCGTGCCGATACAAATGACAAGGTGATGCTGAAGTTAATCGTTTTCTTATTTAATTTGCGACACAAAGCTTTTTAGTTACACTTTCATTAGGCAAAGATATTTCATTAAAATTTATCTTTCGTTTTCTTTTCTGCCACTTCCTCCTTGAATGAAGTAACGTCTTTCTGGTACGCATTCTTCAAACCAGGAGTCTGAAGAATAAATAGAAACTATATTTTTAATCAATGAAGATAACACACTATGGTGCAAAACATTTAGAACAGAATACTTACATTGATTTAATTCTCCACAGTTTGGGTCTTAAAGTTGACGAATCTCCATGAAATCGTCTTAAACGTTAAAAATATGCACATGGAGCCTCCTAAATAAGCAGAAACAGTATTTAACCATAAAAACATGCATGAAGTACCTAGCAAACACAATAAAACCAGCCAGAATGCCCCGGATACCTCAGAATTAATAAAAATAGATGTGGACTACGGATACCCGATGTCACCATCCCTTCTTTCAGGCTTTTATCGCTGCACTGACGGACTAAAACAGACCGCCGATAGGTGGCTTAAACTTATGGCTAGGTGGTTATCGCATACACACCGCATATAAAACAAGACAATGAACTTACTTTGGTGGAAATGTGTCCGTCAAGTGACAAAAAACATCAAAATATCGGCCATTGGCACCAATCTCAATGGAAAGTCTTACTTAAACCACCAATCTCCATGCTTTAGGTTATACCCCTTGCTAGTGACAAGTACAGGTTTTGAAGGGTAAATATTAAAATTCCAACCATGGTCAATGTTCGAGCGAAGTGATCAAATAAAATGCATTGTTTTAATATCTGAGCATTTTTTTACACAAACTCATGATCTTTTTTTATATCAAACTCTGTGTTTCTTGACAAATGGCGACTAAATTAGCCCTTAAACGACGTACCCCATGCACAACACCGATACAAGTTCATGTCTATACACTAAATTCTAAATGTGTCCAAGCCGAAAAACTTACCAGAGACTTAGTGATTGGACGTCGAGAGCATACTTTTTTCTGTTAACTCAGTCAAAATCAGACGAGGAAACTTGCTTTGATATCGGTAGAAGGCACACTTTTTGACTTGAACCAATTATGTGAAAAGTTCTACTAGTAGCAGGGGAAGAAACTCTTTTTGACTAATTTTAAGTCGATAAGAGTTACTTCCCTCAATAGGGAACTGTTCGACTTGTTCCCTTGAACATCAGGATAGGGAACTCTGTTTGACCAATTTTAAGTCGACACGAATAACTTCCCTTGATTTCAGGGGAAGGAACTCTGTTTGACTAATTTTATGCCGGCACGAGTTACCTTGAAATCAGGGGAAGCAACTCTATTTGATTTATTTTAATCCATCACGAGTTACTTCTCTTGAAATCAGGGCAAGGAACTCTGTTTGACTAGTTTTATGCCGGAACGAATACCTCTCCTTAATTTTAGGGGAAGGAACTGTGTCTAACTAATTTTATGCCGGCGCGAGTTACTTCCCTTGAAATCAGGGGAAGCAACTCTTTTTGACCTATTTTAATCCAATACGAGTTACTTCCCTTAAAATCAGGAGAAGGAACTCTGTTTGACTAATTTTATGCCGGCACGAGTTACCTTGAAATCAGGGGAAGCAACTCTATTTGATTTATTTTAATCCATCTCGAGTTACTTCTCTTGAAATCAGGGAAAGGAACTCTGTTTGACTAGTTTTATGCCGGAACGAATACCTTTCCTTAATTTCAGGGGAAGGAACTGTGTCTAACTAATTTTATGCCGGCGCGAGTTACTTCCCTTGAAATCAGGGGAAGCAACTCTATTTGACTTATTTTAATCCAATACGAGTTACTTCCCTTGAAATCAGGAAGGAACTCTGTTTGACTAATTTTAAGCCGGAACGAGTTACTTCCCTTGCTTTCAGGGGAAGGAACTTTGACTTATTTTTAGCCAACACGAGTTACTTCCCTTGAAATCAGGGGAAACAACTCTGTTTGACTTATTTTAAGCCAACACGAGTTACTTCCCTTCAAATCAGGGGAAGGAACTCTGTTTGACTTATTTTAAGTCGGTACGAGTAACTTCCCTTGAATTCAGGGGAAGGAACTCTGTTTGACTTATTTTAAGTCGGTACGAGTAACTTCCCTTGAATTTAGGGGAAGGAACTCTGTTTGACTTATTATAAGTCGGTACGAGTAACTTCCCTTGAATTCAAGAGAAGGAACTGTGTTTGACTTGTTTTAAGTCGGTACGAGTAACTTCCCGTGAATTCAGGGGAAGGAACTCTGGTTGACTAATTTTAAGTCAGGACGAGTTACTTCCCTTGAAAGCAGGGGAAGGAACTCTGTTTGACTTATTTTAAGCCAACACGAGTAACTTCCCTTGAAATCAGGGGATGGAACTCTGTTTGACTTATTTTAAGTCGGTACGAGTAACTTCCCTTGAATTCAGGGGAAGGAACTCTGTTTGACTAATTTTAAGTCAGGACGTATTACTTCCCTTGAAAGCAGGGGAAGCAACTCTGTTTGCTTTATTTAAAGCCAACACGAGTTACTTCCCTTGAAATCAGGGGAAGCAACTTTGTTTGACTTATTTAAGCCAACACGAGTTACTTCCCTTGAAATCAGGGGAGGGAACTGAGTTTGATTTATTTTAAGTCGGTACGAGTAACTTCCCTTGAATTCAGGGGAAGGAACTCTGTTCGACTAATTTTAAATCAGGACGAGTTACTTCCCTTGAAAGCAGGGGAAGCAACTCTGTTTGACTTATTTTAAGCCAACACGAGTTACTTCCCTTGAAATCAGGGGAAGCAACTTTGTTTGACTAATTTAAGCCAACACGAGTTACTTCCCTTGAAATCAGGGAAAGGAACTGTGTTTGACTTATTTTAAGTCGGTACGAGTAACTTCCCTTGAATTCAGGGGAAGGAACTCTGTTTGACTAATTTTAAGTCAGGACTAGTTCCTTCCCTTGAAAGCAGGGGAAGGAACTCTGTTTGACTTATTTTAAGCCATCACGAGTTACTTCCCTTGAAATCAGGGTATTGAACTCTGTTTGACTTATTTTAAGTCGGTACGAGTAACTTCCCTTGAATTCAGGGGAAGGAACTCTGTTTGACTAATTTTAAGTCAGGACGAGTTACTTCCCTTGAAAGCAGGGGAAGCAACTCTGTTTGACTTATTTAAAGCCAACACGAGTTACTTCCCTTGAAATCAGGGGAAGGAACTGTGTTTGACTTATTTTAGGTCGGTACGAGTAACTTCCCTTGAATTCAGGGGAAGGAACTCTGTTTGACTAATTTTAAGTCAGGACGAGTTACTTCCCTTGAAAGCAGGGGAAGGAACTCTGTTTGACTTATTTTAAGCCAACACGAGTTACTTCCCTTGAAATCAGGGGAAGCAACTCTGTTTGACTTATTTTAAGCCAACACGAATTACTTCCCTTGAAATCAGGGGAAGCAACTCTGTTTGACTTATTAAAGCAAACACGAGTTACTTCCCTTGAAATCAGGGGAAGCAACTCTTTTTGACTTATTTAAGCCAACACGAGTAACTTCCCTTGAATTCAGAGGAAGGAACTTTGACTTATTTTAAGCCAACACGAGTTACTTCCCTTGAAATCAGGGGAAGCAACTCTGTTTGACTTATTTTAAGCCAACACGAGTTACTTCCCTTCAAATCAGGGGAAGGAACTCTGTTTGACTTATTTTAAGTCGGTACGAGTAACTTCCCTTGAATTCAGGGGAAGGAACTCTGTTTGACTTATTTTAAGTCGGTACGAGTAACTTCCCTTGAATTCAGGGGAAGGAACTCTGTTTGACTTATTATAAGTCGGTACGAGTAACTTCCCTTGAATTCAAGAGAAGGAACTGTGTTTGACTTGTTTTAAGTCGGTACGAGTAACTTCCCGTGAATTCAGGGGAAGGAACTCTGGTTGACTAATTTTAAGTCAGGACGAGTTACTTCCCTTGAAAGCAGGGGAAGGAACTCTGTTTGACTTATTTTAAGCCAACACGAGTTACTTCCCTTGAAACCAGGGGATGGAACTCTGTTTGACTTATTTTAAGTCGGTACGAGTAACTTCCCTTGAATTCAGGGGAAGGAACTCTGTTTGACTAATTTTAAGTCAGGACGTATTACTTCCCTTGAAAGCAGGGGAAGCAACTCTGTTTGCTTTATTTAAAGCCAACACGAGTTACTTCCCTTGAAATCAGGGGAAGCAACTTTGTTTGACTTATTTAAGCCAACACGAGTTACTTCCCTTGAAATCAGGGGAGGGAACTGTGTTTGATTTATTTTAAGTCGGTACGAGTAACTTCCCTTGAATTCAGGGGAAGGAACTCTGTTCGACTAATTTTAAGTCAGGACGAGTTACTTCCCTTGAAAGCAGGGGAAGCAACTCTGTTTGACTTATTTTAAGCCAACACGAGTTACTTCCCTTGAAATCAGGGGAAGCAACTTTGTTTGACTTATTTAAAGCCAACACGAGTTACTTCCCTTGAAATCAGGGGAAGGAACTGTGTTTGACTTATTTTAAGTCGGTACGAGTAACTTCCCTTGAATTCAGGGGAAGGAACTCTGTTTGACTAATTTTAAGTCAGGACGAGTTCCTTCCCTTGAAATCAGGGGATAGAACTCTGTTTGACTTATTTTAAGTCGGTACGAGTAACTTCCCTTGAATTCAGGGGAAGGAACTCTGTTTGACTAATTTTAAGTCAGGACGAGTTACTTCCCTTGAAAGCAGGGGAAGCAACTCTGTTTGACTTATTTAAAGCCAACACGAGTTACTTCCCTTGAAATCAGGGGAAGCAACTTTGTTTGACTTATTTAAGCCAACACGAGTTACTTCCCTTGAAATCAGGGGAAGGAACTGTTTTTGACTTATTTTAGGTCGGTACGAGTAACTTCCCTTGAATTCAGGGGAAGGAACTCTGTTTGACTAATTTTAAGTCAGGACGAGTTACTTCCCTTGAAAGCAGGGGAAGGAACTCTGTTTGACTTATTTTAAGCCAACACGAGTTACTTCCCTTGAAATCAGGGGAAGCAACTCTGTTTGACTTATTTTAAGCCAACACGAGTTACTTCCCTTGAAATCAGGGGAAGCAACTCTGTTTGACTTATTAAAGCAAACACGAGTTACTTCCCTTGAAATCAGGGGAAGCAACTCTTTTTGACTTATTTAAGCCAACACGAGTAACTTCCCTTGAATTCAGGGGAAGGAACTCTGTTTGACTAATTTTAAGTCAGGACGAGTTACTTCCCTTGAAAGCAGGGGAAGCAACTCTGTTTGACTTATCTTAAGCCAACACGAGTTACTTCCCTTGAACTCAGGGGAAGCAACTCAGCTTGATTTATTTAAGCCAACACGAGTTACTTCCCTTGAACTCAGGGGAAGGAACCCTGTTTGACTTATTTTAAGTCGGTACGAGAAACTTCCCTTGAATTCAGGGGAAGGAACTCTGTTTGACTTTTTTTAAGTCGGTACGAGTAACTTCCCTTTGAATTCAGGGGAAGGAACTCTGTTTGACTAATTTATGCCAGATTGAGTTACTACCCTTGACATGTTACTTTGTATTGTACTGACAATAGGAACTCCCCTTGTTTTCATGGAAGGGCTTGACTTATTTCAAGCTGATATGAGGTACTTCCCTTGGAAATCTGAGGAGGTAACTCAGCACATGTACTACCCTTGATATCAGTATTACCTGACAGACAGGGAGTGAAAAAGCTAGGGTACATAACCCCAAGTGGAAGAGTGACTTCCCATGTTGAACACTGATAAAGTGATCTGATATACAATATATTATATACGACTGGTAAAATACTAGCAAGCGACGTTATATTAAAATATAAATCCATGCAATGTGTATATTTGCGTGTTCAATAAATCTTACAAAGTATTGCATGTCACGATATTTAAATGGAAGCTAAAATATGTATTATAGATTATGGATTTTAAAGATTCGTGTAAAATAACTGAAAAAATAATGAGATAATTAGTGAAAAAATTCTACATGTCGTCAGAAGTGTACCTTTCGTATTCAATATGTATCCCCTCGGGGCAAACAGTACACAAACTATTTATATACACATTTACTATAGAAAATAACTGTACCCGTCCATGTATTACCCTGGTTTGAATGTATAAGTAGCAATGGCGGACCATGGGGTATAGGGATCACTCAAGGTTTTAGACTTTCTGTTTTTGGCACTTGTGAAATAATAATGTACGAGTCAATATTAATTTTCTATAGTAAAAACGTATAAAAAAGAAATACGACAGCCGAATCACCTAACTTGTTTTCCTGGACTGTGCCTTAGCGACACGAGTACGAGTACTTACCCTTCCACAAAGACCAGCAACTTCTCCAAACGTAAATTGCATTGTACGTGTATATCTGAGCGGCACGTTCCACATATTCCTTCTCTGCAGGTAGCAGATAGTATTCACTAATAAAGGTGTGTCAATTTTGCAAGGGAAGCCAGCTTGGATACATGCAATATGCCACAAAACTCTTTCTTGCTCTTTATTATATTTCCTGATTAAATCATTGTGCGAGCGAGGCACAGAAATGAGAAATCAATCAATTGTATTAAAATGCCTATATGAGCAGCTTGCCACACAAACTCATTGAATATATTTACATTTTGTATACCATTACTTTATATATTGTTCGCTATTATTGCATTGATTATCCAACGACTTGATGTAAGGTCACAAAAGATACTTGTGGTCCTTAAACTTGACATGATCGAGAAAATAAAAAATATACCTTTAAATGCAACTCATGATTACATTCATTTTTCTGCTTATTTTAGGCGAAGCATCTGCTCCATCGTGCCACAGCGTAGCTACGACACTGGTCACCTGACCCCATGATTAGAATAATTGATAAATAAACTTCATGCTCCGTACTCCAATTGGAGCAGCATTTCTAAGTTACAAAAACTGCTGTAACTTATTTATTACTGAATGGAAACATATGAAATTAGGATTCATTTTCTTAATTAGATCATTTGCTTCAAGTTGGCGTTGGTTTTGAGGCAAAATTCTAAAGAATCCGTTGTTCAAGTTTGAGCATGGAGTATGGAGTCTAAGTATGAGAATGAGAAATGTTTATAATCACCGGACCTGTTTTTCAAGTTTGAGCGTGGAGTTTGGAGTTAGGGAATGAGAATGATATCACCGTTATAATCACCGGGTCATATCCCACTAAAATAAACAGAACTTAAACATGTACGTAGGGTCTTGACATAAGAAAATAAAACGCTTAACATCATTTAATGTTCTGTTCTGTTTTTGTCTGTTCTGTTCTGTTCTGTTCTGTTCTGTTCTGTTCTGTTCTTGTATGATTGATCCAGTTCTGTTCATGATGCTATCACTGTTCTGTTCTTTTGTTAAATTATATTCTGAATAATACATTCGGTTCTATTCTTTGTTCGGTATAGTGTTCAAGGGAAGAAACTCTTACAGTGTTCTGTTCAGTTCTGTGTGGTCAAACATAATATTATCATATTGAAGTTTATACCTCTGTTTTGTCCGTTGTGTGTTCTGTTCTTGGTTGTTCTGATCCTGTATGATATATCATTTTCTTTTCTGTTAATCTATGTTCTATTCTTCTCTGTTCTGTTCTGTTCTGTTCTGTTCTGTTCTGTTCTGTTCTGTTCTGTTCTGTTCTGTTCTGTTCTGTTCTGTTCTGTTCTGTTCTGTTCTGTTCTGTTCTGTTCTGTTCTGTTCTGTTCTGTTCTGTTCTGTTCTGTTCTGTTCTGTTCATCAATTATGTTATATTCTTTGTTCGGCACAGCGTCCTGTTATGTTCGATTATGTATGGTTAAATACAATTTAAAATTCAAACGTACCATTGTAAAGTTTATACTCAAGTGAGATTTGCTAACCCCACTAGACACGAGTGTGCCAATGTGCTATAAATGTATCGATGGAGGAATGGTTTAGATTCTAGTTCTTGTATCAAATCTTGATCAACTGTAGTATTTTAAGGACGCCGAATTGAACATCAGATAACAATCGTGAAAGCTCGGCCATTTCCGTTTGTCTCCGGTAAATGCAAAAAAAAACCTGAAGCAGGCACGGATCCAGGCAGTGGGCACGAGGGCCCGTACCCCCCCCCCCCCAGTTGGCTGAGAATTTTTTTTAAAAACTTTGAATAAATAGTAAAACAGGTATTGAACAGACATCTCTAAAAAATATGGGTATTTTTTTCTTATGTTCTAGATGAAAAAGTATTTGTAAGATGGGCATTTTTCGTGCTCGCTTCGCTGGCAGAATATTTTTAATATACATGTATATATTTATACGTAGCTGTTGCATCACAGAAATCAATTACAAGAGAATTTTTGCCCTAGCTCATTATATTACCTTTTGACTGTTAAATAATCATAACTAAACCATTAAGGTTAACTCTCAGAATAAAGAAAAAAATGTATTTCAGGGCTCCCAGATAGGCTTAGAATGCACTAGATTGATCCATTGATTTGAAAATTTTCCCGGGGTAGTATGCCCCCGGACCCCCCTACTTATGTTATAATATTCTAATCGCCAAAAGGATGAAAGCTGGTATATACAAATAGTGTATGTGAACACTAACTAATATGCGCGAACATACACACTGTACATGTTCACGCTTATAACATAAAAGTACTATGGATTCCCCCACATCTACAGAACAGAACAGAACAGAACAGAACTTTATTTACTCTCGTTGCTATCGCAACACAAGAGAATAAGTACATATTACAAATAATGAAAAAACATGTGACATGGCATATAACAATACATATGCATTTATACAACAGATGACAAGGTATATAAAGTTATTTTCATGGGGGTTTATCCCTTGATGGAAAGGAGGGGGGGGGGGGGGGGTGAATGCCCATTGGTTTAAATGTTATGTTAATTTTAATCTGAAACAGGCTATATTTTATATAAATGAGGGCGGGGATCGACTGTTTGTAAGCATGAAAATTTGCAATTTTAAGCACGGGATAGTCGTGATTATCTGTGTATTGGAGTGGCTAAATAGGTTAGGTTAGATCACCGACTGTTTAATGAATGGAATATTACGTTAGTATAAACACATCACAATTTGGATTTACTATGATAGTATTTAAAGTGAACAGATTCTAGGACGATATAACAATATTTTAATATCCTTATTAATCTATTGACTGTATTCGTATAAATAGATAATTATTTAATCAATTGTTTTAATAATATATTTATAAATTTGCACGTTTTCTTAAGTTGGGAGTTTGAAGTACTTGTTAACAATTCTTTGAATTTAAGTATATTTGGTCTTGTGTAAAAGTATTGTGGGATGTACTTTCTCCGTTCGTTATCGAAAAAAGAGCATTTTAACAAATAATGTAGTTCATCTCCTATGTCGTTTAAATCACATAAAAAACATTTGCGTTCGTGAATTTCTTGACCAGTCCATCTACCAGTTTCTACTGGAAAATGATGATTACCAGTTCTGAACTTTAACATATTTGAGTATTCGTTTTTATTTAGTTTAATAAAATAGCTTTCAAGTTCAATTGTATCTTTGAATAAAGAGTAGTTTTTTCCTTTACTTGAATTATCAAGTGACGAATGCCAATTTTGTAAGTTTTGATCAATAAGAACTTGTTTTACAATGTTTTTAAAAGAATTAGTTTGTGTGTTATCCTGATGAAGCCATATATCATATCTACCTACTTCATTTAATATATTTTTAATTTTAGTTATCCATTTTGATTCAAAATTGTTTCTGCCTCTCATTAACTGATACAGTTTAAATGCAAGTTTATTTTGGTTACCAGTAATAATTCTATTCCAATATCCAATCATTCTACTTTTGACTATAATATCAAGAGGGTATCTCCCACTTTCAGCATATAACATGTACAATGGGGTACTTTTTTTAACATGTAGGATTTTCCTTAAAAATTCACAGTGAACCTTTTCAATTAATGCTATGCTTTCATAGCCCCATATTTCAGATGCGTACATTAAGATAGGTAAGACAGTGTGATCAAAGAGCTTAAGTATCAAATCAATAGGTAAATTAAGGTTGTAAGTTCGTTTGTAAACCAGATGAAGCGCCTTCCTGTGCATTTTCACACACATATTAAGCAATTGCCCCCCCCCCCCCCCGGAATCCCGAACATACCTCGTGCCCCCCCCACTCAGAAATTTCTGGATCCGGGCCTGTGAAGTGCTCAGAATACATCAGACCAACATAAAAATACGAACTCTATGAACACCGCAATCGGTTTGATAACTAGAAACGTGTCCATGGGACATCCCAGTTAGAGACATCCAATGTATATAATTACGTAAACAGTAAAACTTTGTTATAGCTTGTCCAATTTGACACGAGCCTGACATTTTGATTAGCATGATTTCACAGTCGATATATTGCCTGCGTTTACAACACCGAGTGTATGTTTTCATAATCGGGGAGTATCACGAAGACGCTCGGGATGTAATACAAACACAAATTTTAAATACCGATATAGCACAATTTGCTTGCGGAAATTGATATATTCAAAGCAAGAAACTTGTAATATATTTTTGCATAAAGGTCAGGCTCGGGTCAAAATTGTCAAGCTATATCTTGTGGAGTGATCATGACAGATAAAATGCTCGATATAAACCGAGTGGTCAAAACAACCAAAGTTTATGTATTGATTATACAAACGGATATTGGTTTAAAGCTTTATCGAGATAGACCGGGTATTCGTGATATCGTTGCTCGTCATAACGAATTTCTCAGTTATATAATAAATTATATTGCGTTTGTAATAAAAGTTGTAGAAAAGGTGAGGCTGTTTATAATGAAAACCCGCACATAGGCAATGAAATACATGTATTTTTTGCTATTGACAATTTTTTTATAATAGCACATGAAACAAATTACATAGTTTACAAGCTGTGTGATGGCTTTTTCAAAGACTACCATAACAATATTAAATAGATCTACTTTGAAGTAAGTGTGGTGTTGATGAAACAATTGGATACTATATAAGAAGAGAAAGTCAAATAAATATATGAACGCCAGTGTATATTATAGATAATTTATTAATTGACTATACATTATTGGCCGAGTTTTCCCTCTAAATAGAGACAAAACTCGGCCATTATGGGAAAATCGCCGCCATTATGAGAAAATGGGCTTCGACCTCAGACTAATATGTAAGTTTTCAGCCCAATAACAAGGCCATTATGAAAACACTTAATTATTAACATTATAGTAAAATGGATGAACATGCTAATATAGGATAAGTCAGTAAACCTTATCAAAGAAAATATTTGATAACCAATATACAGCTCATACTGAAACCCTAATATAGGTATTCAAAAATGTTTGCACTGTCTTATGTTGTTTGCATCAACATTAGTCTTCTAACATATCCTGAATAATACTGAATAAGGAAGGATTTGAATAAACCGTCAGACGTCCATAACGTCAAAAGTTACGACATAAAAGCGTAACAGAAAACTTAAAGCTGTAAGTAACGGAGACTGACATCCGTGTACTCTGCGATCTCGTCAAATTCTAGGTATGGATCACTATCAGTCTAGTAGTGATGGTGTCATCACACAATTGTCAATTCTCTACCAGTTTTTTTTTCATTTGTCTTTTCATAACCCTGGTAAAATTCCTGCACACAGGGCTTCAATTGACACATATGGTAAACGCCCACACCTTGCACCCACCCTATACCAGTGAAATAGTCCATGGCTATATTTCGATGCGAAAGAAGAGTCTCGCACTCACATGGCAGAGCGGAGAAATCAGAAAGTAAAAATACGGAATAGTTCCCTTCTTTCCCCGCACTACCCCGGGGTCGGGGATTGATTTGAATTGCTTAGCGTATTACTTTGATTAACTTCAGATTGAAGTCTATTCAATGAACATGTATCAGCTTTAATCGGCAACATCCAAGAAAATATTATCAGCATAATCAGATCCAAGAAACTTGCTGATAGGTCCGATAGTTTTTGTGACGACCTGTATCATTTCAACTGTTTGCGAATGACGGTCATCTCCGAATCCTACGGGTGTTAACATATGCTTAACTTCCGGTTTCACGACGCCATCTTGTGACGTCACTTTCACTTGACTGGCAGATAATTCCCGATCTGAAAGCTGGAATAAAGTATGTGCGAATGATTTTATTTTTCAAAGAAAGGCACAGGGCACCAATTTGCATAATTTTTAGCACAAGGGTGCCTAAATGTTCAATATCATGTTTATTATACTCAATTAAATAAGAGATAAGTAATATTCATACGTAATATTGATCTATCTGTCTTGAAGTCAAACCCCAAAAGGGGACTTAGACTGAGACTGCGTCACCAACAAAGAAAATTATTTAAAAATGAGTAAAAGTATAAAAGAGGGAAACGTTAAGGCAGGGCAGGTATGCATTAGGTTCCACGGGCCAGTTTGTCGTTTTTCTTTTCTTTCTTTTAATACAAGTACTACATGTATTTAAATTGCTAAAACTTTTTATATGTTAGAGACACCTGTAACGCTACTTACCATTATGATTTGAGATAAAGATGTATTGTGTTGATATAATTGCCACCTTACAGGGTAATGACTGGCAAGAACAACAATAATGCTGTCATTTCTAGACGTACTACTGGTGATGTGAAGCTGTGTATACTTCTCAAAATGGTTTCCATGTATGCTGACAATGAAGATTCTCGCGTGATCGTCTGTTGATGGAGTTATGACGTCAGCATTTTTAACATTGCAGCTGAACGATGTTGTTGCGGCATTCCATAGAAATGCTTGTTTTGAGAATAACTGTTTCTCTATCACACAACCTTGCGTAATCGCTGAAATAAGCAACAATAACAAGTTGATTTGATTGTGAAAGAACTTTTCACGGTGGCTGGACGGACTGTGACGAATAACATGTTTAAGGTAATTTAGACCCTTTTCGCTAAATATCGTCTGTAACTCGGATTTTGATGATATTTTGCATAAATATAGTATGAAGTATTGGCTTTCTGATTTTGATGATTTTATGGAGAAATATCACGTGACGTACAATGAATAGCGCCACCTAGCGGGGCGTAATTTTTGCGTGCTTTTCGACGTTTTCACCTTTTTTCGAGTTAATACTTATTTCATTGACAATCAAAAATTATAGTTTTGTAGGGCAATAAATGCTGCGTCATATGGTGCAAAATATAGAAAGAAATTTTAAATATTATTAACGTAACGCTGAAATAACCGCGCCACGGCCTCGATAATAACGGCGTTTTAATCGCGGCATTTCTTTTATTCACACGTATTTAGCAAGAACGCAAGGTGTTCAAATTTTATTTTATTTATTGCATAAGTTTATTTGAAGTGTCTTTTTTATTTGAGTGAAATAAAAAATGGGGTGTTCTCGGGGCCGTTTTCGGGCTTTTTACAATCAAAAGTTTTTAGTCAGGGTAAAATTACGCGACGTAAACGTTAGCGTGACGTGTGCTCACGACAGGAACATTGGCTCTTTCTTTTCTTTTAATAACGCAATTAGCGAACGAAAAGACGATAAAAGTAGTTTTGATAATTCTATGATTTGCTTGAAAGAATAGTTTTGATTTATATCAAATATAACTCGTTTGGTCCGTTTTCGCGCGTTTATTAATCTAAGGTCGGAATACAAGTTCTTTTAAATTTTGCCGTTAAACGTTAACTGGTGAGGTTTGGCGAACCATACCATATCAAATATTTCGTTGCTGAAGAAACATATGGAGTTGTGTAGGTATCAATTTATTTTGGGTTGATTTGTATATTCTTGAATGACATGTGATGTTATTGTGATGTTTGACGCTGAACGTAAATACACTTAGTGAAAGTATATTTTATGATATGCGTCAGTTCAGCAAACTGCACATTTCCTGCGAACCGGTTATAAAGCAACATATGGACGGTATTACTCGTCGGTCATATTGTATTGGTCCTTAGGTACCTAATCATACATCTGTATATTAAAGTGAAGCAATCTTGATTAATCTTGCTTTTAGGAAATAAGCACTGGTACGTACGGAGACCGACCTCGTACTTCTTAATAAGTATGAGTATACATGTCCTTCATCTAGGTACGCCCATCGTACGATAGTAAGCTCACCCCCAGTTTACAAGAATGCTATTTCATTATTGATGTTTTGGAGTAGAGAAGAATGAATTAGTTTAATTTCGGGCAATATTCTTACTTTAAGTTGTTTCCTGTTTTTAAATATCCTGTTGTCTAGTTTATGCAGATATTTTCCAATGCAATGGTCATTTGAAAGACATTCACTTACTCGTTTTCCATATTAATACATGTACATAATTAAAAAAAAACCTATATAGAATAATTCTTATACAAACAACTACATGTATATCCTATAAAACCTGCGATCGAGTCTCCCTTTCTCATGTGGGTGTGGCAGCCACCATCGACGAACTATCTCTCGGTCGCCGCTCTCAACTTAACGGCGAAGTTAGAAATATTATGACTGATTGAGATGTAGAATTAGAAAAACATATATGAAATGTGAAATGAATGATAACATCTATATTAAAAGTGCTTTAATTATCACTCAATATTTCACAGATAATTAATAACGCAACGTGTGAACTATGCACTATGATGCTCCAACCGCCTCGATGTCTTTGTGGTAGAACGTCCACTTCGAGTGATGGAGGTCCTAGATTCAAATCAGGCTGCATCATTTCCGAGACAAAAACTTTGTATTAGTGATGCCCTCGCTGAGCTTAAAAACTCGTTCTATCACACTCTCTCGAGTCGATGTTTACATTCGGGATTAATGCTACGGTCACAATACTCGTACGATGTCCATTCGGATTTTTTCAACTCGTACGAGTCCAATATATTTCAAATCCTAACGGTATGTGTAGGTTCTTGGGTACGGACCTCGTACGAATAAAAGAGAATGTCTCCTACGAGGTCCGTACGGACATCATAATCTTCGCACGAAGATAGTACGGGATCGTCGTATGGGGCTCACAAGTAACTCGTACGGTGTCCGTAAGGTACTCGCACGATGACCGTACAAGGTCCGTGCGACAAGAATGAAATTCTTCGGCACATTTCAATTTCCCTAACAAGCCCGCCAAGCTCAGTAGTTATATTATGAGATGAGTAAACATAGTCTAATTATTCTTATTTTATAATTGTTATGTTCTTCTAACTTAATAAATTAATGAAAAAATATGTGATTTTTGCACTTTGTTAACTTTAATTTGGCACTGGACTGTACAATGATCGGTTGACGTACATTTTGGCTAATTTGACTAAAGCCGAATGTTGTCGGGCAGCAGATCGGGGTTACAAGTTGTGTAGAATCGAGTGACGGCGACCAGGGTAATTTAAAGTATCTTTTAAAATATACATGCTACTCATCGGCCGGTGTCTGTGCAATCATTAATTAACAACGGGTACATATCGGAAACAAGGGCGGTGAAAGAGAACGAATGTTAAACGGAATCCGGGAACCCTAGATTGTATACAACTTGGTTCTTTAACGTTTTAGGTATATACCACCTATGGGTTTTTCAGCTACTCCATTTATTGTTAGGTGGGATGAGAATGTGTCCCGGTCGAGGTTAACACCTTGGATGGAAATGTCGATCCGTAGTCTAAAGCATTACCCACTCGACCACAGTCTGAGTGTCACCCGAATGGTTGATTATACCACATGTTAAAAGACATGTTGACATACTTCTTAAACTCATTACAATACTTCTTCCAAAAGCAAGTAGCGCCATTATTACGATATGATAGTAATAACTTCATTATAAGAGGCAACCCGGATGGACAAGCCCAATCTTCCCTGTAGGCATCTATTTGTACCTGATGCTTTTTAATAAACAACCATTCAAACAATGACTCATAAAGTTTCTGTATGCCGAACATTCCATTTAGGGTGAAAAGGATTGTCCCATCACTTCAAGGAAAATTCCGGCCACCTAGATTCCTAGACCTACATACACTAGTAATATGTCGGCATCCTATATTTCGTTCTGGCTAACACATCGTTCATTCCCCCAACTTCTAAATCAGAATGCCGACCCGATCGCATCGTCAGCGTTATAATAATGAAAAGTGACACTCATGTCAGTATTTGAAGGTCTGCTCCATTTATGCATATCATAATGTCGAACGTTTCACAAAATTAATACAGTGCATTTTATTGCAATGTTTTAAGCATGCATATCAAGCATATATTAACTTTTGAGTATAACCATTTTGTGAATAATTATGTCGCGGCAGATATAAAAATACGTTCAAAATAACGACATTCTTTGTTTTTGAACGCTTACAGCGTCACTAAAGAACATCGCATTGCTTCACTAACATAAAGCAATATATTTCATCGCAAATCAAAAGAAAGTTTTCTTTCGCTAATGGCGTCGAAAAGAAAGAACATGGACGAATTGAACGACGGCCGCACTAGTTACGTCGCTAGTAACAGTAACGTTGCGTAATTTTACCCTGACTAAAAACTTTTGATTGTAAATAGCGCGAAAACGGCCCCGAGAACACCCCATTTTTATTTCACTAAAATAAAAAAGACACTTCAAATAAACTTATGCAATAAATAAAATAAAATTTGAACACCTTGCGTTCTTGCTAAATGCGTGTGAATAAAAGAAATGCCGCGATTAAAACGCTGTTATTATCGAGGCCGCAGCGCGGTTATTTCAGCGTTACGTTAATACTATTTAAAATTTTCTTCTCTATTTTGCACCATATGACGCAGCATTTATTTCCCTACAAAACTATATTTTTCGATTGTCAATGACATAAGTATTAACTCTAAAACATGGTGAAAAACGTCGAAAAGCACGCAAAAATTACGCCCCCACTAGGTGGCGCTATTCATCGTACGTCACGTGATATTTCTCCATAAAACCATCAAAATCAGAAAGCCAATACTTGATTCTATATTTATGCAAAATATCATCAAAATCCGAGTTACAGGCGATATTTAGCGAAAAGGGTCTAAATTACCTTAAATATGACAGATTACTGAAAATAAGTTTGTTGTTGTGATTGTTGATGTTGTTGTGATTGTTGTTGTTGTTGTTGGGGGTAATGGAACCTCTGGCTTCCAGGGAAAACACCGAGAATGGTCTGACACTAGGAATCCTGGGACGATATCATAACTCTTTCTTAATAGAGTGGACTCATGGGTTATTTATTTTAACGTGCCCGGTGCATAACACGCGTTTGGTTACAATGTATCCGCATTGGTTTAACTAGATCAGGACTAGGCCCGATTGATGTTCCAGCCAGGTACCTGCGAATTTGTTGTCGAGAGTGCTAACCAACCGGCCATCGTTCCATCCATGGCTAATGCTATAACACGAGTTACAGAACTGACAGTGCATAACGTGTATATTTTGATTAACGGGTGCATCCATAGTGGTAAGTGTTGTTAAACCGTCTAGTCTAGCGACATTGGTTCAAATCCAGGGGCCTAATTCACCAAAAGTTTAAGGCTGAAATTCAGACTTAGACTTAACATTGACAATATTTATGTGCAATGCCATTTTTGCAATAAGATTCGATCATGTGAACTTTTATCGGATCATTTGTTGTTACCCATTTATCAGTTCGTTGGTGAATAAGACCCCAGAAAACAGGCTAGCAGATCAAGGCTATGTTTGGCGGCATCTGTTTAAAATTTGTTTAAAACTTACGTAAGCAAGATTCTCTTTGATAGTGTTCACCCTGACATTCACAGAAGCCAGCTGTACAAGTTGATAAAAACTTGGTGTTTCCATACATTGTACACTTCTTGAAACATTGAGTTCTTTGGTCGTTAGTTGATTGGTCAGAAAACTGCGGTCTGAAGGTCGTTCTATTGGTGGGTACTGGAAAAATACATTCGTTATGGGTTTTAAAATCAATAGTTACTTGGATAATTTTGTACGGTACAAGTATTTTACAAATTCCTATCTTAGGCCTACAGAGGCCTACAGAGGGGTCAAATCTTAGAATTAGAATGAGAAGGTCGTAAGTACAAAATCGATACTTGTATTTTGAGAAAACAAGAAAAAACAACCGAAAATTACTCTTTACTTATAGAAAACAAGCTGTTTCATGTAAATAGGCTCAAAAGAAACGCCCTGTGTCGTACAAGCCAGCGACATAATAAATTCAATTCAATGCGCTAAGTGAAATCATTGACATTTTACCGCATGCATTTAAATGCAGCAATTTTTACTCTTGTTGATCTATGCACAATATCGACAATTTTGATAAAATTGAGCGATATTATCAAATTGTGGTAAATTACGGTAACGGATATTCAAAGGGAAGTAACCCATGCGATATTGATAGAGGTATAAAAATATGTGTAAGACTTACCGTTCTTGACTTGTGTTGTAGTTGACAGAGTCGTGTCTTCTGTCGTTGCTCTCACTGGATGCATTTGTACAAAAGCCTGAAATTATAACCGTATACTTATTTTTACGTCTTATTATACAACATTTTATCATACATGATTATATTTTATGTACTGTATATCTATATATGAGCAGTTCAACCTCTCAAGAGCGGCCCACTGTAGAGCAACAACCTCTCTATAACAACAAATTATCCGAACAAGGAATATCCCTTAGCCGATATTAACTCTAAGTTTAATACTTATGCATCAAGCAACAATCTCTTTACATCAGCCAATATTAGCACAAAGAGTGTGCTCTACAAAAGTTGTAAAATTTTTTTAATGCCCGGTGAAGAAATCTCGTACCTGTAAGCGTCCAGCAGCTTGGATTTTGCGGATCTCGTGCACTGCCACGGCGATAGCGACAGATGACGAGATCACAAATATGGCCACCAAGATGATATAGACGAGTCCAGGACTACATCGTGATGGTTTCGTCTGCTCTCTCTCCATGGTTACCCTGACGTCCATCTTAGGACTGATTGACCGGATGTGTGTAGGCAGTGAACCCGAGGATAAACTGTACAACGAGTCACTGGCCGCTATAGATGTTCTCTGTAATAAAATACATACAGTAAAACTTCGTTACGACGAGCATCGATAACACGAGCACACTGCCTATCTCGAGCAAATTTCAAACTGTAGTTTTAATATAGTTTTAATGCATACAACCTCTCGATCAATGAATCAATCAATCAATCAATCAATCAATCAATCAATCAATCAATCAATCAATCAATCAATCAATCAATCAATCAATCAATCGACTAAATAAATCAACTAAATCAATCAGGCAAGCAAGGAATCAACTCAATTAAACAAACAAACATCATACAAACGATATATCGACAACTCAACATACATGTACTACAAATCAAGCATTAATTGATTATTAGGCACTGAATGTTTGAAATTGAGATATAAGGTTAATTTTTTATAAATTGTACGTACAATCCTATTATATCCATAAAAACATATGTGCGCGAATGTTCAGGAAACTAGAATTTATCCGCCTTGAAGGAGCATCACACATTAGTAGCTGAAAACATTCTCTTAGCGAATAAAGGCGAACATTAAGGTGTGATTAAAACGTCGAGCGCACATGTTATCATTCAACATTTTCTCAGCCCACTCACTAAATCCGGAGATAGTTTTTTTCTCTCAAATTCTCAGAATAACCGATCAATAATTTCAAACAAGGTGTTATGAACTTAAATCCAGATTCTTATATGATAAATCCTCAGTCCGTGACAGTTAAAACATTTAAAAACATTTTGTTATAAATCCTTAATTAATATGTCAAGTCTTCCTGGTGTGTGGATGAAATACAACCTTAGAAATGAGAAAATGTCACGACGATGTCGTAGGCCTTCACACGAATGATCACAAGAAGCAATATCATGCCATTTTCCAAGAAAAAATAACTGATATATAAATGCCAACATCATAATATTGCCGGAATATTGGTGAATCGAATACAGTCTACATACTATCGGTACTAAGTATAGCTCGGTCATATTGACATGACCCTGACCTATTGATTAGCATAATTTAACAGTCGATATATTGTCTACGTTTACAACATCGAGTGTATGTTTTCATAATCGGGGAGCATCACGATGACGCTCGAGATGTAATACAAACACGAATCTTAAGTGCCGATATTGCACGATTTGCTTACGGAAATTGATATATTCAAAGCAAGAACCGTGTAATATAGTATTGCATGAAGGTCAGGCTCAGGTCAAAAAAGCCAAACTATACTACATAGAGTCTGAGTGCAGTCAATCAAAATTTAGATAAACCACAAATTACATTTTAGCACTTTTACAGTCATGAGTGCACACATTGCAATTCTTTTTAGAATGCCTAAGGGTTGGATATCTGGGATTGACAATTACGCAATAGCAAAAATATATTTTCTGTATTGGATATCAATATAATTATAGCTTTAATGTGTACATATAGATGGGTTGGTATGTGCAATGTCAGATCCTGAATGTCAGATTTATGTGATCACGATAAAATTAATAATAATCGGACGGTATTAAATGCCAGATTCCCACGAGGTTAATTATAACAGTACATCAATCAGGCGGGATGGCAGCACTCATCAGTAACAGCAGAACACGAAATCACTGAAAAGCTACAACACTGACAACCACGACATCCCATGTTTCGACAGCTTGCCGCCTCAGTCAGTCAAGCAACTCTAGTTAAATCCGAGCATTTGTCAGTCTGCTTTCTGCTGAAATATGGTAAGCATAAATACATCTACGTCTCTATTTGGATTTGAGCCAGGATGGCAAGATTAAAGGGCACACGCGCTAAACACCCCAGTTTAAGCTACACAGACACACACAACAAATACGGTGTGTAAATTCAACCTACCTGCATCTGCATGTATTGTATGGCAAAGGTTCTATCGTCTGTTCTTCCTGTGGTCATGATTCATATCCTACAAATATAAAAAACACGCTAGTCTTTATATCCAGCTAGAACAATTTATTCAGACGTTACGTTCTGCACTCTATAATGACACTAAATACTCGTCCGCCAGCTTCCCCCACATTTGTGATTCAGTCCGTCCTATAATCAGTTTGTCTTTGCTGAACTTTTGTGCTTCAATCTGTCTTATAATCAGGATCCTTGACTAAGACTTCTTTGTAGGCGACTGTTTTTACGCATGTTAGATTTACAATGAAGTCTCAATATAACAAGGCCAACAGTTTACTTCAGAACTTTCGAAAACAAAAAAGGCCGTACGTATGCCACGTCTTCACCAATTTCTATGAAATTTATACGCCGCGTTAAGTGAACAATGTAATTAAAGCTTTGTAGCAGTACCGTTTTTTGCTGACACCCTGTGACAACCTCTTGTTAGACTAGTCAGACTACATTTGCAAGCCATTTTATCTCCATGTTTTACAGGGTACTAGACAAAACGGCCCAACTGCACAATTGTATAGGGATTCCACATTCGTTAAAAACATGCACCTTTACACTTCAAACATTGCGTATGTTTCATAGAAATTACTATTGTTTTCTAAGTGAAGCAATTTCGTCTTGGCAATGTAGCCGTAAGTTATGATGTATCGTTATTCTGTATTTAGGTCTACCGTGAAACAAGTTAAATCACTCTCGATACCTCATTCCGGATGGTAACCATCGCCACGAGGGTATGGGAGAAGGCAAGTCGGTTTCCTTTATATACTGAGTGTCTAGCATGGGAATTTATGTAACCATTTTTATTTCGTCTTTGGTATGAACGAACCCGGGACCTCCTCGCACTCGAAGCGGACGCTCCACCACTAGGCTATCGAAGTGGCCACTAATACATGTACACATTGTATTACAGTATATGATTAAGATTGATTAGAAATTTTCCGTGACTGATTATAAACCTGACAAATGAAAATGTCAGAATGGGCAGTGATTTTGTAGATTTGTTTATACGAGCGTCTCAGTTACAGCCATAGGACCTGACAATGTCATGAATTGCTATTCAGTATTCGGTGAAGGCATACAATATACGCAAACCCAATTATTCCTCTATCGATCTGTTTCTTCAAGTTTCTACAACAGAACTCGCCTCAATATACAGAAAAATCATGACTTTTCGCAGTAACAGGAATTTTCGCAGTACTAGCGGAATCGAAAAGTTTGCGAAAATTCAATTTTGGGAACTTAAACAACGACAACAATCTCCTCGATACCCTAGTGTTGGAGCGTCCGCTTTGAGTAAGGGGGTCCGCGTTCGGTCTTATACAAAAAAATAGTACCAGAAATTCCCTTGCTAGACGCTCGATCGGCATATTTATGAAAGGAAAACTGGCTTCTCTTTTCTCATATCCATGTGGCGATGGATAACTTCAGCAATGAGGTGTCGAGCGTGATTAATAAAAGTTGGAAAGCTCCACAATCGACCTTAAATAAATTAGTTTAAACTAACAGTAAAAATGACGACAGAAGGTAACAGTTAGTTTTTAATGCTTAAAATCGCATATATTTAACCTTGCCAACTTTTTCAGAATATAAAAATCGCGAAAGTTTCAGATCTTACACTATATAGAAGACGATTCTCATAAAAATCGTGTCTGTGAATCCGCATAATACCGGATAAGATGACAAGATGATACATCAATTGTCAGAGATCCATAAGAGATGAGACATCATGTAAGGGTATTCTTATCTTGACTATTTTGACCTGATCCTGACCTTTATGCTAGAATATATTACAAGGTTCTTACTTTAAATATATCAATTTCCGCAAGCAAATCGTGCAATATCGGCATTTAAGATTTGTGTTTGTGTTACATCTCGAGCGTCATCGTGCTACTCCCAAATTATTAAAACATAGAATCGGTGTTGTAACCGTAGACAATATATCGACTGTTAAATTATGCTTATCAAAAGATCAGGCTTATGTCAATGTGGCCAAGCTATACATGCGTGTGTACTGTTTGCATCAGTCTTATTGTAAAATCTTGCGTGTAATTTACAATAACTGTCTGTGGGCTTTGTGTAAGCCTCAATTATAAGACTCTCAGTCAATCGTTCACTTTGATCAAGTCGGTACAAGTACGAAAGGTGGTTTTGTTAACAAACATTGCTTAATAATCATGTAATCATGTCATACTCGACATTCAGTTAATCCAACTACAGCAAAACTTCGTTACGACAAGCATCGATATCACGAGCACCCGGCCTATCTCGAAACTTTTTAAAATCAATATCCGTTTGTATCACCAATACATGCCTTTTGGTTATTTCGAGCACCCGGTTATCTCGAGCATTTTTATTATCCAAATCACTCCTCGAGATAACGAAGTTTTACTGTATTTGGCACAGTCCTTATTTCTATAAGCTTTTCAAAGGAAATGTTATTGCTCAGATATGGGTTTTGGTTTGAGACAAATCTCAGTTTGGATCTGTTAAAATGTTTCACAGACCAATCATCCGCCAGCCCTTGTTCTTCTGCTAGTACCTTTCAACTGTGCCATGTGTGGAAGACAAGACCGATACCAGTACCACGTATAACTATACACCATCACTAATTCGCGGTCTGAGAATAAGAAGGTCGTAAGTACAAAATCAATATTTTGAGAAAAGAAGAAAAATATTCTGAAATTCACTCTTTACTTATCGTAAAACAATCTGTGACAAGTTCCGATTTTCATGAAAATAGGCTCATAAGAAGTGTCATATGATGCAGATGTATAATATCTAACAGGTCGTAAGTATGAATAACGACATTCTCCTTCTAAGTATCGAACACGGACCTTCCGGTTAACTTTCAGATACTCTTCCGACAATGCTACACAATTACACAGCGTCGTTATGGAAGTGGTCTTATTTTGCGGTTTGATTATACCTTGTAAGTTTAAGAAAATTTTGGAATTTTGGTTGGAATGCGTTGTGTAATTACGTTTATTGCACAGAACTTGCGTATGTCGTAAACATGATAACAAAAAGTAAAGAACAGAATGAGAGAAAGATCGGAGAGGAGGGGGAAGCATTCACTAGGTACAGTGTACAATACAACCTCTACATAGCGGCCGTCTGTATGGCAACAACCTCTCTATAACAACGCAAATCGTAGATGCTGGCATGGTCGTGTGAGCTAACGCCAGTAAGTGATTTTTACGGTCGCTGTATACACTTTGTATAAACGAGTCGATTTTCGGCAGTTGCAATAAGGCATATAATACGGCAATATGTAATACAGTGATCTGGTTTTACGTGTGCTTTCAATTGCAATAAATGATACCAGTCGCTTTTTATAATAATACAATAAATCATTAAAGTACAGTAATTTGGTTTTTACGCTGTGTTATCTTTGTATAAACGGTAATTCGACACAAAACCTTATTTATATTTAACCTTTTGAGAGAAACAACCTCTACACACCGGACTCTATTTTCAATTTTCAGCTCCAAAAATGGGTGGTGCTCATCAGAGGTTGAACTGAACACCATGTTTATCGAACCAATGTCATTCTAAATCGTCAAACAGTGAGTGTGGGTGGCATGCATGACTCATGTGAGTATTATTTCAAGGATGTCATTGAAATTGACATCTATAAACAATCTCAGGGAGATTCGATTTCGTTTTTTTAAGTTTTCTCACGAATTCCCGGAAAAAATCGCCCACAACAAAAGTACACTACAACCTTTCCGTAGAATGATACATGTGTTTTGGACTGGTAGCCTTATATTACAAATTACAATAGACTTGAGTTGAGTTAAGGAAAACACCCATTTAGATACAACAAATTTGAATGATATAATAGGTCGTTGTTATTGAAAGATAAAATAAGTACAAGTAAACGGTTCATGCTTTAAGAGGTTGTTGCTCATGAGAGGGTCGTACTAACGATGTTGTGTTTTACGCTTATTTGTGAGGCTGAGTCACATCGATGTAAAATCCTCATGTATGCATTTTATTACACTGAATCAAAACCACGTGATCCGGTGGTTTTGTCAATATGTGGGCGGGAACAAAGTGTGGGCAAACTCTTTTCTGTATGTTACTGAAGTGGCCATTTTAGCTTAGTACATGTACATAAAGTTTTTAATGTAAAGTACTTAAAAGCACCACAGTAATGAAATATAATAATTTGCTAGAAATAATATGGTGCTTTGTGGTAAGCCACAGTGCCTTTGTTATTGATGGATGGGTGGTAGATGGTTTAATGTCTTGTAGAACCAACCATACCATATAATAAGCCCTATACATGTATGTCTTTGAAGTAAAATTAGTGCAGACATTTGTTGTAGTTACATATAGACATTCAAACATATTTATGTGATAGTGCGATACACGTTGATATAAAACCTAGCAATCATATATCTACAAAGAAATGTGTATACATTAGCATCACACTAATATTTGCAAATGATCAAGTGATTTGACGTGCACAATGTGTTCTAGCAGAAATACTAATACCACAGTTTCAACAATACTACCCCATCCCCATGCATGAATTTATTGGTTGCGAGTCGCCCAATCCAACTTACTACAGAAGTCCGACGGAATAAATTGTGAATTTGTGAAGTGCCTAATAATCCCTAATAAGTCCCAAAATGAGGTAAGCATGTAACGACTGCACATTCCAATATCAAAGAATAGAATGCATCGAAAACATAATTAGATGTGTATCATTAATAGATAAACTGTCGATTCAACAATTAACTGCTAACCAAGGAACTATCACATTCGAAAGAATATCGAAGATTACAGTTAAATCAGTTACAACCAGTTAAACCTAGATAAACATAGTTTACCTGAAAGACGAGTCAATGTTTATACCTTTATTATTTAACTTCGAACTGACTGAAACAGTTACCATTAATGCATTTACATCTATTTGGAAGACAAACTATAAAAGCAAAACCAAATGCTTACAAATATAAATAGTTTACACATCTATTCAATAATTTACCATTACTTAAAGTGTATAGAGCTATATTCTAACAGTCAGTTAATGTCAAAATATATTTGCATCGTTTTAGTATGATACTAGACTACCTTAATTGAAAATTAAAACTTTGGATGGGTTCCGTGTACTTTGATTCAATCGTTGATGAATAGACAATTCTTATAATTTCATAGGGTGTTCTAGAAAACTTTTGTATGAAAATGGACAATTCGCAAGTCCAATAAATCATCAAGAGAATTTCTGTTAAAACTGAAGCGAAAAATGATCTAATGGATATGAAAGCATAATTAATTTCAGTTTTGGCAACTTTAAAAAAAATATCGTCCGATATAGCTCTATACACTTTAATAAATAAAGCAATTAATTAATTAACATTAAGATAATTTGCGAACACATCTACACATTTGCATTATAAAAAAAACAAAATGTGCGTTCACCGTAAAATAATAGAATTTATTAGATATGTATCAGACTTACATTTTCATCCAGTGATTAAATAAACTCCCAGGTTAACACTGTGAATATATTACTGCAAATAGTAAGGGCTGTTCATTTATTTATTATAATACCCTAATTTCATAACTTACTCACGCGTAACCACAGTAACATTTGGAATACTATACGCGTTCTTTTTATTTCATCCAACAGCTGCGAATATTACGCTGAGCTACACCATGTGGTAAACGGTAGTACAGTACAGCCAGATCGATCGAGGGTAGAGAAATAAATACCTTAGTTTAAACATCCGAGCATACAACAGCTGATCCGTTGTTTGTTATTTATTATTTTCTCATATTTTTGTTTTTGTTATATTATGTATGTTGACGTCAGTTTAACAACAGTGTCCTCAGTGAGAATCCGGAGACGAGACATATGGCTAACGGACAAACGGACACCCTTTGTTTGACTGAAATATTTAGCACCATTTTTGACAGTTTTTCTTTCTTCCATGGCATTATCGTCAATGTTTAGAGACACAGGTGAGATACAAGGAATCCGGGTGTGATATTCTAGCTCGTTTCGAATAAATTCCTTGGTTCTTTAACGTGCCCGGTGTAAAGCACCGATACACGCGAGACTACCCCTGGGTTACCAACCAGGATCATCTTTTGTTGGGTGCAAGTCTTCTATCTGACAGCACTACCACGACCAAGCATCTGTGCAGAGTACAGACACAGGCAGATGCATCATTGGTGAAGAATTTTTAACACAAAAATGACAATATGGATAGTTCTATTAGATGTTTAAAGTTTCTATTTTTAGAACAAAAAGGTCGTAACTACCTCTTACGACCTTATAAGACTCGTACTTATTTGAAATCTGCTTCACAAGGCGCTTCTTATGAGCATATTTTCATGAAAATCTGGAATTGTCATGTTGACCAAAATGAAGTTTTTAAAATGTGTTTTCCCATAGGTAAAGAGTAAATTACAGACAGTTTTCTCTTTTTTCTCAATATATCGATTTGGTAGTTACGACCTTTTTGTTCTAAGCCAGCGATATATCGACTATTAAAATGTCAGACTCGTGTCAAATTGGCCAAGCTATAGCACTCCAGATTCAATTTTCTTTAAAACAAACAGCCAGCCATTTAATACAAATTACACGTGCTGGTTATACAAATACAAATACATGTCATTTGTATAGCGCAAAAAATATGAAATCATATTCTTTTGCGCTTCACACTTATATACATTCACTTAAAAACATTCAATTTAAAACCTGGATTCTAGAAACTAGATTCAGTCATATGATAAAGAGCACACTCATTGCCGATGAAACTTCCTTTATATACAAATAAGTTTTCAAATATTCACGTTTGATGTCTTTGAGAAAGTTTGGTAGATCGTTCCACCATTTTGGACCAGTGACGGCCACAGATCTGTCTGCTAATTTTGTTCGCCGTCTAGGGATGTGAAAGTTAGTGTCATTTTGTGATCGTAGTCTATACCCTTGCCGAATAGGATCAAACATTGTCTTTAGATACGATGGAGCTGTACCCATGATGACACGGAATAAGATTACCAGAACTTTGAACATTACCCTGGCCTTAACTGGAAGCCAGTGTAATTCTGTCAGTAGATCTGCACTGGATTTGTCATAAGAAACATTCATGACAACTCTTGCGGCATGATTTTGGACTCGCTGTAATTTTTTCATCTGATAGGCTGGAATTTCAGTGAATAAGGCATTGCAGAAGTCAATATGGGAATGAACCAGTCCATGCACTAATGTTTCAGTAGCCTTTTGTGTGAGATGTTTACGTATAGCTTGAAGATTCCGTAGCTGCACTTGAGCTATCTGACATTTTTTCTGAATGTGGCAGTCAAAGTTAAGTGTATTGGTCATGATTACACCAAGATCTCTAACCTGATTCACACATTTTACGTCACACCCACCAACATTGACACTTGTGATGTTCAATTCAGCTAACTGTTGTCTGGTTCCATACATGATTATTTCAGTTTTAGACTGATTCATTTTCAGTTTAAATGTTGTCATCCATTGTATGATATCAATGAGGCAGCTGTTAAGTTGTTGAATAACAGTTGTCTCTTCCTGAGAATTTCCTGATTGTAATTTAAAAGCAATCTTATGCATGTTATGATCATCTGCGTATCCATAAAGATCGGCTGGATACTTCTGGACAACCCGATTGAGAGCCGATATATAGAGAGTAAATATCACTGGTCCAGCACAAGAACCCTGTGGAACACCAAACCTCAATGGTTCAGTCTCTGATGCTGACTGTTCGACTAAGACTTTCATTGTTCTGTTTGTGAGATAGGATTCAATCCATTCTAGGGGAGTATTATGAATACCAAATTAATCTTGTAGGATTTTAATCAATATTGGGATATCAATGGTATCGAACGCTGCACTTAAGTCGATCATGACTACGATCGTAACCTGGTTTTTATCTACGGTTTCCAAAAGATCATTATACATTTTGACCATAGCCGTTTCCACCCCATAGTATTTTCTATATGCACTTTGGTAAACTGGAAGGAGATTGTTATCTTCAATATGCTTGGTGATTTGGTTTAATGCAGCTTTTTCAAGAATCTTGGAGAGAAATGTTAAATTTGACACTGGACGATAGTTTTTCAGTTCAAGCGGCAGCCCTTTCTTTTTTAACAAAGGGTTTAATCACAGCACTTTTCCACCCATCAGGAAACACACCAGATAACAATGAGCGATTTACTATTTCTGTCACTACGGGAGCAAATTGAGAAGAAAACTCCTTTAATTTCGTAGTAGGAATTACATCAAGTTCACAGGTTGTAGATTTTGATGCATGTATAAGTTTCATGATATCATTTTCTGAGAGCGATTTGAATTCAGTAAATGTTTTTCTAATCACAGGTAGATTTGAGCCGTTAGAAGTACCATTGCTGGATATTTCAGATGGTATGTTATCAAGATCATTTCTCAGCCACAGAAATGGCTGTACATTCAGTCGTGATATAATATACTAGTATGAAAACTAAGTATTAGATAAAAAAAATATGCCCGTGATGGTACCATGAATAAATAATATTGAAGGCTTAAGACAGGAGACTGTCCATGCTGACCTACTCGACCTTTGATTTACTGCATTGCAATATTTACCGGAGATATACGGAAATGACCGAACTTGAAGAAAATAAGTTACAAGACTTAGTGCTCGAGCCATTAGAACCACAGCGTTTAAACCAAATCACAGTATGACTTATCGGATTACTATCAAATTCAACTTGTATAATTTATTGCAATAGAAAATAACACGTAAAATCTGATCACTGTATGACTTTTTGTCGCATGTCTACTATATAGGTCAACGTGTATGCCTTATTGCGATTGTCGGAAATCGCCTCGTATATACGCAGTGAGAACGGAACATAACTACGGCTTGTAATTTGAGACACACTGGGATTTGGTATCAATTAGCAACATGTTCACGGCAATCTATTGATTTTCTATTCATTAAGAAATATAAGCTAATAACCTGACGCGACAGATGCTGTTTAAAGAGACCGTGTAACCAATAGATGAGTTATGGTGCATGTTTTGTAGATTGACTATAGAACAATTTTATCAAGTCATTTATCTTTTGTTGAATACTAATTTCTAATGTGTTTTATTTGAAACGATAAATGAACGTATTAGCCAAATGGTGTGACGTATTTACTGCATCTTTGTGCAACTGTCCTGTTTTATTTTTGTTTGCCTAATTAAAACGTGTTTGCAATTCGACAGCAATATTTCAGCAGAAAGTTGATTGGCAAATAAAGGCTGTGCTCGAGACTCTTACTCGTGTTTTGGCTGATATCGGAACACATCATCAGCATGGTGTATTATATCTAGTTCACTTAAAATTAGAATTTAAATATAAAATATGTTGAAACTAAACCATTTATTGACCTTTCTCAAAGACTTAAATATAGAAATATGTGCAAGATAAGAAGTAAAGTATAGTCTCGGATGAACATATACAATGTACATTCATTGATGACCTTGATTAAAGTAGGTCATACTTATAATTGTATATCCATACGGTATTGCGGTTAACGTAAGTATCACTTGTTTCAATTTTGCACTTTTAGATGGAAACATTTCAACAGCAACACGCGGCCTTATGGTATTTTAATTTCATACCATTAAAGAAGGTTTCGGCTGTCGCCTTCATCCTTCACTATTAGATACCGATTGATAATCATATTCATGAATATTTGTAATAAACATGTTGAATTGATTAAACAGTGTTTATTTTCATGAACATAATTTTTAATTAGCGCTGATTTTCACGAATCAAGGATTGTGTAGAAAACTAAGTCTATTTATGAACTCGTTGCTTAAGAACGTTTGACGAAGAACCTCTTAACACACCTTCCGTGTCGACTGAGGTCAATAACCTGACCATGGACACAACAACAGATATTTTAAATAATATTTTAATGTACAGTAAAACTTCGTTATGACGAGCATCGATATCACGAGCACCCGGCCTATCTCGACCAAATTTAAGCCAATATCCGTTTGTATCATCAATTCATGCCCTTTGGTTATATCGAGTACCTGGTTTATCTCGAGCATTTTACCTGTCCCGATCACCCCTCGAGATAACGAAGTTTTACTGTATTTCAAATAATCTGTCAGTCGAACTAACGTAGCTGTTGCTTAAATGCTAGATCGAGTTGGATCGTGATCGATATGCGGGCGGTTAAAAATCTGTGATTGTGTTTGTGTCGTTACAGGTCCCACGTCACACTCATTGCTGTATTAGGCAAATGATGATATTCTCAGTCTGTGTGCTTTTATTTATTCTTGCCATTGGACATCCATATGGGCGAGTCCCCAGAAGAGTCATTTTAGGTTTCTGGGGATAGTGCAGATACAGGAGATGTACTCGTTCCAGAGACACCATTGGATCTTTTACACACAAAGCATTTATGGAAATCTTAACCTTACGATCAAATATAAATTCTCTATAATTCTTTTACAACTATAGAATATGGCAAATGGAGTTGTAATACTAATCAAGATTCAGTTAATGAACCCCTTCAAACAACATCGGTACCCTATTTGCAGTTGTTAAAGAATTATACAGAATTTAAATTTGAAGGTAAGTTTACGATTTCCGTAAGTAGGTTGATAAAACAGTACCCAGGTGTATAACATAGCACCCATACATCGGGACTTAGGTTTAAAGTCTCACCGAAAGACTTAGAATGAATTTAGTTGGTCAGTCTGGGATTCGAGCCCACAACCCCGAAACCAGAAGTCTAGTGTTTATCAACTGACGGGCGGAGCTAAAGGTATCGCCATATTTTGGACATATTTTAAAAGGTCCAGATGAAGACAGATAATTTCTTGTAACTTTTGCAGATTTGATCATGTTAGTCACTGGTCTTATATTAGTACTGTGTGTTGGGTTGAAGGTTACTGTAGCTGATTATGCTTGTCTATGTAACTATGCCGTGGAAGCACCAATATACGTAACCATGGATACATCCTCAGCTATCATTGGTAAGTTCTGTTTCTATGGTGTAACTTTGAATAGCCTAGTGGTTGGGACTGGTGTCATAGAGGTAGGGTGCGCGCTTAGGGACCTAATGAATTTGTCCGAGCCAGAATAATCCGCATGCTCAACTCCAGCAAGTAGAGGTAAGTTGTACCTGTGAGGGCACTGTGTTGATTTGAAACTGGAAAACCTACTCGCTATGTTATTGGTATGTTCAATAAAACATACCGGAATGGATTGACAACGATATACGTGACATGAGTGATAATCGGAGTAATTGTTACAACAGCTTCCTTGCTTTACGCCTGACCTATGGGTGTCATAGCTATTCCTTGCTCTAAGTGGTACCTTACACTGCTCGAAAC
The DNA here is from genome assembly GCA_963678985.1 of Spisula subtruncata. Lineage (NCBI taxonomy): Eukaryota > Metazoa > Mollusca > Bivalvia > Venerida > Mactridae > Spisula > Spisula subtruncata. Next base: position 24,306,909 of record OY787669.1, on the reverse strand, counting down.
AACCATTCCTCATGCTGTGCGATATGCTTTCCTATTTTGGTAGAATGTCTTCCATTACCTGTCATCTCGGTATTGTATTCTGTTTTAGGCCATATGTATGAGTTTGATTGCTCGGCTGAGTACACACAGGCTTCAAACCTTACACCGGGATGGAAGGCTGTAGCCACCAATCATATGGTAAGTATCCTTGTAGTCTGGTTCCCCTTTTGCACATTTGTTTTCTTCGGCAGGGAACCATACTTGTGTTCCCCGTGGTGTACAATGTAAAAGGTTAATCAGGCCTGATATTTGCAAAATTTCTCAGGGCTGAAAATCTCAGTTTCATAGCCTGAAACTCCATTTTTTAATTATAAAGAATAAATATAATTCCTCAGGACAGTGTTATTATTAATAAGATTTTTAAGTGAACCGTTACCGCAGTCGTACATTCACAGTATTGTAAAAAGACAAAACAGGTATCCGGTGTTCACTAATTGTTTGATCCGTGTTACGTATTTCAGATAGGTTACGTACATGATACAGGCAGTTTTGATGCACAGACGTGTAATGGAGATCCAGATCCTATAGATGCTGGTATTGTAAATAATACGTGTACCACTAAAAATATAAGTATTATGGTCCGGTCAGTTCAGTTCAGTTCAGTTCAGTTCAGTTCAGTTCAGTTCAGTTCAGTTCAGTTTTGTTCTGTTCTGTTCTGTTCTGTTCTGTTCTGTTCTGTTCTGTTCTGTTCTGATCTGTTCTGTTCTGTTCTGTTCTGTTCTGTTCTGTTCTTTATCGTATCTATATAATAACAGTGTCTAAAACTTATCATGTTGAATACCAAATATTGTCATTTCCAAACAAAACCAAAAGATCAAACAAGGATATACTCGTGCTTGTAGTTGCTCCATCGATAGTTGACAATAAAGACCTATACTGCATTACCTGCCCCTTATACTACGTGATCAAGTACGGAAGCAACTGGACCAATAAAGAGTATAACTCAATATGCTAACAATTAACGGAACTAAAGCTAAAAAACAATCATACGCGAAATGGTTTTGGTGAAATTGTTGTCCAGCCGACGTATCGTTATAAAATAATAGTAAATGATCCGTGTACAAAATCGCGATACGTTGTTCTTACATTACAGTCACTACACCAGTCAGTACAATACCTACAACAACAACAACGGTTAGACCAACAACAACGTCACAAGTAACATCGACTTTGTCAATAACAACACCCACGTCAACAGTCAAACCAACAACGACACCAATGTTTACAGATGCACCAACAACATCGTCCAGTTCAACTGTCTCATCATCAAAGCCACCCTCAACAACAACTTCAACGTCAACAACACCATCAAACACTACACAAGCGTCAACAGGCGCACCAACAACAACAGCTCCAAGAACAACGACTACCTCAACAGCCGCACCAACATCATCTACCACCACGAACGCGCCAACACTGTCAACCACTACGAAAGCACCAACATCATCTACGTCCACGATAGCGCCAACACCATCTACCACTACGAAAGCGCCAACAACGACAGTTTCTGCTATAGTTACCCCTGCACCGACAGTATATCATATCCCAGGACGTGAGTATATGTACGGGTATTAATGTTACCATTGAAATATTTCACAGATATCTAAACAACGCCGTGTATGTTGGTAAGATAAGAACACTTCTACCTATACAGTAATCCTTTCTTCGAATGTAATACTGTGTAAGGCTTTCTTTAGCTTCTAATTGTTCTGTACGTTTTTGATCTTGTTTACCTTTTTCATCTCTTTATTTACACCCAAAATAATGCAACGTGTACTCATAGCCCAATTGTTGATATTTTTGTTTTTTATTAAACTGGAAGTCAATCCAGGGAGAAGAATTCAATAAGACAAATTGTCTTTCATTCTAATCCCTTTTTCCTTATGTTTCTGTTATTTTATACTGTAAATTGAATGCATATTGTTATATATTTGGGAAAAATAAATATGTTTAAACTAAGATAAGAACAACAATATTAAAAGCCGAGCATAGCTTTTATTAGTCAATCAACTTTCTGTTAAAATGTGGCAGGCCTACGTTTGAGTGTCACAGCGGTTGAACTCGTATTTGAACTACGGAGGCATACTTGTACACAGCAACAGTTACTCCTCTGGCTACAATGATCTTGGTCAAAGGCGGGTCCTATTGTCGTCTGATTCGAATCATGTGTGATGCTTGTCCAAACGGAACATCGACGGGCGGAATCATAGGTGGCAGTATCAGTATTTGGAAAAGAAAAAGAAAAAGTCCGTCGCTGAGCTAATACACTACATGGACCGTATAGATATCTATTGTCTATCTAACTCCATGTACACTATCAAGGTATAAAGTGTAGTATACGTCTATGTCCAAAGATTGTGGAACATCGCATAGACTTGGTTCCCAACAATTATTACGATACTGTGAGCGCAGCGGGTAACCAGTGCATAAATAAAATGACCTTGAGCGAAGTTAAATAACGAAAGTAACATTTTTTTGCTGTTTCGCAGTTATAAGATACAATTGAACGAGATTTTCGGTAAGAATGAATATCTTATAGTTTATTTGAATGACTTGTATAGCGATTTTTCTTCAGCGCCCGTATTTTATGTTGAAACAACGAGATGCAATGTTCCACAATCTTTGGCATATAGACATATAGTACGCTTTATACCTTGATAGTATATTAGCTCAGTACTGATTTCTTTTATATTTTTTATTATTTTTTTAATCGTTTGTGGACAAAACACTGATACTGCCACCTGTGGGCGGAATGCGTAGTAAGCACGTCGATGTTCCGTTTGGACAAGCATCACACGAGGACTCGAACCATTCGACTATAGGAGTACCATGAGTACGGAACGCTGTTTATTTGACTGGTAAAATGCGGACAATGGGAACCGGAATATTGTTTTGGTGCAGTGTAGCATTGCGTGTTGTCCGTTGATGTGTGTTCGGCCTTCTGTAGTTTGTAATTTGTTCTTATCTGCTAACCTTTGCTCCCGAATGATTGATATGTGCCTTCTCCGATTTTGCGACCAGGAACTCCCAAAATTCGAAAAGAACGCTCTTAGCATTAAGTCATACATATTCCAATAACTGGTTAATTTCAGTACAAGTTTGTCCGGCCAAAGTAATGTCTGCAGCCAACTATAACCATGGTTACGTACGTATGCACGCCGGAAGTTGTTATGAGCTGGTTCCCGCTTCCTTCACCTGGCAGTATGCTGAGAACAATTGCGTGCATAAAGGAGGTCATTTAGTGCACATATCGAACCAGGACGAGGAGAATTTCGTGCTACAATTCTTGCAGAGTCATGGTTACAGCCATGCTGTGTGGACCGGACTCAATGATAGACACAGTGAAGAACAATTTACATGGACATCCGGTACGTAGGTCTAAATACATTTGCGCATTGTTGAAAAAACTTAGCTCTTGATACTTGCATGGCCGCGTTTCCAATCCATTATGCCACGATTAGTTCGAACATGAAATTTGCATTTCACCGTTGCTGTGTAACAGTTTAAAAATCGGCTTTGAGTCCACTAAAACAGATTATACAATCAATGCAATGTAAAAGTTTTACAATGGTGGGAATCGGTGGCCTAGAGGTAGGGCGCGCGTTTCGGGATCGAGAGGTCCCGGGTTCGATAACCCTCTGGACCTCTGGTTAATTTCTCTGGGCAAGACCCACATGCTCCACACCACCATGGTGTAAAATGGTACCTATGAGGGCAGTGTCTATTCCTGGGTGCCGCAGATCGATGTTGGCTGCCACACCACAGGAGAGAAATAGTCTCCCCAGGGAGACACGAGTGTAGGTTTCCATATGTAACCCAATGACCAGGGGAAGTTGAAATGTCAAAGGGTGCTTGAGCGGCCTAACAGCTGAAAAGAGCCGTAGAAAATTGGTAACTTTTTTTAACTTATGGTTTCAGTAAAACACCCATCATGCGCACATGTTTACAATCTTTACTATATTTTGATGTTTGAAAACGGAATTAAGTTGGACATGAACGCTTTATAATTTCACATTATGGGACTTTACTTGCAGGAGATGCGTTTGTATGGCAGAACTGGATGCCAGGAAGAAAGAGCAACTTTTACCATCATTACTACGAGGATTGTGTGGTATATGTACCGTATATAAACAACGCACATTGGGATGACGTAGATTGTGGTCGAACACATCCCTGGATATGTCGCTATGGTAACATGTCACTTTTTAAAATGTTAAGAGTTTTAATTTAGTAGAACGAATCAGAATGCATGAATCGTTTATTTACTTCATTTGGGATGTATAAGATATGCACCCAAGCCTGTTACATTTATATTATAGACGTTAATTACAGTAAACCTTGCCAACCAGGGTTAACCCAAATAAACATTGAGTGGTACCTTACAAATTTATGCATGAGATTGTTTTTGTGTGGTTTTTACCAGACTTCACCATATGAATGTGCCCATGTAAGCAATATATATGAGCCGTTTTCCTGGAAAACCGGGCTTATTGACATAACAATAGTTATTATGGTATAATGTTTAGAAATAGGTCTAAAATGAGAAAATATTAATGTTCACCGATCTAATCGTAAGTAGTTGGATAACATAGTACTATCTTAAACATTTATTTTTTCTGGTAAATTATGATAAAATTACTTCCGTCGTTGCTATGGTGACCAATTTCCGAAAACAACCCAATTGAGAAAAACGAGGAGTTAGGGGTTAAAAATAGTAGCTACTTTTCCCTTTAAGCAAGCACTCACAATTGTGTCGTGTTTTATTAAAATCAGAATATTATTCTAAAATGTGACGAAAAATTTGAAAAGTTTAGGGTCAATAATTAATCAAATAATGGGTTTATGAAATGGTAGTTAGCGTTACGTCAAATAACGCTCGAATGACGTTGGCGACGTCACTCAAAAAATTGGCGGGAGTGGTTAGTTTCAAAAGTCTATAACTTCGTTAACTTTTGTAATAATTCGTTCAAAATTTCAGAAAGTGTTCATAAGCGTTTCGTCTTTCTGACGATGTATTATCATGATTTTCGTACTTTTGTCAATAAGTCCGATTTTCCTGGAGAACGGCTCATATTATATATGTTAAAGGGGTTTGACACAGGAACTCATCAAGATTAAATAAGTTTTCCAAAATCAACATCAGTAGCTAAGAAATGTTTTGTTTTTGAAAACTAGAAAGTAATTGTTGGAGTTTATGGCAAACTCCTTCGCCCTAAATGGCAAATATCATTAGAACGTTCAGTATACAGCCCTACCTGTGCTACCTTTCTTGACCGATCTTCTCCTATCTGTTTTATTCCAGACATTAACTCGGTGCTATTAATGTTATGATAAAATCAATGCTGTATGTTACACATTATTTTCAGATGGAGCACAAGCTGCAACAACAGCACACACCCTGCTCAACTTCATCCATAGTATAATGGGCAGGGAGGTCAAAGGAAACAAATAATCTTTGTGGTTGTCCTATAATTTGTTACAGAGCTGAATGCAACCTGTAATATATTAGTATTACATTATTATAAGTACATGTGCCTCGTTCATTCAGATTATTTAGCCCATGGGGACAGGAAAGGCTCACCAGTGAGTCGTTATACAGTAGAGATGACTTCTCTAAAAGGCCGGGATACAATTCAAACAAGAGTGTCCAAAGGGCCCTTTGTCACTCATCTTTCTTAAAATGCACATGTATATGGTGACATATGAATCATTTACAACTTCTTAGAGACACCTGTCCTGAAAATTGGATCAAAACTGTGGCCTCTATAGAGTTTTGACCCAATGGTCTAGTTTATTTACCTTACATGACCCAGTTTTAACATGGGTCTAGAGTTTAGTTGAAACTAACATTCTGACAAACTATTGTGAAAATTGAACCAAAACTGTGACATATGGAAGGAAAACAAGTTTTTTCTTAGATTTGACCTAGTTTTTAATCCAGCATGCCCCACTTTCAAACTTGGTTTTGATTTCAAGGAGAGAAACATTCTGATCAGGTTTTATGAGTATTGGATAAAAAATGTTGCCTCTAACATGTACACAAGCAAATTGTTGATGAACTAGAAATTTGGGCCCTTGGGCAAATAATGTCGAACCTTGGCGCACATTGAAAAAAAATGCACTGACTTAAATGCGCTAAGTTATATCTAATGCCAGCATGCATAAAGAATAAATTATACCTACAAACTTTAATTTGACCTTTGACCTCTAACTGTGATCTTGACCTTTGAGAAAAGAACCAGGGGTTGCTCATGACACTCTGATTAATAGAGGTTGACATTCATGGCCATTTCAAGCAAGATTGGTCAATGCATGACAAAATTATGGTCCAGACAAGCTTCTTTAGAAATTTGACCTGCATCTGTGACCTTGACCTTTGATATAGGAACCTGAAGGTTGAGCATGACACTCCAGCTTATGGAGGTGAATATTCATGCCAAATGTAAGACAGATTGGTCAATGTACAGCAAAGTCATGGTCTTGGCAAGCTTCGATTTGACCTTCAACTGTGACCTTGACCTTTGAGATACGAACCTCGGGGTCTGTCATGAACCTCTGTCTCATTAAGGTGAGCATTCATGCCAATTATAAGAAAGATTGGACAATGCATGCTTGAGATACAGAACGGACAAGGTCTATAATGGCAATTTTTTAAGTTTGACCTCCGAGTGTGACCTTGACCTTTGAGCTAGAGACCTGTATCTTGTGCATTGCACACCGCCTCATGGTGTTTAACAAATTTGCCAAGTTGTTAAAAAAAGTGTCAATGCATGAGTGAGATACAGCCCGGACAAGATCTATAATGGCCATTTTTTACATTTGACCTGTAAGTGTGACCTTGACCTTTGAGCTAGAGACCTGGATCTTGCGCACTGCACACCGCCTCGTGGTGTTTAACAATTATGCCAAGTTATTTTAAAAAGTGTCAATGCATTACGGAGATACAGCCCAGACAAGGATCCGGACGAACACATTAACTAACTAACTAACTTACTAACTAACTTACTCACTCACTAACTAACCCACAGACATGCAACCGCCATCGTGGCGACTAAGTCGAGCTCACCGCTGGGCTCGACAATAAAAAACTTACCAATTTTCTAAGGCTTTTTTCAGTTGTTAGGCTGCTCAAGCAGCCTTTGACATTTTGACTTCCCCTGGTCATTGGGCTACCTATGGAAACCTACGCCCATGTCTCCCCTCAACATCGAACTGGAGCGCCCAGGAATAGACACTACCTTCACAGGTACCATTTTACACCATGGTGGAGTGGAGCATGTGGGTCTTGCTCGATCCCGAAGCGCGCGCCCTACCTCTAGTCCACCACCCCCACAATTGCATTCTTTCTTTTGAGGTGTTACTGTTAATTCAGTTATAAAGGTCATTAATGGACCTAGTATTTATAAGACAGGGACAACAAACAAAGACTATCAATAAAATGAAATTGTAATTTATGTTGGTAATCATAACAACAAAGAACTTCAATTTATACAAATGCCGGTTTCAATAAAAATACATATGAGCCTTTCTCCAGGAAAACCGGGCTTAGTGACAAAATTGTGAAAATGTTGATAATATATGGCTAGAACGAGGAGACTCTTGTGAACAGTTTCTGAAAATTTGAACAAATTATTGCATACACTTACAAAGTTATAGACTTTTTATAACAAACAACTACCGCCTACTTTATGAGTGACGTTGCGAATATCATGCTCGACGTTTTTGACGTATAGTAATGGAAACTTGCGTTTCAAAGATCGAGTATCCGATAAATTTTTGACGTAAACTTTTAAAATCGTGGCACATTTTAGAATCATATTCTTATTTTAATAAAATTTGTCTAATTTGTGAGTGTTTGCTTACAGTGAAAAATAGCGGGTGCTTTCAGCCACTCAACCCTTGTTTTCCTTGATTGGAGTACTTGTTAGAAACCGATTACCATAGCAACGAAAAAGATCTTAAAATATCAGTCTTGTAACATAAGGGGACACAAGTATTACATACAACTCGGCTGGATTAGGATCTCAGAAACGTAATTTAACGCTTCTTATGTCACTGTGCCTATTTTCATAAAAATCGGAACTTGTCATGATGACCAAACTGAAGTTAAAACAGCTCGTTTTACCATAGTAAAGAGTAATTTTCAGACAGTTTTTTTTCTTGTTTTCACATAATACTGATTTTGTACTTACGACCTTCTCATTATAAGCCAACAAACTGTTGATTTAAGATATATATTGTATAACAGTGCTTATAACTATGTGTTGAAATAGACATGGCCAGAGTATAAATGCATGGAATAAATGATTAAATCATTGTTACAAACCGTATCTTTAGTAATATTGTAATAACCGATAGTATTTTACTTAAACAAATGTCCTCAAAAAGTTAGTGGTCATGTAGATAATAAATTATGATACTGTAAAATCATGAATTTTCGTGTGGGATTAAATTTCATGGTTTTCATGGTAAATTCCCATTGAATAATAAGTTTGACTAATGCATTTATTAACTGAAATGGAAACTCAACGAAATAACGTCCCATCGAAATGGTCTTCTGTTATTGTATGGTCAAGAGAACAAGAAAATGCAAAAACATTTTGTATAGAAGACATTGCACGATTAACCCAAAATATGCTGTTTATCTGCTGCTCTAGTATAAGCTATGTTGAAACTAAACCATTTATTGACCTTTCTCAAAGACGCATATATAGACGCATGTTGAAGATAAGACATAAAGTATAGCCGGATGCACATACGTGGGGTTATCCAAAGGTTCGACTTTTGCTCTTATTAAAAAAAACATTTAACTTAAAGCTACGAATCTATGGTGCCTGTAAAATTGATTTATATTGTACAAGTATATAAAATATCATACGGATATAATTTAAAATAACGTATATATTTGTAGGCATTCGCGATAGGCATGCCCGGCGCACGATCAGAAATTACGTACGATGTCGCCCCTGGACTAAATCATTTCACGAAGCTCTTAAACACTGTGCAGTTGTTCTTCGTTTTCCGTAATCAGCTGTATACTTATAATATGCAAACACATATGTTCTGTCGATGTGTACTGAATTGTATCGTTTCTAATACGTTCTATCACTACAAATGGATTTTGTTCTCTAATGATTATACATAGGAAGGGTGTTAATACTTAATTTGCCAAACGCGGGTTCCCCTAGCTGTAGATAATTGAATTATTTTGCGACTGCAAATGATATCTTGTGACGTCATATTTTACGTTCAATTTTATATGTCAACATTAACCTCCATATTAATAAAATGACGAATATATAAGATATAACCTTTAAATTATACCAAAGTATTGGTATGACATTATTCAACCTGAGGACGTTTTTTTTAATGAAGAAACACTGTGACAATCGGCAATAATGTAACGCATTTTACTGTAAAAAATCTGCAGTGCGTCGCTAACGCATTTCTGTGTTACTGTGGTAACGTGTTACTCTTGATACAAAGGGTACTTACTCAAAAATATTTTGAGGTTATTGTTTCAACTTTGTAATAGATTAATGTCACTATATGGTAATTTTCATACTGATTTGGCTTAAAATAAAAAAGAGCAAAAGTTCACGAAATTTTGGATAACCCCACGTAACATGCATTGATGACCTTGATACACGTATGTCATACTTATAACTGCATTTCTATTGTGTATTGTGGCTAACGTAAGTGTCACTTTTTTCAATTTTACACTGTTAGATGAAAACATTTCAACAGCAACACGCGGCGTTATGGTATTATAATTTGATGGATTAATTTCGTATGATTAACGATGGTTTCGGCTGTCGCCTTAATCGGTATATCATTTTTTTCACTTTTTTACTATTAATAACTGATTAAAAATCATATTTGTGAATACATATTATTATAATGTTGGATTTGTGTACTCATAAACATAATTTTAAGGGTTCTTTTTCACGAATGAAGGATTGATGAAATGCAAAGTTTATTCTTTAACTCGTTGCTTGAGAATGATTGATGACGAACCTGGCCCGGTGATTATAAACATGCTCTCATTGCCATACTCAAACTCCATACTAGATGCTCAAATTTGTAAAAAAAAACCAGCTTAGTTTAGAATGTTGCATCAAAACTTGTAGCAAATCATATAATTAAGAAAATGAACCACCATATATTGTATGTTTCCATTCAGTAATAATTAAGGTTGTTACGGCGGTTTTTGTAACTAACATTTTTTTTCCCAATACATTTATTTTCTCTGGCACAATTCTGTCCCTCTTTACATACAAAAATCCAGCATCTACGAGGGTGATCAATATATTCGAGGAATTCTCAATTTTTAAGTACAGGAACTAGAGTAATGAAATTATAAGATAATGTAGATCAATCAATTATCTCACGATTTTTCTAATTTACTTTATAATAACGTCATTTTTTTCTTGATGACGTCACTTTTAGTAACCATGGTGAAGCACGCACCGTCGAGCATCTTTGGCGTAACGTTATTTTTGAGAAACGACATGCTATGAAATTTAACGCGGAACTTGTAAAATCAACTTGATATCTCCAAAATGACAAGTCTAAATTGTTCATGGATTCTGTACGCTCCCAATTGGCCATTTTCATATGATTCCGTCGTTTATGTGATTGTAGGGTCTCTGTCAAACGGTTGAGTCGATAAAATGAGGATAAACAGCAAAAATAACACCGCGTTACAGACACTTTCCGTTAAATTTTGCGAAATAGGATGCACCGATTTCAACCAAATGTAACTGGTGAAAAAGAAGACTAGTATAGGCTTCAAAACATTAGATAGTTTACTCCAAATAAAAACGGTTATTTCGATATTGCGCCCTAAACCTGATAGGTCGTGCTTCGTTCTTAATTTAAATAATCTTATTGTATAAAGCCAACCACCCTTTTCCGAGTTTTGTTACCAATAACGCATTGATATTCTTTTTATTCCACCTCACATTCCAGAATTGGCTATTAACTACTTATTTCACTAGTAATAAAAAAACGGTCTCATACACGGGACTTGGTATCAGTGCAGAAAGGAGCTCTGTGCTGCTCCGACGGTGACGCTTGGAATGACGTCGCGCGACGTCAAACGTCACGCGCCCCTTGTATTAATTGAATAATTTTATTAGTGCATTCGGTCGGAGACATCTTACTCTGAATGATGTTAAATGGCTTTGAGCTTTGTTGCCAATATGAAACTGCTAGATGAAACGTCCTCGAATATATTGATCACTCCACGTATTCAACATTTCAAAACTTTATGCCTACGCTGGATGAAACCGTCATGCTTTGCTGCTGCAACCTTAACTCCATGTAACCATTACAAGTAGCAAGGCATCTAATATTTGCTGCCAGCCAAACAAACGTAACGTAGTCATTTTAGGTTTCGGTGTATAGTGCAGATACAAGTGTTCGTTTCAGAGACGTCCCTTGTTCGTTTACATGTCAGGTATAAAGCACTCATACATAAGACCTTGGTTTTAAGTCTCACGCGAATGACTGTAAGTAAATTTAGTTGGTCAGTCGGTGATTCTAACCTACCTCCCCGACATCAGAAGTACCGTGCTCTGTCGACTGAGCTAAGCGGACTGACTTGGTGGTCTTATTTAATTATTTCATATTGCATGTTACTGACCAATAGTTTAATATGGTGTGATTTGACTAATTGTGCATATCCTTAAGTCAAGAAAGACCATTAGTTAATACTTTATTTATAACTGTATATAATGTATGATGTTATTGGATCAGACAATAAACTATAATAAACTACTTGATGCATCGTCTCCATTGCGTCCTGTTGTTTGCAATACTCCTGACGGAAGTCCACCTAATCCATTGGAGCTATATTAGTATATTGTTTTCCTGTTAGGTTGTTTGTCTCCGTTTGGCCGTCCAACTTTCCGTTTTCTTATGACTGCCACGTTAGAGCTGTTGCTTTGTTCTGCCCATTTCCTAATTTAACTGTTTCGCTGGTTTTGGTTTCTAGCTATGTTGTGTCGTTCTTCATTCTAATTATGTGTGTCCAACTAAACCTGTCTGTTGTTTGCTACATTTCAATTCCACCTTTCCGTCGTACAGAAAGGTATATTAAGTATGTACAGTCCACGCGTCGTGTAACTGAAACAAGTGAAATGGAAAATGGATTGAACTCTTTGAAAGAACATTTGCTATATAGACTAATATCGGACAGCAAACGAATACAAGGTACCCAAATGTATCACCATTATTTGCATTTTTTATTCAATAACCTTTGCAGATTTGATCATGTTGGTCACCGGTCTTATATTAGTACTATGTGTTGGGTTGAAGGTTGCTACAGCTGATTATGCGTGCCTGTGTAACAATGCCGTGGAAGCACCGATATATGTAACCATGGATACATCATCAGCTATAATTGGTAAGTTCTGTTCCTACAGTGTATCTTTAAATAGCCTTGTTGAGCGGACCGGTGGCATAGAGGTAGGGTATGCGCTTAGGGGTCTAATGAATTTGTCCGAGCCAGAATAATCCGTATGCTCAACTCCATATGTGTCTGTTTCATCTCCCATCCCCTCATTCACTGTTTAAACAGAAAAATACCCCTATGCTCAACTCGAGCAATGAGGAGTAAGTTGGTACCTGTGAGGGCAGTGTATGTACATGCTCGATATGCCTGGGCGCCATAGATGCACAGCCACCGGGAGAGGAAAGTCGTCTAACAGCCCAACAACCAGAGGAAGTTGAATTGTTGAACAGCTGATAAGTCCTACAAAATTGCTAATTTTTAAGGTTGGAAATAGTCGATTGTATATATAAGTCGTTGAAACATACTAAAATGACAATACACTAGGTCTTAATCAAATATGGATTTATCTACCGACACACCCCAATATATCTCATATTAGTAGTACATATTCTCTGACCTGTCGCAGGACATTGCTACGTACATGTATAAAACGTAAATTTAGTGTTTTCAGTAATATCAATATTTTCTGGTTTTCTCTTCAAAATCTGAAAAATTTATTTTTTAAAGATTCGATTTGAAACTGGAAAACCTACTCGCTTTGTTATTGATATGTTCAACATGATAAAAATGTTGGATTGTGTTGACAACAATGTGTGTGACAGGGGTGATAATCGTCGTATACCACCTTAACCCCTGAGGTGACCTAACATATCTTGATATAGCTATTATTTGCTCTAAGTGTTATCTAACACTGCCTCAAACAGCCATTCGTACTCGACCTGTGCGATGTATTAGCCTATTCAAGTCGGTAGAAAGTCTTCCATCACCTGTTATCTGTATGTATTTTGTTTTAGGACATATGTATGAGTTTGATTGCTCGGCTGAGTACACACAGGCTTCAAACCTTACACCGGGATGGAAGGCTGTAGCGACCAATCATAGGGTATGTATCCTTTTAACAAGTCTGGATCCCCTTATGTACTTATCTTTTCTTCGGCAGGGAACCAGACTAGTGTCTCCGTAGTGATCAAGATAAAAACATAATCAGGCCTGATATTTGACAATTGTTCTCCCCATTTCAATGCCTAAAACTACATTTTTAGTGTCAACAAATAATAGCCTACACTTCCTCAGCGAGGTGTTATTCTCAAAGTTCTTTACTTGTAGTCGTATATTTACAGTATTTTAAATCAGACAGTGCAGGTGACCAGTGTTCATTAATTGTTGTTCTATCGTCACATATTTCAGATTGGTTACATATACATGATTCAGGCAGAATTGATGCCGGTGTTCACTAATTGTTTACTCCGTGTCACGTATTTCAGATTGGATACATACATGATTCAGGCAGAATTGATGCCGGTGTTCACTAATTGTTTACTCCGTGTCATGTTTTTCAGATTGGATACATACATGATTCAGGCAGAATTGATGCCGGTGTTCACTAATTGTTTACTCCGTGTCATGTTTTTCAGATTGGATACATACATGATTCAGGCAGAATTGATGCCGGTGTTCACTAATTGTTTACTCCGTGTCATGTTTTTCAGATTGGATACATACATGATTCAGGCAGAATTGATGCCGGTGTTCACTAATTGTTTACTCCGTGTCATGTTTTTCAGATTGGATACATACATGATTCAGGCAGTATTGATGCCGGTGTTCACTAATTGTTTACTCCGTGTCATGTTTTTCAGATTGGATACATACATGATTCAGGCAGTATTGATGCCGGTGTTCACTAATTGTTTACTCCGTGTCACGTATTTCAGATTGGATACATACATGATTCAGGCAGAATTGATGCCGGTGTTCACTAATTGTTTACTCCGTGTCACGTATTTCAGATTGGATACATACATGATTCAGGCAGAATTGATGCCGGTGTTCACTAATTGTTTACTCCGTGTCATGTTTTTCAGATTGGATACATACATGATTCAGGCAGAATTGATGCCGGTGTTCACTAATTGTTTACTCCGTGTCATGTTTTTCAGATTGGATACATACATGATTCAGGCAGTATTGATGCCGGTGTTCACTAATTGTTTACTCCGTGTCATGTTTTTCAGATTGGATACATACATGATTCAGGCGGTATTGATGCCGGTGTTCACTAATTGTTTACTCCGTGTCACGTATTTCAGATTGGATACATACATGATTCAGGCAGTATTGATGCCGGTGTTCACTAATTGTTTACTCCGTGTCACGTATTTCAGATTGGATACATACATGATACAGGCAGTATTGATGCCGGTGTTCACTAATTGTTTACTCCGTGTCACGTATTTCAGATTGGATACATACATGATTCAGGCAGTATTGATGCCGGTGTTCACTAATTGTTTACTCCGTGTCACGTATTTCAGATTGGTTACATACATGATACCATCAGTATCGATGCACAGACGTGTGACGGAGATCCAGATCCTATAGATGCTGGTATTGTAAATAATACGTTTACCCACTATAAACTATTGTCTTGAGTTCCGTTCCTTTCCTTCCATTTCGTCCCATCCTGTTCCGCTCCGTTATGGTATGTTCTCTAAAACTTACTTTGTTGAATACAAAATATTGGTCTTATATTATAGTCACCACATCAGCCAGTACAATACCAACAACAACAACGGTTAGGTCAACAAGAACGCCACAGGTAACAACAACAACATTGTCAATGATAACACCCATGTCAACAGCAAAACCAACAACGACTCCGTCGTTTACAGTTCCTCCAACAACATTGCCTAGTTCAACAGTATCGTCGTCAACAACAGCATCAACAACAACTTCAACTGCTATACCAACGACAGTATCCAGTTCTACAGTAGCATCAACAACAGTTTTCCCAAACACTACACCAGCGTCAACAGTCGCACAAACAACTACAGTTCCAAGATCAACATTCACATCAACAGCCGCGCAAACACCATCTACGTCCACGTATGTGCCAACACCATCTACAACAACGAAAACATCAACACCATCTACCACAACAAAAGCGCCAACAACGACAGGGTCTGCTACCGTTACCTTTGCACCGACAGTATATCATAACCCAGGACGTGAGTATTTGTACGGGTATTAATGTTATGTTATGGTACCATTGAAATGTTTCACTGATATCTTAACAATTAACATCGTACACGCTTGCCCCTAGTTTAAGAACCACGATAATAAGTCTATCATAAATGTTATTAATCTAGCCACTTTCTGCTAAAATATATGGCGCAATCATACTCGTGAGTGCCAGAACTCGTATTTGAACATTGGTCAACAGATGAGACGACAAGCGCATTAACCACTGAGCTACTGAAGCACGGTACGAGAGAATGATCCGATTGACGTATGGTTCAAATCTTCGTCGGGTGCTTGCCCAAAACGGAACATGGACGGGCGGAATGCGTACGGAACGCCGTTTATTTGACTGGTAAAATGTGACAAAGGGAATCGGAATATTGTTTTGGTGCAGTGTAGTATTGCGTGTTGTCCTGTGATGTGTGTTCGCCATCTGTAGTTTGATCTGCTAGCCTTTGCTCCCGAATATTTTGATATGTGCCTTATCCGATTTTGCAACCAGGAACTCCCAAAATTCGAGAAGAACGCTCTTAGCATTAAATCATACATATTCCATTAACTGGTTAATTTCAGTACAGTTTTGTCCGGCCAAAGTAATGTTTGCAGCCAACTATAACCATGGTTACGTACGTATGCACGCCGGAAGTTGTTATGAACTGATTCCCGCTTCCTTCACCTGGCAGTATGCTGAGAATAATTGTGTGCATAAAGGAGGTCATTTGGTGCACATATCGAACCAGGACGAGGAGAATTTTGTGTTACAATTCTTGCAGAGTCATGGTTACAGCCATGCTGTGTGGACCGGACTCAATGATAGACTCAGTGAAGAACAATTTACATGGACGTCTGGTACGTCTTACATCTTATACATGTACATCCTTTTTCGACAGACCGACATTACGTTTTGGTCGTTTAATCACATTTTTAACAAGTAAGTCCTTGCAATTTGCCAGTTGCACGGACTAGGAAAGTTATGAAGTACAAAAAACATGTAGATGCTTTTGTTTAAATTACATTCAACACAGAACATCGTCTCTGAACTTACCCAGGTACCATTCGAATGTCGCGTAAATTTATAACGTTATATTCACCTTAATAGCAATATCCGGTGTACGTTATATCACAGTGATACGGTCCGGTACTTGTCTCTTGGTATAAATTTTATGCATGCTCACGTTTTTCATTATGTGTGTCTATCTGTTCATTCTGGAGAAATATTTCAGTACGTCAAGATGAAAATTGAGTTTCAGGCGTGCACAAAACCTTAAAAATTACTGTACGTATTCATGTTATCGGAATGTCAATGGTAAAAAAACAAAAACTCAAAAAGTCACTTTCTGAAAAGTGACGTATCTGCAATTTGATTTCCAATGATTTACTCAATAGTTACCCTCGATCAAAAAATGGAGAATATAAGCGCTGCAATGGTCGGAATCGTTTTGTGATTAGGATTTTACCGTATACTGTCGTCTGCATACTTGCAGGAGATGCGTTTGTATGGCAGAACTGGATGCCAGGAAGAAAGAGCAACTTTTACCATCATAACAACGAGGATTGTGTGGTATATGTACCGTATATAAACAACGCACATTGGGATGATGTAGATTGTGGTCGAACACATGCCTGGATCTGTCGCTATGGTAACATGTCACTTTTTAGTGTTAAGAGTTTTAATTTAGTAGAACGAATCAGAATGCATGAAGCTTTTACTTCATTTGGGATGTATAAGATATACACCCAAGCCTGTTACATTTATATTATAGACGTTTATTACAGTAAACCTTGCTAACTAGGGTTATCCCAAATAAACATTGAGTGGTACCTTACAAATATATGTATGAGATAGTTTTTTTTGTGGGGGTTGTACCAGACTTCACCATATGAATGTGCCCATGTAAGCAAAATATATATGTTACAGTGATTTGACACATCATGTGACATGAACTTATAAAGATTAAATAAGTTTTCCAAAATCAACATCAGTAACTAAGAAATGTTTTCTTTTTGAAAACTAGAAAGTAATTGTTGGAGTTTATGGCAAATTAATTCGCCCTAAATGGCAAATATCATAGAACGTTCAGTATACAACCCTACCTGTGCTACATTTCCAGTCAACTGTTCTCATATATGTTTTATTCCAGACATAAACTCGGTACTATTATTGTTATCATTGAATCAATGCTGTATGATTAATGATTGTGTTACACATTATTTCAGATGGAGGACAAGCGGCAACAACAGCACATACCCTGCTCAACTTCATCCATAGTATAATGGGCAGGGAGGTCAAAGGAAACAAATAATCTTTGTGGTTGTCCTATAATTTGTTACAAAGCTGAATGCAACCTGTAATATGTTAGTATTACATTATTATAAGTACATGTGCCTTGTTCATTCAGATTATTTAGCCCATGGAGACAGGAAAGGCTCACCAGTCGAGTCCTAGTTCATTATGGTTATTTAGCTTATGGGGACAGAAAAGGCTCACCAGTCGAGTCCTAGTTCATTATGGTTATTTAGCTTATGGGGACAGAAAAGGCTCACCAGTCGAGTCCTAGTTCATTAAGTTTATTAAGCTTATGGGGACAGAAAAGGCTCACCAGTCGAGTCCTAGTTCATTAAGGTTATTAAGCTCATAGGGACAGGAAAGGCTCACCTGTCGAGTCCTAGTTCATTAAGTTTATTAAGCTTATGGGGACAGAAAAGGCTCACCAGTCGAGTCCTAGTTCATTAAGTTTATTAAGCTTATGGGGACAGAAAAGGCTCACCAGTCGAGTCCTAGTTCATTAAGTTTATTTAGCTTATGGGGACAGGAAAGGCTCACCTGTCGAGTCCTAGTTCATTAAGTTTATTAAGCTTATGGGGACAGAAAAGGCTCACCAGTCGAGTCCTAGTTCATTAAGTTTATTAAGCTTATGGGGACAGAAAAGGCTCACCTGTCGAGTCCTAGTTCATTAAGGTTATTAAGCTCATAGGGACAGGAAAGGCTCACCTGTCGAGTCCTAGTTCATTAAGTTTATTAAGCTTATGGGGACAGAAAAGGCTCACCTGTCGAGTCCTAGTTCATTAAGGTTATTAAGCTCATAGGGACAGGAAATGCTCACCAGTCGAGTCCTAGTTCATTAAGTTTATTAAGCTTATGGGGACAGAAAAGGCTCACCTGTCGAGTCCTAGTTCATTAAGGTTATTAAGCTCATAGGGACAGGAAATGCTCACCAGTGAGTCGTTGTTCATTTAGGTTATTTAGCTCATAGTGACAGGAAATGCTCACCAGTGAGTCGTTGTTCATTTAGGTTATTTAGCTCATAGTGACAGGAAATGCTCACCAGTGAGTTGTTGTTCATTTAGGTTATTCAGCTCATAGTGACAGGAAATGCTCACCAGTGAGTCGTTGTTCATTTAGGTTATTTAGCTCATAGGGACAGGAAATGCTCACCAGTGAGTCGTTATACAGTAGGGATGACTTCTCTAAAAGGCCAGGATACAATTCAAACAAGAGTGTCCAAAGGGCCCTTTGTCACTCATATTTCTTAAAATGCACATGTATATGGTGACATATGAATCATTTACAACTTCTTAGAGACACCTGTCATGAAAATTGGATCAAAACTGTGGCCTCTATAGAGTTTTGACCCAATGGCCTAGTTTATATACCTTACATGACCCAGTTTTAACATGGGTCTAGAGTTTAAATGAAACAAACATTCTGACCAAGTATCGTGAAAATTGAACCAAAACTGTGACCTATGGAAGGAAAACAAGTTTTTTTTTCTTAGACTGACCTAGTGACGTAGTTTTAAATCCAGCATGCCCCAGTTTCAAACTTCGTTTTGATTTCAAGGAGAGAAACATTCTGATCAGGTTTTATAAGTATTGGATCAAAACTGTTGCCTCTAGAGTGCACACTAGCAAATTGTTGATGAACATAAAAGTTACCAATTTTCTAAGGCTCTTTTCAGCTGTTAGGCTGCTCAAGCAGCCTTTGACATTCTGACTTTCCCTGGTCATTGGGCTACCTATGGAAATATACGCTCATGTCTCCCCTCAACATCGAACTGAAGTGCCCAGAAATAGACACTACCCTCACAGGTACCATTTTACACCATGGTGGAGTGGAGCATGTGGGTCTTGCTCAGAGAAATTAACCAGTCGTCCAGAAGGGAGGTTAAACCTGGGACCTCTTGATCCCGACAAAAGCGCCCTACCTCTAGGCCACCACTCCCCACAAATTGTCAATAGTGGTCTTTCTTTTGAGGTGTTACTGCTAATTCAGTAAGGATATATGAAGGTCATTTATGGACCTAGTTTTTAGAAGACAAGGAAAACAAACAAAGA
This sequence comes from Spisula subtruncata, assembly GCA_963678985.1. Taxonomy (NCBI): domain Eukaryota; kingdom Metazoa; phylum Mollusca; class Bivalvia; order Venerida; family Mactridae; genus Spisula; species Spisula subtruncata. Next base: position 24,286,997 of record OY787669.1, on the reverse strand, counting down.
CTATCAATAAAATGACATTGTAATTTATGTTTGTGATCATAACAACAAAGAACTTCAATTTACACAAATGCCGGTTTCAGTAACAAAAAGGGCCGAGGTCCTGCTCACCTGTTGCACATTGGTCTAGGTGTCAATTCAACTTACATTCTGACCATATTTCATGAAGATTAGATTGAAATGGTGACCTCTGGGGTGTACACAAGATTTGACCTAGTGACCTAGTTTTTGACCCCACATGACCCAGTTTCTAACTTGGCCTAGATTTCATGATGAACAACATTCTGACCAAGTTTCATGAAGATTGGATCAAAACTGTTGCCTCTAGAGTAAACACAAGCAAATTGTTGACGGACGGACGACGAATGATCACAAAAGCTCACCTTGTCACTATGAGACAGGTGAGCTAAAAATACATGACATACAACTTGTTCATTCTATGAAGAAGTACTGTAAAATCAGTAATATTCGTTGATTTCGTGGTTGATCTAACATTCCCACACATAATTACATGAGTATATGACTCAGTGGATAAGATATCCTTGAAATTGCATCCCCTCGAAATAGTATTTTTCACCACAACCACAAATTTTTGTCCCGTTGAAATTAAAGGATTTTACAGTAAACGTTACACTAACAAATTAAAGAGAATGAGTACAGTTAAAGGGCTTGTATTTGCAAAGCATCTTAGTAGGAAACTTATTTTTTTCTTTAAATCTTAAAATATCTTCAAATGTATAGGCTAAACAAAAGAATCAAGACTTTGCAAAATATTTCTGTTTTACATATGTACTACAAGCATTATGCAAATCAGGGCCTTATCCAGCGGCTAAAAAGCACCAAAGCAAATCCTTTCTAGGGTCAATCTGAGACATGTTTTCTTCATAAAAGTACAAATGTTCAATGTGGCAAGAAAATAGCAAGTGTAAACATCTAGAAAGCATACATTAATTGCCAATGTGTGAACTTGAGTCAAAAGTTTTCTTCTAAGATGCATTTTGCTTATCACAGCATGTAACATATTAGGGGCCTAGGTATTATATACATCTGTAGATTTATACTATATAATGTATAACAGTATACATGTATAACTATATATTGAAATAGACAATCAAGTATAGATGTACAACAAGAGTCAAAGCGTGACCCATATAGAGATAGAATACAATGTATTTAATAGTCACGCCTCCACGCTTGTTGTAGATCTTTACATGGCCAGAGTATGGAAATGTATGGAAAAAATGATTAAATCATCATAGTTACCCCATTCTAAAATAATAACCAATAGTATGTTGCTTAAATAAATGTCCTCAAACAGTTAGTGACAGTCATGTCGATAATAAATTATATTAAATTTATTATTTTAGGAACATACTACTATAAACTAGTAATTTATATGCACTTTTAACCCACAGGTAACTGTATCATTGATGACAATTTTTTCTTTGGAAAAAATATATTTTATAGAAAAAAAAAATTTTACAATAAAAAAAAATGTTTTCGTTCTAGTCTTTATCAATGATACAATTGCCTGTGCTTAAAACATAGGTTATGCTAAGAAAATTTAGATTGTCAGAGTGTCATATTTTTACATACTGATGAATGAGATTATGCACCAATATTACTGGCCAGGGGTGGCATTCACAAAGCATCTTAAGTGAAAACTTAGAATTTCCTCAAAATCTTACAATTTCCTTACGTGTATCAGTTTAACAGGAAAAATAAAATTATCAACTTTTTACATTGTTTTGAAGCATTATGTAAAGCGCTTCAATAATAACCAAGAAAATATGAGATATTCTTAATTTCTTACAAAATACGCGCAGTTAAATTTTTTTAACTTAAGTCAAAATATTTAAGTTTTCCCTTAAGATGCTTAGTGAATACCTACCCAGATGAAAAAGATCTAGCTCATACCCGTGTATGTATGATGTGAATTCAAGAATCAAATTCATAAACAAATAAACATAGTGCTTATCACATATATATATATAACAGTACATTATAATAAAACTTTAATAAAACTGTAAAACATACATATAATTATACAATAATCTTTTAAATTATACAAATACATATTTATCACAGTATGTACATCATTTATTGCAAAAATAATATTATTACTTGCAGAATTACCATGAGAAGGTCAAAAGTACTACTTACGACCTTATAAGACTGATACAGTTTTAAAATCAGCATCACTAGGCGTTTCTTAGTCTATTTTCATGAAGATAAAACTTGTCCTGTTGACCAAACTGAAGTTGAACAAGCTTGTTCAAACATCAGTTAAGAATAATTTTCAGACATTTTTTTCTGTTTTCTCAAAATATCCATTTTGTACTTTTGACCTTCTCATTCTTAGCCAGAAAACTATTAACTTTGCACTGGTGTACATTTTGCTTTACTCACTTGTGCAATGCTTTTTAACTTAAATCTAAATCACACAGGAACTTACATCTCTTTCTTATGTGACTTTAGTTTATTAGTACGTGGAAATAAGACCTGTGACACTTATATTAAATAAGTAAGTAAAGACTTTATTTAACGAGGCTACACATTTTGTTTCCTAATTTCCTATGTGGGCCTTATAATAATAATAATGCTGCATTCTCAGTCAGTCACAATGCCCGTATCATGTGCATTTTGTAAGAAAATGCAACAGGAAATTACAAAGAATACAGAGAGTGAAAGAAAACGTGGTAAAAGGAAAAGTCATGCCATTTGGATAACCCCTCATACACAAAAAAATCAAAGAAAATGATATATTTGTGGAGATTAAACCTTAAAGAGGCATTCCCTATAACTTTCAAATTGATCATTTAAATCGAATCAGGAATATTATACATTAAATGAGAATTATTATTAATTAAACTCCTCAAATCTTCAACAAAAAGCTCCCACCAATGACCGAGAAAAATGTAAATATATTTCCATAACAAGCCTAAATAGTCACGAGTTGTTTCCCTTTGACCACATAATAATAAATCGCTGGAAGCGATAAATTATTTTTGGTGATATGACCATATTTGTCACATTATAGAGATATATTTGCGCACACTTTCTTCTGACAAATTATGATAACTGATAGTGCTCTGTACATTTAGATCATTTAATGTGATAGTAGAGAAAAATATGCTAGTTATAGGCAATGCCTCTTTGAAAGTCTCACAATATAATGTTGTTGTATAGACCACGTTAATTGCCTGAATTGATGTTAAGGTAACAAATCTGATCAACAATATAATGAACTGAGTTGTTCCTTCCAAAATTAGTGCCAATGAATGTAAATACAAAAATTGAAAATGCCTCAGTCTATTGTTCTCAAGAATTGACAATGACCAATTTGGTTATATCAAATCAGACTTTGCCATTCATGAGTAAAAAAAATAATTCTCAACATTGAAACCAGAAAAATAAATTCAGAATATGTTATGACAACAATAAAAGTATACATGAAATATGATGTAATATTTTAAGCCAAAGTTTATATTAACAATACAAGTGCAAATGTAGATACAAAATTACTTTTACAAACCAACTCAACCTTAAAGTTTCAGGTAACATACAAATATGGTTATGTAAAACATGGTATTGTTAAAATGTGTCAAACGTAAAAACATGTCAACAAAAATCACAATATATGTAAGAACAAAAGGTTTTAAATGAGCAAAATTATCTTTAAAATTTCAGGTAAAAAAATCATACAACCTTAAAACCATACAACATAAAATTCTCATAAAATGATTGGCAAAATTTATCAACCAACCAAAATTGTGTGAAGACTAAGTAAAATTATAACAATGCCTCGATCAGCCTTTGAAACAGAAAAATAACTAAAGCAATCTACCTGTTTGAGGCATTTATTGTATACCAGTAAGGTCCTCCTAAGATATAATGCCAAACAAAAAATGAGATGCACAATAATTAATACACCAAAAACTCACATGACCACCATTTATGCAAAAAAGTTAATCAAATAACCTTTAAATTCAATAGACTAGTTCAGCCAACAGTAGTTCTAAATTAAAACAGCATGGTATACACCACAACAAATGCAGTAAAAACTAGAGCTATCACAGGAGTGATGAATCATACCCCCGCAGCACCGCCTTGACACAGGAATATTATTTAAAATTATAGTCTAAACAACACATTTGATGGAAATCTGCTGCTATACAGATTGAAAAACACCATGATTGGGGTATAATGAAGTAACACACTACTACACATCATATGCATCAACTGTTTGAAATTTCATGACTTTGTACCAAGCAATTTTAAAATCCAGTAAGAAATGACAAAGTTACAGAGCGGACACAATTTGTATGACTATATTACTTTGACCTCTAAGTGTGACCTTGACCATTGAGATAGGGACCTGGGTCTTGCGCATGACACACCGTCTTGATGTGGTGAACATTTGTACCAAGCAATTTTAAAATCCAGTACGAAATGACAAAGTTACAGAGCGGACACGATTTGCATGACTATATAACCTTTGACCTGTAAGTGTGACCTTGACCTTTGAGATAGGGACCTGGATCTTGTGCATGACACACCGTCTTGATTTGGTGAACATTTGTACCAAGCAATTTTAAAATCCAGTAAGAAATGACAAAGTTACAGAGCGGACACGATTTACATGACTATGTAACCTTTGACCTGTAAGTGTGACCTTGACCTTTGAGATAGGGACCTGGGTCTTGTGCATGACACACTGTCTTGATGTGGTGAACATTTGAACCAAGCAATTTTAAAATCCAGTAAGAAATGACAAAGTTACAGAGCGGACACGATTTGCATGACTATATAACCTTTGACCTGTAAGTGTGACCTTGACCTTTGAGGTAGGGAAGTTACAGAGCGGACACGATGCTAACATACCAACAGACAGACAGACCAACAGACCAACATGGTGACTCCAGTATACCCCCTTCAAACTTTGTTTGCGGGGGTATAATGAATGTAAATAAACTCTTAAACAACTATTATAGTTAACAACCAAGAATTTTTTTTTTATTTTAGCAGAAAAGTTTATTATTTCTAAAACAGAAAATCCAGATTTTCCCAGAATTGTAAGAACCTTGTTAGAAGTTCTACATAAATGCAACAAAAGCACCATGTTATAAAATATAGAATGTTGGTTCATTAAATATCTAGAGTAAAAAAACCCACTATACTACGACTGAACACTATCGATGTAGTACAGTTTGTTAAATGCAACTTTTTTATGAATGACAATGTTATTAGAACCTTTGTCTCTGTCCTGAGATGACTAGCAAACAGTATTAACATTCACATTTTAGCATAAAGTAATTACTGGTACTAATTGTTTTTTGAAATGCTGAAAAAAAATGCAATCTTGTATTTTAAGATATTTTACTATCAGGTCCAGGCAAACAACAGACCCTGCGGTATGAATAAAGACATAAATGTTAAAATTGTTGTATTAAAATGTGTCATAAAAAAATATTCAGTCACATCATGTATTTACAATTTTACATAAAATAATATGCAATAAAATCGTGTATTTATAATTTTACATAAAATAATATTCAGTAAAATCGTGTTTTTACAACTTTACATAAAATAATATTCAGTAAATTGTGTATTTACAATTTCTTATCATTATACAGATAAGTGTGGAGGCAGAATAAACTGGTAAAATGATTAAAGTAAAACTCACTCATACTTCAAAACAATAAACAAAAATAAAAGTTTGAACTGTTTAAACTGATAAAACAAAATAAAGCAATATCAATGAGTATAAAATAAAAGCAAACATTTTTTCCATGAAAATATACAATGTAGATATATTTGCTGAATATTTACAGATAGTTTTAATTAACCATGTTTTATAAGAACTTGTTTCACAAACGATCTAAAATAATTGAGGATAAACTTAATAAATATTAACTTATTGCAATGTCATACAATAATTTTTTATATTTTTTTTATTTTAACACCATGATGAGGTCTTAATTGTAATGACGAAACGTTGGTTTCAATAAATAGATAAACTCATCCATTGTTATAGTCATTAGATCCATATATGTATTCATTGCACTCAATAAAATTAAAAGGCTAAAATATCAGTATAACATTGACTAAAGTTGAACAACCGATATATTAACATGGGAATGTATCTAACTAACAGCACCAAAATAAAAGGGAGACAAACTACAACAAACTAGTGTAAATATTACAATTATGCAACATTACGGTAATCTCATTAGAGTTAAGATTGAAGAGTCGGTTAGTTGATGGTTTTGGTTACTGTACACATCATTAGGATAATTCATTAGAGTTATAGTGTGCCCAGGATATTGTGATATCTACAATCATTGACATGAGTTGCCTACTGTTGGTAAAATTGGTTTCTAAAGTAAGCACATATGGTCAATTATATACTAAAATAAAACTGATAAACCATGTGCACTTGGTTAAACCACCTTTGTGGGTTATTCCAAATTTTCCCACCTTTCACATTATCATGACACACTCACAGGTCAATGTATCATTGAAAATGAAAAAACTTTTTTTTTTGAAAATTTATATTTTTCTTTAACAATTTTTTTATTTTCGTTTTCAAATTGCCTTTATCAGTGATACAGTTACCTGTGGGCTCACTATAAGATTGAAGTATTGGTTAGTTGATCGTTGCCCATCTCCTTCTATACTACAATAACACTGATAAACCATGTGCACTTGGTTAAACCACCTTTGTAGGTTATTCTGATTTTCCCGCCTTTCAAGTTATCCTGGGCTCACTATAAGATTGAAGTGTTGGTTAGTTGATGGTCGCTCGTCTCCTTGTATATCCTTCTACTTTGATCTCGGCATCTGCTCCTACTCTGTTGGACATTGGGTCACGTAACAATTTATCAAAATCGTCTTTCTCACCGTAGAATCTAAACTGGACTAGAAGCTGAAGGTTCAAGTTAAGGAAAAAAGTAAAATATAGAAATATACAACCGGTAATACAAGAGCTGTCACTTAAAGGGACATATACCCCATAGAGCAAAGTTAATAGTATACACAAGTACTCTAAGTTAGCAAAATGTCAATGTAACAAAGGGCAATAACCCCTTACAAAATAATCTTATAGATACATGTAGTTCTGTATGACTTGTACGACTGACAGACATCAGCAAAGCAATATACCCCGTCATCAAATATGGGGAGGGGGGAAAGGTCTGATTTGATAGGGTCATAACTTCTTACAAAATCATCTTAGAGGTAATTATGATCTTTGGTTCATATAAGGTCAATAAGCACATGGGCAATAAAATAAATGAACCGAGTAATATCATCAGTATCATGCCCTGTACTTGCAAGAATTACACACAACCGGATGAACAATCTGGATGCTCAAAATAAGGATTCACATAACTTTACACATTCTGTTTCACTACTGTGTAAAGCCTTAATTTTCGAGTCAGCTTTCTGCTGAATTATGGCAGACGTATGAGTGCCTCCACCCTTTTTTTAAACCGGAATCCCCTGATTAGACAGGAAGCTTGCTAACCACTCAGTTGCAGAGGCAGATAGATTGTGTTGTGTACAACGTAAACCTGAAAAAAACAAACAAGGCAGGCATATGAACGCCTCCATGCAGATTTGAACCGGGAGGCTATTGCCTAAGCGAAGCCTTACATAGCGCTTTCCATGGGAGGTAATCTATGCCTTATATATTTACTTGAAGAGGAGGTAGCTGAAATAGGTACTCAGAGGCGCTTTGCTTAGGCAACGGACACTGGATCCCTAGATAAGACGGCAAGCTTGCAAACCACTGAGATACAGGGGCCACAAATAATAGAAAATAGTTCAAAATACAAAATGTCTGTGAATTCTTAGCTTAAGGATACAGATGAATCAAGAAAGATAACTCCGAGACTTCCTATAAGCCATGGTAGATGTTTCAATACATAGCTAGCTTCTAAACTCCTCACTAAGATAGCTAGACCGTATGTTAGGTTACCAAGCACAGCTAGTATAAACATCATCACTGATAGGCCTTCTGTTGATTTTCTCTTGTACTGAAACACACACAAATTGTATGTACTACTGTAAAATCATTTTAGTTCAATGGGACAAAATTTGTGGTTTTTGTGAAAAAATACCATTTCGTGGGAACGTAATTTGAAGGATATATTATACACTAAGTCAGATACTGTAGAATCATTAATATTTAATTTTGTGGTTGGAGTCACCCATGAAATCCTCGCAATTAAATCTCCCACAAATATTAATGGATTTACAGTATATTCTATCGAACATTATGAGCTGAAAACAGTATACCCCCTATAACTATGAAAAATCAGTCAAGGGATACAGTTATTTTAATAAACTAGTTCAGTTCATCTGATCAATTAAACCCATCTGACCTATCTTAATAGAATGAACTCGTGATTTTATTGCTAGAAAGTAATCAGAATAAAATAAAACCTTTATCGTAGAGAGAAGGGGCACCATGACACGAGGTCATACATGCGTACAGAAAATAAAACTTACATTTTTCCACATTTGTCCGAGTCTTGAGAAAGTATAGAATACACTTGATACAATTCCAATAGCATAACCAATTTCATCTGTTAAATTCTGTCAAATAGATAACACAAAGTTATTTATGTACACAACTGTCAAATATTAGTTGATCTGTTTATCAATAGCATCGGCCCAAATTTTACTTACAAATATCACTCATTCTCATACTTATATTTAACAGGACGGGGGCCTTATTCACAAACATTTTAAGTCTAACACTCAGACTCCGACTTTACATTGTCAAATATTCTATTCACTCTCATGTTGTTATGAATGTACCAATTTTGATACAACTGAGTATGCATGTTCAGTGGGAAACAACCAATACCTGGTAATCAGACAAAATTTCACATGGTTAAAAACAATGTCAATACAGAAATGTCAGAGATTGTAAATGTTGTCAATTTTAAATCTGAGTTTCAGTCTTACAGTGTTAGTGAATAAGGCCCCTGGCCCATATCCACTATCCAGAGACAAAAAAGCACTGAGGCAAATACATTCTAGCATATATTTGATGCATTTATTTATTCAAAAAGGTGCTAATTTTTGGGTAAGTTTTTCACACAATCATTTCTGAAATTTCCAGTTTCCCAGCCAAGATTCGAACCAGTGATATCAGTATTGGTAATCTAGTGCTCTAACCACTTCACTACCAACCCACCACAAGTACAAAAATAAACCTTTGAACATCGAATTCAACTTACTTCAAATATATGTAGATGATATTTTAAATTGTGTGACAATAAAGAGCGTCCAGCAGGCTGTCGTATAGAGTCATGTGATCTATCTACAAACTGTAACGATTGATGTATACAGAGTACCATTGCACCTGATATACATAGTACCACCTGGGGTACTCCCTGTGTCTGTATGCTCGACTGTATTGGTTCATAACCTGAAATAAGTACAAACTTAAAGTACAAAGGGCCATAATTATGGGGAAAAACATTTCAGCGCAAGTTATTTGTTTCATGCACATACATCTACATGTTGAGGTTGTTTATCTGTTAAAGTTTGATGCAAATCCTTCCAAAACTGAAGGAGGAGTTGCATCCACAAGAATGTTTCTACCGACGTACAAACATTCTGACAAGCTGAATCCAGTATACCCCCTTACAACACATAAAACATAATTTATTTAAAGGGGACTTTCTATCAGGTAAATTATGTATACATTTTAACCTCTGTAGAAGTATGTTGGTTGTTTAACAAACGCTGTTGCTCTACAGACGCTGAGAGGTTAAGTTTATGCATGAAGTACATAACAAATTAAGAACATTTTGAAGATATTTTTATACATATGGTTATATTATTATCGATTTTTAATTTATATTGTCTGTATATAAAGTAAAGAATTTTTACCTCTACGCTTTTTTTTCCATATAAGATTGTAATACAGGAACTGTGCAAACAACATCAGATCAGCAAACACAAAATATATAGCAAGATAAATCTGCAATATAAAATTATAGTATCACATTGATGGCAGACAGAGTGCAATAACTGCAATACCGCACAGGAAGAGTGCAATTACTGCAAAAACACACAAGAAGAGTGCAATTACTGCAATACCACATAGGAATAGTGCAATAACTGCAATATACAATTATAGTATCATATTGATGGCAGACAGAGTGCAATAACTGCAATACCGCACAGGAAGAGTGCAATTACTGCAAAACCACACAGGAAGAGTGCAATAACTGCAATACCACACAGGAAGAGTGCAATTACTGCAATATACAATTATAGTATCATATTGATGGCAGAAAGGGTGCAATAACTGCAATACCACACAGGAGGGGTGCAATAACTGTAATACCCCACAGGAAGAGTGCAAAAACTACGCAATTATGATCATAGTATGTCATCTCATCTTACAATTTTTTAGAATTTTTCTTCGCCATGGAAATTTCTTTGACATTATCAAAATTCAAGAAAAGTTTATGAGCATTTTTTGCTCTGGTTGAAGTCATGTTATGATTGGTTATATTGTATCCGGGATTTCCTACATCAAGTTAATATTTAAAATTTGGCAAATAGCTCTTCTCAGGTTTTACTTGTAAGTTTAAAGAGCTACTGTCAAATCAACTATTTAACTAATTGTTTGAGCATGCCAGTTTGGACTTCATACTGATTCAGTTGCATAATTCCTACAGACCATCTCTGTCTCCAAGAGTCCAATTTAGAGTAGTTGAGTAGTATTTTGAACATATTAGTGCTTCGATAAAACAATACACATTCTTGCGTTATTTTTTCCCCCACATATTATCATGTAATCTTTTATTGAACGCATGGCTGGTGTATAATTTACCTGTAGAGGGAGCTGTTTAGTAAGCATAGCACCAACAAGGTTGGCTGTATCGCCTAACGTCCACATCAATATAAGCATTAATGAGATGCCTTCTACACCTTGTATGTGACGGAAGTTTTTTACCATTTGTCTGAAATCAAAAACAGAATAAATAAAAAATGAGATATATAAAAAAATAGCATAATGTTGTGAAACCAATTATATTAATTTACGAGGGTTAGTCAAAAATAGATGCTGAATAAATCTACGGAAAATAGGTGTTTATAAATATATTTTCAATACATTGTCTTCAAATATGGTATCTCACTGATGTTATGGTGAATACCAATCTTGGTTATTAAAATTTATGACAATTTTTGGTAGATCATCAAGTAATAATTCATCCATTTGGCACCACAAGATTATCAGTTGAAGATTGTATTTATTCTAACTTATATACTAGTAGGGAATTTCAAGACTATTCAAGGGAAATCACCCCATCGTAGGCAGCGCACTTTTTCGTATTATACTACCATACATACAGTAACAAGGGCACAATTTGTTGAGAATTAGGCTCAGTCTTAATGACTGATAAATTGCCAAAGAATTAAAGTTGAAAATTTCAAATGAGACACTGGAGCTCTACAAACCTCAACAACATGGCCATGATATATAAGTTGTAACTATTTTGCATGTTTATACTTGAGTTCTTAGATAAGGTTTACTGTCTGTGAATTTTACTAGTTACCCTGATCAGGAAAGCAGAATAGTCTTCCTAATATTCTCTATAGATGCGTAATTACAGCAAACGTTACTAGCCCAAATCAACAATTACTTGACCCAAACAACTGAAAAAGTGCTACTGCTAGTTTTGTAGACTGGGTTTATAGTTAAATAAGCTGTAGCCTGTAGTTTAGCAAAGATGAATGATTTTCAAAAATGAGGTAGTCAGGTACTTACGGTATTGAGACAACCATCCAGGTAACTATGGAAGCCAGTCCTAGTACTTCAGATGCTATACCTTTACCATCCCAGACACAATCACTGAGTATCTTATATATCCATTGTACACCATCACTACAATTATTGCTGGCAATGATAGAACCATTGTCCCAATCTACATCATAGGATTGACCCAGTAATGGATGCCATGGCATAGTTACAGTCTTACAAAGAGTCTGGACAAACAAACGCGACTTGTACTCTTGTACAGTATCACAAGAGTTGAGATCAAGAAATCAAACAGAAGCCGGGCCACTTGGAGACAGCAAGTATACTTCTTACAGAGACAGAATGTTGATAAGTTTATGATATTGCTGTTTCCAGTAAAATAGCAAAGTAGTTTCTTGGGCTTTCTGGCAATAGCACATCAATTTCTCAATCAGTAGATGTCTTCATTCATATAGAAATATTCCAGTGCTGAAACAAAGATAACAAGATAAAACATTAATTATAAAATTACCTTCAATTCATTTTCTCCAATTATTTATTTCAACACAGTTACTAAAATTGTTATATATATATATATGTCTATGCCTTGGCATCTTTTGATGCAGTAGTATTTAGCGATTGTCCTTTTTTCAGTTTGTTACAAACTTTCAAGTTGATTGACTTAGCTATCTATTATAGACGAGGCTACGATGTATGTTACAGGGGCACGCCATAAGTAAAAAAAAAATTATAGTATTTATTTAACACAGTCTTGTTAACATACCCCCCAAAAATTGAGTAAAAGTAGGTAGATAAGATTGGATTATAAATTATTTTTAAAACAATTTGTAAACCAGTGATTACAGACACCACATTACTTAATTTACTATACGGTCCTGCAAAAATTATCAGTATGGTCACAGGGACTTATGTCTATATTTCCTTCTATGTTGGCGTGAAACAAATTAAAGCAACCCACTCCCAGGGAAGTGCAGAGACATTAATTAGTCTAAGCTCTTTGACAATGATCCTTTCATTTTATGAACAAGTCTATGTCAGTATTTAGACCATTTATGCATCAGTCAGTTACTGAGTTACATTCACAGCCCCCACCCCTGGGATGGGCGGGAACTTTTCCTTTTGGGTTGTCCACCTGTAGGGGACAGCTGAACCTGACAGTAAAATATCTGGTATTTTCCCGGCCTCTGACAACTAAATATTGTCCCCCCCGGTATTTGTTCCGGAAAAAAATCCCCCACACTTTTGGCAGTGTGGGGAAAACGGGAAGGTAAGAACATGGCTGTGTCCCTGGCTATCCACTACCCATCCCCGGCGGAGGTAGGGGCCATAGTTGCAACTGACTGTGGCACTGGTGCATTAGTTATGGCTTCAAGTACGTACTACAGGGTCTGCAGTCATGGATCAGCTAGATAGGTAAAAAAACACAGTTCCCCGCACTTTACCCTTCCCCAGTGTTTAATTGTGCATAAAATAAATAGCATTATACATCAATCCAAATAAATGAATTAAACAAAAATGCATCATAATTGCAAATGTTATTAATTCATTAATGTACAAAACACATTTTTTAAAAATAAAAATATTTAATTTACCTTACTTTGTCCTTATAGCTTGAAAAATTGCAATCTTGTGTGAAATTTAGCCCAACTTCCTGTGAACTTTAAATCATGTACAAATTGTATGTAAAGGATGAGTAAATTCTTAAGTGAGACACGTGACGAAATGTATCATGCACACATGTTTAAATACAAAGGTTCAGTCATGTCGAGTTCAAAGGGTTTATGTCAAAGACTGTATCCGAATTTTTGTCTTCTCCGGAGTTATTCAACTTTAAAAACTCGGATTAACTTCAGAAAGGTCTGTGTTAATAAATCAAAATTATGATGTGGTTTTCCTTATTTTGAAAGGTGTAGAAGTTATTACCGTATAAACCCAGATTTTACCAGAGAACTTTGACAATGGGGCGTCGATTTTTTGTTTGTAAACAAATTTCAACGGTCACATGACTCTTGACCTCTGAACTCCAACCCGGAAGCGGTATGACTAAAATACGAAACGAGGATTTTTGGCGCAACGAGGCGAAACGAGGCGAAACGAGGATTAAAATTGCGTATAATAGGAATTACAGTTATTATTTTTTAGGAATGTTAATTCCAAATAAATGAATTGTGTATTTGGATGGCTTTGACTTGTTCCTATCAGTAAATAATGTCACTGTTGTATAATAAGCCAATTTGAAACCTCCTTTCGCCGACATTTCAATGTCTGCGGTCGACGAAAGGAGGCTGAAGACTTTACCTATCCACTCAGTTATTTCATAGCCTCCTTTCGCCAACTTTTGACTATATAATATCGGCGAAAGGAGCTTTATGATTCTAATTTATTTATATAGATCAACTAGTCTCTTTTCGCCGTCAGTAGAATGTAAAATATCGGCAAAAGGAGCATGTGCATATCACCTTAGTTATACCACAGATATGTATTAGAACTAAATACATATCTGTGGTTATACTCATTGCTCGTTTCGCCGACCGTAAACCACGAACTATCAGCGAAAGGAACTTTATAATACCAAATTACCAGCTTAGTTATAACATAGTCTCAAATTTTTGGCGAAAGGAGTTTTATCATACCAACTTAGTTATATGATGGTCCTTATATGAATGTCTCCTTACCCTACACATTGAAATATCGGCGAAAGGAGCTTTATCATACCAAATTACGTCGAAGTTAGAATTCAAATTTTCTGGAAAGGAGCTTTGTCATGCCTACGTAGTTACATTATAGTCTACTTCGCCGACGGTAGCACGCAAAATATCGGCGAAAGGAACTTAATCATACATACTTAGTTACTTTACTATAGCCTCATTTCGCCGACGGGTGACTATAAGATATCGACGAAATGAGCCTCCTTTCGCCGACGGTAAACTTGAAAACGTAGGTAGAAGGTTTGCTTAAATATTGGCGAAAAGAGCTTCATCAACCAACTTAGTTCTGTAATAACTCCTTTGCTATGATATAACAAGAGTTTAATCTATCAAATAAGTGATATTATAACTTCCTTTCGCCGACAATAAAATAACGGAAAAATAAGCTTTATGATACCAACTTAGCAATATGCTAGCCTCCTTTCGCCACCATTGACCATGATATAACAGAGAAACGAGTTTTACCACATTATTTAAGTTATATTCTAGCCTCCTTTCGCCGACTTAAATTTTAAAATTTCGGACTACGGGAGTTTAATCTATCAAATAAGTTATATTATAACCTCCTTACGCCGACAATAAAATAACGGCGAAATGAGCTTTATCATACCAACTTAGCAATATGCTAGCCTCCTTTCGCCACCATTGACCATGATATATCAGAGAAACGAGTTTTACCACATTATTTAAGTTATATTCTAGCCTCCTTTCGCCGACTTAAATTTTAAAATTTTGGCCAACCGGAGTTTAATCTATCAAATAAGTTATATTATAACCTCATTACGCCGACAATAAAATAACGGCGAAATGAGCTTTATCATACCAACTTAGCAATATGCTAGCCTCCTTTCGCCACCATTGACCATGATATAACAGAGAAACTAGATTTACGAGCAATAAGCAGCGCCTTGGCATTTCCTACTCAATTAACAAAGGTGTGATCCTTCGTCGGTGACTTATAACAATACCATCTCGATAATTAGTTTATTCAACAAACAGTCGGTGACTTGACACGTGGCTATATGTCACAATCCGTGGTTAATCTAATTATCGTCGATAATCTATTCAAAATAATGACATACGGTTTACGAAAGTAATGTTTCATTTGTCAATCATTGTTGAATGAATTTAATTTAGTTATCATTTTGATATGGCCAACAATATACTTTTTAATATGCATAATGTTATGTCTTCAATTACATACAAACAAATAGTCAACATAGAAAACAAATTAATTCTTTGGTAGGATAAAGCTCCTTTCGCAGAAAGTTCGTGGTTTACGGTCGGCGAAACGAGTCTAGAATATAACTAAGTTGATATGCTAAAGCATATTTTACATTATACCGACGGCGAAAAGAGACCAGTAAATTTATATAATTTAAATTATTATCATAAAGCTCCTTTCGCCTATATTATATAGTCAACAGTTGGTGAAAGGAGGCTTTAACATAATAGGTAAAGTATCTTTCGCCGATATTGCAATTGCCACCGGTCGGCGAAACGAGGATTAAAATTTTATATGATATGAATTCTAGTTATTATTGGCAACAAATATTAATTCCAAATAAATATATTGTGTATTTGGATGGCCGACAATTTACATTCTACCGTCGACGAAAGGAGGCTATATCATAACTAAGCTGGTAATTTGGTAGGATAAAGCTCCTTTCGCAGATAGTTCGTGGTTTATGGTCGGCGAAACGAGCCTAGAAAGTTGATATGCCTAAGCTCTTTTCGCCGATATTTTACATTATACCGACGGCGAAAAGAGACCAGTAAATTTATATAATTTAAATTATTATCATAAAGCTCCTTTCGCCTATATTATATACTAGTAGTCAACAGTTGGTGAAAGGAGGCTTTGACATAACTGAGTGGATAGGTAAAGTATCTTTCGCCGATATTGCAATTGCCTACGGTCAGCGAAACGAGGATTAAAATTTTATATGATATGAATTCTAGTTATTATTGGCAACAAATATTAATTCCAAATAAATATATTGTGTATTTGGATGGCCGACAATTTACATTCTACCGTCGACGAAAGGAGGCTATATCATAACTAAGCTGGTAATTTGGTAGGATAAAGCTCCTTTCGCAGATAGTTCGTGGTTTATGGTCGGCGAAACGAGCCTAGAAAGTTGATATGCCTAAGCTCTTTTCGCCGATATTTTACATTATACCGACGGCGAAAAGAGACCAGTAAATTTATATAATTTAAATTAGTATCATAAAGCTCCTTTCGCCTATATTATATAGTCAACAGTTGGCGAAAGGAGGCTTTGACATAACTGAGTGGATAGGTAAAGTTCCTTTCGCCGATATTTCAATGTCTACGGTCGGCGAAACGAGACTTCAAATTACATTATTTAAAAGGAATGTGATAATTAATTGAAAGAAACAAGTTAATGCCATCCAAATACACAATACATTTATTTGGAATTAATATTTCTTACCAATAATACCTAGAATTCATATAATATAAAATTTTAATCCTCGTTTCGCCTCGTTTCGCCTCGTTGCGCCAAAAATCCTCGTTTCGTATTTTAGTCAAACCCACCCGGAAGTAGTCGCTTAGCGGAAATAGCCGAATGTAGCCGTCTCCTTGCGGACCGTGTAAGGTAGCCATTTTTGTGTCAGATACTTGTAAATCTGTAAACATCTTCCATAGTGCAATACACATTGTACTTATATTGTTATAATGGTGTTATGTTAACATTAAGCATTGCTTTCAATGTATATTTGTTTCTTAAACAGGAGACTGAGCTTGGAAACAAGCTTCATAACTAGGACCTCTTTGGAGGGACTCACGAACATCAAACATTTGCGTTGCAATGAATGGAATTCGTAGTAAACCGGAAACGTCACCACCATCACAAATTGCAGGACAGGCGCAGTCAAGAAACATTAGTTTCCATTATACTGGTACGCTTATTTCTTTGCTTTCTACCTTACTATCTCGCAAAATAATTCCAACTCCATACGTGGACACCTGCCGGCAAACATGTCGCTGACATGTGAACATCCCGTAAGAGATAAAAATTTACGTCATCGCATATGGTCCATGTATTTCTTTAACAAGGTGTATACATTGTATTACGCCTTACATGTGTGTTAGGAAGTGGTATACACTGTATTTAGTTAGTTATACTCTAGAACAAAATGTGTTGGCAGTAAATTTTGTATCAAGACTTCCTTGTTGAACCATATTTGTGGTTTCATGGTCCTCAACAAAGATAAGATTGTGGGCCTATAATATGTTCTTTTACGTTTACATCATCAGTGATTCATTTTGATGTGCGTCCTGCGTCCCTGACGCATTAATTTTTGTTGGGACGCAAAGTTTGATTAATTGCGAGTCCGCCGGACGCAATAAAAGTCTGAGGACGAATGGGCGAAGTTCGAAAATTATCGGGTCCGCAAGAAGGAATAAATTTACGTCGACACCGTTTCCGGCCGTTGTTTTAGTTAAACGCGATTTCATTGGTCGTTTTATGGAGATAAACCAATCAGTAAGCGCGTTTTAACTGACTAGTCATACTTTTCGGAGAATAAACAAAAAGTTTTACTTTTCGGACATGCACAGATAGAATGCGCTCGAAGAAAATTACGAAACTTGATTGTAATTAAAGAATATTAACATCATTTTTACACACGCCGGCGACGATTCTGAATTATATTATGTTATAGACGTCTGAAATTAACGATTAACTGGTCGAGAGCTCCGACCATTTGTTCACATTTTGATAAAGATCCGTTGATTTTAGCTCAGTTGCAATTAGTTCAGCATCATCTGATCATAACCTGCTGGTTGTGAATTATGATTTTCTGTAGGTCCTACAAATAAGACCCTTTCCAAATTTACTCTTCGCCCGACTGTTGATAATATGTACAGTAGATCAGCTCATGACAGTAAAACTTACTGCACTACTTTTTGGAGATTTTGTTGCAAAAGAGAATTACATTCTATAAGACAAGTAATTAAATAGACACTATCTAATTCCAATGACAAGAGCAGCAAAAACAGAAAGTTACATGTTTTCAATCATTAACCTCAAAACATATATTACGATGTTTACCTAAATCTTTATGGGACTCGTTAAATTTAGCTGGGACTCATTGTTTTGAAATATGTGAGTCCCATGGACTCATAAAAACAAATTTCAAAATGAATCACTGTCATCATGTGAATAGTCCAGTCTACTGTTTAGGATTATTTCGAAATTGATAAATTTGGCATTTTCATGCATGTGTTTTGTTGTTCCAATTGAAAACAAATGTGACCTGTGACTGTCTTTGTACTGTGTCTACTTATGAGCATGACTCATCCATATCATGTGATTAGCTATTTACAATCAATGAATCGTATTCATACTAGTAGTTCCGAGACTATAGTAAGAACACATAAAGTGTTATTTAAACTGTCCAGCCCTAATCGATGTTGGAGGTCATTTGGCAACCATGCGACAAAAACTGATTATCTACAGGATTACGATTGTCTTAGTCAATCCAAAATACTTCGACGTTTAATGTGTGCAACGGCGACATTGTATCTAGTTGCAAAATTCTATCTACAACATAGCTGATCACTTTAACTGACATTAATGATAAAATTCATGTCATTTGGTGAAAATGGGTTCTAGGTGAATCTGTTGAATTGAAAATATTCAAGACTACCTTTTGCATTCTTACCAGTTAATGCATCTTTCAATTGAAACTAGCCCCCTCCAACCCAGGGAAGTGTGGGGACTTGATCTTTTTCAAACTCTGGTAAAATCCCCTGGTCTTAATTAGTAAAATGTCACCACTACATTCCCCTATCTTTGCACGAAAAAAAACTTATGAAAGCCCGCATTATGATTCTTACTCACAGCACTGCGCAGTGTGGGGACATGGAAGGGTTAAAAACCGAAACTGTTCCAAACCATTCCCCATGGTCTGGGGCCGGGTTTCAATTGAATGTTGCATTATTTCTTGTTGAGAGACTCAGAGTGAACAGCATTTCAAGCTTACTCAAATTTTAAAACCCCCCCAGTCTTGAGACTCTCGGTCTTAAGCACATGACATACTTCATAATTTTCAGAGTGAGGCTCAGTGAGCATTAAATATTTTTCAATAAGATAGCAGCTGAGCCGAAGTTTTGATCATTCTGAACAAGCCATGAGGTGATTTTTAAAACGATTAAGATTTAATGAAGCCTCATATTAAGCAAAATTTTACTGTACCGTGCATAATATAAAGTTATGAACTCTGGATGTTTGTTTTTGTTCAGATGAACAATAATTCAATAAATTACTTAACGACGTCTGGAATACGATGTTATGCCTTCCTGTTATAGGAAATTTGAGATGTTTTTCCTTGAGTTGAAAGAAGATCAAAAAGTCTCATGTTTCTTAATTTGAAAAACTTTGTGATTATTCTACATTCATAACATATCTTCAGAGAAATGAGTTTGTTCAACCTTTTCTTGTTCAACCTTTTCGGTCAGTAACACTCGAGGATGCATTCACAAATTTGAGCTAACAGTTACTTATAATTATACAAAATATAGATACGTAATGTCCAGTATAACCTTTGAAATTAATTGGGTGTAAAGTTCATTGTTGGTCAGGACATGTGACAAAATTAAGTGGTGCTTATTTGTGGTAAACAACTGTTTAATTGCTGTATGAATCTGTACACATAGGAAGAAGGAAGAAAATGTTTGGTTTTCCCGTTAGAGTTTGTGTTTTATTACTGTGAGAACATGTCCTAAGAATACATATAATTGATTGTACAAAGAGTTTACTGTTTTTTTACTGTGAAAGTACTTGTCCCAAGAATACATATATGATTGATTCTACAATATTTGGTATTCTTATTTTGCAGGGGAAGAGTTTCAGCCACAGGGAAACTTCCAGCCTAACTTCCCCCCAACAAGTCAGCAGTACTCAGTGCAGGTAAGTCTGCACTTCATTCAAATAATATCACACAATGGTAGATGCCTGGGGCAACTTTTATTGCAGTGCTTTATTTTGATGGTTTGATGCATGATATAAAGACATTCAAGTGCTCACTTGAAGGACATAGATATATATTTGATGTGTTTGTAACTGGATAATGAACTAACCATAACTTTATAATATTGATTTTGAGACATCATGATAGTGATACTATTAGCTATATTGGGATAAAAAAAACCTGTTACAAATGTTTAGAAACTTTATATTGGAGTGGACAGGTCTAAAGTTCTAGAATTATTGGTTTAGCCAGGGCTTTCATTTGACTCTTGAAACTGCATTTTGACTCTTGAATTTGACAAAAATGCCAGTTTTGACTCTTGGAAATTTAAGCTGAAAAGTCAAATTTACTACACTTCGTATACAAATTTCTTGCGATATTTTTTGATGACTCTTGAAAATTGATGGTCAGGAGTCATTTTGACTCTTCACTTATGAAGGCTTGTGAAAGCCCTGGCTTAACGTCAGGCATATTCCGTGAAATATCACCTTACTAGTAATTGTGTAATGTGTTGAAATTTTGTTTAAATGCAAGTGAATTTCTATTGTAGCCTTTAGGGCCTTCTGGAAGCTATGACTTAGGCAAGCCTGGATTTAGCGCCCCACGAATGCCGAGTCCTGGTCTTGGACAGCAACAACAAGCTATGTATCAGCAACCTCAACCTGGTGTGAGACAGACAGCGGTGAGTAACTATATATGATGCATGGGTTTTTTTCCTTCTTTACCAGGCGCCGTTTAACGGCCCCTTCCCCTCAGAAAAAAATTCCCCTTCCTCCGAAAATTCCCCTCGAAATTAAAATTCCCCACCAGTGAAATTCCAAAATGCCAGAGCTTAACCTACTTTTACGTAAACTTTCGCTTCCAACAGTACAAAACGGATGTTGTTCGGTAAGTACTAAAGTCCAAATATGTTCGGAACGGGTGTTTATATAACGGCTACGTATGTTGCAATTTGCGGGTCTTAGCAACGGGCTCTTAAAAAGTAAAAAAAAAAACGATTTGCGCGGAGCTGCGATTTTCCTTTCGAACTTGTTATACTAGTAGTTAAAGTAATTAACGCATTACATAAATAAAACTGGCATTGATATGGTCTCTAATTGTTTATTCGGAATGAGAATCGCCGATGTATTTAGCGCCGCAGATTGTTTAAATGAAGACCGTTCAATAAACTTTAAAGGTCAAGGTGAAATTTGAAAATGTCGAAGAATTGGAGACACTACAACAAAAAAATTAAAAAAAACGATTCTTCTCAAACAAATAGTCTGTTTAAGTTCTGGTCGCCGTCAAAATTAGGTGATGAAGGTTCAACGTCTACGGAAAGCAGTTGTCAGGTCGAGGTATGTCCTCAACAGGTGTCCGATTCGGTGCCCAAGTCAATCGATAATGAATACGATGTTGATGGTACGTCGCCAATGCAATGCCACGGTAGTTCTTCGACGTCAGAACAGAATGACTCGTCAGATCAGAGTATGCCTACCCCAAAACCATCCTCCCCACCAAACAAAAAATCTAAATCAAGCCCTCATGATGGGCGACTGTTCCATGAAGCTAAGTACCAAGATCGCTTCCAGTGGTTGTATTTTTCACACCATCAGAAGGGGTACATGTGTAAGTTCTGTGAATTGTTTGAAGACATTGCTGATAAATGTACTCCCTACATTACTTGCGGAGCTGTGCTGGGAACCCACCCTAGCAGACGTCTAGAAGTTCATGAAAACTCGGAAAAGCACAAGGGCGCAGTTCTTAAATGTCAACAGTCAAAGTCTTCGCGCAATGTTTCTAAATTACTTACCGAGGCATCTGAAAAGAAAGCAAATATCAAAATTGAAAGAAACAGAAAATATATCAAAAAACTGTTCAAGACCTGTATCTTTGTTGCAAATAAAAATTGGGCACAAATGAACATTCCAGATTTAGTTAAATTTATGGGAGATAGCTGCGATGAAGAAATAAAGGATATTTTAGCTACTGAACCAGTTACGTACCTCTCCAGTACATCTGTGTCGGAGCTCATTACTATTTTGAGTGAATTCATCGAGAGGAGAGTACTTGCAGAATTGCGCGGAGAGCGATTTACACTTCTTGCGGATGAAAGCACGGACAGAACAAATAGAACACAATTGTCAGTGTTTGCTAGGTATGTGAAGAAAACTGGCCCGGTGGAACAGTACCTTGGTCTTATCAATGTTCAAAGAACAACCAGTCTGGCGCTAATGGAAGCCTTAGAGAATTTCTGCCTTGGGAAAGGTCTTGACATGAGCCTTATTCGGTTTGTGGGGTTAGACGGATGCAACACCATGAGCGGAGAGAGAAAGGGTTCGTTAAGTTTTTTTGTACAATTATTGTCATGACTCAAGCAATTTATTTACTGATTGATAAGTTAGTATTGTTTTCATTTAAAAACACTAATTACTTTGAATAACACTTGGAAATAGGGGAGGTGGACTGGTTGCAGAAATAACAAAGACTTAAAAAATTCTGTTTTTATTAATTTTCAGTTAATATATTAATATAATGACCTAAAGTGATAAATTTTGCTGACAATTTTTAAACATCAATGGTTAATATTACAGGATTACAGAGGCGGATACGCAATGTCAGTCCACTGTCGATATACATCAACTGTCGAAATCATAGATTGGCTCTCTGCTTTGTGCACCTGATGAAAAACAACAATAGTCTGGTTGAAGTTGATTCGCTTCTCATAGCTCTGTGGAAGCTGTTCCATTTCTCCCCCCAGAAAGCTGCTGTGTTTCAAAACATGCAGGACGTTTATGACCAAAAACCACTCAAATTTGTAAGAGCAGCAACAACAAGGTAAATTAAGATATCAATTAATTTAATAATAAAATTATTAAAATATTATCGAAAGTTAAAACCGTAATAAGAATGTTAAAGGCAGGTGCCCCCTGCATCTACTTCATTGCCAAATGGTAACTGTTCAGCAGCTTACTACAGAACTTGATATCACTCGGCATGTTACCCCCTAACAAAAGGTTGATGGTTTTTTTTCAGGGTCTGGCACATACCTAAAAATCTAGGGCTACTTTTATCATTAAATCTGGAAAGCTGCCTTTTAAGTTACAAATAACACAAATTTAATCAATAGGAAAATATGAAAGATAGTAAATACAATACAAATTAGTATCATTTATGAATAATTTAGATTCAGGGTAATAAATTTACAACTATCACTATTCCCTTTGTTTTTGTATTTTCAGGTGGCTTTCACATCTCAAGGCATGTGTCCGTTTCATCGCTAGGTTTGAAACTTTGGTAGACACTCTGGATAGCATTGTAGAAACAACCCATGATCCTGATGTACAAGGAGTAAGAATGGCCATGATGAACAAAAAGATTGTCGCTACAGCATTGGTGTTGACAGACATTCTCAAACCGGTCAACTTTCTTTCCCTCTACTTGCAACACGACTGTGGGACTTTTACCGAGTTGCCCATGAGAGTCAAGTGTTGCGTTGATGACCTACACAGCATTATCATTCAGTACCAGGAGCACAATTATGAGGGCCTTGAATTCAGGTATTTATGGCCGTTACATTTTATCATAATAAATTTGTATAATCATTCAAAAATAAAGACAGCCTGGCACCACTTAATAGTAAAGTAATAAACGCAATTTTAATTCTCAAAGGGAAAGAAATATCTGAATCTCAAACAGGAATTGTCACATATCTGCATTTCAAGGTATTGTATAATGACTATAATTAAGACACACTTTCTATTGCTAATTTAAATCAATCGGATAACTGAATTCTAGACTGCTCTTTTCATACTCACTGCAGGTTCATTAAAGCTGTTTAAAAATTAATTTCATCTCTACTTATTCACAGAAAGTATGACGAGTTGTTCCTTTGTATTGATGAACGAGCTGACTTAGCCAGACGGATAAGAGGAAGGCAGGGGAATAATGAAGTTACCCATGAAGGTATTGTATAATATTAAACTTGTAAGACAGACATATTTACAGCATTTATGTTGTAGTGTAGTGTATCAATTCCTAAATAATTGCTAGACTAGTAGTCCAAAAATAACTTATTTGAATAAGAAAATTACAAAGGAAATTTTGTGCAACTTTGGTAAATTTTTATTTTTTCAATTCAATCTTGGGCTATGTTACTGGTTTTAATGATTTTCTGAGTGCATAGTCCAGATAGAAGTTAAATGTAAAAATTTAAACTATTGTTTTACATTTTACAGAGTATCTGAGGCTGCATGGTATTCCTTTGGTGTATGGACTTATTGCTGAGATAGAGGATGCCTTTGGAACAAGTGATCCAGTTTTACCAGCATTTGGAGTTTTAGAACCAAGCAATCTACCTGATGATGTGTCAGACATTCCCATGTATGGAAAGGTATTGTATACAAAATGTTTATTTCTTAAAAATGTTTATTTCTTACCTATAGTACTCATCGATTTATTGTCACGCAGCATTGGAAAGATCTGATGAATACTTTCTAATATAACGCATGATATATCATAATATAAGTTTAACATGTCAGTGATTATAATCGTAAGTATTTTACTTTGATTTGTAACGTAAATAATTCTTCAATTTCTCGTAAGTTAATATTTCTTTGCTACTGGCACAAGACATAGCTCTAGACTAGGTACGTAAAAATTCCAGGATAAAGCTAGAATTTTGGCTGACTTTTATGGATTAGAGAAAGTTGATGTCTTTGAGAACCATAGAACTGTGGTCCCTCCTGAACTGGGAAATGCTGACATCATATATGATCAGATTGTAGACTTCAGGCGCCAGATGTTCATGTACAAGTTCGTAGTCAGCAGTTGAAAGTTTCCCTGTTTATTTCTCTTACAGTTACTTTGTGTTGGAATTATATAATCTGTTAAGAGTGGCATGTGTTAAGTTTTCTTCTTTTCATTTGCTTACTGTTATGACTATGTGTTGGTCAGTGCTCACTGCCTTCATTTCAATGAATAAAATTCCAACACTGGCTCTGGCACCTGGCTGATTAAAAACATTAGTATTGATCTGACTGATGAGTTTCATTTTTGTAGACTAGTTCACCATGTTAACTGTTTGAGTTTGGTTTTATTTCAGGTTTAAGTGTTATGTTCATAATTATTGAATTTTTATAGTTAAGTTTAACAATACCTGGAGTTAAAACTATAATTTACAAGAGTACTATATGATTGATTATTCTCCTTTGGTTCAAAGTGCACAGAAATCTGAATGGATTGGTCCATAGCATATAAGAGTATTATTCTAATCTTAGCTCTCTTTATAACCATTTTAACTGATCTTTGCAGAAAAAGATGATTTCTTATTTCATTATTTGAATAGCATTGCATTTATAATAATTTTGAGAGTTACACATAACTTAGTCTACTGTCCAGTAACCTGCAGTATTCATGTTTGGATAATCCCATTAAATTCCTGCCTTAATGGTTTACTGTTATCTTTGACTTAGAAACTAAGTACATTGTATTATTCTATATATGATTATTAATTGAATACTTTATTGCCATTTTCAGACACCAGGATCATGACACACTGCTGAAGTTATACACAGTTGTCCAGGGTGATGTGGCTACCACCAGAGCATTCCCAGTCTTGAAGGAACTGCTGAAATTAGCATTACTTATTCCACAGTCAACAGCGGTTGTTGAGCGTGGATTCTCATTGATGAATGACATTGCGACAGAGTTAAGAACTCTCTCACAAAACACTTTGGATTCACTTATGCGAATCAGCAGTTACAATTATAGCTTTAAAGAGGAAGACTACGAATGTCTGTTACAGATGTTCAGGGAAAGAAGAGAGAGAGAGCTGGATTTGTAAAAGACTCTGAATTTATCATAGCTACAGATTTACAATTATGACTCAGAGCTACAGATAAGGTTTTTGTCAATTGGGTATTTTACCCCCTAGTTTCAATTTTGATTGGGTTTTGACAAATTTTATTTGGGTATTTAATCAAACTCATTGGGTAAATGATCTTTTATGTACTGTTTTACATTCGTAGTCTTCCTCTTTAAAGCTATAATTGTAACTGCTGATTCGCATAAGTGAATACCATCCTTTTCTTTTTGGGTATTTCAGATTTTCATTGCTTTTTCTTACTCCCTACTTTCAAAATCTCATAAAACACTGTATCTGGTCAGTGTAAGGGATTAGAGGCCCATATAGCTACTGATAATCAATAATGTGCTACTGTAATATGTTTCCTTGAAAATATGTGTTACAATGTGTGTTTGTTTAATTTGTATAATTAGATATATTTCTTTGATTTTTGTTTCCATCTGGTTTGAGTGTGTAAAAACTATTTGCCAAAATATTTACTATTTTAGTTATAAATATTCCCTAAAAGTTATTTAAATAATTACAAACCCAAACCAGATACAAATAAAACTAAGCAAATATACAAAAGAGGTACACAATTTCAATTCTGATTGTGTGTCTGTGAATCTACCTTTTTTATAAATGTAAGATATATAACATAATAATAAGATCTAGTTAATATTTTTTTTTAATTCATAACATTTTTACCAACATCAAAAATATTTTTTTTATATCTTATGAATAATAGCAATTCACTCATTTCATTGAATACATTATTTTGAAATGTTAATCATGAGGCATACAGCTATATACTATATATTTTCAGATTTTTTAACACTTTTATAATTTTGCATTAATTGCATGCATTTGTGTCTAATCACACGACAGTCATTTTCAAGCAACACAATCGAAATAATTTCAATCTTGATGGTTCAGTTTTTTCCACACAAAGTCATGTATTATTATACATGAATAGGGCTCCACAGTGAGCTTTTAAATATGCTCCCCACCCACCTGTACCAAATATTATTCCTGTAATTAAAACTCAGTTTCTCCTGCTTGACATTTTTGTTCCAATGTAGAATTGCTAAGTTACTACGCACATCATAGTGTGTATCTGTATACGTTCCGATTTTTTTGTCATGAAATACGTTTAGCACATTGTTGAATGACTCTACAAAAAAGATTCCAGTTTTTTTATTGATAAGTTTACTTTTTACATTAAATCTGCTGCATATAGAATATAGTATATACACAATAAAATATTCCAAAAACTTATATATCGATTTATTTTTACTATAGTCATACACATATTTTATAACTTCTTGTCATAAAGGGAACTCTTGTTGTCTCATTATCTAATACTAGGGCCTCTTGTAAACTAATTAACATGCTGTGCAATGTTGCATAATATTATGTAATAGGGTACAATATGGTCAGATATCTTAAAAATCAGTAACCACATGCTGAGAAAACTATGACCAAATTTGGTTGGCCCAGTGCCAAAATGCAGGTCTTTAAGTAGTAAAAGGTTTAAATATACCTAGTGTTAATCAATGTGTTTTTCCCCTAAAATGATAAAACGACGCGAAAATTCCCCTTTCTGAAAGGCCCCGGGCCCCTTCCCCAAATCCAGAAAAAAAGCCCTGTGATGGTAACATTAAACATTTACAAGAGACCTAAGTTAAGTTCATAATCCTTTTACAAGCATCACGTTAGTCTGGTATCAGGCAAATATTTTGTGAGTAAGTACTCAGACAGTCCCTTCATTACAAAAAGTGTACTCCAAGGTTACTAATAAAATATAGAACATATTTTGACAGACACAAAAACTTAACGTAATAAAAGGCGTAATTATGAATTGATGCCAGACATTAGTTTGAACCTGTAGGAATAACTTGACATGCCTAGAACATGTAAGTAACTTGTCTTGTACGGTTAACTGCATTCATTGCAAACTTATGATTTGTGTGGGGTCTGTCTAAAATATCGTTCTAGCATTTTAATATTTGGAGCCCAGGTTTAGCTAGAAAGATTATTGAACATTTATGTTTACTTTTCAGCCATTTTTTCAGGCAGGACAACAGAACATGAATATTCGACATCCAAGATTCCCCGGGGGTAATACATCTAATCTAGCATATGTCCATCCATCATTTGTTATGTATTCAAACCCCAATCAAATTGGTGGGGGACAACAGCTCATCATGAACCAAAATATGGTAAGTGGACATGTTTCTTCTAATAATTATGAAAGTTGAAAAAAATGTAGAAAAATTGTCGTTGATTGTACCACCCAATATAAAGTATACAACGGCTAAATTGAAGTCACATCATTTAAAAGATCTTGCTACAAGTCAATGTTATGTTATGAGGGTATTTTTGATTTGTAAGTAATGAAGTATATAATATTATTATAAATATATAATGTGCGCAACGGCTCATGCAAGGTGGCTCTGGTGAATATTTTATTACAACTGGATTGGAGCATTGTCTTTGAAGCATTCCTCATATTCAGCAATAGCTCTCTTGCTACTTTTAAAATGTTTTGGCTCTCAACATCAAGAATGAAGTTGGAAAAAAACTTACTTATATTGGAAATGATGCATGAGTTGATCAATAAGAAAACAAAAAAAAGTTGTAACTTCTAGGAAATCGTTCCAAAGAATCCTCGTTATGTAAATAACATTTTAATTTCTGCAGATGCCTCCACAGACAAGAATGCCCAACCCGCCATATAACGCGGGGATGCCATCAAATCAGACCAGTATCCATTATCCTGTACCACAAGCAACAAACATACCATATTCCAGCCAAGGTTATGGTAACCAGCCATTATTCTTGGGCAGTCAAGCCACATCAAACCAGAGGCCTCCTTCAGCTCCAGGTCAGGCCCCGCCACCAAAACATACTAGAAGCATATTGAAGATAGAGGATCCTAATACAGGAAAAGATATGACAGAAGAAATATTGCGATTGCCTCATTCAACTGAAACCTCAACCGCAGACACTCGTTCTAGAAGTACACCACTTACTAGTACTACTGAGGTTAGTGTGTACATGAATAACTCATATTATAGGCTAAACACAATATTTTTATGCCCTCCGTTTTTGATGAGGGAGTATATTGCTTTGCTTATGTAGTTCTGTCTGTCGGTAGACCAAATGGGTTTCGTTCAGTAACTCATGCTTTGCCTTAGGATCTTCAAACCTTACATGGAGGTTTGTCAGCAACAGTAGATGACACTTTTTGAGGTCAGTAGGTCTTAGTTCAAGGTCACTGACCTTTGCCATTTTCGACAGTAAGGCTACCAGGGGGCATTCATGTTTTACAAACATCTCTTGTATAGTTTGTTTTATACTGCTGTGATTTGCATTTCTCTTAAATGTTTTTCGTTTTGTTTTTTACCCAATCCAGCGCAATTTTTTTTTGTAATTTAATAGCCGAATATGGGCTATGTTCCCAATGGAAAATCATATCTTTTTTTCCCAACTTAAAGCCAAAAATTCCCAATTCAGAGTTAAAACAGAAATTGGGGAAAGAATGACTTAATTTTCTTGTGTTAACAGACAGCACAACTGAACTTGAGCATGAATAACACTAAATTACAGCAAATTAAACATAAAATTTAAGTAATTGTACACCTATCAGCTGTTTAGGCTTTGAAATTAAAATTGTACTTTTCCCAAGTTGGACCAAATGCTGCTAAAATTCCCAATCCCAGGGGTATGGGTCATGTTCCAAAAAAATATAGATACAAAGAAAAAGTACCATTGACTTTAATGTAATAATGTATTAATGTATAATAAAATCAAGAATTTAAAAGTAAAGTATAATGCAATCTGTCCTCTTCTAATAAATGATTCAGGTTCTATAAGTCTTCCTAGAGCAGGACTTTTGACCATAAAACGATAATCTGACTAGCCCTACAGCGAAACTAGAAATTGTTAGAATATATTATAAATAAGCAATGTGTGTTTTCAGACTGCTCCCACAGCTGTAGGACCACAACAAAGCGAGATTGCTGCTTTATTTGCTGCTCAAGTTGCTGCAAAACTCAACACTTCAGGGGGACCCAGTCCCACAAACCAGTCACCTCCCCAGAATCAGGCGGCACCCGTTGGGGTACCCCCACCATCTATGGGGGCTGGTGGTGAACCACCCCAGGTCAGTGCAATGGTTCAGAATATACCCCCACAGTTCCCGCAACCAACCCAGCCAGATACAGTAACATACTCGCAGCCACCGCTCCAACAGGCTGTACCTGAGTATAAAACCAATATAGCTGATGGCAGTGTTACGCAATCACCAAGTCTTTCAAACGGCGATCCTGCTTCTTCTGAAGTTTCACAATCTTCGGGCGAAGTTGGGGACAAGTCAGTGAGTGATTCATCATCTAATATAACAAAAACACAAGCAACCTCTGAGTCAGTGACAGTTAGTGTAAAAACTAGTCCTTATGTTGAGGAAAGAACTAATGTTAGTGCTGTTGATAGCGTAGACACAACTAGTGTTCGAGAGAAAACACCAGAAGTGAATATTGTGCCACCAACACCTGTAGAAAAGGAACCAGAAGTGGAAATACCAACCAAGAATGTGGAACCGGCGCCTGAAGTGGTTTCGGGTAAGTTTGACGTTTCAAGCTATGTTAAGTTGATTTTTGGGTGATTTTGTGAAATCAACTGTGCAACATAATCATAATTTTACGAATTCTTGTTTGTAGCGTTATGCCTTCGACTGCTTTTCAGTCAACTACTCGATGTCTGCATACATTAGGCCTCAGAATTTCTTTTGTCCCTTGATAATGAAAATGTCAAAAATTATTTCTTGAACAACTATCATTTAAAACCCCTTTTTTTAAGGTTTAGAAAAAGTGAGAAAAAACAACCCAATAGTTGTTCCTGTATTTATACTGTTGTACCATGTATTAATTAGTCGTTATACAATTCTGGAAATCCAGATTTATTTCATAATTTGATGGCATAGACTAAATTATTGGCATTTTATTTCAAACATGGGACAGTTGAAATCGGTTGCGTTCACTGGGGAAAACATAGATCTGTTATGAGATGTCCAGAGTGATTCACGTTTGTGTATACTTCCATAAGAGCTTCTTTTGGATTTTAACTTAATAATTTAGTATAAAGAATATTTGTATATATTTACAGTACCCAAGAAACAAAAAGCTAAAAATAAGTTCAAAGAACTAAACAAGAAAGGTGAACAGAAAGTAGGATCTGAGTTTGATGCATATACAGATACTTGTGTAGTAAGTACATATATCTTCTTACACTGGTTATCATGCTGTCCAGGGATCGACACTGACACTGGTCCGCTGACCCAAGGCTAGTGAAAATATAGAAGGACCAGTAGCTTTTTCCTTTACAAAGCGTATTAAATACAAAGCTTACGCTTCCTTACTGTCGGACCAGTTACCAAAAATGATTAGTCTGAACAAAGTGTCTGCCCCTGCTGTCCTAGGCTTCACGAAAAGTTTTTAAACTTGTCTGTTCGAATTGGTAAAATTAGTAAATGTTCCTCTTTGTCTAATTGAAAAATTTGTACTTTCTGTCCGTCCAAATAAAAATGTCAGTCAGGACCGGAGGACTGACAGTTTTTGCTGAGCCTGCTGTCCTACACCTATATTTTAAAACATAAGTATATTTGAGTATGAGAGCTGTCCAGGGATCAAATAGCCAGGGAAAGGTAAGAATGTAGTGTCAATCTTGAGAATTATACTCTTATACCGACAGGGGTCTTACCATTCCGAAATAATCTTGATTAGCTGCAGTAGAAGAATGCATTTTTCTGCAGAAAATAAATTTATTTGATTAAAAAATCACCAAAATATTTGACCCAAGTTATGGTCATTCGAAAATTTATTAGCAGGATTTTAGCATTATAATTTTCTGACAGTGTGCTTATGGCACACAAAACAGACTTTCTACTCTTTTTCCGGGTTGTAGGCATTTTACATCTCAGTATAGCTTGACTATTTTGACATGAGTCTGACCTTTATGCAAGAATATATTAAAAGGTTCTTGCGTTGAATATATCAATTTCCACAAGCAAATCGTGCAGTATCAGTATTTCAGATTGTTGTTTATATTACAAGTCAAACGCCTTCGTGATACGACCTGATTATAAAAACATACAATCAGTGTTATAAACGTAGATAATATATCGACTGTTAAATTATGCTAATCAATAGGTCAGGCTCGTGTCAATGTGGGCAAGCTTTAGGACCCCTGTAATATATATGACATGTCTTGAACATTATTTAACTTAACATCACTGAATTTTCATTTTATTTTGTTTTTTTGTTCATATTCTATGCCCTATATCCTGGAGCAACCTTAAGCTAATGCATGTTTTCTGACATTAAATCGACTTGTATTTGGTCATACACTGCAATAATCTTGCAACTTATTTTAAGGTTGTTCCAGGATATTAGGCATCTCATATATTAGTATATATTATTTTAGATTTTCGATTATAATCGATTATCTTTTTCTCGTATCATGCCATGCATAACACCTGGCCCCATGTTCACAAAGGATCAACTGATCTGGATCAAATTTGATCCTGAAAATAGTTTTCCATTTTTTGGAAGTGTTTGGTAACTTTTGATTATTACAAATTATAACCAGGTAGAGAATACCTAATATACTTCAAATTGACATGTTCAAAATATTCAGACTAGCATTTTTCTGTTGATAAAGTGAATTATCGAAGTTAAGACTGAAACGGATCCTGAAAAACGAGGATCAATTTTTAAAACGAGGATCAAGTCAGTATTTTTATAACTAACCATAAGAAATTATTTTAATGTCTTTGAAATTGAAGGATATGTTTCTATATACACACATGTATAAAAATAGCAAGCTTAACCTAAACATATCTACTGAATCTCAAAGGATATATATTTGATCTTGATCCTGATCCTGAAAGCTAATTCTTTGTGAACTTGGGGCCAGGAAGTCTCTTGACTGCTTAATACTTATGTGATGCACCCATCAATTGAAACCATGCTCCCTCTCCCAACAGTTGAGCTCTGGGGAAGGTGGGGGTTAGTGGGATGACAGTCAAGTGTTTTCACCTTTCTGATGTCCCAGTAGTGCCGTGTTGGCACCAAAATAATGAGAAATACTGTAGCTGTGGCTAATTCACTTCATTAGGGCACTGAAGGGGTTTTTTGTGGATGTTTTACCTGCTGTATTGCCTTTTGGGCAGGTTTTTTTCCCCTGGGTCTGAAAAAGCGAAATTAAAAATCCCTCCCCAGGGCTTGACAGTTACACTGGTCCCCTGGTCCAGGGCCAGTGAAAATCTTGAAGGACCAGTGAAAATCATGAAAGACCAGTACAGGCTTCCCGATATTCACCGACAATCTGTCGGACCAATGGTCCGATGGACTTGGAGAAACTATCAGACCAAAAGGAAATCTGTCGGACTGATTTTTGTTCGCTTAAATCAACAAAAAAGCAATTATTTTAAATTTCTCCTTTAAGGCGGCATACATACAGAGATGGTTTTCCTAGTACTGTCATAGAGAAATCGGCATTAAACTTAATGTCCGGTAACCAATTACCGATAATTCATTCAATTTTATCCATATTTTTCAATGTTTCCCATGCGAAATTGGAAGAGGCTCTTCAAAAGCGGAGTACAAGAACGCAGAGTTAGAAAACTGGTTCGTGCTTTGCGATTGGCTTTCTTATTTATTACCGACCAATCAAAATAAGTTTTACAAAACACATGCAGTAACGTACCTAGTACAAAACATAACCATCGCAAACATACAAGGATGATTACGAATCATCGGACACGTGGTACGAGAAAGGCCTGATGCACCGGACCGAGAGCAAAACTCATCCAACTGCTATTGGGAAGACTGCCAGTAGCTATTTTCTTTACAAATTGAATGCTTCTTAACTGTAGGACCAGTGACCAAAATAGTGTCAACCTTGTGCCATTTCACTGGGTGGGGGGGGGTTACTTAACTTGTGTTTCTGTTGTATATAAGTAAAATAGTTTTACAATAAAAACTAATTCAGGATGCATCAAAACTGTGGTAAAATATATTTTCAGCCATCTCTGTAGCTCATCTTATTGGCTGTTCTTGCTGGTATCTGCCAAGCCTAGTATTTTGTACAAATATATCTAAATGTATCATGGTATCACCATGTTGTATTGGGCAATACCATTTTGTCAGAATATTATACTTTCAGTTTCAGATAATATGATCAGAATGTCTATAAATAGAACAATTTTTAGAAAATTGGGAACGGTCAGTGGACTTGTCAATTTTCTAAAAATTAATGTACTGTAGATTTTCTGAAATAACCACACTACATTACAGCACTTGTACTGCACTATGGTATAAACATTTTATCCAACTTTATTGTAAAGTAATTTGAAGGTTAGATTAACTGGCAATGAATGATACATTGTTGAAATTTTAAGAAATGTTCACATGATTTTCAGAAAATTTTACAATGTCGTAAGTGTTCGTCATGTTGACCAAACTTCTTGAAACATTTGTTTTACCACTTATAAGTATAGAGTAATTTTGGACATTTATTTATGCTACTAAAATGTAACTCCCTGTTTAAAGGTTGAAAATTTCAAAAGTTGACAACTTGTCAAAATTTGATTTTTGAATTGTTTTTGAACTTGTATAATTTATAGGTAACCTACTAGGCAATTTTGCTGCTGGCTAACTATGTCACTGCCGTGATGTAAGAAATGATTAGTTATGTCATATATTACACTTCCTGTCATGTATTGATTTATACATGATCGCCATGGTTACTGGTGAATGTGACGTATCAAAAGCATTCCAGATAAAGCATGCACTGACATTTGTTATTCATTATCAATTGTTGTAACATATTGGGGTGTTATATTTTGCTTGTATTTGTCTAGCATACTTGGCAGTCACTAAGGGCAAGTCAAATTGTTTAATAAACTTGGTTGTCTTGTTGTCCATGTAGGAAGTCAAATGTAATAAAAACTGAATAAGGGAAAATACCAGAAAGTATAAAGTAAATTTGAACTGTAAGTAAGAATCTTGGAGTGTAATTTTTGGTTTTCAGAAATTTCAGAGGTCAATTTAAGGCAAATTATAGCGCTGTCATTTGAATGTTGGATCAGATTTGACTTGGTTGATATGTTCAAAAAAGTTTGACTCAAAAGTTCTGACTTGAAAACTATGCAAATTTCTTACCTGAAGTTTGTTGACAGTAGCCTTGGTAAAATAATTTGAAGAAGAAATGAGTTACTCACTTGTGAAATTGCACCATTTATGAAAAAAGCTTGCAATATTTCTCCAGATAATATTAAATAACCCACCCGGTTGATATCATGACCATGTAGAATTTATACCATAAAAATTGAATCCAGGATCAACCGTGGTTTCTGAGGATAAGATTTCATCTGAACAAAAATGTATTTTATCTTTCATTTTAGCTACATTTCCTAAAACGCCTATAATAAACAATATGATAATAAACATCTTCCTATTTTGTAACAATATTAGCTGACAGAACTGTTGTTCATTAAAAATATCTGTTGAATGGTAAACTATAAACCATTTACTTATTCGTTAATGAAGCACGTTTTTGAATATGATGTTTTGATATTTGATTAGTTAGAACAAATTATCAAAATGAGCATTATATCTTCAAATGCTGCTGAATATCTTAAATGTCTGGAAGATGTCTGTTACATGTCCTGAATGGCACGTACACCATATAACATAATTGTACCAGTTGTCAGACAATAAGATATATTGTTTATTAAGCATTTTGGGTTAAACATAAAGTGAAGACAACTCTTGGTAGATTATGATACTCATTGTACTTGTTGTCTCCCCTGATTGACATGAAGATGTCCGTAGCATGTCTTGAATGGCTGGCCAAATAGCATAACTGTACCAGTTGTCAGACGATAGATATAGTGTCTATTAAATACCGTACAATTTGGGTTTCAACATAAAGTGAAGACAACTCTTGGTAGATTATGATACCTATGTTGTACTTGTTGTCTCCCTTGATTCACATGAAGTGTATGCTATACTTATATAAACCCATCTTTACTTGTGTAGTAGAGCATGGAACAAATGTAAATGGTCGCTGACGTTATCTATGTATGCTCATACATACCTTCATACCACAGTCTAAACGCTGACAAGTCCTGTGTGTATATCTCTAGCACAGTGTGTGTACCATACCAGCGGATAGAGATACAGTTTTTACTGGATTTTCTTGTTCATGTGTTGGTGACCGGGTTTTCTTCTGCTGGTAGGTGTGTGTGTGTTATATGTGTTATCTTAAACTTTATACTGGAGTAATCTATCATTGTTAGATTTAATGTAGACATATGGATAGTGTGGAATGTACAATGTAATATAGGGAGAATTTGAAGGTTAACCGTTATTCTAGCTGCGTTGGACTATAGGTAAACTAATGTTGGGATATTATATAAATATACTAAAACTGTTCTAGCTAGTTTCTGGAGATATTAAAGTAGTGGTGTGATTTATAGATACCTCTGTTAGGTCACCTGAGGATAACGTGTGTATGCTGACTAGGGCATAAAATGGTGGTCCGGTCTATCAGTAACCATTTCACTATGAATGGGAGTTTTGTTAAGCTAGATTTATCATTTATGTAATGTAGTAATGGGTTCTATCACTGCCAGGGCTATCAACAGAGAAATGAACTGTTTATTTTATTGCCTTCAAGCCAGTTCAAGGTCTAGCCTTATTAAGTACTGCAAATGTTTTATAAAAAAACGTGTGTTTAACGTATATGGTAATGTTTAAACAAAATGTCTGATAAAGCTTGAATGACCGAATTCAAATAACTGGTTATCTTAAAGTTGACCTAGACCTTGTGATAATACATATACACAGTCTACATCAGTCTACATCATGGGTCTATGACAGTCTGTCTTACTGTAAACGTTACATGTGTTTCTTGCTTTACTTTGTATTTGGGGAGTTTTTCATGGGGCACTATAGTATAAATTATAAATAATTTGGACAAAAACTCTAGCCTTAGCACTGTGTATTAACAAGTTGATTTCCAGCAATAGCAATAAGGAGTAAACAATGATCAGTGATCAGATTTTACATGTGCTTTCAAAAGCAATAAATGATATAGGTTGAATTTTATAGTAATCTGATTAGGCGTACAGTGATATGGTTTATAGCTGTGGTTTGCAGTGTTGCTCAAGTTTGGGATATTACATGGTTATGCAAGCAAGCTGCTACGGAATACCTTGACCTTTGGGGTGGCTGGTAAAATGTCTGCATTGTATTCAAGTCAGGTTTTTTGCGGATCGGATCGATGTATTTTCTCTGTAACATGTGTTGGGACATTTGATCTAAATTGTTGGATTTATTTACTGGAGTGAAATAATCTGGAATGTCTACTTCACTGAATAACTTATACAATATTCACTTGTGGCAAACTTTACACAATAAATCATAAGATGTCCCTAATTAATCATAACATGCTTGTCTTATGGTGTGATAATGGTTCGACAAATGGTGTTTCCGCTGGTAAAATATTTGGACATAATTCAGAACTTTATAGAAAGTCATAGGAAGAATTCGAACGATCCATCCTTAGTCTTTGACCGAAAATATTTAATATACCGTTATATATGGTGTGTTTCAAATGTTAAAGTATTTGGACATACTTCAGAACTTAAAGATCTAAGTCATATGAGGTATTTCATCCTTAAGTATTTCCTACAAATATTTATTGTATCGTTTTAGTTCAAATCTGCTTGCATTTCTTTCAATTCAGAACTTTCCTTTATCCATCTGACATTTTATTCATGGCTAAGTAGATAGTTTATTACACTGACAGGTCTGGAGGTGTCTATGTGAAAGTTGCATATAATTAGCTTTCTGTGGTATGGAATGTCAAGGTTAACTGTTTAGCATATGGTTTATCAATTAAGTGTGTAAGACATTATCATATGAATAATGTAAATTAAAGTGATGGATAGGTAACTGACTTACTGTTAGCAGTATTGTTTCAGTTTCACACATGATACTTTTAAAGTGTATAGAGCTATATCGGACGATATTTTTTTTTAAAGTTTCAAAAACTGAAAAACATTATGCTTTCATACCCATTAGATCATTTTTCGCTCCAGTTTTAACAGAAACTCCTCTGTGATTTATTGGACATGCAAACTGTCCATTTTGATACGAAAGTGTTCTAGAACACAGTATGAAATTATAAACTTCCTACACAAAATGTCTACATGATCATTCTGCAATTGTCGAATCTGTTTACATTTCCTGGCTTTTACTGTGAGCTGTTACGCCTGGTATTCGGATATCCATCTGTAGTTCTTACACCCAACCTTTGATTCTTATCTTGCGGGATTTGTCAGAAAAAACATGAGCTAGGAAATGTTTTGGTTTTCATCTACATGTTCTTTGATTGAATGCATATTGGGAGTAGAACTTTCTCAAGCTGCCGACTGTCTAAATTCTAAATAATTAATTGCAAGTAATTGAGGAAGAATGTTCCCATGTACATTTCGTTTATTCTGACTTGTTCAATGTTTATGCAATGAACATATTTTGAGCCCAGTCTCCTATAGAAATTAACTAGAATACATATTACAATATTTGCAATGAGATTGAACTCGTTGCTTTGGGAGAAAACATGTGATAAGTTTATGATTTATTCCTATATGACGTTTTCACTTGTCTGTTACTGAGTTTAGCTTTTATCTGATAAGCACTGTTTGGGTCAAATTATTATGTCAAATTATTAGTTCATAAGTTGGGTTTCATTCTTGTTTGTACTTTGTAATCCCAATATTTACACAATGTCTAGTGTTTTGAAGGTTCGTTCTATGAAATTATGCACTATAGTGACTATACATAGTATATTTCACATGTGGTTTGTTGAAATTTAAATCTAGTGCTCAGTGCAAAACTAGGGTAACTTAATCAATCACTATGGGCACGTACCATAGTTTTGTACTAGATTAACTTAATCAATCACTACTGGCATGTACCATAGTTTACCACCGAGTGCTTGAAATAATCTTAAGGGATTTTAAATTGAATATGTCACATGCTGATAGTTTATTCTGTAAAATGATACCAGTGTGTATCATATATCACCCTATAAATAAGAATCATGTTAAAAGTACCAGATATTTGACCTTGGTTAAACTTCTCACTACTTTTACACTGTTAAATATTGTTTCTCTTGTCTCGAGGTCTTCTTCTCGAGGTCTTCTTTTAGGTATAGTGGTAGGAAATTGATGAATATGATTGTGGTATACTTGGCTAACTTAACCGGATATCCTTCTCATGTCTCTACTGAAGTATTAAATTGAATACTGTAAAATCATTAATTTTCGTGGAATTGGTGGTTCACCTCAACCACAAACTTTAATCCCACACCTCAACCACAAACTTTAATCCCAACGAACATTAATTTTGACACTTTTTCATTACCTGAAATGCAAAATCCATGAACTCTTAATCCCACACCTCAACCACAAACTTTAATCCCAACGAACATTAATTTTGACACTTTTTCATTACCTGAAATGCAAAATCCATGAACTCAAGTCCCAACGAAATTGTCCTTTTTACCAAAACCACGAAATTTCGTAAAATTCAATGATTTTTCGTAAAATTCAATGAATTTACAGTATTTAAGTATGCGCATCCTATATCATCATTATCATTGTAAAAATATCTGCTTATAAATAGTGATTGTCCCCAGTTCCTGGATGATTGCATTCTAAACTTCTGTGTGTGGACTGTTAACTTTCAGAACTTTTTGGATTTTATCTTTGTTGGGTGTAGTTAACCATTATCCTTGTCAAGATCTAATCTTATCTTCATGCATATGGTTCAAGTGGTCAGTGACTTCTGGATTACCAGGAATACTGGTACTTGTTGTGCAACTGGTGCATTGGAGAAACATGGTTTGTGACTAATGCATTGAATTATACAGGCAAACTTCATTCACCTTGTGGTTTTCAGCTTGAAAGACCCAGGGAACAGTTTACATCTTATTCGACTTCAATTTGAATTTTAGCCGTGTTTTGTGTCGGTTCACACTACCACTTGATACTAAGGTTGTTACCTGAGGATCCTACAGGGTTGCTTGGGACAGGTGGTACTGTTTCAGCTTTTTAAAGAATCAGTTGTCTAGTTTATAAATGTGATGTGATATCCTGTATAGAGTGATAAATATTGTGTGTTCTATTTTGTAACTTTTCCTGTATTGCGAAATAGTGGGAGTTAAATTTGTGCATGACTCATGCAATAGGTCTGCATTGTTATCTTTTATCATTACGACAGGATTCTATAT
The DNA here is from genome assembly GCA_963678985.1 of Spisula subtruncata. NCBI lineage: Eukaryota > Metazoa > Mollusca > Bivalvia > Venerida > Mactridae > Spisula > Spisula subtruncata. The sequence goes on along the minus strand of OY787669.1, from coordinate 24,246,310 downwards.
ATACCAACCTTCTACCAGATTCTGCTGTGTACAACTTAGGCCATTACAAAGTAAATACTAGATAATCCTTTTAAGTTTTCTTTTAAACATGGGACATGTTAAGATAAACTGGAAAAGCTCAGTATTTGGGTATCTGTTTTCTTTGGAGAGATTCCTTTCTTGGGATAGTTTAGCTGATAAACTGGAAAAGCTCAGTATTTGGGTTTCTGTTTTCTTTGGAGAGATTCCTTTCTTGGGATAGTTCAGACCATAGTTCTTAAGTTTGGACCATAGTTTGAAAGCATTTTGTCAGTTTGTTCATTGTTTAAAATATATTATATTAGGTTTGCATGAAAGAATGGATGAAAGCATGGTATGATGAGTAGAGCTTTGATTTTGCCTCTGTAGAATGAAGATCAAACCATTACCATGGTATGTTGTAATATATAAGTGTCTACTCTTGTGTTATTTACGCTGCCAGCAGTGCAATATCACTGCATAATGTCTTATTATAAATAACTGTGTAAACTGGGAAGTAACAGTGGTATTATGGAAAGTTTACATCAGTTTAGACTGGCTGCCGTCAAATGATGGGAGAAACAAGATAATCAGGATTCCAGAGTTGTACTCCTAATGTACTTCATGTTGTACTTCAGCCAACTTCGCACATCTTTCAGCAAGATCAGGAGTCTTATGCTTATTACATCATTTGTGTTTGGTTGGTAACATAGCGACCTGATTTACAATTTTGTTAAAGTTCTCCAAATTTTGATGAAAATAACTTCCCATTTTTCGTCAGGGTAAAAATCAATACCAATTGTTCACTACCTTGCTGTTGAATCTTTACTTGTTGTTAAGGAAATAGCTTAACAAATTAAGAACACATGTATGATGGGTAATGACAAATTGAAATAAATGGTTGTTTAATGATGTGCCTGTAACAAAGGTGAAAGTACCGTAAGATATGTAGGATAAACAAATAAGAAAGTTTGGTTCTTTAACTTTGTAAAAATGATGGCAATAATTTAGGTTTATTTTTGTTTGGATGAAACTGAAGTCTAGTATTTTTGAAGTTTCGGTGAATCTGAAGTCTAGTAAACCCAAGTATTGGCTGGGTAAGGTTTCTTTAAGATAAGGATATGATTGTTTAATGTGTCTGTCATACCAGGAAGTAATGAAGTATAATTTAGAGTAAAATGCAATTCTAGAAAAAATGTGCTTTGGTTTAATTATATGAACTGTTGATGGAAAGAATTGGCAGCAGTGTTGGTGTGTGACAGGTTATGAGTCATGATATGTACATGATCATGTCTGTACATGTAGCTCATGTTGGTAGATAATTTGTGTGCATGCATGTTACTGAATCTGACACAACATTGAATTGGTTGAGGTGTTTGTTACCTCAAGGATTATTCCTCTATTTTATTGGAGAAAATGTTTGTTTTTTGATGTTTACTTGGGGAAAGTACTGACTACTGTTGGTTTTAATACAGAAAAAAGACAGAAAAGGTCCTCGTTCGAAAAATGCAATACTTCAAATAAAAAATAAATTAAAAGCCCTTAATAAGAAATTAAAAGCCCTTAGTATTAAAGGGGAAAGGCTTTAACGACTATATACATATTCATTGACCAGCTCCTTAACACAGGTTGATGTTGTAGTGTGTATATTTAAGTGCCTGAATGAGCTTGTTCACTTGTTGGCCTACTGTATACATGCCAGGAAACTAGAAATTAAGACGAATCACTAACTCTCCTTACCCTTTGTAGTGCAGTCACTTATGTTCATTAAGTGTGGGGGCTATGTCTTGATGTGTTTTTGTGAAATGTCACTTGTTCAGATGATGGATTTACTTAGTATACGTCATTACATGTATGCGCTTTAAATGACGCAAGTTGTGATAGATCATTCTTTTAACAGATTCTGAATGTGCAAGTATGGTTTTAGACGATCTCTGAAAAGATGAGCCACAGTTACAGGGGCTCTGCAATTTTGGAATAATCTGGAAATCCGGATTTTCTGCAATGGAAAGAATTTCTGTAGAAAACAGAAGTTATTTGATGGAAAAATTAAAGAATTAACAAAGTTATGGTCATTTGAAGTTTCATCAGCTGAATTTTAGCTATTAAAAACCATTTTTGAAAATAATTTTGTTTTCAGGATTGAGCATATGCCTCAGTAGAACCCCTGCAGTTTGACATCTGTAAACTGTGTTTTGATTCAATTTTATTTAACTCAAGGATTTAACAATTCCATCTTCTCATTACAGCCTGAAGAAGTAACTGAAGTTGTCCCCACAAAGTTGGATGCTGATGTTAAAGAAAGCGTTGTTGCTGAGAGCCCTAAAGAGCCCATTATAGAACCCAGCGTAGAACCAACAGTGCCTGCAGAGAAAGAACCAAGTCCTCCTGCAGAGATTCCTGCAGTACCAGCCGACAAGGTGCCGCCCACACAAACAGATGACATCGTGCCTAAAGTGGAAATCAAGATTGAAGAGTCGCAAGATGCGGTGGAAGAATTAGAAGAAGGCGAAATTGAGGATGACAGCGACGACGACACCATGGCCGGACTTAAATACAAGTATGCCGAAGGTAAGCCATGATCAACTTGTAATCTACAAATACAATTCAAGTAGCCCATGCCAAACATAAGCCATGATCAACTTGTCAGCTAAAATTCGAAAAAAATTGCAGTTTTGCTCACCAAATAAAGTAATTTTCATCTGTGGAAAGGCAGTCTTTAATTATAGACTGAAAACTATCTATTTTTCTAGATTGTACGAAGAAATTTAAAATACTTATTAAAATGCTTAATGAATATCTGAGAAAGTTATGTAACTGGTAGTGATCACATTTGCCCTTGGAGCTGAGACTACATAATAAACCTAAACTCACAGCATGTCCGAGATGTATTGAAACTCGTAGTGATCAAATTTACCCGAAATTAAGTCTCAACTGAATAGTTTAAATATTAAAAAAATGTTGTTGTTTGTTTTCAGAGCAATGGAGCCCATTGAATCCGGAGGGCAAGAAGCATTATGATAGAGAGTTCTTGTTACAGTTCCAGAATGATGTAAATGCTGTACGTAAACCTGCAGGTCTACCAGATATACCTGATATTATTCTGGACAAAGTATGTATACTGTATACTAGTATATTTGTCATGTATTTTGGGTGTAAAAATGTTTTCATGTCAATCATGCCAGTCAATTTTCCAATTTATACACAATTGTGTTTAAAATCAACAAAATTTGCAGGATTGGGGATTGCGCTGCCTCAGTATAGTGTAAATCAAGCCTAGAAATTTTGCAGAGCTTGTGAAATTAATTAGCTGCAAAAGTATTCAAAAGATTGATACGCACATTGCAGGAGACCTAAAAATGTAAATGTTAGTCGTGAATATGCCATCGATTAGCAAAAAGCAAATGTTATTATTTGCGAAATTGAACAAAAATTAGTTCACAGTTACCCCTGATTTAGCCTGCTGTAGTAGATATGTTTATGATGATGATGTTATCCCTGTCTTACTGTTGACTGAAGACAAATGAATTCCTCGTTACTGAGATATATCTGCTGTTTAATAACCTTATACACAATCTACTTGACTACTGTATTGTTTCTTAAATCACAAGTTTCAAGGCTTTATGTTGCCTTCAAAAAAGATTCCTGACTCAAAAATATCAGGATTCATCTGAATAATAAAATGTTTCCTAAATAAGTAAAGTAAATTTTGACTCATACTGATTCATTATTAAGACTCAAATTGTGCACTTTTGTTGAAGGTAGAGTCAAAATGCAGTTAAGAGATAAATGAAAACTCCCAGGTTTATATGGGCTTGTGTATTGGTGAATGCCCCAACTTTGTTTAGAAAGGTTTGTATATTGTTTAATGCTTCGTCTTCTATTCCAGCCACAATCTGCAGGTAGACAATTCAGCAGGGAAGCTATCCAACAAGGTCCCCACGGATCTCAAGAATTTGATTTCACACCAAAATATGTTTGGTCCAATGCCCCAGGTGGTGGTGGTGGTAGCAAGGTTAGTATTCTACGTGTGTTTTAGTTCGTCGTTCACAGGTTAGGTGCACAACAAAGTTTTAACACCAGGCTCCGCAAAAGTTTTCAACTTGTCATCGCCATAATTGGTAAAAAAAAGTGAATATTCTTTTTCATCTAATAGAAAATATCAGATTTTCTCTGTTAGTCCAAATTTGTTGGTCAGAACTGACAGTTTTCTCGAAGCCTGTATCTCCTGTCTTGAGATAAGTATACAGGACATAAAATAATGATAAACATTCAGACTGATTTCATGTAAAAGGCTTGTTAGTATGACATTCCAAATCAGACTTGCACCAACTAGCACTTGAAGCCTATAAGTGCTAGTCCTGAGTGAGTCAGTGACTCAGTGATTACCTATTTAAGTAGAATAAGTTATAAAATTGTGATACTGAAACATTCACTTTATGTGATCTGAATCAATGTGATTTATATGAGAACAGGCTACACCAAATGGCTACAACAAGTGTTCAAGAAAGTTCCATCATTGATGAAAGATTTATCAAAAGTGTTAACATACCAAACCAAAATTAAAAAGGAATGGCAACTGATCTCTTGATTGCTTGAATCTTGATTATTATAAAGTTATTTTATCTCTTGTTTGAATCTAAAATGATGTTTTTGCTTTAGTCATGAGGATTTCCTCAAATTTTCTCCAATATTCTTTTATCACTTGTTTAAATCTGGATGAATGTTTTTGTCTTCAGTCACGAGGAATTCCTAGACAGCCAAGTAATCAGAAGAATAAGAGTGGTCCACCACAGCGCCATATAAACGTATCTATCAGTAAGGATATAGAACTACATAAAGCTAAGGAAGCATGGAAACCAACACATGGTGCAGATGTCAAGAAAGAAAAAGAAAAGGAAGGTGGAGCAGGAGGAGAAGAAGATACTGAGGTTTGTATTTCTCACAATTCTCCCAACTTCTTAAAAGTATTTGAAAGTCTAAATCCAGGCGGCGTTTTCCTTCTTTCAGCTGATTTGGATATCAATGTTCGTAATTCTGTCTAGACCTTTTTGCCAGGGTTTTGGGTACTTGGGGCTGTCCATATCTTTTTTGCCAGGGTTTGGGTACTTTGGACTGCCATTACGTGAGAGGCATAAACACTTTACTAATTATAACTTCTGAAAATATATTGGTCTCGTGTTTCCAGAAAAGTTGTCTCTTGTAATAAAAAATGGAATGGTCACATAGGCATTTTCAGACACCTTTTTAAGGGCAATTGAGATAAATAGATCAAATAAAAAACTTAAAAGATGATGTTCTTTCAAATTTGATTATGGTTTGAACATTTTTATTTAGTATAAACATTTGGCTTATATATATATATCCTCGTTTACAGAAGTGCATTTTTGGTTGCATATTAATTAATTATGTGTTTTCTTTCAGGAATTATACAAAAAGACGAGAAGTATATTGAACAAGTTAACACCACAGAAGTTCCAGACATTGTTATCTCAGATGCAGTCCCTGCCTATTGATTCGGAGGTTAAACTGAAGGGAGTCATTGACTTAGTTTTTGAAAAGGCTATCAGTGAGCCCAATTTCAGTGTAGCCTATGCTAACATGTGTAGATGTCTGTCAATGGTAAGAGAATTGTTTTCACATTTATAATGCTACAAAATCAAGTCTCTTTGTTACGCATTTATAATGCTACAAAATCAAGTCTCTTAGTTAAGAGTTGATCACTTATTTATATCAATCTGTTGATGATGATTATTCCCCGTCTGATTCCTGACGATTTCATGAATTCCTCGTTACTGAAACAGATTGTGTAAATTACATTAAATTGTTAAATACCAATTGTCGTCAATTTCCAAGACTGGCAGTTTTGCCTCGTTATGAGGTTTAGCTTGAAGTGTGAGTAATGTTAATGAAAATAGACATAATCCGGATCTTCACTAGTCTTAGGTAAAGTTATAATCCTTGTGTTACTTGAATATTCATATCTGGACAATAGAGCTGTGTTTGCATATGAATATAAAACCAGTTTAACTAGACCAGATTTGTTTGTACCTTCATGTTAATTAATGGAAAAAACACATTTCACAAAGTTCTGGATATAATGTAATATGATGGTGATGTTGTATTTTACAGTGCAAGGTACAGTCTTCTACGAAACCTGGTGAATCTGTTAACTTTCGTGCTGTGTTATTGACAAGATGTCAGAGAGAGTTTGAGAAAGACAAATCATCTGAAGCAAGGTTCACAGAAATGAGGGAAGAAATAGAGAAAGCAGAGGTTTGTTATAACTTAGTCTGTCATAAACAGTCTGTCGGTCTGTGGACCGGCAGGTTTTTGTCCAATTTCGCGAAGACTGATAACTAGTTTCAGTTTGATTTGCAGGAAGGAGGTGTTTTAGATTGATTTTCTAATTAATTGGCAGCTTTCTGTTACTTTGCTGTTTTGTGAATTGTCTAAGTGTGACTGTTAGCAGTGCTTCCTCTGGCTTATATTTTTCTTGCGCCACCACTTTCGCCAAATGAAAAAAGTTGTCGCCACCTATGCGCCACTTTGACCAAAATTGAAATTATGTAAATCTTGTATTTGTATATATTTCTGTTTTATGTGTATTTTGATATGTGTCGATGGTAATGCATTAATTGCATTTCTTATGTTCCTTTTCAGTGTGAAGTCATCATTGTTACAAATATATTTACAATTTATTCATATTTTCTATGTTATTGACAATATTGCTAACCATTTATCAGAGAATAGCATGCTTCCAGTATGCCAAGCCAAGATGAATATTTTATAACATATTTTCAAGATCAAGAAAATAGCAATAAATCCTTATAATATTTCATGAACTGAAAAACTAACAAACAAGAACACTGTTACATAAATTTTAATCTTGCCTTTTGAAATTATATTAATGAACCAAAAACAATAACACTTAAATAAATACACATGCCACATGTTGCTTCAAGAGTTAAAGTTCACAGTTCTGATAGTCTTACAGTACAATCACAGTAATCACTTTCACTTAAAAATACGCCTGTCCTTAACCCCTGACCACCTTACAAAAGCTCTATGGAAATCAAAGTCTGATCCAGATGGGACATTAATAGAAATGTGCATCAGATTCTCTAAAGAAGAGGTTGAGAGAGAGTTCCTAAGACAGGCCCAATTAACCACAAAACAAGTAATTAAAAATACAGTCCTGGCTTTAATTATTACAAACACCGACTCGCCGACAAACAGAACCATGCTAACTGTCATAATCTATTTCTTTCTACAGGTACCAACTGTGGTACAAACTGCTCAACGTGCGTGTATTTTGTAGTGATCAAATATTTCAATTTCAATAATACAATCATCTAACCCCTTAAATTGACATTAATTGCCCACGTGACCGCTTAATCAGATTATCGTTATACAAACAATACCACATTTCAATCGTAATCTTCCTGATTGCACTCGACAGACCCCAATAATCATGTCAAACTGTGTAAACAAACCTGCTCGCTAATTGCTTCACACATTTCCAGTGTGAGACCGTTTTACAGTAAATTTACGACATGTGGTCGTAAAACGGGACATTTTGCGACATAGATGTAAACATTATCGAAAAAAATGGCCGATTTTTATGTTTGTCGCCAAATTGAATTATCTTGCGCCAAATTTTCATTTCTTGCGCAAATGGCGCCATTGGCGAACGCCAGCGGAAGCACTGCTGTTAGGTTAACAGCTTAATTATTATGAATAATACATGCAACTGATCTGTTGATGATGATTATTCCCCGTCTGATTTCTGACGATTTTATGAATTCCTCGTTACTGAAACAGATCATTAATAGGCTTGCCCTTTATTAAAGTAAGATGATAAAAGTTACTGATGTTGATATTTTGGTGAATAACTTCAAAGAATAGTTATAACCGTTGATTACTTATAATTCTTGGCTATAATTTCAGGATTCAAAGAAAGCTGAACTAAAACAAGAACTGAATTATGAAGAATCCAAAGCTAAAAGAAGATCTCTGGGAAATATACGGTAAGGCAAACAGATATAAAGATGCTGCATTATTTGATTTCTCTAGATTACTATATATTATCATTATGCTCCAAAAAAAATGGGGGGGGGGGGGCGTATAGTCGCCGCTTTGTTGAATCAGTATTGTGAGTCTCTTCTAGGGGTGAAACGGTACGCTCACCTCACGATATGATACGTACCGTCAATTTTTGTAACGGTTCGGTATTTTTCGGTATGATACAATATTCTCTAATAGCAGCTTAAATACTTCACTTTTTAAGTGATAATGAATTTGATGTTTCTATTACAGCAATTATTATGTGCATATCAACTATTTTAAGTGAATTTAGACAATACAAAGCATATCTCAATATGATTACAATGAGTGATACATGGTATTATACATAATCAGAAGGCTGGCAGGCGTTGTCGTTGTCTGAATATTATTTTGCTCATAAAAAAGGTTATACCGAACCGTACCGAAATTTAGAAGTCTTGTATCGTGAACCGTGTGGGACTGAAGTCCGCGGTATTTCGTTAACCGCGTTGTACCGTTACAGCCCTAGTCTCTTCAGGAGGTGACTGTTTTCTTTCCAGAAAGCAACATTTTAGTTATTAAAACGTTACTGCTAACTGGTATAGCTCACTTAATCTAGTTCCATGACTGATATAGAGGATCTATCACGAGTTGTCAATTGATATTAATTTATATTAAACGAGTTTTGGAAATTTTATTAAGCGAGCCTCTGGCAATTGACATCGAGTGATAAGATTCCTTATATCATATGACACTAAAAACGCAAAATATGCATTGATTTATTGGAAAAATTCAATACCTTATACTACACGTGGTACGTATAACTTTATACGTTCTGGCTATACTAACCTGGATGCAAGGAAAGTCATGTGATATAATGTTCTCTGTTGCTGAGCTCTCTTAGTTAAATGAGTTAGAGAAGTGTCTCAAGTATAAATGTTAGGTGAATTGGGAAATTATTATAAATAAGATGTGCGACTGATCTGTTGATGATGATTATTCCCCGTCTGATTCCTGACGATTTTATGAATTCCTCGTTACTGAAACACATCATTAACAAAATAATCAAAAGATAAAATACCCAGTAAATAGAACTTAAAAAATTAGGTGTACTTTTATCATAGGTGTAATAATGTAGTTTTAAATTGAAATTTTACAGCAACATTGATTTTCTTCCACATGGGGGAAGTTGCTGGTTCCTTGTGGAACTATAAGTTAGTACTGGTTTGAATACGGTCCAGGAAAACTAGTTAATATGTGAATCTGCTGTCATGTGATAATAATAAACTGAAAATTTTATAATAATAAACTCAAAAAACTTTTTGATAAATGTATCAAACCTGAATAAACAAACACATGGTATTGTTCTTCTATTTACAGATTTATTGGAGAGTTGTTCAAGCTAAAGATGCTTACAGATAATATTATGCATGATTGTGTGTTCAAATTATTACGTTCCAAAGACCCGGAGAATCTAGAATGTTTATGCCGTCTACTCACTACTATAGGCAAGGAATTAGATACAGATAAGGCTAGGGTAAGTGGTTCACTTGTACTTGTCTGTTACTGAGAAACAGAGCTACAGATAAGGTTTTAGTCAATTGGGTATTTTACCCCCTAGTTTCAATTTTGATTGGGTTTTGACAAATTTAATTTGGGTATTTAATCAAACTCATTGGGTAAACGATCTGTTATGTACTGTTTTTCACTATTTCATCCATTTCTTTTTGGGTATTTCAGATTTTTATTGCTTATTTTTACTCCCACCTCTCAAAAACTATTGGGTTTTAAGAAAATTATATGGTTAATAACCCCAATACGCAGCTCATCTGTAGCTCTGGAGAAATGATGTAGTTTTGAATATTCACTAATACTTGATCTGTTAATGATGATTATTCCCTATCTGAATTCTGATGATTTTATGAATTCCTCGTTACTGAAACAGATCGTTGTTGCAAGTCTTAATTAAGCAGTTGATCCATTTACGAGTGTAAAGTATAAAATTTATGATAAGTTCTATGTTTGTCTAATAGGTTTTGCAGAGTAATTGTGTATTAAGTTGTGGCTAGACGCTTGATGTATGTGCAATTTATTTAATTTTACTACGACTATAATATTTTCATTTGTAACAAAATGAGATGTGGTATGCCCAGTCTTTAGCAAAGTCGTAATGGTGTCGGTCTGCTAACTAAAATTTATTGTGAAATAATTTTTCAGATTTATTTGAAATAAGTGTATCAGATTTCTTTTTCTATGTTTTCAGCCAAGAATAGATCAGTATTTCCAGCAGATGAATAAAATTGTAAATGAGAAGAAGATGTCATCTCGTGTTCGATTTATGTTACGGGACGTCATTGAACTTCGACTTGTAAGTTGTTTTGTGTAGTTTATGACTTAGGGTGCAACACTAACTCTGGTCCGCTGGCCAGAGGCCAGTTAAAAGGACTGGTGAAAGTTTTGGAGGGCCAGTAGCTGTTTTCTTTACAAATTTAACACTTCTTAACTGCTGGATCAAGTGACCAAGGTAGTGTCTACCCCTGAATCCCTCAGTAACCAACTAATCAGCAAATTTTGCATATTCCTTGTAACAAAGATGACGATTTCAGGTTTAAACAAGTTATTTGCTCATGAATTATTCATTGATAATTGGTGTGCATTATCTCTGTACTGGCAATGCAGCCAACGCTTCAATTAATTACATTGTAGAAAACATTTTCGATTTTTGTAACTTTAACCCTGCGCAACTTAAGTTGTAGGGGGGGACACAACAGAAGTTGTGAGGGCGGTATACTGTTCATTTTAAACAATCTGTTGATGATGATTATTCCCCGTCTGATTCCTGACGATTTTATGAATTCCTCGTTACTGAAACAGATTTTCAAAATGTCTTCATTGCATAAAAGTTGTTATTCTGATTAGTGAAAAATTGTGTGCATGAATTTGGCATGCAGGGGTACACAATTTATGTCATACAAGTGCTACCTGTATGGCTGTTAGGTTAATGATATTGTCTGCATTTTGTTGCTGTTAGGTAAGGGGCCTAAATTTTGTAGCTGTTTCATTAATTGCCTAGATTTGTATGGATGTGGGGTGAATTGCTTAAATCAGGTGGTTAGGTGAATTGCTTAGTTAAGACAATATGTTAAGGTCTGATCTGTTGATGATGATTATTCCCCGTCTGATTCCTGACGATTTTATGAATTCCTCGTTACTGAAACAGATCATTAATAGGCTTGTAAATTTTCTTTGTTGTAATAGAATGACAGAAGAGAATGATCAGTTAGTTTGAATAGGGTGATTTGAAAATTCTGGCATTTTCAATCTGACCATTTGATTTTAAAAATCCTGAAAAACTTAAGACTTGTTTATATTCAAATTGAAGACATATATCCTGTATCAAGCAGTCTTTAGTCCTTGAATCTATAATCTCACTACTTGAAACATTCTATGATGGTGGGTATGATCCATAGATTACAAATAGCTCACACATATAAGACTAGAAGCTTGTCTTAATAATCAGGGGTGTCAATGTTCCGATATATCTAGAATCCGTTTTTATCACTCCTGCTGCAGCAATAGCTTTAGACTAAAGTAAAGTTATTTGATGAAATATTTTCGAGAAATGGCAAACTTGTGGTAATTTTAAACTGCTCTAAAGGATTTCCTTCAATGCAAACCAAGTTAATTATGGAAACAATGTTGCTTGTAAAAAATTACGGTGGCTTATGATTTCCCTGATTTTAAGTTTTGCTCTGTTGACACTTCCGTAATATGACCTTTCATTTCCATATAGCAAATAGTACAAGGCATGTTTGGAGATATTAATTTACGATAGCAGATATGTTTATGATGATGTTGTTATCCCTGTCTTACTGTTGACTGAAGACAAATGAATTCCTCGTTACTGAGATATATCTGCCATTTAGTATGACAACTGTCATAGTTAATAGTATGCTAATGTAAATCTAATGGCCTACCTTAATTTGACATTCCTAATATTGCAAATCATGCACACATGGAATTATTTGCATGTTTCATTTTCTGACATGCTAGAGGTATTTAGAACATCCCTAAACAAACATTCTAAGTCATTCGTGTTTGTGTTACTGTAGCGGTAATCTGTTTGTGTTACTGTAGCGGTAATCCTCAATGCCATTTGTGTGATTTACTCAACTGTTTATACCTTGGTCCCACTGAGCATATTTTGAGTAATTTAAAGCTTTATAATTTATTTTAAAAACCCAATTTTATTTTTAATGAAAAAATGTATATGCATCTAGTAAATGAGTACCATGTCGTGTAGATAACAATCCAAGTGGTCTTTTTCCCAAAATATTGACTGTATATGATAAAAACTGTATATTACGCTTGCAGAGTAAGTGGGTACCACGTCGTGTAGATAATAATCCAAAGACGATCGACCAGATACACAAAGAAGTAGAACAAGAAGCCCAGGAGAAAGCCATGCTCTCACAACAAAATCAACAACAACAGAGAGCTAATAGAGGTGGAGGTGGGGGTGGTGGAGGAGGTAATAACATCACATATTATATAAAGAATCAATGTTTTCAGGGGTGTTAATCTTCCTGAATTTTCTGGAATTCCGGATTTAGCTATCTCTGTAAGAAATGTGGATTATGACCAAATTAATTTATTTGATAGAAACATCTTAAATGGCAAAGTTATGGTATGTTTTATCTGTTCTGAAGGATTTTTTTACACTTGAGTTTGAGATGGAAGTAATATTGAAGGCACTAAACAAATATCAAAGAAGAAAATGACAAAAAAGTAGTCTGCAAGCATGTTCAAATAGCCAACTGATGGATTTGTCCTTGTTTATTGATAGTAAACTGTATGTAAATAATTTTTCAGGTCGTCGTCCACCTAACGGTCCCAATGATGGTTGGAACACTGTAGTTGGACAGCGAACACCTCTCAAATCTGTAGATAGATCCATAGACCCTTCCAAAATGAAATTATCAAAGGTAATTAATTGTACAGAATCAAAGTCTGGATATTTCTGTAGTGTTTTGGGAGATAAATTTGCTTCAGTTGTTGACGAAGGATTTTAGAATTTTGTAAGTGTTTAAAAAAAGGTGTACATGTATTTGTCGGAAAGTGTGCCGGTTGACAATAATCAATCAATGTGTTGTATTGCTGATCAGTATTTACTTTACTTAGGAGCAGATCATGCATTGTATGTGAATTTTATATTTAATGGACAAGTTGGTTCATGACTCGGTAGAGTGTAGTTGTTAATACGATGCACTAGAAATAATGATTGAATGTTTTTTCTATTCAGCAAAATGTAGATGAGAGTAATATACAGCTTGGTCCTGGTGGTGGGGCTAGTAGGTTTGCTGGTTGGGGACGTGGTAGTACCGGTGGTACCTCGGGTCGTCCATCACAGGAGAAAGAGAAGCCACCAAGTGCTCCTACCAACAGGTATATATGTTGCCTAGCAACCAACTAAATGCTTACCTTTATCTGTGATCAGTTATTGTACAAAATTGTTCTGTTTAAGTTTCAAGGCTTGTAATTCTGGTTATTAATGTCCATACCAAATGTTTTGGTACAAACGTAATAGAGTATTATTGCTGTGTGAAACTCGTAAAAGTTTCATTTTCGTAATCCATTTAAGGCTTACTACCAAGTTTTCCAAGTTAATTTGTGATATATTATAATATTCCAGTCTTTAGGATTTTGAACTGCCTGCTGATAAGCCTGCCGTTATCGGCAAAACTGTATATCGAGGGCTTACTTAAAAACTGGTATGTACCTCTATAAATTGATGCAGTTGCCATAGATTTGCACTGAGGCCTCGATATTATACTCTGTGCATATTTACTGTAGAAGTTTCTCGCCCTAATCAACAATTATTTATCCCTAAAAAGTGCTAGCTAATTTCACAGCTTGATATTATTTCCCGTCTACTTACAGATTTTCTGCTCTAAGTCGACCTGATGAACAAGAATCTGGTCGTAGATATCCAGGTGTTAGTCCTGCACGTAGTGATAGTAGAGGTCGTGGTGGATTTATGCGACCACCATCAGTCGGTACCAGACACTCTCAGGAATATGATCGTGAGAGAGCTGGAGCTGTTGCAGCCGCCAAGTAAGATGTCAATTCTTCTTTAAGAGTACCTTGGTACCATACTTTCAGGTTGCTTGAATCCTGAACTTCTATGTTAATATCGAAAAACAGGATCTTAGGCTTGAGTTATATTGCTAATTGCCGGGCATGGCTTTGTTTGTAGTACACTATGCTAAAATTTAACAGCCTGTACCTGTTGGTGCTGTTGCATTTCATTATCAGTTTTTCAGCCAAGTATTCAATATTTACTACTAGAGTTTCATTGGCTCGAAAATTAAATTTGATAAGAATGTGGTCATTTATTATGCCTCCATCTTTGATTAGAGGATATATTGTTGCTTTGAACTTGTCTATTGGTCAGTCTTTTGGTTTTCGTTAATATTGGAGTGATTAGATAGTAGTCAACATTGGGTGTTCGACCGTCGATGGTACCTTAACTAGAGGATTTGGTATCGCACTAACTAAGCCAGTTGTCTAGCTCTATATAGTTAGCCAATGACATACGGTGCACACATTAAATGTTATACACAATTTATTCATGTTTAGTTGTCCATACTGAACAACACCTTGTGTTAACTTACATTTTGTTCTATTCAATATAGTGCTATAACTCAAGAACTCTTTGCCCTAGGAATGGCCATACATTTATATGTATGATCAATTTGCATTACTCAAAAAGTTATCAGAATGTTAAGTGTTGAGTTGTAAGAAGTTACAGGTTCATTTGTCTGTGCTAGATGGCAAGTTATAAAGTGTGAATGGTTTATGTTATACAGAGCTATTGGTACCAGTCAGTCAGTGGAGGGAGGACATCGTGAGAGAAGTCGAGGTCGAGCAGATGATGAGAAACGGGCACCTGCTCCAGCCAAACCAGAAGTTAAAGCTCTATCCTCCGATGAAATGGAGAAGAAGAGTAAAGCTATCCTTGATGAATACTTTGCAATTCTTGATACAAAGGTACACATTGTCATTTTATCAACATTTTCTAGGGTCAAAAATGATAGTGGCAACATTTTACTAATTTGTAAATGTTTGTTCCTGAAAAATGGACAAAAATTATTTCAGGTTGTGAAAAGATATGAATTTTGCCGAAAACTGGCCAAAACCAAAGAAGTATGAATTGAATAAATTGTACTTAGATTCTTAACTTACAAGAAACAAATTTCCTTAGTCTTTGTGGTAACCGCCCTTGCTAGAAAATCTTAATTTTGTGGTGTTGGTGATGAATTTCTCAGATTTATCTGAATTTTCCTCTATTTCAGCTAACATAAACTTTTAATAATTTTATTTAAGTGTATTTAATTTTAGTATGTATTTTTGTTTATCGTGCCAATTTTTCATTACAGGAAGCTATATTGTGCGTACAAGAGTTGTCCATACAGAATCATTTCCAGTTTGTCTCTAATGCCATGAATCATGTGCTGGAGAGATCATCTCAAGCCAGGAAACAGACTGGACATTTACTACATGATCTGGTCAATAAACAAGTTGTTACCGTAGACAACTATATTAAAGGGTAAGCAGGGGTTTTAATTTTCTTGATTCATCCGGAATTCCAGATGTGTGATGTCTGAAAGAGCAATGACTTTGGACCAAAATATAAGTTATTTGATGCAAATATCTCAAGTTATGGTAAATTTAATCTGCTCTGAAGGATTGTCTTTCAGACAGGATTCCCACGGTCAGGGAAAAGTCAGGGAAAAACAATTTTTTCAAGTTCAGGGAAAAGTCAGGAAATTTTGAAATTAGTCGGAAATTTGGAAATTGAGCAAAAGTCAGGGAAAAGTCAGGGAATTCTTCATTAAAGATCACGATAAGTGTCATTTCCTATGAAGAAAGTACCGAAAACTGAAAAAAATCTTCGATCGCTCTGGATAATTTTACATTATGATTACTTTATGTTGATGAACAACACTAAAACTGCTATCTGAAACTTTTTGGTTCCATATAAAGCAAAAATAACCTCCTTTTCACTGTTTCTCATGAGCTATTTTGCTCGAACAAAATAGTCTGATCGCGCGAAAATGTCAGGGAAATCTGCTCTACTGTCAGGGAAAAATCAGGGAAAAGTCAGGGAATTTTGTCTTAAAATATTTGTGGGAGCCCTGTCAGAACAAACAGAGTAAAATATGAAACCATTGTCATTTAAGGCCCCTTGTTTAGCAAAAATGTTCAACCACAAACTTTTGTAATAATTATGTACTGTAAAATCATTTAATTTCGTTGGGACGAAATTTCGTGGTTTTGGTAAAAAGGACAATTTCGTTGGGACTTGAATTCGTGGATTTGCATTTCAGGTAATAAACCAAGGCTCAAAATCAATGTTCGTTGGTATTAAAGTTCGTGGTTGAGGTGAACCACGAAATCCACGAAATTTAATCCCCCACGAAAATTAATGATTTTACAGTATAGAGTATTAAGATTTACTGATTTGTGCAAGTAGTTTCCCAGTTCTTAGATTCACATATCTTTATGGTTTGTTATTACAGGTTGTTAGAAGGTCTGGAGTTTGCGGAAGATTTGGAGATAGACATTCCTAAGATCTGGCAGTATTATGGTGAACTAATCAGTCCCATGATACAAGATAATAGCGTTCCATTAAGCTTCCTCAAACAAGCTGCTCAGCCCCTTATTGCAAACAACAAAGCCGGCAATCTAATTGCTGAAGTTTTACATGATGCTAGTCATAGAGAGGTAATCATTGAGTAGTCATTTTCCTCTTATGATTGTTAATGTGTATATATGTGTGAATTTGATTGGCATGTGAATGGTAGCTGCTTTTCCCCTGGTACCTGCCTTTGCCCGAGGTTTTGTTTGAACTGAAGTAACCACTGGAGTATTCTGTGCAAAATTAGGAGATTTTGTCAGAACAGTGAATACCCAACGTTGAGTTGATCAAACAAATCACGTTTGTTGGCAACTGTTTTCAGCAAGTGATTGGATAATAGTCAAAATTGGGTGCTAGACTGTTCATGTTTGCATAGGTACAGAATCGCACTAACTAAGCCAGTTGTCTAGCTCTATATAGTTAGCCAATGACGTACGGTGCACACATTAAATGTTATACACAATTTATTCATGTTTAGTTGTCCAATGCTGAACAACATTTTGTGTTAACTTACACTTCTTACTATTCAATATTGTGCAATGAAGGAAATTCAATAATGAAACCTTTTTTGCTGCAAATAGTTTATGCTCAGAAATATTGATCTTGTATTATTTGGTGTTTTCAGGGACATAAGAAGGTATCTCAACTATGGGCGTCGTCAGGATTACATTGGTCAGATTTTGTGCCTAAAAATCAAGTGGAACAATTCCTTAAAGACAAGGTACGTGAGCGTATCATGTAACAATGTTTAATATAATGCATGCTGTGAGACTATGTTTGACTGTCCTGGATTGATGACTAATCCTTGACCGATTTTAGGTAACGATTATCTGGTGTAACAACTTAACTAATTAGTTACAGTCAATCTATGTTTAATGAAAACATGCTTTTTACAAGGCTTTACAAAACGTTTTTAAACTTAAACAGTCTGAATTGGTGAAATAAGTGAATTTTCCTCTTTTTAATAGAAAAATACAAAAGTATTTTCTGTCAGTTTTCATGGTGATGTTTTTCTCTCGAAGCAATTTTAATGATTTTGTGTGTTTATTTTAGGGATTGGAATTCACGAATGGTGGTGATAGTGCTCCTACGACACCCACCACAGGGCTTCCATTGAAGGATATAGAGGATAAATTGAATGAGTTGATAGTACAGAAGAAGCGTCATAACGAGACCGTGTTTGATTGGATAGAGGGCAATGTAGATGAACCAACTACAAAATCAAAGAAGTTTATCCGTGCTCTTATGACCGCTGTGTGTAATAGTGCAATCAAAGGTGTGTGTTGTGTTCAATCAGTGTGTTCTATCATATTTCTCCATTTTTACTCCCCTACTGGTTTTCAACCATAGGCGACTATAGGTTTGCCAACCGTTTCTCTATCAGTTTGTCAGTCCATCGAAAAATCTTGATCCTGCCATAACATTTTTAAGCTAAGTTTGTGAAACTTGGTATGTCATAATGTGGGTAGAGACCAATATAGAGATTATGCAAGTCTAGTTATTTTTGACTCGTTTAAAATTGATATTTAAAAATCACTGGTTGAAGACAATCTGTTGATGATGATTATTCCCTGTCTGAATTCTGAAGATTTTATGAATTCCTCGTTACTGAAACAGATTGTCACTCCTTAATTGAGCGCACTTGCCTCGTGCAAGAGTTGTGCTTTTTAGTCCCTACTAGTTTTCAACCAGAGGTGACTATAGGTTTGCGGTTAGTCAGTACCTCAAGGCATCTGGATCTTGCCACAAATTGAACAGTTTTCGAGCTAGGTTTATGAATGTAGATAGGGACCAATAAGTTTAAATGATTGCCCTAGGAATCAGCCATGGTAAATTTTACTTGAAAATAGTAAAAATTTTCAGTGGGTATTTAATTTTATGGTTGAAGTCATCTTCAAAATCCACAAACTTAATTCCGCCATGAATATTGATGATTCCGCCATGAATATTAATGATTCAGCCATGAATATTGATGATTCCGCCATGAATATTGATGATTCTGCCATGAATATTAATGATTCCGCCATGAATATTAATGATTTGCCATGAATATTAATGATTTTACAGTATAATATGATTATCTTGTTTTATTCAGGTGATAAAGGAAAAGAGAAGTTGGAAAACAAGGAAGTGAGTATCAGAAATGATTTACTACAGAAATACCTCGATCACCAAGCAGAATCAGAACTACAAGCTCTCTATGCAGTGCAAGCTCTTGTTACACAACTTGAACATCCCTCGGGTATGTATTATTCTACTGTCAATGGAGTACTATAAATAAATATATGAATCTAACGTCTATAACAACAGATTAGTTTGAGTTTAATCTATTTATTGTACTCTACTGTCTAGTAAACAGTTCTTAAAACTTAATTTTTTTCTTAAAAATCGAAATTTACTAAAGTGCCTCTGTTAAACAAGACACCCAATATTATTGATTGTACACATCGTTTTCAAGCATTTTGTTGAGATCTACAATAATCATTATCAATAAGCAAACATGGATCATTTTCCTATTTGTGGGAAATATGTGCTTCTAAGATTTTGAAGAAAAGATCATAGCAAGGCAGTGGTATTAATGTATGTTTTCTTGCATTTCAGGTGTGCTTCGACAAATGTTTGATTTATTATATGATGAAGACATTATATCAGAAGATGCATTTTTCCAGGTAAATACTAAATAGCATTATAGCAGTAATGAATTGAGGAGGTTGTTTTATTATGCCTTTGCATATGTCGGTCAGTCTGTCTGTAGACCAAAATGGTTTCCGTTCTAGAACTCGAGAACGCTTTGTCCTAGTATCTTTTAACTTTACATGGAGGTAGGCCAGCAACAGTAGATGGCCCTATTGATTTGAGGTCAAAGATAAAGGTCATTTTCGACCATCAGGCTGTCGTGGGGGCATACTTGTTTTACAACATCTTTTGTTAGATATTGCTGTATCGCACTAACTAAGCCAGTTGTCTATCTCTATATAGTTAGCCAATGACATACGGTGCACACATTAAATGTTATACACAATTTATTTATGTTTAGTTGTCCCATGCTAAATGACATTTTGTGTTAACTTACATTAATTTGTTTCTGTTCTTCTGCCATATGGGCTTGTAGCACTAAAGGAAAAATTACTGTCAATGCTAAACAAGTATGTTACAATAGTCTGTTGGTGAAATCAGTTTGCGTATGTTCAGTACAACCTATCTTCATGACAACCATTGCGAAATAAACATGCTTTGTTGCTTTACAGAGGTTAACAATTTTTGAGGATTTCAGGTTTTCCAGAATTTCTTACTTGCACTCATGAGTATGTCATACACTGTGATGTTGCCAGTCGTGTTTACACTGTGATGTTGCCAGTCGTGTTTACACTGTGATGTTGCCAGTCGTGTTTACACTGTGATGTTGCCAGTCGTGTTTATTTTTGAACGACCTTTATACTTACTAAGTATACACATGTCTTATATTTACAGTGGGAGAAGTCAGAAGATGAGACGGATGGTAAAGGTGCATGTCTAAAACAAGCTGTTCAGTTCTTCACATGGTTACGAGAGGCCGAGGATGATAGCTGAAAGTAGCTTTATCTTAGGCCATTTATAATACTGATAATCAATTGTTTGAAAGTCTTGTATAAGCTTGTTCAACTCTTCGAAGTTTAACTTCCACTGGAATTATGTTAGTAAGAGGAGGATACTGCCGTTTGTGCGAGCGAGTTGGGTATCTTAACCTTCAATATGGATACCCCTGTTGTCGTCATTGTTACCTGCGTCGTCGTCATGGATACGTCGCCGTCGTCAGGATAAGAAATAATGGATTTATGTGCAGACTCATTGTGATATAAACTATAAAAATTTGTAGTGCAAAAAAGTTAGATATAAGTGACATAAATTTGTTCATTCTAGTTAGTGAAGTTAATGTGTTGCAAATGGATTGAATGGTGAAATTATTACGTTAATCAAACGAACATATAATTGTTTACATGTTGAATCCTCGTAAAAGGTGAAACCATTATCATGTATGTTTGGTAAAATGGAGTCTATTAGATAATATGTCGTTCAAAAAAATTATCAACTTGCAGAATTCATATGTTTCATGCCATTTTTTTTGTTAAATGAAAATGTGTACTTCTTGTTATACTAATTTATTTATAAATTTGTTGTTATATAAAGTGCTGTTTTTTTTCTATGTAACCATATGACTCTGACTTGACTATTACCATTTATAATTTATATTTTGTCCTTAAGTTGTGATGTTTTTCGGCTGTGAATCGGAGATTTTATGTTTTAAGTCGTATAAACACATCTATCACATTCATCTAATAGTGCATTTTGAAATATTCATGCCATTTGATATAAAAGTCGGTCGTAACACATAAAAACATGCATTTGTTTCTATCTTAATTCCAAAGTTTTTGGAAATATTTTATGATCGATACATAATCGCATGATTCCGCATCTACATGCCCTAGAGCAAGCAATTTTACTTGCTGGTAATAGCGAATCATTGAAACGCTCGTATAAAACATTTGGTTACTTGGAAAAGTTTTTTGCATACATGTATATTTCTGTATTAAGGTTGAAACTTAGAGAGCTAAAATCATGTGCATATGTTTTAAAGCACATGTTTATATACTGTTTAAATGCATACAGAAGTTGTTGATGTCTACAGTGTTTTATTGTTAGCCTTGTTGAGGCATTTACTTCAGTAATAAGGTGAAATATGAGGGCTCTTATTCCAGCCCTAATCACTGATATAATGAAATGGCTGGGAAGTCTTGTATAAACAGTTCTAGAGAAGGAATGGTGATCACATGGCTTGCTATAGGTACGCTGTGCCTTAAATGTGGATCATCTCCCGATTTTGACGGAACTTACGGGATAGAATAGCAGTGACTAATAAACTAAGGGCTGTTATGTTGGAACAGTTGCTAGTTTTAAAGGCTGTAGACACTTAAAGAGGGTTATTAGGGATTAGGGATTTTTTATGTTTAATTAATAATAAAAGTTAGTGCTTGTTTGCTTTATTTGATGGAAGAATGCATTTTGTACGGAAATTTTTATCTTTGAATATTTTGGTGCTATATTTACTGATAGTCTGCATTTTGTGGGTGTCTTGCACAGTAAACCACACCCTGATGATTATTCCTACCAAAATACTTGATGATTTCATGGTTTGTCAGTATGATCAAGTTTTGATTTGTAGTTCAGAATATTAGTCCCGCATCATAGACTTGTCTTGAAACTAAATAAATGAATTGTCAAGTGTTTGTGAATTAAGTATAAGAAGAGCTCTGATGTTCTCAAGATTTTGCAAAAATTATATAACGTCAACATACTTAATAATGTTCATGTGACATAGTATAAGTAGTTTAGTTCTTACATAGTGTGCTGATATATCGGATATTCTATGAAGCAGGACCATTATTTTAAACCTCCTGGATCATGTAATGATATTCTTGTATTTTCAAATTAGACCACTGTATTTTATAAAGACAGTCGGCAAAATTAGCACTTTTGTTGATTCAGACAAGTAACTTCAATCTGCAGGAATTATGCATAGGGTATATTATTATAGGAAAATTGTTCAGTTTTGTGGATTTGGGCAAGTAGTTTAAATTCCTAAATTCACAGACTGCAGATGTCGGAAGCTTGGGAGTAAGCTTCTTAAATTCAAACCTAGTTGCTTATATTATTCAGTAGTTGCTATTAAGCCCACTGTTAAGATATTGATGAACCTGTTTATATATTTCCTCATGTTTATATTTTGTTGAATTTGTTGCTTTTTGCAAGATATACTTTGTGAAATTATATGCACCTTGCTCTGTAAGAAATGGCCGATCCTGTCTAGTCAGCGAAAAAGTTTTGACATTTTGACTTCATTTGTATGTTGCCCGAGTCTCTAGTTCATAATCATTTCTGAAATCGGTAATTTGAAAGTTGAGCGTAACGTATATATTTAACACTGGGTGTTAAAGGAAATCAATTATTTGTATGATCGTTTCTGACCCAGCAAGGTGGATATATTTTTATTCATTAATGATGAATAGTGAATGAATGAGCTTTTGATGATTTTTTTGAGGTATGATGTCGAATTGTTTCTGAAAGGGCATCTAAGCAACATGAAATGATGCAAATTGTTGCTCTTTTTTGTATGATAAAGATATGTTATAATGTTTAAAAGTGAATGTTTGATATGTTTGTTGTATATATTTACAGTGTCTCGTTGCCGGGAAGATGTGTTTGTATGTGAAACGCGTCATTGCTCCTTGCTTTGTGTAATATATATATTTGATCCTCAAAAACTGTTTCTTTGCACATATGTTGAACGATATTTTTTCATGATAGTTTTACATATTTGCTGATATTCATTGAGAGAAGGGTTATGTTCACGCTGTGTGATACAAAACATAAACAGAAGTTTTATCAAGTAAAACTTCCAAACATTTATGGTAAAAAAGGTAAAAGGAAAAAATAAAAAAAAAGAACTCAAGAAGTTGTGTTTTTGTCATTTTTTGCTGACATATCATATACATGGATCATTATCACTTAGCAGTTTTACTACTTCTGCATATGAGTGACATATATTATTATAGCGCAGAGATTTTGACTTGATCCTGACCTTGGAAGAATTTGACCTGATCCTGGCCTTTATGCATGAACATATTGCAATGTTCTTATGTTGAACACGTCAATTTTTGCTAGCAAATCATGAAAAATATTTTACAGTATCAAGGATGTCAACGGAGCCAAATCAAGAATCGGGAAAATCATATGAGCCGTGTCATACCATTTTACGCTTTCGGTCCTGTAGATTTGTGTTTGTATTACACAGTGAGCATCTTCTTGATACTCTCTGGTTGTGAAAGCATACACCCAGGTTATAAATAGACAATATACCAGCTGTTAAATTATGCTTAATAAAGGTTGAGGATCATGTAAACTTCTCTGGACTGTTCATACTTCCAATCTGGCTACATGGATGAATCTGTCACTTCTCTATCAGCCAAGTTCCAGATGCCTCCATAGCTCAGTGGTTAAGTGTGCTTGGTGACCCTGGTTCAGATCTTGGTGGAGGTATTCATACTTATGCCTGCCAAATTTCAGCAGAAAGCTGACTTATGTGAACAAAATTGGCATTGAAAAAAAGGAATTGGAATGAGCATGAAATGACACTGCTGCTGGACCAGTCTACCTGAAGCTTCATGTCCTCTGAATGGATGTTTGAACAAATAACGATCCCTGTGAGGACTTCTTCAAGCTAAAGCATGACCTATGAAATGTTTCAGTCCCTTGCATGTTTAGTTCACAGGGCCGGGAAGTTTGAAATGATGTTTCGTGCACCACTGAATGGATTTGACACAACAGGGGCGTAGCCAGAAAATTTTCAGAGGGGGGGCTCAACCTGGGGAGGGTTACGGGAGGGGTGTCCTCTCCCGCGGTTGATTTTTTTTAAAGGGCCCAGTATATTGGTGCAATTTCCTGATATCTAATCACCATTAAGCTTGACAAATGAACATGCAATACTTGAACATTAAAAACAACCAATTCATTGAAAATGTTAAATGTATAAACTCAAGAAGTTAAAAATTGGTCACATATTTAATGTAGATAATTTTTTTAAGGTTGTGGACCTAAATATAGGGTTGTACTCCTCTTGTTGTGGAAAACTTATCTATCTATCTATACCCTTTTCTTAGTCAGTCTGTCTTGTGCGAACAGACTTTAAAAAAATCTGCGAACAGACTTTTAAAAAATCTGTCTTAATGGGGAGGGGGCTTAACCTGCAGCGGGTTCGGGGAGGGCTCCCGTGGTAGAAAAATAAATAAAGTGACAAATTGAATAGGTGCAATTTCCTGCTATGTAATAACCATTGTACATGCAGTACAAACATGAATATCATCAAAGTTATTGGCAGTGTTTCAACGCCAAACTTGAACAATTTGAGTCATGTGCAGTATTTTTTTAGATCGATCGAGGCCCGATTCCCTGTCACTCTCACTCAATTGGCCTGGGACTTTTTGTCTCAGACATATAATTTAGATCTAAAGCCATGTATTTGTTAATAAAAATTTTCTGTATTTTGCAAATCAGTTATAAATTGTAATTTTATATCTAAAAATCACCATCAACTAAACCACATTATTTAATATACCGGTAGTAGAAATTATATCACAAAATTCATAGTTTCTAAATCCCATTACTATCAGTAAATACAGAAAAAAATCAGATCAATAGTTTATGTGTATATATTTTATAATATAATTTCCTATGCCTGTGGCTAAATGTTTCAGGGGATTTCATTAGTCCAGTGTTTCTCCTTTAGCCAATCAGAGAGTGTGGTTAATCACCAGCAATCAATGAAGCATGTAGTTTACCTAGACTAGTATATCCTGTCAGGGGTTTATGCCTAGGGGCTAAATCACACTGATCATAGATCTAACTGTTTATTGGGGGCTAGATAACAGGAAATGTACCTTATGTGGATAAGTTTGAAATTTTAGGGGGCTCATTTTTTAAAAACTCGTATCTGGCCAGCCAGCTGGGGGGGCTCAAGCCCCCTAGCCCCCCACCTAAATACGCCCCTGCACAAAATTATCCCATAGTAAACGTACTCTGTAAAATAAGTTCAGCAACCCTCAGTGTACTTCATAATATGAAACTAACTGACATTACGCCAGAGCAGAGATTGCCTCTCCTGGTTGTTTGTCGAAGGTTGCTTGTTTTCAAGTGAATCCATTGGACCATGTGATTTTATTTTACCGTTAAATTTGATTTAAAGGGTATTGAGTGCAACTGGCGTATTGTCAATTATTGTGAATGAAGAACAGTATTTAGTTCTTTTGACGTTTAAAACGAAATGTCTCTAACATGTAAACAAAAATGATGATAGTAAACTGGTGATGACTGCTTCTTAATTGTCATGTATCATGAAATGACGTAGAGTAATAAAACAAGTCACAGAAAATGTCGGTATCATGTGCGATACTCATTGCAATTCGATTTCAGCCTATACAAGCCTTTGCTCGCTTGAAATCAGTTGTTAAAATGTTGTGTTGGTAGTATGGTCAATTTATTGAGTGATGGCCGTTCTAGGATGTGCAGATTATTACAGTAGTTTCAAAATTAAATCAGAACGGATAGTATACATCGAGTCTTGTGTCAGGTGAACTATGTATACCTGAGTTAACGGTAAACCCAGCTATTCTTTCGAATGAGAAAGGCTTGTCTTTAGTATTACTTATTGAATCGATTATTACGTCATAAAATTGGCATACTCTTCAACCATGAGTATCAAACATTGCTGCAATATGTGATAGGGTCGATGAATGTGACAGCCAATCAAGGTTATGTGTGTAATAAATGCTTTTCATGTGTAATTCAGATTGAACCCATCTCTGATGTGACGTTGCTCTCGAAAATGTGCCAAAAAATTAATGTGGTATGACCGCCCTGTTTTTGTAGTTTGACCAAATTGGATTTGTATTTCAGTCTTGAGTCAGTAAGTCTGAATGTAAGCAGTGTACTGGTATTTCTAATTGTGAGTAACCAGCTCAAACTGAGAAATCATGCTGATGTAAAACTCAACTATGATTTTGTCGTATGTACATTTTTCCTGTCAATTTGTAATAAACATGAGGGAATTTTTTTAAGTTTCAGGAAAAACTTTAAAGAATTGTCCACATTAGTGCAAAAACTACAGTGAAGGATAGAATAATTACACTCATATGCCATCGTTCACACTTTAACAGTACAATAGTCCACAATTTTAAAATCACATTGTGTTATTGGAAATTTGAATTTGTCAGTGAGCAATAGTACAGTTATGTGCTATTTAGCCACACCCTAGACAATGTGACAGCCAATTATATAAGTTAGAAAACAAACTTAACGCTCATTTGCCTTATTTAGTTTCCGGCTACGCCCTCAAAGAAATAAGGCAACTTTGCGTTTGTGTTTTTATAACATATTGGCAGTGAAAAATTGCTAGGTAGCCATTTTTAATGCTACTATGGCAGCAGTACCAATTTGTATTGTGCACACTCGGGCAATCAATTAGAATTTCAATATGTTTCATGAAATGTTTAATGTAAATGCAAAATTAAAAGCAATTTGAACACAATGAGTACTACTTACAACCTTTTAGACGTGCACATATTTGAAATATGCATTAAAATGCGCTTCATATGGGCCTATTGTCGTGAAAATCGTAACTTGTCATGTTGACCAAACTGAAGTCCAAGCAGTTGGTTTTACCATAAGTAAGGAGTAATTTTAAGACAGTTTTTTCTTGTGTTTTCTTCAATTTTGTACTTACAATCTTTTCATTCTAAGCCAGCGAATTGGTGATTGTTTGACCAGTATAACACAGTTAGATACATGTGTATGCAAGTTGTCTGTTTTCAGTGAACTTTTCACCCAGTTTTTCTCTTTTCAATACCGATACTTTTATTTTATCACATTTGTTGAACTGTCATGTTCAAATTCTAACCAGTATTTCAAATTCTGGAACTCTCGACCAGTTTGACAACTTCTCCACATGTTGAGGACAACATCGTGGCCATTTCTTCTGAAGAATATCCAAATGCCGAGCATAGCCTTTATTTGCCAGTCAGCTTTCTGTCAAAATATGGCATACGATGACCTCCCAATGGGTTTAAATCCGGGCCTTCAGATTAGGCGGCAAGTGCACTATCCACTGAGCTACGGAGGAAACTACATCACTAAGGAATTGAACCAAGAGCTGTTGTCGTAAAGTAAATAGTCAATCAATAAGTATGTGGCTATCATTTCTTACTTCAACAATAAATGTAACAAACAATTAATTGTATATTCTTGTAGATCTTTAATACCAATAAGAGAAACTTCATAATGCTGATAAACTAAAACAGTGGTATGTATCATCTTCAACAAATGATGGTTGATTTTATACCAATATACTGGGCAAACATTCCAATTAGACTATTCTTAAACTTTTCCAAGTATTTCATTTCTTATGGTTTGTTCTGAAATATGAATTCAAACACAGCACGTGTAATTGGCCTTCCTCGCGTACATTAAACTAACCATTACAGATTATGTAATAAAACTCAGCTAATTTATGATGTCATGTTTGACGTCATGTATCCTTCTTTCCTATAATTTCGTGAATTCCTATGGTTTCGTGAACCCTGTTTGACATATTTCTGCAAAACGTGCAGGTCCAAAATTATTGACAAATGATTGAAGAAGTTAAAAAAATGATTTTCCATAAAATTTTTGAGAATATGTCATATTAAAACAAATTTTAATGGAAAAAATATAAAATACCCCTAAAATTCAGTTAGACAGAGAAGCAGATGACCCCATGTCTATAATTTCATCATTTATGTGCGTCAGAATCATCACACAGCCACCATTTTGTGAATACACATGCTAGAAGAACCCCCAATGGAATTCCGCTGTGAACCAATAAAAACAGAGTTCCAGAATGATTTTTACTGACCAGCCAATCAGAATTCATGAATCTTTAGAAAACTTGTCTTCTGATTGAAGAGTTGGAGTCCACTGTGTAAGATGGCTGCTACTTGGAAAATACGATGATTTTTCATCATGTTTTGTATTTAACTTGTTGAGAGGGGTTCAGGCATTAGTTTTCATCGTAGAAAAATGTTTATAAATCAACAAGTGATGTTCTCCAAAAACAAGTCTTATGTTCACGAAATCACAGGAAAACAGACTTGTATGATATTTGTATTGTTTGTTCGATCAAACGAAAATGCCTCATCAGGTTAATAATCCATATAATGAGATAAACATTGAAGTTGTTTTCATAATGTTTAACTGATTGCGTATGCTGCTATTTCAATCATCAAAATGTAAAACAAGAGCACCACCTATAATAGTGCTGGATGCTCAACTCTCGTTTTTGATAGTAACAAGGGCAGATAAGTGAAGTTTCAAGTGGATACTTTAGAAAGTCTTTCAGAAAATGACTCTAACACTAAACTTAACCAACGCACATGCAGACGTTAACAAAGAGTCTCAGACAATCCCGTCATGACAATGGCTCAACGTTTTTCTTCGCTAAGTCTTGCTAAAAACTGAGAAAGACTAGTTGAAATATTAACCCAGAATAAATACATATTCCCTCTTTGATGTCACACTCATAAATAGCCATGGTCCATTTACTTTCATAAATTAAAAAATATATACAACATCTTACCCCAAGAAGCGAGCAAAGAGTAAAACAATTCAGTGTCTTCTGCTGTTTTTGCCCCAAAAAGCACTTTCTACACATATTTAACTGATCGTAAAAAAATCAAAACAAAAGATTTGAAAACAATTCAGTGTCTTCTGCTGTTATTTACTTAAAAACGATACAGTGCAGCACTTAATAGTTTATATGGCTTGGCGAATTTAACACAAACCTAACCTTTTAATTAGTATAATTTAAGTTGATATCTTGTGTATATAAATTTATAAAAACGATTGTATGTATGTTTTCATTATTGGGGAGTATCACGAAGACACTCAAGATGTAATAGAAACACAAATCAGAAATATCAATAAAATGAAATATCATTGCACGATTTTCTTGCGGAAATTGATATATTCAAAGCCAGAACCTTGTAATATGTTTGTATATTCATGCATAATGGTCAGGTTTGAGTCAAATTCTCCAAGCTATACATATGTTTAATACGATCGTCAAAAACTATAAAACTATTACACTAATCATTCACTGTCTTCAGCTGTTTTCTCCCCATCATCATTTGTATCATTATTTTTATTAGTCACCATTTCATAATCTTCTTTTTCGTCGGAATTTTCCTCCTCCTCTTCGACAATATTTTTCTTTTCTTTATTGATTTTTTCTTGTTCTATTTCTTTTTCTAACTCCGGCGGAGGATATTTATCATGTTTGTATAGGGGTTTGAAAGAGTCTATAACACCTACATCCTCCGTTAAATTCGGGAAAATCCAGAAATGATGTTTTCCCAAAGTCAGTAACCACACTATGGAGAATATGATGACCCGCACTGAAACCAAACACAGACAATATTTGGTCATATGATCATCACAAAGAAAGCAATATCAGTTTATCACACATATCTGCAAATATTTCTAGAAATCTTATTATTTGTTATGATTTTATCAGGTGCTACTGAGCAATGAATAGTGTGATGCTAGGAAACAACTTTCTTCCAAAAAGTGATATGTACATGTAGTCTGTAGACGATGAAGCAAAAATATATATTTATTATGAGAGAGCGCTAGGGGATAGTACACCTAACTATCAAGCCGTTCTTTTTACTACAAAAAGCTTGGTACTGTTGCATAGACGTAGAAAAGCACTAAATAGTCAGTGATAATTGGTAGCAATTTGGTAACTGGTTAGGCAATGGGCTCCAGAATTAATCACTTAAAACTTTTTATAATCAATTTACAGTGATTTAAAAACATGACACCTTTAACACGAAAATAAGGTTGCCATGGAAACAAGTTAAATACTTACACACAATCAACACCAACATAAAACCAACAAAACTAGCACCAAGCAAACTTGCGTAATATACACCAACTCTCATCCAGTCTGGCCATAGTGGAAATAAACACAGAGCAATCGCTCCTAACACTGAAATATAGGGAATATATACATGATAACTATCGCTCCTTACAAAAAATATTAACATGACTCAAGTCAAATCAACTACATTGTTACATATTTCAAATCCTGATTTCTGAAGGCTTAAATTATGCAGGGTTACCATCCTTTCTTACGTTTTTCGTATGTACAGATGCTCGCAAGGTTGGGTGTATTACCATTTACTATTTAAGACAACTTAACATCCCATTGAGCCAAAAACGGATATTTTTTAGATACAGTCACATAGTTAGCATTCAGTCATCAACAATTAGTTATTTATGAAAATCATCCTAATTCCTTGTATTTCCTGGATGATCGGTAAGTTTTGATAATCCTTTATAGTTCTTGGAAAGGATTTACTGTTTATCATTAAATGTAGATTGTAAAACATCAACAGGTATTATAAGTTTTATGAGTGATAATGGGACTTTAAACAGCCAACCAACTGTTTTAACAGTCACATTTTATGCTTTTCTTGACCAAGTTGGCAACGGTTTAAAACAGACAGCAAGAACAGGTAAGGATATTTAATATTATAAGTTGAAAACATAAGAATATAACTTACACATTAGAAATCCCATGAAGAATGTCTTTGGGTGTATAGGGTCGTATATCCATACATATATCTACAATAGACAAACATAATCTCATCAAGTATGTACAGCAGAATTGGATCTAAAATAAAATACTGTTTGTTACCCTGTTCAGTAGGGATGTAGATTTTTTTAAATGGATTTTTTTTAAATTATTTTTGTCTGTATACTCTCGAACTCAACTTTTTGATAAAACTTCTTTTTTCAAAACCCCTACTCACCATTCTAAAATATTGACTACAATCAAACAAGTAATACAAAGTGTGTACTTACAGAGTTACCATCCACAAATCTCTGGTCATCACTCATGTTGAGTTTAAATTTCTTCAACTTTACTTCTTTCTTTTCAGTCTGAAATGAACAAATATACAACTTATTAATAAATATTGCCTTCACTTGAGTAAGAGACTCTTGAGTTTAGCCAGCTAGGGGATAGAGTCCACATCAAGAATGTAAGATTGCAGGGTTGAACCCAAGCTGCTTAAGCAACAACTTTCTATGATTTAATAAAGCTGGGAATCATACATCATTTGTAAGTGCTACTTATTTACAACCTTGTAAGACCCATTGGGACTTATAAGGTTGTTAGTAAGTAGCACTTACAAATGATGTCCAAACATATTTGAAATCTGCATCACAAAGCACTTCTTATGAGCCTATGTTCATGAAAATTGAAACAGGTCCTGGGGTCATGTTAAAAAAAAATGAAGTTGAAAAGGCTTGACTATGTTTTTCCATTTAAGTAGAGTAATCTAAGTAATTTCACAAAGTTTTATCTTGTTCAGTCAAATAACATTTGTACTTAATTTAAAACCTTTTCATTCTTAGTCAGCAATATATAAATGCTCCATAATTAAATCAAACATTTTCATACCTTCTTTTTCTCTTCTTTCTTCTGTTCTTCTGTAATTTCTGATTCCGTCGATTTTTTCGTCTTTTTACCTTTTTTGCTCTGAAAGTTACAGCAACACAACACAATCATAAAAATGTCTCAGAAGGGAAACAACAAATTCCTTCTTAAATAATTTTGAAGAACTAAGGGTTCTCTAACAATAAAATTTCTAACACAAATATTTTAACTACAACAGTTTGTCTGCTTATGACATCTTTGTTACCGTGTACTGTATCTTACTTTTTTATCGAAAATTACCAAGAATTTCAAGAAAATAAATTCTGACCCTTTAGCCAAAATCATGTTGGTCAAAATTTGGCTTTTTAAAAATTAAACTATCACGAGCCAAAGGGCAAAATGGCACCCCTGATCAGGGATAAAGACTGACATTTTCAACTTGGTAGCCCAACATACGAGGGCCCATCAATAATTTCGTGAACTATTTTTATGTAGCGAGTATAAATAGACTTACAAACTTTTAGCCTCTATACCTTATTAAAGTAACATCCCGTGCACAGTTTGCATTTATTCCATTGCTCGACCCATAACCGGAGCACGTGTTACAGGCCGTCACGTGACATCTCCCTCAATGTTTTGTTTATGACGCACACAACTTCTCTCGGGGCTCGCATTTCTAACCATGCAGGCTATTTTTGAGTTTTGGAAATGGTAAGATGTAGCCCATAGTCTATTCTGGGTTATAGGATGGGTGCTATAACAGTTTTATATTCAAGTCCTAGATTGTGTCCGAAACAACGCTGCGGCTACGGATTGGCGAATTTTCATGGTATATCAGAATTTCATACATTTAAAGTTGTATGTGCTTTTATTTGATAGCCGATAACAACTGAGATTTAATTATTGCTACACTAGTGTCTAATAACAGTAGCTTTCGGAGAAACACATTAATTAGAGGTTATTATTTGTATGTCACAAAATATTATGGTCAATACACTTTACCGACCGCCAATTTAAACAACCAATGGTCGGCGAATATGTTTATCGTCTTTGTTTGCTCCTCTATTGCCCTTTAAGTACTTCTTCGACAATGAAATTGCACTATTCGATTACCAAGAGTCCTTATTAACTGCATGCAAAATTTTCTGAATGTAGAAGACATATTGCCTGAGTAATGTATAAATCTTTAAAAATATTGATATGACGTCATAAATAGTGACGTCATCAAACACTTTTTATGCTTAATTAATTGGGTAATAAATTATATTTGACCATGCAAAATTTCAATAAGCTATGTCAAAGCGTTATGAAACAGTATAATTAGTTCATGAAATTATTGATGGGCCTACGTAGTACTTTCTTTGATTATTGTATAGTGTATATAGGGAATTTCTTGAAAAATATAGGGGCCCAGCCCAAAATCTAGGGGCCGTGGGCTACTGGGCCCCTGCTAGTCTGTATCCCTGCTGATAAATATGCAGACATATAAAAGCTTACTTACATCTGTACCACTCTCTTTCTCCTTTTCTTCTACTTCTTTCTTCTTTTTCTTCTTATCTTTATCTTTTCTTGACTCCACTTTATCTGCTCTGTGAAATAATCCTTTCTGTATAAATCTGAAAAATACAAATTATAACATGCGGTTTAACTGAATTTTAACATATCTTGCTCATAGGCAGTTCCAAGTCCAAAAACTTAAATCCTTAAGAGATATACAGTTTATACAATTTGTTGGTTTTTTTTGGTCTGGGAAAACATTAATTCTATAATAGAGATAAAAATAAGCAAATGCTTTTATACTTTGTAGCTCAGGTAAAGCCGGACTTTTAAGACAATAAACAGGGTTTTTTTCAAAGGTAGGGGAATGTCCTTTCTCCAAATTTTGGGGGAAATATTTTTTTGCAAAAGGGGAAGAAGAATAAATCTTAATTTAAATTTAAGGGAAAACTGCATGATTTTGCAAGATTTTTCCATAAAGAAGACGCCTGCTTAAGTCCCCTACTATAGTTCTAAGGAAAAAATCCTTGACAAAGACATTGATAGATAGACTTACCTGTTTAAAAACTGAACACAACTTTTTCTATCAGTGAAGACAATCTCTGAGTCTGGATTGGCTTTTCCTTTTGCCCACTTTGAGTCCATTAGGGTGTTCACTGCGTCTGATGCTATAGGATAAAATATATTTGTTTATAGAACAACCAAATTATTTCAATTTTGGTGCTATTAAAATTTCCCAATATAGATATAAATAGTAAAATACACAAGATCATTAACAAATGCTAAATTTATCAACTATCATTGAATATCTATACTCACAGTCGACACTGCATAATATGTGGTTTTTGTATTAATAATTTAATGTGTCATTAATTTCAGATAAAAATCACAGCATCTTAATTCTTATGATTCCTTGTAAAATATTGTTTAAACAATTTGAGAGTCACTATCACAATTGCCCTTAAATAATAGGGCTGTAACGGTACGCTCACCTCACGATATGATACGTATCGTCAATTTTTGTAACGGTTCGGTATATTTCGGTATGATACAATATGCTCTAACTGCAGCTTAAATACTACAATTTTTCAGTGGCAATGGACTGTTGATTCTATAACAGCAATTATTATGTGGCTATCAACTATTTAAAATGAAATTCGACAATATGAGGCATATCTTAATACAATTAAAACGAGTGATGCATGGTAATTATACATAATCAGAGGGCTTTCAGACATTTTCGTTCTCTGAATATCATTTTGCTCATAAAAAAGCTTATACCGAACCGTACCGAAATTTGCAACTCTTGTACCGTGAACCGTGTAGGACTGAAGTCCGCGGTCTTTCGTGTACCGAGGTATACCGTTACAGCCCTATTAAATAATAGAATAAATAAAGCCGTTTTTAAAAGATATCATTATTACCTATGAAACATTTTACTGTCATTCCGGCTAGTCGACCAGTATGTGCTGTAGTGTTGAATCGCAGGTGCTTGGCAACTGCATATTCTTCTTTCGTACATGCTTGCTCTTCCTGTAAATACAGAAAATAATCACTCAATTTAAATTTAATAAGGTAAAGAAAGCCTCCAGGTCCAGACCAATGAAACATGGCATGCAAGTTAATTATTAATGTACTTTTCCCATTATTAAAGAAAGTTTCTTCCACCCACACATAAAGACTACTAGTACTATAATGAAACTTTTCTACGAAGACCACCAATTTAAATTATTTTATCTCCCATAATGTCATTTTCATTTCTTGCTAACAAGAGAGACCATCGGTCCATAATGACCAGATGTTGCCATTACCATGAGTAGTCTTTTAAATACAGACACAGTTGTCTATAATTATAAAGAGCTCTCATTTGACAATTTTTGGCCTCAGTGATTGCCTTGAAAGGATATTTCCGTTGTTTCTTTAACACTTTGCTGAAACAAGTTTTCTTGTAAAGCCTATTTAATAAAGGAAAGTGGATTGGCATATTGGTGCATTTAGTTCCTTCAATTTTTTAACAAATTAAGTGTGCTTGTCACTAACAGGGGTCTTGGATAGTGCTTTGGGGCCATTTATATGAAAATATTGTTCCTGTGCTTGGATAAACTTCAAGATGATAATTAAAACATAGAACAGACAGTGCAAAATTTAGGTGACTCACTCACTCAGTCACTGACTGTTTATTCTATAGGTATGTGGGAATTTCACTGACACTTTACTGACTGACAACGTAATTGAAGACAGATTAAGCTGATCATTGGGGATTTGCATTGCATTAATTAAACTTAATAGAGAAGTGAAAACATTTTCAAAAATGATTTCAAATTCAATCATAATTTCAAGTTCTAAAAAAAATCACAGAAAAACAAAACTATTTATTTGGTAATATGAAAACCGAAACACAGGCATATGTAACTGTAACAGTAAAAAATCAATACATACATTTTCAACAGATTTATTTACCATTCCCCACCCACTTTCATTTTAATTACGGCCTCCGTAAAGTAACAGACTGTAAGATAAGTACGGAAAATAAAACTCTAAAAGACAAGTCTAACGATTGGCTTTGAAGTATTGCATCGATTTCTTATGAGACGGTATCCTAAAATAGCCACATTCTCTCTAAATACGCGTATACCTTATCGGATCGTCGTTTTGGACGTCGCCTGTCCGCCATGTTTACGTGTATGCCTCGTTTTGATATTTCAACAACTTCCTGGTTGGAGGGGCGGTAAAAAAGTTTACATGAACAGGAAATTTAAAATACGATAACTAGCGTATTTTTTTTCAGAAAATTTTGATCTCAACGTACGTGTCGGTATCAAAATAAGACAGTAACTATTGATTTATCAACTTCATCATTATAAAACGCAAGTAAATTCAAAATTGCAATCAAAAGTGTGTTTTTGACAAATAGCAATGCACGATTTATTTGGCATAAACAGGGTTAGAAATAATAGAGATTCACCGATAAGGATTGAATAGGGAAATTTTGCATAACTTTAATTTAAGATCCTCCCTCCAAGACCTTCTTGGTCAAGCTTCAAAATCCTACCCACTATAACACCATTTATCTTTACCAATGAACATGCGTGATAATACTCAGTATGTGTGGTGATGTATTGATGACGTATTGACCATGTGAACATACATTTAATCACATGTGCACTCCTGCTGTTATTGGTGGGGACGAGATGTACATGTATGCGATAAATGAGAGTCGACTACTACCCCCTCCGCGAAAACTAATGGAACATGCCTTTTTGAGGGAATGGGACCCATTCGATGGTGAAGAGATATTATGTTACACAAAGCATAAAAGGACATAAGCGATACTACAGGTCCTAACAAGGAAAGGATTCATTTATTATTGTCCACTGTTTAGTAATAACACACCTTTGTAATATTTGCAATGGTGATTTTCTGTGCCTTTCCAATTTACAGTGATGATCATTATTTGAAATTAGTTTTCGTTTTACAATCTAACGTTATAGATTTTGATAAAACAATAATAGCAAAATAAGTTAAGTATGTATCTATCGATATACCAATCATGGCAATGTTAATCAAATTGCATTATCAATAGTCGAGAAATTATGGAAATGCAGGTGTTGCGCGGATGGGAATGTATATAAGTATTACAGTACATGCATTATATTGTAGTAGCCTAATCGAGTTATGCTTTTTTCAGATTTCTATCAGACAGTTGTCTGTCATTTTTTTATTTTCGAAAAGGCGTCATTTGATGCTTGAATGATTTGCGTGTAAATACATTTAATGTTATAAACACGAATATAGCGCATTTCCATACCGCGATTGAAATTAAACTTAAACTGAGCGCCCAAATTGAATATGGGCTGATTATAAAAGAGCTCGATTCCGTAGAGTACTACAATATACAATGTCATGGTACATAAGTACGTAATTCATTGGCTTGAACTGTTTGATTGCTCAATATGTATTAGTAGCATGCATACCAGTGACCCACTAGTCAATCTAACATAATATGAAATAAAGTTTATAGGTACACACTACAACATTCAAATTCCATATGTACAATAAAAGTATAAATTACTGCCAGAATATTTTGAACAATTATATCAGTATTCAGTCAGTTTAAGACATGTACTCTTGTCATTTGAGATTACTAAAAAAAAGCTTTGAACATTGTTTCTCCATAGGGAAATAATATCATTTTAGTTCCGACGAAGGTCTTTGACCGAAATATTAAACATGTGAACAAACCGAAGAATAAATAAATAACCTGCGTGTTAACCATTTCGCAAACAGATGTAAGACAATAAAAGAACCTTTTTCTTCTTTCTCTTCGTGGCCTCGTCTTCTTCCACCTCTACTTCTATCACAGGTTTCTCACCCTCTCCCTCGTCGCCCTCAAGGTCGTCCTGCGACAGGAAATCCTTAACCGCCTTTTTACGAACTACTTCATTAATCTTAAATTCACGTTGCGCGTGCCGGTTGAGGAATAATTTGGAATCAGTGGCCTGTTCATCTTCATCTTTATCTTCACCCTTTTCCCAGTAAGCTCCGGTTTTAATATTCAAACTCATTGTTCAGTAAATTACTCCGCACAGTGGCAATAAATAATAAAATAATAATAAATAAATAGTTCCAAATTCTGCCCGTCCAATTCACTGTTTTGTGTTTTCACACTGTGAAGTTAAATAAAGAAATGAAAAGTTTTTCCGATTTCAACTTAAGTCCACGTGCTCGATGGTTCGAGAACATTTAATCAACATGCGACACAAATAAGGAAGTAACAGTCGGTAATTTTGTGTGAATATACGTAACGCCCGAAGCTATTTGAAATGTTCACAAATTGTTTTCGGCGATTTAAATCGAATGCAATATTGTTACGCTTCAAACATTACTTAAAATGAGATTTATAGTGATTTTCTTCATAAAGCAACTAAGTTTAGCTATTTGAGCATTATTTAATAGCGCTATTGCTAATTTATAACACCATGTTCTTATCGTTGTGATTAAAAACCGTCTGCAACACGTGGTTTAAGTCACTGGCGGAAGTTGTCAATTACATTATGATCAGCCCTCGTCTTCGACGACAACAGTTACTTTAAATCGACGTGTCCTGGCCATATTTTGCCCGCAAACACCATTACTTTATATTGACAGGTTTATTCGACATGAAACGTCAGAAGAAAACGATGAATGAACTCAAACAAATCAAACGCTATAGACCAGACGACAATACGAACGCTGCAAAACCACCAGACAAATATCAACATCACAGACGCGGAAAGTACACCGAACTTGTACAGAACAAAGTAGGCATAAGGGCACCGTTTTATCAACGTACTTACGGAAATCGTAAACTTACGGTCAAATTTAATTTCTTTATAATACCTTTACATCTATAAACTGTGGTAAATGGAGCTGATATACTAATCAATGTTTATTTAATGAATTCCCACAAACAATATATGTCCCCATTGTGTAGTTGTTAAATGGTTATACTGAATCTAAATCTGATCGTAAGTTTACGATATCCGTAAATACGTTGATAAAACGGCACCAAGATCACAAGGTGATATATTAAAATACGTCTACAAATAGAATAGAAAAATAAATACCTGATACCCCTCATAATCTATCCAATGAACGACTTCTTCTTCCTCTTCTTCGGAACCCGACATGGTTGCTATAACAATGCCGTCTGCTGAGCCGACTATACAATATTATCTACTCGGTACGAATGAAACGTGTCCTGTTCTTGATTGATGAGTGGTGTTCACATATTAATGTATTGTTCAACTCAATACACATTGTCTCACATACTTAATTGTTTCAAGTTATGTTGGGACTTACACAGGTAACAGTATCGTTGAAAAAGAAATTTAAAAAAAAATGAAAAAAAAAATTTTTCTCGAAATTTAGGTATTATTTTTTATTTATTTTGATACTTTGAAAATCTGTGTTTTTAAGGCAAATATACCTTGAATATAATACCTAAATTTCGAGAAAATTTTTTTTTTCAATTTTTTTTTTTTAAATTTCTTTTTCAACGATACTGTTACCTGTGGGGACTTACACATATAAATCAACATCGTAATCATATGTGACAGGAGACAAAAACGATCAAAACTTAATTAGCTATATACATGTATACCTTCACATTATAGTTGATATTAAGATAAGAACATTATAGAATTGAATAATTAGAGTAACTGTTGTCAACGACTCAGGGAATTGCATCATTGATATAATTATTTTCTTACAGAAATTCCTAACCTTACATGAATCAATTTTACATTTCGCACATTTTTTTTATTCTTTTACAATGAAACAGTTACTTGTGGTCTACGCACGGTACAAAAACCTATGTCTCAATAACATTATATGTTGCAGGCTTACAAGCGATGTACGTCAATATCTGCACACCAGTGACTACCATGGTAACCATATGATGGTGTTCATCCGCGACCAGCTGTTACAAAATAACAAGTCCCGGGGAGCTGTAATAAATCATATTACTCTCTTAATTTCATCATTGTTACAATGTGATGCATTGTCGGTGTTCATAGTGTTTTACACGGTACATTTCTACAACAACTGTCCAGTCGTTTTATGTAAAATAATCTGTAATAAGCACCCACGAAAAAGGAAATACAATGTATTTAAATATCAATTGGTACCCTTTGACAAGCGGCTTTCATGGCTGTATCCAGAGACATAAAATCGCCGAGCAAAAGGGCCAATTTGGACCATTTGTTTTTTCTGAAGCATGCTTATTTTTAGTAATTTCTCAAAGTGTCACCGAGCCAAGTCCCTCGCTGTATCTCAGCATCACTACTGTTCTGCCTTTAGACCGGTTATACTGTAAATTACTAATCACAAATTATACAAAATGTTCACCCCGGGTTTTTAAAATATGATAGTCATCTCTTTTACGAAACATGATTTTGATTATAAAGTTCTCTTTTTAATTCAATATTTTTGGTTATTTTCATTTTCAAGTGTGGTTGAATACAGCAGTTCCTATAGGTTTAAAATTGCATTGTACAGTATGGTGCCAGTGGATTGCAGGTATAAGTATTTATATAAATACAACGTGAATAATGGCTATTGTATTTCAAGCCCTGAATCTGAAGTATGTGATTAACACTTCTAATATTGTATTACTGTAAACGCATCCTATATGTTAGCAATTGAACAATTTACCGTAAATTCGTGAATGAGCTCAACTTTATAATCAACTTCCACCACGCTAGTACCAGTAATCGATTTCCGAACTAGGTAAAGAAATCTTTTGACCATATTGGCCATATGCATTTTAATTTTCTACCTTTTTAGGGAAAATCCATTGTTTCATGGTTGCAGTAACAATAATCCGAAGTTGCCATTTTTATTTAGTCTCTTACGTTATCAAACATTACACGGCTATTTTGGTAACCTAATTGCAGAATGAAGTATTTTTAGAACTTTAGTTGAGTTAACGCCATACTATGGAAGCAAACTGAATAACCCTTAAAGTTTATTGACAAAAATACGATCCTAGTCTAAGGGAAGCAACTCTTGCAATATTAGTATTTTTCAGTCATACATTTTCAAGACTTAATTTTGAACTTTGGCATACTGATACGACATTACATTGTATGTGGGCAACATTATGTCGTCATTTATTTGTTTTTGTTTGCGGAGAACATCCCGATTCCATCATATATCTCTTTTGCAATTCTTGTATTTATCGGATTACTGGAACAATGTTTTG
Organism: Spisula subtruncata; assembly: GCA_963678985.1. Taxonomy (NCBI): domain Eukaryota; kingdom Metazoa; phylum Mollusca; class Bivalvia; order Venerida; family Mactridae; genus Spisula; species Spisula subtruncata. The sequence goes on along the minus strand of OY787669.1, from coordinate 24,205,258 downwards.
GGAGATAATGGGGCTTTAAATTACCACCAAAATCACGAAACTTAAATTTTTTGAAAATATAACATTTTATGACAGGCAATACGTAATTATATCGAATGTCAAGCACTTATATGTAATGATACGACTAAGGGTACGAACATTAATATTCCACAATGAAGTTTGCACGGTCGGGTACGAAACTGATCCAATTAAACAACACGTTGTTGAAATAAATTAAAATGGGTATGCATTGTACATGACAAAGGTTAATTTGATTCTGGGTTCAGATTTTAATAGCCGCCCCATAAATCAAATAACTATGTTGAAACTTTCAGGCTACAACAATTGTGACAATTGACCAACTGGCCTAAAGTTGCTGATTAATACTAAGGCTGTAAGTGGTCTTGGGTAATCGGGGGAAACCATTTCAGATTTGGTCGAGCGACGGACCAAAATCTGCAAAGATTTGTCAAATATGGGGGGGGGGGGGTTGCTCAATTACTCCGCATCTGCGGCTCATTGTACTGAAGATGACATGAGCAAGCCAACAAAGGACAATGAACGACAACTCTGTCATGAGATTGAATTACCATACTGTACTCGTACACGTATCGGACGTAACATTAGCAAACATGTCTCTATTACTAAATAAATAAAACCGAACAATTGCCGACAGTAATTAAAAAATATCTCCTACAACGAATCTATGAGAGTGTTTACATATGAAACAAGCAACTTTTGTAATAAAATCGGGTAGAGGTTAATCTACGGGAAAATCTGTACATATTGCAACTTAAACAAATTTGATAATTCGACAATAATTCATATCCAAACATAATAAAAACAGACCTATATGCTCTATTGAATTATTTATTTTCTTCCGTCCAACGGAGCAAAGAAAATGAAAGCGAATTTGTATTTCATTAAACATTATTATATTGATTTTCTCCAGGAATAATTTATAATGCATACATTATTTTTAATACGACCATAATAAAATTATATCATATAGTATACTGTTATATAAAATACAAGAGTATATGATTTTATATTGAAATAATCGTCCTTGAATATAAATAACAAAATGATCTATCGGATTCATAAGCTAATTTAAAATCAAAGTAAGCGTAGGTAAATAAAAATGAACACTTGATTTGACAATATCGGTTGGTATTTATTACAAATAGTGTCCCTCTTCTCGCACGTTAAACGTTATTAAGACTTAAATACTTCTGTTTCCAATGCGTTAAGACATTAATATTCAAATTAAATGTACATGTATTTAAATTAACCACGTGACAATTTTTCACTCTGTGTCACACAAAAGCTTATTGAAAACTATAGAGAACAGTTAATAACTAGATTAATAAATACAAAACTCGCTCGCTCCGGATTAAATATCAAAAGGTCCACCTATGAAGTATTAATATTAATCCGAGATGATTGTTTAACACTTTCTTGCTTGAAAAGTTGGAACTAATTTAATTTTAATAATTTTATAGTTTACTTGAACAGTGTGCGACTTTGTGACTTTAAAAAATGGGCACTTCGAGTTACGGAGGATAATTAATTTACGGATTTTTGGTGTGAAGTGATACATGTATTACACAAAGATCTAAGGGATCATCATATACTTGTTAAGGTAAATATGCACTTTCTGACGTTTGTTTTCAATTAATATACATGTAAACAACGTTAACTAGTTTTTCTTAGCCTGTTGTGTGCGTTATTGTATGAAAGTTCCACACGGTGCTGTTAGTAAATGTATACTTTTTGACATTAAAATATACCCTTCGTATTCTTATAATGTATGACTTCATACCATTTTGTACCCTGAGGAAGAAATATAGTCGAAACGTCGGAAACAACTGTAGTTTGTTTGCATTCTTATATACTTTGTATTCATATACGACTACTCTACATACATTGAACTATATAATGTAATATGCAGTCATAAAGCACACATGTACGTACAGAAATTAAGACTGACATTTTGACAATAATGGGATATGATCGGTGAAATGCTTTAACCCCTTTAACAGTTCGTATTGACGTGGTTGGGTCACTTATCTGGAATGTTCGTATCATTTTGTTAATAAAACTATACTTTTTTATGTAACAAAAACAGAAATTAGGGAACAGACATCAAACGATATTGTGATCCCTGTTAGGGATATAATTATACTAGTTATCAAAGATGCGTTCTTGATTTTGAGTTCATTTTGAGTAAAGTAATATACTAAATTTCGTGTTAAAGATTCAGGTACAGATTCAAACAATTTTGAGATGTTTGTATAACGTCGGAAAGAAAAAAGTCGTCATTATTAAGGTATTATAATGAAATATGCGTTTGTTCCACCCGGTCATTTGCATGGTAGAGCCGCAAGACTGTTACTATATGAAGATATTAGGCGTACATGTACAAAAATGTACGTACAATGTAGGCTCTTATTAATGCTGGACGCTTTCTTTTTTCAATCAACACGGTCTAAGCGCAACATATGAATGTTTAAGAGAAATGCGTCGGATAATATAAGATACAAGTACATGCATCGCTTATCAGAAGGTTAAGTAATTTGATCATGAAGCTGTGTGTTCGATGACGCCGGACCTGGACATAGACATTTACATCCCAAAAATTAACCTATAAAGCTGATATTGCAGGCTCGAGATCTTTATGTTTCCATGCTTACGTGTGACAAAATAATGCAACATGCGCTACTTTTCACATTTAATTTGGATTATGTTAAAAAAGTTGTTGAATACAATTGATAAACTAATCAACAAAAATGACAGTGTCTCGCATCATATTATTTATTCTACTCATTTAATGAATTTAATACCAAACAGATCGTGATGCAATATTCTCTATGTCTCACCATGCACCGTACATTGGCTTCCTGGTCTCACACTCGGTGTTAAATACATCTTTCAACCTTAAAGAGGCATTCCCTATAACTAGCATATTTTTCTCTACTATCACATAAAATTATCTAAATGTACAAAGCACAAACAATTATCATAATTTGTCAGTGTGCGCAAACATGTCTCTATAATGTGAAAAATATGGTCATTTATCGCTTCCAGCGATTTATTATTATGTGGTCGAAGGGAAACATCTCGGAACTATTTTGGCTTGTTACGGAAATATATTTTCATTTTTTTCTCGGTAATTGGTGGGAACTTTTTGTTGAATATTTGAAGAGTTTAATCAATAATGATTCTCATTTAATGTATAGTATTCCTGAATCGATTTCAACGATCAAAGTCATAGGGAACGCCTCTTTTAGATGGAATAGACCCGAGTCACAGGCGATTGTATAAACAGTGTTTGTATTCTACTTTAGCGTAATTGCACTCCACCTTCCGGCCTAGTGGTCGCGATATACTTGTACTGCCATTCTTGTCATGACTAATCGCTTCATCAGTTGGGTGGTACTGGGTGTTTTATCAATCATGAAAGCTCGGTCATTTCCGTTTGTCTCCGGTAAATATACGTCTACGATCTCTTCATCAGATGGGTGGTACTGGGGGTTTTATCAATCATGAAAGCTCGGTCATTTCCGTTTGTCTCCGGTAAATATTCGTCTTTTGAAATGCAAAGGCCGAGGTGGTCCGAATGGTTTTTTATAACATGATAATTTACCCTTGTTAAGATACATTATATCCGCTGTAGAATCCGTATGTACACAAACAATACATCTATATAGCTTTGTTTATCCAATAAAATGGAACAACAATGGAATAATATAGTCATTTATCCTCGTTTAAAAGTGTTTTGTTTTAGCACAAATATATTTATTTATCTATTAATAAGATTTTGACGCTGGTCCAACTTTTATTTGTTATACATTTGTAAATCATATTCCTTTGTTTTAAAACTTCTCAAAAATTTAAAATCTTTGTACACCGTGTTGCTAGACTGTTAACTCTGTTGCTTCATGGAGGTGAATTTTGACTACTCGATTTTGGATAAACACACTACTGCAATCATGGTAAAACGTTTAGTTTTTTTTTCTTAAATTTATAGATTTTTGTGATACAAATGTACGATTAATCATGTTTGGTGATGAACATTGGTGGAGCGTTTGTGTTGCCACTTGATAGATCGGGTACTATTACATAGTGTTTGACCAAATCCCTCATACGTTTTGAAAACTGCGATGCTTGTCGATGCTAGTGCGACTATCTCATGAACCTAGTACGTACATCGTATGACCACCTTACGAGTCCACAAGCATCGTAAGAGCTTCTTGCAAGTTTCACATGTCTGCTGTGGTGTTCGATCGATTTCATATTTTGTAAATTGTACGCGGCCCCTACGACCAGCCGCTACGATTATATAAAAACCCTTAGAATTATACATGTATGCATAAATAATTCCATTGACTCGTGTGAGTTGTTACAGTGTACAGTCATCTTATAATGCCAAACATTAAGCCCAGCCATTTTAATAAATTTTTACAATCCACGTTCGATGAACTGTGGTGAACAATAAAAAGAGCGCTGAGTTCTTATTATTTTTGTAATGTGTTAACATGGTTAAACTACTTTTGATTCTTTATACTTATAATAATGATTGATTATTTGTGTGCGTCTGTCCTGCATTATAATCAAAGAAATCGATAATACTCAATTCATCATAGTGTTTTATTTTTATTGTACCTGTATGCCTAAAAAGCTTGAATAATAATTTAGATGAATATTATTGTTCCGACAATTTGAATGATATTCAACTAAAAGCCGTATCCTACCTGGCTAATCTAATAAGATAAATAAAGAGAAATGGTTTTAAATTACTGGTTCGATTTATTCAACAAAGTGATGCATGTTTTTGTACAACTTAACTATATCCACACCGTATATTACACTACCTTTATCATCATAAAGGAACATATAGGGTACAGTATGATTGTTCGTATTCTAAGTCATTGGGTTGGGAGGGGGGGGGGGGGGTCGTGCATGCTACTGAAGACGCACTCCTTTAAAAGCAGCACTGGGTTTTAACGTGTACATGGCATTGTAAATAGCTTCATTCACGGGTCCTTGGTTCTTGATGTTTCGTGGAAAAGGGGCTTAAATCTCATTCTATAGACTGTTAGGGAAGTTAATGCTAGGCTGGAAAGTCGGAAACACTGAAAGCATTTCTGATATTCATTTGTCTGGATGCGGGATCGAACCCACTACCTTCAGAACAACAGGCACATGCCTTACAACCCACTAAGTCTTGCCAACCCACAATGCTAATAATGTAACATTCGAACAAATTCACTGAGGATATTTATACATCCCCACACGAAAGCTTGTGATTGTGCATGTGCATAGTTATATGTGTCGTCGAGCATAGCCTTTATTTGTTATGCAGCCTTTTGCTGAAAAATTGGCAAGCTTATGTGAGTGCCCCCACCAGTTTACTTGAACCTGGATCACCAGACTGGACAACAAGCGCGCTAACCGCCGAGGTACGGACACACTCGAATGCGAATTGTGCTTAAATTAATTGAAGTACATGTATACTAGAAGTTGATCCTTCATGACAGATCGAAGAGTCATTTTAAATCACTGATTGCGTATTCAAATTAAAGCCACGTTAAGAAAAGAAACTTAATTAAAGTTCTACGTGCTGCTATATGTGTTATAGTTTGTAAGTAATTAAAAATGAACATGTGGAGATATCGACGCAAAAAGTAAAAGTTATTTAAATTTGGATATGAATGTCTCCATTGTAGTATTTTTTCAACAGCGAATTGATCGTCTCAAATTTCTCAAAGACGTAGATTTCTATATTTTAAATCAAACTTTTGATAAAATAAAACATTCATGAATTACAAATGTGTTCATGATTGGACATACATTATGTTTAAGTATGGTGAACAATTTGTGATTAAAACGAACAGCCAAGTTCTCAAATTCAAATGAATCATTCTTACGTACAAAATTGTATTAAGAAAACTGTAAAATTGTTTAATTTCGTGATAGATAAAGTTCGTGGATTTTGTTTGGCGATTTCTAGAAATTCTATTTAAATTCTCTTTTAAGTTTTAAAACACACGAGAGTTGTCCCAGGAAATGGTACATAACTATATTGTAAAATTGTACATTGTACATACGATTCTAAACATACATCGTACCATACTAAAACTAAACATGAAGGTATGTTGGCTACCTATCTCGTTTCATCAAACAATTTTCATGAAATTGATTACTGTTTTTTTAGTATCTGACGCAGGCTGCAAAAAGTGCTAACTTACTCTTCCTCAAGTCAATGCCAACTTCTCCACATGTGGAGACTAGCATTGAATGTGGAACCAATGCCTGAGAGGAACACGCCATGTACGTATTCGGTTTGACTGAGCTAGAAATGCGGGCTCTTTGACATTTGTCTTTTAGATATAGTTTATATACATATCCCGATTCTTCTAACAACGAGCACGTGGCGGTCAGGTGGTCGAAAAAATATCACATAACAGAGCAGAACATTCTTAGTACGTCAAAACTACTATAGATAAATTAGATCATCAGGTGTTTCCATAGCACACAGTCTCCATCATCACCATAGTTTTTTAAAATAAACGGCACAACGTCATCTTTAGTTGTTACTACCACAGGCCTAACAAATTATATCACAAACTACAGTTTTACTGCCCCAATTTTTCATTCATTAAATATAGTACATATCAAATCTGTACTTTATTTAATGGATGAAAAATTGGGGAAGTGAAATTGATCTGTACTATATTTAATGGATGAGAAATTGGGGAAGTAAAAACTGTAGTTTGTGATATAATTTCTTAGGCCTGTGTTACTACGAGCCGTAGTACAAATAAATCATTTCTAATTAATGTCAAGCAAGATCGAATATTGTTAATTTCAATAATGAGTGTTAGAATTCCAATGTTAAAAATGTCATGCCTTGATATACCTTCCTATTCTTTGTATGTAGATACTTCAATAAAAGGAATTCTGTATTGGGTATACATAAAACTATCTGTCGATTCTTTAACAACAATTCAACAAACGATGTCTGTTAAATAGCCAGCTCACAAAAGTGTTTTAAACGTTCATTTGAAAAGAGAACATTGCACGCTGTGAGAAATGCATTTAATTACAAAGTATAACTGCTCGCATAAAACAGTTTTTATTTTCATTTTACAAGATCTTTTATTAAACTGCATAGAACTCAAAAAACATTTTATGACTCAAGATGCGACCAACAAACAAAGTTTAAGTAAAATCAAAATGCACACACATCACGTTCTTTCTTTTTTATTGAGCTGAGAGACATTATCATTTAACGCAACACTTTATAGAGGGTGATAACCCCCTCTTTTGGTACTCGGGATCTCCTGACAATTTAGGCGTATTCGGAATATAGAAGTGTCATACGCGGTACGCAGTGAACATCTTTTAGTATTTTGTACGCAAGCTTTCCTATAACATGGGCCCCACCTTTGATAATACTTACTTTAGTACAATATACATGTATAAAGCTAGTGACATTGTTGAAACGAAATGAACAGCCATTCACTTTGTATTAGTATAAAGTATTTCCTATCTCATTGTATACCCTAACGATGTCCGAGGATGATTTTCACTATTCTGATAACATCGGCGTGACAAACGGAAATGGCCGAGCTTTCGCGATTGAATTTTCACATGGACGCTTAAGAAATTATTATAGGGACTATTTATAAAGTGAGTATATTATATGTGAACGTTATGGTTATCTATTTGTTGATATACAAATAAAAACAAGTAAGACATTTTGTTTGTCTTGATAATTTGTCGAAAAGAATAATCAAGTTTATAAGCCATTAATAATTTTGTGATAAATCATTTCAGTATGCGATACGTAATGAAAGTGTCTTAAAAAGTTAAAATGCACTTTGTGTCCGAATACAATTATTCATTTTTTTGGACATTTTTTAAAAAGCGACCGTACTAATACTGATAAGGCTAGTTAAATATGTAAGTTGGTAACCGGCTTGTTTAACGAAGATATTCATGCATGTTAGTAAAGGGAGACGAGGGATGATTCTCAGGGGGCTTATTTAATTATATATTCACCAACATTGTAAGACTAAAACTCAGATTTAGATTTTAGATTTCCAAATTTATTTTCAATTCGCTCTCATGGTGTTATAAATATACCAATTTTAATAAAAATGGGTATACATGTACGGCGGGTAACAACAAATACTCAGATAAACTTTCACAATGTTCAGGCGTATGGCAAAGAAATGACAGTGAGAATGAATGATGTCAAGTTTAAGTCTAAGTCTGAAGTGCGGTCTGGCGGTGTTTGTGAATAAGGCCCCAGACCCTCTCCAAACTATGGACGGGAAATAAATGGGCTACACATCTTAGCCGATTTCTTAAAAAAATTGAAATAATTTATACTGCTAATACAGTTCCGACGAAGGTCTTTAAACACGTGAAAATCCTAAATGTTTGACTTTGAAATGGTTAGTTGGTTACCGTACGTGTATGTATTCAGGATGCTATAAGAGTCGGGAAGCCATTGTAAATGTGTTCAAATTTGTTCAAAATGTAGGTGTCTAAACTAAAAGTCATACTGAATGACATGTTAATAAGTAAATACTTAAACTTAATACTTTTGATTATGAAGCTCTAACAGTTGTGTATATAGAAGCACGATATGGTTTGTACAAACTCCTAAAGCAGACAAAATAAGTAAACATGTAGAATTACATCTGTAATATCATGACAAACATTAAAACCGCTGCTAATGTTTTAATGACATTGCATACACATTTGGCCAAGAACCACATCTTCACGCTCGGAAAAGAAAGGCTACTATGCTCGACAATATCCAATTTATTGTGATAAATGTAAGCCTTTGTAAAGTTGGAGACCGGAAATTCTTCGACATCGTGCCCTGTTCTTAAGCATGCTCGACAATACGCAGTTCAGAAGGAAAACCACCTTGCTATTGTTTTGGAAATATGCCCGAAAATTTAAATAACCATTTATCAAGTTTAGGTCACCTAATTATCACAAGCCATATATACAAACTATACTGAGCAGATTATTTCTGAGTCAGATTTAGTTAAATACAGTAAAATCATTAATTTTCGTGGGGGATTAAATTTCGTAGATTTCGTGGTTCACCTTCAACAACGAAATCAAATCCCAATCGAAAAATAATTTTGACCCTTGAATTTATTACCTGAAATGCAAAATCCACGAATTAACGTCCCTTCGAAATTATCATGTTAACCAGACCACGAAATTTGGTCAAATCGAAATTAAATGATTTTACGATATGGTCCGGCGAGAGTAAGTCGTAGGTTTCTAGTTTTAGAACTTGACGATCCATACTTGAACTACACACTACATGTAGTATAAATGGTTTATTAAAGTTGCTGGAATGTGATACGTCCGTACTTCCAACTGACCGAAATGACCAGCGCTTGATCCAGCCAGATTATAATACGGCTTAACTACACGTTATGCCAGTTACATTTATGCATTAAGGTACTTGCCACAGTCTTCTGGCTTTCTTAATTACAATCAGACATGTATGCAACATGTATTTTAAAAAATCTTATTAATCTTATTATAAAAAAGTCGGTATTGTAATTTTATTCAAAGTGTTTTAGTAAATTGTAATAAATGACACCCAGTTTGAGAACACATCTACGAAACTGACCTGACCAAGGCAAGGATTGAACAACGTCATTAGATTTTTACATGCCCTCCACATTTGTATGGTACCGGTGGACAGGGTAGCGTTTGTTACATAGTTTCTACCAAATATTGTTTAAGTTGAGGGTTTAACCTAGCCAGGAACGTATCAATGTCAGGGAAAGGGCACTAGTAAAGTGTTATGGAGGGGAGGCCAAGTGATCAGCAAATGCTAGGAACATGCTATTGAAATACATGTAGTAGTACTTTTAAGTCTATATTTTTTTCGGTGAATGTATGTAAATTTAGTTTAAATTGACTCACCCCTGATCATTATTTTAAGGCTAGTTTCAGAATTGATGTTGACACAGTCTGACTGTCAGTACAATGTACTTGTAATGCTTAAACTGGGATTAAAAAAGTTTATTCATTGTCATAAGACAGCGATGGCAGCCATTTTTTCTGCGCCAAGTTTGCAAGCATCTGTTCTCTGTAAGAGTGCACCATCCTCCGTCATGTTTCCATTGTTCGTGACATTCGTCTGAGCCAACATCATAACCAAATAACAAATAATGATTTAACAACGGTATTCGAAATCAAATCAAACACAATAATGCGACCGTATCTACATAGATCAACAGTCAGGTCCATAAAACTCATCCATAGTTTCAGTATACAACACTATGAGTAATACTTACATGTGTTTAGAGGTTTCTAGGCAACCTAAACTTTAATGAATGAATTAAGATTAAAAATAAAGTCATACATGTATATCACGTTTAATTAATGTTGGGATTAGTCGATAATTTTACCCCATAAGCCCCGCCAAAGTCTATTAGGATTTGTTCTAAATTTCTATGCCATATAAATGCAGCTATTAAATCCCCGAACAGGTTAGTGGTTCAATAAGTTAATACATGAAACCTCTGCCGTACAATTTTGTATATTTGTTTAATCTATATAGCTAGCCCGACAAAGGGTTATTTATGGTTAATAAAGGTGGTCTAAAACATTGTTTGTCCGACAATTCCCTAGTTGGCTTCCATCGTTGAGTTAAACTTAAACAAAAACATGACTATGTCGATGGTACACTACAAAGAAGCCTTATCTAGACGAGAGATAAACCGTATTCATCGTAAATTATTGTCGTAGTTAATACCGATGAATGACCATTGATGTTTGCTGAGCGTAATTAAGTCATTCGCATTTAACATTGCATAATTCTTGTATGAAGGATTAGGAATTACATGAATGAAGCAATCGGAAACATGAACTATTACATATTGCATTGGATCATGTGTTGATCGCTCGTTTCGTTGATCACAGCGACATGGTGTAATATAGCACAGGATATGAAACTCTTTGATTGCTTGTTTTCATCGGGTATAACGAAGCTTCAGTTGACATAATCAGTTTCCACGAGGCTTGCTTTTTTCGCAAGCATTTGACAAGTTCTCCGCATATGCAGGACATACATTTATCACATATACCGAGGTGCGACAGTTTAATAAAGCCATTTATAAAAACCATATTACACTGCTCAGTAATATAATAACTATGCAAATGAGGTGGCTGATCATTTTGCATGTATTCATACATGCTGTAAAAAATATACATAGATAGACAGGATATATAGAAAAACAGGTTCGTTACTTGATTACGATTCAAATGTACCGGTCTCGCTCCAATAATTATGCAACACTGTAACGGAACTTGAAACACAGTGCTGCACTATGTTTATTTGCTCATTTATTTTTTACTGCATTACTCACTGACTTTACTTTATTCTCTACTAAAGGGGAAGCCTGAGGAAGCCTGTCTACTTTTAGTACATTTACATGTCTTATTTTGTTTGTGTGGTAAAAACAATCTTACATGTGTGTCTTCCCATATAGAATTTATTAAACTCGTATTTTATCCTCTATGTAGCCAATAGACCTGTTCAGTCCAGCATAATTATCCTGGTAGGATGCGGGTATTGGAATGGAGACGTGTCGGGGTTAGAACTAGTATAATCCTCGCAGACTTTCTCTGATAAACGATAAACGGTTTCATGGATCGCTTCATTGGAGAGTCATCAGCTAATATGTTGTTGCTATCATCACATTCACATTCTTGACCCATATTCTTCTGGGAGGGGGTATCGCCCATGTGAAATGTTCCTGTGCGATGATAAATAAATACACCAAAAATATAGTGCATGTCTTTTACTAATACAGTTCTCGAGAACTACATTTTTTGTAATCGTTTTCAGGTGAACATACTAGCTCATGCAAACAATCCTACCTTTTTTACTAGTACACGTACACGCCACCTTGTGCTACAGGGTCACTCTTTGCAAAAAACCTTCTTGCGCTAACCGGAAGTTGACGCGTTCATACGCTGTGCCTACGACTAGTATATCAGCCATTATACATGCACAGGCGCTGTATATAAACTAACATAAATAACATAAACTTGACTTAATATAATATGTAAATAAAATCTGAGCTGTACCAATAAACATAATACATTTAAACCACTTTCCTTCTTTAAAAACTAATTTGGCGAAACGAAATTAAATATTTGTTTAAATAAACACAATAAGAAGTGGACAAATAAAATCTAAATCTTTGAGCTTGCCTTAATTCAACAATGAAATTAAAATGGTCTGATCAAGTGGACGTGGTCGTAAAAGTGAAATATCGCATAATATACAATGGATTGCTACGCAATTATGGGATTTGGGCATTTAATCAGATTTATTTATTGACCTTATTCCATGGGATTTATGGGGGCTTTATTGTGATTTGAATTAAAGTGAGGGATTTAAAACATTATGTGTGTTCCCCGTAATGTACGTTTCTCAAAAAGAAAATGTGCCGTAACTGTTTGGAAATATGGCGATTACAAAGTAGTAGACATTGTATCATTTTGTGACACGCTCTTGAAAGAGAGTTGCTCTATAATTCGAAGGAATTTCGAATATAATCGGACAAGTGGTTGTTGAACTTTAATGTTTGGAGTAAAAAAACACAGAAAAGTCATTCAATTCCATATTTCTCTAAACAGGATACATTCTAGTCTTAGTGAATAGAGATTATGTTTAGAGACCACTCATCTATGGAGGAAATGTTTTGATCCTTGTTAAGTGTTAAAGTAAAAGAATGTGCCATACTTAAAATGTTTACAAGGAAAGGCATCTCTGTGTTTAAACTATGTTGTCTGACATTCTTATGAAACTAATTTGAAGTACTTTAGTTAAGTATACCAAAGCTAATATACCAGTTTTGCAACGATAAGAAATCAAATTTGACAAAACCTCTTGGTGCGATTATCATTGCAATGTACAAAATACTGCTAATTAAATGATTATAACGAAGTCTGAAAGGCGTGTGAACACGGGGTTTGGAATTACTTCTTGTGGCGACTGGTTAAAAACGAAACGTCGATATACTCCAGACTAGCCGGAATATGCATTCGTGGTTAAAATTTTCATTCATGTTGGTCCATTTTGAAAAGTGCCCCACGTTCCACTCTCTTGCTGTCAAAATTAACAAAGAAACAACCAGTGGCTTACAATAGTGTTTACCATGTCTCTACGTGGATATAGATGACAAAGGACTTAATAATTCAAAAAGTGATAAGAGTCGTTTAAGGCACATAGCCAGTGTTTTTATTTCTAAAAACTTCTATGCACTAAAACTGAATTTTAGACAACGTTATCAGATTATACGCCCAAAACAATGCACGATGCTAGAGGGGATGATTCAAAGTGTATAGCATGAATGTAATATCGTCCGCCAAGTGTAGTTGGAAAGTTCGTTCTGCTAAGGTAATGTTTTAAAGTTCAAACACAAAAATGGCAGCAATATGATTATACATGTGTATAGAGTTCACTTCGATCGACGTGCTGTCACAGCATGCTTTGGTTTAACATTAATTAGAATATTAATTATGTTATGCACCGATTAAAACTTTGAAGTGTTGGTTTTCCATTGATAGATGCAGATATCAGATAAGAACATACCTTTGATCGTGACATTAGTTTGTTATTTGGACAGGTATTTTGAAACACACTGTATGTAGTTATAAACTATTCGGGACTACTCGTACTCTCTTCCAGTCATATGTTTAGGCAATCTCTATTCAGAGTTGTCGTTCCTGCTATGCATCTCTACCCAGAGTTGTCGTTCCTGCTACGCTCACACTAACCAATCTCTCTACACAGAGTTGTCGTTCCTGCTACGCTCACACTAACCAATCCCTCTACACAGAGTTGTCGTTCCTGCTACGCTCACACTAACCAATCTCTCTACACAGAGTTGTCGTTCCTGCTACGCTCACACTATATGTGGATTGGAAAGGAACGACAACTCTGTGTAGAGATTGATGTTTTGGTCCAAAACGACGAATTAAATTTGTTTTTCAATTCAATGTAAAGTTACAATTATTGACAGTCCAGTGTTGTATCACGTCAGCCATCAAGTCTATGGACAGCCCAGAGCTTGCAGAAATGTATCAATGAAAAGAAAGGGCTTCTGGTTTAAAAGGAAATACAAAAGCAAGGGGTTACATATCGTGCCTAATTATAAGAAAAAAGTTCTTTCAAACGTTGTGAACATATTTGCACAAACGCACCAGCTGATTGGGTCGATCTGGATTTTACCCTATGTTACTTGTACTGTGGTAGCCAGGCACCGATCTCCCGAAGTGTCTCAAGTTGAACTCTTAACTCAAATTGATACAACCAGAGTCAGAATTATAAAATTTTAATAAATCTGAAGATCCAGCTTTTGAAATGAGGCTGTAATAAACTCAGAATGTAATTCCTGTATCGCGATGCCAATTCCCAACCAAGCCTTGAATTCGTATTGACCTAAAGACTCGTGCCAATATTTGAGATGAGATCTTGCTCAGATTGAGTTCCTTCGGTAGATCGGGGCTTGGTCCATATCATTTTGTTTTATTGCATGATAATCTTGTATATAATTGTATATTTGCAGAGACGCGGTCAGTACTCAGAAAATATGCCAGCCTGTGTTCCTATAAACAATAATAATGTTGGGGATTCTAACATGGCCCCACCATCGTCGTCATCAGCTGGATCAGATTCCAAGTTCAGCAAAATTGTAAGTACTTGATATATATATATATATATTGTTCGTTACACACGCATTTGTTTCTAAAACAATAATTAAAATTTTACCATTCATGATAAATGCCATTTAAAGGCAATTAACACAGAATGTCAATCACATTAAAACTTCGTTAAAACTAGCATCGATATTACGAGCACCCGGTCTATATCGAGCAAGTTTCTTTCAAAGTCTCCAAGTTGTTGCTCTATATTGTATAAAAACATACAGCTCTATATGACAAGCACCAGTATTACGAGGATAACATATGATATACATGTATATGCTGATTTTAATCCATGCCACAGAAATGAATTGTGTTTATCTTTATATTGCCCTGATCTTATAACCTTACAACTGCATGAAGTGAGATAGAGAATAATCTAAGAATACATGTACATTGGAATCAGGGTAGATGAAATACTAAATGTATCTAACTCACCCCTTACGTCCATGCTAATTTTGCTCTATGTACATGGACAGAACATAAAACTGCAGCATGTCAGTCTGAAAATTTAATATCATTGTATAATTGAACAGTCATTATGATTCTTACTAATTACATACTGTAGTGCACATACAACCCAAAGCCACACAATTACGGTGGCATCGCCTAGTCAGCCACACACAAGAGCCAGATATAGTACGAACCATTCACATCCCTATTCGCCCTACAGGGGAAGACATTACATATTATGTCCCCGGCCACAGAGCCCCCTTCTCCCTTCCGATGGCATGTCGGGGTTAACAATACAACGTAGAACCAAGTTGGATTTAGGGACCTAAAAACCCGGTAGAACATAGAACCAAATTAAAAGCATTTGATCTGAATATTTCAATAATCTCTATCCAAGTTCATATAAGGATTAGAACACCTGCATTAAACAAATACATGTAGTAAAGTTTACACATTCATATTAGTACAATAATCCTACATTAAATGTCCATATATAGTGTACATGTCAATCAAGGCGAAAAGAGAGGTGATGTATTAATCGCACTCGTGAAGGATAATAATTCTTAAATATTGAAAGTTGCGATAAAGTATATATTATTAGCTATAAAACAACCTATAAAAAGGTTGCATATACATGTATATATTTACACTAGAATCCGTCACTCAGCCACAGGACACATTTAAGCTTCATGTGGCTGGTCTGTATAAGATACTTTCTATGTTGACGTCAAATAACAACATTTTGAAAACATACATACAAAACTATCCTTCCCCCATCAGATACAGGGACGTTGTTTCAAAGTCAGATTTCAACGTTGAAAATTGGTTGGATTTACAACTATATTTCAAAGTTGAAACAACGTTGATTTTACAACTTTAATTCAACGTTGAAACAATTTTGAAATTTGAAACAACAATAAATGACATGCCAGCGTTTGACGTAAATATTGTTGACCACAAAAGCTTCTTCCCCCCAACGTTATTACTAATGGGACATTCTACTTTGTAAAATTTGGAAAACTTACGGAATTTGATTTCGCGAAGACGAATTCATATCGGAAAGCAATATAATTATATAACACCAATATTGGTAAATTTCCAGTAACAGCGTATTTCCTTTCTCGGTGTATTCGTATAAATTTGCTTCATAGTTACCTCTTTTAAAACTAAATAAAGTTAAAACAACACGTGTTGCAATGATCGTGTGTTACATTAAGGAGCATCTTATCTAAAATGAAAACACAACACGTTTTTATTAAGATAAGTGAAAATAGCTTTAATGAACATAGTTGGTAATAAACAATACTGGTCGTCAAACTAGCGCCGCGATAAACTATTTTGTCTTGTGAGCACTTTAGTCGATTCCCAAATGTGGAAAGCACCATAAGATGGAAGGAAGTGTAATAAAACATGGTTTGTTGACAATATCACATTTATGAACAGTAAATGCATGATTTAAAGTTTAAGGGGAGCAACTCTTGCAAAATGTGTATTTTTTCACCATACAATTTGCTAAATACGATACTAGTATTTGGTCTACTATTTCGACAGATATAGTTAACACTCTATCGTCGAGTAATGGTCATTCGTTAAGAAACAGCCTAATGGTTCCATGATTCATTGTATATAATAGATGATCGGTAAAAAAGTCGTGGGAGCAATAATGTGACTTTTAAGAGGAAGTGATTTTTGTAAGTTGTAAAAAACTACTCATTTTTCTTTCAGATATCATGTTTGTTCCTGAAGAAGAAAACAGACGTAGTGGATATGACGAAGAAGGACACACCAGCAGCGGCCAAGAAAAAGAAACTGACCGTCGACAGATCAGAAAGGTCAAGGTAGGTACGACAGAGTTGCATTTTAAGCCTAGGTACCACTTAAACGTAACGCACACACAGCACTCGTACCTCTATATACGTTGCTTAAAATGCACTTTTTTGCCTCGGCAATGAACTTCCGATTTAAATAAATGATCTTTGGGAGGCATCGGGAAAAGGGATTTCAGTTTTTTTCAAATGACCTCCTCGAAGTCTTACATAGACAGCGATTATCCTTTTCCTGATGCCTTCCGATGCTCATTTATAAAATCGGGATTACATCTCCGAGACAAACATGGTTATGGTTTAGGAGTAATTATCAGGCGTTCTACAAGCCTCTTAACCTTAAGGGTTATTTTGATACGTTTTACTAAATGTTAACATTTTACTGAAAAACGCCTATATGCTTTTAAGAGAAAATGACTCTTCAAACGAAAAATCTTGAGTGTCAATTGTAGTTTTTTGGAAATTTCAAGGTTCGATACTCCTATTCCGAATGAAATGGAACCCTTGATGATATTATTGTTTAGAAGACATAACTCATATACCCGTGTGTACATACATGGAATCTAAAATGTATTATAATGTAATATACGTATAACTACTGTGAGTTTTTTTTTAGAAAATTCTAAGTTCTCCCTTTAGATGCTTTGTGAATACCACCGCAGGTATACTTGTTCGTGTCTTTGCTTCATACATAATTTGCTTTTATTTTATTAACACAGACGTGTTTTAAAGATGGAGAGTATGCGAGCAGTACCTCAGTCACGTGACGGACCGGAAACCAGCAAACCTCCATCACCAGGACAGAATCAAATGTTCCTGCCGTCTGAAAACCCAACAGGTAAGTTGCTACATAATTATTGCATGTATCAAAATGCCATTAAAGGTAAATAACACAACAATCGTCAATATACTTGTAAAAGTTAATCTTAAATAATTTATTGTAATACATTTTTACTTTTGTACAATATATAAATAAGATATTATGTGATCGAGTTAACCAAATGAGCCACCTGACGTGTGCCATTTTCTGTTTCTACCAGCTGATACACATGTATCCGATATTCACATTACTAATACTATGTTATATATTCCATTATATACAAAAGACAACCACCACTCATGATGTGTACGGGTACATGTAACAACATCAGTTTGAATGCGTACATGTACGTATTTCAATATCTAAGATGCCTCGTACAGGGTACGGTTCGAAATCCTTAACCCGGTGCGAAGGTAGTGCCAGGCATCAGAGTTTTGCTTTATGAGTCCTTTTTCACTGTTGATATATGGCATATGCTTTGAAGTTCTTCTTAATTGTTTCAGCCTCCTTTTTGTCATACCTCGATCCATCAGCTCGACGGGCATGCGCAGATGTGATCCGGTCAAATAGTACCGCCTCGCACGCCAGACCGGTACGTGAAGCTTTTGCAGACGGCAAGATTCATACACGGAACACAAATTATCGTGGTCAACAAATATCTGAAAATGGCCGTCCAGGAAAAGTTGGGCGTAAAGGATCGACAGGAAATAGTTCCCGTGAGAACGACAGTGATACGCCGCCTGCTCTTCCGCCAAGAAGTAACCGTAGACGACCTGTGGTAGTTCCTGGAATAATGGCTACATCTGATGATGATATGGGATACAATTCTGATGGTGACATAAGCGACCTACATGATGAAATGCGGCGGATGAATATGAATGGTCATTCGAGACAAAACGGTCATGACGTACAAAGGCACCGAGAAGGTAATAAATCAATTACTAGATCTACTAAACGATTTTTACATCAATATCATTACATCATCGCTGGCTTAGCGTGAGAAGGTCGTAAGTACAAAATCGAAATTTTAAGAATACAAGAAAAAACTGACGGAAAATTACTCTTTACTTATGGTAAAACAAGCGGTTTCAACTTTAGTTTGGTCAAGATGACAAGTTCTGATTTTCATGACAATAGGCACATGAGAAGCGCAAATGTGATGGTGATTTAAATATGTATCAGTCTTACAGGGTAGCCTTCTCATTCTAAACCAGTGATATGCATTTTATTGTAAAGTAAATAGCAGGCGAAACATCAGAAGTAAATGTTGTTGCAAAAGATAAGTCATGGTGGTTGCTGGGTGCTATTTCTAAGTTAAAGGTTGTTGGATGGGTAAGATATGTTTTGCTCTGTGACTAAAATTCATGCAGACGATAGCATTTGGACATACAGACACGACGAGAGACATATTAGCCATATTAAGTTCAATCTCATTAAAACCAGATCCTGGCATTGCTCTGTTCCTTTATGCTGTTAGCTATATACGAGATCGTATCGGCGTAAAGTAGTGGATAGTAATTTTTTTTTAATTATTAATAAGGGTCTGGTTTTAATTAGGTTGTATTAAGCTGGGCCAATCAGTTGTGAACCAAACCATGATAAGTATACGTACTACACAGGGGCCAAACAATTGGAATGTAAAGTGACTCGGTAGAAAGCTCTCTATAACCAGTTACTAGTAACCACCAAGACGTTTGGAATTTGGGATGTACTGTCTAGGCGAATGAATTCGACTTTGATATATTAACATCCAAACCATATTCCACAGGTACCCAAATATCCGGATGTCTAACAGATGAAGGTATAAGCCCATATCCCGACCCTTAGTTAACATCCCGACCTTATATGTTATAAATATACTTAGGCATGATACTAGTACTAGTAGCTGACAATGTTAAGCTAGATTCCCTTACCAAATGTTTTTTGTATTTCGTTCATATCCTAGAATTTACGTACTTATAATTTAACATTCATAACTGTCCAGTGTTTCTAGATAGTTCTTACCTTTTCTATCATTAATGATAATCCCAAGATGACAGTAAATACACCACATGACATTACACAGTGTTGATATTAGTTGATACATGCTAGTGACCCCGTAGCTCAGTGGTTAGTTCGCTTGGCGTCTAATCTGGCTATCTATGTTGAAAATACGATTGGCGACATTCATATATGCCTGCCATATTTCAGCAGAAAGCTTACTGGTAAATATTTAAGGCTTTGCTGGGTATCTAATATATCGGTGCTATGAATACTATGTGCATGTATGCTTATACTATTTGCGAATGAGCAGATGGCCTTAAATGTAAAACTTATTCAACATCCTTTCTAAACCCAACTAGTGTTACTCCACCTAAATAGTTGATACCTTGTATAAAGATCATCCTTCACACGTCATTGTGTGTGTTAAATATTAGTACATGTTTCATTATTTCAAGTTTGCCAGTTTCAGAATTTTACTTTTTATTTTTGTAATGCCTTACTTACATGAAGCGTTTGCATTCATAATTAGCATGCTATCTTTGCATGGACGATAATTGTCTTACTGTCAGGATATATCATTCCAAAAGCACAATATAAAACACAACCTCCTTATCTAACATTAAGAAGGAACAATATCACACAGGCTTTTAATATTTTGGGCCTTAATTTCCAACTTAGTGGCACTGTTTATCTAACATGCATACATGCTGATCATCTCACATTGCTTTGTTGTTTTTTATACAGGTTCAATATCTCTATCCGAGGGCAGTGAGCAGGATGAGGAAATTCTAGCAGTGTCAGAACGGCCGACCAATCCGTCGCCAGGTGGCGCTGTCGATACTTCTTCCGGTGCCAGTAAAAATACGAAAAAGGGAGGACAACCTAAGAAGACAATGGAGGCAGTCATCGATGATCTCTTTCAACAAACGCAGAACAATATTGATACTATCTATAGAAATGGTTTAGAAACGATGGTAGACATTGATGAATCAAATCGTCCAGAAACAGCCACACCAGAGACGTGCATGCGACGGTTGGAGGCCGACCTAGCTCAATCACAACCTGACGAAGAATCGACAGAGGAGGACACTAAGCCACCAGAAACACCTTCTAAACTCCAAAAAAGCGACAGTCGCAAAAGTCAGCATCAGAAGACTCATACTTATCAAGCCAAACCTGATGACAGTCCAAATTTAGATAACTTACTCACTGAAGTGTCTATATGGGCCAAGGATCGACAGAATTGGTTGCTTGATGGTGGAAATGATCCTAAAACCGAAGCCCTCTCACGTGACAGTACTGTAGTTAGTATGACCACTGACGGTAGAGTGATCGCAGCGGTAAATAAAACAAATAAAGATAAATGTAATGAATGGGTAACTGACAACAGTAAACCATTGAACTACAGTAAAAGTGAACCAAGAACTAATGGAATCTTAACCGGTCCTAAGTTGTTTAGATCATCTTCAAAAAGTCCAAGTGGAAGGTCCGTAAGCTTCAAAAATGATAAAAATGGCGATAACGTTACTCAGGTAATTTCAAAACAACCAAGCAACATGCCCGAAACTCGAAAGGTAAAGCTTCCAACGAAAAAACATTTCGGAGGAGTACAGATTGTTGATTTAGGACAAGATAATGATAGTGATATTAAAGAAGTGCCTGGTTTGGATATTCTAGGACCTTACCCAGAGCCTTGGACTGCCGATATGTATGCTAGTAGTACGCCGGTTGGCGATCGACACGAGCGGTCAACAATAAATGACGACGTATCGGAACCAGAAAGAAGGCGAACTCTCCGAGGAAGGAGTCCAGAAAGTTGGCTTAGCAGTAACGGATCTTGTTCAAACTTGTTAAGCAGAACAAATACGACCAATAAAGACGATGATAGTTTTGAATTTTCAACAACACCAGTGACAACCCCTAGATCTCGGAATCGTGATAGAACGATTAGAATTAGCGCGTCAAATGTTGCGAAATCGCATCAAATTGTTCGGCAGACACCCAAGATTCACACGCCTTTCAGTCAAAGTATTGAAAGACAACTGGTATCTAGACAGAAGGAAGCATACGCTATCCCAATCAAACCAATGTTACGTAATACTCAACTGAAACCATTGGCAGTGTTAAGATCTGCTGCAAAACCAGCAAACCCTATGGATTCTTACCCTGCATTGCCTGGAATGAAGAATTTTATGTACGAAGAGTCCGGGCAAGGGTTTAAAAACGTGCATCAAGAAACAGCCAGTCAGTCACCTCGGCCATTTTCAGAAATACCATTGCGTCCGGATCTGCGCAATAATGATCGAAACAGCAGCATGCTTGCGCATTCATCAAGTCTCAGGGACGATATGGAACAGTACAGCGTTCCTGATGCCGTAACTAGGCCAGTCTCGGAAACATTACCCCCAAAACGATCAGACAAGATTGGTACGGGGCCAATAATGACTACAAAATCGAAACAAACTTATGCTCGAGACGTCATTAATGCAATGGAACGTCAGCGTTTCAAAAACAACCAAGAAGCGTTTAAAGAAAATAACAATGTTGAAAATACTAATGAATCAAGTGTGGAAAACTTAAATACTAGTAATGAGAAAAGGGAACCGGAAAATGCCAAAAAGAGACACAAAGTATTTACAAATAGTCTTATACGTGGTGGATATAGTTACGATAAGCATAGTAGAAAACATACGACAGGAGACAATCAGTTTAGTGAAGTAGGTACAATTAATCAAAATGATACAGTTACTACAAGTATTAATGATTTAGCTTTAAGTGTACGCGATAGCACCGAGCAGAATGCCTGGCCAATTATGAAACCGAAACTCTCTCCTCGTACGATGCAAGGCATTATTGACACAGAGGTAACAGGGTCAGAACCACCTAGTGATCATAGTACAAACAGTGTGAAACGTAACAACCGTGGTAACACGCAAAGTAAATCGTTCAACATTAAAGCCACCTCAAATACTGATATAAATCGTGGTGTTGTTAGTACATCATTTCATAATAAATATTCTGTAGTACAAAGTCATGGACTCGGTGGCACACAAAACATGGACCCACCTAATGCTGACAAAACAGCTTTCAAATTCCGTCAGCTCCGAAACAGACGAGACCAAGAAATGGAATGGTTAATGAGAGACGCGGCGGAAACAGAAGTTTAACTTTGTCTTATTTATATTGATAGATTTTCAAACATCCAATAGTTGTGAAATCATTATGTAATAACTCAATGTTTGTCAGGTGTTTGTATCCTTTTAAGTAATTTCTTCTTCATTCTTTATTGTTGCCCTATTTCTTATCCTAAGGTACATTGAAAACATAAAAAGTTCTTCAGATTATTATAAGTGGTTATTGCACGAAAACCATACGTTCATAGTCAACCATGTTATATGCAGAACATAAGTTTGTTAGACACGAAACATATTGCATAAGATAGTTCACACCATTGAACATATTTTAGAAACATCACGACATTAATTAGCGATGATACCAGACATATTATCCATGCGATAAGCAAGATATAATGCAGTACTGTTGCTAATTAATGCTATGATTGCTGGTAAGGGTCCTCTTACAACCTAATAAATTTGTAATATGCAGTAAAACATCGTTATCTCGAAGACTCATCGCGACAAGCCAAATGCTCGAGATAAACCAGGTGCTCGACATATCCGAAGTTAATGATGTACTGTTGTTCTGATTACGTGTAATTTGTGTTTACAATGTATTTATATGATTTTTGAAAAATGTTTAAACAATATGCAAGCAAATCAACTACTGCTGATTGTTTGGCTGATCTTACACCCCAACAGTTCATAGAAGGCATCCAATATAACTTCAGAATTTTTGTTTGATCCTTATATTCCCACAATTCACGGGTTCATGCGTTTTGTCCGACACGCTATATATCTCACATTGTGGAATTCATTCAAATCATTATTTAAACATTTCATTAAGACTCTATCATGTCATCAGCGTATCTTTTTTAACATACGTACAGCATCATGTTGAAGTTAAATATGAACTATACTGGTAGCATGGAAGAAGCAAAGTAATGGTTTTCAAAACTTTTCATACATAAATAATTCAATATTCATGAACACTAAGAAATATTCAATTCAAATGTTATATTCTATTGAATGTTGTATAATTGTAATGCAGACAACACAACTTGTAATTAGGGAACGTAAGGCGGCAATTCTGTCTTTACTGTGCCCTCTGCTGGCCTGAGTTCTGTTATGAATTCCAAACTAAATATTCTTTAGGTATCATTTCGATCGCTTAGAATGAGAAGGGCGTAAGTACAACATCGATATTTTGAGAAAACAAGAAAACACTGTCTGCAATTTACTCTTTACTTAATGGTAAAACGAGCCGTTTCAGCTTCATTTTGGTCAACATGACAAGTTCCGATTTTCATGCAAATAGGCTTATCAGAAGCGCCTTGTAATGCAGATGCCAAATATGTATCAGTCTTATAATGTCATAAGAAGTAGTTCTCATTCTAAGCCAGCGACCTGTAAATATGATCAAATCACGTCATTCATTTTTGAAATGTTTTTACCCATTACTATTTATAAAGGGAAGTAACTCAGGGTAGAATTTGGGGTTGCTTCGTTATTACATTGCTCTTCTCCATTCACATTGTGACATTTGCATGCTCTTTAAAATAAGACAACCCCATGTTAATTAAAGATTGATATTTTCATTGGCTGTCAGAATATGAGTTTCAACAGAATTAACTACGCAAAACATAATTTGTAAATATATGTTGGCCTCGTAAAACATTGACTTTATTTACTTGCTGGTGAGTGTTTAATATTAACATAATGTTATGCAAAGTGTGTCAATACGTCATTAACATACACATGCTGTAGATATGGACATGTATAATAGTCAAATTCGCACTGTCTACGAGTGATGTTACGTTCAAAATAATGGTTGCATGTAACTATTTTCAGGACTTGGTCCAGACGTGTGATTCGCGGACTTAAAAAACACCATTCTGGTGATATTCGTTGTTCTTTGATATACGTTTACTTATCGCCAATTCAACTAATTTCTAACCAAGTCTTATTTCATGCCAGTATCAATAGTAGACCGTTAAAAGACCAGCGTACAGGGGCCTAGTCATTGTCTTATTATTCGTGTTTGTTTGTTTAAAGTGGGTAGTAGTTTTACCAGTATACTTCCTTACAGTCCCTGTGTGAGTTAGGATATTTTGAGAGTGACGTAGCTGTTTATGTGTAGCCAAAATATTTAAATCATTACTTAAACAGGTAGAGTTTAGTTTAGCATCAAAAGGTTGGTATAAATCTTAATATTTCTTTTCACACAATAATATAGGACTGTTCAACTGCGTCACTCTATTCATACCCTAACTGGAATGTACTTCAATATTTGTTATCTAGATTCGTTCTAGTAGGGACCATACATACACATAGCGCTATACTAAGAAAAAAACGTTTTAGAATCTTCTATAAACTTTACCACTAACCTGTTTAATACAAAACTGCTTGCTGCAGTAACAAGGTGCTTATATGATAGATCAGTATTCGTGGAAGGTTGTTTTTGTGCAATGTTATTAAAATCAGATCCTAAGATTTGCTCCATTCCTTTAAGCTGTTAGTTAGATCTCCCTACACTACATAAGAGGTCACGTTCAGAGAGATTCTCTGCACTTTCAGATTTGGGAAAGGAGCGATTTGATTGGCTATCAGTGTAAAGTAGTATAACAGTAATATGGATCTGATTCAAATGGGGTTGATTGTTGTGTTTTGTTTATATATTTATACTGTGTTGATGATTTGATGATATTATATATTGGTTGTTAATATATCCTTGCATGAAGTGCTTACAATAAATATGTATGTTTCAATGTGTTCCTATTTGCAATGAACTTGAAATTCGATACCATCAGTGCCAAATTCGTCTCCAGCAAGCATCAAACTACTTCTACTCATTTCATATACACTGTTGGTACATGGCTGTGTACTTCTGCATGTATTGCTGATACATCTCAACAGGGATATTACTTCCAGGCATCACTTCCAACAATGTTAGGTGGACCATCCTGTATTTACGCAAAGAAATGATTCATTCATGTTCAAGTTTAACCAGTTTTCACACAGGCACTTAAATGCTTTTTACCAATCGTTGAATGGCGCCAAAAATAAACAAGAGATGATTGTGAAAAACGTGTGCCACCATGGCAGCCAAAAAGTGGGAAATGGTAAAGGTCAGTGACCAATAGGAGTCATATACTGATGCTGACCAACCTCCATGTAAAGTATGACGTTTTTAAGACAAGGAAATATACCCCTTCATGAAAGATTGGGGTGGGGGGAGGGCATTAATATTGTTTGTTTCCACTTAGGGTGTGGTAGGTAAGATTTGGTTTAGATATTTTTAGTACTGCCAATAATTTTGTTTTGCCCATACACTTAAGCTAGTTCTACTGATTCTATTCATATTATTTTTAAGTCTTTGTGTATGATAACCTGTGAAGGCCATTGCCTGTCTGAAGGGATAAACATGACATTATGTGCTGAAGAAGTGTCTCTTAGTTTTGCACTTCATATTAATTACTTTCAAAGCCGACGCTTTTTTTACATGAAATTTACCAGTATTCTTTTTTTGAAGGGTCAAGGGATCTTTTGCTTGGCTAGTTTGGGAAGGGGAAACAAACAATATTTAATTCTGGCCTGGAAGATGCTTGAGGTATATACTAGTATATGGTAGGAAAAAGTTAGAAGGTACTGTAAAATTATTTAATTTCGATGGGACAAAATATCTTGATTTTGTAAAAAAGACCATATCGATTGGAGGTTAAATCGCGGATTTTATATTTCAGGTAATAAATACAAGGTTCAAAATAATTGTTCAATGGGATTTGATTTCATGATTGAAGGTGAACCTTGAAACCTACAAAATTTAATTCCCCACAAACATTAATGATTTTACAGTACTATCTCAATGATTACATGAACAACACAAGTAACGACAGATGTATTTTATTCAAAATGAAATGTTCCGCTATTCATCACAATGACGTACATGCAATCTCATGGGTAAAAGTTCAAAATGTTCACAATACTGAAAACTGCTTGTCAACATACAGAACTACCAGAAGATGTTTTTCATACAAATAACATAGTTTCTAAAAATATTGAAATCAGTATTTAGACTGAAAACTTTTACCCCTGCAATCTACATTCATCCAATGCAATATATTTGTGAAATAAAATGTACAATACAAATGATAGCACATATATTGACATAGCACTTTATGTGATGATACAAACAGAGCACGGGTGAGTCACTTTCCAAAGTATGGTAAACTGAACTGTCCAATTGATTGAGTTTATACAATTTTTAAGAATCTTCGTAGAATTTTGGGAGTTGATCACCAGTAAGCACATGTCTTTCTACTCCATCTTTAGTGATACACGCCAGACGTATGACACCGCCAGAACTACCATCACGATTTATTGCCAGTGAAATAGCTGTAAGCATAATTATGAAACAATTTTATTATAGAAACAATATATCCCTTAAAGGGGATCACTATAATGTGAGCTATGTCCTATAGAAGACTAATATGTAGAAATATTGAGAAACTACAGTGATTTTACTACAAACAGTTTTATTGACTGTTAATGACATCTACAGAGTGGATATATCACATGACCATTTGGCTAAGCCGGCAAGACAAAAACTTAATGTTGACATATTTTTACTTTTTGCTGTTGGCTTAGCCAAAAAGTCATGTGGTATTTCCACCCTGACTAATTAGACTTTTTTGGCTAAGCTAGCAAGCTAAAGACTCATTGATGACATATTTTTACTATTCAGCTTAGCCAAATAGTCACATGGTATTTCCTCCCTGACTAATTTTAGTTATTTGTTACCAATGGATGTGAACATTCATGATACAACGAGGTATTTATTAATCAAAGCACTTACAGAAATCTTAAACATTACGTGCAAATCTTAATTTAGGAAATAGATCTTGGTTTGGCATGATATACCAGCGGATACATCACAATTGGAGTTCCCTGAATATACTTTTCATCAACATAAACAACACTGAATAAATTTTTAGCATTTATTGGTATTTGCGTCTATGTCAACAAACCAAATATTCATATAAATATATACATTAAGTTAGGTAGCTCACTCTTTGTAATTAAATTAGTAACGTTTTGCCTGAATATCATCTTTCAATAATTTAAATAAAATCGTGATGTCCCTTGGTTTGACATACAACGCTGAATGAAAACTGGCGCGGATAATCACGTGACTTCACGTGATCACCACTCCACCTGTTGGCTAAACAGGTTCAAGAGTAAGTAATTTTCATCTAATTCTCTACCTTTCAATCGATGAAAATTATATTTCATATGCTCAGGAATTAATCACGAAGGCCATAGGCCATATGTTTACAAGTTATGGAGTAAACATACAGACAATATTCCTTAAAATCTACATACTGGTGACAATTATGGTTTTAACAAGTTTGTAAACTGAATCAAGTAAATTAATATTGAACAACACTGCATCACATTTTGTAGCTGTCAAATATGATAAATAATTTAAAGTTTATGAATAATAATTTCTCTTTAGTACTGTATTTATAATAACTTTTAAGATAGCTCACTCACCATTAGCGATAAACTTTAAACATTCATCTTTGTTCATTCCTGGTTTATAATTAGCATCAGCGTAACCATAGAGATATGTACTTCCTGAACCACCGATAGCAACTGGCATTCTGGTCCACATACCACCCAGTGGTATAGTATATACCTACAATTACACAACATTCATCTCGTATATATTACAAATTCTCCAGGGCAGCCCTATGAACACAGAGAGCTTTTTATCAATGGTAGGGGAAGGGGCAGCAAAATCTTGATGTAAATAGAGTTTTAGGAGAAAACTGCATGCTTTAAAGAACCTGTAATTGGACACTTTTATAGAAGGAAAACATGACTCGATTCAGTAAACCCACTGATTAATTACAACATAGTCACTTAAGAACAAAGGGAAACAACGCATTCCACAACCTAATATATTGACAACTATTTAAGCTTGTTATGGAAATTCATTTATTTTTTCATCTCAGTAATTGTAGGGAGTAACTTTTTTTATATTGTGAGGGCCTTCAGCAATAATAATTCTTTTTGAATGTCAATTTCATTTTAATCCATTTAAATGATTAAAATTGCAGGGAATGCCTCTTTAATAATATGAAAATAAATCAAAAGGGATTTACTGAGATACAAAACTTTGCCTCGTACCTGGCCTCCATTGCGTTTATCCCATCCCGCTACAAGTATACCAGCAGACAGACTATCACGATTGTTGTAACATAGATTACGGAATACACTAGCTGCTGTTTTAACAAGAGGTTCTTCTCCCATCTCCATCCTGAAAGCAAAATATCTTGCATTTATAACGGAATGATCACCAAATAAAGTAAAAGGTAAATAGTTTGTTTATAAGTGTCATCCCTATGGAAAGGGCCAGCCAATTTGGCTAATGAGACACCTATTTTCTTGCGAAATGTACCTCCTGAATCTCTTCTCGTATTGCAGGGCACCTGGCAGAGATGGGCCTACAGTAACCATTCTTTAACTAGCTAGTGGGTCACCGACCAAAGTTCTGGTGAGAATAAAGATTAAAACTTTTGACCTCCCACTCTGAAGGCGGATGCCCTAGCCACAGTATGAGAACATGGGTGTAGAAATGTAGCCATATATCTTCAAAAGTAGACGCTATTATGAAAACTCACATAAAGTAACAAGAGAAGAAAATTACACAAAGTAGCCTGTAACCTTCGGCCTCATTTCTACAACCCTGGCCTACATACAATTCACATACAATTCAAAATCACCATAGATGGAGTCTTCAGTCAGAGGAGACGATTCAGGCTCTTTTTACATTATAAGGGGTTTCATTTGACCTGGGAAAAGGGCTTTTTAAACGTTAGAAATTTCCAAAAAGCAACATTTTGACCTTTGTGCAAATGGAACAAGGTTTTGATTGAAGGGTCAAATTTGTTTTAATTGAGGTGCAGTGCTTTCTACATATTTTACCTAGTGTAACTAGTATAAGTAGTCCATGTGACAGACCGAAATCCATTACCAAATTGGTGAACAGATCCAACAATGATTTTCGGTTAGCTTGATATCTAAGCTGTCCGAAATCAGTTGATGGACTTGCGGGACATTTTGCCAAATGACCTTTTGGCGGCCATCTTTAAAGATGGCCGTCGTTATTTTAAGCAATCAGAGGGTTTAGGAAAACTTCGATTATTCCTCACCCACAAGGGCTATCGTCTTGTGATTTGTCTTAAAATGTTCGCAATTGAAATGTGCATATAGCAATATATTAATATAAATAATATAATGTGGTTATTAATTAATAATTATTGATTTTTTAAGAAAATTATGATATTTTTCGATTTTTGTCTTTAATTTTTCTCTTTCAAATCGGATCTGAGTGTGTATTTGACCATTTGTTGATTGTTATATGCAGAGGAGGGTTCTAGGCGTCCATAATAAACATTACATTGACATATTTTGGTTTAAAAATCCTTCATGAGCCCGGAATATTGGAAACCTTAAAGTTTAATAATAGTCCTGCCTATAAATGGGATATTTAGGTTAGACCCAACATTGGATTGTACAGTGAATATTTTTTGATTTTCTGTTAGAGACTATGTTGCTATTGAAGAATTTGAATGATGACCAGCTGTCATCATTGAGCATTTTGTAAAAATCAAAATGGCGTCCAAAATGGCCGCCAAAATCAGAAAAACAATCAGAGATGCCAGAAATTAGTTACAAATTTCTTTTTTGCCGATTGGTTGTAGTTTAAATGTTTTTAACACATGTATTTATATTATATCTATTGTTATTCGTCGCTTAAAATATTGTGGGATGGCATCCATGTCGGCTGAAATCAAAATGGCGGTTACAACGGCCGCAATAATTGACATATTGATATATTCTATTAAAACATTTATTGAAATGATTTTTGTTGATATCGGAATTAAAGTAGATTACTAACATTCAAATAAAAGTTCGATTCGATTCAATTTACCCGTTGCCTTATTCAAAATGGCGTCCAAGATGGCCGCCAAAATCAGGAAATATGTCGGTGGTGCAAGCGATTAGTTACATAAATAACTATTGTTGCTAATTGGCAGTTGTGTAGATGTTAAACATAGTATCTATTCAAGCATATCATTATTTATTGTTTGAAATTATTTAAGATAGCATACTAAGAAATCAACTACCGGCTGTAATGGCCATCATAATTGCTGAATAAGCATATTTTATTAAAATCGTATAGTATGTTCAAATAGTTTTTATTTGTATTAAACATTATATTTATCAGACATGCATAATGGTTTAACTTCAAAACGGCAGCAAAGATGGCCACTTAACATTACATAAGGGGTGAATAAATTGCAGATTATTCTTCTTTCTGTATAGTATACGAGTATATGGTCGTCCTCTTGGGCGTTATCGTGCCATTGATATTCAATTACAAGATCGTGTTAGCGGCGAGTTATTTTTGTTAAAAACAAATAATCATGATTATCCACTATAAATAAGACCCCTCGAGAAGGCATAATCGCTGTCGACAATGCTCATGAATCTGGTTCTACAGTTTCCAACCAAAATCACCAATGATCTGCCTGATGTTGCTTGTTGTGCTAAAGTACCGTTTGACGAATTGCGTCCAATATGCTGAACTGCCTCCAGCTGACAAATATTTGCCCTGGTTGACACTTTGCCGAATTTGCGTATTCAAGGATTGATTTGACAGGTGTCTGGTAACATCGTACCCTAATCTGTTTCGATAGTGGGTCAAGTTTGTCCAGAAGAAGGCGATGCTGTTGTTAGCTTTCCTCACAATGGTAGCAACATTGTTACTCAAGGAGACCTCATCAATGTATACCCCGATGTACTTATCTCTGCCACAACTTGTAACGTGTCATGCTGTTGTGGATGAAAAACGGAGTCTCAACACGAGTGCTCTTCCTCGTGATGCGGGGGACCATATACTTGTAAAAAAGGATTAAATGACAGGAACCATGGACCCTCCCATTCATTGTTGTAGTCTGTCAATGTCATCTTGTTAGCCTTAAGCATTTTCTTTAGTAATTACCATGTTCAAGAGGTTGTTGTCAGCAAGCAGATGGTGAGTAGATGTTGCATAAATTAGAAGGTGGTAGATATACAACAGAAAAAGTTGTCAAATGGCTGATGACTGGTGCTGTGTTGGTGGACTGTTCTCCCACCAGTACATGTTGGGTTCTGATTGCAAGAATTATGCTAGTACTAATCCTGCCCAGCAGGTTCCACTGATATTGTAATAATTCAGTTTGCTGGCTTGCCTCTCCTCTCCTTAGACCGAAGGCTTTTTTGAAGTCCCGAATCACGGGCTACTCTGATCTCAACCATCTAGGTAACAGTTGTAGTTGGTTATGGAATGCAGCTGACTCTCAGTGGATATCTTTCTGAACCTTGTTGTTAGTCAGCTAGTATCTAAAAGGTGTCAAGATGGGCCATGCTCTGGCTTTGAAGTAACGGTGTGAGCTCGACCAGTTCACTTCACGCAGACTTGATTGAGATGGACCAGTAGTTGCTAGGTCGCTATAAATTGGTCTCTAGTTTTGATGATGGGTGTGACGCTCGAGTCTGAAGGGAGTATAGTATTCCAAAAACTTGTGTGGATGTTGTTTGGAATCTTTGCTTCATGCGTACCGTGACCAGTTATATTCTGTCTCACATCCAGTTTGTCCTCACCTCACCTCAGTCGTTCGTCTTACACTATCATCCCAGTGTCTGCGATGAACTTTCTGGTCTTCCGCAGATCATCAGCGTCTCCATAGAGCTTCTCTTGGAGAGTTGTGTCTGTGGGCCACGTTGCAGTTCGATCCTGGTTGTGTCCTCTGCATCTTTGGAGGACATGATCGACATTTTGTTCTTCTTCCCCGCATGGACAGATCGGAGACGGCACCAATTTGTACTTCCGGTACATGTGATGGTTCAGCCTGTTGTGTCCTGAGCGTATTCGTACCATAATCGCTTGTTCTGACCTGTTAAGACCAGCATCTTTATATCTCTTTATCTCTTTATATCTCACATGTACTGGCGGTTGTGCTGACTGTGCTCCCAGTTTTGCCAATTTATCTGCGGTTTCATTTCCAGGCATTCCACAGTGGGCAGGAATCCACTGTAGGGCTAGTTTGCAGTGAGTACTAAGGTTATGTAGTATTTTGGCTAGTTCTGGTGTTTTGTTGTCATCAGTATAGACATGGGTCCATATCTCAGGAGGGTATTCTTGGCGTATCAAGTTATCATGGCTAATGTCAGGCTCCTTCGAACACATTCATCATCTTGCTTGCCTGGCTCGAGTTGAGGGACTTGGAGTCTCACAGTTACTGCAGACTGATCATTTGCTAATGGGTTGACTGTATCATCCCTGACAAGACGTGTACTTGCTATGGTCAAATCAGGTGCAAATTCTTTGTCTAACTTCTTGGTTTCATGTACAAAGCTGCTTCGCTTGATCCGATTTTTTGGTAAATCCAGCCAATCTTGTTGCCATTTGGTGGTTCGGTATTGATCTGAACTTCTCCGCTTGAAGCATGACTTTGGCTTGCCTTCGTTTGTATAATGGCTGGATACCAGTGAACGTTTCCATGAATTCAATCGGTGTAGACTTCGAAGCACCAGTCATTATGCGCAACGCTTAGTTCAGGACCTTGTCGAGTGCTTGGCTGTTGGTATCCAGTTTGTCTATACTGAAGTTGTGCCGAATGCCCACTTCTTCATCATAGACGTTTGACTTTTTCTGATTACTACTAACAATGGTTGGAAATACCTGGGATCGTTTATGGGTTTGTAATTTTATATGGTACGTTGGCATAGTCTCTGAAATAACATTCATAATGTGTCAATATCAGTGGTATGAGAAAAGTGCTAAGCAAGGTCAATGATGACGCCCTGGACCATGCTTATGATGTTAATATCAGCCTTCTTCCACAAAAGTGTCGTTCTTGCCGGGATATTCCATCTTGCCGCTGTGGTCCTCGCCACTATGAATTCAGTGCTATGGTCGCTAACAAAAGATAGTGCTGTACTGGTTATACAGAGGATACGTTTGTTGTTTACCCCTATCTAGAAGATGAAAAATTGTTCTGAGCTTGTTTCTGTGACTGTGTCTATAAATATTAAGCAAGTATGGCGATGGTAGGTGTTGTCTGTAATCATGCCAGTTTCCAAGTCGATATCTGGTAAGTTGATGCGGCCTGTAAGCCATTTTGTCGATGTTGTGTAGGCAGGGTGGAGGTGGTTGACTTCATAAAAAGCTTGGTTGCTGCTGGGTGATCTGTAGATTAGTGTAATGGCGAGCGGATCGCTTCCGTGGCATATGAATGGTGCTACTGTGAACTCGGTGTATGCGTCGAGTTTGATGTATGTGCAGATGATCTATTCTTTGACGGCAATGTGTAAATAAAACCTGTATAACTATGTATGACAAATATCTTATGCATATACCGTACCACGTTACCAACCGAACACAAATTAGACAATCAGAACCGGTGGTTCACAATATTGATGGTACTTGACGACAGCCAACCAGATAACACCATAGTCAGCACTTGGTCAGTTACAAGCGATGTGACTATGTGGCTATCCTTATCCTCCAAAACTATTAGATAAGATCAGTATTGAATACCACTCCTATTTGAACATACAAGGTTGGCAACCATCTTAGAAGTCATATCAAATATACTGCACAGAAAGTGTTCTAATGGTACAGTAGATCTATATTTTTAACCTATAGCAGTATTCACATCAACACATTCCATTACGATACATGTTTTAATGCACTTTTTGAGTTTGACATACCTGTATGCGGTGGCCATTTTGTCACAATTATGATTTCAGCCTTCATTGATACCATTTTAAACGGGGTAGGTCGATCACCAAATAGATATAATGTTATATTTTATACAGGTATTTAAGTTGTAATTATGTTTGCAAAACTTACACTGCTATCGATCACAAAAGTATCAATTTGTAACTTCTTTGGACCACTAACACAATATGCAATTGATTTTGGAAGCCATTTTGGAAGCCATTTTGAATCAGCTAATGGTACAATGCTTAAAACGCAAAGATTTCTTGGAGCATTTATTACATATAACAGTTCAATCATTTATTATACACCACTTCAACTTAAATTGTGATAAAAACAAATTATTTTCCTAACAGCTTGTCATTTTAGCCACCATGTTGATTCCAGCCATCACGGATGCCTTTTTACATTCACTAACTCAATCAATAATATTGAATATAAATAAATAAGTATGTTTAAAACATTTAAACTTCAACCAATCTGCAAAAAGGCGATTTGATCCTAATTTCTGGCATCTCTGATTGTTTTTCTGAATTTTGGCGGCCATCTTGGACGCCATCTTGATTTTCACAAAATGCTCAATGATGCCAGCTGGGCATTATTCATATTCTTCAATTACAATAAATTCCCTTACAGAAAACCAAAAAATATTTACTATTCAATCCAATTTTGTGTCAAACCTAAATATCCCATTTATAGACAGGACTATTATTAAACTTTAAGGTATCAAATATTTCGGGCTCATGAAGGATTTTTAAATTAAGATCTGTCAATATAATGCTTATTATGGACGCCTAGAACCCTCCTCTGCATATAACAATCAACAAATGGTCAAATACACACTCAGATCCGATTTGAAAGAGAAAAATTAACAACAAAAATCGAAAAATATCATAATTTCCTTAAAAAATTAAGAATTATTAATTAATAACCACATTATATTATTTATATTAATATATTGCTATATGCACATTTCAATTGCGAACATTTTAAGACAAATCACAAGACGATAGCCCTTGTGAGTGAGGAATAATCGAAGTTTTTCTAAACCCTATGATTGCTTAAAATAACGACGGCCATGGCCGCCAAAATGTCATTTGGCAAAATGTCCCGCAAGTCCATCAACTGATTTCGGACAGCTTAGATATCAAGCTAACCGAAAATCATTGTTGGATCTGTTCACCTCTTTGGTAATGGATCTTCAATTTTCAAGACCTGGGACATGGACTAAAGAGATGATTGTAAAACATTTCATGTATGCCCAAATGGCAGCCAAATAGTCAGACATGGTAAAGGTCACACATTTAAAATGACCTTGACCTTAAAATCAATGCAGGTCATCTACAGTTGTCTGGCCAAGTTGGTGGAAAGTTTGAAGATCTTAGGAAAAGCGTTTTTTGAGTTATCTAGCTGAAAACATTTTGGTCTACCGACAGTCAGACCTACCAGCATGTGAAAAGCAATATACCCTTCATCAAAGATAGCAGTCTTCACAAATTTTTTTCAAAGTTAGTCTAAGTACTAGCCAGTCGGGCTACCAACAAGGCAGAACTTACTAGCCCAAGAATAAATTAACTAGTCTAGTCCGAACATTAATTTATTAAAAGTAGATTTTATTCAATTGTTTTCAGACTATTTCTAAGTCTGTGTGATATTGTTTATTACCATATTGCTTATTACATTTTAAGCAAATATACATCACAGAAAACAGGACCATTTGATTTGTATTTTCAGATTTTTTTCACTAGCTATTCAGACTAGTCACCTAGAGAAAACTAAAAGCCCGACCTGGTTTTTACTAGCCTCGGGCTAGTGGCCAAATTCAAAGACTGAGATAGGGAGCATAGTACTGGTAAAATTTGCAGTAAAATATCAAAATGCCCTTAAAACATATAAGTCTGTGGAACCCCTACAGTCTAAAACCTTTTTTCTTTCAATATTAAAAAAAAATTTAGTATTCAAAAACCTGAAATATCACCAGTAGAGGCATAAAAACACCAAGCCCTGATGCACCATACTTACTTATAGAAATTAAGTTGATAATTGACAACATCAGCTACAGCTTGGGTATCGGCAGCAGAACCAGATCGACAACAGTAGATGTAATCTGTTACTTTGGTAAGTTTGTCTGTGACTCTGTTAGCAATGTAGGCCCTAAAATAGTAGCATAATAAGTTAATAACACGGTTATATACATATAGGATATTCACATCAGGGCTAAACACTAACACCCGTCCTATGGCCTGGGGCCAGTGAAAATCTTAAAGGATGAGTAGCTGTTTTCTTTAAAAATTTAATGCTTTTTTACTGTCAAGACCACTGACCAAAAAAAGTTAGTGTCAACCCTTGATTCACATCTGCCACGTGTTGTACATATGGAATGCCGTACAGACTTTAGAATTACAAACTTTCCAGAGCCGCCCTATGTAGAGCAAAAATCTTTATAACAACACATTGAATATTTTCCTTTAGAAGTGGATAATTACTACAAATTCAACATCTGAAGAACACCCAACTTCTGATTCGGAACAATGGCCAATACATGCAGCTCCAAAAGAGTCTTTTTAAAACTGTATTTAGTAATGCTTTACCCAGAAGTTGTACGGGAGTCTGCTCCAATAATAACACCTCCATCAAACTCAACGGCAGCAATTGTGGTCTGAAAATAATAATTTTATCATGCATTATGTTTTAAAGTACATTCTTATCTTTTGGCAAAAACAATTGCAAATATTGTACATGTATGTTCTATAGATGCGTTTACATGAGTGAGGCGCACCACCTTTGATTTGAGTCATTTGCCAACTCCAAGCTTTTGGTGATGATCATTCCAATTCATCAAAGATCGACGTCCGCATCAATAAAAGATCATTTAGTTATGGTATCTAGAAGAGCTATTGCAGACTCTTGAGCCCATTGATCTAGGCGCTATGGAACTATATGCTACCAGCGTTTTCAAAGTACTAGCCAGTTGGGCTACCAACATGGCAGAACTTACTAGCCCGAGAAGATATTTACCAGTCAGACCACTATTAAAATTATTTTAAATTTTCACTAGACTTTCGGACTAGTCACCTAGAGACAATTACTAGCCCGACCCAGTTTTTACTAGCCTCGGGCTTCGGGCTAGTGGCCAAATTCGAAGACTGGCGAACATGTACCAGCGAACATGTTCGCAAGTAGACTAGGCAATAGCATATCGTTTCTGAACACTGTGCTAGGCGAGCGCAACTGAGCGCTTTCTTATGCTTGACGGTAGCATATAAATTGATCTTTTCTTCCCCTACTAAGTGCTTTTTTGAAACAAGAGCTGCTCCTAAGCGTAGCACTGCGGCTACCAAGCGCTCAGCCTCTACAGCGCCTTGCTTATGAATTTTTGAATATCTTGTATGGAAAGCGATTTTTAACCTGTAAAGTTCCATTAACTATCTAGTTCTAAAACTAACATCCATAGTGTTTTCTAAAGTGAATAGACTGAAAAAATGTGGATAACATAATTTTCATTTTGATTTTTTGTGTCAGATCGGCCACACCAAATTATTAATTTTCTTATATCAGCCAAATGACACCGAAGTCCAAATTAAGAAATAACAACAATAAGCTTACACCCGTTGATAATTCAGCTGTAAGCCAGTCGGGTTGGCTTAAAGAGCCGGTAGAAACAGGGTCGACTGCCGGCAGATAGTTGCTAGTCATGATTGACGCCATATTGTAAATGCTTGTATGATTGGTTAATTGGTTATAAGATTTGAACAGTGTTCTAAAATAATTTGACCTCAATCTTTTTCATAAATGAAAAAATACATTCTTATAAAACACAAATCCTTTAATATCTTTTATAATTGCACAATATTATTTCATTAAAAATCGAAATAAACTTTGCTTTCATCTGAAATATATCAATATGTTCGGTTAAAAGAATCATATCAATCGTAAAACAAAAGCAGATCTAACTTCGGAAACTCTCGGTAATTTTCGTTATGCCACTCATCGTTTCATAACCTCTGTGAAAAGAATAGATTTCTTCTTCGTAGGTATATTGTCACGAATATTGGATGTAAAATAATAACTTCCAAGTGATTAACATTTTCTGACACCCCATGCACGAGTACGCTCAATACCCATTTATGTTGGAATGTTCATTTGCAACATGATTTCGCGACCACCATGATGACATGATCATCAGGTCTAGTATTATGCTGTTTTTATGGACTATCAGTATATTTACTGATTGTCCACATTTTTACTGATCAAAATATCCGTAAATTTACGGACAATTTAATGACAAATTTCAAAGTTTTCCTGAAACAGCTAAAATATAGCTCTTGTGAATTTCCACAACTTGTAAATCACTTCAGATGTTGTTTGTATACTAAAATGAGTAAAAAATATACTTTTGGATGGCTGAAATTCACCTTCGAAAATATGAAAAACAGCAAATTTTCCAAATCATAGAAATTTCTCGAAACTTACTTTAATACAGTAAAATTGTATTCTGAACAAAAGTATATTTGTAATTTGTTGCCCTTTTTCTTTAATCGGAAAATAATGATCATTTTCAATATAAATCAGTAAATTTACTGATATTTTTATCAGTAAAAACATGGACTATCCATAAATTTACTGATTAACCATAAAAACAGCATAATACTAGACCTGATCATGTTGTCAATGTTGACGTTATATCAGGAGCATGTTGTATAGTCGATGTGCTTTCTAACGCGTTTCAATAGTATTTTCTACGTCAATGCAACGATATGCTAGTAGCAGCAAATGCGATTGCATACGTTTCTTGACACTTTATGCAAGCGCTTTCTTATGTAACAGACTGAGACTGCTTTCACCGGGTACCGATTTGCTGCGCATTGGTCTACAAGGAGCCCTTTGCGTACTAATGTAGCGGCCTATTATTTCTGCTCTCTACATCTATATCGCACCAGTCAGTTGCATCCATGGTCCCCCAACCCCAAGGGATTGGCTGAAATTCTTACTTTTGGGTTGTCAACCCCCCCCCCCCCCCCCCCCCCCCCCCCCGGTCCTCAAACACAGTCAAAGTCCCTACGGGGACAGCTGTCAGCTGATCGTAAATCTCCAGTATTTCCCCTGACAACAAAATATTCGTCATTACATCGCCGTTCCCGGGGTGGGGGGGCGTGGATGCAGCTGACATATTTTACTTGAATCAATAGAACGCTATACGACCTTGCGTACAACGAAGGACCTCAATACGACATGTTTCATATCATACAGGTCTGGTATGAACTATGATAAATTAAAAATAGATTTCATGTAAGCGAATTCGGCTACCCATATATAATATAGATGTGGTTCGCCTAAATTGGTGTATCATACCAAAATGGCAAAATGAAAATTGATGCAAATACTGGTTTGTATGTCACGCGTGAAAATATTGATTTCTGTAATCACTCTGTGAAATAGAATTCAATCTTACTCCAAAATCAACAAATATCCTCAATATATTCTTCATTCATGTGGTGCTGGGAAATTCTTTGACATATATATCAATGCATTCTCGTTCAACCAGCATATTTTTCAATTTAGGTACTTGACTAACCACTGACTTATGAGAATTATTTCATTGAAAGTTGTCCTCATGTTTAAGTTTCGAAGATGTGATATTCATTATCAGAGAAATTCTTTACATGCTACATGACAAATCACCTGCATTTATTTAAATTATTTATGATATGGTAATAATACTGTACAAATTCAATTTGTTTCAGGACTAAATTGGTCTGTTGTTGGAAGTGTCATGAGTTTAGCTAATCTATCAGAACATTTGCACACAACTGAATGCAATGAGCTAGTAAAAAGTTACTTGAAATGTGTAAAAGAGGTAAGTGTGCTAGATTATATTTAGGGGCCTTTTGGTGACAGGACATTTCTAAGAATATTGCCCCTTTTAAATTCATCAATTTATTCTATTTACAAATGGCTGTGAATACTCGAGCATGTAGTCTGCTTAGTAGAGCCATTTTACGCTGGCAGATATAACAGAAATTCAGAAATTAAAAAGCAGCAGCTAAGGAGACAGCAAGTCGTCCCTTTGGTGCAACAAATATAGAGAGATACAACCTTGTTGCACTTAAGGGAATAAGTATGTCTAGCAGTCTGGTCAATCTAACCAATATGTAGTTCCCAACCAGTTTTTAATGTTTAACTGGGAGAACTTAAGATTGCTGTCTGTCAGTCCAAAGTTACATCCATCTATTTATAAATCTGCATCCTGCCATAACTCAAAATACAAATAGTTTCCATGTTGATGAAACTTGGTATGTGGACAGGGATTATTTAGGAGATTATGCATATCTAAACATTGTTTCTATGGATACAGAAATAGTGAAACTATTTTGAAAATCTTGATCCTGTCCCAGCTAGGTTTATGAAACTTTGAATGTTGCTAGGTTGCAATTCTGACATTTTGCACATTTGTTTTCTATTTACGACATAAATTGTGTAAACCATGACAAAAGAAACATTGAAAATAATTTTAAAGGCCATGGCTTCAAACTGGTAGGGGACTTCTGTATTGCTAAGCAATACAGAAGTCCCCTGCAATTTGCTTGCATTATTTCTAATTACTTGATTATAAACTTTATTCTTCCTTATTATTTTATTTTTAGCATCCCGTAGGAAGATTTTTCAATCATTGTGCTGATCAAGAGAAGGCTATCAGGGTCTGCTTCAAGAAAGAGGTATGTTCATTTTGTCTGTCAAGAAAATCTGGATCTTGCCATAACTTAAACAGTTTTCAAGCTAGATTTATGAAACTTGAAGTGTGAATAATAAAGAGATTATGGACGACTTATTTATTTATGATTTAGACAATAATTGTTTCCATGTCAAGAGAAACATTGACAACTTGGAAACCAGGTAGGTGACTTCTGAATCGCTTGCAATTTCTAATTACTTATTTTGTCTGATTTTAATTGGTTTCAATTAACCAAACGTTGGTTGCTTTTGCTTATTTTTAGCTCACCTGTCACAAAGTGACAAGGTGAGCTTTTGTGATCGCTCTTCGTCCGTCGTCCGTCCGTCCGTCCGTCGTCCGTTCACAATTGCTTGTGAACACACTAGAGGTCACAAATTTAGCCTGATCATTATGAAACTTGATCACAATGATCATCTCCATAAAATCTAGGTCAAGTTCGATATTGGGTCATCTGGGGTCAAAAACTAGGTCACTAGGTCAAATCAAAGGAAAACCTTGTGAACACATTAGAGGTCACAATTTGAGCCTAATCTTTATGAAACTTGATCACAATGATCATCTCTGTAAAATCTAGGTCAAGTTCGATATTGGGTCATCAGGGGTCAAAAACTAGTTCACTAGGTCAAATCAAAGGAAAACCTTGTGAACACATTAGAGGTCACAATTTGAGCCTAATCTTTATGAAAATTGATCACAATGACCATCTCTATAAAATTTAGGTCAAGTTCGATATTGGGTCATCTAGGGTCAAAAACTAGGTCACTAGGCCAAATCAAAGGAAAACCTTGTGAACACACTAGAGGTCACAAATTTAGCCTGATCATTATGAAACTTGATCACAATGATCATCTCCATAAAATCTAGGTCAAGTTCGATTTTGGGTCATCTGGGGTCAAAAACTAGGTCACTAGGCCAAATCATTGAAAAACCTTGTGAACACATTAGAGGTCACAATTTGTGACTAATCTTTATGAAAATTGATCACAATGATCATCTCTATAAAATCTAGGTCAAGTTCGATATTGGGTCATCTGGGGTCAAAAACTAGGTCACTAGGTCAAATCAAAGGAAAACCTTGTGAAAACATTAGAGGTCACAATTTGAGTCTAATCTTTATGAAACTTGATCACAATGATCATCTCTGTAAAATCTAGGTCAAGTTCGATATTGGGTCATCTGGGGTCAAAAACTAGGTCACTAGGCCAAATCATTGAAAAACCTTGTAAACACATTAGAGGTCACAATTTGTGACTAATCTTTATGAAAATTGATCTCAATGATCATCTCTATAAAATCTAGGTCAAGTTTGATATTGGGTCATCTGGGGTCAAAAACTAGGTCACGAGGCCAAATCATTGAAAAAGCTTGTGAACACACTAGAGGTCACAATTTGAGACTAATCTTTATGAAAATTGATCACAATGATCATCTCTATAAAATCTACGTCAAGTTCGATATTGGGTCATCCGGGGTCAAAAACTAGGTCACAAGCCTTTGAAGGCCAAATCATTGAAAAAGCTTGTGAACACACTAGAGGTCACAATTTGAGCCTAATCTTTATGAAACTTGATCACACTGATCATCGCTATAAAATTTTGGTCAAGTTCGATATTGGGTCATCCGGAGTCAAAAACTAGGTCACGAGGCCAAATCATTGAAAAAGTTTGTGAACACACTGGAGGTCACGATTTTGACCTTATCTTTATGAAACTTGATCACAATGATCATCATTATAAAATTTAGGTCAAGTTCGATATTGGGTCATCTGGGGTCAAAAACTAGGTCACGAGGCCAAATCATTGAAAAATCTTGTGAACACACTAGAGGTCACAATTTTGACTCTATCTTTATGAAACTTGGTCACAATGTTTATCTCTATAAAATCTAGGTCAAGTTAGATACTTGTCATTTGGGCCAAAATCTAGGTCACTAGGCCAAACAGGTGAGCGACCCAGGGCCCTTTGGACCCTCTTGTTTAGATATTGGTATGAGTTAATAATGGTCACTGTTAAGCCATGCCGTTTGAATATCTGGTTCCCCGAAACCAAAGTCAGTGCAGCCAGTCCCACATTTCAGATATTGATACATATGAGAAATGAATACTAAATGCAAAATGAAAAGTTTCTCAATTCA
Source organism: Spisula subtruncata (assembly GCA_963678985.1). Taxonomy (NCBI): domain Eukaryota; kingdom Metazoa; phylum Mollusca; class Bivalvia; order Venerida; family Mactridae; genus Spisula; species Spisula subtruncata. Next base: position 24,161,613 of record OY787669.1, on the reverse strand, counting down.
ACATCAACTGATTTTTTAACAGTGGAGCTTTATCGCGAATTCATGACAAACATTTTTTTAATCAGCTTTTGTCTTGAAGTTTGATTATTTTGTATAATTGAAATTTAGTGATCAATGTCATATTCTATTCTAGAAACGAGACAAAGTTCTGAGGAAGAAGCACACAACAGTTACATCTTGGGGTACCGGTAAAGGTGACAAGGAATTTTAAAACAAGATGGCGGCTTCTCTTCCACAGAAGAAGTTCTATCGTCAGCGTGCTCACTCTAATCCCATGTCAGATCATTGCTTCGAGTACCCCATCAATCCAGGTGATATGGACTGGCATGAATACTATCCGGATTTCTTTGGACCGAAATCTGATAATGATCGCCATGACGATTATAAAGATGTTGCACTCAAGGGAGGTAAATCTAAGGTGGAGTTTGCTGATATTGGGTGTGGCTATGGTGGATTGTTGGTCGATTTGTCTCCCTTGTTTCCCAACAGTCTAATGCTTGGTATGGAGATTAGAGTTAAAGTATCAGACTATGTCAAGGACAGAGTGAAAGCTCTTAGATCGCAGCACTCAGGACAGTATCAGAATATTGCTTGTATTCGTACAAATGCGATGAAATATTTGCCCAACTATTTTGAAAAGGGGCAGCTTACGAAGATGTTCTTTTTGTTTCCTGATCCACATTTTAAGAAGACCAAGCACAAATGGCGTATTATAAGCCCCACTCTGCTCGCGGAGTACGCTTATGTGTTGCGTGAAGGTGGGATTGTGTACACGATCACGGATGTTGAGGAACTTCACAAATGGATGGTGGAACACTTTGAAAACTTTCCATTGTTTAAACGTATGAGTGACAAGGAATTAGCTGATGATGTTGTCGTGGAGAAGTTGTTCACGAGTACAGAAGAAGGTCAAAAGGTCACACGTAACAAGGGAGATAAGTTTTTAGCTGTGTTTAGACGAGTGCCTGATCCTTATCATGTATAGTTGTGCTGTAATCAGGAATGATATGTTACATTTGTGTTTTGTTATATACTGTTGTATAAACGTTCAGAATTTGTTTGTGTTTTATTCAAAGAGGTGATTTTGTGAGGATGTGTGTTTATTTAAAAAGTTGAAGATATCGGGACAAAATTTCTTTCTTTTAAAGTTAGTATTGAATTATGAATATATGTTTGCCAAAATAAAATGCACCATTGCAAAAACTTTTGAACATTTCCTGTTTTTTTTCACTATTGCATGTACTGTATTATGTTAATTGAATAATTAAAATGTATTTGATTTTTGTTGCAATGAGGCGCTATAAGAGAATATTCAATGATTTTAATGCAATGTTTGCAGCTTCAATTGTAGATTATGTTACTGCGGATTATATTGAGAAAAAACATTCGTTAGAAAAATCTTATTGTTTCTTATATATTAATGACTTCATTTTCTGTTTAGTTTAAGGTGATTCTAATTGACAAAGAACTGCATTGTTTCATTAGTTCCAATTGATCCTTAAGGTAACCAGGACATTATAAGTTCACAGCTAAATTGATCTTTAAGGTGACCAGAACAAAATGAGTTCACCGCTAAATTGATCCTTAAGGTGACCAGGACATTATAAGTTCACCGCTAAATTGATCCTTAAGGTGACCAGGACATTATAAGTTCACCGCTAAATTGATCCTTAAGGTGACCAGGACATTATAAGTTCACCGCTAAATTGATCTTTAAGGTGACCAGGACATTATAAGTTCACCGCTAAATTGATCCATAAGGTGACCAGGACATTATAAGTTCACCGCTAAATTGATCCTTAAGGTGACCAGGACATTATAAGTTCACCGCTAAATTGATCCTTAAGGTGACCAGGACATTATAAGTTCACCGCTAAATTGATCCTTAAGGTGACTAGGACATTATAAGTTCACCGCTAAATTGATCCTTAAGGTGACCAGGACATTATAAGTTCACTGCTAAATTGATCCTTAACGTGACTAGGACATTATAAGTTCACCGCTAAATTGATCCTTAAGGTGACCAGGACATTATAAGTTCACCGCTAAATTGATCCTTAAGGTGACCAGGACATTATAAGTTCACCGCTAAATTTATCTTTAAGGTGACCAGGACAAAATGAGTTCACCGCTAAATTGATCCTTAAGGTGACCAGGACATTATAAGTTCACCGCTAAATTGATCTTCAAGGTGACCAGGACAAAATGAGTTCACCGCTAAATTGATCCTTAAGGTGACCAGGACATTATAAGTTCACCGCTAAATTGATCCTTAAGGTGACCAGGACATTATAAGTTCACCGCTAACTTGATCCTTAAGGTGACCAGGACATTATAAGTTCACCGCTAACTTGATCCTTAAGGTGACCAGGACAAAATGAGTTCACCACTAAATTGATCCTTAAGGTGACCAGGACAAAATGAGTTCACCACTAAATTGATCCTTAAGGTGACCAGGATATTATAAGTTCACTGCTAAATTGATCCTTAAGGTGACCAGGACATTATAAGTTCACCACTAAATTGATCCTTAAGGTGACCAGGACATTATAAGTTCACCGCTAAATTGATCCTTAAGGTGACCAGGACATTATAAGTTCACTGCTAAATTGATCCTTAAGGTGACCAGGACATTATAAGTTCACTGCTAAATTGATCCTTAAGGTGACCAGGACATTATAAGTTCACCGCTAAATTGATCCTGAAGGTGACCAGGACATTTCAGTTCACCGCTAAATTGATCCTTAAGGTGACCAGGACAAAATAAGTTCACCGCTAAATTGAACCTTAAGGTGACCAGGAGTTCACCACTAAATTGAACCTTAAGGTGACCAGGAGTTCACCGCTCTAGTCCATTAATTACAATATTCAGTGTAAGAACATCACACATCTCCATAATGATGATATGAAAATTACATATTATTTATGTATTATCCATACACTTATCAATCTATCATGTTTTGATAGTAAAACCAGATGAAAATTTTACAATTATATGAATGTGTTGTAAAATTTCCTTTGGTATTGTGCTGCAATTACTAAAGTGGAGAATATGATTTTGTCCAGAGATAGTTCAGACTTGTGAAGAGGTTTGTTATAAAAATATGATATTGGGATTTGCTTTGCTAATAATTATTGCTTTGCTTGTCTGTCGGTCGGTTGACCAAATGGTTTCCGTACAATACCTCAAGATAGCTTTGCCCTAGGATCTTCCAGCTTTACCAGGAGTTGACCAGCAGCAGATGACGCTTATTGATTCTTAGATCAGTAGGTCAAAGTCACACCATTCTCACCATTTTCGACCAATGGGCTGCCATGGGGGCATGCATGTTTTACTAAGTTTTAACATATTCATCAGAGATCTGTCAGGACTATCCATGGACCATGTTCACCAGGGTAGGCATAATAATCATTACTAGAAACTGCCAGCAGGGACTAAAAATCCAAAGCTAAAATTAAGTCCATTTCCCTCCAAGTCATTTCTACTCCTTGGAAGATTATACCAAAATATTCCTTAAAACCAGGAACTATCTAAATCCGGGACATGAAACTCCACTACATTCTAGAGCGATATCAATAACTATCCTGTCGGTGAATATAAGCTGATAAGCGGGGTGTATAACGGCCGCTTATACGGTCCGTTCTGTACGGTCCGGAATTAATCCGGAATCGACGATTTCAGCAGTTACAACGGTCAATTATAAATACGGTAACAAATTGGGTTATTTCTTTCGTGATTTATATCTTGTGATGTTTATGATTATGTATAATTGCAACTGCCTCAAAGGAATCTCAAGTAATCAACAAACGGGACGTGTCAAATTGACAACGATCTTTATGACTCTAGTCTGTATATACAACCTGTCTGTCACCATGGTTATCTAATATCTTGTATTAATTAAATTCCTGTAATCTGAGTGTAACAACTGCAATGATTGTATTATATAACTATCACAAAACACATGTAGATTACACGACGGGAGGGCTGTATATTTATATTGAACTTCTGATCGTACATTATCTGGATAGTAATCTCATATTGTCTTCTCAGCGGGGAGTTTCCTGTTAATTATGTAAAAATAGACAGTCACCGTGGATGAATTAATCCGAATGTATTGCTTCATCAATGTGTAAATTATATACCCATTTAAATTGTTTATAGTGGACTAACATAACCGAAATTGCTAAAAAAAATAAGATAAAAAAGACCATACGAAAAATGGAAAATGTCAGTTTTTTACTTATTAAAATAATTAAAAAAAAATATGAATAAAAGTGTGCGTTTCACGCATGCTATAGTTTTATGTAACGGTACAAATTAGTATTCGACAATTTTCTATCGTTTATTTCGAAATCATGAAGCTGGAAACTTACTATAATTTTAACTAATGCGATGGAATAAGAAAGTGTACAGAAAACACGAAAAATGGACGTGTTTTAAAATGATATACTTACAAATTTAAAAAATAATCGTGCCTTAAATTATGCCTATTCCTCGCAGGTGTGTATTGCCGTATGGGAAACGTTCTGTTTAGATCATTTCCTATTGTAAATTTTGATATCCTTAAGATGTAATATTACTATAGTTATAGAGAAGTCGTCCAGAATTTTTTGAAAATATGGTATTATAAGGCGTATTTTGAAATCAAATAATTAAGAAACGAATTAATAAATATGCATAAAACCAAGCCTATTCCTAGCAGGGATGTACTATTGTTTAGTAAACATAAGTTTTATATCATTTGCTTAAATAAATTTCGAGATCCTAAAGCTACAACATAACTTTATTTATAGAGAAGTAATAAATTTGTTTTTGAAAATATGGCAAATTGGCATATTTTGAAATCAAATAGTTTTTAAATGAATTGATATCTAGGCATAAAATCATGCCTATTCTTAGCAGGGATGTATTGTTGTATGGTAAATGTACGTTTTAAATCATTTGCTTTTACTCATTTCGAGATCCTTAAGTCGCAATAAGGTCAGTATCGTGGACCGCGAGACAAAGACAGCGATTAGCGTGTTTATCACACCTCTTTCAACTTAAGATAATTAGTTTTAAAATGTTAATTCCGACTTTCTATTAAACAAAAAAGAAAAACGTAATATTAAATTTTCATTTGAGCTAAAAAAAACCTCGATACTGTTATTTAAACTAATTATATAATCATTTTTGTGACAACGCTTTCACGGGATTTTTCAAGAGATCTACCGATTTAATCAGGCAGCTGTGATTGGCCGATAGTTACAGATAAAGATCGACATTCCAGTCCCGATTATAATTACATTGTTCCTGTTAAAACACAAAGATGTTACAGTATAATCCGATTCTAGACAGTTGGTATAGCTTGGCTATTTTGACCTGAATCTGACCTTTATGCAAGAATATATCAAATTTCGCAAGCAAATTGTGTGATATCGGTATTTCAAATTTGTGTTTGTATTACATCTTGAGCGTCTTTGTGATACTCTCCGATTATGAAAATATACAATCGGTGTTGTATCATAGGCAAGATATCGACTGTTAAATTATGCTAATCAAATGGTCAGACTTGTGTCAAATTAGCCAAGCTATAGTATAATTCAGGTGACAACTTATACAGACTTGGGTGTTTTACACATTTATTACAAAGATAACAAGATACAGTAATTTGACATAATAGCCTGACTAAGAAAGTTATTATATTTCGTCCAGTATATTATAGCACAGATAATTTGGCCTGATCCTGACCTTCATGAATGATAGATACATAACAAGGTTCTTGCGTTGAATATAGAAATTTCAGCAAGCTGACCATGTATTATCAGAATTTTATATTTGTATATTCTGTATCACATATTTAGCGTCTTTATGATACTTCATGCTTATGAAAACATTTAACCGGGGTTATAAATATTGACAATATTGACGGTGCCAAACCAAAACCCCGTAATTCAATTTTGGCTCGAAAACCTTTTTTGCAGCATCCGCTAGACATCCCGCGCATTTCTGTCTTGTCGCCATTGAAATAGCCAATCGCGTTACGTATATGGCGACAAGACAGAAATGTGTGGGACGTCAAGCAGATGCGGATGCTGCAAAAAAGTTTTCGCGCCAAAATTGAGTTACGGGGTTTTGGTTTGGCACCGTCGATATGTCAGTTGATACATTATAATAATATTAGGTCAGGATCATGTCAATTTCTCTGGACTTACATACATGAAAGAGTATTGTGACAAATAGTAAATACATGAGCTAGAATGTAATTGCAATAGTTGGTCACAAATAGATTACCGGTAGTACATTCAAATCACAATAATAATGATGAATTTATTCCTAAGCAAAATGTTGTAACCAATATGTTAGTATACCCGGTACTGGATTGATAAAGCTTGACTATTTTGAGCTGAACCTGACCTTTATGCAAGAATATATTACAAGGTTTTAGCTTTGAAAATATCAATTTCCGCAAGAAAATCATGCAATATCGGTATTTCAGATTTGTGTTTGTATTACATCCTGATTATGAAAACATACAATACTGAACAGATGTTGTAGACGTAGGCAATATATCGACTGTTAAATTATGCTAATCAAAAGGTCAGGCTCATGTTAAATAAAGCTATACCAAGAGCGCTTTGAAACCATTGCTAAGGTGTTGTTATATCAAGACCTGACTGTATAAGCGTCTTAAAATGTTATATAAGTCAGCTGACTAAAGAAAACTTAACACATAAAACATGTCTGGGTCCATCAGTTATATCACAGGACTCCATATCACAATATTGCTGAATAATACAACCAACACTTCAATACAACTGTCAAGTCAAACCAATAAGGCTGAATATAGTGCATATCCTCGCTACGCGAAAACAGTTGAAATATATCTGCAATACAAACACAGTTGAGATTTCTTCACTAAGCAAAAGCAAGTCGATTGTCTCAGCACAGCAAACATTGTCATTGACAAGATATCTTCACAAAGCAAACAAAGTTGATTGTCTCAGCAAAGCAAACAGAGTCAAGAAATCTCTGATAAGCAAACACAGAACTTTGTGTTATTTCCGCTAAGCAAACACAGAACTTTGTGTTATCTCCGCTAAGCCAACACAGTCAAGTTGTCTTCACGAATGATACACTGTCAAGATGTCTCTGCTAAGCAAACACAGTAGAGAGATTCACTGGTAAGTCAACATCCAGCACTCACTGGCTGACTTGAATGTTAAGAAGTATATGACTAGCATGTGTTTGGTCCAAATCACCATGGTATCACAGATCAAGTAAGCCTATACAGGAAGACCTTTAAGGTAGTGCTTTCCAAGGGAGGTAAGCCATTCACTCTACATCTAATTGACATGAAGGTCACTGAACGGAGGGAGTTTAAGAAGCTTCTACTGTATATGTACAAGGAAAAGTATCATTCAAGGAAAAGTATCGTGATTCTTATGGAAACACAGCCCAGCATAGTACTGGTCTGTTTGGCAACCAAGACTTTGTTAAAACTCTGACATGATCTGAGTACAAATTCCAGGTCAGCCGAGACTATGTTGTAATTGTTACATGATCTGAGAAAAAATCCGGATCAACTGAGACTATGTTGTAATTGTGACATCATCTGAGAATGGATTCCAGCAAATCTGTTGGCTACAACCTTCTTCTCAGGATTGCCATCAACAATCTGCAAACAAAATCACATATTTTCACAATAACATACCGGGGTAAATCATTGTTGCTGTAAAGACTGTCTAAGCTTTAAGGTAAACAATTTGGCCAAAGTTGCTCTAAACTATTTTATTTTTAGATTGTGAAAAAAGTTATACCAACTTTCACAATCCCAGGAGAAATTGCCATGGTGCAAATACAAATTACACTGAAGTGAAGTATTTATTTTTCACGTATAATGTTCATTAATAAAATTCAAATCACAGTTGTCGGCAAAAATCCAAAAAAAGTATTAAAATAGACTTACCAAAACAGATGGTCTGATCAGTGAGTTGTCACCCTCTGTATTTGATGAAGATTTGTCTCCCTTTATCAACCAGTTTTCATGCAGGTCATGTAGTTGTTGTAGATACTCCTGGTGTGGAAACAGATAGCCTTGGATAGTATATAATAAGTTAATAACATGTAGATCTGTATAAACAATGAATAGTGTGATATCTTATAGCATAGGGTTTCAACCAAAATATAGTGGTACAATAAGCTTGAAGTTTTGACAACATTAAGAATTATGGTATACCAAGGCATATATTGGTTAACAACACGTCAGGCTAGTTTAAATGTTTAATGCACAATGTTTAGTGCTGAAAGATACAAACGGTACTGCCAAAAGAAATTTCCAACACTGCTAAAATGAAAAATGATACTGTAAAATCATCAATTTTCGAGGGGGATTATATTTTGTGGATTTCGTAGTTCACCTTCAACCATAAAATCAAATTCCACCGAACAATACTTTTGACCATGGTATTTATTATCTGAAATGCAAAATCCACGAACTTACTTCCATCGAAATGGTCTTTTTTTACCAAAACCACGAAATTTCTCCCATCGAAATTAAACGATTTTACAGTAAAACATGAATTTTGGTAAACAATGAACAGCTTGGACAAGAGAAAATAGACAAGAATTGAGAGGAAAGATGGAAGATGTACATAGTTACCATGGTTATGATGTGTTCCGACAAGAATTGAGAAGATGCACATAAATACTATGGTTATGATGTGTTCCGACAAGAATTGAGAAGAAAGATGTACATAGTTACCATGGTTATGTTGTGTTCCGACAAGAATTGAGAAGAAAGATGCACATAGTTTCCATGGTTATGATGTATTCCAACAAGAATTGAGAAGAAAGATGCACATAGTTACCATGGTTATGATGTGTTCCGACAAGAATTGAGAAGAAAGATGCACATAGTTACCATGGTTATGTTGTGTTCCGACAAGAATTGAGAAGAAGGATGTACAAAGTTACCATGGTAATGTTGTGTTCCGACAAGAATTGAGAAGAAAGATGTACATAGTTACCATGGTAATGTTGTGTTCCAACAGGAATTGAGAAGAAAGATGTTCATAGTTACCATGGTTATGTTGTGTTCCGACAAGAATTGAGAAGAAAGATGCATATAGTTACCATGGTTATGTTGTGTTCCGACAAGAATTGAGAAGAAAGATGCACATAGTTACCATAGTTATGATGTGTTCCGACAAGAATTGAGAAGAAAGATGTACATAGTTACCATGGTTATGATGTGTTCCGACAAGAATTGAGAAGAAAGATGTACATAGATACCATGGTTATGATGTGTTCCGACAAGAATTGAGAAGAAAGATGTACATAGTTACCATGGTTATGTTGTGTTCCGACAAGAATTGAGAAGAAAGATGTACATAGTTACCATGGTTATGTTGTGTTCCGACAAGAATTGAGAAGAAAGATGTACATAGATACCATGGTTATGTTGTGTTCCGACAAGAATTGAGAAGAAAGATGTACATAGTTACCATGGTTATGATGTGTTCCCACTAGAATTGAGAAGAAAAATGTACATAGTTACCATGGTTATGATGTGTTCCGACAAGAATTGAGAAGAAAAATGCACATACGGTAGTTACCATGGTTATGATGTGTTCCGACAAGAATTGAGAAGAAAGATGAAAGATGTACATAGTTACCATGGTTATGATGTGTTCCGACAAGAATTGAGAAGAAAGATGAAAGATGTACATAGTTACCATGGTTATGATGTGTTCCGACAAGAATTGAGAAGAAAGATGGAAGATGTACATAGTTACCATGGTTATGATGTGTTCCGACAAGAATTGAGAAGAAAGATGGAAGATGTACATAGTTACCATGGTTATGATGTGTTCCGACAAGAATTGAGAAGAAAGATGGAAGATGTACATAGTTACCATGGTTATGATGTGTTCCGACAAGAATTGAGAAGAAAGATGGAAGATGTACATAGTTACCATGGTTATGTTGTGTACCGACAAGAATTGAGAAGAAAGATGTACATAGTTACCATGGTTATGATGTGTTCCGACAAGAATTGAGAAGAAAGATGCACATAGTTACCATGGTTATGTTGTGTTCCGACAAGAATTGAGAAGAAAGATGCACATAGTTACCATGGTTATGTTGTGTTCCGACAAGAATTGAGAAGAAAGATGTACATAGTTACCATGGTAATGTTGTGTTCCGACAAGAATTGAGAAGAAAGATGTACATAGTTACCATGGTAATGTTGTGTTCCGACAAGAATTGAGAAGAAAGATGTACATAGTTACCATGGTTATGTTGTGTTCCGACAAGAATTGAGAAGAAAGATGTACATAGTTACCATGGTTATGTTGTGTTCCGACAAGAATTGAGAAGAAAGATGTACATAGTTACCATGGTTATGATGTGTTCCTCTGGACGATTTCTTCTCCTGATTCTCTGATAACACACTTCAGGTGATGTCCGTAGATATACTATAATATAATATAACATTGTATATACCAGGTTACAGTTAACTCTGACTATGCGTCCCTTTTCTAAGCAAAGTGCCATGGAGGTAATCCATGCCTTCTATATTGTATAGGGAATACAGGTTACTCCCTAAAACCGGAGTCGGACTATGCGTCCCTTTCTAAGCAAAGTGCCATGGAGGTAATCCAAGCCTTCTATATTGTATAGGGAATTCAGTTTACTCCCTAAAACCGGACTATGTGTCCATTTCCTAAGCAAAGGGCGATGGAGGTAATCCATGCCTTCTATATTGTACAGGGAATGCAGTTTACTCACTAAAATCGGAGTCGGACTATGTGTCCATTTCCTAAGCAAAGTGCCATGGAGGTAATCCAAGCCTTCTATATTGTATAGGGAATACAGTTTACTCCATAAAACCTGAGTCGGACTATGTGTCCATTTCCTAAGCAAAGCGTCATGGAGGTAATCCAAGCCTTCTATATTGTATAGGGAATGCAGTTTACTCACTAAAATCGGAGTCGGACTATGTGTCCATTTCCTAAGCAAAGGGCGATGGAGGTAATCCATGCCTTCTATATTGTACAGGGAATACAGTTTACTCCATAAAACCTGAGTCGGACTATGTGTCCATTTTCTAAGCAAAGTGCCATGGAGGTAATCCATGCCTTCTATATTTAATTGTCAATATAAACAGAAGGAAACTGAATGAAGGTGATTTGTAGCTCATTGTTTGTAAACAGACACCCTGTCTAGACAAAACTCTGCATTTGTATGCATTTTAATTTTATGTTCTTTTATACCTTGTATCAGTATACATTTGTACATATATAATACTGAAATCGGAGATTATTGGCCCAGATATAAACAAATGACTATAATGTATGTTTGTTATTTGATCAGACAATAAACTACAGTTGACACCCGTTGTGTCGACATCGCTTGTATCGACACTCCGGTTTAGTCGACATACTTTAAAATCCCCGATTTTGGACACTCTATGGTCTATATAAAAACTGATGTTTGACTCGACATACCTATGTCGACACTCCGGTTATATCGACACGACTTTTCTGGCCGAAATGATAGTTTCGCACCTTATTGCCATTGTTTGTGTCGACATCAAGTCAAAGTGATTGAAATAGAAAAGGTGTTAATTGACCGTGAAAATATTTCTGTCTCGACCCATTGTTTGTTAAATAATTAAATTGTTCACACTGAAATTGAATGGTGTTTGAAAACAACTTGATACCTGTCTCAGCGCATAAATTAAATAATTATTTAATCAACAGTTTTGTGTTTTAAATGATATCGGTCACAGCGCAAATTTGACAAATGTTTGCCGTGACACCATGCAAACAAAAATGAGTGATTAAAGTTGTCTATAAAATAATTCATGAATCGTCAATTCGATGAGACTTTAAACCGAGGTCCCACGTATGGTGCTTTACACTGGCATGTAAAAGAACCAGGGATGCTTCTGGAATTGGGGCATGTTCTGTATCATGCACTATCCCCCAAAAACTAAAAGTACTAAAACTCTTCTCGGTGGCGAGGATAAAGAAATGAATGACACCACAAGTCCAAGAATTTAGATCAATTATACATGCAAAAAATATCACGAATGAATAAGGAGTACAATAAACACATAAAGTAAAAAATACGACTAGTTAATGTAACAACACCGCTATAACAGCGAAACGAAAGTTTAATGTCGAATCATAATACACGTACATACAATGCTTATACACTTGTATATAAGGTATGAAAACTTGTCAGTATTGTTGGAACTGGATGTGTCGACCTCCGGATATGTCGACACAACTTTGGCGGTCCCAAAAATGTCGACATAACGAGTGTCGACTGTATAATTAACTACACTTAAGAATTATCTGTCAAACATAAACAATAATCAGTATAGCTTGGCTATTTTGACCCGAGCCTGACCTTTATGCAAGAATATATTACAAGATTCTTGCTTTGAATATATCAATTTCCGCAAGCAAATCGTGCTTTATCGGTATTTCAAATTAGTGTTTGTATTACATCTCGAGCGTCTTCGTGATACTCCCCAATCATGACAACATACACTCGGTGTTGTAAACATAGACAATATATTGCCTGTTAAATTGCTAATCAAAACGTCAGGCTCGTGTCAAATTGGCCAAGCTACACAACCTCTGTAGAGCAACAAGTTTGGGACTTTGCTTTGAGTTTGTTGCTATTATAACAGAGGTTAAATCTTAAGGAATGAAAACTAGGTTAGAGAAATTTTGAAGTTGTCATTACAGAGGTAGTTGCTTTAGAGGGTCACTATGGAGAGTTTGGACTAAATATGTACATGTAGTTGGACGACGTACCTATTAAATCAACATGTCTGTCAGACATCTTCATAGTTTCCTTAAACCATTCATTGAGTAAAATATACTCAAACTCTGTCAGCAAGGAACTGAAATGAAAATAACATTTCATGATTTATTTTCGTGGGGGGGGGTTAAATTTTGTGGATTTCTTGGTTCTCCTTTAACCATGAAATCAAATCCCATAGAACAATAATTATAACGCTTGTAGGTATTACCTGAAATGCAAAATCCACATATTATGGTCCCATCGAAATGGTCCTTATACCAAAACCCACAAAATTTCATTCTATCGAAATGAAATGATTTAACAGTATCAAAAAATGTTGAGAATTGGGGTAAAACACTGAAACAGAATTTTTTTGTACAATTTATTCTAGCACCAACGCAAAATTAGGGGCAAAAACTCATAGATGCACGGTACAGATACAGGCAAACACACTGACCTAACAAACTATAATACTTCATTAATGCTCACCGTACCAGTCTGTGTGCCTCTGTAAATCAATGTTTAGGGCGGTTGTTGTCTAATCTGAAGACCGGGGTTCAATTCCCGTAGGAGGCACTCTCATGCATGTCTGCCATATTAGCACAAAGTTAACTGGCTAAATGAAGGCTATGCTTGTCATGTTGTACATTTGATTTAAACAAGACATAGAACACCATATTATTATTATTTATTATTATTATTATCATTATTATTATTATCATTATTATACCATGTTAACAACCAATCCCTTAATGAAATTTAGGGGCTATAGGCTCAAGCTTCTATTTTTGCCAACATAATGACATGCACAATGTTTTAGTCATACACCATTACTTCTTCAATGAAAACAATACACGAATAAATCTCACCTGTTTTTCAAGTTTTCAACAAAACAATATCTGGCACTGTGTATAGACCGCTCCATAACCCGAACTGGTTTAGTCTGAAATATAATAACAGGATACAGTTAAACCTGTGCAACTTAAACGAATTCAAGCCCTAGAAATAAGATCAGACCTTTTTCTGGCATTTTTGGGAAAAAGGCCTCTGCCCGATTTGGGAATTTTGCGTCGCAGATTCTTACAAATTGGGAAAAAAAAATAAGCGGTTAAATGGCAAAATTGGGATTTTTTTCCTTTTAAAATATCTTAAAACGATGGATATATATCCATTTTTATTGGAGGATGGTTAGATGCCGTACAGTTCCGTACTGAACCGGAGCAGTCAATGCATAGTACAGACCGTACTGTGACCAAACAAACTCGATATACCGTCCAATAGGCTACAACGGTAAATCCAAAATAAATTAGATATTTGGTATACCGTGTTATATTTAGTAATAAACATTTTTCGCTCTGGAGTAAAAAAAAAAAAAATTCGGCCTCACACAATACCAAGAAAAAGGTCTGAAGATGTTTTTGTACGATACTCGGAATAACATATGGGAACAGAATAACAAATGTGGAGGTGTAGAACTGACGTAGACAAGCAATTCGCTAGCTTAGAATGAAAAGGTTGTAAGTACAAAATCAATATGTATATTGAGAAAACAAGCAAAAAACTGTCAGAAAATTACTCTTTTCTTATGGTAAAACAAGTTGTTTCAACTTTATTTTGGACAACACGACAAGCTCCGATTTTCATGAAAATAGGCTTATATGAAGCACCTTGTGATGTTGATTTAAAATATGTATCAGTCTTACATTCTAAGCCAGTTATATGATTTTTTTACCACACAGTGATTCTTACTCTAATTAATAAATTAGCTCAAACAAAATTTATTTGTTAAGGCCATTTCAGAAACCGGTTTCTTCTATCTTTTATTTATTTATCTTGACACCTCATTTATGATATTTTCCATGTTGTGTCGCCATGAGGTTGTGTCGCCATGAGGTTGTGTCGCCATGAGGTTGTGTCGCCATGAGGTTGTGACAGGAGAGAAGACAGTTTCCCTCTATGCTGAGCATCTAACAAGGGAATTTCTGGACCCATTTTTATTTAATCTTTGATATGCCTCAGCATCTATCTAGTATTGCTGAATGGGTCAAGGTCCCCCCGGGTACTACTTCACCGTACCCAGGGTACTTTGTAGTATACTTCATTATACCATGGGTACTTTGTAGTATGCTTCACCGTACCCGATTCTCAAATAATACTTTTGAGTACCCATTTATCCTTAAATGTACCTGGGTTGACTGCGCGTCAAAAATCAATGTCGTAATTATTTATTCATGTATGTAGCATAAACTGTTCATCACCGTTAACGTTATTTCAGCCTTCTTGTACTTGGGGGTTTGCATCCAAGAAGGAATGCAGTTTGTTTTGTTTAACAATATTAATCATTGTTAAATTTGTTTATGTACAGCGAGCAAATTGGTCAAGTTCGAATAGATTTCGTCAGGAATGTCAGTGTTTTGATTTCGCTCAAAGCGTAGTCACATGATCGGCTTTTACGACAATGAATTTTTAGAAATTCGTCAGTAAATGAAAACTATTATATATATTATATTATGGGTCAAAGTTAACCTAAATGAAATCTCCTCAGCTAATTTTCATCTATAAATATTGTATTTAACGATTAAAATAAGTTCATTTTTTTTGTAAAAGTGGGGTATACCTGTAAGCATACTGGGATACGGTGAAATATACTACAAAGTACCCAGGATACAGTGAAGTATACTACAAAGTACCCAGGATACGGTGAAGTATACTACAAAGTACCCAGGATACGGTGAAGTATACTACATAGTACCCAGGATACGGTGAAGTATACTACATAGTACCCAGGATACGGTGAAGTATACTACAAAGTACCCAGGATACGGTGAAGTATACTACAAAGTACCCAGGATACGGTGAAGTATACTACAAAGTACCCAGGATACGGTGAAGTATACTACAAAGTACCCAGGATACGGTGAAGTATACTACAAAGTACCCAGGATACGGTGAAGTATACTACAAAGTACCCAGGATACGGTGAAGTATACTACAAAGTACCCAGGATACGGTGAAGTATACTACAAAGTACCCAGGATACGGTGAAGTATACTACAAAGTACCCAGGATACGGTGAAGTATACTACAAAGTACCCAGGATACGGTGAAGTATACTACAAAGTACCCAGGATACGGTGAAGTATACTACAAAGTACCCAGGATACGGTGAAGTATACTACAAAGTACCCAGGATACGGTGAAGTATACTACAAAGTACCCAGGATACGGTGAAGTATACTACAAAGTACCCAGGATACGGTGAAGTATACTACAAAGTACCCAGGATACGGTGAAGTATACTACAAAGTACCCAGGATACGGTGAAGTATACTACATAGTACCCAGGATACGGTGAAGTATACTACATAGTACCCAGGATACGGTGAAGTATACTACATAGTACCCAGGATACGGTGAAGTATACTACAAAGTACCCAGGATACGGTGAAGTATACTACATAGTACCCAGGATACGGTGAAGTATACTACAAAGTACCCAGGATACGGTGAAGTATACTACAAAGTACCCAGGATACGGTGAAGTATACTACATAGTACCCAGGATACGGTGAAGTATACTACAAAGTACCCAGGATACGGTGAAGTATACTACAAAGTACCCAGGATACGGTGAAGTATACTACAAAGTACCCAGGATACGGTGAAGTATACTACAAAGTACCCAGGATACGGTGAAGTATACTACATAGTACCCAGGATACGGTGAAGTATACTACAAAGTACCCAGGATACGGTGAAGTATACTACAAAGTACCCAGGATACGGTGAAGTATACTACAAAGTACCCAGGATACGGTGAAGTATACTACAAAGTACCCAGGATACGGTGAAGTATACTACAAAGTACCCAGGATACGGTGAAGTATACTACAAAGTACCCAGGATACGGTGAAGTATACTACAAAGTACCCAGGATACGGTGAAGTATACTACAAAGTACCCAGGATACGGTGAAGTATACTACAAAGTACCCAGGATACGGTGAAGTATACTACAAAGTACCCAGGATACGGTGAAGTATACTACAAAGTACCCAGGATACGGTGAAGTATACTACAAAGTACCCAGGATACGGTGAAGTATACTACAAAGTACCCAGGATACGGTGAAGTATACTACAAAGTACCCAGGATACGGTGAAGTATACTACAAAGTACCCAGGATACGGTGAAGTATACTACAAAGTACCCAGGATACGGTGAAGTATACTACAAAGTACCCAGGATACGGTGAAGTATACTACATAGTACCCAGGATACGGTGAAGTATACTACAAAGTACCCAGGATACAGTGAAGTAAACTACAAAGTATCCGGTGTACGTTGAAGTCATTCCCAGGGGGGACCTTGAACCATTCAGCTCCAGTTTCTCCCGGGCCTTACAATAGATAAGGTTTGTTAGTTCTTTAAAAAAGACCTTACATATTAGGTATACATTAACAGTAGAGGTTGCATGTATCAACTACAAACATAGATGCCAATGAAGAAATAAGATACTCTTTTAAATTATTGGTTTATTTAGTCAAAGCATGTCTAATAATTATTGAGGATATGTGACCTTTATGAATAGAAATAACAATACATTGCCATATATCCATTCGGTGTTTATAGCTTAATTATAGTTTAGTGCACATATTACTATTGTGATTGATTAATTGATGTATTGATTGATGTATGGATTGATGTATTGATTGATGTATGGATTGATGTATGGATTGATGTATGGATTGATGTATGGATTGATGTATGGATTGATGTATGGATTGATGTATTGATTGGTGTATTGATTGATGTATGGATTGATGTATGGATTGATGTATGGATTGATGTATGGATTGATGTATTGATTGGTGTATTGATTGATGTATGGATTGATGTATGGATTGATGTATGGATTGATGTATGGATTGATGTATGGATTGATGTATTGATTGATGTATGGATTGATGTATGGATTGATGTATTGATTGGTGTATGGATTGGTGTATTGATTGATGTATTGATTGGTGTATGGATTGGTGTATGGATTGATGTATTGATTGATGTATTAATTGATGTATTGATTTATATGTTGAGGCCCATATGGAAGATTGCATTATTGTAAATATGTAAGCCTCGTGAAATAAAAACTTTACTTACTTACTTACAATTGATTGATTGATTGATTGATGTATTGATTGATGTACAGTTGTATTGATTTATATGTTGAGGCCCATATGGAAGATTGCATTATTGTAAATATGTTAGCCTCGTAAAATAAAAACTTTACAAACTATTGATTGATTGATTGATTGATTGATTGATTGATTGATTTATACTACACCATCCCTCAAAATAATACATCAGTACAGTGTAACCTCGTTTAATGTATCTGGCATCCCGTCGGACTGAGAGAGGGTGCCATATAAAGCAGTGTGCCTGTAAGACTGTTTTATAGACATACAAGGGGTTAAACCTACACTCATTAAGAAAGGTTGCCAATAAAAACAGGCTTCCATAAACCAGGTTAAACTGCACTTGGATTTTTTTCTCAAAAAAATTAAATGCAGTCAGATCTGAGTCAACAGATTTTTCAATCTGATCAGATAAAGCATTCATCTTTTGTTTTATTGATCTCGAGATCTTTCATACTTCCTCTTTATGATTGCTATCCTGTTATCAGTAGTTTGAATAACCTTGAGAACAATACACACACGTCAAGTACTGTAAAATCATTTAATTTCTATAGGACGAAATTTCCTGGTTTTGGGAAAAAGACTATTTCGATGGGATGTTGATTCCTGGATTTAGCATTTTTAGTAATAAATACAAGGGTCACAATCATTGTTCGATGGGATTTGATTTTCTGGTTCAAGGTGAACCACAGAATTTAATCCCCTATGAAATTAGCAATTTTACAGTATCTTTAAGATAATATTTTACAGCAGTAATCTTTCAACTCAAGTTCTGATAAGGAGTAAATAAAAATCATCATACACATACAATCAGTTATAGTGAATATAAGTGACTTAAAACGATAATTAACAGGTATGGGTCTTTTATTTTTCTTCAAAATAAGCTAATTTAAAAATGATTCCACCAGGGCCGGTATTTATAAAGCATCTTAAGTGAAAACTTAAAATTTTCTTAAAATCTCAATTTTTTCTTAAGTGTATCAGCTAAACAGGATTTAACAACTATTTACATGGTTTATAAGCATTATGTATAGAGCTACAGTAATCATACAGAAAACATGGGCTATTTTTCATTTCTTGTGAAAAATGGGCAGCTCAATCTTTTAACTTAAGTCAAAATATTTAAGTTTTCACTTAAGATGCTTTATAAATACCGGCCCAGGGATTCTAGATACTATTTATAGACAAGGTCCTGCTTCCACTATCTTTTTTTTATTTAGGGCACATCACAGGTAATATCCTACTGTTATAGTCTGTTAAAAGTTAAATGATAACAGTTGTAAATATAAATTTGTCCATCAGGTAAACATTTAACTGGTTGTAACTGAATTGTGAACTGTAAACCTGGCTAGTCTTTCTATTAGTATTACTTATTGAAACAACAGTAACTCGATCAGTTACACTCAGTCAAACCCAGATAAACATAGTTTACCTGACAGACAAGCTTATGTATGTAACTCCTCTCTGAAATATTTCTATACTGGTATTATGTATGCCACATTAAACTAATTGTCATACAAATTTATATAAAACTTTCCAAAATATGTTTCATTTAAATAAGAAATTATACAGAATTTTTTTTCTAATTTGTATTCTTCATTGTAGGCCTTTTATGTACAACTTCCTACTAGGCATGCATGAACAATTTCATTGGCACATTTCATTATTAAAATTAAATTAAATTTAACAAAATACAATTCAGGAAGTTAATTCTTGATAAATTAAATCAAAAGAGCCCAGTGCAAAACTGTGGTATGCATCTCTTTAAATCAATGTAGGTACCACCAATTTAGTTTGCACCGAGCCCTCAAATCATTTTTTATTCAGTATGTAACTTTACAGATACAGAATTATCACTAAAGTTCCATTCTGTTCTGTTTACAGGCAGATTATGCCAGACTTTCCCTGGATGTTTACAATATATGATATAGAAGTAGGACTATAGAGAAGATGGGAAACACGGCTTCCGTTGAACCAATTTGTGGTAAAGATACTGATCCAAATGATGTACCATGGATAATGGTGAGCTACGACCCCGGACCCTACTACACAGGTTTCAAGTACTATACAGATCTACAAGTATATTCAAACAGACCGGATTGTGTAAGTTCCCTGAGTGTTCCGCCAAGGCCGCCGTCAGAGGACATACATAGTAACCTACCTAACACAGCTGAGGTACAGTCTACAGTGAGGTTAGTACAACATGAGAATGGTCTAACGGTAAAATGTCTGGTAGAACGGTTGATGACACTTTATGAAGGTCGTAGCAATGAAGGTCACAGCAATGAAGGTCACAGCAATGAAGGTCACAGCAATAAAGGTCACAGCAATGAAGGTCACAGCAATGAAGCCGATAGAGTGAGATTACTGTATAACTGGCTTACTGCACAAAATATTAAAGACTCACTGTACGTGTTAACCCATGATTTTAATGCTGTTGATTATCATTTACAAAAATTGCATGATGGGAGAACTTCTCATGCGGCTTTCTTCTCTCTGTTATGTTTCCACGCCAACATACCTTGTGTTATTGTGAAAGGTCATGTCAAAGGTAAAGGTTATGAGATAAACAAGGATATTTCCGACGATTTAATTCGAGAATGGAATGCCGTGTTGGTCGACAAGCAATGGAGACTGTTGGATTCTTACTGGGGTAGGATATATGAAGAAGACAACATGAAGACAGATGAATTCTTCCTGTTTGTCAATCCGGAGCATGCGAAATATTCCCACTTTCCGGAAAATGAAACATGGCAGCTATTGGAAGTACCAATCAATCGATATCAGTTTTTGAAGCAGCCTATACTGAAGCCACGATTCTTTGAAATGAATCTGGAAGTAGTTAATCAAACTGAAGGAGAAATAAGATGTACTGCTGAAGAAATTAAACTTTTATTTCGTACGAAATCGGGAAAAACTACCGGTAAAAAAACATCGTTTGTTTGTGCTATAAGTATTCATGATGCCAACAGAAAATGGGCCTTTTTACCGTCATTGTCTAAAAATGTTAGACTGGGTTACAAATCAAGCAACATCCAAGATTCTAATCATGGTGAAGATGTGGTTGCTGGAACCAGCATGGAACACAGGGTACCGGTATCAGGGAATGAACGAGCGGACCTCTCAGTGAAAATCCAATTCCCTGATTCAGGAATTTACAAGATTGAAATCATCGGGAGAAGTGATCCAAACATGTCATATGACAGGGTTGCTGTTTACAATGCTATTGTGAAAACCCCAATAGGGCCATTTCCGGAGCTAAGAAAATGTGGTTTAGAAGCAGTATCACATAGGGAGAGAGACATAACCAGTACAGTACCAGGGATACTACAAGTCAGATTTAGAATTACCCATTCAGCATTGACAAAAAATATTGCATTGAGATACAAGCTGATGCCTGGTACTGTAGCTGAACACAAAAACGCAGAAAATGTAGCACTGGATGTTAAACATTTCACACCTAACATGAATGACATAATAACTGTGTCAGTTCAGCTAAATAGTGTCGGAGAATTTACTCTCTTCATAGCAGCTGAGGTAGATAATAAAGACAAAGGTACTGTGGTTCAATACAACATGAACACCACACCAGGGATAGAGTACAATACCGTCCTTGAACTCCAGAAAGCCATCGAGTTACGTGATACAGGCAAACTCAGACAAGCCATCAAGGTCGCCGAGCCATTGAAAGCACATGCAGGAGTGAGGGAAAAATATGACGAAGCTTCAATGCTGCTTCATAAAATCATCAGGGATGAAGAGACGAAAAAACGATTGGTCAACATGCACAGCAATCGTATATCTGTCCTTAAAGCTTACAATAATCCAAACGAAGTCATTGTAAGAACAATCAGAGCCTTGCTTCTGATGCTAGGGAAACCAGAGAAGCAGTTGAAGACATGGGGAGAGATGAAAGTTTATCTGACTGCTGATATCATTAGACAAATCAATGAGTTTGATACTCAGAAAGTCTCCAATCAAGTTGTAAGAAGAGCTAAACATGTGCTTGGTACGGAAGATACATACAGCTCTATACAGCAAGCAGAGGATGTGGCAGCCTTTGTTAACTGGATGGAAACAGTGTTTGAAGCAAAACGACATTAAATCATACTTATACAGAGTTGTGATGGCAGATTTCTTTAAGGATAGGACTTGTATAAACTTTTGCGAAATTTAATTATTATGCTTTCTATTCATTGAAGATTTGGACAAGAATTGTAAATGAAAGGCCCTCATCTCTTGGACTAATATATAGGTATGGGCTATTGATATAATGACAATCATGTTTGTTCCCCATTAAACTTTGGTTGTAATGAATATGTCCATTTTGAAATATACAAATATGTCCCCATTATTAAAATTGATGCATACATGCCACATTTCCTGCATCATGTGTGAGTTCTCTGCATTTGAGACTCTAAACTCCAGCAAGATCTGAGACAAATTGATAAAATCTCACATAATGTTTTTTTAAAAACTTGATTTTTATATTTTCAATATAAGTTCAATTAGTGAAAACTGCATAAAAACTTCATTTAATAAGTTTTTATTTTGAGCAAGAAAAATCTCCCTACATTTTAATGAAATCTCCTGCTTTTCCAACACTAATCTCATGCAAAG
This sequence comes from Spisula subtruncata, assembly GCA_963678985.1. Classification (NCBI taxonomy): domain Eukaryota; kingdom Metazoa; phylum Mollusca; class Bivalvia; order Venerida; family Mactridae; genus Spisula; species Spisula subtruncata. The sequence goes on along the minus strand of OY787669.1, from coordinate 24,138,994 downwards.
GAAAGGGTCTGCAAAGTTTGGCATGTATGTTGATATAAGTACAGGGTTTTCCCTAGGAATTTTCATACGAGGGTCCCAGGACCCTTAAGTTTTATACTTAGGGAGTCCCTGAGAAATTTTTGGGGTCCCTTTATTATAGGGTAATGCATTTCAAGTTCATTATTAGTGAGTATCAAATTTACGAATAAATAAAGCAGCAAATTCAGATTGCTCAATGCACCACAAGATTTTAGCGCAATAAATAGCAGAAAGAAAAATGTCTAGGTCCCACTGTGTATTTTTGCCTCGGCCATGTACTTCCGATGTAATAAATGGGTATCAGAATGCATCAAAAAAAGGGTCCTTGTGGTCTAGGGAAAGCTTTGAGGAAGACAATAGAAAATTTGTGAAATCCCTGTTCCCGACGTCTCATGAAGCTTATTAATCAAATCGGGAGCACATCGTCAATGCAAAAATGCTCAGTGTGACCTAGGCTTTAAATATACATGTATAACCTGCTGTTGATCATGCCGCTGTAGAAGTGTCAGTAAAACCAAAGACTGGAATGTATATGCCCAACGTTTGGGATCTCTGTACAAGGCGGACTGAAAATGTATAACATAAGGAGTATAAATACATGAACACAACTAGGACCGACACAATCTCAAAATTTTGAAACTAGTTAATCATCAGTATGAAACCGAATCGAATTGATTAATCGCCCAACATATTGAAAATGGTGATTCCTTTTTGGCGATTATATCTAAGCACTTTCAATAGCTTGCAACATTCTTATAATTATCGGTATGACTTATTTTCGATTGTAAAAAGTATCATTTTTAAATGATAGGTTATCCCTGCTCATCCAGCCTTTGTACCTATTCGTGTGTTGATAAACACATTCTAGTATGAAGCGTCAAAAATATAATTCATACATTCAGTAATAAACAAATTTTTAATATTCTGGGGATGTGCATTGTTTTAAAAAATTGGCCGTTTTGTAAAATTGAAACCGGTAACACCTTGCAATGGAATTGTGTCCAATTAACCTAGTAATCGTCCCAGTCCTTAATACAACAAGCACATGTCATCACTATGGTAACATACAAGGGACATAATCATATAATGTTAAATCATTTAATTTCGATGGGACAAAATTTCGTTGATTTGGTAAAAAAGACCATTTTGATGGGACCTTAATTTGTGGAATTTGCATTTCATGTAATAAATACAAAATTTTTGTTTGGTGGGATTTGATTTAATGATTAAAGGTGAACCATGAAATAGAGGAAATTTAATCCCCACGAAAATTAATGATTTTACAGTAAATCTTCAGGGACAAAATACTACTATATTGCATCCAGGATAAGGCGATATTTACAAAAATCGACCGGATTGGTCTCAGACTGTTGCAAAATTGGTTACTTAAACAGATTATGGTCAATTTAATACTAAAATAACACTGATAAATCATGCAGGCTTGATTTTCCACCTATATGGCTGATACCAAATTTTCCCGCCTTTCTCAATATCCTGGGCTCACTATAATGACTTCCAGGAAAAATGTCTAGGTCAACTAATGACTGTACAGTGCAACCTCCTCAGAGTGACCGTCCCTTCAGCAACAAGCACTCTTTTAGTCTTAAGCAACATTTTACTTATCATTTAGTTTCAGAACTAATCCCTGGTTCATAATCACTAATTTCATACTATTTTGTTGCATTGTATTTACACAAAAGGGATTGGGGCGCAATTTTTTCAATTTATTTTACTCTGAATTTGGAGGTAGGTGGATATAAAATCACAGCAAAAAACCACAGGAGAGAATGAAAAGAATAAAACTAAGAAATGTTCTGTTCAAAAAAATAAAATAAAATAAAATAAGGCTATAAGCTATGTATGCTTTGTCTGAAATAAACTTTCTGTTCTGTTCTATAATCACTGCAAAAAAAACGCAGGAGAGAATAATGAAAAGTTGAAGTAAGAATAAAACTAAGAAATAAGCACTTACCAATGGATTATCTGCACCGTAATCTCTCCACAGGTTCACTGGCTCCTCACATTTCTGTAAACAACAAGACTGCGTTCAATAAACGCTTATGCCCCCGTGGAAGCCATGTCAATAAGTCTAAGTCCAAAATTAAGTCAAAGTAAAGGTCAAAATGGAATCAGGTGATACAGGCTTGTGGAGAGTGGTCATATAAAACATCCATGCAAGTTTGAAATCTTTGTAGCAAGCCATATTAATGCTAGAAGAAACGGTCAATTTGGGTTAACCAGGTCGGACGTACGAATGGACGGACGGACAGGTGAATCACTATATGCCTCCCGATTTATCGATGCGGGGGCATAAAAACAAGTACATATACGGTATTTTCAAAGTCAATCGAGAACAGGTACCGGTATCAATATACTGTCGTCCGGTAAGTAAGCTATGTTTATCTAGCTTTGACTGGGTATAAGCTTTATACACGAGTTAAGGGTATTCACCACAGTGACTATTCTTTCAAATGGGATAGTTCCCTCATTAGTATTACTTATTGAATCGACTATAGTTCTGAATTTATAGTATACATAAACTTCATAATCACAAATATACAAGACTGAAATCACACCTTTGATCTAACCTGACCCAAAATAAAGCGTTAAACACGTCATATCAGCAGGGCTTTCAGCTGACTATTGAAACTTCATTTTGACCCTAGATTTGACAAAAGTGCCAATTTTGACTCTTGAAAATTTTAGCTGAAAAGTCAAATTTACTTAACTTATAAATACAATGGTTCATGCAATATTTTGTTGACTCTTGGAAATTGAGAGTCAGGAGTAATTTTGACTCTTCACTTTTGGAGACTAGTAAGAGACCTGCATGGAGATATTACCTGCATCAAATGTGAAGAAAATTATACAAATGGAGCAAGATATCACACACAGACTTACAAATAGTAAGTAAAACCTTTTGGTCACAGATAACAGATAAAAATGTAAGCAGTTAATATGTACTGTTTTTTTGCTGAAAGGACAGCAAGAAAAAGAGACAGTGATGTGATACAAGGAACTGGGTGCACAGCCCTCCCTGATTCTTTAACATGCCCGCTGTATAGCATGAATACAAGCAAGTCTACATCTGACTTACCAACTTATTCATCTCTAGTTTGGCGGTAAACACTGCAAAGCGTTTCTGAGATTCGAACCAGGGGCCTCCAGCGTATTGATAGTCTGGAGCATTTTAACCACTCAGCCCCCGACCAAGACTGACTCCCGACATTTCATCCTTATTCGGATAACCTAAGTTTTGAGAGATTTCTTCTTAAATTGTGGCTGTGACTGTGATTTTTCGGTTTATGGTGGAAATGATGTCATTGAATAATTATTAACCTAGCTGCCATAAGACACTTAGTGTAATGGAAAGACTGCTAACCTCGACTATATCAGCATACTTCTGGAAGTGAGATATGAACGTTGTTTTACCACATCCTATATTACCTTCAACACACACCTGTCAATATAAATATACATACACATTCTTCTTAGAATGTTTTAGATGTACATTTTAAAACAAATTAATAAAACTTTTCATAAATACAACACACGCCTAGACACGAATAGTGTCCCGGATCCCGAGGACACCAATTCTGCCAAATGAGTGTTTCTCCAAGATCCCTATTTTTCCAGAACAACAACACATTTAATAATTTTTACTCTTGATGAATGTACTGTAAAACATTGAGAGAACAAAATGTTAGGATCCCAAGTTTTTGCAAGGGACACCACATTTTGCAAGTAGGGATCCCTCTAACATTCCCCTAACTACCTGTATGCTAGATATTGTATGACATGACATTGTGTTATTTTGGTATTTTCTTAACAAGGGCTCAATACTTACACTGGTCCCCTGGTCCGAGGCTAATGAAAATTAAGAAGGACCAGTGAAATTCTTGAAGGACTAGTAGCTGTTTAATTTACAAATTTGACGTTTCTTTGCTGGGGGACCAGTGACCAAAAATAGTTAGTGTCAAGCCCTGTTAACTAAGTGATGAAAGATAATAATTTGTTATAACAATTTATCAGACAGGGAAGGCAGCACTCCATAGAAACAGTCGGATATGAAATGTACAATATTAAAACACAAAAAGAAATAGCAGTGCAGACCACAAGCATAGGTTAGAATGAAAAGTGGTTCTGACTTAAAATTGTTCATCGTTCAGTAGTTCTGCCCATTTGGAACACCTCTTGCACAGATACAATGTCATACATGCCAGATCTCATGCGTCATTCAGGAGTCTCCTGCATGTGAGACTGTACTCCTGCATAATTGTTCGGCAAATTGATCAAATCTCCTGCATTTCTTGGAATACTGGCACCTTGACATATTTTGTTTGCGTGATGAAAATGATAAGAAATATTAATTTAAATAGCTTTATGAAGCATGCTTGGTATTGCCCTACAAGTAAAATAAGTGAAAACTGCATATTAACTTCATTTAATAAGTTTAAAGTTTGTGCAAAACAAATCTCCTGCATTTTGTTGAAATCTCCTGCATTATCATCACCAATCTCCTGCATTGGCTTTAGGAAAATATGGCATGTATGCAATGTACAGGGTGTCCCCAATAAGCAATGGACCTAAGTGTACATAAAGCCTATATAATGCATTCATTTTTTTGTGAGAAAATCGGTACTTGTAAAAATTGTTAAAAGGTGGCGCTTCAAAACTATGAGTGACATAATCATTATAACCATGGCAACATTTCCGTTATTTGGGACAGCAGGGCTTTTTTTCACTATAAAACAGAGGCCGAAATTGGGCTACTTCACAATTGGAAGGAGGGTCCTTCACAATTCCAAAATGCCAGCTTCATAAACCACATAAATGCCACTCTCACAATTGAAACCACTTGCACAGGCCCCAAATTTTCCAAAAATATGAAATTGATAATACCAAAGTAGCTTAAACACTCAATGATGATATGGTTCAAGCCTTTAATGATTTTCTTTACAAAATAAAGGGAAATATGAGTTGTAAATTGCTTTTCACAAATTAATTTTTGTTAAAATCGCGCTTCCTCTTTCACAATTCAAAAGCAAAACAACGCTTGAATTTCACAATTTTAGGAAAAATCGCACTTTGCATTTTACAAATCTTACAGGCTAGGGTGTCTTCACAATTTTGGCAAAAAAAACACTGGGACACCCCCTGTATGTAAATATATATTGTTTCTACAGTGCAATAAATGTTTATAAACCCTCAGCAGGTACTTACTGTAACTTTATTTAGCATGGATGTGTTCACAGACAATGTCCGCCTCACACTCAGCACTCCTGAAAGTAACGTGTAACATGAAGTTATTAGTCTCAGGGTTTTCCCTAGGAATTTTCATACGAGGGTCCCAGGACCCTTAAGTTTTATACTTAGGGAGTCCCTGAGAAATTTTGGGGGTCCCTTCATTATACGGTAATGCATTTCAAGTTCATTATTAGTGAGTATCAAATTTACGAATAAATAAAGCAGCAAATTCAGATTGCTCAATGCACCACAAGACTTTAGTGCAATAAATAGCAGAAAGAAAAATATTCTAGTTGAAATGAAAATGTCTATTTGAGGGATCCTATTAGGGGTCCCAAGGATGCACAGTAATGCAGAAATGAGGGTCCCAAGCCATAAAATTGTGTCAAGGACGCAGAAAACCTGCATCAGGGAAATCCCTGAGTCTAAACTTCATCAGTTTATCATACCAAAATTCAGTGAAAATAATAATTTTATATGCAAACAAGAGGGCCAAGATCGTCCTGTTTTGCTCACCAGACACCTCTGCATACTGATCTAGTAGAATCAAATTCAAGAAGAGCACCTCCTACCAGTACTGGATACTCAACTTTCTTGTTCTTGATAGTACCCTTAGAGTGAATAGAGCTATATCAGAAGATATTTTTTTTAAAGTATCAAAAACTGAAAAACAATTATGTTTTCATACCCATTAGATCATTTTTGGCTTCAGTTTTAACAGAAACTCTCTCCGTGATTAATTTGACATGCAAACTGTCCATTTTCACACGAAAGTGTTCTAGAACACCCTATGAAACTATAAGAATTGTCTATTTTTTGACGATTGAATAAAAGTACACGGAACCCATCCAAAGTTTTAATTTGCAATTAAGGTAGTCTAGTATCATACTTAAAACGATGCAAGTAATTATTTTGACATTGAATGACAGTTAGAATATAGCTCTATACACTTTAATCCACTGTGAGTGAAAATTCTTAGAGTAATAAGGGCAGATAACTCAGATATAAAGATTTCACTAAAGAAATATAATTATATATGGATATGCATAGTTTACTATAGTATACATACAGTCATTGGTATTTACTAGGGGTGTAACGGTACGCTCACCTCACGATTTGATACGTACCGTCAACTTTTCTAACGATTCGGTATATTTCGGTTTGATACATTATTCTCTAACAGCTGCTTAAATACTTCAATTTTTAAGTAATAATGAATAAAAAAGATTTGTGCTTCTATAACAGCAACTATTATGTGCCTATCAATTATTTTAAGTGAATTTAGACAATATGAAGCATATCTCAATACAATTAAAACGAGTGATACATGGTAATTATACATAATCAGAAGGCTGTCAGGTGTTTCCTTGTATCGTGAACCGTGTAGGACTGAAGTCCGCGGTATTTCGTATACAGCGATATACCGTTACAGCCCGAGTATTTACTGCTTAAACTTGTTACTTCAGGTGGGTAAAATCAAATTCCAGTATCGTTCTTCTGGGCAGTGTGTCAGGTCACAGTCATGAACTTTTCATTGTGAACTTATCAGTCCACTGGAATCATCTGACGTGTGTAGGTCCAACAACACTGTTATTCAATCATTGGACGAACCACAATGGGTCACTGCATGGGTCAGAATATAATTTTATAATCTCAGCCTATAGCAGTAGACGGTATGGAAGAAAAGAGCTACTGATCTGTGAAGAGTTTCACCGGTTCTACTTAATTTTCCTGGGCCTTGGTCCATTGGACCAGTGTTACTGTCAAGCCCTGGTCTAACACAGGGGTTCCACTAGCATCTTATTCTGATGGATCATCTTAACACATAATTAAAAAACTTAAAACTTAGCATTTCATAGGCAAATACCAGTGATTTTAAAAGAAGATAACCTTTCAACCTTTCTTTGTGGTCAAAATGTGGTGTTATAGAAATTTCATGTGTCAAACCCGTACTTCTGAGTCAAATGGAACCCCTTTCATGAGGGTAGAAATGAGACGGAAAGCAGATAAATTTACAGGCTATTTTAACATGCTTGCGAGCTACTTTTTGCCATTTTCTTCCTTATTACTTTAAGTGAGGTATCAAATTAACGAATGTCAGCTTATTCAACCCCAGGCTCATTCAACCCCAGAAAAGCCAGGCTCATTCAACCCCAACCCTAGGCTCATTCAACCCCAAGGCTCATTCAACCCCAGAGATATTGAGGCTCATTCAACCCCAACTAATTTTTTTTATAATGTAGTTAATTTAATGATTTTTTTTGTTTATTTGTTGTTTGTTAAGTAATTTCATGAAATCATGTTGATATTTATAAACTGATTTTGTGATAGGCATGTACATTGTCAAGCAGTTGTGAACACGGGGTTGATAAATTGTGTGATAAATACCATTCTGTATGCAATAAAAACAGAGTGTGAAATGTTCCGAGTATTTATCTTGTTTTTTTTGTTTGTTAAATTAATTATAAGTAAATTTCTAGGTAAGTGATATTGACATGCATTGAAACTATAAACTATGCATACATGTAGTCAAATGCGTCTTTTTCAAAAGAAGTAAAAAAATCATTGTTATATACATGTATGTAGTTTATAGTTTAAATAGATATAAATTATGTATTCAAATTCAATGTTAAACATACTTTTTCTGAGTATTTCTATAATCATTGATTTTATTAATAACTATCTATATCTAAATAATAACACATTTATCTTTTAACATACAGAATACCCCTATCAAACATTTTTTTTCGTTGGGGTTGAATGAGCCTTACATATCTGGGGTTGAATGAGCCAAGGGTTGGGGTTGAATAAGCTCGGGGTTGAATAATACTGAAAATCGCTTGGGGTTGAATAAGCTCGGGGTTGAATGAGCCTGCTTCCAAATTAACCAGCTACTTTTGAAGATTAACTGGCTACAGGAAAACATTTCTACCCCTCTGCCTTTGTAAATAAATACAAACATCATAACCTTACCTGAACATGCTTTATACAACACTGGACAATGTCTGGTTAGTGCCATACTATCTATGAAAGGTTAAATTGTACATGAAGAAAATGTCTGAGACTCTTCTTCAATCACTCAGTAACTTGATTTAATATGGTACCTGTAATTAGAAATTATTAGTCATCAAAACTGGTGCTGGCATAAATGTAACAGGGGAAGAAAAATGTGCAAGAAGACTGGGGCTCGAACACAGGACCCTTCACTTATACCTGGCAAATGTTCTATCGACTGAGCTTGCCAGCTGCTTATACAAGTTTCTCGCCTATTAGTTATTTTAAAATTCTATACACCGAGCTACATAAACTCCATTAGCATGATAAAATACATAGAGGATCTATCACAAGTTGTCAATTGATTATAAATCAATTAATTTACATTAAACAAGTTTTGGAAATTTTATTAAGCGAGCCTCTGGCGAGCTTAATAATATTTCCTGAATGAGTTTATATAAATATATCAATTGACAACGAGTGATAGATTCTTTATATCATATGGCACGAAAAATGCAACATATGCAATAGTTTATATGCTGCTGTCTCGTATCACCGTGCTCCTCAACAGTTTCAGCGACGCATGCGCACTCACCCATACAAGTTTTAAAATTATCTGCACCATTTTCGGAAGAAAAAATGTTAACTTAACTTGTAAGAAAAAGAAAATTGAAAATGATAACAAAAACTAGTAAAATTAAAACTTTTTTTATGTCTAGGTCGATGCTCTGAATCCTGGTGACTGTTTCCCATGAAATCCGTGCCTCCGTAAAAAAGGGTCCGTATTTGGGCTTGAAGTGAGTGAATTTCAAATTTGCAGTTAGATTAAATAAATTTGGAGTAGTGCTTATCCAAATGCGTATTCAGTTTGAGTCGTAAAGTCTTAGGTGATAAAAATAATGCGTAATGAAAACGGGATGCAAAAAAAATTAACACCAGTTGAAAAATATCAGTTGGAATAATTACTAGGTGTATCGTTCCTGGTCATCAAGGAGACAGCTATGGCGTGTCGTCCAAAATAATGACCTCAATTGATGAAGGATATTTGTTGGATGATTTATTTGGATAATTTTACCAAAATGACTATGTAGAACATAAAAAAGAGTTGAATTCAACTAAGCACGGTTTTCATGAGAAGGCACGAAATTATGAGACAGAGGTATACTACACATGGTATGTATAACTTCAACATACTGGCTATATATAGATACGAACCTGGATACAAGGAAAATCATGTGATATAATGTGTTCTTACACGTACATACAAACATCGGAATAGCTAGTCCTCCGAGTGTTAACAAGACAATTAATGTTATACAATAATGTTCACTCTCAAGATAATATTTTTTTTAAATGACATAGCTCTATTTACATCTAGGCCATAGAAAGTTCAATTTAACTCTTCAAATGGCAGGCGCCCAATGACTTAAATTATGTATGATAAGGATCCACCATTAAGGCATGTGCTTCTATGTAGGATTTATGCACCAGTCAGTTATATCCACAGCCCCATCCCACGGGGATAGCGGGGGAAACAACCGTGTTTTTACTTTCCAGTTTCCCCCGCACTGCTAGGAAAATTTTGGGTGTTTTTCTCCGAATCAATCCTCCGGCAATGTTTAGTTGTCAGCGGAAATTCTGGAGATTTTACCATCACCTGTCCCACTGTAGGGTTGTGGAAGGGTGGGGTTTTTGACAACTCAAAAGTAAAAATCCCAGCCCATCCCTAGGGTGGGGTGCAGTGGACGCAACTGACTGGTGCATTATAAGGATATCAAACCACAGGGGTTGGATTTTAATCAGGACCAGGAACAAGGTTTGTTAAAATTCAGAACCGAAGGCATCACTCGCCAAAATTTTTGTTACAATTTTCTGTATCATGCAGTATACATATCCCCCTAACAAAATAAAATGACTAATTATAACCTCTTCCAAAGACCTGTAAGTTAGGTATTTGACTCTTGAGAATAAATACAAGTATAAAAACCTACAATCAGTGGGATTAAAGTCCAAGAAAACTGGCCAAGTGGTCCGATCGCAGTGTATAACTAAAAATGTGGTGAGGACAGGTGTTAAATCAAAGTAAATAATCCTACTTTCACTTTACTCTCTATCCGATTATTGTGACACTCGAGTGAGTTTGTTGTCCCACCAGTTTATACTTACCATATAGTTTGTTTTTCGTATAAATACGTTAAGAATAAATATAACAATGATACAACATGATTCGACCAGTTCAATATTATATGTGCGCTGTATATTACGCAATTCCCACAAAGATTTCATGGGCATAGAAATCCATGGGCGCATCCATCTTGGCTATGTGTAAAATCTAACGAATATAGTAGGGAATAAAATCCGGCTGAATTTACCCAGCAGGCACACAACGTTTAATCCACGTGGATTAAACGTTGAATAAACGTTGACAATCGTTGCAACCATTTTCAACGCGAGTACAACCTTATATCAACGAAAAAATGAATAGTTTCTTCTTCAACGTTGATAAAACGTTGAATAAACGTTGGCATTCGTCAGAAAGTTTCTTCTTAGCTTCAAAACAAGGATTATAAAGGATTATAAAGGATTATAATCACCATACTGGATTCTTATCAGATAAAAGTAAATAGCGCAACAGGAGATTGATAAATTGTGCACTTAATACATGGACTTAACATCACCATAAATTTGCCAAAGAGATTAAATTGATTTTTGCAGATCTTAGTGACATATAACATCCTCCTTTAATGGTGGAGCCAGCAAAACTATTAACCAAGTGCTATACCTTATGTTCAACTAAAGATCAGAAAGGCCAGATTATAAATAGCAGTTACTATAGAATTTGCCTTTTTGAAAGTTGTGGTTACTTTGTACAAGACCAAGACCCTGCTTGTACAAGGAGTGTTGCTATACGGACAGGAGTTTTATGGTGGTAATTCACTAAATACCAGCAGAGTTCAAGAATCAACATTTAAACTAGGATATTACAACTGACCACAGCTGTAGAACAAGTGATTTTATATACAGTTCTATGAAACAGCCTCAGTGTTAGAATCGACAGAAATGTAAGTAAAACTATACATGTATATTGATTTTATTACTTTATATGCGCTTCATTATGTCATAATTTTTACCATATTTTTATGGTCCATTGAAGCATATCGCTGGCTTAGAATGAGAAGGTCGTAACTACAAAATCAATTTTTTGAGAAAACAAGAAAAACTGTCAGATAATCACTCTGTTCTATGATTTTCAGAATTATATCTTTCATTTTAGGTCTAATTTATTTACATCATAGACAGAAAATATACTACCTTTCAAAAATATACTGGTAATCTAAGTCATTTAGGGTGCTAAACTCATGAAAATAGCATTTCTGATACCGGGCCACAAACCATCATGCCTTGAGAAATTGAAATGTCCTTGAATTTACGCACCAGTCAGTTGCAACCACAGCCCCCTACCCCAGGGATGGAGGTCAATAGACGGGGAAACGGTCATGTTATTACCTTCCAGCTTACCCTGCACTGACGGGAAATGTGGCAGATTCTTTGTCTGAACCACTACCCCGGGAACAATATTTAGTTCTCAGGGCCAGGGAAGTACCGGAGATTTTAGAAACAGCTGTCACCCACTTCAATTTCATACTTAAATAACATCGATAAATTGTGAACACAGGTAAATCAACTGATGTGGGTCATACCAAATTTTCCCACCTTTCTTGTTATCCTGGGCACACTATTTCATAATGTTTTATTGATCAATGTATTTTCAGAAGCTGTTGATCAGTGTCATCTTAGTACTATAAGTAAATGGGGGATCAAGAAGAAGAAGACAGGAACTAAAGAAGGCGAAATAGGCTGCCAAGGAGAGATGGGCTAGGAAGGAGGCGATAGACTTTGGCTGATATTGTCAATTGCTTGTTAACTTACATTGACAACAAATAAAATAATAATTTGATATTTGTTTGAATTCGAATATTTATGTAAAGTTGGTAGTGATGAACCTCAGATGTATTCTAAAACATGCTGACTTGTTCATTTGACCAGGAAGTTTGGTACATATTAAGCTTTCCGTTTTTACTTATTTATTTAAGGTCGATTGGGAAACCAGTTTTTCTAACTTATATTAATCACTTTGACACCTCATTGCTGATGTTATCCATCACCAAAAAGGTATACATACTGAGAGAAGAGATGCAAGTTTTCCTTTTATAGGGAATTTCTGGTACCATTTAAAGTTCATCTTTGGTATGACACGGCCACACATAGGATCGAACCAAGAACCTCACACACTCGAAGCAGACACTCTACCACTAGTCCATCGAGATTTTGAGATCACTTTTCAGATACAGATTTTCTGGTATCATTTTAAATTGCATCTTTGGTATGACACGACCACACATGGGATCGAACCCAGGACCTCCTTACACACTCGAAGCAGACTCGTTACCACTATGCCATCACTTTTTGTTCGCTTTTCAAGTACAGAAATTCTGGCGGACAAAGTTTATGCAACCTTATTTCAACGTTGATGCAACCTTATTTCAACGTTAATGCAACCTTATTTCAACGTTAATGCAACCTTATTTCAACGTTGATGCAACCTTATTTCAACGTTAATGCAACCTGATTTCAACGTTGATGCAACCTTATTTCAACGTTAATGCAACCTTATTTCAACGTTAATGCAACCTTATTTCAACCTTATTTCAACGTTAATGCAACCTGATCTCAACGTTGATGCAACCTTATTTCAACGTTGATGCAACCTTATTTCAACGTTAATGCAACCTGATCTCAACGTTGATGCAACCTTATTTCAACGTTGATGCAACCTTATTTCAACGTTAATGCAACGTTGCATTTAGGTTGTATTAACGTTGAAGTTTCGTTGCAACATAGTGGTTGCAAATGAAACGCTTATACAACCTTATTTCAACGTTGCCCCGCAACGTTTTTTCAACGTTGTATAAACGTTGCTTTGCCTGCTGGGTAAAGTCACATTATTGCTCCTATAATTTTTTTCCGATCGTCCCTTTCTTTCTTCCATCCATTACGTACAATGCATTAGGGCACCATTAGGCTGTTTCTTAACAAATGATATATCGCTGGCTTAGAATGCATGAGAAGGTCGTAACTACAAAATCAATATTTTGAGAAAAGGAAAACACGCCCGAAAATATTATTACTCTTTATTTATGTTAATCCAAACTGTTCAAACGTAAGTGCTACTTCAGTACGACCTTCTCATTCTAAGCCACCGGTATGTATGTCCACTATAGGTACATTTCCTGTTAACTAGCCCCCCCCCCCAATATACAGCTATGGTCAGTGTGATTTCCCAGTCAGCATGTCGACATCGGCCCAACGTTGGCTGATCGTCGTACAGTTGGCATATCGTCGGCGTTGGCTGTGCACCGTTGGCCCATCGTTGGGCCAACGGTATTGTACAACGGTTGGCTAGATGTTGGTTTTGTTACAATGGCTCAACGTCGGCAGAATTACAAACTACCAACAATGTGGGTGCATACAGTGGGCCAACGTTTTGCCAACAATGTCAACTTCATAAATATGTCAGTATTTCGGGGCAAAATATTTTGACTAACTGGTTGAAATAAGCATTTTATTTTCGATTCTTGATTCTAGTATTTGATTAAATTATTTTGTCAATACAACTTAATGATAATTTACAACGTTAATTTATCTTATTTCATAATTATGATTTTGATTATTTAACTGATTGATTCTATTTATTACTGTTGACAATGATGCTGATGATAATTAATTAATTTGAATGAGCATATAATAATAAATTAATCGTTAAAATATTTCATTTCATTTATTCAGCTAAACATTTGCGTATTAAATATCATAGTTTTTTTTAAAAAAAAATACCACACATACTCATGGTGCTACTTTTTTAATTTGAAGAACTATTAATAGTGTTGAATATAAAATGTAGGCCTACTCTTTTCATTAATTTTGTAACTAACACAAGTTACACCACTTGTTGATAGACTAACAATGAAGACAGACATTCCACATCTGTAGTCAATTAATGTGTTCAAGCCAGTGTGATGATAAGCTGGCCCCATGATCTAATCAAGTATGTTGCCTAGCGACTAGAATTTTAGGGGGTAATTAGCAGATATATACTCCGCATTTAAACCCTGAGTGTATTGTATGTATACATGTAGCTGATAGTGTTAGTTGGAACATCTAAACTGGCCACAACTGTTGAACAAGTGATTTATAAATACCAAAGAACAGCCCCAGTGTTAAAATTAACAGAAATGTAAGTAAAACTACTTTTTATTGATTTTATTATCTTATAGATATATATTGTCATTTTTGCATTGACCATATGATATGATAGAGCTCTTTTTATAATACATTGAACATGCGCATGAATTTAATAAAGCCTGTAGACCTCTGTACTGTATACTGTACATGTATGCAGCGCATGCTGTGTGCATCAACTTTAATGATACTTAATTATTTGAATATGGATACTAGAATTCCACTGGCTATAAACGCATATGATTTTATGTAAAAATTAAAGTGGTAAAGTTTTTTAAAAGGTATGTGTCCAGAAACTGGACAAACTTGTGTATAGAATAGAGTGATCACGTGACGGTCATGTGACACGTAAAGATGGCGGACGCAATAACATTTAATTGATGTGGTGCCATTAGTGTTATTTCGACTGATTGATGTATATCATGTACGTTTTTATACTTTGTAAAATTATTGATTGATTCATCAAGGCATGCTTATATGATTTTCAGATTATAACTATATGTATGTTTTGAAAGAGGCCTTGGAAATACAAATTCAGCCTTGAAAAATGGAAAATTAGGCCTTAAAGGCTAAATGTCCTTGGATATTACGCACAAGTAAGTTTCAACCACGGCCCTACCCCCGTGGATCGAGGTTGAAAGAATATTGGAGAATACCGTTAACTAAGGTTTACCCAGTGAAACCTGCCGGCAATAGTATATTTATACCCGTTCTCGATTGACTTTGAAAGCACGGTAATGTTGAAGTACTGGTTTCTTCAGTAAACACATGCAGTCAATTTGATACTAAAATAACACCGATAAATCGTGCACACTTGGTAACTCAACTGTTGTGGGTTATGCCAAATTTTCCCACCTTTCATATTATTATAGGTGCAATTTATCCTAATGTATCACTGATCTATGTATTTTCAGAAGCTGTCCAACAGTACCATCCCAGTACTACGCAAAAATCAGTGGATAGTTATAATTCAGAAATAGCCATGATGACAGGCGCCGGGAACTAAAGAAAGGCCAAAATAGACTGCCGAGGAGAGACCAGCTATGGAGACTTGGAATGATAATGTCAATTGCTTGTTAACTTACGCAGACAAAGTAGATATTTGTTTGAATTTGACCATATATATAAAAGTTAGTACTGTATGTATTTTGCAACATGCTGACTTGCTCAGTTGACCAGGAAAGGTGGTACATATTGAGCTTTCAGTTTATTCCAATTTATTTAAAGTCGATTATGGAACCAGTTTTTCCAACTTATACGAATCACTCTCGACACCTCATTCCTGATGTTGTCTATCGCCACCAAGTTATACTATAACAGATGAGTTGACAGTTTTCACTTTTATACCGAGTGTCTACATAGGGAATTTCTGGTACTATTTAAACTACATCTTTGGTATGTCGTGGCCACGCATGGGATCGAACCCAGAACCTCCCGCACTTTGAGCAGACTCTGTACCACTAAG
This sequence comes from Spisula subtruncata, assembly GCA_963678985.1. Classification (NCBI taxonomy): domain Eukaryota; kingdom Metazoa; phylum Mollusca; class Bivalvia; order Venerida; family Mactridae; genus Spisula; species Spisula subtruncata. The sequence continues at coordinate 24,122,970 of OY787669.1, read as the reverse complement.
CTATTGCGGTTTTGTGATCACTTTTGGTTGCTTTTCAGATAGAGATTTTCTGGTACCATCTTAATTCCATATATGGTATGACGCGACCACAAGTGGGATCTTGAAACAGACTCTCACTACCACTAAGCTTTCGAGGTTTTGTGATCACTTTTTGTCCATTTTCAGTTAACATTACAGAAATCAAGTATTTGTAAGCCAACAAAATGCCAACCATGAATAATATTTACCAACCGTTGGGCCAACGGTTGGCCCAACGGTATCACAACGAGCAAAATGACGTTGGCCCAACGTAATTTTCCAACGTTGGCCCAACGATGTTCGCATCGTTGGCCCAACGTTGGCCCAACGTAAACATGCTATCTGGGTTAGCCCCCAATCATAAACTTGACAGGATAGTCTAGGTAAATTACATGCTTCATTGATTGCTAGTGATAAACCACACTATCTGATTGCCTTAAGTAGAAGCATTAGACTAATGAAATTCCCTGAAACATTTAGCCACAGGCATAAGAAATGATATTACAAAATATATGTACACAAATTGTTGACATCCCCCATTATTTTCGGACATTACTGAAAGTAATGAGATTTAGAAACTCTGAATGTTGTGGTATAATTTCTACTATAATATTTAGCCAAACGTCTTTGATTTATCTTATAAAAGTATGAGGTTAAGTTGATGGTGATTTTTTAAATTAATAAAATTTGCAATTTATTACTAATTAACAAAATACAGAAACACCTTGAAACACTGTCAATAACTTTAGGTTATTTATGTTTTTATTGCATGCACAACGGTGAATATAACAGGAAATCGCACCAATTTAATTTGCCAGTTTACAAATTTTAGACCACGGGAGACCTCCCGGAATCCTTCCCAAGTTAAGCACCCCCCCCCCCCTGAAGACAGATTTTTGTTGTGTTTAAGTATTGCATGTTCATTCGTCAAGCATAACGGTGATTAGACTATGCTGCATGGTAAAGGTATATTGACTTCGATGGTGTTATATGGCGTTCCCTATAACTTTGATCGTTTAAACCGATTCAGAAATATCACACATTAAATGAAAATCATTATTGCTTAAACTCCTCAAATCTTCAACAAAAAGCTCCCACCAATTGCCGAGAAAAAATGAAAATATATTTCCGTCACGAGTCAAAATAGGACTTCACGAGTTGTTTCCCTTTGACAGTAATAAATCGCCGGAAGCGATAAATTATTATTGGTGATTTGCATATATTTTTGTCATTACAGAGATATATTTGCGCACACTTTCTTCTGACAAATTATGATGATTGATAGTGCTTTGTACATTTAGCTCATTTAATGTGATCCGTAGAGAAAAAATATGCTAGTAACAGGCATAAGTAATTATATTAAAAATATATGTACACAAATTATTGACAACCCCAATGTTTTCTGTCATTAAATTACTGAAAGTAATGAGATTTAGAAACTCTGAATATTGTGATATAATTTCTACTATATAACTATCATATAAAATAAAAGTATGTGGTTTAGTTGATGCTGATTTTTTTTAATTTATAAAATTTGCAATTTATTACAAATTAACAAAATACAGAAATGTTGAAAATTTTGAACTTCATATGTTGAAACACTGTCAATAACTGTGAGATTATTCATTATTTGTATTGCATGCACAACGATGGTTATATACCGGTAGCTGGAAATCGCACCAATTCAATTTGCCAGTTTAAAAATTTTCGACCACGGGAGCCCTCCCAAGTTAAGCCCTCCCACTGAAGACAGATTTTTGTTTTGTTCCCAAAAAGCAGACTGACTAAGATAAGGGTAGATAGATAAAGATTAAGTTTTCCACAACAAGAGGGATACAACCCTATATAAGAACCACAACCTTAAACTTTTCTAGAAGTTCTATGAACTTTGTGACCAAGCAGTTTTATAAACATTTGTCAAAATTCTAACTTCTTGAGTTTTATACATTAAAGTTCATACATTTAATCATTTTCACAAAATTTGTTGTCTTTAATGTTTAAGTATTGCATGTTCATTTGTCAAACATAACAGTGGTTAGATAACAGGAAATGGCACCAATTCAGTGGGCCATTAAAAAATTTCTCCCACGGGAGGGGACACCCCTCCCGGAATCATCCCCAGATTGAGCCCCCCCCTCTGAAAATTTTCTGGATACGCCCCTGTAGTTATTTATACTCCACCCTCTAGCAATTTTATGTGCTTCATGGAACCCGGTCTTGGTATAATAATGTGGAGGTACTACACAGTGACCTTTTAACCTCTTGTAAGGATTATGAAGCTAATACACTCATTAAATTTTATTAGTACACCAACACAGTACATAGACGTAACGCACGGTATTGAGTTTGTGTAACGTCGTGTTACGTTAGCATATTATTAATTAACTTTGCGTAATACTAGTCTTATGATCTAAACATCGATGTTTAACTCGGCAAATGTTTACAATGTCGAAAACTACAGTACATTTATCTGTCAATAACATCCTTTTTAATTAAAAAATATTGGGTGTCTTTCCCTAGCAATTTCTCCCGTTTGTTCAATTTAACGCTTATTCACTCGTATCACCAGATGTCTATCTGACAAGTATCTTACTCACTCACGTATTCAACCCCTAACACACTTATCTATGTACTGTTTTAAGAAAAACAAAACATCACATTGTACTAGAATATACGGGTACAAAATGCTTGCATGCCTATGCATAATATCGCTCAAAATAATTATTTTGGTAATGTAGTTCGTCCACTAAGAACACTTGCGTTGCATAAAACGTCCAAAACGTCGCAAAATTGCGCCGTAGGACAATCTTCCTCCACACATTGAATCCAGTGTGTCGGACTTATTTTAAGAGCAATCGTATAGAATTTTTAAAAGTAAAAATTTCACTCTGATTATATTTCAAATTTTATTTTAATTGTACGTTCTATGACTTATAACAAAATTATTAAGTTTCGAAAATGGTCTGTGCCACAACGTATCACTAAAACGCGCGAGTAGGACAATTTTCCTCCACATATTCCATTCTAATAATCTCGATAAGTATTGGCTAGAATGCATTGGGATTTTATTATTTATCATAAAACAAAAATACTATTTTAAAAACGAAATCATAATTATTTTATTTATAAAATTGAAAAAATAATTGCGTACTAAGCATGCGTCTTCGGAAAATTTTCAGCATTTTTTTTTGCAAATTTGCACTTTTTTCGTGTTACCAGTTTATTATTTAACTTTTTTTATTTTTTGCACCCGTGATTTTTCACGATAGTATGTTATAACACGTCACTTCTGGTGTCACTCAGTGTAGTATCCCACAAATTTAATGGCATTTTGAATAAAAAGGCTGTTATTTTATGCCGACGACCAATATATTGTGTTACAAATTGCACACGGCCTTTTGTATATCTGTCGGGCATTGTCTCCAATTCTACGGCTACATATTATTCTACATGCACTCAAATTAAAATGACAATGTAGACACTTTTATAATGAATAGTTTGGTATATGATATGTAATTACGAACGTACTCAGTTACGTGCGTTACGTCATAGCGTTACGTGCATATAGTCGGTCGGTCGACATGCCGAATGGTTTTCGAACAGTAACTCCAAAACGGATGAACCTAGAATTCTAATATATAAAATAGAGGTTATTCATCCTCCACAGACGACCGACTCAATTTCAAGGTCATTTGGACCAAAGGTCAAACTCACCATGACCTTTAAACACACAACATTCACTGGTCCACACCATAAGAAATATAGAATCTCAGATCGTAAAACTTTACGGAGAGGTTGCTGATCTTCAGATGTAGGCTCCTACTAATTTTGAGGTCGATAGGTCAAAGGTCAAGTTATAGGTGACCTTAGTTACACTAGGCTATTTACTGTCATGAGACGTGCATGTTTGGCAAACCTCACTTGTACAGTCTGTTATCGTAATTCTTCCGGTTTTGTGTTTTCCTGATGTGGACATTAATGGACAGTGTGTATGAAACATTTTGATTAGCACGTGCATTTTACATAATTTAAAAATTCACGGTTTACTGCTCACAGTCGGCAAATTACAATAATCGAATTATCGGATATTGCTGCTATACTATTTAGACATGAAAACAATGAGCATGATATCACGTATAATAAAAAAGATATACGCATTACATGTTGGTGTACTTATAACATTTAACAAGTGTATATAATAGTGTCATCATTTGATCCCGATCGCACGTTCAAGCAGGGGACGTGTTACGAATTCGTGCGCTCGAGGTGCAATTACATTCTGTATTGACAAAGAGGATCTATCACGAATTGTCAATTGATATAACTTTATATTAAAACGTGTTTGGAAACTTATTCAGCGAGCCTCTGGCGAGCTTAATAATATTTCCCGAACAAGCTTAATATAAATATATCAATTGACGACGAGTGATTGATTCTTGATATAATTGTGACACTAAAACGCAAAATACACATTGATTTATTGGAAAAAACTCACCAATGTATTTAAACTTTATACTACACGTGTTGCGTATAAGATTATACGTACTCACTTTACTAACCTGGATACAAGGAAAGGCATGTGATATAAACATGATATCTAGATGAATTTGCTTGTGGATACTGACATACTAGTACTCTATGCAACGAGAAGTGAGAATATGTAATATATTCATAAATGAAGGTCATGATGAGGTTAATGTATTCCGTCATAATTTATCATCGATACTATCATATATAATGGGTTAAAGCTACTGTATTTGTTGGTCATATATGACAAATAGTTTGTATGTGAAAGTGTCTAAGTAGATTTGAGATGTGCTCACCCTGCATATGACAAAAATTTCGTCACGCATGACTGGACACCGGACCGTTAGTATAGTAAATATATATTACAATGGATTTAACGGTCAGTGATGTTGATCTAAGTCCGACTGATGATACATTACTTCAGGCTGGACAAACCGTTATTGATCAAGAGTTAATACACAGTGGCGATCCGTTGTATCACGATGTTCTTAACGAGTCGAGCCAGACGTCTGAGGTTGATCTTTCTCGGCTCCATGGTCATGGGTCATGTGATGGTGACCATGGCGACGACAGTTTGTTTACATTTAATGACGAAGATCTGCGGGATAATATGAAGACACTTAAGGAGTATAGAGGGTTGCTGAAACTATACAGAGAGCTACCAAAGGACATGTGCGTAGCTCGAATTAACCAGAAGTTCGCCTCAAGTGAGAGTGACTTAGCGCGTGTGCGAGATATGTACTTTGAGTATTTGAAAGATTCTGACCCACACTTCCCATATGGTCCGAATGTTTTTCTTAAAAGAAGAATTCTTACCCAGTCCGGGGAATCTGTGACTTTACGATTGGCACAAGACATATACACTATTATAGAAGTGACCGAAGGTGGAGACCCTAATTTGTTGAAAAACATGGTTAGTACCGGACGGAAAGGCAGCAAGCCTTCCTTTCTGTGTGAAAGTCGTATTCATCATACCAGATCACAACAAAGATTATCGACCGCTAAACCTGTGTCGACATGTAACTGCAGTTCTGATATCAATGTACTCAGAGACACTGTATCCTCGTTACAAGCTGACATTTTACTTATCAAACAGACTAACCACTTGCATAATGATCTTAGATCCAAGCAAATCAATGAAATAAAATCCGGTATGCTTGAATTACAACACTGTGTGAGATCCTGCAGTGGTAGTGTGAGAGACTTTACTGGTAATGTGTTGTCCAAGATGCAGAGCTTAACCAGCTCACTCATGCGTAATGTGATTGAATTTGAGGACAGGGTTAGACTATTGGAGGTTATGGTAGAGTCGACTTTACCAATGAACGCGGATGAGCAAGTTGATACCGTCTTCATTGATCCACCTACATATACTGCTCATGTTATATCATCTGCAGTCAATCCGACTGCTACAGCAGAGATTGCCATTTCTACTGACGACGATCCGGTATCTACACCAATTACCACAGACTACGACAATGGAGGTCGTACATCAATAGCTGGCGAAGCCATACCAGTGCATATCACCAGGCGACAAGACATGTTTAAGTCGCGACGTGAAAGTGAACCCGACAGTGATGGATTTAGCGTACCTTTACGAAGACACACAAAACGATATTGTGTACTAGGGCTTAGTTCCCGTGTTAATACTGACATCCTTACCAGGGTGATTGAAAGGAAGGGACCGAGTGTAACACACATCAGAGTGTTTCCTTGTCGACGCAACCCTTCTAAAGTCGTCATAAGGCTAAATGTACTGGCGGATGAGTTCGCCAGTCGATTACTGGATGAAGGTTTCTGGCCTTCTTATGTCAGCTGCCGACCATGGGAATCGCGTAATGGAATGCGGCGCGAATCCCAGCGATTAGAGATACCGCCTAGGTTTTCGAGTGTGTTGACAGGGACAACATACAGACAAAGTAACACTTTCTCTAGTGAGAGTCGATTCTCATCACTGGTGAATGATATAGACTAGAACTCTAGCGAGATACTTTATTAACATGGTGTTTTGGTTAAAGTATTATATTTCCATTTATCTTTATTTTATGAACATGAATATTATTACATGGAACGTGACTGGTATTATGTCAAATGCGTCTTATTTGTGTGACATGTTAACTAAAGGTGATATTGATATATGTGGCATATCAGAACATTGGTTGTCGTCCCATAACATGCATTTTCTTAACTCAATATCTAGCAATTACAGTGTTCATGCTGCTTGTGATAGTAGTCTTACCAGCCCCTTGGGTCGTGGTAAAGGTGGTGTAGCGCTTATGTGGAAACGGACATATGATATGCAAATTGTTCCTATAAACATTGACAGTGATAGAATTGTTGGAATTCAGATAGAATGTAAACATAAATCGTATATATTTATATTTCAGGTATATTTACCTTGTAGTAATCAACCAAGACATGTTATTGAACAAAATATGTTTCTTTTGTACGAGTTGTATCATACATACAATGACCAAGGTGTGGTCATTATAATGGGTGATTTTAACGCAAGTCTGCTAACACCACATGTAAAATATTGTGATGTACTATTTCGTCAATTTTTGCATGATTGTAACTTTTGTGTTGCAAATGTATTACCGATTTGTACAGGGGGAAATAATTCTTTTGTCTCATATGATGGTAAACATGCTTCTATGATAGATTACGTTTGCTTACCAGTTGAGTATACTGAATATATTACATACTGTGAATTGGCGGATGATTGTTGCCTAAATGTGTCGCGTCATAGACCGATCTTGTTCTGCTTAAATAAAGAAATGTGTGAAAGTGGGCCGGATGAATTGTTTCAAGGTAATTCTTATCACTGGAGAAAATGTAATAAACAGCAATTACGAGACTACGAACAGTCACTCGCGAATACGACCATTGTGCAGAGATTAAGTCGGTGTTGTGAGCTTGGACCGGGTAATATAGATTCTGCGTACAGTACTATTTGTGAGGAAATTATTCATTGTGCCAATAAATCACTGCCCGTGAAACGATTCCGTAAATATGTGAAACCGTACTGGACTAACGACTTATCACGTTCCCATGTGGTCATGAGGGCCGCAAAGAGGCGGTGGTGCCGTGCAGGGAGACCACGGGACACGCAACATCCAGACTACGTGTCTTACAAGGCAGCTAAGAGAGACTTCCGGTATCTTCATCGTCGAGTTGTGGAGGTCTACTTGTCAAAGTTAGACACTAATCTTGAAGCGATGGCCCGTGAGGATAGCCACTCGTTTTGGCGTCATGTTAATAAGCGACGTTCAGGTATATCGAACTCTGTTGGAGCCGGTATTAAGTTTAATGGCGAGACTTATCGTGATCGTGATAGTTTAGTGACACAGTGGGGTATGTACTTTGCTAATCTATATTCTCCTTCACAATCGCCAAGTTTTGATGCCGAATGGGAGAATACCGTGCGCACTGTTGTGCAAGACACTTTGAGCCAACTAGAACCAGATAAAACCGCTATAGTTTCAGTGACCGCTATTCAGGATGCCATCACTAAACTGCCGCGTGGAAAGTCTGGTGGAAACGATGGAATCGTGTACGAACACTTTATTTACAGCAAAGACGTTATATCTATAGTGCTTGCCCAGCTGTTTACAAATATGTTGCGGACATCGCATATTCCGCCAGACATGAAAAGTGGTGTCATTGTGACCCTTCACAAGGGCGGAAGAAAAAGAAAAGATGACCCGAATAACTACAGGGCAATCACTTTGTCATCAGTATTCCTTAAACTATATGAACTTGTTCTTCTAGATAGATGCCGAGATCAGATTCTTAGGACACTTGACCCCCAGCAAGGTGGTTTTCAAAAAGGACTAGGCTGCTTAATGACTTCATTCATGTTTCGAGAGTGTCTTCATTTTGCTCGAGAATATTCTTCTGTGGTATATATCTGCTATCTAGACGCTAAACAAGCATTCGATCGTGTGTGGACAGATGGTCTGTTTTACAAGCTGATTTCCCTGGGCCTAGATAACACAACATTACTAGCGTTTCGTGACATGTATTCGGGCGTGCGCAGCAAGGTCCGGTTTCATGGTAAACTATCAACAGAATTCCCAATATCACAAGGAACCCGTCAAGGAGGTAAAAGTTCCCCTCTCATGTATTTGGTCTATATCAACGGACTCATAGAAGAACTCAGGAACTGTGGAGATGGCATGTTAATGTATGATATGTCGCTGGGATCCCCGACGGTGGCGGACGATATGGTGCTTGTCTCGTTATCGAGAGCCGGATTGTCACGCATGCTTGACATTTGCAACGCGTATTCACAACGATGGAGATATTTATATAACAATGACAAATGCGAGGTAGTAGTGTTTAATGATAAAACTGTACAAGAGACGCAATTTAAGCTTGGTGATAAACTTCTACAAGAAACCGATAAGTACTGTCATCTTGGAATTGTTTGCGACAAACATCTCACGTCAGGAAGCAACATCCGGGATGCTGCCACTAAGTTGAGAGGTACATTCGCGAAAATATGTGCCAGTGGTATACATCCGTCCATGATAAGCCCCGCGACCCTAAGACGGATCTACTACAGTGTGATACTTCCAAAAGCATTATATTCATGTGAGTTATGGAACAACTATTCAGCCAGAGACATGCTTATCATTGAGCGTGCTCATAGACACTGTGTTAAACGTATACAAGGACTCTTTACGTCAACAAATACATTATTCGCATTGACATGTCTGTGTACCATACCTATAGAGACGATAATTAGCTACAAGAAACTTACGTTATTTGGTCAACTATGTCGTTTGCAGCCCCATTATCTCTCAAAAACTGTCTTTGTTAACCGCCTTATACGTTATGAAAATGGTGATAGGCAATCTACGGGTTTTATACCAGATATATATAGACTGTTAGTAAGATACTCCTTGGTGAACTATTTAAGGCGTTTCATAGAATCAGGGGAATTTCCGTCAGTAAATGCGTGGAAAAAGACACTGCGTAACATTGTCGCATCAGAGCATAGTAATAATGTGAATGTTTTAGAAGAGAATGGACATTCATGGCTTATGAACACTATAGTGAATACAAAGTGGATATCACCCATTTGGTCTGTAGCCAACAGATCAACACACGTTGCAAATATATGCAAAACACTTATGAGACACATAGGACTATTTGTTTCGCGCAGATACACGCGCAGTTGTAAAAAGTGTGCTCTCAGAACTGACAATGAACCGGCCCACTTGTTATTATATTGTATTGCAAATGTAGACATTCAGAAACAACTTTGGGATGTTATGCTGATTCAATACGGTGTGGATCATTTCATTACATTTATAAGACAGTCACCTATTGATCAGTGTAGAACATTATTCAGTCTTGCAACATTAACAGATGACGGCTCATTTGCGCACATGTGTATCACAACAAAGGTCTGTAAACTTTTAACCAATTAAGAAGTTACTTATGTCAATTAAGGTAAAACGTTGTTTAAAATGTATGGGGTACGCTTATTCTTTTAAACATGAACATGTCATTAATTTACAGTTACTGTAGTTGTATGCTATGTTGATAATATTAACTGTATACTTGTATGTTTGTTTGCTGGATTAGTTACACATTCACGCTGCTACTAATTATGTAATTATTTTATCAGACATGGTAAAGTATATATGTAAATAGTAACACTACGTTTATTGTCGTTATTCTGAATCTGTCTCTGCATCTTGTATTTCGTTTCGATAAGGTCAGTATTTAACAGATCTTAGATAATAACTACATAACATTCTCTACAACATGTTTGTATATATTGTATATTTATGTAATTGATTGATCGATGTCATGCTATGCATTTACTGTTGTAAATATGTTATACTCTCCGAATATGGAGGACAATAAAGATTATACTAGTTAAAACAACAATACGTACTATACACACTCAGGTAATGTATAAATATTGTGAAACAAATGGTTATAGAAAATGCCAATTTACTGACACCTTTTGGTTTGTTGAATGTCATTAGTATTGTTTCAGGTTTTATAAATATATCGCAAGGTCGTTGCGAACTTATGATGCTCGTATATATTTGAAATCTACACCATAATGCGCTTCTAATGAGACTATTTTGATGAAAATCGGAACTTGTCATGTTGACCAAAATGGAGTTCAAACGTTGATTTTACCATAAGTAAAGAGTTATTCTCAGACAGTTTTTTCTTGTGTTCTCAAATTACGAACTTCTCATTCTAAGCCAGCGATATGTGAATCATGTAGTTAGATTTCATATTGATGTATGTGATCAAATGTCATCTTTGAATTATTAACAAAAGTATAATTAATGTATAATGTTGCAGAAATCGGACAGGGAAGGCAGCACCTACCTAACCAACCGAGCACCGAAATCAGCAAAAAGGCATGAGGAAATCAGACGGAGGAGGTAGCACTCAACCTAACCAGCCGAGCACAGATATCAGAAACACCACACCATAGCACAATTACACTGAGCAATGCCCACACATATACCAAAGAACAATTAGAAGTCCTAATCGCCACCGAAATAAATGCAGGATGACCCACTTTTACTTAGAACTTATTAGCAGTGATTTCATGAGACCAAATGAAACGCAGCCAATGCCCGACCAAGTTCCCCAATGTCCTGCTTCAGGACTTTGAATTTTGTACCAAAACCTGATGAATAGATTTTCAGAAATTAAAAAAAAAACGATTTATTTTCTATCGCAAACTAGCTATACCAACTGGTGAAACCTCTTAAGGAAACGAAGGGATGTATGTAATGAAATAAGATTGAAATCTTTATAATAAGTTAAAGTTAAGTTACCAATTTTCTAAAGTTCTTTTCAGCTGTTATGCCGCTAAAGCACCCTTTGACATTTTAACTTCCCCAGGTCATTGGGCGACCTATGGAAATCTACACCCGTGTCTTCCTGGGGAGACTATTTCTCTCCTCTGGGTGTGGCAGCCAACATCGATCTGCGGCACCCAGGAATAGACACTGTCCTCCCAGGTACCATTTACACCATGGTGGAGTGGAACATGTGGGTCTTGTTCAGAGAAATTAACCAGTGGGCCAGAGGGGATTGAACCCGGGACCTCTCGATCCCGAAACGCGCATCCTACCTCTAGGCCAGTGCTTCACACACAGAATAGCAGAATCTGTAGAGTTGCACAGAAAATGAACTAGATCACAAGTCCGATCAACTAGAGATGAAGACATTTAAAGTTCTATTAAGTCTTAAATTGCTATTTTAATAAGCTATAACTTGGCACCGCTCTGCAAAATCATGCAATTTTAGGACTTTAGTTGATTCCCAAATGTGGAAAACACCATTAGATGGTAAAAAATGTAATAAAACATCCAGATGGTTATTTGACACAATGACAATTTGTAAGCAATAAATGCATGATTTAAAGTCTAAGGGGCGCATCTCTTGCAAAATGAGTGTGTTGTCCACCATACAATTTGCTAAATACGATATTTGGTCTTCTATTTCGACAGATATAGTTAACATTCTATCGTCGAGTATTGACCATTTGTTAAGAAACAGCCTAATAGTTCCATTATTCATGTATGCAATGGATGATCGGAAAAAAGTTGTGGAACAATTATGTGACTTAAAGATAATGATACAGACATGCATCAGCACCAGCCATCTAAAATGTGTTTGGTAACGTTCACATATCGCTTGCTTAGAATGAGAAGGTCGTCAGTACGAAATCGATATTTTGTCCATGGTATAAGCAAAGGTGGCAGTATCAGTGATTTGTCTGCAAACGATTAAAAAAATAATAAAAAAATATATAAAAAATCCGTACTGAGCTAATATACTATCAAGGTATAAAGCGTACTATATGTCTATATGCCAAAGATTGTGGAACATTGCATTTCGTTGTTTCAACATAAAATACGGGCGCTGAAGAAAAATCGGTATACAAGTCATTCAAATAAACTATAACATATTGATTCTTACCGAAAATCTCGTTCAATTGTATCTTATAACTGCGAAACAGCAAAACAGTGTTACTTTCGTTATTTAAGTTCGCTCAAGGTCATTTTATTTATTCACTGGTTACCCGCTGCGCTCACAGTATCGTAATTATTGTTGGGAACCAAGCCTATGCGATGTTCCACAATCTTTGGACATAGACATATACTACGCTTTATACCTTGATAGTGTACATGGAGTTAGATAGACAATCGATATACATGTATATACGGTCCTTGTAGTGTATTAGCTCAGTGACGGATTTTTTTCTTTTCCAAACACTGATACTGCCACCTATGGGTATAAGTGATTGGCTGTTTATGCAAGTTGATTTCTACCTTCTCTATGCGATGTTCTTTTTATTGGTTGTCTACAAATAAACACAACAAGGCGCTTCTTATGAGCTTATTGTCATGAAAATCAGAATTTGCTATGTTGACCAAATTACAGTTGAAACCGCTTGTTATAATACTGGTAAAGAGTACTGTTCTTGGGATCATTGTTATTTATTTATGAAACTACAGTAAAACTTCGTTATCTCGAGGAGTCATTGGGGCAGATAAAATGCTCGACATGAACCGGGTGCTCGTCATCATGATGCTGGTCATAAAGGTGGCACTTTATATCTACAATATACAGTATAGAGCAAATTCACCGGGACTTTGCTCGACATAGACCGGGTGCTCGTTATATCGATGCTCGTCTTAACAAAGCTTTACTGTATGACAAACTGTATTGTTACAACGGGTACTTGGGCTTTTAATCATTTCGTTTGGTTAAGTGTGGGTATTACACCTAGTGGTGTTGTGTTGATACAGTTTTCTTTGCTCAGCTGGTTAAGTTGAGTGCTGCCTTCCATGTCCGATTTCCTCACATCAATGTTGCATGATTTCTTGTCATGAATGTGTCTTGAATGTTTATGTGTGTTGCTATCAAACTCTTGAGAACAATGGATTATATCTCTTTACTAAGTACTACTTTAAAACATTACTAGTTGATAATAAAACACACCTTTACACTTAACCGTGCTACTGAAACATAGACACTATATTCAGCTTATTGACTCTTTTATAACTAGCTTACACTAGCCAAATACAGTGTCTACCTTATTTTCGGATTACTTTTAATTAAACTCGTATTCTGTATTACACTTACGTCTCTGACTTATTGTTGCACTGTACATAGTTCTTTGGGATTCGAGGTTTGAATTATAACAACAACCTGTTAATATTGTTCTGCTTTTAATTACATGTATTAATGATTTTGATTGATATAATCTTTGCTGTAATATACTTATATTATCCATAATAACAACATTTACCAGTACATTTCGATGGCTTAGAATGTGAAGGTCGTAACTACTACTTACGATCTTATAAGACTCATACATATTTGAAATCTCCAGTCCCAGGCGCTTCTAATGAGCATATTTTTATGAAAACCGGAACTTTTCATGTTGACCAAAATGAAGCTATAAAAGCTTGTTTTACCATAAGTAAAGAGTAAATTGCAGACAGTTTTTTCTTGCTTTCTCAATCTATCGATGTGTACCTTTGCTTGTTTGTATTTTAAGAAACAACAAGTAATGTAATAGTCATCAATATTTAGGACCTTTGAACCATCCTGGGGGCAGTACATTTCTCAGGCGACCACAGCAGTAGCAAGCCAATTTATTATGGTTCCTTCGACCAGTTTTACAACATCGTAATCTTCTCTTGTTTCTATTAAATCCACAACAGGTACACGGTGCCCATGGTATTTTCTTTTTAGTTGTTGTTGTTGTGGGCGTGGTCGTAGTAGTTGTGGGCGTGGTCGTAGTAGTTGTAGGCGAGGTCGTAGTAGTTGTGGGCGTGGTCGTAGTAGTTGATGATGTTGTTGTTGTTGTTTCGGGATCGCAGACATCGAATGAATCGACACAGTCACCTTTGTAGCAAACCTTTAGTTAAATAAACAAAGTATTCTTTATAGTTTGCTCTTACGATTACTGCACATGACTTAAAGATATAGAGGAAACAAAAAACCTCATATTGTTTTGTTAACGAGTTTAATAAAATCAGATGTAATTAGCACACGTGTACTATACTTTTTTCAGATAACCTTAGAGAATGCCCAAAATGATCTTGTATTCTGTATAAATATTATGTTTAGCGGGACTATAAGCCTGACGTCTTTGTGACGTTAGGATTCGCTTATTTCATTTTGACACGGATTACGTCACTGTTGGAGCACAGACCGAGGATTAGGAGATAAACATTTACAAAGGTAGTTCTATGAAAGGTTCAGACAAATGTTGCTTATTTAATAGTCGTGCATACCGCTAAGTTTTTGCACGCAGATGCCACGTACTTGCACGCATTTTCAGTTGTGACCACCGTTTTACTACGAAGAGTGATACGTCGTGTCTGCGTGCTCCGCAAAACGTACAGACGCGGTACCGACTACGTACGGATTCCTACGTGCCACCTCTGTTTTAGCACTCAAACACCTACACGTACTTACACAGACATCCAACAATCCATTAACCAATGGTAAGTTTAGTTATTGTGTCAAAAGTAAACGACAAACCAAACTACTGGACATGTTTTTTTAGTATTTCGGATATCATCGATCGGAAGCCAAAACTAAATGGTCTGGGCCAGTATTTATTAAGCATCTTAAGTGAAAACTTAAATATTTTGACTTAAGTTAAAATATTGAGATGCCCATATTTCACAAGAAACGAAAAATAGCCCATGTTTTCTATATGATTACTGTAGCTCTTTACATAGTGCATCTAAACAATGTAAATAATTGTTAATATTAGTTTTCCTGATTAGCTGATACACTAAAGGAAAATGTAAGATTTTAAGAAAATGTTCACTTTAGATGCTTTATAAATACCGGCCCTGGTCATCGATGTACATCAGTCTGTCTAGTCTTATCCCTTATCAATGTTTTTTCCTCCATTCATAAAGAGTAAAAGAAACTAATGAATAAATGTGTTCGGTCCGACTATCGATCACTGATCCAGACTCTGCAGTCAAATTGATATTTCAAAATGTCAAACAAAGCCTTTATTTTCCAGTCAGCTGTCTTACAGGCATATTAGTATTTGACACCATGTTCTCAGAGTAGACGGCAAGTGCGATAACCACTGAACTACTCCCCACCCAACTAGAGATTATCCTTGTAGGAAACCCAGAGGGAGTCTCGCGTGTATCGGTGCTTTACACCGGGCACGTTAAAGAACCAAGGAATATATTCGAAACGAGCTAGGCTATCGCACTCGGATTCCTTGTATCTCACCTCTGTTTCTAAACAAATGCGATAATGCCCCAGAGTGGTCCCTGCAAATTACAGTCCCGTGCCAAATTAAAGTTCACAAAGCGCAAAAATCACAAAATAATTCGATGAATTTCGTCAGTTAGAAAAACATAAGAATTGTAAAATAAGAACAATAAGACTATGTTTACTATCATTAAGTAGGATAATCAATTTCCGATAAAACTTTATTGGACTTTACTCATTTACACAGTCCATTCTCGGTTGCTAAGCAATTCTAGAACACCTCTTAAATCAATGGTTAGTCCATTTGACAATGTTGTCTTGGGAAAACAGGCAAACTAAAATATTTAAATTAATGTTGACTTTTACCACAGTAGATATTACCTTTGAATAGTTTTTATATGAAAACAATCGGAGTTCTTATATGAAAATGACAAACACTTGAATTTTGTTTTGTAATTTTTTAACGTGAAAATGACAAAATTACAAAAATAAAAAATACACGGGAGTCAATAGGAACTACTTTTGTTTTTCGAGATATAATGACTTTACATTTTACAAACTTACATTTTAAGAACACATGAATCTGATTTTTAAGAATGTCAATTACCTTTATATTTCTATATGATTGACTAACAATATACTGAAAGTATGTAACCATGGCAACCAGGCTTATTCCAACAATGAATAATTTTCATTGATGTTCTTAAATTGCCTAGTTACCAAAAAATTGATAAATGTATATTATTTTCTGAACAGAATCAAATCATGCTTGGACTATTCTTTCATATGATACCAAATTATAGTATAATAGATATATATTTATTGAGTCAATCAATTTGAAAGTGAAAAAATCTGTCGAATTTTTCATTCATTTTTTACTTTGTGAACTTTAATTTAGCACCTGACTGGTGACTGTACATGTAAGACAGAAAAACTAGGGAGGGAGACAGACAGACTTTGTTGTTTTCTTCATGTTCACCATTAACATTCATCAGACAATCAGTAAAGCATCCAATTACCTTGTTTGTTCCACATTTTGTCCCCATGTATACAAATCGTAGGGAAACACAGGAATCATTGGATGTGCGGCAACTTATTCTGTCGGCTTCATAACAATCACGTGCTTCCGTAGGGGTCTGTAACAAAGTAAACGTAACACATTCATACAGCAGAATCTAAGCTCCTCGACTCTTTGGGATGTAATATGTACATCAACCTAACAGTGCACTTATTCTCAGACATTTCATGTGTACCGTAGTTGAGTGGTACTAGTATAGTCCAGTGACGCAGAGGTCGAGTCAACTATAAGAAATATTAAGAAAAAACAACTATAATTTCAATGCTTTAGTCCAGTTAGGATATATTGACAGCGATGTCATCTTTTATGTGTACCCAAAAGATTAAAACCATTGCTTCAATAGGTAGAGTTTAGTTCGGTATTGAACTGTTGCCATAAGCCTTTATACTTAAAAGTGGATATTCCACGGTGTCTATGTATTTTTATCCTAACTGGACTGTACCTGTTCAGACAATGGATGTTATCTTTTATGTACACATAAACTGCAACGTCACTGTCACTATTTCCTAACTGCACTGTACTATAACTATCACTGGTATGATTTAAACAAACCCACTGGCACACGGTTGCATCGTTTTAATAAACATGCACAAAATGTTTCGGATTCTCCCTCTCTCTTGCAAATAAGACAGAGGCAGAATCCGAAAACAAATCGTACAAGTTAACTAAATCGATGCAACCGTGTGCCTGTGAACAAACCACCTTATTTTCAGATTCTAAGCCAACTCGAAAAGTGCGTATCGTTTACAACTGGCTTGCAATTTACAGGTTGTAATGCCTATGTGCCTTATTCAAAAAAGTTAGAGTCTGAAACTCAAACTTACACTTTACATTGTCAAATGTTCTATTCGCTCTCATGTCATTACAAATCTACAAATTATGATATTTTATGTAAATGGGTATATAAAGACTCACTATATATTGTTCATAAATACTAGTGTTTGCAATTGTGAGTCTAAGTCTGAGTTCAGTCTTACAATGTTGGTGAGGAGTAAGGGCCCGATGTTGAACATAAGTTGTGTAAGATGTGCGGGCTTCCTCATATAAGATAGTTCCTTATATGCCCATATAATTGTATAGGCCCATGCCCTTCATCGGGATATATTTCAATTTTCATATTAATGAAAATTGAAATATATCCCGATGAAGGGCATGGGCCCGAAAATTCGATTTACGAGTCTAATATGAATGATTGGCATACACTTTTTGACAATTAAAATACATGTGCATTGCACTAAGCTTTACTCCGATCATCAAAGGATTCCATGATTATGACGGCACGGTTTGCGAGAAGAATTCTAACTGACTTACATTACATGGCGTGCTATCAGACCAGCCTGTTTTACGTTGACATTGTAGATCTAAGTAGCCTTCCTGTGATCCGGGTAGTCCAGAACAGAACGCCTCTTTAAATTGTGCATCAGTAAATCCACCCTGAGTAGTACAACCGTTCGGAAAGCTGCAAACAGTTTAACATGTAACAATATACAAGAGATTCCGTTACTCATTGGCTGTGTGTTCCACAAGGGCGTTTAACATTAGTACGGTGTCAGTATTCGAACAAGCAATTTGTTTTTGTTTCGTCCCTTTTACACGTGCGCGTACCCGTATTAAATTGATTGTTCTAATTTTGCAGATACAGTGATGAATTGTTCTTTCGGACATAAACACTGAGAAATGGGGTTTCGCCGTGTGTATAAATTAGCCATCTATATAGTATTACTAGTACCTCAATGTGAAAGCTTTGATATATCTAGAGTTGGTAAGGATATCTATGTAACGTTTTACAAAGAATAAAATCAGAGAAAATACTAAAGAAACGTATTTGTACTTGTTCATTGAACTTATGTGTCAAACTATCTAGTACATGTATTAATAAATAACACAACATCTTTATATAAACTGAACAAAAATGTGTCTTCAAGTTATTACGCTACGTATGCAATGTTGCATTGTTCATTATTAAGGAAATTGAACTTCAGATTTATCTCAAGTTTAGACTCTAATTTAGATGCTTCGGGAGATTGGAGACAGGTCTTTCTGGAAATAGGTCTGTTATGTATAAGTTGTGCGAGAGTATTAAATAAATGAAATTGTAGAACACATACTATGAAAAATGGGTGATGGCCTCTGCTACACTGCATGCTGAAAACATGTGATACGTGTCCTGGGTTGAGGAAGTGATATCAAAAATGTCCGCTGACATAACATTTTTACCGGACGGACACTCCCTTGAAGAATCATGAGACATTCCTAATCTACAAAAAAAAACAATGATGATACATACATATACAGATATTGATCTGCACGTTAGAATAAGCTTTAAACAACTATTTAGCATTTAATGTTTGAAGCCAATTTCCTATTATTTGTTTATTGTTATATCCATGTTAATTTCATGTATTGTTAATTTCTCACAAAATTTCTACAAACATTTGCAATGTATGGTGCCTCCGTACCAGGAAGGGAAATTATCTGAATAAAGATAAAGAAAGATACATAATATAATAATACATAATTTGTGCGTTTATCAGCATGTTTTCCTTTTAGAACTAATATAAATCATTATTATTATTAGTTCTAAAAGGAAAATAGATTCGTTCATGCAAGTTTATTGAATGGATGGCACCGTGTGCCTGTGGGGTATAGCCCACTGTGCTGCCATTTTAAATGAAGTCTTTGTTGTTATTATAATGATAATGGCCACTGGCGTGTTATTTAAAGTACAGTTATAGTGGACCAAATTGTTTACCTTTGCTCTTTTATTTCACTTCAATCAACCTTATGTATTTACCCGGTTATAGATTTAAAATTTTACATAAGAAATGAATGCTAAGTACACTTTTCTGAGGACCAAATATTATGTTTTGTTTCATGAGAGTTGGTAAGTGTGTGTTATGAAGAAATGCTATTTTTGTTCTAATCGCCAATGTACTCTTTAAGATATTTAAGGTTTATGGGGGTCTAGCTTGGTCGCTAACGGACTATAACCAAGTTATTTGAAACTTAATGTAAACCAACGGAAAGATTATAGCATTAATGTGCTTAAAATAACTATAACTATATATATATTATATATTACATACGCATGCCCAATCTCATGTGCAGCAATTCTACCGATATTATAGTCTCGAACTTCATTCATTGAAAACTTCGCCGTATTACTTGGGTTGCAAACGGTGTTTTTATATGCATATCCTACAATAAAACAATGTTTGTACGAGTCTTTAGAACATAAATGGCATACAAGTTTAAAGTCAATACTGTAAAAGCATTCTTTTTTTAGATGGATCTATAGTCCGCCTAGGATAAAGAGACAGGCGGTAAAATATGGAACATACCACATAGGTGCAAAAATCAAGCGTGCATGGTTTATCGGTGTTATTTTAGTATGCAATTGACTATCCGTGTTTATTTACGTACCCACATTTGTCACAGTAGATCAATCCAGTCAATGTTTGTATAGTTATAGTTCCGTCGTTAAAAAAATGCTTCTTGAATTATAAGTAAATCGTATATAATATTTATATACATACTTCTTGAATTGACACTATATCGTATACTATTTATATACATACTTCTTGAATTGACACTATATCGTATACTATTTATATACATACTTCTTGAATTAACAGTATATCGTATATAATATTTATATACATACTTCTTGAATTAACACTACATCGTATACTATTTATATACATACTTCTTAAAATAACAGTATATCGTATAATATTTATAAACATACTTCTTGAATTAACAGTATATCGTATTATATTTATAAACATACTTCTTGAATTAACAGTATATCGTATAATATTTATAAACATACTTCTTGAATTAACAGTACTAAGTATATCGTATAATATTTATAAACATACTTCTTGAATTAACAGTATATCGTATAATATTTATAAACATAGATGAATAATAATTACCAAGAGTGGATGAGCTTCCCGATCTGAAAATATCAAGTCTGAAGAAAAAGAAAACAGAGAACCGAATTAACGGCTACATTGAAATTGCAGGTATTAAAGTGTATAGAGCTATATTCTAACAGTCATTTAATGTTAAAATAATTACTTGCATCATTTTAAGTATGATACAAGACAACTTAATTGCAAATTAAAACTTTGGATGGGTTCCGTGTACTTTGATTCAATCGTCGAAAAAACAGACGATTCTTATAATTTCATAGGGTGTTCTAGAACACTTTCGTATGAAAATGGACAGTTCGCATTTCCAATATATCACAGAGAGAGTCTGTAAAAACTGAAGCGAAAGAGGATCTAATGGATATGAAAGCATAATTGTTTTTCAGTTTTTGAAACTTTTAAAAAAAATATCGTCCGATATATTTCTATACACTTTAAAGAGGCTTGTTCTCAAATTATGAATTATTTTCAGGATCAAATTTTTGAACACCAGGATGTGTGTATATAAAAACATATCCTTCAATTTCAAAGACATTAAAATAATTTCTTATGGTTTGTTATAAAAATACTTACTTGATCCTCGTTTTAAAAATTTCGGTTTCAGTCTAAACTACAATAAATCACTTTTGTAACAGACAAATGATGGTCTGAATATTTTGAACATGCCAATTTGAAATATATTAGGTATTCTCAAAATGGATATAAGTTATAATTGCCAAAAGTTACCAAAAACTTCCAAACAAATGGAAAACTATTTTCAGGATCAAATTTGATCCAGATCAGTTGATCCTTTGTGAACTTGGGGCCAGGATATTAACCAGAACATTTTAATTCTTCTTACGTGAGAAATAATGAACGAACTTTAGTGGTACCCTGTATATAATAAATGACGTCCGGAACTTTGAGCAATTTGTTTTTCCCTTAATTTACCTGTAGATTTAAACATTACGAAGTTAAAAACTCAAATTGGTCGAGTTGGCCAAAATTTAGAACACCGAATTGACGACGGTAGTCATTTATAACTCCACAATTACCGATTATATCAGTAGCCCACTTTGTATAAGTATCGGAAATTACATATTTTATCTATAAGATATCATAAAATATAAATAATTTACCCTGTCAGTATCATTGCATGATCCCATTGTGTCGGTATAATTCCACTATTAATTGCATCTGCTATAGCAGAATCCGCTTCAGTAGATGCATCAAAAGTCGAATCACTAGTGTAATCTTCTATCCAACTAAAGTCCGTCCCAGCCTAAGATGTTATGTAAACATATATTGTTTGGATATACAAGTACAAAATGAATACAAGCTATACTGTGGTTATGGTCCTGCTATTTGAAACATGATGTATGGTTTGATGACGTCACATAATCCAAATAATAGCACATAACGTTGTAAATTACTTCATAATGTAGAACATTTTCGAAATAATATACGCGCTAAAATAATCTTAAAACTGGTAGCAGAATAAACTTATGCTACATCTTTATAACGTTTATAAATGTAAACGGTTTCTGTGGGATGGCAGAAAGTTGCGATTCGATAAAAGGACAATGAACTTCTTTTTGGACACCCTGTACATACAAACACTTCGATAGTTATACGAATTCGTTACGATTTATACGAATAACCAAATGCTTACCTCTGGGATTATTAATACAGCTGGATAGACGTAGATATCTAAAGTTCCATTGGACACCTCTTTGATTGAAGCGTAATTTACATTAATCTACCAAATATAATATATAAACGATGATATGCACGCAAATACATAGAATACATGCAATGAACAAACAACTTTAAAATAGTTAATGTACATAAACTTGGTGAAAATGGTGGAACATGCTAATACGAGTATAATAAAAAGACATTGTAACTCTACAAGCATGTGTTCAGTATGAGTTTGGCCTTTTCGACTGTTAATTTTCAAGGAGCAGGTTCCATTTTCTTACAATAAATAATACTTGTCTACTAATAAAGTATTTGGGAGGGGAACAATCATATAAGGTTCTCCATGTAACATTCCAATCGACAGGTCTTAAATTAATAAAGTACTTTGTAGATTACCTCGTTTATTAGTAGAGTCACATAGAGCTCTGCTTCAATTTCGGCTTCCGTATTGTTACCCGGGTTCCTGGCGTAAAATCTGAACAAAATAAAATTATAGTCACGAATAAAATGATGAGGCTATTTCACACCAGGCCATGTAAGCGAAAGTGCGTTTAAATTATCTTATACAAATCGATGGCTTAGAATTAGAAGGTTGTAAGATCCATACATATTAAGAATAAGCATCACAAGGCGCTTCTTATGAGCCCATTTTCATAAAAATCTGAACTTGTCATGTTGACCAAAATGATGTTGTAAAAGTTTGTTTTACCATAAGTAAAGAGTAAATGTTAGAAAGTTTTTCCGTATTTTCTCAAAGTATCGATTTGGTAGTTACGACCTTCTTGTTCTAAGCTATCGAAATGTCACGTATAAGTACATTTTACAGTTGAATATAACGCTGGCTTAGAATGAGAAGGTATTTAGTACATAATCGATATTTTGAAAAAACAACAAGAATAACCTGTGCAAAAAATACTCTTTACTTTTGGTAAAACAAGCTGTTTTAACTGCATTTGGTCAACATGACAAGTTCCAATCAAGAAGCGCCTTGTAATGCTGATTTTAAATATGTAACAGTCTTACGACCTTTTCATTCTAAGTTCTAAAGTCTGTAAAGTATCAAGTAAAAAATATTACCACACTTTCGGAACATCCAGGAGTATATACACTATTTATTTATTATCATTATTTTAATAAATCGAATATGTCAATATTTATATGTGCAGCTCCCAGCGGATGTTGTCCCACATAGGTTGTACTGTATATTAATTATATGAATGTATCCAAAGTTTACAAATCTCGAAAGCATTTAGATAGTGACCAATCAGAGGCGAACGGACAGGGAAGGCCTAACCAGCCGAGCATGAAAACAGTAACAACAAAACATTACTACACGTTGCAATCCCCCCACATAACCTAACGATATTATAAAAAGCCCAATTCTCCGCCGCAAAATGCAGGATGACCCAATATCGCAAAGAAATAACGAAGAATAAAACACCTAACTGTGATCCCAAGTGAACGAATGAATTGCAGCTAAGACCCGACCTAGTTCCCTAAGTCCCCGCTGTAGGGTGGCCTAGTTTCACAAATATGTGCCAAAACGGTGACCCAAGCGGCCAAATGAGGCAAAAATGCGAATTGACCTAGTTAACAAACACCATGTACATTGACCTAAATTTAATAGTTTCTCCCAGCATACTGGGAAAGCGACGTATAACAATAAAAAGGGGGATAACAGGATAACATATTAACATGTTTCTAACGCAGTCGGGCTAACAGGCTGAAGAGTATATACCGATTTTAACAATAACGGACTATATACTGTTTTTGAAGCAAAACGCTGGTCACCCCCATTGCAACTCCACAGGGGTTATCTACTTGATGAGATAAACCATCCTATTAAGTTTGAATACTGTATCAGTCCAAAGAAACTCAAGTAATTAAGCGGAAATGATTTGACATTGACCTCAAACCAAAATGATCATCTGACCAATGTGTCCAATTATCCTATGCAGTTAGAAGATTGTGAGTCAAAAGGAACTGAAGTTATTGAGCCAAAATAGATTTCCCATTTCCAGTCAATGTGACCTTGACCTTAGACCTGCTGACCTAAAATAATAGGGATCATCTAATCAATGAGATAATTTAACCTATGAAGTGTGAAGACTGTGAGTTAAAGGAAACTTAAGTTATTGAGTGAAAACAGTTTTCACAATTTGGATCACCGTGACCTTCGACCTGCTGACCTAAATAAATACAGGACTGCTCAACTCAATGAGAACAATCATCCTTTCATGGCTATGGGTTATTTGGTTCTCAAGTTATTGTGCATAATTGATAAGTGTACCAGACGGACGACGCACAGGGCAAAAACATTATGGCTCCCCGGAAAGAAGGAGACATAATAACCCATCAACCACTATTAATATATCGACGGAAGCGCACAAAATCTTAAATAATTCTTAAGCCACCCTCACCGTGACCCTAGACATAAAACAACCAATAATGTTACTCGATTTGTTCTCACATGAAATATCACAGTGTTTATGTGATATAAAAAGGTATACACTGTACTCAAACCCGAAATTCGTGAACTTTTTCCACCTCATACTGTCAAACTATACTTGGCAGGCATATGAAGATTTATACGTATAAGTATTTACTGAAAAAGAAATGTACCTACACAGACATAAATGTTTTGTCCCCGAAAATGGCTACTTCCACCACTTGGAAACCAGCCTCCGGGAATATGGACTGTTCTGGTCGATTTTCAAGCGTCTCATGAGATGACGTCATAGAACGCCGGTGTCTGTTTGCATCTGTTCCGACCGTAGCCGATCCTGCAAATTTACTCTTTCTTACGCCCCCCTCTAAAAATAAATGAAAATGGTTACAATATAGGTGAACATTGGCAGTCGATTTAATATCATACGTATCTGTTTACTATCATATTCACCTTTCTACACTGCAATTAACTTTGTAATATACAGTGGTACTGCAGGAGGCCTACAGTGTGCTAAACATATGCAACTGGCGTCATTTGACGTTCTTTGTTTAGTGTAATGATGTTATGGACTTGACGTATATATAATTCGTACGTTCTTAAGAAGAAGAATGAACACTGTTTTGAATTATCTTATTTGCCTTATTTATGTTGGGAATATGATAATTAGAATTATACCAAATTCAACAAGTTCAATAAATAAATTTTTAAACCAACTCTTATTCAATATTTTCAATTTAAAAAAAGAAAATTGTGTATGACTTTATTAATATTGACTTTCTACGACCGATTTTCATTAATTTAAAGTATACCGAGCTGCTAAAAAAATAAAAAACATAAATCTAAAATGTTGCTAAATTTATCAAACTGTTATTTCTTTGTGCAAGAATACAGATAAAACCAATATTTTAAAAAGCTTATTTTATTAACGTATCAGACTTTTTATGTGTATTAACGTTGACCCGTGAATGTGGCCAAAGGCACTGTGTTTTGTATGAATTTTAAACAAAAGAACTTCGCGATTATTGACTTTAGATTGAGGTTGAAAGAAATCTAAATGAACTGTTAAATATCGGTAGAATTGATTAGATTGTGACACTTGACGTATAAGATGTGATCTTTAACAGCCGATTACGCCAGAACAGAGATCGCTCCACCTGATCGTTTCCATGTGATACTGTAATTTACCTATAAAATTCATTAAAATGGTTATATTACACTTCTTTTGCATAATTATTCCCTTTTTATTTTAAAGTGAAGTTAGTCGGTCCACAAATCGAATATTAACGGTCCATATAACGCATATCGCCCAAGTGAAGAACACTCTCCAGGCTTTATCCTTCGGACTGGGAAGGCAGCACTCAAATCAACCAGTCAAACGCAAAAAACATAAACACCACAGCATAAACACATGGAGCAATGCACACACACAACCCAAAGACACGATAAAAAGTCCAAGTCATATCATTAAGATTACCTGTGAGCAAGGTTTTATTGTGTATTTAGTTACATAGTGTGTACTTGCCTATAATTTCCTCGTAGTATTCTATAATGCCTTGTTGTTTGTTAATACAATCAGCATCCGTGGACCCTGGTGCGATAAAACATGCTTCATCGCCCATATCCAACAGTGCCGACTGAATATAAACATAATATGTACACTCAACCACTTTTTTAATTGGTCACCTTTCAAACTCCAAATACTTTTGTCAGTGACAATATTTTTTATTGATATTGTCCATGCATATTTTGGCCCGTAATTTTGATTTTTTAAAACAGTGACTGTTAATTGAATTGCACAAATCGTCTTACCCCAATATGCGCAAAATACCATCGACAAAATGTACACAGGCAAATTATTTATGGGGTTGCAAAGTGACCAATTACAGTTGAGGAAATTATATCACGTTTAAGCCAAATGCACAGCAAATGAATTACTGGTATCATTTTATATCACCTTTGTTATGAAGTGATGTGTTTTCAAACCCAGGATCTCCCGCACTTTAATCAGATACACTACCGCTAGGCTGGCGAGAATGATACTTAATACGAGCACAGCATTAGGACCCATACTAAAGTGGCGATCGGAAATCCCTTATAAACTATAAATTCTATAGAATTCCTGAGACATGCAATGTTGATGAATAATAAGTAAACGATGCTACCCTTTGGTGAAAAGTTCGAAACGGCCAAGGTCAAACAGAGGATCAGAATAAAAATGCACATACTTAACTTAACCCCCTTACATTTATTATGATTGCCGAATACGATGTTTAAAAAGTTTAATTCAATATCATTCTTATTACTTAATTAACATTTCTGTAGATTCACTTATAATAAAATATACAACCAGGTAAAATCAAAGTGAAATAATTATGTTTTTAATAAATACTGTAATAATCATTGGCTACCAAAAAGTATTCTAATGATAGTATGCACCTCTGAGGTACATGTGGTCAACACGAGAATGTTAACTGTTGTCCGTCAGAATACATTAACATACACATCTTGATATTAAGATTTCACAGCACATATAATAGGCCTTATTTTAATGAAATGAAAATGTCCACATGCTTCAGTATTAAAGCTAAAACAACATTGAGCAGCAAGTGTTAATTTTGGTTAACAACAACGTGATAATGCAAAATTTACCTACCAATTTGCAAGTAAAATCACCATTTGAGTCTGTGCTTGCAATACATGCAAATGATCCGTATCCATGTGCATCCGTGTAAATGGCACTTTCCTGTGAAAGACGACGAAGTATTTAATGGCCATAGTTGTTGTCAAACCTGTAAATACTAGTATCTTTAATCTTCTTTGAAACAAATATAGGTCACAAGTGACAATGGTTGACAAAATAGGAGGATTGGATAGCTCTAGATAGAAAATAGCATTCAATGGTCGCTTTGTGTGATAGTCTGGTACTCTTAAGATTAACTTATAGCTATGGATACTTAATAAGTGTGTGGTATATTTAAACTGTACGTTTATCATTTCACCACAAGCAGATGTTGAATGTATACCCACTCACCAGCCCCGTGCCATTGCGAACAATTTGTTCGTTGTATAGTGACATCATTTCCGGGGTATGCATGAATTTATCTCTGACAAGATGTAACGACACCAAATCGTCTGCCGCTCCTTCTATGTTCATTGTGTAGTGCAACTCGTTTGGAAATTCGTCCGTCTTCGTTGACTCCGCTTCTGTTGATGCAAAACTGACGTCCATCGTAGTGAATATAGTCTTTTTCGGTTCACCTTAAACCAAACATATCTGATTAAACGATTGTGTACATCGTTACTGCTTGGCAGGGAGTTTAGTGCCCAGCAGTACCTTTTCTATAAACTTAATGTATATTTGTTTTAATGGGGCAAAAATTGCAAACTGTCAATAGAATATTGCTTATAATAAGAGCTTACATTTTCAAATGCTATTTTGAAATATCTGATACTACAAGAACATTCAAGCTATGCTTTATGAACTACAGTTACCACAATAACTATTCGTACTCATCCAAACATAGCTAAGACGTTACGCACGAAACTCGTGCGTTTTATGAATTTCGGGTGGTCACTATGAGTTATTGACCATTTTCAATTCAAACGTTTGAGAATGATATACATCGTTAGATCGGTATTTTTTGTCAGCAATAATGTTATAACAATTATAGTTGTTTCAAAGAAATAACAGAACATCATTTATTTTCATTTCAAAGTGAAAAATCGTGTCCAAAAATGCTGTCACGCGTTGCGCGTATCTCTGCGTCGCTTGATATAACAATCCTTACTTAGCGAACTGTTAATTCAACTTTGTTGAAAATACGCCACATTATTTCATGCTTTTCCGTGGTTTGCGGTGAAATAACGGTGGATTATTCCCCGATCATTTCACAGTTCATAATTTTACGGAAAAGGACACCTTTTTTTAATCAAATTTCCCCGCCGCCAAAGATAAAATAATAAGCATTTTCACTTGTTTTATTAATCTTTAAAAAATAAAAGAACATTATATGTACATACATTTAAAACAAATGGAGGAAATTGAAGCCACTGCAGAAGAACTACTTGATTGAAACTCGACGCGTGCATGGCGGGAAAACGACGTCACGCAAAACATTTGAGGTATAAATTGGAGTATTTCCATCATTTAAGCTATTTGAAGCATGAAATAAATAGAATATTAGTATTTTACCGTGTATGATCGTTTGATAATTCACCTCGTGAGCAGCTGACTTATATTTTCACTTGTGGCTACGCCACTCGTGAAAAAATTACACTAGCTGCTCACTCGGCGAATTATCATCCGATCATACACGGAAAAATACAAATATCCTCTATATATGCGTAAGCAAGTAACTGATGTTACATCATTTTACTCTAGCTAAAACTAATTGGCAAAGACATGACACACTGTTTAATGAATTTAAAAAAGGAGTCACGTTTAAAAGAGAAATTTTAGACATCCAAGACATTCATCCAGTTTATCGATAGAGATGGTGCAAATTTGTTTACACTTTGCGTAATACTGTTTCTTTATATTTTTTAATTAAGTATGCTCCAAAACATAAATTAGAAAATATGCCAGGTGGTGTGGTGTAACAAAATGGTTCGATTATATAAATGGAATATCTTTATTATAGATTTTATCGAACGATATCTAAATTCTATATATGATATTACAAAAGCATTATACAAGACCCAACAATATCTAAATGCTATGTTTGATATTACAAAAGCATTATACAAGATTCAACAATATCTAAATGATATATTTGATATTACAAAAGCATTATACAAGATTCAACAATATCTAAATTCTATATTTGATATTACAAAAGCATTTTTCAAGATCCAACAATATTTAAATGCTATACTGTATTTCATATTACAAAAGCATTATACAAGATCCAACAATATCTAAATCAGTGTGGCCATACCACGTGACCATTACATCACAAACGGCTATAAACCCAAGTAATTTTTTGATAATAAACCGTCGACTCGGAAAGGAAAACAGGCGTAAGTATTTTATTTCTTCATCGATTTCTATGACATATAGCCCATGCTAAGCGGAGAGTGATAAGCTTTCAACAAAATATAGTGACTCTATCCGTAGCAGGGCCGTTTTTGCAAACATTCGGTGAAACCTTTGCTTCAGCTTGTTTGAAAGCGGACTTCTTTGCCAAGCCGTTCTGTTTTTTTCTTGTATTATCTGCTTTATCGTGCCTGAAGACTGATGTTTAAACCAATCGGTAACATCGGGTGCTATTTCGCATCAAATAAGATACATATTGTAACAATGCAAGGCGGAAATCTTACATTTCCCTTTGATTTCTATTTGTGGCTACAATTGCAAGACTAAATTACCGGCTACAGTTGCAAGCTGTTTTTAGAATTCGCTACAATGCAAAGCAATGTTACCGATCATGTGTGAAAACTTAATTTATAATTTAAAAAACTACATTGTCAATTTTTCGTACGTACATTTACTTTATTGCTACAAGATATTTATTGAATAAACATAGCTTTCACTTGTCCAATAAGTATCATTTGGGTTCAGTCGACCAATGGATCATAAGCCTATAGTAAAATTATGACTGGTATTGATAGCGTTTATTGTCGCACTGACTATCGTACAATTGTTACGAATTAAAGATCATTCACACATTCACTTAATAATACAAGGGAATAAAAACATATTTTCAAATAAGAAATCACTTTTAAATATAACACTTCTGACGGAAAAACTAATCGATTTTACTTTATTATTTTTCAGTGATGACAGGACAGCAGCCTTATATATTCTGTCTAAAATCATCATAAAACTAAATCCCGAACAGATGCTTGGTAAGCGACAGAAGTTCCACGATACAGAATTTTCACCGACGATGAAATATCCAAAATAGGATTAATGTGTTCTCAGGTTCATCTTGTATTTGAACTCCTTGGTACACAAAGAACACAAATGGCATTTCGCTTTGCAACAATCTGAAATAAAATAAGTTCAACGATTTAAAACTGTCTTTCTTTTGTGAATTCAAACTACGAGTGAATTGTTGGACCAAAATGCATCATGCGTTATAAAAGATATGGTGATATATTAGACGAGAGGCTGACTTCTTGTAGCTTCTTTTAAATTTCTATTTTCTAGCTCCTTAACGTACGATATACATAGTCTAGAGTCGAGATTGTTTGACAAGGTGAAATATACACCATAAACGTATAAAGTACGATATACACTTACGCACACTCCTAACGCAACACTTGCATTTTTCATGATTTCTCAAATATTCATGAAGGGATTTGATTAAAATTTGGAGTACAAATAAACCAACCCTTTACAAATGCCTCATAGCATTTTTATTCTAGTTGATAAACAGTAAGGTGAAAATAAGTTCAAATATTTAGTATCACTGTAAAATCAAAAGTCACAAAACGGCACAATGCGACCGACTGGCCCACCATGCTGTCCATGTGTAGTTCTTGCAGTCGACGTTGCTGTTTTTAAAGGGTCGTGAAGACGGTCAGCAACAATTTGTACATACTGCCATTGTGTTGTTACCTTACCGTGAGACTTTTTTGGCTGGTCATTAAGTCGGTCGGGGAGTTGCAACTTCTGAAGTCTTGAAATTGTAGACACATGGCGGCCGAAAAATTTGACGATATGAAACTTGAAAATATTGATCATATTTTAGTTTTATTATTATAATATTCGAAATATTGACAAACGTTTTTTCAACCTTTATAAAATGTGTAATAAATTACAGAGCATACATGTCTAATGGATTGGCCACTCTGTAAGTTTCCTACTGTGCGACTATGCTCTTCAATAGTCATCAGGGCTATTTTTTATACAAATCTGTTTTTCAGTCGGACTGCATGTCGCCAGAGAGGAACTCAATGACTAAAATATCAATTTTTGCCACTGACTACCATTTTCACGTGCAGCACGTAGAAATCACCACCGCGCAACGCTCAGAACTGACAAAGCGTCACGGATGAATGATTTCAACATTCCTGTATTGCTAATGACTTAAAACAACATGGTTTATAAGCGCAACTTGATATCTTCAACAGTGTCTGAGAAATTAGAATTATAAAAGTGTTGCGCTAGAAGTGTGCGTAAGTGTATATAGTACTAAGTCGATATTGTTTGAATATTCTATAATCGTCCTACATGTAATAAAAACTAAAAACATGTGATGCCAGCTTCCTTGTGAATTCCCTACTTCAAATATACCTACGAGCTCGTAGACAACTCGGGAGCTCGTTGAAAACCTTTCACCGAGCTCCCGGGTCCTCTACGAGTAACAATAATCCGTACGATGCTCGTACGAGTTTAAGATGTCCTCACGGACCCCGTACGGACTCCGTACGGCATTGATAAATTTCGACTCGCACGGAGCTCGTACGATTAATGTGACCTGGAAAAGTTGAAGAATGCCGAAGAATTTTATTATTGTCGCACGGACCTCGTACGATCATCGTGCGAGCATCTTACCGACAACGTACGGACACCATACAGACATCGTATGAGTGACTTACGAGCTTCGTTTGACCTACGAGTACCGTGTGAACCCTGTACGATCTCCGTACGAGTCCCGTACGATCTCCGTACGAAGATTACGATGTCCGTACGGACCTCGTACGAGGCATTCTCTTTTATTCGTACGAGGTCCGTACGAGCTGTGACCAGAAGCTAAGAACCTACCAATACCGTTAGGATTTGAAATATTTTGGACTCGTAGCCTACTCGTACGAGTTGGTAAATCCGTACGGACATCGTAAGAGCATTGTGACCGTAGCATTAGAGCGATTTCCATTTTCGCGTTATTCATTTGCCAAAAAGGGCAACTGTTATAACACTTGTTTAAATAATTATAACATGCTATATATAACCGAGAAAATCAGCACAACCAACCTACATGTATATTCTGTAAACTATTGCTACTTAGTGTAGTGTACCAGCGTGTTTTGTTCTGTAACAGTAACAAATGAAACACAACTAAATAAATAACATTAATACTGGATGGTATTTGATTTGCATTGTAGCGAATTCTGAAAACAGCTTGCAACTGTAGCCGGTAATTTAGTCTTGCAATTGTAGCCACAAATAGAAATCAAAGGGAAATGTAAGATTTCCACCATGCATTGTGACAATATGTATCTTATTTGATGCGAAATAGCACCCGATGTTACCGATTGGTTTAAACATCAGTCTTCAGGCACGATAAAGCAGATAATACAAGAAAAAGCAGAACGGCTTGGCAAAGTAGTCCGCTTTCAAACAAGCTGAAGCAAAGGTTTCGCCGAATGTTTGCAAAAACGGCCCAGCTACGGATAGAGTCACTATATTTTGTTGAAAGCTTATCACTCTCCGCTTAGCATGGGCTATATGTCATAGAAATCGATGAAGAAATGAAATACTTACGCCTGTTTTCCTTCCCGAGTCGACGGTTTATTATCAAAAAATTACTTGGGTTTATAGCCGTTTGTGATGTCATGGTCACGTGGTATGGCCACACTGTAAATGCTATATATATATGATATTACAAAAGCATTATACAAGATTGTTCTACTTACCTCTGAAGCCTGATGTACTGTCTACGGTTACCATAAAAAGTCCTAGAATCACGAAAAGACATGCCTCTATTACGCGCAATACTTTCATTCTTATTTCTTAACTTCAAAATTTAATTTTAGAATATAACAGTTTATCAAGCAATCTTCACAAGCACCGCCCTTCTGGGTGCGCTTGCAGAACCAATCTATTTAAAGGGACCGAATTACAAATAAGGCCGCCCACAATTTTGTTTCTTTGTTGAAATCTTCCAATCAGATATTTTAAAAATTTATGTGCCAGTGCGTAGCGGTAAATATTTATGCGGATCTATACTACAAATGTATATATAATTTAACTTCGGACTGCAGATGTCAACCACAATGTGCAAATATGTCCATGGTGAAAATATCCTTGTTACTGATAGATACTTTAATACAGCGGTGTATTGACATTACCTTACGTCGAGTGACGTCACATTGATTGTTTCATTATTTTTCTCGAGTGGTGTACCCCAAAGAACAACCGCTTGACAAAAAATGCAACAACAAGTTTAATTTAATCCTGTCGGTGCATAATGATAGAGGTGTTACAGAAACTAAAATTTCGGCTGACATGAGATATTGTCACAATGAACAAGCATGGTAACTAATAATTTTCGAAGAGTTTTACTAAGTGATGACTTATTACTTCATTACAGTCTGCCATCGTAGCTCTGTGGTTAGCACGCTTGTCGTTTATTCTGGCGATCCGGGTTCCTATCCGACTTTCGACACTCATAAGTCATGTGACAGAATAAAGACATTGGATAAAGTAAAATTAAAGAAAAAACACACACACGAAATTGTATTTCGTTTTGACAGTAAAATACACACTCATACGATGACGCTTAACATAGGAACAATTTATGCGCGGCCTTATATCTGAACTCGTAGTCGTAATAGATGGGACAATGCTTTCTGCTTTATCAAGGCAAACATCTATTATATAAATATCACTTGTCACACGCTTGCTATAATCCTTAAAATAACATGGGTGAAAATTTTGATATTTTGATAAACAAATACATTTAACAATGCGTGTTTCTCAATGCTTATCAAGAAGATACACACTTACGTATCTTATTACTGGTGTATAAACGTACTACTACTGTCTAGATTACCAACATGATAAACAAACGTCTAAAATACCCGATAACAACTTAAATATAATAATGAACAAGAATAAATGAAATAATTAAAATGTACACAAATCGACACCATAGTCTGACAGCATGCAGTCAAACACACGCGGAGTAAGAGGGAGCAACAATATGGCACAAGGACAAGATGATTTCACAAACAACAAGGATAATTTAACCCACAAACGAGCACCTAACGTAACTGTGCATACACAATAGGCGTATAATATAAAATATTCAGCTGTTGAACTTCAATGTTGTGTTTGACATTCGATCGAGTGCTTATCGTCTGTTATTTTCTTCTTTTCCTGTATGCCTTTCTTGTTGGGCTTAGCGTTGCTCGCCCTGTCTGATTTGTTAGTCTTAGTTATTCTCAAAGTTGCAAATAAAAGAAATATCTGTATCTTTAGTTAACAGATACATGTAATAACTTACTCTTTCAAAAGAAACCACCAATTTCTCGGCAGATGCATGACAATCGACTTTTGTGTCAGACATGCCGTTTTTTGTTATTACAAGAATAGCAGGTACGAACATGGGAAGGAACGTTAACTGAGTGGTTGATGGTCACGATTGGAAATAAGGTCTCTCATTTTTATGGATGATCATTGATCGAAAGTAAAAATCGAGACAATGAATAACCTTTGTAAAGTTCGAACAAGAAATCGTTTAATTATAATGTTATGCGTAAAAAATAAATTTATAGGGGATTAAATTTTATTGTAAATACCCATACCAATAATGCCCACGTGCGATTCTTCGTCGAGTCTCTGCCGGTACTAATGCTTTCAAAAAAAGTTATTTCCGGTCAAAAATTTCAGGCAGTTTTCCGAGGTGAATGGTCCTTTGAAAATAAAAAAATAGTAATCTGTAAACGGTTGCCCCCTATCATTTTCTTTCGAATTATAACCATCTTTAAAAATATTCAATAAATAAAACAAACTATTTAAATAAGCATAGGGAAGTAAGAAATACGCTATTGTACTGGATACACGACGCCAATACAAGACGTGATGTCATGACGTCACAAATAACAGGAAATGACGTCATACCAAAAGTACGCCAAATAAACTCATGACGTTACGTTGCGATGTATAACAAATCAGTATAATATAGGTAAAACTCCAGGTTAGGGATACCTACACTTATTCCAAACATAAACCTCAGATACATAGCCAATCAAAATTTTTGAATAATTATTATTTCTGGTCTTAAATTTAAAGAGGAAAAGTGATCAGTTGCTGATCAATAATTATCTTTGTATAGGCCTATTGTATAACATCTAAATTCAACTCATATTTAGTCAGTTTCTATCTGAAACATAGCTTAGCAGATATCCAATGTGTATTTAATCCCTCATTTAGGCGGTGCCTTAGTTCATATTATCATACACCCTGAAACTTACCAATGCGATTGGTCGAATTTTATTAATCATATTTTACATGTCGGCGATCTGTACTTACTAAAATAAATAAAATAAGTGTGATCTAATGAATTTGAAAATTCATGACGTACTTTTATGTGTAATTATGATAAATGTTATTTGAAGACTTATTTTAATTTGGAATCTTGTTATTTGTACTAGATTTGTCTATTTGATATTCAAGACCAAGGCACATCCAATAAAAAGTACTGTCATTCATGATTGGTCCGATTGAATAGTATTAAAACAGATTACTCTGTTATAAAAACTTGTTTATTGCTGATCAATTTGTTAACTTAAACTAGGTACACACGAGCTATTGCTACGGAGGTTATTATGTGGATTATCTGACAATATAATTATAATTGATTTTTCAAGTGCTTTTGATCGCGGATGATTTGATGCGGCGTTTACACAAATCCAGTTATTAAATAATATTGTGTTAAGGATTTATGATTGTCCGATAGTTTACATAATGATAATAACTTTATTTAACGAAGGTAATGCACTTTAAGTTAAAACATTGCATGTATAAACTTATTTACAACATGATCTTCGAATTTACATTTATATACACATAAGTACAATATTTGTCTGCTTACAGGTTAAATGCTTACCAATACGAAACAAAAGTGAGTTTGAAAGAAGCTCAGGTTTTAAACGTGATATAGCCTGCACTATGTAGACCAGACTCAATGTATGACTTATTTTGACCTTTAACATTGGCCCGAAATTACAACCAAGCCTCGGCTGGTAAGTTGAGTGCTACCTTCCCTGTCGGATTGTTCTCATACCTTTTTACATTCTGCACACAGCACTCAAAAATTGATAATGTTATATAATGAGCAATTATTTGTTCGAGATTGCAAATATAAATAAGGAAAATGTATAGAATTATTTTTTGAATGGTGAAAATAGCATTCGATACATCTCTGCAATTACATACTATCTGAGTACCACACTCTGCACTCTGGCTGATAAATTACATTTATAGCTTACACTAAATTTCAACTGGAAACAAGCAAATGATACTATTAAGCACCTATTCAACATAACCTCAACTTCTCGTTCTAAAAAGGCAGTGGCTAGGATTACGGTACGGTAATCCTAGACCCACAGGCTAGGATTACGAACTTCCGTAATCCTAGCGAGTCCTAGCTAGGGCTGTCTAGAATTACGGAAGTTTTTATATCGAGTGCAATTAAGCGTGTAGGTCGCCTTATATTGCATGTTGACATCAATATTTCATGAATTTATACTCAAAATTAGCAACACAATTTGTTTCGATCATACCAATCAATTTCAATGGAACTGCATTTGTGTATTCGACCACGTACTTCAATTAATTTATAAACATTCGGACTGCCTCTATTTTCTTCCCCATGCAATGACAAAATATTAGCGAAGTAAATTTACGCATGATATACAGTCAAACTTGTCATATGTGACCTTCCGAGGGACTATCCCAAAAAGGTCACATATGACAGGGAGTCTTTTAATTCAGGTTCATTAAGTACACATATGTATAATGTGGTACCATTTGTTTTTCATATTGTCTTTATAATATGTACATATACATGACTGTATGTTTTTCGTTAGATTATGTTATCTTTGTTTGATGATATAAGATCATACCTCTTTACATAAGTTATTCTATTAGAGTTAAAGGTTTTATGAATTATAAACATATGTACACGCATTATTAATACCGTAAATAATTTTATAAAACATATTCAATAGGGTGCATGGATAACAGACACCAGGGATTTTAAATAATATTCATAGAGAAGATCCTGCAGACACTGAGAGTAATTTGATGTCATAATAGAAACTTTATTTTCACACCAGTTTTATTAATACACAAATTAGGGAGTTTTCACAGCAGTAATGGCCCACGATGTTAACACATTCTATTGTTATCATCTTTAACTGTCATTTACAATACACCACAAGCCATAGAAATTGAGCGCTAATTGGTTAATTAATCCTTTAAAGAATCGCCGATTCGTATAAGTTAGAATGTTTACTGTTTACTAAAATGAAAGTAATTTTCACACCTGTGTTAATAGGGTATTGAAAATACCCAGACCGGTAATACGGGTGACGTGCGTATCTTCGTTGAGTCTCAGCAGGTACTAATGCTATCAAAAAAAGTTATTTCCGGTCAAAAATTTCAGGCAGTTTTCCGAGGGGAATGGTCCTTGGAATATAAAAAAAATAGTAAGCTGTAAACGGTTGAACCTATCGTTCTCTTTCAATTAATTATCATTTATTAAAAATGTGTAATAAATAAAACAAACTATTTTTAAAAAACAAAGGGAAGTAAGAAATACGCTATACTCCCCATGACCGTGGACCGTGTCACTAGTCAATTCATTGCAAGCGTTTGCGAGATTTCCATGCGCCCATTGCACATGGAAGATGTTTTAAGAATCATCAAAAATAAAGCTGAAATTTTTATTTAAATAGCCGATTTATCTTGACAGTACTCGATCTCCGAGGAAATTGGTCTTTAATAGACATTTTTACGTAGTTTTACAATGATATCAACACTCAGATCATACCAGATGCTTGAACGTAAGTAGGCTACAATTCGTTCCATGTCAACAACTGCCTACAATACTACAATGCAGTACAACAAGGTACGTCTTTGATTTTATTGAATTGGAATCAAATTATGACAATTTGATTGATTGACGTGTGTGCTGTATAAAGATTACAATTCACAATGATTGCATGCATTTGTTATCTCCCTTGGATAATGAATAGCAACTGGGGCCCGTGTCTATATCTACAAATATAGCCTAGCGGTTATCTAATATTTATTAAATACCCATATAGGCAATACCTTAGTTCATATTAAGAGAAACATGTTTTGAAGTCCATGGATAAACCTTTAATGCTTTGAGGTACTGGTAGTTTGGTTTCTCTATTACAGAAGTTGAATTGGTCGACGCTATTTGCCGGTTGACTATAGACGCACTGATATCATCTTCAGCAGCAGTATGAAAAAGTCGCCTTTTCTTGCTTGTTGTCCTGCACAAACATATACACTGTATATTGGTTTGATCGACTCCTTTTTCTGAAAGAAAACAGATCAAAATTACACGGTACCATGAAAATCATATAGATGCGGTGCTTTTACGGACATTGTTGAGCGGTGCTTATATTTCTACGATGTCAGTGTTGAGCGGTGCATTATTGCGAACACGTTTTCATGTAAAAATAGCATTTATATACAATAAAGCATGCCAAAGCATGTTGTAATTTGTTTATTATACCATAAAATACTATTTCACAAACAAAATATTTCATTTAAGGAGTTTAAAATCTGCAAAAATGCGATTTTACGCGTCATGAAAGTCTCTTCTTTCACGACTAGCTCAAACTTTTTTCACTATATTGAAGTTTATATCTACTCAATTTTGATGCGGTAAACGGCAAATAGATCTAAAATATATACTTCATTCGATGGAATGTCATTATATTACCAACATACATGACTTTCTCGTTGTTTTCAGTGATTTCGTTACTTGCCAAAATATGTTCATCCATTTTTTGTCAGAAGGATGCGGTGCATCTGTCAGAAGTTTGAAAATTCGACGGTGAACGGAAAAGACGGAAAAGTTGTGGTAATCGCCTTGTCACCGTATATAACCTAAAACATGGAGAATGGTGGCTTAAGTAAGACTTGCCATGGAGATTGGTGCCAATGGCCGATATTTTGATGTTTTTTTGTCACTTGACGGACACATTTCCAACAAAGTAAGTTCATTTTCTTGTTTTAAATGTGGTGTGCGAGCGATTACCATCCAGCCATAAGTTTAAGCCACCTATCGGCGGCCTTTTTTAGTCCGTCAGTGCAGCGATAAAAGCCTGAAAGAAGGGATGGTGACATCGGGTGTCCGTAGTCCGCATTGATTTTTGTTTATTCTGAGGTATCCGGGGCATTCTGGATGGTTTTATTGTGTTTGCTAGGTACTTCATGCATGCTTTTATGGTTAAAATACTGTTTCTGCTTATTTAGGAGTCTCCATGTGCATATTTTTAACGTTTAAGAGGATTTCGTGGAGAATCGTCAATTTTAAGACCCGAACTGTGAAGAACTAAATCAATGTAAATTTTGTTCTACTGAAATGTTTTGCAGCATAGTGTGTTACTTTCATTGATTAAAAATATAGTTTCTATTTATTTTTCAGACTCCTGGTTTGAAGAATACGTACCAAAAAGACGTTACTTCATTCAAGGAGGAAGTGGGAGAAAAGAAAACGAAAGAGAAATTTTAATCAAATCTCATTGCCTAATAAAAGTATAACTAAGAAGCTTTGCAAGTTAAACACTAAATACGCCGTCACCATTTAGATATTCGTCATCAAAAAGAAAACGATTAACTTCAGCATCACCTTGTCATTTGTATCGACACGAAGAGCCCCAGTGAAAAGCCAGAAAATAAAATAAATATAGAGTAAAGTCTTATGATAACACTTTGTTCACGTATTTTAATACATGTTCAAGATTATGATTCTATAAAATAATAAAAGAACATGAAATAATATGTCTATTTTGTTTTGTTGGAAAGGTCCAATAGCACAGATTGTGGCTGTATTCTTTATTTTTTATTTATTTTTAAATTAATGTTATTGTTCAACAACTGTTGGTGAATATGTTAAGATACTGCCTGGAACATATTGGTTCACAAAACATCAGATCACACTGCCTTTATAACATTGATCATCTGCGCTAATGAACCCTTAAAACTACAATTTGCAAATAAAAACATCAAACAAATTTACGTAATTATTATTATATTGATTACACAAAAAGTGACCATCGGTCTACCATGACTTCTCGGCAATGACCCCTTGATAAATAGTATACGAAGTATTTACTTGGGTACGTGGCACTGTGGTCGAGCGCATAGCCCGCTTGACTGCTGATCACTAAGTCCCTGGGTCGAACCTCGGCCGGTGCACTTGGTTATTCATGAAGCGCTTTTCCGTGTTTCTCACCCATGAACTAGAGATGATCTATTTGGTAGAGGTAGTCTCGCATGTATCAGTGCTGTACACCAGGTACGTTAAAGAACCAGTGTCTGTAGGGCAGTGCGCCCATATACATGGTAACACCATACTGTGTTCTCTTCTTGCTGCCTCTTTAGCAGAAAGACAGGACCCATTTCAAGTAAGTGTCAATGGTACGATGTGCTTCTATGTAGGATTTATGCACCAGTCAGTTATATCCACAGCCCCATCCCACGGGGATAGCGGGGGAAACAACCGTGTTTTTACCTTCGAGTTCCCCCCGCACTGCTGGAAAAATTTTGGGTGTTTTTCTCCGAATCAATCCTCCGCCAATGTTTAGTTGTCAGGGGAAATTCTGGAGATTTTACCATCACCTGTCCCACTGTAGGGTTGTCAGGTGCAGGGGAAATTCTGGAGATTTTACCATCACCTGTCCCACTGTAGGGTTGTCAGGTGCAGGGGAAATTCTGGAGATTTTACCATCACCTGTCCCACTGTAGGGTTGTCAGGGGCAGGGGAAATTCTGGAGATTTTACCATCACCTGTCCCACTGTAGGGTTGTGGAAGGGTGGGGTTTTTGACAACCCAAAATTAAAAATCCCAGCCCATCCCTAGGGTAGGGTGCAGTGGACGCATCTGACTGGTGCATTATAAGGATATCAAACCACAGGGGTTGGATTTTAATCAGGACCAGGAACAAGGTTTGTTAAAATTCAGAACCGAAGGCATCACTCGCCAAAATTTTTGTTACAATTTTCTGTATCATGCAGTATACATATCCCCCTAACAAAATAAAATGACTAATTATAACCTCTTCCAAAGACCTGTAAGTAAGGTATTTGACTCTTGAGAATAAAAACAAGTATAAAAACCTACAAGCAGTGGGATTAAAGTACAAGAAAACTGGCCAAGAGGTCCGATCGCTGTGTATAACTAAAAATGTGGTGAGGAGAGGTGTTAAATCAAAGTAAATAATCCTTCTTTCACTTTACTTTCTATCTGATTACTATGACACTCGAGTGAGTTTGTTATCCCACCAGTTTATACTTACCATATAGTTGTTTTTCGTATAAATACGTTAAGAATAAATATAACAATGATACAACATGATTCGACCAGTTCAATATTATATGTGCGCTGTATATTACGCAATTCCCACAAAGATTTCATGGGCATAGAAATCCATGGGCGCATCCATCTTGGCTATGTGTAAAATCTAACGAATATAGTAGGGAATAAAATCCGGCTGAATTTAAAGTCACATTATTGCTCCTATAATTTTTTCCGATCGTCCCTTTCTTTCTTCCATCCATTACGTAAAATGCATTAGGGCACCATTAGGCTGTTTCTTAACAAATGATATATCGCTGGCTTAGAATGCATGAGAAGGTCGTAACTACAAAATCAATATTTTGAGAAAAGGAAAACACGCCCGAAAATATTATTACTCTTTATTTATGGTAATCCAAACTGTTCAAACATAAGTGCTACTTCAGTACGACCTTCTCATTCTAAGCCACCGGTATGTATGTCCACTATAGGTACATTTCCTGTTAACTAGCCCCCCCCCCCCAATATACAGCTATGGTCAGTGTGATTTAGCCCCCAATCATAAACTTGACAGGATAGTCTAGGTAAATTACCTGTTTCATTGATTGCTAGTGATAAACCACACTATCTGATTGTCTAAAGGAGAAGCATTCGACTAATAAAATTCCCTGAAACATTTAGCCACAGGCATAAGAAATGATATTACAAAATATATGTACACAAATTGTTGACATCCCCCATTATTTTCGGTCATTACTGAAAGTAATGAGATTTAGAAACTCTGAATGTTGTGATATAATTTCTACTATAATATTTATCCAAACGTCTTTGATTTATCATATAAAAGTATGAGGTTAAGTTGATGGTGATTTTTTAAATTAATAAAATTTGCAATTTATTACTAATTAACAAAATACAGAAACACCTTGAAACACTGTCAATAACTTTAGGTTATTTATGTTTTTATTGCATGCACAACGGTGAATATAACAGGAAATCGCACCAATTTAATTTGCCAGTTTACAAATTTTAGACCACGGGAGACCTCCCGGAAACCTTCCCAAGTTAAGCACCCCCCCCCCTGAAGACAGATTTTTGTTGTGTTTAAGTATTGCATGTTCATTCGTCAAGCATAACGGTGATTAGACTATGCTGCATGGTAAAGGTATATTGACTTCGATGGTGTTATATGGCGTTCCCTATAACTTTGATCGTTTAAACCGATTTAGAAATAGCACACATTAAATGAAAATCATTATTGCTTAAACTCCTCAAATCTTCAACAAAAAGCTCCCACCAATTGCCGAGAAAAAATGAAAATATATTTCCGTCACGAGTCAAAATAGGACTTCACGAGTTGTTTCCCTTTGACAACGTATTGCAATAAATCGCCGGAAGCGATTAATTATTATTGGTGATTTGCATATATTTTTGTCATTACAGATATATATTTGCGCACACTTTCTTCTGACAAATTATGATGATTGATAGTGCTTTGTACATTTAGCTCATTTAATGTGATCCGTAGAGAAAAGATATGCTAGTTACAGGCATAAGTAATTATATTAAAAAATATATGTACACAAATTATTGACAACCCCAATGTTTTCTGTCATTAAGCTACTGAAAGTAATGAGATTTAGAAACTCTGAATATTGTGATATAATTTCTACTATAATAACTATCATATAAAATAAAAGTATGTGGTTTAGTTGATGCTGATTTTTTTAAATTTATAAAATTTGCAATTTATTACAAATTAACGAAATACAGAAACTTGAAAATTTTGAACTTCATATACTGAGTTCCAAAAGTTCTGCATCTTAATTTAAAAATTCATTATTTTTGGAACTGTGTAGTGTAACTTAAAATAACTTTTAAGGAACACAGTCCATTTGCGTACCCTTAGTGTTTATGTTGAACCTAATTCCGTTGGATTTAGTCACGCTTGAATGATCACACCATCGCAAATGGTAAAAACGTCTATTCAAGCACGCATAATTTGGGTTCTTCATTTTCGACTTTATTTTGACTTCCAATTTACTTGCATCGTGTCTGTGTTACGAAAAAACACAATGAGTTAGTCAAATAAGTTAGAAATGTACGCTTAATTTCATTGCAAAAATGGATACTGTTGAACGACTCGTGTATATAAGACGCTAGAGGCTGGTGTTTCACTAAAAATACATTGTGTCGAATTAAATTGACATGTCTCTATCATAATAAGACTGTTGTATCATCTCCATCCGATAAAAACTGTATATGACGTACCATGTGACAACAGGTCAAGGGTCAATGTGGCTTACCTAGACAGGTAATGCTGCTATATTTTTGCACCAGGAACAACGGCATTGTTGTAGCTTGATTGTAGTCCACCCTACATTAAAATTATGGGAAACTTGCTTTAATGTTGCGTCTTTTATGTCAAGGAGGTTGTTTCTTAAAATCTGGCCTGTTGTACAGACTCTATTGCAACATCAATAATTGTCGATGGTCAAAGAGAGATAATTTTCGGTATTTATTACCTCCCTTCCACTACAAAATAGTAGTTTATCCTTGTGTGTACTTTGGATTCGTGGGGTGGTGTCACATGTGGTTTTATTATGGATCGATACATATCTTCAAATCGATAACTGTCCTGGATTTATATCAAGTACACATCGCTCTACACATCCATATTTGAATTATCATAAATAAGTTAGAGATTCTAGTAAAAGAGACACACCGAATATAGGATGCGGAACTTTTGGAACTCAGTATATGTTGAAACACTGTCAAT
The DNA here is from genome assembly GCA_963678985.1 of Spisula subtruncata. Classification (NCBI taxonomy): domain Eukaryota; kingdom Metazoa; phylum Mollusca; class Bivalvia; order Venerida; family Mactridae; genus Spisula; species Spisula subtruncata. The sequence goes on along the minus strand of OY787669.1, from coordinate 24,078,017 downwards.
AACTGTGAGATTATTCATTATTTGTATTGCATGCACAACGATGGTTATATACCGGTAGCTGGAAATCGCACCAATTCAATTTGCCAGTTTAAAAATTTTCGACCACGGGAGCCCTCCCAAGTTAAGCCCTCCCACTGAAGACAGATTTTTGTTTTGTTCCCAAAAAGCAGACTGACTAAGATAAGGGTAGATAGATAAAGATTAAGTTTTCCACAACAAGAGGGATACAACCCTATATTAGGACCACAACCTTAAACTTTTCTAGAAGTTCTAAGAACTTTGTGACCAAGCAGTTTTATAAACATTTGTCAAAATTCTAACTTCTTGAGTTTTATACATTGAAGTTCATACATTTAATCATTTTCACAAAATTTGTTGTCTTTAATGTTTAAGTATTGCATGTTCATTTGTCAAACATAACAGTGGTTAGATAACAGGAAATTGCACCAATTCAGTGGGCCATTAAAAAATTTCTCCCACGGGAGGGGACACCCCTCCCGGAATCATTCCCAGGTTGAGCCCCCCCTCTGAAAATTTTCTGGATACGCCCCTGTAGTTATATATACTCCACCCTCTAGCAATTTTATGTGCTTCATGGAACCCGGTCTTGGTATAATAATGTGGAGGTACTACACAGTGACCTTTTAACCTATTGTAAGGATGATGAAGGTAATACACTCATTAAATTTTATTAGTACACCAGCACAGTACATAGACGTAACGCACGGTATTGAGTACGTTTGTGTAACGTCGTGTTACGTTAGCATATTATTAATTAACTTTGCGTAATACTAGTCTTATGATCTAAACATCGATGTTTAACTCGGCAAATGTTTACAATGTCGAAAACTACAGTACATTTATCTGTCAATAACATCCTTTTTAATTAAAAAATATTGGGTGTCTTTCCCTAGCAATTTCTCCCGTTTGTTCAATTTAACGCTTATTCACTCGTATCACCAGATGTCTATCTGACAAGTATCTTACTCACTCACGTATTCAACCCCTAACACACTTATCTTTGTACTGTTTTAAGAAAAACAAAACATCACATAGTACTAGAATATACGGGTACAAAATGCATTGCATGCCTATGCATAATATCGCTCAAAATAATTATTTTGGTAATGTAGTTCGTCCACTATGAAAACTTGCGTTGCATAAAACGTCCAAAACGTCGCAAAATTGCGCCGTGGGACAATCTTCCTCCACACATTATATCAAGTGTGTCGGACTTATTTTAAGAGCAATCGTAAAGAATTTTTAAAAGCAAAAATTTCACTCTGATTATATTTCAAATTTTATTTTAATTGTACGTTCTATGACTTATAATAAAATTATTAAGTTTCGAAAATGGTCTGTGCCACAACGTATCACTAAAACGCGCGAGTAGGACAATTTTCCTCCACATATTCCATTCTAATAATCTCGATAAGTATTGGCTAGAATGCATTGGGATTTTATTATTTATCATAAAACAAAAATAATATTTTAAAAACGAAATCATAATCATTTTATTTATAAAATTGAAAAAATAATTGCGTACTAAGCATGCGTCTTCGGAAAATTTTCAGCATTTTTTTTGCAAATTTGCACTTTTTTCGTGTTACCAGTTTATTATTTAACTTTTTTTTATTTTTTTGCACCCGTGATTTTTCACGATAGTATGTTATAACACGTCACTTCTGGTGTCACTCAGTGTTGTATCCCACAAATTTAATGGCATTTTGAATAAAAAGGCTGTTATTTTATGCCGACGACCAATATTTTGTGTTACAAATTGCACGCGGCCTTTTGTATATCTGTCGGGCATTGTCTCCAATTCTACGGCTCCATATTATTCTACATGCACTCAAATTAAAATGAAAATGTAGACACTTTTATAATGAATAGTTTGGTATATGATATGTAATGTAACGAGTGAAATAGAAAGAAGTACTGTTTTACAGCGAGTGTACGAAATTACGAACGTACTCAGTTACGTGCGTTACGTCATAGCGTTACGTGCATATAGTCGGTCGGTCGACATGCCGAATGGTTTTCGAACAGTAACTCCAAAACGGATGGACCTAGAATTCTCGTATATTAAATAGAGGTTATTCATCCTCCACAGACGACCGACTCAATTTCAAGGTCATTTGGACCAAAGATCAAACTCACCATGACCTTTAAACACACAACATTCACTGGTCCACACCATAAGAAATATAGAATCTTAGATCGTAAAACTTTACGGAGAGGTTGCTGATCTTTAGATGTAGGCTCCTACTAATTTTTAGGTCGATAGGTCAAAGGTCAAGTTATAGGTGACCTTGGTTACACTAGGCTATTTACTGTCATGAGACGTGCATGTTTGGCAAACCTCACTTGTACAGTCTGTTATCGTAATTTTTCCGGTTTTGTGTTTTCCTGATGTGGGCATTAATGGACAGTGTGTATGAAACATTTTGATTAGCACGTGCATTTTACATAATTTAAAAATTCACGGTTTACTGCTCACAGTCGGCAAATTACAATAATCAAATTATCGGATATTGCTGCTATACTATTCGCATTTAGACATGAAAACAATGAGCATGATATCACGTATAATAAAAAGATATACGCATTACATGTTGGTGTACTTATAACATTTAACAAGTGTATATAATAGTGTCATCATTTTATCCCGATCGCACGTTCAAGCAGGGGACGTGTTACGAATTCGTGCGCTCGAGGTGCAATTACATTCTGTATTGACAAAGAGGATCTATCAGGAATTGTCAATTGATATAACTTTATATTAAAACGTTTTTGGAAACTTATTCAGCGAGCCTCTGGCGAGCTTAATAATATTTCCCGAACAAGCTTAATATAAATATATCAATTGACAACGAGTGATTGATTCTTGATATAATTGTGACACTAAAACGCAAAATACACATTGATTTATTGGAAAAAAACTCACCAATGTATTTAAACTTTATACTACACGTGTTTCGTATAAGATTATACGTACTCACTTTACTAACCTGGAAACAAGGAAAGGCATGTGATATAAACATGATGTCTAGATGAATTTGCTTGCGGATACTGACATACTAGTACTCTATGCAACGAGAAGTTAGAATATGTAATATATTCATAAATGAAGGTCATGATGAGGTTAATGTATCCCGTCATAATTTATCATCGATACTATCATATATAATGGGTTAATGGCTACTGTATTTGTTGGTCATATATGACAAATAGTTTAAACAATCTGATGAAGATCCGCTCCCGGAGTATCGCTTCAGAGGTGTTTCAGTGTACCTTGACACCAAGTCAGATCATGGTCAAAAGCACACAAGGTTTAACTGTTTTGCATTTAAATTTATAAAACAAATAACTAAATTAGCAATAGTTAATAGGTTATAAACAATAATACGTACTATACACAATTAAGTAATGTACAGTCACTACAGTGTTTGAAATATTGCGACGCAGGACCTCTACAAATGGTTATAGAAAATGCCAATTTACTGACACCTTTTTGCTTTGTTGATTGTCATTAGTTCTGTTTCAGGTTTTATAAATATATCACAAACTTGGTCGTCGCGAACTACTGAGACTCGGGCATATTTGAAATCTACACCACAATGCGCTTCTAATGAGACAATTTTCATGAAAATCGGAATTTGTCATGTTGACCAAAATGGAGTTCAAACGTTGATTTTACCATAAGTAAAGAGTTATTCTCAGACAGTTTTTTCTTGTTTTCTCAAATTACGAACTTCTCATTCTAAGCCAGCGATATGTAAATCATGTAGTAAGATTTCATATTGATGTATGTGATCAAATGTCATCTTTGAATTATGAACAAAAGTATAATTAATGTACAATGTTGCAAAAAAGGCATGAAGAAATCGGACAGGGAAGGCAGCACCTACCTAACCAACCGAGCACCGAAATCAGCAAAAAGGCATGAGGAAATCAGACAGGGGAGGTAGCACTCAACCTTACCAGCCGAGCACAGATATCAGAAACACCACACCATAGCACAATTACACTGAGCAATACCCACACATATACCAAAGAACAATTAGAAGTCCAAATCGCCACCGAAATAAATGCAGGATGACCCACTTTTACTTAGAACTTATTAGCGGTGATTCCATGAGACCAAATGAAACGCAGCCAATGCCCGACCAAGTTCCCCAATGTCCTGCTTCAGGACTTTGAATTTTGTACCAAAACCTGATGAATAGATTTTCAGAAATTAAAAAAAAAAACGATTTATTTTCTATCGCAAACTAGCTATACCAACTGGTGAAACCTCTTAAGGAAACGAAGTGATGTATGTAATGAAATAAGATTGAAATCTTTATAATAAGTTAAAGTTAAGTTACCAATTTTCTAAAGTTCTTTTCAGCTGTTAGGCCGCTAAAGCACCCTTTGACATTTTAACTTCCCCAGGTCATTGGGCGACCTATGGAAATCTACACCCGTGTCTTCCTGGGGAGACTGTTTCTCTCCTGTGGGTGTGGCAGCCAACATCGATCTGCGGCACCCAGGAATAGACACTGTCCTCCCAGGTACCATTTACACCATGGTGGAGTGGAACATGTGGGTCTTGTTCAGAGAAATTAACCAGTGGGCCAGAGGGGATTGAACCCGGGACCTCTCGATCCCGAAACGCGCATCCTACCTCTAGGCCAGTGCTTCACACGCAGAATAGCAGAATCTGTAGAGTTGCACAGAAAATGAACTAGATCACAAGTCCGATCAACTAGAGATGAAGACATTTAAAGTTCTATTAAGTCTTAAATTGCTATTTTAATAAGCTATAACTTGGCACCGCTCTGCAAAATCATGCAATTTTAGGACTTTAGTTGATTCCCAAATGTGGAAAACACCATTAGATGGTAGAAAATGTAATAAAACATCCAGATGGTTGGTTGATACAATGACAATTTGTAAGCAATAAATGCATGATTTAAAGTCTAAGGGGCGCATCTCTTGCAAAATGAGTGTGTTGTCCACCATACAATTTGCTAAATACGATATTTGGTCTTCTATTTCGACAGATATAGTTAACATTCTATCGTCGAGTATTGACCATTTGTTAAGAAACAGCCTAATAGTTCCATTATTCATGTATGCAATGGATGATTGGAAAAAAGTTGTGGAACAATTATGTGACTTAAAGATAATGATACAGACATGCATCAGCACCAGCCATCTAAAATGTGTTTGGTAACGTTCACATATCGCTTGCTTAGAATGAGAAGGTCGTCAGTACGAAATCGATATTTTGTCCATGGTATAAGCAAAGGTGGCAGTATCAGTGATTTGTATGCAAACGATTAAAAAAATAATAAAAAAATATATAAAAAAATCCGTACTGAGCTAATATACTATCAAGGTATAAAGCGTACTATATGTCTATATGCCAAAGATTGTGGAACATTGCATTTCGTTGTTTCAACATAAAATACGGGCGCTGAAGAAAAATCGGTATACAAGTCATTCAAATACACTATAACATATTGATTCTTACCGAAAATCTCGTTCAATTGTATCTTATAACTGCGAAACAGCAAAACAGTGTTACTTTCGTTATTTAACTTCGCTCAAGGTCATTTTATTTATTCACTGGTTACCCGCTGCGCTCACAGTATCGTAATTATTGTTGGGAACCAAGCCTATGCGATGTTCCACAATCTTTGGACATAGACATATACTACGCTTTATACCTTGATAGTGTACATGGAGTTAGATAGACAATCGATATACATGTATATACGGTCCATGCAGTGTATTAGCTCAGTGACGGAATTTTTCTTTTCCAAACACTGATACTGCCACCTATGGGTATAAGTGATTGGCTGTTTATGCAAGTTGATTTCTACCTTCTCTATTCGATGTTCTTTTTATTGGTTGTCTACAAATAAACACATTAAGGCGCTTCTTATAAGCTTATTGTCATGAAAATCAGAATTTGCTATGTTGACCAATTACAGTTGAAACCGCTTGTTATAATACTGGTAAAGAGTACTGTTCTTGGGATCATTGTTATTTATTTATGAAACTACAGTAAAACTTCGTTATCTCGAGGAGTCATTGGGGCAGATAAAATGCTCGACATGAACCGGGTGCTCGTCATCATGATGCTGGTCATAAAGGTGGCACTTTATATCTACAATATACAGTATAGAGCAAATTCACCGGGACTTTGCTCGACATAGACCGGGTGCTCGTTATATCGATGCTCGTCTTAACAAAGCTTTACTGTATGACAAACTGTATTGTTACAACGGGTACTTGGGCTTTTAATCATTTCGTTTGGTTAAGTGTGGGTATTACACCTAGTGGTGTTGTGTTGATACAGTTTTCTTTGCTCAGCTGGTTAAGTTGAGTGCTGCCTTCCGTGTCCGATTACCTCACATCAATGTTGCATGATTTCTTGTCATGAATGTGTCTTGAATGTTTATGTGTGTTGCTATCAAACTCTTGAGAACAATGGATTATATCTCTTTACTAAGTTCTACTTTAAAACATTACTAGTTGATAATAAAACACGCCTTTACACTTAACCGTGCTACTGAAACATAGACACTATATTCAGCTTATTGACTCTTTTATAACTAGCTTACACTAGCCAAATACAGTGTCTACCTCATTTTCGGATTACTTTTAATTAAACTCGTATTCTGTATTACACTTACGTCTCTGACTTATTGTTGCACTGTACATAGTTCTGTGGGATTCGAGGTTTTAATATTATAACAACAACCTGTTAATATTGTTCTGCTTTTTAATTACATGTATTAATGAGTTTGATTGATATATATCTTTGCTGTAATATAATTATATTATCCATAATAACAACATTTACCAGTACATTTCGATGGCTTAGAATGTGAAGATCGTAACTACTTCTTACGATCTTATAAGACTCATACATATTTGAAATCTCCAGTCCCGGGCGCTTCTAATGAGCATGTTTTTATGAAAATCGGAACTTGTCATGTTGACCAAAATGAAGCTATAAAAGCTTGTTTTACCATAAGTAAAGAGTAAATTGCAGACAGTTTTTTCTTGTTTTCTCAATATATCGATGTGTACCTTTGCTTGTTTGTATTTTAAGAAACAACAAGTAATGTAATAGTTATCAATATTTAGGACCTTTGAACCATCCTGGGGGCAGTATATTTGTCAGGGAACCGCAACAGTAGCATGGCAAATTATTATGATTCCTTCGACCAGTTTTACAACATCGTAATCTTCTCTTGTTTCTTTTAAACCCACAACAGGTACACGGTGCCCATGGTATTTTCTTTATAGTTGTTGTTGTTGTGGGCGTGGTCGTAGTAGTTGTGGGCGTGGTCGTAGTAGTTGTGGGTGTGGTCGTAGTAGTTGTGGGCGTGGTCGTAGTGGTTGTGGGTGTGGTCGTAGTAGTTGTGGACGTGGTTGTGGACGAGGCCGTTGTGGACGAGGTCGTTGTAGAAGGTGTGGTCGTAGTAGTTGTGGACGTGGTTGTGGACGACGTAGTAGTAGTGGGTGTGGTCGTAGTAGTTGTAGGCGTGGTCGTAGTAGTTGTAGGCGTGGTCGTAGTAGTTGTAGGCGTGGTCGTAGTAGTTGTAGGCGTGGTCGTAGTAGTTGTAGGCGTGGTCGTAGTAGTTGTGGGCGTGGTCGTAGTAGTTGATGATGTTGTTGTTGTTGTTTCGGGATCGCAGACATTGAATGAATCGACACAGTCCCCTTTGTAGCAAACCTTTAGTTAAATAAACAAAGTATTCTTTATAGTTTGCTCTTACGATTACTGCACCTGACTTAAAGATATAGAGGAAACAAAACGCCTCATATTGTTTGGTAAACGAGTTTAATAAAATCATTTGTAATTAGCATACGTGTACTATACTTTTTTCAGATAACCTTAGTTACTTACATATTTATTTTCCCAAATATATCACACTATGCATACAATTTACAGTACAAAATAGCATAAACATAAGGAAAAAGGAATAAGAACGAAAGACACATGGTCTTATTAAATTCTTTTCCCTTGATTGACTTCCAGTTTAATAAAAAACAAAAAATATCAACAATTGAGCTATAAGTATACGTTGCATTATTTGGGTGTAAATAAAATAGAGATGAAAAAAGGTAAACAAGATCAAAAACGTACAGAACAATAAGAAGCTAAAGAAAGCCTTACACAGTATCACATTCGAAGAAGGGATTACTGTATAGGTAGAAGTGAAGAAGAAAGGGGGCTCCTCAATTATTAAATGTATCATGTGATTCTATTGCTATCACGTATATAGGCATGAACCTTATCAAATATGAATGTATTATCTTGATCAGAGACGGTTGTATCACCAAACAAAAGAAGATCAAGACTAATTCTATAATTTTCTAATTGGTTTAAGAGAGTGTCACGAGGTCCTTGTTGAAATCGACATTCGAAGAAGGAATGATAATTAGATTCAATTTGGCCACATGCGCAAAGAGCTGACTGGGAAATATTACAGAGATACAAATGATAATTAAGTGAACTGCATTTGGTTCGCAAGCGGGTGTGTAGCAATTGAAGTCTTCTTGATCCTACGAAATAGTATAATGGTGGTTTGGAAATGTCTCTATTCAAGTGTATTTTGAAGGCTGACAGAAGCTGTATATTCCTTGTTTCCTGTGGGAGGGCATTCCACTCACAAATAGAGATAGGTAGAAATGAGTAAAAATAAAGGGTGGTTCTAGAATTGATCCCAGGAATGTTATTCTCGTTTCTAAGATGATACCGAGTGTTTTGTTGTCTAGGGACAAGAGATCATAAATAATCTGGAACAAGGTTATGGTACATTTTATAGAAATGGGTGAGTCTGTGTTTGTGTATTCTGTCATGTAGGGATTCCCATTTACATTCTTCTTTAAGTCGTTCTAATGAGACCAATCTGGTTGCTCTGGTGACTATACAGGCACATTTGTTTTGTACTTTATCAAGTTTGGCATAGTCAGCTTTTACTGCATTGTACCAAAGGACATCAGCGTACTCCAGACTTGGTCTAATAAAGGATAAATAGATAGTTTCCAATGCTCTACGATCTAAGCAGAATTTTAATCTTCGCATAATATTTACTTTTTTCCATGCTTTATCGACAACAAAATCAATATGTACATGTCAACTGGCATCTTCTGAAATGTTTACTCCCAGATGTTTATGGACCGTGACATTTGGAATGTTTTGACCAAGCATTTGTAGATCAAGATGATTTGGGCGATTTCGTTTTTTAGATAATAACAATGTTCAGATTTTGCAGGACTAAATGATACAAGCCACTTTTTAGCCCATGATGATATCTTATCAATGTCGCTTTGAAGTTGATAGGCAGCAATATTAGGATCAAGGACAACAACGTACAGACTTGTGACGTCAGCAAAGAGGTTAATAGACGATTCAATATCAATCACAATATCATTTATGAAAATAAGGAATAATAACGGTCCCAATATTGAACCTTGTGGAACACCTGCTCTTATTTCGCACCATTGTGAGGATACGCCAGGAAGAACAAAACGTTGGCGTATACCGGAGAGATAATTAGAGAACCAATGCAACAGAGACCCTGTAATTCCCGCGGATTGAAGCTTTCCAAACAAACCTTTGTGCCAAACCTTGTCAAATGCCTTACTAATATCGAAGAAGATTGAACGGACTTCTAGACCACCATCCAGGGCTTTACATAAAGTGTTATAAATATATGTTAGCTGATTAACAGTGGAATCACCTGTAACAAATCCTGATTGCACCGGAGTAAGAAATTGATACTCTTTGTCAGATAACCTTTATGAACGCCCAAAATGATCTTGTATTCTGTATATGCTTAGCGGGACCATAAGCCTGACGTCTTTGTGACGTTAAGATTCGTTAATTTCATTTTGACACGGATTACGGCACTGTTGGAGCACATGCCGAGGATTTGGAGATAAACATATACAAAGGTAGTTCTATGAAAAGTTCAGACAAATGTTGCTAATTTAATAGTCGTGCATACCGCTACGTTTTTGCACGCAGATACCACGTACTTGCACACACTTTCAGTTGTGACTATCGCTTACCACGAAGAGTGATACGTCGTGTTTGCGTGCTCCGCAAAACGTACGGACACGGTACCGACTACGTACGGATTCCTACGTGCTACCTGTGTTTTTTAGCAATCAAACACCTACACGTACTTGCACAGACATCCGATAATCCATTAACCAATGGTAAGAATAGTTATTGCTTCATTCACAAGTACACACCAAACTACTGGAAATGTGTTTTAGTATTTCGGATATCATCGATCGGAAGCAAAACTGCAATGGTCTGGGCCGGTATTTATAAAGCATCTTAAGTGAAAACTTAAATATTTTGACTTAGGTTAAAAAATTGAGCTGCCCATATTTCACAAGAAACGAAAAATAGCCCATGTTTTCAATATGATTACTGTAGCACTTTACATAGTGCATCTAAACAATGTAAATAATTGTTAATATTAATTTTCCTGATTAGCTGATACAATAAGACGTCACGCACGATGTTCCGTCTTTTTACGTTTTTAGGGTATGCGCACTGGAAGAAAATTGGTAAATAGCTTAATTTTTATCGGATTGCTTTCAAATTTTAACTAGGAGTAGGTTTTAAAATGTACTATTCGGCCATAATTTCAAAAAAGATAAACACCTTCCTGAAAATTTACAATAGGCATTTTTCTTGAGATTTCTTGAGAGTTTTATTGAAAAACGTCGTGTAACTGCGCCACATTAGTCTTGATGCAGTGTGCGATATTTCACCTTAAGGAAGTCGATTTAAGGTCAAATTTTACGGGAAGATACCATATGTGTTAGCAGATAAATAACGAACGAGATGGCATATTACATTTGAACGTGAGACGTCAAACATAGATGTTGGTAAGTGTTAAATAGTTTGTAAAATTCTGTAACGTTTTTGCGTAAAATATATAAAACTTCTATATAAAAATTCCTCCAGTTATTTTCACTTTCCCTGCAAAATATTGATATTTTATACACCTTAAGAGAAATAAGATGCCATCAAACTAGTAGTGAAAAAATGGTTGAGAAAACGCAATTTTAGAAAATACAACAATTTTATAAAAATACAAAAATGTGTCACAAATTATATTGACGCGACAGCAAAATCTGAAAAAAAGATTTCATACACAAAAATTTCTTTATGATCGTCACTTTTCTTTTTTCCAGTATCCACATGTTAAAATTATGATCACCATGCAAAGTGTACAATAATTAAAAGATAACTGAACTATATTTTTATGATTTTATTAGCATTCTTCGTTTGCCACCCGGCGTGTCACAAAATAGAAAATGGCGTATTTTTAGTAGTTAGCGTCCCAGTAGCTTATATTATGTCATTAATATTGGATGATGCAACATAATTTCATAAAAAAGAAAGGTACTGTTTCATTGATTGTTATACTTTCATCAAATTGCCAAAATTTCAAATAGCTAGGGTACTTAATTTTGTCCGTGAGAGGTTATATTCGGATGTACAAATGTAAGGCGTTTTGTAAACTTTTTCTAAAATGTTAAAATTCGAATCATGACTCTAATTATTCATTATTATTTGAACTACGGCGATAGTAGATTTTAATGAATACTGAAACAAAAATATGATATTCATATTCCGTTTTCATGACAGATTTATCATGTAAAATTTCATAAGTTTCCCAGCATAAATGCTAAAATAATACAATATTTTACATCGGCATTATAGCTTGTAAACTTTTATAAATTTACGCTCTAAACATGACGTCGGACATAACTAACGTCCGCATGTTCTGACACAAAGATACATAATTTTATTACACATCACAATTAAAACACACGTGTATGATAGATAAACATATATTTTATTAATAATTTATGTTAAACATTACCTATATTTTGTGAATGAAATCATGTTACGGGGGGGGGGGCAAATACGAACACATTAATAAAAAATATAAGAAATATTGATTTATTAAAACAATCGACAGTAGTAATCAATTACATGTTGCATGACATTCGCTAGCTTATAGAATGGGAAGATTGTAACTACATTTGTATTGCTTACGACCTATATATACAAGGCGATTCTTATGAACCTATTTTCGTGAAAATACGAATTTGTCATGCTTAACAAACTGATGTTGAAACAGCTTGATTAACCATAAGTAAATAGTTTTTTTCTTGATTTCTCTAAATATCGATTTTGTAGTTACGACCTTCTCATTCTAAGCCAGCGCATTGTTTCCTATAAAGAGTAATAAAACCTATAGGTTATTTACGAGTAATAAATTAAAGATGAAGATTACTACTAAATTAAAGATCTTATTGTTGAAGAAAGAACCGTAAAGCATTATTAAACCCGTTCTTTTTTGTAAATACAAAATACTTTTCCGACGTTCTTTATAAAAATTGTTTAATAAAATTACAAGTTATATTCGCATTCTTTTCAGTATTATCATCGTTGATATATACTAAAACAATGTATTGGATTTAATACAGATCACTTTAGTAGTTTTTTTCAAGACAACGCGATGAAAATGACTGCTCGAATATTTTGACGTTAAATTTTACGCTTTCCGTGTGACGCTTCCACGACGCAACATCGTGCGCGACGTCTTACTTTAGATGCTTTATAAATATCGGCCCTGGTCATCGATGTACATCAGTCTGTCTAGTCTTATCCCTTATCAATGTTTTTACCTCCATTCATAAAGAGTAAAAGAAACTAATTAATAAATGTGTTCGATTCGACTATCGATTACTGATCCGGACTCTCCAGTCAAATTGATATTTCGAAATGTCAAACAAAGCCTTTATTTTCCGGTCAGCTGTCTGACTGGTATATTAGTATTTGACCCCATGTTCTCAGATTAGACGGCAAGTGCGATAACTACTGTTCTATTTCCCACCCAACTAGAGATGATCCTGGTAGAAAACCTAGAGGTAGTCTCGCGTGTATCGGCGGTACTTTACACAGGGCACGTTAAAGAACCAAGGAATCTAGTGGAAACGAGCTAGGCTATCGCATTCGGATTCCTTGTATCTCACTTCTGTTTTTAAAAAAATGCGATAATACCACAGAGTGGTCCTTGCAAGTTACATGGCAGAAAGAAAATCTAAGGAGGGAGACAGACAGACTTCGTTGTTTTCTTCCCGAACATCATTAACATCAGACAATCAGTAAAACATCTACTTACTTTGTCTGTTCCACATGTTGTCCCCTGGTATACAAATCGTAGGTCATCACAGTCATTATTGGAAGTGCGGCAACTTATTCTGTTGACTTCATAACAATCACGTGCTTCCGTAGGGGTCTGTAACAAAGTAAACGTAACACATTCATATAGTAGAACCTAAGCTCCTCGTCTCTTTGGGATGTAACATGTACACCAACATAAAAGTGCAAAAATTTGTCAGACGTTTCATGTCTACCGTAGTTGAGTGGTACTAGTATCGTCCAGTTAGGGTACAAATCCAGTGACGCAGCGGTCGAGTCAACTATAACGGGGTAAAACCACTTATAAAGGCATAAACTGAACAAACAACTATAATTTCAATGGTACCTGTTCAGACAATGGATGATATTTTTTGTGTACACATAAACTGCAACGTCACTGTCACCATTTCCTTACTGCACTGTACTAGTACTATCACCGGTACAATTTTAACAAACCCACTGGCACACGGTTGCATCGTTTTAATAAACATGCACAACATTATTTCGAATTCTCCCTTTCTCTTGTAAATAAGATAGAGGAAGAATCCGAAAACAAATCATGCAAGTTTAGCCTATTAAATCGATGCAACCTTGTGCCTGCGAACAAACCACCTATTTTTCAGATTCTTATCCAACGCTCGTGTAGAAAGGTTTGTGTGTTTTACAGCTGGCTTGCAATATATAGGTTGTACTGCCTATGTGCCTTATTCAAAAACGTTACAGTCTAAAACTCAGACTTAGACTTTACATTGTCAAATGTTCTATTCGCTCCCATGTTATTAAAAATCTACTAATTATGATATTTATGTAAATGGGTATATAATTATGTTCATAAATATTTGCAATTGTGAGTCTAAGTCTGAGTTCAGTCTTACAATGTTGGTGAGTAAGGGCCCGATGTTGAACATAAGTTGTGTAAGATGTGAGGGCTTCCTCATACAAGATAGTTCCTTATATGGCCCTTAATATTCTCGTGACTAAGCAATTGTTTTCACACATATCTGACTCGGAAAGTGTAAGCAACAGTGGCAACAATACTGCATTGATCAGATTGTGACGAAGCAACTAATGCACTACGAACATGTTTTTTTTTGGTGGTGGTAGATTTTATTTTCCTCATCAATAGGTGTGCCTGGGTCGAGGGCATCTAAGTTAGTAGTAGTTCGGGTTAGTTTAGTTATCATGGTAATATATAGCCATTCATTATTTTTTTATAGAATAAAATATCTAATATGAATGATTGGCATACACTTTTTTGACAATTAAATACATGTGCATTGCACTAAGCTTTACTCCGATCATCAAAGGATTCCATGATTATGACGGCACGGTTTGCGAGAAGAATTCTAACTGACTTACATTACATGGCGTACTACCAGACCAGCCTGTTTTACGTTGACATTGTAGATCTAAGTAGCCTTCCTGTGATCCGGGTAGTCCAGAACAGAAACTCGCTTTAAATTGTGCATCAGTAAATCCACCCTGAGTAGTACAACCGTTCGGATAGCTGCAACAGTTTAACATGTAACAATAAACAAGAGATTCTGTTACTCATTGGCTGTGTGTGTTCCACAAGGGCGTTTAACATTAGTGCATTGTCCGTATTCGAACAAGCAATCTGATTTTGTCCCTTTTACACGTGCGCGTACCCGTATTAAGTTGATTGTTCTAATTTTGCAGGTACAGTGATGAATATTGTTCTTTCGGACATAAATACTAAGAAATAAGGTTTCGCCTTGTGTATAAATTAGCCATCTATATAGTAATACTTGTACCTCAATGTGAAACCTTTGATATATCTAGAGTTGGTAAGGATATTTATGTAACGTTTTTCACAGAATAAAATCAGAGAAAATACTAAAGAAACGTATTTGTACTTTTTCATTGAACTTATGTGCCAAACTATCTACATTTATTAATAAATAACACAACACCTTTATATAAACTGAACAAATGTGTCTTCAAGTTAATAACGCTACGTATACAATGTTGCATTGTGCATTATTAAAGAAATTGATCTTCAGGTTTATCTCAAATTTAGACTCTAATTTAGATGCTTCGGGAGATTGGAGACAGATCTTTCTGGAAATAGGTCTGTCATGTATAAGCGTTCGAGAGTATTAAATAAGTGAACTTCTAGAACACATACTTTGCGAGATGGCTGATGACCTCTGCTACACTGCATGCTGAAAACTTGTGATACGTGTCACTGGTTAAGGATGTGATACCAAAAATGTACGATGACATAACATTTGTACCGGCCGGACACTGCGTTGTAGAGTCATGATACATTCCTAATCTACAAAATAAAACAATGATGATACATACATATACAGATATTGATCTGAACTTAGGAATAACATTTAAATAACTATTTAGCATTTAATGTTTGAAGCCAATTTCTTATTATTTGTTTATTGTTATATCCATCTTCATTTCTTGTATTGTTAATTTCTCACAAAATTTCTACATACATTTGCAATGTATGGTGCCTCCGTACCAGGGAGGGAAATTATCTGAATAAAGATAAAGAAAGATACATAATATATTAATACATAATTTGTGCGTTTATCAGTATTTTTTCCTTTTAGAACTAATATTAATCATTATTATTATTAGTTCTAAAAGGAAAATATATTCTTTCATGCAAATTTATTGAATCGATGACACCGTGGGTATACCCAACTGTGTAGCCTCTTTAAATGAAGCTTTTATTATTATTATTATTATTATTATTATTATTATTATTATTATTATGGTCTTTGGTGTGTAATTTAAAGTACAGTTATATTGGACCAAATTGCTTACCTTTGCTGTTCCATTCACTTCAATCACCCATACGTATTTACCCGGTTTTAGACTTAAAATAATACATTAGAAGTGAATGCAAAGTACACTTTTCTGTCGACCAAATATTATGTTTTATTTCATGAAAGTTGGTAAGTGTGTGTTATGAAGAAATGCTATTTTTGTTCTAATCGCCAATGTACTCGTTAAGATATTTAAGGTTTATGGGAGTCTAGCTTGGTCGCTAACGCACTATAACCAAGTTATTTGAAACTTAATGTAAACCAACGGAAAGATTATAGCATTAATGTGCTTAAAATAACTATATATATGTAGTATATGTTACATACGCATGCCCAATCTCATGTGCAGCAATTCTACCGATATTATAGTCTCGAACTTCATTCACTGAAAACTTCTTAGTCTGACTTGGATTGCAAACTGTCTTTGTATATGCATATCCTACAATAAAACAATGTTTGTACGAGGCTTTAGAATATAAATGGCATACAAGTAGAAAGTAAATACATTTACTGTAAAACCATTATCGTTTAGATGGATCTATAGTCCGCCTAGGATATAGAGAAAGGCGGTAAAATATGGAACATACCACATAGGTGAATAAATCAAGAGTGCATGGTTTATCAGTGTTATTTTAGTAAGCAATTGACCATCCGTGTTTATTTAAGTAACCACATTTGCCACAGTGGACCAATCCAGTCAATGTTTGTAAACATCACATTATCTTGGGCGCACTATATCAAAATTTAATTTAAAATAACACTGGCTTAGAATGAGAAGATCGTAAGTACAAAATCGATATATTGAGATAACGAACCTAAATGACCGAAAATTACTCTTTACTTATGGCAAAACATATCTTTCAACTTCAGTTTGGTCAACATGACAAGTTTTTATTTTCTTGAAAACAGGCCCATAAGAAGCGCCTTGTGGTTATGATTTTAAATATGAGGGTGTAAGTATGACTTACGAGGCTGTCATTTGAAGCCAGTGATATAGAGGAAATTATCCGGGACTTCATAATCTGCTCAACATAGCCCCGGTGCTCGTAATATCGATACTCGTTATAACGACATAAGTGTGTCTGTGTACAGTATTGTTGTTATTTCGTAGACAGGTTGTGAAAACTTGGGATACAAGTATATTATCAGTATCTATCAAGGTACAGTCCATTCAAAGTTAAATGCTAACGGTTATAAACATTGGCTCGTGTTTCAGGTAAGTATGTTTATCTACGTTTAACTGGGTGAACCAGGTTTAACTCTTCGCTATGTATAGGAATAGTTCCCTCGTTAGAATTACTTTTTGAATTAACTGTATATCGTATAATATTTATATACATACTGCTTGAATTAACAGTATATCGTATACTATTTATAAACATACTTCTTGAATTAACAGTATATCGTATAATATTTATAAACATACTTCTTGGATTAACACTATATCGTATACTATTTATATACATACTGCTTGAATTAACAGTATATCGTATAATATTTATAAACATACTGCTTGAATTACAGTTTTGTAACACTATATCGTATAATATTTATAAACATACTTCTTGAATTAACAGTATATCGTATAAGAAATTTATAAACAAAGATGAATAATAATTACCAAGGGTCGATGAGCTTGAATAGGAAATATCAAGTCTGCAGAAAAAGAAAACAGAAATACGATTTAACGGCTACGTTGAAATTGCAGGTATTAAAGAGGCTTGTTCTCAAATTATGAATTATTTTCAGGATCAAATTTTTGAACACCAGGATATTTAAAACCTGAATAATTTAAAGTGTATAGAACTATATTCTAACAGTCATTTAATGTCAATATAACTACTTGCATCGTTTTTAGTATGATACTAGACTACCTTAATTGCAAATTAAAACTTTGGATGGGTTCCGTGTACTTTGATTCAATTGTCGAAAATAGACGATTCTTATAATTTCATAGCGTGTTTTAAAACACTTTCGTATGAAAATTGACGGTTTGCATCTCCAATAAATCACACACAGAGTTTCTGTTAAACTGAAGCGAAAAATGATCTAATGGATTTAAAAGTATAATTGTTTTTTTTTCCAGTTTTTGAATCGTTTTTAAAAAATATCGTCCGATATAGCTCTATACACTTTAAACCGGAACATTTTAATTCTTCTTACGTCAGAAATAATAAACTCTTGAAATTTTGAAAACGAACTTTTGTGGCACCCTGTATATAATAGATGCGCAATTTGTTTTTCCCTTAATTTACATGTAAATTCAAACAATACGAAGTTAAAATTTCAAATTGGTCGAGTTGGCCAAAATTTAGAACACTGAATCGAGGACGGTAGCCATTTATAACTCCACAATTACCGATTATATCAGTAGCCCACTTTGTATGAGTATCGGAAATTACATATTTTATCTATTAAATATCATAAAATATCATAAAATATAAATAATTTACCCTGTCAGTATCATTGCATGATCCCATTGTGTTGTTATAATTCCATCATTGATTGCTTCTGCTATAGTATCATCCACTGCACCAGATGCAAAAAAAGTCGAACCAACAGTGTTATCTTCTATCCAACTAAAGTCCGTCCCAACCTAAGATGTTATGTCAACATATTGTTTGGATATACAAGAACATGTAAAGTCCAGATAGGATGAAAATACAAAGACGCAGTGGAACAACCCCCTTGTACGGTGTTAAAACAAGTATAAATACTTATGGCAACAGTTCAATACCGAACTAAAATCTACCGATTTAAGCAATGGTTTTAATCTTTTGGGCACACATAAACGATGACATCACTTTCAATATATTCTAACTGGACTATATACAAGCTATACTGTGGTTATGGTCCTGCTATTTGAAACATCACGTATGGTTTGATGACGTCACATAATCCAAATAAGTGTCACATAACGTCGTAAATTACTTAATAAAGACGACACGGACAAACTATGGCAATTTTCGAAAACAATATCCGCGCTTTAAATAATCCAAAAACTGGTACCAGAACAAACTTATGCTACATCTTTCGTTTATAAATGTTCACGGTTTCTGTGGGATAGCAGAAAGTTCTGATTCGATAAAACGACAATGAAAAGTGTATACCTTCTTTTTGGACAACCGCTTCGATAATTATAATAATTCGTTACAATTGATACGAATAACCAAATGCTTACCGATGGGATAATTAATACAGCTGGATAGATGTAGATATCTAAAGCTCCATTGGACACCTCGTTGATTGAAGCGTAAAATACATTAATCTACCAAATACAATATATAGACGATGAAATGCATGCAAATACATAGAATACATGCAATGAACAAACAACTAAAATAGTTAATGTACATAAACGTGGTGAAAATGGTCGAACAAGTCAATGCGAGTATAACAAAAGACATTAGTACGTATATAAGCATGAACGATAGGGAATTAACACTCTATAAGCATGTTTTCATTATGCGCTTGGCCTTTTCGACCGTAAATTTTCAAGGGGCACGTTACATTTTCCTACAATAAATATCACTAGTCTACTAATGAAGTATTTGGGAGGGGAACAAGCATATAAGGTTCTCCATGTAACATTCCAATCGACAGGCCTTAAAGTAATAAAGTACATTGTAGATTACCCCGTTTGTTAGTAAAGTCACATAGAGCCCTGCTTCAATCTCTGCTTCCGTATCGTTACCCGGGTTCCTATCGTAAAATCTGTACAAAAGACAATAAAATTATAGGCACGAATAAAATGATGACACTATTTTATTCAATGCCATGTGAGAGAAAGGACGTTTAAATTATCTTATACATACGTCACTTATCAGTACAATTGACATTGGAATATAACGCTGGCATAGAATGAGAAAGTCTTTAGTACAACATCGATATTTTGAAAAAAAAAACAAGAACAAACAGTGCAAAATTACTCTTTACATTTGGTAAAACAGGTTGTTTTAACTGCAGTTTGGTCAACACGTCAAGTTCCGATTTATATGAAAAAAAGTTCCCAAAGAAGCGCCTTGTGATGCTGATTTTAAATATATAGCAGTCTTACGACCTTTTCATTCTAAATCAGCGATGTGTCAGTAAAAATGTACAAAAAAAAATTCTGGAAAGTATCAAGAAAAATTACTACGACACTTTTGGAACACCCAAGAGTATATACACTATTTATTTATTTATTTATTTATTATCATTATTTTAATTAATCGACTGTACTGTATATTACATTGCATGAATGTATGCAAAGTTTACAAATCTCGAAGGTATTTAGATAGTGACCAATCAGAGGAGAACGGACAGGGAAGGCCTAACAAGCCGAGCATGAAAACAGTAACAACAAAACATTACTACATGTAGTAATCCCCCCACATAACCCAACGAAATGATAAAAAAGCCGAAGCCTCCGCGTCGCAAAATGCAGGATGACCCAATGTCACAAAGAAATAACGAAGAAAAAAACCTAACGGTGATCCAAAGTGAACGAATGAATTGCAGCTAAGACCCGAACTAGTTCCCTAAGTCCCCGCTGCAGGATGGCCTAGTTTCACAAATATGTGCCTAACGGTGACACAAATGAGAAAAAAATGCGAATTGACCTAGTTTACTAACACCACGCACAATGGCCTAATTTTAATAGTTTCTCCCCAGCAAACTGGACAAGCGACGTATAACAATAAAAAGGGGGAAACATAACATGTTTCTATCTGCAGTAGTTTTAACAGGCTGAAGAGTATATACACCACGATTTAAACAATAACGGACTATATACTGTTTTTGAAGCAAAACGCTGGTCACCCCCATTGCAACTCCACAGGGGTTAGTTTACTTGATGCGATTAACCATCCTATTAAGTTTGAAAATTGTGTCAGTCCAAAGAAACTCAAGTTATTAAGCGGAAATGGTTTGACATTGACCTTAGACCTCAAACCAAAATGATCATGAATCTAATCAATGAGTTCAATTATCCTATGAAGTTAGAAGATTGTGAGTCAAAAGGAACTGAAGTTATTGAGCCAAAATAGATTTCCAAGTTCCAGCCAATGTGACCTTGACCTGCTGACATAAAATAATAAGGACCATCTAATCAATGAGACAATTTAACTGAAGTGTGAAGACTGTGAGTTAAAGGGAACTTAAGTTATTGAGCAAAAACAGTTTTCACAATTTGGGTCACCGTGACCTTCGACCTGTTGACCTAAATATATATAGGACTTCTCTACTCAATGAGACCAATCATCCTTTCATGACTATGGGTTATTTGGTTCTCAAGTTATTGTGCATAAATAATAAGTATACCAGACGGACGACGGATAGGGCAAAAACATAATGTCTCCCCCGGAAAGAAGGAGACATAATAACCCATCAACCACTATTAATATATAGACGGAAGCGCACAAAACCTTAAATAATTCTTAAGTCACCCCCACCGTGACTCTAGACATAAAACAATCAATAACGTTACCCGATTTGTTCTCACATGGAATATCACGGAGTTTATGTGATATATGAAGGTGTACACTGTACTCAAACCCGAAATCTGTGAACGTTTTGGGGCTCAGACTGTCAAACAATACTTGGCAGGCATATGAAGATTTATACGTATAAGTATTAATAATAATAATAATAATAAAGACTTAATTTATAGAGGCAACGTAGTTAGGCATTTGTCCAATCTTCCCTACGAGTCTCTGAAATTCAACACATTTACATAATATATACAACAACAGTCACATTAAAAATGGCAAAAGGAAAAAAACTAAACAATTCCATAATAAGGAATGTACATAGTGCAATATATAATAGTAATATCATCTTAAAGAGGCGTTTCCTACAACTCCGACCTTTTGAATACCTTTCAGTATTTACTGAAAAAGAAATGTACCTACACAGACATAAATTCTCTGTCCCCAAAAAAGGCTACTTCCACCACTTGGAAACCAGCCTCCGGGAATATGGATCGTTCTGGTCGATTTTCAAGCGTCTCATGAGATGACGTCATAGAACGCCGGCGTCTATTTGCATCTGTTCGTATCGTAGCCGATCCTGCCAATTTACTCTTGCTTACGCCCCCCTCTAAAAATAAATGAAACTGGTAACAATATAGGTGAACATTGGCAGTGGATTTAGTATCATAAGCTTCTGTTTACTATCATATTCACCTTTCTACACTGCAATAAACTTTGTAATATACAGTGGTACTGCAGCAGGCCTACAGTGTGCAAATCATATGCAACTGGCGTTATTTGAAGTTCTTTGTTTAGTGTGATGATGTTATTGACTTTACGTATATATTTCATGCATATCGGTGGTTATTTCACAGTTCATAATTTCACACAAACGGACTATTTTTTTAATCAAATTTGGTAACAATATAGGTGAACATTGGCAGTGGATTTAGTATCATAAGCTTCTGTTTACTATCATATTCACCTTTCTACACTGCAATAAACTTTGTAATATACAGTGGTACTGCAGCAGGCCTACAGTGTGCAAATCATATGCAACTGGCGTTATTTGAAGTTCTTTGTTTAGTGTGATGATGTTATTGACTTTACGTATATATTTCATGCATATCGGTGGTTATTTCACAGTTCATAATTTCACACAAACGGACTATTTTTTTAAATCAAATTTCCCAGTTGCCAAAAATAAAATAATACGCATTTTCACTTGCTCTCTTAATCATTAACAAATAACAGAACACTAGATGTACATAAATGTAAAACAAATGGACGAAATTGAAGCCAATTCAGAAGAACTACTTGATTGCAACTCGACGCGTGCATTGCGGGAAAACGACGTCACGCAAAACATTTCATGTATATAGTGGAGTATTTCCACCATTTAAGCTATTTGAAGCATGAAATAAATAGCATATTAGTATTTTACCGTGTATGATCGTTTGATAATTCGTGAGCAGCTGACTTATATTTTATTATATAAATATGGCTACGCCACTCGTGAAATTATTATATCAGCTTCTCACTCGGTTAATTATCAGCCGTTCATACACGGAAAAATACAAATATCCTCTATATAATACGTACGTTCTAAGAAGAATGAACTCTGTCTTGAATTATCTTATTTATGTTAGGAATATGATAATTAGAATTATATTAGATTCAACAAGTTAAATAAATTAAAATTTTAAACCAACTCTAATTCAATATTTTCAATTAAAAAAAAACGAATATTGTTTATGACTTTATTCATTTTGACTACATTTAAGACCGATTTTCATTAATCTAAAGTATACAGTGCTTTTAAATAAAATATGAGTTGTAATTGTTAAATGTTGCTTAATTTATCAAATTGTTATTTCTTTGTGCAAGAATACAGATAAACCAATATTTTAAAAAGCTTATTTTATTAACGTACTGCTGATCAGACTTTTTATGTGTATTAACGTCGACCCGTGAATGTAGCCAAAGGCGCTGTGTTTTGTATGAATTTTAAACAAAAGAACTTTGATAAAGAATAAACGAACTGTAAACTTCGATGAGAGTATTAACTTTAGAAAGAGGTGGAAAGAAATATAAACAAACTGTAAAAAATTATAAGAAGAATTGATTTAATATTGGGGTAAAAAAATAGTAAGACTGTGACAATTGACTGGTATAAGATGCGATCTTTAACAGCCGATTACACCAGAACAGAGATCACTCCACTTGATCGTTTCGACAAAAGTACTTGGGCGAAAGTTTTCAAGCTAATCCATTGGGCCATGTGATACTGTAATTTACCTTAAAATTCATTTAAAGGGTAATATTACACCCCATTTGCATAATTATTCCCTTCTTATTTTAATGTGAAGTTAGTCGGTCTACAAATCGAATATTGAGTTATTGACCGGTCCATATAAAGTATATCGCCCGAAGACATAACACTCTCCTGTCTTAATCCGATTGGACTGAGCAACAACAACAAAAGTGTCAATAATAATTCGCTCAGCTAGCATGGCTAGATTAAATATTTTCTAAATACTTAGATTCGGTATGATTTAACAATTAAAACATGGCTTTTCTATCAGTTTGAAAGTTTACGGACTGGGCAGTCTGAGCTAGAATGGTATATGACATTCAGACTGCACAGTCCACAAACTTTCTTATTGACCGAAAAGCCTTGTTTTATAGATTTGTTAAATATTAGAAACTGACTCACTGTTAATTTGAGTTTGTATTATCATGAAAGATAAATGGGACAGGCAGCACTCAAATCATCCAGTCAAGCGCAAAAAACATTAACACCACAGCACAAACACACGGAGCAATGCCCACACACAACCGAAAAACACGATAAAAAGTCCAATTCATATCATTAAGATGACCTGTAAGCAAGGTTTTATTGTGTATTTAGTTTCATAATGTGTACTTGCCAATAATTTCCTCATAGTATTCTATAATGCCATGCGGTTTGTTGATACAATCAGCATCCGTGGACCCTGGAGGGATAAAACATGCTTCATCGCCCATATCCAACAGTGCCGACTGAATATAAACATAATATGTACACCCAACCACTTTGTCTAATTGGTCACTTTTCAAACTCCAAATACTTTTGACTGTGACAATATGATTGATGATATTGGCCATGCATATTTTTGGCCTGTAATTTTGATTTTTAATTCAGTGACTGTTAATTGAATAGCACAAATCGTCTTACCCAAATATGCGCAAAATACCATCGACAAATGGTCACAAGTATTTATAGGGTGGAAAAGTGACCAATTACAGTTGAGGATATAATATCAAGTTTAAGCCAAATGCACAGCAAATGAATTACTGGTCTTATTTTTATATCACCTTTGTTATGAAGTGATGTGTTTTCAAACCCAGGATCTCCCGCAATATAATGAGACACACTACCACTAGGCTGGCGAGAATGTTACTTAATAGGAGCACGGCATTGGGACCCATACTAAAGAGGAGATTAGAAATCACTAACAGACTTAGCTATATTCTAAAGAATTCCTGGGACATGCAATGTTGATGAATAATAAGTAAACGATGCTACCCTAAATAGTTATGTTTTTAATAAATACTGTAATAATCCTTGATTACCAAAAGGTATTCTTACGATAGTATGTCCCTCTGAAGTGCACGAGTATTATAAACTGTAGTCCGTCAAAATACATTAACAGACGCATCTCGATATTAAGATATCAAAACACATGTAATAGGCTTTATTTAAATGAAATGAAAATGTTCACATGTATTAAAGCTTAAACAAACGTTGGGCAGCAAGTGTTAAGTTTGGTACTCAAACACGTGAAAATGTTACCTACCAATTTGCAAGTGAAATCACCATTTGAGTCTGTGCTTGCAATACATGCAAATGATCCGTATCCATTTGCATCCGTGTAAATGGCACTTTCCTGTGAAAGACGAAGAAATATTTAAAGGTCATGGTTGTTGTCAGACCTGTTAATAGTGGTATCTTTAATCTTATTGGAAACAGATAAAGTTCACAAGGGACACTGTCTGACAAAATAGGAGTATTGAGTAGCTCTAGAACCTTACACCTACTATCAGAAAATATCATTCAATGGTCGCTTTTCGTGATAGTCTGGTACTCATAAGATTAAATGTATGGCTATGGATACTTAACAAATGGTCATGTAATGATATATTTAAATTTTACGTTTATCATTTCATCACAAGCAAATGCTGAATGTATACCCACTCACCAGCCCCGCGCCATTCTTAACAATTTGTTTGTTGTAGAATGACATCATTTCGGGGGTATGCATGAATTTATCTCTGACAAGATGTAACGACACCAAAACGTCTGTTGCTCCTTCCATGTTCATTGTGTAGTGTAATTCGTTTGGAAATTCGTCCGTCTGTGTTGAACCCGCCTCCGTTGATGCAAAACTGACGTCCATCGTATTGAATATAGTCTTTCTCGGTTCACCTAAAACCAAAAGTATCTGATACATCGTTACTGCTTGGCAGGGAGTATAATACATAGCAACACTTTTTTCTATAAACTTAATGTATATCTCGATGGCTTAGTACCAGAAGGTCGAGACTCCTACTTACGACCTTATAAGACTCATACATATTTGAAATCTGCTTCACAAGGCACTTCTTATGGGTCTATTTTCATGAGAATCTGAAATTGTTATGTTGATCAAAATGTTTTCCCATAGGTAAAGACTAGATTACTGACAGTTTTCTCTTGTTTTCTCAATATATCGATTTGGTAGTTACGACCTTCTGGTTCTAAGCCAGCGATTTGTTGTAATGGGGCACAAATTGCAAGGTGTCAATAGAACATTGATAATTTTCTTTTATTAATTATTTTATTAATTTGTTAATTATTTTATTAATTTGTTATGACCTGATGAAGCCATTAAGGCGAAACGACTTCAAGTAAATTAATTAACGACACATTTTAATATATACGTGTTTGGTGGTTAATTTTCTTATTCTTATTAATAGACCATTGCTTATATATGAGTTTACATTTTCAAATGCTATTTTGAGATATCTTATACTACAAGTACATTCAAGCTATACTTTAAAAAAATACTTTATGAACTACAATTACCATTATAACTTTTTTTAACTCATTCAAACATAGCTTAATTTAGTATGCTCCAAAAACAATATATGATAAAGTCCGATCTACGTTAAGATAATGATGTCTATGGAACATGCCCAGCACCTTTACTTTCAAGAGTAAAGCAAAGAATAAGAAAATTCGTCCGGTGGTGTGGTGTAATAAAATGTTTCGATCATATAGATGGAATATCTTCATTATAGATTGTATCCAACAATATTTAAATTCTGTATTTGATATTACAAAAACATTATACAATATTGTGCTACTTACCTCTGAACCCTGATGTACTGTCTACGGTTACCACAAAAAGTCCTAGAATAACGATAAGACATGCCTCTATTACGCGCAATACTTCCATTCTTATTTCTTAACTTCTAAATTAAATTTTAGAATAAAAAAGTTCATCAAGCTATCTGCATATTCACCGCCCTTCTGACTGCGCTTGCAGAACCAATCGATTATAAAGGACCGAATTTCAAATAAGGCCACCCACAATTATTTAGTTTCTTTGTTGAAATCAGATATTTTTAGATTTAATGTGCCGGTGCGTAGCGGTAAATATTTTTGCGGTTCTTTACTATAGTATAGTATGGTTTATTCAAGAAAAAGGCACACATGCCTGTCATTCTACATATATATATACAGTACAACTTTACATAAATTAAAATGGTTAATGGTGGTATGTATTAAAATCATGCATATATAAGTTCTTTTCAGTTAGTAATAATACATACATATAAATTAATTCTAGAACATTGTATATTGCTCGGACTACCACAATTATGGAAAAAGTAATTGCATAATTTTTTTATATATTATAAATATTTAAATATTTACTATATATAATTTAAATTTCGGACAACAGAGGTCAACCACAATGTGAAAATATGTGTATGGTGAAAAAACCCTTGTTACTGACAGAAGCCTTGATATAATGGCGCATTGACCTTACTTTACATCAGTGACGTCACAATGATTGTTTCATTATTTAGCTCGAGTGGTGTACACCAAAGATCTACCGCTTGACAAAAAATGTAACGACAAGTTCAATTTAATCCTGTCGGTGCATTATGATAGAGGTGTTGCAGGAACTAAGCTTTCGGCTGACACGAGATACATGGTTACCAATAATGTTCGAAGAGTTTTACTAAGTGATGACTTATTACTTCACCACAGTCTGTCACCGTAGCTCAGTGGCTATCATTTTGATTCGTTTTGACAGTAAAAGACACACTAAACATAGGCACAATTTTGCGCGGCCTTATATCTGAACACGTAGTCGTAATAGATGGGACAATGCTTTCTGCTTTATCAAGGCAAACATATAATATATAAATATCACTTGCCACAAGCTTGCTATAATCCTTAAAATAACATGGTTGAAAATTTTGATATTTTGATAAACAAATACATTTAACAATGCGTGTTTCTTAATGCTTATCAAAAAGATACACACTTACGGATCTTATTACTGGTGTATAATCGTACAAGTACTGTCTCGATTACCAACATGATAAATAAACGTCTAAAATACCCGATGAAAACTTGAATATAATAATGAACAAGACTAAATGTACACAAATCGACATCATACTCTGACAGCATGCAGTCAAACACACGTGGAGTAAGAGTCAGCAACAATGTGACACAAGGACAATCACAAACAACAAGGATAGCCAACAAAACAACACCCAACATAACTGTGTATACACAACAGGAGCATAATATAAAAGACTCAACCGTTAAACTTCAATGTTGTATTTGTCATTCGGTCGAGTGCTTATGGTCTGTTTTTTCTTCTTTTTCGGTATGCCTTTATTGTTCGGCTTAGCGTTGCCTGCCCTGTCTGATTGGTAAGTCTTTGTTACGCTCAAAGTTGCAAATACATCCACAAAGTAATATATGTATCTTTAGTTAACACATACTTGTATTAAATTAAGGTGTGTACACACAGTAAAATTTGGTGTATAAGTCGAGTATGTACATTTTACCACGTGTACATCATGCCCATACATTTCCCTCATACCACTTGGTAACAATGAAGGTGTACATCTCGAGAAAATGTATGTTACGTCAAAATGTATATATCAAAATTTACTGTGTGTACACACCTATACTCTTTCACAAGTACCAACAAATGTCTTGGCATGTCCATTAAAATTGTGTCAGACATGTCGTTTTTTGTAATTACAAGGGCAACATGTCATTGAAAAAACATTCAACAAACGGAAAGGAACGTTAATTAACAGAGTGGTTGATGACCACGATTGGAAATGTAAGTTCTTTCATTTTTATGGATTATGCTTGACCGAAAGTACAAATCGTGACAATGAATGATCTCTGTAAAGCACAAGAAATCGTTTAAATTTAATGGCATGTCTAAATAACAGATTTATATCATACGCCAAATAAACTTATCAATGCGATTGGTCGAATTTACTAATCTTATTTTTACATGTGATTAGATCGTTAAGTGTTTACTTTCTGTCTAAAATGCTACTTACTAAAATAAATAAAATAAGCGGGATATAATGAATCGAAAATTTATGACGCAGTCTTATGTGCGTATTATTGTTATTTGAAGACCTGTTTTGATACGGAATCTTGTTATTTGTATAGCTAGATTTGTCTATGTGATATACAAGACCAAGGCACAGCCACTAAAAAGTCCTGTCCTTTATGATTGGTTGGATTGCATAGTATTAAAACAGATTATTCTGTTATAAAAACGTGTTAATAGCTGATTAATTTGTTAAATTAAATTATGAATACACGAGCTATTGTAAAAGAAGTTATTATATGGGTAATCTGACAACAGCGTGTACTTATAAAACTTCAGTTAAGTACAGTCCAGTCTTCTTTTTAACGGTGTCTCATAGTGCTGGAAAGGGATGGATTCGGGAGGTACTGTACGCGTGAAAGATAAGTGTCTCATAAGTCAAATTGACTAGCCCTTTCAATAGGGGCGACACTATAATAAACAAACTTTAGTTTCACCAATTCTTAAACAACAGTCTATGCTACACTCAAATAATATCAAAAAACAACAAATAACACTATTTGCTTGGCCACACCTGCGTTTATTCAGTCAGCTAGTATGCGAAAAGCAGAGCATGAATGACATGTATACGTAAGGTAATGTGAAATTACGATGTTGTAACTTGGCATATACAGATATACAAGTAATATGACATGCCCAAAATATGCGTTATTTAAATAACCATATATCACGTTATATATCTCTATATTTATGAATATAAATCAGACGTAAAAGAAATCCGAATCGACTCGCCCAGGAAAAACCAGAGATAAAAACCTTTTTTATAAGGAAAAACACTATGGTAACCTGTGTCCGTTTGTCCCATGCAAATGTATAAATACATGTGGTGTCGATCGCTGAATGTTGGACCCCATTCTCATCTTAAACACAAACAATAATATAAAACAATATTGCAAAACTCAGTTTGTTAACAAATGAATTCAAAATGTGTGCAAAAACTCGACATTTGTAATAAAATTATTGTCATTATTTGTTTCGTGCAGTGAATTTTATGGTATATTTTAGTGACGCCTTTTAAAATCGAGGTATCAAACTATTTTACTACCCTGCGGCTATTTGACTGTTTGAAAATGCAGGTATAATCATAAACTTGTCTTTAATATTTCGAGATAGCACTATAATTGATTTTAATCAAACATCATATTGAACCCTAGGGGATTGTCAAAAATATACCTTTGTTTCGTAATTATTGAAAGGAAAGTATGTTATAATTTTACAGCCGCGTGTTTATTGGCTAAGAACGCATTAAGATTTTTTGTAACATGCAATTTGATTGGTTTTAATATATTAGATACTTTTTCTGTGGGTTTTTAAAAATATGAAATAGGGAGTCATGAATTAGGGTTTGAAGGGAACAGTTAGGTTTTTGAAAGTTAAGTTAGGAAAAGTGGAGTTCCACTAGCTTTAAACTATATCTTATCTGTGTTGAATTACTAACTTTGTGTGTTAAAATATATCTGTTATTGTTAATTACTGGATAAAACGTAGAAAATAAAAATAGTAAAACGGACGTTGGAGTTGTCAATTTATTTAATATTGACTCATTGAACTTCTAATCATCCTTGAACTTGTACTGGAAAAAACACAATTGGACTTGAAACTTCATTAAAGCTGTACAGTTTAGCTTATATACACACGGATGAACGGAGCTTTACCATAAAGCTAATTCGCATCACATACAAGAGGTTGTAAAACAACAACAACAACAACAAGTCTGTCGCGAACTTGCGAATGTTTAATTTGTATATTGCATTGATGTATGTATAAATTAATGTTTTTGGTTAGAATTAATATTTCTGTAGAAATTAAGGTTAAAGGTTATTTTAATCTCATTAGGAGCTCATGGATGTGACAGTCTGCGTATTTCACGATTCATATAGTACATGATTTTACAATATTCGTTCTTATGTTTGCTCCTATTGACCAACTTATGTAAATCTAGAAGCATGAACTTCATGAAGTGACCTTGTTTGAATTTTTCATTCTAAGTGTATGCTCCTCGTTCTTAATGTTTGCTCCTTGTTCTTAATGTTTGCTCCTTGTTCTTAATGTTTAATCCCGTGAAAATCAACCGACCAATACCATAATCACTCTACTAGAATCCGTTACGCGTTTAGACAAATATTTCACGCTATTACTATGGAAACGCGTGAAATAAATATAAATGACATACTACTATTCTAATCCCGTCTTTGAACAACTTTTGGTTACAATGTCAGTCATGTAAAAACATACAGTCCCACCAGGGATATAAGTCTAATGCGATATTCTGCAATGTCAATATAAACAAAAAGCACTGACCATTACATCGATTTAGGGAGAGCGGAAGTGTATTTTACCTGCCAAGTAAATTAAAATAATGGTAAAGCTTGGCCACATTGAGATGAGCCTGACCTATTGATTAGCATAATTGAACAGTCGATGTATTGTCTACGTTTACAACACCGAGTGTATGTTTTCATTATCGGGGAGTATAACGCGGTATGGGGACCTGTGCCACTTAATGTAAACAGGCAGATCAGGTATAGCAACATATAAGGATATTGGAAAAGGGATTATCTTTTTCAATGTGTATAGCTTGGCTATAGTGACCTGAGCCTGACCTTTATGCAAGAATATATTACAAGATTTTTGCCTTGATTATATCAATTTCCGCAAGCAAATCTTGCAATATCGGTATTTCAGATTTGTATTACATATTGAGCGTCTTCGTGATACTCCCCGATTATGAAAATATACACTCGGTGTTGTAAACGTAGACAATATATCCACTGTTAAATTATGCTAATCAATAGGTCAGGATCATGTCAATGTGGCCAAGCTTTACCGGTATTTTAATTTACTTGGTGAATAGAAGTGAGCAGGTAAAATTCACTTCCGCTCTCCCTAAATCGATGTAATGGTCAGTGATTTCTGTTTATATTGACATTGCAGAATATCGCGTTGGACTTATACTTTATATATCTCTGCAAAAATGTTGATTATCAGTGTATTTATTTTTTCTTTAATCTGCATGAAATCGTTACCGAGAGGATAACGGTGCAGTATTAGTGATTAAAACATGACGAGTTCGAACCCCGTTTGTTTTTTGAATTCGCATACAAAGAATGTATACAGAATGCTGTTTGAGTATTAAACAAGTTAGTCATTATACAAACCTTCATATGACTTATTTTAATAAACAAGAACAAATTTTAAGTTATAATAGGGAGTCTTTGGAAACCACAACTATTCTAACGCGTTTTTAATTACACGAAATCCAAGGGCTTAAATTTAATAACAATAAGGCAAAAACATAATTTTCAAAATAAGTATCTTATCAAATGTTCCTAGGGTATACTTTTCTCGTTATAATACAATAAAAATTTTTTATAAGATCATTGGCTATCAAAAACACTGTTGAAGATACAAAGTTGCACTTATAAACCATGTTGATTTAAGTCATAGCAATACAGGAATGTTGAAATCATTCATCCATGACGCTCTGTCAGTTCTGGGCGTAGCGTGGTGGTGATTAATCCGTGTTGCACGTGAAAATAGTTACCGCGGCAAAAGTCGATATTTTTAGTCATTGAGTTCCTCTATGGCGACAGTCCGACTAAAAAAACAGATTTGTATAAAAAATGGCCCGGATGACTATTGAAGAGCCTGGTCGCACAGTTGGAAAGTTACAGAGTGTCCAATACATTAATCATGTATCCGCTGTAATTTACTTCACTTTTTTTTAAAAGGTTAAAAAACGTTGAAATATAATCTTTTGTCAATATTTCGAATATTATAATAATAAAACTAAAATATGATCAACATTTTCAAGTTTCATGTAGTCAGATTTTTCGGCCGCCATGTGTCTACAATGTCTTCTTCAGAAGTTGCAACTCCCCGACCGACTTAATGACCAGCCAAAGCAGTCTCACGGTAGGGTGACAACACAATGGCAGTATGCACAAATTGTTACTGAACATCTTCACGGGTCTTTAAATGAGAATTACACTAGGACATAATGGTGGGCCAGTCGATCGCATTGTGCCGTTTTGTGACTTTTGATTTTACAGTGATACTAAATATTTGAACTTATTTTCACCTTAATGTTTATCAACTAGAATAAACATTATATGAGGCATTTGTAAAGGGTTGGTTTATTTGTACTTCAAACTTTAATCAAATCCCTTCATGAATATTTGAAAAATCATGAAAAATACAGGTTTTGCGTTAGGAGTGTGCGTATGTGTATTTACTTGGGAAATTAGCCTAATCCATGGTGTTGATTTTTCTAGTGCTGTTGATCACGGATGAGTTGATGCGGCGTTTACACAAATCCAGTTATTAAATGATATTGTGTTAGTTTACATAATAATAATAATAATAATAATAATAATAATAATAATAATAATAATAATATCTAATAATAATAATAATAATTATAAATATATTTAACGAAGGTAATACAAATGAAGATAATTCATTATTGCATGATTAACTTATTCACAACATGGCCTTCGAATTTACATTTATATACATTTATATAGTCGGAATGACGAAAAATGTGCCAAACATACACCATTTTTGTTTTTTACATTTTCTTAAAGTGTACACATAAGTACATGCTTTGTCTGCTTCCAGGTTAAATGCTTACCAATACGAAACAAAAGTGAGTTTGTAAGAAGTTCAGGTTTTAAACGTGATATAGCCTGATCTGTATAGACCAGAGCATAGGGATCTGTAACGTCTTCCATCCCATTCACTTTTCAAGAATAACAGGGGAAGAACTCTTGTCGAGACCAAGTTTTCAAATAGCCCTGAGACGTTTGCGAAATAGATGATAACCACCTACTGTTTTATTCATTTGCTAACTTATAGTTTGTATTTGTAAACTTGGTGACTACACGATCTCGACAAGAGTTCCCCCCCCTGTTATTCAGTGAATTTAGTGGAAGACGTTACAGACCCCTATGGACCAGAGTCGGTGTATGGCTTCTTTTGACCTTTAACCTGGGCCCGAAATTACAACCAAGACTTACACTCTGCACACAGCACTAAAAAATTGAAAATGTTATATAATGAGCTATTATTTGTTCTAGATTGCAAATACAAATAAGGAAAATGTTTAGAATTATTATTTGAATGGTGAAAATAGCATTTGTTGAATCTGAGTACCACACTCTGCACTCAGGCTGATAAATTACATTTATAGCTTACAAATACACTAAATTTCAATTGGAAACAAGCAAAGGATAATATTTAGCACATATTCAACATAACTCCAACTTCTCGTTCTAAAAATGTCGCTTTGAACCCCAAAAGAAGGAATTTCAATATTTGGGTGCTGAGTGCAGAGTGTATGTATTGGTTGTAATTTCGGGCCCAGGTCTCTGGTGCTAGACAATCCGTTCATAGTTTAAGTATCGCGAGCTGCTACGTGATTTACAGTGAGTATAATAGAATCAAACATAATTTTGCACATACCTGAATTGGGATAATTATATATAGTTGCATTTGTACATTTATTTCATAAATCTAACTCTTCTAGCTAAACTTTAACTTAGAATTTGTAAGTTTTGGAAGAGGTACTTCAGTGTGAGAAGTAATGAAGGTTCTACGTTAGAGATTCACAAAATGTGCCTTAAAGAGGCGTTCCCAATAACTTTGATAGTTTAAATCGATCTAGGAACATTGTGCATTAAATACGAATCACTATTGATTAAACTCCTCAAAGTTTCGTAAAAAAGCTCCTACTAATTACCGAGAAAAGAATGAAAACATATTTCCGTAACGAGCCAAACAAGTCACAAGTTGTTTCCCTTTGACCACATAATAATAAATCGCTGGAAGCGATAAATTACCATTGATGATTTAAATATATTTTTGACATTATAGAGACATATTTGCGCACATTTTCTTCTGACAAATTATGATAATTGATAGTGCTTTGTACATTAAGCTCATTTAATGTGATAGTAGAGAACAATATGCTAGTTATAGGGAATGCCTCTTTAAATACAGTAATGCATCATGTGGAACATTATTTTGACAAAGTTTCGCTTAGAGTGACTTCCCTTTAAAACAGCAATAGGAAACCACACATTATAAGTTGAACGTCCGTTGTTATCAGGGGAAGGAATTCTGTTTGACTCATTTATAGTTTCTAGAGTGACTTCTCCTGAATATAAGCGAAGTGAAATATGTTGTACAATAGTTATATCCCTTGGCATCCATGAAGAACAGCTGGTACATGGATACTAATACACGAATTAAATCATACAAAATCCTGCTTTATCACATAACCTGCGGACTGGGAGTGCATTAAAGCCGTGCTGGAAATATAATATTGCATTCCCAGCCCATTCATTAAACATTTAAATTAGCTAGACGTTGATTGGTTAGTTGGTTCAGGATGACATAACGTAAGCCAATCCATGCCTTGAATCAACCCTTGACATAGTATAATACAAACGTCGGCATGACGTCGCGCGCATTGTAACGCTAAATGTTGAATGAAACCTATGTATTGTTCATCAGCGTTTTGAACGTTAACGATCGTTCTCTAAGGTTATGTGATAAATAGAATCTTACATCCGTGCTAATTACATACGAGTTTTATTAAACTCGTCAACAAAACAATATGACACTCGGCAAAGCCTCGTGTTATATAGTTTTGTCCACTCGTTTAATAAAACTCGTATGTAATGAGAACTCATGCAAGATCCTCTATTTACTACAGACAAATAATTGCCATCTTAGAATTGAAACTATTTCAAAAATCAGTAACATAGTATTAGAGATGTGCACACCTACACGGATGTGAGGTTTATATCAGTTAACGGGTAAGTGTATAAGGGGTTTTATCAAAGGCTTACATGACTACATCTAATTAATTCAATTCAATTCCATTCTTTATTTCCCTCTGTGAAGAGGATATTGAACAAAATATGTAAAAAGTAACACAGTAATAAGTGGTTATACAATTTGGAACATGATGATAATTACAAAATGTACATGTACATGGATTGGAATTACATGCCTCAACAGGTTAACTGTCAGCTAGTTGACCGTTCAATTTACATGTATTGCCGGCATGCCCTAGTTTTCACAATAAGCAGAGTATATGTTTAGATAATTGTTCAAATACATATAAGATGAACTAAGGAATTCGTGATACGTGTCAACACCAAACACTGGTTCCAACGGAGCTCCTAAGAGTTTAAGTGAGAGCGAGATACTGCCAAGTGATGTTATTTCATTTATATCGTCTCGACTGATGTTAAGGTAAACTGATTGACGTCGCGCACGATGTTCCGTCTTTTTACGTTTTTAGGGTATGCGCACTGGAAGAAAATTGGTAAAAAGCTTAATTTTATTGGATTTCTTTCAAATTTTTACTAGTAGTAGCTTTTAAAATTTACTTTTCGGCCATAATTTCAAAATAGATGAACACCATCCTGAAAATTTATAATACGCACTTTTCTTTAGATTTTTGTTGAAAACGTCGTGTAACTGCGTCACATTTGTCTTGATGCAGTAAGCGATATTTCACCTTAAAGAAGTCGATTTAAGGTCAAATTTTACGGGGAGATACCATATGTGTTCGAAAATGAATAACGAACAAGATGGAATATTACATTTGAACGTGAGACGTCAAACATAGCTGTTGGTAATTGTTAAATAGTTTGTAAAATTCTGTAACTTTGCCATTTCTTGCGTAAAATATATAAAACTTCTACATAAAAATTCAGTTATTTCCATTTTCCATGCGAAATATGGATATTTTGTACACTTTAAGAGAAATAATATGACATCAAACTAGTAGTGAAAAAATGGTTGAGAAAACGCAATTTTAGAAAATACAACAATTTTATAAAAATACAAAAAAGTGTCACAAATTATTTTGACGCGACAGTAAAATCCGAAAAAATATTTCATACACAAATATTTCTTTATTATCGTCACTTTTCTTTTTTCCCGTATTCACATGTTTTAATTATGATCATCGTGCAAAGTGTACAATAATTAAAAATAACTGAATTATAATTTTAATGATTTTATAAGCATTTTTCGTTTGCCACACGGCGTGTCACAAAATAGAAAATGACGTATTTTCGTAGTTAGCGTCCCAGTAGCTTATATTATGTCATTAATGTTGGATGATGCAACATAATTTCATACAAAAGAAAGGTACTGTTTCATTGATTGTTATACCTTCATCAAATTGCCAAAATTTCAAATAGCTCGGGTACTTAATTTTGTCCTTGTGAGGTTATATTCGGATGTAAGTCGTTTTGTAAACTTTTTCTAAATTGTTAAAATTCGAATCATGACTCTAATTATTCATTATCATTTGAACTACGGCGTTAGTAGATTTAAATGAATACTGAAACAAAAATATGATATTCATATTTCGTTTTCATGACAGATTTACCATGTAAAATTTCATAAGTTTCCCAGCATAAATGCTAAAATAATACAATATTTTACATCGGCATTATAGCTTGTAAATTTTATTAATTTACGCTCTAAACATGACGTGGGACATAACTGACGTCCGCATGTAAACACAGATACATAATTTTAATACACATCACAATGAAAACACACGTGTATGATAAACATATATTTTATTCATAATTTATGTTAAACATTACCTATGTTTTGTGAATGAATTCTTATCAGGGGGTGGGGGGGGCAAATACGAACACATTAATTAAAAATATAAGAAATATTGATTTATTAAAACAACTAGTCATCAATTACATGTTGCATGACATTCGCTAGCTTATAGAATGAGAAGATTGAAACTAAAGTTGTATTACTTACGACCTTATAAGAATGATACATATTTGAAATATGCTTCACAAGGCGATTCTTATGTGCCTATTTTCGTAAAATGCTAAACAAACTGATGTTGAAACAGCTTAATTTACCATAATTTTATGTAAAGAGTTTTTTTTCTTGATTTCTTTAAATATCGATTTTGTAGTTTCTAAGACAGCGCATTGTTTCCTATATAGAGTAATAAAACATATAGAGGTTATTTACGAGTAATAAATTAAAGATGAAGATAACTACTAAATTAAAGATTGTTGAAGAAAAAACATTACTAAAACCGTTCTTTTTTTAAATACAAAATACTTTTTCGACGTTCTTTATAAACAATTATTTAATACAATTACAAGCTATACTCGTATTCTTTTCGGTATTATTATCGTTGATATATACTTGAACAATGTATTGGATTTAATACAAATCAGGCACAGCAATCCTGGGGAGTGACTTAGTTAAACACACTAAGGAAAGTGACCTAACGTTATGCGACCTGCGAAAGAGGCACAACTACGACTTGGCCTAGTTAAAATAATGGACAAGGTAGGAATGGGATGGGAAATAATATTACATATTCCTAGCAACTACATTGAGCAATGCCCCAACATAAGCCGAAGAAACAATTACAAATCCAAGTCCCCGCCGATAAAATGCAGGATGACCCAATTTCACACAGAAATTATATAATAACGGTAAATACCGAATGAAATATGGCCAATATAGTTCGATTTCGAGCATTGAGCCGTGACTGCACTTTAAAAGTTTAATCCATTTGCCGACAAAGATTGGCGTGGGATTTACTCAGATATGTATAACACACATTAGTAAGTAGCATTATGTTTAAATCATGACTATTGAAATAGATAAATCACGGGTTACCCGCACAAATAGACTCGTCAAAAGGTCATGGCTCAGGGTTCAAAATTGAACTATACTCGACCAAGTTCCCCGAGGCGCTTGGCGCTTTTTATGAGCATATTTTCATGACAATCGGAACTTTTCATGAAGACCAAACTGGAGTTGAAACAGCCTGTTTTAACATAAGTAAAGGATAATTTTCGGACATTTTTTACTTGTTTTCTAAAAATATCCTTTTTGTACTTACGACCTTATCATTCTAAGCCAGCGAAATATTGGTCTTATATTGTACAATAACTTTAAAGTGGAGATAACTCTACCCTTGTATACAAGTAAGAAATAAATAGCAAAGCAATCTAGTACCTCTGGTGGTTTGTTTTCATAGTAGATTGAATGAGTATACGAATTTTAAGTAATTATGCACAAGATTGGACGAAGATGATATTCAAACAGTAATTTGTTTGCATTTTCGAATGGTAACAAATGAAGCGTTATCACCGACGGACAATACGTAGTATATAGAATACAAGTAAAGGGCTAATATAATGCATCCAATTTTAATACATGTACATAATACATAGTAAATTGAATACAAGTAAAGGGCTAATATAATGCATTTTCATTGATAATTAGATAACCGGACAGGGGAATTATTGCACGGGAATGTAGATACACCTGTTTAAGGTTACATTTTCAACAATACCCGAGGGTTGATCAACAGCCAGATGAATCCACTTGTCGTAAATATCACATTTATCGCTATGTTTATTAATAGGTTTAAGTAATCGAAAGTGTAAATAGGGTTCATATACCGGTGAAGTGTTATTTTTATAATGGGTTCATTGAATCTTCTGGCGGCGGATGACTAATTATTACGTTATGGTCTAAAACAATAACCAAACATATGTATCGCTTTCGAAATAAGATCTGATCTTTTTTCACCTTTTTCAATAAGGTTAATCGAACAAATACCGTTGAAATACTAGTACATAGTACAGGGTTGTTTATAATACTAGTATATGTCCTCATTACAAATAAATGTCACGAGTTTATGCATGATCTCAACTGATATCTTCATACATCAATGGAAAGTCACCATTTCAAAGTTTTATTCAGTATATAACATATCAATGTTTCTATCATAGCAACCCAGTAACAAAAATTCTTGCAAAATGACAATTTTTCGAACTTGTCAAAATGACGTTCAAAATTATTTTAACGCAAATTGATAGCATAGCTTGTGAAGTATTGAATGATTAAACAAGTCTTATAATGTTTATTAACAAAATACTATTGCACCGTTGCTTTGAGGTTTTTCTTACGTGTGCTTTTTACCATTGTCAAGGAGAAAAGCAGTACTATCTACTGATTTCAGCGCTCAATCTTTAAAGAGGCATTCCCTATAACTTTGATCGTTTAAATTGATTCATAATGTTATACATTAAATGAGAATCAGTATTGCTTTAATTCCTCAAGTTTTCGCGAAAAAGCTCCATCAATTACCGAGAAAAGAATGAAAACATATTTCCACAACGAGCCAAAATAGTCACGAGTTGTTTCCCTTTGATCACATAATAGCAAATAGCTGGAAGCGATAAATTATTATTGGTGATTTAAATATATTTTTTACATTATAGAGAAATATTTGCGCACATCTTCTTCCGACAAATTAATGATAATTGATAGTGTGCTTTGTACATTTAGCTCATTTGATGAGATAGTAGAGAAAATATGCTAGTTATAGTGAATGCCTCTTTATGTTCATAAAACATATCTTGGTTTCAATCAAATACGTGTCTCAGTAGTTGTTTTTATCATGTATCACGTCTATGTTTAGAGCTGCTTCGAGACGATGTGTGTTCTGCCATTTGGTGCATTCACAGTTGGTCGTTGGTTATTTGATTCAAATAATTGCGCCGTGTTGATAACGTATGCGGAGGTCAGTTTTAAAGTGCGAGCTCTACTAAAAGTATTACTCATGCATAAAACGCCAAAGAAAATTAAACAGAAACTGCCGAGTACAAAAAAAAACTACAAAAAAAAAACCGAAATAACTTCGACCTCAAGCGTACGTCACAAACGCCTAACACAAAGTTGTGATGAAATTTCGTGGTTTTGGTAAAATAGACAATTTCGTTGGCACTTGAATTCGTGGATTTTGCATTTCAGGTAACAAAACACGGCTCAAAATCAATGTTCGTTGGGATTAAAGTTCGTGGTTGAAGTGAACCACGAAATCCACGAAATTTAATCCCCCACGAATATTAATGATTTTACAGTAAGCCAAAGAAACAATAAAAAAGTCCCCGCCGAAAAAAATAAAGGATGACCCAATTTCACAAACAAATTATAGAATATCGGTTATTGCATGAGACCGAATGAAACGCAAACAAGACACGACCAAGTTCCGCAAGGCCCATCTGCAAGGCGACACAACCGTAGAATCACATGCCAAAACTGCGACCATATGAGACACAACAACCCCGTGACCTAGTTTAAAACAACAAGGACAGTGACCTAACGTTAATGAGACCTTAAGAGGCACAACTACGACTTGACCTAGTTAAAACTAATGGACAAGATAGGAATGGGGCGAGAAATAACATAACTCATTTCTAGCAACTACACTGAGCAATTCCCACACATA
Organism: Spisula subtruncata; assembly: GCA_963678985.1. Classification (NCBI taxonomy): domain Eukaryota; kingdom Metazoa; phylum Mollusca; class Bivalvia; order Venerida; family Mactridae; genus Spisula; species Spisula subtruncata. The sequence goes on along the minus strand of OY787669.1, from coordinate 24,036,507 downwards.
AGCCAAGTTCAGGTGTGAAAAGGTCCACAAAAGTTCAAGGGATAATGTAAATAGTAAAACCCTCCAGCTTCCCTAATGTAAATTGGAGTGATGATATTACTTGTTTTTCACGTATTGTGGGTAAAATCTAGGACATCAAACATAACAGCCCAAATAGGCTACATCCCGTTGGCGAGGGAATATTAATCCAACAGGTGTAGGGCATCACTTTACGCCTTCGTTCAAGGAAAGTTGAGGGTATTGGTCGCTTACCTCATACGAAATGTTATCTATTTGAAAAGGTCACGCATATTTGTAACAACTTCTTTTTTTCCAGGAGACGTTCCACTTAGCAACACTAAGTAATTTAAATATGTAATGGAATATTCATGAGTCCGACAATGGTGTTACATCGAAAGGATGACCCTGCCTGAACTGTGTGCGATGACAAAGTTTATATAAATGGTGACTGTCACGTCAGGTTTTAGTCTTAGCGTTGTCACTTTCAAGAACTCCGGTAACCAACATACTAAGACTTGACACTCTGGGCGAGCAAAGGTAAGAAGTTAATACACATGTGAATTGATCAAACTAAATAAGTTCAAACTTTAAATATACTGTTTGAAGTTTTATGTTTACTTCATTTGCATTTAAAATGAGATAAAACTATACTTTAGATGTTTGGTTTCGAACAGTTGTTTTTGACATTTTAATTTTTTAATCAGTCATTTGAAAGCAATTGAATATTTTTGTCTAACAGTTTGTAGCCATTAAATTTGTCATTGGAAAATGATATATACAACTATAAGTGAAAATACTGATTTATATATGTTAGCTTCTTTACAGAAAGGAGAGAAATAGTCTCCCCAAGGAGACTCAGATGTAGGCTACATAAGGTAGCTTAATGACCAGGGGTACTTAAAATGTCAAAGGGTGGTTGAGCGACTGAACAACTGAAACAGCCCTCGTAAAATGATAACTGTTTTTTTTAACATATTGAATATATACTTATAGAGGATTAACGATGTTGAAGTTGACCATCATTACGCTGATCCTGATTGGAACTGTGACCGCTGTGTCCATCACTGGATATAAAGGTACGTGAATGTTTAATTTGTATCTTTTCATAAAATTACATAAAATTAAAGCCAGTGTTTGGGATCTCGGCGTTTGTAGCGTTGATAGTAATCGGACGAAATTTGCTTTTTTTTAATTTTAGAAGAAATGCACGTCAGACTACATCACAAACATTTTTATTACAATGACGTGACGGTCCAGCATAGATTTTTTAAAAACAGAAAATAATAATTAATTTTTTATTCACGCATCTCGCTTAATAGTTTTTTTACAAAAAAATACATATTTTACCATTTGAGAAATTTGAATCTAACAATACGCCTATTTGAGGTTACTGCAGGAAATATATCAGGATAACCATAGTAAGTTTTAAATTATGCTAGGTTTTTAAATGTTGATTAGTTTCTATAAACTATGAACATAAAGAGGATTTTTAAAATTATTTAGCAAGATTGAGTTAAAGTAAAAACTATTCCCATGGGAAATTGTTTCATATCTCAAACAATCAAAATGTGCTTTGGTTGGTGGCACTGTGGTCGACGCTTGACTCCTGATCGAGAGGTCCCGGGTTCAATTCTCGGCCGGGACACTTGGTCATTACAGAAACGCTCTTTAGTGTTTCCCACCCAACTAGAGATAATCCTGGTTGGTAACCCAGGGGTAGTCTCGTGTGTATCGGTGCTTTACACAGGGTACGTTAAGTTTTAGAAAGAGAACGCAAACGCGAGGTTGCCTTATTTCGTCGAGGGCGGAGCCCGAGACTATATAAGGAAACCGAGTGTTAAGTTTCTCTTTCTGGCTTATATCATTGGGCGCAAATTGTTTTGGGTGTGGCTTAATATCACATAACGGTACATTGTCCTCGCTGACCGATTAAAATGTCCAATACCACGTTGTGATATTAAGGGCACGGAGTGTAACTTGAGATTGTGCATGTTTTTCAAAAAACATTATATTGTCGATTCAAAGATGTCTGTCAAAACCGCCATAAGGTTCCATTTCTGAATAGCGTATTGCATCAAGTATAACCACTACGCTATAGGACCAATAGATTTTTAATCATTTCAGTGTATTATTGATGGTATAATTTAATCCCGAAATACCTTTAATAATCGACCGGGGTGAATGTTTGTTTACGCGGTTGTGACAGAGATCTTTGAATCAACTATACTTTTTCTACTTTAGATTTGCAAGGTCATTGAAATGTTGCATGATACAGGCTCATGAATGTGTTTTATTATCATTTTTTGTAAGATTTCGTTCCTATTACTGCTGACTAAGTGCCCGACAACAAACTTGGACTTTTAATATCATGTTGACTTTGATTGTGAACGAGCAAGAATTGCAATCCAATTGCCGTCATATGCTTCAACAAATTTTGAAATTTATTTGTGTTTATCCTCAAGTGCAAATGTGATATGATCATAATACAATGCCTATTTTATCCGACAAAATCAATTTGAAAGCAAAAAGTTTTTGAAAGAAAATTGCACTACATTTCACTATGGATTACACTCTATTACCTTAAATTTGTAGACCCCAGTACGTACTTTTCAAGCACGGACATCACGGATTATTTTACGGTGTATGTATAAACAATGGTACACTGCAAAATCATTGAATTTCGTTGGGGTGAAATGTCGAGGTTTTTGGTAAATATGACCATTTCGATGGGACTTTAATTCGTGGATTTTGCATTTCAGGTAATAAATACAAGGGTCAAAATTATTGTTCGAGGGGATTTGTTTTCGAGTTTGAAGGTGAACCATAAAGTCCACAAAGTTTAATCGCCTACGAAAAGTAATGATTTACATCTTGTGAGTGCGATAACTGTCAGTGCAGGATGATATTATCCGGCACTGTAGTTATTGCACTCATTCCATTGAAAATTAAGTCCCACCCCTCGATTATCATTGGATTAAGCGCCACCCCTTCAGTTAACATCACGTAGCCATGATATAAAGAACCAAGGAATCTATTCGAAACGCGTTAGGGTATCGCACCCGGATTCCTTGTATCTCACCTCTGTCTCTAACATTTGCGATAATGCCCCAGAGTGGGCCCTGCAAATTACATGGAAGAAGAAGAAGGTCTATTTATTAAGCCTTAGCTTTTCTATTTTTGAAAATGTCCTATCAGTTGTAAAGTGGTCATCTTTTACAAACGTTATCGTATGTTTATTGTTATTAAACAGTGAACAGTCCTTGAAGATACTTGCTAAACATGCACACTTATTTAATTAGAAGTACGTCAACTTTCTTTAAAGAAGGTAGTTTCGTTTACAGGTTCATCGAAGAAATTCACTTTGCGTCATGTCGCAAACGAGTCAGACAAATCGAACAAAATGCCAAATAGAACCGCAAGATCAGCCAGTAAAGTATACACAGACAGGTTCCCTGAAGAGCTACATTACGTGATTAATCTTGAAGATTTAGGCGATGTTGAGTTAGACTTGATAAGGGACAGATCTGTACGTGTTCCAAGAAGTTTCTCACGAGGTAAATCCGGAAACGATGAGACACGTGGACTAGACACAGACGTAAGTTAAAGCTGTAAACCTATAACATGATAAGTATTGGATTTATAGGGATACTCATCACAGTAACTATTCTGACACTTGCTTCAGCAGAACCAATCATGTTAAATATTACTATCGTATATCGGGGATTCAAACAAACATGACCGTCAGGCCCGGTGAATATAAACGCATTCTCATACTCAAACTCCATGCTCCATGATCAATTCTGAAAAAATACCTTTTTAAAATTTTTCATCAAAACCAACACCCACTTGTAGCTAATGATTTAATATAGAACAACAAAATTAAATGATCTTTTTGAGAAAAGAGGCCCCCATTTATAATGTTTCCATTCAGTAAGAAAGAAATTACAGCATATTTTGTAACACAGAACATGCTCCAATGGGAGTACGGGGTATGCGTTTGAGCATGAAGTTAATTCTCCAATGTTTATACACACGGGACCGGAGCATCGGTTGCCGTATTTTAGTGTCATCGGACCGGGTGGATACAAAACGGTGATTGGGCGCTGGCCGGAGTAATGTTCAGTCTTTTTTTATATACGTGTACAGCTTCTCATATGTTGGTGTCCGTCGAATTTCTTGACATCTGGTATTGTCGATTCAAAGATGTCTGACAAAACCGCCATAATGTTCCATTTCTGAATAGCTAATTGCAGCAAGTATAACAACAACGCTATAGGACCAATAGCTTTTTAATCATTTCAGTGTATTATTGATGGTATTATTTAATCGCGAAACACCTGTAATAATCGACCGGGGTGAATGTTTGTTTACGCAGTTGTGACAGAGATCTTTGAATCAACTATACATGTACCCATCGTAGAATCGGCCATCGGCCGGTGACTATTTGATCCAAGTAACTCCAGCAATATTTTATTATGACTTCAATCCATATTCTAGAAGAAACTTATTTTTAACATTTAACATTTTAACATTTCACGTGTTATTTAACTTTTTCTTGTAGAATTTAGCCTTCTACAAAGAGACAAATGGGCATGGGTCGTTTGCTTGCCAGCTGAAAGAGACAGAAACGGGAGAATCAGAATGCATGATTGTAAGTATTGAAGTATAGCTTGGCTAATTTGACACGAGCCTGACATATTGATTAGCATAATTTAGCAGTCGATATATTGTCTACGTTAACAACACCGATTGTATGTTTTCATAATCGGTGAGAATCACGAAGACGCTCGAGATGTAATACAAACACAAATCTGAAATACCAACATTGCACGATTTTCTTGCAGAAATTGATATATTCATAGCAAGAACCTTGTAATATGTTCTTGCATATAGGTCAGGTTAAGGTAAAAATAGCCAAGCTATACATAAATACGCCATTAACTTCATAATTATGCACTGTACGTAAGCAGTGTGAAGAATCACGTGCTCAAATCGATTGAAATGAATGCGGCTTTACGCTAAACAATATTGCGATTACGTCTGCTAACGGTGAGTTTTTTCTTGATTATAACGATCGTACATTTAATATGGTTATAGTATATAGCCTAAAGTACATTCCGTAATTGTAAGAATATCCGGCATGTACCGAGTTCGCTCTATCTTCAGCTGTTTTTAATTAATGCTCGACCAGTTTCCAGCCGAGTGTAATAATTTGGTCGAGCATATATTAAAAACAGCTAAAGATAGAGCGAACTCGGTACTTGTCGGGTATTCTTACATATACGAAATGTACTTTAGGCTATATACTATAACCATGTTAAATTCACGATCGTTATAATGAAGAAAAACTCACCGTTAGCAGACGAAATCGCAATATTGTTTAGCGTAAAACCGCATTCATTTGATCACGTGATTCTACACACTGGTAAGGTTGTTGTCCGTTGCTTGCGTAAAACAATTTTGTAATAGCAGTTTATAAATCCAAGAGCGTGATTATATCAGTAGTCTGCTATATATTTGAGCAATATTTCCATCTGTGATTTGCAGACCGTAAAATTTCATTTTCCTCGCCCCTTAACACACACATATATAACGATGTTCCCTGATTATACTTTACACCAACAGTAACAACACTGAATAATTTTTTAGCATTTATTGGTATTTGCGTCTATGTCAACCAACTGTGAATGATATTATATAATCATATAATCAAATCATACAAATACATACATGGGACTCAAATAAAGAATATATATTACATGCATAACATTAAACCACTGTAAACATATCATGTTTATATGTCATTTCAATCCAACACAGCAATGTGATCAGAAGTAAGTTGTTCAATTCAAACAAATATTCATATAAAGATATACATTAAGTTAGGTAGCTCACTCTTTGTAACTAAATTAGTAACTTTCCGCCTGAATATCATCTTTCAATTTTTAAATAAAATCGTGATGTGTCTTGGTTTGACATACAACGCTGAATGAAAACTGGCGCGGATAATCACGTGGCTTCACGTGATCACCACTCCACCTGTTGGCTAAACAGGTTCAAGGGAAAGTAATTTTCATCTAATTCTCTCCCTTTCAAACGATGAAAATTATATTTCCCTGAATATACTTTACACCAACAGTGAACAACACTGAATACATTTTTAGCATTTATTGGTATTTGCGTCTATGACAACCAACTGAAAGTTAAAGAACGGGTTTACAAGAGTGAACTACCTTTCCTATAATTATAACAATTTCTTTTTACAATCCCAATGAGCAAGAAACCTTCAATCTTTCTTCAACTGAATCTTTCACGTACCCGTCTTTAGCAGACTCACTTAACTCACGACCATGTCGTTTAAATTGTCTATCAGCAATACCATTATTCGCTGCCGCAGTTGCTCCACCTGATCTTAATGAGTGTAAGCAATATCTAGATATATCTGAAACATGCGGTTTTAAAGCTTGTAAAATAACTCTCTCAAACGAGTGTATGATAATGATTTGTTGTTTGTGCGAACTTTCCCACCATTTTTTGACACATTTAAGCTGCAAAAATGAATTGATCAGAATCAGGACTGATATCCGCCCATTTCAGATATCTCTCTAGACTCAACAGGACACAACTCTGTACCGGTCCTAGCAATCGTCAACCATGCACCGTCTCTGTACTTATCAGTTTTACTAGACTCGATATACATACTCATGTATACAGGATTTATAATAAAATTGTCTCTTTTCAATTTTAATAATTCATCACTACGTAAAAAACCTGCATACGCAAGTAAACAAGCACAAATTGTACGATGATTATAAACGTTCTTTTCAATGAACAAAGTTCTATGAATTTTTAAATTATCACTTCTTTCTTGTTTACCGGTTTAGCCAGTTTCCGTTTAGCACTTTTAAGAATGTTCTTAACAAGTTTGGAATTTGTAGGATTCTCACAGTCTATCATATCATGAGCCCATTTAATACTGTAAAAAGCGTTAGTCACAGGGCTTGGTGTATTTGCAGTTTGAATTATAGAAGCCAAATAAATAGCTACATGAAAAGCCTTGGCAGGCAAGGCATCCTCACTGTCTGATCCGTTGCTTGTTACCCAATTTGACCATCTCACATATCCCCTGTTGTAAGAATCGCTCGTATTTCCCGCTCTGCTTTCTCTTAATAACTGCGGCAGTAAAGACACTTTGCGCACCAAGACTTCTGGTAACTCTTCGATAAGTTGTGAATAATTCTGAAATAATAGACGTATAAAAACAATTCAATTAATACGTTTGGAATATATATGATAAGAATGTGCATCTTCACAAAAATGAAAATTTCAATATTTCGCCCTCCATTTTTCCATAAATATCATATCTAAGAAAACAAAAAAGCATTCATATTATAATAATGCTGTACTATTTTTACAAATCTGGTTTCTAAGGCTGCCACACCTAACTATGAAAGTCATAAATTTATCAAAAGCTCATTATCAAGGCTGCCGCACCTACATATAGATGTAAACCATTCCTCATGGCTCATTATAAAGGCTGCCACACCTACATATAGATAAAGGCTGCCGCACCTACATATAGATGTAAACCATTCCTCATGGCTCATTATAAAGGCTGCCACACCTTTATATAGATGTAAACCATTCCTCATGGCTCATTATAAAGGCTGCCACACCTACATATAAAGGTAAACCATTCCTCATGGCTCATTATAAAGGCTGCCACACCTACATATAAAGGTAAACCATTCCTCATGGCTCATTATAAAGGCTGCCACACCTCGTACATATAAAGGTAAACCATTTCTTAAAGCTCGTAATAAAAGCTGCCACTCTTACTTATAAAAGTAATCGATTTTTTTGGCTCATTAAAAGGCTTCCACACCTACATGAAGAGGTAAACTATTTCGCACGGCTCATTATTACGGCTGTCACACCTACTTATAAAAGTAATCAATTTCCACGGCTCATTATAAAGGCTGCCACACCTACTTATCAAAGTAATCAATTTCCACGGCTCATTATTAAGGCTGCCACACCTACTTATAAAAGTAATCCATTTCCAAGGCTCATTATAAAGGCTGCCACACCTACTTATCAAAGTAATCAATTTCCACGGCTCATTATTATGGCTGCCACACCTACTTATCAAAGTAATCAATTTCCACGGCTCATTATTATGGCTGCCACACCCTACTTATCAAAGTAATCAATTTCCACGGCTCATTATTATGGCTGCCACACCTACGTATGGAGGTAAACCATTCGTCAAGTCTCATTATAAAGACTGCCACACCTACATATAAAAGTAGGCAATCATTTTTCTAAGGCTCATTGTAAAGGATACCACACCTATGAATCGAAACAATTCTTGTTTTTAAACAAAACATATACATGAAAATACAATCCGCTTTAAAGTTATTTTTGAATGTATCAATCGATTTGCCGTCACGACTATTCAGACACACCAAACCCATATCTCTAGATGTACTATTCAAATTAAATCAAATATATGAAACATAAATTATATCGAACCATCAATTTTCTAACATCAAAGAAAAACGGTTCAAGGGAGCTAACTATATTTTAGTCTATGCATCAGCTTGCAACAGTTTTCTCCCATATTCAAAATTCACTAACAAAGCTAGCATGCGAGATTTTAGATTTTCATTACCAAAAATCCCTTTCCCATTTTTACAAGGTGTATAAAATTGTTTGTCTGTTGGTAAATCTATCCAATCCTCTACAAAAGAATTGAAATTGTTTTGTCTATCATACAACAAGGGCCAAAAATTGGCAGATTTCCATACCGGCACAATAAGCACACCTTTTGTAATATTTCATCTGCTTTATCACCCTAGATATTAATACAATAGGTGGAACAAAAAGTCCAAAAGTACTACTCCAATTATATGCAAACGCATCAAATCCAGATGTATTTTCACACCAAAATCTAGAATAAAATACTGGTGATTTCGCATTGTGATCTGAAGCAAAATGTTATAAATTTGTATTGCTAAAAATTGTAAATCTTTCTTCTTTGAACCCTTTTTTACAATACTACATATGCCCTTATTGTCTGAAAACCATTTGACTCGCTGATTCGTTAACATATCTGAAAGTGAAACCAGCACTCGACTTACAGCACATAGTTCTCGCCATGTCGACAAAAGTGTGGTTTCCTCACACGACCACATTCCATGTGCTACACTGTTCAAAATTTGTACTTCATACCCAGCATACCCAGTGCTACTCGCGTCACTATATATAACTTTGTTACAAAAACTCACTTGCCGTAAAGACCTACAATTGATGCTGTGCAGATTTGTCTCCCAACATTTGATTTGCGATATACTTTCTTCTGAAAGCTTAATATAGGAATTCCACGAATAAGCTGTTAAAGTATCTATGCTTAAAGCTCTGGTCATGATATGCGATACTGAACCTATCACAGTGTACATTGATATGATTTGACCTATTAAACTCGCAAGCTTGCGTACATGAACTGAATTTTTGGACTCTATTTCCAAAATAGTTTTAAGAACTTTGGTTATCCTTTCCTGTGGAATGTAAATACAAAATTTGTTTGAATTTAATACAACACCTAACCATTGTAAACTTTGTACAGGAACCCAAATGGACTTGTCCGCTTTAGGAATAAAACCAGACTTGATAATATCACTTTTAACATTGTTCGAAATTTGCTGACTTAACTCAAAACTCGAATCACAACCGAATCCGTCATCCAAAAATATAATGACTTTCATTCCTTCACCTCTCAGTTTGCAAATTAACGGACGTGTAAGCTTCGTGAATATGCAAGGTGCAGTCGACAAACCAAATGGTAAGACCAAAAACTTGTAATACCTGACAGTCCCTTCTTCCATCCAAGAAAACCCTAAATATTCCGTATGAGGCAAGAATATATCAATGAAATGATACGCAGAATGAATATCGAATTTGAACATCCATGAATTTTGTTCTAAATACATTAAAGCAAGTCTCATATCTTCATATTTTACTGATTGCTTCCACAAATGCTGATTAACAATTCTTAGATCTAATATTAACCTCATGTTCCCACCACTTTGCACCGACACGGTCAATGGATTGATTACGTAAAGTTTATGATCACAAAGTTTAATGAGACCGCGTATTAACAAATCCGATATAGCCTTGCTCACAAAAGCAGATTCTTTCCTAGCCGACTTATTGTTATTTAAATGTAAACTTTCAGGTAGAGAATAAAAGGGAATTTTGTATCCATGCTCTATAACGTCTAGTATAAAATCATTTGTACCAATAGACTTCCAAAAGTCTATGTTATCTCTAAGCCTATTTTTCACTAAAATATCTTTGCTTCCCTGTTCGTATTCGAAATAATCGTTAGTGAATAAATTCATGTCTATGTCACAAGGTGAATGATTTATATACTCATCTGATAAATTGTCGCTCTCCTGTGGTACATTACTGTTACATCTTCCCAGCGGCTGTGACCTCTTGTTGAATTCCCTTGGTGTATGGACAATTTCTTCTGAAGTGAGATAACTCTCCACACGCGAAGCATCCTCCGGGTCATGTTCTGCCCTTGAACGGCATTGATCCTCGAAAGGGCTGTTGTCTCGCTTGTGGACGAAATGCCGACGTGTAGCCTGTCCCACCATAGCTGTTGTTCATGGCATATGGTCCGTAGGTCGGGTTGAAACGTTGTCTGACTGAACTGTTGAGCACTTTTGGCTTCTTTTCCTGTGCGTTCTTTTTCTTAATTGCACGTGACTCCGCACGTGTCAACCTGGATTCATCCTCGGAGTCTTCTGCAAGGGGATGCGTCTCGTACTGACGCACCGTCTCCCACCCACCATCGGATGTATGGGCGATTCGAATCATTTTGTTCCTCTCTTTTAATTTTTCACTCGCCTCTTTCACCACCTCATTGGTATATTCCGGTTTGCCATTTTCAATGCCCCATATCGCCTGTTCTAATCGGTCATGGATATCTTCATTGAAGATATACTGTTTCTGGTGCCCCTCGAATTTCCATTTTATTGCTTTCTCGGCCTTGAAACGCTTGACCTCGGAATTTATAGACAATGCACTGCCACGTACCTCCGATTTTAAATTGGACAACTCGGCTCTTTGTTCTCGCATTTCCGTAAACATTTTGGATAAAGTCAAATCAATGTTATTATTATTAGCTTAGTTGTCGGCGAAGGCCTCGGTACGTGTTCAATATCACTGTCGTCGCTCATGGTTGTCAAAACATTCAAACCGTCGCTCATAAATAAAATCGTGATGTGTCTTGGTTTGACATACAACGCTGAATGAAAACTGGCGCGGAGAATCACGTGACTTCACGTGATCACCACTCCACCTGTTGGCTAAACAGGTTCAAGGGAAAGTAATTTTCATCTAATTCTCTCCCTTTCAAACGATGAAAATTATATATATCGACCGAACTCATAATTGTCAAAACTCAAAATATAAATCATGTTGTTGTTTTGATTTATTAGACCACCCTTAAATGAAATAATTGATAATATTGGATTTTTCTTACTAGTCCGCTCAAATTGTTTAGAACTGATAGTGTTGTATTTGTGTTTAAATATTAGACAGTCCTAAACTTTAATAAATGATAACATCGTATTTTTATTATTAGACCGCCCTATTAGACATGGGTGCAGAAAACTGTTACCTCTCAGCCGGTTCAGATACATTGGACTGCAGTTCTCAGGATGTTGGTGAAGAAATTGTCTTGGAAACGGAAGGTGAGCATTGGTTAACTTAAATCATTGTCTGTAGCCACGTTAGTATCGTCGTGAATAACAACCAGTGTACGCCTCCTCGATAGCCTAGTGATTGAGCGTTCGCTTTGAGTGTGGGAGGTCCAGCGTTCGATCCCAGACCGCGTCATATCAAAGACGAAATAAAAATGGTACCAGAAATGCCCATGCTAGACGTTCAGCATATAAGGGAAATTTGCTTCTCCTCTCCCATACCCTCGTAGCGATGGATAACATCAGGAATGAGGTGTCGATAGCAATTGATATAAGTTGAAAAAAGTTGTTTCAAAATCGACCTTGAAAAGGCATTCCCTAAAACTAGCATATTTTCTCTACTATCACATTAAATGATATAATTTGGCGCAAATATGATGTCAAAAATATATTCAAATAACCAATAATAATTTATCGCTTTCAGATTTATTATTATGTGGTCAACGAGAAACAACTCGTGACTATTTTGGCTCGTTACGGAAATATATTTTCATTTTGTTTCTCGGTAATTGGTGGGAGCTTTTTGTTGAAGATTGAGGAGTTTAAGCAATCAAGATTCTCAAGTAATGTATAATTTTTCTGAATCGATTTAAACGCTCGAAGTTATAGGGAACGCCTCTTTAAATAAATAAGTATTTCCTTGTGAGTTCGGTCATCCTGTATTTTTGCAGCGGGGATTTGGGCTTTTAATTATTTATTTTGTTTGTGTGTGTGTATTACTTCATGTAGTTGTGTTGTGATGTTACTGTTTTCTGTGCTCGGCTGGTTAAGTTGGTAGCTACATTCCCTGTCCGATATTCACATTTCTTTTTGTACTATTATACATGTTTTTTTTAATTATCTTAGTTGACGCCACAGTAACACCTGGGAATGGAACAGCATTAAGGCAGAAACGAGAGGTCAAGCAGCCGCCACAACCAGGATTTAGAACCATAGAAGTGGCGTATTTGCCTGATAATAAATTTACGGAACTGTAAGATCATGTTTTTAATTTCAATTGACGCATCATGGAGTGTTAAATAATTCTTATCCTAGATAAATGTGTCGGAAGAGAATGCAGTAATTGAGAGTGAAACTTTACATCCATGATGTATGCATCTGTTTTATTCATATTCGGGATAGTTAAAATTTCCTATATATTTATGCATTCCAAAAAAAATTTGTCACCAGCCACATGAGAAACATGGTTTCCAGAACAACCAAACACTGTATTTTGGTCAGATTAATACTATTTATTTCTTGCATATATGACACCAACATAACAAATATTATAGATTTGAAGAGTATAAGTATATAACATGTTATTTTCTGTCTCCTATGGTATATCCTACTTTTACTGCCATTAGCAACAGTTCTGACTGCCTGGTGAACAAATTAAGTATTTGTGCATGCTTATTAATAACCCCGCCCAACGTATTTTCTTTCAATTGAACTTAAAATAGATTTAACGATCGAAAATTAGTTTAAGGTTATTGCTACATTTTCAGTTGAGCGGACGTTTTAAAATCTTTTAACTAAAGCATCTATCTAGCATGATCAAATATCATACAAAGGCTTAAAAATAATATTTCAGTAGCTTCACATGTCTTAAAATTAATTGTGAATAATAATCCTGAATTTATATAATTGATAAAATACAAAGAAAAAAACTATTGACTAAACCTTACGAATGATTTATTTCAAATGCTTGTAACCTCTAAATATCGCGAATATGTTACAACGATTGTAAAACGTAGTACTATGCATTCGTATCAAACAAATCAGTATTTTTTAAACTCCATCCTGAATAATTAGAGAAAGGTTCTATTGCATTCATTTCAAAACGGTTGGGAAATTTCCAATTGATTGGCTTAAAAGAGCTATTCTTAAATATAACGGGTTAAATATGGTAAATCCAGCCTACTCGAGATTCTCAGTGACCCTTTAACAAAGTGCAGGAATGCAGAAGAAGTGCCTCAAGATATGAGACATAGTCACTCTCTACATGAACACATGAGGACGTAGTGACTGTAACAACTATCGTGGTATCTCACTGCTGAGAATCGTAGGCAAGCCTTTCTCATGGTGAAGCAAATCTCCTCCAATCGTTTCTTTCATTGACTGAGAATGCTGTCGCGACCTATATGTCCGTTATGAATCCATAAGGTATGACGCGTTTCTCCTTCAGATGTTACTGCCGACAGCGGAAGCTCCCGTGAATCCTTTTGAATTTTTATAAAGTGCACAATTTTATATGAAACAAACGATGTTGTCCACGTTTAGTTATGAGTAAGGCATGACGTTTGAATAATGTTTATATGTTTTTTCTACGTCAGATTTGTCCAAAGACACCAACAAAATACTGCTGCGGCTGAAGTGGAAATGGATTTGTTCTTTACTTTGCTAACAAATGAAGTAAGAAAACATACCAAAATTGATAATCAAGTACATAATCAAGCACATAGCCCTTGCATTCAAATTTACTAAATTTATTAAGTAAACCATGTGTTCTGTTTACGTTTGATAGACGTTGTGTACTTCACCGGATATTTATCACATTAACAACGGTGCAGGAGTTTCATAAAGCCCATGAAATAAAACGATATTAATATAACACTATACTCGGTAATATAATAACTATGCAAATGAGACGGCTAACTTCTATTTTTATGTGTTCATACGCGCTGTCCCCAATATACATATATAGACAGGAAGAATAGAAAAAAACAGGTCCGTGACGTGATGACAATTTAATGAACCCGTCTCGCCCCAAAATTATACAACATTGTAACGGTATTAAATACAGTGCTGCCATATATTTATTCGCTCAATTATTTTTAACCGCATTACTCACTCACTTAATTCTCTTCCAAAGGGGAAGCCTGTCTACTTTTAGCACATTTACATGGCTTCTTTTGTTCATGTGATATAAATAATCTTACATTCGTGTCTTCCAATACAGAATGTATTAAACTCGTTGGATCAATGTTATAGAATACTGGACAGAGCCATGTATTTTATTACTTTTATCCACAGGTCCGTGAAAAGTATCCTAGGGCATCCTTATATAGAAAATATAATAGAAGGTATATCATATTATGTATATTAGGATGCCCTAGGACACTTTTCACGGACCTGTGCTTTTATCCAACTCGTTTGATAAATTCAATATGAAAATACAATCATGTTAGATTCTCTATTCATCAAAAAACACCAAAGGAAAAGAAGCTATTTAGCCATTCAACAACCCTTTGACAATTTAACGTCTCCGGTGCATCGGCTACCTTATGAAACTTACATTTGAGTCTCCCTGGGGAGACTTGTTTCTCTCCTGTTGGTATGGTAGCCAACATCGTTATGTGGTGCTCAGGATAAGACACTGTCATAACAGGTACCAGTTCACAACTTGATGGAGTGGATCACATAGGTTATTCTTGCTCACAGATTTTTTTTAAAACCAGTGGTCAAGACGATGGTTGACCTCTCGATTCTGAAGAGCGCGTCCTACCTCTAAGCCATCGGTTAATAACGGCTTAATCTACTCTTTACATGATTTGACGACTCATGATAGGTCCTCCATATTTTTATTTATCTTTCGATGTATATTTATAATTTTGTCAATGTGAAATATGTAAATGGGTTTTCAAGCACGGGCGTTTTGATTAAAGTATTAAAATGTGTTCGGAATAGCTTAGATTCACTCTATTATTTTAGGTAAAAGTAAAAAATCGGAAAATCCCTACACTCTGCATGCTAAAGATTATGCGGGATAGCAATAGTGAATCTCCGTTTATAATCGACAAGCACCACAAAAGAGTTGAAATTATGTGTACTTGTTGTTCATAAACCATGTTCGATCAGCCCACATAATTTCAATCGATGCATATAAAATTAAGCCTCCTCACAATGGTGAATTGATGCCTTTGGTTATTTGTTGCTTTGAAATAAACCGAAATAACCAGAAAAGAAAAACTGCATTGAAAACTGATGGTGAAGGAAATCATATTCCAATAATAGCTGTACATTTTAACATGTTTGTTAGCATTTATACTAGCTAGTCCGATGTACCTTGGTGCCTGTAAATGTTTATCATGGAATTAAAAAATTACCAAACGAGGCATTATTTTTATCTTAGACATAACTTGTTCTGCTACTGCAACAACTTTGTGGCATAACTCAATGCGTGCCTTCAGATCGGGCGTTCATACATCAGTGCACTACTTCCATAAATGTTGTTTAATTCCTGTAGAAATGTCCTTTATTTTTTAAGACATTTAGCAAGATATGTCGTTGTAACAATCTTCAATATTTTAGATTAACGTCTTCTTTGAATCTGTTGATGATGCTTCAGGCAATTCATTACAACTGCAAGTTTACGCAGCCACAGTGATCTATCCAGAGGTAATATTTATTTCATCTTTAATTCGCTGGCTTAGACGGATAAATATTTAAAATCTGCATCACATGCCGCTTCATACACTTAAACGAATTTCTAATTGGCCACCCAATGAAATATTATATTATGTGATATATTCAGTCAATATTTCTAAAATTGTGGTTATTATCATTCCATGCACTTATCTATCGATTTCAAGAAAAAAATTACGCATGCATGCATAAAATCATCCATGCGGAACAGTTAGTGCAAAATGGCTTACGTGCACGTGGCTCACGTGCCCGACATGTTTTATTTTTTAAATTAGTCAAAATGTATTCTCTGTCGATTGGCTTAATGAAAGGTATTAATACTGACCAGAATAAGTTATACGGGGCGCGCTGAGGCCGTTAGAATGACGAGTACCTGAGCACCAAAATCCAGACATGTACGTCAAAACGTCTTTTGTAAAAAGCGATATTTATAATAACGTGGGATCTAGCTCGAATTACTGCGAGAAACATATTTTCCATCAATAAAATTGGACAGTATCGGGGTTTCGATTATTTATATTCTTCTAAAAGCATTTTTTAAAAACTAATTTATAAAAACACGTGACCAATCAGAAATTCGTTCAATGTATGCATGCATCTGACGTCATGAGCGCGTCCCACATGGCTCATTCTCACAAATTATAGTGTTTAAAGAAAAGTCGATCTACAGGGAACAAATTTATACCAAATACGATACTATTCCAAGTTATGCACGAGGCCAACGTGCAAAAATGCAATTTCGCACCAACCGTTACGCATGGATGATTTTGTCCATGAATACGCCATTTCTTTCCAGAAACAGATAAGTAAGTGCGTGGAATGAACAAATAACACAGCCTAAGATTTATTGATATAATTTATCAGATGATATAATATTTTTTAGGGTGGCCAATTAGAAATTCGTTTAAGTGTAGAGACTATTTCTATGCAAATCGGAAGTTGCCACGTTAACCATTTATATTTGATGTATTATTATGTCAAGACATTTTTATTCGGTTTCAGAATTGTCTGCAGTTTGATCATGCTGTGATGCAGGCATGTATAGGTTGTCCCTATTTAGTGTATTATCTATTATCGTTAGGCTATGTGTGGGTATTGCGTCGTGTATTTAGGTTATGTGATGTTGTTTGTGTTATCTTTGAAACCATGTACAGCTTGATTTCGGACGTTTTTTACGCTTCAAGAGCTTAATAATTTAACAGTTTGATGTATATTATGACATATACCACACTATGTGCATTTCTGACGTCTTTTTTAAATGTCAGCATTCAAACAGAAAATCGTATTTGACTTCAAGTTTGTTGCAGATATGACATAATATTTCGTTGATTGGTATGCTATGCTGTTACCACATGTCTTACTTTATATTGAGTATGTGTGATGTTACCCTCAAACGAGTTGATGCAATACTCATAGCATGCGCTGATAAATGCGCACAAACAGCGCATTTGCAGAGACATGCATCCTTAGAGCTTACATTATACCTTTCAACTTAATCCTTGGTAATTTTATAAATACTACTTGTTTATGTATGTTTATAATGTTATATGTTAAGATATTGTTTCAAGTATTTATTCATGATATTATCAGGCGAATACGGATTGGTCGACGAATAATATCGAGGGAGAATATCTGGTATACGGCGGCAGCCTTGAGAGCGATATTGAATCACTAATCAATGACGATGCTTTTACCACTGTTCAATTCGACTTTGTTTTGGCCATCACCGGGTATGATTTTATTATTCTTGAACCCGTGATTGCCCATGCTTTGATTGTGAAATTCTAGATATTGAGGAGACTTTATCTTCGATTGTTTAAATTGATTAAAAGAATTAAGACATTGATTACAACTATGAAAACTACAAAACACAAAGTTTCATAAAAAACTCACAATAGTTGCCAAACATTTGATTGAAAACATATTTCAATAGCAGTTATAATAATATTTTATTTGACCTAAGAACTGTGATAGAACCACCATTTGTTACTGGAAATAAATTGCATTCATGTCATGCATGCTTTTAACACTGTTTATTACACACAATGCAGAAAAAGGCGCTTAAACCACAGCTTCACGGTTTCATCAATTTAATAAACTTGCATTATCTAATTTTGCAATTTAATGCAACAGTACAAAGGAGGATAATAATTCTTAACTTTATTTAAAAACCTTAACAGTTTGAAGACCTTATTGTATGCATAAAACGACATTTTGTGAGACACAAATCGAAAAATACAAATATTTGGGTCATATCGAGAATATGGCCACACTTTGACCTAATTATGAAGTTCCGTACAATTTAATCATTTGTTTATTTTGAATTATCCTATAGAGAATGAAACCGAGTAAAACAGTGCACAGCAATGCTTTTTATAAATTTCCGTAGTTAATTCTCAAACGCAGCCTCCATATTTGCTGGCAGTAATTTGCTGCACCCGATGTACAATTTGCAGCTCCAGTTGGTTTAGAATATACACATTCTCGTTGAGTTTACATTTTTGTCAATAAATTGATTCAAGTGTTAATTACGGACTGTCTCTAAATAATTACAAGTTAAGTAAAGTGTCTACATTAGGGACTGTGTCAAATACTTGCAATTTTTACGACTTTTGGGTCAAAACTCCTGTTGCCATGACAACCATTGCATTTTCAGCTTTAAAATTATTGGTAGTTCATACAATGAACATTGCATATTTTACATATACAAATGAACTGGGTTTCTTTTTCAAATAAATTATACTATATACTATATAAGTTATACTTTTTTTAAAACACCTTAAAAGTCTTGATGATTTCTGGGAACATTATATGTCTGGCTATGTTAATTTGTTAAAATGTGTTCCATTTCAGATATGACTTAAGGGATACAGTTAGCGGGGTAGAGGTTGTGTGTGAGTTGTGATTTGTTATCTTTCTTTGTTGAGTCTGATATTGCAATTAGTCCTTTAAAATATTATATCTAGCAATTAGCAAACTCACTGGCCCGGTGCATGTATTTTATCGCATATTCAGAAATATAAAATAGCCTCTTTTAAATACCGATGAAATGAATGATTCTAAAAATAAGCTCGTGCTTTCTTTAATTCCACCACCTTAGTCGCTTAAATGTTTCTATCTGAAACTCCTCGATGAGGTGAAAAGATTTATATTGAAAAGCACACCAATACATTGCAAGTTTCATGGAAAAATATCGTTTTTGTGTTCATACACTGTTTGCTTCGAAAATACTTCATGTAACCCATGGAGCAAAAACCATCTTCCCGGTCCGCAATGCTAAGGAAGTGCTTGACGTTCCATTGGAGCGAACTCTCCCGGGCATTTTGTTTATTGCTTGTTTCGTATTCTCGGTTATTCGCTGTATATCATTGATGCTGGTCTTTCTATTATATAATTTCTTTGTGATTGTGGGTCTTCCTGCATTTTATCGGCGGGGACTTGGATCTTGAATTGTTTCTTCTGCTTATGTGTGGGCATTGCTCAATGTAGTTGCTAGCAATATGTGATATTATTTCCCACCCTATTCCTGCCTTGCCCATTATTTTAACAAGGTCAAGTCGTAGTTGTGTCTCTTTATGTCGCATAACGTTAGGTTACTCTCCTTGTGTTTTAAACCAGGTCACACCCCGGGGTTGTTGTGCCTCATTTGGTCGCTGTTTTGGCATGGGATTCTTGGGATTGCTCTGGGTAGTTGAGTTGTGGTGGTTCTGATTTCTGTGCTCGGCTGGTTAGGTTGAGTGCTACCTTCCCTGTCGGATTTTCTCATACCTTTTTTTCATTTATTATAGCAAGATCTCATCAGAGCGTGTTGTGTACAGATTCTACACAAAAATACTCTGTATCTGAGTTCACAGCTTATAATCTACCCAGAATTCTCGTTCACGAACTAGGGCATGCGTAAGTAATTTTGACATGTAGCATAATTTCTTTAACTAAATATGACTCAACAACATTTATTTTAAATGGATTTCATGAAAACACTTGCTAGAACAACCAGGTGTTATGATAGGCATATTGAGTTTATGCCTTTCGTACTATGTTGTTAAATAGGCGGTCCCCATAACTTTGATCGTTTAAATCGATTCTGGAATAGTATACATTACATGCGAATCATTATTGCTTAAACTCCTCAAATCTTCAACAAAAATCTCCCACCAAGTACCAAGAAAAAATGAAACATATTTCGTAACGAGCCAAAATAGTCACGAGTTCTTTTCCTTTGACCACATAATAATACATCGCTGGAAGCAATAACTTATTATTGGTGATTTGAATATATATTTTACATTATAGAGACATATTTGTTCATACTTTGTTCTGACAAATTATGATAATTGATAGTGCTTTGTACATTTAGCTCATCCAATGTGATAGTAGAGAACTATATGCTAGTTATAGGGAATGCCTCTTTAATATGAAGTGCTTCATCTTCTACTGTCCGATTTTTATTAGCAATACTAGCATAAATATTTTGCAACGTTGGAGGATAGCATTTCCTATTACTACATTCGATGGCTATACTGGATGTACGGCCGAAGGGTATGTCGTATGTCATGAATAGTTTGCTTATTATCCGTTTTACTTCCATACATTACTCAAATTGTTCGAAAATGTAGTCTGCACGTGGCTATGTCGGACGTTAAAAGCTGGAGCAGACATCGTTCCGCCTTACTGTTTGGCGAAGCAGTACAGGCGAATATTTTAAAGTTAATACATTGACATATTTGCAAATGATTGTCCGTTATACTGTATTCAACGTCAATTAATTGTGGACTGCTGTAATTTCATTTTGTAAATAGGTGTACAAAATTACTGTTTAGAGTCAGAAAATTGTGAGACACTCACCATGTTTTACATTAAAGAATTGATATTGTGTAGGGCCGGAGCACTTGATGAAGATGACTCTACCGGAAGTTGTCCCGCAAATGTCAGCATTATGTCTAGGAACATGTTCAACCCAAACTCTACAACTAAAGATACATACTACAAGTTCTCTACGTGTAGTGGACAAAAAATGCGTGACCATGTTCTTACGTGAGTATTATATATGTAAAGATATTGCTTAAACCTTTGACTATTATAAAATGACAATGCTTTATTTAAAATATGATTTTGTCACTCCCGTGTGTGTGTATTTTGTGCCGGTGGCCTTATATTACAATAACCTTGAGTTAAGTTGAGTTGAGTAGTTCAACTTTTAGACATGTTAATTGCTACAATAATTGATAGTCCATACAAAGACCCACCAATAAGTTCGTGGATTAATTCTACAGCTTCACGAAGCTTTGACCTAGCTTGTTGAAAGTTTGCATGGTCAAAAATAATTTCTTGATTGATGACGTCATGATTTATGACGTCATACAAATATTTTTACGTCATGTCATTTACGTTCGTAATAAAAATGACGTTGTTTAGTATGATCGAGTAACGTTTCGTGTCCAATATCGATACATTACTCAGGAAATATGTCTTAGATCCGTACTTTTATTGTTGAAGAATTGCTTTAAGGGCAAAGAAGAATGATATGCATAACAAAATTGGCGGTCGGTAAAGTGCATCGACCATGATATTTTGCGAAAATACATAGACTAACTTGTGATTACTGTTTTGCGTCGAAAGCATACTCTTATTAAAACTATTGCATCAACAATTGAATCTTAGTTGTTGTTGGCTGTTAAAAGAAAGCACAACTTTTAATGTATGATATTCAGTTATACCATGAGAATTCGCTAATCTATAGCAGCAGCGTTGTGACGGGCGCAATCAAGGATCGGGATATGTTCATCATATAACCTAAAATAGGCAATGACATACATGTATTCAACCCTCGAAACCCATTCTGCCCTCAGGTTGAAAAATATTTTGAAATAAAAAAAGTTAAGAGGGGCCCATGTTTTCCGAACACATAATTCTATGATATGTTTTTCATTTTTGACCCATTTTTAACCTGTAATAAGTGCATCAAAACAAAATGGATTTAAATAATTAATATCATATTCTAAAACAACATAGCGTTAGCTTTAATATGAAACACTCGAGCTTAATGAAACGTTTTGCTGATCAAAATCAACTTGCCCCGTCTTAGGGAGAGGATAGCAGGAATACACTTCTTTTTTTTCAATTGATCACTTCAGGAATCAATCATGTTGGAGCAATGAGGCTTTCTCTTATGGTGATTTTTTGCAAGAATGAAATGTTTTTAAATATAATTTCAGACAAACTTCCGACTGTTTGGTGGATGATGCGTTCTCCTATGATAATGATTACGTTCCTCAGTTCTGTACAGGATATGCTGGTACCCAGGCAGACTATTTGAACAAGCAGTGTGAACGTCGTACAAACACCATCGGGAGCACAGCTTGTGATGTATGTATTAATCGATCAGTTCGATATCAATCTTCCCGTTGAAACGATGTCATTAACGAATATTAAAATCAACAACAGTGACAACAGTCCTCAATTCACAATATAAATGATATAACTCCGATGAGTATGCTAAAAGAAACGCGCGGATAATTAATTTTGCATTTATTTTTACTTATAGATATTACTCTTTGGTTGAGTAGGATTTAACTTCACATCTACTGGACTTCACTTCACTCTACATGCTATGTTTCTCGTGTGAATGATATAACGTACAATTTAAGGAAACGATTGAAGGATGTTTGGCGTTCGCGTAGTTAATGTTTGTTTGAATGCATTGTTTATCATATATTAGTTCTTCTTTCAGTATTATTCGAGTTAATGAACCTATTTAATGTGATAATTAGGGTGGCTTATCATATCGCCGTTACATACCAATAGCTAAACGTTAAAGAGGCATTCCCTATAACTAGCATATTGTTCTCTACTATCACATTAAATGAGCTTAATGTACAAAGCGCTATCAGTTATCATAATTTGTCAGAAGAAAGTGTGCGCAAATATGTCTCTATAATGTCAAAAATATATTTAAATCACCAATAGTAATTTATCGCTTCCAGCGATTTCTTATTATGTGGTCAAAGGGAAACAACTCGTGACTTGTTTGGCTCGTTACGGAAATATGTTTTCATTCTTTTCTCGGTAATTAGTTGGAGCTCTTGTTGAAAATTTGAGGAGTTTAATCAATAATGATTCGTATTTAATGCGAAATGTTCCTGGATCGATTTAAACTATCAAATTTATAGGGAACGCCTCTTTATTGCTGTCGTCTAATTCTTTTAAATTTACATGTATTAGTAAATTGCCATTATACAAAAATTGTAATAAACACCTAGTGTCGTCAAACAATTGCCGCGATTAAAATTTTGACTTATCATTTGTTATTGCAGTCCGTTGACGATGATACAGGGTGCTACCGACGAGACCAGATAAGATGTACTACACGCACTTCTAGTACTAGTAGATTTGAATGCAGTACTGCCATACGGCTACAGTATGTCTGGAATGGAACACCGTGTGGCCCCAACAACACGACCAAGGTTATTAATTATTTATTGGTTAGGTTGTATTTGAGCTGCTTGACCGTGTTGTTGACATGAACGGCACTAAGTGTCCTAACTGGTATTTTTATCAACCAATTCGCTACTCACGTTGGTCTAGTAGCTGATAAAATATGATGAAAACCCGGAACGTGAAGTCAGCCGTAAACCGAAACTACCAAAAATAAACATAAAACTCAACACTCAAACTCAACACTCAAACTCAACACTCAAACTCAACACTCAAACTCAACACTCAAACTCAACACTCAAACTCAACAATGTCCTTCACAAAACCGCACTAGAAAATAGACACTGAACAGCTTAAACATCCTTAATGGAGCTAAAAATAATTAAGTATCACTATAAATTGTATAACCCGGCAGCAGTATAATAATTGTAATGGTTGTCAATTAAAACAATCCGCGAATCAGTGAGACCATTTAGGCGGTGTTTGCCTAGCGCTGTATTCTCTTATCTAGCAATTCTAGTAAACCTTTCCTGTTCTGTCTCTAAACCGCGCGTGCCAAATGACGACATCAAAAGACGTTGTACATATACCTTCAGTAGTTTGGGTATTGTTTGATTTGAAAATAAGGATTTGTGGCTTTCTGTTGGTATCCGTCATACAAGGGTTGTCACAGTAAATGTCGTACTATGCTTATAACACAACATGTAACAAACACATAAGGTTTACATATTCTATGATGGTTGATAAATATGTTCCGAGCAGATAAGCGGAATGTCATGGCATATATCGTGAAATTGATTTTCTGCTAACATGATCAATACTAAAAAAATCAGACAGGGAAGGTAGCAATCAACCTAATCAGCCGATCGCAGAAATCAGGAACCCCACAACATAGCTACACAGAGAAATGACCCCACACAAACCAAAGAAACAATTAAAAGACCAAGTCCAAAATGCAAGGTGACCCAACTTCATAAAGGACTTTAGAATAGCGGTTATTGCATGAGAACGAATGAAACGCATCCAAGACCCGACCAAGTTCCCAAAGGTCCCACTGCACGGCGACCAAAGCGCACAGTGACGTTAATGTAAGAAGGTCGTACCATCGGGTATATTTTCTTTATCTGTTTACGTATTGTCAATTGTAACCAATACGCATAGAATGTCTTTGTACACTTACCTTTTCTAAAACACGTGATGTTTCACGCTTTACATAAACATTTTGCTTATCAAATGCTTGTTTTAATGAGTGTTTCATGTTTATTACAGTTTTGCTTCAAAGGGAACTGTGTAGATAACTTTTCGTTATGCTCTTCAACAACAACCACTACAACCACTACAACAGTAGCCCCACCACAAACTGAACCACGCACTACTAATCCTTGCATTTGCTGTGTATTTGGAGGGTTGTTCAGATATTTGAAAGCATCGTGTTGTTCTACTTATAGTTCTGCAGCTTGTGACGACTGTTGTAGATTAAATAAATGAGCAACACTACTATTAAGTTTGACACGCATGGCATATTAGCATTCATATACAACTGGATAATGACAATAAAATGCTTAATTAATGTCACAACTCATTTGATGTAATTCTGTATTAAATGATTGTCAAAAATGGCTTTTTGGAGTTTAACATGACTGTGTGAACCATAATCATTTCTTATACATGCTGTTCAAAAATTCATTTGAGAGAGTCGTTTATTTCTTTATGACTCAATAAAACCAACAGCCAAGGATTCGTCCAATGTCGCTTCAAAAGCACTCGATGACACATATAGCTTACATTGGTTGGAACGAGGTGAAGCATACATAATTGTACATGTATGTATAAGCTGCAACATTACACCAATACTTTGGCAATAGTTGTACAGCTATGCATATAGAGCATATAATCTTGCTAGCGTTTTATATTAATTTCGGTGGCTCTACTTATTTTTATTATACTAGCCACCGATATTGTGTACAAACATGCTAATCATTATGTGTAACATGTTGCTTTCTATTGTTGTAAACATCTATTTATTGTGCTACATAATAAATCCATATACAATGCTCACATTATTTTGTTTAAAAAAAAAAAAAAAAAAAAAAAAAATTATAGCTATGTATCTATCATTTGCTTATCTATCATCTATCTTATCTATCATTACCTTAAAGACACACTAAGCTTTTGACTATAATAATAATAATTCTACAGAATACGTGTTGTGATAGCCGAAAGGTCTCTCTTTCATTTTTGTCAGATTGTTAATAATTTTATTAATATATGTCATACACGCTGTCAATGATACGGAAGAGACAATCAGCAATATGAGATGATAGATACACAGGATAATACAACATATAGAAGATAAAAAGCTTTGGGACAAACATTTTCCTTAAAGACACTAAGCTTTTCACGACTGTTTTAAAAGGGCAGTAACTTTGTAATCTTTCTGCAGAATGTCGCATTTTTGAACGCTTATGTAATATCCAGAGTGAGCAACACTATGAGAAGTAAGAAAACCAAAGCATGCAGACGGTTTGTTGACAATATCATAATTTGTTAAAAACAAATGCATAATTAAAAGTCGAAGGGAAGCAACTCTTGCATAATGTGTATTTTGTCATCCATACATTGTACTAAATATGATGTTTGGCATATTATTTCGACAGTTATGACTAAAATTATGTCGTAGATTATCGTCCATTTCTGCACACAACCCTATTCCAATTTCCATAATTCCTTATATGAATTGAATAATCTGACAATCTTTTGCGAACAAAGATGTGGCTATAAGAATACACACACAAGTAGACACACCAAGTACGATAAAATCCACACGTATAAGTGCCGAACACGCAAAACAGTAACAACAAAACACAACTACACCGAGCAATGCACACATAAAACCCAACGAAATGATTAAAAGGCAAAAATGCGGGATGGCGCAATTACACAAAGACATAACCAAACAACGGTCATCCCAAGTGACCGAATGAAACGCCGCTGTAGGATGACGTAGTTTCACCAATATGTGCCAAGTGACCAAGTGACCCATGTGACCTTATGAGGCGTAACTGCAAGTTGACCTATTTAACAAACCCCATACCAAAAACCGCGACATCTTGTCACAAAACAATGCCCTTAACATGCGGCATAGTATCACCTCCAGTGACCCAACAAGTTCCTTCCAAAATTTTACCTAGTGATCTAGTGATAGACCTCGGAATACTATAAAGAAAGTCCACGACAAAATGGTTACCTACCGTGACCACACACTTCTAGGTATAATCACAGATGGCAGTATCAGTGTTTGCCGTTTGGGAAATAAAAAATAAAAATAACTATATAAATAAATTTCCGACACTGAGCTAAGTATACTTAGAAAGGTATAAAGCGAATACTAGGTGTAACAATCAAACTCAAAATAACTTCATTAAGTACTAGTGCTAGTGCTAGTGTCTAATTTATAAATTGTTACAATTTTTATGATCTTATCATCTTATGTAAGGTTATCTATGTTATTTACAGTATAAACTAATTTCCAGCATGGATATTGTGAATGTAGTAATAAATAAAATATTGATAATGTATAGATAAATAAAGAAGAAAAAAATTAAAACGCAGAATTTATAACTAATCCATAGTATCAAATAAGTTAAACAGATCAGAAGACTTAGTATAGAAACTAAATGTCTCTTCAAATGGACCTTGAAAGAAAACTGTTTTATATCATAAGTTTTACACACAATAAACATATGTTTTTCTGTGTGTCAACCTCCTTAAGTTGGAAATTATCAAGATATTAAAAAATAATTCGATTTCTAAATGTCTACTTGTTTTCACTGTTTGGGCATATTTACATCGACAACATTGTGTTGTACATAGGCAGTTTCGCAATTTCTCCTTTGAAAGGCTCAGCATATGATAATCATATTATATTCATATCTTATGCGGCGAAAGTAATAAGCGTACAACTGTTTTTGTACAGTTTATTCATCTCAATGTCTTCTACATTAAATTGTTTAATAAATAAAATCATTTAAATGTAAAGTTTGGTGTTATCAACTATTTATCATATGATTGAAATTTTAGATATATATCTTTGTCTTTACATTAGTAATATTTAATGTCAAAATGCGCTTTCAAAAACAACTGAACTTAGCTCGTTGGTTCGCCTTTCTTCCTTAAAGGATAAAACAAACAATGTGTGAGAGAAAGTTATAATTCAGGGTTTTATAAGCGTAAGGGGTTAGTACCAATTTACAATGTACTGTTGCAGAAAAATGACGGCCATATTAAACGCCATCTTGCACTCTGAAGCTTTGTGAAAGAATATTTTTGTTATTAATTGATTTTTTGTGCAAGTTTCAGATTTTTCCAAAAATAATTAATTAATCGTTCTTAGCTATAAATGAAGGGAAAGAACACCACCAGACATCATTCCAAAGACGAAATAAAATTGGTACCAGAAATTTCCTTGTTATGCGATCAGCATATAAGGGTAATTGGCGCCTCTTCTATCATACCCTTGTGGCGATGGAAAACATCAGGATTGAGATGTCGAGAGTGATTAATATAAGTTTGAAAAATTTGTTAAATCAATTGGTATAAACTAAAGATATTTGATGAGGTGACACCTTACACACTAAGTGTTTAAATGCAAATTCGACTAAAAT
Organism: Spisula subtruncata; assembly: GCA_963678985.1. Classification (NCBI taxonomy): domain Eukaryota; kingdom Metazoa; phylum Mollusca; class Bivalvia; order Venerida; family Mactridae; genus Spisula; species Spisula subtruncata. Next base: position 24,008,228 of record OY787669.1, on the reverse strand, counting down.
TCAGTACGTGTATTCAACTTAAGGACATTCGTTCCATTTCAGTTGAGCGGAAGTTTAAAAATCGAGGTCCCTTAGACGTATCTTAAGCATCTAACTACCATGGCCAAAACGTATGCAAAAGTTAAAATTGATGTTGTAGTACATTTTCATGCCTAAGAATCGCGATAATTCTGAATGTTAAATACAAATTTACAGTATTGATACAAATATCGAAGAAATTACTGATGAGGCCTTACGAATGATTTATTCCAAATGGTTTTAAACACCAAATCTCACGAGTTGGTTACAACGTTTGTTAAACGTAACTACTATGCGCTCGGTCATATCAAAACTAGTTAATATTTTATAACCGCACCCCAAACTATCTAAAAGAAGGTTCGATCGTTTGTGTTTATTTCTAAAGGGTATTGACAAGCAAATGCAGGAGAAACAACCCTTTTAAAAACTGTTTACACTTTTGATTATTAACATTTATTAAATGCGTATTATCACGAAATCTATAGACAACGGATGCAAAACGTTGATTCGTTTTGTAACCTCCCCTGATTTGAGCATTTCTGAAATCACAATAATTTCAATTAAAAAAAATATAGCCGAGCAATCGTCATGAAATTTGCTATGAAACTTCTATCATTGTTACTGTACGTGTTACATATACGAAACCCGTATGTTGTTGAACGATTTTTCACGTAAAACATATTTTAAAAAAAATACAGATTTTTAAATATTATTAAAAAATACAAATAACTTACCAAGTATATAATAAACTTTACTGCTTGATTCCTTACATGCGTAATTTCATGTATGCCAAGTTTTATGCCGTTTGAACCAAAACCTTTTCGGTAAAATACATTTTTCAGTTTTTAGGGGTTGTCCCCTAAATCTAAGAATATCTTAAAAACTAGCCGAGCAAAACTGTTGGGAATTTTCTAAATGATTGGCATTGATCTGATCTTCATAAAAATAACAGGTTTTATATACCTCGTGCAGAAAATTTCAAAAGGAACGAATGTCCTTAACTTAAATACTGTATGGAACTTAATGGCTTTTTTCTAATAAAAATGTATTTAAACTTAAACAAATACCGAAAATAAATACATTTTCGTTTCGTTTAAGAGTAAATTAAAATTTTTATGGGGTGTTATTTTTCTTGAATGCTTTTTTTTAAAATCTAGGACATCACGCATACTCGCCCACATGGGTTGTCCTTACAGCGATGGTAAATTAATCCAACCTGCGTAGTAACTTTACATAAATTTACGTCAAGAATATTTCGATGGTATTGGTCACTTACAATAAACATAATATTTATAATTTAAGAAGGTTACGTATTATTTTTATTTCTTATTTATGCCGGGAGACACAAAGGTTTATATTAATTGAAATGTCCATGACCTCGGCACTGTTTTAATCGGTTCTTACGTATTTGTTATTGAACATTTTCGTCCGATTAACAGCGTTCTATCGAACAGTGGACAATTTGTCTGACCGTTAAATATACACGGTGTTTGTTGACTTTTCAAAATAAATATTATTCAAATTCTCCACGGTAGGTCTATATAATTATAACTGTTTAACCACTAACTATCTCATATATTTTGTTCTTAAATTCTATTGGACATTCGAAGATTAACTTTAGCCAATGAAAAGCGTTCTTACTTAATCTCGTTTTTTTCAAAAATCCAAAATGTTATTTATTTTATTAGTTCTTTAAACAATTTAAATTCTTGTTGGTTAGCTTTTAAATCGTGTGTGAAGACAAAAAGTATATAAATGGCGACTGCCACCTCATATTTCAGTCTTAGTGTTGACACCCTCAGGCACTCCGCTAAAACAATCTACTGAATCTTGGCACACGGGACAAGCAAAGGTAAGAACTTTGTGCACATATGAATTGATTAAACTATTGAATTTATACTTTAAAAATACGTAAAGTTGTTCTTGTTTAGATTTATTGCATTTAAAATGTTGTATTTTTTTTACAATTTAGTATTAACGTGTAACAAAGTTTTTGTTTTTATTTAACTGTTTGCATTTTAATCTTAACTTAGTAGAGTGAACGCAGTTCAATTATTAAGTAGCGCTTTATAATATGCAATATTTTGTCTGAAATTTATTGAGCATTGTCATTTGAAATGTTATAAACCATTTACTATTAATGTGGAACAAATTGTTTGTTTTTATATAATTGTTAGATATTTTAAGTTAGTAAGTTAGTATTAATACTAACTAAACCTTTTACCCTTATATCCTGTAAATGAGCAAACGCTGTTGTTAATCATAACTTAATGTATACATTTATTGACTAAAGAATGTGTTCCTTGCGCGTACAATGTATGCAGAAACTTAAATTTTACAAATCACCAAATATCGTTCAAGTCGGGTCACTTTTTATAAACTTCTAGTTAACAGGAATGTTAGGGAATATCTTTTTGAAAACTGTTGGAAAAGACTTTATTAACAAATCACTCAATGATTACTTGGCATTTAAAGTAGTAATCCGCTATTGAAAATTTTGCGCTGTCAAAATCTGCCAATGGGAAGGTCGCGGAATGTTTTCTTGCATATTTAGGGTTTGATTCATAGAAATCTGTGTTTTTGTGTAATTGATGCTTATCAATGTGCCACTATAAGTGAAACCTGATACAATAAAGAGCGAAGAACAAAGAGACAAGTTTCCTAAAAGCGTAATTACACAGCAACACAAACAAACCCTTTTCGTTTTTGTTCTTTGTGTCTTTTTCTATCGTTCTATATTAAGTTATGTATGTTCGAGCTATATGTGAGCGAATACTTTTGTTTTTGTTACATCTTATAAATCATAACGTCGTCTAATATAAAATTGTTAAAGCACAAACCGAAGTGATCGTACTTATTGGGTAAGGATTACACCCGATTTTTATTTATGTTATGAAATTCCATCAACTGCAAGATTGACCTTTTCTGTATAATAATGCTACATACATATCCATCTACCATATTTAATATACGCATTACATATTATCATGATTTTGAAAATACTTTTTGATGTTCATATATTTATCCCAAGGTTAATCCTAGCAAGTAGTCATATGAATGCAATCCCCACGAATAATTACAATGTATAATATAGTACACCATAACCGATACCATTGTACCATTGTACAATTGTACCATTATTATTCACATGTAGAAGCTCTGTAATCTGTAAAATGTATACAAAAAAAGTTATTGTTCTGTTCTGTTAAACAGAAACAACAACAACAGCAGGAATGTTCTCACCTTTAAGTCCATTGTATGACCTTTTATACTTATTTATCCTTATAGAGAATTTACGATGTTGAAGTTGACCATCATTACGCTGATCCTGATTGGAACTGTGACCGCTGTGTCCATCACTGGATATAAAGGTACGTGTATGTTTAATTTGTGTCTTTTCACCGCCATACATACAATTAAAGGCAATACTAGTATTCGAAACCTCGATTCTTATAACAACCGAACGTATACAATGCATTATGTATACTTTACTTAATGAAAAAATAATCTCACAAGTTTAATAAGTTTTAAAATAATTTCGTATTAAAAAAGAATAAATATCGAATAATTTTTAAAAATACTAATAAAGCGAAAACAAATTTGCAAAATGATATCTCTATCGAATATTTAAAAAAACTTTAGTAACAAAGTGAATAGAACACTATGGTAGCAAAATGATTGCTTTGACACGGATAGAACTCGAAACAATCCGAATTATTGAGCGTTAAATCTTATTATAGAATACAATGTTCTGTCAGTTGTAATGTGTCCAGAATAAATTTATCTGGTCATGTTTCATGTTTCGCATGCATTGTATGGTTATTATTATTTAACATGCATTGAATAGAACGGCTCTATCAGTGCTTTAACATGATTCTTGGTCAATTTACATTGACTTTATGTCGTTTTACTGATCTCATTCAGGTGCGTCGAAAAAGTTCTCGTTGCGTCCTATCGCAAAAGATTCAGCCAAAGAGGAGACAAAACCCAATAGAGCCGCAAGATCAGATAGTGGGGCAAGCACTGATCAGTTCCCTGAAGAACTACAGTATGTCATCAATCTTGAAGATCTAGGCGAAGTTGAGTTAGACCTGATAAGGGACAGATCTGTACGTGTTCCAAAAAGTTTCTCACGAGGAAAATCCGGAAACTATGAGACACGTGGATTAGACACAGACGTTAGTAATAATTACCACTTTGTATTATGACTGTTGATTTATATCCTTTGCTCAGTTTTGAATCAAAATAAAGGCGCATCGCTCAAATTATTCTGACACTAGCTTCAAAAAAAAATTACCTAATAATTATCTTATACTAGTATATTGTTTGTGATTGTGTTATACATTTAATCCAAAGGTCGTCCAATAATTTGAATGCGTACGTTAGTTTATTCGGACCGGGTAGATGTTAGGCAGTGCATGGTTGGGCGCTGGCTATAAAATTGTCCAGTCCCTTTTGAAAATCATGCAAAGCTTCTGATCGGTCGGTCGCCGTAGAACAACTTGACGTCTGGCATTTATCATAACACGGACATCGTCCTGTGTCCGAGTGACAATTGTGATCCAAATAAATGATTCTGATTCATGGACTTACTAGTGTATCAAATTTACAAGATATTATGTTATATTCGCATCCAACTAGTTGGTTGATAACTGCATCATGGCTAGGCGTGTAACGTGTTTTTGACTATTTTTAGAATTTAGCGTTCTACAAAGAGACCAATGGACATGGTTCATTTGCTTGCCAGCTGAAAGAGACAGAACGTGGAGAATCAGAATGCGTGATAGTAAGTATTGAAGCAATTTAATCCGACATTCACTATGAAGATAATATTGCGTTGGTGTACATCGATACTAAGATTATTAATAAAGTTGAAAAATGAATACAAATATGGTTCAGGGACGTTATTATGTCCTATTGTTTAAGGTCATATGCATCTTATGTGAAGGAGGTAACCGATGTGTGTGCTAAAGGTATTTTGTAATAATTATTAATGAATTCAAAGAGAGTAATTTGAACAAAAATCTACTGAAAATTTCCAAAAGAAAACATGCCTAAATATTTCACGCCCAAAATATACATCTCTTCCACACCGTGTTCTTTTCAGAATTGACAATGTATTGTAAATGTATAGTAAATCTGTTTCAGGTATTGTGAATGAGAACGCGTGTGTAATAGTGTGAACCCTGCTCTTTGTATGTGATACTCAAATGTATTTTTCATCTTATAAAGTACCTGATATCGGAAATATTCATTCAACCAAGTTAGAAAAATTAACCTGGACCGAAATGATAAGATGAACTGAATAGGCATTTCACTAAACTCAATAGCTTTTATTTTTATATATTGTTTTAATTAAACTGCCCTTAACATTCTTAATTACTAGAAACTAATAGTATTGTATTTTTATTATTAGACCGCCTTATTAGACATGGGTGCAGAAAACTGTTATCTCTCAGCTGGTTCAGATACATTGGACTGCAGTACTAAGAATGTTGCTGAAGAAATTGTCTTGGAAACGGAAGGTGAGCATTGGCTGACATTAATCATCACCAGTAGTCACGTTATCACAGAAATGTATAAGGGTTTAGTCCATTGAGTCCATTGAGTATTTTACCCTCCAGTTTAAACAATTTTTGTTTTGATTTTAACAAATTTATATGGGCTTTTAATCAAACCCGCAGGGTAAATGAGCTTTTATGTACTGTTTTTCACCATATCATCCTTTTCGGTTTGGGTATTTCAGATTTTCTTTGCTTTTTCCTACTCTCAAAATTTTATGTGGTTTTTAAGACAATTAATTGGGTAACCACCCCAATACGCAGCTAATCAGTAGTCACGTAAGTCATGTCATGAATGACAATCAGATGCACTGTCAATCGATGATGGTGTATTATGACTAAACCATCAATATAGTATATATATATATATTATTGTTTGTCTGTCATAGGAAAGTAGTATTTGTATTTTGAAAATAAGTGACTCGGATTCAAATTTTCGGGCTCTTGCCATTCTTCAGGATTTATTTTCCTCAGCATCAATTCAAGTTTTTTTTCATAAAGTTGTTATCATAAAATATTATAAGAAAATAAATCCAGAAGAAGGACAAGAGCCTGCAAATTTGAACCTCAGTCACTTATTTTTCAAAATACATTCATATAGTGTTGCTTTACTATTACACATGTTTTATTTTCAGTTGACCAGGAAATAACACCTGAGAATGGAGCAGCATCAAGACTGAAAAGAGCTGTCCAGCAGCCACCACAACCAGGATTCAGAAGCATAGAAGTGGCGTATTTACCTGATGCTAAATTTACAGACCTGTAAGAATATATTTATATTCATATTTGGAAAAGTGTGAAATTCTTATACAGTATTGGTATATCTCAAATCTTTTATGCCATATAATGCCTAATTTTCACCAGTTTGATAACACGAAGATAATTTGCTTCATTCAGACGCGTGTATATGTCGCCGTTAAATCATTTTTGTATTCAACTATATATTTCTTGCTAGATCTTCAAAGAGCAGCACAAAAATGGAAATGAATAGATATCTAAGTTCGAAACCGAGCTATTTATGCATCTGACATTTGAGTATAATAATGTATATGATATAATGTGCATGTATATCAATTATCTAGAGTATAATACTTTAACTCGTCTTGACAATGTGACTTTTTTATGCATTCCTTTTCACCTCGTGGAGCCATTTCCTTCCCATGTTCTTTCTCATGCTGAGATTGCTGCCGCGAATCCTTTTGATTTTTAAAGAGTTCAAAATTCTATATGAAAACATACGATGGTGTCCACGATTAGTGATAAGTTTAGACATGAAGTCTCATATTATGTTTATGTATTTCTACGTCAGATTTTACCGACGGCACCCAGGTGATATTGCTGCAGCGGAAGCGGAAATGGATTTGTTCTTCACTTTGCTAACAAATGATGTAAGAAAACATAGTTACGAAAATTTAGATGACATTCAAGTGAATACTCAATCACATTACCATTGCTTTCAATAAATTTATTAAGTAAACCATGTCTTTCTTCGTTAGACAATTTGATTTTTCACTGGACATTTACCATTAAATAATATTTAATACACTATACCTTTACTGCTCTCTGGTAATTGATGCCTAATTCTACTTTGACTTGGAAACTCGTGAAATATGTTGAATATTTTTATTTATCTTACGAGAAACATTAACTTCGCATCCTGAAGTGTGTCAAGACAAGAATATTTTTAATGTATTAATTTTATATATTTGAGACACACCGTCATCTTAAATAACACGAATTGTTTAGCTTTTGAGTCGTCTTCTGGTCTAAACACATACGGTTCCTTCATATCGGCTGTTTAAATCCCGTCGAATCTCAACACATAGCACTTGAATCCTATACTATCATTGTGTGAAGAAATTTAGTAAGATATATCGTTGTAGTTTCATTGTTCGTGATATGAACAGCGAACGTTGTATATTTCAGATGAATGCCTACTTCAGTACAGTAGATGAAGCCACCAGCTTTCAGTTACAACTACAAGTGTACGCAGCCACTGTTGCCTATCCTGGTGTAAGTATTACTTCGTTGCTGCTTATACAGATAATATATAGGTAGAAGACATTTGTGGATTTGGTATCTGGCTGGTCTGCAACATGGTCATGCTCCGATACAGCCATGTATTGTACATGGATTTCCGCATTTATTGTCGGCTCGACTAGTGGACTTTCTTTTGATATGTTTTTGTTCTTTTTATTTCAATTATTTGCGTGATTTTGTTGGCATTGTCCCGACACGTGTGCTTGAGAACCTTATATTGGCGCTGTGATGAGTTTGATAATTTAAGTATGGTATTGAAATTGAATCGCTGGCTTACAATGAGAAGGTCGTAAGTACTATGTTGGAATATTTGGAATCTGCATTACAAGGCGCTTCTTACGAGCCTATTTGCATGGAAATCTCAACTTGTAATGTTGACCAAACTGAAGTCCAAAATGTTGTTTTTTCCATAAGTAAATAGTAGTTTTCAGACAATTGTTTTTCATGTTTTCTTAAAATATCGATTTTGAACTTACGACCTTCTCATTCTAAGCCAGTGGAATCATATTTACGTTGATAAATCAACATAAGGTTATGGCATCCACATCCACTTTCACTTTATCTTATCGGTTCTATTTATTTATAGTATCAGATGAATTTCCCATGGTCCGAGAATTATAACGATGGTACTTATCTGTATTACGGACCCAGCGTGGAAAGTAATATTGAGTTCATCATCAACGACAGCGGGTTTATTACTGAACAATACGACTTTGTTTTTGCCATCACTGGGTAAGGTTTAATCGTACTTGATCACGTGTTTATCTATGGTTTCAGTTTTAAGATACATGTATAAGTGAATGCGATAATGTGGAATAATTACGCGCGTATGAAAGTTAGCACGGATACTTCCTTAATACCAATGTTTCTTTCATACTACCTGTTTAGATTGTTAGATATATATATATATATATATATATAGAAAAATTGCAACGAAAAATTAGCCGCCTCCGCTGGGAATCGAACCCAGGTCCCTTGGATTACCGGTCCAGGATGCTAACCGCTACACCACAAAGACGGACGTAATTTGACGTTGCTATTTGGACTTATAACCTTAATGAATCTATTTATAGATTCTATTTTTCACTTTGTTATTTTCGTCGTCAACGACGTCGTCCTTGTTAGTAACCAGAATTATGGCCTCTCCACAAACCCAAATGGAGAATTTTTTAGTTACCATAAACTGGCGACTTCGCCGCTGAACTTCTACTTTTGCGTCCCCTGTTGTCCTGTTATTTATTTTATTATTAAGGTATATAAGTCCCCCCTTGACGGAAGATTAAATTGTAGAAGGAAGAAAGAACCCGTCACGGGAAATGTATATAGAAAAATTGCAACGAAAAATTAGCCGCCTCCGCTGGGAATCGAACCCAGGTCCCTTGGATTACCGGTCCAGGATGCTAACCGCTACACCACAAAGACAAAGTAGAAGTTCAGCGGCGAAGTCGCCAGTTTATGGTAACTAAAAAATTCTCCATTTGGGTTTGTGGAGAGGCCATAATTCTGGTTACTAACAAGGACGACGTCGTTGACGACGAAAATAACAAAGTGAAAAATAGAATCTATAAATAGATTCATTAAGGTTATAAGTCCAAATAGCAACGTCAAATTACGTCCGTCTTTGTGGTGTAGCGGTTAGCATCCTGGACCGGTAATCCAAGGGACATGGGTTCGATTCCCAGCGGAGGCGGCTAATTTTTCGTTGCAATTTTTCTATATACATTTCCCGTGACGGGTTCTTTCTTCCTTCTACAATATATATATATATATATATATATATATATACATTTGTATATATGTATTGATATTTATATTTAACGTCAATGATGAATTCCTAGATTTTATAGATATTTGATATGAAAATATATGATCGTAAATTTGTATTTACGCAAAATGTAAACCATGACATTTTGAACTTTTTATTTGCAAATGAGACTTAGTAAAACCTTTTAAATACATGTACATCGGCCATCGGGCTAGGACGTTGTTTGGTAATTATTCAAATGATTTCCATTTCAGATTCAACTTAAGAGATGTAATTAATGGAAAGAACGTAGTGTGTGAGTTATTCTTCTTTGTCCAGTTTGAAATTGCAAACATTTTATGAAAAGAATTACTGTAAAATTATTAATTGTCGTTGGGGGTGAAATAGCGTGGTTGACCTTCACCAACGAAATCAAATCACAACAAAAATAAAGTTTACCCTTGTGTTTGTTGACTGAAATGCCAAATTAACGCCCCATCGAACTAGTCTTCTTTTCCAAAACCATGAAATTTCAACCCTTCGAATTGAATTGATTTTATAGTACTTTGACAAAATTGATCAACTGTTGTCTAGTGTTTTCATTGCATATTCATACCGGTGAAATAATTATTTCTTAAACTAAACACACCGTGTCTTAGATTTTGCATACTGACCCTTAAACGATACTACACGTATCTTTAATTAATTAATTAATTTAATTGAACATAAATAACCAACATATTGTAACATTGAGTAAAACACAATAATGCGTTTGGTGTTCATATGTTGCTTATGTTGTGCCATACTATTTATATATTAATTACTTCATGCAACTCATAAGCCAAAACCATCCTGCCACTGAGGCAAGAAAGTGGTTGACCGTCCACGTCTATTAAACTCTCTCACCCATTATGTTTTTGCTGTATTCTCAGTTATCAACCGTTTACAAATGACGTTTTGCCTTTTATTTTTACAGCTAGATCTCATCAGAGTGTGCTGTGCACAGATTCAAGACAAAAATACGCAGTTTCTGAGTTCACCGCCTATAACCTACCTAGAATCTTAGTACATGAACTCGGACATTCGTAAGTTATTCTGATATGTAACGTGTCTTCGTACTCCTGAGTAAAACTAAACAACATTTAAACGGACGTTATGTAGACATTGTTAGAACATTGGGCTTTGTGACTCTATTGAATAGTGTGTTCTGTTGCTTATTTGAATAACTTAGTCTTCTTTGATAAATTATTATTATATTTGTGTTGGAAACCAATTTTATAAACATTTTCAACGGTTTATGGTGGATACTATTTACAATAGATCTCTCCGCATTAGCTTTATCGAAGGCTGTTTGCTGTATGCTTTAGAAATAATTCAGTGAAATATTTGTATATGATTTAACGTTAAAATGTAAAATGGTTATTAATTGTCGACATGGTGTAGTTTCATTTTCTAAGTTTGCATACAATTTTTCTACATCATTTTGGTAGTAATTCAGAAAAGTGTAAAACCCATACAATATTGACACTTAACATCTGACATTATATAGGTTGGGAGCAATTAATGATGACGATACTGCTACGTGTCCACCAAATGTCAACATTATGTCAAAGAACATGTTTAATCCAAACTCTACAACTAAAGATACATACTTCAAGTTCTCTACATGTAGTGGATCAGCCATGGTAGCTCAAGTATTCACGTGAGTAGCTCAATTAAGACTAAAAATTCTGTTTGGACATGTTGGCTTCTACAATTTGTGTATCTATCATGATAGAATCGTTATAAACTCATATCTAGCCTATCAATTTTAATATCGATACAATAACATATCATCATCGCCACTGTTAAATACAACGACAAAGTGAAAATCTTGTTGATGGTAGCAAAGTTTATTGTTCAATTTATGAATAAATCGATCAATCCATCAATAAATTCATCACCACATTGATGATACGCAAGTGCTTAACAAATTGATCTAAACTGTATCGTGATCTGAAACCTCTTTTTCGATACGAGGGTGACGATAGCAGGAATTCAAAGTTTAAAGAGCAATTTTGTTTATTTCAGGACAATTCCCGACTGTTTGGTTGACGATGCTTTCTCCTATGATAATGATTACGTTCCCCAGTTCTGTACAGGATATCCTGGTACCCAGGCAGACTATTTGAACAAACAGTGTGAAAGACTAACTAATATCGTCGGGAGTACAGCTTGTGATGTAAGTGTTAAATTACCTGATCGAAACCCATCTTGCTGATTTCACACAGATACTGACAATATGAAATTGTAATAACTCGATTATATTAAGTTTAAATTACTTGTCCAAACATCGGTTGAACATCCCTCACGAGTATTTTCCATGACGCCAAGCATAAACTACTTAGTAATCTATAGTCGAAACTGTGCATTTGCGTATTCAGTTAGACTTGGATATACATAATGTACATGTCCATTAAGACGAGTGTTTGACATTACAGACTGTTGATGAGATAGCATGCTACAGAAGAAACCAAATCAGATGTACGAATGGAAATGGACAGTGTACAAACAGAAAACTGCAGTATGTCTGGAATGGTACCCCGTGTGACTCTGGCAAGGTGTGTAAATTATTATGCGTAAGATTGTATTTAAAATTGCGTGGCAACATGTGGTAATTATTTTCACCATTTTAAAGTCGTGTCCATTGTATTCAATACACATTCAATACTATTGTATCCTTTTCTGATACAAATTTGTGAGTCAGTCTTCATACTCTTGATGAAAATTCGTCGATTGGTTAAGAATAAAAAGAGCTACTAGTATGTATCAATTGTGTGTTCAATGTTTGTTTTCCTTTTTATTACAGTTTTGCTTCAAGGGAAGCTGCGTAGATAAGTTTTCGGTATGTGTTACAACGACTACCCAATCTACATCGACAACAACGACATCCACGACATCAACAACTACTACCACTACCCAAGCCCCCTCAACAACCACTGCCCCTGATGTGCCCTGTACTTGCTGTGGGTATAGAGGATGGCGCCGAGTTCTCTGTTGTGTACGAGCACATTATTTTGCTGGAGCACAATGTTACTGTTGTGGTAGCAACAGAAGAACAGCACCACCACCAGGATGGACAGGCAGGACATATTAACATTGCAGATTCAACTGAAGAATGATGAATTGTTAACCAAATGCTTATTTCATGCCCAAAACTCATTACATTTTGATATATTTCTATTGTTAATAATTATCAAAAAAATACATCTGTGAGTATTACTTGTGCTAAACATAATGTTTTCTTACACATAACTGAGTAGTGATGAGTTGATAACCAAAGGATTATGCAATGCCCAAAATCATTACATTTTGATGTATTTCTGTTAAGAATTGTCAAAAATACAGATTTAAATATTACTTGTGTGGAACATAATATTTTCTTACATATAGTACTACTGGTGTGATAATGCTTTTTATAATAGACAACAAGTCCAGTCTGGTTGCAATTCATGAAAGATTAATAATGCATTTTGACGGAACAAATCTCAGCGCAAGATTCGTCCAATGTCGCTTTAGAATCATTTGATGGAACCTTTAACTGGCACTGGTTAAAGAGCGACATAAGCGAACATGAACATAACATCATATATCTATGAGTCGAATTTTTTTTAAAAAGACTTCGTCAATTATGTTTCACGTTTGCATATTCATATAGCTAGCATTTTATTCGAATTTCGATTATTCTGCTTACTAACCTACGACATTCTCTACCAACATGTTTATGTTAAGCATGATGTCTTCTGTTATTGTAAATATTTATTCATTGTGTTAAATAATAAAAATCCGTATACATTGTTCATTTCTCTTGTTTTCATTTTTCTATGGGCGAATTATTAATGGGTAGCTGAAGGTTTCCTCTTTCAGTTTCGGTCGTAATGCTTTACTCTCAATATTAAGGCATGAAATGCATCCCGCCAATATTACTGGAAAGATGTGTTCGGTAGTATAGATATATCCTCATGATTGTACGACAAAATGTTAGCAACGTTTTCCAATATCAGGACTCAGAGTTTCCTTAGCATAAACGCACAAAGATGCACAATACGATTATTTCAACTTGTGCGAATTCAAAACGGTAAACTTGTCCAAATAGGATTTTGCGACACTGAATGACACTCAACCGAGTGTGCAAAGTCAAATGATTTGTATATTTCTTGTTTATTTTTTGTATATGGTCATATCGGTAGGAAGTCATTTGCATAATACATATTACATTTGCAAATTGAAGGACATCTGAATCAAAACATATTACTCAAAAACTACCTAACCATCACATGCACAAATCATAGACAACAATTTAAGATACAAGAATAAAGATTCAGCTTCATGCGATGCATCGAAAATGCAAACCGGAATCAAAACAATGAACACAGTCTCAATGGCAAAATTATTTTTCTTCCTTTTTTAAAAAAAGTAAAAATACATACAAAAAAGTCATTAAAAAGTTTACAATAATGGTTCGATTTGGCACGAACAGCGACACATATATCATGGGACGTGTTACAGAGCACCAAAACTATTTAAATAGATATGAGAAAATCGAATTACTTACCAAAGACAACCTTTTGGAACAAGAATTTGTAAAGTGCTAGTTTCCACCATGCCACTCATCCAATAATTAAGTCATAACGACAAGTACAAATGTACTGATTATAACAATGTTAAATATGAACGGGGGTTATTCTATCATACATGTACACTTTAATAAAATAAATACCATGTTTCATCTCGAAACGTCATATCGCTCTACCCGAGGTTAGCCTTTATTTGCCGGTCATCTTCCTGCTGCAATAGGACAGGCAGGTGAGTGCCTCCAACCGATTTTAAACAATGTCGCCTGATAAGACGACGAACCACTTACATAACTACAAAGCACAGTTATCCTTATTATAAAAAAAATAAAATTCCTTCTGATGAATATAACATTTAAACCGTTTTATTTGTGCAATGTGCTTTATCATGATCATATCCGTTCAGTTAATTGTCAAGTGCTGATATACCAGGTTTGTTTTTTAAGGAAATGATAAAATCATCTACACAGAAAAAGATACACGTCGAAGTGTAACACCAGACGCGCCGGAATATCCATAGCAAAAGGGAGGTTTTCAAAAAACACGTAGCGTAATCAGTGGAATACTCAGTTACAAGGTGTAGTTAATTCAGTTGCTGGTTGATTTTTTATACTTGTCACCCGAATACGCCTTGCTGAACAGAAACCTTCAACAATTAATAAATTGGTCCTTCAGATAGCAAAAACTCCAAAAAGGGATATGCTCCATAACATAAGTGAACGACAAGCTTACCAATATAGCAATCATTACAACATCGTAATTATGGCTCAATTGTTTTGGCGAATCATGAATCGTACTATCTCATGGGAAATAATTCAAACTTGAAACACATCGAAAAACACACTCCAATACAAACGCGGTATGTTTAAATATACGAGATTAAAACTAATACGAAACAAGATTGCACTTAGCTTTTATTATCAAACCTACCTCATGAACGATATGAAACTTTACAGACTGCCAAAGACAGTAAAACGATTAATACGATGCATATCATGTCAATGTACAATAAAATGCTTACCCTGTATGCTCCACCATTGACACAACTGGCAATATTCTCCAATCATATGCTGTATAAAATATGATGGTTTATAATGATGAACATATTGTTTAACTTCTATCGTGTTCTAGGGTCTTTACATTCATTCTCATACTACTTCAAAATATTGATTTTCAAACACAAATTATTCGTAAGATTATGTGTGGGCATTGCTCCGTGGTGTATAGATCTACAACAAGCACTTGGGCGTAAATGTACTTTTAGCATTAGAGTAATCCAGGTTATAGGGGTGTATTTACCCATAAATCATGCTTTAAGAATCCACGTATCAAGTAGTGCGCATAGCGCAGTCGGCTAAACTACTATCAATACGAGTACTTCAAAACTGAACGAATGAGTTCGAATCGCATTATGTTTGTATATTTGTTTTAATTTTGCTCAGCAAACATGCTTTGTGCTTGTCTAATTACACAGAGATGCATAATTATAAAAGCTTCAGAGTGTAAAAAGCACATAAGAAATATGTCATAGCGGGTAGACATATAGCATCGAGAACGTACATAGGTTTGCATGTTTTGTATGGATGAGAATGAAACAGGACTGTAGTTTTCGCTTGTCAGTGTGTGGGAGAGGTTTGTCGTACTGACAAGAACTGGCGTATAGACTGCATATAAGGCTGTCTCAGCATCGTAACTAGTAACTCAATTAATACTTACACTGATTCTGACACGTTGTACAATTGATATATTTAATATAAAAAAGAATAACGCAACATATGAATGGAAAAAATATAATGAAATGTGATCATAATCCGTTATCGGGTAATACAATGAATGCATATAGCATTACATGCAAGTATAAGTTAATTAGATATAAAAAAACCCTGTTCGTTAGTGGGTCCGAACTCACACTGGAAAGAAAAAATAAGCCATTGAAAGCGATGTACAATGACCACTGCACCATTCAGACAACAGTTACTGACAACGTGTGCCATATTAGCTAATTCTGACGTTTCTATTGACAATTCTTAAAATGGTGATTTCAGCGAAGCCAATGACTCGAGTAACTTTTACTTTAATCCAATTATCACCACAGAATGAAAATAAAAAATGAATAAATACAATATCCAGACTAAATCAATGTAATGGAAACAAAGCATTTTTTTATGTTATCAAACGTGAATTTATCAAATATTATGAATTAAAATACACGTAACACGATAAAAAGTATTGAAATAGAAATTTAATTATGGAAAAAGAGTATAACAGCGGACTCGAACCCGCAACCCATATAAAAAGTATGTATCAGACAAGCGAACATCTTATCCACTAAGCCACCTTGCCAAGTGGAAGTAAAATGAGGTTTTTTTTTAAACGTATCCAATTTTTTTCATATTATAACGGTAAATATCGTTTCAACCTTGGCATTTTGACTCGTCAAGGGGTCATATTTCGAAGGTCGTTGTAGATCTATACTTGCGTTATGTTGTGTTGTTGCTGTTTTCTGCGCTCGGATTGTTGAGTGCTGCCTTCCCTGTCCAATTTCCTAACATTTTTGATACCAGACATTGCATCAATATCTTGCAATCTTCTTAAGTTCGATTGGTGTATTGGCATACGGTTCGTTTACACAAATACCACATGGAAATATAATGGTATGTTACTTTTATTCTCCTCATTCCATTAATCAAACACTCATTCAATAAGTTTGTATATAAAGTTAAAACACACTCCCTGTCCATCCTGGTGGTGGTTTGGTTTTTCGATTATTCCCACAACAGTAACACTTTTCACCAGTTACGGCAAATCCACGACGACAGCATCGTACTCTGCGTTTACGTCTTTTGAAACTACAGCAACTGCAAGGTATAATCGAATCGGTTGTTGTCGATGGTGAACTAGATGTCGTCAGTGGTGTAGTTGTTGATAGCGTCGTTGTTGGTGTAGTTGTTGATTGCGTTGTCGTTGTTGACGATGTCGTTGTTGGTGAAGTAGTAGTAGTAGTAGTAGTAGTAGTAGTAGTTGTTGTTGTGGAAGGTGTTGTTGTGCATACTGTAAATGTATCTACACAACTCCCCTTGAAACACAGCTGCAATAGACATTAAATTAAACGTATGTTATACAAATTATACACATTATTCATACAAGTTTTTGTATTTTCATTTTCAAAGTTAAAATCAAATGAAGAACCAAACATGTTGATTTATGTATGTTTGTTAATACCAAATATGAATGAAAAGGTTATTAAGTAAAGTAAAACACGTAATAGCACATTCGTTTGAAGCTTCGAATACTATACCGACACGAAAATGTGCTGGTTTGCTTCCCTGCCGTTTCTGTCGTGCCATCATCCTCGTGTCATCTACATGTAACACCCTTGTCTATTATGTGTAGTAAAGTCTGTCCAGATGATAATAATAGATCATAGTTATTAGGTCACCTTGCTTTCTTACATCGATATAAAAACCTCCCGTTTAAATGAAAACAAACATACAGATGAATTATTTACATAGTTACCTTGTTTGTGTCACATGGAGTACCATGCCAGACATACTGAAGTGTGTCGTTAGTACATTGTCCTGAATCATCCGTACATCTTATTCTGTTTGGCGAGTAGCATGCCGTCACGTCAACAGTCTGCAGTACATAATTTAAGGTGTAACAAGAAATATCAAGATACTGATTGTTAAGACCTTTTGAGAGGTACGTTTTTAAATACACCCGACACTCCATGCCTGATGTTATCTATCGTAACTAGGGTATGAGGGAAGAGAAGCCAGTTTCCCTTTATATTCCAAGCGTTTAGCAATGGAATAACTGATAACATTTACCTTTCGTCTTTGGTATGACGTTGTCTGTGGTCGAACTTTGGACTTCCCGTACATAATGCGGACGCTCTACAAATAGGCTATCAAGGAGGAAAACCAATGAACATGTCAAATATTCGAGCCATCTGTAGTTTCGGTAGAATTAATCCGTATTAGATACTATCGTCATACCAATACAACTACATGCATTAGACGTTTTGCAACGCATTCATTGTAACCAGTAGAAGGAAATGCTGGTAGATTTTTTGTTCGTATTCAACGGCTCTACTGCTTCAAAGCAACAGTACAAATCTCTATTGAACACTATAGTCACACAACTAGAAACTATCTTGGTTGCCAATGACTGGTTGTCGTTACTCTATGGTGTCTGGAAGCACGTGTTTAGTTTCATACGAAAACTACTAAAATGTGCCTGTTAACATATGTGTGGAATGTTATTAACAACAATAATGATTTGGACATGTTAGCAAATGACAATTTATTTAACACGTACATCACAAGCTGTGCTCCCGATGATATTTGTACGACGTTCACACTGCTTGTTCAAATAGTCAGGCTGTGAACCAGCATACCCTGTACAGAACTGAGGAACATAATCGGTATCATAGGAGAATGCATCATCCACCAAACAGTCGGGAGTTTGTCTGAAATTATAGTTAAAAGTGAATATCATTTCATTCTCGAAAAAAAAACGACAAGGGAAGAAAGCACACTACTTTGTACTACTAAGCATCGAACACAAAGAAGCATATCATACCACAATTGCACGGAACAATAAACAACAGTTAGCTAAACGAAAAACAAACAACACAATTAACCACTCAAAGTCCAAGTATTCATATTCATGGATCCCTACCAAAATCACTCTCGTGGAACAATGTGCAAAGTCATTCTCCCTTCCCACGGGTTTTGTTTATTGATTATCTTCCACTTCTTCTTCCTCCATGTAATTTGCAGGGCCCACTCTGGGGCATTTTCAAAATGTTAGAGACAGAGGTGAGATACAAGGAATCCGGGTGCGATACCCTAGCTCGTTCCGAATAGATTCCTTGGTTCTTTAACCTACCCAGTGTAAGGCACCGATCAGGACCATCTCTAGTTGGGTGGGAAACACCAAAAAGCGTTTCTAAAATGATCAAGTGTCCCGGCCGAGGGTCGAACCCGGGACGTCTCGATCAGGAGTCAAGCGTCTTACCACTCGACCACCCTATCAATTGATATTAATGTTTTATTCGTACAAGTCCTCGAACGTAGGTGTTATGCAACATATAAGCAACACCCTTTGCATCATTGTAATTGCGGGACATGGTACCGATGGTAAAGAATTTTAAAACATTGTTGTTTTTTCATATTTATTTAAAAAAGAAGACCTGGAAGGCAACACTCAACTTAAACAAGATAGCACAGACAAGACTGTTTCTGAATGATTGAAAATATTTATAAAGCGCTTTATATACTCTAAAGCGCATAACACGCGAAAGTCAGCTATTAAATTGAAAGTTCATTCAAAGTCTAAAATAATCAATTGATTATCACTGATATGCAATTTTGAACAGAATGATGTGTTTGCTATGTTTTGTTTGAAAATACTGTCAGACAGTCAATGTGCCTCATATCCACAGGAAGACTATTCCATAAGGTGGCTCACATGCAATCATAAACCACGCAGAACAGGCGGCAACACATATCCCCAAACAAAATTCAGACATAGAACTGACCATCATATTCCCAATAAATCATACAGTACATCACCTGCCATAATAACACGGCTTAATGAACACTATGAACATATTAGATGCACGAGTACAAACACTCACTTGTATACGTGTTCCTTCACAGCTGCCCCACTGCACGAAGAAAACTTGTAGTATGTATCTTTAGTTGTAGCATTTGGAGCAAACAAGTTCATTGACATAATGTTGACATTTGCTTCACAAGCTGTATCGTCGTCATGCGATGCGCCCAATCTGAATAATAACGAACTTTGTTCAATAAATTGGTAGGTTGGATTCAACCGCTTAATGCACAATGGCCTCAATAAACTAATGCCTTTCGGTCACGTAAACATATTTGAAGAAACAATGCATTTTACACGACCTATTTTATACGAACAATATTGAACGACTCCTGCAATTACTAGCATGGTACGGGTAGCATAGGATCTTTTAATATGGAACTTCAAATATATAAACAAAATTAATACAAAGGAGTCAGAAACATGAATATCAGAATACATATTGCATGAATTACAAGGTCTGCTCACGGGAAATCAAATACAACTTCACAGAACAATATCATACAGCAAGACATACGTGGCTCATGTAAAGGCGTTGACTAATCATTATTATGGGCGTTGAATATAACGCAAACCAAGGAAATCCGATTAAAAAACGCGAATGTTGACATGTGTATTCGCAAAAAAAATGTCAGGGTTATGCTTTACCAAAAAAAGGAAATCGTAAACGTCAAGTATTGGAGTTCTGTTTTGTACGTTAACAACAGTAACTTAAGGTACGTATCATATGTCTGTAAATGAATTACTACGTACAAAAGGGTGTGCCCCAATGCCTACATTTACTCATCATTTAACGCATCAACTGGTCAGAAAAAAATGGGAATAGTTCGAGATATGCCTAGTTAACCCGATGCTCGACAGGCACATATAGTACTTTGAAAAGACAGACCCATTGTGTAATTACGGGGACGAATCATCAAAATATACGTAGTTCGAAGTTTTCAAGTATGTTTTGTTTTGTTCTGAACTGTACATGTTTATATTAAACATTGTACTTTTATAGTGCTATTCAGTCCTATAAATATATGACAATATAAATAATCAAAGGTTATTCGCGTACGTCTCGTTTTGATACTTGTTTAAGAAATAAAAATCTGTTCGCGTTTATTGTCGGTGCGCACGAGTGATTTAATTTTCCGCATCCGAACGAGTGCCCGTGTTTTATTCACCGACAATATACAAGAACAGAGTTTTTATTTCGATTCTAAATACGATAATATCCCGCACTATTTAACTGCGCGCATTCCATTTTCATCCATTTGACATTGAACATAATTCCACGAAGAAATTGAGTGGCTTATTAGCTGGTACAATTACCTCCCTCGTTAATGAAAACGACCTTCGTAATTTTCTGAAGGAAATACCACAATTTAAACATTGAAACAATTTTAATAACACGAGTATATGATATCTATTTCATAAAATGAAAAATATAAATGGATTGATTATCAGAAGCTTTAATAAATCTTGGTTTCTAGAGTATATTGGAGTTTCTAAAAATAGATGCGTCATAGATGTAACACTGGATTCTCGTGCAACTCGCCTTGTCATCGTGACTCGTAGTACATTTTACTATAAAGTTTACGTTCATTCATTCATAAATATGTCAAGTGATACTGGGCGTAAATAGAAACAGCCAATTTGATAGGTATGTTTTATGGGGGCAATAAAACATGGTTCGGTTCGTTCTTTGTGTATTAGATTAATCCGCGAATCGTGTTAGAATTGCCTATATAACATTGGGCGATTAATAATGTGACAATTACGCAGAAATGAAATAGCAAATCATCACTTACGCATGTCCTAGCTCATGAACCAGAATTCTAGGTAGATTGTAAGATGTGTATTCAGAGAGTGAGTACTTCCGTCTGGAATCTGTGCACATCACACTCTTGAATGTGTATGCTGGAATGAAAGATGACATTACTTCGGTAAGAACACTTGACAACCGTTCTGATTTTGACTTTTCAACAAAAAACTTACTGGTGATTGTCTGTATCGCAAAAGAATAAAAGAATGGAAGGCTACATTTTGCATTTTTCTTATGAAAACATCTTGCATTTTGAATACGGCGACAAATAACGTGTATGTCTAATGCACCAGTCAGTTGCATCAAAGCCCCCCCCCCCCGGGGGCTGGGCCGGCATTTTTAGTTTTGGGTTGTAAAAAATCCCCCCTCCATGGCCATACCCGGACAGCTCATGATAAAATCTCCGGTATTTCTCCGGCCCCTTCACAACTAAACATTGTCCCCAGGGTATTAGTTCGGAGAATATTTGTCCAACTTTCCACGGCAGTGCGAGGGTAGCTGAAAGGTAAGAAACACGACCGTTTTCTTGACTGTTCCCCGAGGATCCCCGCGGGTGGGGACCGTAGATGCAACTGACAGGTGCATAATCTGTTCATGTGTCTAACAGTTTACGCAAATCAACACGTTATTATAACCTGAAGCGATACTTAAGATAGCATAATTACGGAATGAACCACATGCTTGTTTTAAGAGTGATGATGCATCAACTTAATCTGGCAGAGCATGTAGAAATTAACTCGCTTACTCGATAATGTATAGAAAATATGTAGTCAGCACTTACACACCAAGTCATTCCCATTTGCACCATCTCTTAAGTTGAATCTTAAAGTAAAAATCATTTGAAATATTGACTGCTTGTCTACATAATGGGATGCAGTGAACAATAATACAATCGAGCTCCTTTAACCACTCGGTATAAACTATAAAATTCTGTTTTTTTACCCAAATCAACAAAATGTGTGTTGATTTTGGAGCAAACCATTTACTGTACTAGATTTATATGTTTTCGTGAGAAACAAAGATGTTAATCACAAATGTGCACACTAGTTTTCTAAAGAAAATATGGATTGGGGTGCATTAACGAAGCAGTAATAAAAGCTAGATTATTTGAAAATGGTAGAACCAGAGCAAACAGCTGGATTTGCTGACTAGGTAACTTACACAGACCTTTCAAATGTCATTATAAATGTTTGTCAAAAAGGCAACTGAATCGTCGTTTTTACAATTTGAGAAATAAGTTTAAAAAAGTTAAAAGCACCCTTTGACATTATAACGTGTTTATTTCCCCTTGTCATTGGGCTATCTATGGAAGCCTACACTCTTGTCTCCCTGTGGAGACTACTTTATCCTCTGTGTGCGGCAGCCAACATCGATCTGCAGCACCCAGGAATAGACACTGCCCTCACAGGCACCATTTTAAACCACGTTGGAGTCATGCTCAGAGAAATTAACCAGTGGTCCAGAGGTAGAGGGACCTCTCGATCCCAAAGCGCACACAATAGCTCTAGGCCACCGCTCACCAAACAAAAGTAATGACAAATGCAACTTTGTAAAAGCTAATATATGGTCCATGTAATGTGATCCTCAAAATTAATTACAATAAACATTTCATATACATCCAGTCGTTTAATGTAGTATTGAGGAATAGAACTGAAAACATTAGTACCCGGTGATGGCGAACACAAAGTCGAACTGTTCCTTGATAAATCCACTGTCGTTAATAATAAACTCCAGGTTATTCTTCAAAGCAGAGGAGTAGAATAGGCGTTCTCCGTCGTTATTCTTCTCTGACCATGGAAAATTCATCCGATACTATAAGAGATTCATTACAAAGATGGCATTTTTTGAACATTAAAATAATATGTTTTTGTTAATTACATAAAAGCCAGTATCACATGTATACACGTACGTGGTATAAAAGTCGATTGTGAACTCATAATGCACCTTTTGACAGTATCGTATTTGGATAAAGCTGGGTACCAGTCACCTACAACATAGCGGATTTACGGCTTGTATTTCCACACAAAATGTAAATAGCAGAAGGATCGATGGTACTTTTAGCAATCGACCGTCCAAGGACAGACAACATAAAAGTAGTACATACCACAAATAAAAGGCAAAATGTCCAGCACATAAACACACTAAACAACGAACGGGTCAAGTCCAAGATGTCAAATGGTTGAAAGTCCTAGTTAAAGCAATCGAAAAGTCTAACATCTTAGCTGAATGATATAATTTCAACGGTTTAAAAGTTGAACTACCTAGTTTATCAATCTGAAGTCCTTTAGAAAACGAATAACAGAAATAAACAAGACTGCGTTCTGTAAACGCTTATGCACCGGTGAAAACAATGTCCATAACACATATCTAAGTCATTCAGGGGGACATAATTCTGTTGAAATGTTTGATAGCGTTAGATGGCTTTGATATTGTGATGTATGTATGATTGTAAACAAGTATGCCACATTTGAAAGCAATGCATTGATAGACTTTTAAAGCTATTTGAGTTTCAATCGTTTGTAACGGACGAACAGACAGACAAACGAAAGGACATATTACTTACACCAGGGTAGGCCACTGTGGATGCATACACTTGAAGTGACAGTTGATAACTGGAAGCTTCTTCTATAGTATTAATGTACACATTGATCTGAAATATTGATGGGTCTTGTAAAACTTGATGCATACATGTCTCTATCCATTTCAGCCATCAAGACATTATAATTATTCATCTGTGAAAGTGTTTGAAGAAAGCCCCTAGAATAGTTAGTGAGTAGTTCAACACACAAGGTTTGTTATTATGGGGTTTAACATAAACGTTATATAGTCAAAATCTTCATCCTTACCTATACCTTCCGATTGGTAGTCTGTAAGTTTAATTAATTCCACCAAACAGTTTGTGAGGAGTACAAAGTACCACAGTGCTCATTATTGGATATAGGGCAATTACTTTGATTGACTTGACACAGCAAAATTATCTTACGACCATCTATACATCACTGAAGGGTTGTTAATCTGCATAAGTTTGAAGAAATTCCATCCTCCGGTTTATGGGGAGGTCAAAACTCTTAACACTTTTGCGTTACGTACGTTCATACGGACGGATGGACACTAACGATACACGGCCCCTCTTATAAATAATGGAGGGAACACAAAAAAGTGATTCAGGCAGAAATGACAATGCTACACGCACAGGTTACGGTATCATTGAAAAAATAGAAAGGAATTGAAAAATTGAAAAATTGGAGACTTTGTTTTTCTCGAAATTTAGGTTCTCATAGAAGTTCTCTTAAATGTCGAGAAAAAAATTTCCCCATTTTTTTCAATTTCATTTTATAAATTTCTTTTTCAACGATACTGTAACCTGTGGCTACACTCACGACATTTAGCATTATTTACAATAACTGTTTTAAAACAGTCGGTCGGTTTAATTGTATGTAAGTCATGTTAAAGTTTGCTCGTGGGTCATTTTGGCATTTACCACAGTCATTAAAAACAGAGAGGACGTCGAATTCCACAGCTGGATTTGATTTCAATCATTTTGCGCACGTCCCTTTTGTTTACCTACCTCATTGGTTAGCAACGTGAAGAACAAATCCATTTCCGCTTCCGCTGCAGCATTATTACCCGGATTTCGACGGTAAAACCTGGCATAGATAATTAATAAATGGCACTGTCATCTATGACGTCATACTTGAATATATCACTTTAAAATATCTCATCTTAAACAGTTGAACACACAAAGTATAAAAACACGTAACATACATATACACGTCACAATTCCAATACATATCCAAATGAGAAACGGAATTCTAAGTCCGACTGGTAAAAAAGGTGAATTACCTAGCTCAAACAGTAAAAATACCGAAACACCTGATTTTACCTGTCTAAAGACCTAAACAATTAAAGAGTAGCGAGTCAGACGTAACAATGCACTCCAAGGCATATATGAATGACACACTGGACTTTGAATTGCGCGCATACATGTAGAATCTGCTTAACAATAAAGGGAGGTAATTATAAATGATAGCTACACAAGCTACAAAACGCATATCCTCTTTTTGTTGACGTTTGTTACTGTCTGAATTCATGACTAACCCTACCATCATCGTCTTCTAAAATATACAAGCAGTATACCGCAAAGTATACCGCATCACGAATATTACGTTTCAATCACAATTACTGCATTTTCTTTCGATACATTTATCTAATAGGCTTAGAATGCATTTAACACATAATCATGCGTCATTTAAAAAAAATTCATCTTACAGATCTGTAAATTTAGCATCAGGTAAATACGCCACTTCTATGGTTCTAAATCCTGGTTGTGGTGGCAACTGTGTGTTTCTTTTCTGTCTTGATGCTGTTCCGTTCACTGGTGCAACTGCTGGAGCGACTGGAAATAATTAAATTGAAACAAATAACATATCTCTGAATAAACGCCGCGGTACATTAAAACAATTTGACCGACCAGAGCAAAGAAGGAACGCCATGTTATTAAGTCAGTCCAGAACGTCTGCCGACCATGGATGACTAAAAAATAACGAACCCCGAAAGACTTACTTTTCGGGTCAGAGAAGAGCAATGCCGTTCCATTGTCTTGGGAACTACAATCCAGTACACCAGCTCCTGCTGCTAGATAACAGTTTTGTCCTCCAATATCAAGTAAGGCGGTCTACAAACATAGAAATATAAACATTTAAAACATATTTAGTCAAATCTCCCCTTCTTACCGTTGCAAGTCCGATAAGACAAAAATACCTTTCGGAAAACAAGAATTCCAGATTTGCTTTACCCTTAGGACGAAATTGTTTTAACGAAGTGACGTCACATCCGTTGTTTTATGATACTAGCACTACTTATGATAATTTTATTTAGCAGCGTAACACCGATTAAACCAAAAAGGCTTATCTCTCATGGGCTAATCTTGTTTTGTTGTTTCTGAGGAATGGCATAAGCCGATCAGGTAACTATATCGTTGAAACAAAAAAAAGAACAACAATAATTGTAACATTTATACAGAAAATTTTTTTTTACAGGAGTATTTTTTCGTTTTAGTCTTTATCAATAATACAGTTACCTGTTTAAGCCGATATAAAAATAATAAAAAAAATACAGATAAAACATTTTATTTTAACAAATGATGAAAACTGTTTTATGCATGCACTTGGAGTAATAATGATCATTACATAAAAAATGTGGAATACGTAGATAGAAACAATTAAACTTACTATCAAACACTCTGATTCTCCATTGGCAGTTTGTGTAAGCTGGCAAGCAAATGAGCCATGTCCATTTGTCTCTTTGTAAAACGCTAAATTCTGAAATAAAGAAACTAGTAATAAATGCTGACCTTATCAGCGACGGAAAGGCTATGGCCATAGAACAACTGTGTCTCAATTAATATAACATGTATTATGCCATTGCAAATATCGCGCCACCTTATTGCTTGTCAAAGGAAGTTTGTCGGAAGTTTCCAAATGAATAAAATGGATCTTGAGTAATAATTTATTGTTTTGTACGAAGTACTAGATAGACAACTTGCATTATGGTACATTTCAAGATCAGGATAGGCCTAAATGTCAGAATATTGTATCCAAGTAGGCTTTGCTTGTGAATTGTTAGAATTTTGAATAAAATATATATACAATGGAAGGTACTATGTGTGACTTACGTCCGTGTTTAACGCGCCTGTCTCATACGTTCCGGATCTCCCTCGTGAGTAACTCCGTGGAACACGTACAGATTTGTCCCGTACTAAGTGTAATTGCACGTCTCCCAGACCTTCAACCGCAATGGCGTATTTCAGCTCTACTGGGAATCTATCAACGCTGGTTGTTTGACTTTCTGGATTCATGACTCTATTTGGAGCGCTTCGAGACATCGATCTTGCAACTTCAGTGGGTGTTTTGCCTGAATCTGCTGCGACGGAACGCAAAGCGAATTTCTTCGATGAGCCTAATCAAAATATAGCAATACACATTGATCATTCTATTAGTGAACTGGGTAAAAATCGCTATTTAAATAATGAATACGTTATTAATTACAACAACATGATATTGTTTTCATGTACAATGTTAATGCATGCTCGACCTTTTATCATATTGCCATGTATTGTGTAAATTCACGACATTTAGCTTGTAGCGTTGAATAATCACGACGATTCACTTGGAAAATAATATGTTATTGATATTTTATCTTGCTTTTAAGCCTTTTTAATAGATATCCATTTCGAAACAAAAAACGACAGTCAAATATATTCTTCGATCATGACTTATAACCTTTGAATATGACATCAAATCCAATATTTCCAACCTTCCCATATAGTTGAGGAAGTCTTAAATCATTTTGACAACTGATCATATCCTTAAAGAACATGTGCGGTATTTCGACTTTGCAAAAATAGCGTTCAATATACGTAGTCTGACGGAAATAATATTTGCAATACATGTACATCTATTTGTTTAATCAACAATCAGGCAATTGAAAACGTGTTTCAAAAATAAGATAAAAATTTTCGGAATTGATTCATTTTTTAAATGAAATTTGTTACATTGTTATGGAGTACGTTCGTTTTAACACAAAATGTACTATGCTTCTTTGACATTGCTTTTATTACTGAAGTCGTCAACCGAGGTCCGTATGCACGACAGACAAAATATGCCATCTTGAAATTAAAACCGACCTACCTTTATATCCAGTGATGGACACAGCGGTCACAGTTCCGATCAGGATCAGTGTTAACATTGTCAACTTCAGCATCGTTAATTCCATATGCAAAAATCAAATAATCTGTCACTTATTAAGTTTAGTTCAGTTTATAAGAATGTAAAACAAGATTCTCAAACTTAGCATGCAACTAACTACTAGTACTTTTAACGATCATATCACAAACAGTTAATATGCTTTAAATAACCTTAAATGCATACTGGTAAATACAGTGTATAATCTTTGCAAACGAGTATAGTCCAAAGAAGTGGACACGATCGTTGACCTTTGATAAGTATAATTCAACGGCTATTATAATGTCTTAGTAAATTTGGTCACCGGTTATATTGTTTTGTAAGGGGTGAGTATCACGAAGACGCTCGATATATATTTACAAACAAAACATTTATGCGAAAGACCGATAGTGCACGATTTGTTCACGGAAATTTATTTATTCGGCGAAAAAAACGTGGAATAAACTCATACATAAAGGTCCGGATCATGTTAAATCCTCCGTATTATATGGCCATTACATCTGACAGGTGACCATTGACCAGCGTCCAGTGTTGATGATGTGTTTGGACGATGTTATGACAATATAGGATATATACCATTATAAATCATTGTACATTGTGACGTGAAGGACATGATATATTTTGATCATATGACAAGTAAAGTGTTGCATTTCATATAAACACTTATTTAATTAATTATTTGGTTTTGACAGAAAAATAAAGCATTAACATTCTCCTTAGTTATAAGTAACTGTTGTGATTACAGTTTAGTAATGCCACGTGATTTTTGGCAACAGCGCAAAGACGACATTTCATAACTTTCGACCACGCAACCACAGTAAGAATTGACTGTGTACGTAGCAATGCATTGCCGCGCTGTCAGTAATGAAAGGCACACAGAAAGATTTTCCTAGCAGAATTCAGATTCTCATACGGCATTTTTCTAAAATAAACCGCAATTTTTGTGAAATTTATTGATACGATAGCATTAAATAATTTGAGGCCCATATGGAATTTGCGTTATTGTAAACAAGTTAGCGACCGAACGAAACATTGTATCGCAGTCATTCAGTAGTCATGCGAATAGCAATCGTTATTCTCCTGCGGTTGCCCCCAAACATGACATCAGACTACTGCATCCGCTTCCACTAGGTAAACTATCCTTTGCGCATATCCTGAACCACAAATCTGTGAACACACACTTAAGCACTTACGTTTAAAGACAACACAGTTAACATAAAAAAAACAGCTAAAATGACCTTTAAAACTAAAATTTGGAGTAATTTAAAATAACTAATTCCAAAATATTTTTTTTATTTTCGCAAAAAATCGTTCTTCTTATTCTTATTTAAATCGTTCTTTATTGATGATTCATGAGCGAAATTATTTAAATCCGACCACTGAATATGTTGTCATTTGTTGAGGAGGTTTAATCCGAACATCACAAGAGAGCGTTCAGACAAACGTCGAACAAATTTGAATTTTAATTAACTGAATTAGAGATTTCAAAGAATGCATTTTTATGATAATATTTGTTTTTATACAACAGTAGTAACAACGTGTTCATAATATTTTCTGGTAAAGGAGTGTGTCACTAGCATTAATATAAAACCGTCGCTGGATGTTTAAGTGTGGACCTTAGCGAATAGTAAACAAATACAAAAAAGGTGTATTTATTTATATGTCGTCGCTATGGTGGCGCGCAACATGTCACTAATTAATAAGCAATGGCTTTTTACGAGTCGACATAAGTCAACACATACAGGACATCACAAACAGTACTGAGCAGGTGAATCGGCCGCCTAATTACAACGAATAATTCGTTGAGAAATGGCGTAAAACCCGAACGCACGAGCTCGCTCGCACACAAATACGTACGTATGCACACACACACGAAGAATGAACTAACCAACACACCAATAAGCCATTTCTAGTGACCCCGATAAAACTATAAGTCAATTATGTGACTAGGAAACAAATTCAGAATAATTTTGGATTTTCCTTTTAAGAAAATACGGGCTTCAAAATGTAGTTTGTTCACGTAATAAACGTATGTATACATGTTTTGTAATTTAATCCATTCTATAACGTGGTTGCTTTAATAGTTTAGTGACAGAGCGGTCTGTGCTGTTGTTCCTCATGCTGTTGGGATTGTTGTTCTACAAATCCAACAGTTATTGAAGAAATACAGACAAATGAGTGCATTTTAAAAATATTAGTTTTTTAACTAACTTTTAAGTTGTCAAACAATATTGGAATATGATTGAACTAGTAAGTTATATTTGTTAGACTATTTACGGGGTAGTTTGTTTTACTTTGTCCGCATGAAACAGTCTTAAATGTGTAGCCATTCGGGTTTTTTTTCCCTGACAAACGATCACGTTCAAGGGGCGGCGCTATGTCTACTCGAAGACTTAAAGTTTAAAGTTAAATATGTACAAACTCATACCACAATTCATAAGATATTACGAAAAGAAAAGCTAAAGCCGTGCTAAACTTTCACTGCAATGTTTATTTTTTTCAATTTAAACTGCTACACATTTGAAATTTAATTGCCATGTATCCGAACGTGTGACTAGGCTTAATCATAGATCAAACACAGATACATTTGGTTTACTTCGATTCTAACATAGCCAGTATTTCACATTTGCATTTGATAAAACCTCGACACATGGTAACCGCTGCACTTTTTCCCCCGGAACTTGGTTAAATTATGTGTTTGTCGAAACAAAGTCCCGACGGTGTTAAATGTTTTCTTCAAATCATTTGATCTCTCGGCGTAAAACACCACACCTTCACTTGCGGTAATAAAAACACCAGAAATAATAGAACAATTGCAAAACTTGTTTTACACTTGACATGAATCAATCTAGATTGTAATTAAGCTATGGTATCCATCTTTTAAAATCCTGAAACTAGGTTTTGCTTCTTGACATATGTGGACAGTTCATGTTCTCGTACTCAAAGGGGTTCGACCATAGGTGGCAGCATCAGTGTTTGGAAAGGAAAAAATCCGTCACTGAGCTAATACACTACATGGACCGTATATATATCGATTGTCTATCTAACTACATGTACATTATCAAGGTTTGTCTATGTCCAAAGATTGTGGAACATCGCATAGGCTTGGTTCCCAACAATTCTTACGATACCGTAAGCGCAGCGGGTAACCAGTGCATAAATAAAATGACATTGAGCGAAGTTAAATAACGAAAGTAACACTGTTTTGCTGTTTCGCAGTTATAAGATACAATTGAACGAGATTTTCGGTAAGAATGAATACCTTAGTTTATTAGAATGACTTGTATAGCGATTTTTCTTCAGCGCCCGTATTTTATGTTGAAACAACGAGATGCAATGTTCCACAACCTTTGGCATATAGAAATATAGTACGCTTTATACGTTGATAGTTTATTAGCTCATTACGGATTTTTTTATATTTTTTTATTAATGTTTTAAACGTTTGCGGACAAAACACTGATACTGTCACCTGTGGGTTGACACGACTAAAATCTATCACGTTACATAATATAGATACAGTGAAGTTCCGCTAATAAGACCAGTTAAAAAGGTGGTCTTAATAGCCAATCGGTTTTATCAGCTGACCTTCTTAATTTAATACTTTGGTACCTTAAATACAGCATGGTTTCAAAATAATCAAAGTGGTCTTATTAGCAAAACTTTACTGTACAAGAGAAACAGTTCAATGAAAAATATGTGTGCAGTACCTATTGATTGATTGCATTCGACTTGTTTAAAATTTTGGACAAAATATTGAGTTGGGTATTTCTAGTATTGCCTTTGAACTGTTTCCCTTGTATCTAAATAATGTAAAGTGATAGACGTTTAGTCATAGCGAACCCTTATGCTCGTACGGTTATGTGTTGGGCAGTATGATGTATTTGTACGTAATGGTGGTGTCACATCCATGTTATCCCCACTGATCGTTTTCTCCAAAAAATAAATAAAAGTAGCACATGTGTGCAATAAACGGTAGTTTTGTATATTTAAGGTGGAGTTGGAAGCCGATGATACATCCTCGACGTCCACGTCCTCTTGTGTAAATGACAATACTGTTAAAGAAATCCGATCATTTAAAAAATTCTGTCAGACACAGAGCTTAACGGGTAAGTGGGTACTAGGTTTTGTCGAAAACTATATCGCTGGATTAGATTGAGAAGCATAGTAATAATAAGATGCATATTTAAAATCGACATCACAAGGCGCTTCTTATTAGACTATTTTCATGGAAATAGGAATTTGTTATGTTAACCAAACTGAAGCTGAAACAGCATGTTTTTTGCCGGGATAAAGTTATTTTCGGTCATTTTTTTCTTGTTCTCTTAAAACATCGATTTTGCTCCTACGACCTGCTCATTCTAAGCCAGCGATATAAACAAGTGAAACTTAAAATTGGTGAATACAGGTGGTCTAGGGCTGGTATTCACAAATCATCGTTAGGGAAAACGTTTAAACATGGTTAATATTTATTTCACGCGTTTCGATAGTAATAGCGTGAAATATTTGTCTAAATACGTAACGGATTCTAATAGAGTGATTATGGTATTGGTCGGTTGATTTTCACGGGATTTTTCTGAGTTGAAAAATGTGTATTGATATGAAGTTTTGGTCATTTTACCAGACGATTTCAGTCAGTCAGGTCACGTCTTGTTCTAAGCTTGATACTGGACTCTAGAACAATGTTAACGCGCAGAAGCTTTACTATAACATTAAGCAATTATAATTCAACGTAAATTTAAAGCGTTTGATTAACGAACAGAAAGAACACATCCATGGAGAGAGAATTCCGTCGATGAGAAGACAATTTGCACAAATGCAAACAACACGAGAATGATTCAATGATTCGCCCGATGATTCAACGAGGACTGCAAATATACCCGAATAACAGAGAAAGTCAGGTCATTGTTGACTGGAAGGCCCCATGGTGGGCTCCATGTCGTGTGTCACAGACAGAAAGTTCAGATAAGTAGCATTGATATTTATTGTAAAAGTAGTGCATATAGTAGCACGTGCTCGGTTCCAGTGGGTGAACTAGTTATTTAGATTAATGATTTTGTAAAAGAGAATTTCAGTAAACTCAGTTCATGCTTAAAGCATTAGCTTGTGGTAACACATGTTACTGGTGTGTAAAGCATGAGTTTGTGGTAACACAGGTTACCGGTGTGTAAAGCATGAGTTTGTGGTAACACAGGTTACCGGTGTGTAAAGCATGAGTTTGCGGTAACACAGGTTACCGGTATGTAAAGCATTAGCTTGTGGTGACACATGTTGCTGGTGTGTAAAGCATAAGCTTGTGGTGACACAGGTTACTAGTGTGTAAAGCATTAGCTTGTGGTGACACAGCCGACTGGTGTGTAAAGCATTAGCTTGTGGTAACACGGGTTACAGGTGCGTACATCTTAGATGCAATAAGATACAATATGCAAAATGTTTGGTCATGGTTTGTCAGTCATCATTACATAAATGGCCTAAGAATGTTGATTTGAAAATCGTTATTAGATAATAATAATAACTAATAAGCCAACACATGGTAATGCAGTATGTGCAAGTTAACTGACGAAGAGTGATTCATAAAGCTAGATACCACCAACCGTAATGAATATAGACAGTATAATTCAGTGTGTGGTTTTTTAAAGCTGTTTTGAAACTCAGTAAGTTGAGATACGTTTTATCATAAGGAGATTGCTTGTTGACTTTGATATTATAGGTTCAGTTGTAGCACTGTATCACTATGTTTCATGACATCCGACTAAATTTTGTTAGTAGCTTTAATATTGCTGGTTTCAAAAGGTATAGAAATAGAATAAGAGGTGAAACTGCTAATTAAACAGTTTTTCAGTGGTGCCACATTTATATAACACTATTTACTTTTCGTTTACATGACAAATAGAAAATATTGCTAGAAAGCAATTTCGGGCTATGAACAGGCTGCTAAAGTACTGTTTTGGAATGTGCATGTTTAGTATAAAATTTAAAGCGTTGTACCATTATATTATGATATTATTAGAACATTCGACTGACTTTGTAGAAAAATGTTACATGTTGTTAAACAATGCTGGTTGGTTCAAATTTAGAATATTTGGCGACATTTTAAAGAAGTTGCTCTGTTTACGATACTGTTTGAGTACGCTGTCAAAAAAAAAAAAATAAAAAAAAATATGATTTTCATTTGGCTTTTAGCATGAGAATAATGTTGCAAGAAATTTTGTTATATATGCAGTATGTTCAGGATATGGACGGCACTTGGCCGAAGGTATTAATAAATGTCCAAAGACAATGACTGAGTCACATGGAATGTCTGTAGCAAGTCAGTAACTGTTTTGTTCAGATTCCGTTAAGAAAATTAGCTTACAAGTATGAATGGAATTACAAAAATGTATAGTTCAAGGAGACAGCTGGTATGCCGCGGTTCTGATAAATTGTATTTTTAAAGTGAACTTATATGCATAGTACAAACAAATAATTATGTGAAGAAAGTGTGTTATATATAGAGATGGGACCGAATACCAAAATCAATATTCTATTTTCGAAATTCATATTCGAATATATTCGAATATTCGTTCGATAATCGATGTCAAAGCATTCGTTCATTTTTTTCACTTCCCTATTGAACAAAAGTTCCATTTCCGCTCTTATGCAAAGCTACGATATTCGTAAGCTTGATATTTCTTTCTGAACCGTTGATAAACATTCAACCTGATTGCAAGCATTGGAAAGAAATAAACATGTTTGTGATCTATAAATCGTCGTATTTCTTTACCTTTCGGGCTTCAGGGGCGTGTTAATACAGTTTTGCTAAGTTTCGTTGTTTTGTTATTTCTAATGAAGATTGTAAAAATTTGTATGACTACGCAGTTTTAAAAATCGTTGTGTCATCATCCAATGAGTGTTTCGCTCTGTTAATGCGGACAATGTGTTGACACTTTTACTAACAACTACAACTTTATTCATCTACGCAAACAGCTAATCATACAGTGGACGAAACCCCCGAATTAAAATTATCCCACACATCTGTCAGCCTGCAAAATCCGTGTTATTACGACGCTTGAATACAGACGAAATGCAAGCGTTTCGGGTGTCTAAAATGCAGTCGTTTTACGGAAGTATTTTGGCGAAGTGTCATACTGTTTATTCAGAGTATACAGTTAATATATCGATACACATGTCATAAAACTGTCAATTAGGGACTTGATTATACATATCACAAATTATGTTGTTATTAAGCATACGAAAATAATTGGAATTTACATGTATCAATTTTTGTTGAAATTGACAATTTTTCTTCATCCAGTGGATTTGGATTAGAAAAATATGTATACGTCTTTGTTGACGCAAGTGAACCTGGTTACGATAATTATAATGAAAAATGTTGATATGTTTTAGAAACCTGTAGAAAATGAATATGTCTATATTGTGATGCAAAGCCACGTTTAAAATTGCAAAAGAAGTGTCATAGAAAATACAGACTAAAATGCTAGATCAACTCTGACAACTGATAGTTGGAAGCCCCATTTACATGATAGTCACTTTTTATTTAAGATGGATGACATTTGTTCTGATAATAATACTGATATTAAAATCTTAGGTGGTTGCCAAGGGGAGATAACTTTGAAACAAACTATATTAATTGTTGTTCCGATAGTGACGACTGGTTTATCATACATTCAGAATTTCAGGTTTTAGATATGAAATGGGGTCCATACACAATGGACAGTTTTGCATACCATTACAATAGAAACTGCTCAAATTTAAATCTAGATACATGAGCCTACATCGGCACCGATTGTGTTGATGTATTTAAGAAAAGTTCATCAGGGTCAAATTATTGAATAGTTCCAGCGCCAAATCTGGCTTGGCGAGTATTATTATATCAAAATTATTGCTGACAAAATATGTATGTGCTGTTTCAGTACCACACTGTACATCAGCACCATATTTGGCAATATTTTGTTTTACGGTGGATATCCGGTTAAATTTATCACATATGTTGATTATTTAGAGCCCGTAAAGTTTACAGAACGGGACAAAGGTATAGACAGAATTTGCAATGGTCGGACATTAAAGTTCGGCTTCCTAGCTGTACGTATAGAATAAACGTGTAACTACATCTATGTTATTCTTTTCTTCAGGCTATAGTTTGCAGAAATGTACTGCTGAAGAATTTGAGATGACCGATGCATCAGATAGGTCGTTTAGTACGTGGTTTCAACCAGAAAATGGCCGGATATTTAGTGAACTCGAGAACGAGAAGTATTGACGCTATTTCAAACAGTGGGGGCATTTCGTTATTTCATTGAACAGTCGGTGGACAGTCGTTACCAGTTATATCAATTTTGGTATGTCTTTAATTAGCTGAACTTTTCGACAAGAAATCATAGGATAACGTCATTTCGTCGACAGTGTACGGTCAAAATTGACATACAAGTATTCTCTCAGGAATCTTCGAGATCCAACTGACAATTTATTTGCGAAAAAAGTTATTCTTAAACCTGCAAACAAAAATGACATCGTTTCCAGTCAAATGTTGATTGATTTGTGTGATAAATATGTCAACATCAATGATGTTTTTACTTTTTATCATCAGATATTTATGCTT
Organism: Spisula subtruncata; assembly: GCA_963678985.1. Taxonomy (NCBI): domain Eukaryota; kingdom Metazoa; phylum Mollusca; class Bivalvia; order Venerida; family Mactridae; genus Spisula; species Spisula subtruncata. The sequence goes on along the minus strand of OY787669.1, from coordinate 23,971,481 downwards.
GATTCTTTTGGGTAATTTAGTTTTTTAAAGATATGATGGAATTAGAAACATTGGTTACTTTGAATATTTCTTTGATATCAAGTTGCAAAGTTCTTGTTTTAGCATATTCATTCGTAATAGTAAAACTGACCAATACCGTATCGGTAATAAAGTCGTGGTGTCGCAGGTATGTCTGTATGACCGTATATCATGCTTCAGTGCTATTTCACGCGTTTCGATAGTAATAGCGTGAAATATTTGTCTAAACGCGTAACGGATTCTAATAGAGTGATTATGGTTTTGGTCGGTTGATTTTCACGGGATTTTTCTGTGTTGAAAAATGTGTATTGATGTGAAGTTTTGGTCATTCTACCAGACGATTTCAGTCAGGTCACGTCTTGTTTAATTTGATAACCCAATTAAATGGTGAAATGTATAGCTTGCAACATAATTAGTCGTTGGCGTACGATGAAAGCTCAAGTGGAAATTTCAGAGCAAATAATGATAATACTTTTATTACAAATGTCGAGTTTTTGCACACATTTTGGGTTCATTTGTAAACAAACTGAGTTTTGCAATATTGTTTTATATTATTAAACTTAGAAAGTTCAGCCCCTGGTCGCTATGTAGCTTTTCTGGGAACCCATAATATCGAAAGTACCCTTCGTATAGCGCCTTAGCAGTAGTCACAGCTGTCTGGTTGCGGCAAGGAATAGCTTGAGCAAACCGAGTGAAATGGTCTACTATTACGAGAATATTTTCGATACCACCTTTACTTGGTTCGAGCTTCAAAAAGTCAATGGACACCAATTCCATTGGCCTGGTGGTTCGAATGGGAACAAGCTCTGCAAATGGCTTGCCACCTGGAGTTTTCCTCCTTATGCACCGACCGCACTGTTCTACCCAGCCTGTTATGTCTTTTTCAAAACCAGGTTTTGTCTTTCCCTTGGTGTCCAGCATCTTCATGGACCCCCTGAATGGCAATCCGCCTATGTGACATGGGAAGGACCTACTGCTTAACTGTTTGGCCATCCAAAGTAGCGGTTTGGTACAGAATTCCATTCTCGATAAAGAGACGGTTAGCCTCTCGAATGAACTTCTGTACCGGTAGAGACTCAGTAGAGGTGTTCTTACCCCCCTTCAGAGAACCGCTACCAAGGAGGTCAATAACAGATGAAAGAAAAGATTAAGGCGGGAAGAATGGACATGCATGGGAACACACAAACACACAATCACCAACCATACCGGTTTTACAACTTACACTCACCCAGCTCATTCATGCCGTACCATACACACACATTCCAATCTAATCATGCTCTCATAGTATATACACACAATATACACACATACAGTTAGGCAAATAAAGCCATAACATAAACACCACAGGGACTAGACATGACAAAGACACACAAAGTTACCAGGGTTACATTATTGTTTGTGTTTGTGATGAGAATGAGGTCCAACATTCAGCGATCGACACCACATGTATTTATACATTTGTATGGGACAAACGGACACAGGTTTCCAGAGTGCTTTTCCTTATAAAAAAAGGTTTTTTATCTCTGGTTTTTCCTGAGCGAGTCGATTCGCATTTCTTTTACGTCTGATTTATATTAATAAATATAGAGATATATAACGTGATATATGGTTATTTAAATAACGCATATGTTGGGCATGTTATATTACTTGTATTTTTGTATATGCCAAGTTACAACATCGTAATTTCACATTACCTTACGTATACATGCCATTCATGCTCTGCTTTTCGCATACTAGCTGACTGAATAAACGCAGGTTTGGCCAAGCAAATAGTGTTATTTGTTGTTATTTGATATTATTTGAGTGTAGCATAGACCTTGAGTTGAGTAGAAGCTAGGGAATGAAATCCGTTGCTTAAAGGTTTACTGTCGCTGGTGTAACACGTTGTGGGGGACGGCCATTTAGATTTGTGTTGATTGCACCACATGAATCGGCTGTGAAACAGTGTCTACATTTGATAGTATAACTTATTTACAATTGGACGAATTTTGATAAGATCTGTCATGTTGTATGCGAATAAACGACTCGTAATTAGTTTATGGAGATATTGACAGTCAATTTTTGTTTTTGGTTGGTTGAAATTCTGGTTCATTTAGAACAAATAAACCTTGATAGAAAAATATAAATTTTCCAAATCTTTTTTCTTTCTTTTTTGTTTTTAACGATACAGTTATCTGTGAATAAAGTCCATATAAAACCTAGCTTAAACTAATACACTGAACTGAGTTTTCAAGGATCGCTTTAAGCCACTCACCTACAGTTTGGCCAATACAACTACTCGGAAATATAGTTGATACGTCAAAATAAACTCACATAACCATAAAGTAAAGATGTAATAACTAATATTGTGTTCTTCCAGTGAAGCCTGTTTTGGTGCGACAATCCTCGACTCCCAGAATACACCATTGTATACAGACATCGAACTTCCGGTCCTCACAATACAGTTACATACGGGTAAGACGCTTTTTCATAATACTTGTCATACATACTTTAGGCGGCCCACTCGGTTAGCGCAGTTGCTATAGAGGTCTTGCTTCTCATCCGTGTTATCTTATTATCACAGTGGTTCGACAGCTCGTTTCTATAAGACGAGCTAACCGGGTTTGATACATCACAGGTGGAGAAATTGTCAGTTGCATAGCTTGGCTTTTTTGACGTGAGTCTGACCTTTTTGCAAGAATATATTACAAGGTTCTTGTTTGAATATACCAATTTCCGCAAATAAATCGTGCGATATCGGTATTTCAAATTTGTGTTTGTATTATATCTCGAGCCTCTTCGTGATACTCCCCGATTATGAAAAAATACAATCGGTGTTGCATCGTATGTAATATAGTATAGAATAGAATTATGCTCATTAAAAGGTCAGGCTCGTGTCAATGTGACCAAGCTAAAGTGAAGTGAACAGAACTTGTTGATTGCTACATCGGGAAAACGGGTAAGATGAACTGGCCGTTGTAATTGACTGAAAGGCTCTAAACGAAACAGTTGATGCAAAATATTTCAACAGGGATGGCCTATATTATCTCTCCCAAACAATAGATTATGAGATGACCAAAAAATTGTAAACACTGTTCAAGTATAGCCCTACCAGATAAAACTGAAACTCCTTGAATAATTTGTAAAAGTCCGGAGATAACGGTATGTAGTAAAATAACCTGCAAATCGATTACAACCGAGCATGGGCGGGCGAGCGTTGATGAGTGTCAATTAAATCTGGTCAAGCTATAACTTCAAATTTGTCAACTTTTTGCTCTCAACTCACAATAATTAATACATTAAATAATAGAACCTTGCATAGATTGTTCGTTTCCGGTTGTACCTCAGATAGTCGTTTTACTGAGTTGGATATTTTCTGTGTTTTCAGTCTCTCAGTCGAGATTCGGAGAGTACTATATCCATAGTAACACGGCACTTCAGTCGACAAGTTTCCGAGGCTCATGACTTCTCTACTGGCTATCTAGACTTCCTTAGTAAAACAACGGATTCCTTGTACACGTCAGGTATACAACGATGCCATTGTAGCGCTACATAAACAAAATGTGTGCACGTTTTAATTTGCATTCAAATGCGAAACAAAATACGAAAGTGTACGCTACATAACGTGAAAATTGAAGCTATCGTTAATTGCCCTATGTGTGGATAAAATCAGGCGTTTTCGGTTGTCACGTGTATCATATTAACTCAACTGAGCGGCATAATTTACATTGCACAAGTTTGTGTTTCGCAATCTCCAAAATAACATTCAATAATTAAAGGGACTCAACTCCAGTTGGTAAATTGCAAAACTTATCAAAAAAGCTCTCTTGAAATCGCATGTGTTTGGCTTGACCTTGCTAATACATTCATATACGACTCTAAACTTATTCACCTAGACGAAAAATAATCGCATAACGTCGGTTTATTAAATTTAAAAACCAAAATATCTATTGCGTGACTAACGCATTTAAATATGTATTCAACGTTGTGCAGCATAAAGTGGTGTTTAAATGCCGAGAAAAGTCGTTAAATGTTCGGTAGATTTCATCTATAGCGCCTTTGACCGTAATGTAAATTGTAATGATACTTTATGTTTTCATAAACATAGTTTTCTTATTAAAAGGTCTTCGAAAACGTGTGTTATCACCAAAATGGAATAAAGTCCCTTTAAATAACGGTCTTGTAATATACTCTTACGTCATGTTGTTTATTAATCCTTTCTGGTGACTGATCCTACCACCTACTCTGGTACAAGGTTTGCTTGGTTTGAATCTTGATTTGACAAGGGCGCTATTAAGGCCTTTAATTTATTGATTTCATATTTAAAGCAAGGGGAAAACTCTTGGTATTGTTTTGTGGTTGCATGTACATATACGAATATACATTTATAAACGAATATAATAACCATTTATTTTACAGTTTGGATAAAGATGAGCTTGTGGTTGCTGGCGTCATTTCTATTGGCAATGTTCTTTGTAGGTATGTAAACTAGTCTTCCATTGGTCCCGTTAAAAAATGAATAACTGTTTTCGCAAGCCCGATGGAGTCATTTTATACGAATCTTGTGAATATTTCACGCGCACTAAGTCATGTCATACACAGGCAGTGCGTAACTTTAATTAAATTGGGCAAATATATTGAATTTATCGTTCATGCCATTTGTTTGAATTATAAAATTTCTAGCTCTATATCCAAATACATAGGGTATTGTTTTATCATATAATCTACGCTAGCGTAAACCTAAGGCCTGCATTGCATGTGCACGCGTCCGTTATCCACATCCGTGTGACAGCGTCCGCTTAAAAAAAAGAACTGGTTGAATGTTTTAGGAAACATTCCATGTCTCCGTGGCCCTTGCACGCATACATGTACGCCATCCACAATGCGCATCCACAAAGAATCGCTCAGTGAGCGATTTAGGACGTATACGGATATATTTCACGGCTAGCGCATCAAGCTAAAGGTCTTGACAAACGTCATACTGTATTTTAAAATGTACTGATATTTTGGCAAGGTAATATAAATTGTATTACCCTAAGCGACCCTAACTTTAGCAACTACCTCACTTAAGCAAAATAATTTGTTACAGAAGTGACCCTTTATTATTACTTTTACTTATTCATAGCAACACTTTTTGTTCAACATGATGTTTTAAAATTAATATTCAACAAAAGACGTTGTTACGAAACTTAGCTAATGTTTTTTATAGTACGTCATTTTTTCTTTATAGATAAATTAGCGGATACATGAAATAGGTAATCCGTGTGCGTATGCGGAAGGCTGTTACGGAACGCGCACGCAGACGAAGGACGCGTGCTCATGGAATACCGGCCTAAATGTATGCAAGTTCTTGCGATCGTTTAGTAAAACACACTTACGAGTTTGCGTAAGGTAGATATCTATGCGTAAATTTACGCGACATTTACGCATTGTTAGTAAAACAGTGCCCGGGTGTCAGAATTTAACCCCTACACTTTAAGTACTACGTCTTGCATAATTATGTTGATGCGATAAACGATTTAATCTATTGCAGGGAACCATTATAGAAACGAGTGCCCCGAAATTAGAGAACTTCCATACTACTTGTTAGTTGGTGGCGCGGCTGGATTTCTTAAAATAGTTCTTATATTCTTACGCCGTGGTGATTTGCCGCGCAAGGATACAGATACAAAGATGGCCGACATCGTCCTACAACGATATGTTAGATACACGGACAATCTACTTACCCTGTTCCTTCCAGTTTGGTCCATACTCGGAAACCTTTGGTATTATTCGAAGCCGACACCGGAGTTTACTCCCTTTATTTACGAGCCAACCAAGTGGTGTAATGAGGTTCTTTATAACTGGGTATTTTACAAGATAGTGGTTACCTATCTCTTTGTTTCATTCGTGTGTATTTATATCGTTTTGTTGACAATCGCATATTACTCGTTAGGGGCTTCTGTACTGGAGAAAAGTGGATTTATCAAGTGAAATTTTTTTAATGGCGACACTTTTTAATTAAATACGTATACACATGTAATAGTATACAAGGGAGATCAATATATACTGATCATATGACGTTTTGCAACTTTTACAGGGTACCAATAATTTTACGAATTATGGCAATGTAAGCATTTGTGAGGTGGTTAAAAATGTCAACCATGGTTTAAGTTTCAGATTTCAATTGAAAATTTATGCGAGTTATGTTTTTGTTACTGTACGTTTATTTATAGAGAAACACAACAAAAAGAGATAAGATAATCGGACAAGGAAAGCAGCACTCAATGCAACCAGCCGAGCACATAAAAAGGCAACAACACAGCACAATTACATGGAGCGATGTCCACACATAAATTGACGCAATTAATATTAAAGCACAAGTTCCTGCTGCCAAAAAAGTAGTATAACATACGTAGAAATACTAAATACTCAGTTACCGTAAGAGACCGAATGAAACGTAGCGTGTGTTTAATACTACTGCTTGATCATATTAAACTGAGACTCTTTGCATAATTCGTTAAAATCCGGAAAAAACCGAAGTTATTAAAACATACACTTACAATTATAGCTGACCTTATACGGAGATAACGGTATAATTCTACAATGACCTCTCGGTCCCCTTTAGAGATAGAATACAAAGTACTTACTAATCACGCCTCGTCGCATGCTGTAGATCATTATACAGTAAATAAAGATACGATTCGAATACAGCCGAATATAGCCGGAGAGGCTTACGGACTTTGATGAGTCTCAGTTTAATCTGGTCAAGATAAACTATCACATGTTGTTTTTATATGTCACTGTTGAGACATGTTTTGAGTATACAAAGTACGGTGCATATGTACAGATGTGCTTTACACATTAAATTAATCTACAGTATGCGAATCGCATTGATAAAAACAGCAAAGTACACAATTTACATGGACACCGGCTGTAGCATATGTTCAACCTGATAAGACCAATGCTATACTAAAGTTCTAAATGTGGAACGGAACTGTGTCGTATGTTATCTGTCCTATAGTTTCGGTAAGACTCTGTTTTGATTGGTTACACTATTTGAATAAAGGTTAACACAAAACGATCCTGATGACTTATAAAACTGGATTTTCAGGTCAGTTAAATGTTAGTTTAAACAATATTTATTTCCATAATTATGCATTTTTATGTGTTACATAGACAGATTTTTCAAGATAAGAGGTACATATACAATAATTAGTAACAGGTAGTTTTATGGTACTTTTGGGTAGAAATTGGATTTGTAAACAAGTCTTATATAAGACTTATGTTAATACATTTACAAGGTGATGAAAATAATGGCTGGTTCGTACAGTAAAGTAAAATGCATATTTAAGTAATAGAATAAGATAAAATAAATATTAAAATGAATGAAAAATGGTGTTCGTGAAAAAGTTTGGTTGCTGCACCTCATTAAAATCTATCTTAACAATAAAAAATAATCGTCAATAGTTGTGGATACTATCTAGCCAGGGAGACTATGCAGTAAAACGTCGCGTGGCGACAATATATTGTTGGACTAGGTGGAAGATATTGGTATTTTCGTCAAAGGTCAAGTTGTCTGAGCCATAGATTAGGTTCTGGAAAGTGATTGGACATGGCAGGTTAGCTAAGAATGTTTGTCTCTGTATAGTGTAGTTAGGACAATAAAGAAGGTAGTGACTGGTGGTTTCAATATCGCCGCATGTACAGTGTGGTGAGATGACTTTTGATTTTCTGTAGAGGTCGTGGTTCAGGGGGCTACATCCAGTTAAATGTTAACATAACAATTTGAAAATGCAAATAATGAAAATGCAGGTGCAGCAGGTTTCGACTTAAGTGTAACTAAACAGTCATTAGAAAATTTCAATCAATTGCAAAAAAACGAGAACACTCTAAGAAAAACCAACTGCCAAGAGGCTTACAAATATCATGAATTAAAATGAACACAGAGAAATCACTCAAATTCCGCATCCCTAGCTCGATGAGCTACTGGCAATGTTCATTCTGTCTGTGAGAAAGGAAGATGGCGGAGAATACGATACAGCTTCTCTCCGTTCATTCACGTCAACGTTTGAAAGGGTTCTGCAGAAAGACCACTATCCATTGACCATCTCAAAGGGGTCAGGAAGACAGGGGTTTCAGTCGATGTTTTACGGAGTAACAGTCCATATCAAAACTTGAATGTGTACGGCAACGCTCCACCAACAAATCAATAAACTTTTGATTTAAGGCGGCTCATCACCTTAGACCACGAAATGACGCCATAGTCAGATTTTATTGAAATTTGGTACATATGTTTAATGAAACATTGGCTTTCATTTGCCGACGTAACAACGTGATGATGTTCCAAACAATGACGTCAACAACGTCACAATTTGTCCCGCCAATTTTGTCAGATTGAACACAAAAACAACGATAACTATTTTGTTTTTAAAGATATTCCAGTTATTTTTTCAGTAAATTACCATTAAGATATAGCCCTCGTGTTTGTTTGATCGTTAGCCTTTTACGAACCATATTTGCATTGAAAAATATGCTATTCGCTGTATAATTGGTAAAACGCGAAGCATTTTTTCTCTCAGCGTGCTTTGAATTTTTGTAATAAATCACCACTTTCCTTACTTAATCTTAATAATCTGTTGAAATTTCCATATTCTACGGAAAATTTCTTTTCATTTGGATCAATAAAAAAAGAACAAAAACAGTTTAGTTTTTTTTCTACAGCGCGATCAAATCAAAATATCGCTCTAAAAATCGACGTAAATTACAACGTCAAAATGTAGATTTCGACGTCATCCGTTGTTAGTTTATGAGTTTATGTGTGTTCAGAAATTATACCCTGGTCACATTTGCTCTACTATAAGCTTCGCAACTCGTAGAGGACTTGGTGACTTGGTGAAAATGTTAACTTCATGGTATATTGAAATTTCGACAAATGTTTCCACATTGTATTTTTATATAATGTGTATGACTGCAGCCTAGCTATATCCAAGATCATTAAAAAAATTAAAAGAAAATTAGTTACTGAAATACAAGCTTTGAATAATTGTAATGATGACAATCAATTATAAAATATGCTTGTGTGACTTTCTTATTTTCGCTCAAAAGCGTTTTCATTTTATGAGCAAGGTTAAAGTTTACAGACAGACAGACGAACGGACGGACTTTATGTGGCTACCGTACGGAATGAAGATAGATGTGTATAGCTAGTTTGCGATAGAAAAAAATCGTATTTTTTAAAGATTTCTTAAAATCTATTCATCAGATTTTGGTGAAAATTTACACAGAACTACAATAACTTCCTACCTAGTCTCATTTTGAATTTCATAATTTTTAGTCACCAATTAAAAGATATTCATTCTTTATTACATATTGAAATTACATGTGTATTTACAGTTTAACGCAGGGAGGTAATCTGGTATTCCATTGATGATTTACTATCAATTATTTAACCGTTACAATCCGTGATCAGTGGGATTGTGATTGCCGTTATAAAGACGAGATTTAGGTGGCCCTTGTGATTCGGTTTATTTAGGTGTGTCGCTTGTAAACAATGTACAACAATAACATGTACTTTGTCATATTCACAGACGGGCCTCGCATGTGTTAAATTAAGTAGGTTGCAAATACGTAAATATACCGTTATGCGTATCACGTGACCGTAAATTGGCTGTTGCAAGTATCAAGTCTTCTAACTTGATTTTTCATACAAAACTACAAAAATGTTACATAGAACTTATGGACAAAACTTTTTTAACTCATTTCTGATCTTGCTGAAATTTCAGTGTGTATTAGGTAGATATATTTCATTAATTCGTGCAAAATTTCATACGTGTAGGTGTAGTAATTACAGAGAAATATTAAAAAAACACGATTTTTTTCTATCGCAAACTAGCTATAGTTATGTGTCTAATTTTAGCCACATAAAAGAAAATTCTTCTTTCGTTTTCACTATTTTCATCTGGGTTTTCCGTATGAAATAGCCACCTAAATATCTTTTCGTTAGCACGGACGGACGGACGGATGGTGTTGGATGAATTACACGAAACAGTTGATGTAAATGCATTCTCGGAAAGACCACAGCAGTGTGGAATAGCCCGCGCACAGTCCGGATCTTGATACATATGGCTTCTTTCTATTGGTCTATCCTCTAATCCCTAATTTACAATCCAAATTAGAAAAAAGGTCGAGTTACATCAAAGGGAAATTTAAGAAGAACAGTTCGTAGAAATCTAAATTTGAATCATGAGTGTAAGACGGGATACATCAGACAGATAGAAATTGTGAAAACGTCGAAAAGCACGTCAAAATGAAGTCGCGGACAAAATAAGGTATTTTTTGGAAAATTGACGGGGGTTTTAAAAAATCATTCGAGTAACAATTTTCAAACTGTAACCATAATTACTTACATCTTTTGTCTAAGCATGTACAATATTTTATTCCGATAGCAGAACGTAGAGATTTGATAAAATACCATGAAACTGTATAACGTTACTTTCTTTTTGGACACCCCGTATTGAAAAAGAAACAGGTACGAGTAAAGACTTTATTCGTCTTTGTTTTTAATGTATATGTCTTAACTTGTCACCTTCATAAAATAAAGATTTTATTATTATTATTATTATTATTATTATTAGAACATTTTAAAAGTATTATAAAGCCTGACAGGACGATACATAAGACCGTATCCTCAATGGACCCCACGTTACAGCGACTATCGTAAAAATGAAATCCAGACTGTGACAGCTGCCCTATGAACTTCATATGATGTATGTTAAATTAATATGTGATATGTTAAATTTACGCTGTGTACATTTGTGCCGTGTATGTAATGCACATAACAAATAGATATAGCAAAATTATATCAATTTATTTTTAAAATCAATCAGTAAGTATGTCAATGGTTTTTAAACATGTCCTTTCGTCAACCATTCGGGTTACTGTGACGTTCATCCATGTTGTTTTTTTTACAAAATATCGACCGGGATACGTTGTCATTCCAGCTAACTAGAGTTGAACTGGTTGGTAACTCAGAGGTGATATTAACATATAACATACTCTAGTCGAAAAGAGCAAGGTAAGTACATCTGGTTGACCAACGGATTACTTTGCGTAGGGACGTCTAACCTGCTATGTTCTCCTAGTGGGTGCCTATCAAACTTTATGCACAGTTGCATACATGGCCCCAGCCCCCGGGATGGACCGGGTTGTTTTACTGCTGGGTTGTCAATCCCCCGCCCTTACACGGCCCTGTGAGGACAACTGATGGTGAAATTCTCTGCAACTAAATATTATCCCCGTGTCATTGGTTAGCTGAAAACATTTCTCCAGCCCTGCGAGGGAAGCTAGAAAGTAAAATCCTTGATGTTACCCCGGCTATCCCCCGTTGATTCCGGGGCGGCGGCCGTGTGTGCAACTGACTGGTGTATTTGTTTGGGTATATTACCGCGATCATATTCAAGTGGTAAGGGCTCACAACATATGTACATTGGTGAACTTCATTGATTCCATTTATACGCTGTGATACACGTACTATCCAAAATGGTATAGTGATGGACCCTTATATGCATTTTGTCTTGTATATACAAGTATAAATATCACATACACTATTACACATTACAGAATAATTTTACATATACTAAAAAGAAACAATTATTGAGCGAACTACATACGTATATACTGAGTAGTTCGATTTCGAGCATATAGCCGTGAATGCACTTTTAAAGTGCAATCCATTCGTCGATAAAGGTTGGTGCGCGTGATTGACTATTCAAATATGTATAAGAAATAATTTAATGTACATGTATATTTGTGTGTCTCCGTGGTCGTAGCAGTAAATTAGTAAATTGATGAGCATGCATGCATGTATGTAAATATTTATTTATGTTGTTTCAAAGTGATAAGATGTACTATGCTTAAGCCAAATAAACTTTTCTGTATTCTGTATTCAGTAAAGCGATAGGCATTGAATCTTTTGTCAAGGTCCATGTGTAGGTTCGAATCCTACTGGCATAATTTTTTCTCACATTTATCAAAATGGAACTGTTTCATTTCGCAAAACTTGTGCACGAACCAAAGAAATACAAGAAAATTCCCTGCAATACGCATATGTGTCCATGTTCAAACTAAAATGAAGCTAATTTCTAATGATCACGATGTCAATCTATTCGTATTAATTACACAAGACAGATGGGTAATGAATGATGTTGGTTGTAAGAAAGTCAGGAACGGAGATTCTAATCAGAACAACGTTCAGAGCTCACACTGGTAAAGTTTCTGTTAAAGGTAAAGAGTCTTAAACAGCATTTCCAACACAAAGTATGGTTTTAAACATTAAAATACGACATTATTGTGACTATCGCATCTAAAACACCGGATAAATTATACAATATAATAATAAAATAATAAGTGTAATAAAAAATTGTAACTCTTTCAATTACGCGTATTCACAAATTCTAAAAAAAAAATTGATATTCGAACCAACGACCTTTGGGGTGAAATTCCTGAACGTTACTTATTGCGCTAATCTGTCGATAGAAAAATTACACACATTAGCAAGTATCATAGCTTTAATTAAAATCAATAAAATACGGGTTACCCGTCCAAATAGACTCGTCTAAAAGGTCATGGTTCAGGGTTCAAAATTAAACTATACTATACTACTGAACTGTGCTCGTAGAGGGTTCTGCGAGTTTAAAACATCTGTACGATGCTCGTACGAGTTTACGATGTCTATACAGACTTTGTATGAGCTTGCTAAAACTCGACTCGTACAGATCAAAGAAAATTGAAATGAGATGAAATGTGACTTTGCGATTGACCTACGAGTAACGTGCGATGAACTTCCGGGCTCCGTGCGAGCTCCGTACGATGTCTGTATTGATACAATACGCTTCGCCGTATATACAAATTATTTACGAAAGGATTGTCTTATAGGAAATAATTACAGATTTATACAATTTTATGTATCATGAATGCAGTTATCACTAGTGTTTTATTTATTTTGTGTACAATTTTATGTTAGTTCGAATAAACATGCTATAGGTTTAATATTTTGAGCAGTTATAAAGTTGTTGTTTATTCAATCAGATTTTATAAGGTATATTTTTACTAATTCTGATTAATTAAACTTGTAAAACTACGGTAACGTCAAAATGTACACTTTGACGTTGTAATTTACGTCGATTTTTAGAGCGATATTTTGATTTCATCACGCTGTAGAAAAAAAACTAAACTGTTTTTGTTCTTTTTTTATTGATCCAAATGAAAGGGAATTTTCCGTAGAATACGGAAATTTCAACAGATTATTAAGATTAAGTAAAGAAAGTGGTGATTTATAACAAAATTCAAAGCACGCTGAGAGAAAAAATGCGTCCGCGTTTTACCAATTATACAGCGAATAGCATATTTTTCAATGCAAATATGGTTCGTAAAAGGCTAACGATCAAACAAACACGAGGGCTATATCTTAATGGTAATTAAGTGAAAAATAACTGGAATATCTTCAAAAACAAAATAGTTATCGTTGTATTTGTGTTCAATTTGACAAAATTGGCGGGACAAATTGTGACGTTGTTGACGTCATTGTTTGGAACGTCATCACGTTGTAACGTCGGCAAATGAAAGCCAAGGTTTTATTTAACATATGTACCAAATTTCAATACAATCCGACAATGGCGTCATTTCGTGGTCTAAGGTGATGAGCCGCCTTAAGTCAGAGGCTGTTTAGCGCCGATATGTTCCATTTTTGTCCTCAATTGTTGATATTTCGTGTCCATCGCCATGCCGTTTTGGAGCGCAATGGTGGGCGGGCACTTGACGAGGAACATGAATCAATGCGCACTTGTTTTATTTATTTCATTGATGTTATGAATATTGTATACCAGTTTTAAACAGATATCACATTGTTTCTTTTATGTGAAAATAAAGTTTGTAATCCATGACAGCTTTTTCCATTATTTTGCCCGATAGTGGCGGGCTATTTTTCTGCGGATGTTGATTCTTTATTGTGCTTTGCCTGGTGATCGTAATTATCACACTAGCACAATAAACGATTAATTTAGATTAAACGACACTAAATCATGCACGGAAAACTAAGTTACATGATAAATAGAACTCGGGTACCTGTCCAGATCGAAAAATGTTATCAGGCTCGGCCTAAAGCTCGTCAACCTGAACGATATCACCTCGCCTGATAACATTGTTCTCACCGGACAGGGACCCGACTTTCTCTAAAGCAATATTGCCGAACTTGTCATAGCATGCACTAGACTGTTGAATTATTTTACCTGTTAAAGTAGCAAAGTCAATATAGGGTTTAAAGCACTTGAAGTTGAAACAACAGACGAGTGATAATTAACAAACTCTTAACAGCCAATTCATTATGCATTATGTGTTAGTGCAAAATGTGACTAATAAAATATACATACATGACAGTTTGGTGTAATAATTTTAAAATCCATTCTTACATTAAAATCAACAAATATCTTCTATATACATTTTCATACGTAATATTTTTTTACACTTAAAATTTCAGGTTTCGAGATGGGACCATTCTTTTTGATACTCTTGTTTCGTTTTGTTCGAGCTGACTTTTTCTGTTATTGCAACCACAACACAGAAAAACCGGTATATTCATCGGTAAATATTATTAACTTGGATTTTACCTAATTGAGTTATATACGTTATTACTTTAACATTGCAATTGATAAATACTAATTGGTCCGATTTGTATTGTACTTTTCAATACGTGTGTGTGAGTTCTGTTTTACTCTCGTGATCAGGGTCCAGTATTTATAAAGCATCTTTGGAAAACTTAAACATCTTGACTAAAGTTCGACATTTGAAATGTACGTTAACATTTCGAAACGTTTTTGTGATGTAACTCGAATAGTACTTAACGTAGCTTAAAATGAATAAAACAAAATATGTCGCATACAAAGACTTACAAGCAGATTCGTTTTATTTTATTAATATGCAATAATGCAAAAAAGTATATAAAGCAAAAGTCCGTTTATGTATTTCATTCCAAGTCATCTGACGCAGGTGAACAGCCAATTGGTTATATACATGGGTTAGACTGTAAACAAGTACTCAACCCGTTACCGAACGCATGGGCGGCCATAGCATTCGAACACCAGGTATGTTTTGATTATTTCGAGACTTTTATATAATCTGTGAGTCATTTTGGTTGTTTAAACCAACCGTATGCTGCATCAATGACATTTTGTATAATCAATGATGCGTTTGTGATTTCTCATAATAATATAATGCCGTCGCTGTAGTGTACACGTACGGACTTTGAAAACGCACCACTTTTCAGAGGTCGGTAATTTTTGTATGAACTATTTAGGATTATTTTATACCAGTGGAATAATGTTCCTGGGTTAGAAAGTTGTCGGAAAAGTATATTTTATTCCATTTTTACTAACCGAATCGCTAGTAGTGACCACGTGGCCAAATCACATTTCTTGTGCGTGAGTCTCGTGCGAATAAATATATCCGAACTATGCAAATGGCGATGTGTAAACGAATCATTAGCATACCAAAAAAACAACAATTTTTAAGTTTTCCACAACCAAAGGTTACATTTAATGTCAATCTGAAACAGGCGTATCTTGAGCTAATGACATGCTACATACCGGAAGTAGCCCCCACTCGTTTTTTTGCGATTAAATTGTCATGATACATTATATATTCGTCTCCAATAGCGTTTTATGCCAAGTGACACCACCATTGATCTCCAAATAGGGATTAAAGGCCTAAAAAGCCACCTAATTCGGATAAATAATGCGCATGCTCCGCCAAAATAACGACTTCCGGTCAAAAACTTTGTCTGTCAAAAGAGTGCTTGGTGTCGATAGATATGCTAAATCATCAAATAAAAATATAAAACCCATTTTTTTATGAAATACAACATTTTCATTTAGTACCCTGCCAATTTGTGTTTCATCTAACATTGAACACGTGCTTCAACATGCAGTCACTTCCTTCTTGTATTACTATTTCCGGATGACAGGGGTGTTAACCTTGGACAGTATGAATATAATCATGCGCATAAATAACGAATAACAGTGACTTTTCTTAAAGAAAACAATATCTGCGTGATGGAATGTCCCAGATTTTGATCCCACCGAAAACATATGACATGTCCTTTCAAACCTGAGTCCACGGATATGTTCCATGACGCGATCTGCCCACAAGGTTGTCCGAACATTTGTTGATGAATAGAGGAACTTTCACAGAAGCGGATTGAAACTGTAATGAGTACCCGCTATTGTGAACGCACCAAAAGCATAATTGTACACGCACTCTCCCTAACTGTGAATTTGGTTTTGAGACTTAAGCACGTGGATGTCACGTGACTTAATAACAGTGTTAACTGTCGTTTTGAAATTTTGCTAGATGTTAAAGCATAAAATGAGCTATCGATTGACAAAATTTTAATACAATTAAACAATGTTTACTAATAAATTTCGTGGTTTAAATAAGTGGTGCGTTTTCAAAGTCCGTAAGTGTACTCGTATGTCAACGTTTCAAACAAGTGACTTGTTGTTTTAGAAACTCATTTTGTTACTAATTTGTACAAGAACCACACTTGATGAAGTTATCCAGCATGCAATGGTCTGTTAGCCAATGATATGCGTTGCTATAATATCAGGAAACACATTTAGTCAGAATTTGCGTCAGAATTCGTGCATTTTACATGTACCAGGAGATACGGAAAAGCTGAGTTTTTGTCTTTAATGTGAAAATTATACTGGTATTTGCCAAAATAAGGCAATTATTTACACGTACATGTACAAGTTATAATGCAAATACTCGTGTATATGCGTGCATTTCAATGAAATGTATGTTTTGCTTTTAAGGTTGGTTATATAAATGGATATACTGATGTGCAAATATGTCCTGGTAATCCACAGAGTGTAGACGCAGGTATGTGGACCAGTGTTTGCATTCACAAACTATCTTAGTATTTCTTCAAAACATACTTACATTGTATTCATAAAATGTGTACTGTGTAATGTGTAAAATGAAACCACATTGCTTGTAAGTTATTGATACAGTTTTGTATACACATTGTTGCTTTCATAAAACGCAAAAAAAAACAATAATCTTAATTGCCATGATTAGCTGATACACGTAAGGCTAACGGCACCATATTGTATAATTTGACATTTTAGTAACAACAAAGTCAATAACGACAACTACAACAACGACACCGAAAGCAACAACAAATCGGCAACAAACAACAACTACGCCAAAGCATACTACCCCAAGAGTGTCAACAACCACAAAGTCTTCAACTTCCGTTACATCAACATCGACAGAATTAAATGGTTTGTTGAAAGCATTAACTTTAATATTTTGTTTTTATTAGTACATTTGTATTTGCTTGGACTATCAGCTATTTGGCCTTTTGATTGCTGATACATGGACATTCGTTGGTTCAGTTTACTTGTGTGTTTGACATTGTTCAGTGTGATTTGGGTGAAGGTCGTGTCTGTTCTCTGCGCTGAACTGTTTCATATTGGCTGCTGTCTTATTTCCGTCCGGTTCATTATCTTTGTGTCCTTCTGGAAGCGTAGTTTTTTGCATTATGGATAATAGTCTCTGTCAATGTTGCAAGTACCTCTAGTAGATACTGTGTAGAATATTGAAATTCACTCATTGTTTCAGCATTTTGTATAAGGAACAGTATATGTATTACATATGAGCTTTGCTATGGGACTTCTAACCTGATGCCAAAATTTCACATCTTTACATTTTGGTAGGATTGTGTAGAGTAATGCTAAGGATTACAAAATGGTATACCTTTTAAAAATCGTCCAAGGTAGTGACCTGCTATGACAAAATGAAAACTAGAGACATGGAATTACAACTGACGTTCAAAATGACGCCATTGACGTCACAAAAAATAAACAAATATCGTGACGTCATATAATTAGTACAGATCCTATTATAAGCGCCCTATCAGAAATAAAATACACATATTTAATTTGTTGGATCATGACACATAAAGGATGTTATGTAATATAATTTGATATTTGATTTTTTGAGTAAACACTACAAAATAATTAACCAATTATCACTTATTAAAATTCTCCATTTTCGTTTATGTTTTACCCAAAAAATACTATAATTTAGCAAAATATTCTGACACTAAAGTTTTGATATCTTAAACTGCAAGGCACTATGTACCTACCACAATAAAAAAAATCAAATATATCTTTATGACATTGTAATTAAGCGATTTCCAAAATTCTCGCTTGTGTTTAAATTTTCACAGGGTTTGTCCCAAAATATCGGATTTTGGACAACGGTCTGCAAAATGATTTTTCATATCGTAAACTACTAGTAACAACACACCTATCACAATCAATCTTTTTTATCCCATGAAACTGTAAATGGTGATGTGGGATATTGATTCCAAAAAGTATGGTTACTTTATATATTTTGTAAGGTTTTACCCCGAAATTATAGACTTTTACAAACATGTAAGGACCTAGATTTTTAGTATATTTATTACAAAACATTTATAATCTGACATCATAAAAAAATGTTTTCGCAATTCTTCTTAAAATAATATGTGCTCTGAACTAAATATGGGTTTTCCAAAAAACAATATTTAATCAAGTGGTTGGAAATCGCACAGCAGAGCTCATAGGCATATTTGCATTTGAAGAACGTATGTGAATTTCTATTTTAAAAGAGATATTCTTCATTTGTTTTAGGGTCACTTGTATGTCCTGACAACATTTTAAAGTCTATACAAGCGGGTCAAGGCACGGCCTTTATCGACGAAACGCAACGAAAGTGCTTCGGGTTTGTGACGGCGAGGCTGACTTGGGATACAGCGGAAAATACTTGCCAGCAGTATGGAGGTCACCTGGCGACAATACACTCTAAAGCCCAGAACGACTTGCTGTTCAGTTACGTGAAATCATACGGAAATCGAACTTGGATTGGCCTAAACGACAAGGTTCACGAGGAACAGTTTGTGTGGTCTTCAGGTATGTACATTCATATCAGATATTCCAAAATAAGCAAATCCCTGTGTTCTGAATAGCAAAGACGCGACGTTAACACTCTCAGTAAACCTCCGTTTTTGACGTTCACTGACGTGTTAATACCCGATCTTCAGGAATATATATATGCCTGAAGATCGTGTGTGTTAAAAGTGTCTCCCTACAGCAAACAGGTCAGTCACAACAGTAAAAGGGAGATGAATACATTTCATATTTCGTGCTATATGTAGTTCTAAAACTTGTGCCAAAACGGTGACCCTAGCGAGCAAACGAGGCATGACTGCACATGGACCTAATTAAAATAGTATATTCTCCAGCAAAGTCGGCAAGCTACAACCACTAAACGGGGGAACAACATAACATTATTCTAAATTCTATATAAATTATGAAGTTCTCTAAAAGGCTGAAAAGCGTATACACAACCAATGAAATAGTAATGCTTAAGCCCCCCTCTGAGAATAGAAAAAATGTGTCACAAAAACTACGTATATAACCCTACGCAAGCATTTAACTATGTGAAGAATATGTAGGGGTGCGAATAGAGCACCGACGAATAAAATAAAGGACAGATAATATATATGAAAATAATTCCAAGCTAGCTATAAAATTGGCCCCTTAAAATGGCGATTAGTGAGAATTAAGACTTCCAGTTGAAAAACTCCACCACAAACGGTTTCTGAGCCAGAATATAAACCCAACACAATAAATTAGTAAATAAATTACTTTTAACAAAACTACGAAACTAGGGACGTAAGCAACTTCCATCAGAAAGGACACGTGGAAACAAAAATGCATCGACAATGCCCAGTGCAGTAAAAAAGGGCATACCGCAATATATGTCGCTCAACAGACACAAGCATTAAAGAACACAACTTAATGACAAATCTTAAAATGTATAATTGTTTTACAGAAGGGAAAAGAGTGCTAGCGTACATTATATTCAGCATCCCTTCGTTTCAGATTGTTATAGACACGAATATTGAGAGAGATTTATAATGGTAATTTTGCTTTCAGATGGCATAAGCTCTATTTTAGGGATATAACGTCGCTTCCAAAAATATGATTTAATGTGTTGCGTTAGTATTTCATAGTATAAAGGGCATTCTAGAATAAAGTGAAACTCATCTTCTAATTTATTGCATAATTGACATGTTCTCTCTGATCTAGGAATTTTTAATGGTTTATGCCATCGGCCTGTTTCTATCTCTAAACGATGACTTGAAGTTCTTAGTCTACATAGTGCAGTAAAATATTTTCTGATATTAACAATGTTTAAACATGGTTTGAAACCGAAATTTGCAAACAATACACATAAGAGCATGCTCTAGAAGAGTCGCGTATTTGTTCATTCCACAGTTGTATACACTTGTCCTTAACTCTAAGTTTAAATATCTTTATAAAATATTGTGAATTTCCAACTTCTTGAAAAAACCATACATTGTTAAAACCGAGCCTTTCTAAAATTAGTTTTACATTTGAAGCCCAGTTTGTTTTTTCGGCTTGTATTTCCATATCATTTAGCATCATATTATAAATACATTTTATATACCTATTTTCAGAACTATTGACAATTTTCAACCAAAATCGTATTACATTTACTAAACGGCTTACTTTGAACGGCATTCTTCCTAGTTCCCCATAGATGAAATTATTTTGAGTTTGGGTTCTGACTCCTAACAGTTGTTTACAAAATTGAAGGTGAACTTCCTCAATTTGTGTTGTATCTAAATAACCACAAATCTCTGACCCGTAATTCAAAATTAGTGATTAACAATTTATCAAATAGTTCCATTTTATGGCATATAGATACATCTGCAAATTTGGAGAGATAAAATTTCATTAAATAAAAGTATATATAATTTTCAAAGCTTGTCCACTTAATGCATCGAACGTTTGCTTAAAAGAACCATTACTTATGAAAACTATACCTAAATATGTGAACTTTGTTACAATTTCTAATTCCTTTCCATTGTAAATGAATCGTGTATTTCGTACCCGAAAACCACCTTTTTAAATAAAATGTGAATCAGTAGAAATCAGTTTTATTTAATGTTTATTCGTCGTGGTAAATGTCTTTGATCTCTTTAGAAAAGCAAGGATAATCAATATTCAAGTTTTGCTTTGTATACATGCACTATACCATTACGTATTAAATTTGAAGGAGAACAAGCCACTTATAGAAACTGGGAGACTGCTCGGATAAGTACAACCTTCCATAAAATAGAAAACTGTGTTGTCATGAAACCACTCGACGGAACCTGGGATGACTTTTATTGCGACCTTACCCGGAACGCATACATATGTGAATACGGTATTGTTTTGCCCTGTTATTTTTATTAAACATTACTGGAATATCATATCATAGCAATATGCAAGCTGAGTACAACGTTGTGCTCATGTAACAGGGAAAGAAAAATGTGCAACCAGACCGGGGCTCGAACCAGGGACCCTTCGCTTACAGGGCGAATGCTCTACCGACTGAGCTAGCCGGCTGCCTACACAAGTTTCTCCCCTATTAGTAATTAAATCCTATACACCCGGTTACACATATATATTTACGAATGAGAGCACAGGAAGTCCAGTTCTCAAGATTGATCCAACGCTGAAATAAACAACAAATAAATTTCAGTATGTATGAAGGATTTTGATTATACTTGTAAAAATATACATTATATATTACAATACCGAAACTCAAGCAATGTCAGTTACTTGAATGTGTTAGCAATGTATAACGTATTTGAACTCTAGAGAACAAAGGACATGTTGAATGTCCAGTTACAAGGTTTGATATATTTGCAGATGCTGTGATAGGTCATGGTTCTCCAAACCAAGCGACAACGTCATCAAGCTACAGTACAGACGGTAATCGTTGTCACTAAATGATTTTTAACCATGGCATCATAAAATGTTTGATCATAATTATGATTTTTTCTGCCATTGTGTATTTGGCAGTGTACATCGTATTTGCCTCACCGACGGACGTTTGCTTTCATAACTTTATAATTGGGATGTATTGTTCTAAAAACATAAGTTTTTGTCACGTGTAGGGTTTCGCGTGCGGTAATGTATTTCATATACTAGTGTAGCGCAGTGAACTTTTTATCTATTGTTTTTCTATGCACTATTGATGTTGCTATTGTGATAATTGGTCGGTCCTTACGGTCGGAGGTAGTGTTGCTCCTTCGGATGATTTGTTGGAGCAGAACTCCCTGATGGACACACCTGACTACGCCCATTTTCACCATTAATATTTTGCCTATATAAACTGATTTCGTACATGCAGTAGAGAGATTGATGTTTGGGACTTTGGATAGTACATTACTAAAACTGGCGTTGTGTTTTACGTTATACTAGTATATTTACTATATTCGTTCTTCAAACAAGGCACTCACATTTATTTGACAGTCATTTATTGTAATATAATGTCTTCACTCTGTTCCAGGGAATATCCACCTGTGTCCGCAAAACATAATTCAACGTAATGCTAGAAACAGTAGTTATGTTGGACAGTATGGTCAGTCATGTTATGAAATTATTGGTGATAGTAAAGTCACTTGGAGTCATGGTGAAACAAAATGCAGTCAAAATGGTGGACACCTTGCTTACATAACCAACTCCAATGAGCAGGCATTTGTTGAAGCATTCATGAATCGTCATTACCCAAATCATGCCGTTTGGATTGGTCTCAATGATCTGAACACAGAGGGTCACTTTGAATGGACCTCGGGTATGATTGTTATACTTGGATCGAACTATCGAAACATTCATACACTAATCAAAAGGATTTATTTCATGCCGCATGATATATTATTTTTGTCATCTGTGCAATGGATAGTGTGGCGTACACAATCATTTTAAGATTTAAGAAACCCAAATCAGTGGGGGAAATTGGCCAATCGGATAAGTCCGTGATTCCTTTTACAACTTTCCCGACCAGAAAATTAATATAAAAAACGTGCCTGAAGGGCAATAAGTTCGTCACTATACCTTAGACGAACAAGCCTGTGCGTAGTGATGTTTCCCCTAGCAAAAGTCAATGACATCATCATTATAGCGCATGTTAACCCGATTTGAGATGTATGGAATATTTAAGCAAAGTGTTGGAAAGCCAATGCCAATGACAGCAAATTTCGGGAGGAAAACATGGATGACAATACACTTACTTATCCAATCAGCATTTGTTAACAAATATACGTATCAATATACGTTACATGTACAATTATGTATATCGCAAGAGTTTCACTATTCGTACAATAATATTTTTGTATTAAATGTCATCACGTAAATTTCAGGAACGCCAGTTAGCTACACACATTGGATACTAGGTCACAATGACAACTTTGACGATCACACGAGCGAAGACTGTGTTGTGTTTGTTCCATACAAGAATGGTCTATGGGATGATATATCATGTGGAACCATAAACCCTTTGTTTGGAGTTATTGGACAGACGTATCCTATATTATGCCAATATGGTTTGTAAACTACTCATAAATATACATGTGTATGTATGCATAAATTGCACTCATGTTAAATGGCATATACGTACGCTTTTCGTATATTGTCAATGGCAACTTGTAGAGTCTTTTAATAACAACACACCATCCTCAGTTGCATTGACATACTCAATAGAAAGTATATTATAAAGCAAAAATACCAGAAATTCATATGTTGAACGAAACGGGGATACAGCTACTCGTTATGCTATGTTATCAACCATAATTACATACATGTATAACATACTAGTAGTATGCCTTAATTGTATGGTGACCAGCGTACCAGTTTACAGTTTTTGATTTTTATACAAAAGCATTTATTGTTTTCCTAATGAACAATTTTTGTTTCTGCCTAACATGTTTATATTCACAAATATATTGATATAAAATAGTAAACTTCTTTATCCATACATGTGTCATGTTCTTATGCTGTATACATTTATATATCTGGCAGAATTTGATAATTTATCACATGTACATTTCCCTTTCTATCCAATTCAGATATTTCAACTAATGGCAACAGTGTTTTAGTGGGATAAGCGCATAAAAACGCACGAATAGCTGCTGTTACTTCGATGTCGTAATTTATTTCATACAATGTGAAACATGTAAAAGCGTATTGAATAAACTTGTAATTGATTTGCCTAACCTGGGTGATCACCCTGTATTTGTCGTGTGTCATTTGACTTGTAGTGCGTCGTGCGTTTACAAAATAATGCATACTCACCATCAACACGTATTTTGGAGCTACCTACATCTAGAAATATGTAATGTTATTTCCCGCGTCCTTCGTCCCTTTCCCATTATTTTAAACTAGGTCACGTCGTAGGTGTGCCTCTTTGTGTTGCATTAGCGTTAGTTCACTGACCTTGGTGTTTTAAACTAGGTAACGAGGTGGTTATGCATCGTTTGGTCGCGATTTTGGCATGTGTTTGTGCGGTGGGTCGCCCTGCAGCGAGGCCTTTGGTACATTGGTCGGGTCATTCGGTCTTATGGAATCACCGATATTCTATAATTTCTTTGTGAGATTGGGTCATCCTGCATGTTTTTGGAGGGGACTTGGACTTTTAATTGTTTTTTTGGCTAATGTATGGCCATTTCTTAGTGAAGATCTGTTGTCGTGTGGTGGTTCTGATTTCTTACCTTTGTCGTAGTCTATCGTTCAATTTTGCAAATTGTTAATAGAATTATGATGTTACTCTTAAAGATTCATTCCCTACAATAGACACTAAAAATATTACTAAACCCTCACAATTGCAGCAAACAACTCACAATAGTTGCCAAAAAAGATAAAATCTACGAATTTGCATTACAAGCAAAAATTGTAGTTCTGGTAGACATGCTTGAATGGGTAGTTTCCCTTCGTCTATAAATGACCGTCTTGTCATAAAGAACTATTCTAACTAAGTTTGAATATATTTCGTGTTCTTAAGATTTATTTCCACACGTTTAAGAAAAAAAAACGGTTTAGTTTTAGTTTTTTTTGTATAATTGGCTAAAGTGTGCTAGTGATGAAATATACGAAAGATGTAGAGAATGACTATTTTGTAGAAATTGATAAAATGTGCGTATGTGTGAGCGTTATGCCTAGTATAAGTTAAAACACTAACCGAATTTCTAGAACTCTTATCATCGGCTAAGCTGCTCAAGCACCCTTTGACATTTTTATTTCCCCTGTTCATTGGGCTACCCTATGAAAACATTCGTTCGTGTCTTTTTTCACTCCTGTGGGTGTGGCAGTCAACATGAATCTACTGAGCCCATGAATAGACACTGTCCTAAGAGGTACCAATTTACACCTTGGTGGATTGGAACATTTTGGGTGTTCTTGTTCAGACAAATTAACCAGTGGTCCCGAAGAAGGTTGAACCCGGGACTTATCGACCACGAAGCGCGCGCCCTACATCAAGGCCTCCGCTCCCCAACGAAGTGTACTAAGTATAGTGATGTGTGACTATTTTGTGTTCTGTTCTAGCCTTAATTATGATGCCTTCCCTGTCCAATTTTCTCATATCATTTTGATAATGTTATTATGTGAAGAAAATAGTTTGACCTTTTAAATCACGTGGTATTTCAAAGCGCAAATATGCAAAGAAAAGCGGACAGTACTATATAAAGCACGCGTTTTACGGCAGACAATCACAGACGAGTCTTTGAGGGGTGAGTTTTTGCTGTTCCCCTTTGATCAGGTTTATTTGCAAGTATTGGAATGAATGTACAGGGTGTCCAAAAAGAAAGTATACAGTTTCAGTGTATATAAATCAAATCTCACGTTCTGCTATCGCTCCTGGTTAGTCATAAGATTTAAGTTTTTTTCTGGCATCAGTTTAAAAATTGTTACTTGGATATATTTTTTTAAAAATTATGTCAATTTTCAAAATTCCCGTTTTCTGTCCGTGACGTTATTTTGACGTTATTTACAACGTATGCACACTTTCTGTGCTTCTGGAGTTTCCCATCTCGCACTCATTTTTGTTCATTTTATTTCACAAATTTCTTTACTGATATCATATCTATGAGCATGGGTTTTATCGTTGGCTTTTAATAGACTATGCACAAGTGAATCAGACAGCCAAATAAAAAAAATCCCATTCTTTTACTTGCCTTTGTTAAGCAAGTTCATTTCTAAACTCCGCATCAAATCTTTTGTTTTGAAAGTTGTATGGTTCATGCTAGTGGAGTCACGCATTGCAGTGCACAGTGTTGGATAAATTACACGAAATATTTGGTGTTATCAAAACCACTGCGGTGTGCAATGGCCTGTCCACAGTCCGGGTAGTAATACATGTGGCTTCTTTCTGTTGGGCTATCCGAAATAGCTAATGTACAATCAAATGGTAATGCTTTTCTCCTGATGAATATCAAAATGCAATTCAAGAAAACCAGTTTGAAGAAATATGCGTAAATGTAATTAACACTTTAAAAAAATGGATACAAGACGGGAAACATGAGACAAACAGAAATTGCGAAAACGGCGTTAATTACGTCAAAATGACGTCACGGTAAAAACAAGGTACTTTTGGAAATTGACATTTTTAAACATTATTCGAGTTAACATTTTCAAATTGGTACCAGAAAAACTTACATCTTTCGTCTAACCATTTACAAAATTACTTTGCTATAGAACATTACGAACTGATACACCTATCCCGAAACTGTATGCATTTGTACTTTCTTTTGGGACACCCTGTACTACATACACATTTCTTTTTTGTACGAGAGAGATTAGTGTAAAGCGACATGGGTTCAATAAATGTTGCTCACTCAAATCTTCCTTTCTGGCCTGGTTTTGAATTGTTATTATCACAGTTAACAGTACATTCATTTTATAAGCTATATGTATATTCGTTCAGCAAGATAAGATAAGACGGTCTTCAAGTTCTATTATTGTGATTTAAGGTATATGTCTAATTTTGCAGTAAGACATTTAGGTGAATTCTATTTTATGTACATGAATGTTTTTAACATAATTTTGAATGTGTTATGAAAGTATATATGTGTAATTTTTACCATGAAGTTATTAATCATTGCACAATTTATAATTGGATGCTGACATTAGTGCAAAGATAGTTTAGGTTGTTTGTTCAGTGATTGAACTTAGAGGATAAACAATAAAGCTTCATTGGAATTATTATTGAATTATTAATGACTGTCATTTAAGATGCTTGGAATAAGGATGCTATATTTCACCGTGTGTTTTATAAGTATCGATTCGATCTTAAATATTATGGATTATATGAAAATGGATTATGGATGCCAATTACATACATTACGAGTTTTATTATACGAATGGACAAAATGATATGAAACCAGACTTGCTTACATGAGCATTATTCAATAAATAATACGCTCCCATTTGATTATGTTGCATTGACCTAATCGTGTATAAATATGTTAATGTATATACAATCTATATCATCATTTCAGTGTTACCGATGTGGCCGTTCATACTACTTATTTTGGTTAGCTTAGTTGATGCTGACTACGATTGTCTTTGTAACTACAATGTCGAAAAATCCATATACCCATCGGTACGTATATTTATATACTTAAACAGTTAGTATTTAATGACATTTGTCACATTCCGTACCAAGGCGGAAGCTCTGTAGCCAAATTACTTAAGTGTATGTTCTTACCACTTTAAATTAAAAAAAAAGACAATTAAAACACATCCTTGCCATTGTGCCTTTTTGAGAAACTGTTTTATCCTGTTTGTTTTCTCTCACCAATACTTAGCTTTGATTCGATGTCTACATGTATGTCATGTGTTTTACTTTTTGTTTGTTAATATTGTCTTCGTCACGATTAACCAGGTCTTTTGTAAATTGCCAAAGGCATATTTTTGCTAATTGCAAATAAACTGTTAACTGGCCATTTCTAGAAACATTTTATAATTTATGTGACTGTAAACTCGTTCGTTTTGACGATATCAACTAAACTAGTTAAAATTTTACAAATTTCGAGGGTCGATTTCAGCAGTTCAGCCGTTCAACCACCCTTTGACATTTAAACTTCCCCTGATCATTGGGCGACCTATTGAAACATGCGTCCGATCCTCCCTGACGCCCAGGAATATATGTCATGTCGAACAGTCCTCACAGTGATAACAACAGCATCGCAAATATTTCCACTGACAAGACCCTTAAACGCATCGTATAGTTACTTAATGATTTTGACGGCATGACAACGTTATCAATTGAGAACGTTTTATGTATTAAGTTGTTTTCGTTTTGACGAAATATTTGATGATGGTATTTGCAATGTGATAACAATTTCATAATATATTCATTAGTCTGTACTTCTATTCCAGCCATCAGACGTTAGAGAACAACCGATTGGTTATATGTACGAGTTCGATTGTAAACAAGTGATAAAATCACAGTCGGCAACAAGTATATGGACAACCGTTGCATTCGAGCACCAGGTGTTTATGATATTGTTTCCCAATGTATTGTTTTATATACAAGTATTTCGTTTATCTTCAACATGTTAACGCATAAAAGTTATGCAAGTGCAATGTTGGTGTTTGGAAGCGATCATGTTATGATTGTTCTTTTACACCAATAAATTAAATGACATTGGTATGTATACGTATGTATTCCCTCAGTTATAGACCATATTAAAAACTGATATTTACTTCAAATACTAGTATGTTATCCACAATAGATACATTCGTTAGCATAAGTATTATTGATAATATTAATATTAATTTGTATAAATTAGTATGATTATGTAAATGCAATGCATTGTTTAGCTCATTGTTGTATCTTCGTTTTTGGGATATCTGCCCAATTGACCAGACGCTAGGCCCAATGTTCTCAAAGGATTAGGTTTTAGTATCAGGATCAAGCTCCAATATATATCCCTCAAAATTCAGTAGTTATGTTAAAGTTAAGCTTGATATTTTATACATGTATGTAGATAATGACATATCCTTCAATTTTAAATACATTAAAATCAAGTTTTACGCTCAATTATAATAATACTAAGATTACGAGATTCTGTTTTAATGATTTTTATTTTTCAGGATCAGTTTTAGTCTCAAGTACTATAATGCAACAGAACAAATAATGATCTGAGTATGTTAGACATACTCTACATGATAATGAATTGTATTGCCAAAGTTATCAACACAAAAAATCCTTCATAATAACTAGAAATTATGTGCAGCATCAAATTTGATCCAGATCAATTCATCCTTTGTGAACATGTGGCCAGAGGAAAGATAACTATCAGTCCATTAGTTTGTCAGAAGGTTATCAAGATTTCCATTGGATTATGAAAACACGAGTTATATTTACAATTATTGTACAGCCAAAGTTAAATCATTTTATTGGCCAAAATAACTTTTGATTTATATAATTATTGTATTCAATAGAATGGAACAAAATTATTCCATGTGAATATGTGTATTTCAGTTTAATTACTTTTTTTCTTCAAGATAGGTTATGTTATGACAGATGGTCAGACTGCTGTCCAAATCTGTGCCGGTAACCCGCCGAATGAAGACAAAGGTAGGTCTATGTCGAGGGCTTATGCCTTATTCCAAATGGACATTTTTGTCTCGGCAATGTACTACCATTTTAATAAATAGGCAGAGGAAGACATCGGGAAAAGGGTCATCGTGGTCTAGATGAGCTTCGGGTGGAGGGGGGGACGGGGTGTGTGCTAAAAACCAATTTTGAGATCCCTGTTCTCGATGACTCCCGAAACTAATTTATTTAAATCGAGTACGTGGCTGAGGCAAAAAATACCAATTGTGCCGTGCGATAACTTCATGTTTACTAGATTGCTGCTTTGTCAAAGCATTTACGGATATCGTCAAGTTAGCTTTAATACTAATTTATAATTATTATTTACCATAAATTGATAATAAAGATTTGTCTGTAGAAAATAGTAAAAAACATATATGTTATTTACAATATTTAAGAACCTAGTTTCATTGCCATACATACAAAGAAACGTTACGTTAACATCACATGGCTTAACGATGTCCGGGTGTAAAAAACTTTTTTTTTTAATGTTGAGCTCTGCGTTTTAAACGGGTTGTTCTATTGTATACCCTTTAAGACAACTGCATGTGAATTTTAAAACACTTTTATTGTCTTTTAAGAAAGTAATTTCTATTTTTATTTCCCTACACCTAGCGTAAAAACATATTGCAAAAACAAATGGAGTCA
Source organism: Spisula subtruncata (assembly GCA_963678985.1). Taxonomy (NCBI): domain Eukaryota; kingdom Metazoa; phylum Mollusca; class Bivalvia; order Venerida; family Mactridae; genus Spisula; species Spisula subtruncata. Next base: position 23,941,301 of record OY787669.1, on the reverse strand, counting down.
TCTGCATGACAAATATAATAAGTCTCCAACAGATGACACAATAAAAACAAGAGTGTGTTTTAGTTCAATGATAATGATTATTTCTTCAATCAAAAGTGTAAAATGATATTTGGTCTAATTATGAAGTAGATAAAAATAAAAATGTAACCCTACCCTTCATGAAAATAAGGCATTTTTTCGCATATTGCCAGTAAGTACCCTATAGATAAATGGCAATAAAATATTATCTACACAATTGGCACCATTGAATATTTTTCAAAAATAACTTCAATGTGTGTGTAATGTTTTGACAAAATGTTGAAAGGTTTTACCGAGCGGTTTTGAAAATATACATTTCAAAAATCCATAGTAGCCCGATTTTCGTCTATATTCCACATATTTTAATACTCCTATAAAATTAAAGAAAAAAAGAAAAACAATATTTTCTCCAAATTACACTAAAAAGTGAGGTCAAAAAGCCAAAACATTGTCTTATAACTAAAAATTAAAGAAAACAAAGAATAAAAATATTTTGGCTCTAGTGGGGGTTGAACCCACGACCTATAGGAAATCAGTCAAATTGTCATTAAACACTAAACTTGAGAACTCTTCAAAAGAAGATTTTTTGTTACACCCGGATATCCTTAAAATCATGCGTAACGTCATTATGATGGCGTTGTAGGATCGTCATGACTACGTTTGCTATTGCTGAAAACGTTCTATCCAAACAAAATGACCATAAATAGTTCATACAAAAACACGGTACCCTGAAAAATTGTGCGTTTTCTAAGCCCGTAAGTGTACTGTAGCACACAGACAAATGAAAATCATTTACGAACCGAAATGTTTCCTTGGTAGGTATTGAGGTAGGCAATGTTAGTATGGTAATATCAGAAGCATGCAGTAACAAATAAACACCATGGTACAGTACATCCATTTCAGTCACAACAAAGCTGACAACCACAACTACAACCACTACCCCGAAGCCAACATCAACTTCAACGACGACAACAACAACTACACCGAAACCAACAACAACTTCAACGACGACAACAACAACTACACCGAAACCAACAACAACTTCAACGACAACAACAACAACTACACCGAAACCAACAACAACTTCAACGACGACAACAACTACTACACCGAAACCAACAACAACTTCAACGACGACAACAACAACTACACCGAAACCAACAACAACTTCAACAACAACAACAACAACAACAACTACACCGAAACCAACAACAACTTCAACGACAACAACAACTACACCGAAACCAACAACAACAACAACTGCACCGAAACCAACAACAACAACTTCAACAACGCCAAAACCAACAACTTCAACAACAACTACACCGTATCCAACAACAACACCAACTACACCGAAACCAACAACAACTTCACCTCCCCCGAAATCAACAACAACAATAACAAAGAGTACAACGGCTGCCACATCATATTCAGCTTCGACTAATTCACATGGTTTGCACAAGTATCAACTTCTCTAATTAGTATTAAATGTTTGTCTTGAATTCGATCATATTCATTCTAAAGACGGCTCTCGTATGCGACGTCCGTCAAACAAGTGACAATGAAAATTGACAGCTCAACTAATGCTTTTCTGATCTCGGTTTTATATAATATGGTTTCATTTCCGTTAAAATCATTTTCCACTAACGATAAATAAGCGTACGTACATGTACATGTATCGATATAAGTGGCGATGCAACTAAGCGATGAAAAGTTATCGAATACCTAATGTATGACAAATTACTTTGGAATAATTTTCTAACATTTCTAATCGTTTATAGGATCACTTGTATGTCCTGACGTCGTACTTCAATCAACACGAACAGACGGTGGTACTGCATTTATCGACAAAGCTGCACACAAATGTTTCGAGTTTGTACCATCAAAACATTCATGGGATTACTCAAAAAGTATTTGCCAAAGCAAGGGTGGTTATCTGGCAACTGTCACTTCTTATACACAGAACGAATTGCTGCACAATTATATTAAATCATATGGACAACCAACGTGGATTGGTCTAACCGACAGGAATCAGGATGGTCAGTTTGTATGGTCTTCAGGTAAATAGTAAAACTTCGTGTTTGTGTGTTAAACAACTGGATACTTGGCATGTTTTTCTGTTACAAGACACCTGAAAACCTCAACTTCAACAACTACACCGAAACCAGCTACAACCACGCCCGCACTGCAATGTCCAGCACAAAACAAAACACAAAAATAACTAAAAAGCTGCAAATTTCTTATGTCATGTGTCAAAAATATTTGAACATATCATAATTCGTTTCTAATCTGAAGCCGATATTTTAAAAGCTATCAACTCATTGTGTGCTTCGATAGGCGATGGTCCCCCTTAAAGAATGGTTTCGAATCCTCATACAGGAGGAAATTCTTTGTACACACATGCGCTAGTAAATCCTTATAATCAACAACACAAAATCGTATTAATATGGCATTAACAACGTCATAAATGTGCCTCTGCAAGTTTTATACTCAGAAGAACCACTGCCATTTGTGCACCCCATGTAAAAGTAGCTACTGATATTGGATTATATTAATAAAATATTAATGTTTTAAAATGGTGCAAAGGAAAATATTTTGATATTTCGCATGTAGTTCAGTCAACAATGGGTCAAACATGACTTTTGCCAATTTTAGACTATTTTCTAAATTTTATTACATAATTACTATACATAATGTCATTACGCCCGGTTTTTCTGGACAACGGCTCATATATATTTTTATAGTGTACAGATTCATGTAACACGAATCAATATGATATACTCTTGCTGGGGTTAAAATTGTGCAATCAAAATATGCATAACGATTAACCCCAAATAGTGTCATACTTAGTGAAATTTGTGTATCGTTTGCAAACAATTGGCATAGTATATATGTTTTAACTGAAAATTTAGATGATTTAATCCAACGAGTCGTTATCATTGCTAATTGATTTAAGGTGAACCGATGACTTACCTGAATTGGAAGCCAGGTCATGGAACGGGAATATGTGTCACCATGGATTCACTTACAGGGAAATGGGAAGATACTGACTGCAGTCTTTACCGAGCAATGATTTGCGAATACGGTATGATTATTTGGAGCATTTATGTGTTTACAAAAGTGTTACTCTACGACCTAAGAGAATATGTATCTATAAGTCGAATAAGCATTACTAGTAAGGTAAATGTTATGAGCAAATTCTTTTCATGTGCCCATTTAGCCGACTGCACATAAGCTGCAACCTTTTTACACTATGTGATGACAATGACAGTAGCAACACATAGTCTTTTGACGGATGTATCCGTCAATACTGCCGAAGATGGTGGCAAAGCCATAGAAATAAAGCAGTGGTGAAAAGAGGAATCAAACAAGCAATCCTTAGAATATCTCCTTTATTACACAAAAATGCATGGTACATGCTACAAATATATTTGTACTTCATTTTGTTAACATAACAACTATTAAAAAAGAAATAAAAATACATGTTTCATGGTATAAAATATTTGATATTTTTTTTAATTACGCCGCATACATTTCTAGCGACAGTGGAGGGTCCACAACAGGCAACAACACTGTCGCCGCCAACAGTAGCAACTTCAGCAGCACAAACGACAAATGTCAACACTGATGGTAACTTTTCCGCAAATATTTGACTTTCTATTTTCTAACACATAAATGTAAAGGATTTCGTCAGCGTACACTACAATACGACGTTAATGATAAGCGAATATGATATTACAATATAGCATATTATGATTGACAAAAGTAAGCACACACTAGACTGGGAAAACAATGTTCAACAAGAACAGCTGAGCAACAGGACGACAAAGAGAAACAGGAAACCTCGGATCAACAGCCCATAGTACAATGCCCAATTAAACTTCCTTAAGTCCTTAAGCCATGTTTCAAACATAATTTAGCTATCAATAATTCTTTCTTCAAGCTTTAATCGATGTGTAAATTGTTGCCAAAAATATAAATAATAATGATATGAATGAGCGCAAAAATTAGAAAAGGAACAAAACCATAAAAGAACAGTATAAGAGCATAATTGATGAGCATAAGAGTGGTCGACTCAAAATGACGAATATTGATACTTCATTACTTTTGTCAAAAAACATCACGGTTGACGTTTTAGTAGGTTAGAAAAATAAAGACAAAGTCTAATTTCGATATGCGTTCGTTCAACCGACTGTACATTTTCAGGGTTGTATAAGTGTCCAGACAATGTGTTACAAGCAACACGAATGGACGGAGGTATACCTTTTGTCGACGGAACGCACCAAATGTGCTTCGTGCTCGTACCGACTGAGCAGACATGGAAATACTCTGAAAGTATGTGTCAACAAAATGGCGGTCATTTGGCAACGATAAATACAATGACACAAAACCAGTTGGTACATAATTACGTACAATCATACGGACATGTAACATGGATTGGTCTTAGTGACCGATTGCAGGAAGAACATTTCGATTGGGTTTCAGGTAAGCTATTTGTGTATTTTATGGTGTTGATACAAAGATTGATATAAGGGCTAACTTTTGTTAATGTTGTTTAGTGTAATAGCAATAAGTGAGTCTTTGTCATCATTTGTTGTCCAAATGATTGACTCATGGTGATGGTACTGCATTACTGGACATAAATGAGAAAACTAATGGGGGAGAGATTTGCATTGTCAATTGAAGATGAACATTGCTATTGAATTACATTGTTATTAACAATCGTGTTATTATAATCAACAACTCATATTGAATTGCATGTCTATATCCATTGCAAAGCCTTTTAACAAGCCTTAATTAAAATTGAAAACTCATTTTGTCGTTCATAGTGTAAATGCTTGAAAAATAGATTATATATGTGAGTTATATAACATCAATGCTCTAATTCATACATAGAACAATCAATAAGTATTCAGTTGTAAACTTAGAAATATGTCTAATAATATTTTTATAAATTAGCTCGTTCATTTTATAGGTCAACCTCTGAACTACACTAACTGGCATGTGAACCGTCAAGATGCTAGACTACATGGGATGGAAGATTGTGTTGCTATGGGTTCAATATCAGGAACGTGGGAAGATATGGACTGTACAACCAATTATGGATACATCTGTGAATACGGTAACTCATACTAATTTATCTATTGAGCATGTCGACATACTTCAATTAATCTATTCTATGTTACAAAACATTGATTCATTCACGAATCATATCTATTGCTGTTTCCTATTTATCTATTTATTACTAGTATGTAAACGTTACATTAATTACTTATTATATCTTAGTATTGTTTGTACTTTTCCAGCTGCAGTTCCACAGACATCGGTACCAACAACTACAGCAGCTGAAACTACCTCTACTACATCTATAGCAGCACAAACAACGACAAATATTAACACCGATGGTAATCGCTTCGGAACTATTTGACTTACTCTTATTCAATGAGTAAATGTATATCAAGCACTAGTACTCTTCCTCAAAAAAATCAAATCTTGATACATTAATTTGATATGACGTCCATTTATATACGTATAGGATTGTTTTTGATGAGCTATCGAAAAGTGTATATCTTATCTGTACATAGCGACATCTTTGGAAGTGGTAGGAAAGAGTATAAATATGCATTTATAATCGTCACTGTGATCTTCGGTGCTGGGACATCAATGTCTTTGCACGGTCAATGTGATCTGCCGCTTTTCATCCTAAGTTGGAAGCACTGCACCTTCCTTTATGAAATGTCCACTTTATACTTCTAATAAAGACATTTTCAAAACCTTGCTTCTGTGTTGCTTCTGTACGTGTCCTCCTGCACGACCTTTGCCTAACACAAGGCTGCTTTGTTTTTGTCAGACAGGTACCAGTATCTTTTTAATATAGTTTATGGGTTTACTGTGTTTTGTGTTGTCCTAAGAAATCGTTCTTGGCGGGTGGTTCATGACACGAGTTTGTTTGATCGGTGTAAGATATTATGCGTCATGGATGTGTTCGTATATGTCGCTGTTCAGTGTCATTGTTAGCTCGCCTTTCGAAGAAAAGAAGTTGAGCTATTGTAGTGACGGGATTGTGTGCGCCGCGTCTGCGTCTGTGTCTGCGTTAGTTCAGTTTGTAAGTCAGAGTCACTTTCTCAAGACGAATAAAGGTATGAACTTAGCATAGTTATTCACCAACACGGTGGAGTACAGATGACCCTGTGACATATATTCATTGCGTTATTTGCCTTTGTTACAATTTAAACAAATTAGAGCGTTCAGCACTCGAAGTGGTGCGCCTGTTTCATTCATTTCGGTAGTACTTGTGATATGTGCCTTCGTGTAAGCTTTTTACCTTTCTTGTCCTGCTACTTCTGTTGCGAGCTAACGATTTGTTTATTTAACAATATTTACATGTACGAGATCATTAAACTAAATCAGATGTTAAGCTCAAGAATCGTTAAAAGTAATATGTACAGCTTTAAAAATCAACCAATATTCGTCATTTGCACTTTGACCACATTCATGCAACGCTAGCAATTTGTTCAAATGCGTTGTTTGCGCTCATTCATACCAAATCATATTGGTTACTATTTATTTGTTCACAACTGCATTATATATAAAGTCATGTACATTTTGTATGAAGCTACATGGGCGTTTTCATTCAGAAACTTAGATATTTGTAAACTGGTAGGTTTGTGCCATTCGGACTTTGCTATTTCTGGTGAATGCTGAATTCCTTTTTATATCGTTTGCAGTATATTATAAGTGTTCTGACAGCTTATTACAAGCAGCAGGGAAAGACGGAGGCTCGTCATTTGTCGACGATCAAAAATGCTTTGTGCTTGTACCGACATTGCAATCATGGGAATCCTCCGAAAGCTTGTGTCAACAAAATGGCGGTCATTTGGCAACGATAAACTCAGTATCACAGAACAAGCTTGTGCACAGTTACGTGCTTTCGTATGGACACATCACATGGATTGGTCTCAGTGACATAGTTAGAGAGGAACATTTCGATTGGGCTTCAGGTATCAAAAACTAATTTTCGTACACCACTATTTCGTGATTTGTAGTATGTGTTCGTAACTAATTAGGGCGGTATTTTGACCTTACTATAGACCCTACAGAATATCAAAGAATCGTAATGACATGAAATGCTTGTTTGTTGAATGCTATTGTCGTTTTAAAGGTACATGCATATGCTTTTCGGACATAACTAATTCTTGAATAACGATAATATATGTAGCATATTTACCACTCATCTTCAATATCAGGCGTACATTCTTCTAACACATATATGTCTCCTAAGCTTGTTTGTGTACAGATATATTAGTACCGGTATAATTCACAGATCAACCGCTAAATTACACTAACTGGCACGTAGACCGTAAAGATGCTAGACTGCATGGTATGGAAGATTGTGTTGCTATGGGATCAATATCAGGAACGTGGGAAGACATGGAATGTGCAACTAATTATGCATACATCTGTGAATATGGTAACTCATACAAATTTATCATTCCGTTCATGTTTAGTTCTTATGAGCAATATATTATTTTCCACATGACAAAATATTAGATGTATATGAATCCAAAGTAATACTGAAATCCTTTTTTTCAAATTTTCTAGCTCTTGCTCTTCATCAGGAATTTATTTGCATTTACGAAGTTTTACGTCTATTAAAGTCGCATCCTATTGAGCGACCAGCATAATTCATTGAAAGTAATACAATTAAACTGAAATACGAGGATTATTCAGTTAATAGCCGATAGCACTTGATTGGAACATGCGATTGTAGTAAAATTTCGTTTCATAAGACTTAGGCACCAACATAATTATTTGTCAGAACTTGAAATAAGTTTATGCTACCGAACACAAACTATGGTTACGATAGTAACCCCACAAACGGGGGCGTTACAAACGTAGCGTTTCATATGCGAAAACGACGTAACGTCGCCAGTATATGACATCGACTTGGGCCGTCTAACATAACATGCACTTACTAAAACGCTAATATTTTGACAACCCTTCATAGTATTAAGGTTTGTTTTGTATACAATTACATGAATGATGTGGATAAACTAGCGTTTTCATTAATATACGTCCAATGGTTTTTCAGCAATATCGATCGTTCGGGTATTAAATGAACAACCCTCGTACTCATTTATAATTTTTTATTTGTTTCTTATCCTTCCAGATGCAGTAAAGGCGTATGGTCCTCATACTCGGCAAACAACACCAATATCAACAACATCAAATTATGTAACACCCTACTATCACACCGATGGTAATTACTGTTGATATTATACTTTAGATTACAAAACGAACAAAGTCATGTAGTATGCAACATGTCCAAATGGGTCATTACTTTATCTCCCACCACAATATTTCAGAAATATTTGAACTTCATTTGAGTGAAAATTATTTGTAATAACCTCCCTTAGTTGCTAATTAATAATCATGCATGAAATTCAAAGTCCACTGTGTGTCATTAATTACATAGTGAGTATATAGGTTTGCTTGAAGCATCCATTATTTGGGGATGTGGATGGTTTGTTCTATATCTGATACTTGTTTGGGTGGGTAGGCGCTCCCGCCGTAGCTTTGTGGCTAAGGTTTGTCTGTGCACCACTATTGTTTAGCGAAGATGTTGAATACAGACACGCTTATCAGTATTTTGGGATTGTTTTTTTTTCATTTATACTCAGCTGTGGTATAGTTTAACAAAGCCCATTAGAATTAAACCTGTTCGTGATCATATTTATTCTATAATGATATCACATTTATATAATGAATGCATCCGTATGTTCTGTTTGTTTTATATGACATAGAAAACCATTTGAATTTTAACTATGAGACACATTAAGGATATAGTCTGCTGATGTCATGTAATGATTTACGCCAAAAATTGCATCATGAACAAAGATATATAGTTTAGTTCACTTCTTTTGATGAATATTTCAGGATCGTTTGCATGTCCTCACTACGTATTGCAATCAACAACAGGCACCACCTTTGTTGACGGAGCGGAACAAATATGCTTCGAGTTTGTACCCACAAAACATACTTGGGTCACCTCGGAAAATATATGTCAACAAAATGGGGGTCATTTGGCAACGGTAAGATCACTAACAGAGAACCAATTATTGCATAGTTACGTGCAAACATACGGACATAGCACGTGGATTGGGCTCACGGACAAGCATCATGAAGAACGATTTACATGGGCTTCAGGTTTGTATAATTCCTTAATTACACGTATGGTCTTTCAGAAAAAATACATGTTTTAATTGTTTTTGTTCTGTTTTTGTATTCACGAAGTTCTCCAGTTATCAAAGACAATATTGAAATGATATGCCGCGTAATATTCATACCTGTAGCTTATTGAATTAAGTCGATCACTCTACATTGTGCCTATGCTGCGTAATCAACTATTTGTTAGCTTATTGGAGCAGGCCTATATGTGTTGTCTGTATATCTATATATAAATGCTTTAACAATACGCACATTATTAATGTTCTCTAATTACTTTACTTGTAAATCCATTATTTTTTTCTAGGCGAACATGTGCCTTACAGACACTGGCACGCAGGTCGTAAGGATCCGGACTTCCATGGAATAGAAGACTGTGTTGCCATGGGATCACTTTCGGGGACATGGGAAGACATGGAGTGTAACAAAAACTACGCGTACATTTGTGAATACGGTAATAGGTGCTAATTGATGTAGAGTAGTCATTGGATCTGCATACATTATCATGCATATCACATTTAGGAAGTACATTCACAAGTTTATTAATCGAGTGTCAAAGATAAAACACCAAGTATACCCGCCAAAATATAGTAACTGGTATGTATAAATCACCAAAATAACCAAACAATTATCTGCCAACATTAACAATGTACGTAAATTGGACTAGTATGAACTGTGTAGTTGATGTTAATAAGTGTACGTGTCACATCGGTTAGGTTAACCATAGCAGAACAAACAAGCACCAGTAGTTCCTATAATCATGCAGCCCAGCATTTGCATACTACTCTGGTTTACTCTTGTTTCAGGTCTATAAGGGATACCAAAAATGCATTTAATAACGAAATAAAAAGCATAGTAGGGTTAAAACATGTTTTATTGAGAACGGTTTCAATGCTAACTATACATGTATCTGTTATTTGCAGCTGCAGTGCCAAGTCATGGATCTACACAACAACCTTTAACAACATCACTAGACGGTAATTTTGTTCTTAAATCAGTAAACATCCAGGGGCCTTATTCACCAACGTTCTAAGACTGAAAATTAGACTTAGACTTAAAATTGACAATATTTATAATCACTGCCATTTCTTTGCAATATGATTTAAACCAATGAAATTTTGTCAGATTATTTGTTGTTAGCCCCTGTACATGCATTCATATTTATATAAAAAATCGGTACATTTATAACAAGATGAGAGCAAATAGAACATTTGGCAATATTAAGTCTTTGTCTGAGTTTTAGACTTACAACGTTGGTGAATAAGGGCCCTGGACATTACCTTCCATTACAATCTGATAATAACGTGGGGTTTTCTCAATATGATGAGAAGTTGCTGGTTCTTTGTGGAAGGGAAAGTTAGTACTGGTTAGGATACAGTCTTGGAAAATGATGAAGTGAGAATCTGCCACAGTACGAAAGTAGATAACTGAACATTTATTTGAGCAATGGCGTTAAACCAGAACTAGCAAAGCATACATACATCATTATAGTAATGAATAATTCAATTAAAATCATAAACAACAATTATTCACGAATGATTTATATGAAAATGTTTTATTTTTATACTATAGGCAAGTGCAAATGACCATTATGTTTTGTATTAAGTCAAACAAAGAGCTTTTTTTATCGCGTAAGACTTTTTGTGAACAATGTTAACCAATATTTTAATAACGGGGTTCTTTGTGTGCGTACTTGATATTCTGTGATCGAAATTTCATGCAAAGGTGATGTTTTATGTTGTAGGGAACGTCAAACTTTGTCCACCATCGGTTAGTCAACGCTCACACCAGAGTGGACACAACGTGGGACAAAATGGTCAATATTGTTATGAAATAATCAAAAATAGACATGTCGCTTGGGGTCAAGGGGAAGATATATGTACTCGAAATGGTGGACATCTTGCATACATAGCGAATTCACAGGAGCAGACATTTATTCAGGCATTCATGCAACGTCATTATCGAAATCATGGCGTGTGGATAGGACTCCATGATACAAATGCCGAAGGATATTGGGAATGGACCTCCGGTAAGATAACTATGATACACATATACATGTATTCAAATACATTGAAACATCAATAAGCTTGTGGTAAAACCTTAGCCAGGGTCCTGGAAGTCATGTAGTTATATGCCATGTCAAACATTAATTGTGAATGGTGCTTGTTGCGTATATGGTTAGCACTAAACATTCATCTAAACTAAGCAATATAAATAATTGAATCGTCTTTTCTTTGAGCGTTTGGCCAATGAATTACATCAATAATTACGTGAGGATTGCCGTGCACGGATTACACAGAGTAAGACCTTTCTGAAAATGTGTGTAAGATATATCAGTACCATTACAACTAAATAGATAATACAATGATACAATGTAATGTATTTATTTGTACTCAAACAAAATTCTCATAGATAATCATTATGTTCCAGCTACTCTATACTGTAGGAGAGGAGACTCTGTAACATTTAATGTTAAAATGAAATAACAAACCATAATTTTCGGTATTTACATGTATATACATCAGTTTCGAAGGGCTGATGCCGGGACGTGATTGTCAGCGTATGTATTTGCGTCAACGATTGTGTGTGCGATAGTTAAGTTTATTCTGCCATTGTTACTATCAAAAAACGAGAAAGTCGAGCGTCCAGCACTAGTAGGCGGTGCTCTTTTTATCCGTTTGGTTTCGTTTCATTACATACACTTCAGGTAGCGCAGTGACATACAAGAATTGGGTACCAGGTCACTGGGGGAACTTTTTCAATCACAATAAAGAAGACTGTGTTCTATACATTCCATATGAAAATGGAAAGTGGGATGACATGCCTTGTGGTGATACCAACCTTGATGATATTGACTCTACCTTTGGCAGTACTGCAGCAATGTATTCCATTCTGTGTCAATATGGTACGTCCTTGAAATGGTTTACTTAGTGTGACTGTTTTTCGCAGAGCAAAATATAAAACCAAATAGATGCAAGCTACTATATGTAAACGAGAGGTTTAAAACATATGTATGAAACCTATTGTATATACTTGGCACAAGTTCTTAATAAAGCAAGCATATTGACTGTTACTTCACGTATTTTTCAAATAAATGATAATAAACAAGGACTGGCAATAAATATCTTTTTCTATGTCAATATGATAAAATTTCCTGTCCAGATATTATATTATCTATAATCAACATTAATTACAGTTTTGCTTGTACTCATAGTGTCATGTGCTTTTACAGCTCGTATTGTGGTCAGAAATGCAATTCGACCGCCCATAGATAATTGACAGGCGTACTTTGGTCTAATCGGGCCATTTATCGGGCGACCGGATTAATTCAAAAGTGACAAAATCACTTCTGTTTACTGTTCTATAGGTACACCTTTACATCTTAATATGCATAATCACATGTACTGTTTATTTTGGTTTTTCAGATATTTCTACTCATGCATCCAATACTTTGATCGGATGAAAATTGTTGGGTGTTTGGTAGCTTCAAGTTTATTGTTCATTGTTATCTGATACAATTACACTTTGCAATGGACACAATTGTTTTTGCCGTTTGTTGTTACTGAAAATCATAGATATTGATTAAATGATAGAGTGGACACATTATGAAGATTAATTACTTTAATAATGGACCTACAATTTGGATACGAATAGTATTTAGCAATTACTATATACACGACCTCATTGTAAATGCCCATAAAATATTTAAGTTATTTGAAATTTTAAGAACCCCTTATTTGCAAACATCACATACATTTACAAAAGGGTCGAGTGTGAATTTCTTTGCCAACTAAATTCCAGCTTTGCAAAGACAACAACCAAACAGCTAGTTAAACAGACGTTGTGTGATAATCCCTTATGGAATAAAGCAGCAAATGTCCAAATTAGATTGAATTTAAATCCATTCACCTGGCATGTGACTATATTCCCAACACAAATGAAAAATCACAAAAACATATGAGGGAATCATACAGTGAAGGTAGCGCTCAACGTAACCAGCAGAGGACAGAAATCAGTAACAACACAACATAACACAACTACACAGAGCAATATCTGCACATAACGAAACAATCCAGCGTATACCATCGAAGGCACAACAGGAACAAAGGCACAACAAGAACAAAGACACGGGGAGGAATTGGTCTCGTTGTGTCTTTGTTCTTGTTGTGCCTTTGTATGTGCGTTTGTGTTGCTAATCTCTACACTTCTATTGTATAACCAAATAACTTCGTGCATGATTAACATGACTGTCAATAAGATTAATACAACGAGTTGGATAGGAAAGACAACAATCAACAGCGCTAATTAGAAAGGGTACGAAAGGAACGGTATACAAATTGCTTGCTCGGCATGAACATGGCTCCGTCTTGACAACAGGGCAAATTTTGTCTTTGGATGACTTATGATCTAGCACCAATTTGCTAGTTTAAGGGTTAAGGAAAAAAGCAAAACTCTCCAGAAACAACGGGCAATGAAGAGCATCTAACCGTTTGTAAACATATATTAGGAAATCGGACAGGGAAGGCATCATCCAGCTTAACCAGCCGAGCACAGAAAACAGTAATAACATAACACAACTACACGGATCAATGCCCAAATACAAAAAAAATATTAAAAACCCAAGTCCCCGATGAGACAATTTAACATAGAAATAACAAAAATCGGTGATCCCAAATGACCGATTGAAACGCAGCTGAGATCTGACCTAGTTCCCTGCAGAATGGCATAGTTTCACAAATATATACCTGTAGTACTCAACATATTTCAATAGTTTCTCCCTAACAAACTGGGCAAGCAGCAACAGTAAAAAGGGATGATAACATAATAAATGTGTAGCTAAATGTAGTTCTAAAAGGCTGAAAAGTATATACATCACCATTTAAACAGTAACGAATAACTCAGCAAACACAATTAATATATCGACGGATGCAAACAAAACATTTAATAATTCTTAAGTCCCCCTCGGCATAGAAAAAACCAGCCCCAGTCTTCCATGTTGGTTTCAATGCGAAACTGTCACGGTGCCTTATTATCAAGTTTTTTCTCCGTGATGGGTGTGTAATGTGTTAAGATGAGATCATTACATATATGTATTTTGCTGTAAATAAACATCTGTCAATAAAAAATAAATGGAAATTTTAAAATTATTTTCAAACATCCATCGAAATTCTTAAAATAAATAATTTATAAACATTAAATGCTAACTATTACATGTAGAACGGAAATCATCATTGCTACTTTGAAAAATACTCGTAGAAGTGCAACAAAACCAATCACCACCAGCGCTTAACCAGAAGTGTTACACCATTGCCCACACTACGCAAAATGCTTAAACATTAATTGATGGTATGATCGTAGACATATGACATGAAGACATGAAGACATGAAAACATGAAGACATGATGTATTCCCCATCATATGCTTGCATTAATTACTAGTAACCATAGTTTGTGTTCGATTTGATAAAATTATTTCATGTTTTGTCAAATAATTAAGTTGGTGACTAAGTCTTATAAAACGAAATTTTACTACAATGGCATGTTTCAATCAAGCGCTATGGCGATCGTCCGGGAATTAAATGAACAACCCTCGTAGCAAAGCGTGAATATCAAGAAAGCAAATTTCAATAGAATAATTGACAGTTGTGTATGTTGTTGTTTCCCTTTTGCATTGTTCTATCGAGGAATACATAGTCTTGTTTTGTAAGGTATAACTGATAGTAAAGTCCAGTTAGGATAAAAATACAGTGACGCAGTGAAACAATCCACTAGTACAGTGTAAAAACAAGTATAAATACCTATGGCAACAGTACAATACCAAACTAAACCCTACCTATTTAAGCAATGGTTTTAATCTTTTGTGTACGCATAAACGATGATGTCACTGTCAATTTATCCTAACTGGACTATAGTACATTTCGTATAAACATTATTGAACCACAAACTAGAATATTACTTTACGATCCATTTCTGACTTTTATTATGAAAGGTACGATAAGATAAGGTCGTTATAAAGTTCAATAATTATGGTTTTAAGAATGTGTAAAATTCTTCAATGAGTGGTCTAGGTAAATAATGTTTATGTATTCATTATATGTTTTTGATGTAAGTATACGTGTGTATCATTTTATGAGGACCATTTTAACTCATTTTTCTAGGTCAGTCATCTGTCTACGTAACAGCTTGTGCTTAAAATTTGCAGTCACATATAAAATAAATCATAGTGCGCCCAGGATAATGTGATATTTACAAACATTGACCGGAGTTGCCTACTGTTGAATAATTGTTTCTTAAGTAAACACATACGGTCATTTCTATACCAAAATGATACGGATTAATCGTGCACTTGGTTCAACCACCTATATGGATTATTCCAAATTTTCCCGCTTTTTATGTTATCCTTGGCGCACGATAACATGTATTCTATCTCAAAAGATGGGTCGTTGTAGATCTATACTGTATGTGTGAGTTTATGACTAGGTGGACAGCATATTTGTTTTAAGAGTTGTTGTCCAATCAAAATGTTCGAAACAATTGTTTTTTATAGTGCAAACTTAATCAACGACCAGTATTAATCATTGGCATCATTGCTTCAATGTGATTATATAATGTATGATTATCCAGACTTATAATATATAAAGATAAGAGTTTGGGTATTGCCATGTATAGAAACTTCAAACCTAAATTGTACCTATCACTCGTTACAAAGATGCATTATTAAAAACCATTAAGTTTGAAAATTACTGATTAGTTAAATGTATAACAATGGGCAATCACACCGGAATAGCAAAACTGATGTACATTTAATCAGTGTTTAAAGGTGCGTACACACAGTTAGTTTTGGTATATAAGTCGAGTATGTACGCTTTGCCACGTGTACATCATGCCTATGCATTTCCCTCATACCACATAGTAACAATGAAGGTGTACATCTTGAGAAAATGTATGGTAGAGGCGTACTACACGTAACTACACAGTACATCTTGACTTATACATCAAAGTTTACTGCGTGTACGCACCTTTACATAACATATTAACTAATATATCAAAAGCATGATGTTTAATGAGAGTGTGGTTTTTTATTCCACATAACGACGGCACCGTTTAAAAATGCCGAACCTACCATTTTTGCTATTTCGGGGTTTTCGTCCTATTATAAACATAATTCAGTTTGCCGCCTTTCCTGCTAATACCGGACTTACTAGCCAATAGGAAATTGCCAAAATAGTCACATGAAAAAATACCGAACATGCAATTGGTTAACTGTAAAAGCTTTTGCAGCTCCGGCATTTTCATTTCGCTCTTGAGCAGTGGGATTTTTTACAGTTAACCAATTAATGTTTTTTTGTGTTTCCTGAAAAAGTACAAAATTGTAGGTTCGGCATTTTTAAATGGTGCCATCGGTAATGTATGTCAACATTGGTAATACGAGGGTCATTCAATATATTCGTAGACAATCGTTCTCATTTTATTATATTTGTGTTTATATAATAATTTCTTATATCATTATAAATATCTATCTATTACCTACCGTAGACACAAATTTATCTTTAATTATGCAACACAGTAGCATGTCAGCAGCCGTTGTATTACCATAGTAACGCGCTACCACTCCCGACCGACGTAACGTACCCTTTTCAATAGTTCAACTAGTCGTTAATTCCGAATTAATTCATTTACATTCCCATATGTTTGCCAGATTATTGCAAGATGTTATCATACTATTTGGTGAAATTATTAAGCTGTTTAGACGTTTGAGTTTGAATTAAGAAGTGTTTGATCTATGCCTGTCACGTTGCCATTTACGTCAAAATGCCGATGAAATTACGCAAGGAAATTCATACAACTATCAAATTGTGCACTTGTCTTGGAAATACACAACAAACACAAATAAGCTGCTAATGAGAGTAAACGGAGAACATGCAGTATTCCGTGTCCCTGTGATTTAGTGACAAAAGCACAGTTCTGAAGAGCAGCATGATATTAAAAATAAAATAGGGATCGAACGAAATTGGCAAACGTAGGGACGTTTGAGGAAACGGCAGTCAAAATTTGCGAGGCGTTTCAATTTAGCATACAATTATTAAGTCCAGCTTAATACTTAACGTTGAATACATAAAATGTTGTAGTATATATATTTAATAATATAAAATTTAAATGTTTGTGTTCAATTCCATATAAATATATAAATGACATAATTCCATTTCGGTTTTAACATTTGAAAAATAGCAAAATGTCAATAACGTCGCTGACGTCAGAATATATTTGCGTTGTGTGGTGGTTGCGGTAAGGTGATAGTTTTGTTTTATCCATATCTTCTGTAAAAATGCGTCGATTCGTGCAATATTTTCTGCACTTCTGTCCGAAGGGCTGTAGTTAAGTGTGATGTAATTAGTTATTATCTGTGTCAATGTGTATTAAAATGACGAGTCCAGTCCACGAATTTATTGAATGACCCTCGTATAATAGTTTTTACATGTGTTTATTATCAATATTTCAGCTTTAGAGATGTTGTCGTTTATATTGCTAACTTT
Source organism: Spisula subtruncata (assembly GCA_963678985.1). Lineage (NCBI taxonomy): Eukaryota > Metazoa > Mollusca > Bivalvia > Venerida > Mactridae > Spisula > Spisula subtruncata. Next base: position 23,923,525 of record OY787669.1, on the reverse strand, counting down.
GTTAAGTTTGGCGCATGCAGACTATGATTGTCTTTGCAACTACAGTGTAGAGAAATCTATTTATGCTAAGGTAAAATATTAATATTGTTATCAATTTTCATCATCAAATTTCGTCGACAATTTTCAATATTTTGTATTATTGAAATTTTTATGTCTAATACATCTTTTAAACTTTATGTTAGATTAATTAACTAATTTTTGCTAATCATGATCACAACGTATTAACCAAATCACTGTTTGCCTAATCGAGATACTATACAATTCAACTTGTATATGACTTATGCCATTAAGGACATTCGTTCCTTTTGAAGTTTTCTGTACAAGATATATAAAACCTGTTATTTTTATGAAGATCAGATTAATGCCAATCATTTAGAAAATTTCCAACAGTTTTGCTCGGTTATTTAATAAGATATTCTTTGATTTAGGGGACAACCCCTAAAAACTTAAATATATATTTTACCGAAAAAGTGTTGGTTCAAAAAGCATACATGATAATACGCAGTGCAAGGAATCAAACAGTAAAGTTTATTATATACTTTTGTAAATGTTTTGTATTTTAAAAATCATATTTTAAAATATGTAGATTTCTATTTTTTTTTAAATATGTTTAAGTGAAAAATCGTTGTACAACGTACGGTTTTCGTATATGCAACATGTACACAAACAATTGTAAAAGTTTCATAGCAAATTTCATGATGATTGCCCGGCTAGATTTTTTTAATTGAACTTATTGTGATTTCAGACATGCTGAAATCAGGGGAGGTTACAAAACGAATCAACGTTTTGCATCCGTTGTCTATAGTTTTCTCGATAATATGTGTTTAGTAAAAGTTTTATAATAAAATATTATATATATAACAGTTTAAGGGTTGTTTCTCCTGCAATATCTAGTGAATACCCTTAAGAAATAAACGCAAAAGAACCTTCTTCTAGATAGTTCCGGGTGCGGTTTTAAAAAGTTAACTAGTTTTGGAATACATAGTCGTTTTGAGTGCATAGTAAGTCACGTTTTACAAACGTTGTAACCGGTTCGTGAGATTTGGTGTTTAAAACCATTTGGGATATATCATTCGTAAGGCCTCTGTTGTAGTTTATTTCGATATTTTTTATTGATAATGTAAATTAGTATTTAATATTCAGAATTATCTCTTCTTGAAGACTTAACAATGTAGTTAGATGCTTGATATACGTCTAAGGGACTTCGATTTTTAAACTTTCGCTTAACTGAAAAGGAACATAAGTCCTTAGAGCTCATGTTAAATCTAATCACTGAATGACATATTGGCATGCTATATAACTCAACGTGCATATAACACGCATTGCTATTTTCGAAAATCATCTCGTTTATACACGCTGATGTTACCGCATAGATAAACTAACATTACATGACAGCTGCAGATTACCCTGTTTCCCTTGTGGTGGTATTTTCCGCCCAGATATGTGGAAATGATTATGTTGTAAATATGTGTAAATATGTTAATTTGTTGGCAAAATAAAATTTACCCATTTTCAACTCAACACAGTGTTGTCTTATATCTCCACATACTAGTTTCTTGTGCTCATCTTGTCCGGGTTTATACAATGCACATAAATAAAGTTTATAGAATATAAAATAATTAATGCCAGGTTTAAATATTTGGGGGCCGCAAGGATTAAGGTCCGTTTAATCAACATGTACACCGGTCAGGGATTATTACGGGTCTTAAGCATGGACTTTAGCACGGCGCTAAGCACTGTTAGCCAATCGGTGTACAGCTTATGATCATGTGATTAAAGCGGACCAATCACAGTGCGGCATCCCCAGATCAGAAAAAAACATTATAGCGTCACTTCATTGTTATTATTTTAATCGTATTATTTCATTGTTTTTACAAAATCCACCTCCTCCACTTCCTCCTCCTCAAATATTTGTTCAATATAAGAAAATAGTTTATTGTAGAAAATGGTATACTTTTATTATGGTTGTTTAATTATCATATTATACTTGGTTATGCATACATGATATGTCTTATGTTTGGGCGGTATGTTCCGCCCAGATATGTTGAAATGATTATGTTGTAAATATGTGTAAATATGTAAATATGTTGGCTAAATAAAATTTGCCAATTTTCAACTCAACATAGTGTTGTCTTATATTTACACATACTAGTTTCTTGTGATCATCTTGTCCGGGTTTATACAATGCACATAAAATAATGATTTATGTTTTTCAGCCTTCAGACAAAGGTGAGCAACCGATAGGATACATGTATGAGTTTGACTGCAAGCCGATAATACAAACTCCGTCTGCAATGGATGATTGGGCAACCATTGCTTTCGAGCACCAGGTACCTAATACTATCTCTATTGACTCAAATTCACTCATGAATAAAATATGAAATTGTTGTTAAGATTTTACAATGATTGTGTATTACACGCTAAATGTTAGCTAGAATAAAATTTACGTAAAAGGCCATCTACTTTGATTATTTATTAATAAGCAAATAATGGACGTGCTCTTTCAACTGATATGTTGGTGTTTGATGGTTTAATAATAAATTTGGATTTTGAGCTAATTCCTTCAGGTTTTGTCATTCATGTGAATTGATATGTTTCTATATACTCCATGTGTATATTGGATGTAATCTGTATTTGTACTCCTTGTCCAATAAATATAAACGCTGCTTTTAATGTTGAAACATATCTGTATTTACAGCTTTACATGAATTGCAATAAAATAACTTTTTATAGAAAGGTTACATACTGACAGATGGACAAACCGCTGTGCAAGAATGTGCTGGTGATCCACCGAAAGAAGACAGAGGTAGGATCAAACTTTGTATTACTGTCTATGCTTTATTCACAACAGGTGCCTTTTTCATAAACATTGTAAGCTGACCACATTTTAAATCACTGCCATTTCGTAAGACCGAACAGATCACATTTTTATTCTTTGCCCGCAAAACCGGTATACCGTTTGACATCGATAATATGATACAATATTATGCATGTTTACACACTACATTTGTGTAAACATTATATTCGATATTATGTGCAAATTGTGTATATATGATTTGTTTTCTTCATGCTTCGATCTACTTGCATCTACTCGACACTATACCAAACCACTAACAATCATGTAAGGTATTTTAATCACGTGCTATCATCGAGCGCTCAATTATACAGTGACAATATCGAATCTAGAATTATTACACGCGAACCATCTGCACAATTTGGGAGTACCGACGTGTGGCCGTACGGGTTCCGCACATTACCATACATGTATACGCAACGTGTATGTCATGATGATATAACGATAACATACTTCATCATGTGACATTTCAGTAACAGTCCAACTGACAACTACAACTACGCCAAAACCAACAACAACTACAACTACGCCCAAACCAACAACAACTACAACTACACCAAAACCAACAACTACTACAACAACGCCGAAACCAACAAAAACAACTTTCACTACAACAACTACAACTACGCCCAAACCAACAACTACTTCTACTACTCCAAAACCAACAACAACTATCACTACGCCAAAACCAACAACAACTTCAACTACACCAAAACCAACAACTACGACTACAACAACAACGCCGAAACCAACAACAACAACAACTATCACTACAACTATTACTACTACTACGCCCAAACCAACAACAACTTCAACAACGCCGAAACCAACAACTACAACTACTACGCCGAAACCTTTAACGGTTACAACAACACATCAACCAACAACTACACAGAAATCACAAACAACTTCAACGAAACCAACAACAACTGCAAAGCCTACTGTGTTAACTGCAACAAATTCAACGTCGACTGATCCAAATGGTTTGTACATCGGCCAACCATTATTACTATCAGTTAATAAACATGTCGACTATATTCCACTTCTATTTTGTTGTAAAAAGTTGCATATTCAAAGGCACAGGAGTCTACAACCTGTTTACTTTTGCATTTTTCGGCGTCTTACACGATACACAGTTCATGTAAAACATTGACATATAATTTTTTAAAAGTTTTCCCCTATTAGCATGATAAAGCCGCAAATCCAATAATTAATCCTTCTCCATTGTTTCACACCACATGCCTAGAAATTCGTCAATAGACAAGAGATACTCCAAACCTACATTGGTGATCAATTAAGTATTGACTACTATTTACACATCGTTGGCTCAGAATGAGAGGTACAAAATCGATATTTTGAGAAAACAAGAGCAAACTGTCTGAAAATTACACTTTACTAATGAAAAAAATTCAACTTCAGTTTGGTCATAAAAAGTGCTTAATGGTGCAAATTTCAATCATGTACCTGTCCCATTCTCAGCCAGCGATATATGTAAAACATTGTGCCGCTTGAATATCCTTTTTCATACAGGCGTATCGTTTGTAGGATCATATAGGTGTCCTGACAAAGTATTGCAAGCAGCAGGGATAGACGGAGATATACTGTTTGTCGATGGAGTGAACCAAGAGTGTTTCGTGCTGGTACAAACTAAGCAAACATGGGAAACATCCGAAATTATGTGTAGACAAAATGGCGGACACTTGGCAACGATACATTCTGCAGCTCAGAACCAGTTGATACGCAGTTATGTTCACTCGTACGGACATATAGCATGGATTGGTCTAACTGACTTAGTTCAAGAGGAACATTTTCAATGGACTTCAGGTATATTAAGTAAATTTTCCACTTTTACAACGCTTGATCAAATGAAATAGTAAAAAATGATAAAAAATACATTACTTTATTGGACACACTTATTCATGAGTTCTTTCAGACTTTTGTATAATTCTAGGCCGGATCTCCCGAAGCATATCAAGTTGAAATCTCGACTTAAATTTGTAAAAATTAGAGTCTGAATTTCAGATAAATCTGAAGTTAGAATTCTATATACAAAAAACAATGTAGATCTAGTTAACTGTAATAAACTAAAACTATTATTTGCTGTTTTTTATGGTAATTTTATGTCAATCATCCCATGGAAATTATCGAAACGTTATATAACAATATTTGAGATAAGATTTTGTTCTGATTGAGATGCTTCGGGACATCGGAGCATGATACCAGACGGTTTTAATAACTCTGGATATTGACAACATTGTTTGGGACCAAACTGTTTAGTGACTGTCCTGTCTCAGAAATGGAAACACTTGTACCCTAAAGCATATTCACATGTCACCTAATCAGTTAATTTATAAATATATGTATTGAAGGTGAAGCACTGAACTACACTAACTGGCATGTGAACCGTAAGGATCCTAGACTACATGGGATGGAAGATTGTGTTGTTATGGGTTCAATATCAGGAACGTGGGAAGATATGGACTGTACAACCAGTTATGCATACATATGTGAATACGGTAATGACCTCAAATCTAAAAAAAATATTTGCATATATCAGAAATGGAATGGCACCAAAGGTCCAAATTCACACAGTTAACAACAGCACATGCCTCAATGGCAAACACAAAAAATCCCATGACAAATGAAAATTAGATACATGTGTCAAGTTGGCGTCAAATAGTTGTAAGTAAATGGTACATGGTTAAAAGTGCTGTTTATTTATTATTACAGTTAAAATTGTATTACGCCTTTCGCCGAAAATCTTTCTGTAAGACCTGTTCTATACGGTAGAGTTGAGTCTGAGGGTAAGTCTTGTTCAAAGAAATTCAGCCGTGGTCCAAACAGATGAAAATACCGGGAATTTAATCGCGTGCGCACGTCTTACCTTCCCCACCTCTAGGCCACCGCTCTATTACTAATTATGTATAGCATTAAATTGACACTAGTGATGTTTCTGATACTCAACACTTTCAACACATTGATTGTCATTCATTGATACGGCGACATGTATATTGCAAAAGTAAAAAAACTAGACATGTAGAATATTCATTCATATATACCAGTATATGTTTTATACCATTTCAGCCGCAGTATCAGGTCCGACACAATACACAACATTTCCACCAACAACACCAGTACCAACAAATACTGTATCACTACCAACTGAATCACCAACAACAACATCAGCACCAAGTAAATCAACATCAGCAGGTACTGTGTCAACATCAACTGCATCACCAACAACAACATCATCAGCACAGATAACAACTTCAAACACGCAGGGTAATTAATTGACTTATTTTCGTGATACAGTTACGAAAAGTGAACCCAAACTATTTTGCATAAGCTTTTACAAACAGTTATTCATCATTGAAGTACATGTTTTATGTATATTATTGTAATGATATTCCGATTTGACGTTATGCTAGATATAGTGATTGAACCGATTTCAGCTCTAAACCTCTGATCAGTAATCATTTATAATTGTCGTTGATTTTATTTCTCAATTTCTAAGGGGACGCTTTTATGCAGGGCTGGTAATGTGTTCCTACACGATTTTTTTTGCGCTCATTCGTTTTCTGTTCGAGGCGTTAATATACTTTCGTTGACAATCATAATATCATCACGTATGGAGCTACAATGTATATAACTTATAAATCGTACACCGCTCTTCTTTTGTCTTTTTGCTCTGCTATATCTGTTTAATGCTTCCTTCACCAGAGCGATCAGTTTCTATCATTTTATATCGTTCACAGGTTTCTATAAATGTCCTGACATCATATTACAAGCAGCAGGCATGGACGGAGGTATACCTTTTGCCGACGCAGATGCGCAAAAGTGTTTCGTGCTCGTACCAACTAAGCAGACATGGGAATCCTCTGAAATATCGTGTAGACAAAACGGCGGACATTTGGCAACAATACATTCGACAAAACAAAACCAGCTGTTGTACAATTACGTTCACGCGTATGGACATATTGCGTGGATTGGCCTGACTGACCAAGTTCAAGAGGAACGTTTTGATTGGACCTCAGGTACATGCGAATTATAATATGCACATACATTACAACTTGTATTTTAAACAACTAGGAGAAAATCGGATAGATTAGGCAGAACAAAGTAGAGCAAAGAACAAACACAAATACACGACACAATGTTCAATCAAATGAGACGCTTGTTGTTAATCACTATTTGCGAGCTTCAGAATTCGTTTGGGTACAACACTGTATAATTATTAATAACGTCATTGCAGAATCTTTATGATGCATTTGTTTATGATCGAGTAAAAGTAAATGACTTTCCCGGATATATGTTCTTTTCAAGTTTATGTTTAAGAATACATAGCATACATTTGTTTAATTATGCAGTGTATTGAACTGAAGTATACTTTTAATCATTGTTCTTAGTTCATGTTTCGCTTAATTTAAAGGTCAACTTCTGAACTACACTAATTGGCATGTGAACCGTCAAGATGCTAGACTACATGGGATGGAAGATTGTGTTGTTATGGGTTCAATATCAGGAACGTGGGAAGATATGGACTGTACAACCAATTATGCATACATCTGTGAATACGGTACTGACCGCTAATCTGTCAAAATTTTATATGGGTACCATGTATTCATCATCATTTGACGTTGAGTCTCATATCCTGCATTTTGTATATCAGTTAATTACGTTAAAATTAAACAAGTTATTTGTTTACGTATAGCTACTTTGTCCTTCGCCATAATATTACTTTTAGTCTTAGCCACCTGTCAAAGGCTATCCCAATACTTTACATAAATGTGGTATAAGCTTTTAGGATTAGTTTTGATAATTAATATTGATTATCAAAACCGTTCTTAAAAACTTCCACCACAATGTACATATTAGCAGCAGAGTATAATAACTATGGTTCAATCTTCTCTAAATCAGTAGTGTGCTTTGTTTTACTCTTTTCCGTTCAATACTGAGTATCTTTTATTACCAATGATTATCACATTATACTGCTATATCTATATTAAAATGATTTGTATATCATATTCGCATTAACATTTAAAGAATTTACAATTTTGAAACAAAGTTTAATTGACAATATCCTCTAACACGGTATGAATCGTGTTACACGACTTCTCAGTTCCGTCAGAGAATTGCTCTGTTTTCATATGGCTCTGACGGAACTGAAAACCGATGTAACGCTCTGACAGAACTCAGGATACATGACATTTGAGTTCCGTCCGAGCGTTACATCAGTTTCGAGTTCCGTCAGAGCCATATGAAAACAGAACAATTCTCTGACGGAACTGATAAGTCGCGTAACACGATTTATACCGTGTCTAAGCTTCTTCTGAATTATTAGAGGGATTGTGGTTAGGTTCATTTTTCTATCCAATCGACATGAACGCTTAAGAATATTCTATACGGGTTGCTATCCTTACAGATGCAGTAAAAGGTCACGGTACCCAAGCTCCGATAACAACATCAGTTCCAACATCAACATTTACATCCACAAGTGTTAACACGGATGGTAATTATGCTCAAACGTGTATTCTGACACAGTCTATTTTTAGCTCCATGTAAACCAGTGTGGCAATATCACGTGACCATGACATCACAAACGGCTATAAACCCAAGTTTAACAGGCGTAAGTTGGGTTTATAGCCGTTTGTGATGTCATGGTCACGTGGTATGGCCACACTGTAAACGTATAGGACTGTACCGTGGTTAAATTTCCGGTATATCACATTTTATAGCCGTAATACTTTTTGTCTCTTCAAGTACATGTACCTCCCACGTATAATTAGCACTTTTTATGAATGGAATTGACGTCTTGTTTATCACATGACGTATTCTATAAACTGAGTCTGTAAATGAAGTGATATGTTTAATTGAATTTTTGGATTATATTACTTCCGTTTGCCAGGCTATTAACATGAGTAGTAGTGTTTGTACATTTAAAACATAGTGAAGTATTTTAAAACAAACTGTGAACGATTTTTTGATGACGCATGTCTCTATTCTATAGTGGTATGTTCTGATTGTCTTTTAAGTAATACGCACACAACGATATGCAATGCTCTCTTACGAATAATGAGTGTAAGGTTTGTTTGATCAAATATTGCTAGACTCATAAGATAAATGTATTCATACGTATGGCAACTACATTTTTGATTCATTAACTTTGTTTACAGGATCATTTGTATGTCCTTACCAAGTGTTACAATCAACAAGTGGCACTACATTTGTTGACGAAATAGAACAAAAATGTTTCGAGTTTGTAACTACAAAGCACACTTGGTTAAGCTCTGAAAAGATATGTCAACAAAACAGAGGTCATTTGGCAACTGTTAGATCACTTACAGAGAACCAATTATTGCATAGTTACGTACAAACATACGGTCATAGCACGTGGATTGGACTCACGGACAAACACCATGAAGAGCATTTTACATGGGCTTCAGGTTTGTTTATTTTCATATTAAAGACGATTTCTATAGTTTTTTTGCGACAACGAAACTTTTTTAACTCAACTTTTCTTATGTGAAATTTTATGCTCAAGACAATAGGCTAAAGAATAAAGGGGGTCGGGAACTCGATTTTTCACAAACTGGGTTTTTGCAACATCACTTTCCTATAAAAATGAGAAAAATAATGAAATTTTACCTATTCTGATTTTTTAGCATTAAATTCACATTTTTTTCATCAGAAATTATTATTTTTTGTTCAGATGTACAAAAACATATTAGTCAAACATACCTATGCACAATTACCATTCTTAATAACAATCATATAGATTTTAACAAGAAATGAATTTTCAAAATTTTCAATAAATTACTATTTGAAATTAATAAAAAGACACATTATTGACCAAAAAACAACAACTGAACAGCGAATGTTTTTTTGTTTGTGCAAATGATGTTAATAAAAGTGTAGTCTATCAGAATAATAAGAAAAAAATATAGGTCAGCGCGCATCTTTTTGCGCTATCAGGCAAGAATTGTCCCCCTTTATGATGAAAATGGCGCGAAAACGACTCAAAATGATACTCTACAGGGTGATAAAAAATATCTGAACAGTAAAACTTATTCCTTTTTATGAATGATGTTGATATTAGTGTACTCGATCAGAAAAATAACAAAAAACATAGGTCAGTGCGCTTCTTTTTGCGCGTACAGGCCAGAATTATCCCCCTTTTGGATGAAAATGGCGCAAAAACAACTCAAAATGATACTCTACTGGCTGATAAAAAATATCTGAACAGTGAATCTTTTTTATTTTTGCAAATGATGCTGATATTATTGTACTCTATTAGAACGATGAGAAAAAAACACAGGTCAGCACACTTTTTTTTCGCTATCAGGCCAAAACTGTCTCCCTTTTCGATGAAAATGGCGCAAAAACGCCTCAAAATGGTACTCTACATGCTGATAAAAAATATCTGAACAGTAAAACTTGTTCCTTTTTGCAAATGATGTGGATATTAGTGTACTCTATCAGAATAATAAGAAAAAACATAGGTCAGGGCGCATCTTTTCGCGCTATCAGGCCAGAATTGTCCCCCTTTTTGATGAAAATGGCACGAAAATGACATAAAATGGTACTCTACAGGCTGATTATAAATATCTGAACAGTAAAACTTGTCCAATTTTGTAAATGATGTTGATATAAGTGTACTCTATCAGAATAGTAACAAAAACATAGGTCAGTGTGTTTCTTTTTGTGCTATCAGACCAGAATTGTCCCCCTTCAATGAAAATGGCGCGAAAATGACTCAAAATAGTACTCTACAAGCTAATTAAAAACATAAAAAAAACAGTAAAACTTGTTCCTTTTTGCAAATGATGTGAATATTAGTGTACTCTATCAGAATATAAGAAAAACATAGGTCAGGGCGCTTCTTTTTGCGCTATCAGGCCAGAATTGCCCCCCTTTTTGATGAAAATGGCGCGAAAATGACATAAAATGGTACTCTACAGGCTGATAATAAATATCTGAACAGTAAAACTTGTCAAGTTTTGTAAATGATGTTGATATTAGTGACCTCTATCAGAATAGTAACAAAAACATAGGTCAGTGTGCTTCTTTTTGTGCTATCAGACCAGAATTGTCCCCCTTTTCAATGAAAATGGCGCGAAAATGACTCAAAATAGTACTCTACAAGCTAATAAAGAATATCGGAACTGGGAATCTTTTTTATTTTTGCAAATGATGTTGATATTAGTGTATTCTTTCAGAATAATAAGATAAAAACATAGGGCAGCATGCTTCTAGTTGCACTATAAGGCCAGAATTGTCCCCCTTTTCGATGAAAATGGCCGAAAATGACTCAAAATGATACTCTACAGGCTGATAAAAAAATATATGAACAGTGAATTTTTTTTATTTTTGCAAATGATGTTAATAATAGTGTACTCTACCAGAATAGTAACAAAAACCATAGGTCAGTATGCTTCTTTTTTGCTATCAGACCAGAATTGTCCCCCTTTTCAATGAAAATGGTGCGAAAAACACTCAAATTAATACTCTACAAGCCTAAAAATGAATTATAGCATTACAATTTTTGCAAATCATGTTCATCAGTGTTTTTTTGGATAAAATCATTGGTCATGATGCTTCTGTTCATGCTAAAACAGAACATTTGTCTCCCTTTTTATTAAAACAGCATTGAAATGAGTTATTAGCCTGTAGCCTTACAGTTCTTTGATATACTTTAAACATACTTTATCAAAAGTTACTGTAAACAAAATTACTTTCGTGAACACTCACTTGCCCATTTTGAAGATCATAGGCATATTTGCGACTACAATTTTTAACAGTTTTAAGCCTTCCGCGATGTCCATAATAATTATTTTATCGTTTACCCGTCTACTTAATTTCATGAATTTCTACCATTCACAAATGCCGCAAACTCAAATCGCACGAAATAATTTCTTCATTTACAGTAAGTAATAACCTCTGGTCACATATCTTCCTATTGTACTATACCATGTTAATTGTCTCCCTTTGACATGGGAAAAAATTATTCTGGCAAATTGGCCAAACGGTTTGAGGAGATGTTGTTTGAAAGTATGGACAGACAACGGACGGACGGACATCATGAGGGACAACGAGTGATCACAATAACTCACATTGAGCACTTTCTGCTCAGGTGAGCTAAAAAGATACTTGTTTTACTGTATCTGAACCAGTACTTACTTTCTCCACCACAGGGAATCGTCAACTTATCCACATGTGGAGGAAAATAATTGCTGACAAATGTTCACAGAATTGCATAACGTGAAGGAATTGAAGTGAGATTGTGGGTTTACAAATCAAAGCCCGGGATAGTTGAGAGGTCCCAGGTTCGATCCTTAGCTGGGGCACTTGGTCATTTCAGAAGCATTTTCTGTGTTTCCCAACCAACTAAAGATGACCTGGTTGGCAATCCAGGGGTAGTTTAGCGTGTATCGGCACTGTACCATACACATTTAAGAATCAAGGTGACTCTTTGGAACAAGCTAGGAGATACCTTGAATCACCCCACTTGCTGTCCGTTCAGCAAAAACACAGGAACCCATTGGAAAAATATGCTTGCACTTTTATCGGCTATCCTTGAAATTGTTACAGTATGAAATGTTTTTCTCTGCAAAAATTTGAACATAGATTGGTTTACAAGTTTTAATGATTCCCAAAATTAATGTTCAAGTACAATGAATAATCAAATACAAATGACATGTTCAGCTTCCACCCTCCTTCTTTTAGACATTCACAACCTGAAAGAAAACAAAACTAAATTAAGATATAGTCATTTTCCAACATACATGCATATGCACATCAATTTATTTTGGAATTTTATCAAGACAAGGCCAATTTCACATTTTATGGCAACTCAAGGGCCATAATCCAATAAGGACTGTGCAATCAATATCTGAAGTCAAGGATGAAACATACACCAAATTTGCCTAATATAAAATTATAACCATAAACAGATTTTCTGAAGTAAACAATTCTTATTTGAGATAAATGTTCCACAGTTGCAAAAAAATGGGAGGAGTGCTGTTTAATCCTGACCTATTGATGGAAAAGTAAAATGATAATGTAGGCAATATTCAACATACCATATTGCTCCTGAGGGGTGTGTTAGCAAAGAGCCCTGTGGGTAAGCATCACAACATTGAACAAGGTACAGTATATGTGGATATACTAGTAGATCTTCAACTCATGAACTGCAAGGCCATCAATTTAAAACCCCTTGGTTTTGGTCTACAAAGAAAGAAATACTATAATGTTAGTCACAAAAGTCTAACTTGAAATAAGATGTATAATCTAGTTTATCATAACATGTTTGTAAAAGGGACAAAAAAATGTGCAACCAGACTGGGGGTCGGGCTTGAACCCCGATCCTTCAGCTTACGGGCAATGCTCTACCAACTTAGCTAGCCTGGGAGCAACTCACTCAAGTTTCTCCAATATTAGTATAATTAAACCTTGTACACCTACATACATTTCACCCCTTCTTTGAAGATAAATCATGAAACCTCTATGGATGTTCTAAGGGTGAATGGCGGGTAAAAACTGCTGAGCACAAAATGTAATGCACCAGTCAATTGCATTCATGACAACCCCAACCCTGGGGACAGGGCGGTAAAAAGCGCTATATCATTGCCGAAGAAATGTTGAGGATATATTCCCCACACTCATATCTGCGAACACTATAGATTTGTCAGGGGGGGGGGGGCAGGGAAATACCAAAGATTTTACCACCAGCTGTCCACTGCTGGGCGGGGGGGATTGTCAACCAAAAAGTTAAAATCCCCGCCATTCCCCAGAGGTGGAGGGCCATGGATGCAACTGACTGGTGCATAACAGGGTAAAAAATATGTGTCCAGACCAGGGTTCGAACCCGGGACCCTTCATTTACAGGGCACATGCTCTTGATGACTGAGATAGCCGGATGCTTACATAAGTTCCTTCCCTAATAGGCTATTATGCACCGGTCAGTTGCATTCACCCCAAACCCCAGGAGAGTCATGGGGGATAGCCGGGGTTCAGTCATGTTTTTACCTCCCGGCTTCTTCCGCACGTCAAGGGATATGTGATTTTTTTCCAAAAACAATACACGGAATAATATTTAATAGTCAAAAGGCCGGGCGAAATACCAAACATTTTATATCATCTGCCTCTGCAGGGCCATGGATTTGGACAACCCGAAAGTATAAATCCTGGCCCATCCCAGGTGGTGGGTGACCGCTGATGCAACTGACTAGTGTATTAATACTATGGTATCCAGTGAGAACGTCCCAACTCGAAAACGTCCCCACTCGAAAATGTCCCCAAAAAATCGAAAACGTCCCAACTCCCCCAGTTATTTTTTCAATTATCGAAAACGTCCCCAATTTTATCGAAAACGTCCCCATATATCATATTGTTAATTTGTGTTGCTTTTTAACCATGTTTCCTTTTGTTTTCGTGTGGGGATGTTGTACCTGTAAAGCTAATACTATTAGTAATCAAATCTGATACCGACAATTAAATCTACATGTACACTTGAATTGTGACTTCAATTTACTGCCAAACAAACTGACATAAATTACTTCCAACAGTCCAAAACGAAAGCTGGCCTGACTGTCTACTCTGCCACTATTTCTTATGTCTAACGTCGGATTCATTGTTCTTGCCACAACTGTAGCTGTTTGGATCTTTATTCCATGTTCTGCTCGATTTATAGTGACCATTAAACGTCCAATAATTGGATGGCATAATGCTATGACATATTTCTAGCCGATCCGTAGTCGACTGTCCGAAATACGGCAACTCGTTCTGTTGTAATTAACCCAACGGACAGTAAAACGCGTTAATTAGCGCAAAGATATCTTGAACATCCATCGGACAATTCCAGGTGGGCCTCACGAAGACTAAATTGTTGATAAGGCCTACTAATCCGATGGCATGAAATATAGATGATTGATAGATTGAATTGTTTAGTTTCGCGCAATTCTCCTCCGTGAAGAGTAACACTTGCGCAGAAAGATGCGCAGAAATTACTACCGAAATCGTCCTTAATATGTATACATTGTCATGCATTTATTTACTAGTCGTCTGTTTACATACATTTTACATGAAAACATACGTGTATTTGTAAACCCAGTTCAATAAGCCGCGTTAGGCTTGGACATGAATACGCTTTGAGTAGTGGTCAGATAACTTAATGTACATTGAATATCTTTAACCTATGTACCGCAAATTGTATGATAACGATTATAAGCTTTGTCAAGAGCGTCCAGATTTAATTCGTTTGGCATTATAAATACAATATAAAATATGTATCTATTAATTAGTGTTAAATAGGATTGCTTCAGAATGGCGTCTGTTGAAGCAATTGTGAAAACAGAAGGCACGATTGAAAGGCGATGGGAAAACATAAGTACCCAGGAATGCTCCGTATATGTACTCCATATAAATACATTATGAAATCAGAAACAATGACTAAGTAATTAATCACACTCATTTGTTAAACTATACATTGTATTTTCTGAAGAAGACTATTTGATCGAAATATTGAAAATAAAGAGTGATATATCAACAACCATATTCTGTGGACTAGCAAAAACACTCGCATATATTTTCTAGGTGAACGTGACACTTACAGACACTGGCATTCTGGCCGTAAAGATCCGGACGACCATTGGACAGAAGACTGTGTCGTTATGAGATCATCAGGAACATGGGAAGACATGGAATGCTCAGACAACTATGCTTACATTTGTGAATACGGTAATGTATACTTACCCACCCATTTACCCAATAACCAGTGCATGTTTAATACCGTGTTAGCCGAAAATATACGTTTTGGTCTTCTTTCGAGTGTATTGGAAAGAGCTGTTAAGATTGTTCGTGCATTTTTTTTATTTAAGTAAATAATAAATACATGCGGAAATATGTTCACATACAAAGAGTGTACAGGGTGTATGTAGACTTATTTGTAGATAAATATTAAGGTGGAAAACATGTTTAGTGTAGAAGTGGCTACCGTCAGGAAAGAGAGATGAAGAAAT
Source organism: Spisula subtruncata (assembly GCA_963678985.1). NCBI lineage: Eukaryota > Metazoa > Mollusca > Bivalvia > Venerida > Mactridae > Spisula > Spisula subtruncata. The sequence continues at coordinate 23,907,655 of OY787669.1, read as the reverse complement.
TTCACATTTTATTTCAAATTAGACAAAAATATAAAAATCTATGCAAACATCTTAGTGTTTTTTTTCAAAGACTGCAAGGATATGAATACAAATCATGCGTTTTCTGGTTGTGCATTACGTCATTAAACTATTGTCCACAATTATTTACTTGTACTCGTGTGTAATCTCTATTGAGCCTACCGGCATGTTTAAACACAACAAACCCGATTGGACGATGGAGAAACATACGATTATCATATTTCAAGTTCCATGTAAAACTTTCCACAATAACATTAATTGTGTATGTTACTTTTAGCTGCAGTACCAAATCAACTAACCACACCACAACCAATACCTTTATCAGCGGACGGTACGTTTGTCTTAAATATGTATCACTAATCATCTTGAAATATTAGCCAACATCCAGTTTGGAATGTATACACTTTCAAATTAATCTTAGATGAAATGGCTCACAACAGACTAAATACTAGTATCCGTTTTGATGATACGGTCGATACGTTCTGGGTCTGTCTCTTGCATGGGTTACTGGGCGATGTTGCCGCTACATCGCTGGATTAGAATGAGAAGAACAAAAAATAAGCTCATGAGAAGCGCTTTGTGATGCAGATTTCATATATGTTCAGTCTTATTAAATCGTAAGTAGTAGTAACGACCTTCTCATTCTCTACCATCGTCATGTGTGTCGAATAGTCTGTGTGTTACAGTATTTATAACATTTCTGAAAATGTATCTATGTAGAATACAATGAGGTAGCTGCTCAAACAACGTGCGTATACAGAGAGATACATAGTGGATAAAAGATCATTATCTATCATTTTATCGAGCTCACGTTTTACGAAAAATCCTATACGGGATTTGAAGAACACCATTTGTTCTGATGCATTCATAATTCACTGAGGCGTTGACAATTATTTGAATTATATGCTATCATATATAGGCTATGAAAAGGTGGCGTTTCTTTCTTACAGGGAACATAAAAATGTGTCCATCATCTGTGAGTCAACGTTCACACCAGAGTGGACACATCGTGGGACAATATGGTCAATATTGTTACGAAATATTTAACAATAAACATGTCACTTGGGGCCAAGGGGTAGATATATGTACTCGAAATGGTGGACATCTTGCATATATAGCGAATTCACAGGAGCAGGCATTTATTCAGGCATTTATGCAACGTCATTATCGAAATCATGGCGTGTGGATAGGACTCAATGATTTAAATACCGAAGGACGTTGGGAATGGACCTCTGGTAAGACCATTCACATTGTGAGATGTCATATATCCAATTTTATTTAATCTGTAAATTAATGAATGCACACACTATTTGTGTTGTTTATTTCCTTTCCCATTGTGCAAGTTGATTTAGGCAATATTAAACTGGTATGCATATTTCGTTGTCTTAGAATAAGAGAAGGTCGTAAGTAAGTCTTATCAATGGATTTCTTAGGTCTTATACGTATTTAAAATAAGCACCACGACGCTGGTTGCAAATTGAACTTGTCATGTTGAACAAACTTTTTGTATCATAAATAAAGAGTACAGTTTGTTCTTAGTTACTCAAAATACTAAGTTTTTATTTACAGTCTTCTCATACGTAGCCGGCGACATATCCGTGTGTTTTTGTTATTGATATTGTAGTAGTTGTGTAGGTGTTAAAAAGGTAACACACGGGTATACAGGGTGAACTATGCTGGGTTCAGGGTAAACATGATCTCCTGATATTTGATAAATTGGCCATTGTACGACGTATTTCACAGGGAGCGCAGTTACATACCATAACTGGGTACCGGGTCATCTGGGCAACTTCTTCAACCACAACCAAGAAGACTGTGTTCTGTACATTCCATATGAAAATGGAAAGTGGGATGACATGCCTTGTGGTGATGCAAACATTGGTGATATTGACTCTACATTTGGCAGTACTGCAGCAATGTATTCCATACTATGTCAATATGGTACGTATAGTAGGATTTCAGAATATTTGTGATAACGGAATATAAACCAAACATACTAGTAATTAAGTAGAGTGTTCATCATAAAGTATCAATCGATATAAACTGAAATTAGAGTTATAAAAATGTGTATGCCTAAAAGTAGAGAAAAGCCTCTCGTTTAAGATTTCTAGGAATAATTCACAGGCCAGAAAAAATAATCAATAAACACGCACGCTTATCTTTAAATATTTCTGTAATAAAACATATTAGGGGTATCCATATATTTCTTGTCCAACAAAGGCTTAGTGTCCATATGATGATATGTCCCGTTCAGCTCCTAAAATATACTCTTATAAAATGATATTCAAGAAAACGATATACATGCTCTCGTTGTGTGTTGGCGACTGGAAGATAAGATTAACTGTTACGAACAAAGGTTCATTATCACGTGTACTAAATATGCCACCCCCTGACGAAAGGGTATTTTATTTGACACATGTCGGCCGGTTGGTCCATCTGTCTGTCGATAGACCAAATTGTATTATATCGATGAATCCAAATCGATTTGACCTGGGATAATTAAAACCTTTTGATGAAGGTTTACTAACAACATTAGATCAGTAGGTCAAAGGTCAATGTCACTGTGACCTTAACCAACTATGAAGGCCATGTGGCCATACCTGATTTATAAACACCTCTTGTTATTTATGGATTTCAGACATTGCCCACCATGCATCCAATACTTTGATAGGGTAAAAGATCGTGGAAAGTGATAGCTTCAATTTAATTGTTTTCGTAACCTTATGAAAATACATGTTACAAATAAACTTTACCATGTATACAGTTGTTTTGTTTGTGGATAGCATTGAAATAGAAAACTTGTCGGAAATTGGAAGTATCACCAAGGCAAATTGCGGAAATGACTCTCTGCAGAACAACAAGACGTTTACTACCGTAAAGAAAATGTATATACTTGAAAAAAAACGGATATCATATGTATGTCAATCATTTCGGTATAATAGGCAAGCCACTAGAGTGGATGAAATCCTATTTGTGTGACCGCTACCAGACTGTCTGTATAGATGGAGAACTTTCAAAACCTGTACTAATGAACTACAGTGTACCACAGGGTTCTGTGCTTGGTCCGAAGAACTACATTATGTACACAAAACCAGTAGGTGCAATCTGTAGAAAACATCAATTGCAACATCATTTCTATGCCGATGACTCCCAATTGTATATGGCAATCAAACCAAAAGATTGTGTCTCGCGAGATGAAACACTGCAACGAATTGAAGCTTGTCTGAAGGATATCTTGCACTGGATTAAAGAAAATTTGCTGAAACTTAACGCCAAAAAAAAGAAGTAATCCTGTTTGTACCGAAAAGGACTGCCAGTTCAGTCGACAATCTCAATGTAAAAGTTGGTGATGCTGCGATCAGACCAACGTCGATGGTGAGAAACTTAGGGGCCATGTTGGATTCGCATATAAACTCTGTCTCAAGGTCGTGTTTCATGCAGATCCGACAAATAGGTCAAATCAGACAATACTTAACTGTTGACGCAACAAAATCCCTGATCAATTCTTTAGTAACATCGAAACAGGATTACTGCAATTCATTACTATGTGGCACCCCGAAAATCATTCTGAATAAACTACGAATTATTCAAAATACAGCTGCCCGCCTCATCACACGGACACCGCGTTACAATCACATCACTCCTGTGCTGAAGGATCTTCACTGGCTACCTGTACAGTACAGGGTAGAGTACAAGGTCTTGACTCATGTTTTCAAAGCACTAAATGGAAATCGCCTGGCTACATCAGAAGTATGCTGGAAATATATACTACACAAAGACAAGCTAAGGTCTCAAAATGATTCTGTTCTTCTAGTTGTGCCAAGGACGAGGACTGTGACTTACGGTGACCGATGTTTTTTTACTGCTGCTGCACCGAAACTCTGGAATACACTGCCAACAGCGCTCAGAGACAGTAAAACACTACCATCCTTCAAGAAAGCGTTGAAAACGCACTATTTTAATAGAGCTTATTCATGCTGACTGTATGTGTGTTCCCATTAACTTGGCGATCTATCATTGGACCCAACGACCCGCATGATCCCAGGACTATAAGCCCCATCCACCTATTGGTAGATCCCTACTATTATGTTTAGTAGGGCCCCGTCTACTGGGTTAAGTAGAGCCCCGCCTACTGGGTTAAGTAGAGCTCCGTCAACTGTCTTCAATAGATCCCTACTTCTAGGTTTAGTAGGGCCCCGTCTACTGGGTAAAGTTGAACAAGTTGATACAGTTACCCTCGACTTCTCAAAAGCATTTGACAAGGTACCACACAACCGTCTTCTACAAAAGCTTGAACACTACGGAGTCCGAGGCACTACTCTTTCTTGGCTTAGAGAGCACATAATCGAACTTCCATTTTGGCATGACCTTCTTTTCGATGTTGTGTTAAACATAAAAAAGAAACATAAAAGTAGATGAGTGTAATTATTTCGACCACAAATTAGAACACGGTGTAATCGCGGATGATTTTATCAAAGCTAACAAGTCTAAGGTGTGTATGTGTGAACGCCAGCGTGATAAGGACGTTCTATACTTGTGTAATACTGGTTTGCAAACTACCGTAAGTATTGTTTTGAATTTTATAAATTGATTACTGTGAGAACGGTTATTTAAGATACATAGCGAATGAAGTTTTGTATGTACGTTTTCGATAACACAAAAAACAGTATAACCTCTGTAGAGCAACATTACATGGAGCTTGTTGTTACAAGGGTGTTATGTTTGATTGGAGTTAGAGTGTATAGAGCTATATTCGAACAGTCATTTAATGTCAAAATAATTACTTGCATCGTTTTTAGTATGATACTAGACTACCTTAATTGCAAATTAAAACTTTGGATGGGTTCCGTGTACCTTTATTCAGTCGTCGAAAATTTTATAGGGTGTTCTAGAACACTTTTGTATGGAAATCGACAGTTCGCATGTCCAATAAATCACAGAGAGAGTTTCTGCTAAAACTGAAACGAAAAATGATCTAATGGATATGAAAGCATATTTCTTTTTTTTTCTTCCGTTTTTGAAACTTTTAAAAAAAATATCGACGGATATAGCTCTTAACACTTTTTTAGGCTGGTGATGTCTCTACAGTTGACGTATTTGGAGATTCATGTGTATGTTATCTGTACTATAGTTAAGAGATGGGGTACTTTTATAATTAACCACTTTATATTGATATACAAATAGTAAAGGGGTTTGCCTCTTTACTTGAGGCTCACAGGAGATGAAATGAAAAGTAGAGCCATTGCATGTATCCTATGATACTCCGATCGAATGAGCTGCCGAGAATGCAGAAGACCCTCTTCCACAGACCATTGAAAATAATGACATTTCGCAAGTGTTCCACATCTGAGTAAAGTGCAAATTTGACTCCAATTTTAACTATGTAACTAGATGTTTGTATTGGCATTGTTCGTTTGGCTTTAATAGTGATTAGAAGCAGAAACAACATGATTTGTATGTTCCATCTTATTGATGAATACTTCAGAACAGACGATGAGGCATTTCTTGCTGATAACTTTGCTTGGGTTGGTGCATGCTGAATACAAATGCATATGCATCTATAGCAATGAGAAATCTGTTTATGCGACGGTAAGTATACATTTATATCACACATTTAATGTTAGCTCTCAACGAACAGACTCATATAAACAATTATGGTGCATTAACATTCACTGTTAAAGCTTGTCAAATGCTGAGCTATACGTTTGTATCCATTACATATTGTTTAAACCATATCTGAATCGTGATATAATTATTGTACAGCACTTTTGGACGTGCAATGTACTTGAAAAGGGCTAATATATAAATATGGTATAATAATACGTATGATTAACAGTTTGTTCATTTATGTATATCACATGTATACAGGCAATGGAATTCATTTCATAGAAGTATTGAAATTATTATTTAATATAAAAACTTCATTTATAACTCTAACGCTATATTCTGCAATGTCAATATCAACAGAAATCACTGACCATTACATCGATTTAGGGAGAGCAGAAGTTTATTGTACCTGCACACTTCTATTCACCAGGTAAATTAAAATTACGGTACACATTGAAAAGATAATCCCTTGTCCAATATCCTTACGTTGTTATACCTGATTTGCCCGTTTACTTTAGGTGGCGCAGGTCCCAATACTGCGTTAGAGTTACACTGTTAATTAGAAAAATGCGTTATCCGTACGTGTTTTTACGTACACCGATTGCTAACCTGAATAAACGAGTCATACTTTACAATAGATCATCGGTACTGCCATAATTACAATGTAATAAGGATGACAAGCTGAAAACAAGGAAACATCCGGCGATTTGATACATACGTATATTGTGTCATCTGCATCTAATATACTGTAATTATATCTATCTTTCTATAAGCCATCAGATACTGGACAAAAACCGATGGGCTATTTGTTTGAATTCGATTGTAAAGAAAAGTTGCAGCCACAGACGGCACAAAATGGATGGGCGGTCATTGCCTATGAACACCAGGTATGAATTTGGTATAGTTTCGTTCAGTTTAAACAGCCACTTCACACTTTATTTTTTTCTCATTTTTATCCAAGCGAATTTATAATTGTAAATATAGACCGAAATCTTGCACTTGGCGTTTGTATTAACTACTCGTATATTATGGTCCGGATACATGGAAAAAATACGACAGTGTTTCAATTTCTGATAAATTGTAATCCATCGAATGTATTTTTTTCAGAATTAGTCATCAGACATTGCTTCGTGTAGTTGTGTTACTGTTTTATGTATTCGGCTGCTTATGTTGAATGCTGCCTTCCCTGTCCGATTTCCTCATTTCTGTATTAACATTAGCATCCCGTTCTTTTAATCGATTGTGACTGGCTAAAATAAATGTCCGGAAAGGCTGGTATGTTGAATCAAGTTTGAGTAGTATAAACGTACTATTAGTTAAATATAGTTTACATTGTTGTATTAGATAGGTTATGTGTTGCTAGACAGTGATACGGCGACTGAAACATGTGCTGGAGAACCACCGACTGATGATAAAGGTAACTATACTTTTGGTAAATTGTAAATATTTTAACCGTTTAGTGGATGTTTGATACTTTTAAGCACTTAAAGGGTGCTTAGATTTTGTTGACATTTTGCAGTTAGTAAATGCGATACATGAAGCAAAACAATTATATGTGTAAAATTAATTGTAATCAAAGATGAAATAGTCACAAAAGCATAATCATGAAAATGATTGATATACAATGTAATATTCACAAAATTGATAATAAATTCATTAGTTGCATTCTGCTATTAAAAGCAGGAGCTGGATATTGTCACAAAGATAAAGACTTTTAATCAAAAGACACTAACACACACATGCTATGGATCCTTTCGGAATGTCACAGTACCTATCGGACATATACATAATAACAACATCTAACCATAGCCACTACATAAAAATGTAATCATAATTGCGTAAGGGTGCTGGATCGGTTAAGTGCGCATGCGTTATTTATCATAGTACATTATGTGTTTTATAAGCGTATTAAACAGTGTGTCAATTATATCTATCATATCCAATATAATAGTTTTAATATGTTTATGAAAGTAGAAAATATTTATCAAATCACAGTTTGTATACTGAAAAGAAATAATAAATTACCTAAAAGGTAGGTGGGCAAAAAAATAAAAATGTTCAATTTATGTCAAATGGCTTTTTTCGGGATCAAGTTTGTTTTGAAATCATTGTTTATTGTGTGTTTATATAAGTTTACATTATTTGCATGGTCATTAAATTTTATTGTTCACGTTTTCATTGATTTTCTCAGCACTCTAGCCAAAGTTGACCATAACCATAAAACACTGTGAAACAGACGAGTGGTTGGCATATATACTGAGCGTCAAAAGTTTTGCAAACGAATTAAAAATTCAATATTTTTATATTGATAACTCGAAAGAACTTTTTACTAACACTGTCGGTTTGTGTACCCATAGTGGTTATATTGAACCCATTTTCGTTGGTGTCCGTCACGCTTAACTGATCACACCAGCACAAATGACAAAACGTCTATTTAAGTGCGCAAAATTATGACTTTTCATTTTCGACTTAAATTTTACTTCCAATTTAATTGCTATATGTCTGTGATACGAAATACACAATTAGTTAGTCAAATCAGTGAGCAATGTGCACTAAATTTGATGTCAAAAATTGATAATTGTGAACATAATCGTGTATATAAGGTTTTTTACTGTGGAAGGGAGGTAACTTAATCGATAATTGTACCAAAAACAACTCCCTTTGACCACAGACAAGTGTGCATGTCGTAATAGACACTGTACGAGATGTCAGAATTTAAGAAACATTGCACTTGTCATAAAAATGCAAAATAAAAGAAAGTGTCTCATAAATTTTAATGTCGGTTCCACTTATGTCCAAAAATGACGTCACACGGTCCAGAAGTCAAGGGAGACAACCAGGTTGGATTTACGTTGTAATTTTGTTATCGTCAACTTTATCGTTATAAACCATCATAAATATTGCAATTATGTGGATAACAAGCACGCCATGTCTTTTATATGATATATATCTATGGAAATGTGTTATTTTAGTTAAATTAAGAAATTCTTTCGTATTTGACCTTTAAGCTTAAATAATGCCGTTGAGTGTGGTGCTAATATTATAACAGCATTACCTGTCTATGTCAGCAGCATTGACCCTTGTTGTCACGTGGTACGTCTTACACACAATTCGTCTGTTGGATACGATAGAACAGTCTTATAATAATAGAGACATGTCAATTTTATCCGACACAAAGTAGTTTTACTGAAACACCAGCCTCTAGACCATTATATGCACGATTATGTTCACAATTATCAATTTTTGCCATTCATATCAGCGTTCATTGTCAAATAATTTGACTATTTGTGTAATTCTTTATCACAGACATGGTGCAAGTAAATTAGAAGTGAAAATTTAGTCGAAAATGAATAGCCCTAATATTTCTCGCTTGAATAGACGTTTTACCATTTGTGATGGTTTGATCACTCAAGCGTGACGGACGCTAACGGAAATGGGTTCAGCATGAACACTATGTGTACACAAATGGATAGTGTTAGTAAAATGTTCTTTCGAGTTAACAATTTAAAAAATTGAATTTTTAAGTCGTTTGCGAAACTTTTGACGCTCAGTATATTTTATTGCAAACTCTATTTAGAAGATCGCTATCACTAAAAATATTCAACAAACATTTCAAAACGTTTAAGGTGGGAAAATGATTATAAGGTTTTTACCAATGTGCTATTTTCCTGAACTGGGTAGGATAACAGATCATTGTAGATGAGACAAAAATTAAATACATGTATACCATCTTTGGTATATTGACCATATAAAATAATGTATTCCCAAACTATACTGAAACATATTTCATTATTTCCATCATCAGACATCAAATAAAAAAGTTATATTTGAACACTCCTGATACTTACATCGATTTGTGTCGTGATACTAACAGGTAATCTGCATGCAGGAAACACAACAAATACAACAAAAAATGTAGTACAATTACGCAATTTAACATAGAAGTGAATGGTAATTCTTTCAATGAGTATAGAGTCTTAAGTGACAGGTAATATAAATTAAATAAAACTTGTTTTAAAGCTGTATAAATAGTTCAGTGAAAGCCATACATACTGCTCGTCGTTGTCTGAAACCAGATATAGAATATTGGTCTTCCATATAAGATATTTTGAAAAATAAAATAAAAAAACACCAATCACATTTCAGTAACATCTAGCCATACGACTTCCCAATCTACTCATTTACTAACAACGAAAACAACGCCTCAACCATTAACAACTACACGACCGATACCGAAACCTACAACAACAACGCCGAAACCAACAACTACTACTTCAACGCCGAAACCAACAACAACAACGCCGAAACCAACAACAACAACAACAACGCCGAAACCAACAACACCGCCGAAACAAACAACTACAACGCCGAAACCAACGACTACGCCGAAACCAACAACTACTGCCACAACGCCGAAACCAACGACTACGCCGGAACCAACAACAACTACTACTTCAACGCCGAAACCAACAACAACTGCAATTGCAACAGCGTCAACTGTCCCATATGGTGCGTAAATAGTGTATACCATTATCTGTGAATATATTAGTGTTAAACTGGGACTTCAATCATCTACTATCAATTGTTATACCCATTAAGTTTAATCCATAGTATCAAACTTAACTTTGCCACGTGCATTTCTGTGCTGACGTTCCAGCTAAGGCAATGGTTATATTTCTTATTTTGAACAATATAAATGTACTTGCAATATGCAAGTACATCTAAGTCGTCCAATGTTGAAGTACAATCATATTTCTGGTACAACCCAATATGACGTATTCATCAATATATTATTGTGATTGCTTTTATATTTCTCTTCGTTCACAGCACCCCTTGCTTGTCCTGACAATGTACTCAAAACAACAAATGAACACGGGGGACATGCGTTCATCGATAAGACACAAAGGAAATGCTTCGTGTACGTACCGTTTAAGCAAACTTGGAGTAACGCCGAAAGTGTATGTCAACAATATGGTGGCCACTTGGCAACGATAAACTCTATTACACAGAACGAATTGCTCCACAGTTACGTGCATATTTCCTGGTGTCCAGCTTGGATTGGCCTTAGTGATTTGATTCATGAGGAAAGCTTTACGTGGTCTTCAGGTAAGGTGATAGTTATATTTTTTCATTTCATACATTTATCTAGGAAACTGTTGTGTACAAATAATGTATTTCCCATTCATATTATCGAGTATATCATCTCTTATTGTGTAGTTTATATGCAACAATGATTATTACATGTACATGTATAGCTTGGCTATTTTGACATGAGCTTGACCTTTATGCAAGAATATATTACAAGGTTCTTGCTTTGAATAGATCAATTTCCGCAAGCAAATCGTGCACTATCGGTATTTCAAATTTATGTTTGTATTACATATCGAGCATCTCCGTGATACTCCCCGATTATGAAAACATACAGTCGGTGTTGTAAACGTAGGGAATATATCAACTGTTAAATTATGCTAATCAAAAGGTCAGGCTCGTGTCAAATTGGGCAAGCTTTACGTAATTGTTAACATTGAATTAATAGTCACCGTAGGCCATGTGCAAGGCAACAAGAGAATGGTTCCCGGAGCACAAACAAAATGTGTCTCCTTAGTCAACATGACTGGCCCGTTAAATATGCATTACACTATGAACAACAATAAGGTTACCTTCATCTTATGCTTTCATAAATAATAAAACGATTATTGTCTTGCATCAAGATTGTGAGTTTCGGTGAATCGGTAGCAATTTATTATTTAGCTTTTTCATATTTTCCCAGGAGAACGTCTGACGTACACAAACTGGCTATCAACACGTAAGGATTTTTTGTTCCATCGTTATGAAAACTGTGTGGCAATGTCTACGACTGGTACATGGGATGATCATTTCTGCGAGTCTCACTACTACCCATATTTTTGTGAATTCGGTATATATCGTTCACGTTATTATATTTTGTCTTACTGGTGCATGTATTTGGTGTGTGAACATTGTTTCTATTAGTCATTTATTAAACTGTATAGATCTACATGTATATTCTAATAGGCATTCAATGTCAAAATACTTGCATCATGTTTAGTATGGTACTAGACTACCTTAATTGCAAATTGAAACTTTGGATGGGCTCCGTGTACTTTGATTCAATCGTTGAAAAATAGACGATTTGTATAATTTCATTGAGTGTTCTAGAACACTTTCGTACGAAAATGGACAATTCTCATGTCCAATAAATCACACAGAGAGTTTCTGTTGAAACTTAAGCAAAAAATGATCTAATGGATATGAAAGCATTATTGTTTTTCAGTTTTTGAAACTTTTTTTAAAAATATCGTCCGATATAGCTCTATATACTTTAACATCTTAAAAGTATTATTGTTTATGCCCGTAGTCAATGAGAATTACAAAGAGGCACGTTTCTAGGTAAAAATGTGTTAAATTTTAATAAATATATTTTATAGATTTACCCCAGAAAATTATAAATTATGTGTATGATTTATTCCATGATACGGCCCTTGTCAATCTGTCGAAAGTGTCGTGTATTTTTGTTATATGACGTTTTGATGTTTTCTGTACTCGGATGGTTTAGTTGAGTGCTTTCTTCCGCGTCCATTTGTTTTGATAATATGTTTGTGTATTATGAAAACGAAGCATAATGCCACAATTATTGACATTACGCCAGAGCAGAGATACTCCACCTGAATGTTTGTCGAATGTTGCTTGGCGAAGGTTTTCAAATCAATCCATTGGGCCACGTGAATATAGTTTACTGTTATATTGATTTAAAGGGAATTGATTGACAACTGACGTAATATCAATTATGCTTGATAGCATGTAACAAGAAGAAGAAATGACAAACGTGTAGATACGTGATAATTACAAGCTTTTACTCGGAATTTTAGGTTCGTTCAAGTTATATTCAATTCATGTAGGGTGTTTATGTGTTCTAAATACCAGTTATATTGGTTAAGTAGTAGAAGGAAAATATTTTTGTATTTATTCAGTTACATTCTTTTATATACTTTAGCTGCAACAGGACATGGTTCTCCAATACAGTTTACTCCGATGCAGAAAACACCACTATCAGTACCAAGTTATCGTACGGATGGTAACTAGTGTTTTGAATATCGGATGTTATTTGATTCTAAAGTCATTTGAGTAAAAAATCCGGCCGTTAAATTTTTCATAGAAAATTTCAATTCGGTGCTCGCTGCCACCAATGTTTATTGATTGATTGGCTCAAAAGTTGGCTCACAAATGCTAAATAACATATGTATTGTAATCATCATACATAATTATTATACATCATGTTATAGAAAAGTGGCCTAAATCATAAGAATAAACAAACTGTACATATTTCATATATTTATATAAAACATACAGTGTCCACCAAAAATAAGTATACATTGGTTATTTCCCCCATTTACTTGCCTGTATAACACTGTTTTCAGAACAGAGATGCAACAATATTTTTGACGACCAGTAATATTTTTTGTTGCTAAGTGTAAAGACCAGCCAAGATGTGAAATATTAAGTGTTTTTGCCTCGCTTGAACGGTAACTTGGTCATAAGAAGACGGACAAGTCAGTCCTGGGACCCCATGGTTATTTTAATTCAGGACATTTTCACCTTTATTTCTATCACGTTTTTTTACTTCTTTTGTAACTGTAGTTTCGGAAATTACTATGTTTGTGACCATCTGACAAACAGATATGTAATATTTTAACAAATTATAATTCTTCAACTGTCAAATGTGTATACTATTTTGGTGGTTACTGTATGTATTCTTCACAAAGATATAAAAATTATAAGGAAATTACCATAATAATCGTCTCATTTTTTTAAAAAAAGACAAACGACTCAAATATAGTACATGTATTTTAATATATCCTAGAGAAATATTTCTTTTAAAATTCGACGATAGAAACACTTTGAGATAACTTCCGTTCGGTGGAAATTGACATAAATTATAATAGCTCGTATATTACATTTCGTGTTTCTTTTAATAATATTTTCACACATTGTGTTGTTTACAAATACATTAATTAAGAACTTACTAACATAAGCATGTCTTTCAAAACTTGCATAATATATTCCCATTTTAGCTTTCTAAAACTCCAAATGTAAGTTGTGATTGTGTCATATGTACATTTTTTAAAGTTTTGATTATGTTTTTTGTCATTTATTGGTATTCTGTTGTATGTTAACTGTACAAACATTACACCGGTTATTCATGTTGAGTCACTCAACATGGATGACCACGTTACATGTATTGCATCTGTTTTAAATTATCCCTGGTCGCCCATCCATATATATAGAAAATATATATGTGTTTACATGTAATAAATACGAGATAAAAATGACAAAGTAATGTAACGGAAAGTTGAAACTAGTGGGTATTATACATGTATTTGTTATGTGTTGTTTCAGCTACAACAATACATGTTTCTACAGGACAGACAACGCCGTTACCATCAATGTATCACCCAGACGGTAACTTCCTGTGAAATATCCCATACCTTTTATTTCTTATAATATTACTAAAACGTGAAGGCATTTTAAGAACACAAAACGACTAACACAAAAATTCTATTAAACAATATTGATATCAAATCAATACTGCCAGGCTGTTTATACATTTTATTAATAATTTATTGAAATACGGTGAATTTGGCATTGTTTTGAATCGACACCTAGTTTTAACGAACTCGATTATGAAACAAGTTCATGCGGTGGCGCTGCTATCAATGGTCTCGATAGGGTCAGACAATATATTTATACCTACATTTGTACATTATGACCAAACCGATAAATATAAATTAACCAAATTTTACCCAAGCAAAGGGATAGTTAAATTCGAACACATGCCAAATTTGACGACCGACAATACATAAATTACAAAGATATGCATGGAATATCATTTCGTTTCTAATACCCCTCGTTAGCAAATATATAAATTCAATTAATAATTCAAGGATGTATGTATGTATGCAATACCCAAACATAGATTATATATCGCAGGTAATATTCATCTGTGTCCATCATCTGTGATGCAACATTCACGATATCACGGATATCATGTTGGACAATATGGCAAGTCATGCTATGAAATTATCGACAACCACAAAGTCAGTTGGAGTCATGGCGAAAATATGTGCAAACGACAAGGTGGCCACCTGGCGTACATAACAAACTCCAATGAACAGGCATTTCTGGAATCCTTTATGCGACGTCATTACAACCACGCCGTATGGATTGGTCTACATGATTTGGACTACGAAGGATACTTTCAATGGACATCAGGTATGATATATTAAAATGTGTCCAATGAGAGTCATACTTTTATTTCATTTATAGTTTATTGTTGATTAACTGTGGTTGAGTGTTTACACCAAATCATTGGAAGCCGTTTGTCGTATGTGGAATTACAAATGTACCAGCTACTGAAGCTATGTTAGAACTGATGATGATGGTCTGTGATTCGTTAGCTAGTAAATAAACAGTTACCGGAGGCGCATCTATATAAAGCGCCCCGTAATCATAGAAGGGGCTCGGAAGATGATGCTTCCAAACAATAAAGGTGTATTATAAGTCAAAATTAGATTAGAAAAACCGTGCACTTACCAACCGGCTTGTTGTCAATTATTGCATATAGCTTGTACAATAAGTGTCATAGACGACATGTTCACGCGGAAGAAAGTTTGTTTATTTTTCATCAATATACAAATCGTTGTTTTATTTACACCACAGGAAAATCTGTATCATATACGAATTGGATACCAAACCATATTGGTAACATGTTTCGCAATGATGCGGAGGATTGTGTTGTATTTGTTCCATATCATAATGGAATATGGGACGATATACCATGTGGGTACACAGACAACTACGGCAATGATAATGGAGAGATCTACGCTATACTGTGTCAATATGGTGAGTAAAACTTCATTTAACTAGGTGTGTTATAGCAACGATAATGTACAAAACTATACAATACTGTGTCAATATGGTGAGTAAAACTTCATTTATGTAGGTGTCTTATAGCAACGATTATGGGCAGAACTATGCTATACTGTGTCAATATGGTGAGTAAAACTTCATTTAACTAGGTGTGTTATAGCAACGATAATGTGCAGAACTATACAATACTGTGTCAATATGGTGAGTAAAACTTCATTTAACTAGGTGTGTTATAGCCACGATAATGGGTAGAACTATGCAATACTGTGTCAATATGGTGAGTAAAACTTCATTTAACTAGGTATGTTATATATATATTCTTATTTTTAGTGAAAACGGATATTAAGGTATGTGAAGCGTTGTCAAATTTATTGTTTTAATTTTGAGTAGTGTATACAAAGCCATATATGTGTTACACGGCCAACGACTTCTAGCATACTTTCAAAGAAAAAAGTCTTGGTTTAAATTATGCGTGTAATACTAGTATCAAATACAAATTAAATGCATGTACAACATAAGGCTTTTTGTATTTAAACTATTCGTCTACATAACACTATTGTCTGGTATATTAACGAAATGTGAGCATTGGACAGGGTAAGTAGCACTCATCCGAACCAGCAATGTACAGAAATCATAAACCATCACATAACATAAACACACGGCACAACAAACACACATAACCAAACGAGAAAATGAAATGCCCAGCTGTCAACTAGCTGAATAACCTGAAGTTTCATGAAGATATGTCAACAATTTGACCTCTAATGTCTAAACAATTTTTCCTATGTTTGAACATAAATATCAACTACAAAACAAAACTACATTCCTCCTTCTAAAAGGTAATTACAATTTGGACGGGCAAGGTATCGCTCAACAGAAACAGAATAGTTCGAGATGCACACAAAGATCCGACTAAATGAAACATCACGAATCATAAGTACAAACCACAATGTTAAACACACGAATAGAGTCTAGACAAGAAACTTACAACCATGTGTAAGGTAAAAGTTGTTTTATCCAATGTGTGACATTGTTTACTTACTATAAATCTATTAACTGATTTTTCTCTTTTAGAGACGTCCCCATCATTTGCATCGGGTTTCCTTTTTGGTTAAAATGTACATTCTTCCAAAGTGGTCATACCAACTGTAATGTTTCAAGTTGTGATGATTATAAAATGATACAAATAAACTCATATGTACACATGTGTGTTGTTTTTATGTTTGTTGTTATCGGGAGTAGTTATAGCTTGACCAGATTTAGTAGGCATCCATTAAACTTCGGAAGCGTGTATTATTTTCCGTAAGCATAGTCGGTACTTATCGGAAATATTTGTTTATTTTTGCACCGACTTTGTCCGAAATATGCACGGAATATGTCCGAAGTGCCTACTTAATCTGGTCAAGTTATTCGTGTTTTAACTATTCCGCAATCACATAACTGTACAAGGAAATCTTACATTTCAATGTAGCCAGGTGTATAGGATTTAATAACTAATACGGGAGAAACTTGTGTAAGCAACTGGCTAACGCAGTCGGTAGAACATTCGCCCTGTTAGCGAAGGGTCCCGGTTTCGAGCCCCGGTCTGGTTGCATAATTCTCTTGCCTTGTTACATTTGGCACCCAACGCATATAACCCACCTGCCACCCTCAGAACGTCCCATAGAGGTTTTGGTACTCCATCGACATCAACATGACAAAACCACTACATAGACAAGGATGACTTGCCAAACCCAATATTCGAACCCATGTCCTATGGGCGATCTTCGAGGAATCTGTCCACTTCACATTGCATATCCAATCTAGGTAAGCAGCACAACAGCGACCATTAAGTGCATTTGATTGTATGATACAACACTTATTATACACTTATTGAATGCACGAATTCAAGGTTTAAATAGCGCAACGATCTTAGATTAATGTTAACCTAATTAACAACATATCTTAAAGTCTGAACTTGAGACAATGCGTTGAACACTATAATTAAATTGCGATTATATATTGTGTTAATCGACGCTTACATTACTGATTTTTCGTGAGTACACAAAAGCTATTTTCGAGAAAACAACAAAAAAACACAGGTCAGAAAATTTGTATTCGAAAAAAAGGAGCTTTTACTACAGTTTAATCGGCATGAACTCCTCCGATTTAATGTCAATTATCTACATAATATACGTATTGGGATATATGTAGATTGCTTAAATGTACGACATTTTTTTCTAAGCCAAGTATGTACATGTACTGTTTAATTTCATCATGTTTTCTGTTATTAAACCAAGTGGAATGCTCATGTCTATCTATTCTCTAATAATGGTATCAACAAATTTACGTTTTTAAATTTAATCTTGAGTTTGGGTTGTTGTACCACTAGTATCATTTGCATTTGTAAACGTGTGAAACGTACGATGTCGTTTACAAATGTATATTGCTGCATAAATCACTTCATGTCAAAATAACTAAATCGCTTAATTGTTAATAACAAATTCAAGAAGTTGCCAATAGCAGTACATTTTGTACATTGTGGCTTCATTTGAATGTTTTGATTGTCATCTTTCTGTTGCCCTTCGAACTAGTTTAGTATTGTTGGACTGCACTGATCGTTTATCTGAGAGAAAACAGAATGTATGTTTATATGCAATTGACCCTCTTTCCTTGACCCGTTTGCACCATTCGATACGACGAGTTGAAAGGGTGTAACAACTGTAATTTATCATGTTTATACTTATCTCTTCGACATAGACATTGAATGTGGGATACAGAATAAGTCGAACACCTCATTTTAATTGGTGCGATAATGGTGGTGATTATTTTGTTGGTGTCGCTAATTGGTGTTGTGTCTGGCGATTATGAGTGTCTGTGTAATTACCACGTGGAAAGTCCAATTTACCGACAGGTGATTATATTTATTGATATATCTAGAAATGTTTCAGCAGGTTTAGAATAGCGTATATATATTTTTATTAAGCTGTACATGCCGTATTGCTCAATTTGTAATACCCCTGCACAACGTATCTTGTAATGGGGTATACAGTTGCCTGGTAGTCTGTCTGTCTGTTTATTCGTCTGTCCTTAGACAGATTCTTGTGGACGTACCCCCTCTTTCAGTGTTTGCAGAATACCCTTTTCTTACTTTAACACATTAACATCATGTGCGTGAAGAAAATATTTTTGCAAGCATTATGACCCTTTGCCCACAGGGTACTCGAGTAGGGGGTTTATTAGTTTGCCGAAGGGCGATACATCTAGTCATTAATCCTGACAGACAATTTCGCGTTTAAGAAACTGTACACAATTATTGCCCGAGAACTAATCTTCCGGATGTGTTTATTTGATGTGTGTTGCTAATACAGCTTCGCGCTGTAGAACATGTAAAATACATGTATAATTGATACATGAATACTTTAATTGGTAATATAACAACCAAATATTCACCAAAAGCACATCTTTTTTATACATATAACATAATGAACAGAAACATCCTACACAACACTGAGGAAGACTTTTTAGTAGTAACCGTTTCTGGCCCCGATCTCCCGAAACATCTCATTCTGAGCTTAATCTTATCTCAAATATTGGCACGTGTCTTTAATTAATTTCAATTGGAGGTTTGTTTCAAAATTGGCACCCAAAAACAGAAATAGTTATTCTGAATTTATTACAACAAAATATCAAAGGTTGGAAGTCAAGATTTATCTCAAATCCAGACTCTGGCTTTAGCAAAATCTCAATTTGAGATGAGATTTCTACTTTTTTAGATGTTTTGGGAGATCAGGGTCTGATATCATGTTGGTATCATTGTGGGTCAAGCAAGCTTGGCTGGGGTACTGTCGTATACCGATGTGTGTTGTCATATAAACTATCAGGTCATCAACTGTATTAAGGTTTTTTTCTGTATTGATTTTTTTTATTAATATATGTTTTTTAGAATTTATATTTTTTAAATTTCTATTTGCTTAAATAAATACAAATCCTTTTCAACTATAATTTAGGCCATGTTTATTCAATCACTGTACTTTCACCATGCATAGACAAATCATTATCAACACAACGATTATAATAATAATAAATGACACACCACATAACTATCAATCAATCTTGAGATACCTCTTGAATGTAGGTTACTTACTATATCCTCTTAGTCCCCAGTTGGACATAGAGGCTACAATGGTATCGTTCTTCTTAGGTTTGTATTAAGCCATTCTCTTCGCTTCGCCCAAAGATTAACCCATCTCTGATAATTCTGTCACATTTAAGTTACATGTTAGATGTTGTTAAACACTTGTTCGGCATTCTAAATTGCAGTCAGACATTTTGTTTGGTCTATTTCAGTCTTCAGAGAAAAGTCCCGTGATAGGATACGTATATGAGTTTGATTGTAAGGAATATATTAAAATGGCAACCGAATCAGATACATGGTTTACTGTTGCATTCAATCACCAGGTAAGCTATACATTAACAGTTGTTTTACGACACCCCATTAGAGAGGATATACCGTATATTGTAGGAATTTTGTAGAAAACATATGTATCAATTGAATGGTAACGAGTGAATAAATTAAATAAAGACTCTTAGAGTCTAACTTAGCACATTATTCATTATCATGACCTGTGCTACACTCATGAAGAGCTAGCAATTTTGTACGACTTTTTTCTCTTGTGGTTTGTCTGTCGGGCTCATTTCTCTGTGTCTCCGTAGCTCAGTGGTTAGTACGCTTGTCGTCTAATCTGGAGACTGGGTTCAAATCCGGATGGAGGCATTCGCATAATTATAAAGTATGTATTCATATAGCAGCAGAAATATGGCTTGTAAATAAAGGCTATGCTCGGTTTTTGTCTACTTGTTAAAGTCGTTTTGAACATTCTTTGTGTTATTTAGTTAAAAAACATTCAAAACTATGTGTGCACCTGCAGGTTAATATAGTCAACAATGGTTCTGTTGAACCAAACTGACCAATGAAATGGGACTTTTACAGTTTAATATTTCTTCTTGTTCAGTTTTATGTGTTTGTCTTTATGACTTATACGTGTAATAGTGATATTTTAGGACTTCGTTTTTGTTTGTCTATCGTGTTTTGTTGGTTCCGTTTACCACTGACTTTTTTGTCAATGACAAATACAATATGTGAGTTTTGACAAAGTCCACTGGCCCAAAATCAACATAAATTATCTGACATATGTGTGTAATTATCGTTTTGGTATAAGATTGTCACTCTGTTTAACAATTCATTGTTACCGTATTGGTTCAGTTGTTGCTAGTCGATAACGATTTTACTTCTTCGTCTTAGTTATGAGTATTTTACCAGGTAGGATACATAAAGAAGGACAGCTTAGTTGAAGTTCAAATATGTGCAGGCAATCCACCGACAGCTGACAAAGGTACATTTGTATATATCAAACACTGCTACTATACGTATCAATTACACACGATTCTATACGGGTGATGAAAAGGATCGATCAAGCAAGTGTCCTCTAAATCACTCTAAGTGTATACTCATTTATTTAACTTTAAAGGTCGATTGTGAAACAAGTTTTTCCAACTAATATTAATCACTCGCTATACCTCATTCATGATGTTCTCCATCGCCACGAGGGTATGAGTGAAGAGAAACCAGTTTCCCTTATATGCTGAGCGTCAAGCAAGGGAATTTCTGGTACCATTTTTATTTCTTCTTTGGTATGACGCGGCCTTCGATCGAACCCGGGACCTCCCGAACGTTAAAGAACCAAGGAATCTATTTCGAAACAAGCTAAGGTATCGCACCTGGATTCCTTGTATCTCACCTCTGTCTCTAATATTGCGATAATACCCCAGATTGGACCCTGCAAATTAAATGGAAGGAAGAAAGAAAAGTATTGTCGAATGCAGTGTGTTTGTTAGAAAGTTTATGTCGAAACTGTCCTGCATTGTCCAACCAAATAGTCAAATTTGTTCCTTTAATGCACATGTGTATTTGTTAATTCGGCAGCCACAGTTGCTTTCTACATAAAATTCATAAATTTAATGCGCTATTTATATTACACTAGTTTTAACGACGACACCGTCGCCTGTAACACAAACGACAACATCTAAATCAACATCAATATTGAGCTCCTCTACCACGGAACAACAACCGTCTATGTCTA
Source organism: Spisula subtruncata (assembly GCA_963678985.1). Taxonomy (NCBI): domain Eukaryota; kingdom Metazoa; phylum Mollusca; class Bivalvia; order Venerida; family Mactridae; genus Spisula; species Spisula subtruncata. The sequence continues at coordinate 23,885,963 of OY787669.1, read as the reverse complement.
CATCAACACAGGGACCTTCTACTAGCACTCGTCAATCTACCACTTCAACGACGGAAATGACAACACCTTCCACTACGACACAAACGACAACGCCTTCCACCACGACACAAGCGACAACACCCACAAAAATGACGACGCCTTCAACGACGACAAAAAGGACGACACCTTTAACGACAACGAAAAAGACAACGTCGCCCACCACGACAGAAATGACAACACCTTCAACAACGCAATACGTGGCAACATCCCCCAGCACCACAATACAAACAACAGCAGCATCTACACCGACAGAACCAACAACACCAATCACTACGACAGAAAAACTGACAACAGCTACAACTCCGGTCCAAACAACAACACGACCCCAGACTACTATACCAACAACAAATGGTTCGTTATGTAGTGTCATAAATTTGTGATTCGTCATGTTTTATTTTTGCTTGGTTCTCTTACAAATTATTGACTAATCAGAAAAATGTGTTGATCCTACTATATGATACTCTGTAAGAGTATGTGTGAGCTAACAGCAAGCATATGATTATTACTCTAATCTTTTAATGCCAAAGTTAACAAATTCCTACATTCCGATTGGCTTAGACGTGACGTTCAAACTCCAGGAAACCTCCGTATAGTGATATTTACTCTTGTGTGAAACGTCCTTTTCTGTAGTAGGTAAAGTACATGTAAATCAAACCGCAATATGCACAGCTGTGATGGACCTTGGTGGTTTGGTTTATTTAGTTAAACTGACTCCGTTGTTTCAAGTTCTTAACTTGGATTTTTAATTGTTTCTTGGTCTTATGTGTGGGCATTGCTTAATGTGGTTGCTAGGAATATGTAATAGTATTTCCCACCCCATTCCTACTTTGTCCATTATTTCAACTAGGTCAAGTCGTAGTTGTGAATCTTTAGGTCGCATAACGTTAGGTCACTGTCCTTAGTGTTTAAACTATGTCACGCTCCGGGGTGGCTGTGCCTCATTTGGTCGCCGTTTTGGAATGGGTGTCTGTGGGCATTGCTCAGGGTAGTTGTGTCGTGGTGTTTCTGATTTCTGTGCTCGGCTGGTTAGGTTGAGTGCTACCTTCCCGGTCGGATTTGCTCATACCTTTTTTACTCGAATACATTGAAATCTTTGAATATGCTACGAAATGAGTTCTCATGATAATAAGCCATACTTATAGCGATTTCGTAAATACAGCACTTTTAATTTGGTTTATTTTATCATTAACTTAACTAAATTATATTTGCAAATTACATTATGTTCATTGGATTTTCAGTGTTTCGATAAATGATTAGTTTGACAGACAGTCAAAATAATATATTGAACCTTTAAATTCCATTGCAGCAATGAGCATGTGCCCGAGAAATATACTAGAAACTGCTCATGCAGAGCAGGGTATTGTACTCTTTGACAAGGTAGAAAGGAAATGCTATGAAATTATTGAACTTCATGCGTCATTTGGCCTTGCTGTAAACCACTGTCGTCGAAATGGAGGACGATTGGCTACAATTAAATCCTCCACACAGAATGAGGTCTTACACAGATATATTTCAACATTAGATCAACATAAAACATGGATTGGACTGTCCGACTTTTACTCACCTGGACAGTTCAGATGGATTTCAGGTATAAAAAGCATAATATATTATTTATTTAATGATATGTAACACAGCTATTCATTTTGTAGAAGTGTATTCATATAATAATATAACATGCCTGTGTGTTGACACTAACCATTTACAATATTGCACCTTTATTTAGTCAAGCACATGTATTACGTAAAATATAATGTTCATTGATACCAGTATAGTAAAACATCAAATATGTTTGATCTCATATACAAACATAAAAAAGTTGTAGAAAATTAACAACATGCTCTCAAAATGTTATGCTAACTTCATGCACATCGCGAACATTTTTTAAAATATGTTTACATTTCTTGTGGAGACAATTAAGAAGCAACAGTAATCTTAGATTATATAATTGTATGAACAAAAAACATTTAGAAATCATTTTTGTCATCACATTAGATATTCAAAGTTTATCTATTAATTCTAACATAATAGAAGCTAATCATTATATATATGATCAGTGTTACTTTGCGAGCGTATGTTGTTTTCCTTTCTTCTTTGCCGACATGGCGTCATAAAAAATTTCGTGACGTCACTTCCAATGATATATTGACTGATAAACAACGATAGGATGTTAATTTTGTCAGATAAAAAATGAGTTATAAACGTATCAGTATACTTTTCATACTTGATTTTGATCAACAATTAATTCATAAAGGAAACTACAAAAGACTATGATCTATAAAAAATGTAAGCGAAGTATATTATTTATTGGGACAACTCTCGTATATAGGCAACATCGCTTGTCATGTTAGAATGATAAAAAAAACCTTGTTAACATGTTATCACAGGGGAGCCACTAACATACACAAACTGGAAAGACGATAATATTGCCGCACGAGGTCATGAAAATTGTATTCTTATGGATCCAAGAAGTGGTATGTGGGAAGATGCTAACTGCTACTGGAGTTTTCCTTATATGTGTGAATTTGGTAAGCGATTTTGTGATTACTTAGTCCTTTGTAAGTACTTGTACTTCTTGTGAAACTAATCTATGCAGTTGACATGTTAGGTTTGATGGAATGATCAAGTTAAGGAGTATGCTCCACTTTAGTTGTTTTGCCTTGCGTGATCAATTACATTTGTACACTTGAAGTTTTCCAGGGTGGAATCTTGTTTAGTCTTGTCTATTAGTCACCTATGTCCCACTGAGGAATTTCACATCGGTGAAGTGGAATTAAAAATATATTTTCCCGATGGTGCCCCATGTTATGGTGAACAAGTCTCATGACTTCACGAAGCACCCCATTGTCCACGAGGACCATGTTTTCGATGCCTTCTGAAGCGCAATAACTCCCATCGGGAGTATATCGCCGATGCAAAAAATACTCTGTGGAACCTAAGAATACGCGATGAAGTGCAATTTTAAAACTGGTACACTCTGTCGGGTATAAGAAAATTGTTCGGAGTGTATCATGCTTATCGACATACTTGCAATCTTTGTTGTGGGAATACGGAAACATGTTGGAAGTGACGTTGCCAGCCTCTGGTTGGTGTGAAAAGGCGCTCCAACCTTTTTTGTATGATTTGTTGTTGTCTTGAAATGTACAGTAAATATTACATGTAAATATAACAAGCATGTGATCTGTATGCTTGTAAAATTCTTATATATATTCAAAATGGGTTACGTGTTGAGAATCTGCCGCTGGTCACAGACCTGCATGTAATTTGAATGCGCATGGTTATGCTGGTCGTAAAAAAAGTAGTGATTTCTATGTTTTCCAGCACCTTAGAAGTTGCTCTGATAATTCTAATCATAAATTATGCCAGTTCAATAGACACTGTACATACGTGAAGAAATTGTTCTAATTTTTACTTTTGTTTTACAGTATTGATCTTTTTATATGTAGTTTGATATAATCATTGCGCTTCTCTTTTCTTCCAGACATAACAGCAAACAGTGGGAGTGTGCTCGTCGGATAGAGTGCATTTTATGAATCGTATGTTAACTGTAACAGTTGTGATATGGAAAATAAACATGGAATGTATTTGACCTTTCCTGATGTTCGATCATGTACATGTATAACTACATACGTTTGTGAATAAGGGCAAATATGATATTAGAGCTAACTTACATATAAAGTGATATTCTTTATTAGCAGTCCGTGCTAAAGTCCAAAGTTCGAAGTACTACATTTAAATGTACACAATTGTGATCGGGTGGTACTGTCAGGAAAAGTATTAATATTATACTTTTCTTGTAGAGACATTAAATGCTTATCAGGTGTAAAAAATGTGTATGTTTAAGTACAAAAAAAATGCAATTTGTTTTCTATAAATTGTTATAGGGCAGTAGTAGTTCGGAAATAATTTAGCCAAAAAGTTAAACTTCAAAGAAGCTGACAAAGCTAGTACCATTCACCTGTTTATTCACCTGTTCAATGCGTTTTTTCTGATGTAATATTTCCAGTGCTAATGCGATGTTATACACAATCTACAACGCCTATGACGTCATTATGGTCGTGACGTAACTTGACGTCTGACATTAAAGCTAGACTACTATACGGAAAACAGAAGAACGTGGTTTTCAACCGATTAAATGCAATATGTGTACACTTTAATTAAAGCATCGGCTTTATAGCAAATTATAACAATTCGATAATTATTAAATTGCCATTATCAGATTAGCAAGTTGACGTCAAGCATTGTGTATGTGCTAATGTGAACTTCTTTATTAATTTTAAACTTAAATTCCACTCTTATATATTTCTAGGTGTTTAGTCATGTGCCTAAATCGTTAACAAACAAATCAACTCAAGAAATATTGTCACCTCAGAGATAAGCGCGTGCTTCAATTGCTCTTTTCTACTTTTTGCACGCATGGATGCTTTTGATACAATTGTCATGTTTTATTCGACTGCGACGAAGACATATCAGGGGATGTATCCCCTAAACATATATCTATTCACTCTCAAAAATTGTGTATTTTATACATGCATTGAGCGTCTGACAACACTCTGTAAGAGACCACGTTGAAATGACCTCTCGGGCGTACAACGAAGTCACGTATTTCGTAAATTTCATGCGTACTAATTTCCTTCGTAAATCAAAAGTCCCAGCAGCCTCAGCAGAGCTTCACCGCACTTTCAGATTCGTGAAAGAAGCAATTTGATTGGGTGACATAAAGTTCCATTGACATGGTCCCATACGGAATGTCGTCAGATCCTATATCAGCGTCATTTAGTTTAGCGTACAAAGGGTCTAATTTTAATGCTATTGGTTGATTGTAGTTTACTATTATGATACGCACTTAACAAATGATAAAAAACTCTCCATGTGGGGTCATGTCGTTGTGAGTTACTTTACGTAACACAATCACATCGCTTCTTTCACAAATCTGAAAGTGCAGCGAAACTTTGATGAAGCTTCCGGGACCATTGGTATACTTGCGACGTATTAGATTTACAAACTACAAAGTGAAGTTGGTGTGCGCCATAGAGGTCATTTGAACTACACCTGGTATGGAGTGTAGTCAGATCTCTGATAGCGTAAAAATGGAACAAATGTTAGGATCTGATTTAAATGAGATTGGATCAATGCATGTTGACCAGTCTGTGCGAGATTGTTTAAGTAATGTTCTTCCTTCCATGGCCTACCTACCTTTTAGCTAAGCTTAACAGGAATCTATAATTTTTAATAGTATACATCCATGTATGATATTATAAATAGTGGTTACTTGTTTGCTTTGTTTTTGCGTTCGGTACGTGTCATCAAACTCTTCGATAAATTCAGAATTCAAGATTTATCCACAATAACAATCGTAAGACTTAACATAGATAGAGAAATTGATCAAGGGCGGTCCATGATCGAAATATCCACATATTTTCTTCATTATTAACAACACAACATGGATTTCTCTAATATTTTATTCAGTTCAATATAACCAACACTTCAAGGACAGGTAGGAATTTCATTGTTAAGCGCCAAATGTATTACACCTGAAATGTACGATTACGATAATTAAATACTGATGCATTAAAATAGTGTCAGTTGATGCATTAAAATAGTGTCAGTTGATGCAATAAAATAGTGCCGGTTGCTGCACTAAAATAGTGTATGTTGATCCATTAAAATAGTGTCAGTTGATGCAATAAAATAGTGTCGGTTGATACACTAAAATAGTGTCAGTAGATGCAATAAAATAGTGTCGGGAGCTGCATTAAAATAGTCTCGGTCGATGCATTAAAATAGTGTCATTTGATCCACTTAAATAGTGTCAGTTGATCCACTAAAATAGTGTCAGTTGATCGAATAAAATAGTGTCGGTTGAAGCACTAAAATATTGTCGGCTGATGCACTAAATCAGTGTCGTTTTGGGCACTAAAATAGTGTCGGCTGATACACTAAATTAGTGTCAGTTGGTGCACTAAAATAGTGTCGGTTGATGCACTAAATTAGTGTCGGCTGATGCACTAAAATAGTGTCGGTTGATGCACTAAAATAGTGTCGGCTGATGCACTAAATTAGTGTCGGTCGATGCACTAAATTAGCGTCAGTTGGTGCACTAAAATAGTGTCGGTTGTCGCATTAAAAAAGTGTTGGCCCAAAACTGTTTGGGACATGTGTATTTGCCTTTGTTGTTTCGATATTTTGCCGAAATGACTTCATATGGTTGTATCGGTCGGTCGATTTCCCGACAAACAGACATATGCAAAGCAATATATTTCCTCATCAAAGATGAGGTCATACTAATAGGACTTACCTGCGATGGCGGATTGAAAAGCAGCGTTATAATCACATGCCACTTCGTTCTTCACATAATCTGTCCTATCATCTTTATAGTCGTCATTCTTACCAGGACCACCAACTAACGCACCATATAATGTGTGAGGATTTGGTCCAGGGTTCTTCTGGGCGTCCCAACCGCATGGTGCAGGCATGCTGGGACAGGAACTGAAATCAAACGATACGATTATATAAAAGGATAGTGGTTATATTCCTTTTTCAAATCCAGCAATTTAAATTGTTAGTTAGTTAGATTGGTTTAAAACAGTTAGTATTCATGAGCTGAAGTTTCGAGGTTGCAAAGTTATATTAAAATATTGTTGCTAATACATTAATTATACGCTGACCTAGAATGAGAAGGTAGTTAGTATGAAGTCGATATTTTGAGAAAACAGCAAACTACTCTCTACTTTTGGGAAATTCAACTAAATAAACTCCAGTTAGGTCAGCATGACACGTTCCGATTTTCATGACAATAGACTCATAAAAAGTGCATAGTGGTGTAGATTTTAAATATGCATGGGTCTTGTAAGGTCGCAAGTAGTACTTCTCATTCTTAGCCAGCGATATATCTATCATCTATCATGCTCTACGCTGTAAGAGTAGACTACGGTAATTTTGTTGAACATTGTTGGCCTCGGCAATGTACTCCCGATGGAAATTAGTTTCAGTTTATTAGCATAAGAACATTATCAATGTTCGTCGCCTTAAACATTAGGCGACAGGCAATCAACACAAGAAGAGCATGTATAAAACTCAATAAACAATGTGATAACAAATACATAACAACAGTAATGAGCATCGGGAGGCACTGGGAGGCACCGGGAGGCACCGGGAGGCACCGGGAGGCACCGGGAGGCACCGGGAGGCACCGTGAGGTACCGGGAGGCACCGGGAGGCACCGGGAGGCACCGGGAGGCACCGGGAGGCATCGGGAGGCATCGGGAGGCATCGGGAGGCACCGGGAGGCACCGGGAGGCATCGGGAGGCATCGGGAGGCATCGGGAGGCATCGGGAGGCATCGGGAGGCACCGGGAGGCACCGGGAGGCATCGGGAGGCATCGGGAGGCATCGGGAGGCATCGGGAGGCACCGGGAGGCACCGGGAGGCACCGGGAGTCATCTGGAGGCATCTGCAACATAGCCTTGTCACATTGCAATGATTGTAGACATGACGTACATTTTTAAACTTCTTATTTTAATCTCGATAGAAGGAGACATTTTACTTTCACGTACCTGGATCGGTGGTGTGGTCGAGCTGGAGCATTGGTACCAAATCCAACAACGTAACTATGGTGGCTAGGGTTTTCTCCAAGGGCATACTTAATCTGGCTTAATGCCCAACAACGGTATGCTTGTTCATTTAGTCCAGTATCGGCGGCCATCATTGCACCAAGAGCCATATTTACTGTGATAAAGTATACAACATGTCACTGGCTTAGAATGAGAAGGTTGTTAGTAATACTAACGATATAAGACTGATACATATTTGCAATCTACATCATACGTGGTATTTTATATGAGCCTATTTGTATGAAAATCGGAGCTTTTCACGTTTCCAAACTGAAGTTAAAAAAGTTTATTTTTCAGTAAGGAGTAGTTTTTCAGGCTGTTCTTATTGTAGTCTCACAGTTATGTACGTACGACCTTCTCATTTAAACCAGCGATATGTAAAATTTATAAACGGATGCAAAACTATAGTTTGAATTATTCCAGTTATTCCGAATTGAACGGGATCGAGAGATTAATCACTACCGCAAGAATTTACAAGGTAAAATAGAATAAAAAAAGTTAATTTGGATTTTAATTGGCGCGTTTACAACTTGGCATAAGGATCAGGGTACTGTTTTATCAAATCATTTACGTTAATCGTAAACTTACGGTCAAATTTTAATATTTTGTAATACTTTTACAACTACATGTGTTAAGCGTGATAAATGGAGCTGCAATACTAATCAACATTCAGTTAATGAATATACGAGGGTATATCCAAAAGTAATGTCACTCCTCCCGTGGTTTAATTGTTTATAGGCCGATATGCATAAATATGATATCAAAATGTTCAGCAATTCAATTCTGATTAATATCAAACGTGCTGCATTATTCAATTTTCATAACTGGATTATATGAACATTTAAAATATACCTATGACGTCATATCGCCGTACACGAAAATAACGATTGTTTTTCATTATCACAACAATTTTCTTTTATGCGTTTTTATAAAAAATAATTCCCGGAAGCAGACAATACTTTCGTGACGCGATGAAACAAATCTTTTGTGTCTATTGCTAAAAATTCAATAACGTCACTCAACTTTGAAACTCTTGATATATCTTCAACGCATTGATTACCTAGCGAAAACTCGGCAGATTTGTGACAAAAAGACGATGCTCGTAGTAATGCACTTTTCCTAAAAGTTTTGAAAGTCACCTACTGGAACTTTAGTTACACAAGGTGGCAACATAGGCTCGTGTGTATGTAGTATCATCTTTTAAAGGGGTATATATCACCAAATCATTATCGATAGAGAGTCACATTGACTGTTTTTAGTAAATCCGAAAAAAAAACACCAAGAGTATTTTTAACGCCGTCAATTTAATTCGACGTTCAAAACTGCAATCATTATGTGTGGTTAGTTAAATATTTTGCTGTGAGACTATCTAGAGGATCCTTAAAATAATTCCATTTCGCTGAAAATAAGTGTCGGGTGAGTTACACATTTTTAAAGGTCTTGGAAATGACTACATGGTTTATGAGTCGTTAGAAATCACCAGGGAAGAACTTCTGCTGGATGAGTAGGTGTCAACAAGTAACGCCATTGTGACGTCGTTGACGTCGGACTTGCGGCGATGTTCGTATGTATGTCTCATGAAAATGTTCATATATCCAGAACCATTATGTGCATTGTTGTGAAATTTGTTCATCATATTCAAATTAGACTGAAGTTACGGTGTGCAAATTTTTGTGATTTTACTGACATTATATACGATTTTATAGCATCAGTGACATTACTGATGGATATACCCACGTATATAAACAATATATGTCCCAAATTTGCTGTAGCTAAAGAAATATACAGAATTTAAATATGAACGTTAGTGTGTGATTTCCGTTAACTTTTCCGTTTCCGTATCATGTCATGTTAAACTCTTGGTCAGTAACGGGCAATATGATTGACTATGCCTTTTCTCCATTGAAATAATACGAATAATGAATACCATCCTAATATAAACCGTTTCAGTTCGCGTCATAACAGTTTAAGTGTATTGCCATACGAACATGTTCGTCGCCTTAAAACAGTAGGCGGATGTAAATCAATGTAAGAAGAGCATGTACAAAAAAACAAAAACTATAGAGAACACGATTGCATAACAGGACTTGCTAACAACGTACTTGTATATCTTAAAGTTCCCCATTGTAGCCTGTATGCCATACCACCTGGTGTATATGGTAAACTACCACCTGGCATCCAGTCTGTAAAGGTTGCTTCAACGTCAGTCTTATAGATGTCCTTCTTCGTTATCTTGTACAACAGGATCTGTTTCGGAAAACAAAGAGTAAATACTAGATTAACTTGTACTTTTTAGTGACACCGATGCTAGTAGTGCTCATGGTGATGTTGATACAGATATTGATGTCCATATTATTGCTTGTAATTTATATAATTATTTGGTTATAGCATGAATTCATTGGTTGCAATTACAACAAAACATAAACCATTGAACAAAGCGTCATATCAAATCGACACATGCATTAGGAGTCTTTATTTAGGACTCATTATTATCTTAAGGTGATCTACTACAGCACAATGGTATAGTTAAACCATGTTTTTGAGCCGTGACTAATTTATGCAGGGAGGTTTATTTGCCCTTAAAGGGTACAAGTATATGCTATGTATTTAGAATTAAGCAATTGAATTATTATGTGATCGATGAGACTAACCAATCCATGGCCCAAAGGATTAGGCGTTTACCAGGTATATTCACATACCATGACTGCAAAAAGTGACATTCGGTCACGGCTAAAAAACATGGTTTATCTATAGTTGTAATACTTATAAAACATCAACATAAACATCAATTACATACTCTAAACAACAACATAAACCTTCTTTACAATGAGAATATCAGTGGGATTCATTAAGAAATAAGTTAGTGACGTAGATTAATTAACGTGCGTTCGTCAAGACAAGTAAGAAATGATAACGGGTAACCGATGCTTGTCTCATTTTCACGCATTTAAGATCCAACGAAATAACAATTTTTATGAATATCACGTATTAAATTAGATGTACATATTTAGAGTGATTCCTACTAACAAACAGTCAAGTAGAAGTCACGGAAAGCAAGATTGTTACGTTTGTATATGTTGTTTTATCATCCCATGAATCTCCCCAGCCGGCCCCGCTGACCCTGTTAGTTTCTGCATCTGTAAGGTATTGCTGGTCCCCTGTAGCTTGGTATAACCAGACACCTGCCCATCCAAGCTCGTCCTGGTAATCACCTGACCTGGATAAATCGAATAAATATACGTGTGTAAAAATTAGATACATGTACACATTATGCTGTATGCAACACCATGAAATCCGCCTTTGACTCGATGGTTCGAATCTCGGCAAAGTTGCACTAGCTTTATCACTCCTTCGTGCCGGTGTAGGACATTACCTTACAAAATTCGGAAAGTACATCTAACCATGGATACGAAACTGTATATTGGACTCTGATGACGTGGTAAAAACATTTTGTGTCAGAAATATGTACCAATCTATAATTGTAATAGTATGATATTATTCTGGTTTATGATAAGAGGGTCGTAAGTGCTACTTATGACCTTATAAAACCGATACGTATTTAAAATCTAGATCATAAAGCGCTTTTGAGCATATTTTCATGAAAATCGGAAACTTTCATGTTAACCAAACGGAAGATGAAAAAGTAAAGTGTTTTCAGACAGTTTTTTCTATTGTTATCTCCAAATATCAATTTAGTACTTACGACCTTTCGATTCTAAGCCAGTGAATATTCATTTAAAGAATTGTAATCATATAATGCCAAACAAGCACCATATACCAACAAACCATGGTCATATTATCACAAATGGCATGATGGGTTGGCATTAGTACATCATATCGCGGTATAATACCATGTGCATACAGTCCTGCTAATGTTAAAGCAGACAGCTATGGCGTTCCATACATTTGAATTTATAATTGTTACCAACCTGTAGTATGCCGCCGCCTGGTTCACACTGTCACTGTATTTTGCTTTAAATTGTGTAGCAAACTCGTACAATTGTTTGGCATGTGTGAGAAGGATATCGGAGTATGTCTTGTCTGTAAAAAAAAGAAAAAATATGAATCGTTAAGTTATACTATAAAACTCAAACACAATACGTACATGAACGTATATTAAAATGTTGCATAAAATTTGATAATTTATAAAAGTAATAGTGTTGTTGCTTCTGGTTTTGTAGCAGTTGTTTATTCAATGGTCACCGTTTGTATTTTGTTATGACCCATATCATCAACTTCTATTTTATGACAGCCCTTGGTGCGTTATACCGCATGGACAAGGGACAACTTCTCAAATATTACAAATTCCAATATGACCATAACCATCTTATTCAGCAGCGCCAAACCGGATATCATTTTTATCTAATGTTATTAAAAAATGAAATGAAAAACAAAACGATATTCAGTCTGATCGTGATTTTTCGAAGCGCGATTTTTCGAAAAATAATTCTCGGCCCCGGCAAAAAAATATTCCATTTTAAAAAGACGCGAGTTTTCGAGGGACGGTTATTCAAAACTTGCGATTTTTCGGATGTAAGTGATTTTTATTTTTTTTAATTCGCGATTTTTCGAAGTTTTTTGTGTCGCCGAATCAACTTCGATTAATCGCGATCGGACTATATATTAAACATATTACATATTTACTCAGACTTCCGTCCTAATTTGTTTATATTGATGATCAAATAAGTATGCGTATATTTAACATATTCCGAAGAGTATTTAGACTCACTTATATGTTTAAAGGCAATACTTCCAGCAGCCATTGCTGCAGCAGTTTCACCAGCTACGTCACTACCGGGTTTTGCTTCTGTTATTTTAAATGCTGGTCTAGCCATAGTCATGTCTTCTGGACGTCCCCAAAACCCGTGGTCAGCACCACCGTCTCCAACCTGGTAGAAAAAGAAAATGAAAGTCTTAATGTCCCAATAAAGTGGTTTTTGGTTGTTTATATTGGTTTTATAGCGGCTGATAAATTGTACTTTCAGTTGTATACAGAGGTATAGTCTAGCTAGGGTAATCTGACAGTGACGTCATAGTTAAAAGATTAAAACCACTGCTTAAACAGGTAGAGTTTAGTTTGGTATTGAACTGTTGGTATAAGCTTTTATACTTGTTTTTACACCGTACTATTGGATTGTTCCACTGCGTCACTGGATTTTTATCCTAACTGGACTGTAGATTCACCTAACCCGTTTCCTGGATTGTATACTTAAAACTGAAAACTTAAGCCTTCCCAAAGGGACCAGTAACTTCTCCTTATGTGTAGAACAATCGATAATGGTGTGCAAATATTCGTGTTCCGGAGTGCCCAGCCGCGTCCTAGAACCGTATACTAGGTTAGAAATCCATGCCACCTACCATTATATCGATGGCTTAGAATTAGAAGGTCGTAACTACCAAATCGATATTTTGAGAAAACACGGAAAAACTGTCTGACATTTACATTTTACTTATGGTAAAACAAACTTTTACGACTTCATTTTGGTCAATATGACAAGTTCTGATTTTTATGAACATGGGCTCATAAGAAGCGCCTTGTGATTTTTATTCTAAATATGAATGAATCATAAAAGGTCATTAGTGGCACTTACGACCTTCTAATTCTAAGCCATCGATATATTAATGTTATTTTGTTTATAGCGATGAAACATATATATGCTTAAGCTAAATAAACTGTCTGCTCTGCTCTGCTCTGCTCTGCTCTGCTCTGCTCTGCTCTGCTCTGCTCTGCTCTGCTCTGCTCTGCTCTGCTCTGCTCTGCTCTGCTCTGCTCTGCTCTGCTCTGCTCTGCTCTGCTCTGCTCTGCTCTGCTCTGCTCTGCTCTGCACTGTTCTGCACTGTTCTGACCATTATGCCACTGAATTTATTTCTAAACTCTGGCAATTCTTGACATAATACATCGTAATAATGGGACATTAAATCATTATTTGGTTTTTAATATGAATTATGTATAGGGGAATCGCTACCATAAAACATGTACAGTGTACAAGTTAAAAGTAATCTATGCTCTTTAAATATATATGACAGGGAACGTCATCATGGTCATAGGTTATCGTAGTTTGTCACGGTTTAGCATTCATTTATTTCGCCTTGACTGTTTATGGTATTTGTTCGTTTTGGTTTGTAACAAGGTTAGCTTTCCGAATAGCTACAAGGTGGTTCAATTCGTTTTTTGTATAAGTAGAATAGTACGTATATACATGTACAAGATTCTACTAATTACGTACTGATTAATGCTCACACATTATACATGTTAAATATATCAGATTTATACATATATATTATTGATGTGATAAATATTGACGTAACGCACGCAACTGAGTACGTTCGTAATTTCGTACACTCGCTGTAAAACAGTAGTTGATACTTCTTTCTATTTCACTCGATACATTATATATCATATACCAAACTATTCATTATAAAATTGTCTACATTGTCATTTTAATTTGAGTTCATGTAGAATTGTATGTAGCCGTAGAATTGGAGACAATGCCCGACAGATGTACAAAAATCCGTGTGCAATTTGTAACACAAAATATTGGTCGTCGGCATAAAATAACAGCCGTTTTATTCAAAATGTCATTAAATTTGTGGGATACTTCACTGAGTGTCACCAGAAGTGACGTGTTTTAACATACTATCGTGAAAAATCACGGGTGCAAAAAATAAAAAAGTTAAACAATAAACCGGTAACACGAAAAAAGTGCAAATTTGCAAAAAAATGCTGAAAATTTTCCGAAGACGCATGATTAGTACGCAATTATTTTTTCATTTTTATAAATAAAATTATTATGATTTCGTTTTTAAAATATTATTTTTGTTTTATTATACATAATAAAATCCTAATGCATTCTAGCCAATACTTATCGAGATTATTAGAATGAAATATGTGGAGGAAAATTGTCCTACTCGCTCGTTTTAGTGATACATTGTGGCACAGACCATTTTCGAAACTTAATAATTTAATTATAAGTCATACAACGTACAATTAAAATAAAATTTGAAATATTATCAGAGTGAAATTTTTACTTTTAAAAATTCTTTACGATTGCTCTTAAAATATGTCCGACACACTCGATTCAATGTGTGGAGGAAGATTGTCCTACGGCGCAATTTTGCGACGTTTTGGACGTTTTATGCAACGCGAGTTTATAAAGTGGTCGAACTACATGACCAAAATAATTATTTTGAGCGATATTATGCATAGGCATGCAATGCATTTTGTACCCGTATATTCTAGAACAATGTGGTGTTTTGTTTTTCATGAAACAGTACATAGATAAGTGTATTAGGGGTTGAATACGTGAGTGAGTAAGGTACTTGTCAGATAGACAACGAGTGATACAAGTGAATAAGCGTTAAATTGAACAAGCGGGAGAAATTGCTACCGAAAGACACCCAACATTTTTAATTGAAAACAATGTTATTGACAGATAAATGTATTGTAGTTTTCGACATTATAAACATTTGCAGAATTAAACAGTAATGTTTAGATCATAAGACTAGTATTACGCAGAGTAAGTTATGCTGACTTAACATGACGTTACACAAACGTACGCAATACCGTACGTTACGTCAATTACATATATTTAGTGGTACCAAATTGATTCCCATACCTGTACATACAACTCGTGTGGTGCCACGTGACATTTCAGGAAGTAGTCAAGCGGCCATTTAATGGCGTCGAGAATTTCCTGTTGTCTTCCTGATTGAACGTAAGCATCTTTCCATTCCAAGTAACCCCATGCCAACATCGTAGTGGTATAGGCCATAGGAAAGTTAAACTTCACATGGTCTCCGGCTGAAATAGATAAAACATGCTTATTTACTTAATTCAGTAGAAACTCCCTAATCCGAGTACCCCAACAGATAGGATTATAGATGTTTTGTCTTTTTGTGGCTATGGCATGATAATCACGTTTGCTCCGTTGTACAGTGGTTAGCACGCTTGTCGCATAATCCGGCAACCCTGGTTCAAATTCTGGAGGAGACTCTCATATGCCTGCCATATTTCATCTAAAGTTGAATGGCAAAGGCTAAGATCGGTATGCTATAATTTATTTAATCCATGCCATGGGGATTTAGTTTCGTAGTTGGGTTCATCCAAAAAATCCACAAAATTAAATTCTACTCGAATAGTAATGATTTTACCGTATCAAAACTCAAACTTACCGTCATAATATCCACCGGTCAGATCCTCCCCGTTATCACCTTGGTCAGTTAACGCCGAATCACCACGCCATGGTATACGGTTATTAGCCGGCAGTTTACCAGAGCGCTGTGCTTCATAGAATAACAACGACTTTTCAAGAACTTCTTCGTAATTATATGATGTTTGCTGTTGACCTACAATATATGACATGTATGTATCAGTCGCCAATATTTTGTTGTCGTTACTGGAACATGACAAAAACAATTCAATGTTCGTTTAAATTTATCAGGTTTATTTTCTTGCACAAAGCATTTATCTTCAATCCATACCGCTGAAAATATACTCAAAACATAGTCGAACAATGATGCTAAATATATTAACTCTTGACCTCCAACTTTTGACGTTACGTCTAGAGACGTCATAGAGTTGAGACGCATCTATGACGTCAGTAATAAATAGTGTTTCTAACCACTTACCGGCAGGTACATTTATCGGTGGGACAGTCTGTGTGTCTCCTGTAAGATCAATGAATTCAGCAGTAGCTGTAGGCGCTGTTCCACCAGAGAACTTTCCCATCATTCGTACTTTAAATGATGTCCCAGCAGCTACAAAACCTTTGTCAACTTTATTGATGAGAACATAATCTAGACCACCATTCTCTGCCTGTACTAACCATGTTCCATCCCATTGCTAAAATAGAAAATACAACCAGTTACTTATTAGGTGTTTAGTCCGGCCAACCGACAATTTTTATATATGTATTTTATCAATCAAATAGCATAACTGCTTTACATTTTAGCTAGATTTTATGAGGGTACAAAGGGAAATAATTTCTTGCGAAAAAAGTAGATTGACGAGTTGTCTTTATAAACATAGTGTAGGTTAGACAGACTAAGTATGAGTTGTATAGAAATCAAATAGTGGATCTACTTTTCGCTGGCTTAAAATGAGAAGGTCGTAACTACTACTTACGACCTTATAAGACTCATACATATTTGAAATTTGCATTATAAGTCGCTTCTTATGAGCCAATCTTCATGAAAACGTGAACTTGTCATGTTGACCAAAATGGAGTTTAAACACTTGTTTTTCTATACGTAAAGAGAAAATTTCCGACATTTTTTCTCAACATATCGATTTTGTAGGTACGACCTTCTTATTCTAAGCAATCGATTTATATCTTTAGATAATATAGAAATCAGAGAGGGCATACCGGTCACATGCCACGTCATTTTAGCCTAACGCACCGTAATACGAAATGTGTCAACTCAAAGTTCATAACAACTGTACGTGGGTTGATCAAAAAGTACACGTGCATACGGTAAGTTATATAATTGTCTTCTACTTCGACACCCAAGCAAAGAATCATTACGATTCATGCTATTCAATATTTTTTTACAAAACTTTGCCCGAAACCGATTCACCTGCGTGGATAGTAGATCTATTGAACATGCACTAATAACATTTATTCGGACCGGTATTCGGCTTTTTGTATAGATATGGTACTGTATATAAGATGTATATATATATATATATATATATATATATATATATATATATATATATATATATGAATACAAATAAATAACAAGTACTGGTGTCCGTTGCCTAACACGCAGCGCTACTGAGCGCCTTTATTCAGTTACCTCCCATTCAATTAAATACAGAAGGTATAGAGCACCTCCCGTGGAAAGCGCTACGTAGCGCCTTGCTTAGGCAACGTACATCTGTTGTTTAGAGAACAGAAAATGACTTGAATAAACATCCTAATAAACACTTGCTTGTATACTGTTCACTGGTTCGTTGCATATATGTTGTATATAAAAAAATTTATAAATGCAAATATGTATCAAGAACTGCTGTTAAGCCAGAAAACAGACAATGACACAAGAACAAGAAAATAAACATCAAAATAAACACTTGCTTGTATACTGTTCACTGGTTCACTGAAATGGATTTTCAGTTCCCATCCAAGCAGATCGTGTGGTAAGTTTGGTACAACAAATTGACCTTCCCAGTTAGTGTCCCAATGTTGCAGTAGTTCCATAGTCAACGTCTGTGCACCATGGCAACCAGGTTGCCAAGCAACGACTACGAATACCAAAAGCCAAATCTAAAGAATAGTAAAAGCAAATAAAACATGAATATTTGTTAACTAGTCTTGGAACATTCGATCGACAAAAAGTCGTGCCATTTAAAGTCCGCCCAGGATACCGAGAAAGGGTCCAGAAAGGCGCGTAAATATAGAACAGGCTGCATAGGTGGGGAAATCTAGCGTGTACGATTTATCGGTGTTATTTTAGTATGCAATTGACCACCCGTGTTTATTAAAGTAACCAAATTTGCCACAGTAGATCAATCCGGTCAATGTTGGAAAACATCACATTATCCTGGGCGCACTATATCACATAGTACCATGGAATGTTCTATCCATGCATCGCAGCGTAGTTTAGTGTATCGTATGGTGGCCTTCCTTTCGTATCGCATCGTATCGTAAAGCAAAGAGAGCGCTATTTTCGTAGTTTCTGTTTCTGTCATATTGCTTTACACGAAACAATCATACATGTATGCAAACGTATGCGCATGTTGTGGTATAACTTGGCCAATTTGACACGAGCCTAACCTTTTGATTATCCTAATTTAGCAGTCGATATATTGCCTACGTTTACAACACCGACTGTATGTTTTCATAATAAGAGAGTATCATGAAGACGCGGGAGATGTAATACACATACACTTATTTGAAATACCGATATCGCACGATTCGCTTGGGAAAATTGATATGTTCAAAGCAAGAACCTTGTAATACATATGTATATTCTTGCATAAAGATCAGGCTCAAGTCAAAATAGCCAAGCTATAGAGTTCATGTATGATGTTATGTATAGTTCGATTTATTTCGAGCATTACGTCGTGATTGTACTTATAAAGTTAATCCATTCACCGATAGAGGTTGGTATGGGATTGACTATTCAAATTTGTATAACCAATTAGAACATTTTAATTGTGAGTCGGAATGGTTGTGAAGGTATGTATTATATAGGTAAATAAAAACATCTGTAGCGGGCTTAATAAAAAAGTTTAATCAACCAGCAAGATTACAGAGCCGGACCGCTATATTTTTAATCTTCAAGAGTAAGGTTTTAATATTCTGATGGCCGAGAAACTCGAAATATGTCTCGTTGTCATGGTTACGAAGTTTACATTTGAATACTGTGAAATACAAAATAGTTCTTGAAGTGAGAATAGTTTGATTAACTTTCCGCCCAAATTAAACGTCAGCAAATTAATAATTTTCTTGCAATTTTAATCAATGTTGTAGATTTATAATTGCAATTTTTCATACTTGTACGCTCACATCCATAGTCAGTTACGTTATACATTGTACTTGCGTAAATGATGTTTACCACCGGTATAATACATACGGAAACTTGCGTAAATGATGTTTACCACCGGTATAATACATACGGAAACTTGCGTAAATAATGTTTACCACCGGTATAATACATACGGAAACTTGCGTAAATAATGTTTACCACCGGTATAATACATACGGAAACTTGCGTAAATGATGTTTACCACCGGTATAATACATACGGAAACTTGCGTAAATAATGTTTACCACCGGTATAATACATACGGAAACTTGCGTAAATAATGTTTACCACCGGTATAATACATACGGAAACTTGCGTAAATGATGTTTACCACCGGTATAATACATACGGAATATCACTACAGTGTGTTGATATGACGGGCCGTATTACCTAGAGTTGCTTGTGTAATGCTGGCCCCAATCTCCCCAAACATCTTGATTTTGAGAAAAATCTCATCTCAAATATTGCCATTTACGTTTGGATAATTTCCGAGGGAGGATAGACTCAAAATTAGCTTCAAAAACACCAAATGATATTCTTTGTTAATTCAATTGGTTTGTAATGAGTTTTAATTTCAGATTTATTACAAAATCAGACTCTGATTTTGGCGAAATCTCAATTTGAGATGAGATTTCTGCTTGAGATGCTTCGGGAGATCGGGACCTGTATATCGCGAGACCGTTATATTACAGATCGTTTGGTATATAATAAATACATTTATGCCCTGAAAGGTATTGAAAATTTGTTAAATTAATACATTATCATTATATACATGTAATGTCAGGCAGGAATGCGGTCAGTTATCAGATTGATATAACTTAGTGTTAATAATGTGTAGCTAGTTTACGAAATGTCATACCAAATCGTATTTTCGTTTAGCGTCCGCCCTAAGTTCGAAAGCCTATCTAGCTATCCTGAGACAAAAAAAAACAAAACACTCGAAAAAAAACCCAAGTCATAATGATGCCTATCATCATCATTATACATATAGGCCCATGGATAATAACTATAGCTATCAAGCTAACTTACTAAAATAACTTAAAACGTGTTTGTGTATAAGCTACTGCTGTGTAGGGGTTGCGGTCATGATGGTGAATAAGTACGATGGGTATGACAGCAATATCTCAGTCGATTTTGAAGATATAAGAGGTTGCAAATTGTGTTGTTGTTTCTTTCCCAAGATGCCCAAACCTATCCGTCCTACGACGAAACGATTTAATATGGCCAATTGTCAATTAATGGGTGATTTGATATTATCTTAACCCTGTAATTAAATTCTGTCCTCTGCCTATTGCTATGGCCTCGGGCCAATCCGACTACACTCAATTCATCCATTAATTGACATACACTGACCCAAAATAAAAACTTTACATTGTATTCCAAAGTGCATATTTTGTTTAAAAGTTTATATTCGTGATTAGGTGTTTCTGACATCGAAGCTCTAATGTAATATTTTTGTCTCTGTGCAATTTTTCGGTTAAAAATCAGATATTTCTTATTTTTTGTGAACAATTCAGTTGGGAGGGTCAAGATAATAAAGTCTGAAAAAATAAGCACCCTGCAATTGGAAAAGGAATTACTGACTGTGTGCTTTAAAAATGTTATAAAATGCACCAATAACGAGCGAGACCTCCGTTTTGCGAATGCAATGCAGAATACGTCGCCTCATTGAATATACGCAACGTTGTATGGGCGCTTAAGAAATACATACATGTACGTTGCCATTCTAACTCGAGTGCAATTTGGTGGTCATTTATTGTAACAATTGGGTGGTTGGACCTGGTGCTTCTTCCGAGTTCATCCCATATGTGTTCTATGGGGTTCATGTCCGGGGATAATGCAGACCAAGGCAAGACGCTAAAGTCATTTTAAGCAAAGAACTGAGTAGTTATACGCGCCGTGTGAGGCCTCGCGTTGTCATGTTGGACACTAGAATGACGCTTTTAAATCTGCAAACAGTTAACATTTATTCAAATTATAATAATTGATATTTTTGCTAGTTATTATTTTGAATTTATAAAGAATATAGTCCATTATTAATTGACTATACAATATTGGCTGAGTTTTCCCTCTAAACCCAGGGCCAATATGAACGATACCTCGACATTATAGAGACAAACCTCGGCCATTTTGGAAAAATCGCGGCCATTATGAAAAAACACGGCCATTATGAGCTTCGAGCATTCTGATTGGCTGTCTAGCTCGGCCATTATGAAACCCATAGTTCTCACGGAAAAAAATCGCTGCCATCTTGAATTTCGGTAAATTTATATTATAAACGGTTTTGAAGTCAATGGCCGATTTCACGATTACTTATAGGCCGCTAGAAAGGGAAGTAAACGCGAAATGTAAAACGGGTTTGACGGCATATATACAGTACAGACATCAGTGCCACCCGACAACAGCCATACGCAACTCGAATCACAAAAAAAGAAAATGAATGTAGGGGAGCTTTTTCCGAGGGAGTTGGTGAACGATTGGTCCCTATATTGCATTTAGACAACATTATCACCAATCAGTCTGGCCTACTGTGTTTTAAATGTATTTTGATGATGACTAATTAAGTGACGGACGAAAACTGCTCAGAATTCGGATATCGCAACGTTAGAACACGGTAAAGCTATAATAAAATCAAAAGCTGGTTTTCTAAACCTTTCTTTGTTTTTATTCGTTATTTATTATCTTTTAAGTGTGATATCACACGAAGTGTAAAGTAAATTAATAAAATGGTCAATAAGTAAGTGTTTTCATCATGGCCTTGTTTAATAGTAGCCTTCGGTCATCGACCTCAGGCTAATATGAAAGTCTCAAGCCCAATTACAAGTCCATTATGAAAACACTTAGTTATTAACATTATATTATTAAATTAGTGAATTGTGCGTATAGTATGAATTATGCAAATTTGTGTTATCACACATGTTGTATAAAAATGTTATTCGATTTTTTTTGTCCTTTCAATTTTATTCATTTATAAACACATTTACATATATGCCATACATTATAAACATATTAACAAATAGTATAAAAATAAATGGATTTAATAAATGTTATTCGATTTGTTATCACATGGAATATCACGTTGTTTATGAGATAAAACATAATATTATGTAGCAAAAACATGTAACATTAAATTTAATTGATTTCATTTTATCTTTAAACAATCACGATCACGAAAATAAATATTATATTTAAATGATAAACATCTACAAGTCGCTGTCTTAGATTAAGAAGGTCGAAAGTACAAATCGATATTTTGAGAAAAAAAAAACAAGAAAAAATACACAATACATATACTTATATGGTAAAACAAGCTTTTACAACTTCACGTTGGTCAACATAACAAGTTCCGATTTTCATTAAAATAGACTTATAAGAATCACCTTGCGATGCAGATTTCAAATGTGTATCAGCCTTATAAGGGCGTAAGTAGTAGATACGACCTTCTCATTCTAAACCAGCGATGTATAGATGAACAATGACCCCTTTAGAGACAGAATCATAGTTATTACTAGTCACGCAACGAAGCTTTTTGTAGATCAATACTTACAATGTATGTGCCCAAGGCAATATTTCATTTCACCTCTATTTCAAAACATTTTGTAATATAATATAAATTATAATAATAATCAAGACTTTATTTAACGAGGACACTAATTATTTGACAATACTAATAGGCTATTGAAAATAGCCAAACCAGTAACGGATACACGTGCATATCTTCATCGTGTCTCTACAGGTACTAATGCTTTCAGAAAAAAGTAATTTCCGGTCAAAAATTTCAGGCAGTTTTCCGAGGTGAATAGTCTTGGAAAATAAGAAAAATTTTAATCTCGAAACGGTCGAGCCCAAATGTTTTCTTTTGTTTTCTTAAACTTTTAAAAAATATTCTATGAAGTGAAACAACATTATTGAATCAACAAAGGGAAGTAAACACTCCGAGGAGCGGAGCGACGAGTTTTAGACCGTTCCATTTTTCAAAACAAAACAAAAACATCGTGTGCTGCAGTTTACTTTAGCCAACTTTAGACGTTAAGTAACCAAAACGAAGAAGTTCTATAACATATTTATTTATATGGATTGATTCCGGATCAATCGTCAACCAGGTTGAGCATTTCAATGTTGTTGTAAATTTGCTTCGATCGAAATTGGAAAGAGAGTCGCGAAATCATGTACCGATTGAGCTAATAGTCCGAAAGTCTACACACTCACTGTATGCAAGCTGCGAAGCACAATTGTGTTATATTTGTTGTGGGTCTAGATCTTGTGAATGTAAACCTGGGCCCCATTAAATATCGTGCGGTGTCGCTTTTGTAATATCTTCGATTTTCCAAGCGGATACAGTATGGACGAAAGACAAACATGTTTAGACCTGTAGGCCTGGGAGGCTGGAAATTATCTATATTCCGGGACAAAATAAAACCTCATACAGTAGGCCTGCACTATTACAGTGCAGTATAGGTATGTCGTTGATTTTATTGATTTTGAATCAAATTATGACAATTTCAATGCATTGACTTGATTTGTACAATGATTGCATACATTTGTTATCTCCCTTGGATAAAGCATATATAAAGATTATTATATAAAGATTATTGTGTATATCTACAAATATAGCCTAGATCTAATATTTATTAAATACCGATTTAGGCGGTGCCTTAGTTCATATTATCAATCTTCCATAAGACCCTCAACAATGAATAGTGAAATAGTAAAATAATTTGGCAAACAAATGAATATTTACATCATGTTGGGGCTGATGCAAAATCGGGCTGATTTAAGCAAACACTTACTACTTCAGGTAAAACATATCCTGAAGATCATTTGTGAATACCGCCCCTGGAAAATAAGCTTATAAATACGAAGCCTAGTTCAATTCTTGTGATACGTGTACGCTAAATTCGGCGCGATCAAGTGATATCGTCCGTATAGGTGGAAAAAAACATGCGTGCATCATTTATCTGTGTTATTTTAATTCAGTTTCGACCATACGTGTTTATTTAAGTAACCGATTTTGTAACAGAAGACCAATCCGGTCAATGTTTATAAACATCACATTATCATGGGCGGATAATTATAAACGCGTCTTCTCTTTGTGAAGCCCGCTAGAAAAACCCGCCCAATTTATCATTATTACTTTAAACCCCGCCCAATTTATCTCTATTACTTTAAACCCCGCCCAATTTATCCTTATTACTTTAAACCACGCCCAATTAAACTTTACTTTATGTTTGATTTTTATTGGATGGTTTGTTGAGAAATTTTTAAACAGTTATTTTCATTGACACAAAGCTAACTTTCTGCTGTTTCCGGGAAAGGTCACTCTTAGTACTGGCCTTACATGTGATAACCTGTTTATTAATTAATTGTTTTTATATTGTCTAACCTGAACTCGTAACAATTAAAATTACAAATAACGGAATCACTGTATTTATAGGTAAGATATTAATGTTCCCTTTTCTCGTGTCTAAATGACTGATTTTGAAAAGATTTTGATTAGATTTTAATTAAAATGGAATGAACTTGAATAATTAGCCTAATTGATTGCGGTGTCTTAAGATTAACGGTACTATGCATATGAAGGAGAGATGTATAATTTGTATGTATATTTGCTAAATGATTTGTATATTTTATGTGTATTTCATTATACAACTAGTGAATTCCTACAAGTATTTGATTAGAGAAAATTAATTTTTATAGGCTCACACGGTATGGGATTCGTATGAAATAGATGAAAATTATATCATCATTATATAGAGGATCTTGAATGAGTGCTGATTCCTTAACATTTCTATTAAAAGAGTTGACAAAACTTTAAGACACGATGTTCTGCCGAGTGGCAGTGTCTTATTGTTTTTGTCAACGAGTTCAATAAAAAAAATGGTAAAGAATGAGCACGAATGTAAGATTCTTTTTATCATATAACCTTAGTAAACGCTAACTAATTTAGAAAAGTAGTTGTGTATGCTGCATAATTATGTCCATGAGGTTTCAAACTAACTTTAGTGGTACTTAGAGCGTGACGCTCGGACTTCATGATTGGCTAACGGGTCGATTCGAGGCACAGATTGGCTTACGTCACATCACCCTGAACTAACCAAGCAACTACCGTCAATCTAATTTGCTGTAACGGGCTGGGAGTGCATTACGATATTTCCGGAACGGCTTTAATGCACTCCCTCAAATCCTGCCGCGTGTCGTTGGACAGCCTCCAGTTGACTGATACTGGACCTCGTATGCGGGTCCCAGACAGTACGGGCGTACTCAAGGATTGGCCTGACAAGCATTATCATTTTTTTTATATGTAACGTTATTCGCTATTAGTTTATACTGGAAACAGGAACATGATGAGACAATAGAGTTTTTGTATAACACAAGTTAGCAAAATATTTAAATATTTAAAATGTAAATAATAACTGGCCTATACAAGGATAGAACCAGGGATCCCTTGATTTCAAGTCAGTGGCTCTACCGATTGAGCTAACTGGAACACTTGAAAACATATAAATTGATGGACTATTAAAACCCTGCTACAAAAATATTTAAATCATTTTATAAACGTTATTTCGTTAATATTAGTGCTGTTGTAGCGAATAAACTTCTATCATTGCAAAGACCATTATTTTTTCCATGACTATGCGAAGTCACATCAAAATGACACATACTTAAGAGGGATATTATAAAATTGCCTATATAAACTAACGTACATCCGCCATTTTGATTTGACCACTGGAGTTATCGATTATCGGTTGCTGCTGTTCCACAACAATATTACTTGATTCTGTGGAGGTTCGCACAAACAACAACCCTCTTTCATATGCCGTTACCACTGCCAAGCTTGGTGCTACTTATCATAGATGGCTAGCCTCTCTTCATATGATATTAAACTTAACTATAGGTCTGGTCGTGAAAACATTGATGCTGACACTTTGTCCAGGCTACATTCCTGCAGTTTAGATTCACATGTTTTACTGTCTGATGCTATTTAAGCTTTACCCCAAGCCCATTCAGATGGCCCAGGTCAGCGACCGACTGTGGAGTGTATAAGTTTTAATAACCCAGTTCTTATTGAATATCCACAGGTGGATACTTTAGTTTGTAGTAGTTTGTCTTCTGTAGATTGGAAGCTACAACAGTCAAAATTTAGACATTTATGGTACAAAATGTAGAATGTTTGCCAATATACCGGTAATAATTATAATACTCATAAACTTCATATACAAGCAGTATTGTCATTTTTCATCACTTCTATTATATTGTTATGTTTAATGGTCTTATTCAAGTACCTTGCAATTTTGAATTTCGTATATTTAGGAAATAGATCTTAGTTTTCCGTGATATAACGGCCAAAATATCACGGTTTGGAGTTCATATGCGTAGGAATAAATCAAGAAGACAGAAGGCCTGAGTGATTAATGACTATGCATGTGAACTATGTGCTTATTTTGACACAAATCACCACTGTGCCATACTCGTATTGGTAAAATGTCATATGATGGAATAGATATTAGTCCGATTTCAATATTATTTCATTAGTTGTCTATGCAAAGAATGTATCTTCCTGAAAATTGTCCAATTTAAACACATTAAATGGATTATCACATAACCTGCGGTGTGGGAGTGCATTAAAGCCGTGGTGGAAATATCGTAAGGCATTTCCAGTCGGTAACATCAATATTTTAATAAGCTTGACGTTGGTTGGATGCTTTCTTGCTTGGTTCAGGGTGACGTAACGACCTGTGTCGTTAGCATAATACAAACGTGGTCATGACGTCGCGGGTATTGTAACGGTAAATGATAAATCAAACTGTATGTAGCGTGCATCAGCGTTTTGAACGTTAATGGGCGCTCTCTAAGGTTATGTGATAATTAGAATCTTATATTTGTGCTAATTACATTCGCGGTTTATTAAACTCGTCAACAAAAACAATATGACACCCGACAAAGCCTCGTATCATATTGTTTTGGTTCACTCGTTTAATAAAACTTGTTTGTAATGAGCACCCATGCAAGATCCTCAATATAAACATGCTATCGGCCACTGATTAATACTTTTCAAATGACCGTCGTATAACAACAAAATATAACATCTTTATATGTGAATTTCTTAACCTGTCGCAAACTGTTTTGTCATTGCATATTAATGGGAACGATGAGACAAAACAGCTATAGTTGTTCAACGAATAACGGTAATTTCTCTGTAGTTGATTACAATTTAACTATTCAGGCACACTACCCGAAAATGAAATTTGCTGTTCTTATTAATGAAATTTATCAATTAAAAGGTCACATGAGAAAGGTCAGAAAATTCCGACTAGATGAACCATGTTTTTTGAGCCGTGACTAATTCATGCAGGGATGTTTATTAAGCCTCAAAGGGACGTATAGGTTTAGTAGGGTATGCATTAAGACTTAAGGTGATTCACCTGTGTTGGATTTTTCTGTACAAGCTTTATAAACCTGTTTTATTTATAAAAAAATCATTTACAGCAATCATTCTGGAAAATCCCAACAGTTTTGCTCGGCTAGTTTTTAAGGTATTCTTGAATTTTGGGGACAACCCCTAAAAAATGAAAATTGTAATTTACCGAAAAAGTTTTGATTAAATCCTCATAAAATTTGGTATACATAAAATTTCGTTTATAAGGAATCAAACATTAAAGTTTATGTTATACTGTGCAAGTTATATTATTGTTAAAATGATATTTTAAAACTTTTGTTTTGAGTTTAGCATGAAAAACGCATGCAACAAGTAGGGTGACAAATATTGATGTTTCATGCAAAATTTCATGACGATTGATTGGCTAGTTTATTTTAATTGTACTTTAAATGATTTCAGAAACGCTGAAAACAGGAGTGGTTACAACATTAATCAACGTTTTGTATCCGTTGTATTCGTATTTTGCGATTATTCTATTTTCAAAATTAGTGCACAATTTAACGTGCTTACAGTTTTAATTCGGGTACTTTTGCGTGTATTAGTTTATATTATTCAGGAATGAATGCAAACGAACCGTCTACTTAAATGCTCGGGATATTGTTGTTTAAAACAATTGAATAATTTTGATATGGGCGCATAGAACTACGTGTAACTACGTTGTAACCAATTCGCTAGATTAGGTGTTTTATATCATTTGGAATAAATCATCCGTAGGTATTGAGCTAAGTGTGATTCTGTATTTTCATTGAAAGTATATACTCGTAATAACTATTCAGTACAATTGCGATTTTAAGACAAGGGAAGATGCTGAAAAATCAATTTTAAGCATTTTGTATTATTGAATCTCGGTTGTAAGACGTTCACAATACACCTAAGTTACTGTGATTTTTTAACTTCCACCAAACTCAAAAGCGGCGAAACATCTTAAGCATTATAATTAATTTGTGATCAATGAGAGTAACCAATCCATGGCTATGGAACACCTTAACTGTCTTATATTAGCAAACAGTTCGATAGTATGTCAATATCGCAGAACATAAATGCATGCGACCACTATATAATGGCAAAATTTATATATGTATATAAATATAAAAGATGAATATATAATGACAAAACATTAATATTGTATGCTAATAAATTGGCGAGTATCAATTATTTTAACATTTTCTTCGTATGTTACGGCGAAAAATTCCAGATTTTTGCATCCAAATAAGACTAAATTGTAGCAAATGATCTAACTAAGAAAATGAATACCCATAAAAAATATTATGGCATGTTTCCGTTCAGTAATAATAACGTTATAATATAGATATTTTAGTGAGTAAAAATCGATTCTCCATAATTTCAGCTGAAAATATATATAACTTTTTGGCATGTCTATTAGCCAATCATATTGCTTTATAGGCGGGCAAATATTAATATCACTTTTCGGGCGCACGCATTTGTGTTCAGCGATATTGACATTATATCGAACTGTTTGCTAATATAAGACAGTTAAGGCGTTCCATACATGGTGTTTAACCTGGTATATTCACATACCATGACTGCAAAATGTGATGTTCTGTCACGGCTCAAAAAACATGGTTTATCTATACACATTGGCAATACAACACAAGATAACAATATATCAATAAACACAGTCATACAGTCATACTTGGTTAAGTAGAACCCCCGTCTACTTGGTATAGAGGCCCGCCTCCTGGGTTTAGTAGAGTCCCCCCTACTGGGTTTGGTAGAGCCCCGGTATACTGTGTTTAGTAGAGCCCCGCCTATTGGGTTGGGTAGTGGTTTACCCGTTTGCATAAATAAATGGTAGATATATTTTATATGTAATCTATAAATTTGTCCATACTCGAACATTTTAAGTACATTTTGTATTGTTTTAACCATGTATTAGTTGTGGTTGTACAGCACTTTTGAACGTGTGTATACATGAAAAAGGGCTATAGAATTATGGTATAATAATAATAATAAATACGGAGATAAGTATTTATGTCGAAGATAAGTGTATTATATGTCCTCTTGTGTGATTGTAGGGCTTTCCGGCACGAATGTAATGGTTAAACCGAAAGAAAACGCTTCACAAATCAATGATATAGCAACACACGTAACAGACGAGCAATGTGTAAAACGACTTCCCTCCGCTATTGTTGTTGGAATACAGAAATCTGGTACAACCACTCTGTTACGTTTTCTAAAGGATCATCCACAGATAGTAACGGCTATGGATGGGACGGGTGAACCACATTACTTCTCCAAACATTACGACAAACCTTTAGAATTGTTCAGACATATGATGCCTTGCAGTTATCCCAACCAAACTACGATTGAAAAATCACCGGACTACTTTCTCAAACCGGAGGTTCCAGAAAGAATTTGGAATATGAATCCTAACACAAAAATTATAATTATTGTAAAAGAACCTATTGAAAGAGCAATATGCATGTATGCAATGTTAGTGGCTTTGAATGACGAAAATGTTAGAGGGAAATCATTTAAAGATCTCATTATGAGAAACAACATGTTCAACGAAAATTCACGTTTGACAAAATTTTCTATCTACCCAACGCATATGCAACGTTGGTTGTGTGTGTTTAATAGGGACCAAATATTGATAATTGATGGCCACAATTTCATTACCAACCCTTCCATTGAATTGACAAAGGTCGAACAGTTTCTGCAAATTGGACACTTTTTCACTCCAGAACGATTTATGTTCAACTCAACGAAGCACATGTATTGCATAGTCAAATCAGGTGTTCCATCGTGCATGGATTCCAAAAAGGGGCGTCCTCATCCGGTCATCAGTTCCGATGTGAGACTGAATCTTCAGGAATATTTTAAACCTTTAAATGAAATGTTTTTTAAATTGATTGGGAAACGTTTCGAATGGGGGTATTAATTTGTTTCGTGCGATGGAGTGTACTTCTTTCACGGAGGGATTTACTGTATATTTGCCTCACTTAAATTTGAACAGTGTTTCCCATAGTTTCACTCTTATGCAATTTTTTAAGATATCCCTTTTGATCCGTTTAGTTGTAGCTAAACATTTGAGGAGAGTTTGGGTTTTGGGCTCATTGCAGGTTTTGGTCGAACAAAAATGTGCTGTTTATACAGAAAACATCAGTCATTATGATTTTATGTTTGAAATACACTTATGTACTTATTTTTGTAATACTTAAAAAAATACTGTATTTATTTTTGAATTATAAGTGACCAGTATAATCTTCCTCTAGTATCTGATTTAATATTCCCCCTTGGTATCTGACTTGATCTTTCCCTTAGTATCTGACTTAATCATCCCCTTAGTATCTTACTGAATATTCCCCTTGGTATCTGATTTAATCTTCCACTTAGTATCTGGCTTAATATTCCCCTCAGTATATGACTTAAATTCCCCCTTAGTATCTGACTTAATATTCCCCTTAGTATCTGACTTCATATTCCCCTTAGTATCTGACTTAATATTCCCCCTTAGTGTCTGACTTAATCTTCCCAGTAGTATCTGACATAATATTCCCCTTAGTATCCGACTTAACATTCCCCACAGAATCCGACTTAATCTTGTCCTTAGTATCTGAATTAATATCCCCCTTAGTATCTGACTTTATATTCCCCTTAGTATTTGACTTAATATTCCCCTTAGTATCTGACTTTACATTCCCCTTAGTATCTGACTTTATATTCCCCTTAGTATCTGACTTTATATTCCACATAGTATCTGACTTTATATTCCCCTTAGTATCTGACTTATTATTACCCTATAGTATTTGACTGAATTCCCCCCTAAGTATCTGACTTGATATTCCCCTTATTATCTGACTTTATATTCCCCATATTATCTGACTTTATATTCCCCTCAGTATCTGACTTTATATTCCCCTTAGTGTTTGACTTAATATTCCCCTTAGTATCTGACTTGATATTCCCCTTAGTATTTGACTTAATCTTCCCCTTAGTATGTGTCTAAATCTTCCACATAGTATCTGACTTTATATTCCCCTTAGTATCTGACTTAATATCCCCCTTAGTATATGACTTATTATTCCCCATAGTATTTGACTGAATTCCCCCCTTAGTATCTGACTTAATCTTCCACTTAATATCTGAATTTATATTTTTTCCTTAGTATCTGACTTTATATTCCCCTTTGTATCTGACTCAAAACAGCAGTTGCTTAGCAACCCAGTTTATTGATATGTTGTAATATAAGTACACTGGAAAAAACTGTTATACTGAGTCTGTCTTTGAACAACAACCTTTACCATTGGTATGGACCTGTGCTTTCTTTCAAAATGTTAGACATATTTTTAAACAAACAAAAAACAACGACGACCTGTGCACAGTCTAGTATTGGCATTTTAAATCAGAGATAAGTAAACAACAGGCTTACCATTCCGTATCCCGTAACGTTAAACTAGCTTATGATGGATTCAATTAACTGTATGTTAATTACAGTGTTTTATATTGACCTTTACTTAATGTCGTATCAGACAGCCTAATTTAGACTTGGCTGCAAGATTAGAGATAAAATATCCCAAGCTACGAGCACTGACACCAAAAAGTCTGCTATCGTGATCGTGTGCTAAGAATAGCTTGTGTCATTAACTGAGGTTATCGAGACAAATTGTCTTCATTGTGCTTAGCTGCCTAAACTACATGTAATGGCCCCATTTCATAACGTGGCGATAACGTTGACATTTGGCACTGTTTTAGTTGTGTGGCAACGACTTCGATTTCTTTGGAACAGGGAAGGGAGGCCAATCTTGTATGCCATTGTTACCTTTCTATTGGATGAGTTATCTCCCAAACTTGATTAATAACAGCACAATATAGTTTGCCCACATTGACATGAGCCTGACCTATTGATTACCATAATTTAACAGTCGATATATTGTCTAAGTTTATAACACCGATTGTATGTTATCATAATCGAGGAGTACCAAGATGACGCTCGAGATGTAATACAAACACAAATCTTAAATGCCGATATCGCACGATTTGCTTGCGGAAATTGATATACATGTATACAAAGCAAGAACCATGTAATATATTCTTGCATAAAGGTCAGTGTCAGGTCAAAATAGCCAAGCTCTACCAGATGAGAGTATTACATTATCACTATAGAACAAAAGTCCATGTATGATGTGTGTACGACAGGACGTAAAACACACAAACACAATCATCAGTATAACACAATGTCAGTAAGACCATACATCTATAGCTAGTTTGCGATAGAAAAAAAATCGTGTTTTTTTAATTTCTCTGTAATTCCTACACCTACAAGTATGAAATTTTGCACGAATAAATGAAATATATCTACATAATACACACTGAAATTTCAGCAAGATCAGAAATGAGTTAAAAAAGTTTTGTTCATAAGTTGTATGTAACATTTTTGTAGTTTTGTGTGAAAAATCAAGTTAGAAGACTTGATACTTGCAACAGCTAATTTACGGTCATGTGATACGCATAACGGTATATTTACGTATTTGCAACGTACTTAATGTAAGAGATGCGAGGCCCGTCTGTGAATATGACGATTAACATGTTATTGCTGTACATTGTTTACAAGCGACACACCTAAATAAACCGAATCACAAGGGCCTCCTAAGTCTTGTCTTTATAACAGCAATCTCAATCCCACAGATCACGGATTGTAACGGTTAAATAATTGACAGTAAATCATCAATGGAATACCAGATTACCTCCCTGCGTTAAACTGTAAATTCGCATGTAATTTCAATATGTAATAAAGAATAAATGTCTTTTACTTGGTGACTTAAAATTATGAAGTACAAAATGAGTCTAGGTAGGAAGTTATTGTAGTTCCGTGTAATTTTTTACCAAAATCTGATGAATAGACTGTCAGAAATCTTTAAAAAACACGATTTTTTTCTATCGCAAACTAGCTATACTTGTTTCAAACAATAAGTGCCACTTATAACCATATAAGACCAATGCAGGTCAGAGATCTTGTTTTCTCAAAATATTGATTTTGTAGAACCAACTTTACGACCTTCTCATTCTAAGCAAGCGAAATTGGCTCAAACTGTAGACGGTAACGATTTATTTTTACAAACCTATTTTGTGCACTTGGTTTCCGGGCTATTGTATTGTCTGCCAACTGGTGTTCATCCAGTTATTGGAAACCTACTTGACATAGATGTCATTATGACGTCATGCAACAGTACACATTTGTCATAGTCGTTATCTGGTTTATTCACGCTGGATTAGACAGTATAAAAAAGTAATAGGAACAATATAGTACTTAGATGACATATGAACCTAATTCCGCCTCTCTCAGAATAACCAACATAATTGTGATATTAAATCTACGTAATAAACTATACGTTTACATGAACGTGTATACACTTGAATTCCAGATGTTATCGGTCAGGTGCATACTGTCAAATAA
This sequence comes from Spisula subtruncata, assembly GCA_963678985.1. NCBI lineage: Eukaryota > Metazoa > Mollusca > Bivalvia > Venerida > Mactridae > Spisula > Spisula subtruncata. The sequence goes on along the minus strand of OY787669.1, from coordinate 23,851,930 downwards.
ACAACAAGTAATTGATTCTTACGGAATTGATGCTAATCTTGGTATCATGTGATTTCTAGCGGATATGTTTTAATCAGCTGGTAGGAACTCACCACAAACAAATATAAACGACAGAAATATCATAATCAAATTAATGCATGTACATGTAGCTAAATTGTCTACGATATACAATCAGTGTCTCCATGGTCACCTCTATAAACACCCATTATTGTCTCTAACGAAGAATCGACCGTCGTTACAACCTATATTCCAGATGCTATGAAGTACTCATCACCGCCAAATACAGTCATTCCTGGCTCTAGGGGGTACTAGCACAACCAAGGTTAACCATTATTGACCAGATTGGGAACCAAACAGGCATTCATTGTTCTCTTCCTCATAATATGATTAGTTACCACTTCCTGTGGCCTTATTCACCAATATCGTAAGACTGCCATTCAGACTTAGACTCAAAATTGACAACATTTATAATCGTTGTCATTTGTTTGCCATTATATTGAACAATGTAAAAATTTGTCTGAATGTTTCTTGTTACCCATTGAACATGTTTACCAATTTATATTAAAATTTGTACATTTATAATTACATGCTAGCGAATAGAACATTTGACAATATGATAATTATAAGATACACATTATTTCATGCCAATTGACACATCAATCGGAACATCTCGTACAATTCTCAGATCGAATCAAATCTTATTTTATCAAAAAGATAAATGCCGTACGGACCGTTCCGATTGAAGACACATAATCCACAAACTTAGTTTCGACATAAAATACCATAGGCATGTAAAGTGTATGTTTTAGTATTACACTGTTGGTTGATAAGGCACCTGATTTGTTTGAGGACTTACTTTGCCTGGCAGGGAAATGCATGTATCAAGAATTGCAAACTGTGGTGTGGGTATAACAGTTGCCTGGTTAACACTGTCAGAAATAACTAGTCCAGGTTATATGGGGTGCCTAACACTGTCAGAAATAACTTGTCATGGCCATATGGGGTGCCTGACACTGCATGACTTACCCATCACTGGCCTTAATGTATAATACCACATTTTAGTTAAGGTGTTTGCTCCATAGGTCACCCAATATGGCCAGGGACAGTTATTACTTGCTTTTTATGTACGTGATGCCTGGAACAATCGATGTTTTATTTTGGGTACCTTGTAAATCAGTAAGTATCACCCAACGTATCTCCTGGTCTCAGTAATGTGTGTACGTGTACCTAGAAAAGACAATACATTGACAATTTGGTGTCGATGAACGTCAGGACAATGTCGCCAGTTCAGTGCGCCCTGGTGACAAGGGAAGAACTGCTAGAAGAATAATTGAATTGCACGTAGCCAGCATTAATCATATGGTTACAAAACAATACAATCGATAGTTATCATTAGCATATCTGCCAACGTCGTGAACATTGATAACTATGAAAGGGAGAGTATAAGTAATTGCTTTATTCATATATATACCTCATGTGGCAATCAGTGCTGATAGTTCAATGACTTATGACATCAATCTATGTCAGTAACCGATGAACACACGGGTACTGAGTGCACGATGACTTTTATATGACATTATATTCTATATCTATGTTTATTGTTTAAAGTGTATAGAGCCATATTGTTACATTCATTCAATGTCAAAATAATTACTTGCATCATTTTTAGTATGATACTAGACTACCTTAATTACAAATTAAAACTTTGGATGGGTTCCGTGTACTTTGAGTCAATCGTCGAAAAAAAGACGATTATTGTACTTTCATAGGATGTTCTAAAACACTTTCGTATGAAAATGGACAGTTTGCATGTTAAACCACAGAGAGAGTTTATGTTAAAACTGAAGCGAAAAATGATCTAAAGGATATGAAAGCATCAGTGTTTTTCAGTTTTTGAAACTTTTTAAAAAAAACTATCTTCCGATATAGCTCTATAGACTTTAATGTCATATGAGCAGAACTGTATGAATATAATTGAAAATCGGACAAGGAAGACAGCTCTCAACTATGAAAAAGATCGCATACCACAACTACACAGAACATGATTGTCTTGCATTATATTTTGATTCGTTTGCAGCATACGGAGAATGTATCATTCCTTGCTAGCACTGCCTGGGACAACCATTACTTGATCTGTAATATACCTGACACCCCCTTGTTTGGCATCTATTAATTGTTCTGCATCGTATATGCAATGACACAGCAATCACTGACTCAATGAGTAGTTCTCCTTGTCACATCTTTGCATTATATGTACTTAACAAAAGTATCCAAGCAATTTTAAAGAAAACGTTGAGTGCGACTGATTTTTTAACCACCTTGACTAGGTTAGAGTATACACCCTTTCAATTAAGACCCTAATTAAATTGTCTCCCTTTGATGACGTCAAACGAGGGCTCAAAGCGAATACACGAGCCGATTACCGTTAGCGTGTAAAGGAAATAAAAAATGTGTCAACTTTAATCCGCTGTAAATCACGTTTTATTCTGTCGATTTTTAAAAGATGAACACTTACGAAAACAAGATCGTGTAGACTTTTTAATAATGTAACTTTTGTTAATGTATTTTCAATAATAAAACATAAAAAGCCATGTTTTCGGAACAAAAATTTCAAGGGCGAGAAAATGTAAAAATAAAGAACTGAATTCAATACTCAACAATTGGCATTTAACTTGCTCAAAATGTTTATTATTTGCAGTTTTAAGAACTGTGTACTGTAGACTAAGCTTTCCAACAATTATATTATTAAAAGATATAATTAAAGTTTTAAAAGGAGAGCCATGCTTTTCGACCCTAAATACCATGCATCACGCGCGCACAATCCACTCATTGAAACCTGACTTACATTTATACTAGCATAAAGAAATTGTGTATTTTAATAATTCATCACACATCATAAAAGTATAGAATATTAGCTTTATCATTTCAAAAGTACGACTATCCAGCCAGAAATTAAAACGTTAATTTACACAGGAGGAACTTTCTTTCTAGATATAGTTTGTACTAAAATCCGGGCGGCATGATTTTACATGTCCGCATGTGCTTACTTGTTTAGTGTTAACACGAGTACATTGATGTGTTGTTTAATTCAATCAAAGAAAGTAAGGAATCACCGGAAAAGTTCACACGACGAATAACTTAAAATCAGAATCAATTCTATGTAAAATTTTGTTGTATGTAGGTAAAACTAAATTGTTTGGCAATACAATGTAGTCTGTTTCAAATCTTACTCTTCCATCATGAAACCTTTGTTCATTTGAAATTCATATACAAGTAAATGAGAAAAGTGCTTTATTTATTTTAAATGGTGTCTACGTGTAAAAATATTGCAATAAAATATATTTGAAACATGAAAATGAGCATTGTAGCACAAGTCATACAGGTACATGTCCATTAATTTACACTTTTTGTTCGGACACGGAATTAGAGAGACCTCCGTGGTTTGGATAAACATAATTTATACTTTTTTATAAAAGTAACCCAAACGTTGATTTAAAAGTGTCAATCAATGTCAATCATTTAAAGTAAAACACTGATCAATATACTGTACATGTATATTAAGATGACAGGTGGTGACAACATAGAACTGATTGGTTATATATTAGTACCCTGCTGTGAAACTAATTTAGAGAGTATGGTCTTGGTGGCTTATCTTGATATTAGGGGATCTATGCTGTTTATTGTAAATCATTATATAATTATACAGCACCTAGAATTTATTTATGCATTAGGGTTTTAGCACCTTATCATCTGACAAAATTTTATTTATGCATAAGGGTTTTAGCACCTTAACTTCTTAAGTATCTGTCTCACTTTAATTTGTTATGTTTTTCTCATCACTCGAATTGCAGTTCAGGTCACTTTTTGTGAAATAAGATTTACAATTCTTATATTAGAAACAAAATATTGTTAATTGTGATGTTAGTTTGAAGAGCATGTATATGAATAATGTATTTTTTAAATTAATTTATAACAATCAACTGATATCATAATCGTCATTTATACAGCTTTTTAAGCCGAATTTGCCCGAAATTGCAGGTATGTAACAAGATAGGACATTCCAATAAATCGTTGTGGCACTAATATACGTGTAGTTTTATTCAAAGGCCTAAATAATTATGTCTTTGTTTTATTACAATCCATAATAAACAACACATAACTTGTGAATTGTATTGGTAAAAAGAAATGAGACATAGCAATGACCCAGAGTTAACTAGGTCTAATGGCGGTAATGATGTAGTATTGAAAGAACCAGGTGAAAATACTTGCGCTTTATATTCCCGGCAAAATATACATTTATCAAAGTAAAAATATACATTGTATCTTAGCACTAACGCTCAATTTAATGTACGAAATGTGCATGACAATCAACCGAATTACAAAACAACATTAATACAACTACAGATCTTTTTGGACCATTGTTGATAGAAAAAAATCCGAGAAATCACACGTTTCCTCCACATCCATAACATGTAACATATTATACATACATTGTTAGTACATTATAAACATCTTTATTGAAAAAAACAACAGCTACAAAACATGCAATTAACGAAAAAAGCGATTAAATAATATCTTCACTACTGCGTTTATAGTGTCGTTAATTTGTAGAGCCCTCGTTTGACGTCACATCCGGTTTACGGGAGGTAACTCTGTACATACGATTATCGCTTAATTGAAAGGGTCTATAGTTAGCGCAAAAACACAGCCAACGAGAGTGTGCTTTATCGAATATGCCGAATATAGCCTATGAGCATTCCAAATGTGTTCAAGTACCAAAGTGTTATCTAACTTTTACCAATAGAACATTACGAACCTTTAGATAAAGTAGAAGTGTCCAATACTAAGACTTATACTCCGATACGCCCTGTGACTCCATTGATAAAGTGTACATTATTTTCGTAAGTGTACACTTTTTGATTTGTAAGAAAGTGGTTTGTACAAAACATTTACTCAGAAAATAATTGGTCAATCATGACAAATCCGCTTATAACTACATGAACAGTTAAATAAATGACATATTGTAAAATCAATAATATTAGAGGGCCATTTAATTTCGTTAATTTTGTGGATGATTTCAACCACGAAAATCCTTTAAATTACATTGAACTTTCCACGAAATGGTCTTTTTCACCAAATCCACAAATTTTGTCACATTGAAATTTAATTATTTTTACTCGTCAAAAACATGTAGCTAGAAAATTGTAAGTCCACCCAAAGATAGTGCAATATTAGACTGTACTACTGTAAAACCTTCTTATTTGTGGCTTTTACTCAAATCAATAGTGTAGATAACTAAATCATGAATTCCAATATTCTTGATTTATTTAGGCAAGAACAAATTTTAGAGAAATTGTTTATTGTTTTGTAAACCGCAAAATGGGGAGCAAAGTTTATATCATTGTAATGACCAAGAAAAGTAGAAATTAATTATAGCAATTGAAGCAAAGTTACAGAATATTCATACCAAGCAAAATTTATTTTCTTATTATTCCCAAGAAAAGCAGTGCTTTTACAGTATTTGTAACAATTTAAGCGAATTTAAGATTTAGCTGTAAAAATTCATTGTGAAATTAATTACATGTACAAGAAACCTGAATATATACAGAATACAAATAGTTACTATAATTGTCTATCAGGTGAACTTTATCTATATATTAATATGACTGTGAGCGTCAACATGGGCAGTACGAATATAACCTTGTTATGTGTATTAGAAATAAAACAATACCAATATTTTCATAGAAATATGACAATTGCGAAAATAAGATGCATAAATTTCTACCTTTGTGCACTAAGTCCTTTATCAATGAATGAAGAAAACTAGATGCAAGTGTATTATAAGCACTTATAACGTGTATAAACACATTGACACTTGTGTGAATTTTAATCACAAGCTAATTAAACCTATGAATGGATATTTTTGGACAGTTAACTTAATCCCTTTGGTACATTATAGGCCAAGCACATTTTGTTTCATTAGAACTATATTTTCTGCTGCGAATGATGCTCTGTTCATGGATTGTGCAAGGAACTTTTGGATAACCATGGTCTCTCTGGGGATCATTTTGCTTTTTGTCGGAGTATAAGTCAGATACAGAACTTGTTATCGCTCAAAAGTGTCTTCTTACAAGTGTTATTGTACAGTTTCGGAAGGACGAACAACAAATTATCCTCGGCTTCGCCTCGGACAATTATGTTGTTTGTCCTTCCAAAACTGTACAATAACGCTTGTAAGAAGACACTTTTGAACGAAAACTAGTACTGTATCTAATACATACAGATACATCTGGCTACATTAAACTTACGGAAACGTATAATTGATGGCTCTTTTAATCACATGCTCGAGCATTTGAGTGAATGCGTACATAGTGTATACTGAATCTAATGATGGAGGTCCGAGTGAAACTGTCGGGTAGACCTACTATCTTATTGTATGGCATCGGCTAGGTTCTTGTCCACTAACGTCAATATGTTGTGAGTGGCTTGCACTAAAGCAAGTTTTATACTGGACAGGCTTATATTGATTGCGAGATAACTGGACAGCTGAAAATTTGCAAAATTCAACTGTAGTCTAAGTATTTGAAGTGGTCGTATCTAAAGCCCCTTAAAATATGAACGTTGGTTGCATTAAATACTTTTCGTACAAGGTACCTCTCTCAAAAACAGTGGATGGCGGATGCTCTACCACTAGGCTATACCGAGGTGGATTAGATAGATGTATGGAATATCTATGACAGATTCATCGTTTATTTTAAAAAGTGACACATATCACTGGCTTATAATGGGAAGGTCGAATGGGAAATATGCATTACAAGTGTTGCTTATGAGCCTACTTTCAAAAAAATCTGACTTTGTGATGTTGACCAAACTGATTTTCCAAAAAGTTGCCTTTTTCCATCAGTAAAGAGTAGTTTCAGACATTGTTTTTGTTTTTCCAAAATATCGATTTTTTACTTACGACCTTCTCATTCTTACACGATTTATCATACACGTAGATATTGACAAATGGTGCTGGTTCAATTCAGTCAGGCAAAATTGCAAGTTGCTTTTTGTTATAAACCTAATCAATCAAATTGAGTTCAGATTTATTTTTCGCCTTTTTTGATAGATAGCCATGCATGGTATTGACTGGTCTAATCGGGCGTCTTTTCAATTGTCTCCGGGAGATATTTACGATATATGTTGATGCAATAGGATAGCTGACTCAATTTCATGCATGCTAGAACAATTTGAAGATTAGTCAGCGAAGCTTCATAATCTATTGCTACCAGAGAACAGAGATGTACGAAATCAATAATATTTTGTAGCCGCATATACAAATTAATGTACATTCAAAAGGCGTACAATATGAACATCATGCATAAGACGGACACTTTACCGTATACATGTATATAAAGGAGGCGCACTTGGTACAAAGTACAACACTGGGCTACGTCCAAGTGAACGAATAGAATAAAAGGAGTGCCTTAACCATAACATTGAAAACTTCCAGTTTTTGCAAAGAGGACAAATTAGGTACATTAATATAACACTGCAATATTACGTTAGGGGACCTATTATTATTGGGACAATGAAATAGTCCTTTATTTCATAACGGGGTACAATTATATAACACTGAAATCTCCCCGTGGACAATAAAAGACCCAACAGGACCAAGGTTCACTAAGACAACTTTGACAAATTTAGGACAACTTGGATATCTTGAATTAAATCCATATGCGACGGGTCAGCAAATGCATAAAGCCCATTAGTGATAGTATTTACGTTATGTCCCACGTAAAGTTTCTTTCTAACTTATTATACATTCTACATCACTCTGTCGCGTCGTGTAAAATAAGTTAACATAATGGACGTAAACTGACACTGTTCCTGTTAATAATTCAGAACGTGGCCCGAGGTTCGTCAAACAGCTTGCATGCACTGTAGTTAATTTAGTTCATGTTTTAGCATTATATGGAATAGTAGTCGTATTTAGAGATAAGTGATTAGTTGACGGCTTACTACGACCAAACTACTTCTACATATGCTACACGCACTGTCTCGCTATTTAGCTAACTCGGAATCAGACGGTCATAAGTAAAAAATCAACATTTTGAGGAAGCAAGAAAACACTGTCTGACAAGTACTCTTTACTTATAATAAAACAAGCTGTTTCAACTTCACCTTGGTCAACATGATACTAGTGATATCCCATTTTCACGAAAATACGAACTGTATTGTGGTGTTGATTGTAGAAATGCGTCAGTCTTATAAGGTACATGTAGTAAGAAGTACTTTTCGACTTTCTCATTCTAAGCCAGCGACATCCAGTCGCGTTATTTGTTTGGGGAGTTATGTCATGCACACATAAGTACATGAAAACAATCGGTTATGTATCACGGTTAAAATGATACGGTAGCTGCATTAAGGAATATGCCAATGTTGTCAACATTTGTATTTAACAGTCTAGAAACATCGAAAGGGGGATGCAGTAGTCAGGTCAATGAATAAATCAAAAAAATGAAACATTTTACTAACTAGGAAGTTTCAGTTTGTTTTAAACTCATCTTTTACCTTTATAACCATAAAAACTATTTCATTGCAATTTTAATCGTTATTTACATCGTGTAACGTAATTATGCAACTTTTAAAGAAACATATATTTACATGAACTGTCAAATATGGCTGCAAGGGCCGACCTCATTATACTGAATATCCCGCATTGCAATCATCACGATGCAATATACGTAATTATAACGATTATCAAAGATCAAACGACGACCATTCGCAGAGATTTATCGAATGCCAAAACGGTTTGTGCAGTAATAGAGCTTATTCCGAACCAAATTAACGCGTTCTATCGGTGACATGACATAGTTGAACTTAAGTTTTCCATTTATTTCGTAACAAATGCGTTCTTCAACGCCATTATACAAATACATATCATTTCCAGACAATATCCGGGATAAATAATGCATGAATGATGACAGGGTCGCGATTATTCCGTCAGCAGATACATTAGCATGAAAAACCATAAAACGCATGTCTGGTTTTCTATTAACTTGAAATAAAGACAACAACTCAGAAATGAATTCGCTATTGGCAGTTGATAGACTTTGGGTATTCCAAATGCAATATATTTGGACAGGCTAATAATGATCATAGGAAAGAATGAGCTCCAGGCAGGAACTTATTCCAAAACTGTCAATCAGACAGAGACTAGCATCTTGAAATTACCGCATTAGAATGAAGCACAGCGGATTAGGAACCCACACCGAATCAATACCTGGAGCAACATTGCATAAGAAAAGCAATTTTCTTCTATCCAAGAACATGTCAAAATACATCACTTGTCGATGGCTATAATTTAAAGTTGATATGAAGGCAGATTGAGGCCAACTTATTCATTGTTGGTTCAATATAGTATTTCGATTATTGAGTTGTTTAATAGTTACGACAGTAATAATTATTTTTGCGATTGAATTGATTATTATTGCAACGATTTTTATAATACATGCATGTAGTATGGGATAACATGACGTTGAAATTTGTAATGAACTGTGGTTTCGATTTGATTGAATAAAGGAGTCGTGGTCTTATTTTAAAAGTTTTGAATTTCTCGTATTTTGTGAGATTGGCCTTAACCTTAACAAGATTCGAATCCCCCACCTTTTGTGCGTTTGACCTTAGCAATCACTGAAATATGTACTACTATTGCGGATATGGGACACATTGCAACAGCTGATGTCGAGTATCCTCAATAATATGTCGTATACCTACGTTGGAACTCATGTGTTTTATTTAATACGATCGTCGTGTTCTGGCTTCAAAGTTTCAAAAAACCCATATTGCGCGTTTAACCTTCACAATCATGAAATGGGTGCAATAATAGATATGGAACAGCTGTCGTGTGTCGTCAATAAACTGTTATCCCTATGTTTGAACTGACAATAAAAAGTAGTTATAGATGCATTTAAGCTAATAAATCATATACATGTATTATGTAGGCTGATCGTTGTTGTTTCATGTGGTCCTATCTGCGAAGCGAAATGTCAAATGTACATACCGATGGCTTAGAATTAGAAGGTCGTAACTACCAATTCGATATGTTGAGAAAACACGGAAAAACTGTCTGACATTTACTCTTTACTTTTGGTAAAACAAACTTTTACAACTTTATTTTGGTCAACATGACACGTTCAGATTTTTATGAAAATGGCACATTTAATACATAATTTAATATGTATGAATATTAAAAGGTCGTAAGTGGCACTTACGACCTTCTAATTCTAAGCCATCGATACATACTAAGGCTCGATAAACATGTACAAGGGAAGTGCAAATATAAATACAGTTGATGCTACCTAGTTTACTGCAAGTAACTTTAAATCGACAAGACACATGGGCTTTTAAACCGTCTCAGCAAAGTTGCAATGTTCTAAATAAAAACATCATTATTTTGTAAATAAAATAAATAAATAAACGAACCAGGGATTTGTTTTACAATTCACGCGGCAGACCCATTACCAAGTATTGTCAAAACATTTGAAAATCACAAAACACCCTATGGACACAAGTAGTAATGGAAGTTATACTTTTTCTTTACAAATCAATGTTCTTCCATTTTAATTGATGTTAAAAAAGGATCATGCATAAATGTGATGTTTTACTAAGGTAAAATATTTAACAAATTTATGAAGCACTGCTGCGCCATAACATGAAGGTACCATTAAAAGCGACTTTCTGTTAAAAAAGGAAAAGGTTGCCGAGCTTTCCGAACATTTGTATTTGCCAGAAAGTATTTTTTCAGAACTTTTATTTGATCAATTGCAGAGTCTCTCTAAAACATTGCCGAACATATTTTGCAGCACATTAAGATCTCGGTATGGCAAGTGGAAAAGTTGTTGAACTTTCCCCTGCCCTTCATAGTTGCCAGAAATGGTCATTTGTGACTATTGTTTAGTCTGTTTAAAGTATCTTATAACAGTGCCGAAAAATATGTACAAAGTTAAAATCTGGATTTTGCTATTGTCAAGTGTATTTGCATTATACCATAAGGCATGATGATGAAATCATATTTAAAAAAGAGTATCAGACTTATACTAAGTATACTAGTTTCGTAGGCGGATCAAATGTGTAAGTTTGTATTTCCTTTAAATCTACATCGCATAAAGGATACACTTTATGTGCATATTTGAACATCCCCCATAATGATCAACTGTTCGTCAAAGTTCGTGAAAATAGTGGCAAATAATAAATGAAAACCTCCAACTGCAGAGGGTATATAATTATACTGACACATATTACGTGACCTGCTAACATTCAGCTGTAATATTACGCCTTGTTTGTCTAAACATATATAGAAACTGGAGGGAGTTCTTGATTTATTATCAATAAAGTGTTACCTAAAAAGCATTGTAAGTTAATATAATTGCTGTGTTGAGTAATCCATCCCCAATTTCAGTGCTCCACATTATGTATAATTTCATAATGAACACCAATCGTTTCTGGAGAATAACTACTATGTTTAGAGAGATAAAAGATACTATTTCCAGCAAACATCTTATATTACCGATAAATATGATTGATTCAAATGCTAGGACCAAATACTAAATGCCGCCCACTCTCACAACTACATTGAGACACAAGACTAGTGATAAGATTTTTTTTTTATTATTATTATTTTTTTAAGAGGCGACACAATTGGGCAAGCCCAGTTTTTTTTGTTTTTTTTAGGGTTGTGATTGTTTATTTTCCTCGTCAATAGGTGTGCCTGGGTCGAGGGCATCCCAGTTCACACCTTACAAGTTGTAGGTTAGAAGTAATATTGATTAGTTTACACCATGATATTCATATTTCTAAAATAAGAGCTATATATAATACTTGTTGAAGGATGTTATAATTAATACAAAATGAAACAATCACTCACCTCAGTTTTATGCAAACATACAAAAAATAAACAAAAAGCAAAAAGGACAATATTGCTTCTCTAAACAGAAAGTTCTGGTTCTGGTATGAGGTTTATTATCTACTAATTATTATTGGTATTTATGTTAAGGAGAAAGTCCAAGTAACTGTCCATTCCTGAGAAATAATGGAGACGAGGCCCCGAAGGGGCCGAGTATTCATTATTTCTCAGGAATGGACAGATACGCGGATTTTCTCTGACTTAAAATACACCAATACTGGCAAATGTAAATTTGATTTTCTGAAAAGATGCTGTAAATGTCAAAATTGGAAGAAAATGCATTTATTTTCAAAATAGTCACCCCTGATGTTCCTCTTACAAAAAGGAGATTAAAAATATGAACATGATTTAGCGAGAAGATCATGCTTTTTTCATGAAACCAGTGAACTAATACAATAACTCTCCATTACTTTATAATGGTGTGTAGTCCATGCAAACACATGTTGTGAGTTATGTGTTACACGATCAAGCAAAGGTCATTTACCCAGTGTCACTTGATGTTATAACACGGTGGACATTATAAAGACTTTTTAGTCAGAGGATATATATCCGTGCATAAACTATACATGGATATTTATAATTGATATGTAACTTGATGGACATAACTACAATGTTTTTAACGTGTTTTTATTAAGCCTAGCTCTGTATTTGCACAGTCATTTTAATGAAAGTAATAAATAATGTACTCAAAAATTGGTATATATACTTGTGAGGGCAGTGTCTATTCCTAGGCGCCGCAGTTCGATGTTTGCTACCACGCCCACAAACGAGAAAAAGTCTCCCCGTGAGACTCGAATGTTTCATTGGGTAGCCCAATGATCAGGGGAAGTTAATGTCGAAGAGTGATTCAGCGGCTGAACAGCTGAAAACAGCCCTCGTAAATTGGGAACTCAACTTTTTTCTAACCCCTCAAAATTTATACAAACTTTGCCTGTTCTTTCATTCAAATTTAGGAGTCCGATCGACACATGTCTTCCTGGAGTATGAACCTTGTATGACTAAAATCAATTAGAAATTAGCTTTGTACGTGCTATTATATTCATACAGTTTTCATCTGATCATCTAAAAACCTAAGTTGCAATATGTATGGACATTTTAATGTAGACCAAGGTCGATTAGTTCATTTTCAGTATCATGCTGAAGACGGGTGTCATGATTTAGTGATAATGTATTTAATATCATATCACACTAGCATCATCTTAGTTCCTTTATTTCTTGCGCGCGTACCACCTTAATATTAATAGCTGGAATTATATAAATGTTATAAGATATTTATTAACAGCTCTAGGTTTCGTTGTGGTTTAAGCATTTTTATCCGTCTTTTATTTTATTTTTTCTGTGTTCGACTCTTTCAGTTGAGTGCCGCTTTTCCTGCAAATTGTATTGCCCTTTTGTGAACACATACATTTTGTAATGCACCAGTCAGTTGCATCCAGGATCCCAAGGGCGGGGGTTTTGAAAACCCAAAAGTAAATTTCCCGACCCATCTATTTGGGATGGCGGGCAATGGATGCAACTCACTGGTGTATAATTATACATTATTTACAATAACTCTCCATTACCTGTTAACACATTTAAGAAAAAATAACTTTCCTTTTTATGTTAACACGGTGTGTGTTATGTTTTTCAGGCATAGAGAGTTTTCTTAACAATAACTCTCCATTATTTCGTATACACATTTAATGTAATGTGTATACGAAGTAATGGAGAGCTATTGTTAAGATAACTCTCCATTCCTGAAAAATAATGGAGAGTTTATGAATGGGTTAATCCCCTGGGTGTATTTTAATTGGATATCACATAAAAATTCCGATCATATCATTCCAAGCATCGTTGAAATTACTGATACTGTTTTTCTTATTAGCTATTTCTCTTAATATGTTGTAGTGGTACCTAATATAGTGCTTAGCATAAAGAATAGTTGGAAGAGTTTCTTTTAATCTGCAGTTATATAGATATCTTTTGGTGTAAAAGAATAACAGATTTAATGCTATGCATGATTTATCTCGTATTCCTAAAAGAAAATGTTCCCTATTTAAGTAATTGGTGGCACTAGAATTATATAAAAACAGATCTCTTAAAAAAGTCGTAGTTATTGCACAATGCCAAAAAAGGTGTTCAACTGTTTATGAAGACGTTTTACAAAAAGAACACGGCTGGGTTTGTTTAATATTTATTTTGAATAGAAATGAATTTGTTCCAAGTATTCTATGTATTATTCTATATTGGAACCAATTTAATTAGAGTCACTTGTTATTTCAAATGGCAAAGCAAAAATCGCCAGCCAGTCTTTGTCATTAAGGTTAATGCTTATTTTTTCTGTCCATCTTTTTTTGCGGGTTGGCACCACTTTGGATTGTACATGTATCATAACATCATACATAGGTTGTGTACCTTTTTTGAATTTAAGAATGTCTTTGAAACACGGTGGTAGGAATGGTTTTACAAGCACTTTATTAAATTTAGTTTTGTATTCTAACAAATGTTTTTTAACAGAAAGTATTACTCCATAAAATTGTATAAAGTTAATTTTAAGATTAATTTTTTTATTAAATTCCTCTAAACTTATTATTTTACCCTCCTCATTTGTAATATCTCCTATTGTTTGTACACCAGCCTCAAACCAGGATTTATAAAATATAGTATTATCACCTATCAGTATTTTAAGGTTATAAAATAAAGGATAAGCTAATAGATCTAGTTCTTTCAATGGTTGATGTTCATTATACATAATCAATGCTTTAAAAACATCTTTCCAAATGTGTTTTTTATTTTACTTACCAGGGTAATGGGATAATGAGTGCCACATTTTATAAGTTTATCAATGTTAAAAAGTGTACTGGCTAAGTTTATATATTTACTATTAGTTTGGAGAATTTTTCTTATCCAAGATATTTTCAAGGAACATATAAATGCTGATATATTTACCATTCCCAACCCACCACGCTTGGTAAGATAATTTATTTTATACGTTCGCACTGATAATAATAAGGACGTTAGTTCACAACACATGGTAATTTAATTTTACATGACAACTGAAAAGTCTAAATCATTTAATAGAAAAACTCAGATAAGGGGTTATAAAAAGAACAAGACTCCGAATTAAGATTATCATAAATCATGAACTTGATTAAAACCTGCTGATTAAATCAACAAAAGCGGTAGTCATATATAAAGTATCATTAAATTTCCTGGAAATCATACTTTGGTCACAAGTCATTCGGACGCCAGATGAATCCCAGGTAATGGATATGTTCAAGGGGATGTCTAAGCAGTATGTCTTACCCCGGTCCGATTACACACATTGTCGCTGTCCGACAATAGTGTTGGATTGGTGTCCCAGGTACATAAACAATTGATTGCCCCATTCAAAGAATTAAAAAGGCATATGTACGTAATCTAACCATTCAGTAAGTAAGTTAAGTTGTGATTTAACGAGGCTACAAACTTAGTTTCCCAATCTTCCATGTGGGCCTCAAACACAAGTAAATGAACTTTGTTTAGGGTCGATCGAGCGAATCGTAATTATGGGAATTAAGGGTTCATTGCTTCATAGATTATGTTTGTTAATAACATTTATGATCACCGTATCATTTTTGAGTAGTGTCTTTATAATAATTGTGTTTAATATAATAAACGCTGCATATGTATACCTTATATAACACATTAATGGCGTCGTAAGAAGGCTAAACTACAAGCACATCAAGCGTTTTATGAGCATGTTCTACACAAAAACATTTGGTAACGATATATTTTGATCGTAAATATCAGATTTTGGTCTTGACTTTACCACGAAACCATATTAAACAATTATGGTATGACATGCACAGAATTATAAATCTATAAAAGACATTGTGCACAGTTTGGTGTAATTTATGACAGTCTGAAGTATTGCAGGGGAACACACATACAATTATGTACAGCAACGTCCTAGATGTTGTAAATTTCTGAAGAAATGGACTTCAGCATCACAATATTCCTAGAGAGAAAACAGTTGTAGGAAATGAACCACCAAAATGGTGAAGAATAATAAAATGTCAGTAATCAGTAACTAGAATGGTTGTTCTACGTGGTATATTTTCTGATACTATGTCCAAATCCCTCAGAATATATTGACAATTATACCGACTTCATACCCGTTCGAATGTTGAAAACCATTCAATGTTCAAATAGGACCGAGGTATAGTGCGTTAGCGACTAAGTTGGACCCTATAAACCTGAAATATCTAAAAAAAAAATACGATGTCGAATAAAACATAAAATGGATATGTCTTCATAAAACACACTAACCAACTCTCATAAAATAGAACATAACTTTATGTAACTGTACATTAAGTTTCTCATGAGTGAGCCATTATAAATATATAATGAGGTCCGTACATGAATAATCTATCGTTATTTGTATAACTCGAGCAACTGCATAAAATATTTGCAAGGAAAAAATTGCATTTTTTCGACAAATGATCATTGCAATCAAAAGATTGGCCTCTATTAGATACACATTGATCACCAGACAAATGTAGGTCATGGTTATCCATATTTACAATATTTACAATAGCATTATTCTTACAAGCTGATCGTAATGCCTTATTTTACTCCCTGTCAATTTGTTGATTAAGATACAGAAAATCATGCATTACACCCTACGGGGAAAAACTTAACTAGTCAGTACAGAAATCTGAAATTTTAAAACAAAGTTGGTAAAGGTAATTCAGAGAACGATGCCAAATTTTATTCAAATTGCTTGCTAAATAATATTTAAGGTTTATGGGGTTCCAGCTAAACCGCTAAACACTTCTACGTTTATGCTAAGTAGAGGCTGAGTTTTGGCGCTACCCATCGCTTCCATAGTTCAACTTCATACCGCGAAAACTTTCAGCAGTAAAACTATTGTCGAACTTTCGCTAGTTACGTTTGTTCTAGTTTTATCTGTGCCATCTTTAAAACCACCCAATCGTTAATGTGGGATTTGGTGTCTTGAGACACTATCATGCGCAGAGAAGTAAACTCCAGGCACCTTATTCACCAACGTCGTAATTCTACACTTCAGATTTAGAACTTGTATTGTCAAATGTTTTTTTCGCTCTCATATTGTTATAAATGAAGTGATTTTGAAATCAAAGTGTAACTATACTTGTTCAATGGGTAACAGGCAAAATCAGCCAAAATTTCACATGGTTAAAGTTTCAAAATTGCAAAGACATGGCAATGATTAGAAGTTTTTTAAATTTTAAGTCTAAGTCTGAGTTTCAGTCATCAACTATTGCTGAGTAGGGACACAAGCTAGACTACAGTGAGCGGGTGGCAAACACAGCCAATAAAAACGTGTTTAATCAAACATTTCGAATATAGCCAATGACCAATCGGAATATATTCAAACACCAACTAAGTGCTATCTCCATTTTAGCAGGAGAACAGTATGAACCGTTAGATAAACTAGAAGTGCCCAAAATAAAGACAGAAAAATATGTCTGATTACATTAAACTTTCGGGAACGTATAATTGATAGTACTTTTAATAACATGCTTGAGCATTTGAGTGAATGCGTACATATTGTATACTGAATCTAATGATGGAGGTCCGAGTAAAACTGTCGGGTAGACCAACTCTACGTAGGACAGGACAAACTGTTTGTTTGACATGGGATAGGTTCATGCCCCCTAACGTCAATAGGTTGTTTTATACTGGACAGGCTTAGATTGATTGTGAGATAACTGGACATCTGAACTGGCTGCGCTGTTCTACAGAACATTTGCAAACATCAAATGTAGTCTAAGTATTAGAAGTGGCCGTATCTTAAACCCCTCAAAACTTAATTGTTGACTGTATAGTGCTCCTGTCTTACAAGGTACCTCTCTCAATAAAAGCGGACGCTCTACCAGTGGATTAGATAACCAAGTGGATATATATAGAATATCTATAACAGATGCATAACTTATTAAAAAAAGTGACACATATCGCTGACTTATAATGGGAAGGTCGAATGGGAAATATGAATTACAAGTGTTGCTTTGAGCCTACTTTCAAGAAAATCTGACTTTGTCATGTTGACCAAACTGATTTTCCAAAAAGTTGCTTTTTCCATAAGTAAAGAGTAGTTTCATACATTTTTTTTTGTTTTTCCAAAATATCTTTTAATATTTTTACTTACGACCTTCTCATTCTCACACGATTTATCATACATGTAGATATTGACAAATGGTGCTGGTTCAATTCGGTCAGGCAAAATTGCACGTTGTTTTTTGTTATAAACCTAATCAATCAAATTGAGTTCAGATTTATTTTTCGCCTTTTCTAGATAGGTAGCCATGCATGGTATTGACTGGTCTAATCGGGCGTCTTTTCAATTGTCTCCGGGAGATATTTACGATATATTTTGATGCAATAGGATCGCTGACTCAATTTCATGCATGCTAGAACAATTTGAAGATTAGTCAGCGAAGCTTCATAATCTATTGCTACCAGATAACAGAGATGTACGAAATCAATAATATTTTGTAGCCGCATATACAAATTATTGTACATTCAAAAGGCGTACAATATGAACATCATGCATAAGACGGACACTTTACCGTATACATGTATATAAGGGAGGCACACTTGGTACAAAGTACAACACTGGGCTACGTCCAAGTGAATGAATAGAATAAAAGGAGTGCCTTAACCATAACATTGAAAACTTCCAGTTTTTGCAAAGAGGACAAATTAGGCACATTAATATAACACTGTAATATCACGTTAGGGGACCTTATATTATTGTGACAATGATATAGACCTTTATTTCATAACGGGGTACAATTATATAACACTGAAATCTCCCCGTGGACAATAAAATACCCAGCAGGACCAAGGTACACAAAGACAACATTGACAACTTTAGGACAACTTGGATATCTTGAATTAAATCCATATGCGACGGGTCAGCAAATGCATAAACGGCTTCCGTGGAAGCCCATTAGTGATAGCATTTACGTTATGTCCCAAGTAAAGTTTCTTTCTAACTTATTATACATTCTACATCACTCTGTCGCGTCGTGTAAAATAAGTTAACATAAATGGATGTAAACTGACACTGTTCCTGTTAATAATTCAGAACGTGGCCCGAGGTTCGTCAAACAGCTTGCATGCACTGTAGTTCATTTAATGCATGCTTTAGCAATATATGAAATAGTAGTCGTTTCGTCACGAGAATAGAAGGAAAATACATTTAGAGATAAGTGATTAGTTGACGGCTTACTACGACCATACTACTTCTACATATGCTACACGCACTGTCTCGCTATTTAGCTAACTCGGAATGAGACGGTCATAAGTAAAAATCAACATTTTGAGGAAGCAAGAAAACACTGTCCGACAAGTACTCTTTACTTATAATAAAACAAACTGTTTCAATTTCACCTTGGTCAACATGATACTAGTGATATCCCATTTTCACGAAAATACGAACCGTATTGTGATGTTGATTATAGAAATGCGTCAGTCTTATAAGGTACATGTAGTAAGAAGTACTTTTCGACCTTCTCATTCTAAGCCAGCGATATCCAATCGCGTTATTTGTTAGAGGAGTAATGTCATGCACACAATCGGTTATGTGTCCACGGTTAAAATGATACAGTAGCTGCTTAAAGGAATATGCCGATGTTGTCAACATTTGTATTTGACAGTCTAGAAACATCGAAAGGGGGATGCAGTAGTCAGGTCAATGAATACATAAAAAATGAAACATTTTACTAACTAGGAAGTTTCAGTTTGGTTTAAACTCATCTATTACCTTTATAGCCATAAAAACTATCTCATTGCATTTTTAATCGTTATTTACATCGTGTAACGTAATTATGCAACTTTTAAAAAGCATATATTTACATGAACTGTCAAATATGGCTGCAAGGGCCTACCTCATTATACTGAATATCCCGCATTTCAGTCATCACGATGCAATATACGTTAATATAACGATTATCTAAGATCAAACGACAACCATTCGCAGAGATTTATCGAATCCCAAATCGGTTTGTGCAGTAATAGAGCTTATTCCGAACCAAATTAACGCGTTCTATCGGTGACATGACATAATTGAACTTAAGTTTTCCATTTATTTCGTAACAAATGCGTTCTTCAACGCCATTATACAAATACATATCATTTCCAGACAATATCCGGGATAAATAATGCATGAATGATGACAGGGTCGCGATTATTCCGTCAGCAGATACATTAGCATGAAAAACCATAAAACGCATGTCTGGTTTTCTATTAACTTGAAATAAAGACAACAACTCAGAAATGAATTCGCTATTGGCAGTTGATAGACTTTGGATATGCCGAATGCAATATATTTGGACAGGCTAATAATGATCATAGGAAAGAATGAGCTCCGGGCAGGAACTTATTCCAAAACTGTCAATCAGACAGAGACTAGCATTCTTGAAATTACCGCATTATGATGAAGCACAGCGGTTTCAGACACTCACACGAATCAATACTTGGAGCAACATTGCACACGCAAAGCAATTTTCTTATTACCAAGAACATGTCAAAAGACATCACTTGTCGATGGCTATATTTTAAAGCCGGTATGAAAACAGCTTGAGGCGAACTTATTCATTGTTGGTTCAATATAGTATTTCGATTATGGAGTTGTTTAATAGTTACGATACTATAGATCTACAACGACCTTCGAAATATGACCCCTGGACCAGTCCATATACCAAGGTTGAAATGATATTTACCGTTATTTTATGAAAAAATACGGATAGGTTTGAGAAAATCTCCCATTACTTCTAGTTGGCAACGTGGCTTCGTGGATAAACTGTTCTCTTGTCAGGAACATACTGTTATATAGACCGTGGGTTCGAGTCCGCTGCTATACACATTTTCAGTAATTGAATTTCTAATTCAATTTTTTTGTCGTTTTACGTTAATATTTTAATTCTTAATATTTGATTAATTTTACGTTTTATAACTAATAAAAAAAAACGCTTTGTTTCCTTTACATTAATTTAGTCTGGATATTGTATTTATTGCGTCATTGGCTTCGCTGCAATCGCCATTTTAAGAAAGTTCAGTAGAAACGTCAGAATTAGCTAATGGTGTATGTTGCCAGTTGTCTGTGTGATGCAGCGGTCATAGTACATCGCTATTAATCGTCTATTTTGTTCTTTCCTGTGTGAGTTAAGACCCACTAACGAACCGTTTTTTTTATTTAGTAAACTTATGCTTACATAAATGCTATATGTATACATTGTATTACCTGATTATGATCACATATCATTATCTTTTTTCTATTCATAGTTTGCGTTATTCTTTTTTCAAATATTCATTATATCAATTATACAATGTGTCAGAATCAGTGTAAGTATCAATTGAATTACAAGTTACGACGCTGAGACAACCTTATATGCAGTCTGTATGTTAGCTCTTGTCATTCTGACAACCCCCTCTCACACACTGACAAGCGAAAACTTCAGTCCTATTTCCTTCTCATCCATACAAAACCTATGTACGTTCTCGATGAGATCTTTCGCGTCGTCGCTTTATCTGTATACCAGCTATGGCATATTTCTTATGTGCTTTTTACGCACTGGAAGTTTTATAATTAAGCATCTTTTTGTAAATAGACAAGCACGAAAAATGTATGCCGAGCAAAAATTAAAAAAAAATATAGTGGAATGGGATTCGAACTCTTTCGTTCAGATTTAATGATTACGAATTCACAGTAGCTAAGCCGACTGCGCTATGCACTCTTCTTGATTTGGCAGTTCTAAATGCACCCTTTATTACTAAATACACCCCTATAACCTGGATTACTCGAAAGTTAAAAGTACATTTACGCCCGAGTGCTTGTTGTAGATCTATAATAATTATTTTTGTGATGTATTTGGTGATTATTGCAGAGATTTTAGTAATACATGTAGTATGGGATAACGTGGACTGGAGTTGGCTCTGATTTGAGGTGTTGAATTGATTGAATGAGGGAATCGTGATCTTATTTTAAAAGTTCAGATTCCCCCCAGCTTTTGTGCGTCTGACCTTCACAATATGTACTACTATTACGGAAATGGAACACAATGCAGCAGCTGATGTCGACTATAATCAATAATATGTCGTATACCTACGTTCGAACTCATGTGTTTTATTTAATACGATCGTCGTGTTCTGACTTCAAAGTTTCAAAACCCCATATTGCATGTTTGACCTTCACAATCATGAAATGGGTGCAATAATAGATATGGAACAGCTGTCGTGTGTCGTCAATAAACTGTTATCCCTATGTTTGAACTGACAATAAAAAGTAGTTATAAATGCATTTAAGCTAATAAATCATATACATGTATTATGTAGGCTGATCGTTGTTCTTTCATGTGGTCCTATCTGCGAAGCGAAATGTCAAAAGTACATACCGATGGCTTAGAATTAGAAGGTCGTAACTACCAATTCGATATGTTGAGAAAACACGGAAAACTGTCTGACATTTACTCTTTACTTATGGTAAAACAAACTTTTACAACTTCATTTTGGTCAACATGACAAGTTCAGATTTTTATGAAAATGGGCTCATAAGAAGCGCCTTGTGGTGCTTATTTTAGTATGTATGAATCTTAAAAGGTCGTAAGTGGCACTTACGACCTTCTTATTCTAAGCCATCGATACATACTAAGGCTCGATAAACATGTACAAGGGAAGTTTAAATATAAATACAGTTGATGCTACCTAGTTTACTGCAAGTAACTTTAAATCGACAAGACACATGGGCTTTTAAACCATCTAAGCAATGTTGAAATGTTCTAAATAAAAACATCATTATTTTGTAAATAAAATAAATAAATAAACGAACCATGGATTCGTTTTATAATGAACACGCGACAGACCCATTACCAAGTATTGTCAAGTTATTTTGAAAATCACGAAACACCATATGAGCACCAGTAGTAATGGAAGTTATAATTGTTCTTTACAAATCACTTTGCTACCATTTTAATTGATGTTAAAAAGGGATCATGTATAAACGTGATGTTTTACTAAGGTAAATTATTTATCAAATTTATGAAGCACTGCTGCGCCATAACATGAAGGTACCATTCAAAGCGACTTTCTGTTAAAAAAGGAAAAGGTTGTCGAGCTTCCCCAACATTTGTATTTGCCAGAAAGTATTATTTGGGACTTTTATTTGATCAATTGCAGAGTCTCTCTAAACACATTGCCGAACATATTTTGCAGCACATAAAGATTTCTTCTTGGCAAGTGGAAACGTTGTTGAACTTTCCCCCGCCCTTCATATTTGCCAGAAATGGTCATTTATGACTATTGTTGTGTCTGTTTAAAGAATCTTATAGCAATGCTGTAAAAATATTTAGCAAATAAAAATCTCGATTTGGCTATTGTCAAGTGTGTTTGCATTGTACCATGAGGTATGATGATGAAATCATATTTAAAAAAGAGTATCAGACTTATACTTGGTATACTAGTTTCGTTTTAGGTGGTTACTAAAAGGCGGATCAAATGTGTAAGTTGGTATTTCCTTTAAATCTACATCGCATAAAGGATACATGTCATGTGCATATTTGAACACCCCTCATAATGAGCAACTGTTCGTCAAAGTTCGTAAAAATAGTGGCAAATGATAAATAAAAACTTAAAAAAAAACTGCAGAGGATGTATAATTATACTGACACATATTTCGTGACCTGCTAACATTCAGCAGTAATATTACGCCTGGTTTGTCTAAACATATATTGAAACTGGAGGGAGTTCTTGATTTATTATCAATAAAGTGTTACCTAATAAGCATTGTTAGTTAATATAATTGCACATGGTGAGTTGCTTTGTTGAGTAATCCATTCCCAATTTCAGTGCTCCACATTATGTATAATTAGTACTACTAATTTTACATGGCAACTGAAAAGTCTAAATCATTTAATAGAAAAACTCAGATAAGGGGTTATAAAAAGAACAAGACTCCGACATTAAGATTATCATGAACTTGATTAAAACCTGCTGATTAAAGCGACAAAAGCGGTTGTCATATATTAAGTATCATTAAATTCCCTTGAAATCATACTTTGGTCACAAGTCATTCGGACGACGGAAGAATCCCAGGTAATGGATATGTTCAAGGTGTCTAAGCAGTATGTCTTACCCCCCGGTCTGATTACACACATTGTCACTGTCCGACAATATGATTGACTTGGTGACACAGGTACATAAACAATTGATTGCCCCATTCAAAGAATTAAAAAGGCATATGTACGTAATCTAACCATTCAGTAAGTAAGTTAAGATTTGATTTTACGAGGTTACACATCTAGTTTCCCAATCTTCCATGTGGGCCTAAAAGACAAAAAAAGAGATTTGTCTGTCAATTCTGAACAAGGGCCGACCAACCGAATCGTAATTATGGGAAATAAGGGTCCATTGGTTCATGGATTATGTTTGTTAATAACATTTATGATCGTCGTATCACTTCTGAGTAGTTTCGTAATAATAATTGTGTATAATATAATAAATTAGAACTACAAGCACAGAAAGCGTCTTATTAGCATGTTATAGGCAGAGAACGTTTGCTAACGATAGATTGTAATCGTAAATATCAAATTTTGGTCTTGACTTTACCTCGAAAACATATTAAACATATATGGTATGACATGCAGAGAATTATAAATCTATCAAACACATTGTGCACAGTTTGGTGTAATTTATGACAGTCGGAAGTATTTTAGGGAAATACAGATACTCAGATACAGATAGTGTACAGCAAAGTCCTAGATATTGTACAATTCTGAAGAAATCGGCTTCAGCATCACAATATTCCTACCTGGCAGTTGTAGAATCAAGCTAGAACCGTCTACTGTCAAACTGCCAACTTCACGCTACCAGGTTGCTAGACTGCCAACTTCACACTGTCAGACTGCTATACTGCCAACTTCATCCTGTCACGCTGCTAGACTGCTAACTTCACACTGTCTCGTTGCTAGACTGCAAACTTCACCCTGTCAGGCTGCTAGACTGCCAACTTCACACTGTCAGACTGGTAGACTGCCAACTTCACACTGTCAGACTGGTAGACTGCCAACTTCACCATGTCAGGCTGCAAGACTGCCAATTTCTCACTGTCAGGTTGCTAGACTGCCAACTTCACCCTGTCAGGCTGCTAGACTGCCAACTTCACACTGTAAGGCTGCTAGACTGCCAACTTCACCCTGTCAGGCTGCTAGACTGCAAACTTCACACTGTCAGGTTGCTAGACGATCAACTTCATACTGTCAGACTGCTAGACTGCCAACTTCAATCTGTCAGGCTGCTAGTCTGTCAACTTCATACTGTCAGACTGCTAGACTGCTAGATTGCCATCTCCGCACTGCTGAGTTGCTACATTGTCAACTTCACACTGTCAGGCTGCTAGACTGCCAACTTCACCCTGTCAGGTTGCTAGACTGCCAACTCCACGTTATCCGGCTGCTAAACTGCCAACTTCACGATGGCAGGCTGCGACACGGTCAACTTTACGCTACCTGGCTGCAATACTGCTAACTGTACGCTGCTAGTCTGCTATACTCGTTACTTTGCGCACATCAACATGCACAATGATCTTTGGAAGATAGCATTTGTTTATCAGGTACCGGGCAGATTATAAAACTAGTTGCATTACAATAGCTGTAGCCACACGACTAAAAAGCAAACAGGAAAGACAACACTCAACACAAACAGAAGAGCACGGTATGTACTTCAAGATTATATAAAAAAGAACATGTACTATCAAATATACATATAACAATATACACCATTGCTGAATTCGTGGAACTGCGTCGGCAAGTACAACTCTAAATACGGGAAGAGTCAATATTTTAGCCAGATGCATTACGTATACCAATGACATTTCCTTAACGATTCTATGAAATATAATATTTTATTCTTTGAAGTAGCACTCTATTTCTAGTATTAAAACCATTAACATGAGCTATTTCTAGTATAAAAGAACAATCGTTATTAGTTTATATGTACTGTAAAGAAGACCTAAAAGTTTTTCCCTTTTCCTGGATTTATTAGCAGTTTCAAACAAATGTCAAATTTCGTCAGTTAATCAAGTTTCTACCTACACTTTTTTGTTAATGTATCACGTAATAAAATAATTTTCTTGGAATTATCCATTTTTGGATTTGGTATAAATCGGAAGACATGGCTTAACTGAAGAATTAATTACGTGTTTGTTTTCAATTAAGAATTGGATCGACAAACTTTTCCTGGAATTATACTGCGTAGTAATAATATATATGCGTATGGTCGTGCATATATGGTTGGTGTATACTTTGTTTGAACCTCTCCTGATTATAAATCATACAATTAATCGTGTGTGTTTCATTTTGCGGGGGAGCGTTTCACTGAAATTGAAGTCAACTAAAGGTACATACCATATAATACGTGTAATCATGTGGACAATATAACTATATATGTCTGAGCTATTCTCCAGGGAAACCGGGCTTAATGGTAGTATAATAATATTATAGGAATTATGTGATGTGTCGCAGAAAAGGCTTAAACTGGCAAAAAGTTCATATTTCCATCGGCAATGACTCCTCGAATACTGGTCCAACATTCTAGGATGATGCAATACTTACACCATTGACATTTCCCTAACGATTCAATGAAATATAATATTTTATTTTTTGAAGTTTTACTCGATTTCTAGTATTAACACTATGAATATGAGCTATTTCTGAATGAAATAACATTCGTTTTCAGTTTATATGAACTGTTAAGAAGACTTTAAAGTTTATGTTTTTCTCTGTTAAACAGTATCAAACAAACGTCAATATTCGTCAGTTAATCAAGAGTCGACCTACACTATTTTGTTAATATATCCGGTAATAAAAGGCTCTTTTTTTACTTATCCATTTTTGGACTCTCTTTCTTGAAGAATTTATTACGTGGTTGTTTTCAATTAAGAATTGGAACGACAATTGTTTCCAGGAAAATATACTGCGTAGTACAAATACAAGTACGTATGGTCGTACGTACGTGGTTGGCGTATACTTTGTTTGAAATTCTCCTGATCATAAATCATGAAATTAATTGTGTATGTTTCATTTTGCGGGGGAGTGTTTCACTGAAAGTGAAGTCAAATAAAGGTAAATACTATATATAATTCGTGTAATCAGTAAAAGTATCTGGAAAAGTAAACGCAAAACGTAGTTTTCTAGCTACATATACCTAATACATAGACGATCTTAGAATTGCTGACGAATACTTAGAAGTTTTAAAAGTTATTTTAAGATATTCATTTGGTAGGTAAGAGATAATATATATGTATTGTTACGTCATCGCATAGTCGTTATATCATCAATCGGACAAATTATAAACACGTTTAATATAGACCGCGTGTTCTCACGTGGTCTAATAAGTGACCTTGGATACTTTTTACGGACCTGTGAATGCCAATTACTTGTCTTACTATTCTTTATTCGAAGTTGTTGCCCGAAACTGACTCGGCTGCTATCTTACACATGTAGTCCAGCTAGGGTAATCTGACAGTGACGTCGTCGTTAATGTATACCCAAAAGATTAAAGCCATTGGTTAAATAGGTAGATTTTAGTTTGATATTAAACTGTTGGTATAAGCTTTTATAGTTGTTTTTACACCGTACTAGTGGATTGCTCCACTGCGTCACTGGATTTTTATTCTTACTGGACTGTACGTCATATATCGCATGGTAAACCCATACAGTTGAACTGTGAAGTACCGCAGGGTGAGAAACTACAATAAGATCTAGCCCTACAAATGGTGTATGTATATTTTCGAAATTTCACACTCGGAGTTGGAGATTATATTTTAAGACTTGTTTTCCATTTTTCTGCTACATTTATTTCCGTTTCAGTCATTGAGATAGTTTACCATAAAAGTGCCTTGAAACCATGTGTCGTTATCAGTATACCGGTAATGTGTTTGCCAAAATTCTCCGAGAGTTCTTGTAATGTGACAATTAAGAATGGTTTTTGGCATTGCTCCAGTGTATAATTTGTTCAGCGTTTACTCTCCTTTTGTCGCACGGCGCATGGGTGGTAAATGTTATATGAGTAGTCACGTGATCGGATGAGTAGACACGTGACAATATACAATGCAGTTACGCAAGCAATAAAAGCCTGAGAAAACAAAAAAGTTTGAGACATTAAGCATATCGATTGTTTCGCAGAAACAGGATTGAAAGTTCTCAAATGCAAAAGTGATGCTTAATACACTCAATATTGAAGTATTTGACGTGGAATTCGGTCGGTACGACAGAGATATCTGATACTTTTATCTACTTTTGCCCTCGTTTCCGCATACTAAAACATCGTTAAACGACAAAAGATTGTCAATCAGCAAGCAAGTAAGCTAGTACATTATAGTGTGCAAACCAGACCTTTAGCCGGCCATACAGACCTTCAGTCGACCAGCCAGCCAACAGCCAGCTAGTCAGCCTGCCAACCCGTCTGAACGACAGCCAGCCTGCAAATCAACAGCCAATCACCATCCGATATCCAGCCAGCCAACCCGTCCGAACGTCAGCCAGCCTCCAAATCAACAGCCAATCAGCATGCCCGTCTGTCCGTTAGCCCGATAACCAGTCAGTCAGTAGGTTAGTGAGTCAGTGTGTAAAATCACGTGATCAAATGAATGCGGTTTACGCTCAAAATACTTACGATTTCGTCTGCTAACGGTGAGTTTTTTTATTATAACGATCGTGCATTTAATATGGTTATATTAAATAGCCTAAAGTACATTCCGTATATGTAAGAATACCCGACAAGTACCGAGTTCGCTCTTTCTTTAGCTGTTTTTAATTGATGCTCGACCAAATTATTACACTCGGTTGGAAACTGCATTTGGTCGAACAGATCACGCAGAAATAAGCGTACATGCTTTTATATAACTAGGACGTTCCCATTTGCTTGGATATTAAGATGATTACAATCATCAGTGACATGAATGCGCTAAAACTCTCTGTCACGTGGTTCTGTGTTCCTTAAAGTTTTCCTGTGTGCCCAAACTAAATGCATACTCTCAAGAAACTCACTGTGTTATATAATAGAAGATGTATGTCACCACAGCTTTGAGATATTTCTTAATCAAGTATTACGTGACATATTTCGGATGATAACTCCTGCATTCAAAGTAGTAACTGCGATCGAGGAGGTTGTTTGTCTTTTCATATAATTACTCGAAATTCCAATATAAAGTTTAACAGCCTGCATCGCTGGCTTAGAATGAGAATGTCGTAATTACACTTCTTAAGATATTATAAGACTCATATATATCTTTGAAATCTGCATTATAACGGAACATGTTATTTGTCTGTTTTGTCTTATGTTTCGGTGACGTCTCTTTTGTGTTCCGAAGTTGTCCCTCATGGTTTTCAACTTCTGTTTATTTTAGCACCTATCGTTAAAATGTTTTCATGTGTCGAAGACAAAGTCCAACATTTAACAAGGCATTTAATGGCGATGTTTGAAATCTAGCGATCGGATAGTACTGAATATATATATCTCATTACGTAGTCCACATCAGTGGTTATTGATGGGCTGCGTCGGGTGCGTTTTACTATGGTTTCGAAATGAACTATTGTGAACGGACATGTTATAAGTACGTGATAAATCGGATATTATTTTTTCGCACTTGAATTCCGTTTTAAAATTATGAATTGATATTTGCATTATTTTTAAAACTGTATCCGTGGCGCTTCGTCCTAGTAAGTTTTGATTGTCCCTCTTACTTACGGTTTTATTCATTTGTCCGCATACTGCACGTTCGAGATGTATTTCCTAAGGTATTCAACATGCAATAACATCCCTGTGGTATATGGCAAGTTATAGAAAATGTCAAAAAAGGAACATAATTGCCATTGTCTTTCTAATCTACGAATTCCATCTATGTGGCTTTGTCCTCTCTGTTATTGAATTGGTCAGAAACATGCGATCAATTGTCGTCATGTCACCATTACTGTTAACAAACCGAGCGTGTGTAATGTAAACCTCTTCTCTTGCTTAATGCTCTCTACTCACTCATTACAATGTGGGTGGGTTTGGTAGGAAATATTTGGTATCAATATTGGAGAAAAGTGTTCCGCATGCAGCGTTCCTTGCTGCGACATGGATACGTACAAATGTTGCTACTATATTTAGAACACATTTGTACGATTTAAGAGAAGATTCTAAGAAATGTTTCCCCAAAATCGTTTAAGTCGCATAGATTCTATTATGTTTAACATAAATGAAACTGTCGATACATCTTTATCAAGTTAGATACGTCGGGCCTGCGCTTCAAAGTTGTGGAACAAACTTATATATGACGGTACAATATTAAGTGAATGGGTCTAGTTTGGTATTTCCGAAGCATTTCTGTTGACAACTTTGAATTTGTGACTTACTTAGTGACGCTTATATTTCCCACAACGATGTTTTAGAAGTACCTCCACATCGTGTTTAAACACATGGTCAGTCTGTTTCGAATGTGGGACACAGTGAACCATGGGACAAGCGGAACTGACAGAGTGGACCACATCACAAACATCTAATTTCGGTTTCAAAATTTTAATTGTCTTATTTATTGGAATAATGTAATGTATACAATAACGCTACGTAAAGCTACGTGACATAAGACAACTTCTAGTAACGGTAAACAAAGCGTTAATTACTCCCCAGACATGATAAGCAATTCGCCTTAAAACGGAATGGTTAAATTATATTAACAATGTCGTGTGACTAATGTTTACGTATGTCATCGCTAGACGAAAACATTAAGCCATAAAAAGTACAAAGTAAGCATATTTGCACTTCAGGCAAAACAATTTCGACATTGTAAAATTTAAATTTTGTGGAGATGTACTTCTACATTTAAACAAGTAACGTGTTGTCAACCACCGAACTGACATGATTATGGACGCGTAATTTATTATACATGTATGTATGTGGGGTATATTGCCTCAGACCGTCCGTCAAACAAAGTTCTTTATAATTCACTAATACTGGTGGACTAATACAAGGGACTGTAGCCCTGCTTCCCAACTCCTTAAGATTATTACATGGTGAAAACGTCTCCAGACCCTCGATCCGCTTATTATTGTTTACGTCATGAAACAGAGAGCCGTCAACTCATAGCCATGTAATTACTCATTGACCCAATATACCGAGGACGAAATACTTCCATAATTGGAGAAATATATCAACAATAAAGCAGATTAGCATCTAGACGAGACGTTATGTCTTCTGTGAAGCTTATTAGAGAAATGGGAATAATTCACACAGACCGTAAGATCAATGGAATAATTTGTTTAGCAATAACAATCGCTGATACCATGTAGTTATATGGCGGGTCTGACTGATGTCTGGTTTTTGGTGTTCTGTCCCCTATAATTGATAATGTTGTAGATTAACCAACGTTCTTTGTTGGATAAAGTCAGATTATTTGTCGTTTGTTTACGTTAAACCGAAGGTCTCTGTCTGCGAGGACAAAAACAGTTGTGCAATACATTTACTCCTGGTGCGATACCGTATTATATAGTTCTCTCTAAATAGATGTCTTGTTTCTTTAGTACAAATGTATTTTTTTCGAATATCAAGTCCCACATATATGAAACAACATTTGGTGAAATATATTTACTATCACTATGTCTGCCACGTATAGAGTCTCTATTCATGAGACATAGTTCTATGTGTTTATGCATATTTTATATATTTGTATATTTATGGACATTATGTCTACCTTACTACAAAATGAACTATATAAACTTCTCTATATGATTCTATATCGTCATGAGCAGTGTTTGAATTTAGAAATTACTCTTGTACTCGTATATGGACGTACTTTTTAATTTGACAAATTTGTCATATCTGTCCAAGAAAATACGAGATAAACAGTATTTCGTTTAATGCACAAATGGATGTCATACACATACATTTGAAAGCAATCATATACATGGATAATTCGAATTAAGCGACGCATTGGGGATTCACGAAACATTTTCCCATTAATTCAATCCAACGGAATTACTTTCGCGCCGTAAAATACGTCCTCAGAATACAGTCTATGTGTATTTTCGAGATGTTTTGGAAGTTAAATTTCATGTTCTGCTTCAGAAACATTGAATAATAGTTTGATTGAAATATCCCAATATAGATAGAGCGAGATCTATTTACCAAACCCGCGTTCGTTTGCCATTTGTATATTCTAGTAAGGACAATCGCCTTCGTATTGTGGTGTTTATCATAAAGTATAGTTTATCTCTGCAAAAGACCCAGAAATGTACCAGTTAAAATATTGATGTTCCGGAAACGTCACAACAAATGTATCAGTTTACAAAATGTACTTTCAAATTTAATAATACAAGATAATCATGTCACCTTATATAGTCCTACTAGGAACATTAATCAGTTCTATATTTAATTGAAATATACAGTGTGAGACTTTAAAAACGCAACAAATTTTAAATGATTAAAAAAGTTAAATAGCATTCGTATATTTACATGAATATTGGCAACAATAGACATTTATGCTTTCTCGATCATATCGGAGAATTGTATGGCATAACAATAATTAGTAACGAAAAAAGCTGGTTCCAAATAGGCACACTCCAAAAACGAAATTCACAAAATAAATTAAAATGATAATTCCAACCGGAAACGGTGTGCGCATCCCACCTCAGCTACATTGAGAGAACAATATGTGTTATGTCGTCTTGCGATATATTAGTCCATTTGCGAATTAGTGATTGAGAGGTATAATTCAAATTTCATTTTCTGCTTCAGACAGATTGAATAATATTGTCATTAAAATACCCCCAATATAGACAGATCGGGAGTTTTGTTTACCAAACCCGCGCTTCTTTCGGGCTAAATCGACGATAAATAAACCATAATGAGAAAAGAAACCCAACATTAACCACGTGATATAATGTCGTCTGTAACAAAATAAGCAGACACCGGATAGTATGGTAAATGTGATAATCATCAAACAGTGAAATATATTCCCAAGATACAAGCTGGCGATTTCCATCAATGGGTATGTTATGATGCAATAGTTCAAACGTCGCCTGATCATCAAAATAAATATCCCATAATGCAATGTTTTGCGATTGCTTGTAAACAATGGTCTGAACTGTATGGCTTGTGTCGAGAAGACCGCGATTTCATTATAAGTTACTAGTATTGCACAAAAAAGTATACTGATTTTAAATATCATACATGTAGGGACACAACAACGTATATATTAAAGACAGTCAGGATCACAACTTGATGTACTGAAAACATGTAGAGGGAATGCCAAGAGCTGGACGAAGAACGTCAATCCTCGTCGAATACAAAAAAATAATAATGAACATGCTTTTGAATGTAATTTGTTTATCAATAACCGGGCAGATATAAAACTAGTAGTGTTAACCAAATGACAACAAAACAACAATAATAAGTGAACAGGAAAGAGGACATTCAACAGAAACAGAATATCATGATAGATACATAAAGATTACATGAAAAAGAAAATTTACAATCTATGACAATATGCACAGCTGTTCAGTTCGAGGAAATATCTCGGCAAGTACAACTCTAAATACGGGAAAAGTCAATATTCTAGGTATATGCAGCACTTAAACCATTGACATTTCCTTAACGAGTCTATGAAATATAATATTTTATTCTTTGAAGTATTACTCTATTGCTAGTATTAAAATATGAACATAAGCTATTTCTAGTATGAAGGAACAACCGTCATCAGTTCATAAGTACTGTTAGAAAGACCTTAAAGTTACCTTTGTTTTTCCCGTTCTGGAATTATAACCAGTATCATCAAGTTTCTACCAATACTATTTTGTTAATGTATCCATTTATAAGAGGATTTTCTTTGAATTATCCATTTTCGGACTCGGTCAAAATCGAAAGACGTGACTTTCATGAAGAGTTAATTCTATGTTTGTTTTCAATTAAGAATTGGGTCGACAAATCTTTCCTGGAAAATATACTGCGTAGTACAAATACAATTATGTATGGTCGTACATATGTGGTTGGCGTATACTTTGTTTGAACCTCTCCTGATAATAAATCATAAAATTAATCGTGTATGTTTCATTTTGCGGAGGAGTGTTTCACTGAAAGTGAAGTCAACTAATGGTAAATACCAAATAGTACGTGTAAGCATGTGGGCAATATAGCTATATATGTCTGAGCTATTCTCCAGGGAAACCGGGCTTAATGGTAGTATAATAATATTATAGGAATTATGTGATGTGTCGCAGAAAAGGCTTAAACTGGGCAAAAAGTTAATATTTCCATCGGCAATGACTCCTCGAATACTGGTTCAACATTCTAGGCTGATGCAATACTTACACCAATGATATTTTCTTAACGATTCTATGAAATATATTTTATTCTTTGAAGTATTACTCTATTTCTAGGATTGGAACTAAGAACATGAGCTATTTCTGTATGAAAAAACAATCGTTATCAGTTTATATGAACTGTTAAGAAGACCTTAAAGTTTATGGTTTTCTATGTTTCTAGAATTATTAACAGTATCAAACAAACGTCAATATTCGTCAGTTAAACAAGATTCGACCTACACTTTTTGTTAATATGTCCGGTAATAAAAGGCTGTTCTTGGACTTAACCATTTTTGGACTCTCTTTCTTGAAGAATTTATTACGTGCTTGTTTTCAATTATGAATTGGAACCACAATTTTTCCTGGAAAATATACTGCATAGTACAAATACAATTACGCATGGTCGTACGTACGTGGTTGGCGTATACTTCGTTTGAACTTCTCCTGATCATAAATCATGAAATTAACCGTGTTTGTAACATTTTGCGGGGGAGTGTTTCACTGAAAGTGAAGTCAACTAAAGGTTAATACTATATAATTCGTGTAATCAGTAAAATTATCTAGAAAAGTAAACGCAAAACTTAGTATTCTAGCTAAAAATACCTTATAATAGTTTATGAATCATTTTGCTATCTTGGCAAAAACTTACACCTACATTACATAGCGCATGGTAAACGATACAGTCAGTGGAACTGTGAAATGCCGCCGGTTGAGAAACTTCAATTAGATCTAGCATATAAATGGTGTATGTATATTTTCGAAATTTCACACTCGGGGTGGGAGATTATAATTTTTTAGCATTGCTCCAGTGTATAATTTGTTTATCCTTTACTCTCATTTTGTCTCACGGTGTATGCGTGGTATATGTTATACGAGTAGTCACGTGATTTGATGAGTAGACACATGACAATATACAATGCAGTTACGCAGAAAACAATAAACGTTTGAGACATTCAGCATATCGATTGTTCTTCGCAGAAACAGGATTGAAATTTCTCAAATTCAAAAAATGATGCTTAATGCACTCAATATTGAAGTATTTGACGTGGAATTCGGTCGGTACGACAGAGACATCTGATACTATTTTCTACTTTTGCTCTCATGTCCACTTACTAAAACGACAAAATATTGTCAATCAGCAAGCCAGTAAGCTAGTGTGCAAACCAGACCTTCAGCTGGTCATCCTGACCTTCAGCCGGCCAGCCGGCCAACAGCCAGCTAGTCAGACAGCCAACTTGTCCGAACGTCAACAAGTCTGCAAATCAAAAGCCAGCGAGCATCCATTAGCCAGCCAACCAACCCGTCCAAACGTCAGACAGCCTGCAAATCAACAGCCAAACAGCATGCCCGTCTGTCCGTTAGCCCGATAACCAGTCAGTCAGTAGGTTAGTGAGTACGACAGTAGGTGAGTAAGTAAGCATAAGTTCAAAAATACATTGATATTGTGATATTTGTATCGCTGAATCACGTTATGGAGAAATATCTAAATGTTACTATTCGCGTTTATACTAAACTCCATGGATGCATCCCATGTGTAGAGACAAAAACATCATATTATCCAACGTTTAATCTGGATCGTGGATGGTGTGCAATTTACAATATATGACATGGTGTAATATCGATTGCGTTTGAATGTGGTAAGAGCAGATTACGCAGAAAGTGTACATGCTTTTATATAACTAAGAGGTTCCCATTTTCTTGGATATTAAGATGATTACAATCATCAGTGACATGAATGCGCTAAAACTCTCTGTTCCGTGGTTCTGTTTTTCTTAAATTATTCTTGTGCTCCACAGCCTTATGCATACTCACAAGAAACTCACTGTGTTATATAATAGCAGATGTATGTCACCACAGCTTTGCTATATTTCTTAATCAAGTATTACGTGACATAGTTTCAATGATAACTCGTGCATTCGCAGTAATGACAGAGATTGACGAGATTGCTTGTTATGTCACATAAATTACAATTAAGTTCAATAGCCAACATATCGTTGGCTTAGAATGAGAAAGTCATAATTATACACCCTTTCAATTAAGACCGTAATTAAATTGTCTCCCTTTGATGACGGCATGCGAGGGCTCAAAACGAATACACGAGCCGATTACAGTTAGCGTGTAGAGGATATAAAAATGTGTCAACTTTAAATCGCTGTAAATTACGTTTTACTTTGTCGATTTTAAAAAGACGTACACTTACGAAAACAAGATCGGAAAGACTTTATAATCATGTAACTTTTGAAAATGAATTTTCAATAATAAAAAATTAAAAGCCATGTTTTCCGAACTGGAATTTGAGGGTCGAGAAAATGTAAAAATTTAGAACTGAATTCAATACTCAACAATTGGTATTTAACTTGTTCAAAATGTTTGTTATTTGCAGTTTTAAGAACTATGTAGACTAAGATTTCCAACAATAATATCGCAGAAAGGATATTATTAAAGTTTTTAAAGGAGAACCATGGTTTTCGAACCTAAATACCATGCATCACGCACAAACAATCCACTCATTGAAACCTGACTTACATTTATACTAGCATAAAGAAATTCATTATTGTGTATTTCAATAATTCATCACACATTATAAAAGTATAGAATATTG
The DNA here is from genome assembly GCA_963678985.1 of Spisula subtruncata. Lineage (NCBI taxonomy): Eukaryota > Metazoa > Mollusca > Bivalvia > Venerida > Mactridae > Spisula > Spisula subtruncata. The sequence continues at coordinate 23,815,038 of OY787669.1, read as the reverse complement.
GCTATATCAAAAGCACAACTATCTAGACTAAAATTAAAACCTTAATTTACACAGGAGGAAATTTCTTCCTACATATAGTTTGTACCAAAATCCAGGCGGCATGATTATACATGTCCACATGTGCTTACTTGTTAGGTGTCGTTTATTTGTAGAGCCCTCGCTTTACGTCACATCCGGTTTACGGGAGGTAACTCTGTATAAACGATTATCGCTTTTTTGAAAGGATCTATACTACTTAAGACATTTTAAGACTGATACATATTTGCAATCTGCATCATAAGGCGCTTATTATGAGCCTATTTTCATGAAAACCGCCACCTACCTGTCATGTGGACCAAAATGAAGTTGTAAAAGCTTGTAAGGAATACATTTCAGACAGTTGTTTCTTGTTTTCTCAAAATATTGAATTTGTACTTACGATCCTGTCATCTTCACAACTGACGTTGTATGTTTAGTGGTTCACTTGCTGAAATACTGTAAAATAGTTATTTTTCACGGAGTATTATTTTCACGGATTGTTGTAATTTAGTTGACTTTTAATTCGTGTTTGTAAAAATAGTGGACGGAAATCACATGTTACGTATTTTAAGATCACATCGGTCGAGGAAATTTAAGTTCAACCACGAAATCAAGGAAAAGTTACATGCCTGGAATTTAAATACATTTACATTATAGCGTAGCGATAGTGGAGTAAACCCGACTAGCGCTCTAACTCTTTTTCAGAAATCGAGTCGAATCTGGGGGAAACATTTGTCAACATCCAAACATATAATTATATCAAATGATCTTCAAAGCAAACAATGTCTTCCTGTTTTGCACAAAAAGATGATAATCTAGAAATAAACATCAATAATTTCATGACCAAAATGAATAGTATCTTAATATGTCTTAATGACATTTTAATGAAATAGAATCTTATTACTATTGGTTTAACAATTGCTATCATCAACTAACGAGACGCCAAAGAAATCAGTTGAAACTTAAAGTGAATTATAGGTATTCAATATGTAATCAGGCACCATAATAAAACAATGAAGGCTCATATGCACTATTGTATAAATAATAATAATATACTGTAAGTTATTGTTATGTGCTACGCTATGTGATAAATTGATATTGAACACATATAACACATAATAATATGGACATCTTCCAAATTATATGACAAACGAACTAATAAACTGACGGAATAAACAAAGTGGACTCATACATGTAGTTATAGTTTTATTACTTGTCCTATAACTGTACGTTCGAGATAAATGTCCTATGGTATTCAACATGCAATAACATCCCTGTGGTATATGGCAAGTAATAGAAAATGTCAAAAAAGGAACATAATTGCCATTGTCTTTCTAATCTACGACATCTATTAATGTGCCATTGTCTTCTCCGCTATTGAATTGGCCAGAAACATGCGATCAATTGTCGTCATGGCACCGTTACTGTTAACAAACCGATCGTGTGTAATTTAAGCCTCTTTTCTCGCTTAATGCTCTATACTCACTCATCTCAATGTAGGTGGGTTTTGTAAGAAATACTTGGTATCAATATTGGAGAAAAACACAGAAGTGTTCCGCATGCAGCGTTCCTTGCAGCGACATGGATACGTACAATTGTTGTTACTATATTTAGTTCACATTGGTACGATTTAAGAGAAGATTTCAAGAAATGTTTCCCCAAAATTGTTAACAAATGTCAGTCTCGTACAATTTACTAGATCTAATAGAAATGAAAATGTCGATATATCTAGATAAAGTTAGACACGTCAGGTTGGCGTTTTGTAGTCGTGGCAAACACGTATATGACGATGGAATATGTAGTAAATGGGTCTAGTTTGGTATTCCCAAAGCATTTGTGTTCGAAACTTTGATATTGTGACTAGCATTGCCAATCAGTGCCGCTTTTATTTTCCACATATTCCCCACTACGAAGTTTTAGAAGTTCATCCACTTCCTGTTCAAACACATGGTTAGTCTCTCTGTTTCGAATGTTGGACACAGTGGACCTTGGGACAAAGCAGACCAGACAGAGCAGACCAAATTACAAACATCTCATTTTGGTTTCAAATACAATGTATGCAATACAGCTACGAGAGCCTACCTGATATAAGACAACTACTAGTAACTGTAAACAAAGTGTTAATTACTCACCAGACAAAATTAGCAACCAAACCTTAAAACGGAAAGGTAATATTTATTATAAAGGTCGTGTGACTAATGTCTACGTTTGATAAGTCTAGACAAAAACAATTAGCCATAAGAACTTACACACTAAGCGTATTTGTACTTCAGGCGAAATAATAATGTGAATGCAAAATTCCATTTTTATTCAGATGTACTTCTACAATCATACATTTAACGTTTTGCCAACCATCGTTCAGACATGATCATGCGGAAGTGTAAGTTAGTATATGTGGTGTACAAATGTATATTTTACGTTGATATTTGTACATTGTTTTTATTATATGTTCATGGGCAATATTGTATTGCAATAAACTCTATTCTATTCAACGTCATACCGTCATCGAACCAAGCTCCATATGATTCATTTAGTGGACTAATATAAGATTCCCGTTGCTGATTCGCATGCAAAATACAATTTAGCCCTACCTAGAGGCCACTGCTCATCAAATAACCACTCCTTAAGATCATTACTAGGTGCATATCTACACAGACCTTGTATCCGCATATTGACGAGGTAATTTGTTTACGTCGCGAAACACAAAGCCGTGAACTTATAGTCAAGTTATTACTCAATGACCTAATATACAGAGGACGAAGTACTTCCATAATTGGAGAAATATACCAACAATAAAGCAGACTAGTATCTAGACTAGAAGTTAGGTCGTCTGTGAAACTGTATTAGAGAAATGGGAATAATTCACACAGGCCGTAAGATCAATGATATAATTTGTATAGCAATAACAATCGCTGATACCATGTGTTATATGGCGGGTTAGACCTATGTCTGTTTTTGGTATTCTATCACATATAATTGATAATGTTGTAGATTTACAAAATTAATGTACTTTGTTGGATAAAGTCAACTTTATTGTCGATGAGTGATGGTTTGTCGTTTGTTTACGTTTAGCTTCTTTTCTGACAATCGGTTGTGTAAGGTCTCTGTCTGCTGTTGTACAATACATTTACTCCTGGTGCAATACATTTACTCCTGGTGCGATACTGTATTATAAACTTCTTCCCGAATAGATGTCTTGTTTCTTTTGTACAAATGTTGATTTCGAATATCAAATCCCATATATATGAAACAACATTTAGAGAAATATATTTTCTATCAATATCTCTGCCATGAATAGTGGTCTCTATTCATGAGACACAGTTCTATGTGTTCATGCATATTTTATATCTTTGTATATCTATGGACATACTGTCTACCTTACTACAAAATGAACTATATAAACTTCTCTATATGATTCTATATCGTCATGAGCAGTGTTTGAATTTAGAAATTACTCTTGTATATGGACGTACTTTATAATCTGACAAGTTAGTCATATCTGTCCAAGAAAATACGAGATAAACAGTATTTCGTTTAATGCACAAATGGATGTCTTACACATACATTTGAAAGCAATCATATACATTGATAATTCGAATTAACCGACGCATTGGTGATTCAAGAAACATTTTCCCATTAATTCAATCCAACGGAATTACTTTAGCGCCGTAAAATACGTCCTCAGAATACAGTCTATGTGTATTTTCGAGATGTTTTGGCAGTCAAATTTCATTTTCTGCTTCAGACACATTGAATAATAGTTTGATTGAAATATCCCAATATAGATAGAGCGAGATCTATTTACCTAACCCGCGCTCGTTTGCCATTTGTACATTCGCCTTCTCATTGTAGTGTTTATCATGAAGTATAGTTTATCTCTGCAAAAGACCCAGAAATGTACCAGTTAAAGTATTGATGTTCCGGAAACGTCACAACAAATGTATCAGTTAATACAATGTACTTTCAGATTTAATAATGCAAGATAATCATGTCACCTTATATAGTCCTACTAGAAACATTCAGATTAATCAGTTTTATATTTTACCGAAAAATACAGAGAGAGACTTTTAAAACGCAACAAATTTTAAATGATTGAACAAGTTAAATAACAATCGTATATTTTCATCAATATTTGCAACAATAGACATTTATGCTTTCTCGATCATATCGAAAAATTGTATGGCATAGCAATAATTAGTAACGAAATAAGCTGGTACCAAAGAGGCAATCTCCAAAATTCACAAAATGAATTAAAGTGATAATTCCAACAGCAAACGGTGTGCGCATCCCACCTCAGACACATTGGGAGAACAATATGTGTTATGTCGTGTTGCGACATATTACTGCATTTGCGAATTAGGGATTGAGAGGTATAATTCAAATTTCATTTTCTGCTTCAGACAGATTGAATATTATTTTCATTAAAATATCCCTAATATAGACAGATCGGGAGAATTGTTTACCAAACCCGCGCTTCTTTCGGGCTAAATCGACGATAAATAAACCATAATGAGAAAAGAAACCCAAACTTAACCACGTTATATATTGTCGTCTGTAACAAAATTAGCAGACACCAAAGAGTATGGATAATGTGATGATCATCGAACAGTGAAATATATTTCATACTGACGTTATATTCTCAAGATGCAAGCTGGCGATTTCCATCAATGGGTTTGTTATGATACAATAGTTCCAACGTCGCCTGATCGTCAAAAATAATATCCCATAATGCAATGATTGCGATTGCTTGTAAACAATGGTCTGAACTGTCTGGCTTGTATCGAGAAGACCGCGATTGTATCATAAGTTACTAGTATTGCTAAAGAAAATATATTGATTTGAAATATCATACATGTAGGGAAACAACAACGTTTATATTAAAGACAGTCAGGATCACAACTTGATGTACTGAAAACATGTAGAGGGAATGCCAAGAGCTGGACAAAGAACGTCAATTCACGTCGAATACGAAAAAAACTAAAAATGAACATGCTTTTGTAGATACCTAATTTGTTTATCAGGAACCGGGCAGATATGAACCTAGTAGCGTTGAAATAGTTGTAACCAAATGACACAAACAATAAAAAGCGAAAAGGAAAGGCAGCAAAATCAACAGAAACAGAAGAGCAAGATAGGTAAGTAGGATTACATGAAAAAGACAATTTACAATCTATGACAATATGCACAGCTGTTCAGTTTGAGGAAATATCTCGGCAAGTACAACTCTAAATACGGGAATAGTCAATGTTATAGGTATATGCAGCACTTAAACCATTGACATTTCCTTAACGATTCTATAAAATATAATGTTTTATTATTTGAAGTATTACTCTACTGCCAGTATTAAAATATGAACATAAGCTATTTCCAATAAGAAGGAACAATCGTCATCAGTTCATATGTACTGTTGGGATGACCTTAAAGTTACCTACGTTTTTCTCCGTTTCTGGAATTATTACAAGTATCATCAAGTTTCTACGTACGAGGGGTGATCAATATATTCAAAGACTTTCCTTCTTAATTTTGAAATATTGGAACTTATATAGAGTAATGAAATTACACGCTTATGTAGATCAATCAGTTATCTCGCGATATGTCTAATTTTCTTTATGATTACGTCACTATTTACTTGATAACGTCATTTTTTGTAACCATGGTGAAGCACGCACCTTCGAGCATCTCGGACGTAACGTTATTTCTGAGAAATGACGCGCTATGATAATTAACGCGAAACTTGTAAAATCCTCGTGATATTTCCAAAATGACTTGACTAAATTGTGCATGGATTCTGTGCGCTCCCAATTAGCCATTTTCTTATACTTCTGTTGTTTATGTGATTGTAGGGTTTCTGTCAAACAGGTTAAGTCGATAAAATAAGAATAAATAGCAACAATAACACCGCGTTAGGGACACGTTCCGTTAAATTCTGCGAAATAAGACGCACAGATCTCGATCAAATGTAACTGGCAAAAACGAAGACTAGTATAGGCTACAAAACATTAAATCGTTGACTCCAAATAAAAACGGATATTTCGATATTGCGTCCTAAATCTGAAAGGTCGTGCTTCATTCGTGCTTCAGTCTTAATTGGAATAATCTAATTTTGTAAAGCCAACCGCCCTTTTCCGAGTTTTGTTTCCAATAACGCGTCGATACTCTTTTTATTCCAACACACATTCGAGGAATGGCTATTAACTACTTATTTCAGTAGTAAAAGAAAACCTGTCTCATACATGGGACTGGGTATCAGTCCAGAAAGGAGCAATATGCTGCTCCGACGGTGACGCTTGGAATGACGTCGCGTGACGTCCAACATAACGCGTCCCTTGTATGAATAAAATAAGTTTATTAGTGCATTCGGTCGGAGACATCTTTCTCCGAATGATGTTATATGGCTTTGAGCCTTGCTGCCAATATGAAATTGCTAGATAAAAAGTCCTCAAATATATTGATCACACCTCGTACATTAATTTGCTAATGTATCTGTTAATAAAAGGATTTTCTTGGAATCATCCATTTTTTTCACTCGGTCAAAATCGTGACTTTCCTGAAGAATTAATTCTGTGTTTGGTTTCAATGAAGAATTGGACCGACAATTTCTTACCTTGAATATATACTGTGTAGTAAAAATATAACTGCGTATGGCCGTGCATATATGTTTGGCGTATACTTTGTTTGAACCTCTCCTGCTCTACTAAAGGTAAATACCATATAATTCGTGTAATCATGTGGACACTATATGTCTGAGCTATTCTCCAGGGAAACCGGGCTTAATGGTAGTATAATAATATTATAGGAATTATGTGATGAGTCGCAGAAAAGGCTTAAACTGGGCAAAAAGTTCATATTTCCATCGGCAATGACTCCTCGAATACTGGTTCAAGATTTTAGGATAATGCAATACTTACACCATTGATACTTCCTTAACGATTCTATGAAATATGTTTTATTCTTTGAAGTATTACTCTATTTCTAGTATTAAAACTATGAGCTATTTCTGTATGAAATAACAATCGTTATCAGTTTATTTGTACTGTTAACAAGACCGTAAAATTGATGTTTTTCTCTGTTTCTAGAATGATTACCAGTATCAAACAAACGTCAAATTCCGTCAGTTAATCAAGATTCGACATACACTATTTTGTTAATATATCCGGTAATAAAAGGCTCTTTTTGGCTTATTCATTTTTTGGATTTTGTTAAAATCCTAAGACGTGACTTTCTTGAAGAATTAATTACGTGTTTGTTTTCAATCGAGAATTGGGTCGATAAAATTTTCCTGAAAATGTAAACGCAAAACGTAGTAATCTAGCTACAAATATCATAGTTTATGAATCACCATTTACATAGACGATGTTAGAATGGTTGACGAAGACTTAGAAGTTTGTAAAAGTTATTTTAAGATATTCATTTTGTTGGTTAGAGATTATATATTAATAGTTACGTCATCGCAATGTCGTTATATCATCGCATAGGAAAAAATATAAAAACGTTCAATAGAGACCGCGTGTTCTCACGTGGTCTAGTAAGTGATCTTGGATACTTTTTACGGACCTGTGAATGCCAATTACTTGTCTTACTATTCTTTATTCGAAGTTGTTGCCCGAAACTGACTCGGTTGCAATCTTGGCAAAAACTTATACCTGCGCCACATAGCGCATGGTAAACCCATACATTCAGTTGAACTGTGAAGTACTGCTGGTTGAGAAACTACAATTAGATGTAGCCCTACAAATGGTGTATGTTTATTTTCGAAATTTCACACTCGGAGTGGGAGATTATAATTTATGACTTGTTTTCCATTTTTCTGCTACATTCATTTCCGTTTCATGCATTGAGAAAGTTTACCATAATAGTTCCTTGAAACAATGTGTCGTGATCAGTATACCGGTAATGTGTTTACAAAAATTATCCGAGAGCTGTTTTGATGTGACTATAAAAAGTGGTTTTCAGCATTACCCCAGTGTATAATTTGTTCATTATTTACTCTCCTTTAATCTCTTCCGGCGCATGCGTGATACATGTTAGTTGAGTAGTGACGAGATCGGATAAGTAGACACGTGACAATATACGGTGCAGTTAAACCTTGAGAAACCATAAATGCTTGAGACATTCAGCATATCGATTGTTCTTCACAGAAGCAGGATTAAAAGTTATCAAATCAAAATATGATGCTTAATACACTCAATATTGAAGTAATTAACATGGAATTCGATGATATCGAAGTAATGCAGTGACATCTCATTTACTATGTTCCCTTTAACGCAAGTCCGTAGACTAAACATCGTTAAACAACAAAAGCAAGTAAGCTAGTGAGCAAAACAAACCAACCAGCCTGCCAGCATTCATCAAGACAGCCAGTCAGTCAGCAAATAGCCAGCTAGTCTGACACTCAGACAGCCTGCAAATCAACTGCAAATCGTCCTCCATTAGCCAGTCATCCAGTCCGTAGGGGAGTGAGTATGCAAGTGTGTAAGTAAGTGAGCATGAGTTCAATAGAAACAACATTTATATTATAATATTGTTTCATTGAATCACGTTTTAGAGGAAATATCTAAATGTTACTATTCGTGTGTATGATAATATACAGTGGTGCATCCCATGTAAAGCGTTGGGACAATACATTATTCGAGTATTATCCTTCATACAATCTGCACATTTGGATTGTGTGCAATTTACAACATATGACATGGCGCAATAACGATTACGTTTGTACGTGGTAAGATAGAGCAGATCACGCAGAAATAAATGTACATATACATACATAACGTAGGACGTTCCCATCTTTTGGGACAATAAGATGATTATATTTATCAGTGACATGAATGCGCTGAAACTCTCAGTTTCTGGTTCTGTTTTTCTTAAATTATTCCTATGCTCCGCAGCCTTATGCATGCTCACAAGAGAATCACTGTGTTATATAATAGCAGATGTATGTCACGATAGCTATGCAATATTTCTCAATTAAGTATTACGTGACATATTTTGGATGATAACTCCTGCATTCAAAGTAATAACTGCGATCGAGGAGGTTGTTTGCATTTCATATAAATTACTGGAACTTCCAACATAAAGTTCAACAGCCTACATCGCTGGCTTAGAAAGAGAATGTCGTATTTATACTTCTTAAGATATTATAAGACTCATATATATCTTTGAAATCTGCATAATAACGGAACATGTTCTTTGTCAGTTTTGTCTTATGCTTCGGTGACTTCTGTTTATTTTAGCACCTATCGTTAAAATGTTGACATGTGTCGCAAACAAATTCCAACATGTAACAAGGAATGTTATGGCGATGTTTGAACTCCAGCAATAGGATACTACTGAAGATATATATCATTACGAAGCCCATATAAGTGGATATTGATGGGCTGCGCCGGGTGCGTTTTTACTATGGTTTCAAAATGGACTATTGTGAACGGACATGATACAATTACGTGATAAATCTGATATCATTTTTTTCGCACTTGAATTCCGTTTTAAAATTATAAATTAATATTTGCATAATCTTTAAAATAGTATTCTTGGTGGCCCCGTCCTAGTAACTTTTAAATGTTCTTCGTACTTATAGTTTTATCACTTGTCCTTGACTGCACGTTCGAGATGAGTTTTCTATGGTATGCAATAACATCCCTGTGGAATATGGCAAGTAATAGAAATTATAAAAAAAGTAAAATAAATGCCTTTGTCTTTCTAATCTACGAGTTATATTAATGTGTCATTGTCTTCTCTGCTATTGAATTGGCAAGAAACATGCGATCAATTGTCTTCATGTCACCATTACTGTTAACAAACCGAGCGTGTGTAATGTAAGCCTCTTATCTCGCTTAAGGCTCTATACTCACTCATTTCAATGTAGGTGGGTTTTGTAAGAAACACTTGGTATCAATATTGGAGAAAAATACAGAAGTGTTCCGCATGCAGCGTTCCTTGCAGCGACATGGATACGTGCAAATGTTGTTACTATATTTAGATCACATTGGTACGATTCAAAAGAAGATTCAAAGAAATGTTTCCCCAAAATGGTTTACAAATGTAAGTCTCGTACAATTTGATACGTCAAGTTGGCGTTTTGTAGTCGTGGCAAAAACGTATATGACGATGGAATATGTAGTGAATGGGTCTAGTTAGGTATTCCCAAAGCATTTGTGTTCAAAACTTTAATATTGTGACTAGCATTGACAATCAGTGCCGCTTTTATTTCCCACATTTTCCCCACTACGAAGTTTTAGAAGTACATCCACTTCCTGTTCAAACACATGGTTAGTCTCTCTGTTTCGAATGTTGGACACAGTGGACATCGGGACAAAGCAGGCCAGGCAGAGCGGACCAAATTACAAACATCTAATTTTGGTTTCAAAACTCAAAATGTCCTTTGTATCGGATTAATACAATGTATGCAATACAGCTACGTGAATCTACGTGATATAAGACAACTACTAGTAACTGTAAACAAAGTGTTAATTACTCACCAGACAAAATTAGCAACCAACCTTAAAACGGAAAGGTTATATTTATTAACGAGGTCGTGTGACTAATGTCTGCGTTTGATATGTCTGCTCTCTAAGCAATAAAAATTTGAGAAACCATAATAGTTTTAGACATTCAGGATATCGATTGTTCCTCACAGAAGCAGGACTGAACGTTCTCAAATCCAAACATGATGCTTAATGTACTCAATAATTAACATGGAATTCGATGGTATCTAAGTACTGCAGTGTCATCTCATTTACTATTTTCTCTTTTAACGCAAGTCCGTAGACTAAACATCGTTAAACAAGAAAAGCAAGTAAACTAGTGAGCAAAGCAAACTAGCCAGCTTGCCAGCATTCATCAAGACAGCCAGTCAGTCAGCGAACAGCCAGCTAGTCTGATAGCAAGACAGGACGTCCGTCAGCCAGCCTTCAAATCAACTGCCAGTCGTCCTCCATTAGCCAGTCAGCCAGTCAGTAGGGAAGTGAGTATGCAATTATGTAAGTTAGTAAGCATGAGTTCAATAAAAACAACATTTATATTACGATTTTGTTTCTTTGAATCACGTTTTAGAGGAAATATCTAATTGTTACTATTCGTGTGTATGATAATATACAGTGGTGCATCCCATGTAAAGCGTCGTGATTAAACATTATTCGAGTATTATCCTACATAAGATCTGCACATTTGATTTGTGTGCAATTTACAATATATAACACGGCATAATATCGATTACGTTTGTACGTGATACGATAGAGCGGATCACGCAGAAATAAATGTACATGAAAAACGTAGGACGTTCCCATCTTTTGGGACAATAAGATGATTATATTTATCAGTGACATGAATGCGCTGAAACTCTCAGTTTCTGGTTCTGTTTTTCTTAAATTATTTCTATGCTCCGCAGCCTTATGCATGCTCACAAGAGAATCACTGTGTTATATAATAGCAGATGTATGTCACGATAGCTATGCAATATTTCTCAATTAAGTATCACGTGACATATTTTGGATGATAACTCCTGCATTCAAAGTAATAACTGCGATCGAGGAGGTTGTTTGCATTTCATATAAATTACTGGAACTTCCAACATAAAGTTCAACAGCCTACATCGCTGGCTTAGAAAGATAATGTCGTATTTATACTTCTTAAGATATTATAAGACTCATATATATCTTTGAAATCTGCATAATAACGGAACATGTTCTTTGTCAGTTTTGTCTTATGCTTCGGTGACGTCACTTTTGTGATCCGAAGTTGTCCCTCATGTTTATTTTAGCACCTATCGTTAAAATGTTGACATGCGTCGCAGACAAATTCCAACATGTAACAAGGAATGTTATGGCGATGTTTGAACTCCAGCAATAGGATACTACTGAAGATATATCTCATTACGAAGCCCATATAAGTGGATATTGATGGGCTGCGCCGGTGCGTTTTTACTATGGTTTCAAAATGGACTATTGTGAACGGACATGATACAATTACGTGATAAATCTGATATCATTTTTTTCGCACTTGAATTCCGTTTTAAAATTATAAATTAATATTTGCATAATCTTTAAAATAGTATTCTTGGTGGCCCCGTCCTAGTAACTTTTAAATGTTCTTCGTACTTATAGTTTTATCACTTGTCCTTGACTGCACGTTCGAGATGAGTTTTCTATGGTATGCAATAACATCCCTGTGGAATATGGCAAGTAATAGAAATTATAAAAAAAGTAAAATAAATGCCTTTGTCTTTCTAATCTACGAGTTATATTAATGTGTCATTGTCTTCTCTGCTATTGAATTGGCAAGAAACATGCGATCAATTGTCTTCATGTCACCATTACTGTTAACAAACCGAGCGTGTGTAATGTAAGCCTCTTATCTCGCTTAAGGCTCTATACTCACTCATTTCAATGTAGGTGGGTTTTGTAAGAAATACTTGGTATCAATATTGGAGAAAAACACAGAAGTGTCCCGCATGCAGCGTTCCTTGCAGCGACATGGATACGTGCAAATGTTGTTACTATATTTAGATCACATTGGTACGATTCAAAAGAAGATTCAAAGAAATGTTTCCCCAAAATGGTTTACAAATGTTAGTCTCGTACAATTTGATACGTCAAGTTGGCGTTTTGTAGTCGTGGCAAAAACGTATATGACGATGGAATATGTAGTGAATGGGTCTAGTTAGGTATTCCCAAAGCATTTGTGTTCAAAACTTTAATATTGTGACTAGCATTGACAATCAGTGCCGCTTTTATTTCCCACATTTTCCCCACTACGAAGTTTTAGAAGTACATCCACTTCCTGTTCAAACACATGGTTAGTCTCTCTGTTTCGAATGTTGGACACAGTGGACATCGGGACAAAGCAGGCCAGGCAGAGCGGACCAAATTACAAACATCTAATTTTGGTTTCAAAACTCAAAATGTCCTTTGTATCGGATTAATACAATGTATGCAATACAGCTACGTGAATCTACGTAATCTACTCACCAGACAAAATTAGCAACCAACCTTCAAACGGAAAGGTTATATTAATTAACGAGGTCGTGTGACTAATGTCTGCGTTTGATATGTCTAGACAAAAACAATTAGCCATAAGAACATACGCACTAAGCGTATTTGTACTTCAGGCGAAATAATAATGTGATTGCAAAATCTAATTTTATTCAGATGTACTTCTACATTTATACATTTAACGTTTTGCCAACCATCGTTCAGACATGAACATGCGGAAGTGTAATTTAGTATATGTGGTGTACAAATGTAAAATTACGTTGATGTTTGTACAATGCTTTTATTATATGTTCATGGGCAATATTGTGTTGCAATAAACTCTATTCTATTCAACGTCAGACTGTCAATGAACCAAGCTCCATATGATTCATTTAGTGGACTTATATAACATTCCCCTTGCCGTTCCGCATACAGAATACAATGAACATTTATAGCCCTACAACCAGGCCACCCCTTCATCAAATAACCGCTTCACCACTCCTTAAAATCATTTCTTGGTGAGAACCACTCCAGACCTTGGATCCGCTTAACAAGGCGTTTTGTTTACGTCGCGAAACACAGAGCTGTGAACTTGCAGCCAAGTAATTACTCATTGACCCAATATACAGAGGACGAAGTACTTCCATATTTGGAGAAATATACCAACAATAAAGCAGATTAGTATCTAGACGAGACGTTATGTCGTCTGTGAAGCCGAATTAGAGAAATTGGAATAATTCACACAGACTGTAAGATCAAAACAATAATTTGTTTCGCAATAACAATCGCTGATATCATATAGTTATATTGCGAGTCTGACTGATGTCTGGTTTTGATGTTCTGTCCGTTAGAATTGATGACGCCGTAGATTGACAAATGTACTTTGTTTTATAAAGTCACATTTATTGTCGATGAGTGATGGTTTGTCGTTTGTTTATGCTTAGCTTCTTTTCTGACAACCGATTGTGTAAAGTCTCTGTCTACGAGGACGAAAGCAGTTGTGTAATACATTTAATCATGGTGCGGTACTGTATTATATACTTCTTCCCTGTCTTGTTTCTTTAGTACTATTGTATTTTTTTAGAATATCAAGTCCCACATAATTATATGAAACAACATTGGGAGATATATATGTTCTATCAATTTGTCTGTGAGGAATAGAGGTCTCTATTCATGAGACATAGTTCTATGTTTTCATGCATATTTTATATCTTTATATATTTATGGGCATAATATCTTCTATACTACAAAAACAATTGTATAAAAGTATTCTCTATATGATTCTATATCGCCATGCGCGATGTTTGCATTAAGAATGTACTCTCGTATATAGATCTACTTTATATTTTGACAAATGAGTCATGCCTCTCCACGAAAATATGTGATAAACAACCTTCCGTTTTAATGCACAAGCATTTAAAAGCAACCATATACATGAATAATTCGCATTAACCGACGTATTGGTTATTTAAGAAATCTTGTCCCATTAATTACTTTCGCGCCGTAAAATCTTCCACAGAAAACAGTCTGTATATTTTCTGAGATGTTTTGCAAGTCAATTTCATTTTCTGCTTCAGACCGATTGAATAATATTTTGATTAAAATATCCCGAAATATAGATGGATCGAGAACTGTTTACCAAAGCCGTGCTTCTTTAGGGCAATATCGACGAGAAATAAACCTTAAGAAAGACAAACAATTCAAAACTAAGCACGTGATATAATGTCGTCTGAAGCAGAATAAGCAGACACCGGAGAGTCTGGATAATGTGATAATCATCGATCAGTGAAATATATTCATCCTGACGTTATTCCGAAGATGCAAGAAGGCTATTTCAATCAATGAGCATGTTTTTATGCAATAGTTCCAACATCGCCTGGTCGTCAAAACTAAATATCCCATAATGCAATTACTAGTACTGCACAAGAAGATTTATTGATTTTAAACATCAAACATGTAGGGAAACAACAACGTATATATTAAAGACAGTCACAACTTAATGTACTGAAAACATGTAGAGTGACTGCCAAAAGCTGGACAAAGAACGTCAATTCACGTCGAATACGAAAAAACTAAAAATGAACATGCTTTTATATGTAATTTGTTTATCAGGAACCGGGCAGATATTAAACTAGTAGTGTAAACCAAATAACAACAAAACAACAATAAAAAGTGAACAGGAAAGAGGACATTCAACAGAAACAGTATATCATGATAGATACATAAAGATTACATGAAAAAGAAAATTTACAATCTATGACAATATGCACAGCTGTTCAGTTCGAGGAAATATCTCGGCAAGTACAACTCTAAATACGGGAATAGTCAATATTCTAGGTATATGCAGAACTTAAACCATTGACATTTCCTTAACGATTGTATCAAATATAATATTTTATTCTTTAAAGAATTACTCAATTGCTTGTATTAAAATAAGAACATGAGCTATTTCTAGTATGGAGGAACAACCGTCATCAGTTCATATGTACTGTTAGAATGACATTAAAGTTAACTTTGTTATCTCCGTATCATCAAGAGTCTACCTATACCATTTTGTAAATGTATCTGTTAATAAAAGGATTTTCTTGGAAGTATCCATTTTTGGACTCGGTAAAAATCAAAAGACGTGACATTCCTGAAGAATTAAGTCTGTCTTTGCTTTTAATTAAGAATTAGAACGACAATTTTTTCCTGGAAAATATATTGCGTAGTACAAATACAATTACGTATGGTCTTGCATATATGATTGGCAAATACTTTGTTTGAACCTCTTCTGATCATAAATAATAAAATTAATCGTGTATGTTTTATTTTCACTGAACGTATAGTCAACTAAAGGTTAATGCTATATAATACGTGTAATATTGTGGATAATATAACTATATATGGCTGAGCTATTCTCCAGGGAAACCGGGCTTAATGGTAGTATAATAATATTATAGGAATTATATGATGAGTCGCAGAACAGGCTAAAACTGGGCAAAAAGTTCATATTTCCATCGACAATGACTCCTGGAATACTGGTTCAAGATTTTAGAAAGATGCAATACTTACACCTTTGTTATTTCCTGAACGATTCAATGAGATATATATAAAAAATTTGGAAGTTTTACTCGATTTCTAGTATTAACACTATGAATATGAGCTATTTCTGTATGAAGTAACCATGGTTATCATTTTATATGAACTGTTAAGAAGACCTTAAAGTTTATGTTTTTCTCTGTTTCTAGAATTATTACTAGTATCAAACAAACGTCAATATTCGTCAGTTAATAAAGATTCGACCTACACTTTTTTGTTAATATATCCGGTAATAAAAGGCTCTTCTTGGACGAATCCATTTTTAGACTCTCTTTCTTGAAGAATTTATTACGTGGTTGTTTTCAATTAAGAAATGGAACGACCAATTTTTTCCCGGAAAATAGACTGCGTAGTACAAATACAATTACGTATGGTCGTACGTACGTGGTTGGCGTATACTTTGTTTGAACTTCTCCTAATCATAAATCATGAAATTAATCGTGTGTATTTCATTTTGCGGGGGAGTGTTTCACTGAAAGTGAAGTCAACTAAAGGTAAATACTATATAATACGAAGTACTGCAGGTTGAGAAACTTCAATTAGATCTAGCATTACAAATGGTGAATGTATATTTTCGAAATTTCACACTCGGAGTGGGAGATAATAATTTATGACTTGTTTTCCATTTGTCTGCTACATTTATTTCCGTTTCAGGCATTGAGATTCACCATAATAGTTCCTTGAAACAATGTGACGTGATCAGTATACCGCTAATGTGTTTACGAAAATTATCCGAGAGTTGTTGTAATGTGACTATTAAGAGCGGTTTTCAGCATTACCCCAGTGTATAATTTGTTCATCGTTTACTCTCCTTTTGTCTCACGGCGCATGCGTGGTATATGTTATATGAGTATTCACGTGATCGGATGAGTAGACACGTGACAATATACAATGCAGTTACGCAAGCAATAAAAGCCTGAGAAAACAATAAAAGTTTGAGACATTCAGCATTCAGAAACAGGATTGAAAATTCTCAAATTCAAAAGTGATGCTTAATACACTCAATATTGAAGTAATTGACCTGGAATTCGGTCGGTACGGCAGAGATATCTCATACTATTTTCTACTTTTGCCCTTATGTCGGCATACTAAAACATCGTTAAACGACAAAAGATTGTTAGTCAGCAAGCAAGTAAACTAGTAAACACAGCCAACCAGCCAGCCAACCAGACCTTCAGCCAGCTAGTCAGCCAGCCAACCCGTCCGAACGACAGCCAGCCTGCAAAGCAACAGTCAACCAGCATCCGATATCCAGCCAGCCAACCTGTCTGAACGTCAGCCAGCCTCCAAATCAACAGCCAATCAGCATGCCCGTCTGTCCGTTAGCCCGATAACAAGTCAGTCAGCAGGTTAGTGAGTAAGACAGTAGGTGAGTAAGTAAGCATAAGTTCAAAAATACATTGTGATTTTTGTATCGCTGAATCACGTTATGGAGAAGTATCTAAATGTAACTATTCGCGTTTATACTAAACTCCATTGATGCATCCCATGTGTAGAGACAAAAACATTATATTATCCAACGTTTAATCTGGATTGTGGATGGTGTGCAATTTACAATATATGACATGGTGTAATATCGATTGCGTTTGTATGTGGTAAGAGCAGATTACGCAGAAATAAGTGTACATGCTTTAATATAATTAGGACGTTCCCATCTTCTTGGATTATAATCATCAGTGACGTGAATGCGCTTAAACTCTCTGTGTCGTGGTTCTGTTTACCTTAAATTCTTCCTGAGTGCCCCAACTTAATGCATACTCTCAAGGAACTCACTGTGTTATATAATAGCAGATGTATGTCACCTCAGCTTGCGATATTTCTTAATCAAGTATTACGTGACATTATTTGGATGATAATTCCTGCATTCAAAGAAGTAACTGCGATCGAGGAGGTTGTTTGTCTTTTCATATAAATTACTCGAAATTCCAACATAAAGTTTAACAGCCGGCATCGCTGGCTTAGAATGAGAATGTCGTAATTACACTTCTTAAGATATTATAAGACTCATATATATCTTTGAAATCTGCATAATAACGGAACATGTTATTTGTCTGTTTTGTCTTATGTTTCGGTGACGTCTCTTTTGTGTTCCGAAGTTGTCCCTCATGGTGTTCAACTTCTGTTTATTTTAGCACCTATTGTTAAAATGTTTTTATGTGTCGAAGACAAAGTCCAACATTTAACAAGGAATTTAATGGCGATGTTTGAAATCTAGCGATCGGATTGTACTGAATATATATCTCATTACGTAGTCCACATCAGTGGTTATTGATGGGCTGCATCGGGCGCGTTTTACTATGGTTTCAAAATGGACTATTGTGAACGGACATGATATAATTACGTGATAAATTGGATATTATTTTTTCGCACTTGAATTCCGTTTTAATATTATGAATTAATATTTGCATAATTTTTAAAACTGTATCCGTGGCGGCCCCGTCCTAACAATTTTTGAATGTCCCTCGTACGGTTTATTCACTTGTCCTCATACTGCACGTTCGAGATGAGTTTCCTATGGTATTCAACATGCAATAACACCCCTGTGGTATATGGCAAGTTATAGAAAATGTCAAAAAAGAAACATAATTGCCATTGTCTTTCTAATCTACGTATTCCAACTCTGTGGCTTTGTCCTCTCTGTTATTGAATTGGTCAGAAACATGCGATCAATTGTCGTCATGTCACCATTACTGTTTACAAACCGAACTTGTGTAATTTAGGCCTCTTTTCTCGCTTAATGCTCTATACTCACTCATTACAATGTAGGTGGGTTTTGTAAGAAGTACTTGGTATCAATATTGGAGGAAAACATCGAAGTGTTCCGCGTGCAGCGTTCCTTGCAGCGGCATGGATACGTACAAATGTTGTTACTATATTTAGATAACATTTGTATGATTTAAGAAAAGATTCAAAGAAATGTTTCCCCAAAATGGTTTACAAATGTAAGTCTCGTACAAATAACTAGATCTAATAGAAATGAAAATGTCGATATATCTAGATAAAGTTAGATACGTCAGGTTGGCGTTTTGTAGTCGTGGCAAAAACGTATATGACGATGGAATATGTAGTAAATGGGTCTAGTTTGGTATTCCCAAAGCATTTGTGTTCAAAACTTTGATATTGTGACTAGCATTGACAATCAGTGCCGCTTTTATTTCCCACATTTTCCCCACTACGAAGTTTTAGAAGTACATCCACTTCCTGTTCAAACACATGGTTAGTCTCTCTGTTTCGAAGGTTGGACACAGTGGACATTGGGACAAAGCAGGCCAGGCAGAGCGGACCAAATTACAAACATCTAATTTTGGTTTCAAAACTCAAGACAACTACTAGTAACTGTAAACAAAGTGTTAATTACTCACCCGACAAAATTAGCAACCAACCTTAAAACGGAAAGGTTATATTTATTAACGAGGTCGTGTGACTAATGTCTGCGTTTGATATGTCTAGACAAAAACAATTAGCCATAAGAACATACGCACTAAGCGTATTTGTACTTCAGGCGAAATCATAATGTGATTGCAAAATTCAAATTTTATTCCGATGTACTTCTGCATTTATACATTTAACGTTTTGCCAACTATCGTTCAGACATGATCATGCGGAAGTGTAAGTTAGTATATGTGGTGTACAAATGTATAATTACGTTGATATTTGTACATTGTTTTTATTATATGTTCATGGGCAATATTGTATTGCAATAAACTCTATTCTATTCAACGTCAGACCGTCATCGAACCAATCTACATATGATTCATTTAGTGGACTAATATAAGATTCCCGTTGCTGATTCGCATGCAAAATACAATTTAGCCCTACCACGAGGCCACTGCTCATCAAATAACCACTCCTTAAGATCATTACTTGGTGCATATCTACACAGACCTTGGATCTGCATATTGACGAGGTAATTTGTTTACGTCGCGAAACACAAAGCCGTGAACTTATAGTCAAGTAATTACTCAATGACCCAATATACAGAGGACGAAGTACTTCCATAATTGGAGAAATATACCAACAATAAAGCAGACTAGTATCTAGACTAGACGTTATGTCGTCTGTGAAACTGTATTAGAGAAATGGGAATAATTCACACAGGCCGTAAGATCAATGACATAATTTGTATAGCAATAACAATCGCTGATACCATGTGTTATATGGCGGGTCTGACCTATTTCTGTTTTTGGTATTCTATCACATAGAATTGATAATGTTGTAGATTTACAAAATTAATGTACTTTGTTGGATAAAGTCAGATTTATTGTCGATGAGTGATGGTTTGTCGTTTGTTAACGTTTAGCTTCTTTTCTGACAATCGGTTGTGTAAGGTCTCTGTCTGCGAGGACAAAAGCTGTTGTGCAATACATTTACTCCTGGTGCAATACATTTACTCCTGGTGCAGTACATTTACTCCTGGTGCAATACATTTAATCATGGTGCAATACATTTACTCCTGGTGCAATACATTTAATCATGGTGCAATACATTTACTCCTGGTGCAGTACATTTAATCATGGTGCGATACAATCGTAAAAGCTCGGCCATTTCCGTTTGTCTCCGGTAAATACACCTCGTAAATAAGTGTAGAAATACACCAATATCGTTCGCCGGAACTTCGCCCTCACTACTAAAGTCAGCTACATCCGCGTGAAAATAACACGTTATGTATCCATCATTACGATGGTTATTTAATATGTTCTGATCAATTTTCTTATTCCTACGGCAAAGCAGGACGTATCGCGAAGAATATGTCAAATATCTTTGTAGAAAACTAATATCTAGCACGGATTATGAATGAAATTTACGACTTGTTTATCACATGACGTCATGAATGATATGACGTTTATTTGGCGTCAACGTAAACGTGACGTTGTGTGAACTTTTATTTCGTAGCGTACTTTCCTAGTTTATACAACTATAATTGTATTCTTGTTTTCAATTTCAATAAACGTAACTGGGGGAGCTGCCATTTTCGAATCACGTGACTGAAAGTAGTTCAAAATGTCGCCTTGTTATGTCAGAGGTATTTTCCATTGGATAAAAACCGAGGTGATCAGAATGGGTGCGATACTGTATTATAAACTTCGTCCCGAATAGAGGTCTTGTTTCTTTAGTACAAATGTTGATTTCGAATATCAAATCCCATATATATGAAACAACATTTAGAGAAATATATTTTCTATCAATATCTCTGCCTTGAATAGTGGTCTCTATTCATGAGACACAGTTCTATGTGTTCATGCATATTTTATATATTTGTATATTTATGGACATAATGTCTACCTTACTACAAAATGAACTATATAAACTTCTCTATATGATTCTATATCGCCATGAGCAGTGTTTGCATTAATACACATTTTACTCTCGTGTATGGACGTACTTTATATTCTGACAAATGAGTCATATCTCTCCAAGAAAAAACGAGATAAACACTATTCCGTTTGAAGGCCCAGACATTTAAGCGCAACTGAATACATGGACAATTCACATTAACCGACACATTGGTTATTCACGAAATCTTTTCTCATTTATTCAATCCACCAGAATTACTTTCGCGCCGTAAAATCGTCATCAGAATACAGTCTATGTGTGTCTACGAGATGTTTTGCAAGTCGGATTTCATTTTATGCTTCAGACAGATTGAATAATATTTTTTCATTAATATCCTCAATACAGATAGATCGAGAACTGTTTACCAAAGCCGATCGTATTTCGGGTTCAATCGACGATAAATAAACCATAATAAGAAAAACAACTCAAAACTAAGCACGTGATATAATGTCGTCTGAAGCAGAATAAGCAGACACCGGAGAGTCTGGATAATGTGATAATCATCGATCAGAGAAATATATTCATCCTGACATTTTTCCCAAGATGCAAGATGGCGATTTCAATCAATGGACTTGTTATAATACACTAGTTTGTCAAAAATAAATATCCCATAATTCCATTTTTTTGCGTTTGCTTGTAAACAATGGTCTGAACTGTCTGGCCTGTCTCGAAAAGACCACGATTTCATTGTAAGTTACATGTACAAGAATTGCACAAGAAAATAAATGGATTTTAAATATCAAACATGTTGGGAAACAACAACGTATATATTAATGACAGTCAGGATTACAACTTTATGTACTGAAGACATGTAGAGGGACTGCCATGAGCTGGACAAAGAACGTCAATTCACGTCGAATACGAAAAAACTAAAAATGGACATGCTTTTATAAAATTATGTTATTTGTTTATCAGTAACCGGGCAGATATAAAACTAGTAGCGTTGCAATTTAGCTGTAACCATATGACAAAAACAATAAAAAGCGAACAGGAAAGGCAGCACTCAGCAGACACAGAAGATCAAGATAGGTAAATGTACATAAATATTACATGAAAAAGATAATTTACAATATATGACAATATGCACAGCTGTTCAGTTCGAGGAAATATCTCGGCATGTACAACTCTTAATACGGGAATAGTCAATATTCTAGGTATATGTAGCATTTAAACTATTGACATTTCCTTAACGATTCTATGAAATATAATATTATATTCTTTGAAAAATTACTCAATTGCTAGTATTAAAATATGAACATGAGCTATTTCTAGTATGGAGGAACAATCGCAATCAGTTCATATGTACTGTCAGGATGACCTTAATGTTAGCTTTGTTTTTCTCCGTATCATCAAGTTTCTACCTATACCATTTTGTTAATGTATCTGTTAATAAAAGGCTTTTCTTGGACTTATCCATTCTTGGACTCAGTAAAAATCGAAAGAAGTAACTTTCCTGAAGAATTAATTACGTGTTTGTTTTTAATTAAGAATTGGAACGACGAATTTTTCCTGATAAATGTACTGCGTAGTACGAATACAATTACGTATGGTCGTACATATATGGTTGGCGAATACTTTGTTTGAACCTCTCCTGATCATAAATCCTAAAATGAATCGTTTATGTTTCATTTGCGGGGGAGTGCTTCACTGAAAGTGAAGTCAACTAAAGGTTAATGCTATATAATACGTATAATCATGTGGTTAAAATAACTATACGAGTTCAACATTCTAGGATGATGCAATACTTACACCATTGACATTTCCTTATCGATTCTATGAAATATATTTTTTTTCTTTGAAGTATTACTCTACTTCTAGTATTAAAACTAAGAGCATGAGCTATTTCTGTATGGAATAACAATCGTTATCAGTTTATATGAACTGTTAAGAAGACCTTAAAGTTTATGTTTTTCTCTGTTTCCAGAGTTATTAACAGTATCAAACAAACGTCAATATTCGTCAGTTAATCAAGATTCGACATACACTATTTTGTTAATATATCCGGTAATGAAAGGCTCTTCTTGGACTTATCCATTTTTGGACTCTCTTTCTTGAAAAATTTATTACGTGGTTGTTTTCAATTAAGAATTGGAACGACAATTTTTTCCAGGAAAATATACTGCGTAGTACAAATACAAGTACGTATGGTCGTACGTACGTGGTTGGCGTATACTTTGTTTGAACTTCTCCTGATCATAAATCATAAAATTAATCGTGTATGTTTCATTTTGTGGGGGGGGGATTAATTTCGCTGAAAGTGAAGTCAAATAAAGGTAAATACGATATATAATTCGTGTAATCAGTAAAAGTACCTGGAAAAGTAAACACAAAACTTAGTATTCTAGCTGCATATACCTAATACATAGACGATCTTAGAATTGCTGACGAATACTTAGAAGTTTTAAAAGTTATTTCAAGATATTCATTTGGTAGGTTAGAGATAATATACATGTATTGTTACGTCATCGCATATAGTTATAATATCGCATAGGATTAATTATAAACACGTTCAATATAGACCGCGCGTTCTCACGTGGTCTAATAAGTGACCTTGGACACTTTTTACGGACCTGTGAATGCCACGTACTAGTGTTACTATTCTTTGTTCGAAGTTGTTGCCCGAAACTGACTCGGTTGCAATCTTGGCAAATACGTATACCTGCGCCACATAGCGCATGGTAAACCCATACATACAGTTGAACTGTGAAGTACCGCTGGTTGAGAAACTACAATTAGATCGAGCCCTACAAATGGCGAATGTATATTATCGAAATTTGTCACTCGACGTGGGAGATTATGACTTGCTGTCCATTTTTCTGCTTCATTCATTTCTGTTTCGGTCATTGAGATATTTTACCTTAATAGTGCCTTGAAACAATGTGTCGTGATCAGTATACCGGTAATGTGTTTGCCAAAATTCTCCGAAAGTTCTTGTAATGTGACAATTAAGAATGGTTTTTAGCATTGCTCCAGTGTATAATTTGTTCATCGTTCACTCTCCTTTTGTCTCACGGCGCATGCGTGGTATATGTTATATGAGAAGACACGTGACAATATACAATGCAGTTACGCAAGCAATAAAAGCCTGAGAAAACACAAAAGTTTGAGACATACAGCATATTGATTGTTCTTCGCAGAAACAGGATTGAAAGTTATCGAATTCAAAAATGATGCTTAATGCACTCAATAATGAAGTAATTGATGTGGAATTCGGTCGGTACGACAGAGACATCTGATACTATTTTCTACTTCTGCCCTCATGTCCGCATACTAAAACATCGTGAAACGGCAAAAGATTGTCAATCAGCAAGCAAGTAAGCTATTGTGCAAACCAGACCTTCAGCCTGCCATCCAGACCTTCAGCCGGCCAGCCAGCCAACAGCCAGCTATTCAGCTAGCCACCTCGTCCGAACGTCAGCCAGTCTGCAAATCAAAAGCCAGCGAACATCCATTAGCCAGCCAACCAACCCGTCCGAACGTCAGTCAGCCTGCAAATCAATAGCCAGCCAGCATCTATTAGCTAGCCAGTCAACCCGTCCGAATGTAAATCAGCCTGCAAATCAACAGCAAATCAGCATGCCCGTCTGTCCGTTAGCCCGATAACCAGCCAGTCAATAGGTTAGTGAGTAAGACAGTAGGTGAGTAAGTAAGCATAAGTTCAAAAATACATTGATATTGTGATTTTTGTATCGCTAAATCACGTTATGGAGAAATATCTGAATGTTAATATTCGCGATTATACTTAACTCCATTGATGCATCCCATGTGTAGAGACAAAAATTATCCAACGTTTAGTCTGGATTGTGGATGATGTGTAATTTACAATACATGACATGGTGTAATATCGATTGCGTTTATATGCGGTAAGAGCAGATTACGCAGAAATACATGCTTTTATATAACTAGGACGTTCCCAGTTTCTGGGAAACTAAGATGGTTATAATTCATCAGTGACATGAATGCCCAAAAACTCTCTGTGTCGTGGGTCTGTTTTCCTCAAATTTTTCCTGTGTGTCCCAACTTTATGCATACTCTCAAGAGAACCACTGTGTTTTATAATAGCAGATGTTTGTCACGATACACATGTAGCTATGCAATATTTCTCAATTAAGTATTATGTGACATATTTTGGATGATAACTCCTGCATTCAAAGTAGTAACTGCGATCGAGGAGGTTGTTTGTGATTTCATAAAAAATACTCAAACTTACAACATAAAGTTCAACAGCCTACATCGCTGGCTTAGAATGAGAATGTCGTAACTATACTTCTTAGGATATTATAAGACTAATATATATTTGAAATCTGTATGATAACGGAACATGTTATTTGTCAGTTTTCTCTTATGTTTCGGTGACGTCACTTTTGTGTTCCGAAGTTGTCCCTCATGGTGTTTAACTTCTGTTTATTTCAGCACCTATCGTTAAAATGTTGTCATGTGTCGCAGACAAAGTCCAACATTTAGCAATGCATGTTATGGCGATTTTTTAAATCTAGCAATAGGATAGTACTGAAAATATATATAACTTTACGTAGCCCACATTAGTGGTTAATGTTGGGCTGTGTCGGGTGCGTTTTACTATGGTTTCAAAATGGAATATTGTGAACGGACATGATATAACTACGTGATCAATCGGATATCATTTTTTCGCACTTAAATTCCGTTTTAAATTTATAAATTAATATTTGCATACATTCTAGAACTGTATCCGTGGCGGCCCCGTCCTAGTAACCTTTGAATGTTCCTCGTACTTACGGGTTTATTCACTTGTCCTCATACTGCACGTTTTAGATGAGTTCCCTATGGTATTCAACATGCATCCCTGTGGAATATGGCAAGTAAAAGAAATTATAAAAAAGTAAAATCAATGCCTTTGTCTTTCTAACCTACGAATTCTACCTATGTGTCATTGGCCTCTCCGTTATTGAATTGGTCAGAAACATGCGATCAATTACCGTCATGTCACCATTACTGTTTGCTAACCGAGCGTGTGTAATGTAAACCTCTTCTCTCGCTAAATGCTCTCTACTCACTCATTTCAATGTGAATGGGTTTGGTAAGAAATACTTGGTATCAATATTGGAGAAAAGTGTTACGCATGCAGCGTTCCTTGCTGCGACATGGATACGTACTAATGTTGCTACTATATTTAGAACACATTTGTACGATTTAAGAGAAGATTCTAAGAAATGTTTCCCCAAAATCGTTTAAGTCGTATAGATTCTATTATATCTAACATAAATGAGAATGTCGATATATCTATATCAAGTTAGACACGTCGGGCTTGCGTTTTAAAGTTGTGGAACAAACTTATATGACGGTACAATATGAAGTGAATGGGTCTAGTTTGGTATTCCCAAAGCATTTCTGTTGACAACTTTGAATTTGTGACTTACTTTGTGCCGTTTATATTTCCCACAACGAAGTTTTAAAAGTACCTCCACATCCTGTTTAAACACATGACCAGTCTGTTTCGAATCTGGGACACAGTGAACCATGGGACAAAGTGGAACTGACATAGTGGACAACATCACAAACATATAATTTTGGTTTCAAACTCAAATTGTCTTATTTATTGAAATAATGCAATGTATAGAATAACGCTACGTAAAGCTACGTGACATGAGACAACTCCTAGTAAACAAAGCATTAATTACTCCCCAGATATTATAAGCAGTTCGCCTTAAAACGGGAAGGTTATATTGTATGTACAAGGTCGTGTGACTAATGTTTACGTATGCCATCGCTAGACGAAAACAATTAGCCATAAAAGGTACAAAGTAAGCATATTTGCACTTCGGGCAAAATAATGTCGAGATTGTAAAATTAAAATTATGTGGAGATGTACTTTAACATTTAACCATGTAACGTGTTGTCAACCACCGATCCGACATGATTATGGACGCGTAATTTATTATACATGTATGAATGTGGAGAATATTGCCTCAGACCGTCCGTCGAACAAAGTTCTTTAGATATCACTTGGTGGACTTATACAAGAGACTTACTTTGCAGTTCCTCATGAAAAAACAACATGTTGCCCTTCTTCCGAACTCTTTAAGATTATGACATGATGAATACCTCTCCATACCCTCGATCCGCTTAACGAGGTATATTGTTTACGTGGCGAAACACAGAGCCGTGAACTCCTAGCCAAGTAATTACTCATTGACCCAATATACAGAGGACGAAGTACTTCCATAATTGGAGAAATATACCAACAATTAAGCAGAAGAGCATCTAGACGAGACGCTATGTCGTCTGTTAAGCTGAAATAGAGAAATTGGAAAAATTCACAACGACCGTAAGATCGATGGAATAATTTGTTTAGCTATAACAATCGCTGATACCATGTAGTAATATGGCGGGTCTGACTGATGTCTGGTTTTGATGTTCTGTCCCCTGGAATTGATAGTGTTGTAGATCTATAAAATTAATGTACTTTGTTGGATAAAGTCAAATTCATTGTCGATGATTGATTATGTGTGTGGCTTGTTTTGCGTTGAACTTCTTTTCTGACAACCGATTGTGTAAGGTCTCTGTTTGCGAGGACAAAAGCAGTTGTGCAATACATCTAATCCTGCTCCATTACATTTAATCATGTTGCGGTACTGTATTATATACTTCTTCCCAAATAGATGTCTTGTTTCTTTAGTGTACATGTTTTTGTTTCGAATATCAAGTCCCACATATATGAAAGAACATTTGGAGAAATATATTTTCTATCAATATGTCTGCGAGGAATAGAGGTCTCTATTCACGAGACATAGTTCTATGTTTGCATGCATATTTTATATCTTTGTATATTTATGGGTATAATGTCTACTATACTACAAAATAAACTTTATAAAAGTCTTCTCTATATGATTATATATCGTCATGAGCGGTGTTTGCATTAAGAATGTACTCTTGTATATAGATGTACTTTATATTCTGACAAATGAGTCTCTCCACGAAAATACGAGATAAACAACCTTCCGTTTTAATACACAAGCATTTAAAAGCAACAACATATATAGATAAATCGCATTAACCGACGTATTGGTTATTCACGAAATCTTGTCCCATTAATTCAATCCAACGGAATTACTTTCGCGCCGTAAAATCGTCCACAGAATACAGTCTGTATATTTTCTGAGATGTTTTGCAAGTCAAATTTCATTTTCTGCTTCAGACAGATTGAATAATATTTTGATAAAAATATCCCGAAATATAGATGGATCGAGAACTGTTTACCAAAGCCGGGCCTCTTTCGGGCTAAATCGACGATAAATAAACATTAAGACAGAAAAACAACTCAAAACTAAGCACGTGATATAATGTCGTCTGAAGCAGAATAAGCAGACACCGGAGAGTCTGGATAATGTGATAATCATCGATCAGTGAACTATATTCATCCTGACGTTATTCCGAAGATGCAAGAAGGCTATTTCAATCAATGAGCATGTTGTTATGCAATAGTTCCAACGTCGCCTGGTTGTCAAAACTAAATATCCCATAATGCAATTACTAGTACTGCACAAGAAGATTTATTGATTTTAAACATCAAACATGTAGGGAAACAACAACGTATATATTAAAGACAGTCAGGATCACAACTTAATGTACTGAAAACATGTAGAGTGACTGCCAAAAGCTGGACAAAGAACGTCAATTCACGTCGAATACGAAAAAACTAAAAATGAACATGCTTTTATATGTAATTTGTTTATCAGGAACAGGGCAGATATAAAACTAGTAGTGTTAACCAAATAACAACAAAACAACAATAAAAAGTGAACAGAAAAGAGGACATTCAACAGAAACAGAATATCATGATAGATACATAAAGATTACATGAAAAAGAAAATTTACAATCTATGACAATACTCACAGCTGTTCAGTTCGAGGAAATATCTCGGCAAGTACAACTCTAAATACGGGAATAGTCAATATTCTAGGTATATGCAGCACTTAACCCTTTGATATTTCCTTAACGATTATATGAAATATAATGTTTTATTCTTTGAAGTATTACTCAATTGCTAGTATTAAAATATGAACATGAGCTATTTCTAAGGAAGGAACAATCGTCATCAGTTCATATGTACTGTTAGAATGACCTGAAAGTTACCTATGTTTTTCTTCGTACATGTATCACCAAGTTTCTACCTATACCATTCTGTAAATGTATCTGTTAATAAAAGGCTTTTCTTGGAATTATCCATTTTTGGACTCGGTAAAAATCGAAAGACGTGACTTTCCTAAAGATTTAATTCTGTGTTTGTTTTCAATTAAGAATTGGAACGACAATTTTTTCCTGGAAATATTCTGCATTGTACAAATTCAATTACGTATGGTCGTACATATCTGGTTAGCGTTTACTTTGTTTGAACCTCTCCTGATCATAAATCATAAAATTAATCGTGTGTGTTTCGTTTTGCGGGGGAATGTTTCACTGAAATTGAAGTCAACTTAAGGTACATACCATACAGTATGTGTAATCTTGTGGATAAAATAACTATACGAGTATATGTCTGAACTATTCTCGAGGGAAAACGGGCTTGATGGCAGTATAATAATATTATAGCAATTATGTGATCAGTCGCAGAAAAGGCTAAAACTGGGCCAAAAAGTTCATATTTCCATCGGCAATGACTCCGCGAATACTGGTTCAACATTCTAGTATGATGCAAAATCTATACCAGTGATATTTCCTTAACGCTTCTATGAAATATACTTTTTTTATTTGAAATATTACTCTATTTCTAGTATTAAAACTTTGAACATGAGCTATTTCTGTATGAAGTAACCATGGTTATCATTTTATATGAACTGTTAAGAAGACCTTAAAGTTTATGTTTTTCTCTGTTTCTAGAATTATTACCAGTATCAAACAAACGTCAATATTCGTCACTTAATCAAGATTCGACCTACACTTTTTTGTTAATATATCCGGTAATAAAAGGCTCTTCTTGGACTTATCCATTTTTGAACTCTCTTTCTTGAAGAATTTATTACGTGGTTGTTTTCAATTAAGAAATGGAACGACCAATTTTTTCCCGGAAAATAGACTGCGTAGTACCAATACAATTACGTATGGTCGTACGTACGTGGTTGGCGTATACTTTGTTTGAACTTCTCCTAATCATAAATCATGAAATTAATCGTGTGTATTTCATTTTGCGGGGGAGTGTTTCACTGAAAGTGAAGTCAACTAAAGGTAAATACTATATAATACGTAGTACTGCAGGTTGAGAAACTTCAATTAGATCTAGCATTACAAATGGTGAATGTATATTTTCGAAATTTCACATTCGGAGTGGGAGATTATAATTTATGACTTGTTTTCCATTTGTCTGCTACATTTATTTCCGTTTCAGGCATTGAGATTCACCATAATAGTTCCTTGAAACAATGTGACGTGATCAGTATACCGCTAATGTGTTTACGAAAATTATCCGAGAGTTGTTGTTATGTGTCTATTAAGAGCGGTTTTCAGCATTACCCCAGTGTATAATTTGTTCATCGTTTACTCTCCTTTTGTCTCACGGTGCATGCGTGGTATATGTTATATGAGTATTCACGTGATCGGATGAGTAGACACGTGACAATATACAATGCAGTTACGCAAGCAATAAAAGCCTGAGAAAACAATAAAAGTTTGAGACATTCAGCATATCAATTGTTATTCGCAGAAACAGGATTGAAAATTCTCAAATTCAAAAGTGATGCTTAATACACTCAATATTGAAGTAATTGACCTGGAATTCGGTTGGTACGGCAGAGATATCTCATACTATTTTCTACTTTTGCCCTAATGTCGGCATACTAAAACATCGTTAAACGACAAAAGATTGTTAGTCAGCAAGCAAGTAAACTAGTAAACACAGCCAACCAGCCAGCCAACCAGACCTGCAGCCAGCTAGTCAGCCAGCCAACCCGTCCGAACGACAGCCAGCCTGCAAAGCAACAGTCAACCAGCATCCGATATCCAGCCAGCCAACCTGTCTGAACGTCAGCCAGCCTCCAAATCAACAGCCAATCAGCATGCCCGTCTGTCCGTTAGCCCGATAACAAGTCAGTCAGCAGGTTAGTGAGTAAGACAGTAGGTGAGTAAGTAAGCATAAGTTCATAAATACATTGTGATTTTTGTATCGCTGAATCACGTTATGGAGAAATATCTAAATGTTACTATTCGCGTTTATACTTAACTCCATTGATGCATACCATGTGTAGAGACAAAAACATTATATTATCCAACGTTTAATCTGGATTGTGGATGGTGTGCAATTTACAATGTATGACATGTTGTAATATCGATTGTGTTTGTATGTGGTAAGAGCAGATTACGCAGAAATAAGTGTACATGCATTTATATAACTAGGACGTGCCCATTTTCTTGGATATTAAGATCATTATAATCGTCAGTGACATGAATGCGCTTAAACTCTCTTTGTCGTGGTTCTGTATTCCTTAAATTTTTCCTGTGTGCACCAACTTTATGCATACTCCCAAGAGAACCACTGTGTTATATAATAGCAGATTTATGTCACCACAGCTTTGCGATATTTCTTAATCAAGTATTACGTGACATATTATGGATGACAACTCCTGCATTCAAAATAATAACAGTGATCAACGAGGTTGCTTCAAGTTATTATTTCAAAACAAACATTTCCTTCACAATGTTCCATAGCCTACATATACGAAGAATAAATGCATCATCGTTACCACTGACATTCTACGCTAGAGGTTCACTGATGTATTACTGTACATTCTTTGTTTTCATGGATTATACATTTCACGGATTGATGCAATTAAGTGTGTTTATAATTCGTGTTTTTTAAAAATATTTAACAGAAATCACTTGTAACGTTTTTTCAGATCAAAACGGTCGAGAAAATTTAAGTTCGCGATTTAGAACATCCACGAAATCAAGGGAAAGTGACATACCTGGAATTTTAATACATTTACAGTATAGCGTAGTGATAGGGGGATAAACCAGACTAGCGTCCTCACTCTTTCAGAAATCGAGTCAAACAGGGGGAGAACATTTGTCAAAATCCAAACAAGAAAAACAAATGATCTTCAAATCAAATAATATCCTTCTGTTTTGCATGTAATTGGTGATAATCTAGAAATTAAACATCAATAATTGCATTAGCAAAATAAATAATGACATTTTAATGTAATAGAACATTTTTTATCATTGGTTTAACAATTGATATCACGAACTTACCAGACGCCAAAGAAATCAGTTGAGACTCAAAGTGTATTATAGGCATTCAATATGTAATCAGGCACCATAATAAAACAATGAAGGCTCATAAAGTACGCACTAT
This sequence comes from Spisula subtruncata, assembly GCA_963678985.1. Taxonomy (NCBI): domain Eukaryota; kingdom Metazoa; phylum Mollusca; class Bivalvia; order Venerida; family Mactridae; genus Spisula; species Spisula subtruncata. Next base: position 23,782,316 of record OY787669.1, on the reverse strand, counting down.
TGTATAAATAACAATATACTGTAAGTTATTGTAATGTGCAGAGATAAATTGCATTTGAACACCTATAACACATAATAGTATGGACATCTTCAATATTATATGACAAACGAACTAATAAACTGACGGAATAAACAAAGTGGACTCATACAGGGTGTCCAAAAAGAAAGTATACAGTTTCGGGGTATTTTAATCAACTCTTAATGTTCTGCTATCGCAAAGAAATTTTGCACATGGTTAGAAAAAAGATGTAAGTTTTTTCTGGTACCAGTTTGAAAATTGTCACTTGAATAATTTTTTTAAAATGTTAGTTTCCAAAAAATACCTTATTGTGACCGTGACGTCATTTTGACGTAATTTGCGACGTTTTCACAGTTTCTGTCTGTCGCATGTTTCACGGTTTGCACCCATTCTTTAAAAATGTTGGTTACATTTACACAGATTTCTACAAACTGGTCTTCTTAAATTTCATTTTGATGTTGATCAGAAGAAAACTTGTGTATATTCGCATTTGATTGTACATAAGCGATCTCGGATAGCCCAAAAGAAAAAAATCCACATAAATTAACACCCGGGCTGTGGGCGGGCAATTCCACCGAGCAGTGGAATTTTCTAGAATTATTTGGCACCAAATGTTTCTTGTAATTCACCCAACACCGTGTATTGCCATGTGTGACTCTGGCTCCACTTGCATGAACCATACCACATTTAAAACAAAGGATTCGCTGCGGATTTTCGAAAGAACTTGTTTAACAAAGGCAAGTAACACAATGGAGTTACTTCTTTCTATTTTGTCGTCGAAATCGCAAGTGAATAGCCTATTAAAAGCCAACAAACATGTCCATGCTCGTGAGACACATCATATATATAATATCAGTTTAGACATTTGTGAAATACAATGCAATTTTCCAAGAATGTATGCAAGACAAGAAACACTAGAAATACAGAAATTGTGAAAACGTCGTAAATAACGTCAAAATGACGCCACGGACAGAATACGGTAATTTTAGAAAATTTGCATTTTTAAAAAAAATATCCAAGTTACAAGTTTTAAACTGATGCCACATAAAAATTTCATCTTTTGACTAACCATGTGCTGAATTTCTTTGCGATAGCAAAACGTTAAGATGTTATTAAAATGCACTGAAACTGTATACTTTCTTTTTGGACACCCTGTACATGTACTTATAGTTTTATTACTTGTCCTATTACTGTACGTTCAGATGAATGTCCTATGGTATTCAACATGCAATAACATCCCTGTAGAATATGAGAAGTTATAGAAAATATAAAAAAAGTAAAATATATGCCTTTGTCTTTCTAATCTACGAGTTCTATTAATGTGTCATTGTCTTCTCCGCTATTGAATTGGCCAGAAACATGCGATCAATTGTCGTCATGTCACCATTACTGTAAATAAACCGAGCGTGTGTAATTTAAGCATCTTTTCTCGCTTAATGCTCTATACTGACTCATTTCAATGTAGGTGGGTTTTGTAAAAAATACTTGGTATCAATATTGGAGAAAAACACAGAAGTGTTCCGCATGCAGCATTCCTTGCAACGACATGAATACGTACAATTGTTGTTACTATATTTAGATCACATTGGTACGATTTAAGAGAATATTCCAAAAAATGTTTCCCCAAAATTGTTTACAAATGTAAGTCTCGTACAATTCACTAGATCTAATAGAAATGAAAATGTCGATATATCTAGATAAAGTTAGATACGTCAGGTTGGTGTTTTGTAGTCGTGGCAAAAACGTATATGACGATGGAATATGTAGTAAATGGATCTAGTTTGATATTCCCAAAACATTTGTGTTCAAAACTTTGATATTGTGACTAGCATTGACAATCAGTGCCGCTTTTATTTTCCACATATTCCCCACTACGAAGTTTTAGAAGTACATCCACTTCCTGTTCAAACACACGGTTAGTCTCTCTGTTTCGAATGTTGGATAGAGTGGACCTTGGGACAAAGCAGGCCAGACAGAGCGGACCAAATTACAAACATCTAATTTTGGTTTCAAAACTCAAAATGTCCTATGTATCGGATTAATACAATGTATGCATTAAAGCTACGTGAAGCTACGTGATATAAGACAACTACTAGTAACTGTAAACAAAGTGTTAATTACTCACCAGACAAAATTAGCAACCAACCTTTAAACGGAAAGGTTATATTTATTAACGAGGTCGTGTGACTAATGTCTACGTTTGATAAGTCTAGACAAAAAAAAAGTCATAAGAACATACGCACTAAGCGTATTTGTACTTTAGGCGAAATAATAATGTGATTGCAAAATTCAAATTTTATTCAGATGTACTTCTACATTTATACATTTAACGTTTTCCAACCATCGTTCAGACATGATCATGTGGAAGTGTAAGTTAGTATATATATGTGGTGTACAAATGTAAAATCACGTTGATGTTTGTACATTGTTTTTATTATATGATCATGGGTAATATTGTGTTGCAATAAACTCTATTCTATTCAAAGTCAGACCGCCATCGAACCAAGTTCGATATGATTCATTTAGTGGGCTAATATAAGATTCCCCTTGCTGTTCCGCATGCAGAATACAATGTACATTTATAACCATACAACCAAGCCACCGCTCATCAAATAACCGCTTCACCACTCCTTAAGATCATTTCTTGGTAAGAACCACTCCAGACATTGGATCCGCTTAACAAGGTGTATTGTTTACGTCGCGAAAGACAGAGCTGTGAACTTGCAGCCAAGTAATTACTCATTGACTCAATATACAGAGGACGACGTACTTCCATAATTGGAGAAATGTACCAACAATAAAGCAGATAAGTATCCAGACGAGACGTTATGTCGTCTGTGAAGCTGAATTATTCACACAGACCGCAAGATCAATGGAAGAATTTGTTTAGCAATAACAATCGCCGATACCATGTAGTTATATGGCGGTCTGACGGATGTCTGGTTTTGGTGTTCTGTCCGCTAGAATTGATCATGTTGTAGAATTACAAAATTAATGTACTTTGTTGGATAAAATCAAATTTATTGTCGGTGATTGATTGTGTGTGGTTTGTTTGGCGTTTAAGTTCTTTTCTGACAACAGGTTGTGTAACGTCTCTGTCTGCGAGGACAAAAGCAGTTGTGCAATACATTTACTCCTGAAACATTACATTTAATCTTGGTGCGGTACTGTATTATATACTTCTTCCAAGTAGATGTCTTGTTACAAATGTATTTTTATTCGAATATCAAGTCCCACGTACACGTATATGAAAAAAACATTTGCAGAAATATATTTACTACCACTATGTCTGCCACGAATAGAGGTCTCTATTCAGGAGACATAGTTCTATGTTTTCATGCATATCTTATATCTGTGTATATTTATGGGCATAATGTCTACTTTAGTGAAAATAAACTGTATAAATGATAAAGTCTTCTATATATGATTGTATATCGTCATGAGTAGTGTTGCATTAATAAGAATGTACTCTCGTGTATGGACGTACTTCATAATCTGAAAAATGAGTCATATCTCTCCAAGAAAATACGAGATAAACAATATTTCGTTTGAATGCCCAGACATTTAAGTGCAACTGTATACATGGATAATTCAAATTAACCGACACATTGGTTATTCACGAAATCTTTTCTCATTTATTCAATCCACCGGAATTACTCTCGCGCCGTAAAATCGTCATCAGAATACAGTCTATGTGAATCTACGAGATGTTTTACAAGTCAGATTTCATTTTCTGCTTCAGACAGATTGAATAATATTTTTTATTTATATCCTCAATACTGATAGATCGAGAACTGTTTACAAAATCCGCGATTCTTTCGGGGAAAATCGACGATATATATACCGTAAGAAGAAAAACAAATCCAAAATTAACCACGTGATATAATGTCGTCTGAAGCAGAATAAGCAGACACCGGAGAGTCTGGATAATGTGATAATCATCGATCAGAGAAATATATTCATCCTGACGTTATATTCCCAAGATGCAAGCTGGCGATTTCGATCAATGAGCATGCTGTTATGAAATAGTTCCAACCGACTGTACGTCGCCTGATCGTCAAAGTAAATATCCCATAATGCAAGGTTGGCGGTTGCTTGTAAACAATGGTCTGAACTGTCTCGATTTCATTGCAAGTTATTGTACAAGAAAAAAACTGATGTAAAATATTGTAGAGCAAGACCAACGCATATTTAAAAAGTAGCAAAGTACAATTTTACAGCGTAGCTGGCCGATGTTAATCGCCAAACCAATAACCCGTACTTGCGAGGTTTTAGCCCAGCCCTAGTCGACTGAATTTTGTGTGTAGGAATATAGCAGTGAATAGTTATTAATAAAAATAGTCATTTAACCTTCTTAATTGTTCGCTCATGTATTTCCGTCGCCCATTGGCATTGATTGAGGGAATCCCCGATGTATGCTGCGCATTTTTCATATTAAATTATCTCGGAGAGCTGTATTCGTTAGTGATCCGGGGAGCTCTAAACATCAGCAATATGCATATGTTGTAAAAGAGGTGTATCACTTTAACGATACAGCTAAGCATCAAGTGCTCAGTCTAAGTTACAACAAAATATGTATCAATGTGCATTAAGTGCTGTTCAATGTCAAAGTTAATTGTATATATGCAATCCAGAGTCGAAAACCAATGTGTTAAAATACTTCATTTTGAATTGCAACGGGCTCTGATGTTCGGTTAAATCCCAACATGTTTTTTGGTCTGTACTTTGTTTTCGAAAGGACGCTGTCGCCATAATTTAAGAAACATGTAGAGGAACTGAACTGCCAAGTGCACCCCACTTAGAATGGGAAAATACGTAAAATTAACATTGCTTTTAAGTCACATTCGCAAGCAATTGGCGTTCGTGAAGTCAACACCTTAAACATAGTTACGTCACGGAATAAATCATTTGACATTTGGAAATACTTCTTCCAGGAAGACATTCGCTTTGGCCTTGTGGTGTTTATCATAATGTATAGATTATCTCTGGTAAAGACCTAAAATGTACAAGTTAATGTATTGATATTACAGAATCGTCACAACAAATGTATTATTTTAACAAAATGTACTTTCAGAATTAAATCATTTCACCTTTATACAGGCCTGCTAGAAACGTTAAGTTACATCACTTTTATATTTTACTTCAACATATAAACGTTATTGAATATGACTGTTTGTATTGAATTTGTTTCGATGCGGCATGTTTCGTAATAGTAAGTTATGCAACCAAGTCAGGTGACGACCACATCAAATATTTCAAATAAGAACTAGGTGAGTATTCTCATATAAGTGCCTTGCGAAAATAACTGGTACATGCATGCCTTCAATGGCTTATTCTGAGCGGCAGATACTGGTAATTTCGATTACGTCTTACCATGTTCTTTGTTACCATGCCTGACTGTTAAAACATAACCTGCTACAACGGTTTCTACATGTAGTGTCATAATTGCAAAGTTAACCCTCATTCAAACATTAAGTTATACTTGGACTCCTTGGATGGAAACAGGGACAGAACGGATGTCTACAAAAAAGTCATGTAGGCAAAGATATCTAAAATACGATATCCGTATATGCTATCGTGGGACTGACTGTAGCGTGATAGCAAGGGCGACGGCATTTTACCAGAGCCATTACGTGATAGCTCTTAGCAACAATGCTTTGTGCTTTTATGAAGTTTATAAGCTGAAAACGTACGCTAATAAAACAAAACAGAATTACGTCATGAACGAAATGGGAGTGATTCGATGCTGACATGTTAAGTTCCGCTCTCGGCTGGAAGGTACAGACTACTTAACTTATTCTGATATTTGTGTTACTCAGAAAGACTCTATATTGAAAAGTAACACGATATATGTCGACATTTCCAGTATATTCCCCATTGGTAATTACTCTCAATTCGTCTATACGTCGCCTTCTTTAGACGTATTGTCAAAATTGCGCTACTGATGAAATCCCATAACAACCAGAATTGTTTTTGTCTGGGGTATCCAGACAATATTTTAAGAATAATTGTATTGTTATGTTTGCTGTGTACGTCGGTTATTTATTCCGTACGAGAATTCTGGGAATAAGGACGCTGATCTATGTCGACATTTGGTGTGTAAGGCGGATATTGCTTCTTTACATGTACAAGGAGTGTTGTTCTAGAGCAACAACAACGCTTTGTGTTTGGTTTTACAAACAATGAATCCTGGAGCGATAAAGTATGATGTCGCTTGTATGTCATATACGCATATAAATCCTTTGCAACTACGAACTAAAAAGTGCAAAAGTAAAATGGTCACATTTTGTGTGTAGACATAGAAATCTAAGATCGTCATTAAATATCCATACAATAAACTGGATTCTGTATCTTCATATGTAATGTTTGCATTAGCATTGTATTACCGACGTACTATAAATTCTGAAAAATGAATAATAGGCTACCTCTCCACTAAATACGAGATGAACAATATTCCGTTTTAATGCACAAATAGACGTCTCACACAGACATTTAAAAGCAACCATATACATGGATTATTCGCATTTACCGACGCATTGGTGATTCACGAAATCTTGTCCCATTAATTCAATCTCCCAGAATTACTTTCGCGCCGTAAAATCGCCCTCAGAATACAGTCTGTGTGTATTTTAGAGATGTTTTGCCGGTCAGATTTCATTTTCTGCTTCAGACTGATTGAATGATATTTTGATTGAAATATCCCCGATATAGACATATCGAAAACTGTTTACCAAAACCCACGCTTCTGGCGGGCTAAATCTACGATAAATAACGACAAACAACTCCAAACTAACCACGTGATATAATGTAGTCTGAAGCAGAATAAGCACACACCGGAAAGTCTGGATAATGTAATATTCATCGATCAGAGAAATATATTCATCCTGACGTTATTCCCCAGATGCAAGCTGGCGATTTCGATCAATGAGCATGTTGTTATGCAATATTTCCAACCGTCAGAACGTCGCCTGATCGTCCAAAATAAAGGTCCCATAATGCAATGAGGGCGATTGCTTGTAAACAATGGTCTAAACTGTCTGGTTTGTATCGAGAAGATCGCGATTTTATTACAAGGTGTTGTACAAGAAAACAGTATTGATGTAGAATATAATTCATGTAGATAAGAAACATCTCACATGTAAATAGTAGCTAACACGAAGACTACAATTTTGTAATCTCAAAACGTCTCAAAAGAGTATTGTATTCGTTAGTTATCGGGGGAGCTTTAAAAATCAACAATATTCATCGGTTGTAAAAGAAGTGTGCAATGTACTGATTTGACGATAGAGCTGAACCTCAAGTGATTGACCACTCAAGTTACAGCAGTATATGTATAAATGTACTTTAGGTGCTGTTCAAAGTATAGATGCACTCCAGCGTCGAAAACGAAAGTATGTTAAATTGCTTCGTAATGAATCTGAACAGACTTCAGTAACAACCTACGTGTGTTTAATTATGTACATTTTGAGAGGACGTAGTTGCCATGATTTCTGAAAATATGTCACATTCGCAAAATGTGGCGTCTTACGAATGAACCGCCTTATACGGTATGACATTAACCATATGAACTAATCAGGAGACAATGTTTGACATTTGTATCTGCTTATTCCATGAAAGACAATAGCTTTGTCATTGCGGTGTTTATCATAAAATATAGATTATCTCCGCAAAAGAGACACATGCATCAGTAAAGTAGTAATGCTCCAGAATCGTCACAATAAATGTGTACCTTCAGAATTAGTAATGCAAGAAAATAATGTCACCTTATATAGCCCTGATAGCAACATTCAGATAAACGACATTTACCTTTAACTGACATATATACAGTCTTTGATGTGTCATATGACTGTTTGTACTAAATATATTTCGATGTGACGTTTCACGTAGTAGTAGTTATCGATGGTGCCGAACCAAAACCCCGTAACTCAATTTTGGCGCGAAAACTTTTTCTGAAGCATCCGCATCTGCTAGACGACCCGCGCATTTTGGTCTGGTCGCCATTTAAATAGCAAATCGCGTTACGTATAAGGCGACAAGACAAAAATGCGCGGGACGTCTAGCAGATGCGGATGCTGCAAAAAAGGTTTCCGCGCCAAAATTGAGTTACGGGGTTTTGGTTCGGCACCGTCGTTATGCAACCAACTCAGTTGACAAACACATCTAATATTTCTAATAAGAACTAGGTGGGTATTCTTATACATGTATATGCGTCTTGCGAAAAAATGCCTTCAATGGCTACTTTGGGATCGGCAGCTAATTTTCATATGTAAAATACTTGTCCAAACTGTTAAAACACATTTTAATTGTATAAGACCACATGGAACACTCTTATTGTTGATGTTCCACTAGAAATATTGAAATAAATCATTTTTCTCATTGGGAGTGGCATATAATTGTCATCAGCATCATTAAATATTCATACTAGCCCAAGCTTTTAATACATTGCCTCCTACATGTATAACAGTTTCTACATGTATAGCGATGATTGTAAAACCACTCCCAAGCATTACAATGTATGTCAAAAATGGACTCTTTGGTTGGATAAATGGACAAACTCAGTTGTCCTTACTCGGATGGCTAGAATAACTCTATATACGGTAGGGTAGTAAACATAATATTAATTACCTCGCACAAGAAATTGTTTGACATTTAGGAAAGACATTCGCCTTATCATTGTGATCTTTATCATAAACTATAGATTCATTACCTCTGTATAAGATCAGATGCATTAGACTGAGTTTAATTGTTGAAGTTCCAGAATCGTCTTATATACTAGGATCATTCAAATTGCTCATTGACATTGGCATATAATTTTCATCAGCATCAAGTAGTATACCCGCCCAAAATGTAAAAACATCCTACCTTGCCCATTATTTTAAACTAGGTCAAGTCACTGTTGTGTCTCTTTAGGTCTCATTAACGTTATGTCACTGTTCTTGGTGTTGTTGTGCCTCATTTGGTCGGCGTTTTGGTTCTTGTTTGTGCGGTTGTGTCGCCGTGCAGCGGGTTTCGGGGAACTTTGTCGAGTCTTGGCTGCGTTTCATTCGGTCTCATGCAATAACCGCTATTCTAAAATTTCTTTGTGAGGTTGGGTCATCCTGCATTTTTTCGGCTGGTACTTTTTTTATTGTTTCTTTGGTTTATGTGTGGGCATTGCTCAGTGTAGTTATGTTCTGGTGTTCTGGTGTTTCTGATTTTTGTGCTCGAATGGTTAAGTTGAATGATACATTCCCTGTCCGATTTACTCATACCTTTTTTACAAAAATGACTTTGAATTTGATTCAAAAATAATAACAGCATTCCCTGTCTTGATCAGCGGCATTGACCCTTGACCTGTTGTCATGTGGTGCGTCAAATACACGGTCCATCGGTTGGAGAGGATCACACAGTCGCATTGTGATCGAGAGATGTCAATTTTATCCGAAATCGAAATACATTTAATACAAACAGTAACTGGTGCTTGTTTGTCTTTTGCTGTGATAATCTATATTTTATGAAAAGCACAATGACAAAGCGAATGTCGTTTCTAGAAGAAGCAGATGCAAATGTCAAACGATGTCTTCGGAGAAGTCACTACGTTTCCTATCATACCGTATACGCGCTCGTATAAAGTAATTTTAGACACCCTTGTTACGACAACTTATTTTTGTCCATTCACCCAACCAAAGAGCCCGAGTTTGACATACAATGACATACATAATATTTGGAAATTTACATACATTGTATATAAGTATGGTGGTAAAACGTATCGGCCAATCCATTGCATAAATATTGTACAAGTTTCTTTCGCAAGACGCTTATATTAGATTACCCACCTAGTATATTAGTAATATTTGACATGGTCGTCATATGACGTGGTTACATAACTAACTATTACGTAAAAAGCCGCAACGAAATATATTAAATAGCTCATATTATATCAGATGATACATCAATGAAGGTTTTATCTGAATGTCCCTAGTAGGCCTACATAAGGTGACACGATTTTCATGAATTACTAATTCTAAAAGTACATTTTGTAAACTTATATATTAGTTGTGACATTTCTGGAACATCAATACTTTAACTGGTGCATGAGTGCTTTTTCCCGGGGATAACCTTTATCTTATGATAAACACAATGACAAAGCGAATGCCTTTCCTGGAAGAAGTATATTCAAATGTCAAACGATTTCTTATTAGAAATAACAATACTGTACAACCTGTATTATGTACAAACGCATTCTTGGGAATTTGACTAAAAAAGTATTAATACTACAATTCGCGCATACATACGTCAATATAGCACCATGGTGAAGATAGTTACGACGTAGATAAAAGGGGACAAAACGTCTCGAAAACTCAGAGATTGTAACTCTGGCCATTTGAAAATCGCAAAATTGCAGCAATGTTATTCCGTGGATGTAGCTCGAAATACACAAGGATAGAAAATGACCCATCTCTTGTCTCGTATAAACACAGTCTAAATAAATCCAGGCTGAGTAGGCCTATAACTTTGTGTCTAGTATAAGATAAAATTAAAATATTTATTTTATTAAATAATTTAAATTTCGCTCGAATACAGTCCCTTTGGCAAGCATCCATAGCCTAATCGTAAATAAACATGTTAAAGCTGATTTTGAAGGGACTTTTTTCGATACAAGCCAGACAGTACAGACCATTGTTTACAAGCAATCGCCAACCTTGCACTATGGAACATTTATTTTGGACGATCAGGCGGCGTACAGTCGGTTGGAACTATTTCATTACAACATGCTCATTGATCGAAATCGCCAGCTTGCATCTGGGGAATAACGTCAGGATGAATATATTTCTCTGATCGATGATTATCACATTATCCAGACTATCCGGTGTCTGCTTATTCTGCTTCAGACGACATTATATCTCGTGGTTAATTTTGAGTTGTTTTTATTTATCGTCCAAAAGAAGCGCTACTTTGGTAAACAGTTCTCGATTATCTATATTCATGTTTGTTAGGGATATTTTAGTAAAAATATTATTCAATCTGTCTGAAGCAGAAAATCCCGAAAATACACGCAGACTGTATTCTGAGAATGATTCAAGAGTAATTCCGGTGGATGGAGTTAATGGGAAAAGCTTTTCGTGAATCGCCAATGCGTCGGTTAATGCGATTTATCCATGTATGTGGTTGCCTTGTAACACGTCCATTTGTGCATTAAGATTCTTGATCTTGTATTATTGTGCAGAAAAATGACTCATTTGTCAGAACTTAAAGTACGTCTTTATACGAGAGAGTACATTCTTAATGCAAACAATGCCCATGACGATATAGAAGTATATGGAAAAGACGTTTATCATTTGTATAGTTTATATATTTCATTTTACAATACAGTTGATATTATGCCTCTAAATATGCAAAGATATAAAGTGTACATGAAAACATAGAAATATGTCTCATGAATAGAGACCTCTATTTATGTCAGTCATTGTGATAATAAGTATATTTATTCAAACGATGCTGCTAAATGTATCGTGTTTTCATATACGTGTACAAAATATTGTCCAAGCATACCAATTAAATAATGTAAATCTTAAAGTCCAAATACTGATTGGAATCAGGACTTGTTTTCCAAACGTTAATTGTTCCTTCCACTTCCATGTTGTAACTGTTACAGATGTGTTGGGCTTGATATAAATTGATTGTCGGAAGTATAAACATTGTCACTTATACCACAGTGTACATATTAATTCAGAGTCATACGCCGGGTACGTTGAAGAACAGACAGAGACATACGACCAATCTGGAAAACCGCATGACAACGGCTGTCCGAAAAGATGTTAAAACATGAACAAACGACACATAATCAGTCATCGACAATAAACCTGATTTTCTCCAACAACATTATTAATTCTAGCGGACAGAATACCAAAACCAGACACCAGACAGACCCGCCATATTACTACAAGGTATCAGCGATTGTTATTGCTAAACAAATTATTCCATTGATCTTACGGTCTGTGTGAATTATTCCCATGTCTCTATTTCAGCTTCACAGACGACATAACGTCTCGTGTAGATGCTAATCTGCTTTATTGTTGGTATATTTCTCCAATTATGGAAGTACTTCGTTCTTTGTATATTGGGTCAATGAGTAATTACACGGCTATAAGTTCACGGCTCTGTGTTCGCGACGTAAACAATTTATCTAGTTAATATGCGGATCCAAGGTCTGGTTAGCTATTCCAAGTAATAATCTTAAGGAGTGTGGGAGCGGTGGCAAAGAGGCATGGGTTGCATTTTCTTTTGCACGCAAAACAGTAAGGAAAGTCTCTTGTATAAAGTCCACTAATTGAATTAAGGCGGCTCATCACCTTAGACCACGAAATGACGTCATTGTCGGGTTTTATTGAAATTTGGTACATATGTTAAATAAAACCTTGGCTTTCATTTGGCGACGTTACAACGTGATGACGTTCCAAACAATGACGTCATCAACGTCACAATTTGTCCCGCCAATTTTGTCAGATTGAACATAAATACGACGATAACTATTTTGTTTTTAAAGATATTCCAGTCATTTTTTCAGTTAATAAACGTTAAGATATAGCACTCGTGTTTGTTTGATCGTTAGCCTTTTACGAACCATAATTGCATTGAAAAATATGCTATTGGCTGTATAATTGGTAAAACGCGGACACATTTCTTCTCTCAGCGTGCTTTGAATTTTGTAATAAATCACCACTTTCCTTACTTAATCTTAATAATTTGTTGAAATTTCCGTATTCTACGGAAAATTCCCTTTCATCTTGATCAATAAAAAAAGAACAAAAACAGTTAAGTTTTTTTTCTACAGCGCGATGAAATCAAAATATCGCTCTAAAAATCGACGTAAATTACAACGTCAAAATATATATTTTGACGTTAACGTAGTTTATGAGTAACGTCAGGTGAGCTAGTATATTTTACAAGTTTAATTAATCAGAATTAGTGAAAATATACCTTATAAAATCCGATTGAATAAACAATTTATAACAGCTCAAAATATAAAACCTATAGCATTTTTATTCGAACTGACATAAAAATGTTAACTTTATGGTATGTTGAAATTTCGACAAATGTATCCACATTGTATTTTTATATAATGTGTATGACTGCTGCCTAGTTATATCAAAGATCCTTTAAAAAATTAAAAGAAAATTAGTTACTGAAAAACAAGCTTTGAATAATTATAATGATGACAATCAATTATAAAATATGCTTGTGTGACTTTCTATTTTTCGCTAAAAAAGCGTTGTCATTTTATGAGCAAGTTTAAAGTTTACAGACAGACGGACGGACTTTAAATTCTACTTTCGTTTTCACTATTTTCGTCTTTGGTTTTCCGTATAAAATAGACACCTAAATATCTTTTCGTTAGCACGGACAGACGGACGGATGGTGTTGGATGAATAACACGAAACAGTTTATGTAAATGCATTCTTGGAAAGATCACAGCAGTGTGGAATAGCCCGCCCACAGTCCGGATCTTAATACACATGGCTTCTTTCTATTGGACTATCCACAAATCCCTAGATTACAATCCAAATTAAAAAAAAAACAACATTTTTTGTCGAGTTACATCGAAGGGCAATTTCAGAAGAAGAATTCGTAGAAATCAGAATTTGAATCAACAGTCTTAAAGGATGAGTGTAAGACGGGATACATCAGACGGATAGAAATTGTGAAAACGTCGAAAAGCACGTCATAATGAAGTCGCGGACAAAATAAGTTTTTTTTTGGAAAATTGACGGTTTTTTTAAAAAATCATTGGAGTAACAATTTTCAAACTGTTACCATAATTACTTACATCTTTTGTCTAAGAATGTAAAAGATTTTACTCCGATAGCAGAACGTAGAGATTTGATAAAAATACCCCGAAACTGTATGCTTTTTTTTTGGACACCCCGTATTGAAAAAGAAACAGGTACGAATTCCATTCACCAGAACATTTTTAAAGTGTTATAAAGCCTGATAGGACAATACATAAGACTGTATCCTCAATGGGCCCCACGTTACAGCGACTATCGTCAAAATGAAATTCAGACTGTGACAGCTGCCCGATGAACTTCATGTGATGTACGTTAAATTAATATTTGCTATGTTAAATTTACGCTGTGTACATTTGTGCTGTGTATGTAATGCACATAACAAATAGATATAGCAAAATTATATTAATTTATTTTAAGATCAATCAGTAATGATGTCAACGGTCTTTTAACGTGTCCTTTCATCAACCATTCGGGTGACTGTTACGTTCATCCATGGTTTTTTTTTTAAAATATCGACCGGGATACGTTGTCATTCCAGCTAACTAGAGTTGAACTGGTTGGTAACTCAGAGGTGATATTAACATGTAACGTAGTCTAGTCGTAAAGAGCTAGGTGAGCACATCCGGTTGACCAACGGATTACTTTGCGTAGGGACGTCTAACCTGCTATGTTCTCCTAGTGGGCGCCTATCAAACTTTTATGCACAGTTGCATACATGGCCCCAGCCCCCGGGATGGACCGGGGGTTTTAACCGCTGGGTTGTCAATCCCTCGCCCTTACACGGCCCTGTGAGGACAGCTAATGGTAAATTTTCTGCTACTAAATATTATCCCCGGGTCATTGGTTACTTGAAAAGATTCCCAACATTTTTCCGGTCCTGCGGGGGAAGCTAGAAAGTAACAGTCTTAAAGGATGAGTGTAAGACGGGATACATCAGACGGATAGAAATTGTGAAAACGTCGAAAAGCACGTCATAATGAAGTCGCGGACAAAATAAGTTTTTTTTTTGGAAAATTGACGGTTTTTTTAAAAAATCATTGGAGTAACAATTTTCAAACTGTTACCATAATTACTTACATCTTTTGTCTAAGAATGTAAAAGATTTTACTCCGATAGCAGAACGTAGAGATTTGATAAAAATACCCCGAAACTGTATGCTTTCTTTTTGGACACCCCGTATTGAAAAAGAAACAGGTACGAATTCCATTCACCAGAACATTTTTAAAGTGTTATAAAGCCTGACAGGACAATACATAAGACTGTATCCTCAATGGGCCCCACGTTACAGCGACTATCGTCAAAATGAAATTCAGACTGTGACAGCTGCCCGATGAACTTCATGTGATGTACGTTAAATTAATATTTGCTATGTTAAATTTACGCTGTGTACATTTGTGCTGTGTATGTAATGCACATAACAAATAGAAATAGCAAAATTATATTAATTTTTTTTTAGATCAATCAGTAATGATGTCAACGGTCTTTTAACGTGTCCTTTCATCAACCATTCGGGTGACTGTTACGTTCATCCATGGTTTTTTTTAAAAATATCGACCGGGATACGTTGTCATTCCAGCTAACTAGAGTTGAACTGGTTGGTAACTCAGAGGTGTAATTAACATGTAACGTAGTCTAGTCGTAAAGAGCTAGGTGAGCACATCCGGTTGACCAACGGATTACTTTGCGTAGGGACGTCTAACCTGCTATGTTCTCCAAGTGGGCGCCTATCAAACTTTTATGCACAGTTGCATACATGGCCCTAGCCCCCGGGATGGACCGGGGGTTTTTACTGCTGGGTTGTCAATCCCTCGCCCTTACACGGCCCTGTGAGGACAGCTAATGGTAAATTTTCTGCTACTAAATATTATCCCCGGGTCATTGGTTACTTGAAAAGATTCCCAACATTTCTCCGGTCCTGCGGGGAAGCTAGAAAGTAAAATCCTGGATGTTACCCCGGCTATCCCCCGTTGATTCCGGGGCGGCGGCCGTGGGTGCAACTGACTGGTGTATTTGTGTGGGTATATTACCGCGATCATATTCAAGTGGTTAGGGCTCACAACATACGTGATGGTCGATTCTAACCAACGTAACGCCCATTCGTTGAACGTCGGTTTTGTACCTATTAACATGCATCGTCTGTCACATCACCCTGACTTTCTGTTAACTATTTATGCAATTTAAAAACAATTTATTACAATGCAGTAGGGGTCATACTTATATTGCCAAACAATTATTGTCTTCGTTGCGGGTTCCCCTAGCTGTATTATATAATTAAATTATTTTGCGACTGCAAATAAAATTTAAAATTTTGTGACGTCATTTTTTATTGTATATGACAACATTAACCGTCATATTAATAAAATGACGAATATATAAGATAAAACCTTTAAATGCTATCAAAATATTGGAATTACCTTAAAGAAAACGAGGAAGCATTTTTGTGTTTTTAAATGACGAAACACTGTAACAATCGACGATAACGTAACGCATTTTACTGGAAAAAATCTGCACTGCGCCGCTTACGCATTATTGTGTTGCTAAGGTAACGTGTTACTCTTGATACAAAGGGTACTTTATAAAAATATTTTTGAGATTATTGTTTGTTATAGATTAATGTCACTGTATGGTAATTTTCATACTGATCTGACTTAAAACAAACTTTTTAGAGCAAAAGTCCACGAACTTTTTGATAACCCCACGTATGTACATTGGTGAACTTCGTTGATTCCATTTGGGTAGTGATAATACACTAGTATAATTATGTTTCATACGTGTACGCACAGTACACACTGTCCTAGTATAAACGAGCCCATTTCCGGCAATTGCAATAATGAGTTCACGTTGAATTATAGAGTACGGCAATAATGAGTACAGTGATCAGATTTCACATGTGCTTTATGTTGGTTGTAAGAAAGTCAGGAACGGAGATTCTAATCAGAACAACGTTCCGCGCTCACACTGGTCAAGTTTCTGTTAAAGGTAAAGAGTCTTAAACAGCATCTCCAACACAAAGTATGTTTTCAAACATTAAAATACGACATTATTGTGACTATCGCATCTAAAACACCGGATGAATTATAAAATTTAATAATAAAATAATTAGTGTAATAAAAAATTCTAACTCTTTCAATTACGCGAATTCACAAACTCTAAAAAAAGTTTTGGTATTCGAACCAACGACATTCGGAGCGAAATTCCTGAAAGTTACTTACTGCGCTAATCTGTCTATCGAAAAATTACACACATTAGCAAGTATCATAGCTTTAAATAATGATTATTAAAACCAATAAATTACGGGTTACCCGTCCAAATAGACTCGTCTGAAAGGTCATGGTTCAGGGTTCACAATTGAACTATACTATACACATGTACTACTGAACTGTGATCGTAGAGGGTTCTACGAGTAACAAACATCCGTACGATACTCGTACGAGTTTACGACGTCTATACAGACTTTATATGAGCTTGCTAAAACTCGACTCGCACAGATCAAAGAAAATTGAAATTTGATGAAATGTGACTTTGCGATTTGACGTACGAGTAACGTGCGATGAACGTCCGGGCTCCGTGCTAGCTCCGTACGATGTCCGTATTGATACGATACGCTTCGCCGTATATACAAATTATTTACGACAGGGTTGTCTTATAGGAATAATTACAGATTTATACAATTTTATGTATCATGAATGCAGTTATCACTAGTGTTTTATTTATCTGGCCTACAATTTTATGTCAGTTCGAATAAAAATGCTATAGGTTTTATATTTTGAGCTGTTATAAATTGTTTATTCAATCGGATTTTATAAGGTATATTTTTACTAATTCTGATTAATTAAACTTGCAAAATGTACTAGCTCACCTGACGTTACTCATAAACTACGTTAACGTCAAAATATATATTTTGACGTTGTAATTTACGTCGATTTTTAGAGCGATATTTTGATTTCATCGCGCTGTAGAAAAAAAACTAAACTGTTTTTGTTCTTTTTTTATTGATCAAGATGAAAGGGAATTTTCCGTAGAATACGGAAATTTCAACAAATTATTAAGATAAAGTAAGGAAAGTGGTGATTTTAGAAAGAGTATTTTGCAACACAATAAAGTGACAATATTGCCCATGAACATATGATACAAACAATGTACAAATATAAAAGTAATAATACATATATTATGTAATGTTTATAACAAGTCCGCATGATCATGTCTGAACGATGGTTGACAAAACGTTACATGTATAAATGTAGAAGTACATCTCAACAAATTTAAATTTTACAATTACACCATTATTTTGCCTGAAGTACAAATGCTCTTATTTCTTATTTCTTTTTGGCTATTTGTTTTCGTCTAGCCATTGCATACGTCAACATTAGTCACACGACCTCGTTAATAACTATAATCTTTCCGTTTAAAAGTGGATTGTTAAGCATGTCTGGTTATAAACGCATAGGTTACAGTTACTAGAAGTTGTCTTATATAATGTAGGCTTGTGTAGCTTTATTGTATACAATGCGATGTTCAAATAAATAGGACATTTTGGGTTTTAAAATCAGAATTAGATGCATGTGATTTGGTCCGCTCTGTCTGACCCGCTTTGTCCCATGGCCTACTATGTCCCACATTCGAAAATCGAAACAGAGACTGACCATATGTTTGAACAGGATGGGGTGGTACTTCTAAAACTTCGCAGTGGGGAATTAGTGGGAAATATAAGCGACACAGATTTTCAATATCAGTCACAATATCAAAATGTTCATCAAAAATGCTTTGAGAATACCAATCTAGACCCATTCATTACATATTGCACCGCCATGTACGTTTGTTCCACCACTAGAAAACGCAAGCCTGGTGTGTCTAGCTTTATCAAGATATATCGACATTCTCATTTCTGCTAGATCTAGTTAAATCTATGAGACTAAAAACGATTTTGGGGAAACATTTCTTGGAATCTTCTCTTAAATCGGCTCTTTAATGTGTTCTAAATATAGTAACCGCATTAGTATGTATCCATGTTGCTGCAAGGAACGCTGCATGCGGAACACTTCGGTGTTTTTCTCCAATATTGATACCAAGTATTTCTTACAAAACCCACCCACATTGTAATGAGTGAGTAGAGAACATTAAGCAAGAAAAGAGGCTTAAATTATACACGCTCGGTTTGTAAACAGTAATGGTGACGTGACGACAATTGATCGCATGTTTCTGGCCAATTCAATAACAGAGAGGACAACGACACATATATATAATTCGTAGATTAGAAAGACAAAGGCATTTATTTTACTTCTTTGACAATTTCTATAATTTGTCATATTCTACAGGGATGTTATTGCATGTTAAATATCAAAGGACATTCATCTCAAACGTGCAGTAAGAGGAGGCATAAATTAAAAGTACATGAACGAGTTCATTGTCTTTATTCAATCAGTTAATAAAATATTTTGTCTTTATGGTTCTGAGGGTAGACAGTTTTTTTAAAACCGACAACACTTTTAACCATCAACATTATTACAATATTACCTTTTCACCTTTATTTTGTGCTTTGAGCTAATATACGTACAGCATATTCATTAACAAGTCCTTAAAAGTATTTTCAAAGTATGCATATCATATTGAATTGTCGCATTTTCTGTTTTAAAGGAAATGTCCATTGCCAATGGAACGCATGACTAAAAAGATATGAGGAAATCGGACAGGGAAAGAAGCACTTAAATTGACCAACCGAGCACATAAAACAGTAACAGCACAACATAACACATCTACGCGGAGCAATGTCCACTCATAACCGAATGAAATAATTAAAATCCCAAGTCCTGGTTGTAAACCTTTATGAGGTTACTTTGTTTTATTATTGCATCTGATCACATATTGAATGCCTATTATGCACTTTCAATCTCATTACATTTGTAGATTTATTTGGCGTCTCGTATGTTTAAACATATATATTACGTTAAAATGGCATTAAGGCATATATATGCTTAAACATATACGTATATAACGTTAAAATGTCAGTAAGGCATATTAAGATAATACTCATTTTGGTTATGCAATTATTGATATTCAATTGATAGATTATCATCAATTTCGTGCAAATCAGGAGGGTGTTATTTGATTTGAAGATCATTTGATATAATTATTAGTTTTCTAGTTTTGATGTTGACAAATGTTCTCACCAAGGTTTGACTCCATTTTAGAAAGAGTGAGAGAGTTAGTCTGCTTAACTCCCCTACCACTACGCTATACTTTCGATTTATTAACATTCAAGGTGGGTTACCTTTTCTTGATTTCTTGGAGGGACTAAATTTCGAAATTATATTTCCTCGAATAATTTGTTTTCAAAAAGAAGTTATTTTGTGGATCAATTAAAATAACCTTTCAAATTACAATGAAATCCTTGAAATTTATTATCCATAAAAATAAAGATTTTAGTACAGCAGTGAACCACTACGTATGGAAAATCGGTGGTAACGCTGATGCTTTCAATCTACATGTACGAAATGTAGGCTATGGAACTTTTTGTACGAAATTCGAGTAATTTATGGAATAAGAAGCAACAACATGTCCTCGTTAATCACTGTTATTACTCGAATGCAGGAGTTATTATTGAAAATATACAACGCAATGCTTGATTGAGAAATATTGTGTAGCTGTCGTGACGTACATCTGCTTTTATATAACACAGTTATTCTCTTGTGAGTATGCATAAGGCTGTGGAGGACAGAACTAATTTAAGGAAAACAGAACCAGAAACTGAGAGTTTCAGCGCATTCATGTCACTGATAATTATAATCATCTTATTGTCACAAAAGATGGGAACGTTCTACGTTATGTATGTACAATTATTTGTGCGTGATCTGCTCTATCCTACCACTTACAAGGCAATCGATATTATGCCATGTCATATATTCTAAATTGCACACAATACAAATGTTCAGAAGTTTTGTTAAATAATATAATTGTTTGTCTCGACGCTCTATATTTGATGCATCACCGGATTTTAGTATTAACGCGAATAGTAACATTTAGATATTTCCTCCATAACATGATTCAACGATACAAAATCGCAATACCAATGAACTAATGCTTAGTACTTTCTCACATATTTGCTGACACACTAACCTACTGACTTACTGAATGGCTGACTGGTTGACTGGCTAACGGGCTGGTGGACTGGCTTGATGGATGCTGGGTGGTTGGCTCTGCTCTCTAGCTTACTTGCAGGCTGCAGTATGAAATGTCACCTCAGTACGTATGGGGGTTATAAACAACCAAATCGATTTGTTCTTTAGTTCAATGTAAAATGACAAAGGCCAATCCCACATGTCTACTAGTTTTAGTCTATGGCCGGCTGGCAAACATATATCATCTTAAAGAAGGATATTTGAGATTTAAAATAGTACAATAAAAAGGGAGGTCGTTATTTTCTAAGACATATTTTGCTCATCAAAGATTGAGAACATATTTGTGCTATCGCGCGGATTGGTCCCATTTTTGAAGCATCATTTTTGGATTTGAGAACTTTCAGTCCTGCTTCTGTGAAGAACAATCAATATGCTGAATGTCTTAAACTTATATGGCTTCTCAAGTTTTTATTGCTTGCATAACTGCACTGTATATTGCCACGTGTCTACTTATCCGATCACGTGACTACTCATCTTACATCTATCGCGGATTCGCAGTGAGACAAAGGTCGTGTAAACGATGAACATTGCATACCTCGGAGTAATGCTGAAAACCACTTTTAATTGTTGCATTACAACAACTCTCGGTAATTTTTTTAACACATTAGAGTTTTGTCTTTACGTCACTTAGTTTCAAGACACTATTCTGGTAACATATATCAATGCATGAAACTGAAATGAATGTAGAAGAAAAATGGAAAACAAGTCACATATTGTAAACTCTCCAATTCCGACTGAGAATGTGTACTAAATAAGTCAATATACATTCACTATATGTTGGACCAATTGTAGTTTCTCAACATGCGGTACTTAACAGTTCACCTATAACAGTGTGGGTATCTGGCGAGGTATTTCAACGAACTGAACAGTGGTGCATATTATAATAGTTCGTGAATTTTCTTTTTCATGTAATCTTTAGTAGCTAAGGGTGTTCTTCTGTTGCTGTTGAGTGCGGTCTTTCGTGTTCGCTTTTTATTTTTTGTCACAAGGTTACAGCTATTACTAAGCAACTAGTTATATCTGTCCGGTAACTGATAACAAATGATGAAAAGAACATATGAATGTTGATGTGCGTGAAGTTAAAATGATAGCAGGCTTGTAGCTTAGCTTAAGTTAGTACGCTGGCAGCATAATGTTGGCGGGCTAGCAGAGCGTGAAGTGGGCAGTCTTGCGACCTTGCAGTGTGAAATTGACCGTCTAGCAGCCTGGTAGCGTGAAGTTGACAGTCTAGCAGCCTGGAAGCGGGCAGTTGACAGTCTAGCAGCCTGGAAGCGTGAAGTTGACAGTCTAGCAGCCTGGTAGCGTGGAGGTGACAGTCTAGCAGCCTGGTAGATTGAAGTTGACAGTCTAGCAGCCTGGAAGCGTGAAGTTGACAGTCTAGCAGCCTGGATGTGTGCAGTTGTTAGACTTGTGGTGTGAATTTGGCAGTCTAGCCAAAAAAGCCACTATGAAATATATTTAATACAGTCAGATGATGTACTAATGTGGGTTTATATGTCAGTAAAAGATAAAAGTGATGTTTCTGAATGTTCCTAGCAGGTCTATATAAGGTGACATGAATATCTTGCATTATGAATTCTGAAAGTCAAATTGTAAATTGATACATTGATTGTTACGATTCTGGATCACCGATACTTCAAATGATGCTTGTGTGTCTTTCGCAGAGATAATCTATATTTTATTATAAACATCACAATGACGAGGCAAATGTCTTTCCTAGAAGATGAAGATACTAATGTCAAACAATTTCTTATGAGGGTAACTACCGTATAACGTGTTGTATTGACCAAAACCATTTTTGCGATGAGTTCGCCCTATAATGTACTACATTACTTTGTATAAAAAAATATCAATATACTGTTTATCAGAAATTGTTTACGAATAGGACAGCACTGCGATGTTGTTAATATATCTGTCCAATATTCGTTGTTTGCATGTTCACGACAAAAAAACAACACTTCTATGTTGTTGCTCTGGAACTATGCTCATTGTACAGAAACAATATCTACCTAACATGAAACACGACGACATAGATCAGCGTCCTAATTCCCAGAATTCACGAACGGAATAAATGACCGGTATACCCACCAAATACAACAATATAATTATTCTTAAAATATTGCCTGGAGACCCCAGACAAAAACAGTTCTGGTTGTTATGGGATTTCATTCGTAGCGCAATTTCGACAATGCGTCTAAACAAGGCGGCGTATAGACGAATTGAGAGTAATTACCAGGGGGGTATAGACTGGAAATGTCGACATATATGCTGTTACATTGCAATATAAAGTCTTTCTGAGTAACACAAATATCAGAATAAGTTAAGTAGTATGTACATGTACCTTCCAGCCGTGAGTGAAATTTAACTTGCCACCATCGAACCACTCCCAATTCATTCAAGACGTAATTCTGTTTTGTTTCATTAGCGTAACACCATTTTTGTTCATCAGACATTTTCAGCTTATAAACTTCATAAAAGCACAAAGCAAGTAAGTGAGTAAGTAAGTAAGTAAGTAAGTAAAGTCTTTATTTTACGAGGCTAACATATTTACAATAATGCAATCTTCCATATGGGCCTCAACATATATACATTAAATATAAAGGGTACATTACATGAAAAATAAGCATACAAATATAATCAACAAAGTAATTAATAGTTACAAAGGTTAGATATATTAACAGGATGAGTCGTGTGTTGTGTCAATGTTGGTTTATGGGTATTGCCATTTAATGTATGCATTTTGGAATTTATTTCTTGTGTCTGATTTTCGTACTGCTTTTGGTATTTCATTCCATATTTTTGGTCCTGAGTAGGCAAGTGATTTTCTGGAGAATTCAAAATTTGGTGATGGTACATATAGTTCTTCATTGGTTATGGATCTGAGATTACATGAATGAACTTGGTTTAGTTTTGTGAATTTTTGTTGCATGTATGTTGGAAATTGGTCGTCATTGAGTGATTTGTACACGAGAATTGATTTTTTATACTCAACTCTTTTGTCAAATTTCATTCACTGAAGTTTATTGAACAAAACGTCAGAGGGAGTGTCAAAGTCTTGTACATCAAGAATAACACGTGCTGCCCGTTTTTGGAATTTAATTATTTCGTTCATTATCTTTTTGTCTGTTTTACCCCAAATTGAACAACAATAATCTAGGTGCGGGAGGATGTAAGCATTAAAAAATAATTTTCTTGTTGGAACATCTTAGTATTGTTTGATTCGCATGAGTAGGAAGAGTTGTGTATTGCATTTTTTTATGGTTTTGTCAATATGAGTTTTCCATTTTAGTGTATTATCTATATTGATTCAAAGAAGTCTTTCACTTTCTGAAAGTTCTATATCATGGTTCTGTAATTTCAATTTGATGTCTGGGATGTTCGGTTTGTTTGTTTGTCTTGTTATATACATATGTTTTGTTTTTTGTGCATTGATTATCATGGAGTTTTGTGTGCACCATGAATCTACAATGTCAAGATCAGATTGAAGGATCTGATGGATGTCTTGAATTGTAACACCTGATGCTGAAAGTGTTGTGTCGTCAGCAAAGATGTCTGTTGTAGAAGACTTAATATGATATGGTAAGTCATTTATATAAATCAGAAATAACAGGGGTCCCAAAACT
The DNA here is from genome assembly GCA_963678985.1 of Spisula subtruncata. Classification (NCBI taxonomy): domain Eukaryota; kingdom Metazoa; phylum Mollusca; class Bivalvia; order Venerida; family Mactridae; genus Spisula; species Spisula subtruncata. The sequence continues at coordinate 23,757,731 of OY787669.1, read as the reverse complement.
GAGCCTTGTGGAACACCTGAAACTATATTTGCGGGGTCTGAAAGTTTTGCAGAAACGCATACTTTCTGTGTTCTGTTTGATAGATAGGAATTAATCCAAGCTATGCTGTCTGATGACAAATGGTAAAATTTGAGCTTGTCTATAAGAATCTTGTGGTTGACAAGGTTAAATGCTTTGGAAAAATCCAGAAGCAATGTACCAACAAATGGTCCGTCATTGATAGCGCTAATCCAGTTATCTTCTATATTTGTAAGTGCAGTTTCGCAGGAGTGTTTGGCTCTAAAGCCTGACTGTGATGTGTACAGCAGGGAGTGCCTTTCGAGAAAACCTTTGAGTTCATCAGAGACGTGTTTCTCAAACAGTTTTGAGATGACTGGCAGAATTGAGATAGGACGATAATTACTTTTATCAGATTTTTTACCCTTTTTGAATATTGGAATCACTTTTGATTGCTTTAGTGATGTTGGAAATTTATTTGCAATTATGCTCATGTTAATGATAGAGGCCAGAGGTTTTGCTATTATTGGAGATGCTGTTTTCAGGAATTTTGCGCTTATATTATCCAGACCAGTTGATTTTGTAATGTCTAATTTGTCTAATTGCTCTTTTACATATTTTTCTGTAACATGGTGTATAACAAATGTTGAGGTGTCACTGGGTATTTTGTCTAGTGTCGTCTTCTTAAGGATAGATGAGGTTGTATCATTGAAATCCTGTGGGTTAGTGACTGTCTGGAAAATATTGGTGAAGTATGTATTGAATGCTTCTGCTGATTCGCTAGGGTCTGTGATTGGTATACCGTTATCATCATTTATGTAATGTGTTTGGTGGCTTTCGGTTTTGCCAGATATATCTTTTAGATGTTTCCATAGTTTCTTTGGTTGTTTGCTGTTATTTTGAATTTCATTATGAAAGAAATCTTTTTTGGCATTGTGTGAAAGTGATTTTACTGTTGATCTCCATTTTTTAAAGTTAGATACATTGTTAGTTCTTTTTGCATAGTCTCTGTTGTGTATTGCTTCTAAAATTTCATCATTGAACCAATTTTTTTTTTCAAGTTTTACACGTCTTTGCTTGTTTGGTGCATGAGAGTTTAGAGATTGTAGAAATAAAGTATTGAAGGTGTCAAGCCCATCATCAGGGTCAGTAAACATGTCTATCAGTGACCACGGTTTTTGTGATAAATCTTCAAGAAATATTTTAGCATTGAAGTTGTTCATTGAACGGTAATTTATAGTTATATGCATTGGACCTTTATTGATGTTTGTGCTTGTTTTCCTTGTAAAGCAGATTGGATAATGGTCACCAATAGATAAGTGTGGTACAGCTGTGTATGAGATATTATTTGGCTTGTTTGAGTACAAATGGTCAATTATTGTGGATGTTCCTTGTGTAATTCTTGTTGGTTGCATGATAAGCTGTGTGAGGTTAAATGTAGCATTGTTGCTTACTACTATCACATAATGGTTTTGGTAAAATGACATCGGCATTGCTTTCACACGTACTACATGTATAGTCAGTCCCACGATAGCATATACAGATATCGTATGTGTTTTATTTAATAAGTTGTTTCAGCAGGGTTATTTTCCTGAAACTTGGTCTGAAGGCTTCATAGTGCCTCTACATAAGAAGGGAGATTTAAATGAGGCAAACAATTACAGAGGAATAACATTACTGAGTACTTTTGGTAAACTATTTACAAAACAATAAATAATAGGTTAAATTTTTGGGCTGAACAGTACAATGTCTGTATAGAAGCTCAAGCTGGTTTTAGAAAGAATATGGGTACTGTGGATAATATTTTTGTGCTTCATGGAATAATAAATCACCTTTTAGAGAATAATAAAAAGCTGTATGCAGTGTTTGTGGACTTTACCAAAGCATTTGATTTCTTTGTAAGGGATATTATTTGGTACAAACTTCTTAAATTGGGAATAAGGGGAAATATGCTTAATACAATAAAATCTATGTATGAAAAGGTTAAGTCAAGAATTAAAGTAAATAACACTGTAAGTAATGAAGATTTTTCATGTTTTCTAGGGGTTAGGCAAGGAGAATCATTATCACCCTTCTTGTTTTCTATGTATTTGAATGATATTGAGGAACATTATATTTTGAATGGTTTTAGTGGTGTAGATATTGGAGTTTTGAAGCTGTTTTTATTACTGTATGCTGATGATATTGTTATAGTAAGTAAGTAAGTAACGTCTTTATTAAACGAGGCTTGTTATCATGGCAGAAACTGAAGATGAATTGACCAAAGGTTTGTTATTTTTGGAAAATTATTGTGATAGATGGAAACTAACTGTTAATATTAATAAGACAAAAGTCATGGTTTTTAAAAAGGGAGGTATACTTCGAAAAAATGTATCATTTTCATATAAAGGAAACAATTTAGAGATAGTCAAGACCTTTACGTACTTAGGAATTGTTTTCACTGTTAGAGGTTCATTTGCAACAACGTTCGAAACATTGGCAGGCCAGGCCTCAAAAGCAATTTTTAAATTAAATTCTTACTTGATTAAATTCCCTACCATGAATATAGAGAGTAAACTAGATCTCTTTGATAAATTAATTCTACCCATTTTAAATTATGATTGTGAAGTTTGGGGATTAACTAACTCTATGATTTTAGAAAGAATACACTTAAATTTTTGTAAGAGAATACTAGGAGTAAAAACTCAAACTCAAAATAACTTCATTTATGGAGAACTCGGAAGAACCTCGTTACTAACTATTAGAAGTGTACATGTTGTTAGATATTGGCTGAAAGTTATAAAAATGGATGAGAATAAATATGTAAAGGCCATGTATAGCTGTATGTGTAGACATTTAGAGACAAACCCGAATTGTAAATCATGGGCTAAATCTGTGTGTAGTTTGTTACAATCATTAGGTCTTAATTATGCATGGATAAATCAAGGTGTAGGAAATGAGAAAATATTTTTGTCTCTGGTAAAATCTAGGATAAATGATGCTTTTATTCAAAACTGGTATACAGATTGATGTAATTCTACAAGAGCAAAAACGTATACACTATTTTCTAGTTTTCAGCTTCAACCCTATTTATCAGATGTGAATATAAATAAATATAGAATGGATCTTTGCAAATTAAGAGTTTCATCTCATAGATTACAAATAGAGTCTGGTAGGTGGCACAAACCTGCACCCATACCTTTTCAAGAAAAAAAATGCCATTTTTGTCATACTTTAGAAGTTGAATTTCATTTTATATTAGAATGCCCGATATACAAAGATATAAGAACTACATATATAGATAAATACTATTAGAATAGACCAAATATACCAAAATTCATTGAATTAATGAAATCAGAAAATGTAAAAACAAATAGAAACCTAGCAATATTTTGTCATTAAGCTTTTAGTCCAAGAAACATTTACTACTATTATTTTGAATAATATATTAATTTACATGGATCTCTCGCTGTTTCTCTATGTATTGTTTTTTAGTATTATTGTGTTTTTTATCTTTGTTACACTGTATTAAATTGATGCTATGTTTAGATTATACTAAACTATTTTATTAAATGCATACTTTGTATATATGAAAGGGAAACCGTAAACTTTGAAGAAAAAAAATGTATGTATGTATTTTTTGAAATATTTATAACGATTATATACTTATATGTTTTTGACCACTCGGATGATATTGATGATGTAAAAATTGTTCTATACTTTGAAAATAAACAAAACATATGTGTACACATCGTTGCATACATGATGATTTGTTATAGACAGCCGTTCTGTGTTTCCATCCGAGCAGTCCAAGTATGACTTAATGTTTGAATGGGGGGTTAATTTTGCAATTATGACACTACATATAAAACTGTTGTAGCAGGGTATGTTTAAACAGTTAGGCATGGTAACGAAGGACATGGATGACGTAATGAACATTTACTAGTATCTGTCGCTCACAATATGCCATTGAAAGTATGCATGTACCTGTTTCTTTCGCATGACACTTATATAAGTATGTATGTACCCACGTAGTTGTTATTGGAAATAGTTGATGTTGTCGTCACATGAATTGGTCGCATAATTTACTATTAAGTGAAATATCGCATAGTAATACATTATATTTAATACAAACAGTCACATGATACACAATGTGGGTAAATATGTCAGTAAAAGATAAAAGTGATTTATTTGAATTTTCTAGCAGGCATATATAAGGTGACATAATTTCCTTGCATTACCTATTCTGAAAGTACACTGTATAAATAGATAAAAATTATTGTGACGATTCTGAAACACCGATAGTTTAAAGTCCCATAAAGTCTCAGAAATAGCAATATTTTACTAACAAATAAGACCGTGAAACATTGACAGGTTATAGAGCTCCCCAAATGTCATAGAATTAGCATATATGTGATCTATGTTGACTTTTATCCTAAGAATAATAATCTCCGCAAATCGTCAATTTGTAAACAAAGGAGTATTTTGTCCACCACACAAAATACTCCTTTGTTTACAATCTGAAATCGACGGGTCGTTCCGAAGACAGTACGTAAAGTTCCGTAATATATCGAGGACACATATATTGATGACCAATTTATGCGAGTACATGTATATGCATTTAAATAAAAGTCAAATACCGACCGGTATCCTCCGGTACTGGTAATCGCAGGTATCCTATTGCACTATATTGTATAGGGTAATCGAGTGTAATATATCACGGATGAATTAAAGGGTAGATTGTTTTCATTAGGTTATAATATAACATATTGAGAAAGAAAGTGTCTATTTAATAATGTTTTAGACCTTACGTCAACTAAACCCCGGTACTATGCGGAAGGAATGCTGATTACAACATGCTCGTTTCGGGAACCCTTCAAGTTCATTTAATGAAAAGCATGGATACTGGCGAGAATAAGTAACATGGGGCGCGCTGAGGGTGTCAGAATGACAAAAATCCAGACATGTATGCTAAAACGTCATTTTGAATAATGCGATATTTATAATAACATAGGGTTTAGCTCGAATTAGTGCGAGGAACTTATTTTCTATCAATAAAATTGGACAGTATCGAGGTTTCGATTATTTGTATTCTTCTAAAAGCAATTTGTTAAAAACTAATTTATAAAGACACGTGGCCAATCAGAAATTCGTTCAATGTATGCATGAATCTGACGTCATGAGCGCGTTCCACATGGCTCATTCTCACAAATTGTAGTGTTTTTAAGAAAAGTCAATCAACAGGGAACAAATTCATACCAAATACGATACTGTTCCAAGCTGTTAACGAGACCAACGTGCAAAAAAATATTTGCCGTTACGCATGGATGATTTTTTACATGAATAAGCCATTTTATTCCGGAAATCGATAAATTAGTGCGTGGAATGAACAAATTACACAGCCTAAGATTTATTGATATAATATATCAGATGACATACTGTTGTTTTAGGGTGGCCAATTAGAAATTTGGTTAAGTGTATAGACGATGCCGAACTACTATCTGAACCTCTTGGTAAACTGACGGCATCGCATCCGCTGCCATTCGAGATATACGCTGATGACCCGGCATCACTTCTTCCACGATCAACTGGTGCCTTTGGTAACTTTTCGCTTTTCGGCTTGTGATCTTAACATAATCGGCATAGCTTCCGTGTGTAGAACGCATCCCTTCGGTGTTTTCGGGGAGTTTTTGGCATCGATTCGACTTTGGAAACCTTTCGGGATGTCTACATTATTACGAAGCCTCACAGAAAGCGTCCCGAAGATGTGGATTGAATGTGGAATGATGCGGAAGGGTTCCATAACATCGCGAGGACATGCCGAACTATATCGATCTGGCGAATTTCTGCTTCGGGAACCCTTCCGGTCCTAGTGGACGGCAGGTCTTAGACATTTTAGTTTAAAATATAAGTATAAATATTTTATGAATATTTTAATTTCTGTCAATCCTGTTAAAAACTGCCGCAAAGAAGCATTGGCTTTAACAGATGAAAAAGTGTAATATACAAGTAGCTTGAGTCAAATAGAAAACTATCACAATGTTTGTGAATAAGTAATACCAACCAACCCACCAAAGCTTAGTTACAACAAAATCTACCCTATACAAGGCAAAATACAGTATGTTTAACCAGCGATACCGACAGTTTCTATTGTTTCAAAAAGATACCGGCGGACACCGAGATTTAGTACTCGCCCACGTATGTGAATAACTTCACGCTCGCGTGCACACGGTACTTGACGAAAATAAGCTCGGCGTGTATAACAGTAAACAAAACATTAGAATGAAAGGCCAGAATTATCCATATTGTGTTAGTCAACTTATTGTAGCACAGTAATCAATATTCATAAAAACATAATACATTCTCGATAAGAAACTCATTTTGGGCACAAAATATGACTGCTTTTGAGCGTTAATGGGACTTTAACTGGTACATTTGTTTTCTTTTGCAGAGATAATCTATAGTTTATGATAAGTACAATGGCAAAGCGAATGTCTTTCCTAGAAGAAGCAGATACTAATGTCAAACGATTTCTTCGGAGAAGGCAGTATGATTATTGGAATGCGACTTCAAAAGCAATGTATTTTGAATTTTCATATCTTCACATTCGACGTGGATTGTTGTTCTTTGTTCAGCTTTCGGCATTCCCTCTACATATTTTCAGGACATATATGTTCTACATAAAATTGTGATCCTGTCTGTCTTTAATATATACGTAGTTGTTGCCCTACATGTATGATATTTACATTTATAGTTCTTCTTGTACAATACCTTGTAATAAAATCGCGGTCTCCTCGATATGTGCCAGACAGTTAAGACCATTGTTTACAGGCAATCGCCAACATTGCATTATGGGATATTTATTTTGACAATCGGGCGACATACAGTCGGTTGGAACTATTGCATAACAACATGCTCATTGACCCAAATCACCAGCTTGCAATCTTGGGAATAACGCCAGGATGAATATGTTAATCTGTTCGATGATTATCACATTATCCAGACTCTCCGGTGTCTGCTTATTCTGCTTCAGACGACATTATATCACGTGGTTAGTTTTGAGTTGTTTTTCTTCTTAACGTTTATTTATCGTCGATTTAGCTCGAACGAAGCGCGGCTTTGGTAAACAGTTCTTGATCTACAAAAAAATGTACAAAATGTACTTATATTGGGGATATGTTAATCAAAATATTATTCAATCAGTCTGAAGCAGAAAATGAAATTTGACTTGCAAAACATCTCGAAAAAGTAATTCCGGTGGATTGATTTAATAGGAAAAGATTTCGTGAATCACCCGTGTGTCAGTTAATGCGAATTATATCTGTATATTTCTGATTTTAAATGTCTGTGTAAGACGTCCATTTGTAAATTCAAACGGAATATTCTTTATCTCGTATTTTCGTTGAGAGCCTCGACTATTTTGTCAGAATTTAAAGTACGTACTTATACGAGTACCTTCTTAATGCCAACGATGCTCATGACGATAGAAATTCATATAGAGAAAACTTTATCATTTATACAGTTTATTTTGCAGTACAGTATACAGTATGCCCATAAATATACAAATAAATTAAACATATACATGGAAACATAGAAACATGTATCATGAATAGAGACCTATATTCATGTCAGTCATAGTGACTATAAGCATAATTATTCAAACGATGCTAAATGTACCGGAATTTCAGTGAAGTAATCATATGCAAAACACTGTTCAAGTACACTGAGCGGCCATGAAAACGCAACACTTACGTAGTATAGCGTAACACATTTAATAAGTGTGTAGGCATTGCGAAATTTTGTCACAGAATGGGTTTATCCTTGTGGCACATGAATATCACTTCGAATCAGAAGCAATGGTTTAGTAACACAGTTTTATACCAGTTTTCTATGGGTCAGAGTAAAACAGAAATTCGTATTTTTATCTTTTAAAACATTCTGTAAACTGATACATTTCTTGTGACAATTCTGGAACATCAATATTTTAACTGGTTCATGAAAGTCTTTTACAGAGATAATCTATATTTTATGACGAATACCACAATAATAAGGCGATTGTCTATCCTGGAAAAGCAGATAAAAATGTCAAACGATTTCCTCTGAGAGGTAAATATTATAAAGCATACCGTATAAGGGGTTTTATTCACAAACGCCATTTTGCGAATCTAATTGTTACATATATGCCTCACCATATCAAGTCTTGTTTCCATCCTGACATTCATATTTTATTACGACACAAAGTGTACTCGTTTTAGCTACTTTTCGGACATATACTATCTACACAAAGTTGTGATAATATATACGTTTTTGTTGCTCTATATTTTACATCAATACTTGTTCTTGTACAATAACTTGTAATGAAAGCGCCTTCTTCTCGATCAGGCTAGACAGTCGAGACCATTGTTTACAAGGGATCGCCAATATGCAATATGCAACCTTGCAATATGGATATTTATTTTTGACGATCAGGCGGCGTACAGTCGGTTGGAACTATTGCATAACAACATGCTCATTGATCGAAATCGCCAGCTTGCATGTTGGGAATAACGTCATGATGAATATATTTCTCTGATCAATGATTATCACATTATCTAGACTCTCCGGTGTCTGTTTTTATTCTTCTTCAGACGACATTATATCACGTGGTTAGTTTTAGTTGTCTTTCTTCTTCAGGTTTATTTATCGTCCGAAAGAAGCGCTGCTTTAGTAAACAGTTCTCTATTATCTATATTCATGTATGTTAGGGATATTTTAATAAAAGATATTATTCAATCTGTCTGAAGCAGAAAATCTCGAAAATAAACGCAGACTGTATTCTGACAATGATTTTATAGTATAGTATTCCGGTGGATAGAGTTAATGGGAAAAGTTTTTCGTGAATCGCCAATGCGTCGGTTAATGCGATTTATCCACGTATGTGGTTGCTTTGTAAGACGTACATTTGTGCATTAAAACGGAAGATTGTTTATCTTGTATTTTCGTGCAGAAGAATGGCTCATTTGTCAGAATTTAAAGTACGTCTTTATACGAGAGAGTACATTCTCAAAGCAAACAATGCCCATGACGATATAGAAGTATATGGAAAAGACGTTTTTCATTTGTATAGTTTATATATGCTCAGTACATCTAGAAACGCAACGTTTTTATCCTTGGTTTTTTGTAACTTCCATTGCTCATACAATGTTTAATTTTGTGTAATACTATTGTATAATCGTGTAGAAACTTGGCTTTTGCCCAAATTTTATCGATTGGGTTACGGACCTCCCGTGCGTCAAGAAAATGCAAAAACGCACGAATTCCACGTGCACCATTTATGCATGATAAATGTTGGTGTAAACTGCTTCGAATCATTTGTTAGGGTTGCCAATGAAAAGAAAATCACAAAAGAAAAGTTCTAGGTTTCATAATAAAAATATCAGGATAGTCCGAATATGGGCAAAATCAAGCGATTCGAATGCCTTTGACGGAGACGTCAACTTGGAAGTTTCACTTTGGCTTAATTGTGTAATGCCGTAATCTTGGCGTTGGTTACAGTTTGGGGATCTTTAGCTCTCAAGTGTCTATGCGTAAGTTGATGGGGATTCTGAATATATCGCAGACACCGTCAGAACACGTTCGTTCTGACTTGTTGTTGTTGGTGTTGTTGTTGTTACTAGCTTTAATGTAAATATCTCCCTTCGTGCTTCCGGGGTTGTAAGCTATACCGTGTAGCTTTAATAACGTGACAAGTGTGTGGTTTCCAGAATAAGTTCAAATTAGAAAGTCAATGTTAAATGAGTTGACAAATCAAACGTCCGTTTTACTATTTTTATTTTCTTCGTTTCATCCAGTAATTAACAAATAACAGATATAATTTAACACAAAAAGTTAGTAATTTAACACAGATAAGATATAGTGGAACTCCACTTCTTTTCCTAACTTAACTTTCGAAAATCCTGACCGTTCCCTTCAAACCCTAATTCATTTCTCCCTATTACATATTTTTTAAAAACCCACAGAAAAAGTATATAATATATTAAACCAATCAAATTGCCTGTTACAAAAAATCTTAATGCGTTCTTAGCCAATAAACACGCAGCTGTAAAATTATGTAATAATTTCCTTTCAATAATTACGAAACAAAGGTATATTTTTGACAATGCCCTAAGGTTCATTATAATGTAGATAAAATCAATTATGATGCTATCCCCACATATTCAAGACAAGTTTACGAGTATACGTGAAATTTAAACAGTCTAATAGCCCCTAGATAGTAAAATAGTTTGATACCTCGATTTTAAAAGGCGTCACTACAATATACCATAAAATTTACCGCACGAAAGTTTCCCCTCCCCTATTTTTACTTCATTCCTATGAAGTGGTCATCAAATTTTAACCGTACATAAATGAACAAATGTATGTAATTACTTCCATAGTAACAATGTAACATATACTAAAGAATAGGGTAAACTAGACTGAAAATTATAAAAATTTAAAGGTCCTAACTGTAGTAACATATTGTATTCACTTATATCGAACAACACTATTATCTCTATACACATGCAGTTTACATTTCTAGGGGTATGAGTTCAGCATATTATGTAAATACCGTGTAAATACATTTCCCTATTTTCGGGTAAATGCCCCATTAATCTATGCTACCCGCTTTAAATAGCCGAGTGCATAATATCCCGTGGATATATTCCATTTATGTTTTAAAGACAGCTATGAAGTTCAAAGATGCAGCTCACTTAAGGTTGATTCCAAAATACCGTATGGAGTCACAGAACGATGGAAATCAGAACAGCACTAGTCTACCCCCAGTCAACTACGAATATAAGAATGTGACTGTTATCTACCGTAGAAGCAATTGTGCACTATTGCATCCTATCAATACAGGTGTTGAGAATAAAAAATCCACTCACACTAACAGTTACACTATAATACTCACTCACATCTTTCATACAAAAAAATACACACCCATACTGATATTGGGATAACTATTGACTCATATTATGTGCTACTGTGATTGACTGAATGAAAACATAGTGAGTCTGAACTCCCTTAATTTATCATATGACATTAATTCTGTGTTCCAAAGTGTTACAAATACAAGAATTCCTCAATAAATAACATTTTTAAAGGACATAGCATGTATATAAACTTAGAAGTATTTGTGAGCTCTAAACAAACAAGAACATTGCTGCTATAACATTTTACCAGACACAATACAATTTATACCGCCTTGAACAGTTATAAATTATTTTTAATATCGCTGACTCATAATCCCCTTAGAAGCATTGTAACTCATTTTTGTTTGTATACTTAAATGCCTCTCATACATTTTAATGACACGTGCTGTCGATTAAGATTAAATTCTTTATATTCAAATTATGCATTTTCTCTATTTTCGAATAAACATCAATAAAATGTAAGCTTAACTGCAAAATAGCTTAGACCATTTACTTATTCGAAATATCATCTGATCGTGACAAATGAAAATAATGAAATCATTATTCAGTAATATTATTCACCACTGATTTTGAAAAATCTACGAATGGAAACAATACATATAGCCCAAATTTAAAACAAATACATTATAAACAAATAAGACGAGAAAACATTGTCAATGATAATAAATACAGTTTTCAACTGCGACGTGAATGTATATAAAGTACCAAAATTTACATAAAATAAGTACAGATTCATCAACACAGAAGGTTCGCTGATTATTCCACATCCAAAGTTTAATGTCTTTTGTTTCTGTACGTCGTTTGTTTCCACCGTCCGCGATGTGAACGTAAAATGGGTCCACCGGTAATCCATGCGTCATCAAATACCGGCAGATGATGTTGGGCACCCAACCAATGTTGCTGGATGGTCGTTCTAGTAGACATTGTTAAAGTCCACTGTTGAACTTAATAAAGAAATATTAAATTCTGGCACTGATCTAATTAGACATTAGTATTAAATTTCACTTGCACAAATTCGCACTTATTCACTTAGCTGAATTGATTCACTAGTTGAAATTCACTTATTTATAAAATCCGCTTGGTAGAATTACTCGCTTGCATAAATTCGATTTTAGAAATTCGCTTGGCTGTGATTATTCGCTGGTTGGAATTCGCTCCGTAGAATAATAACTCAATTCTAGAAATTCACTTGGTTTGAAATTCGCTTGGCTGTGATGTTGTGAGGTACCGCAAATACTACCTCTCTTCTCCACCAGTGTAATGCCGTAATCTTGGCGTTGGTTACAGTTTGGGGATCTTTAGCTCTCAAGTGTCTATGCGTAAGTTGATGGGGATTCTGAATATATCGCAGACACCGTCAGAACACGTTCGTTCTGACTTGTTGTTGTTGGTGTTGTTGTTGTTACTAGCTTTAATGTAAATATCTCCCTTCGTGCTTCCGGGGTTGTAAGCTATACCGTGTAGCTTTAATAACGTGACAAGTGTGTGGTTTCCAGAATAAGTTCAAATTAGAAAGTCAATGTTAAATGAGTTGACAAATCAAACGTCCGTTTTACTATTTTTATTTTCTTCGTTTCATCCAGTAATTAACAAATAACAGATATAATTTAACACAAAAAGTTAGTAATTTAACACAGATAAGATATAGTGGAACTCCACTTCTTTTCCTAACTTAACTTTCGAAAATCCTGACCGTTCCCTTCAAACCCTAATTCATTTCTCCCTATTACATATTTTTTAAAAACCCACAGAAAAAGTATATAATATATTAAACCAATCAAATTGCCTGTTACAAAAAATCTTAATGCGTTCTTAGCCAATAAACACGCAGCTGTAAAATTATGTAATAATTTCCTTTCAATAATTACGAAACAAAGGTATATTTTTGACAATGCCCTAAGGTTCATTATAATGTAGATAAAATCAATTATGATGCTATCCCCACATATTCAAGACAAGTTTACGAGTATACGTGAAATTTAAACAGTCTAATAGCCCCTAGATAGTAAAATAGTTTGATACCTCGATTTTAAAAGGCGTCACTACAATATACCATAAAATTTACCGCACGAAAATTGCCATGAACCGACAATGTGTCATCTGAAGACACTCTACTAGCACTTTGGCACCCTTTACAGCCACCCATGTTAAGGTCATCCATGTGAAACAACTCTCCGACAGGACCAGTAACTCCACATGTACCATCTCTAGGCAAAGTTCACAACTGGTTTATACACTTCTAATCAATTTGTTGGACGTCATGCATATGTAATCAATCAATAATTAATCAATATTTTATCATTTCACTTAGAAAAACGATTCTGAAAAATAGGATTTGATCAACTTGTGTTCCGTCACTTTTTAGGCGCACTATACACACATGCGTTGTTAAATCGCATCGATAGCACTATATGAAAACAAAGTTACAGTTGCATTGTTCATGGAATAAAATATCATCAAGTAAATACAGTTTGGTTGCCAATCATACAAAGTTTGAAAAGTGTTGACAGAAACCCCAGTGTTGCATTTCTAGAAGTACTCAGTATTTTTTATTTTGCAATACAGTTGATATTATGCCCATACATATACAAAGTGTACATGAAAACATAGAAATATGTCTCATGAATAGAGACCTCTATTCATGTCAGTCAGTGTGATAATAAGAATATTTATTCAAACGATGCTGCTAAATGTATCGTGATTTCATATACGTGTACAAAATATTGTTCAAGCATACCAATTAAATTATGTAAATCTTAAAGTCCAAATACTGATTGGAATCAGGACTTGTTTTTCCAAACGTTAACCGTTCCTTTCACTTCCATGTTGTTATAGATGTGTTGGGTGTGATATAAATTGATTGTCGGAAGTATAAACATTATCACTTATACCACAGTATACATATTAATTCAGAGCCATACGCCGGGTACGTTAAAGAACAGACAGAAACTTTCGACCAATTTGGAAAACCGAATGACCATCGGCTGACCGAAAAGATGTTAAAACATGAACAAACGACAAATAATCAATCATCGACAATAAACCTGATTTTATCCAACAACATCATCAATTCTAGCGGACAGAACACCAAAACCAGACATCCGCCAGACCGCCATATATCTACATGGTATCAGCGATTGTTATTGCTAAACAAATTATTCCATTGATCTTTCGGTCTGTATCAATTATATCCATTTCTCTATTTCAGCTTCACAGACGACATAACGTCTCGTCTTGATGCTAATCTGCTTTATTGTTGGTATATTTCTCCAATTATGGAAGTACTTCGTCCTCTGTATATTGGGTCAATGAGTAATTACATGGCCATAAGCTCACGGCTCTGTGTATTGCGACGTAAACACTATATCTTGTTAATATGCGGATATAAGGTATTGGTAGATATTTCAAATAATAATCTTAAGGAGTGTGGGAGCAATGGCAAAGAGGTAGGGCTGTATTGTCTTTTGTACGCGAAACAGTAACGAAAGTCTCTTGTATAAAGTCTACTAAGTGAATTAAATGGAACTTGGTTCTGTGACGGTCTGACGTTGAATAGAATAGAATTTCAACACAATATTGCCCATGAACATATAACACAAGCAATGTACAAATATAAACGTAAAGATACATATATTATGTAATGTTTATAACAAGTCCGCATGTTCATGTCTGAACGATGGTTGACAAAACGTTACATGTATAAATGTAGAAGTACATCTCAATAAATTTAAATTGTACGTCTACACCATTATTTTGCCTGAAGTACAAAGACGCTTACTGCTTTTTCTTTATGTCTTATTGTTTTCGTCTAGCCATGGCATACGTCAACATTAGTCACAAGACCTCTTTAATAAATATACTGAGTACATCTAGAAACGCAACACTGGGGTTACTGTCAACTCTTTTTCAACCTTTTAATGATTGACAACCAAACTGCATTTACTTGATAATATTGTATTTCATGAACAATGCAACTGTAACATTGTTTTTATAAAGTGCTATCGATACGATTGAACAGAGCTTGTGTGTATAGTGCGGCTAAAAAGTAACGAAACACAAATTGGTAAAATCTTAATTTTTCAGAATCGTTGTTCTAAGTGAAAAATTCAAATATTGATTAATTATTGATTGATTACATATCCATGACGTCCAACAAGTTGCTTAGCAGTGTATCAATTAGTTGTGAACTTTGCCTTAATATGGTACATGCAAAGTTATTGTTCCTGTCGGAGACTTATTTCACATGGATGACCTAGACATGGGTGGATGTAAACGGTGCCAAAGTGCTAGTAAAGTGTCTCCAGATGAAACATTGTTGGTTTATAACAATTCAGCGGAAGTGGAACCTCCCATTTGACGTCCCCGTCATAGGCATCCGGATCTCCTGATTTCGCCCATGTTCTGTCCATCCTGGCATTTTTATTCCGAAGCCTAGAACTTTTCTCTTGTGAGTTTCTTTCCATTGACAAACCTTATAAAGGATTCAAAGCAATTTACACCAAAACCGATCATGCGTGAATGGTGCACGTGGAATTCGTGCGTTTTGTGATTTTGTTGACGCACGGGAGTAACGTAACCCGATCGATAAAATTTTGACAATAGCTAAGTTTCTACGCGATTATATGCTCAGTACATCTAGAAACGCAACGTTTTCATCCTTGATTATTTCTTACTTCCATTGTTCATAAATGTTTTAATTTTGTGTAATGATATTGTATTATTGTGTAGAAACTTGGCTATTATCATTTTTTTTTCAATCGGGTTACGTAACTCCCGTTCGTCAAGATAATCACAAAACGCACGAATTTCACGTGCACCATTTATGCATGATAAATTTTGGTGCGAATTGCTTCGAATCCTTAGTATGGTTTGCCAATGGAAAGAAAATCACAAAAGAAAAGTTCTAGGCTTCGGAATAAAAATGCCAGGATAGTCTGAACATGGGCGAAATCAGGCGATTCGGATGCCTATGACAGGGGACTGCAAATGGGAGGTTTCTCTTTGGCTTAATTGTCATGAACCAACAAAATTTCATCTGGAGACACTCTACTAGCACTTTGTCACCGTTTACAACCACCCATGTTCAGGTTATCCATGTGAAACAACTCTCCGACAGGACCAGATACTCCACATGAACCGTATC
This sequence comes from Spisula subtruncata, assembly GCA_963678985.1. Taxonomy (NCBI): domain Eukaryota; kingdom Metazoa; phylum Mollusca; class Bivalvia; order Venerida; family Mactridae; genus Spisula; species Spisula subtruncata. The sequence continues at coordinate 23,741,660 of OY787669.1, read as the reverse complement.
TAAGCAAAGTTCAAACCTGATTCATACACTTCTAAACAACGTCTTAAACGTCATGAATATTTAATCAATCAATAATTAATCAATATTTGAACTTTTCACTTAGAACAACGATTCTAAAAAATAGGAGTTTAGTATTTTGTGTTTCGTTTCTTTTTAGCCGCACTATACACATTAGCACTGTTCAATCGCATCGATAACACTTGATGAAAGAAATGTTACAGTTTCATCGTTTATTGAATAAAATATCATGAAGTAAATACAGTTTGGTTGTCAATCATAAAAAGTTTGAAAAAGTGATGACCGTAACCCCAGTGTTGCGTTTCTAGATGTACTCAGTATACAATAGTATTACACAAAATTAAAAAATGTATGAACAATGGAAGTAAGAAAAATTCAAGGATGAAAACGTTGCGTTTCTAGATGTACTGAGCATATAACCTTTCCGTTATAAGGTTGACTGTTTAGAATGTCTGGTGAGTAATTAACGCATAATTTACAGATACTAGAAGTAGTCTTATATCACGTAGGCTTGTGTAGCTTTATTGCATACAATGAATTATTCAAATAAATAGGACATTTTGGTTTTAAACCCAAACTTAGATGTACGTGTATTTGATTTGGTCCGCTCCGTCTGATCCGCTTTGTCCCATGGCCTACTATGTCCCGCATTCGAAAATCGAAACAGAGACTGGCCATGTGTTTGAACAGGATGGGGTTGTCCGATGTTACCCACAATATCAAAGTGTACAACAAAAATGCTTTGGGAATACCAAACTAGATTCATTCACTACATATTGCACTGCCATGTACGTTTGTTCCACGACTAGAAAACGCAAGGTTGGCGTGTCTAACTTTATTTAGACATATTGACATTCTCATTTCAGTTAGATCTAGTTAAATCTATGAGACTTAAAACGAATTTGGGGAAACATTTCTTGGAATCTTCTCTTAAATCAGCTCTTTAATGTGTTCTAAATATAGTAACCGCATCTGTATGTATCCATGTTGCTGCAAGGAACGCTGCGTGCGGAACACTTCGGTGTTTTTCTCCAATATTGGTACCAAGTATTTCTTACAAAACCCACCCACATTGTAATGAGTGAGTAGAGAGCAATAAGCGAGAAAAGAGGCTTAAATTATACACGCTCGGTTTGTAAACAGTAATGGTGACATGACGAAAAATGATCGCATGTTTCTGGCCTGGCCAATTCAATAACAGAGAGGAAAACGACACATATGTATAATTCGCAGATTAGAAAGACAAAGGCATTTATTTTACTTTTTTGACAATTTCTATAATTTGTCATATTCTACAGGGATGTTATTGCATGTTAAATACCAAAGGACATTCATCTCAAACGTGCAGTAAGAGGATGCATAAATTAAAAGTACATGAACGAGTTCATTGTCTTTATTCAATCAGTTAATAAATTATTTTGTCTTTATAGTTCTGAGTTTAGACAGTTTTTTTAAAACCGACAACACTTTTAACCCTCAACATTATTACAATATTACCTTTTCACCTTTATTTTGTGCTTTGAGCTAATATACGAACAGCATATTCATTAACAAGTCTTAAAAGTATGCATATCATATTGAATTGTCGCATTTTCTGTTTAAAGGAAATGTCCATTGCCAATGGAACACATGACTAACAAGATATGAGGAAATCGGACAGGGAAAGAAGCCCTTAAATTAACCAACCGAGCACATAACACAGTAACAGCACAACATAACACAACTACGCGGAGCAATGTCCACTCATAACAGGACGAAATAATTAAAATCCCAAGTACCGGTTGTATAGCTTCATGAGGTTTCTTTGTTTTATTATTGCATCTGATTACATATTGAATGCCTTTTATGCACTTTCAATCTCATTAGATTTATTTGGCGTCTCGTATGTTAAAACATATATATTACGTTAAAATGTCATTAAGACATATATTAAGATAATACTCATTTTGGTTATGCAATTATTGATATTTAATTTATAGATTATTATCAATTTCATGCAAAACGGGAGGGTGTTATTTGATTTGAAGATCATTTGATATAATTATTAGTTTTCTAGTTTTGATGTTGACAAATGTTCTCACCAAGGTTTGACTCCATTTCTGAAAGAGTGAGAGAGCTAGTCTGCTTAACTCCCCTACCACTATGCTATACTATAAATTTATTAACATTCCAGGCGGATAACCTTTTCTTGATTTCTTAGATGGACTAAATTACGAAATTATATTTCCTCGAATAATTTGTTCTCAAAAAGAAGTTATTTTGTCGATCAATATTTAAAATAAAACCACTAATTAAAATAACTTAGATCTATCAAATTACAATGAAATCCGTAAAATTTATTATCCATAAAAATAAAGATTTTAGTACAGCAGAGAACCACTACGTATGTTAAATCGGTGGTAAAGCTGATACATTCATTTTATATGTACGAAATGTAGGCTATGAAACATTTTGTAGGAAATTCAAGTAATTTATGAGAAATAACCAGCAACAACATGTCCTCGTTGATCACTGTTATTACTTCGAAAGCAGGCGTTATTATTCAAATTATACAACGTAATGCTTGATTGAGAAATATTTTATAGCTGTCGTGACATACATCTACAATCATATAACACAGTTATTATCTTGTGAGTATGCATAAGGCTGTGGAGCATAATTATGAAGAATTTAAGGAATACAGAACCATAAACTGAGAGTTTCAGCGCATTCATGTCACTGATAATTATAATCATCTTATTGTCACAAAAGATGGGAACGTCCTACGATATTCATGTACATTTATTTCTGTTTGAATAGATCTATTTTACCACGTACAAACTCAATCGATATTACACCATGTCATATAAATTGCACGGAATCCAAATGTTCAGATTTTTGTTGGATAATTTATAATGTTTTTGTCTCGACGCTTTACATTTGATGCATCACCAGACTTTAGTATAAACGCGAATAGTAACATTCAGATATTTCCACCATAACGTGATTCAACGATACAAAATCATAACATCAATATAGTTTTCAACTTAAGCTTGCTTTATTTGCATACTGGATTACTCACTAACCTACTGGCTTACTGGCTATCTGGCTCACGAGCCGACATACAAGGCTGCTTAGCTGTTGATTTGCAGACTGGCTGACGTGCGGACGAGCTGGCTGGCTGGCTGGCTGGCTGGCTGGCTGGCTGGCTGGCTGGCTGGCTGGCTGGCTGGCTGGCTGGCTGGCTGGCCTTGGGACGGAATGGCTGGCTGACGGAGGAACGAGTTGACTGGCTGGCTAACGTATATTGGCTGAATGTTACTTTGCATGTTGGCTGACGGAGGAACGAGTTGACTGGCTGGCTAACGTATATTGGCTGAATGTTACTTTGCAGGTTGGCTGACGGAGGAGCGAGCTGACTGGCTGGCTAACGTATATTTTCTGAATGTTGCTTTGCATGTTGGCTGACGGAGGAACGAGTTCACTAGTTGGCTAACGTATATTGGCTGAATGTTGCTTTGCAGGTTGGCTGACGGAGGAACGAGTTGGCTGGCTGGCTAACGTATACTGGCTGACTGTTGATTTGCAGACTGGTTGACCTTCGGACGAGATGGCTGGCTGGCTAACGTATACTGGCTGACTGTTGATTTGCAGGTTTGCTGACGGAGGAACGAGTTGGCTGTCTGACTAGCTGGCTGTTGGCTGGGTCTGGTTTGCTGGCTGGTTGACTTTGCTCACTAGCTTACTTGATGACTGGCAAGCTTTTGTTGTTTAACGATGTTTTAGTCTGCGGTATAGGGGTTCTGTGGTATAGGGGTAAAGTAGAAAATAGTATGAGATGTCTCTGTATATACCGACCGAATTGCGCGTCAATCACTTCAATATTGAGTGTATTAAACACCATGTTTGGATTTGAGACCTTTCAATTCGGCTTCTGCGAAGAACAATCGACATGCTAAATGTATCAAACTTTTATGGTTTCTCAGGTTTTTATTGCTTTCGTAACTGCACTATATATTGTCACGTTTCTACTCATCCTATCACGTGACTTCTCATCTAACATATATCGCGCATGCGCCGTGCGACAAAAGTTGAGTAAACGGTGAACACATTATCCCCTGGAGTACTGCTAACATTCACTAATTATTGTCGCATTTCAACAACTTTCGGTAAAATTTGTCAAAACACTATACTGGTAAAATATAATCATTGCCTGATATGAAAATGAATGCCGCAGGAAAATGGAAAACAAGTCACAAAGTGTATTCTCTCCACTACCGATTGTAAAATATCGCAAATATACATAAACTATTTGTAGGGCTTAATTGCAGTTCGTTGGCTTTACCTTTACTTGACTTCACTTTCAGGGAAGCACTTTACTACAAGTGACACATACACGATTTTTTTATGGTTTATGGGAATAGTGTGCTGCGCATATTTCCCAAGAAACGAAGACTATCCCGTGTTTTCTCTGAGATTACATATTTGAAAAGAACATGTGCATGTTGATGTGCGTGAAGTTACAATGATAGGCTGGCAGCGTAAAGTTAACAGGCTGCGTAAACTTGGCGGTCTTACGACCTAGCAGTGTGTAGTTTGCAGTGTAGCATTTAAGCAGCCTGACAGCATGAAGTTGACAGTCTAGCAGCCTGTCTGCGTGAAGTTGACAGTCTAGCAGCCTGGTAGCGTGCAGTTTGCAGTCTAACAGCCTGGCAGCGTGAAGTTGACAGTCTAGCAACCCGGCAGCGTGAACTTGACAGTCTTGCAGCCTTGCAGCGTAAAGTTGACAGTCTAGCAGCCCTGCAGCGTGAAGTTGGCAGTCTAGCAGCCTGGCAGCGTGAAGTTGGCAGTCTAGCAGCCTGGACGCGTGCAGTTGACAGTCTAGCAGCCTGGAAGCGTGCAGTCGACAGTCTAGTAGCCTGGTAGCGTGAAGTTGACAGTCTAGCAGCCTGGAAGCGTGCAGTTGTTAGACATGTGGTGTGAATTTGGCAGTCCAGCCAAAAAAGCCACTTTGAAATATATTTTATTCAAACAGTCAGATGGTGCACTAATGTGGGTATATGTCCGTTAAAGATAAAAGTGATTTACCTGAATGTTCCTAGCATATAAGGTGACATGATTATCTTACATTATGAATTCTGAAAGTAAAATTGTAAATTGATACATTGATTGTTACGATTCTGGATCACCGATACTTCAAATGATGCTTGTGTGTCTTTCGCAGAGATAATCTATATTTTATTATAAACATCACAATGACGAGGCGAATGTCTTTCCTAGAAGACGAAGATACAAATGTCAAATGATTTCTTACGAGGGTAACTACTGTATAACGTGTCTTATTGACCAACACCATTTTTGCAATTAGTTCGCCCTATAATGTACTACATGTATTAAAAATAAAACGTCTCAATATTCGGTTTATTAGCAAATGTTTACAAATACGACAGCACTGCGATATATCTGTCCAATATTCTTTGTTTGCATGCTCACGACAAAAAACAACACTACTGTGTAGTTGTTCAGAAACAATATCCATCTAACATAAAACACGAAGGTATATATCAGCGTCCTTATTCCCATGATTATCGTACGGCATAAATAACCGACATACTTACCAAACACAACTATACAATTATTCTTAAAATATTGTCTGGAGACCCCAGACAAAAACAATTCTGGTTGTTATGGGATTTCAACCGAAGTGCAATTTTGACAACATGTCTAAACAAGGCGGCGTATAGACGAATTGAAAGTAATTACCAGAGGGACATATGCTAGAAATGACGGTATATATCGTGTTACAGTTCAATATAACATCTTTTCATGTAACACAGGTATCAGAATAAGTTAAGTAGTATGTACATTCCAGCCGAGAGTGGAAATTAACTTGTCATCATCGAACCACTCCCAACTCATTCAAGACGTAATTCGGTTTTTGTTTCATTAGCGTTACACCATTATTGTTCATCCGAAAATTTCAGCTTATAAACTTCATAAAAGCACAAAGCATTGTTGCTTACGACTATTAAGACATGGCTTGCTATAACACGTACAACAGTCAGTTCCACGATAGCATATACAGATATTTTATGTTTAGACATCGTTGCAAACATGACGTTTTTTCTAGACAGCCGTTCTCTCCGTGTTTCCTTGTTTCCATCAAAGTAGTCCAAGCCTGACTTATGTTTGAACGTTGGTTAACTTTGCAATTATGATACTACATGTAGAAACTGTAGTAACAGGGTATGTTGAAACAGTTAGGCATGGTAACAAAGGGCATGGTAAGACGTAATGAAAATTACTAGTATCTGTCGCTCACAATATGCCAGTGAAGGTAGCATGTACCTGTTTCTTTCGCATGACACTTATATAAGTATGCCCACCTAGTTCTTACTGGAAATATTTAATGCTGTCGTCACCTACATTGGTTGCATAACTTACTATTACGTGTTATATCGCATAGAAATTTAATACATTATATGTTGTATATTTAATACACTAATGTTGGTATATATGTCAGTAAAAGATAAAAGTGATTTATTTGAATGTTTCTAGCAGGTCTATTTAAGGTGACATGATTTCCTTGCGTTATTTATTCTGAAAGTACACTGTGTGAACAGATAAAATTTATTTTGACGATTCTGAAACACCGATACAGTAGTTTAACAGGTACATGTGTGTTATTTTGCAGAGATAATATATAGTTTATGATAAGTACCATGGCAAAATGAATGCGTTTCCTAGACGCAGATACTAATGTCAAACGATTTCTTCGGAGAAGTCAGTATGATTATTTGGAATCAATGTATATTGAATTTTGCATATCTTCACATTCGACGTGGATTGTCGTTCTTCGTTCAGCTTTTGGCATTCCCTCTACATATTTTCAAGACATATATGATCCACGAGAGGTCTTCAACTTATTTATGAACAGAAAATGAACATCGATATTTTGTTACCCTAACAATGAAATTGAATAAAAACTTTTATAGTGTAAAGTAGTGTATCAAGAAGTATATGTAATAGTTGTAAATTGCCAATATGTTATGGGTAAATCATAATCAGCATTGCAGTAGAGGGTGTTGTCATTTGCGTTTTGAAGGTCCAAAACTCGAAATATTTATGTTTACATTTTCCTTCTTTAATCGATGTTTTAGTATCAACCAGATAGTAAATTTTATTGATAAGCATGAAAATACCTCGACATACACTGTTTGGTTATAACATATATAAATGTTTATTCTTAAGTTTTTAATTTGGCGTTGTATCTTGTGCTTTGAACCTGAATCTGGATGAAAAAATAATTTCTTTGAACAGTCGGTAGGAACGATAGGCAACACTTATTTGTTAAAAAACTGATCTGAAACGGTTTATACATATACCACAGCCTTCAAATTCGTCAATTCGATATTGATTGTGACGTGCGTCTTTCCATAATAACAAACACAATGCCCTTCCATGAAAACGGCTGAGAACACATAAAGTTGGACAAATATCCCTGTGACCTTTCTAAAAAGGCATACCCTAATCTAGCATAACATTCTCTAAGATACAGTATTGCTTCGCCATGGTGAATCAAATTCTCTACATAATGTTGTTAATTTCGCATTTCTAGACTCCAAAGACCTTTGGCAGCGATGCATGTTTTTCTTGATTTTCAGTATAGAAACTTCGCATTTTCCCGGAACTATGCATTCAACTTTATCAAAATAATTTCACTGATAGTTACTATGAACACTTCCATTAGTGGTACTATTCTGCGTTTAGCTAATGGATCATCATATATATCATACAACCAATTTAACTTTATAGTGTAGGTTTTGGCAATGTTGGGCAATTTTTCAATTTTTAATGCCATTTCACCATTACTGGAAACAGAACTCCTATAACCCTTCTTTCGACAAATATTACTAATTTTCTAATTAAATGCAAAATAATAATTAACCAACACTTCCATGATGCATTTAAACGGGCCATTTTGGCTTAAAAACAGAAAAAACAACATCATTTACTAAATTGCTGTTTTTATCTTTAACCAAATGAAATATACAATATATAATGAACATATGTTGAACTTCAAACATTTTCTCGTATGGTTTAAAAGAGAAATATTTCAAATGTTTTTTATTCAATATTCCAAAATCGGCGTTCATGTTTTGTTCATAAATAAGTTGAACACTTCTCGTACATAAAATTGGGACCCTGTCTGTCTTTAATATTGTTGCTCTACATGTATAATATTTACATTAATAGTTCTTCTTGTACAATACTTTGTAATAAAATCGCGGTCTCCTCGATATGTGCCAGACAGTTAAGCCCATTGTTTACAGGCAATCGCCAACATTGCATAATAGGATATTTATTTTGACAATCGGACGACGTACTGACGGTTGGAAATATTGAATATGTAGGATATTAATCAAAATGTTATTCAATCTGTCTGATGCAGAAAATGAAATTTGACTTGCAAATCATTTCGAAAATACACATATAGACTGTATTCTCAGGACGATTTTACGGCTCGAAAGTAATTCCGGTGGATTGAATTAATGAGAAAAGTTTTCGTGAATCACCAATGCGTCGGTTAATGCGAATTATCCATGTACATGTTTGCTTTTGAATGTCGGTGTAAGACGTCCATTTGTGCGTTCAAACGGAAGATTTTTATCTCGTATTTTCATGGAGAGATATGACTCACTATCCAAATTAAGATGACTGCCTTATACGAGAGTATATACCCAATGCCACAAATGCTTATGACGATACAGAATCCAGTCTATTGTATGAATATGTAATGTCGACATTGGATTTCTATGTGTAAAAGATGAAACGGTTTTACTTTTACAGCGTTTTTAGTTTTTGCTCACGGAAACATTTTAGTAATGATTGTAATTTCATCCGTCAAGTCTAATAACGTAAAGTGAATTCTATTGATTTCTCAGTAAAAATAAAAAATACAAATGAATGACCATTCATGCCGTTTTAGTTTTGAGTATACGACATACAAGAAATAACATCTCCATCTCTCCAGGATTCATTGTTTACATGATCACGACAAAACAAACACTGCTATGTTGTTGCTCTTGAACGATTCTCCTTGTACAGAAACAATATCCATCTAACATAAAACACGACGACATAGATCAGCGTCCTTATTACCAGGATTCTCGTACGGAATAAATAAGCAATATACTCACCAAAGACAACAATATAATTATTCTTAAAATACTGTCTGGGGACCCCAGACAAAAACAATTCTCGTTGTTATGGTATTTCATCCGTAACGCAATTTTGACAATACGTCTGAACAATGAGGCGTATAGAAGAATTGAGAGTAATTACCAAGGGGTATAGACTGGAAATGTCGACAAATATCGTATTACTTTTCAATGTAAAGTCTTTTCGAGAAACACAGATATCAGAATAAGTTAAGTAAAAAGTAAATAATATCAAATTAGGCACTGTCTCTTGTATTAGGTACAACCACATAAAGTAAACTTGGATGTTTCTGGGACCGGGGTATCTCCCCCCCCCAATAAAATGACTAAACTTTTACAGTGGCGAGTGCCAATAAAATATAAATGAGCCGTTCTCCAGGAAAACCGGGCTTATTGACAAAATAACGAAAGTCATGATAATATCTCGTTAGAAAGACGAGACTCTTATGAACACTTTCTGAAAATTTGAACGAATTATTACATAAATTAACGAAGTTATACACTTTTGAAACTTACCACTCCCGCCAAGTCGCAAACGTCATTCGAGCGTTATTTGACGTAACGTTAACCATCATTTCATAAGCCCAGTATTTGATGAATCATTGGCGCAAACTTTTAAAATTGTTGTCTCATTTTAGAATAATATTCTGATTTTAATAAAACACGACACAATTGTGAGTGTTTGCTTCAAGGGAAAATTAGCTGCTATTTTTAACCACTAACCCGTTGTTTTTCTCAATTCAGGTAGTTTTCGGAAACTGGTTACCATAGCAACGACGGAAGTAATTTTATAATAATTTACCAGAAAATTTAAATATTTTAGATAGTACTATGTTATCCAAATACTTTTTTCTCATTTTAGACCTATTTGTAAACATTATTACAAAATTACTATTGTTTTGTCAATAAGCCCGGTTTTCCTGGAGAACGGCTCATATATATCTGCCAATCCCATGTAGCCATTGAACGCATGCATGCACCAGTTTCTTTCACCAGACGCTTATATAAGAATACCCACCTTGTTCTTATTGGAAATATTTGATGAGGTCGACACCTGTATTGGTTGCATAACTTACTATTACGTAAAAAGTCGCACCGAAATATAGTTAATAGATCACATTATATCATCAATGTGTGTATATGTGTCAGTAAAAGATAAAAGTGATTTATCTGAATGTCCCTAGTAGGCCTATATAAAGTGACATGATTTTATTGAATTACTAATTCTAAAAGTACATTTTGTAAACTGATACATTAGTTGTGACATTTCTGGAACATCAATACTTTAACTGGTGCATGAGTGCCTTTTTCCAGGGATAACCTTTATTTTACGATGAACACAATGACAAAGCGAATGCTTTTCCTGGAAGAAGTATATTCAAATGTCAAACGATTTCTTATTAGAAATAACAATACCGTACAACCTGTATTATGTACAAACGCATTCTTGGGAATTTGACTAAAAAAGTATTAATACTACAATTCGCGCATACATACGTCAATATAGCACCATGGTGAAGATAGTTACGACGTTGATAAAAGGGGACAAAACGTCTCGAAAACTCTGAGATTGTAACTCTGGCCATTTGAAAATCGCAAAATTGCAGCAATGTTATTCCGTGGATGTAGCCCAAAATACACAAAGATTGAAAATGACCCATCTCTTGTCTCGTATAAACACAGTCTAAATAAATCCAGGCTGAGTAGGCCGATAACTTTGTGTCTAGTATAAGATATAATTAATATATTTATTTAAGTAAAGAATTTAAATTTCGCTCGAATACAGTCCCTTTGGCAAGCATCCGTAGCCTAATCGTAAATATACATGTTGAAGCTGATTTCAAAGGAACTTTATTCGATACAAACCAGATAGATCAGACCATTGTTTACAAGCAGTCGCCAACCTTGCATTATGGGTTATTTATTTTGATGATCAGGCGACTTACAGTCCGTTGGAACTATTTCATTACAACATGCTCATTGATCCAAATCGCCAGCTTGCATTTTGGGAATATAACGTCAGTATGAAATATATTTCTCTGATCGATTATTATCACATTATCAAGACTATCAGGTGTCTGCTTATTCTGCTTCAGACGACATTATATCCCGAGGTTAATCTTGAGTTGTTTTTCTTCTGAAGGTTTATTTTTCGTCCGAAAGAATTGCTGCTTTGGTAAACAGTTATCGAGGATCTATATTCATGTATATTGGGGATATTTTAATAAAAATATTATTCAATCTGGCTGAAGCAGAAAATCCAGAAAATACACGCAGACTGTATTCTGAGAAAGATTTTAGAGTAATTCCGGTGTATTGAATTAATGGGATAAGTTTTTCGTGAATCGCCAATACATTGGTTAATGCGGTTTATGCATGTACGTGGTTGATTTGTAAGACGTCTATTTGTGCATTAAAACGGAAGATTACTTATATTGTATTTTCGTGCAGAAGAATGGCTCATTTGTCAGAATGTAAAGTACGTCTTTATACGAGAGAGTACATTCTTAAAGCAAACAATGCTCATGACGATAAAGAATCATATGGAAAAGACGTTTATCAATAGTATAGTCTATATATATTATTTTGCAATGCAATATACCGTACAAAAGTTTATTTCGGCATTAAACAATCATTAGTTTCTAGCCACTAAATTCTATATAATGGAGCAGCAAACTCCCATTTTTAGCAATCAACCGACCACAAAATATGCACATTTCGTGTTATATACCAAAATGTTCGGGAGAGTCTGAAGTTTTTCAGACTGCCGGCATAAATTGCAAATTTTTGGTGCGGGCCCTGAAATCCAAGATGGCGTCCAAGATGGCCGCCATCAAATCAATAAGATGTCATTTTAGTGTATTGGCTCTAGATTTTTTTTGGTTCAAGGCTTTGTCATCATAGTTCACACAAATGTCAATCATGATTAAGACAAAATGATTTGATAGTTTTCGTAATACTCCAAGGTCATTTTCAAGGTCAAATTCAAGGTCAAATTGGAAAAAATGCGAAAAAATGGCATATTGACTAGAGATCTTCTCCTATTGTTCACTTATATCAGTTACAAAAAGCCATTTTTGCATTCATTTATGTTTGACATTGTAGAACTATAGTCTTCAGTGTTTTTAATAATATTTCTGTTTGGTAGTCATGGAGAAATAGCATATTTTGTACACCTATATCGCATCATCAGCTCTACAAAACAATTCAGTAAAGCATCCTATTCAATGTTGAGTAATGACTCTAGATTTGTTTTGGTATGATTCTATATAATCAACATTGAAATAAATATCAATCATGATCTAAACAAAAGTCCTGCATGCATTTCCTAATAGTTCAAGGTCATTTCAAGGTCATTTTCAATGTCAAATGGGAAAAATTGCCAAAAAATGACGTATTGACTGGATATCTTCTCCTATTGTTCATTTATATTATCTTCAAGTAGCCATTTGTGCATGTATTTATATCTGACATTGTATAACTATTATATTTTGGGTTTTCAAAAACATTTATGCTCTATTACTTGGGAGAAATAACATAATGTGTACACCTTTATCGCAGCATCAGGTCTTCAAAAAATGCAGTAAAAATCCAATTTGGTTTTGAGTAATGACTCTAGATTACTTTTGTTTACAGTCTTGATAATCGATATAAACACAAATATCTATCATCATTTGCACAAAAGGCCTTGATGATTATCCTAATATTTCAAGGTCATTTTCAAGGCCAAAGTCAAGGTCAAATGGCAAAAAATCTCCGAAAATGCCATGTTGACTGGATAAAATGTTGTTTACAATAATATCAGCAATTTTACTTTTTGGAAATAATGTTTGTTTGATATAATACAATTATCAAATTTAATGTTTTCAATAGCATTTATATTTTGGAAATCATGGTGAAATAGGAAGTTTTTGTTCACCTGTATCTCAGCCTCAGCTTTGCATTCAATTCACTAAATTGTTATTGCATTTTGGAGCAATGGCTCAAGATATTCTGTATTGGGTAAAGGCTGTATCATCAATGTTCACAGAAATATCAATCATGTTCTAGGTAAGGAGACAAGATGGATGTCATGATGTACCAAGGTCAAGTTCAAAGTCAAATCTAAAAAAATCAGCGAATTGATCATTCAAGCTCTCACATATTTCCCGTTTTCCCATATAGCAGCCCAAAACCTGACAAAATACAGCTACATGTCCATGTTTGATAAATGCAATTGAATGTTTCATTTATGTATCATATCATTACTGCCAAGTTATTCTTGATAACAAAGGGTGTAAGTGTTGGTCAGCAAAATATATTGGAAAATATTTCAAATGTACCTAATTATGTTCTAATAGCCCCGAAATGAGCTCTATATATTATCAAATGTTCAATGTAGGTGATTCTTTTTTTGCCTCGTACATAGTTTTTGTCAATAATATATTGTGACTAAGTCCGTGTAAACATGATGGATAAAATTCCAAATGTCCAAAGCAATGCGTTTTAGCTCATCTAAAGTTTCTGGAGGTTTGAGTTAACTGGCGATCAAGTTGAATTTTAAAGCTTTATAAGGGAATCATATTGAAACGCATCGACACCATCTACACAAATGACAGTGGCGAACAAGTAACACTGAACTGTTTTACACAGCTTCATTCTATGTATGAAAGTACTGTATCCAGTGTAGCTAGGTACATGTATTCAAAAGTGAATTAAAATATCCAGAAGTATTAGGCACATCACAGTGACAAAAATGACCAGTCGAGAGTGTTTGTAACAAATATAGTTACTAGTAACCCCAAATGGCAAGATTGTGTTATATATCTCATACAGTCACAACTTGTTGAGCACTGCTGTGTTAGGTACTAAAGAGAGCCATGAATGGTTTTACCTCATTGGGTAACCCGAAAGAGGCAATCATGCATGTTCCAGGCAGAGTTTTGTATCACACAGAGTCAGAAATAGCAAGACTAAGTGTATGCAGTGTTAATACCTCTACTGAGCCAGGAGTCATTATTCCTGCCAAAGTTGGGTATCCAAACAAGCCAGTAATTAATTTCCCAGATCTTGTTAGGTACCCTTCAACCACCCGTAATGGTGGTTCATGGCCATGTTAGATACTTAGCAGAGCCTTGTCATTCTTGTGCTGTATTATGTACAAACCTAGGTAACAAAGTGTTTTCTGACACTGATATGTTTCCTACACAGCCAGAAATTTCTGATGTGGGCCGTGTTAAGTACCACATAGTGCAGAAATATATTTCATAGTCAAGTGGTATGAACCCAAAAGAGCCAATAACGGTTGTTCCTTACAGTATAAAGTAACCCCTAAAGCGAATTAATTCTTACTGGCAGTGGTGGGTACCTCAAAGAGCCAATAATCAAGATTCTAGACCATGTTAAGAGATCCAAAGAGTAAAGAATGTTTATTCCAGACAGTATAAGGTAACCCTAACAGTCAATAAGTGTTGTGTAAGTACCACAAAGAACCAACCATGTCAGTTCTAGACAGTGTTAGGTGCTCCTCAGACCAAATAACGATGTTCCAGACAGTGTTACGTACCCATAAGGTCCAAAACGTGTCATTCCAAACAGAGTTGGTTACCCCATTGAGCCAATAACGGTTGTTCAAGACAGTGATGGCAACCCCAAAGAGCTTATAATACTAAGATGTTGTCATAGAAAGAAGTATTAGTACCAAACCAGCCAATGGGTATTGTTATATTGTTATACTTATGCAGCATTAGGTACCAACATTAAGTCAGTAATGTGTTTTTCAGGCAGTGTTAGGGATTCTACCCAGACAAGAGTGGATGATACATGCTGTGTTAAGTATAGAACATAGTACAATGAATAGTAATTCCACCCAGGGTTATGTATAACAATGAGTCAAGTATGGTTATTTCAGAAGGTATGGAGTGACCCTAAGAGCCCAAAAATGCTGTTATAAGCAGTATTTGACTATAGTATTGTTGACTCTTTGGGGTACCTAAAACTGTCTAAAACAACTATAAGCTGATATGGTAACCTTATACGTTCATGAACAACATTACCCAATCTGGAAAAATCTTGAGAGATCCTGGTCTCGTTAAGGAATCAAATACTACAATATCATCCACTCTTGGCTGGGTAGAATCCCTAACACTGCCTGAAAAACACATTACTGACTTACTCTAAGAACACCAAATAAAATACTACTTTTGCCAGATGGTAGAAAATTAGGACTTGTCTAATCTGACATCATTAAGTGCAATGTAACTATGGAGAAACAATATGTACATAGTACAGCGTCAGGTTCCAGGCACGGATCCAGGCGGTGGGCACGAGGGCCCGTGCCCCCCCAGTTGGCTGAGATTTTTTTTAAAAACTTTGAATAAATAATAAAACAGATATTGGACAGACACACTTGATTTTGTTCCTGAATGAAATGAAAGAAAATAACTTTAAATACATATTACGACTAGTCTACAGAAAATGAAGTTATTAATACGCCCTATCCCCACCTTAATCAAGGTTTGCGAATGGTACTTCTTACGACGAGCCCAGATTGTTCATTATTGCAAAATATTTATGCCACATTTGTGGTTACTTGTGACGTCTACATCATAACCACTGGTGGCCGTTACACTGATTCACGGGGGCCCAAAAAACCTAAAGAATAATGTGTTGAAAGCGACTGCCACAGACTTTATAGGTGTACATCAACTACTACTGTTTGAAATGTGTTTTTATTCTGTGCCCTTTGAAGAATGTTATGACTCTGGCGATAAAAACAACGTTTCTAAAAACGGAACTGATATAATTCTGTCTGAAAGACATATCAAGGGTATGGAGCAAAACCGGTCTTACTCTATTTTCACAACTTTTCAGGAGAAGCAAAAAACTGATTTTCTCTTTACTAGTTTAGCCTATCTTCACATATTTTACATATGTTATACATATTCAAATAAGAAAGTTTATGGTATATATAATTTTTTAAAATATTTATGCAAATTATGACTTCTGCTAGTTGGACCTATTTTGCACTGAAATATTTGCAGCAAAACTAGACCAACTAGAGTTAGTCCACTTCAAATCACTTAACACAACAATACCTTTTGGGGCAAAACTGGTTCAACTCGAGTTAGACCATTTCCTATCAAATAATCTGATTATGTTATTAAGATTTGGGTTGAGATAGACTTTTGATACTTTTTATCAGATAGAGTAGTACATAAATTATACAATGTACTATAGATTCTTGGTAAATTTAATTAATTACAGCGTTGTCATTACGAGGCGGCAGGTCAGGCCAATTTGACTGCCTCAAATGATATCTGGGCCGCCTCAAAATTCCCCCCAGCTGCCTTCCATCTTCATTGCTCAGGCACCTTGGCCTCCTCGAATGTACAAAAAGCCTCCTACATGAAATCCTAGTGAAAACCCTGAATTAGATGCTGAGTTTGCTGTATTTAATATTCCAGTTCAGTGCTGCTTTTACTCTTCATTAGGTCTCAGGAAGGGGTAATGCTATTGCAACAAATTGAAAAGAAATGGCCCTTTATGGTTGAAATCTAAGTAAAATTAATTTTGATTATATATTTTAAAATAATTATAAATTTGCAGTTTTACTTGATTTCTCAAACTATTTGTTAAAAAAATTGCAGTAATTCTTGTCCTCCTTGTGGAATTGGTCCAGATGTATTCCCGACTTAATGGATCTGTTCAACTGATATTTATGTTTTGATGGAAATTAGAAGGTTCTTTACCAGATATCAGGGGGAAGCTTTGGGAAGTCTTGAGACATTTAGTGACATCAGGAGCATCAATGAAAGACATCCCCGCAGCACCCAGAGAAATGAAATTTTGGGGATACTTTCACAACAATAATGTATCTCAGGAGGCTCCAAACAGTTCCCCTCCCAGGACACATATTTTAATCTCTGAATATTCGCCTAAAATATTTTAAGTGATTCGGAAGATATCAGGCGAAGTCCTTAGACCTGCCGTCCACTAGGAACCGGTTGGGTTACCAAAGCTGAAATTCACCTCATCTGGAAGGATCAGGATGGTTCGGCATGTCTTCGGGGTGTTCTGGAACCCTTCAGCGTCATTCCACAATGCTTTGGGAAGCCTTCGGGACCAAAGTTTTAAAATTTGGTAATCAGGAACCCATTGGCATTCACTTCGCATCATCGGGACGCCTTCTGCGAGGCTTCGTGATCATTTAGCTATCCCGAACGGTTCCCGAAGGAAAGCTGAAACGATGCCGAAAGCTCCCCGATAACGCCGAAGGGATGAGTTCTACAAACGGAAGCTATGCCGATGATGTTAAGAACACATGCCAAATAGTTGTGGAAGGTACCAGTTGATCCTGGAAGGGATGCCGAGTCGTCGCTGTATATCACGAATGCCAGCAGAAGCGATGCCGTCAGTTTGCCGACAAGTTGAGATAGTGGTTCGGCATTGTCTATATACATCAGTAACCTTTCGGAAATCTATCGGCATCGATTTGTAAACCCTTCCGCATAATGCGCAATGTTACTGTGTCCTTTCCGCACGATCGGGAAACATTCGGGACTAACTCCTGAACTGTCAGCATTCAGTCGGGACGCATTCGGCTACTTCAGATAGGCTTCGGCATGAATGCCGCCTGTATACTGCAACCATTCGCATACCAAACCTGAATACTTCCCGAACAAGCACCACGACAAAGCTCCGCCAATTTTTATTGACAAATGATCCTGAAGGGTTCCCGAATCGAGCAGATTGTTAACGGAATCCCTTCCGCATAGCATCGGGGTCCAGTGGACGGCAGGTCTTATGTGTTTGATGTTATACATTGGGTTGAATGCCTCTGGGATGTACTTCAATTTTCTTCAGAAACATCGGGAGTATAGGGAACCATCATTAGCCATCAGGAGAAATGATGTAATTCTACATTGCCAAGGAGAAATTCCTCAGTGGGATGTAGGTTTGACACACATGCTAGGTTCCGTATGATGATATGCATTGGAGTATCCAGGGGCTTTTGACCTGCCATCCACATAGCCCCAATGTGATGCGGGACATCCTACTGCATTTTGCTAGTTTTAGAAACCCTTCGGTATCATTTATGAAGAAAATGGGTAGAACTTTGCCATCAGCTAAATAAGGATGTATTCGGAGATTGGCAAACAGAATAATGCTGTATAAATTATGAAACCTTTTTAATGGAAGTAGCTTTTTTTAAATTCTTATATGCTGAGCATAGCCTTTATTTGCCAGTCAACTTTCTGCTGAATATGGCAGGCATATGTATGCCTCTACCCGGACTTGAACCCGGGTCACCAGATTAGGCAACAAGCGTGCTAACCACAGAGCTAGGGAAGCCACATGAATGGAACATGAATGTTCTGGAATTGAACCCTGAATGTTTCAAGACTTCATGAAACTTCTGCAGTTACATTTCCTAACATACTGAGGCTAAATGGGTCATGGTCCCCTCTACTTCGTAGTAAACTTTTCCGTACCTCGATACTTCAGTGTGTATGGAATTCTTTTTACCGAAGAAGTTTGATCCAAGTTGGTAATGTTAGCTAATGCCATTTATTTGGTTTTATACAGCAGGGCTTCTTTTCACTACGGGGGAAAGGGGTCCAGACCCTGAAGAATTTTCACTTCATTGTAAATTATCCTTAAATCTTAAGTTTGATTATGAATTGGTGGTGTTTCAAGCATGGAAGTTGAACACAAACTATTTTGGCCCATTCTGCATTTGTTCATTTATCAACAAATTTACTTACGCCAAATGATTGAAATTCAAAATTCATTCACCATTAGGCCCGCAGAAATATCCTAATAACTATATTTTATACTAGTAGCACGAATGGCTGCTATTATAATCATTTGGATTATTTCTTTATCAAGGTTTAAGTATTGGTATACTTCTAATAATACTCCTGATTTGTTTATAATGATAAAATTTGCTATTTACTATAAAAACATTATAAATGCACTTAATATATAGTGTAAACCTTCTCAAGATAGACTACTTGAATGCTTGTATTAAGCATAATTTATAGCCATAACATAAGTGCAAAACTAGACCAACTTAAGTTGAACCAGTTTTGCCCCAAAGAAATTGCTTGGTGAGAGATAGACCATTTTTTTAATTGGATATTATGCAATAATTAATAATAGTAGACTCCTAATATTTTACAGAAGATGTATTTCAATATGATATTTAAGTGTAAAAAAGTGATTTTGTGAAAAAATTGAGTTAGACCGGTTTTGCTCCATACCCTCGATATGTACATGTACATAAGAACAGCATAGGTATCATTGTTCTAACGTATTATGTGGGTTAATTAGCTGACAGTATGTCTACAAAACTTATACTTATAAACTGTAAATATATTTCACCAGAAAGAAATTGACTATTTTGACTAAGCGAATGAGCACTTACAATATACGAAAAATGCTTCTGAATGTCACAATTCATGGGTGTAGGAGTCATGGGACCTGCAGGGGTCAGGTCCCCGATGTCAGAACAAGGAGTCATACATGCCTCCTCAATAATTCATATCAAATGCATAATGTTCGGCCTAAACTACTCTTACATATCTCTAAATAATATGGGTACTTTTTCTTATGTTCTAGATGAAAAAGTATTTGTAAGATGGGCATTTTTCGTACTCGCTTCGCTCGCAGGATATTTTTGATATGCAATGTGCATGTATGTATTAATACGTAGATGTTGCATGACAGAATTCAATTACAACAGAAATTTAGTCCTTGCTCAATATATTACCTTTTGACTTTTAAATAATCATTACTAAACCATTAAGGTTAACTTGCGGAATTAAGAAAAAAAGATATTTCAGGGCTCCCAGATAGGCTTAGAATGCACTAGATTCATCCATTCTTTTGAAAATTTCCCCGGGGGAGTATGCCCCCCGACCCCCTCCTTATGTTATATTATTCCAATGGTCAAAGGATGAAAGCTGCTATACAAATACTGTATCTGAACACTTACTAATATGCACGAACATACACAATGTACATGTTGACGCTGATAACATAAAAAGGAAACTATGGATTCCCCCACATATACAAATGTATCCCCTTCCTGTGCATTTTCACACACATATTAAGCAATTACCCTCCCCCCGGAATCCCGTACATACCTCGTGCCCCCCCACTCAGAAATTTCTGGATCCGGGCCTGGGTTCCCCTAAGATTTAACTCCGGTTGTTCCAGACAGTGTTAGGTACCCGAAATATTCACTACTATGTACATATTGTTTCTCCATAGTTACATTGCACATACTTACTCTAAGAACACCAAATAAAATACTACTTTAAAAAATTAGGACTTGTCTCATCTGACATCTTTAAGTGGCGTCGCATTTCCGTTGGTTTTCGCTGTTGGCCCATGTCGTTTAATACTGTCTCAACCACCTTTAATGTGATTATGCCATTTGAAAATTTGAGCTCTCGATACAGGATGCTTGGTCTGAGCTATACCCAGTATTTTAAGCGTCTGTTATTGGGTCCTCCTGAGATTAACACTAAACCTCACAATGATGTCATTTGCAGCGTATTCCGGTGACGTCATATTTTCACTGGTGACGCACAGCAACTGTTACTTGTTTAATGCCATACATCAACAACACTTACCTTTAGGAAGTTTAGGAAGTAAAATTAAACTTGTCATATGTGAGGTACAAGCAGTTGAATTACGTCAAAATGATTTAAAAATTCACTGCCCCGCCTAGCTGATTATTGAATTCTGACAACTGATTAGAAACTTTTCTAACTTTCTATTAACATTTTTTTCTGATTCACTAGGCACAAGTTTGAAGTTTTTCTTTGGCAAATTTGATGAACATACGTGGGTAAATAAAATAGTTATGATAAAAGTCTACGTAATTCTGGGACACCCCTCGTATATTCCTTTCGACCTTGAAAATGACCATCAAAATACTGGCCAATATCTTAGCTATTTGCAGTGATAATGGTTGTTAGTATGAACTTTTATGTCAATATCAATATGAATGTCCAAAACCTACATAGATTCTAGATATGTATGTATAAAATTGGGCACAATATAATTTGCATGTACTATAACAAAGACATTACACAAAATTACTCAGTCAATACGACTACCAGGTATTACTGGAGTTTGCTGTTTGACCTTGGATTTCGCCCTGGAAATAACCTTGGAAAATTATAAACATAATTTTGTTTTATTAACTAGATCATGATTGGTTTAATTGTGCTAATTTATTTTAAAAACTTAAATCTAAAAGAAATACTCAAAATTGAATTGTATTTTCACCGAAGGGTATGTAGAACTGAGGCTGTGATGTATATATATATATCATATCATATATATATATATTATCCATGACAACCAAATACAAATGAAACATATAATCTGTTAATTATATTGTGTAAAACATACATTCATGCAAAAAAACTATTTGCAGATACTATTTTTGAACATTTGAAGAATTTATCTGGCTAATATGACCTTGTGGGCATTTTTTGCCATTTGACCTTGAAAATGACCTTGAAATGACCTTGAACTATAAGAAAAAGCATGCAGGCCTTTTGTTTAGATCATGATTGATGCAAGAAACTATTTGCAGATGCTATTTTTGAACATTTGAAGAATTTATCTGGCTAATATGACCTTTTTGGGTGATTTTTGCCATTTGACCTTGAAATGACCTTGAACTGTTAGGAAAAGCATGCAGGCCTTTTGTTTAGATCATGATTGATATTTATGTTAGTGTTGATTATATAGAATCATACAAAAACAAATCTAGAGTCATTACTCAACATTGAATTGGATACTTTACTAAATTATTTGTAGAACTGATGCTGCGATATAGGAGTACAAAATATACTATTTCTCCATGACTACCAAACATAAATATTATTAAAAACACTCAATACAATAGTTATACAATGTCAAACATAAATGAATGCAAAAATGGCTTTTTGTAGATAATATAAGTGAACAATAGGAGAAGATCTCTAGTCACTATGCCATTTTTTGGCAATTTTTCCCATTTGACCTTGAATTTGACCTAGAAAATGACCTTGGAATATTACGAAAATTATCTAGTCTTTTTGTCTTCATGATGATTGATATTTGTGTGAACAATGATGACAAAGCCTTGAACCAAAAGAAATCTAGAGCCATTACACTAAAATGACATCTTATTGAATTTGATGGCGGCCATCTTGGACGCCATCTTGGATTTCAGGGCCCGCACCAAAAATTTGCAATTTATGCCGGCAGTCTGGAAAACTTCAGACCCTCCCGAATATTTTGGTATATAACACGAAATGTGCACTTTTTTGGTCAGGTTACTTCTTAACTAAGCCACTTTTCAGGACTATGCTGCTCCATTAATATACATACATGTTATTATTTGTTAGACGAAAGTTACATTTTGTAAGTTTAACAGAGGCATGATAAAAAGGGTGAATACAACAAGCAATATACTATTTGTTGAACAATTAACAAAATTTGGTAGTATTTTTATGAGACATTCTATGAAACACACTGGAAAAGCATTGCATTTATGGAGATGGTGCTCGTTTTCGACGTGGAAGTGTAGCGATCGCTAAACTTTAGTCACGTGACACTGTATATTGCAAATATACAATACAGTCGATATTATGCCCATACATATACAGTGTACATGAAAACATAGAAATATGTCTCATGAATAGAGACCTCTATTCATGTCAGTCATAGAGATAATAAGTATATTTATCAAACGATGCTGTTTTCTGTATCATAATTTATATACATGTACAAAATAATGTTCAAGCGTACCAATTAAATAATGTAAATCTTAAAGTCCAAATACTGATTGGAATCAGGACTTGTTTTTCCAAACGTTAACCGTTCCTTCCACTTCCATGTTGTTATAGATGTGTTGGGTGTTTTATAAATTGATTGTCGGAAGTATAAACATTATCACTTATACCACAGTGTACATATTAATTCAGAGCCATACGCCGGGTACGTTGAAGAACAGACAGAGACCTTCGACCAATCTGGAAAAACGCATGACTATCGGCTGTCCGAAAAGATGTTAAAACATGAACAAACGACACATAATCAGTCATCGACAATAAACCTGATTTTATCCAACAACATCATCAATTCTAGCGGACAGAACACCAAAACCAGACATCAGTCAGACGAGCCATATAACTACATGGTATCAGTCATTGTTATTGCTAAACAAATTATTCTATTGATCTTACGGCCTGTTTGAATTATTCCCATTTCTCTATTTCAGCTTCACAGACGACATAACGTCTCGTCTAGATACTAATCTGCTTTATTGTTGGTATGTTTCTCCAATTATGGAAGTACTTCGTCCTTTGTATATTGGGTCAATGAGTAATTACTTGGGTATAAGTTCACGGCTCTGTGTTTCTCGACGCAAACAATATTATCTAGTTAATATGTGGATCCAAGTTCTGGGTAGATATTCAAAGTAATAATATTAAGGCGTGTGGGAGCGGTGGCAAAGAGGTAGGGCTGTATTGTCTTTTTTACGCGAAACAGTAACGAAAGTCTCTTGTATAAAGTACACTAATTGAATTGAATGGAACTTGGTTCGGTGACGGTCTGAGGTTGAATACGAGTAGAATAGAGTTTATTGCAACACAATATTGCCCATGAACAAATACCACAAGCAATGTACTAAACGTAATAAAACATACTTTATGTTATGTTTATAACACCTCCGTTCATGTCTGAACGATGGTTGACAAGACTTCACATGTATAAATGTAGAAGTACATCTCAATAAATTTAAATTTTACAATGACACCATTATTTTGCCTGAAGTTCAAAATACGCTTACTGCTTATTTCTTTATGGCTAATTGTTTTCGTCTAACCATGGCATACGTCAACATTAGTCTCACGACCTCGTTATCAAATATAACCTTTCCGTTTTAAGGTTGACTGTTTCTTATGGAAAGCCTTGGCTGTCTTATACGTACAAAATGAACTTTGTTGTGCCCAAATAGCAATATATTAAGCCACTTTGTCAATATATGAAGTCAATATATCAATATATTAAGTGAGAATGCCATTATATTATGCCGATGTGCCCTTATATTGAGCCAATCTGTCATTATACGATGTGCATTTATGAATATATTAAGTGAAACAGTCGTTATATCGATTCAACAAGACAATATATCATGCCGATGTGACCTTATATTGAGTCAATCTGTCATTATACGATGTGCATTTCTAAATACATTAAGTGAAACAGTCGTTATATCGATTCAACAAGACAATATATCATGCCGATGTGACCTTATATTGAGTCAATCTGCCATTATACGATGTGCATTTATGAATATATTAAGTGAAACAGTCCTTATATCGATTCAACAAGACAATATATCATGCCGATGTGACCTTATATTGAGTCAATGTGTAATTAGACGATGTGCATTTATGAATATATTAAGTGAAACAGTCCTGATATCGATTCAACCAGACAATATATCATGCCGATGTGACCTTATATTGAGTCAATCTGTCATTATACGATGTGCATTTATGAATATATTAAGTGAAACATTCCTTATATAGATTCAACAAGACAATATATCATGCCGATGTGACCTTATATTGAGTCAATGTGTAATTAGACGATGTGCATTTATGAATATATTAAGTGAAACAGTCCTGATATCGATTCAACCAGACAATATATCATGCCGATGTGACCTTATATTGAGTCAATCTGTCATTATACGATGTGCATTTATGAATATATTAAGTGAAACACTCCTGATATCGTATAATGACAGATTGATTCAATATAAGGTCACATCGGCATGATATATTGTCTTGTTGAATCGATATAACGACTGTTTCACTTAATATATTCATAAATGCACATCGTATAATGACAGATTGACTCATTATAAGGTCACATCGGTATGATATATTGTCTTGTTGAATCAATATAAGGACTGTTTCACTTAATATATTCATAAATGCACATATAATGACAGATTGACTCAATATATGGTCACATCGGCATGATATATTGTCTTGTTGAATCGATATGACGACTGTTTCACTTAATATATTCATAAATGCACATCGTATAATGACAGATTGACTCAATATAAGGTCACATCGTCATCATATAATGACGTTCTCACTGAATATATTGACTTAATATATTGACAACGTGGCTTAATATATTGCTATTTGGACACAACAACGTTCATTTTGTACGTATAAGACAGTCAATGCCTTCCATAGTTTCGCATGTCTGGTGAGTAATTAACGCATAGTTTACAGTTACTAGAAGTTGTCTTATATAACGTAGGCTCGTGTAGGTTTATTGCATACAATGCATTATTCAAATAAATAGGACATTTTGGTTTTAAAACCAAAAACGCAAGCCTGACGTGTCTAACTTTATCGAGATATATCGACATTCTCATTTCTGCTAGATCTATGAGACTTAAAACGATTTTTGGGAACATTTCTTGGAATCTTCTCTTAAATCGTCTCTTTAATGTGTTCTAAATATAGTAACCACATTTGTACGTATCCAAGTCGCTGCCAGGAACGCTGCAAGCGGAACACTTGGGTGTGTTTCTCCAACATTGACACCAAGTATTTCTTACAAACCCACATTGTAATGAGTGAGTAAAGAGCATTAAGCGAGAAAAGAGGCTTACATTACACACGCTCGGTTTGTTAACAGTAATGGTGACATGACCACAATTGATCGCATGTTTTTGGCCAATTCAATAACAGAGAGGACAACGACACATATATATAATTCGCAGATTAGAAAGACAAAGGCATTTATTTTACTTTTTCGACAATTTCTATAATTTGTCATTCTACAGGGATGTTATTGCATGTTAAATACCAAAGGACATTCATCTCAAACGTGCAGTAAGAGGACGCATAAATTAAAAGTACATGAACGAGTTCATTGTCTTCATTCAAACAGTTAATAAATTATTTTGTCTTTATAGTTCTGAGGATAGACAGTTTTTTTTTTTTTAAAAACCGACAATACTGTTAACCCTCAACATGTTTACAATATTACCTTTTCACCTTTATTTTGTGTTTTGTTCTAATATACAAGACTAAAAAGATATGAGGAAATCGGACAGGGAAAGATGCACTTAAATTGACCAACCGAGCACATAAAACAGTAATAGCACAACATAACACAAAGTTCTACGCGGAGCAATGTCCACTCATAACCGAATGAAATAATTAAAATCCCAAGTCCCGGTTGTAAAACTTTATGAGGTTTCTTTGTTTTATTATTGCATCTGATTACATATTGAATGCCTATTATGCACTTTCAATCTCATTAGATCTATTTGGCATCTCGTATGTTTAACCATATATAATACGTTAAAATGTCATTAAGGCATATATTAAGATAATACTCATTTTGGTTATGCAATTATTGATATTTAATTTATAGATTATCATCAATTTCATGCAAAACGGGAGGGTGTAATTTGATTTGAAGATCATTTGATATAATTCTTAGTTTTCTAGTTTTGATGTTGACAAATGTTCTCACCAAGGTTTGACTCCATTTCTGAAAAAGTGAGAGAGCTAGTCTGCTTAACTCCCCTACCACGACGCTATACTATAAATTTATTAACATTCCAGGCGGATCACCTTTTCTTGATTTCTTCGATGTACTAAATTACCAAATTAGATTCCTCGAATAATTTGTTCTCAAAAAGAAGTTATTTTGTGGATCAATTAAAATAACCTTTAAAATTACAATGAAATCCTTGAAATTTATTATCCATAAAAATAAAGATTTTAGTACAGCAGTGAACCACTACGTATGTAAAATCGGTGGTAAAGCTGATGCATTCATTCTATATGTACGAAATGTAGGCTATGGAACATTTTGTAGGAAATTCGAGTAATTTATGAGAAATAACCAGCAACATAATGTGCTCGTTGATCACTGTTATTACTTCGAATGCAGGAGTTATTATTCAAATTATACCACGTAATACTTGATTGAGAAATATTGTGTAGCTGTCGTGACATACATCTGCTATTATATAACACAGTTATTCTCTTATGAGTATGCATTAGGCTGTGGAGGACAGAACTAATTTAAGGAAAACAGAACCAGAAACTGAGAGTTTCAGCGCATTCATGTCACTGATAATTATAATCATCTTATTGTCACAAAAGATGGGAACGTTCTATGTGATGTATGTACAATTATTTGTGCGTCGTCTGCTCTATCCTACCACTTACAAGGCAATCGATATTATGCCATGTCATATATTGTAAATTGCACACGATACAAATGTTCAGAAGTTTTGTTAAATAATATAATGTTTTGTCTCGACGCTCTATATTTGATGCATCACCGGATTTTAGCATTAACGCGAATAGTAACATTTAGATATTTCCTCCATAACATGATTCAACGATACAAAATCGCAATATCAATGAACTAATGCTTAGTACTTTCTCACATATTTGCTGACACACTAACCTACTGACTTACTGAATGGCTGACTGGTTGACTGGCTAACGGGCTGGTGGACTGGCTTGATGGATGTTGGCTGGTTGGCTTTGGTCTCTAGCTTACTTGCAGGCTGCAGTATAAAATGTCACCTCAGTACATATGGTGGTTATAAACAACCAAATCGATTTGTTCTTTAGTTCAATGTAAAATGACAATGGCCAATCCCACATTTCTACAAGTTTTAGTCTATGGCCGGCTAGCAAACATATATCATCTTAAAGAAGGATATTTGACCTTTAAAATAATACAATAAAAAGGGAGGTCAAGTATCTTCTAAGACATATTTTGCTCATCAAAAAATGAGAACATATTTGTGCTATCGCGCGGATTGATCCCGTTTTTGAAGCATCATTTCGGGATTTGAGAACTTTCAGTCCTACTTCTGTAAAGAACAAGCGATATGCTGAATGTCTTAAACTTATATGGTTTCTCAAGTTTTATTGCTTGCGTAACTGCACTGTATAATGTCACGTGTCTACTTATCCGATCACGTGACTACTCATTTTACATCTATCGCGGATGCGCAGTGAGACAAAGGTCGAGTAAACGATGAACATTGTATACCTCAGAGTAATGCTGAAAACCAACAACAACTCTCGGTAATTTTTTTAACACCTTAGAGTTTTGTCTTTACGACACTTAGTTTCAAGACACTATTCTGGTAAAATATATCAATGTATGAAACTGAAATGAATGTAGAAGAAAAATGGAAAACAAGTCCCATATTGTAAACTCTCCCCTCCCGACTGTGAATGTGTACTAAATAAGTAAATATACATTCACTATATGTTGGACCAATTGTAGTTTCTCAACATTCGGTACTTAACAGTTCACCTATAACAGTGTGGGTATCTGGCGGGGTATTTCCACGAACTGAACAGTGGTGCATATTGTATTAGTTTGTGAATTTTCTTTTTCATGTAATCTTTATTACCTAAGGGTGTTCTTCTGTTGCTGTTGAGTGCGGTCTTTCCTGTTCGCTTTTTATTTTTTGTCACAATGTTACAGCTATTACTAAGAAACTAGTTATATCTGTCCGGTAACTGATAACAAATGATGAGAAGAACATATAAATGTTGATGTGCGTGAAGTTAAAATGATAGCAGGCTTGTAGCTTAGCTTAAGTTAGAACGCTGGCAGCATAAAGTTGGCGGGCTAGCAGAGCGTAAAGTGGGCAGTCTTGCGACCTGGTAGTGTGCAATTGACAGTCTAGCAGCATGGTAGCGTGAAGTTGGCAGTCTAGCGGGCCTGGAAGCGTGCAGTTGACAGTCTAGCAGCCTGGAAGCGTGAAGTTGACAGTCTAGCAGCCTGGTATCGTGAAGTTGACAGTCTAGCAGCCTGGTATCGTGAAGTTGACAGTCTAGCAGCCTGGTAGCGTGAAGTTGACAGTCTAGCAGTCTGGTAGCGTGAAGTTGACAGTCTAGCAGCCTGGTAGCTTGAAGTTGACAGTCTAGCAGCCTGGAAGCGTGCAGTTGTTAGACTTGTGATGTGAATTTGGCAGTCTAGCCAAAAAAGCCACTTTGAAATATATTTAATACAGACAGTCAGATGATGCACTAATGAGGGTATATACGACGTATGTCAGTAAAAGATACAAGTGATGTACCTGAATGTTCCTAGCAGGTCTATATAAGGTGACATGATTATCTTGCATTATGGATTCTGAAAGTACAAATTGTAACCTGATACATTGATTGTTACGATTCTGGAATTATACCGATACTTCAAATGATGCTTGTGTGTCTTTCGCAGAGATAATCTATATTTTATTATAAACACCGCAATGACACGGCAAATGTCTTTCCTAGAAGTCGAAGATACAAATGTCAAATGATTTCTTACGAGGGTAACTACCGTATAACGTGTTGTATTGACCAACACCATTTTTGCAATGAGTTTGCCCTATAATGTACTACATTACTTTGTATAAAAAAAAGTCAATATTTTGATTATCAGAAAATGTTTACGAATACGACAGCACTGCGATATATCTGTCCAATATTCTTTGTTTGCATGCTCACGACAAAAAACAACACTACTATGTAGTTGTTCAGAAACAATATCCATCTAACATAAAACACGAAGGTATATATCAGCGTCCTTATTCACATGATT
Source organism: Spisula subtruncata (assembly GCA_963678985.1). NCBI lineage: Eukaryota > Metazoa > Mollusca > Bivalvia > Venerida > Mactridae > Spisula > Spisula subtruncata. Next base: position 23,711,778 of record OY787669.1, on the reverse strand, counting down.
ATCGTACGGAAAAAATAACCGACATACCAACCAAACACAACTGTACAATTATGCTAAAAATATTGTGTGGAGACACCAGAAAAAAACAATTCTGGTTGTTATGGGATTTCAACCAAAGCGCAATTTTGACAACATGTCTGAACAAGGCGGCGTATAGACGAATTGAAAGTAATTACCAGAGGGACATATGCTAGAAATGACGGCATATATCGCGTTACAGTTCGATATAACATCTTTCCAAGTAACACAGGTATCAGAATAAGTTAAGTAGTCTGTACCTTCCAGCCGAGGGTGGAAATAAACTGGTCACCATCGAACCACTCCCAATTCATTCAAGACGTTATTCTGTTTTTGTTTTTATTAGCGTAACACCATTATTGTGCATCAGACAATTTCAGCTTATAAACTTCATAAAAGCACAAAGCATTGTTGCTTACGGCTATCACGTAATGCTCTGGTAAAATACCATCGCCCTTGCCATCACACGTACTACAGTCAGACCCACGATAGCATATACAGATATCGTACGTTTACACATCATCGTTGCATACAAGACGTTTTGTTTTAGACAGCCGTTCTCTCTTTGCTTCCAACGAAGCAGTTCAAGTATAACTTAATGTTTGAATGGGAGGTTAATTTTGCAATTATGACACTACATATAAAAACTGTTGTAACAGGGTATGTTTTCATTCAAGACGTAATTCTGTTTTGTTTAATTAGCGTAACACAATTATTGATTATCATATATTTAAATTTTCAGCTTATAAACTTCATAAAAGCCCAAAGCATTATAGCTTACGACTATTCAGAAATGGCTTGTTATAACACGTACAACAGACATTTCTACGATAGCATTTACGGATACTGTATGTTTGGACACCGTTGCATACATGACGTTTTGTTATAGACAGCCGTTCTCTCCGTGTTCCATCCAAGCAGTCCAAGTATGACTTAATGTTTAAACGGGGGTTAATTTTGCAATTATGACACTACATATTAAAACTGTTGTAGCAGGGTATGTTTAAACAGTTAGGCATGGTAACAAAGGACATGGTAAGACGCAATGAAAATTACTAGTACCTGTCGCTCGCAATATGTCATTGAAGGTATGCATGTACCTCTTTCTTTTGCATGTCACTTACATAAGTATGCAATGCAATGCATTTTGAATAGCTTGACATTCGACGTGGATTGTTGTTCTTCGTTCAGCTTTTGGCATTCCCTCTACATATTTTCAGGACATATATGTTCTACATAAATTTTGTGATCCTGCCTGTTTTTAATATATACGTAGTTATTGCTCTACATGTATGATATTTACTTTTATAGTTCTTCTTGTGCAATACCTTGTAATAAAATCGCGGTCTCCTCGACATGTGCCAGACAGTTAAGACCATCTTATTGTTTACAGGCAATCGCCAACATTGCATAAAGGGATATCAATTTTGACAATCGGGCGACGTACAGTCGGTTGGAACTAGTGCATAACAACATGCCCATTGAAACAAATCACCAGCTTGGGAATAACGTCAGGATGAATATATTTCACTGATCGATGATTATCACATTGTCCAGACTCTCCGGTATCTGCTTATTCTGCTTCAGACGACATTATATCACGTGGTTAGTTTTTAGTTGTCTTTCTTCTTAAGGTTTATTTATCGTCAGTGTAGCCCGAAAGAAGCGCGGTTTTGATAAACAATATCTTTATTGAGGATATTAATCAAAATATTATTCAATCTGTCTGATGCGGAAAATGAAATTTGACTTGCAAAACATTTCGAAAATACACATAGACTGTATTCTCAGGACGATTTTACGGCGCGAAAGTAATTCCGGTGTATTGAATTAATGAGAAAAGTTTTCGTGAATCACCAATGCGTCGGTTAATGCGAATTATCCATGTATATGGTTGCTTTTAAATGTCTGTGTAAGACGTCCATTCGTGTATTAAAACGGGAGATTTTTATCTCGTATTTGCATGCAGTGATATGACTCACTTGTCCAAATTAAGATAACGGCCTTATACGAGAGTATATACATACCCAATGTCATAAATGATTATGACGATACAGAATTCAGTCTATTGTATGAATATGTAATGTCGACAGTAGATTTCTATGTATACAAGATGAAACAGTTTATTTTCAATGCTATTTTGTTTGTATCTGTTGCAAATGAATATACGATATTCAAGCAATAACATACTCTACTTCTCCAAAATTCATTACGACAAAGACCCACTACGGTGTTGCTGCTCTAGAACGACACTCCTTGTACATGTACAGAAACAATATCCGCCTTACACACCACAAAAAGGTATGAGAAAATCAGACAGGGAAGGTAGCACTCAACCCAACCAGCCAGGCACAGAAATTAGAAACACCAAAACACAACCACCCTGAGCAATGCCCACAGAATCCCATGCCAAAACGGCGACCAAATGAGGCACAACAACCCCAGGGCGTGACCTAGTTTAAAACACAAGGACAGTGACCTAACGTTATGCGACATAAAGAGACACAACTACGACTTGACCTAGTTAAAATAATGGGCTAGGTAGGAATGGGATGGGAAATAATACTACATATTCCTAGCAACTACGTTGAGCAATGCCCACACATAAGCCGAAGAAACAATTAAAGATCCAAGTCCCCGCCGATAAAATGAAGGAGGACCTACATTCACAAAGAAATTATATAATAGCGGTTATTACCGAATGAAACGCAGCCAATACTCGACCAAATTCCCCAAGGCCCCGCTACACGGCGAACCAACCACAACTATCCGTACCAAAACGGCGACTAAATGAGGCACAACCACTCCCTGACCTAGTTTAAAACACCCAGGATAGTGACATAACGTACACAGTCGACATATATCAGCGTCCGTATTCCCGGAATTATCGTACGGAATAAATAACCGATATACTCACCAAACACAACATTATAATCATTCTTAAATATTGCCTGGAGACCCCAGACAAAAACAATTCTGGTTGTTATGGGATTTCATCCGAAGCGCAATTTTAATAACATGTCTAAACAAGGCGACGTATAGACGAATTCAGAGTAATAACCAAGGGGTTATAGACTGGAAATGTCGACAAATATCGCGTTACTTTTCAATATTAAGTCTTTCCGACTAACATAGATATCAGAATAAGTTAAGAAGTATGTACTTTTCAGCCGAGAGTGAAACTTAACTTGTCACCATCGAGTCACTCCTAATTCATTCAGGACGTATTGGTGTTTTGTTTCATTAGCGCCAAACCATAATGTTTACACCAGACATGTTCAGCTTATAAATTTCATAAAAGAACAAAGTATTATTGCTAACGGCTATCCCGTTATGGTTTTGGTAAAATGACATCGCCCTTGCTATCACACGTTCATCAGTCAGTCCCACGATAGCATTATGGATATCGTATGCTAAGACACCGTTGCATACATGACGGTTTGTTCAAGACAGCCGTTCTCTCCCAGTTTCTATCCAAGCAGTCCAAGTATGACTTAATGTTTGCATGAGGGTTAACTTTGAAATTATAACACTACATGTAGAAACTGTTGCAGCAGGGTATGTTTAAACAGTTAGGCATTGTTACAAAGGACATGGTAAGACGTAATTAACATTTACTAGTATATGTCGCTCACAATATGCCATTGAAAGTATGCATGTACCTGTTTCTTTCGCATGACACTTATATAAGTATACCCACCTAGTTCTTATTGGAAATATTTGATGTTGTCGTCGCCTACATTTGTTGCATAACTTACTTTTACGTGAAATGTCGCATAGAAATACATTACATGCTGTATATTTAATACACTAATGTGGGTATATATGTCAGTAAAAGATAAAAGTGATTTACAGTAAAACTTCGTTATGACGAGCATTGATAATACGAGCACACGGCCTATCTCGAGCAAGTTTTAAACCAATATCAATTGATATTATCAACGCTGTCCTTTGGTTATTTCGAGCACCCGGTTGATCTCGAGCAGTTTACCTGTCTCGATCAATACTCGAGATAACGAACTTTTACTGTATTTGAATGTTTCTAGCAGGCCTATATAAGGTGACATGAAGTTCTTGCATTACTTATTCTGAACGTACACTGTGTAAAACAGATAAAATTTATTTTGACGATTCTGAAACACCGATAGTTTAACTGGTACATTTGTGTTATGTTTTTGTGAAGAGATAATCTATAGTTTATGATAAGTACAATGACAAAACGAATGTCTTTCCTAGAAGAATCAGATACTCGTGTCAAACGATTTCTTCGGAGAAGTCAGTATGGTTTTTGGAATGCGACTTCAAAGGCAATGTATTTGGAATTTTGCATTTCTTCACATACGACGTGGATTGATGTTCTTCGTTCAGCTTTTGGCATTCCCTCTACATATTTTCAGGACATATATGTTCTACATAAATCCTGGATCCTGTCTGTCTTTAATATATACGTAGTTGTTGCTCTACATGTATGATATGTACAGTCGGTTGAAACTATTGCATAACAACATGCTCATTGATGGAAATCGCCAGCTTGCATCTTGGGAATATAACGTCAGGATGAATATATTTCTCTGATCGATGATTATCACATTATCCAGACTCTCTGGTGTCTGCTTGTTCTGCTTCAGACGACATTATATCACGTGGTTAGTTTTGAGTTGTGTTTCTTCTTAAGGTTTATTTATCGTCAGTGTAGCCCGAAAGAAGCGCGGCTTTGATAAACAGGATCTATACTGAGGATATTAATCAAAATATTATTCAATCTGTCTGATGCAGAAAATGAAATTTGACTTGCAAAACATTTCGAAACCTCACATAGACTGTATTCTCAGGACGATTTTATGGCGCGAAAGTAATTCCGGTGGATTGAATTAATGAGAAAAGTTTTCTTGAATCACCAATGCGTCGGTTAATGCGAATTATCCATGTATACGGTTGCTTTTAAATGTCTGTGTAAGACGTCCATTTGTGTATTAAAACGGGATATTTTTATCTCGTATTTTCATGGAGAGATATGACTCACTATCCAAATTAAGATGACTGCCTTATACGAGAGTACATACCCAATGCCACAAATGGTTATGACGATACAGAATCCAGTCTATTGTATGAATATGTAATGTCGACATTGGATTTCTATGTATAAAAGATGAAACGGTTTTACTTTTACAGCGTTTTTAGTTTTTGCTCACGTAAACATTTTAGTAATGATTGTAATTTCATCCGTCAAGTCTAATAACGTGAAGTGAATTCTATTGATTCCTCAGTAAAAATAAAAAATACAAATGAATGACCTTTCATGCCGTTTTAGTTTGCATCTGTTGCAGATGAGTATACGACATACAAGAAATAACATACTCTATCTCTCCAGGATTCATTGTTTGCATGATCACGACAAAACAAACACTGCTATGTTGTTGCTCTTGAATGATTCTCCTTGTACCGACAGAATATCCATCTAACATAAAACACGACGACATAGATCAGCGTCCTTATTACCAGGATTCTCGTACGGAATAAATAACCGATATACTCACGATATACTCACCAAACACAACAATATAATTATTCTTAAAATATGGTCTGGGGACCCCAGACAAAAAAAATTCTCGTTGTTATGGGATTTCATCCGTAATAATAATAATAATAACGACTTTATTTTAAGAGGCGACACAGTTGGGCAAGCCCAGTCTTCCCTGTGAGCCTTTTCCCTGTAACGCAATTTTGACAATACGTCTGAACAATGAGGCGTATAGAAGAATTGAGAGTAATTACCAAGGGGTATAGACTGGAAATGTCGACAGATATCGTATTACTTTTCAATGTAAAGTCTTTTCGAGAAACACAGATATCAGAATAAGTTAAGTAAAAAGTAAATAATATCAAATTAGACACTGTCTCTTTTATTAGGTACTACCACATCAAGTAAACTTGGATGTTTCTGGGACCGGGGTATCTTCTGTATCGTGCAATAGCCCCCCCCCCCCCCCCCCAATAAAATGACTAAAATTTTCCAGTGGCGAGAGCAAATAAAATATAAATGAGCCGTTCTCCAGTAAAACCGGGCTTATTGACAAAATTACGAAAATCATGATAATAACTCGTTAGAAAGACGAGACTCTTATGAACACTTTCTGAAAATTTGAACGAATTATTACATAAATTAACGAAGTTATACACTTTTGAAACTAACCACTCCCGCCAAGTCGCAAACGTCATTCGAGCGTTATTTGACGTAACGTTAACCATCATTTCATAAGCCCAGTATTTGATGAATCATTGGCGCAAACTTTTAAAATTGTTGTCTCATTTTAGAATAATATTCTGATTTTAATAAAACACGACACAATTGTGAGTGTTTGCTTAAAGGGAAAGTTAGCTGCTATTTTTAACCACTAACCCGTTGTTTTTCTCAATTCAGGTAGTTTTCGGAAACTGGTTACCATAGCAACGACGGAAGTAATTTTAAAATAATTTACCAGAAAATTTAAATATTTTAGCTGTACTATGTTATCCAAATACTTACGATTAAATCGGTGAACATGACTTTTTTCTCATTTTAGACCTATTTGTAAACATTATTACAAAATTACTATTGTTTTGTCAATAAGCCCGGTTTTCCTGGAAAACGGCTCATATATATCTGCCAATCCCATGTAGCCATTCAACGCATGCATGCACCAGTTTCTTTCACAAGACGCTTATATAAGAATACCCACCTTGTACTTATTGGAAATATTTGATGAGGTCGACACCTGTATTGGTTGCATAACTTACTATTACGTAAAAAGCCACACCGAAATATAGTTAATAGATCACATTATATCAGATGATACATCAATGTGGGTATATATGTCAGTAAAAGATAAAAGTGATTTATCTGAATGTCCCTAGTAGGCCTATATAAAGTGACATGATATTATTGAATTACTAATTCTGAAAGTACATTTTGTAAACTGATACATTAGTTGTGACATTTCTGGAACATCAATAATTTAACTGGTGCATGAGTGCCTTTTTCCTGGGATAACCTTTATTTTAGGATGAACACAATGACTAAGCGAATGCCTTTCCTGGAAGAAATATATTCAAATGTCAAACAATTTCTTATTAGAAATAACAATACCGTACAACCTGTATTATGTACAAACGCATTCTTGGGAATTTGACTAAAAAAGTATTAATACTACAATTCGCGCATACATACGTCAATATAGCACCATGGTGAAGATAGTTACGATGCAGATAAAATGGGACAAAACGTCTCGAAAACTCTGAGATTGTAACTCTGGACATTTGAAAATCGCAAAATTGCAGCAATGTTATTCCGTGGATGTAGCCCGAAATACACAAAGATAGAAAATGACCCATCTCTTGTCTCGTATAAACACAGTCTAAATAATACCAGGCTGAGTAGGCCTATAACTTTTTGTCTAGTATAAGATTTAATTAAAATATTTATTTAAGTAAAGAATTTTAATTTCGCTCGAATACAGTCCCTTTGGCAAGCATCCATAGCCTAATCGTAAATATACGTGTTCGAGCTGATTTCAAAGGGACTATTTTCGATACAAGCCAGACAGTACAGACCATTGTTTACAAGCAATCACCAACCTTGCATTATGGGAAATTTACGTTTGACTATCAGGCGGCGTACTGACGGTTGGAAATATTGCATAACAACATGCTCATTGATGGAAATCGCCAGCTTGCATCTTGGGAATAACGTCAGGATGAATATATTTCTCTGATCGATGATTATCACATTATCCAGACTCTCCGGTGTCTGCTTATTCTGCTTCAGACGACATTATATCGTTCGTAAGAAGCTCTGCTTTGGTAAACAGTTCTCGATTATCTAAATTCATGTATATTACGGATATTTTAATAAAAATATTTTACTCAATCTGTCTGAAGCAGAAAATCCCGAAAATACACGCAGACTGTATTCTGAGAAAGATTTTAGAGTAATTTCGGTGTATTGAATTAATGGGATAAGTCTTTCGTGAATCGCCAATGCATCTGTTAATGCGATTTATCCATGTATATGGATGCTTTGTAACACTTGTCTATTGTGCATTAAAACGGAAGATTGTTTATCTTGTATTTTCGTGCAGAAGAATGACACATTTGTCAGAATTTAAAGTACGTCTTTATACGAGAAAGTACATTCTTAAAGCAAACAATGCCAATGACGATATAGAAGTATATGGAAAAGACGTGTATCATTTGTATAGTTTATATATTTCATTTTGCAATACAGTTGATATTGTGCCTATAAATATGCAAAGATATAAAGTGTACATGACAACAAAGAAATATGTCTCATGAATAGAGACCTCTATTTATGTCAGTCGTTGTGATAATAAGTATATTTATTCAAACGATGCTGCTAAATGTATCGTGATTTCATATACGTGTACAAAATATTGTCCAAGCATACCGATTAAATAATGTGAATCTTAAAGTCCAAATACTGATTGGAATCAGGACTTGTTTTTCCAAACGTTAACCCTTCCTTCCACTTCCACGTTGTTACAGATGTGTTTGGTTTGATATAAATTGATTGTCGGAAGTATAAACATTATCACTTATACCACAGTGTACATATTAATTCAGAGCCATACGCCGGGTACGTTGAAGAACAGACAGACACCTTCGACCAATCTGGAAAACCGAATAAACATCGGCTGTCCGAAAAGATGTTAAACATGAACAAACGAAAAATAATCAATCATCGACAATAAACCTGATTTTCTCCAACACCATCATCAATTCTAGGGGACAGAGCACCAAAACCAGACATCAGTCAGACCGCCATATAACTACATGGTATCAGCGATTGGTATTGCTAAATAAATTATTCCATTGATCTTACGGTCTGTGTCAATTATATCCATTTCTCTATTTCAGCTTCACAGACGACATAACGTCTCGTCTAGATGCTAATCTGCTTTATTGTTGGTATATTTCTCCAATTATGAAAGTACTTTGTCCTCTGTATATTGGGTCAATGAGTAATTACATGGCCATAAGTTCACGGCTCTGTGTTTTGCGACGTAAACACTATATCTAGTTAATATGCGGATACAAGGTCTTGGTAGATATTTCAAGTAATAATCTTAAGGAGTGTGGGAGCGGTGGCAAAGAGGTAGGGCAACATTGTCTTTTGAATGAGGAACGGCAACGCAAATCTCCTTTATAAAGTTTACTAATTGAATTAAATGGAACTTGGTTCGGTAACGGTCAGACGTTGAATATAATAAAGTTTATTGCAACACAAAATTGGCCATGAACATATACAATGGGGGAAACGTATTGGGGCGGAAGTGGATACACCGACTATTTCAATGGCCGATTTACGTCGATTCGGTAAGTAAATCTTGACTTTTCGTTGCGTAGTAAGGCGTTTGAAATAAAACAAGCTGACCAAAGTACCCGGCCAGGTTTCTAGTTTGCGACCCATGGTTGTTTTCCCTCCAAGCACCTATAATTAAGCAGAACACTTGCGCAAAGTGCCGTTTTGGTTACAGATACCCTGATTTGTGAATATTTGTATCAGTAATATTTCCTATTTCTCCCGATTTTCATGGTTTATGGATTGTTTATGGGCCTAGTTTCATTATGTATATGATTATAAGTATGTATGTGCAAAAAAATTGCGATTCCATAATATATTAAGGCAAAACACACGAAAGATCCGCTATGATACCCCTGATTAATGCCGTTTGGGGCAAACACCCCTGACACGTAAGAAATGTGGTATAATAAAAACAACATGCGACTTGATCATTAACTGAATATTAAATGCAAATGATTAAAAATGTACATTGTGAATACTAGATAAGTTTATATAATGCCAAAACAGGAATATGTTTTCAAGCTATACACATATATCTACTTGCCATACACATTTAATCTGCCACTGTGTTAAATTTTAAATTATATATACACAATGTTTTTGGTCATTCTAAGAGTGTTTTCTATTTGCAGAACAGCCCGTAGACTGATCACGTGATGTAGTTGATGCTGCCTGCTAAGATCTGACAAAGAACACATACCTACAACAGTGGATTCAATGATAGGACCAAGCATTTCAACGATTAAACAGTTGACGATGACATGGATGATGGAGTTCGATAGAAAGTGTGAAATTTCTATACTAACATGAGAAATATCAAATAAAACCCTTAAAAATCCACTTTGTTTTGATAAAAGCATGTACATGCTTGAGTGTGAGAACAGGTCACGGTGTCTACCCGTATTGTCACCCTCTCGACAGGAGAGGTACGAAAACCAACGATTTTGCCAAAGATACAGAAAGTCCTTGAACCAATCAGGCCTCTAAATGCTTAAAATATTGCAACTTTCATGAAATAACATTAAAAAGAGCCTACTTTCTGATTTACTGTAGCACCGGAACCCTCTCCGTTCTGGCACCGGCACCCTCTCTGTGCTATAGTTATTGTGAGTACAGCGAGGATTCCCGTGCCAATCAGCTGAACCACACAGAGAGGATGCCGGTGCCACGACAAAACCGAACGTAGGTATTTTACGTAATTTGATACGATACAGCGTTTTGCAGACAGGGTGTCAACACGGGTAGGGGACACCAGGGCAAGTCAGAACGGTCATTTGTTTTTAACGAGGGCTTCTCACAAATTCTGCAATTGTACAAACTAAATTCGTATTTTTATCAAGCATGGCATCTACTCATATAATATCAGGAACTATCTAAATTATAATTACATTGTTCCTGAAAATATAGAGGCACTTCATAGACTGGACGATTGGTTATCAAAATATGAGCATACATATGGACGGGGCAAATCGGAACATGGTCGGGGTTAAGATAGAAAAATACTTTAATCATACTCTGTCCTATCCTGCATCGATCAACTTCCACCGGACAAGAACCTATTCATTGTAGTAATAGGTAATCATCAGAACAAAATACAGCAATCCCTGACGTATTCAGATACTCACCACCAAATATAACTACTCACACAACCACTTAATACATACATATCATACCTCATTTTGGTACTTAGCACATTAAACTAAAGCCGCAATATGTCCTACGAATATTTAAAACCACTGGATACAGCCGAACAAGGTCGTTGCCACCCTAGAGATCAGTTTTATTAGTCCCTATTTTAGTTGTTCGTTCTTGCCACTGTCACATACACACTCACGTGCTAGCTATAAAAATATACAACTAATGTACTCACCACCAAAAAATACAGCCATATCAGGTCCAATGCGGTGCTCAAACCCACATAGAACAGTCACCCCGAGGCTTGGTACTCACAAACATACCAGACTCGAAGGGGTTTCACAACAACCATATAATACCCATTTTTTAAAATCAACTCATGCTATAGCTACACCAGATCGTCATTGTCACCGGGAACAACCATACCCGGGTTTATGTGGTGATTATTCGACACACTTAACCCATTCTAGGTAGGTAAGAAAGGGTTGTCAATCACGAACAACCACCGACTATAGCCAACCTATTCCCTTAGGTACAACCATGCCCGACTATATGGACTAGCTACAAACAATGTATGCATTGTTATGTTCCTGTCTGTAGAAAGAGGAAGTACCGCACACATGGTTGGTAGCTATTCCATATACGTGTAGTCGGGTATTGCTTTTCTTGTGTGGGTAAATATGCATAAGGTATGGTTGTACTGATTTTAAAAAATGGGTAGTATATGGTTGTTGTAAGACCCCTTCGAGTCTGATATGGTTGAAGTTGATGTTTGCGAGTACCCAGTCTCGGAAGTGAATGTCCTATGTTGGTTTGAGCACCGCATCGGACCGGATATGGCTGTAATTGATGGTGGTGAGTACCAACTAGTTGTATAGTTTTATAGCAAGTGTATCTTGATCTCTAGGGGTGCAACCTACCGTAAACGACCTTGTTTGGCTGTATCCAGTAGTTGTAAATATTCATAGGACATAGTGTGACTTGAGGTTGATGTGTTAAGTACCAAAATGGGATATGCTATGTATGTATTAAGTGGTTGTGTGAGTATTTGTTTCAAATAATAGAGTGTATGTACTTGAGTTCCGTGGTGATGAGTATCCGAATACGTCAGGGATTGCTGTATTTTGTTCTGATGAGTACCTATTACTACAATGCATAGGTACTTGTCCGGTGGGAGTAGATACACGATAGGACAGTGTATGATTTAAGTATTTTTCTATCTTAACCCCGACCGTGTTCCGATTTGCCCCGTCAATTTGGATGCTCATATTTTGATAACCAATCGTCCAGTCTATGAAGTGCCTCTATATTATGTGAGTAGAGTCCATGCTTGATAAAAAAAATACGTATTTAATTTGCACAATTGCAGAATTTGTGAGAAGCACTCGTTAAAAAACAAATGTCCGTTCTCACTTGCCCCGGTGTCCCCTACCCGTATTGGCACACTGTCTGCCAAACGCTGTATCGTATCAAATTACGTAAAATACCTACGTTCGGTTTTGTCGTGGCACCGGCATCCTCTCTGTGTGGTTCAGCTGATTGGCACGGGAATCCTCGCTGTACTCACAGTAACTATAGCACAGAGAGGGTGCCGGTGTCAGAACAGAGAGGGTTCCGGTGCTACAACGAAACGGAAAGTAGGCTCTTTTTAATATTATTTCATGAAAGTTGCAATATTTAAAGCATTTAAAGGCCTGATTGGTTCAAGGACTTTCTGTATCTTTGGCAAAATTGTCGGTTTTCGTACCTCTCCTGACGAGAGGCCCGGTGCCAATACGGGTAGACACTGTGAACTGTTCTCACACACAAGCATGTACATGCTATTATCAAAACAAAGTGGATTTTTAAGGGTTTTATTTGATATTTCTCATGTTAGTATAGAATTTCACACTTCCTATCGAACTCCATCATCCATGTTATTGTCAACTGGTTAATCGTTGAAATGCTTGGTCCTATCATTGATACCACTGTTGTAGGTATGTGTTCTTTGTCGGGCCTTAGCAGGCAGCATCAACTACATCACGTGATCAGTCTACGGGCTGTTCTGCAAATAGAAAACACTCTTAGAATGACCATAAACATTGTGAATATATAATTTAAAATTTAACACAGTGGCAGATTAAATGTGTATGGCAAGTAGATATATGTGTATAGCTTGAAAACATATTCCTGTTTTGGCATTATATAAACTTATCTAGTATTCACAATGTACATTTTTTATCATTTGCGCGTAATATTCAGTTAATGACCAAGTCGCATGTTGTTTTTATTATACCACATTTCTTACGTGTCAGGGGTGTTTGCCCCAAACGGCATTATTCAGGGGTATCATAGCGGATCTTTCGTGTGTTTTGCCTTAATATATTATGGAATCGCATTTTTTTTGCACATGCATACTTATAATCATATAAATAATGAAACTAGGCCCATAAACAATCCATAAACCATGAAAATCGGGAGAAATAGGAAATATTACAGATAAAAATATTCACAAATCAGGGTATCTGTAACCAAAACGGCACCTTGCGCGAGTGTTCTGCTTAATTATAGGTGCTTGGAGGGAAAACAACCATGGGTCGCAAACTAGAAACCTGGCCGGGTACTTTGGTCAGCTTGTTTATATTTCAAACGCCTTACTAAGCAACGAAAAGTCATGATTTACTTACCGAATCGACGTAAATCGGCCATTGAAATAGTCGGTGTATCCACTTCCGCCCCAATACGTTTCCCCCATTGATATAACACAAGCAATGTACAAATTTAAACGTAATAATACGACAGGTGCCCCACTTATATATGAACAGTGTTGAACATCCCATATTTTCAACATGACATTGTATACTCGAAAAGTCTTTATTCAATCGTATACATCAATGTGTCAACTAATATACACACCCATTGTTTTAGTACTTGTAATTAAGTTAGAACCAAACATTCACATTTTTGTACGGGCATCTTTTTGAACTTTTTTATGACTGAAAAATCCACCTGATTTTGTAAACATGTATCTAGTGTCATCAATGTTGCTTTATCCTGAAGATTCCAATTCTTTGAATGTAGCATTGTTTATCTGGCTGTTGAGGCCCATATGGAAGATTGCATTATTGTAAATATGTAAGCCTCGTAAAATAAAGACTTTACTTACTTACTTACTTACTTACTGACTTTGGCCTTTACTATTCTCGAGCAATAAACTTGAAATACGTGTTCTTAACGTACCAAATGGTGTGATTGTGTTGGTGTATGGTGCTGTTCCTTGAACAAAACACCACGATTCGGACATTGTCGCCAGGAAAGCCATGTGGGATACATTTAGTCCACAAACTGTTTTATACATAACTGGCATACTATCGTACGCTGATTTGTCCATTTGAAGAATAAATATGAGTTATATTTGCTTAGTTATAACAAACAACAGCACGTGTAATGATACAGCCAGCTTACCCATGTAGCTTAACGATTGTCAATTTCTTGGTAGGGTCGTGTGTATTTCTCATATAGCTGTCTGTTCGCATACTCTAAATATCTACATGGTAATGTATTTCTTACCGGAGGTGACAAAATATTGATATAACCGTTCCGTTGTAATATATGATGGTTGAAGACGATTATCTACTAGTCCAGCAATAATGTCCAATAAACATTAATTTTTGGAGAAAGTTACCAAAATTGGTACAACTGTTCCTTGGTCCATTTGAAACATTTTTTTCATGAGACCCACTTAAAATATTTTCTTTGGTTGCCATAGCAACGGTTTTCAAAATGGCCACCAAAATGATCAAATGGCGGTTTTCGCCCAATTACTTCAGTTTAGAATTGCATATCGTGATGAAACTTGGTGTATAAGTAGCTTGACTCAATACGCCACTAAAAATAAAAAGTTGGATGGGTGGGGTCAATATCTAGGTCACTGTTACTAAAAATAGAAAATCGGTTTTTGCTCAATAACTTCCGTTAAGAATGAGATATTTGGATGAAACTTGTTATATACGTTGCTTGTAGGATAATACACGTTGGAATAAAAAATGGGACATTTGGGGTCAAGGTCACTGTTACTAAAAATAGAAAATCGGTTTCCGCTGATTTTATTTAGTCTGGAATGACATATATGAATGAAACGTGGTCAATATATAGCTTCCGAGAAGATACTTTCCATCAAAATAGGTGTAAATGGGGTCAAGGTCGACGTTGATAAAATAAAAAGCCAGTTTCTGCTTAATAATAACAATAAATTACGAATTACAAGCAATATATAAGCACCCTGTTTGGTTTTCTATATTTTTGTTACCATAGCAACCGCAATTGTTGTCTGAATAAAACACAAATTGACATGAATAATTTGCTTATTAATCTGTATCCACATACCAAGTTTCATCAACCTAGCTCCAAAACTGTTTAAGCTATGACCGGATTCAGATTTTATAAACGGACAAAACCTTGAGTTTACTATGTTATATATATAAGCCAGTCTCCAGGAAAACCTGCTATTTTAACAAGAAATATTTTTTGTGATGTTTCATAGTTATAAAGACTTATGCCAATGAAGCATGATGCAAAAGAAATTGTGTAAATATCTTGAGTTTTGTAAAGTCAATAATTATTCCGAGTTTTTTGCCTGACGACGTGAACGTCATTCGAACGTCATTTGACTGTAAAACGTATTTCATAATTACACCATAAGATTAATTCTTGACATAAAATGTTCAAAATAGTGTCACATTTTAGAATTATGTTCTAATTTTTAAAATATGTATCATAATAGAAACATGTTGCATTTAGAGAAAGGCTACTGTTGTTTTAAACAGCTAACTCTCCGTTTTTCATGTTCACGTTCATGGCAACAAAGCATATAGTTTCAACTTAATTTATGAGGAAATTTAAAGCTAAGATATATTACTATATGGATAAATTTCTTAAAGTAGAATCAACAGATATATACATTGTTTCACTTATTTTAGAGCCTTTTGAATACCTTGTTTTATACAGTAATTACATGATGTCAAGTCAGCAGGTTTTCCTGGATTATGTTGAGCATCAGGGGTCAACGTCACAGTTACTTTAAAAGAGTATCAGTTTACTATCAAATTACTTTGAAGGAGATATTATGATGGCACTTGCTGTAAATGAAGCTTGTCTGAAGAATATAATATAAAGTATTTTGCCCCAGATTATTTGGCCGACATGAAAACATGATTTTCAAATTTTCATGGAATTTCATATTTTCTTGTTGTCGAACTTCAGTGTTTCTTTTTTCGAATATTTCAAACAACGCAACGTTAACAAAAATATATGAGATGGTGACCTTAAAGTGTAACACAAATTTTGTAACAGTAATCAAGGAAATGGGGCCCACCTGCAGTGTTAACCTCATTTGATTAGCAGACGTGAAGCCCTGTATAATTTCGAAAATGTCCAGGCCACACCAGGTACTAGTATTTGAAAATATGTCCAGGTAAAGCCACCTCAAACAATTTGATCTACTCAAAATACAATATGCAGAGATTCCATGCATGTGTGGTATTCATCATTATGCCTAGGTCTCACTGAACATTTTTATCCTGACAATAAAGATACCTAATTTGGTCGGGCACAGCAATTCCTCGTCAGAAATTCCTTTCTTGGCGACACGTTGTGTTTTATTCCTGTCTTAGCAATGCTTTTGGTAGATAACGGCTCTTTGTGGTACACATCATTGCCTGATACATAATTGCTTGGAGTAGGTTGTTTCATTTACTCTTTTTGTGTTTCATTCCAAAGAATTGCATTTTACACAAGTTATTTCATACGTAAATGTTTTGATGTATTAAGCAAAATGTAACTACCAACCAAATGCAGTGAGTTATTAACGAATACGATGTTTAATAATTGTGTGGTCTTCTGATTCCAAAAATACTAAATTACTGTTTATAGTTAAGAATGTTTTACCCAAAAAAGATAACAAAACATATGAACAACTTTTAGAACATATTATTAATTTCTTAATATGCGAAAAGGCAACATATGCCTATCTTAGTGATTAATTATAAAATAGCACAGTTTGTGGCGTTATGATATTGTGATAATTAGATTCCAAAAATCCTCACTTTTATTAATTTTATATTTTTGACTGTTTTTTCCCAAATATATCCCAAGACGCCAGTCATTTTGAAACTAGATTATTAATATCTTAATAGGAAAAACTGCATATGTCTATCTTAGTGATTTATAACTAAATAATGCGATTGGTGCCATTGTAGTAAACCTATTCCAAAAATCCCCATTTTAGTTTATATTTTGTACGATTTTACCCCAAAATAGCTTTCAGTAATCATAAATGATAATATATCATTTGATATACTAAACTTTAAGTTACTACAAACGAATTGCAGTTGTTTTATAAATAATACGATTTTAAATGCCATCGTGGCCAATCGATTCCTCAAATCCTCACTTTTGTTTATATTTTCAATGTTTTTGCCCCAAAAATGTCTTAAAATACATAACATTTAGGCACCAGATTAGCAATATCATAAGCACGAAGACAATATGTGTCCATCCTATTGATTAATAATCAAATATCATAATAAATGACATTACAGTAAACAGATTCCAAAAATCATCATTTTTGTTTTCATTTTGTAGTATTTTACCCCAAAATATCGTATCTTGACCAATAGTCGATAATTTCGTATGATATATAATACTATAAGATACTACACTTATATTGCAGGGGTTTTTAATAAAATAATTATATAAATGACTTTGTTGTCTGCCAATTCCAAAAATCCTCACTTTTGTTGGTAGTTTCTCATATTTTACCCCAAAAATATAGGTCTCAAGTGTTAGTATAGAACTCCAAATTAAGTATGTTACAAGGCAACAATTATATGGCAGGATATAACATAAAACATTTATGTGCATTTTGTGCCCTGTTCTGAAATTCGCAGAAAATGGTGACGTAACTTAAAAACTCAATTTTCTCAATTTCATGTCATGTCAATAAGGGCCCTTTTCTCAGATCGAGGCTTATCTGTATTGAAATTTACGTCCCTAGAATAAAATATCTGCTTTATCCACTAATTAATAATTAAACTGGAATACATTTAACCAGATTTTTTCTAGAACTATCAGTATGAATGTTAAAAATATAGTATCAGTATACCTAAAGACTATTATATAGAATATTTCAAATTTGGCGGCCATTTTGTCGGCCATTTTGGATATTTCAAAATGATTTTTCGGTTAAAGGTATAAGTTTGATGTTAGTTAAGTTATTTCTAATAAAAAATACTTTACAATTACTCATGATAACGTTGTTATCATGCGTTATATAAGATATACACCGATTTATCGTTTTTGGCGGCCATCTTTAAAAATGGTTGCCATGGCAACCATAATGGCAGATACGAGATGGGTCTCATGAAAAAAATGTTCCAATATGTTTGCCCAATGTATATACCAAGTTTGGCAACTTTCTCCAAAAATTAATGATTACTCGATTTTTGGAGACATTATTGCTGGACTATACCTTTAATTATATTTTTGCGCTGGTGAACACCGATATTTTCGGAGTTTGGCATGTAATATTTGAGAAATCACTTCTATGGTAGTTACAATGGATACTCCCAACTTCATTGAAAACCATATTTTAGTTATTTGGTTTGTCCTAGTCATCTATAGTCATCTATCTACCCAATAGGTACGATTATTCATTCTTTGGGAGTGTCTGGCCTTCAAAAAGCCAAAAGAAATATCCTTTACAAAATTGGCAATTTCGGTTGGAACCATATTTCAAATATCCAAAACAATTATTGTATATGATGCCTGAACACATTACGTCCCACTGTTCATACGAAATATTTCATTTATATCGAGTTAGATGGAAGATATTGGACATTCAGCACTGTTCAAGTATAAGTGGGGCACCTCTCGTACACACATTATGCTATGTTTATAACAAAAAGGTACATGAATAAATGTAGAAGTACATCTCAATAAATTAAAATTTTACAATTACACCATTATATTGCCTGAAATACGAATACGCTTACTGCTTATTTCTTAATGGCTAATTGTTTTTGTCTAGTCATGGCATATGTCAACATTAGTCACAAGACCTCTTTAATAAATATAACCTTTCCGTTATAAGGTGGACTGTTTAGAATGTCTGGTGAGTAATTAACGCATAGTTTACAGATACTAGAAGTAGTCATATATCACGTAGGCTTGTGTAGCTTTATTGCATACGATGCAATATTCAAATAAATAGGAAAATTTGGTTTTAAACCCAAACTTAGATGTACGTGTATTTGATTTGGTCCGCTCCGTCTGATCTGCTTGGTCCCATGGCCTACTATGTCCCGCATTCGAAAATCGAAACTAAGACTGGTCATGTGTTTGAACAGGATGGGGTGGTACTTCTAAAACTTCGCTGTGGGGATGTTGTGGGAAATATAAGCGGCACAGAGTTTCTCTTTTACCCACAGTATCAAAGTGTTAAACAAAAATGCTTTGAGAATACCAAACTAGACTCATTCACTACATATTGCACCGCCATGTACGTTTGTTCCACGACTAAAACACGCAAGACTGACGTGTCTAACTTTATCAAGATATATCGACATACTCATTTCTGCTAGATCTAGTTAAATCTATGAGACTTAAAACGATTTTGGGGAAACATTTCTTGGAATCTTCTCTTAAATCGGCTCTTTAATGTGTTCTAAATAAAGTAACCGCATTTGTATGTATCCATGTTGCTGCAAAGAACGCTGCATGCGGAACACTTCGGTGTTTTTCTCCAATATTGATACCAAATATTTCTTACAAAACCCACCCACATTGTGATGAGTGAGTAGAAAGCATTAAGCGAGAAAAGAGGCTTAAATAACACACGCTCGGTTTGTAAACAGTAATGGTGACATGACAACAATTGATCGCATGTTTCTGGCCAATTCAATAACAGAGAGGACAACGACACATATATATAATTCGTAGATTAGAAAGACAAAGGCATTTATTTTACTTTTTTGACAATTTCTATAATTTGTCATATTCTACAGGGATGTTATTGCATGCTAAATACCAAAGGACATTCATCTCAAACGTGCAGTAAGAGGACGCATTAATTAAAAGTACATGAACGAGTTCATTGTCTTTATTCAATCAGTTAATAAATTATTTTGTCTTTATAGTTCTGAGGGTAGACAGGGTTTTTTTTAAAAAACGACAACACTTTTAACCCTCAAGATTTTTACAATACATTTGAATTACCTTTTCACGTTTATTTTGTGTTTTGTTCTAATATACAAGACTGAAAAGATATGAGGAAATAGGACAGGGAAAGAAGCACTTAAATTGACCAACCGAGCACATAAAACAGTAACAGCACAACATAACACAACTACGCGGAGCAATGTCCACTCATAACCGAATGAAATAATTAAAATCTCAAGACCCGGTTGTAAAACTTTATGAGGTTTCTTTGTTTTATTATTGCATCTGATTACATATTGAATGCCTTTTATGCACTTTCAATCTCATTAGATTTATTTGGCGTCTCGTATGTTAAAACATATATATTACGTTAAAATGTCATTATGGCATATATTAAGATAGTACTCATTTTGGTTATGCAATTATTGATATTTAAGTTATAGATTATCATCAATTTCATACAAAACGGGAGGGTGTTATTAGATTTGAAGATCATTTGATATAATTATTAGTTTTCTAGTTTTAATGTTGACAAATGTTCTCACCAAGGTTTGACTCCATTTCTGAAAGAGTGAGAGAGCTAGTCTGCTTAACTCCCCTACCACGACGCTATACTATAAATTTATAAACATTCCAGGCGAATCACCTTTTCTTTATTTCTTCGATGGACTAAATTACGAAATTATATTTCCTCGAATAATTTGTTCTCAAAAAGAATTCATTTTGTGGATCAATTAAAATAACCTTTCAAATTACAATGAAATCCGTGAAATTTATTATTATTATTTAATATAAGAAATGTAGACTATGGAACATTTTGTAGGAAATTCGAGTAAGTTATGAGAAATAACCAGCAACAACATGTCCTCATTGATCACTGTTATTACTTCGAATGCAGGAGTTATTATTCAAATTATACCACGTAATGCTTGATTGAGAAATATTGTGTAGCTGTCGTGACATACATCTGCTATTATATAACAAAGTTATTCTCTTGTGAGTATGCTTAAGGCTGTGGAGGACAGAACTAATTTAAGGAAAACAGAACCGGAAACTGAGAGTTTCAGCGCATTCATGTCACTGATAATTATCATCATCTTATTGTCAAAAAAGATGGGAACGTTCTACTTTATGTATGTACAATTATTTGTACGTGATCTTCTCTATCCTACCACTTACAAGGTAATCGATATTATACCATGTCATATATTGTAAATTGCACACAATACAAATGTTCGGAAGTTTTGTTAAATAATATAATTTTTTGTCTCGACGCTCTATATTTGATGCATCACCGGATTTTAGCATTAACGCGAATAGTATTATTTAGATATTTCCTCCATAACATGATTCAACGATACAAAATCGCAATACCAATCAACTAATCTTAGTACTTTCTCACATATTTGCTGACACACTAACCTAATGACTTACTGAATGGCTGACTGGTTGACTGGCTAACGGGCTGGTGGACTGGCTTGATGGATGTTGGCTGGCTGGCTTTGCCCTCTAGCTTACTTGTAGGCTGCAGTATGAAATGTCACCTCAGTACGTATGGAGGTTAAAAACAACCAAATCGATTTGTTCTTTAGTTCAATGTAAAATGACAATGGCCAATCCCACATGTCTACAAGTTTTTGTCTGTATGACCGGCTGGCAAACATATATCATCTTAAAGAAGGATATTTGAGCTTTAAAATAATACAATAAAAAGGGAGGTCATGTATCTTCTAAGACATATTTTGCTCATCAAAGAATGAGAACATATTTGTGCTATCGCGCGGATTGATCCCATTTTTTAAGCATCATTTTTAGATTTGAGAACTTTCAATCCTGCTTCTGTGAAGAACAATCAATATGCTGAATGTCTTAAACTTATATGGTTTCTCAAGTTTTTATTGCTTGCATAACTGCACTGTATATTGCCACGTGTCTACTTATCCGATCACGTGACTACTCATCTTACATCTATCGCGGATTCGCAGTGAGACAAAGGTCGTGTAAACGATGAACATTGTATACCTCGGAGTAATGCTGAAAACCATCAACAACTCTCGGTAATTTTTTTAACACATTAGAGTTTTGTCTTTACGACACTTAGTTTCAAGACACTATTCTGGTAAAATATATCAATGCATGAAACCGAAATGAATGTAGAAGAAAAATGGAAAACAAGTCACATATTGTAAACTCTCCCCTTCCGACTGTGAATGTGTACTAAATAAGTAAATATACATTCACTATATGTTGTACTAATTGTAGTTTCTCAACATGCGGTACTTAACAGTTCACCTATAACAGTGTGGGTATCTGGCGAGGTATTTCCACGAACTGAACAGTGGTGCATATTGTAATAGTTTGTGAATTTTTCATGTAATCTTTAGTACCTAAGGGTGTTCTTCTGTGGCTGTTGAGTGCGGTCTTTCCTGTTCGCTTTTTATTTTTTGTCACAAAGTTACAGCTATTACTAAGCAACTAGTTATATCTGTCCGGTAACTGATAACAAATGATGAAAAGAACATATGAATGTTGATGTGCGTGAAGTTAAAATGATAGCAGGCTTGTAGCTTAGCTGAAGTTAGTACGCTTGCAGCATAAAGTTGGCGGGCTAGCAGAGCGTGAAGTGGGCAGTCTTGCGACCTGGCAGTGTGAAATTGACAGTCTAGCAGCCTGGTAGCGTGAAGTTGACAGTCTAACAGCCTGGAAGCGGGCAGTTGACAGTCTAGCAGCCTGGAAGCGTGAAATTGACAGTCTAGCAGCCTGGTAGCGTGAAGTTGACAGTCTAGCAGCATGGAAGCGTGAAGTTGACAGTCTAACAGCCTGGTACCTGAATGTTCCTAGCAGGTCTATATAAGGTGACATGATTTTATTGCATTACTAATTTTTAAAGTAAAATTGTAAACTGGTACATTGATTGTTACGATTCTGGAATACCAATACTTCAAATGACGCGCGTGTGTCTTTCGCAGAGATAATCTATATTTTATTATAAACTCCACAATGACAAGGCGAATGTCTTTCCTAGAAGACGAAGATATAAATGTCAAACGATTTCTTACGAGGGTAACTACCGTATAACGTGTTGCATTGACCAACACCATTTTTGCAATGAGGCATGTTCGCCCTATAACAGTGTGTAGAATCACGTGATCAAATGAATGCAGTTTTACGCTCAAAACTAATGCGATTTTTTTCTTGATTATAACGATCGTGCATTTAATATGGTTATATTATATAGCCTAAAGTACTTTCCGTATATTTAAGAAAACCCGGCATGTACCGAGTTCGCTCTATCTTTAGCTGTTTTTAATTGATGTTCGACCAAATGCAGTTTCTAACCGAGCGTAATAATTTGGTCGAGCATCAATTTAAAACAGCTAAAAATAGAGCGAACTCGGTACTTGCCGGGTATTCTTACATATACGGTAAGTACTTTATCCTATATTATATAAACATATTAAATGCACGATCGTTATAATCAAGAAAAAAACTCATCGTTAGCAGACGAAATCGCATTAGTTTTGAGCGAAAAACTGCATTCATTTGATCACGTGATTCTACACACTGTATAATGTACTATACGACTTTGTATAAATAATGTCAATATTCTGTTTATCAAGAAATGTTTACGAATTCGGCAGCACTGCGATGTTGTTAATATATCTGTCCAATATTCGCTGTTTGCATGTTCACGACAAAACCAACACTATTATGTTGTTGCTCTGGAACTATGCTCATTGTACAGAAACAATATCCATCTAACATAAAACACGACGGTATAGATCAGCGTCCTTATTCCCAGAATTCTCGTA
Organism: Spisula subtruncata; assembly: GCA_963678985.1. Classification (NCBI taxonomy): domain Eukaryota; kingdom Metazoa; phylum Mollusca; class Bivalvia; order Venerida; family Mactridae; genus Spisula; species Spisula subtruncata. The sequence continues at coordinate 23,687,757 of OY787669.1, read as the reverse complement.
CGGAATAAATAACCGATATACTCACCAAAAACAATAATACAATTATTCTTAAAATATTGCCTGGAGACCCCAGACAAAAACAATTCTGGTTGTTATGGGATTTCATCCGTAGCGCATTTTTGACAACACGTCTAAACAAGGCGACGTATAGAAGAATTGAAAGTAATTACCAGAAGGACATAAGCTAGAAATGACGACAGACATCGTGTTTCATTTCAATATAACATCTTTCCAAGTAACACAGGTATCGGAATAAGCTAAGTAGTCTGTACCTTCCAGCCGAGAGTGACAATTAACTTGTCACCATCGAACCACTCGCAATTCATTCAAGACGTAATCCTGTTTTGTTTAATTAGCGTAACACCATTATTGTTCACCAGACATTTTCAGCTTATAAACTTCATAAAAGCACAAAGCATTATTGCTTACGAATATTAAGAAATGGCTCAGTCAGTTCCACGATAGCATATACGGATAGTGTATGTTTAGACATCGTTGCATAATGATATTTTGTTATAGACAGCCGTTCTAAGAGCTATGAAAGATAAAATAAATATTTTCTTGTCGTCTTTCCTTTAAAATTTTGTCCATTTCTAACCGTTGAGCCACTTTCGGGAAAAAACTCTTGGTTTTTGTACCAAGTCATTCAGTGACATGCATATTATTCTTTCTGGGCTTGAGCGTGGGGCTAGTCTCGTGAAAATTGATCAACGAATAAAATACTTACGGCTGTTTTTCTCGTTTTTGTTGACAGTTTTCTTCTTGTCGTCTTAGCAAAGAATTACGTCACACACCACGTGGTATGTCCACCCTGTAGCCAATAGAAAGAAAATCACAAAAGAAAAGTTCTAGGCTTCGGAATAAAAATGCCAGGATTGTCCAAACATGGGCAAAATCAGGCGATTCGGATGCCTATGACGGGAACGTCGAATAGGAGGTTTCATTTCGGCTAAATTATCATTAACCAACAATGTTTCATATGGAGACAATCTATTAGCACGTTTGCACCGTTTATATCCATCCATATCCAATGCATCCATGTGAAAAAACTCTCCGACAGGACCAGTAACTCCACATGTACCATATCTAGGCAAAGTTCACAACTGATCTATACACTTCTAAACAACTTGTTGGACGTCATGAATATGTGATTTATCAATATTTTCACTTAGAACACTAAGATTCTGAACAATTAGGAATTTACCAATTTGAGTTTCGTTACTTTTTAGTCGCACTATACACACAAGCACTGTTCAATGACATCGATAGCACTTTATAAAAGCAATGTTACAGTTGCATTGTTCATGGAATAAAATATCACCAAGTAAAAACAGTTTGGTTGTCAATTATAAAAAGTTTGAAAGTGTGTAGACAGCAACCCCAGTGTTGCGTTTCTAGATGTACTCAGTATATAAGTATGCATGTACCCACCTAATTCTTATTGGAAATAATTGATGTTGTCGTCACCTGAATTGTTTGCATAACTTACTATTACATGAAATATCGCATAGAAATACAATATATTTAATACAAACAGTCACGTGATACACTAATGTGGGTATATATGTCAGTAAAAGATAAAAGTAATTCATCTGAATGTTCCTAGCAGGCCTATATACGGTGACATAAAGTTCTTGCATTACTTATTCTGAAAGTACACTGTGTAAACAGATACATATATTTTGACGATTCAGAAACACTGATAGTTTAACTGGTACATTTGTGTTATTTTGCAGAGATAATCTATAGTTGATGATAAGTACAATGACAAAGCGAATGTCTTTCCTAGAAGAAGCAGATACTCGTGTCAAACGGTTTCTTCGGAGAAGTCAGTCAGATATTTGAAATGCGAATTCAAAAGCAATGTATTTTGAATTTTGCATACATTTGTATTTTCACAATCGACGTGGATTGATGTTCTTCGTTCAGCTTTAGGCATTCCCTCTACATAATTTTTGAGGACATATATGTTCTACATAAAATTGGGACCCAGTCTGTCTTTAATATATACGTAGTTGTTGCTCTACATGTATGATATTTACATTAATAGTTCTTCTTGTACAATACCTTGTAATAAAATCGCAATCTCTGCGATATGTGCCAGACAGTTTAGACCATTGTTTACAAGCAATCGCCAACCTTGCATAATTGGATATTAATTTTGACAATCGGGCGACGTACAGTCGGTTGGAAATATTGCATAACAACATGCTCATTGACACAAATCGCCAGCTTGCATCTTGGGAATAACGTCAGAGTGAATATATTTCTCTGATCGATGATTATCACATTATCCAGACTCTCCGGTGTCTGCTTATTCTGCTTCAGACGACATTATATCACGTGGTTAATTTTGAGTTGTGTTTCTTCTTAAAGTTTGTTTATCATCGGTTTAGCCCGAAAGAAGCGCGACTTTGATAAACAATATCTATATGTAGGATATTAATCAAAATGTTATTCAATCTGTCTGATGCAGAAAATGAAATTTGACTTGCAAATCATTTCGAAAATACACATATAGACTGTTTTCTCAGGACGATTTTACGGCGCGAAAGTAATTCCGGCGAATTGAATTAATGGGAAAAGTTTTCGTGAATCACCAATGCGTCGGTTAATGCGAATTATCCATGTACATGGCTGCTTTTAAATGTCTGTGTAAGACGTCCATTTGTGCATTAAAACGGGATATTTTTATCTCGTATTTTCATGGAGAGATATGACTCACTTATCCATATTAAGATTACGGCCTCATACGAGATTTCATACCCAATGCCACAAATGCTTTTGACGATACAGAATCCAGTCTATTGTATGAATATCTAATGTTGACATTAGATTTCTATGTACACAAGTTGAAATAGGTTTTTTTTCATGGCGTTTTAGTTTGTATCTGTTGCAAATGAGTTTACGATATACAAGCAATAACATTCTCTATCGCTCCAGATGTCATTGTTTGCATATTCACGACAAAAACCCACACTAGTATGTTGTTGTTCTGGAACTATGCTCTTTGTACAGAAACAATATCTATCTAAAATAAAACACGACGGTATATATCAGCGTCCTTATTCCCAGAATTCTCGTACGGCATAAATAACCGATATACTCACCAAACACAACAATTTAATTATTCTTAAAATATTGCCTGGAGACCCCAGACAAAAACAATCCTGGTTGTTATGGGATTTCATCTGAAGCGCAATTTCGACAACATGTCCAAACAAGGCGGCGTATAGACGAATTGAGAGTAATTACCAAGGGACATATGCTAGAAATGACGGCAGATATCGTGTTACTTTTCAATATAACATCTTTCCAAGTAACACAGGTATCAGAATAAGTTAAGTAGTATGTACCTTCCAGCCGAGAGTGGAGATTAACTGGTCAATATCGAACCACTCCCAATTAATTCATTCATGCAAGACGTAATTCTGTTTTGTTTCATTAGCGTAACACCATTATTGTTTATCAGACATTTTCAGCTTATAAACTTCATAAAAGAACAAAGCATTATTGCTTACGACTATTAAGAAATGGCTTACTATAACACGTACAACAGTCAGTTCATCGATAGCATTTACGGATATTGCATGTATGGACATCGTTGCATACATGACGTTTTGTTATAGACAGCCGTTCTCTCCGTGTTCCATCCAAGCAGTCCAAGTATGACTTAATGTTTGAATGTAGTTAATTTTGCAATTATGACACTACATGTAGAAACTGTTGCAGCAGGGTATGTTTAAACAGTTAGGCCTGGTAACAAAGGCCATGATAAGACGGAATGAAAATTACTTGTATCTGTCGCTCACAATATGCCATTGAAATTAGAATGTACCTGTTTCTTTCGCATGACATTTATATAAGTATGCTTGTACCCGCCTAATTCTTATTGGAAACAGTTGATGTTGTCGTCACATTAATTGTTCGCATCACTTACTATTACGTGAAATATCGAATATAATAAAGATTAATTCACCTATGCATTAATCTAATTTATTACGGCGGAATTTCACGGGATCTCCGGGTACTATATACACATGGTGCGTTTATCGCTACCCGGCGTCGCTATCGTTTCCATGGTAATTCTCGCGTGAATACGATATTCACTGAGCGTGAACTCACATGATTGCCACGTCGGCTCACTTGCTTGTTCGGCAGCAAACGACGAACTTTAAAGAAAATTAATTAAAACTTTGGCTATCTAGCAATACTTTATGATGCCGGGTCGAGGACAAGGTGCAAAGAGAGGGCGCGGTGCAGAAGCAACGGGGCCGAGGACTAGGGCCAGTGCTAAGCGAGCTAGACCGGCGTTGGATGACGGGACGGAGCCAGCGAGAGGTATAAATCATAACGTTATAGATTTTAATGAAATTATTTGTGAGGCTCAGGTTCATGAGGAACAAGACCAGGTTAATGCTAGTTCGAACAGTAGCATCACTAATACTAGTCCCGTGGAGACCCGTAGTTTGTCTAACGCCGGTAATGCTCAGACCCTGCCTCTAGGAAATTTAGATATAGGGGCGTTGCCATATAACGGTACATGTTTGCCGCCTGTAATGCAACCCAGTGCTAATATGTTCACGTTTAATGAAACTCAAAATGTTGAAAACATGCTTTTTGAAGGTCACGAGCTGACACGTGTCGCCCAAGACGATATTACGTTACATGTACCGCCTACTCTAAAACAAAAAATCTGTAAAGGCGAGTACGTCAATCTTTCTTTGCTCATAAAGGGTGCGGTGGAACTGGCCGAGCTATATTCCGGTAGTACGCTCAAATTAAATACCGACGGTACGATTGCCGTCCGGTTCACGGTATGTAAAGATGATATCGGAACTATTGAACGCTGGACAGACGCGTTTATTGTCTATATGTCTATCTATTTGTCGACACACCCCTCAAAGATACATGAAATGTTGCACTATTTTTATGTTATACGAGAATGTGCGTCCCGCCAGGGGGGACAATTTTGGAAAATATACGACCAGCAGTTTCGCCTTCGTCAGGCCACCACACCGTCGTCGTGGTCGGTGATTAATCAAGGCTTGTGGTCTAGGTGTTTGCCTTCAATGCAAGATACATATAGGTATAAACAATTTGGGGTCGAGTCGCGGAAGCATGGTCAATCGCAGAACATATGTGTAGCTTTTAATAAAGGCTCATGTAGCTGGCCGAGTTGTAAATATAACCACGCATGTATTAATTGTGGCGGCACGCATAACATAATGAACTGTCACACAGGTACTCAGTCAGGTCCTTCACGTTTCGGGTACCAACAGGGTACTTACGGTCAATCGCAAACATATAATGCGGGTCATAATACCCATCAAGGTTTTAATGGAAATCCCTTTCGAGGCCGCCGCCCATACAGAGGGCGGGGATATAACCAATACCGTGGTCAACGCGGTTCATATAGTAAATAATAACATACCGTCGCTTATGAATAATCCGACGAAATTAGCTCCTTCACCTATTAATATCCAATCTTTAAACCACTGGTTGTCTGATTACAAATCCCGTGATGCACTAATACTATTAGAAGGTTTTACACACGGCTTTCGTTTAAATTATACTGGTCCACGTGGGACACGCTTTTCAAAGAATTTGGTGTCGGCTAGACAATTCCCCGAGATTGTCCTACAAAAAGTACAAAAAGAAATCGATGCCGGTCGTGCGGCTGGCCCGTTTACCGTTAGTCCGATGAAAAACATTCAAATATCTCCGATCGGCGTGGTACCAAAGAAAACACCCGGGGAGTTTAGGCTGATACATCATCTTTCTTACCCAGAGGGGTCATCGATTAACGATTTCATTGACCCGAAATTATGTTCGGTTAAATACACAGAATTCGACCAAGCAATTCATATCATTCAGGAACTGGGAAAAAATTGTTACTTGTTTAAATCGGATATAAAAAATGCATTCCGTTTGCTACCAATTAACCCACAGGATTTCGAACTATTGGGATTTATGGTGGAGGATAAAATTTCCTTCGATAAGGCTCTTCCATTCGGCTGTAGTATTTCCCCGAGTTTATTTGAAAAATTTTCAACCTTCCTTGAGTTTTGCGTTAAAACCAAAATGAAATCGGGCCACCTAATACATTATCTAGACGATTTCTTAGGGGGCGAAAAAACGTACAAGTCTTGTAAAGAGTTGATGGTGTTATTCAAATCAATTATGGACAACTTGGGCGTTCCGCTAGCGGACGAGAAAACAGCAGGCCCGACTCAAATTATTATTTTCTTAGGTTTAGAGCTAGATTCAATAAAAATGGAGGTTCGGATACCTCTCGATAAAATAACGGAAGTCGTTCAAAAAATCGAGTTCGTTCTGTCGCAAAAGAAGGTTTGTTTGAGGGTCATACAGTCACTTATAGGGTCTTTGAACTTCTGTTGTCGGGCAATTCCTATAGGTAGGCCATTTTGTAGGCGCCTTATAAATGCCACATGCGGCGTAAAACACATGTATCATTACGTGCGTGTTAATAAGGAAACGAAATCTGATCTCAAAATGTGGATGCGTTTTTTCAGTGGACATAATGGTGTCTCAGTCTTTCACGACCGTTTTGGGGTGTCTAATGATGACGAGCAATTTCATACAGATAGCGCGGGTGCTATAGGGTTTGGTATTTGGTTTAAGGGGCATTGGTGTAACGCGAAATGGCCGGACGTGTGGCATGAAAATGGCTTTACCAAAGACATTACAGTGCTTGAACTGTTTCCTATTGTCGCGGCAATTTTTATTTGGGGTAATGAGCTACGTAACAAGAAAATTCGTTTCTATTGCGATAATCAGGCAGTAGTCCATATATTAAATACCATGACCTCTAAATCACCCGCAGTCATGATGTTAATGAGGGTATTTACGTTACAATGTTTACATTATAATTGTTGGGTAAAAGCTTCACACATCAGCGGGGCAAAAAACGAAATAAGTGATGCACTATCTCGTTTTCAGTTCTCACGGTTCAGGAAGCTAGCTCCAGAGGCGGATCTATATCCATCGGTAATACCGAACTTTCTTTGGAACATCTTCGAAGCAGATCTAAATACTTGGCCAGTGCAGGAATAGCGGAAAATACCGCTTCGACCTATTCTACGGCAAGGAACAAGTTTCAGTCATTCAGGGGCTCGTATAACTTACCAAATAACTGGCCACTCCCTTTAAACGAGGTGGTTTTGTTCATTACGTATTGTTTTGAAAAGGCCTTGTCAGCATGAACAATAGCAACATATATTTCTGGTCTGGCTTTCTTTCATAAAATTAATAATTGGCCAGATTTTTCTCAAGCCTTTATTGTCAAAAAGCTATTGGAGGGTTGTCATAGATCACGCCGCACATTCGATACGAGAGCCCCGATCACTATGGATATGTTAAAGGAAATATGTAAGCTTCTACCCACGATTTGTCATGATGCTTACGAATATCAGTTATTTAAAGCTATGTTTTGCCTGGCATATTTTGGCCTATTTCGCGTAGGAGAATTAGTCTCTACCAAGGGTCAAGTTAACATGTTACAATCAAGAGACGTAACTCTTGATATACCAAACAAACATGTTTTGATTTCCATGAGTAGGTTTAAAACAAATCAACGTGGTAATCCGGTGATTTTAAAGTTACCGTGTGAGCGGGATGGAAGCATACGAGGGTTGTACCAGAATTACGTAGACTTTTGCCATACGTTCCATACCATTCATCATACAAACAAATAATTTTGTGTGGAGTGCAAATAATATTAACTGCGTAAGTACGTGAAATTTCAAAGCCGTATCTTATTTGGATCAAATTCTGCAGCTTCCGGCGATAGATAGGGGTACGGTATGCGGGGCACGTCAACGGAACGTCACGACGTCGGCGGAATTTCCAGGGTAGGTGAAGCTCATAACTGTGTACATTGTAGCTATAAAGATGGAAACAACCGTACACAAAACTTACGAATGTTTAGTTACTACCTTAAAGGCGATAAAAATTCCAATTTATTACCAGTAATGTCGCACATAACCCTTATAATAGAACGTCGACCCAGGTCGATGTAGTCCTAGAATACGCTTGGTGACGTCGCATTCGCCGTTGGTTTCGCCGTCGGTCTATGTCGTTTCATTCGTTCTCGACCACGATTGATGCCCTTGTGACGTTTGAAAATCAGGTAAGTCGATACAAGAGATTTAGAGGTCGCAGGTTCTAACATTTAAAGCATTTGTTCTGTCGTCTTCCCGAGGTTCACACAAAACTTCATGTTGATGCGAATTCCAGCGCATTTCGCTAACGTCATATTTTCGTTGGTGGCGCGCAGCAGCTGTTGGTTGTTTTGTACCATAAATCAACAACGGTTATCTTTATAAAGTCGAAATTTACCGCGTACGTTCCAAGGATATTGCGCGTGTATGGCACGAAGTCGCTTTAAAATTAGACTTGTTATCTGTGAGGTATAAGCAGTTGAATAATGCCAAAAATGTTTTTAAAATTCGCTGCCCCGCCTATCCAACTATTGGTTACTATGGCGACCGGTTAAATGGATTTCTAACATTCTGTTAGAAAATATTTTTACCGATTCTCTTGAAAAAGGCTTGAAGTTTTTCTACGGCAAATTTGGTGATAATACATGCCCAAATAAAAAAGTTATGATAAAAGTCTACGTAATTCTGGTACACCCCTCGTATGTCCTGTTCATTCGTTACAGAAATATCTTTTTTATAAATCGAGTCAAACCGGTCCGCTGTTCATTCATAGTAACGGGGCAGTAGCCACCAGATATCAATTTGCAGCAGTGCTGAAAAAATGTATTGACCGTTCTCAGTATAACCACTCAAATGTTAAAACCCATAGTTTTCGCATAGGCAGGGCTACGCAATTAGCTTTAATGGGATTGTCGGAGTCAGCCATTATGAAACTGGGAAGGTGGCACTCCCCCGCCTATAACACATACATACGGGTTTAACCGTACTTTAGGCCAGGTTTGTCTAGCGGGTGATTATATTCATGGTATTATATATATACTTATCATGCACGGTATAGCAATAGTGTCGCTAGGGTGATAGGACTATCGTAACTGACAGGCTTTAATAATGTCTTTACAGACGTATGGTTTATCGGGGATTCAATTCCATATTGGGCTGGGGTGCGAGCCGCCGAAAGAGAAATGCCGAATTTGAAGTTGCCGGACAACCTTACCATGGCTTGGTGGTGTAAGCGGGGTATGAGTTTGGACGATTTAATTAGCTCCTTGCAAATTCCCATCCTGTTTAGGAGTTGTCCTAAAGTTATATTGTTCCATCTAGGTGGCAATGATCTTTCAAAACATTCCTTAAAATGTATTTTTAAGATAATAATAGAGGCTGTTACTTATGTTCATCAAGCATTTCCAGAAGTAAAAATAATATGGGTTGACATTCTCCCTAGAGTTACCTGGGGAGAACACGCCCGTAGTTTGAAAGCCATAGAGAAAAAGCGTAAACGGGTGAACCAGATGGGCCGAAAACAATCCAACGGGCATATTACGGTCGACATCGACGTTCTTACACTCGGTTTCTTCCGCGATGACGGTATACACTTGTCCGACGTTGGTTTGGAATTCTATAATGACGCCATTCGCGAAGGCATTTTTAGTTATATATTATAAGAATTTTGGGGAAATAAAAAATAGATAAATAAGAAATAGGGATATCGAAGCTTAATTATATTTTTCATTTTGTGGCGTAAAATTCTGTAGTGGGGATGCAACCGAGGGCATATCTATTATTTTTATTAAAAATGAATCAATACAAAACATATATTTTGCATTTCCATGGGTTTTCTCTCGGTTTCGACAGCTGTTACCAGTCGAGACTGAGGTTCCTGTGGTTACAAAATTCAGTCACTTGACTGTAGTTTTTTTATGAGCGTTTAAGACTTGTCCGAGCGTTGACTCAACTAGAAAAATGGCATCTCTTAAAAGGTCTCATCTGTTTAGATAAGTCACATTTGGTTAAAATACATACTTACTGTAGACATGGTTCTTTATATGGTGCCTGGAGCGTACCTGGTTTTATTACGGGGTACCTGGAGCGTACGTCCCGGTATTTTATGGGTACTCGGAGTGTACTCGGTATTTTATGAGTACCTGTAGCGTTATCGGTCTCTTCTATGGGTACTCGGAGTGTACTCGGTATTTTATGAGTACCTGTAGCGTACTCGGTCTTTTTTATGGGTACTCGGAGTGTACTCGGTATTTTTATGAGTACCTGTAGCGTACTCGGTCTCTTTTATGGGTACTCGGAGTGTACTCGGTATTTTATGAGTACCTGTAGCGTACTCGGTCTCTTTTATGGGTACTCGGAGTGTACTCGGTATTTTTTATGAGTACCTGGAGCGTACTCGGTTTCTATGTGTAATCGGAGTGTACTCGGTTTCCTGTTACAGTAAATTAATGTTAAAGTTTGATAATAAATCTTATATGCCCTCGGTTGCTACATTGCGTAAGGCGTTTTCACCTCTAACAGCGTTACCTGTTAGAGTACAAGTCAACATGGCCATTCTTTGCCACTTTAATTTAATTCATAATCGCAATAAGGCAAGCCTATATATATTACATGTATTATAAACAATATTCGCTAGTCATTTGGTATATAAAGATAATTATAAAATTAAATTGTCATTACTGCTGTCAGTTGTTGTTTTGAAATTTTATCTTGGAATAATAAAGATTAATTCACCTATGCATTAATCTAATTTATTACGGCGGAATTTCACGGGATCTCCGGGTACTATATACACATGGTGCGTTTATCGCTACCCGGCGTCGCTATCGTTTCCATGGTAATTCTCGCGTGAATACGATATTCACTGAGCGTGAACTCACATGATTGCCACGTCGGCTCACTTGCTTGTTCGGCAGCAAACGACGAACTTTAAACCCACTCTACCGCACCCTTCAGGCAATATCAGTCATTATTATTAATTATCAATGTTAATAGTCTAACTATGTTTAATGGCAAATAGCAGTTACTATTATTATGCTGTATGAGTCATTTTTCTGCCGATCCGTTTGTTGTTATTTCAGTTTGATATTGAGAGAGTCAGTAACATTGGCATACGTATGTTGGTCAAAACAGACACATGGTCACGTTGAGGTTGTACTGGAAGTAAACTACACAATATACGACACAAGATGGTTCAATATGGTAACTATGAGGACAGATCCGGCATCAGATAGCATCCAGTCTTCATGGAATTCACGTATAGGAACTCTTCGTGTGCAAGGTGATTCTTACGTACGGGAATAATGCCGATAATGTGTTTTTGTGTTGTGATTACCATGGTATCAGTGTTAATTATGATAATATTAGTGTTTAATATGATGTTCTTAGTGTCGTGAATGTGTATATATTAGATGCTGAAAAGGAAAAGACATGAAGCCTATAATGTGAAGTTCAGAAAGTACATTTGTAGCAAAGGACGTGATATTAGTCGTTCTACCAGTGACCAGAACTGTGTCTTAACGGTGATCTAATAGCCAATAAACAATTAATAACCATATCTAGATATAGCACTTGCCTTACTCATGCATTTATCTAATTATAGTAGATATTTTATCATTTAATACATACATTGTCATGTTGGCGTAAAATTCTGTAGTGGGGATGCAACCGAGGGCATATCTATTATTTTTATTAAAAATGAATCAATACAAAACATATATTTTGCATTTCCATGGGTTTTCTCTCGGTTTCGACAGCTGTTACCAGTCGAGACTGAGGTTCCTGTGGTTACAAAATTCAGTCACTTGACTGTAGTTTTTTATGAGCGTTTAAGACTTGTCCGAGCGTTGACTCAACTAGAAAAATGGCATCTCTTAAAAGGTCTCATCTGTTTAGATAAGTCACATTTGGTTAAAATACATACTTACTGTAGACATGGTTCTTTATATGGTGCCTGGAGCGTACCTGGTTTTATTACGGGGTACCTGGAGCGTACGTCCCGGTATTTTATGGGTACTCGGAGTGTACTCGGTATTTTATGAGTACCTGTAGCGTACTCGGTCTCTTCTATGGGTACTCGGAGTGTACTCGGTATTTTATGAGTACCTGTAGCGTACTCGGTCTTTTTTATGGGTACTCGGAGTGTACTCGGTATTTTTATGAGTACCTGTAGCGTACTCGGTCTCTTTTATGGGTACTCGGAGTGTACTCGGTATTTTATGAGTACCTGTAGCGTACTCGGTCTCTTTTATGGGTACTCGGAGTGTACTCGGTATTTTTTATGAGTACCTGGAGCGTACTCGGTTTCTATGTGTAATCGGAGTGTACTTGGTTTCCTGTTACAGTAAATTAATGTTAAAGTTTGATAATAAATCTTATATGCCCTCGGTTGCTACATTGCGTAAGGCGTTTTCACCTCTAACAGCGTTACCTGTTAGAGTACAAGTCAACATGGCCATTCTTCGCCACTTTAATTTAATTCATAATCGCAATAAGGCAAGCCTATATATATTACATGTATTATAAACAATATTCGCTAGTCATTTGGTATATAAAGATAATTATAAAATTAAATTGTCATTACTGCTGTCAGTTGTTGTTTTGAAATTTTATCTTGGAATAAATACATTATATTTAATACAAACAGTCACATGAAACACTAATGTGGGTATATATGTCAGTAAAAGATAAAAGTGATTTATTTGAATGTTTCTAACGGGCATATATAAGGTGACATGATTTTCTTGCATTATTTTTTCTGAAAGTACACTGTGTAAATAAAACATTTATTTTGACGATTCTGAAATACCGATAGTTTAACTGGTACATTTGTGTTGTTGTGCAGAGATAATCTATATTTTATGATAAACACAATGACAAAGCGAATGTCTTTCCTAGAAGAAGCAGATACTAATGTCATACGATTTCTTCCGAGAAGTCAGTATGATTTTGAATATATTTTAAATTTTGCTGATTGACGTTCTTCGTTTAGCTTTTGGCATTCCCTCTACATATTTTCAGGATATACGTATATGGTCTACGTGAAATTGGGATCCTGTCTGTCTTTTATATATACGTAGTTGTTGCCCTACATGTATGATATTTATATTCATAATTCTTCTTGTACAATACCTTGTAATAAAATCGCGATCTCTGCGATATGTGCCAGACAGTTAAGACCATTGTTTACAAGCAATCGCCAACATTGCATAATGGGATATCGATTTTGACAATCGGGCGACGTACTGACGGTTGGAAATATTGCATAACAACATGCCCATTGAAACAACTCGCCAGCTTGCATCTTGGGAATATAACGTCAGGATGAATATATTTCTCTGATCGATGATTTTCACATTATCCAGACTCTCCGGTGTCTGCTTTTATTCTTCTTCAGACGACATTATATCACGTGGTTAATTTTGAGTTGTTTTTCTTCTTAAGGTTTATTTATCGTCCGAAAGAAGCGCTTCTTTGGTAAACAGTTCTCGATTATCTATATTCATGTTAGTTAGGGATATTTTAATAAAAATATTATTCAATCTATCTGAAGCAGAAAATCTCGAAAATACACACAGACTGTATTCTGAGAATGATTTTACAGTTATTCCGGTGGATGAATTTAATGGGAAAAGTTTTTTGTGAATCGCCAATGCGTCGTTTAATGCGATTTATCCATGTATGTGGTTGCTTTGAAACACGTCCATTTGTGCATTAAAACGGGAGATTGTTTATCTTGCATTTTCGTGCAGAAGAATGACTCATTTGTCAGAATTTAAAGTACGTCTCTATACGGGAGAATACATTCTTAAAGCAAACAATGCCAATGACGATATTGAAGTATATGGAAAAACGTGTATCATTTGTATAGTTTATATAATTCATTTTGCAATACAGTTGATAGTATGCCTATAAATATGCAAAGATATAAAGTGTACATGAAAACATAGAATTATGTCTCATGAATAGAGACCTCTATTTAAGTCAGTCATAGTGATAATAAGTATATTTATTCAAACGATGCTGCTAAATGTATCGTGATTTTATATACGTGTACAAAATATTGTTCAAGCATACCAAATACAATTATGTAAATCTTAAAGTCCAAATACTGATTGGAATCAGGACTTGTTTTTCCAAACGTTAACCGTTCCTTCCACTTCCACGTTGTTACAGATGTGTTGGGTTTGATATAAATTGATTGTCGGAAGTATAAACATTATCACTTATACCACAGTGTACATATTAATTCAGAGTCATACGCCGGGTACGTTGAAGAACAGAAAGAGACCTTCGACCAATCTGGAAAAACGCATGACTATCGGCTGTCCGAAAAGATGTTAAAACATGAAAAACCACAAATAATCAGTCATCGACAATAAACCTGATTTTCTCCAACAACATTATCAATTCTAGGGGACAGAACACCAAAATCAGACATCAGTCAGACCCGCCATATTACTACATGGTATCAGCAATTGGTATTGCTAAACAAATTATTCCATTGATCTTACGGTCTGTGTCAATTATATCCATTTCTCTATTTCAGCTTCACAGACGATATAACGTCTCGTCTAGATGCTAATCTGCTTTATTGTTGGTATATTTCTCCAATTATGGAAGTACTTCGTCCTCTGTATATTGGGTCAATGAGTAATTACATGGCCATAAGTTCACGGCTCTGTGTTTTGCAACGTAAACACTATATCTAGTTAATATGCGGATACAAGGTCTTGGTAGATATTTCAAGGAATAATCTTAAGGAGTTTTGGAGCGGTGGCAAAAAGGTAAGGCTATATTGTCTTTTGAATGAGGAACGGCAACAAAAATCTCCTTTATAAAGTTCATTAATTGAATTAAATGGAACTTGGTTCGGTAACGGTCTGACGTTGAATAGAATAGAGTTTATTGCAACACGATATTGGCCATGAACATATAACACAAGCAATGTACATATGTAAACGTAATAATACGACAGGTGCCCCACTTATATATGAACAGTGTTGAACATCCCATATTTTCAACATGACATTGTATAGTCGAAATGTCTTTATTCAATCGTATACATCAATGTGTCAACTAACATACACACCCATTGTTTTAGTACTTGTAATTAAGTTAGAACCATGAATTCACATTTTTGTACGGGCATCTTTTTGAACTTTTTTATGACTGAAAAATCCACCTGATTTTGTTAACATGTATCTAGTGTCATCAATGTTGCTTTATCCTTCAGATTCCAATTCTTTGAATGTAGCATTGTTTGACTTTGCCTTTACTATTCTCGAGCAATAAACTTGAAATACATGTTCTAAAGGTACCAAATGGTGTGATTGTGTTGGTGTATGGTGCTGTGCCTTGAACAAAACACCACGATTCGGACATTGTCGCCAGGAAAGCCATGTGGGATACATTTAGTCCAAAAACTGTTTTATACATAACTGGCATACTATCGTACGCTGATTTGTCCATTTGAAGAATAAATATGAGTTATATTTGTTTAGTTATAAAAAACAACAGCACGTGTAATGATACAGGCACTAACCCATGTAGCTTAACGAATGTCAACGTCTTGGTAGGGTCGTTTATATTTCTCATATAGCAGTCTGGTCGCGTACCCTAAATATCTACATGGTAATGTATTCTTATCGGAGGTGACAAAACTATCGATATAACCGTTCCGTTGTAGTATATGATGGTTAAAGACGATTATCTACCTTTAATTTTTTTGTTTTGTTTTTGCGCTTGTGAACACCGATATTTTCGGAGTTTGGCATGTAATATTTGCGAAATCACTTCTTTGGTAGTTACAATGGATACTCCCAACTTCATTGAAAACCATATTTTAGTTATTTGGTTTGTCCTAGTCATCTAAAGTCATCTATCTACCCAATGGGTACGATTATTCATTCGTTTGGGAGTGTCTGCTATTCGAAAAGCCAAAAATTTCAAATATTCAAAACAATTATTGTATATGATGCCTGAACACATTACTTATCACTGTTCAAAAAAGATATTTCATTATATCGAGTTAGGTGGAAGATATCAGACATTCAGCACCGTTCAAATATAAGTGGGACACCTTTCGTACACACATTATGCTATGTTTATAACCAAAAGTTACATGTATAAATGTAGAAGAACATCTCAATAAATTTAAATTACACCATTATATTGCCCGAAGTACAAATACGCTTACTGCTTATTTCTTTATGGCTTATTGTTTTCGACTAGCCATGGCATACGTCAACATTAGTCACACGACCTTTTTAATAAATATAACCTTTCCGTTATAAGGTTGACTGTTTAGAATGTCTGGTGAGTAATTAACGCATAGTTTACAGATACTAGAAATAGTCTTATATCCCGTAGGCTTGTGTAGCTTTATTGTATACAATGCAATATTCAAATAAATAGGACATTTTGGTTTTAAACCCAAACTTAGATGTACGTGTATTTGATTTGGTCCGGTCTGTATGATCCGCTTTGTCCCATAGCCGACTATGCCCCGCATTCGAAAATCGAAACAGACACTGGCCATGTGTTTGAACAGGATGTGATTGTACTTCTAAAACTTCGCAGTGGGGAGAATTGGTGGGAAATATAAGCGACACAGATTTTCCATGTTACCCACAATATCAAAGTGTTAAACAAAAATGCTTTGGGAATACCAAACTAGACTCATTCACTACATATTGCACCGCCATGTACGTTTGTTCCACGACTAGAAAACGCAAGCCTGACGTGTCTAACTTTATCAAGAAGTATCGACATACTCATTTCTGCTAGATCTAGTTAAAGCTATGAGATTTAAAACGATTTTGGGGAAACATTTCTTGGAATCTTCTCTTAAATCGGCTCTTTAATGTGTTATAAATATAGTAACCACGTTTGTATGTATCCATGTTGCTGCAAGGAACGCTGCATGCGGAACACTTCGGTGTTTTTCTCCAATATTGATACCAAGTATTTCTTATAAAACCCAACCACATTGAAATGAGTGAGTATAGAGCATTAAGCGAGAAAAGAGGCTTAAATTATACACGCTCGGTTTGTAAATAGTAATGGTGACGTGAGGACAATTGATCGCATGTTTCTGGCCAATTCAATAACAGAGAGGACAACGACACATAGATAGAATTCGTAGATTAGAAAGACAAAGGCATTTATTTTACTTTTTTGACAATTTCTATAATTTGTCATATTCTACAGGGATGTTATTGCATGTTAAATACCAAAGGACATTCATCTCAAACGTGCAGTAATAGGACGCATAAATTAAGTACACGAACGAGTTCATTGTCTTTATTCAATCAGTTAATAAATTATTTTGTCTTTATAGTTCTGAGGGTAGACAGTTTTTTTAAAAAACCGACAACACTTTTAACCCTCAACATTTTTACAATATTACCTTTTCACCTTTATTTTGTGTTGTGTGCAAATATACAAGACTAAAAAGATATGAGGAAATCGGACAGGGAAAGAAGCACTTAAATTGACCAACCGAGCACATAAAACAGTAACAGCACAACATAACACAACTACGCGGAGCAATGTCCACTCATGACCGAATGAAATAATTAAAATCTCAAGACCCGGTTGTAAAACTTTATGAGGTTTCTTTGTTTTATTATTGAATCTGATTACATATTGAATGCCTATTATGCACTTTCAATCTCATTAGATTTATTTGGCGTCTCGTATGTTAAAACATATATATTACGTTAAAATGTCATTATGGCATATATTAAGATAATACTCATTTTGGTTATGCAATTATTGATATTTAATTTATAGATTATCATCAATTTCATACAAAACGGGAGGGTGTTATTTGATTTGAAGATCATTTGATATAATTATTAGTTTCCTAGTTTTGATGTTGACAAATGTTCTCACCAAGGTTTGACTCCATTTCTGAAAGAGTGAGAGAGCTAGTCTGCTTAAATCCCCTAACACGACGCTATACTATAAATTTATAAACATTCCAGGCGAATCACCTTTTCTTGATTTCTTGGATGGGCTAAATTACGAAATTATATTTCCTCGAATTATTTGTTCTCAAAAAGAAGTTATTTTGTGGATCAATTAAAATAACCTTTCAAATTACAATGAAATCCTTGAAAGTTATTATCCATAAAAATAAAGATTTTAGTACAGCAGTGAACAACTTTGTATGCATTTTTTCTATATGAACGAAATGTAGGCTATGGAACGTTTTATAGGACATTCGAGTAATTTATGAGAAATCACCAGCAACAACATGTCCTCGTTGATCACTGTTATTACTTCGAATGCAGGAGTTTTTATTCAAATTATGCCACGTAATGCTTGATTGAGAAATATTTTGTAGCTGTCGTGACATACATCTGCTATTATATAACACAGTTATTCTCTTGTGAGTATGCATAAGGCTGTGGAGGACAGAACTAATTTAAGGAAAACAGAACCAGAAACTGAGAGATTCAGCGCATTCATGTCACTGATAATTATAATCATCTTATTGTCACAAACGATGGGAACATTCTACGTTATGTATGTACAATTATTTGTGCGTGATCTGCTCTATCCTACCACTTACATGGCAATCGATATTATGCCATGTCATATATTTTAAATTGCACACAATACAAATGTTCAGAAGTTTTGTTAAATAATATAAAAAACATTCTCGACGCTCTATATTTGATGCATCACCGGATTTTAGCATTAACGCGAATAGTAACATTTAGATATTTCCTCCATAACATGATTCAACGATACAAAATCGCAATACCAATGAACTAATGCTTAGTACTTTCTCACATATTTGCTGACACACTAACCTACTGACTTACTGAATGGCCGACTGGTTGACTGGCTAACGGGCTGGTGGACTGGCTTGATGGATGTTGGCTGGTTGGCTGTAGTATGAAATGTCACCTCAGTACGTATGAAGGTTATAAACAACCAAATCGATTTGTTTTTTAGTTCAATGTAAATTGACAATTGCCAATCCCACATTTCTACAAGTTTTATTCTATGGCCGGCTGGCAAACATATATCATCTTAAAGAAGGATATTTGACCTTTAAAATAATACAATAAAAAGGGAGGTCAAGTATATTCTAAGACATATTTTGCTCATCAAGTACTGTATAGCGGGTATATTTCGCGGGGGTTTAATTTTCGCTATATTCGCGGTCAACATCAAATGCGCGAAATCTAAACCCCGTGAAATAATCACCAAAAATATACAAATTTTACAAAGGGAGACAATGAATCAATGAGCTTTAGAAATAATCCAATATTACATTGCAAGACGTACAAAACAGCACATTGTGTCGCTTCAGTAAAATACGGTAATAATAAATAGACTAAGACATGTATAAAATATGATTAGAAATTGGATATTTGTAAAGAACATGTTTAAATCTCTATGCATGCATATCAATATGGTTTAAATGTTTGAATTGCAAGCCGTTTCATCACACTTGTTCAATTTCAATAACAGTTTTGTTTGCGGAAAGTGTAAATGTTTGCCGAAATAACGATTTGTTTGTAAACAGATCTACATATTTTCTTATGTTAGCAGTTAATGATCAGTATGTTTGGTTTATTGCGTTTCTGTATCCTCACCACCGGATAATCCTTATGGGCGAGGCCTTCAGAAGATTTTTTATTGATTTTAGTCTTTGGGGGATAGTGCATGATACAGAAGAGGTCCTAATTCCAGAAGCATCCCTGGTTCTTTTTGCATGCCATATGTATAGCACCTCGGTTTAAAGTTTCATTCGAAAGACTATTAGTAATTTTAGTTGGCCATACCGGGATTCGAACCCAAGACCCCGAGATCAGTAGGGATTATTATACCCGTACACTAACTTTTACCCCCCCCCCTTCAATGATTACCAACAAGGTTTTAATTTCGCGGTCAAGACCGTTAACGCGAAATCAAGACACCGTGAATTCAAAAGGATCCAATTAACGCGAAAATTGGACACCGTGAAATACACCCGCTATACAGTATCTTCTAAAACATATTTGTGCTATCGCGCGGATTGATCCCGTTTTTGAAGCATCATTTTTGGATTTGAGAACTTTCAGTCCTACTTCTGTAAAGATTAAAGAACAATCGATATGCTGAATGTCTTAAACTTATATGGTTCTCAAGTTTTTATTGCTTGCGTAACTGCACTGTATATTGTCACGTGTCTACTTATCCGATCACGTGACTACTCATCTTACATCTATCGCGGATGCGCAGTGAGACAAAGGTCGAGTAAACGATGAACATTGTATACCTCAGAGTAATGCTGAAAACCAACAACAACTCTCAGTAAATTATTTTTTTAACACCTTAGAGTTTTGTCTTTACGACACTTAGTTTCAAGACACTATTCTGGTAAAATATATCAATGCATGAAACTGAAATGAATGTAGAAGAAAAATGGAAAACAAGTCCCATATTGTAAACTCTCCCCTCCCGACTGTGAATGTGTACTAAATAAGTAAATATACATTCACTATATGTTGGACCAATTGTAGTTTCTCAACATGCGGTACTTAACAGTTCACCTATAACAGTGTGGGTATCTGGCGAGGTATTTCCACGAACTGAACAGTGGTGCATATTGTAATAGTTTGTGAATTTTCTTTTTCATGTAATCATTAGTACCTAAGGGTGTTCTTCTGTTGCTGTTGAGTGCGGTCTTTCCTGTTCGCTTTTTATTTTTTGTCACAAGGTTACAGCTAATACTAAGCAACTAGTTATATCTGTCCGGTAACTGATAACAAATGATGAAAAGAACATATAAATGATGATGTGTGTGAAGTTAAAATGATAGCAGGCTTGTAGCTTAGCTTAAGTTAGAACGCTGGCAGCATCAAGTTGGTAGGCTAGCAGAGCGTGTAGTGGGCATTCTTGCAGCCTGGTAGTCTGG
The DNA here is from genome assembly GCA_963678985.1 of Spisula subtruncata. Classification (NCBI taxonomy): domain Eukaryota; kingdom Metazoa; phylum Mollusca; class Bivalvia; order Venerida; family Mactridae; genus Spisula; species Spisula subtruncata. The sequence continues at coordinate 23,666,874 of OY787669.1, read as the reverse complement.
GAGCGTGAAGTTGACATTCTATCAGCCTGGAAACGTGCAGTTGACAGTCAAGCAGCCTGGAAGCGTGCAGTTGACAGTCTAGCAGTCTGGTAGCTTGAAGTTGACAGTCTATCATCCCGGTAGCGTGAATTTGACATTATAGCAGCCTGGAAGCGTGCAGTTGACAGTCGAGCAACCTGGAAGCGTGCAGTTGACAGTCTAGCAACCTGGAAGCGTGTAGTTGACAGTATAGCAGCCTTGTAGTGTGATGTTGGCAGACTAGCAGAGCGTGAAGTGGGCAATCTTGCAGCCTGGTAGCCTGGTAGCGTGAAGTTGACAGTCTAGCAGCCTTGTAGCGTGAATTTTACAGTCTAGCAGCCTGGTGGCGTGAAGTTGACAGTCTAGTAGCCTGTTAGCGTGAAGTTGACAGTCTAGCAGCCTGGAAGCGTACAGTTGACAGTCTAGCAGCCTGGAAGCGTGCAGTAGTAAGACTTGTGGTGTGAATTCGGCAGTCTTGCCAAAAAAGCCACATTGAAATATATTTAATACAAACAGTCAGATGAGGCACTAATGTGGATATACGTATATGTCAGTTAAAGATAAAAGTGATTTCCCTTACATGTCCCCAGCAGGACTATATATAGTGACATCATTATCTTGCATTATGGATTCTTAAAGTAAAATTGTAAACTGATACATTGATTGTTACGATTCTGGATCACCGATACTTCAAATGATGCTTGTGTGTCTTTCGCAGAGATAATCTATATATTATTATAAACACCACAATGACGAGGCGAATGTCTTTCCTAGAAGACGAAGATACAAATGTCAAACAATTTCTTACAAGGGTAACCACCGTTTAACGTGTCTTATTGACCAACACCATTTTTGCAATTAGTTCGCCCTATAATGTACTATATTACATTGAATAAAATAATAAACATGTCAACATTCTGTTTATCAAGAAATGTTAACGAATTCGGCAGCACTGCGATGTTGTTAATATATCTGTTCATTATTCGTTGTTTGCATGTTCACGACAAAAACAACACTACTATGTTGTTGCTCTGGAACTATGCTCTTTGTACAGAAACAATATCTACCTAACATGAAACACGACGACATAGATCAGCGTATACCCACCAAACACAACAATATAATTATTCTTAAATTATTGCCTGGAGACCCCAGACAAAAGCAATTCTGGTTGTTATGGGATTTCATTCGTAGCGCAATTTCGACAATGCGTCTAAACAAGGCGGCGTATAGACGAATAGAGAGTAATTACCAGGGGGGTATAGACTGGAAATGTCGACAGATATGCTGTTACATTGCAATATAAAGTCTTTCTGAGTAACACAAATATCAGCAGTTAAGTAGTATGTACATGTACCTTCCAGCCGTGAGTGAAATTTAACTTGCCACCATCGAACCACTCCCAATTCATTCAAGACGTAATTCTGTTTTGTTTCATTAGCGTAACACCATTTTTGTTCATCAGACATTTTCAGCTTATAAACTTCATAAAAGCACAAAGCATTGTTGCTTACTACTATCACATAATGGTTTTGGTAAAATGACATCGGCATTGCTTTCACACGTACTACATGTACAGTCAGTCCCACGATAGCATATACAGATATCGTATGTGTTTTGTTTAATAAGTTGTTTCAGCAGGGTTATTTTCCTGAAACTTGGTCTGAAGGCTTCATAGTGCCTCTACATAAGAAGGGAGATTTAAATGAGGCAAACAATTACAGAGGAATAACCTTACTGAGTACTTTTGGTAAGCTATTTACAAAAACAATAAATAATAGGTTAAATTTTTGGGCTGAACAGTACAATGTCTGTATAGAAGCTCAAGCTGGTTTTAGAAAGAATATGGGTACTGTGGATAATATTTTTGTGCTTCATGGAATAATAAATCACCTTTTAGAGAATAATAAAAAGCTGTATGCAGTGTTTGTGGACTTAACCAAAGCATTTGATTTCTTTGTAAGGGATATTATTTGGTACAAACTTCTTAAATTGGGAATAAGGGGAAATATGCTTAATACAATAAAATCTATGTATGAAAAGGTTAAGTCAAGAATTAAAGTAAATAACACTGTAAGTAATGAAGATTTTTCATGTTTTCTAGGGGTTAGGCAAGGAGAATCATTATCACCCTTCTTGTTTTCTATGTATTTGAATGATATTGAGGAACATTATATTTGAATGGTTTTAGTGGTGTAGATATTGGAGTTTTGAAGCTGTTTTTATTACTGTATGCTGATGATATTGTTATCATGGCAAAAACTGAAGATGAATTGACCAGAGGTTTGTTATTTTGGAAAATTATTGTGATAGATGGAAACTAACTGTAAATATTAATAAGACAAAAGTCATGGTTTTTAAAAAGGGAGGTATACTTCGAAAAAATGTATCATTTTCATATAAAGGAAACAATTTAGAGATAGTCAAGACCTTTACGTTACTTCACTGTTAGAGGTTCATTTGCAACAACGTTCGAAACATTGGCAGGCCAGGCCTTAAAAGCAATTTTTAAATTAAATTCTTACTTGATTAAATTCCCTACCATGAATATAGAGAGTAAACTAGATCTCTTTGATATATTAATTCTACCCATTTTAAATTATGGTTGTGAAGTTTGGGGATTAACTAACTCTATGATTTTAGAAAGAATACACTTAAATTTTTGTAAGAGAATACTAGGAGTAAAAACTCAAACTCAAAATAACTTCATTTATGGAGAACTCGGAAGAACCTCGTTACTAACTATTAGAAGTGTACATGTTGTTAGATATTGGCTGAAAGTTATAAAAATGGATGAGAATAAATATGTAAAGGCCATGTATGTGTAGACATTTAGAGACAAACCCGAATTGTAAATCATGGGCTAAATCTGTGTGTAGTTTGTTACAATCATTAGGTCTTAATTATGCATGGATAAATCAAGGTGTAGGAAATGAGAAAATATTTTTGTCTCTGGTAAAATCTAGGATAATGATGCTTTTATTCAAAACTGGTATACAGATTTATGTAATTCTACAAGAGCAAAAACGTATACACTATTTTCTAGTTTTCAGCTTCAACCCTATTAATCAGATGTGAATATAAATAAATATAGAATGGATCTTTGCAAATTAAGAGTTTCATCTCATAGATTACAAAAAGAGTCTGGTAGGTGGCACAAAACTGCACCCATACCTTTTCAAGAAAGAAAATGCCATTTTTGTCATACTTTAGAAGATGAATTTCATTTTATATTAGAATGCCCGATATACAAAGATATAAGAACTACATATATAGATAAATACTATTGGAATAGACCAAATATACCAAAATTCATTGAATTAATGAAATCAGAAAATGTAAAAACAAATAGAAACCTAGCAATATTTTGTCATTAAGCTTTTAGTCAAAGAAACATTTACTACTATTATTTTGAATAATATATTAATTTACATGGATCTCTCGCTGTTTCTCTATGTATTGTTTTTTAGTATTATTGTGTTTTTTTTCTTTGTAACACTGTATTAAATTGATGCTATGTTTAGATTATACTAAACTATTTTATTAAATGCATACTTTGTATATATGAAAGGGAAACCGTAAACTTTGAAGAAAAAAAATGTATGTATGTATTTTTTGACGATTTATAACGATTATATACTTATATGTTTTTGACCACTCGGATGATATTGATGATGTAAAAATTGTTCTATACTTTGAAAATAAACAAAACATATGTGTACACATCGTTGCATACATGATGATTTGTTATAGACAGCCGTTCTGTGTTTCCATCCGAGCAGTCCAAGTATGACTTAATGTTTGAATAGGGGGTTAATTTTGCAATTATGACACTACATATAAAACTGTTGTAGCAGGGTATGTTTAAACAGTTAGGCATGGTAACAAAGGACATGGTAAGACGTAATGAACATTTACTAGTATCTGCCGCTCACAATATGCCATTGAATGTATGCACGTACCTGTTTCTTTCGCATGCCACTTATATAAGTATGCATGTACCCACCTAGTTCTTATTGGAAATAGTTGATGTTGTCGTCACATGAATTGGTCGCATAACTTACTATTAAGTGAAATATCGCATAGAAATACATTATATTTAATACAAACAGTCACAAAATAGACTAATGTTGGTATATATGTCAGTAAAAGAAAAAAAGTGACTGATCTAAATGTTTCTAGCAGGCCTATATAAGGTGACATTATTTTCATGCATTATTTATTCTGAAAGTACACTGTGTAAATAGATACATATATTATGACGATGCTGAATCACCGATAGTTTAACTGGTATATTTGTGTTCTTTTGCAGAGATAATCTGTATTTGATGATAAACACTATGACAAAGCGAATTCCTTTCCTAGAAGAAGCAGATACTAGTGTCTAACGTATGATATCGGTATGATTTTTTGTATGCGACTTCAAAAGCAATGTATTTTTAATTTTGCATATCTTCACATTCGACGTGGATTTACATTCTTCGTTCAGCTTTTGGCATTCCCTCTACATATTTTCAGGACATATATGTTCTACATAAAATTGGGACCCTGTCTACCTTTAATAAACGTAGTTGTTGCTCTACATGTATGCTTTTTACATTCATAGATGTTCTTGTACAATACCTTGTAATGAAATCGCGGTCTCCTCGATATGTGCCAGACAGTTAAGACCATTGTTTACAAGCAATCGCCAACATTGCATAATGGGATATTTATTTTGACAATCAGGCGACGTACTGACGGTTGGAACTATTGCATAACAACATGCTCATTGATCGAAATCGCAAAGCTTGCATCTTAGGAATATAACGTCAGGATGAATATATTTCTCTGATCGATGATTATCACATTATCCAGACTCTCCGGTGTCTGCTTATTCTGCTTCAGACGACATTATATCACGTGGTTAATTTTGAGTTGCATTTCTTCTTAACGTTTATTTATCATCGGTTTAGCCCGAAAGAAGCGCGACTTTGATAAACAGTATCTATATTTAGGATATTAATCAAAATATTATTCAATCTGTCTGAAGCAGAAAATGAAATTTGACTTGCAAAACACCTCGTAAATACACATAGACTGTATTCTCAGGACGATTTTACGGCGCGAAAGTAATTCCGGCGGATTGAATTAATGGGAAAAGTTTTCGTGAATCACCAATGCGTCGGTAAATGCGAATTATCCATGTATATGGTTGCTTTTAAATGTCTGTGTAAGACGTCCATTTGTGCATTTAAATGGAAGGTTTTTATCTCGTATTTTCATGGAGAGATATGACTCACTTGTCCAAATTAACATGACGGCCTTATAGGTCACAAACCACCAAATAGAGTTGTTCTTTAACTCAATGTAAAGTGACCTTGGTCAGCCAAAAAAAATGTCAATTTTTTGTCCATGGGGCCCTCTCAAAATCTTTTAATCAATAGAAATAGCATCCAGCTTGAAGAAAATGAAAAAAAAGTAGGGGGTCATGTATCATATAAGAAAAATTTGGTTCGTCAAACGCGGTGAACAGATTTTCTCACATGTACGGATTTACTCACTGTCCGTTAGCCCCAACCTTACTTTCACTTTCACATTTAAGCCAGAATACAAAATATTTCTGAATAAAACCATTTCACTACATCACATACAGGCACACAAAGCATTTAACACCAATTTCATGATTCTGATGCTGATTTGTCAAGACATACCCCCATTTCCAGTCGCTTTAAAGTTTTTTAACGGACTATTTGACTGTATCTGAATTTGGTCTGCGTAGGCATTTAGTGGTTATTTACCTTAAGGCAACCCTTTTTGGGTTGTTTAAGTGTTTTTTTGCACCTTTTTCAATGCTACTATATATATGCAGCACAAAACAATCAATTCTAGACAAATTGGGCATGAAATCCAGAAAAAAATACAAACCTGCATATGCGCCTTTAAGGAGAAATTTGGTCAGTGCCTGTCAAATGGTATGAATAGTGACATGAAATGGGGTTGTATTTGTGCTAAAATGGTATTCTGAACCCCAATTTTGCTTTAGATGCCTAATTATATGTCTATTCTTCATATTTAATCACAATTATCCATGTCTGATACTAAAATAAGGGCAACATTCACATAAAAATGTCAATTTAAGAAAAAATAAATCTGAACTTTTCTGGATTTTTCATGATAAAAATCTAAATTTTCACTTTTTTAGATATTTTACACAGATTAAAGTGGTTAAAACCCCATCTTAAGTGCATTTCCATTCATTTAAATGCAAAAAATGAAAACATGATTTTGAAGGAATTTTGCATGTCTTTAGGTCACAAACCACCAAATAGAGTTGTTCTTTAACTCAATGTAAAGTGACCTTGGTCAGCCAAAAAAAATGTCAATTTTTTGTCCATGGGGCCCTCTCAAAATCTTTTAATCAATAGAAATAGCATCCAGCTTGAAGAAAATGAAAAAAAAGTAGGGGGTCATGTATCATATAAGAAAAATTTGGTTCGTCAAACGCGGTGAACAGATTTTCTCACATGTACGGATTTACTCACTGTCCGTTAGCCCCAACCTTACTTTCACTTTCACATTTAAGCCAGAATACAAAATATTTCTGAATAAAACCATTTCACTACATCACATACAGGCACACAAAGCATTTAACACCAATTTCATGATTCTGATGCTGATTTGTCAAGACATACCCCCATTTCCAGTCGCTTTAAAGTTTTTTAACGGACTATTTGACTGTATCTGAATTTGGTCTGCGTAGGCATTTAGTGGTTATTTACTTATACGATATTGTACATACCCAATGCCATAAATGATTATGACGATACAGAATTCAGTCTTTTGTATGAATATGTAATGGCGACAGTAGATTTCTATGCAAACAAGATGAAATAGTTTATTTTCAATGCGATTTTGTTTGTATCTGTTGCAAATGAATATGCGATATTCAAGCAATAACATTCTCTACTTCTCCAAAATTCATTACGACAAAGACCCACTACGGTGTTGCTGCTCTAGAACGACACTCCTTGTACATGTACAGAAACAATATCCGCCTTACACACCACAAAAAGGTATGAGAAAATCCGACAGGGAAGGTAGCACTCAACCCAACCAGCCGAGCACAGAAATTAGAAACACCAAATTACAACTACCCTGAGCAATGCCCACAGAATCCCATGCCAAAACGGCGACCAAATGAGGAACAACAACCCCAGGGCGTGACCTAGTTTCAAACTCAAGGACAGTGACCTAACGTTATGCGACATAAAGAGACACAACTACGACTTGACCAAGTTAAAATAATGGGCTAGGTAGGAATAGGATGGGAAATAATATAACATATTTTTAGCAACTACGTTGAGCAATACCCACACATAAGCCGAAGAAACAATTAAAAATCCAAGTCCCCGCCGATAAAATGCAGGAGGACCTACATTCACAAAGAAATGATATAATAGCGGTTATTACCGGATGAAACGCAGCCAATACTCGACCAAATTCCCCAAGGCCCCGCTACATGGCGAACCAACCACAACAACCCGTGATAAAAAACGGCGACTAAATGAGGCACAACCACCCCCTGGCCTAGTTTAAAACACCCAGGATAGTGACATAACGTACACAGTCGACATATATCAGCGTCCTTATTCCAAGAATTATCGTACGGAATAAATAACCGATATACTCACCAAACACAACAATATAATAATTCTTAAAATATTGCCTGGAGACCCAGACAAAAACAATTCTGGTTGTAATGGGATTTCATCCGAAGCGCAATTTTGATTACATGTCTAAACAAGGCGACGCATTGACGAATTCAGAGTAATTACCAAGGGGGTATAGACTGTAAATGTCGACAAATATCGCGTTACTTTTCAATATTAAGTCTTTCCGAGTAACATAGATATCAGAATAAGTTAAGAAGTATGTACTTTCAGCCGAGAGTGAAACTTAATTTGTCACCATCGAGTCACTCCTAATTCATTCAGGACGTATTGTTGTTTTGTTTCATTAGCGCCAAACCATAATGTTTACACCAGACATGTTCAGCTTATAAATTTCATAAAAGAACAAAGTATTATTGCTAACGGCTATCCCGTTATGGTTTTGGTAAAATGCCATCGCCCTTACTATCACACGTACAACAGTCAGTCCCACGATAGCATATACGGATATTATCGTATTTTAGACATCGTTGCATACATGACGTTTTGTTCTAGACGGCCGTTCTGTCCTTCTGTCCTTGTTTCCATCCAAGGAGTCTGACTTAAAGTTTGAATGAGAGTTAACTTGCAATGACGACATTACATGTAGATGCTGTTATAGCAGGGTATGTTTAAACAGTTAGACATGGTAACAAAGGACATTGTAAGACGTAATGAACATTAACTAGTATCTGCCGCTCACAATATGCCATTGAAAGTATGCATGTACCTGTTTCTTGCGCATGACACTTCTATAAGTATGCATGTACCCACCTATGACAAAGCGAATGTCTTTCCTAGAAGAAGCAGATACCAGTGCCAAACGATTTCTTCGAAGAAGTCAGTATGGTTTTTGGAATGCGACTTCAAAGGCAATGTATTTTGAATTTTGTATATCTGCACATTCAACGTGGATTGATGTTCTTCGTTCAGATTTTGGCATTCTCTCTACATATTTTCAGGACATTTATGTTCTACATAAAATTGGGTGAAATGTATTCTTCATTCAGCTTTTGGCATTCCCTCTACCTATTTTTAGGACATATGTGTTCTACATCAAATTGTGATCCTGTCTGTCTTTAATATATACGTAGTTGTTGCTCTACATGTATGGTATTTACATACATAGTTCTTCTTGTACAATACCTTGTAATGAAATCGCGGACTCCTCGATATGTGCCAGACAGTTAAGACCATTATTTACAGGCAATCGCCAACATTGCATAATGGGATATTTATTTTGACAATCGGGCGACATACAGTCGGTTGGAACTATTGCATAACAACATGCTCATTGACCCAAATCACCAGCTTGCAATCTTGGGAATAACGTCAGGATGAATATGTTAATCTGTTCGATGATTATCACATTATCCATACTCTCCGGTGTCTGCTTATTCTGCTTCAGACGACATTATATCACGTGGTTAAATTTTAGTTGTTTTTCTTCTGAAGGTTTTTTATCGTCAGTGTAGCCCGAAAGAAGCGCGGATAAACAGTATCTATATTGAGAATATTAATCAAAATATTATTCAATCTGTCGGAAGCAGAAAATGAAATTTGACTTGCAAAACACCTCGTATATACACATAGACTGTATTCTCTGGACGATTTTATGGCGCGAAAGTAATTCCGGTGGATTGAATTAATGAGAAAAGTTTTTTCTTGAATCACCAATGCGTCGGTTAATGCGAATTATCCATGTATACGGTTGCTTTTAAATGTCTGTGTAAGACGTCCATATGTGTATTAAAACGGGAGATTTTTTATCTCCTATTTTCATGGAGAGATATGACTCACTTGTCCAAATTAAGATGATGGCCTTATACGAGAGTACATACACAGTGCCACAAATGCTTATGACGATACAGAATCCAGTCTATTGTATGAATATGTAATGTCGACTGTAGATTTCTATGTATACAAGATGAAACAATTTTACTTTTACAGTGTTTTTAGTTTTTGCTCACGGAAACAAAGCAATGTTTGTAATTTCATCCGTCAAGTCTAATAACGTGAAGTGAATTCTATTGATTTCTCAGTAAAAAATAAAAAAAAATACAAATGAATGACCTTTCATGCCGTTTTAGTTTGTATCTGTTGCAAATGAGTATACGACATTCGAACATACTCTGTCTCTCTAGGATTCAATGTTTGCATGTTCACGACAAAAACCCACTACTATATTGTTGCTCTGGAACTATGCTCTTTGTACAGACACAATATCCATCTTACATAAAACACGACGTCATAGATCAGCGTTCTTATTCCCAGAATTCTCGTACGGAATAAATAACCGACATACTCACAAACACAACAATATACTTATTCTTAAAATATTGCCTGGAGACCCTAGACAAAAACATCTAGTTGTTATGGGATTTCATCGGTAACGCAATTTTCGACAATACGTCTAAACAGGGCGACGCATAGACAAATTGAAAGTAATTACCAGAGGGACATATGCTAGAAATGACGGCAGATATCGTGTTACTTTTCAATGAAAAGTCTTTCCGAGAAACACAGATATCAAAATAAGTTAAGTAGTCTGTACATTCCAGCCGAGAGCGGAACTTAACTTGTCACTATCGAACCACTCCCAATTAATTCATTCATTCAAGACGTAATTCTGTTTTGTTTCATTACCATAACACCATTATTGTTCATCAGACATTTTCAGTTTATAAACTTCATAAAAGCATTATTGCTTACGACTATTAAGAAATGGCTTGCTATAACACGTACAACAGTCAGTTCCACGATCGCATTTACGGATACTGTATGTTTGACATCGTTGCATAATGATGTTTTGTTATAGACAGCCGTTCTCTCCGTGTACCATCTAAGCAGTCCAAGTATGACTTAATGTTGGAATGATGGTTAACTTTGCAATTATGACACTACATATATCGTAGAAACTGTTGTAGCAGGGTATGATTAAACAGTCAGACATGGTAACAAAGGACATGGTAAGACGTAATGAAAATAACTTGTATCGGCCGCTCATAATATGCCATTGAATGTATGCATGTACCTGTTTCTTTCGCATGACACTTATATAAGTATACCAACCTAGTTCTTATTGGAAATATTTGATGTTGTCGTCACCTGAATTGATTGCATAACATACTATTACGTGATATACCGCATAGAAATACCTTATATTTATACAAACAGTCACATGATACACTAATGTGGGTATATAATGTATGTCAGTAAAAGAAGAAAGTGATTTATTTGAATGTTTCTAGCAGGCATATATAAGGTGATATGATGTTCTTGCATTACTTATTCTAAAAGTGCACTGTGTAAACAGATAAAAATTGACGATTCTGAAACACGGATAGTATAACTGGTACATTTGTGCTATTATGTTGTTGTGCAGAGAGAATCTATATTTTATGATTAGTACAATGACAAAGTGAATGTGTTTCCTATATGAAGCAGATACTAGTGTCAAACGATTTCTTCGGAGAAGTCAGTATGAGTTTTTGAATGCGACTTCAAAAGCAATGTATTTTGAATTTTGCATATCTTCACATTCGACGTGGATTTACGTTCTTCGTTCAGCTTTTGGCATTCCCTCTACATATTTTCAGGACATATATGTTCTACATAAAATTGGGACCCTGTCTACCTTTAATATACGTAGTTATTGCTCTACATGTATGATATTTACATTTATAGTTCTTCTTGTACAATACCTTGTAATGAAATCGCGGTCTCCTCGATATGTGCCCGACAGTTAAGACCATTGTTTACAAGCAATCGCCAACCTTGCATAATGGTATAGTTATTTTGACTAACAGGCGACGTACAGTCGGGTGGAAATATTGCATAACAACATGCTCATTGATCGAAATCGCCAGCTTGCATTTGGGAATAACGTCAGAATGAATATATTTCTCTGATCGATGATTATCACATTATCCAGACTCTCCGGTGTCTGCTTATTCTGCTTCAGACGACATTATATCACGTGCTTAGTTTTGAGTTATTTTTCTTCTTAACGTTTATTTATCGTCGATTAAGCCCGAACGAATCGCGGCTTTGGTAAACAGTTCTCGATCTATATATACTGGGGATATTTTAATCAAACTATTATTCCATCAGTCTTAAGCAGAAAATGAAATTTGACTTGCAAAACATCTCGAAAATACACATAGACTGTACTCAGCGAAAGTAATTCCGGTGGATTGAATTTATTGGACAGGGCTTCGTGAATCACCAATGCGTCGCTTAATGCGAATTATCTCTGCATATTTCTGATTTTAAATGTTTGTGTAAGACGTCCATTTGTATATTAAAATAGAAGATTGTTTATCTCATATTTTCGAGAGCCCTAACTTTAAAGTATGTCCTTATACGAGAGTACCTTCTTAATAACAACAATGCTCATGATGAAACAGATTCTTATGCAGAAAACTTTATCATTTATATAGTTTATTTTGCAGTGCAGTAGACAGTATGCTCATCAATATACAAATAAATAAAACATAAACATGAAAACATAGAACTATGTCTCATGAAAAGAGACATCTATTCATGTCAGTCATAGTGACTATGAGTATATTTATTCAAACGATGCTAAATGTACCGGAAGTTCAGTGAAGTTATCATATGCAAAACACTGTTCAAGTATACCAAAATTAAATGACTTAAGAACCAAACATTGACTGGAATTAGGACTTCTTCTTCCGAGCGTTAACATTTCTTCCCTTTTCCATGTTGTTACAGATATGTGGGGTTTGCTTTAATAAATATATACATTAAAACATATTCAATTGTTTAACTGGTGCCAGAAAAACTTGCAAATATAATCTGAAAAAGAACCCAATGATCATACACAATCGGTTGTCAGAAATTAAGTTAAACGTATATAGCTAGTTTGCGATAGAAAAAAATCGTGTTTTTTAAAGATTTCTGAAAATCTATTCATCAGATTTTGGTAAAAAATTATACACTACTACAATAACTTCCTACCTACTCCCATTTTGAATTTCATAATTTTTAGTCACCAATTAAAAGACATTTATTCTTTATTACATATTGAAATTACATGCGTATTTACAGTTTAACGCAGGGAGGTAATCTGGTATTCCATTGATGATTTACTATCAATTATTTAACCGTTACAATACGTGATCGGCGAGATTAAGATTGCTGTTATAAAGACGAGACTTAGGAGGCCCTTGTGATTCGGGTTAGTTTAGGCATGTCGCCTTTAAACAATGTACAGCAATAAAATTTACTTCGTCATATTCAAAGACGGACCTCGCATGTGTTATATCAAGTAGGTTGCAAATATGCAAATATACCGTTATGCGTATCGCGTGACCATGCAATTTGCTGTTGCAAGTATCAAGTCTTCTAACTTGATATTTCATACAAAACTACAAATATGTTACATAGAACTTATGAACAAAACTTTTTAAACTCATTTCTGATGTTGCTGAAATTACAGTGTGTATTAGGTAGATATATTTCATTTATTCGTGCAAAATTTCATACTTGTAGGTGTAATAATTACAGAGAAATATTTAAAAAACACGATTTTTTTCTATCGCAAACTAGCTATACAAACGACAAATAATCAATCATCGACAATAAATTTGATTTTATCAAACAATGTATATTTGTAAATCTACAATATCATCAATTCTAGTATATGTAGACAGAACACCAAAACCAGACATCAGTCAGACCCGTCGTATAACTACATGGTATCAGCGATTGTTTTTGCTAAACAAATTATTCCATCGATCTTACGGTCTATGTGAATAATTCAGCTTCACAGACGACATAACGTCTCGTCTAGATACTAATCTGCTTTATTGTTGGTATATTTCTCCAATCATGGAAGTACTTCGTCCTCTGTATATTGGGTCAATGAGTAATTACATGGTCATAAGTTCACGGCTCTGTGTTTTGCGACGTAAATACTATATCTAGTTAATATGCTGATACAAGGTCTTGGTAGATATTTCAAGTAATAATCTTAAGGTGTGATGGAGCGGTGGCAAAGAGGTAGGGCTACATTGTCTTTTGAATGAGGAACGGCAACGAAAATCTCCTTTATAAAGTTCACTAATTGAATTAAATGGAACTTGGTTCGGTAACGATCAGACGTTGAATATAATAGAGTTTATTGCAACACAATATTGGCTTTGAACATATAACACAAGCAATGTATAAATTTAAACGTAATAGTACGACAGGTGCCCCACTTATATATGAATAGTGTTGAACATCCCATATTTTCAACATGACATTGTAAAGTCGAAAAGTCTTTATTCAATCGTATACATCAATGTGCCAACTAACATACACACCCATTGTTTAAGTACTTGTATTTAAGATAGAACCATAAATTCACATTTTTGTACGGGCATCTTTTTTTACTTTTTTATAACAGAAAAATCCACCTGATTTTGTAAACATGTATCTAGTGTCATCAATGTTGCTTTATCCTTAAGATTCCATTTCTTTGAATGTAGCATTGTTTGACTTTGGCCTTTACTATTCTCGAGCAATAAACTTGAAATACGTGTTCTTAAGGTACCAAATGGTGTGATTGTGTTGGTGTATGGTGCTTGAACAAAACATCACGATTCGGACATTGTCGCCAGGAAAGCCATGTGGGATACATTTAGTCCAAAAACTGTTTTATACATAACTGGCGTACTATCTTACGCTGATTTGTCCATTTGAAGAATAAATATGAGTTATAGTTGTTTAGTTATAACAAACAACAGCACGTGTAATGATACAGGCTGCTAACCCATGTAGCTTAACGAATGTCAACTTCTTGGTAGGGTCGTATGTATACGAGGGGTGATCAATATATTCGAGGACTTTCCTTCTCAATTTTGATATATTGGAACTAGAGTAATGAAATTACTAGCTGATGTAGATCAATCAATTATCTCGCGATTTGTTTAATTTACTTTATGATAACGTCATTATTTACTTGATGACGTCACTGTTTGTAACCATGGTGAAGCACACACCGTCGAGCATCTCGGACGTTACGTTACTTCTGAGTAACGACATGCTATGAAAATTAACGCGAAACTTGTAGAATCCTTGCGATATCTCAAAATTACTTGACTAAATTGTGTATGGATTCTTTGCGCTCCCTATTGGCCACTTCATATGATTCCGTTGTTTCTTTGATTGTTGAGCCTCTGTCAAACGGTTGAGTCGATAAAATAAGGATAAACAGCAAAAATAACACCGCGTTAGGGACACTTTCTGTTCAATTCTGCAAAATAGGACGAACATATCTCAACCAAATGTAACTGGCGAAAACCAAGACTAGTATAGGCTACGAAATATTAAATCGTTCACTTCAAATCAAAAGGGTCATTTCGATATTGCGTCCTTAACCTGACAGGTCGTGCTTCATTCTTAATTGGAATAATCTAATTTTGTACAGCCAACCGCCTTTTTCCGAGTTTTGTTTCCAATGACGCATCGATACTCTTTTTATGCCACCTCACATTCCAGAATTGACTATTAACTAATTATTTCAGTAGTAAAAGAAAACTAGTCGCATACATGGGACCGGGTATCAGTCCAGAAAGGAGCTTTGTGCTGCTCCGACGGTGACGCTTGGAATGACGTCACTCGACGTCCAACGTCACGCGCCCCTTGTATAAACCAAATAATTTAATTAGTGCATTCGGTCGGACACATCTTACTCCGAATGATGTTAAATGGCTTTGAACCTTGCTGCCAATATGAAATTGCTAGATGAAAAGTCCTCGAATATATTGATCACCCCCTCGTATATCCCACATAGCGGTCTGGTCGCGTAACCTAAATATCTACATGGTAATGTATTTCTTATCGGAGGTGACAAAAATATCGACATAACCGTTCCGTTGTAGTATATGATGGTTAAAGACGACTATCTACCTTTAAAAAAAATTTGCGCTTGTGAACACCGATATTTTCGGAGTTTGGCAAGTAATATTTGCGAAATCACTTCTTCGGTAGATACAATGGATACTCCCAACTTCATTGAAAACCATATTTTAGTTATTTGGTTTGTCCTAGTCATCTATAGTCATCTATCTACCCATGGGTACGATTGTTCATTCGTTGGGAGTGTCTGGCCTTCAGAAAGCCAAACAAAATTGGCAATTTCGGTTGGAACCATATTTCAAATATCCAAAACAATTATTGTATATGATGCCTGAACACATTACTTCTCACTGTTCAAAAGAGATATTTCATTTATATCGAGTTAGATGGAAGATATCGGACAGTCAGCACTGTTCAAATATAAGTGGGGCACCTCTCGTACACACATTATGCTATGTTTATAACAAAAAGTTACATGCATAAATGTAGAAGTACATCTGAACAAATTTAAATTTTACAATTACACCATTATATTCCTTGAAGTACAAATATGCTTACTGCTTTAACTTTATCAAGATATATCGACATACTCATTTCTGCTAGATCTAGTTAAATCTATGAGACTTAAAGAGGCATTCCCTATTTCTTGCATATTATTACTACCTATCGCATTTTATGACATAAATGAACATAAAACACTAAATCGTTTTAACATGTAAGAAGAACATATGCCGAAAGTTGTCTCCATAATGATCAAAATAAATATTTAAATTTCTAAAATAATAAATCGCTTCCAGCCTTTTATTCGACAACAACAACCACAGAACAGTGTGATTAAAATCCGAAACGGACATTGTTCAACGAAGCGGACGCAACGGAGATGACAAAATACGATATCGTTGATTTCTTTTGACTTACACGCATATAATCTCAACGAAATGAATATAATGTACTATTTTGTTCTTAATCAACTCGAATATCATCTTATAGATAGATCTACATCAGAATAATTATTTCAAAACGTGTATTTGTCTTTCCCATTTTAGTCACTGTCGTCCGGTTCGTAGAAAATGACTTTTCTTGTTTTAATCAGGCAGTACTAAAGGCTAAGCGTTTGGCGTCTCAATCCACCTAATCCACTTGTTATGGAAATATATTTTTATTAATTTTTTAATAACTGTTGGGATTTTTTGGGTGAAATTTGGTGTTTTTGTAGCATATGTAATTCTGATTAATGTCTAGTATGTTTTAAATCAATAAGAACGGACGAAGTTATAGGGAACGCCTCTTTAAAACGATTTTGGGGAAACATTTCTTGGAATCTTCTCTTAAAAGGTCTCTTTAATGTGTTCTAAATATAGTAACCACGTTTGGATGTATCCATGTTGCTGCAAGGAACGCTGCATGCGGAGCACTTCGGTGTTTTTCTCCAATATTGATACCAAGTATTTCTTACAAAACCCACCAACATTGTAATGAGTGAGTAGAGAGCATTAAGCGAGAAAAGAGGCTTAAATTACACACGCTCGGTTTGTTAACAGTAATGGTGACATGACGACAATTGATCGCATGTTTCTGGCCAATTCAATAACAGAGAGGACAACGACACATATATATAATTCGCAGGTTAGAAAGACAAAGGCATTTATTTTACTTTTTTGTCAATTTCTATAATTTGTCATATTCTACAGGGATGTTATTGCATGTTAAATACCAAAGGACATTCATCTCAAACGTGCTGTAAGAGGATGCATAATAAAACTAAAAGTACATGCACAAGTTCACTGTGTTTATTCAATCAGTTTATAATTATCTTGTCATATAGTTCTGAGGGTAGACATTTGTTTTAAAAAACAACACTTTTAACCCTCAGCATAATTACAACATTGCCCTTTCATCTTTATTTTGTGCTTTGGGCCAATATACGATGCCAGATCTGAAAGTGGTGCAGATTTTTTTAACAGGGGCAACAACTCTTGCTTCCGAGCTAATTTACGAATACACATGACCTTCTTAATTCTGGTGTGAATTTTTTGTTTATGTATATATTGCCATATATGAGGGTGGATATTATTCAATTAATTTTATGCATCAAATGGACATAAATACCTGACCAGTTTGAGGTCAAGGTCAAGGTCACTTCAAGGACAAAGTGAGAAAAATAGCTAAAAATTTATATTTCACCTCAGTTCTTTCTTCGTAAAGCATATGTTTGGAATCAAATTTCATTATTTAAATAAAAGCCGTGTTCGTAAGTGCATATTCTTTCATTATAAGCCATTTGTTAAATGAAAATAGTCATTCTTTCTCAAAATGGCCATTTAATACATATGCATGCTGGCCAAGAAGGCGATATTTCGGCCACCCCTGGTATTCTATTTTCTAATATTATAAAATCGTTCATGTATATATTGCTACATATTTGCATGGATATTATTCATTTGATTATGGACATCAAAAGGACAAATATAATTGACCTTTCTTTGGTCAAGGTCAGTCCAAGGTCAAATCGAGAAAAAAGCCAAAAATGGACATTTCCATTCTGTGTTTCTTCGTATAGCATTTGATATGAATGTAAGTTGCTTATTAAAATGATAGTTGTGTTGGTTAGTTCATATTCGTTCATTATAAGCCATTTGTTCAATTAACAATTTCGTTTTTTTATGTGAAAATAGCTAGTTTGCATATGACAGCTTACGAAAACCTTGCACGACAACCCCTTACATTCTATGATATAATGTGATGTATGTGTTTGTGTATGTAGTGAGACATACATGTATATTCAGGGATAATACCAGTATGCATTTGATTATGAACATCAAATGTACGAACGTCTTAAATAAGTTTGTGGTCAAGGTCATTTCAAGGTCAAATTTAGAAGAATAGCGTCAAAAATGATATTTCGTCTCAGATCTGTAGTTCTTTTTCGCATGTATGTTTTGGTGTTATTGAATATATGTATGAACATTGCAATATCAATATCGTATTGAAAGTTGTTAAAATACTGACCATTAAAAGGTCAGTATCAACGTCCTTTCAAGGTAAACCTGTGTTTTGTAATGATGCAGTAACAATTTGTGTGTTTGCTCATTTGTTCTTTCTACAAGCAATACGGAACATTTTGTACCTGTGTTTACTTGTAGACGTAATAATTTGGCTGGGTGTGTAATAATGTATTGAAATCCATTATATTAGCTGCGAGTGTTATAAGTTAAGTTACCAATTTTCTAGGGCTCTTTTCAACTGTTAGGCCGCTCAAGCACCCTTTGACATTTCAACTTCCCCTAGTCATTGGGCTGCCTATGGAAACCTACACTCGTGTCTCCCTTGGGGAGACTATATTTCTCTCCTGTAGTTTGGCAGCCAACATCGATCTGCGGCGCCCATGAATAGACACTGCCTTCACAGGTTGAGTTGAGCATGTGGGTCTTGCTCAGATAGATTAACCAGTGGTCCTATGGGGAATCGAACCCGGGACCTCTCGATCCCGAATCGCACGCCCTACCTCTAGGCAACCGCTCACCACATTATGAAAATCTTTAATGAGGAAGTATGCTAAAAACACACTTTAATCAGTGTGTCGGCCTGTCGGTAGATGAAACGGTTTCCGAGCGAACGCCTTCCTAATGGTTGATCCTACTATCCTTAGTCTTTTGGTAAGTTGGTTGGTATGAAACAGCAGATAGCAATGATCCTGATATCAGCATGTCAGGACCACTATTGTCTTTAAATGAATGAACACACCAAATGGTTTCCGACCAATAAATCCAAAACGATTGGACTTTGGATATTAAGTAGAGTTTGGTCACCACCATTAGATGCCCCATTGATTACAAATTTCTTTGTACCAAGAATAAGGAATATAATGGATGTACCAAATATGTTAGTCAACCTATATGGACTAGGATGGGTATACTGCATGGTAGTGAGAACCCCTTAAAGTCGGATATGGATGGGGCGTTACTTGATTGTGGTGTATATTCGATGGGGCATTTGCTGACCGATCTGACAGATGGTAATGCTTACCTCCTAGGATAAGGATAGCTGCACAAACTAACGATTGGTAACCCGTTATGGTCAAGTCTATAATGGCTTACTTGGTGGTGAGCTTTAAATAACTGTACAATACAGTAGGGATTACCAAATGTGGTATGAGGTAGCTGTACTCAGTGATAGTGATTACACTCATAGACCATACTAGTCGGGCCTGTATTTTGCAGTGAAGCATATCAGATAACGCCAGATATGATTGTACTAGTTGAGTATCCATTTGAAATTCAATAAAATAGTTTGAAATCTAGAATGGCTAAACCAATGATAGATACTCGTATGTACCCCACTAAGTTAAGTTTGCTCTGTGAAAGGAGAACGAAGACATTTGGTAAATAGGCAAAGAAACTGTTAAAGTACTATTTGGACACCCTGAGTGTCCCAGGATGTTTTGTGTGTTAATTATCATTCAGTATCAAATGATATCAGGCTCATGACCTGATGATGTGTGACATTGGATAGCTATACATGTACATGTACTTGGCAATGAGGAGTACCGCATTCTAGTATATTATAACCTGAAAATGGCAGTACACCGCTGAGTAGACCAACCCTTATGCCCTGGTATGGACATGAAATGATGTGGTATTTATTCCCAAGGGTCGGGGGTATCTGTATCCTGTAGCCATGTCTATCTTTTAGGAGTTGGAAGGGTTCTACTTTGTATTAATAGGTATCCTGTTGAACCAGGTATGGCTGAATAATGTGGTGGTGCGTACCGCGTATGATGTCGTAGTGGATACATGTACGCTAAATTAATATTAGGCCTGAGATGGTTATACAGTGCTGGTACTACTTTGTCTGGGGTGCCTATATTCCGGTGTGTTAAATGCACGTATCTGTAACATTATTTACTTATTGCATTGCTTTTCACTTGGTCATTTCAGTGGTGACTACACTATAGGGGTTATGTAGGAGTATTTTCCATAGGACCAGAACTGTCTGCCGTTAATGGTTATGAGTACCACATAAGAATCTAATGTGGTTCAAAACACTGCCAGTAACAGCTTTCGCAGGATCTATGAGGTACACATTACTACTAAGTACGGGTATCAGATGTCTATGTTCGTACATATCACTGTAAGGAATATACATATCATAACCAATTCAGTACTAGCTACCACAAATGAGACCGTAGTGATACTCAATAGCACCTTAGATTATAGCTAGACTTTATGTGTTATACAATACACACCACAGAACTATACAGGCATCGAATGCTAAGTTATATGTTATGCACAAGTCAATATTTTGACTAGGAGTCGATGATGTTGTAAAATTTCCACCGGTCAGGATGCGTCTGTCTAATCCCCTTGTATCCCCCGGGCGGGCAAAACATTGACTGGTGCATTATTACGCGAAACAACTTGCCATCCTAGGCCGATGTTGTGCTCATCACCATGTTATTCAGTCATTTCATGACTGGTATTTAACTACCACTGGATACATCCGTCATAGGCCGTACGTATTGCTGTTTAATGTGTTGGGGTTACGCCATATTGTCCTTGTGAATGTGAACAACAGTTATTGTGCCGAAAAGAGCTACAAAAAGTAGCTCATAATGGGTCTCCAAAGAGACTGGAAATCCTGATGGATTGAATGATATGCATTTACATGAGAACACTTCCAACCAGTGCCCCTTTGAAACAACGGCGTATATAAATAGTCCGAGACTGGCATAAAAACATACAGGCATAGTGATTTTGCAAGCATTTATAAGTAGTCTTGCATACTTGCTTGAACTTAAACAAAATTAATGGTCGTTTAGGCAATATTGTGTACAGTCCATTTAATAAAAAGTGAGACAAATCAAATTTGCCGTTTTCTAATAAAGTTGAATTCATGCATACGTGAGAATTACAAATACAGAGAGGACAAATCATTTTTTAGCTATTTGCTCACTTTGATCCTGAAACGACTTTAACCCCAAAGTGGTTTAGATGCTTGTCCATTTTATACCCATAATATAATGAAAAGTATTCGTGAACATATGACACACTTCATAAATAAACATATAAATCACATTAGATCATAGAATCCCAGGGGCTGTCGTAAAAGTTTTCGTAAACTGTCGCATGCACAAAATGGATATTTGAACGATGACAATGAACATTTTCATTAAGCAAATGAGATATAATGAATATATATGAACTAACCAAGACATCTATCATTTAAATAAGCAAATTAAATTCATATCATATGATATACGAAAGAAAAACAGAGTGGAAATGTCCATTTTACTATTTTTTCGATTTGACCTTGGACTGACCTTGACCCCAGAAGGTCAATTATGTTTGTCCATTTGATGTCCCTAATCAAATGAATAATATCCGTGTAAATGTGTAGTAATATATACATGGACATTAAAATTATATTAGATCATAGAATACCAGGGGTGGTCGAAAGAATGCCTTCTCGGCCAGCATGCATATGTATTAATGGCTATTTTGACATAGAAATGATTGTTTCATTAAACATAAAAGAATATGAACTAACCAACACAGCTATCATTTTAATAAGCAACTTACATTCATATCAAATACTATACGAAGAAAAACAGAGAAGAAGTGTCGATTTTTTGCTTTTACCTTAAACTGACCTTGACCTTGTCCCAATAAAGGTCAATTATGTTTGTCCATTTAATGTCCATAATCAAATGAATAATATTCATGCAAATATGTAGCAATATATTCATGAACAATTTAATCATATTAGATCATAGAATACCAGGGGTGGTCGAAAGAATGCCTTCTCGGCCAGCATGCATATGTATGAAATGGCTATTTTGACAAAGGAATGACTATTTCCCTTAAACAAATGGCTTATAATGAAAGAATATGTACTTACCAACACGGCTATCGTTTAAATAACGAAATTTGGTTCCAAACATTTGCTATACGAAGAAAGAACTGAGTTGAAATATAAATTTTTAGCTATTTTTCTCACTTTGACCTTAAAATGACATTGACCTCAAACTGGTCAGTTTTGTATGTCCATTTGATGCATAACATTAATTGAATAATATTCACCCTCAGATATGGCAATATATACATAAACAAAAAATTCACACCAGAATTAAGAAGGTCATGTGTATTCGCCCCTGTTAAAAAAATCTGCACCACTTTCAGATCTGGCATCCACCTTTTTCTGAAGCCTGAATGTATCTATTATTCGAAAATACCAATGGACTTTTTCTACCACATGGGGTAAATAGATTTTGAATTTCTTGCACCAGCTCCTAGACTAGTACAGCATATTCATTAACAAGTCCTAAGAAAGTATTTTTCGAATTATGCATATCATACTGAATTTTCGCATTTTCTGTGTTAAAGGAAATGTCCATTGCCAATGGAACGCATGGCTAAAAAGATATGAGGAAATCGGACAGGGAAAGAAGCACTTAAATTAACCAACCGAGCACATAAAACAGTTACAGCACAACACAACACAACTACACGGAGCAATGTCCACTCATAACCGAATGAAATAATTAAAACCCCAAGTCCCGGTTGTAAAACTTTATGAGTTTTTTTGTTTTATTATTGCATCTGATTACATATTGAATGCCTATTATGCACTTTCAATTTCATTACATTTGTAGATTTATTTGCCGTCTCGTATGTTTATTGATATTTAATTTCATAGATTTCTAAAACCATTTCATAGATTATCATCAATTTCATACTAAACGGGAGGGTGTTATTTGATTTGAAGATCATTTGATATAATTATTAGTTTTCTAGTTTTGATGTTGACAAATGTTCTCACCAAGGTTTGACTCCATTTCTGAAAGAGTGAGAGAGCTAGTCTGCTTAACTCCCCTACCACTACGCTATACTATAAGTTAATTAACATTCCAGGCGGATCACCTTGTCTTGATTTCTTGGATGGACTTAATTACGAAATTATATTTCCCCGAATAATTTGTTCTCAAAAAGAAGTTATTTTTCGATCAATTAAAATAACCTTTAAAATTACAATGAAATCCTTGAAATTTATTATCCATAAAAATAAAGATTTTAGTACAGCAGTGAACCACTACGTATGTAAAATCACTGGTAAAGATGATGCATTCATTCTATATGTACGAAATGTAGGTTATGGAACGTTTTGTAGGAAATTCGAGTAATTTATGAGAAATAACCAGCAACAACATGTCCTCGTTGATCACTGTTATTACTTCGAATGCAGGAGTTATTATTCAAATTATGCCACGTAATGCTTGATTGAGAAATATTGTGTAGCTGTCGTGACATACATCTGCTATTATATAACACATTGAATCTCTTGTGAGTAAGCATCAGGCTGTGGAGTATGGGAATAATTAAAGGAATACAGAACCAGAAACTGAGTTTTTCAGCGCATTCATGTCACTGATGATTATAATCATCTTATTGTCCCAAAAGATGGGAACGTTCTACGTTATTCGTGTACATTTATTTCTGTTTGATGAGCTCTATCTTACCACGTACAAACGTAATCGATATTACACCATGTCATATAAATTGCACAGAATCCAAATGTTCAAATTGTTTGTCGGATAATTTATAATGTTCTTGTCTCGACGCTTACATTGGATGCATCACCAGAATTTAGTATAAACGCGAATAGTAACATTCAGATATTTCCACCATAACGTGATGCAACGATACAAAATCATAACATCAATGTAGTTTTCACCTATGCATGCTTTATTTGCATACTGGATTACTCACTAATCTACTGGCTGACTGGCTATCTGGCTCAAGAACAGACATACAAGGCTGCTTGGCTGTTGATTTGCAGACTGGCTGACGTTCAGACGAGTTGGCTAACGTCTACTGGCTGACTGTTGATTTGCAGACTGGCTGACGGAGGAACGAGTTGGCTGGCTGGCTAACGTATACTGGCTGGCTGTTGATTTACAGGTTGGCTGACGGAGGAACGAGTTGGCTGGCTGCCTAACGTATACTGGCTGACTGTTGATTTGCAAATTGGCTGACGGAGGAACGAGTTCGCTGGCTGGCTAACGTATACTGGCTGGCAGTTGATTTGCAGACTGGCTGATGATCGGATGAAGGTCTGGTTTGCTGGCTGGTTGACTTTGCTCACTAGCTTACTTGCTGACTGACAAGCTTTTGTTGTTTAACGATGTTTTAGTCTGCGGTATAGGGGTTCTGTGGTATAGGGGTAAAGTAGAAAATATTATGAGATGTCTCTGTATGTACCAATCGAATTACACGTCAATTACTTCAATATTGAGTGTATTAAACATCATGTTTGGATTTGAGAACTTTCGATCCGGCTTCTGCGAAGAACAATCAATATGCTAAATGTATCAAACGTTTATTGCTTTCGTAACTGCACTTAATATTGTCGCGTGTCTACTCATCCGATCACGTGACTTCTCATCTAACATATATCGCGCATGCGCCGTGCGACAAACGTCGATTAAACGATGAACACATTATCCCCTGGAGTACTGCTAAAATTCGCTCATTATTGTCGCATTTCAACAACTTTCGGTAATATTTGTCAAAACACTATACTGGTAAAATATATCATTGTCTGATATGGAAATGAATTCCACAGAAAAATCGAAAACAAGTCACAAAGTGTATTCTCTCCACTACCGATTGTAAAATTTCGGAAATATATATAAACTATTTGTAGAGCTAATTGTAGTTCGTTGGCATTACCTTTACTTGACTTCACTTTCAGGGAAGCACCTTACTACCAATGACACATAAAGATTTTTTATGATTTATGGGATGGTATTCACAAAGCATCTTAAGTGAAAACTTAAATATTTTGACTTAAGTTAAATATTGTGCAGCACATATTTCCCAAGAAAGGAAGACTATCCCATGTTTTCTCTGAGATTATTGTAGCTCTTTAACATAACGCTTCTAAACAATGTAAATAATTGTTAATCTTGATTCTCATGTTTAGCTGATATCCTTAAGGAACATTTGAGATTTTTGGAAAATTATAAGGTTTAACTTAAGATGCTTTGTGAATGCCACACCAGTTCAATCAAAGTACACACCAACCACAGATGTACAACCATACGATGTTCTATTTTTACTAAAAAATATATTTTCCAGGAAAATATTGTCGATGCGATTCTTAATCGAAAACAACCACGAAATTAATTATCCAAGAAAATCACGTCTCTCGATTTTTCCGTGACCAACAATGGATAATTCCAAGAAAAACATTATATCACCGGATGCATTAACAAACTTTAGTAGGTAAAGGCTTTATACTAGTACTAGTAATAATTCCAGAAAATGAGAAAAAAACATAGGTAACTTTAAGGTCTTCTTTACAGTTCATATCAACTTCTAAGGATTGTTATTTCATACAAGAAAAAGATCACGCTTATTGTTTTATTATAGAATAATACTTCAAAGAATAAAATATTATACTTCTTAAAATCGTTAACGAAATGTCAACGGTACAAGTGTTGTATCATCCTAGAATATTGACTATTCCCGTACTAAGAGTTGTACTAGCCCAGGTAGATCCGCGAACTGACGAGTGGTACATATTTGAAAAGAATGTGTGCATGTTGATGTGCGTGAAGTTACAATGATAGGCTGGCAGCGTAACGGTTGCAGGCTGACAGAGTAAAATTGGTGGTCTAAAGGCCTAACAATGTGTAGTTTGCAGTGTAGCAGTCTAGCAGCCTGGCAGCAGGAAGTTGGCAGTCTAGCAGCCCGACAGCCTGTCTGCGTGAAGTTGACAGTCTAGCAGCCTGGTAACGTGAATTGGCAGCCAGGTAGCGTAGTGTGAAGTTGGCAGTCTAGCAGCCTGGTGGCGTAAAATTGCAGTCTAGCAGCATGGTGGTGTGATGTTGGCAAACTAGCATCCTGGTAGCGTGAAGGTGGCAGTCTAGCAGCCTGGTAGCGTGAAGTTGATAGCGGTAGCAGCCTGACAGTGTGAAGTTTGCAGTCTTGCAGCTTGGCATCGTGAAGTTGACAGTCTAGCAGCCTGGCAGCGTGAAGTTGGCAGTCTAGCAGCCCGGCAGCGTGAAGTTGGCAGTCTAGCAGCCCGGCAGTGTGGAGTTGGCAGTCTAGCAGCTTTTCAGTGTGAAGTTGGCAGCATCGAGCCACTCCCAATTTATTTCAGACATAATCCTGATTTATTGCTTTAGCCAAAAACCATTATTTTTCAGCTAAATCGCAGTCGCAAGATAGTTGAAGAAACCCGACGAAGTCATATACGATACACGCTCGTATACGAGAGCCCATCAATAATTTCTTGAAATGATTTTATGTTGTAATATTAGTACTAGCTTAACAAACTATTAGACATGAATCTTTTAAAGTAACATCCTGTGCACAGTTTCTATTTATTCAATTGCTCAACCTATAACAAGAGCACGTGCTACAGTCCGTCCCGTGACATATCCTGCAATAAAATCTGTTTACAACGCGACCAACTCCTCTGGTGCTGGTATTTCTTACCATGTGGACTATTTTTGCGTTTTGGAAATAGCCATGTAGCTTATGGTCTATTCTTGATTATAATATGGATGCGGTAACAGTTCTATATCAACGTCGACGAAAAAAGTTGCGGGAGATGCTTCGTGACGCCCAGTAGCACGTGATCCGGTGATTGGTCAAGCAATGGAGGAAATACAAAATGTACACGGGGTGTTACTTTAAAAAGGACTAGAGGATAAAAGTGTGTTTATACTCACAACATAAAATTAGTTCACAAAATTATAATCTATTTATTATGATAAAACTCATAATGACAAGGCACATGTTATTCCTAGAAGACGAAGATACAAATGTCAAACGATTTCTTATAAGAAGTAACTATACCGTATAACGTGTCTTATGTACCAACACCATTTTTGCAATGAGACAAGTTCGCCCTATAATGTACTTTACGCCTTTGTATAAAAAATGTCAATATTCTGTTTATCAAGAAATGTTTACTAATTCGGCAGCACTGCGATGTTGTTAATATATCTGTCCAAAATTCGTTGTTTGCATGCTCACGACATAAACAAACATCACTACTTTGTTGTTGCTCTGGAAATATGCTCATTGTACACAAACAATATCCATCTAACATAAAACACGACGATATATATCAGCGTCCTAATTCCCAGAATAGAATTCACGTACGGAATATATACCCGATATACTCACCAAACACAACAATATAATTATTCTTAAAATATTGCCTGGAGACCCCAGACAAAAAGAATTCTAGTTGTCATGGGATTTCATCTGAAGCGCAATTTTGACAACATGTCTAAACAAGGCGGCGTATAGACGAATTGAAAGTAATTACCAGAGGGACATATGCTAGAAATGACGGCAGATATCGTGTTACTTTTTAACATAACATCTTTTCAAGTAACACAGGTATCAGAATAAGTTAAGTAGTCTGTACCTTCCAGCCGATAGTGGAAATTAACTGGTCACCATCAATTTACTCCCAATTCATTCAAAACGTAATTCTGTTTTGTTTCATTAGCGTATCACCATTATTGTTCATCAGACATTTTCAGCTTATAAACTTCCTAAAAACACAAAGCATTACTGCTTACGACTATTAAGAAATGGCTTGCTATTCAGTTCCACGATAGCTCGTAGACAGCCGTTCTGCGTTTCCATCCAAGCAGTCCAAGTATGAGTTAATGTTTGAATGAGGGTGAACTTTGAAATTATTACACTACATGTAGAAACTGTTGAATCAATGTATGTTTAAACAGTTAGGCATGGTAACAAGGGACATGGTATGACGTAATGAACATTTACTAGTATCTGTCGCTCACAATATGCCATTGAAAGTATGCATGTACCTGTTTCTTTCGCATGACACTTATATAAGTATGCATGTATCCACCTAGTTCTTATTGGAAATAGTTGATGTTGTCG
Organism: Spisula subtruncata; assembly: GCA_963678985.1. Classification (NCBI taxonomy): domain Eukaryota; kingdom Metazoa; phylum Mollusca; class Bivalvia; order Venerida; family Mactridae; genus Spisula; species Spisula subtruncata. The sequence goes on along the minus strand of OY787669.1, from coordinate 23,638,364 downwards.
TCACCTGAATTGTTTGCATAACTTATTATTACATGAAATAACGAATAGAAATACATGATATTTAAAACAAACAGTCACATGATACACTTATGCGGGTATATATGTCAGTAAAAGATAAAAGTGATTTAGTTGAATGTTTCTAGCAGGCCTATATACGATGACATGATGTTCTTGCATTACTTATTCTGAAAGTACACTGTGTAAAAAGATAAATATATTTTGACGATTTTGAAATATCGATAGTTTAACTGGTATATTTGTGTTCTTTTGCAGAGATAATCTATAATTGGTGATAAATACAATGACGAAGCGTATGTCTTTCCTAGAAGAAGCAGATACTAATGGCAAACGATTTCTTCTGAGAAGTCAGTATGAGTTTTGGAAGGCGACTTCAAAGGCAATGTATTCTGAATTTTGCATATCTTCACATTCGACGTGGATTGACGTTCTTGTTCAGCTTTTGACATTCCCTCTACATATTTTCAGGACATATATGTTCTACATAAAAATGTGATCCTGTCTGTGTTATACATGTATATATACGTAGTTGTTGCTCTAGAACGACACTCCTTGTACATGTACAGAAGCAATATTCGCCTTACACACCACAAAATGGTATGAGAAAATCCGACAGGGAAGGTAGCACTAAACCCAACCAGCCGAGCACAGAAATTAGAAACACCACGACACAACTACCCTGAGCAATGCCCACAGAATCACATGCCAAAACGGCGACCAAATGAGGCACAACAACCCCGGGGCGTTACCTAGTTTAAAACACAAGGACAGTGACCTAACGTTATGCGACATAAAGAGACACAACTACGACTTGACCTAGTTAAAATAATGGGCTAGGTAGGAATGGGATGGGAAATAATATTACATATTCCTAGCAACTACATTGAGCAATGACCACACATAAGCCATAGAAACAATTAAAGATACAAGTCCCCGCCGAAAAAATGCAGGAGGACTCACATTCACAAAGAAATTATATAACAGCGGTTATTGCCAAATGAAACGCAGCCAATACTCAACCAAATTCCCCAAGGCCCCGCTGCACCGCGAACCAACCACAAAAACCCGTGCCAAAACGGCGACTAAATGAGGCACAAACTCCCCCTGACCTAGTTTAAAACACCAAGGACAGTGACATAACGTTAAAAGTCGACATCGATCTGCGTTCTTGTTCCCAGAATTCTCGTACGGAATAAATAACCGACATACTCACCAAACACAACAATACAATTATTCTTAAAATATTGCCTGAATACCCCAGACTAAAACAATTCTACTCGTACTTGTTATGGGATTTCATACGTCAAGCAAATTTGACAATAAGTCCAAACAAGGCGGTGTATAGACGAATTGAGAGTAATTACCAAGGGGGTATAGACGGGAAATGTCGACATATATGGTGTTACTTTTAGATATAAAGTCTTTCCGAGAAACACAGATATCCGAATAAGTTAAGTAGTCTGTACCTTTCAGCCAACAGCGGAACTTAACTTGTCACAATCGAACCACTCCCAATTCATTCAAGACTTAATTCTGTTTTGTTTCATAAGCGTACCACCATTATTGTTCATCAGACATTTTCAGCTTGTAAACTTCATAAAAGCACAAAGCATAATTGCTTACGACTATTAAGAAATGGCTTGCTATAACACGTACAACAGTCAGTTCCACTATAGCATTTACGGGTATTGTAGGTTTGGACATCGTTGCATGCATGACGTTTTGTTATAGACAGCCGTTCACTCCGTGTTCTTTTCTAGAAGAAGCAGCTACATGTACTAGTGTCAAAAGATTTCTTCGGAGAAGTCAGTATGATTTTTGGAAAGCGACTTCAAAAGCAATGTATATTGAATTTTGCATATCTTCACATTCGACGTGGATTGATGTTCTTCGTTCAGCTTTTGGCATTCCCTCTACATATTTTCAGGACATATATGTACTACGTAATATTGTGATCCTGTCTGTCTTTAATATACACGTAGTTGTTGCTCTACATGTATGATATTTACATTTATAGTTCTTCTAAATCTTCTTGTACAATACGTTGTAATGAAATCGCGGTCTTCTCGATATGTGCCAGACAGTTAAGACCATTGTTTACAAGCAATCGCCGACATTGCATAATGGGATATTTATTTTGACAATCGGGCGACATACAGTCAGTTAGAACTATTGCATAACAACCTGCTCATTGATCGAAATCGCCAGCTTGCACCTTGGGAATAACGTCAGGATGAATATATTTCACTGATCGATGATTATCACATTATCCAGACTCTCCGGTGTCTGCTTATTCTGCTTCAGACGACATTATCAGGTGGTTAGTTTTTAGTTGTCTTTCTTCTTAATGTTTTTTTATCATCGGTTAAGCCCGAAAGAAGCGCGGCTTTGATAAACAGTATCTATATTCAGGATATTAATCAAAATGTTATTCAATCTACCTGATGCAGAAAATGAAATTTGACTTGCAAAACATTTTGAAAATACGCATAGACTGTATTCTCAGGACGATTTTATGGCGCGAAAGTAATTCCGGTGGATTGAATTAATGGGAAAAGTTTTCGTGAATCACCAATGCGTCGGTTATACGGATTATACATGTATATGGTTGCTTTTAAATGTCTGTGAAAGACGTCCATCTGTGTATTAAAACGGGAGATTTTTATCTCGTATTTTCATGGAGAGATATGACTCACTTGTCCAAATTAAGATGACGGCCTTATACGAGAGTACATACCCAATGCCATAAATGCTTATGACGATACAGAATCCAGTTTATTGTATGAATATATAATGTCGACATTTGATTTCTATATATACAAGATGAAACTGTTTATTTTCATTGCGTTTTAGTTTGTATCTGTTGCAAATGAATATACGATAATTATATAAGCAATAACATACTCTATTTCTCCAGGATTCATTGTTTGCATATTCACGACAAAAACCCACTACGATGGTATTTCTCTAGAACGAATCTCCTTATACCGAAACAATATCCACCTAACACGACAAACGACGACATAGATCAGCGTCCTTATTCCCAGAATTCTCGTACGGAATATATAACCGATATACTCACCAAACACAACAATATAATTATTCTTAAAATATTGCCTGGAGACCCCAGACAAAAACAATTCTAATTGTTAATGCATAAGGGATTTCATCGGTAGGGCAATTTTGACAATATGTCTAAACAAGGCGACGTATAGACGAATTGAGAGTCATTACCAAGGGGGTATAGACTGGAAATGTCGACAGATATCGTGTTACTTTCCAATATAAAGTCGTTCCGAGAAACACAGATATCAGAATAAGTTAATTAGTACATGTATGTACTTTCTCGCCGAGAGCGGAACTTAACTTGTCACAATCGAACCACTCCCAATGCATTAAAAACGTAGCCCTATTTGTTTCATTAGCATAAAACATTTAATTTGTCACCAGACGTTTTAGCCAAACCACTGTCACAAATAGCCCGACGAAGTCATATATACCCGTACTGAGCATCAAAAGGTGTGTATTGAATTTTAAATTCATTTTTTAATTGTTAACTTGAAAGAACTTTTTACTAGCATTGTCCATAAGTGTACACTTAATGTTTGTGTTGAACCTATTTCCAATCGGGTTCGTCACGCTTGAATGATCACACCATCACCAATGGTAAAACGTCTATTCAAGCTCGCAAAATTATGGTATTTCATTCTAGACTGAATTTTCATTTACAATATATTTGCAATATGTATGTGATATAAATACGCAGTTAAATATTCAACTAAAGCAGAAACGTACGCTTAACGCGGTGATAAAAAATGAATGAAATCGTGTACCTAATCGTGTACATGTATATCAAACGCTGTAGTTCCATTAAAAATAATTTCTGTCGGATAAAATTGACATCTCTCGATCACAATGAGACTGTGGTATCATCTCTAACCGATGTATCGTGTATTTGACGTACCACGTGACAACAGGTCAAGGGTCAATGCCGTTAATCAAGACAGGCAGTGTTTCTATTATTTTAGCATAAAATTCCAAGGAATTTTTGTAAAGTTAATTGTAGTCAAATACACATTAACATTTATTCGAAAAATTGTTTTAGTTTGCGTTACCTCCCTTCCATTGTTACTAAGAAGTATACCGTCATGTGTATTTTTGAATCATCGGATTATGTCAGATGCAGCCTAATTTGAATAAATGTTCTTAACAGTGGAAGGGAGGTAACCCTTGCCTCCCTTTGACCACAAACAAATTGATGATGTAATAGGGTATATAGCACGAAAATTTAGCTTTTTCGAAAAAGCGGCTTGGTCTCTAGATAAGGCCCTGGGTTGTTTTGCGATCGCAGGTACAGTTTCGTATGACTACACCGTTGACACTTCGCTCAGAGGTATATCGCTGGCTTAGTATGAGGAGGTCGTAGGTTTTATTTACGACCATACAATTAATACATACATATTTAAAATCAGCATCACAATTTGCTTCTAATTAGTCTATTTTCATGAAAATGTGAACGTGTCATGTTGACCAAACATAAGTTGAAACAGCTTGTTTTACCATATTAAGTAGTATACAGTTATTAATGTTTCACAGTTTTTTGGGGGGTTTTCTCAAAATATCGAGTTTATACTTACGATCTTCTCGTTCTAAAAAGCCAGCGTAGCGATATATAGTTGCCAAACTGTTTGTCCGGTAACAAGAATAATATTATGTTGATTCATAAGAGGAAATACGATAGTGCCCAACATGTACTACAACATTTGTCTAGACATATCTGAAAATATTTTTATAGGAAGTACGAATATTAATGTGTCTGGCCATGCACGCAACAACGTTAGTCATGGCCACGCACTAACACGGCGTACAAACCAAAACATTGTATGACTTATCGGAGTACTATATAATTCAACGTGTATGCCTTTAATACTGCATTTGCCGGAAATCGATTCATTTATACACAGTAAACATGTACTACTATTCTGTTCTAGACTTACGTATATGAAAAAGGAAGTCAATACATTATTGTTTCTAACCATGCAACCAATAACGTTAGTCATGATCACGTAGTAAACAATATTAATGGCATTATACCACCGTCTTTACAAGTAAAAATGCACTTTATCTTACATTTAAAATCAAGTTAGGAAATTTTGAAAGTGACGTAGCCGTTTGGTGTACCCTAAAGAGTACACCCATCGCATTAACAGGAGTTCAGTTTAGCATTACTAATATACATGTACTGCACATGTTTGCTAGTCTGTCTAACATACCATATGTTTAGAACGACAATTCCTCAATCTACTCTTTTCTCATGAAATTATTTCCTTTGGTAACCTCAAACATAGATAATCAAGCCCAGAATAAAATCTAGCAAAAAAAACGTTATGCTACTATTTGGTTGATAAAATATATTATCTAGTCGGGTGGCCAGACTACATGTTTGCTTAAGCCTTTGTAATTTGTTTTATACCGAAATAGTGGATTCTACCGCGTCCATGCGCGTCACTCTTACCCTAATTGAACTGTATATTAAATAACCAGGTTCAATAACCTCAAATAACGCATAAGTACTGTAGTACTTCAGACGATATTGAATTGAATGGCGGTCAACTACATTAGTTGATATTTGTACAAAATGTTGCGCCGTGGATCTCCCAACAAATCGTATTATCGTCTGTTACTTTGATATATCAGGAACATTACTATCGATCCAGCAGACGACAGAGTGGGCGAACTTTCTGTGAGACAGACAGTTTCAATTAGCAGAGAAATGATTTTGCAGACGATAAAAGGATTGGTCGCTAGGAAATGGGTGTCGACTGCTAAAAGCACAGGAAACAAGGAAACAGGTTGTCTGACCGTGTTTGAAATGGGAAATCTAGGTGAATGTTCAAGTCGTTGGCTTAGAATGAGACGGTCAACCTTATAATATCGAAACATATTTATAATCAGCATCACAAGGCGCTTCTTATGAGCTGAAGTTGAAAGTAACTCTTTACTTACGGTAAAACAAGCTTTTTCAACTTCAGTTTGGTCTACATGACAGTTCCGGTCTTTATAAAAAGAATCTTCTGATGCTGATTTTAAATTTGTATCAGTCGTATAAGGTTGTAAGTGTTACTTACGATCTTCTCATTCTAAGCCAGTGATAGTACATACCACGACTTCACGATTCGATCGCTAATCACATTATAGTGTAGTATTGATATAAAAAGCTGGCGCCATCGTCATGTTTGTTGATAAAACAACAGAAGTAAGACAGATTGACGAAGTTAACAATGGTCGACATTGCTGAGGAACATGCTATTGTTCGGTGGGAGAACAATAAGCCTTGGTATCGACATATTTAATCATAAAATGACACAAAGTCTGATCATAACAACGCTTTAGAAAACGTGGATAATTTTATTTTTCGTGTGGTATAACTGAAACAGTGACCATGTAACCCCACGATGCACCGGTGGTTTATAAAATAAATAATACTTGAGGACAGAATCTAAGGTACCACGAAAGCCCAAAGAAACAACATTGTGTGGTGTTAAGTCTTCGACATCTGTTTAAAAACGTTAGAAATCGATAATATATTGTGCAAATCTTAAGTTTCAGTAGACAAGTAGAATTTTATACTTCCTACATTTATTTGAATTTTATTATTTCACGATTGATCTGTCTCAACAATATTTCTCATTTACGAGATATTGTCATTCGACTTCGCAATTTGATTAGTATGGTATTCCTTCCAATGTAGGCTTTATTCACTTAGGTGGACATTTGCAATACACGCACATTTGCTAATTTAATGAACACAGACTCAAAACTCTAAGTCACTTACGTAAAATTATGCAATTGTGAAAGCTCGGCCATTTCCGATGGTGTACGGTAAATACCTTGAATAAAAACCGAGGTGATCAGAATGAAATTTATATTGAACAATGATCCCGGGGTGCGTTTCATCATCATTCCTCGATACGATCTTTGGAGAGAGGATGAAATGCCCCCTGAGTCCACTAGAATCATTTGTTTTGTCAGTCATAATAAAGTAAAGGCTTTATTATTATAGTGTCACCCCTGTTTCAAGGGGTCAGCCAGGTAAACTTGGGCGACACCTACTAGTTTCTTTCGCACACCCAGTACCTCCAGAATCCCTTCTCTTATTGACAGGCGCCTTAAGAGATTGACTAAGGTAACAATTATTTAACTCGTTACTAGCTCACCAAGCTCCCACATCAAATCTAACCCAGCCTGTGGTGTTTAGAACCTTCTATGGCGGAAACCTTAAGCCCTTAACCGTTCGGCCACGGTCGTGTTACCGGTATATACCGCTGGCTTAGAATGAGAAGGTCGTAAGTACAAACTTGATATTTTGAGGAAACAAGAAACAAGCTGTTCCAACTTCAGTTTGGTCAACATAGTTCCGATTTCATGGGCGTAGGAGCGTCTTCAACATTGGGGGGGGCCAAACATTTGGCAATTTGGGGTAAAAAATTTTTTTTGCTCGCTACGCTCGCAAAGTAACTTCCTTATGTCAATAAGTCAACACCCAATATTTGCACAAAACTATTCTAGACACAAACTCTACTCTTAAACGTCCAAAACACTCCTATATCTATATATACTAACTGTAAGTTTATGGTTCTGTGGACATTTGTTTAAGCAATTACGTCTTAACTAAAAGTTAATCTGTTCAAGTATACACGGGTCCGGGGGCTGAGCCCACCGAAATTTTTTCTAAACTATGAATAAATCTAGTGCATTCTAGGCGGTCTGCTATAAGGTTCTTACAAAAACACAATTGTTTGCATAAAATTTAGATTTAAAAGGTGAAAGGCTTTATATATGATTGACAACGTCCCAAAGTCATATAGGAGGGGTGGGGGACATTAAGAGTACAAATTTATGGCACAAGTGTGTTTTTGCAAACAATGGGTGATGAAGTATTTAAATATAAGGAATTTATTATGCGAGCGAAGCGAGCAAAAAAAAATTGATACTTTTTTACCAAGAACTGAAGGCAAATTGCCTATAACGAGATATATTAGGTCGTAAATTATAATTTTTCGTCTGAATTATTGGGGGGGCCAAAAGATATGTTGGCCCCCCCGGTCCAGACATTGGGGGGGCCTGGCCCCCCCTGGCCCCCCCTGCTCCTACGCCCATGGATTTTATGAACGAAGGCTCATAAGAAGCATCTTGTGATACAGATTTCAAATATGGACATCAATCTAATAAGGTCGTAAACACATAGTAGTACTAACGACCTTCTCATTCTAAGCCAGCGATATGTACATGTATAATATCATGAGCCGGTATATGTCATTAAAGAGGCATTCCCTATAACTAGCATATTTTTCTCTACTATCACATTAAATGAGCTAAATTTACCAAGCACTATCAACTATCATAATTTGTCAGAAGGACGTTTGCGCAAATATGTCTCTATTATGTCAAAAATATATTTAAATCACCAATAATAATTAATCGCTTCCAGCGATTTATTATCATGCGGTCAAAGGGAAACTGTCTATTTTGGCTCGTTACGGAAATACGTTTTCATTCTTTTCTCGGTAATTAGTTGGAGCTTTTTGTTGAAAATTTGAGGAATTCCAGTAATAATGATTCTCATTTAATGTATAATATTCCTGGGTCAATTTAAACGATCAAAGTTATAGGGAACGCCACTTCAATTTATTATGTAACGCCACCATCACGATACGTGTAACAAATTAACAATGCAATTGCCTGGAATTACATTCACTACCTATAGCAGTATTTGATAGTACAATAGCGGTGAGACACGTGGCTAGGAACAAACACCTTTCAATCAATGAACTGTATATAATATGTGATACACCTGACAGACAGAGCATTTGTGTTCTGATACGACGTCATTCATCATCGCCCGGGTAGTATTTGTGTCGGTAGCACTGTGGGTAACACCGTACGTATTTCTATGAATAAAAGTGAACATAGTAAATTATCGGCGTTTGTTAAATCAATGCATAATTCTATTAGGCTTCTGTTGGTTGGTATATAATTTGATTTCATTGACATTCCTGGTCCCAGTGAGGCAGTACGCGTCACGGAGACTGATTTATTACGTCGAAAATAACGATAATTGTACGAGAGCTGGTATGCCATGGCTCATATGAGGCAATACAATAGTAAGATGTATATATGAAGGAGAGATTTAATAGCTATTTGATAGACAATCGTCTACATTATAATGACATTATTGACATCCACCAAGTTGTCATGACTACAAAATTGTATACCCGAGAGGGTCCAGAATTAGGAAAATTAACTATATTCTATTCTATTCTGACTACATATACCTTCTACTAGTATAGCGGTATACATGACATGATTCTGACTTATTACTTATAATTCCTCTATGTCACCAGAGGGTCTAAAGGTTCAATGGTCTCATCCACTTAAGTATGTACCATCTTTGCGAAGTCTGCCACCATAGACCTACGCTGTGTGGCGCGGTGATCTAGATGATCCTGGTTGGTAACCCAGGGGTAGTCTCGCGTGTATCGGTGCTTTACACCGGGCACGTTAAAGAACCAAGGAATCTATTCGAAACGAGCTAGGGTATCGCACACGGATTCCTTGTATCTCACCTCTGTCTCTAACGTTTGCGATAATGCCCCAGAGTGGGCAAATTATATGGAAGAAGAAGAAGAAGAGGTTACATATGGGAATGCGCTTCGGTACTTGGTTCAACCCTGAGCAAAAATAACCCTCATGCTCCACTGCACCAAGGTGTAAATTGATACCTGTGAGGGCAGTGGCCATTCCTTGGCGCCGCAGATTGATGTTGGCTGTCACTCCCACAGGGGAGAAATAGTTTCCGAAGGAAGACTCGAATGTACGTTAGGTAGTCCAACGACAAGGTGTCAAAGGGTGATCGAACGACTGAACAGCTGACAAAAGTCCTCGAAAATGTGGTAACTGTTTTATTTTAACAGCAGTCAGTTATAAATGGTTACAGGTTTTGAGAGCTTTTGAACATGCAGATGCGCGAATAATTGGTAATTACTAGTATATCAATTTCGGAATTAGTATAAGTGCAAAAAGCAAATACATGTAAGTAGATGTGTCTCATCAGCCTTCTACGAGTACTGAACTTGATCCCACTCTGGTGCATTGTCGTTTATGGTCGTGGTCATATACGAAGTAGATCTTTTTATTAACGTACGTGGATTCTACATGTACGTCATCATTATATTGATCAATATCTATAGGGCTATAGCCATTGAGCAACGTGAGGTCCGACTGTGCCGCTAGACATGATAATAGTGATAAATGTTGAAGGTACTATTGCATGCGTAGACCAAACTAGAAAACTATTATATAAAGTGATACATCAATAAACGTACGTGCAAACGAGTGTGAATGATTACTAGTAATAGGGATCACTGGGGATGGCAACGAGTACTCGAGTACTCGTTGGACGGTCCGACGTTCGAATAGTAAAAACCGTATCTGGGTACATTTGTACTAGAAAACATATTAAGATAAGAATAATCGTTACTCCCGTCTAGAAGTGTTCACTGGTACAAAATCGGTTCTCGTGTTGAAATATTGTTGTTCTTTTAAAACTGTTTTCGTTATAATATTGTTGCTGTTGCTGCTGTTGCTGCTGTTGCTGCTGTTGACGCTGTTGTTGCGTGTGTTGTTATTGTAGTTGTTGTTGTTGCCTGTGTTGTTGTTGTAGTTTTTGTCTACGTAGTGTTGAACATTACGTCAGAAGACTTAGTGTCGTTTCCGTTGCGCAGAAAGTTCTAGGAAACGGCTTAAAGGAAGAATCGACTAAAATCCTCTTGAAGTACGCTGGAAATAGATCCATCATGTTTAGGACTCATATCGTATTGATCAGAACGTATTTTATTGTAAAGCTTGCTTGATATGAATCCGACTGTCTGGGAAAAGATATATGGCGTCATATCGATATATTCACAGACAAGATATAAAACAAACACGAAATGATGCAATCATGTAATCTCTGTAAATTTGAACGAAACTTTGAAGGAACGGCTACACATAATACAGACGACAGTTCTATTCGCAAACAGTGAACTCGGTTAATCAATAAGCATAATATAGGCGCCGTTTGCATCTCACAGAGATGATGGCACGGCGTTTCTATAGTCTGTTTCTAAACGTTCAAGAAAATGTTGTTAATTAAACAACTTCACATTCCATTGGCGGCTTGAAAATATATGTCTGGTATCGTTTACGCAGTGGATACGGATGTCGAAGTTACAATAGATCTACATTGTGCAAGGAAAGTATTGAATGAGGATGAAAACATGAAATACGCATTTTTAAAATGAAACATAAAATTTGTTTTAGAACTCATATATTAGATCTAGCTCCATGAAAACCTTCTGTGTGTTTTAGATTTCCCAGTATTAAAGAAGTAACATTTGTTTTTGTATCTCGTCCCTTTCCGGAGCTTTTGTGTATGACGTCGCAAACGTCATTCCACTGAAGTTATGACTGATCTTAACTGTAGCCATACACAATTTTATCAATTTTGACATAAACTGTTTCGATGAAATTGTTTGAATACAGGGAAAGACTGAAGAAATCGATTATCTCGAGCCTGCGTATGTTGACTAAAAGCAAGTTGCCAAGAAAGACCTACACCAAATCTGACGCATTAAAAAGAAATGCTCTGTACAACCTTTGATTTTACATTTGACCTCGAACAGTGACTTTTATCTTTGAGGTTAGGCACAAGGGATTTACCTATGACACCTTTTCAGGGAGTTCAAAATTCGTACAAAATGTGAAATAGATTTGTCAATGCATAACAAAGTTACGGACAGAACAAACTTCAGATTGACCTATGACTTCCGACTGTAACCCTGACCTTTGAGATAGGAACCTGGTTTTGGCGCATGCTATTCGTCAGCATTGACCACCTACAGGATATAAAAAATCTCCACAAAAGACTCGAATATGTTTCATTATGTAACCCGGATCAGAGGATGTTAATATGACAAAGGGTGGTTGAGCAGTTAAACAGCTGAAAACAGCCCTCGAAAAGGGGTAACTTAACTTTTTCTGAAATAACCACAAATTGGAAAGTAGGGGAACGAATAAAGCCAAATAAAAAATATACATGTGTAGGCCTATCTAAAAAAAACATACTTGGAATAACGCCAACCCTATTAGTTCTGTCGTCTGGAAAATTTCGATTTTGCAGAAAATGGATAAATAACTATTGAAAGAAACCATACTCGTTGTTCCATTTAACAGTTTTCTGCAAAGAAGTAAAATATTAATAAAAAGCGGCTAGACAGTCATCTGTAGTCATAGCAACGATTTCTGGTTTCAACTTTTTAGCAATAATGTCTACGAAAAGTGGTTTTGTAACAAGGATAGTTGTTATTAAAATCCAGAAAAGGTCAATGCAGAGTCTACCAAACATTCTGCAATTACATGTTTTATGAATTATTTTATGGAAAAAGTATACATGTTTGTTTTGCCTACGGAGAATTTGGTCATGGCCTTCGTGTATGAAAATATTACAATGTTTGTGCGAATTCATCATTTTATATACCAATTTCTGCGAACAAATCGTGAGCTATCGTCCTTTTTTATACATGTGTGTTTCTATAACCGTTTGTACCTTGGAGCATCTTCGTGATACTCACGCTTTTTAATCAATTCCGGTTATAAATATAGACAATATATTAGTCTTAGACTTTATTATGCTGCAGTCTACAAGAAGATCAATGATCGAGTAAAGTTGTGTTTTTGGTGCAAAAGTTCATGCAGCTGTGATTGCCAATCAATGTATGACTTGTCGAAACACTATACATGTATAATTCACCGTGTACGACATATTGTGATAACCGGACGTTGACGCGATTTTACTAGGTATCGATGGCTTAGAACCAGAAGGTCGTAACTACCAAATCGATATATTGAGAAAACAAGAGAAAACTGTCTGTAATTTACTCTTTACCTATGGCATGTATGGGAAAACACGTTTTTAAAACTTCATTTTGTTCAGATGTTCATGAAAATAGGCTCATAAGAAGCGCCTTGTAAAGCACATTTCAAATATGTATGAGTGACAGTCTTATAAGGTCATAAGAGGTAGTTACGACCTTCTAGTTCTAAGCCATCGATATCATGGATAAATTTCACCATAGTATCAAATGTAGGAAATGCGATCAAAATGACACAGAAGACGAATATCATTACATACCAAGGGCTCAGTGCAAAACTATTGTAGCTACATCAATTTTATGGGCACATACCATAGTTATGCACTTAAAATTTTGTACTAGAAAATCGATTAGTAACGTTTAAAAACTACTAGGATTGCGACATTTGTCAGTACGCATGACCTTTTTACAACGATATCGATCTGTACACGCGTGTGGCCTCATTTAAATACAGAGGATCGTTAGTCCATTATCACATCCAGCTTATATAATATGGAAGAAAATTCAGGAATCAATATGAGTGCGTACGTATTCACGCTTTTTAAACAAAAGGTGCCAGACCCTCTAATCGGCAACTTTGCGAATGGTGAAAATTTGGACGGAAAATTTTCGTGTCACGATCAAATGTCCGGAGATTGTCGGTCAATTTAAATGACCACGCTCTTTTAGTTGTCTCTTGTGCCGACCGCATACTTACAAACATAAATGTGAACGTGCGAATTTGTCCTAAAACACATCAACTTAGTCTGCGTAATTTTTGTAGCATTACATCACAAAAAATGTCGTTCTTATTCTCGGTGCAATCATTTTTAGATTCACCCATTTCTAGATGTTGCCTACACAAAATGTTCGACGTTTCTGTATGATATTCTGGAATTATTCCGGGTAGAATCTAATTCCTATATATACTTTTCGAAAATCGTCATTTGCACTTCGACCCAATTGAGATACTATAATACAAAAACAAACTTTTATTACCTACAGTGTTGAAGAGTGTATAAGAAAACAAAACAAACTCCTGTTGTTTCCAACGTTTCGACTATATTGTCTTCTTCAGGGAACAAATTAAAAGTGTTACCAATTTTAATAGTTGTCGAATAATAACTGGAGAGCACATACACATAAAAATGCACATGTTAGACAGAACCCAACGAATCCCTTACAGGAATTATCCCCAAGAAAAAGTGTGTTTCAACCCGTCACATACGTACTCCTTATGACCAGAAATTCAAAATATATTTACCCGATCTGGTAGAAAAAATTTGGTATTTTGAAGTATTTTCGAATAATATAGACATTCAGGATTCGGGAAAAGGTGGATGTCAGACTTGAAAAGGGTGCATATTCTTTTTAAAGGGCCAACAACTCTTGCAGTTGGGGTGCAGAAATATCCATTTTAAGCCCTTTTTAAATCTGGCTCCTGGACTATACTCCTGTCACGAGAAACTGACTACTAATAGGGGATTAAATAGCCAGCGAAGCTGGCTATTGTAAATACCCATACCAATAATGTCCACGTGCGTATCTTCGTCGAGTCTCTGCAGGTACTAATGCTTTCAGAAAAAGTTATTTTCGGTCAAAATTTCCAGGCAGTTTTCCGAGGTGAATGGTCCTTTGAATAAAAAAAAATAGTAATCTGTAAACGGTTGCCCCCTATCATTTTCTTTCGAATTATAACCATCTTTACAAATATTCAATAAATAAAATAAACTATTTAAAAAAACAAAGGGAAGTAAGAAATACGCTACTGTACTGGATACACGGCGTCAATACAAGACGCGATGTCATGACGTCACAAATAACAGGAAATGACGTCATACCAAAAGTACGCCAAATAGACTCATGACGTTACGTTGCAATGTATAACAAATCAGTATAATATAGGTAAAACTTCAGGTTAGGGGTGCCTACACTTATTCCAAACATAAATCACAGATACATAGCCAATCTAAAATTTTGAATAATTATTATTTCTGGTCTTCAATTCAAAGAGGTAAAGTGATCAGTTGCTGATCAATAACTATCTTTGTATATTTTATAAAATCTAAATTCAACTCATATTTAGTTACTAGATTCTATCTGAAACATAGCTTAGCAGATATCCAATGTGAATTTAATCCCTCATTTAGGCGATGCCTTAGTTCATATTAGATATGAACTGCTGTATGTAGACTCTCACTAAAATGTGTGTCATATTAAATGTTAGTTTGAATTTGTATATTTAGATACAGTTTTGTTATTTTGTAAGTTTCTATCTATTTCCCGGTGAGTTTAACAGCTATTTTGCGTTTAAAAATGCTTGATTGTTTTTCTCCAAATATACACTAATTAATGAATTAATTTAATATAAAAAACCCCAATCTCGAATAATAGGAGTGTCGGGAATTTTAATAAACACCCCCATTTGAGCAGGAAGGATATTCTCGTTTCATTAACTGTGCCTTATTTGACCTCGCTGGTTCATATAAAAATACTAATTAAAACTTAAAAACACGGAGATGATAATTATTTTTTATGAACGGCATGCTCATTTTATTCACAGGTGACAGTGTCGTTTTATATTTTTCTATAAAGGTTTATTTGTTCTAAATGAACCAGAATTACAACCAATCGAAGACAAAAATTGAGAAAAATATAAATTAAAAAAAAATACATAGTGTTTTATTTTTCGTTTTCAACGCTACAGTTACCTGTGGTTTTATTCTTAGTTTTCACCAATGCTAACGTTAGTCACCAGTCCAATACTAATACGGAATTACTAATTATTATTGCCATTTCATTTTAAAATTGAACGGAATGTATTAATTTAGTATCTAGTATGCAGAATCTTATTTCGTAAGGCAAAAATCTGGCTTAGAATCAAGGAGAATGTCGTAAGTACAATAACGCCATTTTGAGAAACCAGAAAAAACTGTATGAAAACTTATCTTTAAAATCAAGCCTTTTGATTTAATATAGTGCGATTTCTTTTTGGCAAGTTCCGATTTTCATGGAAATGGGCTCATAAGAAGCGTCTCTTCTCTGATGCATTCTGAGCGTTCAGAGATAATATAGCCTACCCTATTTGATAAACATTAATTTTGTTACACAGAACATTAATTTCATTAATTTATTATAATAATTGGGATTTTTTTCAACAACAACACGTATTCTGTAGAATTATTATTATTATATTAACGTTTCGGCCGAGGCCTTCTTCTTCTTCTTTTTTTTTTATTATTACAAATGTACTCGTATCAAGCCTTTTAAGTCATTATTTTGTAAATCAAATTGTAAATATGGCGATTTTAAGAATTGTTGATATTAAAGACAATGAGTGGTGGATTCATTAAATCACATTACCAAAGTAACCGAGTTAAAACCACAGGTAACTGTATCGTTGAAAACGAAAAAAAAATACGAAAAACATTTTTTTTTAATTTATATTTTTTCTTTTTTATAGAAAATATATTATTTTTTTTTCGTTTTTAACGGTTCAGTTACATGTGGTTAAAACAACGTCAGAAATAAAGATTTTAAAGCCGTTGACGTTACGATTCGCGCGGAAACGATGGTGACGTCACGTTTTGTTATCACATGTGTTGGAGACCATTGTTCCGGCATTTGTTCTCGCATGGAATTTCACAATATTCATACGATAAAACTAACGTTATGTGTTGCCCACCCTGACATTCCCAACGTATCACAGACACTGCCCCCGTCTCTGGGACAATGTCCATACAACATGCATGATTATTATTAGGCCCTGAGTCAAGTAATTCTGCTATTCGACTTCAAACAAAATTTACCAAAAATTGTTTTGATTGCGATAGATACATGTAGATTATGGACAAAAATATATTAAAAGGGTAGAAAATGTAGCGCAACATTGACAAAAAGTGTTTATATCGGCTGATTTACGTAGACAATTTCAACCGAGAATGGCCTTCCATAAGTCGACAAGCGCCTCAAGAACCCAGAAAAAGCGACTGCAAAATGGCGTCATCAACGACAAAATAGTAAACAAACCAAAATACAAGTAAAAATGATAAAACAGTGTTAAGGTTGGCTTATAAATTAGGCTACTACATTTTATTAGATTTCTAAATTGATACTCATATTGCAGGTTCAAACTTATATTTGTTGCTTATTTATTGAAAAGTGCATATTTTTTCCAAAATCGGATACGTTCAAGGTCAGCAGGCATAATGCAAGTAAACTGAACTGTAGTCTATTAGCAATGGAAAACAGTTCCATATATTTAAAACACCTCCGTAAATGTTTTGTGAAATAAACCCCCCGAAATCGGTCAAAATTTTGTTTTTATAAAACTCCGTTTTCAGGTTTTGAAAACTATGGAACGCCATTGTCATTTTTATATAAAAACGGGGATGCTCTTCTTAAAAAGCGTATGAGGAAATCGGACAGGGTACGTAGCACTAAAGTTAACCAGCCAAGTACAGAAATCAGTTAAAAAGTAGATATATTATAGTAACAAAAATGTGTCAATGCCTTATTGTCATTACATTGTTAATTATAGCTATGTTATCATGATTGTTTAATGTAAAATTTATTGGACATTGAAATACATTTGTATATGAATTATCTGGAATTTCAAATTATAAAATTTGATACATTCATAATCATATAGATTTGGTCTCCATTTTTTTTTACTTTACCCAGTTCAAATACTTCTTTGTCCAGTTTAGATTTTTCTGGACTTTCAATATGTTATACAGGGTGCATAAATTTATGCTTTTAAAACACTCAAAACATTTTCTGATGCAACTTGTTAGATGTTTGGGCACTTTAGTGTATATTTGAGCTAGAATAACTGGACTATAATAAATCTAGATCTACTTGTAATGGATTCGTACTAGTCTGTCTAACATATAAACCTATGTTTAGAAAGACAACTCCTCAATCTACTCTTTTTTCGTGAAATTATTTCCCTTTGCACCCTCAAACATAGATAATCAAGCCCAGAATAAAATCTAGCAAACAATCAAAAAAGTTATGCTACTAGAATCTAGTATTTGGTTGATAAAATATATTATCTAGTCGGGTGACCAGACTAGATTCGTACAGGCTATCTTAATTTTGTTAGGCCAGTGCACTTTTCTGAGGGTCTACCAATTATTTTTAATTGCGGTATTTTTAAACAGCAACGTGGCTATGCAGGGGTACCTTACAAGTCACGTCGGTGGAAGTTAGATATATAACCAAAAGGCACGTTTTTAAAGAAACGTAACGCCTCAAATTCGGCTGTTTAATTATTTGTCTCTGAACACCGCCCTGTCTGTCTTAACTTATGAAATAAAATGAGCCTTATGATGGGAAACTGTACGAAAAGAAAACAAACATGATTTATTATTCGATTAACATAATCATCCCTGGCGTTTACAAAATTAGCACGCGCCGACTGCATAGCAATCATTCATCTCATAGCCTGCGCTAAAAAATAACGGTCCACTGCGCAATGGCCACTGTTTATTGAAACAGACTATAGACGAGATAAGCGGTTTCGCGAGACGACCACGAGGGCGTGACGTCACCGACTAGACGGCTACAATGCAATGATATAAATAGACAATATACGGTACATTCGGACGTAGTGGACATTTCAAATTGCTTTTAAACTCATTGTAATGAATCCCTGAAAGTCTTCAGCTAGATTCAGAAGCACGAAAAATAACCACGACCCCATCTACAACTTGCGCTACGCTTCAATAGCAGGCATTTTGTGTACAATACTGACAAAATAAACTGTAACGATGCACTGTGCAGGGAGGGAAACGGAATAGCTGGTCATAGTGTATTCAACCTCAAATAACGACTTTTGTCAGTAAATTCGGAGGCAAATGTCGCATGGTATTACCGTTTTAGATACCAAGATTTATGAAATTGACAAATATACCTTAAACTATTTCAGAAAACAAGCGTTAGGCTACAAAAAAACAACTCAAGGTCGTGATGCAGGGGTGCGTTCGATAAACGGAAGAGCCGCCAGACTGTGCGTTATCCAATCACGGTCTAGTCTGCCAGTCGATGTTATGTCTTCAATGTGTAGTTAGTGAATGTCTCAAATAGCCGAGGAAATATGTCAGAAGTTTGGATTTAAAACTAAAATGTGGAGGGATAACAAACTTATTTAATGGAAGTAGCACCACAGTCTATTAGCCCGCACATACAGCGGCTGCTGAAAAGTTTTCAAACCTCGGCGAACCGAACATTACAGGGCCCCGGAGGTGGAGATAGCAGTATACTTTTGTTGCACTCTAATAATGACAACCGGCAGATGGCGAAAATTTCTACTGAAGAATATAGGAAAGCGCTCGAGAAAACCAAAGCTTTAGAACATATGTATCGTTTTCAAGCGCCATTTCCTTTGCAACAATTTCCAGTGTTTACACCTGTGGATTCAAGTCGAAGTGAAAAAACGGAGACCCAATTAGAAGGGGAGAAAATTGCATGTTTTGTTGTCGGAGGTGAAAAGAGGTTGTGTTTACCACAAATTCTTAACACAGTTTTGAGGGACTATGAATTACAAGATATAAATGCAGTGTGCGATGATTTGCACATATTCTGCTCGCGGTGTCAACACGAACAGTTGGAAATTCTAAAAGTGTCGGGCATACTGCCGCCCAGTGCCCCTAGTTGTGGACTTATTACTAAGACTGACGCAGAGCGACTCTGTAACGCTCTAATTCGAAACCCAAATGACACCATGGCACCGGCGCATCCCTCTCATAATGTGTTTAAGGTGTATCACGAATGCTTCGGGAAATGTAAGGGAACTTTCAACCCGGATGCTTACACTTCACAA
Organism: Spisula subtruncata; assembly: GCA_963678985.1. Taxonomy (NCBI): domain Eukaryota; kingdom Metazoa; phylum Mollusca; class Bivalvia; order Venerida; family Mactridae; genus Spisula; species Spisula subtruncata. The sequence continues at coordinate 23,618,570 of OY787669.1, read as the reverse complement.
AAGGCTCTTTGCGTTCAATGCGTGGACTGCGGTCGTTGGTTCAGTCCACAGAAGTTTGTGTGTCATTCCCACAAAGCCCTCGAGAACCGAACAGTTCATTGGGGATTCGATTCAGCCAATTGGAGGCACTATTTATTACTGGCTAAACACCAAGCTGGCATTGACAAGCTTCAAGATGTCTTGGAACAAATAAAAGGACGCTTTGACAGTAACAGCAAGTTTAAGAGGAAGCAGGTAATATCAGAACGCTGTTGTGGTGTGTGTCAAAATGTTGTGTTTGGGTTACCGTTACTGTACCATGTATCGTTGTTTTGTTAAAAAACAAAGTTAAAAATGAAAAAATGGGGATAGTCCGATATTATAATTATATCGGATAAGTTAAGATCATCTGACATTTTAAATGTCACACACAGATCTATACTGGATGTATTTCATTAATTGGTTGGGGTTCGGAGAGAAATTTATAATTTTATGCTGGTCTGAGTCCAGGAGTCTTGCCATGCACCAGTCCATCGAAATCCTGGCTCCTCAAAACCAGGGATGGGTGGGGGGCATTCTATGGGGGAGAGCAGGGAAATATTTCCAGCTTTTTATTTCCCTATTTTGTTTCGTGCGAAAATAGTTGTGAATTACAGCAGATACTTTATTTCACTGGTTTAGCGCATGGGCAATGGGTTGGAGGTTTTTCCATCTGTGTGGTCCTGGGTTTGCAGGGATTGTACCCAGCTTTGAAAAGGCAAAATTTAAAATATTTGCCATTCCCATGCAGGAGGCACTGGGGTTTTAATTGACTGGTTCAAAACAATAAGCCGGAGCAATTTGTGCTTTATGCAATGCCAAGTTAGGTTTTATAATGTGCTTTGAAACAAGTAAATCTCAATGCATTATACTAATTGATTTGCAATTTAGTAATTTGTAACTTAACTTATTAGTTAAGATTACTCCAAAGTCAAAGAGTTGGTTTATTCATATTTATGGCCTACCAGGTCAGGTCATATTATATGTCATATATGATAGAACAGATTCTCGACACTGTCATAGACACATTTTAAGAATTATATATCAATTTGATTTCTCAGCTTAAAGGGCATTTTGTAGTATGAAATTAAGTACTTTTTAAGTCTTAATTTCTTAAGAAGTATTGTACTAGCCTTATGCCTTGTTATGTAAGTGTATCTTTCTATGGTCAGTCTTATTTTTCAAATGCATACTTCTATTGATAGTTGCTATTAATTTATTTCTGGCAGCACTTTGACTAGACTCTAGTCAGTTTAATTGCCAAGGTGTCATCTTAATCTAGATTTAGGCTTTTGAAATATGTGTATAATTGGTACAGACAAATATGTATATTGTATAATATTAAAGTGTGTTATACAGACATGTGGGGTCTTTAAGTAGATTAAAAGGTGTGAAATATCTGACTGGTCAAAGCACAGGTGACTGTCTAGTGACATTGCATAGGCCCCTTTTGCTATGGTCTATAAATGTTTGATCTAGTATCAATATTATACTAAAAAGTAAAAGGGTCCTCTTTAAGGGTCTACATTAAAACCAATATATACGGTCTGTCACCTGTGATACAAAGTCTGAAAGGTGCTATACTGTTAAATATCTTATTAAATTTCCTTAATTATAATAATAACTACAGGTAAGTATTTCCTGTTGTTGAAAAACCTGTACATACGAGGGTTGTACCAGAATTACGTAGACTTTTTTTCATACGTTCCATACCATTCATCATAGAAACAAATTATTTTGTGTGGAGTGCAAATAATGTTTACTGCGTAAGTATATGAAATTTCAAAGCCGTATCTTATTTGGATCAAATTCTGCAGCTTCCGGGGATATATAGGGGTACGGTATGCGGGGCACGTCAACGGAACGTCACGACGTCGGCGGAACTTCAAAGATAAGTGAAGCTCCTAACTGTGTACATTATAGCTATAAATATGGCACAACCGTACACAAAACTTACGAATATTTATTTACTACCTTAAATGTGATGAAAGTTCCAATAAATTACCAGTAATGTCGCATATAACCCTTATTATAGAGCGTCGATCCAGGTCTATGTGGTCATAGAAAATGCTTGGTGACGCCGCATTCGGCGTTGGTTTTTGCCTTCGGTCCTTGTCGTTTTTTCGATTTCAACAACAATTGATGCGCTAGTGTCGTTTGAAAATCAGGTAACTCGATACAACATGTTTATAGTTAGCTGGTTCCAACATTTAAAGCGTTTGTTCTGGCGTCTTCCCGAGATTTACACAAAACTCCATGTTAAAGCGATTTCCAGCGTATTTCGCTAACGTCATATTTTCACTGGTGACGCGAGGCAGCTGTTGCTTGTTTTGTACCATATATCAACAACGGTTACCTTCATAAAGTCGAAATTTACGGCATACGTTCCAATGATATTGTGCTTGTATGTCACGAAGTCGCGTTAAAATTAGACTTGATATCAGCGAGGTATAAGCAGTTGAATAATGTCAAAAATGTTTTTAAAATTCGCTGCCCCGCCTACCCAACTTTTGGTTACTATGGCGACAGATTAAATGGCTTTCTAACATTATGTTAGAAAATATTTTTACCGATACTCTTCAAAAGGGTTTGAAGTTTTTCTACGGCAAATTTGGTGATAATACATGCCTAAATAAAAAAGTTATGACAAAAGTCTACGTAATTCTGGTACACCCCTCGTATATAATGTTATGTTGATGGAAAAAGCATGATTGAAGTCCTCAGGGCTTGACACTAACAGTAACTATTCATGGTCACTGGTCCCCTTGCAAAGAAACGTAAAATTTGTATTTTTTTTTATAAAACAGTTAACTGGTCCTACAAGATTTTCACTGGTCCTTCTTGAATTTCAGCCCTGAGTCCTGTGTTATTATACATTAAAATAGTGCCAGTTTATTATATATTATTAACATGTTGTTTGATTTATTAATTCTGTAAATAAGTTCTTATACACATGCTTTAGACTGTCACTTCTGTTCTTTTTGGGGTATCTTGTCATTTCTGTTATTCAAATAAACTTCTGATAAATGTATGTATTAACTATTGCTTTTGGCATGAATTTCAAAATTTGTTAGTTTATTAATAGTTAAACATCTAAAAACATCTGTAAGTTCTGAACTGCATGTACATGATGCTACATCTCATAATCTGTGTCTGGGATCAAACATATGTCTGCCCAACAGTCTGGGAAGCTTTCAATTTGTGTTAATAAACTTGTATGTATTACAGTATTCTATAGGGGATGTCCATTTAATCTGACTGTTCAACATACTTTGTGCACCCACTGACCTCTATCATTTCGTCTAGGTATGTGTTGTTGCCCCAGGCCGGGTATTTATAATTAAAGGTGTTTTGCATAGATATATACATATTATTCCCTACTGGTATTATAAACTGTCCCTCGAGGGATGTTTTATCATCCTATACTGGAGTGCATATATTTATGAAATGAATGAACTAAATAAAACAACATGTTGAACCAACATAATATACTATCATTGCATTGCCTGAAGACAGGTGTCTGGACATTCTTTCTGAAATAAAAAATCAATTTTCTCTGTATTATTTTTCTCTGATGTGGTTCTTCATATATTATTTAATAATATAATTATGACATTATTATTATTATATATCTATATATATAATTTATGTTCAAATCATACAGGGCTTTCACTAGCCTCCAAAAGTGAAGAGTCAAAATTACTTCTGACTCTCAATTTTCAAGAGTCAACAAAATATTGCATGAAAAATTGTATTATAAGTATAGAAATTTTGACTCTTCAACTAAAATTTCAAGAGTCAAAATTGGCCCTTTTGTCAAATTCAGGAGTCAATACAGTTTCAAGAGTCAAATGAAAGCCCTAAATTCCCAGAATATTGTTAAATAAAGTACTGGTAGTTCAAGAAATCATGATGAAATGTTTCAAAAAGTGTAAAGTTCTGACAACAAGTTAATTGAACTATCACTCAGTTCTTGAGAACCATTTCAGAACAAAACAAGTTTTCAGTTCAGGAAGTATTTTTAAAGAAAGTTCTGTGTTTCATAAAACATTCCTTAAAATGTTCTTGAAGTTGAACATATACTTGACTCTCTTGGTCAAGTTTTGGAGCATCTTGAGATCATTCTGTGCTTATGAAACAGAATTTCTTCTTTAAAGGTTCTAGAAATTTTAAGAACTTTTCATTGATTTATTATTATTATGTTCATGAAGTCTTGAGCCCTTAAATTATCACAGAAAATTTTGCAAATTATTAAATATTTAGTTTTAAGGAATAAAATGCTTTTGGAGTGTGTTCCTGTAGACCTATACGTATAGTTCATGAAAATAAAGTCAGATTGGACAACTGTTCTTTGAACTGTCATCAAGAGCAGTAAACTGACTGAAGTTAAAGAAGGTTCCTAACTTCCTATAAAAAGTTTGGTACAAACACTTACAAACTCATTTTTGCAGGGACCTTGGGCCCTAGATCAGTAGATCTATCATCTATGAATATAATTATATGAATGTAGGGGCCCTACTATGGGGGTATAAATATGATATAGTAATGTACAATGTTTATGATACTCATATTACTGGAAGTTATTTCCTGTGTGGACTGAACATCATAAAAGTTTTGTTAAGAGCTATTTTCTGCTTGAGTGATATTGTTTACTGAAGTGGCTGGTCTGATCAATACATGGAGTACATTGAGTAGAAAGTGTGGCGGTGTTTGTTTACTCTGCACTTAAAAGGGGTTGGGTACAAGAGCACCAAGGGTTCATAAATCAGTAAGATTTTCTAACATTTTGGACTTCAAGTTTTAAGATCGAATGATCTTTAAAAAATTGACTTTCAGTCTTCATACATGAGCGAATTTACAATTGAATTCTATTGTGAAGTTATAAATATTAAGTTTTTATAGTTATAAAACTTATATTTGTAAGCTTGATATTTATAAGCGTTAAGTTTAACCATAAAGAATTAAGATTGATTAGGTTTTTGTTTTGATGATACATTAAATGGTACGGCAGAAGAAGAACATGTAGCTCTTATAAAGAAAAATTGACAAAAGTTTAAACAATCGTAAACCTATCGAGATATATTTTTGAAATTTATGAAAACAATTAATAGAACAAAACGTCATGCAGTCTGACAAAAGGTGGTGTATAAATTTGCTTAGACAGTCTAAAAGTTTGTTCTATCGGACAATCACCTTAAACTATCCTTTCTTGGTGACCACAGTATATAATACTATGACTATACAGATATTACAGTACACAGATATTTACACATGTTTAGTATAGACTTCTGTCACGTCTCCCACTTGGAGCCTCACATGACCGAGTTAATAGCGAAAGAAAAATCTACTGCATGGCTTGTAGTACAGACATACAGATCAAATAGTGCGGGCAAGCTTACTGTCGTAGTCAACCAACCTTGTTTATCAGATGTCGGTATGCGAAGGTATTGATCCTGAATTTGAAATGATCATTGATCCAACTCCGAGTTCATTCTATAGGTTTTTCTCAATGTCTGTAGACTTTGCACTCAGTATGTTGAATTAGTATCCCTGATTGAGACTACAGTTCAATTATTGACCTTTTTTATTAAATTCAAATTTTGAACTTGTTTTGTGTAATAAAAAACTATATAATTATGTAGTAGTACTATTAATGAGGGGGGGGGGGGGGTTACTGATTTTTACAAGTCTTTCAAATGTTCTGCACTGCTGGTGTCAGATCACTATCTTTGTTTTGTTTCATCTCGCAATAAGTCATACTGTTACCACATGTTTTTGCTCAATGACTCTTTCAGTCGAGCATTGGCAGAGTTATGACCCTTTAGGGACTTGGCTTAAGTATTATTTCTATTTTTCCAACTTCTTTGAGCAAGTGGTGGCATATCCTTTTCTTATTGTGCCAGACACATTTCTTAAATTCTAGTTTATAATATATGCATATTGCATTAATGCCATATTTAATTTGGGAAAAACGCAGTATTTGAATTTGTGTAAATTTGTGTCTCTAAAATTTTATGTTAGTGTGGGACGATTTCACAAATGGGTGCAGTTTGTTATTACGGCTAGTTAACCTAGCTTAGTGGTCAGATTTCATTTTTGGCATTGATCATTTGTAAAGCGTTAAACTTTTGATGATGCAACTTTGTTTATATAATATATGAACAGCTTTTTAGGTCGTTCAGTCCTTTCTTCTATAACATTGTTAAATCACGAAACCAAGTTGAATAATTAAAAATAATACCCTGCTGCACTTCCCTGCAGTCCTCAATCAGTTGTATATTTTAAATTAATATAATAATTGATAATTTTATGAACATACAGTGTAGGTTTATGTACTAAATTGTTAATAAATTGTATTGTTAATAGCTTAAATGTAAGTTTAATATAAGTACACTTTTAATAACAAATTCATGTCCATACATGGCCCTACTTTATTACAATATTAGCTTCATGTATGCAGTATTTAGAACAATAATATTAGTCCAAGTGATTTAAATGTTCTGTAGCCATTAAGCGATTTGGACTAAAGTTATTATCTGAAATTCTACTTGTTATAAATACATACATGTATATATCCATTCATGTATTGACCATAATGTCAGTCTGACTGGATGACTGGCGCTACTTTAAGAAGTATTACACTTGCACAAATACCGACTTTAAGTATTAATGTCTAAGAGTTAAATATTGACCAAGACTAATGAATAGAATGCGCAGTGACCAAGGTGACTGTCCCCTTGGCTAGTCACTTATAAATCGATCGTTAATTGCCCACACTAGCTAGTACTATGAGCTTTCAGTATAATAGTATTTCTGGCTAGGTCAACAATATTTGTCCCGTTCAATATTTCTTATTCTTACTCACGGTCTGTTTATTGTGGTCACAACTTATTCATAAATTTGCTACCATACTTCATGATTGAAGGAAAGTCTTCTGTTGCTTTATAATTAAGTGGGAGGGGTGAAATTTTTTATAATTGTTTGTCCTAAATGAACTAAGCTCAACTCAATAAATAAATCTAGGTTTTTGTAGGGAATGGGCGTGGCTGTGCGGTTCAGAGGTGATTGAAAAGACCTGGGGTTTAAAATGTTAAAAAAAGTATTTATTAAAGTAACCATTTATTGTAACAAATACCGAGTGTCAAAACAGCTTTTCAATTCATTTTTTTATTTTCTAATTTTTATGTTGGAGGCATACGTGGGCCCATCAATAATTTCGTGAACTAATTCTACTGTTTCATAACGCTTTGACATAGCTTATTGAAATTTTGCATGGTCAAAGATAATTTAGTATCCAATTAAGTAAGCATAAAAAGTGATTGATTACGTCACTATTTATGACGTCATAGCAATATTCTAACGTCATGTCATTGGCGTTCGTTATTAAAAATGGCGTCGCCTGGTATGATCGAGTAACGTTTTGTATTAAAGATTTATACATTACTCACGCAATATGTCTTCTACATTCAGAAAATTATGCATGCAGTTTGTATGGACTCTTGGTAATCAAATAGTGTCGAAGAAGTACTTAAAGGGCAATAGAGGAGCAAAAATAGACGATAAGCATATTCGCCGGCCATTGGTTGTTAAAATTGGCGGTCGGAAAAGTGTATAGAGCATAATATTTTATGACATACAAAGAATAACTTGTAATTATTGTGTTTCTCCGAAAGCTATTGTTATTAGATACTTTTGTAGCAATAATTAAATACCAGTTGTCATCGGCTATTAAAAGAAAGCACATACAATTTCAAATATATGAAATTCTGATATATAATAAAAATTCGCCAATCCGTAGCCGCAGCGTTTTTCGGACACAATCTAGGACCTGAATATACAACTGTTACAGCACCCATCCTATAACTCAGAAAAGACTATTGACTACTTCTGGCCATTTCCAAAACTCAAAAATAGCCCGCATGATTAGAAATACAACCACCGAGAGAAGCTGGGTGCGTCATAAACATAACGTTGCGGGAGATGTCACGTGACGGCCTGTAACACGTGCTCCGGTTATGGGTCGAGCAATGAAATAAATGCAAACTGTGCACGAGATGTTACTTCAATAAGGACTAGAGGCTAAAAGTGTGTAAGGTTATTTATACTCGCAACATAAAATTAGTTCACGAAATTATTGATGGGCCCTCGTATATAGTGATTATCCATCTGTCCATCCGTTTGTTATAAATGCTTTTAAACTAAAACTTCCAATGTTATTGACTTAGCTAGTTACTATGGACATTTGGGTACCACTGGAGCAATAAGCATTTACTGAATGCAACCTTGTTTTCTTTAAAAATTAAAGCCTTATGAACTACGCAACTATTTCCCCTTAATTTATAATGGTTAACAAACTTCTAAATTTACTGGGTCCTTTAAATAAGGCCCATCATGATCTAGCCTCGCTATCAATACTGAATTCAATCCCCACAATGATCCATTTCAATTACTAAGCCTTTGTTTGAGTTTGTAATTTAAGTCTTTAATATGTCATTTTCACAATTTATATTTTTAGACCCTTTTATAATCTATATAGAATGCCATGATGCCATTGATTCTCACATACTAGTAAAATTGTCTCTTTATAGAACTAAAAGCCTTTCATACATTCCCCTCTGAGGCTCCATCTGCAAGTTGTTGACTACCATAATAGTATTATTGACCAGAACCAACGGCCTTCAATTGACATGTATATATATATACAGTACAGACTTGTCTCAGGTCCTCACTGGGATCAGTTTTCCAATAAATTCCTAATGATAGTGTCGATGGCTAGCCACAGTTTATTGACCAAACAGTGTTGCTTACATGGAGGTGGACAATCATGTAAATAAATTAGGATCTGGTGTGTATTATTTCCACAGGAGGCTAGACAAGGATGGCGCCTGGCATTCATAGATGAATCATGATATAATCAAAGTTCTCTACTTTGGCATAATTGGGTTCAGGGGGGGGGGGGAGGGGTCCATTTTGAGGGCTTAATGCAAAACTATTATATTTGCCTCTATAAATTGATGTAGTTACCATATTTATGCACTGAGCCCTCGATTTGCCTTTTGAGTAGGGGTTTATCCTTGGAATCTCCAAAAAGCCACATTTAACCTTCAAGATTTTTGTTTGAAGGGTAAATTTTTTGTCTTGAAATATCATGGGTATTTTTAACTATTTTGCCTATAAAATGGTTAGATTTAGTGAAAAGTATCAAAATGACCCTTGGATCAGCTTCAATCAGTATCTGTGTTGTGGAACCCTTTCCCATCATGGTCACTAGAGGCAGTGACAAGGGTAAAAAAGGTATACACCAACACTCATTGAAATGCTGTTCACATTGGAACTTAGATATATAGTACTAAGCAGTATAATAGTATAAAAGAATTACAATTTTTTATAGTCCAGCAAAAATCTATAAAATGACTAAATATTAGAGATGGCCATGAGTACTAAAATCGGTACTCAAGTACTAGGTCATTCCTCCGATCGGGTACTTAGAAAACCTTAAATGATGCATACTGTTCGGGAAATACAAATTTCGTACTGCAAAATCGTGTGTTCATATTTAATATATATATATGAGTTTTTGCGTGTGCATTGTGCACAAAAGTCAACGATCGCATTCATTGTACAAAGCCATTGTTAAAGAATAGAACAGAACACTGAACAGAATAGAACAGAACAGTTTAATTATTATAGGAGACTCAGATTGTGATTGCATTCAATGACTTTGTGCCATTGTCTCAAAGTTAATTAATTTACTGGCTAATTTCGACATTCAGTTCACTGATAAATCATTGTTTTCAACACCAAAACATTTTCTGCACCAAAAATCCTAAAATGATTAAAACCCATCCCCTCAGGTTAAAAAAAATTGCATTATGGGCACATGGAAGGAGTATAACTCATGTATATGAACTTTTGAACCCACTTTGATGAAGACTGAGTTGTATAGATTTTTTTCCCAGCCCAGGATCAGTGTCTGCCTGTATTGATGTGGTAATATTACTCTGTATGACTGCACAAGAAGACCTAGCCTGGTAAATTGCATGACCTTTGTTCACCGTGAACTTATGAACCTGTCAGTCTGTTTGACCTTTCTGGAAGTGTAGCCTTGACCTTGAATATATTATATATAGTATAAAAGTACAGGTCTGGGTTCATGTGGAATACAAGGTGTCTGTGTGCCTGGTTTATTTTGTTATTTTTTTTCTCTGCTTGTGTTTTATGAGCAAGACCAGCTAGCCAAAAGATATATTTAATGGAATTTCCTGATATGTTGTCCAATCTGAATGCTGTATTAAGTATTTGTTTGAGGTCAAGCACGGGGAGAAGTTATTTTCGTGGCTCTATTAAAAGCTCATACTTATAAAAGTGCCTGGCTACATTCTTGGGTATTTTTAAGTTTTCAGAATTCCTGGGCCTGATTCGGAGTTGGTATTTTTCAAGCTTGTGTCTGATTTCGGGTTTTTGAATCCTGAATTTTCTTTCTTTCTCTATATTGAAAAGTGGAATTTCAGGCTTTGAAAAGCAGAATTTTCAGGCTTGAGAATGATAGCTAATTACCAGGCTTGCTGATAGTTCCTGTTATGCAGTAGAGCTCATTGGAGCACAATTGTTTTTCAGTGTGATACTGTGTCTGTTTTGTATCATTCATAACTCAACATGATCATGATAAAATGCAATCGCAGAACTTAGCAGTCTGAATGTATAATTATGTAACACACTCTTTTACAGTGTATCATATTGCACTTCATAGACCTGCAGTACTGATTTTGAAACAAAATGAATCAAAAACTAGTAATTCAGTTCTAAAAGTCTATAGATCAGTTACTCAAGAGTAGCTCTTGTTAAGGTTAAAGAGTTATTGATATTTAAAGGGACCAAACTCCATTTCGATGATAAAACAAGTTTTGTAGACATTTTAATCACAAAATCTGTGTTTTACAAAATACATTTATAAAGTATTCTTACAACTTGCATTACAATTTTGAGTGAGCTTTTTGATATATTTAGCAATTTACCAACTGGAGTTTTAAAGTCCCTTTAAGTTGTAACAAGGGTTGTTTCAAATTGATAATGACGTAAAACTATCTTAAAGTTGCCTGCAAGACTGTCGTATGTCCTTCTTTAATAATAAGCAGTTACAACAGTCTTGCAGGCAACCCTTGACTAGCCAGTGTCCTTTTATCTTTTGAAAGTTCAAGTACTTTGCCCTTGTAGATAATACAGTGTACTTGCAACCAGTGGACATGTTATGTTCATGTAAACTTGTTGATCAATGTGCATGCATGGTGTATTGCAACGTGAATACATGTTTACACCAGTACACACACATTGCAGAAATCGGTGTACTCACCGATATGAAGTGTTTTCCGTCCGCTTTTTTGTGATTGATAGAAGTTAGTAAATAAGCATATACCGGTACATCGTAGTTCACTTGCACGTGTGCTGAATGATAGCAATGATTTCACCTGATAAAACGTTGCGATAAGAGGTGTTACTTTAGTATCTCCGGTGTGACCATGAAATATATATACAAATGTATATTACTTAAATAAGTTATGTAAATAGTGTTATACAATCATGGCCTCATTTGTACAGTACTTGTGTATGACATGTATTTAACCTGATTAAAAACACCATCACTAAATGATGCTATGCTATATCATGCTATGCGACAAAGAAATCAAGATGATTCAAGCGGACCACTGAAATTTCTGAAAAAGCCCTTTTGCTTAGTAATTTTTTTTACCTGAGTGTACTATAGAGTCAACAGAAAAAGCTTAATTGTTGTCTCAGGATCATTTCCCCAATAAGTCATACAGTGATCAGAAGTTCCAGTACAGTCATGATGTGCTTTAATCTATTGCCAAAGTCATACAAAGTGACAGTTGGATTTTATAGTATCACAATAAGTCATACAGTGGTTTGGTTTATTCGCTGTGAAGGTGAATTACCTATACACTGCAGGATTTATATATAGCTTGCTGTATACATTGTTGTAACACATTATATACACACTATATGCATATAATGTATGTTAATACGTTCTCAATCTTTACGTTTGCATCATCATTCTGTCTATTTTACCAACGCATAGACGCCGTCTCGGTTATTGTCACGGTCGCTGTCTTTCAGTCTTGTCATTTATTGTATTTACAAAAGTGTCTTATGTATATACTGTATACTGCAGTCGTAACATACATTTCTACGCTTTATTGTACACATTTTCAATGAAACGATAAACCACTTTGGGTACGGATGTGTTACGCACCAATAAGTAAATATATTCAGAAATTCAATGTAGACGTTTATAATGAGGTTTTGTCACTAACTAAGCTGGCAGTCTGCCAAAATGAAAAACATTTTTGGCATAGTCACGTTACATATCTGTCAATCATGTTTTCACGAGAAACGATTGTCAAATCTTGCGTCAACTTCATTGTTTGTTAAGTTCAACAAAGCAAGACTCATTTAATATTATAAAGACAAAAAACGCCTGTCCACTTATATGATTTTAAAGACCTATAATGAAATCCACTTGTTTAATGGTATTTATAAAATGTAGAAATTGGATATCACCACTAAATCGTATTAAACTAGTAGAATAGAGGACCGATTTCCCGCTGTGTTAAGATTGAGGTCAAGTACATACGTACCTACATACTGTTACGTTTATAGCTGTACTATCTTTGTATGTTTTTTCAAATTCCTCCATTTTTTTGCAATGAGAATATCGGATGGTTGGTAATGTAGGAGACAGAACTATCATGATATTGGCAGTATCTTGGTCCTGTTTTTATCAAAGCACTTAAGGAAATGATTAATCATAAACATAAGTTCTGACAGCGTTCAATCTAGGCTGCGCCATTGCGCCATTGACCCCCTAAAAATTGAAATGGCGCTCTTGAGATGTTGATGTTGGTCACATGGACGCACTCTCAAATTCAAATTTAATTCTTTATCATTCTTTGACAGCAAATTTGGCCAAGGGGATAGACTATTTTTTGTAGCAGATCATTAACCTGAACCTTTATTACTGTAGTATTGCAGCTCCATTTACCAAACTTTATAGTTGTAAACATATTATAAAGAATTTAATCTTGAATTTCAGTTTAGATTTCTGTAAATGCTATGGTAATGACAGGGGTTCTTCGATTCTGGAATGATTCAGAAATCCGGATTTCTTTTCCTGGTAATTCTATTATGACCATTTTTGGTTCTTGATGCTTCTACATGCAGCTTTCATGACTTTCAGAAGTCACATGTTTCCCCAGTTGTTGGTTTAATATCATGAATGCTTTAAGGACATTTCATGTGAAAACAGGCCTGCTTATGATGAATAATGTATTATGTAAAGTGGTCTATACTTAACTCGGACAATCTGTTAATGATTTCGAGTATTTTGTTTATAAATAAAATCTATTAATTATGGAAGTAACAGCCCTTTTGATTGGTTTAAATTTTGTTTCGTCAGAAATGTTTGTATTCATGCGCAGTACAAAATAAGAGCTTCGGTTTCGCGCTATTTGTCACAGTTTTGTCCGACACTTAGAAGAACAGACGTTGTTTTGAATTTGCCACTCCCACCCACCCTTGTTTTAATTTTGAATTGTCTTGTTATTGTTGAAACATGTTCAATTTTTGAAATGTATTGCATGTTTTATGTGATTGTTATTATATATAGTGTTATATCATCTTGTACATAAGTGATTATACCGGACTGATATAGTGAGTCAGGCGGAATTTGTTTATTATCTTATATAACTAGTAAAAGACATTTTAGATCACATCAGTGGTTTGTTAAGATGTGATCTATTTGAATTAATGAGTGTCTTGTTGAAAATACTAGTCAGACTCTGTAAGATTGAATAGATAAATGAATAATTTATACGAAAAATTATTGGAGAATTGTGTCGGTACGTGTGAGTGATTTAAGTGAGCAGTACAGTACAAAGTATCATGCAACATGATAATTTATTTATTTTATCATGTTTCAATATCTATATAATCTTATAATCTGTATTTATTTACATGTGTCCCCTGGTTCCGTGATTATTTCTTTTAACTTGTGAGTCCGAATTTATAAAATGATTGAATGTCTTTCTCTTTCACTTTGCCTGGCAGAAAAATGCAGGGTTTCCTTTCTGAGAGTGATGCTGGTTCAAAATTTTCAGGATTTGGAAAACTGACATTTTTTTATGTGACAGTTTGATCATCATCATCAGATCATGGTTATTCATTTTATAGAATATTGCACACACTCTGAGGATTTCTCAGGCACCTGTCAGGGAAGTCTGCAGATTTCCAGCCCCCTCAGAATGCCATGTGCCACTATCTCCATTTGATTAAAGTATCCAAAAGTACATTATATCAGTTGAAAGCTGTCATATCTCGGCATTTGATCAATTATTCTTTTTTTGTGAATAAAAAAAAGAAATTTAATAAAATGTCCCTTTTTGGGCTAGATTTATAAAATTCAACCAAACAAAAAAATGTGCCCCAAGTATTAATAGAGAATCCTGAATCCTGCGGTTTAAAAGAAGAATGGAGCAATTGATTTTCAAAGTTATTTTTTACAACAAAAAGTTGTACTTCTGTTTAAGGTGCACCTGGAGATTTTCACCCTTGTTCAATTGCAATCATTAAAAATTTATAAAAAATTTCACTTACATTAACTCTATTGTGATTTTAATTTGCTAAATTGCTATCAACTAATTATACAGTGCCTAAAAATGTGTTAACAAATGTCATTCTTCTTAAAGGTTGCAATTGAGGTTAAGGATTAAATAACATTATGTTTTGTGAATGGAGTCAACGGTAAGGAGGGTTGCCTTGGTTAAATTTTAAAGTGCTGATCCACGGGTGGACTAAATGTTTTGTTCAATTATAATACCGGTAGTCTCAATTATAGTAGTTTCAATGAATTAAACAATTTACTTGTATTATTATGTTAAAATGATGTTTATCAAACAGGCACTATATATGTTGTTTTTTTTGTTGTGAAATTTACAAAGGTCATACACATGTCCTAGATGTGGAAAAGTTGTTTGGCCTTCTTGTTATTCAACTTTGAGTACATGCGCACCAAATATTTGTTATAATTATGTAGGAGTTCAAAATACAGAAATAATCGGGAAATCAGGAATTGCTGTATTATGAAGAATGATCTTTTTTGCACAAAATAAAAGTTTTTTGATGAAAAAAGTCAAATATTTTACATATATAGTTATCATCCTTTGAAGTTCAATACTCACAATAAAAAAAAAGCATCATCAATAAAACACTGTTTGTAACCCAGATTGTAAGGTGTAGGGATGTGTGCTAAATTTAAGACCCAGTCTTCACGAAAAACTTTCAAAGTACTAGCCAGTCGGGCTACCAACAAGGCAGAACTCAGACTTCACGAAAGACCCAAGAAATTTACAGGACATTCGGTCTGGTAAACTGAAATGTTTTACCAGACCGAACCAAAGTTTACAGGACCGGAATTAAAAAAACTAAATCTGAGTGATTTCACTACTTGATTGCAATTTATAAACAACATGACAAATCAATTACATATAGGCCTATGTCATTGACCAGTGTTTCCACTCCTTTTTCGGGGCAGGAGTGTTTTCACGACTGCCAAACAAAAAAGGGGGTGAAATTAGTTAAAAGTACTCAAAACTTGAAAGAAAATATAGTAGTCTACGTATTTTTTTACATTTGGGTCGAAAATGGTTGGGGACGAATGCATAATTTCCAACAGCGTAAAAATTATTTTTTACGACTTAAATCAAGTGGCAATCAACGGATATCGACGGAATATTGCTTTACAATACAACTTTTTACGATCATACAATATGATATCTAGCTAGCGGGAGGCGAGCGGCCATCTTATGCCTTACGGTAAATATCACGTTTGTTTACAAATTACATGCAACATGTGGGAATTTGACCCTGATTAAACCACGTGGACGCACTGAACCAATCGTAGGTGTCGTTATAAATACGTTTCTAAGAATAGACGTAAACAACAGTGCTTGGGTCGTGTGCAAACGAGCACTTGTTACGCACGCGCAAACAAATTGGTTTTATGTAAACTTACGGATGAGCTAAATTCCGTTTTTTCACGTACTTTTTGGCGATGTACGCGAATGGGGAACATTGTTGACTTGTATTTTTACCGGACACTCGGTCTTGTAAACTTGCTACATCTTGTCGGACCGTCCCAAAATTTACCAGACATGTCCGACGGTCCGACGGCTTTCGCGATGTCTGAGAACTTACTAGCCCGCCGAGAAATTTACAAGTCCGAACATTAATTTATTAAAAGTAGACTTTTTTAATTGTTTTAAGATTATTTTAATTTTAAGTCTGTGTGATATTGATTATTACCATATTGCTTATTCCATTTTAATCAAATATACATCATAGAAAACAGGACCATTTCATTTGTATTCTCAGAATTTTTTGACTAGCCATTTGGACTAGTCACCTAGAGAAAACTAGTAGTCCGACCCGTTTTTTAATAGCCTCGGGCTTCGGGCTAGTGGCCAAATTCGAAGACTGAAGACCCATGAAACAGGCTCATTTTCAGGATTAAGCATTACGCCTCAGTAGAACCCCTGATTATGTTGGGCTCAAACTCCAATTGTCCTTGTCATGATAGGAAATTACGTTTATGACTTATGAAATACAAAATGCAGTGATATTAAAAAGCTCTTTGTCACAACATTACTTGTTGATGCAGTCAAATTACAGAGATGCAGCATCTAATGTTTCGTATTCTCTGAATGACTCATTCAGCTTTGTCAACAGCTATATAATAGGTGCCTAATGTTTCTTTTTTTGTTCATTGGTGACATTATTTTTGGTAATATTTACATGTCAGAGTTCTTTGAACCCTAGAAGTCTGTATAAACATCTCGGCCAATGACCTCATGATGGTCAATTTTACACATGACCATTCATAAAAGGCTGGACACTGACCCCGTAATTTATGCACTGATGTATAATGACTGCTCAACGAAATCTAACTAGACCTTCCCTGCTAGTAAAATAGCTAAAATATTAAATATAATTTGAATTATTTGATTAATTCGCTATATCAAACAAATATAAAGATTAGGAAAGATTGTCTGAATACCCCTCAAAGTAAATTATAAAGCTTTATAATAATTTTGTTCCGTCAAGTCAAGTTTAAGCCTGTTCTGTTAAACATAAACTTTAAAGCTTTGAGTTTAACAATAATTATGAACTCAGTCATACAAACTGCCCCAAAGTACAAAAATAAACAATTCTTTTTGTGGGAACACTGAATTAGAAATTAATACACTGTACAGTCTGAGTGCATGATATATTTGTGCTATTTTTAGAACATTGCCTGTATGAAGTATAGGAGATAGAAATTCAGTCAATGTGGTGTGTTTACTGTTTAAGTTTAACAAATTTCTCATGTTTGAATCTAAAATTACAAATTTCTCATGTTTGAATCTAAAATTAAATTTCTCATGTTTGAATCTAAAATTACAAATTTCTCATGTTTGAATCTAAAATTAGTTATCAAGTGTTCACCTCTGTTTGTTTGTTTTCTACAGTAAACTCATTTACATCAAGTTAAACCTAGATAGACATAGTTTACCTGACGGTCAAGCAAATGTTTTAAACCGTTCTCATTTAAGTTTGCCCTGACTGTAGTCACACGTTTGCTCTAATTACGTTTTGCTTTCGTAAGACAACTCATTTGTATTGATTTTTGACATTGTACATATAGCAAGGTGTACTCTGTACTTTAGTGCCCACGGCTGATAATGACAGCCGCACCACAAATTAAAAGGTTAAATTTACAGTGGTGTCTATTAAGTTATTAATTTAGCTGTTTATGCATTGGTTGTAACAGTAGGGAGACAATTAAAAATGTACTCACATTTTGGTTCTTGAAATTGCTTGATATTTATAAATACTGTAAAATGATTAATTTTTGTGGGGCTTAAATGTCGTTAATTTCGTGGTTTATCTTCAACCACAAAATCTAATCCTATCGAACAGTAATTTGACCCTTGTATTTATTACCTAAAATCCACAAATTCATGTCCCACTGAAATGTTTTTTTTTTACCAAAACCACAAAATTTTGTCCCATCAAAATTAAATGATTTTACAGTGATTTGGAATTTGATGTAAAACGAGTAAACTCTTATTACACCAATTATGTATTGATCAGTTTTATTGAACTTACTCAGAGTAAAAAAAATTGTGGGACAATATTGGGTAATTTGAGACAATACAGTAATACTTGAAACCTTTGTTTTCTGAAACACTTGTAAACAATATTACAATTCTTAATTGTATGCTAATTGTTTGGTCGGTTCTGCTCCATGATTACTATGTATGTATGATGATTATGGCTGTAATTAATCAATGGGTCACCTAAGTAATTCACATGTCATTGCAAACCTGACATGAATTGCTTACAATTTTGCTCAAGGTTTGATAAGACAAAATGTGACAAGGTCAGACATGTCAAGCTCAGGTTACAATGTGGGCTCAGGATATACAGTGTACAGGCCTGGTATTTTTCAGGCTTATGTCTGATTTCAGGTTTTAGAATCCTTAAATTTTCTTCTGTGTTGATTATTTGGAAAGTGAAATTTTAGGCTTTGAAACCAGTATTTTAAGGCTTGAGAATGATAGCTAATTACCAGGCCTGAATTACACATTTCAATCAAATAGACCAACTAAAACATGGTTGACTGTAATTTCAGACTATATTCATTGGTCAAAATATCTTTTAAGTTGATGTTGAAGCAAGGATAGGGGTCTGGGCTAAAACCGGTATTATAAAACAGAAAAAATTTCTGAGTTTCAATATAACATAAATTTACAGTGATTCACCTTTACAAGATTTAACTTAGGTTGTTTTAAGTTCAGACTCTTAATTTGAGTTTAATCTTAATTTCAGACGATGTTTGCGCTTGAGATGCTTCAGTTTATTCGGGCCTGAAACTTACTTTTGGTGGAAACATAATTGGATGTGTTTGAATTATTTGTCATGTATATTTTATTGTTTCTTTATAGGGATCAGATTCAAATGGCGAAACAGTGAAGAGAAGTAAGAGCGAAGATGCGTCGGAAACCTCGTCGTCGGCGTCGTCATGGGCTGGAGAATCGAGCTCTACATTACGTGCAATGATGTCGGCGTTTCAACCATGGCCCCAGTGTATGACAAGTGCTATGAAAGATGGTAAAATGTTGCCAGCGCCCCCTGCAATCATGAGAGAAGGGTATGTATTTTCTGGGTAAACTTTACAACATTAACGCACCCTATCCCCCAAACTCCACCGTCACCCCTCTCTGCCTGCACATTAAACCACATTGAAGTCACTGAAATATCTTGATTGTGCCCATGTGCCGCCAAAACAGCACCTGTTACTGGACTTGTAGGAATCAGTTTTCTGTCAGTGTTCCGTCAGTGTTCTGTAAGTTCTGTGGTAGTAAATGTCTTGCTCTATATGTTGAATAGCTGACGATTAACCCACAGAAATAAGAAATAAGCACATAATATGGAACAGGTTTGTCACTCAAATGAACATGCATACTTTTTTATGTTTTCCATGCTCAGCGTATAGCCAAGAATTTAGTGTTGCCAGAAATACTAAGGTATGACGTAAGATAGGTGGAGTAGAGAACAACATTATATGTATATAGTTAGAGAGATTAATTATACATACCTGTGTAGTCTCACATTCTGCCAGCCTCTCTTCCTATACTCGTGGGAACTATACATGTTGCTCGTCAACTGCAACTTCACTCTTAGGTCGTATACCAGTACCTATACTGAGCATTCGCCATCCAACGAGGAATTAACCATGTTATGAAAGTGGCTGTTATGAGCAGATGTGTCCTATGTACATGTTGATCATCACGTCTTGTAACCGCACTCTTGTACCTGAACATTTACCTCTACTAAGCAGCCAGCGAGGGTTTGCCCTATTATCATTATAATGAAGTGGGCTTTATGAGCAGGTGTTGTTTTCTGTAAGTCATTTTTAATAGGTTAGATTATTTTTGTTTGGAGTTATGGCCCCTTTCAGGAGACAATAACGTCAAAAACTTTTAGTTGTAATTATTTTCTGTCTGAAAGTTTGTCATCATGTGGTTTTTGTTCAAAAGAAAAAATAGTTTTTATAGTCATTAGTACTTTTTGTTAAAATTATAGTAAATAGAAAAAAATGAGTGGCATGCTCGACTTACTGAAATGACATATAACAATGACTTTCAACTTTGTGACATTTTAGAATAAAGAAGACTTAATATTTTGTCACTTATCTCTAATTGCTTATTTGAAGCATGTTTTAAGAATTTTTCTTGGGAATTTTACTGTTTGTAAACACATTAGATTAATCCGATACTATGGCTGTTAAATTTATTAGTATGACTTGGGTTTCACTAAGTCTGTGTCCCAATAAGTCATGCAGTGATCAGAAGTTGCATGTGATTTAAATGGCAATAAGTCATACAAGTTGAATTTTATAGTATCACAATAACTTATTATAAGCCATACAGTAATTCTGTTTATAGGCTATGTTAAGACAGTTTTGGCAAGTCACTAAAGTTGGCATATAAAGTGTATTTTTACCCTGAAATCCAGGCTGTACTTTTATGTAATTGATGATTCCCCGCCCTAAGTTGTACCATAATTTACGGTGCGTAAGCTGACTATACATAGCCCTTTGCTTTTATCATTGAATACAATGTTAAACTAGTAGTTTGCATATTTGACCCAATTCAACAAATACCATGGTATAGAGTATAGTCTGTTTCGTCAATCTACTTGAGGAGAACGACAGGTTATAAACTGTGAGGTATAGGTGATCAAGGTATACACTAGTCGCTGGTCGGCTGATCTAAAACTGGTTTACAAAATGTTGACCAGTCAGCTACAATGTATTATGCTAACGATGTATGGGCTATGCAAGTACACATTATATTGCAAAATCTCTAATTGGCTTAGTTTCCTTGTTGGTCATCTTCAGGAGCTATGTTATACAGTGTTTTGGTGGTTTTTGCCAGAGTGATGTCCCTTTTTCAAAACATACATTTTTATGCCATAAACCATTGAACTTCTCACTGATTGTCGTTAGGATCATTTGCATTATTTGTTTGTATTAGGTTCCAATACAATCTTTAGATAATATGATCTGACAAGTATCTATTTTAAATTTTTCAGATTTGCAGGCACGGCACCTTCCTACTTACATTCAGGGCCCCCTGTATTACTGCATCCAGATAAAGTGGTTCCACATTCTGAGTCAAGCAGGTAAGAGTTTCTTTGAGTTAAAACAACACATTTTTTGTCAATTTTATTATTTGTATGGTAAACAGAGTTACACGCCCATAGCCAGACCGAGGGTCTTGGTAAAATTTTGAGAAATGCCTATAAGAAGCATACTGTAAAATCATTAATTTTCGTGGGGGATTTAATTTCTTGGATTTCGTGGTTCACCTCAACCACGAACTTTAATCCGAACGAACATAAATTTTGACCTTTGTTTTATTACCTGAAATGCAAAATCCACGAATTCAAGTCCCAACAAAATTGTATTTTTTAACAAAACCAAGAAATTTCGTCCCTACGAAATTAAATGATTTTACAGTATGTTGCTTCTCAAGGAATTAAACACTTTATTAAAGCAGAATATACTGTAGAAAATATTAATTTTGCCTCAGTAGTTTATTGTCTCCCAATACTGAGAGTACGGTTGGCCCGAGTCGACAAAGCCAGGGTAACTTAATTAAAAAAAAAAACCTTCAAGGATTCTGGATTGAAATTGAATACATATAAGTATGTTATGTACTTATGTACTTTAAATTTACTATTGTAATGAAAATCTGTACTTTAAATGCATATATATGCGCACCTGCTTTTGTAGACCATTTTGTGGTAATCAAAATTGTATGTATACTTGCTCCCAGCTAGTATTATGTACATAGTCACTTGTTGTTGACTGGTAATTATGTGATTCATTGAACGGTGTAGTCCAGGGCTCGACACTAACTATTTTTGGTCACTGGTCCCCCAGCACAGAAAAGTAAAATTTGTTAATAAAACAGTTACTGGTCCTTCTTAATTTTCTCTGGTCCTTCTTGATTTTCACTGGCCTCGGGCCAGGGGGCCAGTGTTAGTGTCGAGCCCTGTGTACATGTACTTAAACATTTCTGTTGGTGTAAGGTGTACTGTACTTATGTTTTGTGCCTATGTTTGGTGTACTGTACTTATGTTTGTGCCTATGTTTGGTGTACTGTACTTAATGTATATCTATAGCCCTACCAGATTAAACTGAGACTCCTTGCATATTTTGTAAAAGTCCGAGATAACAGTAATCATATATAGTAAATTGACATGTACAAATTGAGTACAACCGAGCATGACCGGTTGAGCTTTACAGACTTTGATGAGTGTCAGTTAATTCTGGTCAAGCTATATGTGTTGATTCTGTGCTCAATGGGAAAGTGGATGGATGGATGTCACAGAGTTTGTCATTGGCACTTCTTCTCCATGGGTCATCAGATTTCAATGATACCTGCACTTTGTACCAAGCCTAGTTGGATATTTTGTCAGTGATTTTAGGTTGGATGGCTTTTGCAAGAGTTATGGTCAATTGTTAATGACAATCATTTTGGTATCAAAACCCCTCTTAATTATATTCCTTAACCAAAAATGAATGGTAAAGGATTTTGAAACGAGTATCAAGTGACTAGGGAGATTATCAGTCAGGGTCCTTAATGTGAGGGGGAAGGGGCTTAACCCTTCGTCAAATTCTTGAGCTGCTGTTGTGTTCATAATCTGTTCTCTTGGTTGAAATTATTGCCAGAAGATCCCTTGGTCAATCTCTTGTTTCTGTATCTAATATATAAATTTAAAAAATAATCATAAATATTCTCATATATCAGCTATTCAATAGTATAGCATTAAAACATGTATGATCAATACATTCTATGTCCCAGGACGTAAAAACACCTATAAAACAAAATGTATGTAAATTTCATATACATCATGGCTGTGATGATCTATTATGATTGCTTTAGAATTTTATATATTGTTCACGAGAATAGTATAGTCAAGTGAATTCATTATTTCAGATACGACAGGCATCTTGCGTATAAAAACATCTTTAAGTTTAAGATTTCAGACTGGAACCAACTTTCTCGTAATTGAATTTCCATCGATTTTGTTTGTGTGGAATTCCTTGCACGCAGCTCACTCAAGTGAACAGCTCTTCTCCGATAATTTGCAGCGGGGAGTTTTAGAAATTGGCGAGCATGCACACATGTGTGTGTATAGGGAATAAAGAATGAAGTTCTGAGAAATTTTCTAGGAAATTGCTGGAAGGCAAATGCCAGATTTATACTGTATAATATTTATGGGATCTGCTTCGAACTTTTTTCTCTCACTTTTAAAGTATGTGTCGGTGTATACAGTAGGAACAGAACTCCTAGAATGAAAAATTCTCCCTTTATGAAAAGACAATGGCTTGTGTTTTTATGTCCGCTAATCTAGGTTTTTCTCTATGGTGACAGCTGAGATGATCCCCTACCTACTGTTAATATTACAAGTGTCTGTTTTCATTTACATTAAATTTTGTTCTTTGGAGGAAGGGGCAAGTTATTACTACATGCCATCAGGTACCGTCCAAGAAAACTGGTAAATGGAATCGACTGCTGTATATAAACAAAAACCCCAAATGAATGAATGTCTATTATTTGAATACATAATTCTTTATGTTTTGTTCATGAACAAATTCTACCCACCCAGTGACACTGCCAACTCAATCTTATATGCTTATTATAACTCCTTTTCTTTTTGGTTCAAATTTTATTTTGGCCCTTATAAGTGAATAATCTTTGTGACTCTTAGTCATGAATGCTAAGTCATGAATGCTACTTTAATTGTTCAATCCTCCTAAATGGGTTAATGTAATTCTATTATTTGTACAGAAAGGGTCAGGGAAGGGGAGGGGGATTGTACTTTAAGCAAAATTCATGAATTAAGGGTGTTTAACTTGATATACGGTGACATGTCAATAGTATGGTGACGAATACAAGAGTTCATTTGTATAGAAACTATAGTTGTACAGTAACAATTCTCATTTTGTATGAGTAGTTGGTATGACTAGTTTATGGAAGAATCATAGAATTTACATACTGTAAAATCATTAATTTTCATGGGGGATTAAGTTTCCTGGATTTCGCGGTTCACCTCAACAACAAACTTTAATCCCAACGAACATTAATGTTGATCCTTGTTTTATTACCTGAAATGTAAAATCAACGAAGTCAGGTCCCAACGAAATTGTCTTTTACCAAAACCACTAAATTTAGTCCCAACGAAATTAAATGATTTTACTGTATTCAGTGAAACTGGGTAATTTCTTTACAAAATGTAAACCTAAATTGCTGTTTTGCATCTGTGCTGTTTTAACAATTGTAATGTTATAATGTAAAATTGGATGTTTATAATTTACTAATGGGCTACACCTGTTGGCCATAATGTCTATATACGGTGACCATAACGTCGTCTTGATTATGGTATATTCAACCTATAAAAATAAATATATGATTTAATGAGTAATACTAATGAGGGTACTATCGCATTCGAAAGAATAGGGGCGACTACCTCTAACCAAACCCAGTTAAACCCAGACAAGCATTTAACATGGCAGACAAGCTTATGTTTATAAACGTTACCATTTAACTTTGAACAGACTGTATTATGGCTCTCTAAAATTAAACAAGCTGTGTTAACATTATCAATCAATTTTGAATACAACTTTACCAGTATTATAGTTGATGAGCTATGTAATATTAATTATAAATATCTTAATTACAAACTTAAATTTTAATGTTTCTTAAATATAATTAATGTAAATTCATCAAATATATTATGGTATAATTTTATGTTAATTATTTGTTATTTATGGAAACATAATTATATAACTGCTTGTATCAGCTTTAAACTTAAACACACAACTTTCCTTTTTAGAAACGGGTTGGGTTCAGTGACAGGCACAAGATATATCACTTTATCACAAACTTTATCACTTTATCAGGGGATGATTGTATCATTGAATGTTGAACATTTAAAACTGGACACTCATCAACCCAATGTCGAATGCAGTCAGTATTGATGCACTTGTCTATATCTATAATTTCACAACATCCCATTTTCAATCTGAGTGGTCAATCACCTATCACGGTCTGCTGGTTGGTTTGACTTAATTTAATCAGTCAGTCAGGTCATGGTCAGTTGGCTTAATTAAAATGGTTTGATACTAGATATATATTATCACAAACTTGAAGAAGTCACAAACTTGAAGAAGTTTGGTGTTCTCATGCCTGGTATTTTGTAGACTTGTGCCTGATTTCAGTTTTTTGAATCCTGTATTTTCGTTCTTTGTCTATATTGAAAATTGTGTTTTAAAGTTTGAAACATGGATTTTCAGACTTGAAAATGATGGCTAATTACTTGCTGAGGCCTGTTGAATTTTGTTGTTCAGTCTGCCTTGATTTAAGCTTAAGAAATTTGAAGTATTTCTATGTGAAACATACCATTCACTTACTGCGGCTAAGTATAAACATCATCGTTAAACAGGCATTTAAAATTCCGTACTTGAAATGTTGCAAGTTTTACGGTTATAACAAAAACCAAAAGTATACAGCAGGATTACCTGGTCTTTGTCTCTATATATTTATTATACTACTGGAATTTAAGCAGGCTGGTATTTATGTATTTTTTCCTCTGGGTGTAATTTACTTTATTTCACTCATTCCTGGTGTATATTCTATATAGTTTTAGCCTATAAAGTAAGATTACTGACTGTATGATGGCAGATAATGCTTCCGTACCTAGGGCAGATTGTAACATAATGTAAAGATAGCATAGTGAGTGAGTGTGCAGGGGTAGACACTAACTAGTTTGGTGACTGGCCCCGACATTAAATAAAAAAATTGTCAAGCGAAGAGCTACTAGTCCTTCAAGACTTTCACCGATCTATCTTGATTTCACTGGCCGGACCAGTGTTAGCGGACTGATGCATACCATGATATAGACCCTCTATATTGATAGGAGTTATTTATAACAGTTATCAGTCCACATTTTTTCCGGAAATGATTCCCATTTTAACCCTCAAACATAGAGTAAAATCAAGCTGAAAATGAAATCTTAACTAAAATGAAATCTGACTAAAATTGAAAAAAGATGTTTGATTGATAAAGTATAATATCATCCTGGCAGCCAGACGACTATAAGCCTATATCGCTGGCTTAGAACCAGAAGGTCGTAACAGTACCAAAATCGATATATTGAGAAAAAATTCACTCTTTACCTATGGGAAAACACGTTTTAAAAACTTCATTTTGGTCAACATGACAATTTCAGATTTTCATGAAAATAGGCTCATGCATAAGAAGCGCTTTGTGAAGTAGATTTCAAATATGTATGAGTCTTATAAGGTCGTAAGTAGGAGTTACGACCTTCTGGTTCTAAGCCATCGATATGTACTGGCATACACTGTATTGCCAGCTTGTATCTAGTACTGTAGCCTGTTTATCAACCCAGGTCATCTAGAGCATGTTATGTTTTCCACCACAACATCATTTCTCATTAGACTGTCTCTGTTATTAACAGGGATTTGTCCATTTATCCATTTATCATAGCTGTCTGGTCTATAAAAAGCTGAGCTTGATGAGAATTATGGCTGGATAATAAAATGTAAAGTTGTAATTGCCTTTGAGCTAAATGTGTCTGTGGTGTAATGGAAATAGCTTTGATGAGGAGTAGCATTTGGTTACGAATAATTCTCTATGTTTTTTCAGGAGTTAAATATTAGAGTACACACATACATTTCAGTGTTTTCACTTGGATTTCATGTAGGAGGCCTTTTGTACATTTGAGGAGGCCAAGGTGCCTGAGTAGTCAGTACTGAAGGTAGAAGGCAGCTGGGGGTAAATTTGAGGCGGCCCAAATATCATTTGAGGCAGTCAAATTGGCCTCCTGCCGACTCCTAATGACAACCCTGCATTTCAATATATATTGAAATTAAAAAGAAGAAAATAGTGTTCGCTACATTGTATTTATTTTCTTTACCATATAATCCTTGGTATTCCCATTTTGGAGCATTCACACAGACTCTCAGCAATCCATTGGTTACTTTGTGCATAACTTCGCAATTTTTAAAGTTCAGGCAAATGTTCTACTACCTCTGTTTACATAATAAAAACCCAGGCTGTTTTAATGATACTAATTATATGTGATGCTGTAGCCAGTTATTTGTTGAAAACCTCAGCATTAGCTTTGTATTTTCTATAATTAGCACTCACAGTCTGTCTGTGTTATTTCAAGTGATAGCTGCATGTAGGTACATGCTGTGAATCTTGTGCTGTGAATGGAGTCTGTCAGTGATTTGATTTACTTGTATAATCATATACAATGTGATGCCATATTTACTAGAATTCGGCAGGTATTAAACAGTATGTTTGTTTTAAGTTACAAGTTAAGTGACAAAGATGTAATGGTCTTTGAGAGGTTTGTGGCCGGGCCTAACCCACTGAGTGACTCGCAGTCTTTGAGAGGTTTGTGTCTGAGTTCTGGCTTATCCACTGAGGGACATAGGCACATTCACTAGCCCATTTGCATTAATAAAAATAATTGTAAGAGGGGGATTTCGGAAACAGTCAATTTTTTAAGCTCGCCTGAGACACTGCCTTCTGAGTGTCTCCGGAGAATGTCTCCAAATATACTGGTACATATATCCTAATATGTTTAAGTCGGCCTGTTACTTACAGTACTTGTAATAGCATTAGAGACATATTTCCTGGTTTACCGCTTCCGTGGTGGTTTCCTGTATTTATATTGACGGCTAGAAAAACCTTCTCATTCTACATATATCCATTCAACTGACTTCCAATAAGATAATTATTCTTGCTGTACTGCCGTGAGAGCATCTCCTTCAAGTTGAAACTCCACTAAATTTGTAACATCTGCAGCCTAGTGCCTAGAACATTTTGAGAATCAATACATTTCTACCATATGTGGAATTTATGGATGTGTTATATCGCCCCCAGGGATGTCCATGACTGACAAAGAATACTGTATGGGGTGTGTCAAATTTAATTTTGAGCAATTTTGACTGACAGAATAATATGTTCGGTAGAGACAATTGTTCATTTTGTATTGCCTTTAGGGTACATTTTATGATACTTTTCTTACTTGTAAAAGAGAGGTTCTGTTCCAACAACCATTTTGTCAAATCTTCTATCAAGTAAATTGTTAAACATTTTATAAAATAATTTTACAAAGTTATTATCTGAATTGACTCAGTCAGCAGAATCTGTTCAATTTGACTATTATAAAGCAAGCAAGTGTTGTACGGAATACATATTAAGGTCCGCTTTAGGTAGTTAATTAATTAAGGATTTTAAGGGGCTTTAAGTCATAAGTAGCACTTACAAATTATATTTAATATTCAGGACAACTTGAAAGTGAAACACCTTCCAAATGAACTTGTATGCACATTTTAGATTTTCTGTCTCATTATTTACAAAAATCGAAATGCAACAAATTCTGAAGGAACTTGACGAAAAAAAATATCAATGTATTTTGAATAATAGACTGGTTCTGTAGTAAACAGCACAGACATAAAATTGATGGCTTAGAATGAAAAGGTCGTAACTGCAAAATCGGTATTTTGAGAAAACGAGAAAATACTGTCAGATACTTTTACACATAGTAAAACATGCTGTTTAAACTTCGTTTTGGTCAACATGACAAGTTCCGATTTTTATGCAATTGGGCTCATAAGAAGCACCTTGTGATGCTCATTTTAAATATGTTTGAATCTTAAAAAGTCGTAAGTAGTAGTTACGACCTTCTCATTCTAAGCCATCGAAATATCTGCCTCTCAATGAAACAAGACATATTGGATTAAAGAGAACCATAAGGTAACCAATGAATACTGTAGTATGTCAGTATGGTATGCCGGGCATTCAGTCAGTGAAAGATGGCAATATTTATTGCTGTTAGTTTTGTGTCTAATCTCGTTAATCTCTGATAGTCCTTGCATGTAATCAGGTTATAGGTTGGTTGGTCTGTATACACACAGAGGTGTTAATGCAAATATTATTTACTGTACATCAAGATCTTAGCCTAGATGTACTTTTAAACACTTTCTGCCCTAGATTTCACTTCTAAGGCCAGAGTATTTGTTACATGTTTTGTCATGTTGATCAGTTTCCAAAGTGAATTGACCACTTGTTTTTCACCTGAGCCTTTCATGTTTAGATACTACCTTCAAAATGCATATTAAATTGCATAGTCTACCAATAAGTCATACATTACTGTTACTGGCAGTTTCAGGTGTTTTTGATTGCAATAAGTTGTACAAGTTGATTTTCTAAAGACTCATCATAAATGATACAGTGACAAGCTTTTTACTCTGTGACTGAGTTGTCTATTTTAGTACCGCAGTTCTGGTTCCCATCTACAACGAAAGAAGCACAAAGGAGAAAAAACCCACTACAACCCCAGTTTCTATCCCCTGATTAGGAATGATACTGTAAAATCATTAATTTTCTCGGGGGATTAAAGTTCGTGGATTTTGTGGTTCACCTTCAACCACTAAAATCAAGTCACGTTGCACAATAATTTAGAATTTTGCATTTATTACCTGAAATGATCCAAAAATTAAAGTCTCATCAAAATGGTATTTTTACCAAAAGCATGAAATTTTGTCTGATCGAAATAACGTGATATTACAGTTTTTACAGTGTTGGTAATTGGTATACTAGTATAAAACCACGGATATAAATGTTGTGGCCTGGGTACATCTTGATTGGAAAACCGTGTCTGTTGAGGGAATGTGGAAAGTATATAGGTCATAACTGGCACTCTGGAATTTTGTCTAAGATATGTTCATAGCATGCTTATCTCTGTTTCTGTTGTGAAAATGGGTGAAACTCCTCTCATTTTCTCTGATGTTCTGGCATTCGTCTGAAGAGGGCTATATATCCTGATGTTTATCTTGAACTCTTGTTGTTCTTGTTGCCTTTGTATATGAGAGTGTTTGTGTCCTACACACTTGTCACATGTGTGCTGGTCGGTGGTACTGATGTTGGTGTCAGTTGTAGCATGGTATGAATTGTGTTACACTACTTCTCAGTTCTGTCAGAGAATTGCTCAGTTTTCATATGGCTCTAACGGAACTGAAAACCGACTAACGCTCTGACGGAACTCAGGATTCATGACATTTCAATGATTTTAGTTCCGTTAGTGCGTAACATCAGTTTTGAGTTCCGTCAGAGCCATATGAAAACAGTACAATTCTCTGACGGAACTGAGAAGTAGTGTAACACGATTCATACCTTTTGAAGGGATAGTGGTAAATGGTGGCCCTGAAACCTTGCCATACTATATAGCTTGCTATATTATAACATATGGGGAAGATTCGGTCGCTTTTTATGTCCCTGCATCTACTGATGTGAAGGCATGTGGTGATTCACCTGACTGCCTGTTTGTTCGTAAACTTGCTTCTAATTGGACATAAGCGTTTCCTGAATGCAGTCTTGTCATAAGTGTGTAATACATAAGAACAAAAAATGGCTTGCCACACTGTGTACTGTAGCCTCGTATTAAATGCAATAAAGTCATCATTATCATTATTATTATTGCATTTTCTTTTGTTTCAGATATGAGCCCAATTATGCCCCAAATGTCTCACTAGCCCCCGTTCAAAAGTGCAAAGGAGAAGATGATGAAGAAGATGAGGAAGAGGACAATTTCTCCGCAGAAAAGAAACGTCCCAGTACGCCAGAGCCTGGTCCTTCAAAACCATACAGGGAATGGGATCTGTCGGAAAGTGACGATTCCACAGTGGAAAGGTCATCTCCTACTCAAGGTAAACCTCCTTTTAATACGCTTGTAGTTACATAGCATAATTATGCTATGGCATTGCAGGTCGTTGCAAACACCAAATATCAGGGTTACGATTCTATCCTTCATTAAGGCTTTAAAATCTTTACCAAGTCTTAGTTATGCATACTGTTGGCAGATGTTGGTTATACACATTTTAAGGGAGTACTTATATAAAAGCCCTTTGTGTTTTAAAAATTTTGGATTTTGCCAACGATATTTCTCTGTGCGTTGCATCTATTAATCGTATTTCATTGTAACCTTAAATGTCTTCTACATTTAGTAATATTTCTGCGCTGTTTCTTATACTGTGTCACTGTGTCAATCAGTATCTGGGGTATTCATCACAGTCAGCGATATTTCTTGTTACTCCCACCTTCCCATTCTCACCCAAACCCGTCTCAAGTCAAACTGTTAATACTTCAAACTCCTTGATAATTGAATGTAGGTGTATGCTTGTGACTAAATGTAAGTCAGACATACACCCTGATGATGACTTTGGAATAATTGAAATGTTGGTTATACTCATCACATGTTAGTTAGCTTGGCCTGTCTTGTCCCTGTGTTCCACTTTTCTTCTTTTACTTGTCACTCAGATATTCTTGTTACCAGGTATGTGAAATGCAGTGTTGGCATAAAACCCACTTTGCGTTTAAAACCCTACCCAAATGGGTCTTTAAGGGGTTTTAAAGGGTTTTAAAGGGAAATAAGGGGTTTTAAAGGGTTTTATAAAAATAATTTTGGGTTTTAATATTTTTCATTAATAATTTCATAAAATTACACGAAGAACTGCCTTAAGTAGCACCTTTGAAAGTGTCAGACAGTGAAATGAGATCCTAGGGCTTTGCACTGGTTATCCGAAGAGTTGTATACTTTACCCAAGCTACTTTACAAGTAGTTATGTGTCTTTAATACCCAAACTGAACACCAGTAACATTAAAGCTCTAGTCCAAACAACTGTACAGTAACATTCCAGATTTACATATCTAGAAAGAACCGGGATTCTTGACCATAATAAAAGTTATTTCAAGAAAAAAAATTGAGAAATGGCAAAGTTATGGTCAATTTAGTCTGTTTTGAAGGTATGATTTAATATCAATGTTGACTGTAGTCGAATCTCAGTGATATACTGTATGCAGCGGACCTACAAACTGAGTTAAATATGAATACAATGTGGTTGAAGGCCTCTTGTTTGTCAAAAATGGTTGACCGCATATAATTTTTCTGATTTTAAATTTGGCTCTGTTGACACCCCTGTGTCATGTATCTATCATGTACTTACAGTGGAGGAGTCGAGATTATCGCCGACCACAGAGAATCAAAGAGCTCTAGAGATAGAGCTTGAGATGATACGTCAAGCACTCGACGGTAAAATAGGTGAAGAGAAAGAAGAAAAGGATCGCTTCATCCATGAATTTTGTAAACTTAGGGCACGACATCAGGAATTATTAAATAGAAATATACAAGCACGGAGAGACCTTCATCAGGTTAGTGATTGTACTTTTAGCCGATGTTTTATATTTCCCTTTAAGAGTTAGACCTAAGTAAAATCTTTGGCCCTTGACTTAAGGCTAGAATTGTCAGATATAATTTATGTCTAAGTCTTCCAGACTTCAACATGTATTGGGGAGACCTATTGATTTTTTGAAGCTGGTTGTTTGTTTTGGTGTCAGCAGTCTGGGAAATGAGCACTAAGTCTTGTCCTGTGGAAAAAAACTGTTGATTAGGGGAAGTTACTTTGGCAGTCGGACAAGTAACTTTTGTAGTAATTTTATCTTGAGTATAATGGGAAACTATTTAGTTTTACTGATTCCGGCAAGCAGTTTCAAATTCTAATTTCACAGACTGAATGTCACAAAACATTTGTGTGTACTTGTTCCTCTTAACGACTGGTTCTGTTACAAGAATATTCCCATGAATGCTTGGTACATAGCAGCATAGTTGTGCATATTGTCAGGAATTTCAGGCCAAATTATGTTTTTGCCAAAGTTTTGACCCCTCATAGGATGCATCTGTCAAAACCCTGGTTTATCTTAAAACATTCATATGAATGCATTTACTAATAATGCTATGCTGACCATGCAATCAAGGACTTTCCAAAGTTTGCAGATTCAAACGAAACATTCTCACCCATTGATTTAACTATTTAGGTTTCTTTTTCTATCTTGTCCGTATCGTTTATCAATCATGTGTACATTTTATGCAGGAACTTGCTAATGCCAAAGCGACTTCGAAAGAAAAACTTCAGGTAGTTGGCGACAAGAAGGATACGTTGGAAAAAGAATTGAACAAACTGCAACGTGAGTCAGCTTCCAGGTTAAAAGAAGTGAAAGATGATAATGCAAAATTGTTAAAGGATGTCGATTTACTACAGAAGAGAGAAAACGTTGAGGTAAGCATGTTTCTTATTTTTGTACTTCTTATATTTTTATAATTTACCAAACCCTCCTCATAGTCAGTATATTCAGTGTTTACTTGAAGTCAAACCCCAAGAGCATATCGCTGCTCTTCTGTCTATCAGGCCTGGTATTTTTTCAGGCTTATGCCTGATTTCAGGTTTTTGATGCATGGATTTTCTTCATTGTCTTTATCGAAAAAGTGGAATTTCAGGCTTTGAAACTTGGATTTTCAGGCCTGAGAATGATTGATAATTACCAGGCCTGTTATATTTATCAAACCGTCCTTCACACTTTTGGTATTGGATGTTTGAGTCGGTGAGTATTTTCTAGGAAATCGAAACCCCAAGAGCATATTGCTACAGTTCTGTCTATGTGGCTGTTACATTATGTGACACCATGTCATGTGACCTCACTTTCTCATCATGGTATCTAAGCACCAATCAGAATGAAGTGAAACAGATAGAATGGGTTTGTATTTTGTCAAGCTCTCTATTTGGGTTAACACTCGGGTCTTCTTATGTGAACAAAGTAAAATTAAGTTTTGGTTAAATATTCTACTGCAGCCAACGCTTGGTTTCATTGACAGTCCTATGAATTATAAATACAAGACATGACGACACTACAAGACAACGACACGACGACTGATTCTACAAGACACCGACTGATGCTGAATGCACACCTTTCTGTCTTCATTACTAGTATTTGTATTCCTATAAAAACCTGATACATTACCGATGTATTCCGTCCTCTGAATAGCACAATTCAGATACTGATTCAAGAAAATACTTGTAATTTACTTCATTACAATTCCCTGTTTAAGAAGTCTAGATTCGCCATGGCATAATTACAAAATGTAGTCCTGCGAGTGAAATTTGCAAGAAGATGGGATTCTCATTTTAATGCTAGGAAATCTTCTAACATCTCATCTGAGATGCATTTCTATCTAGTGAAATCTCCTCATAAAATACAATGGATTGATTTTAAGGTTGTAATCGTTTTGAAAGATAGATGTATGCGTTCTGCAGGGAACTTAAATGCGTAAACTTCTCAGTATTACTGAAGTGTTGTACGCTGGTGCAAATTGCAGTGGTAATGTATTCTAGGCATGAGAGAGTTTTAGGGGATAAACTTGTGAGCAGGGTAAATCAATACTCTCTGGTAACCATGGTTTATTGTACTGATGTTGCATACGTAAGGATTCTCTGTAACAATCAAGTTTCTTGTCAAGAAATAGATAATAATAAGAAGGAATAAGAAGGGGGAGTGGCGGTACTCGATCCTGACTATTTTAAAAATCTTTATTAATTCTCATTAAATCTTTTCGTTTTGTGCAGTGTTATTTCGAAAAGAAAAAATGATTATGTATACATTGACGAAAGTATCTTGGCTTTTTCGGCATATGCATCAACTGCGGGTTTTCCCAATGGAAAATTGTTAAGTTTAGGATTTCAGCTTTTTAAGTTGCCAGTTTTGAGCGCTGCTTTCAGTAAATCAGCCATTCAGCATTTTACTTCCACTGGCCATGGGGCCTGCAGATCTAGATTATTTACTTCCCCTAGTTAAAGCGCTATCTAATAGGGAAACCTATATCTGGACTATTTCTCTTCTGTTTGATGTGCAGTATTTGTAAAGCTCCAAAATCATCATAATTATATTCAGAGTCTTATTAGCCTGCTCAGTTTGAACTTGTTCTGTGATTTGAGTTTGAATATTGGGTCAGACTGGTTATGTTCTTAAAAAAAATTCTGCCGATTATGAGGGGTTCTTCAATTCCCGATAAATCGGGAAATCCAGATTTGCTGCGTTAGGAAGGACTATATTTTCTGCACAAATTAAAAGTTATTTGATGAAAAAAAGTTCCTTACTATCACTTTTGACTATAAAACTATGTTTCAAACGTAGTTAAGGGGCAGGGATGTTTCCTGAAGGCATAAGAGACAGGCTTGCGACTCCTTTTCAAGATTGGGCATTATGCCTCAGTGGAGCCCCTGGATTATACAGTGGAAATATTTTCCACATACCAGTAGTGCTTGTAGAAGTAGAGGTACTGACACTGGTGTACATTCAAAGAAAAGTTAGTTAAACTGGTAAGGTCAGCAGAGTGCCATAACTTCCCATAATAGTGCTAATTGCTTTCTATCTTTGTATACTGGTAAATGTTCACTAGTTTACGTGACTCCATGAACATGGTAGCAGGTGCATTCAAGGATTGCTGTACTTTCATGTAATTTAATTGGAAACTGTAAGAGATTAAAGACAAAAAATGGAATTGGAGTAAACAATAATGATTTTAGAAGAAATTATGCACCTGCCTATTGTAACCTGTATATTGAAAATTCCAATAGAATTAAACCTAGGTATCAGTCTTAGGTTATCAGCATTAAATTCGTCCAGCTTGCCCAGCTGATCCCATAAAATATATTTCTTAGCATAATATGACTTTGTAGGATCAGTTATTGTATACTATAGCCTGTTAATGGTAATGTGTATTTATAAACAAACCGATTTCCGTCAATTGCAATAAGGAGTACACTTTGAATTTTAGAGTAAGACAATAAAGAGTCCAGTGAACAGATTTTACATGTGCTTTCAATAGCAATAAGTGATACAAGTTGAATTTTATATTAATTGGATATGTCATACAATGATTTGATTTATACGCTTTGGAAATGATAAGTCTTCTTAATGCAGTCAATATATCACAATTACGTCGATGCTCCGGAGTGAGCCCTTTACTTTTACTGGAAGAAGAATCTGGCATTGTAGGACACTTTCTGCATAGATTATCATCAAGTACAGATATTTGGTATAGATGATGAATCATATGCTAGCTAGCCTGTTCATATATTATGTACATATGGAAGATGTATCTATAGGCCGATCACTTGCTTGTCAGATCTATACACATACCAACCACTGCTCATACTATGTGCAGTTATTGATCTAGCCTATTATATGAGGTCAACAAGTGCTTTATACCAATTAACCCAGAAAAATATTGACAAGTTAGTATGATGTTATCATCATATACCTGTAAGTACTACTGATCACCGGCTGTCTGCCTCTACTGTGTACATCAGTACATCCATCAAACTATGTGCTTAACCTTGCTTGACCTTGCTTGACCAGCAGTACAGTCTATGTCACATCTGCCCTATATATGTGATGGTAACTCTTGACAGGTGTAGTCAGTTCCTGCTTGCATCCCCTCAGGCTATATCAATGGTCACCACTCATGTGTTATGACTGCTAACTTAAGACTATTATTACTGTAATTGCCGTCTAGCTGTGTTAATGTGTGTACACATTGTTACTAAAAATAAATTCGATTTTGTAACTTGCTAAATAAAATTGTTGAACTTTCGATAAAACTTTTACATATAACTTTAAAAATATAGTATTTTAAAACAAAAATCCCCACAAACATAGAATGCAAAGCTTACCTCCAGTGGAAAGCACTGTATAGCACTTTGCTTATGCAATGGACACCAGGGGTACCCTATAGTTCATCATGTGTTAAAAATATCTCGACGGCGATGCCATAAATGTCTTGTCTAGAATTAGAAGAGGTTATCAAGATACATGAATGAATATATGTGTGTATTTCTCGATAAACTGTTTTTATGTACCGGTAGTATTACTCGTATTTCTGTCTTCGGTTGAAATTTGAAAAAATTCTCCTTTGATAAAAATAAAAATTTGAAACCTTCACTGAAAACATCTCAGTTATACCATTTGTAGCATTAATATTGTAATGTAAACTTATTTCACATGGTTACACATTTAGAACGTAATCCAATCTCCCGAACATGTCGACTTTCAAGGAATGTTGAGATCCGAACTGCTTTGAGTTACTCTATATAGATTGCCTTACTAAAGATAGAAAAAAATGACTTTGCAGTTCGCATTGCAAATTAAATTTGGCTTTACTATATATATCATTGAAACATAACTTTGTTTTACTTTTACTAAAGATAAAAATAACTGCAGAAAAATGTAGTATTTAAATAATCCATGTATTTTATGATTACTATACTGGTATGTCTTATGATAGTAGCTTATTTTGATTAATAGGCCTACTTCTATTTGCAGTTTAAATATTTCTATGATCTATCATTTTAAGGGTAACATCAGCATTATAACAAACTATTTAATTCAAGCCGAAATTTTAATCCGAAGTTGTTATATTATATAGAATTATGCGCTGTGTCTAATTAAGTGAAATTATTGTTGGAATTTCATGAATTTTAAAAACGAACCAAACTTTTATGGCGTGTCTGGCACGATTCCTGGTATTCAATTATCTAACATTTCTTAAATTTTTGCTGCTTCACTTTCCTCTCAATTTCTTACAATTTCACAAATTGTTTATGTTTCTGGCTGTATATTGCTTGCTTAGAATGAGAAGGTCGTAACTACTACTTACGACCTAATAAGACTCATGAATACTTGAAATCTCCAGTACAATGCACTTCTAATGAGCCTATTTGTATGAAAATCGGAACTTGTCATGTTGACCAAAAAGAAGCTGTTAAAGCTTGTTTTACCATAAGTAAAGTGTAAATTTCAGACAAATTTTTCTTGTTTTCTCAATATATCGATTTTGTACTTACGACCTTCTCATTCTAAGCCAGCGATATATATATAGAGAGAGGAGTCTTGAATAGCAATCTGGTCTGTGTAGTGTCTTCAGCTATCTGCTGATTGATGTAGACCAGATCTGACATATATACGATCCTCTTGCAGTGAATGATTCCCTTGCAGTGAATGGCTTGCTGCTTGCAAGTTGAGAATGGTTTCTTTTAAATAAACAATTTACCAGTACATTGTAGGCTATGGTGCGGTTTTTGCTGGGGTATCTGACAATAGTCACATCTAAGACATTCTTATACATGTATTCTTATCCTGGTATTTTCATTATAAGTTTCTTTTACAAATCGGCAGCAAAAAACAACATAAAGGGGCAGGACCCATTAAATAACAAAAAATGAATAAATAAAAACCCTATAGAGCTGATCAAAATACTAAAATTATCTTACAATGTCTTCTAATGGCAACATGTAAATAATGGAAAGCCTGTTAACTAAACCTTATTCTTGTGTAAGGCATAATGTACTACATACCATACACAAATGTCAAATCCTTCATTATAATGCCGTTACTATAGTCACTGTGCAAACTAGGCCAATATGTTATGTTCTTGTTAATGTGCTTGAAATTAGAGTATGCTTTTTGTCATGCATAATATTCACTACTACACTGCCCTCCAAAAGTTCCTTCATACTCCTAAAGTTATACAATTTCATAAAAAAATGACTGTAAAAATTTGATATTTTATTGCAGGTAATCATTGATAAAGTATCAATGGAATAATACAATGCTGAATAAAAAAAAGACAACCATATTTGGTTTGGAAGAAACAATGCCTCTATACTTGTTGTTTGTCAGTGTAAATAAATTGAATCTTTTTAGCTCACCTGAGCACGAAGTGCTCACTGGTGAGCTTTTAGGATAGGTGGCTGTCCGGCGTCCGTCGTCGTCCGTCGTTGTCCGTCGTCGTCCGTTGTCGTCCGTCGTCCGTCAACAATTCCTTTAAATGACTTCTTCTCCTAAACCAATTGATGGAATTTAACCAAATTTCACAGGAATGATCCTTGGGTGGTCCTCTTTCAAAGTTGTTAAAAAATTTCCGGTCTGTCGCATAACTAGGTCACACAGGCTAAAAATAGATTTTCACAAAGGAAACTTTAAAAATCTTCTTCTCTGAAACCGTAAGGCCTACAGCTTTCATATTTGGTATGTAGCACCACCTTGAGGTCCTCTGCAAAGATTGTTCAAATTATGTCCCTGGGGTCAAAATTGGCCCCGCCCCAGGGGCCCTTAGTTTTACATAGAGTTATATAGGGGAAACCTTAAAAAATCTTCTTCTCCAAAACCGCTTGGCCCAGGGCTTTCATATTTGGTATGTAGACTCAGCTAGAGGTCCTCTACAAATATTGTTCAAATTATGTCCCTGGGGTCAAAATTGGCCCCGTCCCGGGGGCCCTTAGTTTTACATAGAGTTATATAGGGGAAACCTTAAAAAATCTTCTTCTCCGAAACCGCTTGGCCCAGGGCTTTCATATTTGGTACGTAGACTCAGCTAAAGGTCCTCTACAAAGATTGTTCAAATTATGCCCCCAGGGTCAAAATTGGCCCCGCCCCTGGGGCCCTTAGTTTTACATAGAGTTATATAGAGAAAACCTTAAAAAATCTTCTTCTCCGAAATTGCTTGGCCCAGGGCTTTCATATTTGGTATATAGACTCAGCTAGAGGTCCTCTACAAAGATTGTTCAAATTATTCCCCTCGGGTCAAAATTGGCCCCACCCTGGGGGTCACCATTTTACCTAGACTTATATAGGGAAAACATATAAAAATCTTCTTGACTATAACTAAAATGCCTAAGAGCTTTGATATTTGGTATGTAGCATCATCTAGTGGTCTCCTACCAAGATTGTGCAAATTATGCCCCTGGGGTCAAAATTGGCCCAACCCCGGAGGTCACCGTTTTACATAGACTTATATAGGGAAAACATATGAAAATCTTCTTGTCTAAAACTACACTGCATAGAGCTTTGATATTTGGTATGTAGCATCATCTAGTGGTCCTCTACCAAGATTTTTCAAATTATGCCCCTGGGGTCAAAATTGGCCCTACTCAGGGGTCACCGTTTTACATAGACTAATATATAGGGAAAACATATTAATATCTTCTTGCCTAAAACTACACTGCCTAGAATTTTGATTATTGGTATGTAGCATCATCTTGTGGTTTTCTACCAAGATGTTCAATGATTCCTTTGGATGAAAATTGTGCAGGGTTTATAATCAGGTGAGCGATATAGGGCCATCATGGCCCTCTTGTTTTATAATTTGGGAAGTGTGAAGGAACTTGTGGAGGGCAGTGTATGTTCATGCTGTATTAAAAATCTTTCATCCAGCCGGTATCATAAAAGTCACTAATTTGGCTGTCACTTGTGAGTGAACAAGATTATGTTAAATCACAGGGAGTCCTCCTGGGTCTATAATAAACATGCTTCTGTATAATCGTCTTCCAACTGCGCTCTGTAGCAAGTACTTTTTCAGGCCTGACAAAGTCATTCTTTGTTACTTAAGTTAGTAGGAAGCATTATCTCAGACTTCACAGAGCCGAATTTCAGGTTCCCGAATCCTGATTTTTTTCTTCTTTGCTTAAATATATCATTGAACAGTTGAGTTTGGGGTATTGAAACTTGGATTTTCTTGCATAAGAATTATTCCCAGTTTGTAGGCCTAAAATTGGTATTATGTTTATGTCATATTAAAACAATAATTACCTTAGGCACATTCAGATAAAAAAAAGTTCAAATGAAGTTAACCCCCCCCCCCCACCCTAATAAAATTGATACGTTAATTATTAGTGACTGAATATGCTGTATTTTGTTTTAACATACTTAAAAGTGGAATGGAAGTTAGATAACTTACTAGTAGTTCCTGACTGCTTACTCTTTTAGCTTTGTTGGGTGGTAATCAGTGCAATCGTATTAACACTCGATATAATTAGTTACAGTCTTTTATGTAAGCAATAATTGCAGGTTTATAAGCTTTCTGAACTACAACACATGACTGGGGTTTATTTAGCGCATACATAAAATATGTTTCATATCAAACAGCCGGGGCCATAAATGCGATCAGTTAAATATTTACTGTTCTGTAAGCTACCATAAGAAATGTTTGTGAAGATTTAACGCAAGTGTGACCCCACCCATGATGTTTTTTTGCTTCGCATATAGTTTATACAAAGGGAAGTAACTCTGTATTTCAGACTTGTTGTATTTGGAAAGTATGAGTTACTCCCCTTGCATTTATTTATACCTGAGTTGTAACATGATGCTTGACAATTGCTTGTGTTACAGTCAGTGCAATTTCCTATCCAAATATGTGTCAGTATTTATCATGCTGCAGTATTATTGTGATGTTTTGTTCTCAGAATGGGTTTAGTGATAAAGATTTTAATAAATTGATGAATTTATTTTGATGATCTTCAATACTTGAAAGTCTTCTGTGTACTTTTTAACCCGACTTTCCCACATGCTTTCTTATCTTCTCTGTTCTTTCATGTACTTTTGTTTACTTTCATGTACTTTTGTTTACTTTCATGTACTTTTATTTACTTTCATGTACTTTTGTCTCCTGTTTTAACCCGACTTTCCGACATGCTTTCTTATCTTCTGTGTTCTTTCCTGTTCTTTTGTTTCCTTTCACATACTTTTGTCTACCTTCATGTACTTGTGTTTGCTTTCATGTTCTTTTGCCTACTAACATGTACTTTTGTCTACTTTCAGATGAGCAAACTGGTACAGATTAACCATGAACTTCAGGTTCGTCTACAACACTATGAGGTGGCGTTCGAACAAGTACGCCTGGAAAACATTATAATGCAGGATAAACTATTTCAAATGGGCATCAATGTGCTAGATCTAGTGAAAGCAAACTGTAACACTAATCTTAAGATGATCAGATCACCCTCGGGCTCGCCGCCACAGCAAGCCACTCCAACGCGCTCGCCAACAGAACATGCTTCATCGCTTCTGGCCGCAGGGTTCCCGTTGCATCAACAGCCTGGGCTGCTTCCGTCTCACTCAGATCGTTTCATCAAGAAGGAACATGACAGTTGTACCTGAGTTTCTATCAAATGTGCAACGGTTTTTTATAAACTGTTCTAAATAAACTATTTAGGCGTGGAAATATTCTAGGATTTACAAATTAGAAATTCATCTTTGGGAGATTGCCTAGTACTTTTTACTAGGTATTTTTTTCTTTTTTTTCTAAATTGGCTGTGATGTTAAAATGAAAATGGAGTTGCTTTTTGTCCCTTTTCCTGCACATGGGGTTCAAACATTGAAGTTTATGAAAAGGGGTCACATAAGCGTCGGCCCGTCATTATGATAAGACCGACAGGGCAAGATGTGGTGTACTACTTTAGTTGTTACGTTTCTTGTTGTTGAGGTAATAAGATGTTTATGTTGATAATAGTTTAGTTTTTAGGACGATGCAAGAGGTGTTGTGATACATGATCAGGAGACAGAAAAATATACAAAAAATATGTGAACATGAATGTTGTTTTTTTCGTTGAACTACTTATAAATCATTGCATGATTTTTCGTGTTTTTGTGGACAAGTAGACAGAAAATCAAAAATATGATCATCAGGAAGGTGTTCTGGATTATTATTATGAATAAAAGTGTGTGAACCTTGAATGCTACGAAGTTCAAAACATCTCCTCATGTGGTCAAACCACCTTGAAAGGTTTAATTGGTGGTATAAGTGTTGTTATACCTAATGAATATGATAATTCGAGAATAAATGAGTTCAAGGTACACCAAGGAGGGTATAGCTTGGAGAATTTGATCTAATCCTGACCTTTATGCATTAATATATTACTGGATTCTTGCTTTGAATATATTAATTTCTGGAAGCAAATCATGTAATATCGGTATTTAGATTTGTGTTTGTATTACACCGCAAGGATCGTGGTGATATTCCCCACCTAATAAAAACACTCAAACGTGGTTATAAATATAGACATGATATCAGCTGTTAAATTATGCTAATTAAAGCTCAGGATCGTGTCTCATTCTCAAGACTATATATATCATAAAACGTAGACAGGAAACCTGTACATTGTATGAGCTAAACGTGTGCAATCTTTTAAAGATACTTTGTCCATACTAGTGTTGTATTGTTAGAATTACGATAGTTTTTTCCGGCTTTTTCTGTATAGAGATTGCGCGTATGTGTTAATCATTTAAACATTTACATAATGTTTCCATCACTTGATTACAATAAGCCCCATGTTTGTTACGATATTAATACTGTTAGACTACCCCATTTTATTGTTCATGCATCTTGTATATACAAAAAAACACATTTTTGTGCTGCATACAGAATAGAGAATAAGTCTGAGAAAAAAGTTCATACTTACTGCCATTTCCATACTAACAGTAAAATGTATCATACAGCATTATTTATATAATAACATAGTTTTTGTCAACACAGCATACTGAAGTCAATGCATAGCTTAAGTTCGCATAAAAGTTCAAAGTATCAAGCCATGCAGATAGTCTTGCATTTAGGCACTGTTTAGGGAATTAACAAAAAAAGTTGATCTGTTGTTTTGGATTTAATTGGTTTTTCATCTTTTGATTTTCCTGCACATTGAACTAGGAAATTACATACACCATTAGTCAATGTTTGTTATTTGCAGGGCACGACACTAACTATTTTTGGTCACTGGTTCCCCAGCAAAGAAACATAAAATTTGTAAATAAAACAGTTACTGGTCCTTCAAAATTTTCACTGGCCTCGGACAAGTGTAAGTGTCGAGCCCTGATTTATACATCCTATCAGTTTTCTCTATTCTGTCATTATGCCTCCCATATTGAGCTGGGGGAGATGCATCAATATTGTGCTGGACGACTTCTGGCCGGATATCTCAAAGTTTGTTTGTGCTTGATTTCCTTAACCACCGGTCATGATGAAAATGCATGTGAATACTTAGTGGGAGACATGAATACGTTTTGTGTCAAAAACCTTGCAAGTTACAAGTGGTTTGTTAAGTATTACAGGGTTCAAAATACTGTTGAAGCTCCTATTTATAGTATACAAGTGGATTAGTATTTTCTAGAAAATTTAATAATGCAAGTTTTGATTGAAAGTTTTGAAAGTTTTGAAATTGAACTTTGTGCAAATTGCAAAGTAAGTGCTGTTAATTGCATAGAATCGGTGCACTATTTATAGTTTATACTTTCATTTAAACAATGACCTTACCATCCACCTTAATGACTGTTGCATCATATGCTGGCTTCACTTCTCACATATATAGGAGACATATGCATTTTAAGGTAGTAGACATTCATTTGTATGACAAAATAATAAAATGGCCACAGTCTGTTTATCAGGCTAATTCAGGTGCCCTTTGTGTGCATCGTAATAGATGAGAGAGCTTGGGCTCATTTTTAGCATTTACCTAATATACCTCAAGCTGTCTTGGTTGT
This sequence comes from Spisula subtruncata, assembly GCA_963678985.1. Lineage (NCBI taxonomy): Eukaryota > Metazoa > Mollusca > Bivalvia > Venerida > Mactridae > Spisula > Spisula subtruncata. The sequence goes on along the minus strand of OY787669.1, from coordinate 23,574,135 downwards.
TCATTAAACTTACTTGTTGATTTGTCACTTCCAATTATATATTCATGTTTGCAATATTTTTCACTTGTTTTCTTCATGAATTATATTTCGCCTTTTTTGCTTGAAAACGCAAAAAGACTCAATATTGCAGTTTCAGGTCCGATTTTTCATTATTCTTTGATTAATGAATATTTATAAATGTTTTTTGAAGGTCATGCTTCCAAATTACCTAAAAATTCATAGCAATGAATATGATTATATACATATCGATAGCTTAGAATTAAAAGGTCGTAAGTGCCACTTACGACCTTTTAAGATTCATACATATTTAGAATAAGCATTAAAAGGCGCTTCTTATGAGCCTATTTTTTTTACCAAAATGAAGTTTTAAAAACGTGTTTTCCCATAGGTAAAGAGTAAATTACAGACAGTTTTCTCTTGTTTTCTAAATATAGCGATTTGGTAGTTACAACCTTCTTGTTCTAAGCCATCGATATGTTTATGTATTCTAATTCATGCTTTAACTTTCTAAAGCCAGTATAATTATTGGGATCCAACATTTGAATAAAAGTAACCTATTACTTATTGTTTGAAATGTGGATGCAGAATTGTATTAGGCAGCCGTTTGGTGTCATTTTTAGTGATATCATGTTAATGAACTGCATGTGTAATTCCACAAAATGAGTGCTTCACTGTTTTCTTCTATTCACATGCAGTATACTCTCATCATTGTTGACAATATGTTTTCATTGGTAGTAATTTTTGCATTTCGAGTCTTCGAATTTTACCCGGTTTATAATAACAATGTGTCATATTTCATATAGTTTTGTTTGTCTTTATTTTGGGAAAAACCCGACTGATCATAGGGCATTATATGTGTCAGTTGTTTTTTGCCGTATATTTGGCTTATCAATGCATTCATTGATTCAGGGGTTTATTGTAAACCTTGTTATGACGATTGGCAGACTGCTTGGAAATTCTCCATGATAGCCTTCAACTTTTGTTTGTAACTTAAAAATGTCTGTGTAGTCATTATTGAGAAAAACTGACCTAATGGGTGTAGGGGCTTATTGCTACTCAAATGTCAGTAAAATCATATCAAGGACTTCTGTAAACTCTCAAGAACGTTGCACAGTACATTTATAAATTAGTAGAAAATATAGAAAAACATATTTGGTATTTAATGAGTCATTTTGAAATTTTGTTCAGTTACACATCAAATGAATGATTTTACTTGTATGCAAAAATATAATATGGCAAGTTGCAAAATATATTCATTTGAAAATGCAGTTAAGGCCAAAACCAGTGTTCATTGCTAGAATGACTTTTGTATGAATGTTGGCTGAAGTGCTAAGGCTCCATATATTAATGGCAAATTCTTAATGATTCCCTTTGTATAATTTAAAAAATATAATGTTGAGGAAATTGTATTTAACCGACAATATGCTGATTGGCGTAAAAATTAGACATATTTGTATTTACCATGTGTGCTGGTCGCATTTAAAAGGTTATAACTATGTATATATAATGGTATATGTACTGTATGAGGGTCATTCAATATATTCGTAGACAGTCGTTCTCATTTTAATACATTTATGTTTAAATAATAATTTCTTACATCATTATAAACATTGATCTATTACCTACCGTAGATACAAAATTATTTTTATGCCCCCGTATCGATAGATCGGGAGGCATATAGTAATTCACCTGTCCGTCCGTCCGTCTGCTCTTACGAGAGGTACAATGTGGGGTGTGCGGTCGTGACTATGGTACATTGTGGGGTGATTTTGCACTATGGGGTGCACCCCGTAATACGATATGCTCAGATAGCTGTAAATGAGCGAAAATGGACAAATTTGATGTTAAGGGGGGTGCACCCCAGAATGATTATGGGCTGATTGTCCGTACTTGGACTTTGAACTTTTGGACTGGTTATGGGCTGCACCTCACAGGGATTTAACAGTTGTAAACACAACAAGTTCAAAAAGGTGTGATTGTCACCCCATAATGCCTACATATACTCAACTCATAATTCATTAACTAGGGTATGATCAAAACCCTTTAAATGGACACTATAGGAATGTTTGTAGGGTGCACCCCACAACGATGAATTGTACAAAAACGACAGTGTGGGTTGAATTTTGCACCCCGGAAGTAAGACTGTGGGGTGCAGCTCATAATGTACCTCTCGTAGGTACGTTCGTCCGTCCGGCCAGGTTAACCCAAATTGACCGTTTCGTCTAGCATTAAAATGGCTTGCTACAAAGTTTTCAAACTTGCATGGATGTTGTATATGACCACTCTCCACGCGCCTGTATCACCTGACTCCATTTTGACCTTCACCTTGACCTAATTTTGGACTTAGACTTATTGAAAGGTAAAATTCTTGGTTAACCCAAATTGACCGTTTCGTCTAGCATTAAAATGGCTTGTTACAAAGCTTTCATACTTGCATGGATGTTGTATATGACCACTCTCCACACGCCTGTATCACCCGACTCCATTTTGACTTTCACCTTGACCTAATTTTGGACTTAGACTTATCTCCCCTTTAGTATTTTTACAATAAAATTTTGTCTGGAGCGTATCTTCAAAACTATTTAACGTATTGACTTGAAACTTGAAATATAAATAGATGGCAACTTGGAGAAGTGCATTGACAAAGAACCATAACTCTGTCTGTCTTAAATTTTGAATTATCTCCCCTTTAGTGTTTTTTTATAGTCAAATTTTGCTCTGAGTATATCTTCAAAACTATTAAACATATTGACTTGAAACTTGGAATATAAATAGATGGCAACTTGGAGAAGTGCAATGACCAAGAACCATAACTCTGTCTGTCTTAAATTTTGAATTATCTCCCCTTAAGTATTTTCAGAATCAAATTTTGACAGGAGCGTATCTTCAAAACTATTTAACGTATTGACTTGAAACTTGAAATATAAATAGATGGCAACTTGGAGAAGTGCACTGACAAAGAACCATAACTCTGTCTGTCTTAAATTTTGAATTATCTCCCCTTTAGTGTTTTTTTATAGTCAAATTTTGCTCTGAGTATATCTTCAAAACTATTAAACATATTGACTTGAAACTTGGAATATAAATAGATGGCAACTTGGAGAAGTGCAATGACCAAGAACCATAACTCTGTCTGTCTTAAATTTTGAATTATCTCCCCTTTAGTGTTTTTTTTATAGTCAAATTTTGCTCTGAGTATATCTTCAAAACTATTAAACATATTGACTTGAAACTTGGAATATAAATAGATGGCAACTTGGAGAAGTGCAATGACCAAGAACCATAACTCTGTCTGTCTTAAATTTTGAATTATCTCCCCTTAAGTATTTTCAGAATCAAATTTTGACAGGAGCGTATCTTCAAAACTATTTAACGTATTGACTTTAAACTTGAAATATAAATAGATGGCAACTTGGAGAAGTGCATTGACAAAGAACCATAACTCTGTTTGTCTTAAATTTTGAATTATCTCCCCTTTAGTGTTTTTTTATAGTCAAATTTTGCTCTGAGTATATCTTCAAAACTATTAAACATATTGACTTGAAACTTGGAATATAAATAGATGGCAACTTGGAGAAGTGCAATGACCAAGAACCATAACTCTGTCTGTCTTAAATTTTGAAATATCTCCCCTTTAGTATTTTCAGAATCAAATTTTGACAGGAGTGTATCTTCAAAAGTGTTCAAGATATTGACTTGAAACTTGGTATATGAATAGATGGCAACTTGGAGAAGTGCAGTGACAAAGAACCATAACATCTGTATCACCAGATCACACATAAAGTCGATCAAGGCACTGCTTTCAAATGTGGCATTATTCGTTTACCATCATAAGCCCCTTATAGTTCAAAGTCATGTAACACTATCAAACATTTTAACTCAATAATGGCCCCTGATTGACTTAGCTTTTTATGGACATGGCTTCCACGGGGGCATAAGCGTTTATTGAACGCAGTCTTGTTGATTATGAAACACAGTAGCATTTTAGCAGCCGTTGTTTTACCATAGTAACGCGCCACCACCCCCGACCGAAGTAACATACCCTTTTTACTAGTTCAACTAGTTATGAATTCCTAATTAATTAATTAATTTACATTCCCATATGTTTGCCAGATTATTGCAAGATATTAACATGTAGTACTCAGTGCCCCTGTGTTTTAGTGACACAATAAAATTTCTGAAGAGCAGCATGGTTATAAAAATGATATAGGGATCGAACGAAATTTGCTAAGGGCAAAGGTAGGGACGTTTGAGGAAACGTCAGTCAAAATGTGCGAGGCATTTCAATTTAGCATACAACCTTAAAGTCCAGCTTAATCCTTAAATTTGAATGCATAAAAAGTTGTGGTAGATCTATTTAATGACATGCAACTTAAATATTTGTGTTTAATTCCATATAAATGACATAATTCAAGGTCGGGTTTACGATTTGAGAAATGGCAAATCGTCAATAACGTCGCTGACGTCAGAACATATTTGCGTTGTGTGGTGGTTGTGGTAAGGTGATAGTTTTGTTTAGCCATTTTTTTCTTTAAAAATGCGTCATTTCGTGCGAACTTTTCGGTACTATTGTCAGAAAGGCTTTAGTTTAGTGTGATATAATTAGTTCTAATCTGTGTCAATATGTATTAAAATGATGAGTCCAGTCTCGAATTTATTGAATGACCCTCGTAGAGGATGCATTAGTATTGTTTGGGTATCCATATAGTTTTCCTATTAAAATGCACTGGTAGTTTTCATTTTGTTTCAGAGAAAAGTTCATGTTGTCAATTAATAGAATATCACTAAACGTTTTGTGTTAACAATGCACTGTAGGCTGCTAATATTTTAAGTACCCATGGTAAAATATAATGTTATTCAAGTGACTCACAGACTTGTTAAGCTGTCTTTTCCAGTGAAATATAAAAACAATATTTTCTGAAAAACCAGTGACATATTAAATTTATTAGGTATTAATAAAATTACTAATCCTGACTGTTGATATAAATAAAAATGTCAAACACTTTCTAATAATTGTATCCTTGTCTTTTTAACCAAAAATAAAATCGAACATGAATTTTGAAAAAAATGATAAGACAATCCTTCAACCAGTCTGTGTGTGTTTATAGTAAAGGGCCAGTATAAATTAATATTGTTGTCATAGTAATTTGTTGTTTGTGCATTGATTATATACCATTTTACCATTTGATCATCATTTTCCTCATTCACTGTCTTGGTAGTTCACCAATATCCTACTGTATTGACATACCACATTTAAACAATTTCCAATGACAAAAAAAACTGTTTTTGAGGACGGATACTCTGTATTGTTCAGAAGTGTTTTGTATACCTATATTTTCTGTTAACATTTTGCTTCCGTTGGCTGATGGTCTAGTGACAATGTATTTTTGTTTACAAGCTCACTCTTGTTTGCAGGATTTCTTTTTAACAGGATTTCTTTGTTGACATCTATCTTAATTCAGCAGGTGCTAGTTCATGACACATGTTCTAGGTAAAGGCATATTCTTTGTTGACTGCAATCTATTGGCCTTTTTTCTGTAGCCAGATTGCCTCAATAACCTGTCAATATTACTGTTGTTAGGTTATCTCTGTTGACATGAACAGAAGCACTTTGTTACAATTTAACAAACCAATAATTCGTAGCACTGGTCTCCCCTTGTAAACTGTCATTTTGTGAAACCTAGTGTACGAAATGTAGCTTTAAGCTGTCAATCTGGTACTGTTCAGTATATTAAACTATTTAGATTAGTAATAATAAATGTGTTACATGAAGCTGTATAGTGAAATAAGCTGTCATATCATTGCATCAGAGGTTTATACTGGAAGTCTAATGTTTACTTTATATAAGTTATTGTTGATGTTTAGAAATGTGTGTATAAATCATTGATTCATTATAATTAATGTTCATGATCAGCTGTGTGTATAGTGTATTTTTTCTTTGTTAAATTTTTTAAGTGGTATCTTTATGAAGCTATGTGACTTTGTAGAATTATTAGTTTATGAATGTCACCTTAGCTTAATTCATAGAACTTCCTGTATTCATTTTGTTCTTTTTAAGGTTTTAGTCAGGTTTTTTTAAAATTGGAAAAATGTCAGTAGACTTGTAAGCTTGGCATGCTGTTTTAACATATTTGAATAATCTTTTCCTGTAATTTGTATCAACAAAAGGATATGACTTTATTTATACATTTACTAATATAAATAAAATTAGTATGTGAAATGAATATATGCTTTAAAGCATTAGTCAAGTTCTTTCAGTTGAGGTACTAAAAATACAATGTATTAATTAATTAATGTTTTGACTTTGGAGATACATGGGGGAAAGCTTTTAATGGTATGGTCAGTTTTTGGTTCATTTTCAGTTACAGGTCCGGTATTGTTCGTACTTGTGTCTGATTTCAGATTTTTGAATCCTGAAATTTCTTACTTGGTTCATATTGAAAAGTGGAATTTCAGGCTTTGAAATCATGATGAAGGACTCTTGTCATGAGTTAAGACCACATAAACACAACTAGTTTTGTTAAGACTACTGGTCACTAGGTGCTGATTGACATCTCTTCCAAACTTGTCATATGTCCAGTGTAAGTAGTGTATTAACTGCTTAAATATATTTTTGGTTGCTTAGTAACTAGACAAAAATTGTAGTATATACATACACATGATGTGGGTTTCACAGGATTTTGACCGTAATAAGGTATACTTATATAATTGTATTATTATCAATAGTTATACTCAGGAAAACACAAGATTTGCAGCACATAATTTATTGGTGAGCATTATATTTATCAATTTTGCTTAGTCATTTACCCATTTGTTTTAAAGTTTTATACTTAAAACCATTTAGAATACTTTTTCATGTTAACATTTAATTCCTGGTATTGCTTAAAATGATCGACAGTGAAACCCTGTATTCATTAAAGTCTGTCATGATAAAAGTAGGCATGAACGTTTAGACAAAGAGAACTTTGCTAAAATGGCAATATAGAGGGGCTATTATCTTATGGATTAAAAATAGAAACATGTTAAATATCGCTTCATACTTCTTCACATAATTAGGTTGCTTAGATTGTTTGATGAGCACAGCAGAACTAAAAGGTTGACCAGTATACTGATTTAGGTGGTCATGTGCTTTGTGCCGCCAGTGATTTCATACTGGGAATTTAGAAATTCTCTATTTATTTTAGCCGTCAAAGTCAATATTGTTATAAATATTGAATACAAATGTATGTTGCTATAGTTTATACAACATTGTCACTTCAATATTTCATTTGTTGAAATTTCGTAAATCATATCATTCTTGTCCTTTGCCTCGTTGTTTCAATTTATTATTTACTTATCAATGTTAATATAACCACATATAATAAATATGTACATGTTTGGAAGAGAAGCGTTTAGGGTTTTTGCAATTGATTTTTTCCGTACATGTATGTAATAAAAGTGTTGATAGGTCATTAATTGGCATTCTGTAGCTATTGATTTAGAATTTATCTCATGTTTTAAAATGGCTAATTGGAGTTACATGTGTGTTTACTGTACCCATCAGCTTTGATAGCTATGATGCGGATGTTGCCGTGTTTGTGGTTCTAAATGTCATCAACTGTTTCATTCATCTAAAAGTTTTTCTTTTCATAAATGTGTTCTCTTTCTTACCAGAATTTAATCGACTTACAATAGTAAGAACTAAGTTTATTAATAATCTAACAATTGCATACTTAACAACATTTACCTTTTTGGTATTTGTGAATACACTTTGAATTTCATCAGCATTCGAAATAACAGTTGAGTATTGTTTTACTGTGTAGACGTAAGTTTTATAAGCTGTCCTTGTTGCTCAGAGGAAATGTTTTGGAATAGCTAATCGGCAATTCAGTATGGATGTTTTTAAAACATTATGTAACAACTGTTTTATCCGTATTAGTAACTTTACACGGTTGCTCTGTTTATTGCAATTTTTTGTTTGTTCGTTTGTTTTATATGTTATTAAAAGTACTCCCTCTCTCTCTATCTTTCTCTCTCCCTCTCTCTATTTTACTGGATATGTTGATGGTGACATTGTTGGGACGATATTTGTTGTTACCACACACAAATCTATGCCATTGCATACTGTTAATTGGTGTTTTATCATTTTTAAAGATTTTATTTGTGCACTAGATTTTATGAGTTTTTTTTTTGCTCCGGTGACATTGATGTAGAAGAAGCAGAACAGTATGCTGTTGCTTCCTTCAATAAATTCTCATAGGCTTCATCTCGTGTTTGTGTTCTTATTTCAATTCATCCCTATCTCCCATGAGACCAGGATGTAGGTTGTTTTACTATCTATTGAAACGGTATCTGGCTTTTAAACAACAAGTCGTTACTGTGTGTGAGAGAAGATTTGAAAACTGGTCGTTGGTACAGGTACACATAGGACAGTGACACATTACGAGTGAAACTATATTTGAAACTACTAGTAAGTGACATGCGTCTATCCATCGGTCTACGAAACAATGATTCCACCAAGTATTTCACCAGAGTATTTCATACAAACATTTAACAATTTCGACTTCTTGGTTTTATGATTTGAAAATCGAGCAATTATGAAATGTTACAGTCAGTCTAGCGTACGAAACTTTTGGTTTATGTATTAATAAGCTCCAGTCTTGCATGTTCATCCAGCACATTAAGACACGACACAACACATTTCCTGAACGGTTCCGTTTATTGTACACCAAGCAAAGGACCCTTGGTAGCTCACCTGTTCTAGTATGCACACACACTAAATTCAAGGCATAATATTTTATATGTTGTCCCTATATAAGTCTATCTACAACAATTGGAACAAACTTGGTAGAAGTGACATGCCTTACAGTTTCGGAGAAGCGGATCTTTTAAGGGTTTTCGTATAGAAGTCAATGTAAAACAAGTGACCCCCCAGTGCGAGGCCATTTTTGACCACATGGACATTAGTTGAACGCACTTTCTAGAGGACCTCTAAATGATTCTACGTACCAAATATGAAAGCTCTGGGTCTCGTGATTTCAGACAAGAATAATTTTCATGTTTGAAACCCATTTTGAGGACAAAGGAACATTCCTACAATGTTTGATCAAATTTGGCCGAGTGGCGTAGGAGGAGATGTCATTTGAAGAACTTGTTGACGGACGGACGAGGAGTGATCACTATGTGACAGGTTAGCTATAAAGGTGGAGGGAGTGCGTAATGATAAACATCACCATTTGAACAGTAACGGATAACCCAGCAACCGAAATTAATATATCGACGGAAGCAAATAAAACGTTAAATTTATTCTTAAGTGCCGCATTGGCATATATAAAAACTAGCATCAAACACTACAAACATAACCCTAGACAAGCATTCATTCATGCCTAAATATAAAAATTTGAAGGGGTGCGGCGAATAGCGCACGGACGAATAAAATAGAGGACAGATAATGGCTACGAAAAGAATTGGCACCGGTGAAAATGGCGAATATTGAGAAATAAGACTTCAAATTGAAATTATAAGATAGCAAAAATCCCACTGTAAACGGTTTTGGAGCTAGAATTTAAAAGCAACACCGTTTTATTTAATAAATTGTTTTTAACAAACCTACGAAACTAGGAACAGAAGCAACATTCGCCCGAAAGACACAAAAGTACACGTTGAAACAAAAATGCACCGACAATGTCCCGCGTTATTGAAAAGGGAAGCATGTGGGACAGACAATACTCAACAGAAACAACTATAACAGGAACAACTTTATGAAAAAAGATATGCAATATACCCGAAACCAAACCCGTCAAAATACAAGGGGAAAAGAACCAAGTGACAAGAATAGAGCAAGGGACAACATACGAGGTAAGATCCAAAATAACGTGGACTTTTGCTATTGCTTCCAACGGTAGCGTTATTTTTTCAAAATATTAACGTATGGTTCATTATTGGAACATTTATTACATGCGAGAATTTTAACAAGCTTCCTTTGGACATATTAAAGCAAACGCACCGTGAGTTTTTGTTAATTAGTGTGATAGTGTGCATTGAAATTTAGTGCAATTGTTTGTCGGCCATTTTGTCAGAAAATACAGAAAATCATGTATGTTTGACTTATTGTCCGACCAGATTAAACTGAGACTCCTTGCATAATTCATGCCATGTTTAAACAATTTCCAATGACAAAAAAGTGCTTTCGAGGACTGATACTCTGTATTGTTCAGAAGTTTTTTGTATACCTTTATCTTCTGTTAAAATTTTGCTTCCGTTGGCTGATGGTCTAGTGACAATGTTTTTCTGTTTACAAGTTGACTCTTGTTTGCAGGATTTCTTTTTAACAGGATTTCTTTGTTGACATCTATCTTAATTCAGCAGGTGCTAGTTCATGGCACATGTTCTAGGTAAAGGCATATTTTTAGTTACATGCAATCTGTTGGCCTTTCTTTCTGTAGCCAGATTGTCTCAATAACCTGTCAATATTACTGTTGTTATGTTATCTCTGTTGACATGAACAGAAGCAATTTGTTACAATTTAACAAACCAATAATTCGTAGCACTGTTCCCCTTGTAAACTGTCATTTTGTGAAACCTAGTGTACGAAATGCTGCTTTAAGCTGTCAATCTGGTACTGTTCAGTATATTTAACTATTTAGATTAGTAATAATAAATGTGTTACATGAAGCTGTATAGTGAAATAAGCTGTCATGTCATTGCATCAGAGGTTTATACTGGAGGTCTAATGTTTACTTTATATAAGTTATTGTTGATGTTTAGAAATGTGTGTATAAATCATTGATTCATTATAATTAATGTTCATGATCAACTGTGTGTATAGTGTATTTTTTCTTTGTTAATTTTTTTTAAGTGGTATCTTTATGAAGCTATGTGACTTTGCAGAATTGTTAGTTTATGAATGTCACCTTAGCTTAATTCATAGAACTTCCTGTATTCATTTTGTTCTTTTTAAGGTTTTAGTCAGGCTTTTTAAAATTGGAAAAATGTCAGTAGACTTGTAAGCTTGGCATGCTGTTTTAACATATTTGAATAATCTTTTCCTGTAACTTGTATCAACAAAAGGATATGACTTTATTTATACATTTACTAATATAAATAAAAATTAGTATGTGAAATGAATATATGCTTTAAAGCATTAGTGAAGTTCTTTCAGTTGAGGTACTAAAAATACAATGTATTAATTAATTAATGTTTTGGCTTTGGAGATACATGAGGGAAAGCTTTTAATGATATGATCAGTTTTTGGTTCATTTTCAGTTACAGGTCCGGAATTGTTCATACTTGTGTCTGATTTTTGAATCCTGAAATTTCTTACTTGGTTCATATTGAAAAGTGGAATTTCAGGCTTTGAAATCATGATGAAGGACTCTTGTCATGAGTTAAGACCACATAAACACAACTAGTTTTGTTGAGACTACTGATCACTAGGTGCTGATTGACATCTCTTCCAAACTTGTCATATGTCCAGTGTAAGTAGTGTATTAACTGCTTAAATATATTTTTGGTTGCTTAGTAACTAGACAAAAATTTTAGTATATACATACACATGATGTGGGTTTCACAGGATTTTGACCGTAATAAGGTATACTTATATAATTGTATTATTATCAATAGTTAAACTCAGGAAAACACAAGATTTGCAGCACATAATTTATTGGTGAGCATTATATTTATCAATTTTGCTTAGTCATTTACCCATTTGTTTTAAAGTTTTATACTTAAAACCATTTAGATAACTTTTTCATGTTAACATTTAATTCGTGGTATTGCTTAAAATGATCGACAGTGAAACCCTGTATTCATTAAAGTCTGTCATGATAAAAGTAGGCATGAACGTTTAGACAAAGAGAACTTTGCTAAAATGGCAATATAGAGGGGCTATTATTTTATGGATTAAAAATAGAAACATGTTAAATATAAATATCGCCTCATACTTCTTCACATAATTAGGTTGCTTAGATTGTTTGATGAGCACAGCAGAACTAAAAGGTTGACCAGTATACTGATTTAGGTGGTCATGTGCTTTGTGCCGCCAGTGATTTCATACTGGGAATTTAGAAATTCTCTATTTATTTTAGCCGTCAGAGTCAATATTGTTATAAATATTGAATACAAATGTATGTTGCTATAGTTTATACAACATTGTCACTTCAATATTTCATTTGTTGAAATTTCGTAAATCATATCATTCTTGTCCTTTGCCTCGTTGTTTCAATTTATTATTTACTTATCAATGTTAATATAGCCACACATAATTAATATGTACATGTTTGGAAGAGAAGCGTTTAGGGTTTTTGCAATTGATTTTTTCCGTACATGTATGTAATAAAAGTGTTGATAGGTCATTAATTGGCATTCTGTAGCTATTGATTTAGAATTTATTTCATGTTTTAAAATGGCTAATTGGAGTTACATGTGTGTTTACTGTACCCATCAGCTTTGATAGCTATGATGCGGATGTTGCCGTGTTTGTGGTTCTAAATGTCATCAACTGTTCATTCATCTAATAAGTTTTTCTTTTCATAAATCTGTTCTCTTTCTTACCAGAATTTAATCGACTTACAGTAGTAAGAACTAAGTTAATTAATAATCTAACAATTGCATACTTAACATTTACCTTTTTGGTATTTGTGAATACACTTTGAATTTCATCAGCATTCGAAATAACAGTTTAGTATTGTTTTACTGTGTAGGCGTAAGTTTTATAAGCTGTCCTTGTTGCTCAGAGGAAATGTTTTGGAATAGCTAATTGGCAATTCAGTATGGATGTTTTCGAAACATTATTAAACAACTGTTTTATCCGTATTAGTAACTTTACATTGCTTCTCTGTTTATTGCAAGTTTTTGTTTGTTTGTTTGTTTTATATGTTATTAAAAGAACTCCCTCTCTCTATATCTTTCTCTCTCCCCTCTCTCTATTTTACTAGATATGTTGATGGTGACATTGTTGGGACGATATTTGTTGTTACCACACACAAATCTATGCCATTGTATACTGTTAATTGGTGTTTTATCATTTTTAAAGATTTTATTTGTGCACTAGATTTTATGAGTTTTTTTTTTGCTCCGGTGACATTGATGTAGAAGAAGCAGAACAGTATGCTGTTGCTTCCTTCAATAAATTCTCATAGGCTTCATCTCGTGTTTGTGTTCTTATTTCAATTCATCCCTATCTCCCATGAGACCAGGATGTAGGTTGTTTTACTATCTATTGGAACAACAACGGTATCTGGCTTTTAAACAACAAGTCGTCACTGTGTGTGTGAGAAGATTTGAAAACTGGTCGTTGGTACAGGTACACATTGGACAGTGAGACATTCCGAGTGAAACTGTATTCGAAACTACTAGTAAGTGACATACGTCTATCAATCGGTCTACACAACAATGATTCCACCAAGTATCTCACCACAGTACTGCATACAAACATTTAACAATTTCAACTTCTTGGTTTTATGATTTGAAAATCGAGCAATTATGAAATGTTACACTCAGTCTAGCGTACGAAACTTTTGGTTTATGTATTAATCAGCACCAGCCTTGCATGTTCATCCAGCACATTAAGACACTAAACAACACATTTCCTAAACGGTTCCGTTTATTGTACTCTAAGCAAAGGACCCTTGGTAGCTCACCTGTTCTATTATGCACACACAATAAATTCTAGGCATAATATTTTATATGTTGTCCCTATATAAGTCTATGTACAACAGTTGGAACAAATTCGGTGGAAGTGACACGCCTTACAGTTTCGGAGAAGAGGATCTTTAAAGGGTTTTCGTATAGAAGTCAATGTAAAACAAGTGACCCCCAGTGCGAGGCCATTTTTGACCACATGGACATTAGTTGAACACACTTTTTAGAGGACCTCTAAATGATTCTACGTACCAAATATGAAAGCTCTGGGTCTCGTGGTTTCAGACTAGAATAATTTCCATGTTTGAAACCCATTTTGAGGCCAAAGGAACATTCCTACAATGTTTGATCAAATTCGCCCGAGTGGGGTAGGAGGAGATGTCATTTGAAGAAATTGTTGACGGACGGACGAGGAGTAATCACAATGTGACAGGTGAGCTATAAGGGGGGGGAGTGCATAATGATATACATCACCATTTGAACAGTAACGGATAACCCAGCAACGGCAATTTATATATCGACGGAAGCAAATAAAACCTTAAATTAATTAAAGAGTCCCATTGGCATAGATAAAAAACTAGCATCAAACACTATGTACATGCATAACTCTACACACAAGCATTTGCCTAAATGAAGAAATTTGAAGGGGTGCGGCGAATAGCGCACGGACGAATAAAATAGAGGACAGCTGGTGAATACGAAAACAATTGGCACCGGTGAAAATGGCGAATATTGAGAAATAAGACTTCAAATTGAAATTATAAGATAGCAAAAATCCCACTATAAACGGTTTTGGAGCTAGAATTTAAAAGCAACACCGTTTTATTTAATAAATTGTTTTTAACAAACCTACGAAACTAGGAACAGAAGCAACATTCGCCCGAAAGACACAAAAGTACACGTGGAAACAAAAATGCACCGACAATGTCCCGCGTTATTAAAAAAGGAAGCAAGTGGGACAAACAATGCTCAACAGAAACAACTATAACAAAAACAACTTTATGAAAAAGATATGCAATGTACCCAAAACCAAACACGTCAAAATACAAGGGGAAAAGAACCAAGTGACAAGAATAGAGCAAGGGACAACATACGAGGTAAGATCCAAAACAACGTGGACTTTTGCTATTGCTTCCAACGGTAGCGTTATTTTTTCAAAATATTAACTTGTTGTTCATGATTGGAACATTTATTACATACGATAATTTTAACAAGCTTCCTTTGGACATATTATAGCAAACACACCACGTGTCTTTGTTAATAAGGGTGTGATAGTGTGCATTGAAATTTAGTGCAATTGTTTGTCGGCCATTTTGTCAGAAAATACAGAATTTCATGTATGTTTGACTTATTGTCTGACCAGATTAAACTAAGACTCCTTGCATAATTCATGCCATGTTTAAACAATTTCCAATGACAAAAAAGTGATTTCGAGGACTGATACTCTGTATTGTTCAGAAGTATTTTGTATACCTTTATTTTCTGTTAACATTTTGCTTCCTTTAGCTGATGGTCTAGTGACAATGTATTTCTGTTTATACAAGTTGACTCTTGTTGGCAGGATTTCTTTTTGACAGGATTTCTTAAAATAATAAAATGGCCACATTCTGTTTATCAGGCTAATTCAGGTGCCCTTTGTGTATATCGTAATAGATGAGAGAGCTTGGGCTCATTTTTAGCATTTACCTAATATACCTCAAGCTGTCTTGGTTGTTCATTAAACTTACTTGTTGATTTGTCACTTCCAATTATATATTCATGTTTGCAATATTTTTCACTTGTTTTCTTCATGAATTATATTTCTCCTTTTTTGCTTGCAAACGCAGAAAGACTCAATATTGCAGTTTCAGGTCCGATTTTTCATTATTCTTTAATTAATGAATATTTATAAATGTTTTTTGAAAGTTATGCTTCCAAATTACCTAGAAATTCATAGCAATGAATATGATTATATATATATCGATGGCTTAGAATTAAAAGGTGGTAAGTGCCACTTACGACCTTTTAAGATTCATACATATTTAGAATAAGCATTACAAGGCGCTTCTTATGAGCCTATTTTCATGAAAATATGAAATTGTCATGTTGACCAAAATGAAGTTTTAAAAACGTGTTTTCCCATAGGTAAAGAGTAAATTACAGACAGTTTTCTCTTGTTTTCTCAATATATTGATTTGGTAGTTACGACCTTCTTGTTCTAAGCCATCGATATGTTTATGTATTCTAATTCATGCTTTAACTTTCTAAAGCCAGTATAATTATTGGGATCCAACATTTAAATAAAAGTAACCTATTACTTATTGTTTCAAATGTGGATGCAGAATTGTATTAGGCAGCCGTTTGGTGTCATTTTGAGTGATATCATATTTTATGAACTGCATGTGTAATTCCACAAAGGAGTGCTTCACTGTTTTCTTCTATTCACAGGCAGTATACTCTCATCATTGTTGACAATATGTTTTCATTGGTAGTAATTTTTGCATTACGAGTCTTCGAATTTTACCCGGTTTATAATAACAATGTGTCATATTTCATATAGTTTTGTTTGTCTTTATTTTGGGAAAAACCCGACTGATCATAGGGCATTATATGTGTCAGTTGTTTTTTGCCGTATATTTGGCTTATCAATGCATTCATTGATTCAGGGGTTTATTGTAAACCTTGTTATGACGATTGGCAGACTGCTTGGAAATTCTCCATGATAGCCTTCAACTTTTGTTTGTAACTTAAAAATGTCTGTGTAGTCATTATTGAGAAAAACTGACCTAATGGGTGTAGGGGCTTTTTGCTACTCAAATGTCTGTAAAATCATATCAAGGACTTCTGTCAACTCTCAAGAACGTTGCACAGCACATTTATAAATTAGTAGAAAATATAGAAAAACATATTTGGTATTTAATGAGTCATTTTGAAATTTTGTTCAGTTACCCATCAAATGAATGATTTTACTTGTATGCAAAAATATAATATGGCAAGTTGCAAAATATATTCATTTGAAAATGCAGTTAAGGCCAAAACCAGTGTTCATTGCTAGAATGACTTTTGTATGAATGTTGGCTGAAGTGCTAAGGCTCCATATATTAATGGCAAATTCTTAATGATTCCCTTTGTATAATTTAAAAAATATAATGTTGAGGAAATTGTATTTAACCGACAATATGCTGATTGGCGTAAAAATTAGACATATTTGTATTTACCATGTGTGCTGGTCGCATTTAAAAGGTTATAACTATGTATATATAATGGTATATGTACTGTATGAGGGTCATTCAATATATTCGTAGACAGTCGTTCTCATTTTAATACATTTATGTTTAAATAATAATTTCTTACATCATTATAAACATTGATCTATTACCTACCGTAGATGCAAAATTATTTTTGATTATGAAACACAGTAGCATTTTAGCAGCCGTTGTTTTACCATAGTAACGCGCCACCACCCCCGACCGAAGTAACATACCCTTTTTACTAGTTCAACTAGTTATGAATTCCTAATTAATTAATTAATTTACATTCCCATATGGTTGTTAGATTATTGCAAGATATTAACATGTAGTACTCAGTGCCCCTGTGTTTTAGTGACACAATCAAATTTCTGAAGAGCAGCATGGTTATAAAAATGATATAGGGATCGAACGAAATTTGCTAAGGGCAAAGGTAGGGACGTTTGAGGAAACGTCAGTCAAAATGTGCGAGGCATTTCAATTTAGCATACAACCTTAAAGTCCAGCTTAATCCTTAAATTTGAATACATAAAATGTTGTGGTAGATCTATTTAATGACATGCAACTTAAATATTTGTGTTTAATTCCATATAAATGACATTATTCAAGGTCGGGTTTACGATTTGAGAAATGGCAAATCGTCAATAACGTCGCTGACGTCAGAACATATTTGCGTTGTGTGGTGGTTGTGGTAAGGTGATAGTTTTGTTTAGCCATTTTTTTCTTTAAAAATGCGTCATTTCGTGCGAACTTTTCGGTACTATTGTCAGAAAGGCTTTAGTTTAGTGTGATATAATTAGTTCTAATCTGTGTCAAAATGTATTAAAATGATGAGTCCAGTCACGAATTTATTGAATGACCCTCGTAGAGGATGCATTAGTATTGTTTGGGTATCCATATAGTTTTCCTATTAAAATGCACTGGTAGTTTTCATTTTGTTTCAGAGAAAAGTTCATGTTGTCAATAAATAGAATATCACTAAACGTTTTGTGTTAACAATGTACTGTAGGCTGCTAATATTTTAAGTACCCATGGTAAAATATAATGTTATTCAAGTGACTCACAGACTTGTTAAGCTGTCTTATCCAGTGAAATATAAAAACAATATTTTCTGAAAAACCAGTGACATATTAAATTTATTAGGTATGAATAAAATTACTAATCCCGACTTTTGATATAAATAAAAACGCCAAACACTTTCTAATAATTGTATCCTTGTCTTTTTAACCAAAAATTAAAACTTATTTGGAAAAAAATGATAAGACAATCCTTCAACCAGTCTGTGTGTGTTTATAGTAAAGGGCCAGTATAAATTAATATTGTTGTCATAGTAATATGTTGTTTGTGCATTGATTATATACCATTTTACCATTTGATCATCATTTTCCTCATTCACTGTCTTGGTAGTTCACCAATATCCTACTGTATTGACATACCACATTTAAACAATTTCCAATGACAAAAAAAAACTGTTTTTGAGGACGGATACTCTG
Source organism: Spisula subtruncata (assembly GCA_963678985.1). NCBI lineage: Eukaryota > Metazoa > Mollusca > Bivalvia > Venerida > Mactridae > Spisula > Spisula subtruncata. The sequence continues at coordinate 23,555,795 of OY787669.1, read as the reverse complement.
TATTGTTCAGAAGTTTTATTTATACCTATATTTTCTGTTAACATTTTGCTTCCGTTGGCTGATGGTCTAGTGACAATGTATTTCTGTTTACAAGCTCACTCTTGTTGGCAGGATTTCTTTTTGACAGGATTTCTTTGTCGACATCTATCTTAATTCAGCAGGTGCTAGTTCATGGCACATGTTCTAGGTAAAGGCATATTCTTTGTTGACTGCAATCTGTTGGCCTTTTTTCTGTAGCCAGATTGCCTCAAATGGCAGTTTGTCTCAAATGGCAGTTTGTCTGTAAAACTGTTGTTAGGTTATCTCTGTTGACATGAACAGAAGCATTTTGTTACAATTTAACAAACCAATAATTCATAGCAATTTTCTCCCCTTGTAAACTGTCATTTTGTGAAACCTAGTGTACGAAATGTAGCTTTAAGCTGTCAATCTGGTACTGTTCAGTATATTGAACTATTTAGATTAGTAATAATAAATGTGTTACATGAAGCTGTATAGTGAAATAAGCTGTCATATCATTGCATCAGAGGTTTATACTGGAAGTCTAATGTTTACTTTATATAAGTTATTGTTGATGTTTAGAAATGTGTGTATAAATCATTGATTCATTATAATTAATGTTCATGATCAACTGTGTGTATAGTGTATTTTTTCTTTGTTAAATTTTCAAGTGGTATCTTTATGAAGCTATGTGACTTTTTGGAATAATTAGTTCATAAATGTCACCTTAGCTTAATTCATAGAACTTCCTGTATTCATTTTGTTCTTTTTAAGGTTTTAGTCAGGTTTTTAAAATTGCAAAAAATGTTAGTAGACTTGTTAGCTTGGCATGCTGTTTCAACAGATTTGAATAATCTTTCCCTGTAACTTGTATCAACAAAAGGATATGACTTTATTTATACATTTACTAATATAAATAAAAATTAGTATGTGAAATGAATATATGTTTTAAAGCATTAGTCAAGTTCTTTCAGTTGAGGTACTAAAAATACAATGTATTAATTAATTTATGTTTTGGCTTTGGAGATACATGGGGGGAAGCTTTTAATGGTATGATCAGTTGTCGTTCATTTTCAGTTACAGGTCCGGTATTGTTCGTACTTGTGTCTGATTTCAGATTTTTGAATCCTGAAATTTCTTACTTGGTTCATATTGAAAAGTGAAATTTCAGGCTTTGAAATCATGATGAAGGACTCTTGTCATGAGTTAAGACCACATAAACACAACTACTTTTGTTGAGACTACTGATCACTAGGTGCTGATTGACATCTCTTCCAAACTTGTCATATGTCCAGTGTAAGTAGTGTATTAACTGCTTACATATATTTTTGGTTGCTTGGTAACTAGACAAAAATTGTAGTATATACATACACATGATGTGGGTTTCACAGGATTTTGACCGTAATAAGGTATACTTATATAATTGTATTATTATCAATAGTTAAACTCAGGAAAACACAAGATTTGCAGCACATAATTTATTGGTGAGCATTATATTTATCAATTTTGCTTAGTCATTTACCCATTTGTTTTAAAGTTTTATACTTAAAACCATTTAGAATACTTTTTCATGTTAACATTTAATTCGTGGTATTGCTTAAAATGATCAACAGTGAAACCCTGTATTCATTAAAGTCTGTCATGATAAAAGTAGGCATGAACGTTTAGACAAAAAGAACTTTGCTAAAATGGCAATATAGAGGGGCTATTATCTTATGGATTAAAAATAGAAACATGTTAAATATCGCTTCATACTTCTTCACACAATTAGGTTGCTTAGATTGTTTGATGAGCACAGCAGAACTAAAAGGTTGACCAGTATACTGATTTAGGTGGTCATGTGCTTTGTGCCGCCAGTGATTTCATACTGGGAATTTTGAAATTCTCTATTTATTTTAGCCGTCAAAGTCAATATTGTTATAAATATTGAATACAAATGTATGTTGCTATAGTTTATACAACATTGTCACTTCAATATTTCATTTGTTGAAATTTCGTAAATCATATCATTCTTGTCCTTTGCCTCGTTGTTTCAATTTATTATTTACTTATCAATGTTAATATAGCTACATATAATTAATATGTACATGTTTGGAAGAGAAGCGTTTAGGGTTTTTGCAATTGATTTTTTCCGTACATGTATGTAATAAAAGTGTTGATAGGTCATTAATTGGCATTCTGTAGCTATTGATTTAGAATTTATTTCATGTTTTAAAATGGCTAATTGGAGTTACATGTGTGTTTACTGTACCCATCAGCTTTGATAGCTATGATGCGGATGTTGCCGTGTTTGTGGTTCTAAATGTCATCAACTGTTTCATTCATCTAATAAGTTTTTCTTTTCATAAATCTGTTCTCTTTCTTACCAGAATTTAATCGACTTACAATAGTAAGAACTAAGTTAATTAATTATCTAACAATTACATACTTAACATTTACCTTTTTGGTATTTGTGAATACACTTTGAATTTCATCAGCATTCGAAATAACACTTTAGTATTGTTTTACTGTGTAGACGTAGGTTTTATAAGCTGTCCTTGTTTCTAGGAGGAAATGTTTTGGAATAGCTAATTGGCAATTCAGTATGGATGCTTATGAAACATTATTAAACGACTGTTTTATCCGTATTAGTAACTTTACACTGCTTCTCCGTTTATTGCAAGTTTTTGTTTGTTTGTTTGTTTTATAAATATGTTATTAAAAGTACTCCCCATATCTCTATCTTTCTCTCTCCCTCTCTCTATTTTACTGGATATGTTGATGGTGACATTGTTGGGACGATATTTGTTGTTACCACACACAAATCTATGCCATTGCATACTGTTAATTGGTGTTTTATCATTTTTAAAGATTTTATTTGTGCACTAGATTTTATGAGTTTTTTTTTTTGCTCCGGTGACATTGATGTAGAAGAAGCAGAACAGTATGCTGTTGCTTCCTTCAATAAATTCTCATAGGCTTCATCTCGTGTTTGTGTTCTTATTTCAATTCATCCCTATCTCCCATGAGACCAGGATGTAGGTTGTTTTACTATCTATTGAAACAACAACGGTATCTGGCTTTTAAACAACAAGTCGTTACTGTGTGTGAGAGAAGATTTGAAAACTGGTCGTTGGTACAGGTACACATAGGACAGTGACACATTACGAGTGAAACTATATTTGAAACTACTAGTAAGTGACATGCGTCTATCCATCGGTCTACGAAACAATGATTCCACCAAGTATTTCACCAGAGTATTTCATACAAACATTTAACAATTTCGACTTCTTGGTTTTATGATTTGAAAATCGAGCAATTATGAAATGTTACAGTCAGTCTAGCGTACGAAACTTTTGGTTTATGTATTAATAAGCTCCAGTCTTGCATGTTCATCCAGCACATTAAGACACGACACAACACATTTCCTGAACGGTTCCGTTTATTGTACACCAAGCAAAGGACCCTTGGTAGCTCACCTGTTCTAGTATGCACACACACTAAATTCAAGGCATAATATTTTATATGTTGTCCCTATATAAGTCTATCTACAACAATTGGAACAAACTTGGTAGAAGTGACATGCCTTACAGTTTCGGAGAAGCGGATCTTTTAAGGGTTTTCGTATAGAAGTCAATGTAAAACAAGTGACCCCCCAGTGCGAGGCCATTTTTGACCACATGGACATTAGTTGAACGCACTTTCTAGAGGACCTCTAAATGATTCTACGTACCAAATATGAAAGCTCTGGGTCTCGTGATTTCAGACAAGAATAATTTTCATGTTTGAAACCCATTTTGAGGACAAAGGAACATTCCTACAATGTTTGATCAAATTTGGCCGAGTGGCGTAGGAGGAGATGTCATTTGAAGAAATTGTTGACGGACGGACGAGGAGTGATTACTATGTGACAGGTGAGCTATAAAGAGGGAGGGAGTGCATAATGATATACATCACCATTTGAACAGTAACGGATAACCCAGCAACGGCAATTTATATATCGACGGAAGCAAATAAAACGTTAAATTAATTCTTAAGTGCCGCATTGGCATATATAAAAAACTAGCATCAAACACTACATACATAACCCTAGACAAGCATTTGCCTAAATGAAGAAATTTGAAGGGGTGCGGCGAATAGCGCACGGACGAATAAGATAGAGGACAGATAATGGCTACGAAAACAATTGGCACCGGTGAAAATGAGGAATATTGAGAAATAAGACTTCAAATTGAAATTATAAGACAGCAAAAATTCCACTATAAACGGGTTTGGAGCTACAATTTAAAAGCAACACCGTTTTATTTATTAAATTGTTTTAACAAACCTACGAAACTAGGTACAGAAGCAACATTCGCCCGAAAGACACTAAAGTACACGTTGAAACAAAAATGCACCGACAATGTCCCGCGTTATTAAAAAAGGACGCGGATGGTAGAGACAATGCTCAACAGAAACAACTATATAAAAACAGAAACAACTTTATGAAAAAAGATATGCAATGTACCCAAAACCAAACCCGTCAAAATACAAGGGAAAAAGAACCATGTGAAATGAATAGAGCAAGGGACAACATACGAGGTAAGATCCAAAACAACGTGGACGTTTGCTACTGCTTCCAACGGAAGCGTTATCAAAATTTTAGCGTATGGTTCATTATTGGAACATTTATTACTGTACATACGATAATTTTAACAAGCTTCCTTTGGACATAATATAGCAAACACACCACGTGATTTTGTTAATTAGTGTGATAGTGTGCATTGAAATTTAGTGCAATTGTTTGTCGGCCATTTTGTCAGAAAATACAGAATATCATGTATGTTTGACTTATTGTCCGACCAGATTAAATTGAGACTCCTTTTGCCATGTTTAAACAATTTCCAATGACAAAAAAGTGCTTTCGAGGACTGATACTCTGTATTGTTCAGAAGTATTTTGTATACCTTTATTTTCTGTTAACATTTTGCTTCCGTTGGCTGATGGTCTAGTGACAATGTATTTCTGTTTATACAAGTTGACTCTTGTTGGCAGGATTTCTTTTTGAAACATGAGTATTAAAATTTAACATAAAGTCTATGGTAACACCAAGTAGTTTTACTTCATCTTCACACTGAATATCAAAATCACCTAAAGAGAAAGAAATGTTAGATTTGTGTGTTGTTTTGCCAATCAATAGGGCTTGAAATTTATCAGGATTTGCTTTCATTTTATTATCTGAAAACCATTGTATCAGTGACATGCTATCTTTTTCTAGGGTAGATTTCACAGTGGCCAAATTTGAATGTGAGACAGATAGAGTGTTATCATCAGCATAATTGTATAGACTACTTTCGTGAACAAAGTGAAAAATATCATTAATAAAAATATTGAATAGCACAGGTCCTAAGATAGATCCCTGTGGTACACCTTTTACTAGGTTTTGAAAGGAGCTTTGCAATGAGTCTAATTTCACACATTGTTTTCTATTTGAAAGATAGCTGTCAATGGGTTCAAGGGCCTTACCGGTGACACCATAGGTTTTAAGTTTGAGTAGCAGCAAGTCATGAGGCAAACAGTCAAATGCTTTTGAGAGGTCCATCAAGACTGCTGCTACATATTTGTTTGCATCCAGGTCTTTTTTTCCAGTCCTCTATGACTTTAAGAAGTGTAGACTGACACCCATACCCTGGTCTAAAAGCTGATAAAAAGGAATTAAAATGTAATTTAAAATAATCAGATAGCTGGGTATTGATGGCTCATAAAAACCACCTTCTATGTCTAATACCATGTTTCAAAACGACTGTGATATTACCATTGATAAAATTACAACTAGGTTTGATAATGTAATGTTAATTGGGGATTTGAATTTTGATATGTTAGATGATGGAAAGTGCCAACTTTCTCTGATATCTGTGATATTTTTGATCTTACAAATATTATTAAAAAACCAACTTGTTTTACCAAAAATGGAAAACGATCACTTTTAGATCTGATTTTAACTAACAATACTTCTAATGTATATAATACTTGTAATTTTAGCTGTGGTTTGAGTGATGTTCACAATATTGTTGGAGTTCAATTAAAACAGGATGTACCTTTGCTGAAAAAGAGATTTTGCATTTACAGAAGTTTCAGAAAATTTAATACAGAAAATTTTAATACAGAGTTGCAACAAGAAATGTTTAAATTGGATTTATATGATGATGTCAACACCAACTATGCAAAATTCGGTGAGATTTTTACAAGTGTCGCTGACAACCATGCCCCCGTCAAAAAGAAGAGGTTTACTGAAAAGCCAGAACCCTTTATGAACAAAATTCTGAAACAGGCTGTTCACAAAAAAAGAATGCTTTTGAATAAATTTAATGCCAATAATTCTGCTGTAAACTGGGAAAATTTTAGAAAACAGAGAAATTTAGTTACAAAAATCTCCAGAAAATCAATGAATAATTATTTCATAGACAGATGTGTGGGGGATGCAAATAAAAAAGTTTCTGGCCTACAGTATTTTAACCTTTTCTTACAAACAAAGGATGTAACACATTTAAGAACACAGTACTTTGTGAAAAAGATAGTTTAATAAATGACCAACAAGATGTCTGTAACATATTTAATGATTTCTTTGTAAATGTTGCCAAAAATATTGGCAATGATAGTCTTCCAGTCAATAATAACCATCCCAGTATTAAGGAAATAGAAAAACAGACTGAGACTAGTGGTCAAACAGATTTTAATTTCACTCCAGTTAAAACTGATTTCATTAGCAAACAGATAAATAAATTAGACTGCAAAAAGGCTACGGGTATTGCTGGCATTTCTAGCAAATTATTAAAACTAGCCAAACCTTCAATTGTTACCCCTGTTACTAATCTTATCAATCAAATCTTAACTACAGCAGTTTTTCCAGATCAACTTAAAATAGCACAAGTAACCCCTCTTCATAAAAAGAACAGTCCAATAGAAAAGAGTAACTACAGACCAGTAAGTATTTTACCTGTCATGTCCAAATTATTCATGTTTGCAATATTTTTCACTTGTTTTCTTCCTGAATTATATTTTCTCCTTTTTGCTTGAAAACGCAGAAAGACTCAATAATGCAGCTCCTGGTCCGATTTTTCATTATTCTTTAATAATTGAATATTTATGAATGTTTTTTGAAGGTCATGCTTCCAAATTACCTAGAAATTCATAGCTATGAATATGATTATATATACAATGTATATATATGTGTATGTAGAAAAATTGCAACGAAAAATTAGCCGCCTCCACTGGGAATCGAACCCAGGTCCCTTGGATTACCGGTCCAGGATGCTAACCGCTACACCACAAAGACGGGCGTAATTTAAATTGTAAACCTTGTTATGACGATTGGCAGACTGCTTGGAAATTCTCCATGATAGCCTTCAACTTTTGTTTGTAACTTAAATATGTCTGTGTAGTCATTATTGAGAAAAACTGACCTAATGGGTGTAGGGACTTTTTGCTACTCAAATGTCAGTAAAATCATATCAAGGACTTCTGTCAACTCTCAAGAACGTTGCACAGTACATTTATAAAATTACTAGAAAATATAGAAAAACATATTTGGTATTCAATGAGTCATTTTGAAATTTTGTTCAATTACACATCAAATGAATGATTTTAATTGTATGCAAAAATATAATATGGCAAGTTGCAAAATTTTATTTCATTTGAAACTGCAGTTAAGGCCAAAACCAGTGTTCATTGCTAGAATGAGTTTTGTATGAATGTTGGCTGAAGTGCAAAGGCTCGATATATTAATAGCAAAATCTTAATGATTCCCTTTGTATAATTTTAAAAATATAATGTTGAGGAAATTGTATTTAACCGACAATATGCTGATTGGCGTAAAATGATCGCATTTAAAAGGTTATAACTATGTATATATAATGGTATATGTACTGTACGAGGGTCATTCAATATATTCGTAGACAATCGTTCTCATTTTAATATTTTTATGTTGAAATAGTAATTTCTTACATCATTATAAACATTGATTTATTACCTACCGTAGATACAAAATAATTTTTGATTATGCAACACAGTAGCCATCGCCGGATACCCACGTTCGATTGCATTACGTTATACTTATACATACCAAATGAAGTTGTACGTAATGTGTACCGTGTTTATCCGACGATGTATGGAACCCTGAACTACCAAAAATGATTTAGTTGAACATTAGTAAATACCAGTATTTCAAGTTTATTATCAAAGCATGTACTTGTAACAGTATGTGATATTTTGTTTTTTTTAAATGAATATATCTACCATAGAGTCTTATTTATGTCTGTGGATCTACAAATAAAAGAAACCATGAAGAAATGAAAACTTTTCTCCTTTATTAGTTGATTTTGGTGCACGGAACCGTGTCTCTAGCCACTTCCTAGTTTATTACAGGACGTGCTGTAGATTATCTTTTTATTTGATAATTAGCACAAATCAGGATCTTCTGTGTATTTAAAATCCCTGCACACATTTAGTACAGCACAATGGAATACATGTTTATTAATATGAGCGATCTTACGTTTTTTTATGAAATATTGCAATCTTTGTTTTGCACAAAAATAATAATTACGTATGTATACAGGGTATACAGTATATATTCAGAATTCGGGTGACGCGGGAGGTATACGATTTCTTACTTTTAATTAATAATTTATAATATCCGACATGTTCTTATGTAATGATACATACCAAAGCCTAGTTCTGGGTACCATAACTAAATGATCTTTTTATTGACTGACGTCGATCTTTATTGGAATAATCACTGAAATGGAACAATCATCGTCTAAGAAGCTTGGACTAACCAACGCCTTACCCTGATATCACAGAAATGTCTTCCTAAACCTGTTTTGTTAACCCAGTTTGCAAAGTAGCTTTCGAACGTCTGAAACCGAAAGTGGGAATTTCGGAACTATAAAAAACCAATTTGACCGTACCTGTCCGTATAATTCATCGCAGTGGTTATTACTCTCCTTGAGTTTGATATCGTGACACGTATAATAATCACGGGTCTATGAAAATATATCACAAACTTTAGTTTTTACTTCCCATATTTTTCATCCAGTCAAAAAATTTTATGAATGGGTGAAAATTGGGAATGTCAAACTGTTTTTGTGATATAATTTCTTTGGCCGTGGTCTAATAAAAATGTAATTACGATAAAAAAATCCATTTTTAATGCACAGCAAAGTAATTACGGGAGCGTTGCAATGTACGATTTAATTAACTATTGATCATTAATTCGTTTATTCACTTCGATGCACTCATATTTCATTCATAATGTTCGACGGTGGTGCTTATTTAAAACACAAGTCTATATTTAGTTGTCTCACGCATATGAATATACTTGCGTGGTTGGCTAGACAGTAACTGTTGGCTCGAGGCGCAGGTTAATTAATGTGGTCGGTGGTAAGGCGTTCCAGAGTCTGGTGGTTCTTGGGTAAAAGGACACAAGCAGAGCCTCAGTTCTGAGTGTTAGTACTTTGTATGAGAATATGTGAGACGTAGTATTGATGAGTGGCCCGTGATTTATCTTGTACGTCATGCAGAGTAGTGTATGTTTTTATTAATTTGTCAATAAATATACCAAGATTTGTATAATTTCATGAAATAATGATGACATCATGCAATATAAGACAACCTGCACGCTTATTTGCACTCGGTATAAAAACTTCCGTAATTCTAGACAGCCCTAATTAAGCCATGACTAGCCATGGGCGGATCCAGGATTTCCGGTTAGGGGGGGCGTAAGAAATTTGCTGGGATCCAGAGCATAGTCCTGCATGGGCGTAGGAGCGTCTTTAACACTACAACACTTCATTCATGGAAGCATATTTTGGTTATATTTATAAAAATACACTGATATATAACAAATGAGTTTATTGTTCGCTGGCAATTTTGGGGCGGACCGGGGGCATTCTCTCCCGGGAAAATTTTCTAAACAATGGTTCAATCTGATGCATTCTTGGTGTTCTGAGATACCTTATTTGGTGTTAAACAGACACGTTTTATGATTAAATATAGAACAGTACTTAGATTAATCGTAATGAAGTGTTTGCACAAGTGCCCGATTTTGAGATCTATGCTTAATGTGAAGACGTTAATGTTAACCTTTAAGGGCTTTATATCTAATTGACAACGTCTAAAAGTAGAATAGGAGGTGGGAGTACATGTATTTATTAATAAAAAATATATTTATGGAGTGTATACGTTTTCGCAAAGAACGTGTTTTGACACATTTTCTTTCATAGATTGAAGTTTCTTTGCGAGCGAAGCGAGCAAAAAAATTTATTTTAGTAAAAAAGTAATATAAAAATGTTCACGTATGTTATCTGCACTAATCATATATTAGTTTTACAAAAACTCGCTTTTCAAAATTAATGATATTTAGAATCTAATTGCAAAAGTAGGGGGTCCTGGGAGGCATGCTCTGACGGGAAAATTTTCGAGGGATCAATCTGGTGCATTCTGTTGGTCTGAGATACCTTATTGGCTAGTAAATCGGGCATGTTTTATTACAAAACCAGGCTAATGTAAGTCTTTAAAGTCTATAGTGTTTCATTCATTGCAGAGTGATCGAGTATATAGACGTACGTGTAGCATCATTTTTTGTGCGTGCGCCCTTTCTTTTATAGATTAAATTTGCGAGCGCAGCGAGCACAATTTTTTTACATTTTAATACTTTTTCACCAAGAATTAAAGGCAAATTACATATAACTAGACTATTTCAGTCAAAAACAAATCGTTACTTTGGCGATTTTAGGGGGGGGGGCGTACGCCGGGTCCGCCCCCCCCCTTGGATCCGCCTATGCTAGCCACTGCCTTTTCTAAATTTTGTCATTTTAGTTGGTTGGTTTAGCATGTCACTTATATTATGTTATGCCATACCAAACTCGTATTTTCGTTTAGATTTATTTCATCCTAATTTTGAAAACCTACTAGTTAGTATCTAGCTATCCTCTGACAAAAAACAACACACTTGAAAAAGTCATAACAATTTCTATTCGCATCATTATACGGGTAACAAATATAGCTCCCAAGCATTGCCAATCACAATAACTTACTTAAATAACTGAAAACGTGTGTGTGTAAAAATATTTAGGGGTTGAGGACATGATGATGAATAAGTGTTATTTAAAAGCCATATATCAATGGATTTTGAAGAGATAAAAGGTTACATAATTGTGTTTTTTTTTCAAAGACATAAATTACACAGATTGGAAACCTGTACCAACTTCAACTTGATTTCAAAGGCTCACGATATCTCGTGGCAGGTCTTCTGAAATCTCGTCTATGCAATAGATTTATTATTCAGTTTTAAAAGGAAACCCCATTTATTGAAATCATTCAATTAATAAAATAGAAGACCTCGACGACATACTCTCATTTTCATCAAATTAATGTAAATTCCTAGTTTATCAGAAAATACCGGATTTGCCTCATTCAAATAGTAATTTTCTGTATTTCATAAGAGGAAGAGAAAAATTAAGTCTTTATTTTTTCTTTCCCAAGATGTTCAAACCTATCCGTCCTCGGATGCTAAACGACGAAACGATTTTGCGTGGCCTAATGTCCTTCTGTAGTTGTTCATGACGCATCGTGCAGCTCTGTGTTGTACCATTTCTATTTATTCCTGGAATTTTGTAGATATGTTGGTCCCTACTGTTGATGCATATACATACAAAAATATACTTGAACGAGTTTAAATTTTAAAAAGTCAAAATACAGTCTATTAATTAAAATTTAGAAACCAATATTAATACCCAAATAAAGTTGAAACTATACTATGAAATAAATAAATTTTAAGATATGTATTAATATTTTTGGCTGTGCCTCAAGAGTGGATAAAGATGGACCGTATTAAAAATGGCGACCCTTTAGATTTTAGTGCAAAAATAAGAGAAAACATGGCCCCTCTTATAACTTATTTTGTTTCTAGTTGCAAATTAATGATCTTGGTACCATATTAAAGCTAACATTCTGTAGTTTTCAGAAATATATATGACATGGTTATATTTAATTGGCGCTATGTTTTATTTCTTGCCAAATTACGTAAATATTTCTCGGATGGCTCTAAATGATATCAAGCACACCATAAGGTGGGTACTAACTGTTGGTGACACCGCAGGCCCGGTTCCACCGGGGCGGCACAGGGGGCCCGTGCCCCCAGTCGGCCTCGGAGTGACCATTTTTTAAATCACTTAAAATATTACCAATCGATATGGCTATGGATCAATATTTTGTGACAATAACCCGGTATATTTCATATTCCGGTAGCGAGCGCAATAAAATGTGCCCCCCCCCCCCTGTTGTGTAATCTCCAGGTCCAGATTACACTTGATCTTATCATCCAGCTCGTGTATCAATATACATGCGTGTCCAGAAGTATGTTTTACAGCGTCGGAATGATAGGGATCAAGGTGTATGTGTCCCTTGATCAATTTTTTGATGATGTAGCAGTTCAAATTTTATAAGTTTACTTATGATTTTAAAAGTGAAGGATATTACATGATTTTAATGCAAAAAGTGAAAAATTCGTCGCCGGGAGCCCTCCCGCACCCACACCAACATAGCCTTACCAAAATTTCGTGTGCCCCGCACTCCAAAATTTCTAGATCCGGGCCCTGCACCGTTTTCATTAAAAAATGGGCAGAATTTATTTAGATCGTGTAACTATGATATAAGGATGCCAGAAAGTATACATATCTCCGAGAAAATTTAAATTCTTTTATTTGGGGTCATTGTAGGGTACTTTTAAGAATTCCTATAAAAAGTCATAAGAGTTTTGTCAAACATAGCCTACCATTTGATCATAAAAACAAAGGGTCACTTAGGTTTTAGAATCAATTTTTGCCTTTTCGATAACACCTTGGACAGCTATAGGGTTACAGTTGAATATGCATTCATCACAGAACTCTTCAAAAAAGAGCATGACACAATTAATTTTAAACAGGTCACCGAAACGGGGCATTCGATATAATATATATGCTTGTTCCAGTTTAGATCTGAGCTTTTGTTGACACTCAGGTATTTGCAGACGTTACGTGCACCGCGTGTAAGATGAAATTGGGTGTTCTAGATGATGTAAAGATCGCTTTTTTGAACTTCATTAACCTTATATACCTATCGTCGGTGCCGAACCCAAACCCCGTAACTCAATTTTGGCGCGAACACTTTTTTTGTAGCATCCGCATCTGCTAGACGTCCTGCGCATTTCGGTCTTGTTGCAATATACGTAACGCGATTAGCTATTTAAATGGCGATAAGCGCGGGAAGTCTAGCAGATGCGGATGCTGCAAACAAAGTTTTCGCGCCAAAATTGAGTTACGGGCATTGGTTCGGCGCCGTCGATATTATGGTACGTTAATCAAAGGGAAGTAACCGTTTAATGGGACGGTCTGGTATGCAAACATAGGGTTTTATTGGCTCCCATTGGGAAAGTATAAAACATGGCGCCCCTCTAGATTTTAGTACAAAAAGAAGAAAAAACATGGCGCCCCCTACTAACTTTTTTGTTTCTGGTTGGATATTTTATTTAATTATATCATATTAAAGCTTACGCTATGTAGTTTTAGAATATGATATTAATTATTTAAATCCGTTTTGTTTTGATGCACTTATTACTGGTTAAAAATGGGTCATAAAATAAAAAAAATATTATAGAATTTTGTGTTCGGAAAACATGGCGCCCCCTCTTAACTTTTTTATTTCAAAATATATTTTTTATACATTTACAATGTTAAAAAGCTATAGCTCTCTAGTTTTTAAAACTGTTACTATAACTGAAATTGAATAAGTAAAACGTTTTTTATCGCATGTTGAATTCGACTCATGTTTTTATTTTTTACCGAGCGTAAAATTGGGTTCGGAAAACATGGCCCCCCTATTTATCTTTTTTATTAGTCAACATATAATTTTTATGAAAATATGGCTGAAAAGATTACGTTCTCTAGTTTTTATAAATGTAACGATATTTAAAATTGATGCAGTAAAACAGGATTTATGACGAGTTGAAGTAGGCGCATTTTTTTCTTTTTTTTCACGCGCCCGATAATCGGCTTTTGTGATATCGCATAAACAGTACAGTCACGTTACATAGAAAATAAGTTATCATGTCAGATTGTTCATTTGATACATGTATAAACTTTAACTATTAGGAAAGCATTGTGTGTTGTTAATGTATTAAATTGCAATATTGATATAAAACGGCTATTGATTCTTATGCATGTGTAACTGAATATTATAAAAATTAAGATGATATGTGTGCATGGGTTTATAACAATGGCAATTATCAGAACCACGTAGATGTATGTTAATTAAAATCAACATAAATTCGCGGGGTATTTAGCATAATATATTTCATGATTATATTATATTATATCAAATGCTCAAAACTTCTATTGTGCACGAAACATATTTAGATGTTTTAAATGTGCGTAAATTCAGAAGTGCTTTAGCCCGTTTACGTACTTCATCACATGATCTTGGTATTGAAAGAGGACGTTATGAAAATATTCCAAGACATGGACGTATTTGTAAGCTTTGTGGTTCCGGTGTGGAAAATGAAATACATTTTGTATTATTATGCCCGAGCTTGTCACAATAAAGAACTAAATATATCCCACCAAAATATTACAACAGAGTATGTACACAATCTTTTATTATATTATTGAGCAATAGAAATGAAAATATTATAAAAAACCTTGCTATGTATGTTTATTATGGATTTATTGAACGCAAACATAATTATATTATTATCAACAAATTGAATGGTATTTAAATGTTTTGTATTACATTGAAGCAATTTATATGAAATGATGTATGCATGCGAATAATGTTGTAATAATGTTTGTTCCTTATTTATAAATTCATGCATGTATATATTTGTCATGATACTTCATGTTGATCTTGGGCCGGTGGCCACTATGTCAAATAAATCATTGTCATGTCATTGATTGTGGAGCTAAAATATCGTCGATATTTTTCATCAAACATGACAGTTGGTGAAATGTTGGAATTCGATAATTACCATATTATATTACTCAAGTTATGAATATCATTGTATTGTATATAACATTTACTGTTAAGTAATCATAGTTTGGAAAACTGCCTTTAATCTTGACAATGAATAACAATTTTAATGAGCACGTCCATGTGTAATTACACTTAATTCACCCCATTACCGTTTGATTGCCCGAACAATGTTAGGTAAGAAAACTTGTGAAAAACAGTGCGTTATTGAATTAAGCCTAAAACCGACACTATCTTTCTGAATGTGATTTGTGAGACAATAATGTTCATGAACTATAGTTCATTAAAATCATTTTTAAAGGAAGGTCAATTGAAATAATGTGTGTTCGTTATCACCTAATTGTATGATTTTAAAAAGTAGTATTAACTACTATCAGAACTACTAAGTGGTACGTTACCAGTCCATGGACCGTATATACTGAATTGTTACAAGCTCCCTGACCAGTCCAATTAAAAATGCTGTTTTCTTTTTTCATATATATATTGCTGTCACCATCATTTTGTTCTTCATGTGCTTATAAATTATATTTTGAAAATCAAAAAGGCCATGTCTTGACGTTAATACACATAAATGAACGTTTAATTTTTAAGTGACGTGTAAGGAGCTGCTCAAGTACCCGATAGATAATCCTATTAAAGTTGGTGATTGGTTGTGAATGCATGCCATTAATTGTTAAACCAATTATACAATCATCAGATAATCCTGTTACTGGTAGCTGATTGTTTGTTTATTGCATAAGTGTGACACTTGATAACATACCGATTTAATGAATTTATGATACAATAGTGTCCTATTATTATTTATAGCGTTATACTGTGATGTACATGTATAGGATTTGTAATGGCAGATAACTGATTATCACTTTTATAAAACAGTTAGTAATAAATAATAAAATACCGATTATAATTGACAGCTGCATATTGTTTTACCGTATTGCTTCAAACCAAAGACCTAAATTACAATTTTTGTTGATGGAGAGAACAGCTTATTAAATTTTGTGTACTTATTAACTAATATTTTAAACTATACATGTATTAAATTATATTGCCAATTGAAGCAGATTATCCGATATAATTACAAGCATGATTCAATGTCATAACAAATATCACAAAATCAAGCGGCTCCATAAAATATTGTGAACTTCAGTAGTAAGCATTTTGTGCACTTTCGGTCCATACTTTATTTATTTATTTTATTATACCATATTTATATAGCCCTTTTTTCATGTATACACACGTTCAAAAGTGCTGTACAATCATGACTAAAACATGGTTAAAACAATATGTAATGTACATAAAATATACAAGTATAAACTAATTTATAATTCATCTATAAAACATATCTATCACTCATTTATGCAAAGGGTAAAATAATAATAATAATACTTTTTTTTAAATAAATAAATTAATATTGGGATGGTTGTTGACAAAGGTCTTTGCTACGTCAGTTGGGTATAATCAGTAGAAAAGCCAAATATGAACAACTTAATACTGACAATTAATAATAATTCTCAATAGTTATTTTTTTTCAAATTTAAAGGCACGGGCAGTTTTTTCTCAAGAAAAATCATTCTTAATTCAATAAAATTTCGCTAATAAGAAATATTAACTATTATAAGATTCGATCAAATTCGTATTAAGAAGCAGTTTACAGTCTAACGCATTATAACTAATTTTCAATGTACTGTACTGTGTATGCGATATCACAAAAGCCGATTATCGGGCGCGTGAAAAAAAAGAAAAAAATGCGTCTACTTTAACTCGTCATAAATCCTATTTTACTGCATCAATTTTAAATATCTTTACATTTATAAAAACTAGAGAACGTAATCTTTTCAGCCATATTTTCATAAAAATTATATGTTGACTAATAAAAAAGATAAATAGGGGGGCCATGTTTTCCGAACCCAATTTTACGCTCGGTAAAAAAATAAAAACATGAGTCGAATTCAACATGCGATAAAAAACGTTTTACTTATTCAATTTCAATTATAGTTACAGTTTTAAAAACTAGAGAGCTATAGCTTTTCAACAGTGTAAATGTATAAAAAATATCATATTCTAAAACTACATAGTGTTAGCTTTAATATGATATAACTAAATAAAATATCCAACCAGAAACAAAAAAGTTAATAGGGGGCGCCATGTTTTTTCTTCTTTTTGTACTAAAATCTAGAGGGGCGCCATGTTTTATACCTGCCCGCTCCCATTATCGCTTACAACATAACAAATATAAAATTATATCGCTTACATCAATGAAATTAATGGTAGGGCAGTTTCGGTTTGGTTAATCCCATTTCCACGAATATCCGGGTTTAAATGTAAGCACTTAAAGTTATGCTTTACTCGTATTTAATAATCACTTTTTTCATCCTTCCAGGAAGTTGAAGCGTACGGTCCATGATCCTTCTAAGTAAGAATATGGATTAAAAAATCTGTGACAAAATTATAATTTTTTGATTTTTCAGTTTGTTTCTACCACAGAATGACAGATATATTTTGAATGTGCAGGATATTGCATGATTTTTAAGCAAAAACTGAAAATTGTGTGGCACGGTGGTCGAGTGGTAAGACGCTTGACACCTGATCGAGAGGTCCCGGGTTCGATCCTCGGCCTGGACACTTGGCCATTTCAGAAACGCTATTTAGTGTTGCCCACCCAACTAGAGATGATCCTGGTTGGTAACCCAGGTGTAGTCTAGCGTGTATCGGTGCTTTACACCGGGCACGTTAAAGAACCAAGGAATCTCTTCGGAATGAGCTAGGGTATCCCACCCGGATTCCTTGTATCTCACCTCTGTCTCTAACATTTGCGAAAATGCCCCAGAGTGGGCCCTGCAAATTACATGGAAGAAGAAGAAGAAGAATGTGTTTTTACTCCAGATTTGACGCTAAGACCATGCATACTTAGAAACTGAGTTATCTACATGATAATATGGATCAATGTAGAACTAGAAGTATTATTATTTCAGTTATGATTTTTATAAAGTCTTACTTGGAAGGTAGATGTGGGGCAATCTGCTAGGACATCTTTTAATTTCTGACTTTTATCTCCTCAAGAGAGACAAGAAGTCTCTATTTAGTCTCTATGTCGAGATTGTTTGACTAACCGGGAAGCGAGCAGTAAACATTCATAACTTATCGTATTCATAATTCTGTGGAGTAGTCTCTTAGTCGAGATTGTTTGACTAGGACTATGGTACCGTAATCCTAGCCACTGCCTACTTGGAAAGCTAAGTCTGATCAATGTAAGGTAATTCTACTTTTCTAAGTGCCACTAAATGTCATGTCTACAACATGATGGCATCCCTGAATTGTTTTAATAAAAGGCTGAAGTCCTCACTGTATGGCAAAGAGGATAAGAAGCTTGACTCATGATCCAGAGGTCCCGGGTTTGATTCTTGTGCGGAGCACTTGGTCATTACAGAAATGCTATTTGGTGTTTCCCACCCAACTTGAGATGAACTGGTTGGAAACACAGAGGTAACTAGTCTCACATTAAACAAGGGGTTGTCTTCTAGGAGCTTCTTTTGAGTTTCTGACTTAGCTCAGATCAGGTATTATTGAGTCGAGCTGGTTAGGCTAGTCTCCCGAGTCCCGTGTATCGATGAGCACTCTACACTAGACACTTTAAAGATTCAAGCAAATCTATTCAAAACGAGCCAGGGTATTGCACTCGGATTCCTTGTATCTCACCTGTATTCATTGATTTTATGTCTGCCCTTGTCAGACTCAGATACCCCTGCCAATAATACTCGAAAAGAGTGAGGTGTTTGGGGTGGTTTGCAGTATAATCAATTATCTAGATGCCATTTTTATCACAACCTACCCTTTTGTTAATTAGATGCTCTGTGATACATAAATGGATCCATTAAAGGCATACATTGTGCAAAAATGTCTTTCAGTATAATTCAGAGTGACGATAAAACCTGTATTGTACGGTACACTGTCCAAAGAATAAACATAAAAGGCCACAATCATTGTAAATTTTAAAGAATAAGCAGTGTTGATTAGTGATTGGGAATTGCCTGATTACCCATGTAAGTAAAATGTTGACATTTACATAAGTAAAGTTTAAATAGCATCGATTGTGTCTATGGATAGATTGTGTGGGCATTTCCTTTGAAGACTCAGTTTGTACTAGTTACTTCTCACCCTTCTGTTTTTTAGCAGGAAGATGAAGCTAAACAAAAAGTACATGTTTATAAAGTGTATTTATGACAAGGTGTCAAGGTCAGGGGCTATGGATAAAATAAAATAATCATGTCGCCGAAACAAATTGACTATGTATTTTTAATTGACTCTTAGGATTTTGATGTCAAGAGTCATGACTCTTCGGTTTTAAAACCTATTGAAAGCCCTGGTTCTTTATAATAGACACAAAAGCAATCAATTACTGGACCTCTAGTTTAATTGGCAGTGGCTACAAATGTAGAGGTCCAGTAACTACAAAATAAATCAATTACTGGAACTGTAGTTTAATTGGGCAGTGGATAGAGGTCCAGTAACCACAAAAGAAATCAATTACTGGAACTCTAGTTTAATTGGCAGTGGATAGAGGTCCAGTAACCACAAAATAAATCAATTACTGGTACTGCAGTTTAATTGGGCAGTGGACAGAGGTCCAGTAACCACAAAAGAAATCAATTACTGGAACTGTAGTTTAATTGGGCTGTGGATAGAGGTACAGTAACCACAAAATTTATCAATTACTGGAACTCTAGTTTAGTTGACAGTGGCTAGCCTAGAAGTATTGTCACCACATAATCGAGCAATAACTGGACCTCAAGACAGTCCTATAGTCATTGTCTAGTGGTCCAGTTACTGGACCTCCAGCTTCCAGGTCAGGCTCAAATCTCCCGAAGCATCTCAAGTAGAAATCTCACCTCAAAGTGACATTTTGCCCAAATCAATGCTTGAATTGATTGATAAATTTGAAGTAAGAACTCCCTTCAAATTATCCAGACTGCACAGGGAAATATTTGAGATGAGATTTTGCTCACGATGTTTGTGGAGATTGGGGCCTGGTATCCTGACCTCAAGCCACTGCCTTTTGTAAAATCATTTAATTTCGTTGGGACAAAATTTTGTGGTTTTGGTAAAAAAGACCATTTCAATGGGATGTTAATTTGTGGATTTTGCATTTCATGTACTAAATGCAAGGGTTAAAATTATTGTTTGATGGGATTTGATTTCGTGGTTGAAGGTGAACCATGAAATCAGCGAAATTTAATTCCCCACAATAATTAATGATTTTACAGTATTTAATTTCTTGTTGATCTGTCTTTACAGTATGCAAAAGATTCTTCCCAGATATCCATCATGAAATTATTCAGCAACAAATCACAGAGGTTGTCTGAGGATAGTGACGCTAGTTTACCAGGATGGACTCGGGTGTTTCTGTATGATGACCCTGACGACCATACCAACATGAAAGGCAGATTTAAGAACTGTGATGGTACTCAAACATGCGAAATAGTCTGCACAGAAATTGCTATTGAAAAAGGCATAACACCCACAATGCTTCATTGTTTTGGTATGTCGATTGTTGATAAGTCATCGAAATCATATGTTTGGTTATCTCCACTGCAAAGTCTGCATCATGTAGGAATGTGTGGTAAAAACGTTGAGATACATTTCAGGATAAGATTCATACCAGACAAATCAAAATTAGACAATTTATGGCAGTTAGATGAAGCATGTTTTCATTATCTCGTCGCTCAGGTTACTTGGGATTTCTTAATGGACTGTCTTCCTTACTTTGTGGCTCGTGAAAAGGAGGAAGAGGCGCGGGGAGTCAGCTGTTTGCTGATATTATATAAACTACGTCAAGATACTGAAAAGCGCAACAAAACTGAAGACAACTTGAAAAAAATATTTGAGAATTTTGATTCTTTTCTGCCCTGTTCGTTGAAAAAATCAATCTTTAAAGGCAAGAATGTTCTTAAGGACAGTATGAAAGACAGTGTAAGTCAACTGATTACCAAACATCCTATACCTAAGTTCACTTCAACATCGCTTATGCAGTGGTTCCTGAGACATATTCTGTTAGCAAATGAGGATTCGTATAAGGAGTCGTTTGTTGGATACAGTGTAGATATTGAAGAGGAAGGAGGATTTGAGAATATAGATGATGAACCACCTCCAGCTTGTGAGACAGAAAAGTTACATATCACTGTAGAGATGGGTCAGTTGAATCCAAGGCTGAGTGTTATAACAGAATATAGTGTAAGTGTACTTCGCTGGCTTAGAATGAGAAGGTCGTATATAACTACTAAGGTTGATGCATATTTGAAATCTGCATCTTAAGGCGCTTCTTATGAGTCTATATACATGGAGATCAGAATTTGTCATGTCCAATTAGAAGTTGTAAAAGCTTGATTTCCATTTGTAAAAGGGTAAAAGTCAGACAGTTTTTTCTTGTTTTCTCAAAATATTGATTTTGTACTTACAAATTTCTCATTGTAAGCCAGCGATTTATTGAGAAATATTGCAAAATGGCTTTGACACTGAATAAACAGACTTGAATTATATGCAGTGGTACTGGTATTGAAAAAGACCACTAGGAAGATCGGGTACACCTTTACATAATGAAGTCCTAATTATTATAATATTATTTGATTTTAAATTCAATACAACCTCTCCAGATGAGCCCTCAGTATAGCAACAATCTCTTTAGGAAAATTTCCCAAGGCTGACATTTGCTATATATTTAACCTCTGTAAGGCAACAACTTTTAAAATGGCTAATATTTGCAACTCTCAAAGGTTATTGCTTTACAGAGTTTGCACTGTATAACTTGACTAAACTTTGCTTTTTACATTCATCTAGGAAGAGTATTTCAATACTAAGTTGTTAGATCTGACCAAACTAGAAGTGTTGGAGAAACGTGTTGATGACAAGGTGTGGTGGTGGGTACAGATACACAGACTAGATGGACATCCTAAGGTAAGCATAGTTATGAGAGTTGAGTTACCAATTTTCTAGGGCTCTTTTCAGCTGTTAGGCCGGACGCCCCCACGATCGCTACCTTAGGTGGTCATTCCATGGTTTAAGATCAAAGGAACGACCACTTAAAGGACAAAAGAATTAAGTGGTCACGGAATGAATTGAATAGATTTCTATTGTGTTAGGCCACATCTCCGACCACCTAAGGTAGCTTTCGTGTGTGCGCTCAAGCACCCTTTGACATTTAAACTTCCCCTGGTCATTGGGCTACATATGGAAACCTACACTCGTGTCTCACTGGGGAGACTATTTCTCTCCTGTGTGTGGCAGCCAACATCGATCTGCGGCGCCCAGGAATAGAAACTGTCCTCGCAGGTACGATTTTACACCATGGTGGAGCATGTGGGTCTTGCTCAGAGAAATTTACCAGTGGTCCAGAGGGGGATCGAACCCGGGACCGCTCGATCCCGAAGCGCGTCCTACCTCTAGACCACCGCTCATCAGTGTGCCACCGTAGCACTGTTTTATCAAAGCACTTACGGAAATCGTAAACTAACCTTCAAATTTTATTTCTTTATAATTCTTTAACAACTACAAACTGGGGCCCAACATTGTCTGTCAGAGTTTATTAGCTGAATCTATATTAGTATTGCAGCTCCATTTACCTCTCTTTACAGATTTTAAAGTGTTATAAAGAATTTAAATTTCACTGTAAGTTTAGGATTTGCGTAAATGGTTTGATAAAACAGTACCCCGTAGCTTAGTGGTAAGGCCATACCAAATTGTTTCTTCATTTAGCGTCAAAGGACCGACAAATATGTTTGAGCACCTCGAGAAAGAAAAAGCAACAAGCTTGTAACCTCTTACTTCTTTAAAACCCATTGAGATATATATATTTCTTTAATACTTGTTCACCATTGTGCCAACAATCCCCTTAAAAGCAGTAGTTTTCTCACAAACAAGTTTTCAGTTCTTGCATTAAAGGGACTAAACTCCATTTTAATGATAAAAACATGTTTTGTCAACATTTAAATCATGAAACTATGTTTTACGAATATTACGAAAATTCTTACAACTTACATTACGATCAATGGCGCTATTGATGAAAACTGTTGAACATGTATAACCGTCTGTTACAGCTTTTCTCAGCATTTACACTCCAACGTTAAATTATATACCCTATAGCATTAGTCTTGCAATTGATTTTAGGGGTTGAAAAAGTAATAACCTGACGTTATGCGATTATTTTGCTTCTAGATGAATGAGTCAATATTCTTATATCAATGTATTAGGTCGGTCAAGCCACAAAAATGATTTTTAGATAACTTTTTGATAAATTTTGCAATTTACCAACTGGAGTTGAGTCCCTTTAAGTCATTATGCTTGTCAATGATTGAAAGGGATATTTGTTAGTCATATAATGATGAGGATAGAAGTTGTTATGACTTTTTTGAGTGTTCAGTTTTTTGTCTCAGGATAGCAAGATATGTTTTTTTGAACTTAAAGCGGATGCTTAACGAAACTACAATTTGGTAAGTGCACTTGCCTAATCGGGTGACCCAAGTTCAAGTCCGTGTGGAGGCACTCATATGCCTGCCATTTTTCAGCAGAATGTTGAGCGGTAAATAAAGGCTATGCTCAGCACTTCATTTAAAAAAAGTTATCTTGTGAATTGTACTAGCAGTCCGAATTAAATTATTAGATATGAATGAATTGGTAGATCACATTAATTTTGAATTGTAACTTGCTTAACATTTTCAGTTAAGACACTGTAGTCGTAATGATACACTGTGGACATTAAATAGTATTTTATTTCATGCTTATCTGTGGTTTACAGCAGAATAATGATGGATTGTTCCCCGATAACTTCACTGTTGATAATTTCACTCAAACAGACTATTTGTTTAGCAAATTTCCCTCGTTGCTAGGCCACTTGTGAAAATATTACTTCAGCTGCTCACTCGTTGAAAACCAAGCAATCATACTGTGAAAAATACAAATATTCTCTTTGTATTTGCTTTTATTCTGTTTATAATTTTTAGGACATTTACTTTGATGATCAGTTGATTGCCAACTCCTTCTTGACTTGTTTAGAGCGTTATTGTCGATGTGTGTATGATTTCTACACTAGCTTATGTCCTGATGTAAAACCAAGTGACTTGCAGGGAATGGATAAAACTCGGGCACATGGTCCGGTATCGTAAGTGTGTTAATATATTGTTATCATCATGTCAATGTTTTAGGCAACTACTGTCGATTCAATAAATAATACTTATGAGGGAACTATCCCATTAGCAAAGGAATAGCAGGGACTACTGTTAAGTCAGGTAATACCAAGTTGAATCTAGATACACATAGTTTTCCTGACATACAAACTAATGTTAAGAACCCTTATCAATTAACTTTGAATGGACTGTATTGTGGCCAGAAGATAGACCACAAGTCATTGGTCAATTAAGCAGACATAAAACCGATGGCCGTGTACTAGGATTGTCTCTGTTGAAGGCAAACACACCCCCAAATAGCTATACAAAGGGGTATCAAAAAGTTTGTGTGCCGACCTAATCATTTTTAGCTCGACTATTCGAAGAATATGAGAGCTATTACAGTCACTTGTTCGTCGGCGTCGGCATTGCATATGGTTAAAGTTTTACATGCAAAACTTTAACCTTGGTTATATTTCAATAACCAGTGCATATATTGGATTGAAACTTTGCACTGGCTTTCCCTGTCATGTAATCAACCATGTTAGATAACTCTTGCATGAATTTAATGCAAATTATGGCCCTTTTTTACTTAGAAAATTTGGTTAAAGTTTTGCATGCAAGTTACTAATAAGGCCATATCTCAAATAGTATCTGTGCTATGGCATTGAAACTAACAACACTTACTAACCATCATAAGGCAATGGTACCGGTCATGGGTAATAGCTCTATTATGATTATTATTTGAGTTATGCCCCTTTTTAACACAGAATTTTCTTGGTTAAAGTTTTGTGTGCAAGTTTCATTCAGACCATATCTCAGCTACTATCCATGATACTGCATTGAAACTTACAACACTTGTTTACCATCATCAGTCAATGGTATCAGTCAAGGGCAATAACTCTATTATTTTTTTATTTCAGTTATGCCCCTTTTTAACATAGGAGTTTATTGGTTCAAGTTTTACATGCAAGTTCTATTCACGCCATATCTTAGTTACTATTTATGATATTGCATTGAAACTTATAACACTTGTTTATCATCATTAGTCAATGGTACTGGTCAATTGTAATAACTCCATTTTTAGTTTAATTCGAGTTATGCCCCTTTTAACTTAGACTTTCCTTGGTTAAAGTTTTGCATGCAAGTTACATTCAAACCATATCTCACCTACTATCAATGATATTGCATTGAAAAGTTTAACTTTCCAGCGAGGATATCAAACTTGTGTTGTTTGGCATGGTATTGTATTCAATACTAAAAATAATTACTAAACTACTTTAAACTCATCACTGATTTATTACATGACTGTATCCTCTACATTATTATTTTAATTTGTCACCATTGTTTTAAAATTGACTCCTTTAACAAATCATATCTTACTCATATGATTATTTTGTAGAAACTTTGTTATGTCAGTGGATGTATACAATTCCCTTTAAACATACACATTTCTTGAATAGAGTACAGTGCCGCTTGAAGTCTTAAACATCATTTTCACTGACAAATATTTGTTAATAGTCCAGTGTTGAGATAATTGCCATGCCTCAACAACCATTGTACATTAGCTTTCATTGCCATGTAGTCAACTAAGTAGCGTAACTCACGTTTCAATATAATACAAATTTTAAATGGCCTGTTTTGAACTTATATTTTTTCTGACAAATGGCTGCGAATAGTCGAGCGCGCTGTCTAGTGACAGCTCTTGTAATGATGTGTTATGCGATTGAATTATTCATTTTATACTCATAAGCTATATTCGATTATGTACTGAGATATAAATAAAAAATTGATTAAATGATTATATCAACATATTCTAACAATTTAAATGATGACCAACTACCACCTAGGGCACTTTTAGGGCATTACGACATCATCCAACGTCAAAACTCCTGCCACTTTTTTATCATCTAAGCAATCCAAAACTGTCCTATACCCTACATGTACCAGAATACTCAGTTTTGACTGATTTTTCTTTAATTCATAAACCAGGGTCGATCAGTTTATGAAAGATTTGACCAATCCGTTTATTTTAGCATCAATGATCCGACTGGGCATGGAATCTACCTTACTGATATTAGCATCATTGAACTCTCCTTAGACGCTACGTCTCCTATACCATTTAAATAGTGTAATTTCTGCAGACAACCTTACTTTTATATACTTGGGTGGTATGTTCCAATCTGAGATCAGTATTAGTGTATATTCAAGTAAAATGGATGTTCGATTGTGTGAGTGTAACGGCATGTCGAAAAGTGTGCTAACTCATGCATAAAGATCCTAATTCTCCTTGGCTATACCAGGGATGTTGGATATTTATTATAGAAATGCTTGCACAATGAGTGCTTTTTCATTGCAGCGAAAAATTCATGAAGCAAGTTTTGATGGAGAGAAATAGCCGGGATATATATATCCTTCGTACTAATCCAAAGTTATACGCACTGTATGATGTGTTCTATCTATCCAATCAGAATGAATTAAAGTCTGCAAATTTAAGAAAGGTATGTTGAATCTCATCGCAGCACTTTATGATAATTTAATTCAAACCAACATCACATTAATTATATAATAAATATATAATAAAAAAAGTCTTAGAATAGTAGGCCCTTTGTTACTTTTACTATAAACCCATAGTAAAAATCTTTTTTTTTCCGGGCCCACAAGGGTAACCCCATTTATTGTCCCCGTCTGTTGTGTGTGAACTCCTCAATAACTGTTGCAATGGGTGGAATTTCTTCAAATTTTCACTGATGATCTACCTCAATGTGTTGATGACTGTAAAGCGAGGGTCAAAATTTTCCTTTTGTCAATTTTTACCTGAGTTATGGCCCTTTGTTACTTTTACTATGTTCCCTATAATGAAAATATCCCCTCTTATCCCCATTTCAATGTCATAGGGACACCTGTTTCCCAGGGACACATTTCTTGTTTTACTTAAGTCAAAATATTTAATTTTCCCCTTACAATGCGTTGTGAATACCAGGCCCTGATCTCCCAAAATATCTCAAATTTGAGATTAATCTCATCCCAGATGTTGTCATGTGTCGTTTGTATAATTCCCAAGTGAGGATGGACTCAAAATTAGCATCAAAAGCAGCACATGCTATTCTTTGTTTATTCCAGTAAGTTTTAATGAGTTCTAACTTCAGATTTGGGAAATATCTCAATTTGAGATGAGATTTTTGCTTGAGATGCTTCGGGAGATCGGGGCCTGGCCTGACTTGTAACATTTGATTCATGTATATTTTACAGATTATACAACACGATGGAGGTTATATTGTAGAAGGGTCTACTGATCCTGCTGTTGATATCAAGGAGTTGATAAACAGACTGGTACAAAGTAACCGTGTTCTACCAGATTCCATTAAATTACATGCTCGTAGAATCAAGCCAACATCTGAAGGTAATAATTTTATAATTATTTTTAGCTCACCTGAGCACAAAGTGGAAAAGGTGAATTACTATGATCACTCACCGTCCGTCTGTACGTCCGTCTGTATGTCCGTCGTCCGTCCACACTTTCAAACGACATCTCCTCTCAAACCGTTTGATGAAATTTTGCCAGATTGTATATGACATCGGGGGATTTTGTAATTGCTCAAATTATGGCCCTGGGGTGAAAATTGGCCCCGCCCCGGGGGGTAACCATTTTACATAGACTTATATAGGGAAAACATATAAAAATCTTCTTGTCTAAAACTGCAATGCCTAGATCTTTGATATTTGGTATGTAATATCATCTAGTGGTCCCCTACGAAGATTGCTTAAATTATGCCCCTGGGGTCCAAATTGGCCCTGCCATGGGGAGTCACCAGTTTTACATAGACTTTTTCTACCAAGATTGTTCAAATTATTCCCTTTGGTGAAAACTGTGCATTAATAATCAGGGGAGCGATAAAGGGCCACCATGGCCCTCTTGTTTTAAAAAGCTGAGCAATGCATTTATTTGCAAGTCAGCTTTCTGCTGAAATATGGCAGGCATATGAGTGCCTTCATCCTGATTTGAACCTTGGTCGCCGGATTAGGTGGCAGTTGCGCTAACCACTGAATCACGGAAGTTATTTTATGTGCATTAGGATAAATTCCAGAGGCTTCAGTTGACCTTTTAAATCCTAGAAATTGTAAAAAGGTCTCTTGCATTTTGGCCTTTTAATTATAATATTGAGGAAATCTTAAAATTAAAATCTCAATTATGGACGATCGGGTGACAAAGTGTTAGAAAAATATATTTTTTCTTTTTATGCCATTTTCCTTTGCAAAGTGCTACATATTGCTTTCCACGGGAGATAGTCCATGCCTTCTGTATTTAAATGAGCAGGAGGTAACTGAATGTAGGTGCTTGGTAGAGCTTTGCATAGGCAATGAACACCTGATGTTATCCATCACCTCGAGAAAATGAGTAGAGTAGACAGTTTGCCTTTTGTACTGAGCGTCTCATAAGAGATATCCAGTACCATTTTTATTTTGTGATTTGTTTGACACGGCCTGGGATTGTACATGGGACCTCCCACACTCCAAGCTGACGGTCTACCACTAGGCTATCGAGGAGGCTGTAGGAGAAAAAATACATAGTATTATAAAAGTTAAAAAAATGATGCAAAGTCCTATTTGCCTATAAATTTTCCGCTGAAACATTGCAGTCATACCAGTATATTAAGTACTTCCACCTTGATTTAAACTACACATTGTCAATTAGATGAAAAGATCTCTAACAACTAAGCTATTGAGGCACACACAGAGCATGTATTTTTAACATTTCCTCATGGTTATACTTACAGGCTGTGATTTATTGTTGGATATTTTGTTTGAAAATTTTCAATCCAACAAAGAAGAGGAGGACGAAGCAATGAAACAAGAAAGAAAACGTCTTGAAAATCAGCCCAAGGTTTACATGGAGACTGATATACAGAAACTCTCGTTCATCGGTAAAAATAAACTGTTTATCTATGCAGCTCATGTACTTCCTTTATATAATACAGTAACTTAAACTGAACAATTTAACATTGTTCAACCTTCTACATTAATTCTGCGTATTCTAGTAAACATACTTTATTTATATCACATGACTTAGCGAGTACATATATTCTTATACTACATGTGTGTGATATAAAACTATAATACATTGGTGTGTTTTTCACTCCATGTATCCAGTAACATTGTCTGAACATACTCCATGTATCCAGTAACATTGTCTGAACATACTCCATGTATCCAGTAACATTGTCTGAACATACTCCATGTATCCAGTTACCTTGCCTGAGCATACACCATGTATCCAGTAACATTGTCTGAACATACTCCATGTATCCAGTAACATTGTCTGAACATACTCCATGTATCCAGTTACCTTGCCTGAGCATACTTCATGTATCCAGTAACATTGTCTGAACATACTTCATGTATCCAGTAACCTTGTCTGAACATACTCCATGTATCCAGTAACCTTGCCTGAACATACTCCATGTATCCAGTTACCTTGCCTGAGCATACTTCATGTATCCAGTAACCTTGTCTGAACATACTCCATGTATCCAGTAACCTTGTCTGAACATACTTCATGTATCCAGTAACCTTGTCTGAACATACTCCATGTATCCAGTAACCTTGTCTGAACATACTCCATGTATCCAGTAACCTTGCCTGAACATACTTCATGTATCAAGTTACATTGTCTGAACATACTTCATGTATCCAGTAACCTTGTCTGAACATACTCCATGTATCCAGTAACCTTGTCTGAACATACTCCATGTATCCAGTAACCTTGCCTGAACATACTTCATGTATCCAGTTACCTTGCCTGAACATACTTCATGTATCCAGTAACCTTGCCTGAACATACTTCATGTATCCAGTAACCTTGCCTGAACATACTTCATGTATCCAGTTACCTTGCCTGAACATACTTCATGTATCCAGTAACCTTGCCTGAACATACTCCATGTATCCAGTTACCTTGCCTGAACATACTTCATGTATCCAGTTACCTTGCCTGAACATACTTCATGTATCCAGTTACCTTGCCTGAACATACTTCATGTATCCAGTTACCTTGCCTGAACATACTTCATGTATCCAGTAGCCTTGCCTGAACATACTTCATGTATCCAGTTACCTTGTCTGAACATACTTTATGTATCCAGTAACCTTGTCTGAACATACTTCATGTATCCAGTGATCTTGCCTGAGCATACTTCATGTATCCAGTAACCTTGCCTGAACATACTCCATGTATCCAGTAACCTTGCCTGAATATACTCCATGTTTCTAGTAACCTTGCTGGAACATACTCCATGTAATCAGAAACCTTGCCTGAACATACTTCATGTATCCAGTAACCTTGCCTGAGCATACTCCATGTATCCAGTTACCTTGCCTGAACATACTTCATGTATCCAGTTACCTTGCCTGAACATACTTCATGTATCCAGTAACCTTGCCTGAACATACTTCATGTATCCAGTAACCTTGCCTGAGCATACTCCATGTATCCAGTAACCTTGCCTAAACATACTTCATGTATCCAGTAACCTTGTCTGAACATACTTCATGTATCCAGAAACCTTGCCTGAGCATACTCCATGTATCCAGTAACCTTGCCTGAACATACTTCATGTATCCAGTAACCTTGTCTGAGCATACCTCATGTGTCCAGTAACCTTGCCTGAACATACTTCATGTGTCCAGTAACCTTGTCTGAACATACTCCATGTATCCAGCAAGGTATCCAGAAACCTTGCCTGAGCATACTTCATGTATCCCGTAACCTTGCCTGAACATATTTCATGTATCCAGTTACCTTGCCTGAACATACTCCATGTATCCAGTTACCTTGCCTGAACATACTTCCATGTATCACGTAACCTTGTCTGAGCATACTCCATGTATCCAGTAACCTTGCCTGAACATACTTCATGGATCCAGTAACCTTGCCTGAACATACTCCATGTATCCAGTAACCTTGTCTGAACATACTCCATGTATCCAGTAACATTGCCTGAACATACTCCAAGTATCCAGTAACCTTGCCTGAACATACTCCAAGTATCCAGTAACTTTGCCTGAACATACTCCATGTATCCAGTAACCTTGTCTGAACATACTTCATCTATCCAGTAACCTTGTCTAAACATACTTCATGTATCCAGTAACCTTGCCTAAACAAAATCCATGTATCCAGTTACCTTGCCTGAACATACTCCATGTATCCAGTAACCTTGCCTGAACATACTCCATCTATCCAGTTACCTTGTCTGAACATACTCCATGTATGCAGTAACCTTGCCTGAACATACTCCATCTATCCAGTAACCTTGTCTGAACATACTCAATGTATCCAGTAACCTTGTCTGAACATACTCCATGTATCCAGTTACCTTGTCTGAACATACTCCATCTATCCAGTAACCTTGCCTGAACATACTTCATGTATCCAGTAACCTTGCCTGAACATACTTCATGTATCCAGTAACCTTGCCTGAACATACTCCATGTATTCAGTAACCTTGTCTGAACATACTCCATGTATCCAGTAACCTTGCCTGAACATACTCCATGTATCCAGTAACCTTGCCTGAACATACTCCATGTATTCAGTAACCTTGTCTGAACATACTCCATGTATCCAGTAACCTTGCCTGAACATACTCCATGTATCCAGTAACCTTGTCTGAACATACGACATGTATCCAGTAACCTTGTCTGAACATACTTTATGTATCCAGTAACCTTGCCTGAACATACTCCATGTATCCAGTTACCTTGCCTGAACATACTCCATGTATCCAGTAACCTTGTCTGAACATACTCCATGTATCTAGTAACCTTGCCTAAACATACTCCATGTATCCAGTAACCTTGCCTGAACATACTCCATGTATCCAGTAACCTTGCCTGAACATACTCCATGTATCCAGTAACCTTGCCTGAACATATCCATGTATCCAGTTACCTTGCCTGAACTTACTTCATGTATCCAGTAACTGTGCCTGAGCATACTCCATGTATCCAGTAACCTTGCCTGAACATACTGTGTATCAAGTAACCTTGCCTGAGCATACTCCATGTATCCAGTAACCTTGCCTGAACATACTCCATGTATCCAGTAACCTTGCCTAAACATACTCCATGTATCAAGTAACCTTGCCCGAACATACTCCATGTATCCAGTAACCTTGTCTGAACATACTTCATGTATCCAGTAACCTTGCCTGAACTTACTTCATGTATCCAGTAACCTTGCCTGAACATACTCCATGTATCAAGTAACCTTGCCCGAACATACTCCATGTATCCAGTAACCTTGTCTGAACATACTTCATGTATCCAGTAACCTTGTCTGAACATACTGTGTATCAAGTAACCTTGCCTGAACATACTTCATGTATCCAGTAACCTTGTCTGAGCATACTTCATGTATCCAGTAACCTTGTCTGAGCATACTTCATGTATCCAGTAACCTTGTCTGAGCATACTTCATGTATCCAGTAACCTTGTCTGAACATACTCCATGTATCCAGTAACCTTGTCTGAGCATACTTCATGTATCCAGTAACCTTGTCTGAACATACTTCATGTATCCAGTAACCTTGTCTGAACATACTCCATGTATCCAGTAACCTTGTCTGAGCATACTTCATGTATCCAGTAACCTTGCCTGAACATACTCCATGTATCAAGTAACCTTGCCTGAACATTCTTCATGTATCCAGTAACCTTGTCTGAACATACTTCATGTATCCAGTAACCTTGCCTGAACATACTGTGTATCAAGTAACCTTGCCTGAACATACTCCATGTATCAAGTAACCTTGCCCGAACATACTCCATGTATCCAGTAACCTTGCCTGAACATACTCCATGTATCCAGTAACCTTGTCTGAACATACTCCATGTATCCAGTAACCTTGCCTGAACATACTGTGTATCAAGTAACCTTGCCTGAACATACTCCATGTATCCAGTAACCTTGCCTGTACATACTCTATGTATCCAGTAACCTTGCCTGAACATACTCCATGTATCAAGTAACCTTGTCTGAACATACTCCATGTATGCAGTAACCTTGCCTGAACATACTCCATGTATCCAGTAACCTTGCCTGAACATACTTCATGTATCCAGTAACCTTGTCTGAACATACTTCATGTATCCAGTAACCTTGTCTGAACATACTCCATGTATCCAGTAACCTTGTCTGAGCATACTTCATGTATCCAGTAACCTTGCCTGAACATACTCCATGTATCCAGTAACCTTGTCTGAACATACATCATGTATCCAGTAACCTTGCCTGAACATACTTCATGTATCCAGTAACATTGTCTGAACATACTCCATGTATCCAGTAACCTTGCCCGAACATACTGTGTATCAAGTAACCTTGTCTGAGCATACTCCATGTATCCAGTAACCTTGCCCGAACATACTGTGTATCAAGTAACCTTGTCTGAGCATACTTCATGTATCCATAAACCTTGCCTGAGCATACTTCATGTATCCAGTAACCTTGCCTGAACATACTTCATGTATCCAGTAACCTTGCCTGAACATACTTCATGTATCCAGTAACATTGCCCGAACATACTTCATGTATCCAGTAACCTTGCCTGAACATACTTCATGTATCCAGTAACCTTGCCTGAACATACTTCATGTATCCAGTAACCTTGCCTGAACATACTTCATGTATCCAGTAACCTTGCCTGAACATACTTCATGTATCCAGTAACCTTGCCTGAACATACTCCATGTATCCAGTAACATTGCCTGAACATACTCCATGTATCGAGTAACCTTGCCTGAGCATACTCCATGTATCCAGTAACCTTGCCTGAACATACTCCATGTATCCAGTAACCTTGCCTGAGCATACTTCATGTATCCACTAACCTTGCCTGAACATACTTCATGTATCCACTAATCTTGCCTGAACATACTCCATGTATCCAGTAACCTTGCCTGACTATACTCCATGTATCCAGTAACCTTGCCTGGACATACTCCATGTATCCAGTAACCTTGCCTGAACTTACTTCATGTATCAAGTAACATTGTCTGAACATACTCCATGTATCCAGTAACCTTGCCTGAACATACTGTGTATCAAGTAACCTTGCCTGAACATACTCCATGTATCCAGTAACCTTGCCTGTACATACTCTATGTATCCAGTAACCTTGCCTGAACATACTCCATGTATCAAGTAACCTTGTCTGAACATACTCCATGTATGCAGTAACCTTGCCTGAACATACTCCATGTATCCAGTAACCTTGCCTTAACATACCTCATGTATCCAGTTACCTTGCCTGAACATACCTCATGTATCCAGTGACATTGTCTGAGTATTTGCCTTTTATCATACACCTTATGTTTTGCTCTACTTGTATTCAAGGTTCTGGTTACTTCACGGAGACACATTATGGATTGTTACATGAAGATCCTATAGTTATTAAACAGTTACGGGCTGACAGAATTCCTGATGTAGATTTCCGGACCGTTTACCAGGTATTTAGAATTCCTGATCTGTTTACAAGATATTTAGAATTCTTGATGTAGATTTCCATACTGATTACCAGGTATTTGAATTCCTGATGTAAATTTCCATACTATTTACCAGGTATTTAGAATTCCTGATCTGTTCACCAGATACTGTAAAATCATTAATTTTCGTGGGGGATTAAATTTGTGGATTTCGTGGTTTACCTCAACCACGAACTTTAATCCCAACGAACATACATTTTGACCCTTGTTTTATTACCTGAAATGCAAAATCCACGAATTCAAGTACCAACGAAATTGCCTTTTTTACCAAAACAACGAAATTTCGTCCCAACGAAATTAAATGATTTTACAGTATTTAGAATTCCTATATAGATTTCCGTACTGTTGACCAGGTATTTAGAATTTCTGATGTAGATTTTATAATGTTGACCAGGTATTTAGAATTCCTGATGTAGATTTCCATATTGTTTACCAGGTATTGAGAATTCATGATGCTTTTACCATGTTTTTAGAATTCCTGATGTAGATTTCCATAATACATGTGGAAATTCGAAATATTTATGTTTAGGTAACTTTTGTCCGTAACACATTTATTCCTAGTCCATCATTAGAATTGTTAATGATAAATCGATGCAAAAATATCACGCAATTTTATCATTCGGCGACTTCCATTTGGCTCGACATATGGGTAAAATCAGAACAATGACGACTCCTAGTATTTCTGTTTTGTAACATCGATTTTGTTTGGACGACTGAAGAGCAGTGTTAGGAAATACCTGTGATGACATTTGGTCATTGCTTTATTTAGAAATGAACGAAATGGATTGAATGTTCGTTCATTTCCCTCGGATTCGCTGGTTTTGAACCAGAGTATATTTCATATGAAAAAAATGCTGGTTGAACGAAAGTGACAAATGGTATAATAAAACAAAACGTTTTTACAGGAATTCCAAGTGGGTTTTCAGAAACTGATGACCTTGTTTGATCCAAAGTTCTTTGTGACTTACTACGGCGTGTCCTTGTCAACCACACCTAGCATGTTGATTGGTGGATCTAGCGGTAACCATGGTAGTTTGTGTCACTTTATGCAGCACCGGAAACCATCCCCTATGCTATCTCTTCACCACTTGATGGAAGTTTGCGTCCAACTTGCATCAGCTTTGGAACATATGGTAAGACAAGCTGTCAGTTTACAGGGGTGTCAACCTTCCTGATTAATCCGGAAGTCCAGATTTAATTACTCTGACAAAAAATATGTTTTCTGATCAAAATAAAAGTTATTTGCTGAAAATATCTTAAGAAATAGCAAAGTAAGGGGCAATTTAATCTGTTAGAGGTAATTTCTTTATAAAAACTGAGTTAAGTATGGAAACAAAGTGGTTGAAGGATTCTTGTTTGGCAAATTGTTTTGGCCCCTTTTGATTTTCCTGATATAAAATTTGGTTAAACCTAAGTTTAAAAATGGTATATAAACCACCACTGAGATTCAAAGCCACAACTCCAACTGTGACAGTCCCTAGGACATAAGTGACTATGACCATAAATTAAAACTGGTATTCTAAGTTGTTGGTCTTTATATTAAGTAAACCATTGAAAATATGTTTCAAATATTCTTTAAATTGAGGTGGGTGTAAGCTTGACCGAGTGCTTAGCATTTTCGACTACCAAACCAGAGGTCACTGGTTTGAATCTGAATGAAAATTCCAGAAACACTTTATGTTTCAGTGTTTCCGACCAAGCTTATGATGAACCAGTTGGAAACCCATGCAATTAATTAGTCTTGCATGTTTTGGCACTATACACTGGCCCAAATCTCCTGAAGCATCTCAAGCAGAAATCTCATCTCAGATTGAGATTTTGCCAAAATCAGAGTATGAATTTCTAATAACCCTGAAGTTATAACTCATTAAAGATTACTGGAATAATCAAAGAATATTATTTGCTGTTTTTTGTTGCTAATTTTTAATTCACCCTCCCTTGGAAAATATCCAAACGACACATGGCAATATTTGAGATGAGATTTATCTCAAAATTGAGATGTTTCTGGAGATCGCGGCATGGTCTGTTCCCTCAAAGCCCGAGGATATGTTCAATAAAGCAGGGATAAAACTGTACCTATACCTTGACTAATTTGACACAAGCCTGACCTTTTGATTAGCATAATTTAAAAGTTGATATATTGCCTACGTTTACAACACCTATTTTATGTTTTCATAATCGGTGTGTATCACGAAGACGCTACAGATAAAATACAATGTTTTAACACATCTTTGAAAGACCGATACGGCACAATTTGATTGCGGAAATTGATATATTCAAAGCAAGAATCTTGTTATATATTCTTGCATAAAGGTCAGGTTCAGGTCAAAACAGCAAAGCTATAGCTTGGGCTTGTAGGTTGGAAACACTCATTTCAATCTCGGCCCGAAATTACAACCAATACTTGCACTCTGCACTCAGCAATCAAATATTGAAATTCCTTCTTTTGAGGTTCAAAGCGACATTTTTTGAGAACGAGAAGTTGAAGTTATGTTGAATAGGTGCTTAAGATTATCATTTGCTTGTTTTCAATTGCCTGAGTGCTGAGTGTGGAACTCAGATTCAACAATTACCTTTTTATCTAATATATAGTATGTAATTGTATAGATATTGTATCAAATACTATTTTGAACATTTAAATAATAATTCTATACATTTTCCTTATTTATATTTGCAATCTAGAACAAATAATAGCTCATTACATAAAATTTTCAATTTTTGAGTGCTGAGTGCAGGGTGTAAGTATTGGTTGTAATTTCGGGCCCAGTTCTTTTTGACTAGATACAGGATCAAGCCCACAGCCATCAGATATAAACATATGGTGGTAGCTTAGGACAATTACAGCTTAAACAATTGGGGTTGGATTTACAAAGCATATGGGAAACTAATAATTTCTAAAAATCTCAAAGTGTATCAGCTAAATTGGAAAAATCAAGATTACCAGTTGGTTACATTTTTAGAAGCAATGTGTAATGAGCTACAGCAATCTTATAGAAAACATTGAAAATATGTGCAGCTCAATATTTTAACTTTAGTCAAAATATTTTAAGTTTCCCTTGAGATGCTTTGTGAATACCTGCTCTGAACAACTAATTTAAGAAGGTGTGTTGGAATTGAAGAGTTCTATTACAATAAATAGAGTCAGATGATGTTATAGCTTGGCTATTTTGACCTGAATCTGACCTTTATGCAAGAATATATTACGAGGTTCGTGCTTTGAATTAATCAATTTCCGCGAGCAAATCGTGCATTATCTGTATTTTAAATTTGTGTTTGCATTACATCTCAGGCGTCTTTGTGATACTCTCCGATTATGAAAACATACAATCGGTGTTGTAAACGTAGGCAATATATCGACTGTTCAATTATGCTAATCCAAAGGTCAGGCTCGTGTCAAATTAGCCAAGCTATACATACATTAGAAGTGGACAATGTTGAAGACACATTGTTACCTTTACATTTTTTCAGGTGAATATTAACTGTTTCCATGGCAACCTTCACTGTGATAATGTGTCTGTGATGAAATTTGATGAGCGATACATGATAGTGAAAGTAACGGATCCAGGCCTGGTGTCATTGTACAACAAACTTCCACTAACACATGAAATAAATAAATCCAGGTAAAATGTATTGTATAATCAGTGTATGGTTAAACAAAGTTACCGTATAATCTGGTTAATCTGACATCCTGTCAGACTGAGTGAGTGTGCCGCATAAAGCAGGTTCCGTTAAAGTCAGGGTGCATCAAATAGAAATACAGTGGACCTAGGCGGATCCAAGGGTGGGGGGTGGAGGGGGGCAGACCCGGCCTAGGCCTCCCCCCTAAAATTCCCAAAAGAACAACTTTTATTTGTCTGAAATAGTCTAGTTATATGTAATTTGCCTTTAATTCTTTGTGAAAAAATATTAAAATGTGAAATTTTCTGCCGGGACCAACATACTGTTAAAACAGGTTGCTGGTAAAACAGGTTCTGGATAAACCAGCTTAATATACTGTTCCTATTTTCTTGGGCTGTTTTCAGCAATTCAGCAGCTGCTGTCTAACCACCCATTGACATTTTTAGCTCGACTTTTTGAAAAAAAGTGTTGAGCTATTGTCATAACGGGATCGTGTGCATGTATATTTCCCTACGTTTCAAAAGAACTGTGTTCCATATCCAAAACATGTTGGGATAGCAGCTATTCAATCTCAATTCAAGTTATTATTATAGTTATTCTTTTTTACATACACATGTGCATGCCCGTAACCATGCTGAGACGTATTTGAGAAATCACCAAAAATAAGATCTTTTGAAGACAAAAAATGACTCAAATAGACCCTGGAACAGAAATACAGGCTTTTATAAAAATTTCTGATAGACCTGAGAAAACATTTGCTTCAGTGCTTTTTGGTCTCTGGTTACAGCTCTGATGTGTATCATTACTTATTGTGTATATATAAAATAAAGTATAATTTCATATATAGGTTACCTTGGCTAGCACCTGAACTACACAGGGATCTATCTACAGTTAACATGCAGACAGAGGTGTATGCTTACAGTACAACATTGTGGCAGATGTTCTCTAACGGTCGAAGTCCTCTCCACCATGATCCTAAAATTGTCTCCTTAAATCCCGATCAGGTAGGTTTCTATCAGTTTTTGTGCTCTGGCTTCTACTGCTGTAAGAGCATATAGTCATTGCCAGTTAATTTTTCTGCCTGTTTGTCCCATTGATAATGTTAACCAAAATGTTCAATGTTTTGAAATTCAAATATTTTCACGGCATTCATTATAATATACTATACTGATCACCGTCATAACCACATTGCATCGTCAACGCTATGTAACACTATTAAACATCGAAACAATTGTTTTCAAATGCTTAGCATTGTCTTTATTTGCTAGTAAAATTTTTGCAGAAATATCGCAGGCATGTGAGAGGCACACCAGTCTTTAAACCTGGTTTGTTTGATTACACAGCAAAAGTGCTAACCACTGAGCTATAGAGACAATTAGAAGTATGGCCCCTGATTGAGTTAGCTATACATTTTGGACAAGACTTTGATCGGGGCTTAAGTGTTGATTTTTGGTTTAATGGGTTTAAAATGAACTGAAATCTTGACGACCGTTAAAACATGAACATTATAATTTCTCTGCAAATAGCTCTTGATAGTTGAGCTTTGGCGATCACTTTCTGTATGTTTGTCTTTCACTTTGTATTGTCATCAATGCTAGGTTCCTTTCTTGAACAGCTGAATGAAATTGTGTACCCCAATGTTGGATTATGGTCCCAATAAATAAAGTTTACTTATGCCCCTCCCCCCATCTTTGATGAATGCGTTTATTGTTTTGCTTATGTCTGTCGGTTGGTAGACCAATAATTGGTTTCCTTTCATAACTCAAGAACACTTTGCCGAAGGATATTCAAATTTTAAATGGAAGGAGGTCAGCAACTGTAGATAACCCCTAGTGATTTTTAGGTCAGTAGGTCAAAGCCACTATGAACTTTACCATGTACTGGTGTGTTTTTTTTCAGATTCAGGGATTTTTCGCACAAGGTGTTGATATTTTATCGTGCCCGGATATTTTACACGTACAGACAGGTGACCCAGATCAAATCAAAGATTTAAAGGTACAGTTATATAAAGTGATGAAATCTTGCTGGACGTTTGATCCGGAGGAAAGAATGGAGCCTAGAAATATACTCAGAGAGCTCAACTGTAATATGGCATCCTATGGTAAGTGTACAAAAGTCATGTTTGGCATTGCCACATTTGATAGGTCACTCTCATTGAGGATATTCTCACAAGTAGTGTAACTGTATAGAGTGGTAGACGAAAAAATGGGGGACTTCATTACATTATTAGTTAGTACTATTTTATTAAAAGTCAATTGTGAAACAAGTTTTTCCTTACACTCTCTTGTTATGGCTCTTTGTACCTTGAACTATATGCATTGGGGGGAGCGGTTGCCTAGAGGTAGGGTACGTGCTTCCGGATCAAGATATCCCGGGTTCAACCCCTGTCTGGACCATTGGCCAATTTCTCTGAGCAAGACCCCCCCTCCACAGGAGAGAAATAGTCTCCCAATGTAGGTTTCCATAGATGGGCACCTGTGTTCCATGGACACATTTGTACAGGGCTCATGCTGTCAAGGAAAAGTCAAAATATGTCTTAGAATATAAAATATCCTAGTGAAATATTGTATTTTTGTAGGGGAGGTATACCACAAGTATAATGAGATCAGTTACTTCACACATGATGTTGGATCCTATCCTGCGATGTCAGATACGGAAAACACTTCAGCAAGAGATCAGAGGAATTCTTCCGGCTTTCATGATACACGACACATATCTGTACCAGACATATCAGGTGTGTGACCCATCCTTGACAATATTGTTTATTTGGTTCATTAAAATCTTATCCAGCCTGCTTCCGTTCAATTACTCAAGAAAGCTTTGCCCTAGGATCTTCAAACTTTACATGGAGGTTGGTCAGTAGCATTAGATGACCCCTATTGGTTTTGAGGTCAGTAGGTTAAAGGTCAATTTTCACTGTGACCTTGACCATTTTGGACTATTTGGTGCTAATGGATGTACATGTTTTACTAACATATCTTGTTAACATAGCCTCTATTTTGCTCACATTTATTAACAATTTAACATAGCTTCTATGACATTATGTGGCTGGTATTTATCAACAAAGTCTCTATGGGACTCGTGTTAAGTGGAGTTCTCTCCATTTATGCTGTTTTATTTAGTTATTTGATATATTTTGCTATTCTAGTCTTAAGAGTGGAAAGAACAGGCATAGTGCCTGGACCGAGTCTTCCCCGACCTGCTGCAGATCACATAGAAAGGTCCAGGTCACCAGCCATGTCAAGGTCACAAGCTGTAGCTGGAAATGCTTCTATAGGTTTGAACAGACCTGTAGCTGTGCCACAAGTTACCAGTACTACAGCAGGGGTTAGTAGTACAACAACTGCTCCTGGTGCTAGTAGCCTCCAGGGTAGGACTCTGCCTGATTTACCTATACATCTTATAGAGGACAGAAGATTGGAGATCTTGGAAGTTATTGGCTCTGTAAGTAGTTTATTATATCACATGGATTGTCTTGTGTCTGGGTTAGTATAGTGAGTATGTATGATCTTATATCACACATGTATAGTTTAAAGTTAGACAACATGGGTGTGTTTTTCCTATGAAATGATGCATATTTTGCATTTTTAGTGTCATTTGATATAAAGAATCTATCACTCGTTGTCAATTGATATATTTATATTAAACTTGATCAGGAAATATTATTAAGCTAACTAGCTAACTTGTTTAATATCAATTTAAATCAATTGACCACGAGTGATTCATCCGCTATAGAACACTCTTAACCTTATTTTTTAGACTTATTGAAGGGCCATATTCTTGGTTAACCCAAATTGGCCACTTCTTGTTACATCAATATGGCTTGGTGTAAAGCTTTCATACTTGATTGGATGTTGTATTAGAACACTCTTCAGAGAGCCATCTCTCTTGACCTTATGTTGACCTTATTTTTTAGACTTATTGAAGGGCTATATTCTTGGTTAACCCAATTTGACTGTTTCTTCTTACATCAATATGGCTTGCTACAAAGCTTTCGTACTAGCATGGATGTTGTATTAGAACACTCTTCACACGTCCAATGTATATCATCTGAACTAATTTGACCTTAACCTTGACCTAATGGTGAACTTAGACTTAAAATGAATGGCCTTTCTTGAATAATCCAAATGGACTGTTTTATATAATGTTAACGAAGCTTTGTTTGGACAAGACTTTCATGGGGGCATATGCGTTTATGCAATGCAGTCTTGATCTGTTAACATTGTTTTGTTGCACTCGATAAGCAGCATTGATTTTCAACAATGAGCAAAAAGTAAAAATAGTGGGTCTTTCTGGTTAAAACCCTATATTACCTTGAATACTATTTGATGAGAGACTTGCCTTGCATTGTGTTTATAATGATTGTCAGGTCTTTATTTGCAGGTGGCCTTTAACACAGGTTTCATTGTAATGTTGTTATGTTATATTGTTATTATGCCCCTATCTTTGATGAGGTGCTATATTGCTTTGCACATGTGAGTTGGTCAGTATGTTGGCCTGTCTGTTGGCCAAAGTGGTTTCTATTCAATAACTCAAGAACACTCTGCCCTAGGACCATTACAAGAATGTTGGACAGCAATGGTAAATAACTCCTATAGATTTTGATGTTTGTAGATCAAAGGTCAATTTGATCTTTCGGACTATTGGGCTACCTCAGGGCATGAATGTTTTACAAACTTCTTGTGTTCGTGTTACAGGGACATTATGGTCAGGTACATAGAGGGAAGTTAAAGTCTTCTATGGATGGTATCAATCCACCTTCAGATATTGTTGTTAAAGGTCAGTTAACTTTGTGTCTTATGCCTAGGTACCATTGAGCATTATTGCCTCCGCTATGTATTCCTAATTTAATAAAGGGCATAGGAAGGGCATTGGTATAATATATAGGAGGAGTTGCACACAGAAGTTCGGGCGGACGGAATGACGCCTACCATTACCGTATCTCCTTCGCCTTTGGCAGGGGATAATAAATTGGCATAGGAAGGGCATTGGTAAAATTGGTCCTCATGGTCTAGGTGAAGCTTGTGGAAGTCATTATAAAATATGTGACATCTCTATTCCCAATAATAATTTATTTGCATAGGGAGTACATCGCTGTGGCAAAAAATGCTCAGTGGGACATAGGCTTAACAATAGCGATTACAGTCAAGCGATAAATCAAATTACATAAGATTCGGCTTTTCAGTTTGTCAAAAGTGTACTTTGTATAACAAATTCCTTTACAAATCATGACAGCCACAATGTTAGTTTGTCTGAAATGCTGTTAAGTCTTTTATTCTTGTGGGTAATAAATTTCATGGATTTCAGTATATATGTGTGACAACCTTTGGAAATGCACGTTATTAACTCTATCAATTCTCATAAGATTGACAAATTTAATTGCAATTTAATTGGTTTTACAAATTTAATTGCATTTTAATTGGTT
This sequence comes from Spisula subtruncata, assembly GCA_963678985.1. NCBI lineage: Eukaryota > Metazoa > Mollusca > Bivalvia > Venerida > Mactridae > Spisula > Spisula subtruncata. Next base: position 23,512,037 of record OY787669.1, on the reverse strand, counting down.
TTATTTTTCAGAGTTGAAGAAAGAGATGAGGGATAAATGTGATAATGCTTTCAAGAAGGAAGCTGAAGTGATGGCCAAACTAGACCATCCAAATATTGTCAGATTTTATGGCATGTCTCTGTCAGGTAAGTAGGCTAGGTCAGGCTATAGTTTTATCGCATGACTTTCCTTGTATCCAGGTTATAATAGCCAGTACGTTATACGTTCCACGTGTATAAAATATTTATTTTTTCCAATAAGTCAATGCGTATTTTGCGTTTTTAGTGTCATATGATAAAAAGAATCTATCACTCGTTGTCAATTGATATATTCATATTAAACTCGTTCGGGAAATATTATTAAGCTCGCCAGAGGCTCGCTTTATAAAACTTCCAAAACTCGTTTAATATAAATTTATATCAATTGACAGCTCGTGATAAATCCTCTATATATCATAGATATACATTTATTATATGCTTTTATTATATGCTTTTATCACATTCAATTTATCAGTGAAAATAACATCTTGTTAATTTCACACTGACAGAAGCTCAAGTTCAAGGTCCGCATAGAAAACATATGACTTTAGTTTAAATGTTTATGCCCTGGCATCTACTGAGGCATTTAGTGATGCACCTGTCCATTCATCTGGCTGTTTGTCTGTTCGTTCATTCATTACAACACTTTCAAACTGATTGACTTAGCTAGTTATTATTATGGACAAGGCTACCACCGTGACATAAGCATTAACTGAACACAGTCTTGTTTAACAAAGTGTCCGTAGTCCTGTTAGGAGGGTATTGCTATCATACCTGCCAAGTACTCCTATCAAAGTGGAGTTACTCCTATTTCTATTTTTGTTGTTAATTTTTTATTTTCCAAGTTCTCCTAACTTTGAACAAAGGTTCATTTGGTTCGTTTTATGATCTTCTGTCCTATTTTTATAACCACTGGAATTAATATATTCCTTGTTTATGCATTTAAATCCATTTTAAATCACATTTAAGTGCATCTTGTGACATGTTTTGCTTTATCACTCCTGCTGTAAAACCATAAATTAATTTGTGGGGATTGTATTTCGTGGATTTCGTGGATCACCTTAAACCATCAAATAAAATCCCATTGTGCAATAATTTTGATCCGTTTATTTATTACCTGAAATGCAAAATCCACAAATTAAAGTCCCATTCAAATGATCTTTTTTATCAAAACCACAAAATTTTGTCCCATCAAAATTAAATGATTTTACAGTATTCTTGATATAACTAGCTTGGCAGATATTGAGGGGTGCCTGCAAGACTGTAGTATCTACATATGATTAAAGAAGGACTTACTACAGTCTTGCAGGCACCCCTCGATATGCACTTTGATAGAACAAGCAGTTTTTCTATAGAGTTGTTTGTGTCTATATTTCAGGGAGGTATCTGGTAATGGAATATCTACCCAATAATTCCTTGATCAAATACATAAAAGGACAACGTGTTTGTAAAGGCGTACCTTTCATCAATCTGGCTGTGGATATCACCTCTGTAAGTATACTTAACAACTTTTCTAAGTCCTCATTTTTATTTATCTATATCTTTTTTATTATAAATATTGAAGTGATAAAATTTCTCCAGTGAAGTTTGTACAATGAATACTTTATACTATTTAAAAAAAAAAAAAGTTACCAATTTTCTAGGGCTCTTTTCAGCTGTTAGGCCGCTCAAGCACCCTTTGACATTTTAACTCCCCTGGTCATTGGGCTACATATGGAAACCTACACTTGTGTCTCCCTGGGGAGACTATTTCTCTCCTGTGGTGTGGCAGCCAACATCGATCTGCGGCGCCCAGGAATAGACACTGCCCTCACAGGTACCATTTTACACCATGGTGGAGTGGAGCTGTGGGTCTTGCTCAGAGATTTTGACCAGTGGTCCAGAGGGGGATCGAACCTGGGACCTCTCGATCCCGAAGCGCGCACCCTACCTCTAGGCAACCACTCCCCCACAGCGTGTAGTACACTTCTGCAGAACTATAACACATGTACATTATTGCCAAATGTCTTTGAGCTTTATACATGGTTGACAAAGTTATCTACAAAATATTGGTGTGGACTAAGAAAGTTGCTAAGTTACATTAAATATGTCTATTTGCTAGTCTGCTTTCTGCTGAAACATGGCAGGAATAAGTGCGTGTCTACCTGGATTTGAAGCTAGGATGCCAGATTAGATGACAATCGTGCTCAGTTTATGAGGCACACATCAGCTTTAAATAAGCTGAACCCCAAATTTCTATCAACTTCTTAAAGAGTGGAACACTGGCCAAGAAATCTGAGTTCTCGACTACAAATCCAGAGATTCCTGGTTTGAATCTTGGATAGGGACACTGGAAATTTCAGAAATATTTTCAGTGTTTCCCACCCAACAAAGAATGAACTGGTTGGAAACCCAGATACATGTGTGCTAAATATCAGTCTATTTCTAAAGAATTAGGCTTAGAGCAGTACACATGATGGATCTCATATATCACACAAAGTTTCTCTTTCCTTGAAGCTCACATTCATTGGAAGTACAAGTCATTTGGGTATTTGACCTTTGTTTAAGCTAAACCAGGGTAGTGTCCCTTGTATGTAAATCTGGTTTTCCGTTGCCTAAGCACAGGTCTACTTAGCGGTTTCATTCAGTTACGTTCCATTCAATTAAATATAGAAGGCATGAATTACCTCCCCTGGAAAGCGCTACGTAGCACTTTGCTTAGGCCACAGACACCTGAACATCTTGGAATTTCTATGTTTGATTTTACTTTATGAAATATCTGTATCCTCAGGGGATGGCATTCTTAGAAGACCATAAAATTCTTCACTGTGATCTCGCTGCCAGAAATGTACTTTTGACGACTGATGTGCGTGCTAAGATCAGTGACTTTGGTCTATCCAAGATGTTACCTACCCAGATCTATTACTACAGAAGACATGAAAACCAGACCATTCCAATCCCATGGTAAACATTGTTGTTATACATATTGTTGAATTAAAAAATACATGTACAATTGTTTGTCACCATATTACAATCACTTCATATGAATTTTGGTTGCCCTAAATCTGAGACAAAGCCGTATGTGGGGGTATTCTTAGTCATTCCATGGCAGTTCTAGTTATGTCTGCATAAAGTGGGGAAGATTTTGTTCTTTTAAAGTTGTTTGTCTCTCTCTGTCTGCCCACTGGTCGTACTATGGGAGTCACACATTATATCTGTGTTTATAAGAATTTAGAACAATCATTTGTATTTTGAGCTCATCTGATTTTTGAAAAAAAAGATGAGTTATTTCCATCACTTGGTCGATGTCGGCGTCAGCATTAAATGGTTAAGTTTTGTGTTTAGGTAAACTTTTTTCATAAACTATCAAAGCATAAACACTTGTTCACCATCAATACCTGAGCCTGTAAAGCAAGACCTATAACTCTGATCTGCATTTTGTAAGAATTATTGCCCCTTTTTAGACTTTGAAAATTCATTCGTTAAGTTTTGTGTTTAGGTCCACTTTTCTCATACACTATGTCGATGGCTCAGCGCAATACTGGTCCAACTCTATTTTTCAAAACTTTTCAGGAGAGACAAAAAACTGTTTTTTACTTTTATTTGTTGATAAAAAATGCAACAAATATGAATACTTACATAACTTTGCATCAGAAATAAAGTGATTATTTCATTTTTTTTCAAAAAGGATCATAAAAGGGGTTTTTGAGACTTGGTCTCATATTGCGCTGAAACTTTCAGGGCAATACAAGTCCAACTAGAGTTGGTCTCATATTGCGCTGAAACTTTCAGCGCAATACAAGTCCAACTAGAGTTAGACCGTTAATTTACTAAAATTTACTAAAATTTACTTAAAATGTTTGGGCATTTAAGTCTAACTGCCTTTTTTGTTATACAATTCTTGTCCAACTTCAGTTAGACATGTATTTCACATCCATTTTAACATTATTTTGTGTACTAGATTTGGTTTTATGACCCAACTTAAAGTCTAATAGGGCATTCAGATTCTACCTTGCCGTCCTTCCGATCATCCCCAAATAGTGTAATCCAAATTCCTTTGAGTTAGCTAGTACTGTTGAGCTACAGTCAAATTCCATAAGAATCAACTAAGCATGAGCAATCATGCACAAGGATGTGTTAAGGTATAAGCCGAGTTGTGGTTCTTAAAATAATCAAATTAGTGTCACACACAACTCTAAAAACATTAATTTGAACTTGTCAGCAAAGTTTATAGAAAAATTAGTCGGCATGTGGTCTGACTGAAGTTGTGCACTTAGGGATCTTAATATAGAATTTCAGCAAAGTCATCGCCTTTGGCATGGTCAAACGGCATGTGGCGATATTATCTTTAAAAGGTATAGGTTTGGCTGTTGGTGATAATTTCATAGGTAGAAGTTTGGCTGTTGGTGAAAGTGTCATAGGTAGAGATTTGGTTGTAAGTGATAGTGTCATAGGTAGATATTTGGTTGTTTATGACAGTCATAGGTAGATATTTGGTTGTTTATGACAGTCATAGGTAGAGGTTTGGTCGTTGGTGATAGTGTCATAGGTAGAGATTTGGTTGTTTATGACAGTCACAGGTAGAGATTTGGTTGTTGTTGATAGTATCTTAGGTAGATATTTGGTTGTTGGTGATTGTGTCATAGGTAGATATTTGGTTGTTGGTGATAGTGTCATAGGTAGACATTTTATGACAGTCATAGGTAGAGGTTTGGTTTTGGTGATTGTGTCATAGGTTGAGGCTTGGCTGTTGGTGATAGTGCCATAGGTAGATATTTGGTTGTTGGTGATAGTATCATAGGTAGATATTTGGTTGTTGGTGATAGTATCATAGGTAGATAGTTGGTTCTTGGTGATAGTGCCATAGGTAGATATTTGGTTGTTGGTGATAGTATCATAGGTAGATATTTGGTTGTTGGTGATAGTATCATAGGTAGAGATTTGGTTGTTGGTGATAGTATCATAGGTAGAGATTTGGTTGTTGGTGATAGTATCATAGGTAGAGATTTGGTTGTTGGTGATAGTGTCATAGGTAGAGATTTGGTTGTTGGTGATAGTATCATAGGTAGAGATTTGGTTGTTGGTGATAGTATCATAGGTTGAGGCTTGGCTATTGGTGATAGTATCATAGGTAGATATTTGGTTGTTGGTGATAGTATCATAGGTTGAGGCTTGGTTGTTGGTGATAGTATCATAGGTTAAGGTTTGGTTGTTGGTGATTGTGTCATAGTTAGAGGTTCGGTTGCTGGTGATAGTGTCATAGGTAGAGATTTGGTTGTTTATGACAGTCATAGGTAGAGATTTGGTTGTATATGACAAGCATAAGTAGATATTTGGTTGTTGGTGATAATATCATAGGTGGTAGATATTTGGTTGTTGGTGATAATATCATAGGTGGTAGATATTTTGTTTCGGCGATAGTGTCATAGGTAGATATTTTGTTTTGGTGATTGTGTCATAGGTTGAGGCTTGGCTGTTGGTGAAAGTGTCATAGGTAGAGATTTGGTTGTTTATGACAGTCATAGGTAAAGGTTTGGTTGTTGGTGATTGTGTCATAGGTAGAGATTTGATTGCTGGTGATAGTGTCATAGGTAGAGGCTTGGTTGTTGGTGATCGTGTCATAGGTAGAGATTTGATTGCTGGTGATAGTGTCATAGGTAGAGGCTTGGCTGTTGGTGATTGTGTCATAGGTAGATATTTGTTTGTTGGTGATTGTGTCATAGGTAGAGGTTTGGTTGTTGGTGATTGTGTCATAGGTAGAGATTTAATTGCTGGTGATAGTGTCATAGGTAGAGGCTTGGCTGTTGGTGATTGTGTCATAGGTAGATAATTGTTATTGGTGATAGTCACAGTGTCAAAGGTTGAAATTTAATTTGTTGTTAGTGGTGGTGTTATAGGTATTAATTTGTCTGTTCTTCCATTTAAAATAGAATATGTTCAAAGTGCATTAAGGGATTTCTTTCTAACTGGGCATACTTGTTAACCATGAAAGGACCAAAATACCATTGTCAACGCTATTCATCTCTTTCCATAATTTCCACAGAATTATATGGTCCCGGATTGACTTAGCTAGTTTTAATTTACATTTTAGGCTTACATGGGGACATTGGTGATACTAAAAGTGGTCTTGTTGTAATATAGTTACATCAAAATTAGGAAAAAATGTTATCAAAAGAACTAGGTTGTCATAAGCTCAATTAATCTGTTTTAGGTATGTGACTTTCTTTTTTTCGTAATTCCAAGGATATTGCTAAATATACTTTAGATATAGTTTATGACAATTCTTGTTTTCATTTTTGACTGTTTTTGTGATGGATTTTTTAAATCCTGAGCTAATGCTTCGTTGCTTTGGATGTCAGAAAAGAAGGCATTTTTAAAATTGCAATGACTTACTCAATTGTTTGAGTCTTACCAACTTAGAATGCAGTGATATTCTTTATAAAACCTTTCTTATACATTTTAAATATGAATGTACAAATACGAAAGTATATTTTGCATAAAGCATAATACAATGCTTATAACAAAAACAGATTTTTTGCATATTATTTAATTAATTATTATTAAAACAATTTTAGAATTAAAAAGTAAAAACTTCATCATGCCAAATTTTGCTACAGATCAAAAAACTATTACCTTTCTTAATGAAATTTAGTAAATATTATGCAGTATCTAAATCCTTCCCTTTGCAGCTACAGCATGTCGTTATGATTGATATAAGTGTAAAGTGTCATGTATATGATTATTTATCAAGAAAACTTAAAAATGTTGTGGGTGATTTAAGTGATCTTGGTTCTTTACCCAGTAAAGACATGTCATAATGAACCTGGGCATAAAAATTTGACAACAATGTCACATAATTCACTCCACATGTGGAGAAGTTCCCAGTGTTTTGTGGAAGAGTCTGTTTAGTACCGATTAAGATACAGGCCAGGAACACTGGCTTAGTGAATCTGCTGGCTTATTTATGGTACACAACAGTTACTGTGAAATTGATGAGAAAAGACCTTTTAACAAAAAATAATAAACATCAAGTATTTGTGTTGCCCTAGCCATACAACATTATTTAACATGACTTTTAGACTTCTGAATCGAAAAAAATTGAGAATTAGGTTGCTCTAGTATGATTTTAAATTAATGAATATACTATTAGTACTTGGTTACTTTGACTGGATAAGGATTAGACCATTAAGACGATTTTAATTGTATGCACACGAGGGATGTGCAGTGAAGTCTAGCTGATATATTCTGCATATCAATTTTCATATTTCATTGCTCTATAATTATGCTGCTATGACAATATAATAACATTAAACCAGTAATTGGAATTATTGTACTACATTGTGTACCAAAAATGAGTAAAGTTCAATAAAATAATTGTGCATATAAGACTAACTGACAAAAAGTTGAATATTACATAGATATTTTAGGCGCAATACAAGACCAACTCAAGTTGGACCTATATTGCGCTGAAGTAGTATATACGAGGGTTGTCCCAGTAAATCGTGTACTTTGCTAATAATTTTCTTATTTGATGTCCCATGATTATGATGTTTTGTAGTTACCTTTATGCATTCATTGTTTAACTAAAACAAGTGATAACAGTGGATGGATATGTGCATGATGCACATTATCGATGATTAACCAACACCATGAACGCAAATGCGGCGCAACCCATAAAACGCGCCGTGATTCATAAAATGTATGTTCAATAAAGTTGTAATTCTCATATTTTCAATACGTTATTGCGCATAATTTTCACTTCGGCATTAATGACTGTTTGTTTAATGTCATCACAGTAATTTTCAAATCGATTTCATTATTATGTGCGAGAAATGCGAATGTTTGAATAGCCACACTAAAAATAAAAACGCAAGAGAATTGTGACGTCAGAAGAGAAAACACCAGTAGAATCACAGTACACTTCATAGTTTTGGTTGGTATGCCGTCGAAAAATAGTTAAAGGCTCTAAACTGTGCTGGCGGATCAGCAGTAATGTTTCTAGAACAGGATACATGAATGGCAGCGAATATGTAATGATATGTGTGACATCAACGTGTTGTACACCCACCCTATATACTGTGCGATTTAACTCTTTTCGAAGTAGAAAGGATAAGTCCGTGCTAGTTTTTATCTCACCATGAGGGTTAATTGTATCGATCAGACAGTTTTTCTATGGTTCATTCGATTGCGATTGATTCGTAAATACGTATCAGAAAATAGTTTAATGCCATTGTAAGCATATTGAATAAAAGGAACATTAACTTAAGATGCAGAGAAAAATATCCACGGCATGACTCTCTTACTTTGACGTCACTGTGCGCCGCACTTGCATACCACGCGTATTTACAATGTAAACTGACACATTATTTCTTGATTTATTTTCATGAAATTCCGTATACCTTTTAAGAACATATTCATTAATCATCAGTAAAAAATTGAAACGGATGTTTTGGCTACTTTTTGTGTAATGGGCAAAGTACACGATTTACTGGGACAACCCTCGTAGTTCTGAGATAGACCAATATGTTTTTAATAAATAAAAGGGGTCAAAAATAGGACCTGGCCACCAATTGTTTCTTAAACTGTGTATTTGATATTACTGAATAAGAATATGCAAAAAAGTGATTTTCTGAAAAAATGCTAGTTGGACCACTATTGCGCTCAGCCCTCGATGTGGGCTATTGCTTTGAAACTTTCGACACTTGCTCACCATCAATACCTGACCATGTCAGGCAAGACCCATAATTCTGATCTACATTTTACGTGAGTTATTGCCCCTTTTGAACTTAAAAATGTCAAGCAAGAATCATTACTCTGATCTGTATTTTGCGAGAGTTATTGCCCCTTTTTGGACTTAGAAAATTTCTTGGTTAAGTGTGTTTAGTCCACTTTTCTCAGACACTATGTCGGCTATTACTTTGAAACTTGCAACACTTGTTCACCATCAGTACCTGACCAGTCAAGCAAGAACCATAACTCTGATCTGCTTTTTGTGGGAGTTATTGCCCCTTGTTGGAAAATGCCTTGGTTAAGTTTTGTGTTTAGGTAAAGCAGGACTCATAACTCTGTCCTTCTTCATGCTAAGGTTGTCTGCCTTTTGACAATGACGGATGTCAGATGAGTGTCTGCACCCGCAAGGCGGTGCTCTTGTTACATATTGTAATCTTGATTCTACTGTTTATGTGTTTGATTGTTATTAACCAGATTTTTTAATGAGAAAAACTGGTTATTACATTGACAATTTCGTCTGGCGGATGTCCACCTTTCATTAGATAACTTTAATTAAGAATGAGATAGCATGATGAAACTTGCTGTGGAGGTAAATTATATAAAAAACCTTAATTGTGAATGAAAGTTAGGCCGGTGGGGTCAAGATCACCATTACTACAAATAGAAATATCATCTCAGACAAATTATTTTTGGCTGTAGTCTAGCATCTGGACTGTTTTGTGTGAAAAAAGGTCTAGGGCATTTATTGGTTTATTTGTGTACTTCTATATGGATGTTTGAAGTTTAATATGGTTTTCATGGAATTTCCTTCATCTTGTGTAATATTTGTTCTAGGTGTTCACCAGAAGTTATAGAAGAAAGAGGAAAATTTACGACCAAAAGTGATGTATGGAGTTTTGGTGTAGTACTCTGGGAGATGTATAGGTAGGTGGAGTATAACAATAGCTTAGAACCAGAAGGTCGTAACGACCAAATCAATATATTGAGAAAACAAGAGAAAACTGTTTGTAATTTACTCTTTACCTATGGGAAAACACGTTTTTAAAACTTCATTTTGGTCAACATGACAATTTCAGATTTTTATGAAAATGGGTTCATCAGAAGCGCCTTGTGATGCTTATTCAAAATATGTATGAATCTTAAAAGGTCGTAAGTGGCACTTCTAATTCTAAGCCATCGATATGGAGCAGCCTTCTTAGGAGCAAGAACTTCTCTATAACAACATCTTCCCCTTATTTCTCCTAAGCTGATATTTATTTAGCAACAACCTTTATAAACTGGTTAACATTAGCTGCTTCCAAAGAGTGTTGCTCTCCAGAGTTTGTACCATAGTACTAGATATCAACTTCTGGAAACATTTATATTGAAAAAAAAGGCATATATATTAGGGCTGTAACGGTATACCGCGGTACACGAAAGACCGGGGACTTCAGTCCCACACGGTTCACGGTAAAAGAGTTGCAAATTTCGGTACGGTTCGTTATAAGCTTTTTTATGAGCAAAATAATGTTCAGAGAACGAAAATGTCTGAAAGCCCTCTGATTATGTTTAATTACCACGCATCATTTGTTTTCATTGTATTAAGATATGCCTCATATTGTCGAAAATCATTTAAAATAGTTGATAGCCACATAATAATTGCTAATATAGAATAAAAAAAATTCATTGTCACTTAAAAATTGTAGTATTTAAGCTGTGGTTAGAGAATATTGTATCATACTGAAATATACCGAACCGTCAGAAAAATTGACGGTACGTATCATATTGTGAGGTGAGCGTACTGTTACAGCCCTAATAAATATACCCGTCATCTTTGATGAGGGGGTATATTGTTTTTCTCATGATGGTCTGTGTGTCTGTTGTTGGACCAAATCATGGTTTCCATTCAATAAGTCAAGAAGGCTTTGCCCTTGGATCTTCAAAATTTACACGGAGGTTGTCCTAAAACAGTATAATTGAGATCAGTAGGTCAAAGGTCACTGTGACCTTTACCATTATTTTGAGACCAAAATGGCCTCCATTCAATGAATCAAGATTTCTCTGCCCTATGATTGTCAAACTTGACATTGAGGTTGGTCAGCAACAGAAGATGAAGCCTATTAATTTTGAGGTCAGTAGGCCAGAGGTCAAGGTCTCTGGACTATTCGGCAGCACTAGAGGCATAATTATAAAAACATCTCTTGTTTTTCTAGCTATGGGAAAGCACCATACCTGTGTAACAATGTACCAGATATGTTGAAGAAGCTACATGAAGGAACTAGACTACCAAAGTCAGAGGGTTGTCCTGATGAAGTATACAGTATTATGAAACGTTGCTGGGATATACAACCAGATCAGAGACCATTATTCCATCAGTGTAAACTACTGTAAGATAAAAAAAATTGTCCTTTCAATTTCATTTCTTTATTAATACATTAACATTTATTTATGTAGTACAGGAAAAAAATATTTAAATTCTGTAAAATCATTTAATTTCAATAGACATGTACAACCAAAGCGGAGAGTGGAAAGCGGAAAGTGGAAAGTGGAGAAACGACCAGGGGGTTTCTCATTACTGCCGAAGGCTTGTATAAAATTATAATAATGTTAACTGCGTTCAATTTGCTGTGCACATTCTAAAAATAAGGTATTCTTCTAAACCACTGAACATATTTTTAGAAAACGATGAGGCGTGTAGCTTTGATATTTTGCAAGGGACATCAGTATGTATTCCCTAGCCGTATAGCCTTTGATATCGTAATCAAACAGTAGTCTGTTGCGCATATCTAGTAGTTGGTTCGGTGGCCACTGTAACATATTAAGTTCCTTTTAAGTAAATGCATAGTCATGATATTCTACAAAATCAGAGAGGCTGTGTAATTGTTATTGCTGTCATAATATTTCTCCTTTGAGGGTCCTTCTTTTAATTTCAATCGGAAGTATAAGTGTAACTCGATAGTACGTTTATGTTAAAGAAAAACTCTCTTAAGCTATTGGTTTTATAGCTCAGGAGATGTCAATAAGTGTACCATGCGTTGCACGAAATTCTCGAACCGCGTTCACGGATAACCACTTTTTGGCTAGCATGGGGTAGAATACAGGTATACTTTTTAAGGTGATTCTTTAGTGCTGGGGTTTCCTGTACAAGGTATATTTACCTGTTATATTTATGAAGAACACATTTACGACAATCATTTTGGAAAACCCACACCGGGGAAGTAACACAATGAATGAACGTTTTGCATCCGTTGTATACAGCCTCGGATTTCGCGATATTTTAAAGCGTGTATTAGTAAAGATACTTACAGTGTGAACTTGTTTTATTCATCAGAAAAAAATGCAAAAAACCTTCCCCCAAGATGCTTAAAAATCAACCATAATATGTTTTGCACTGTTTGATCTCGGTTTGCAGACGTTCGCATTTACGCTTACCAAGTAATTTTTAGCTCACCTGTCACAAAGTGACAAGGTGAGCTTTTGTGATCGCTCTTCGTCCGTCGTCCGTCGTCCGTCCGTCCGTCCGTCGTCCGTCCGTCGTCCGTCGTCCGTTCACAATTGCTTGTGAACACACTAGAGGTCACAAATTTAGCCTGATCATTATGAAACTTGATCACAATGATCATCTCCATAAAATCTAGGTCAAGTTCGATATTGGGTCATCTGGGGTCAAAAACTAGGTCACTAGGTCAAATCAAAGGAAAACCTTGTGAACACATTAGAGGTCACAATTTGAGCCTAATCTTTATGAAACTTGATCACAATGATCATCTCTGTAAAATCTAGGTCAAGTTCGATATTGGGTCATCTGGGGTCAAAAACTAGGTCACTAGGCCAAATCATTGAAAAACCTTGTGAACACATTAGAGGTCACAATTTGTGACTAATCTTTATGAATTTTGATCACAATGATCATCTCTGTAAAATCTAGGTCAAGTTCGATATTGGGTCATCTGGGGTCAAAAACTAGGTCACTAGGCCAAATCATTGAAAAACCTTGTGAACACATTAGAGGTCACATTTTGTGACTAATCTTTATGAAACTTGATCACAATGATCATCTCCATAAAATCTAGGTCAAGTTCGATATTGGGTCATCTGGGGTCAAAAACTAGGTCACTAGGTCAAATCAAAGGAAAACCTTGTGAACACATTAGAGGTCACAATTTGAGCCTAATCTTTATGAAACTTGATCACAATGATCATCTCTGTAAAATCTAGGTCAAGTTCGATATTGGGTCATCTGGGGTCAAAAACTAGGTCACTAGGCCAAATCATTGAAAAACCTTGTGAACACATTAGAGGTCACAATTTGTGACTAATCTTTATGAAACTTGATCACAATGATCATCTCTGTAAAATCTAGGTCAAGTTCGATATTGGGTCATCTGGGGTCAAAAACTAGGTCACTAGGCCAAATCATTGAAAAACCTTGTGAACACATTAGAGGTCACATTTTGTGACTAATCTTTATGAAACTTGATCACAATGATCATCTCAATAAAATCTAGGTCAAGTTCGATATTGGGTCATCTGGGGTCAAAAACTAGGTCACTAGGTCAAATCAAAGGAAAACCTTGTGAACACATTAGAGGTCACAATTTGAGCCTAATCTTTATGAAACTTGATCACAATGATCATCTCTGTAAAATCTAGGTCAAGTTCGATATTGGGTCATCTGGGGTCAAAAACTAGGTCACTAGGCCAAATCATTGAAAAACCTTGTGAACACATTAGAGGTCACAATTTGAGACTAATCTTTATGAAAATTGATCACAATGATCATCTCTATAAAATCTACGTCAAGTTCGATATTGGGTCATCCGGGGTCAAAAACTAGGTCACAAGCCTTTGAAGGCCAAATCATTGAAAAAGCTTGTGAACACACTAGAGGTCACAATTTGAGCCTAATCTTTATGAAACTTGATCACAATGATCATCTCTGTAAAATCTAGGTCAAGTTCGATATTGGGTCATCCGGAGTCAAAAACTAGGTCACGAGGCCAAATCATTGAAAAAGCTTGTGAACACACTAGAGGTCACAATTTTGACCTTATCTTTATGAAACTTGATCACAATGATCATCATTATAAAATTTAGGTCAAGTTCGATAATGGGTCATCTGGGGTCAAAAACTAGGTCACGAGGCCAAATCATTGAAAAATCTTGTGAACACACTAGAGGTCACAATTTTGACTCTATCTTTATGAAACTTGGTCACAATGTTTATCTCTATAAAATCTAGGTCAAGTTAGATACTGTGTCATTTGGGCCAAAATCTAGGTCACTAGGCCAAACAGGTGAGCGACCCAGGGCCCTTTGGACCCTCTTGTTTTTAACTGCTGATCATTTCAAAAGTGGTGAATCACCTTAAACGCATCTAATCTTGGTTTACGAGATATGTATAGGCAATTCAATTTTAAATAAATGTTTATCATCGTTTAGAACTACGCTCTTAAATAATGCATGTACAACTGTATAAAAGTTTATGCATTTAATTAAATGTTTACATGTAAAATACTTGTACATGTTTTTTTTTTTTTTTTTAATCACATCTTTGTACTTTTAACAATTGAATACATGGAAATGTGCTACATGAATATCATAATACTTTAATAACATTTGATATTATGTTTATGTCCCAGCATCTGCTGATGCTGGAGAAATATAGCAATGCAACAGCCCGTCTGTTACAAAATGTTGAAACTCAATTTTATTTTACATTTCAATTGGTGGTGCTATATATAACGCACTGCGAAATTGGTATATTTGTGAAGTTTTTAGGTATGGCAATCACTGTTTTTTTACGGGCCTATACATAGCGAATTCTGGAAACTGGACTCTCGTCATCAATAACTTAAGGGAGAGTGACATATATGATATACAGCAACTTCTGAAAAAATGTAAAGGCATTCTATAGAGCCTCAGCAACAGAGAAGTTGGGGTTCATTCTCATTGAGCGACACTGAGTGATTCATTTATTATTTTGTTTGGCCTGTTTTAGAATGAATAAACTTTTGAAACCAACCCGACAATTTTTCTCCGTTTTCCACTTTCTTTTTTCACTTTCCGCTTTTGGTAGAGGAACAAATGCCAGTTTAGGCCTCTATTTTTGGAGTTACCCTACCATTCATTTTAACAAGCTGAGTCATACCTTAAAATGTTCCTTAATGTTTGTACTTTATGACAAGGGTAATTTTTTACCATACTCATGGTGGCATTCTGAGAAATCCAAGATGGCGTCCAAGATGGCCACCAAAATAGTAAACATCGCCTTTTGTCAAATTACAGCCTCTGGGACATTGGATATGACATTTATTATGGGAATAAGTTGTTTTTACAATAGAATGTATGTTGATATTGTCATATTAGGTGATTTTGTGGAACATTGGTGTGATTTAATTTTTTTCATCATATTTATCGCCAAATAAAGGCAAAAAATAGGGGGTAGGGGTAAGATTTTTAACTACCCAGGAATTTTTTTACGATACATATAGCATTTCTGTTGTCAAGTTGATGCTATATAGTTGGAGGAATGTCAATATTTACAAATACCGTAAAATAAAGGTACTTTAATGATGACAATTGACAATCAAAGTGGGTGGGGTACGATTTTCTTAAAATCTGAAAAGTGGTAATATTTTACCTTTGATACATATTTGAGACACTATACCATAAATTGGTTTAGTGTTCACACTTTTACAGTTAAGAAAGTTGGCATTATGTGTTATTTATGTATTGTTAACTAATATTTGATGCATTTACTCAATATTTTTCTTGATTTGGTTCCAAAAATGAATTTTAGCATTAGTGAACTTGTTACAATATTTGTATCAATATGGCCTTTGTAAACATTAATGTCAAGGTCAAATGCCAAATTCTGAAGGATTTTCAGAACTTGCAATATGTATATATTACCTCAAAAAGGTACATGTAAAATGTACTGACAGGACTAAAGTATATATTTAACAAAAATAAAAAATAACAAAATACGAACACTATCTTGGTTCTTTGATATAAGAAAACATTGTTACATTGTGTAACCATTGCATCCCGGAAATATGGTTTCCAACATGGCCGCCATCATCTTCACATATATACAAACAAATATAATGTACATAAGACATAATTTATAATCCAGCCAAATTCGTATTAAAAGTGAAACTAATTGCAACAGAAACATGTTTGCGTTTTAAAAGAAATTTATTCATAAGCTGATCAACAGAAAAAAGTCCTTAAAAATGCAGTTGGGAAAGGTGAAAAGTCAAAGATGGTGTCCAATATGGTTGCCACGAATGGTGAAATGCATAAACTCTAATTAGTAAATGCCAAAGTGATAATTTCATAAATAGATATAATGACCACATACTTGGATTGAAAATGTTTATTAACTAGTGGTCATCATATTGCATTTCAACAGCAACTACAGTAAGTGCAAGGTCAAGGACTTTTCAAGGTCAAAATGGGAAAAAATTAAGTATACTTGATTCAAAGATCTCTGTCACAACCGTGTAAACAAACTTTCAACCAGGTCGATTATTACAGGTGTGTCAGGATTAAATTCTACCATCAATAATACACTTAAATGATTAAAAATCAAATGGTCCTATAGCGTAGTGGTTATACTATATACTACTATATATTCAGAAATGGAACATTATGGCGGTTTTGACAGACATCTTTGAATCGACAATATACATATTTCTTCTATGTTTGTGTTGACATAATATACATTCCTGCCTTTCAATATGGTATAAACTAAGTTGTTTAGAATGTATTTCTTCAGTAGAAATTGTATGTTTTATTTAGAACATTACAGCTTAGTGATAAAAGCCATTTGAATGAAATAAATGATACCCAAGGAATCTTAAATTGATGGTTCATATCATCAATATATGTTATTATTACATTAGCTGTGGCAGTATTACCATTAAATGCTACAAAGTATGTACTGAATTTAGTTTTAATTTAAAGTTACTCAAACCAATATCAATTAATGACCATTTCAAGGTTCAAATTTTAGACACCTTCAAATTTGTTGGAACTATAGACTTATATTAGGTTATGTGGGACTCATGCATACTGGAAAAAATCATACAATCCCATATATGGGGACTCAAAGTTCCAAAGAGTCATGGTATATCTTATGAGGGACTTGCCAATGTTAAAAACTATGGGGACTCACCAGTGTAGCAAACAGTATTCCAAGGTCCTATGAGGGACTCGTTAGTATTGAAAGTTGTCATCCTTGGTTCTCTGGGGGACTCAGAAGTTACAGAACAAGTTATCGTATGCCATATTGGCAACTCGCAAGACTTAGTGTTGGCACTTGTCATTCAAGGCCCTGTGGGGACTCGCCAGTGTAGGCTATTGTCATATTAGGTCTAATGAAGGTCTCAACAGCGTTAAAAACTGTCATTCGGGTCTATATGGAGAACCCATCAATGTTGGCAACGGTCATTCTAGGCCCTGTGGAGGATTCTCCAGTGCTGGGAACTGTCATCCAAGGCCCTATGGTGGACTCTTCAGTGTTAGGAACTTCATTCTAGGCTCAATGGAGGTCTCAACAGCGTTGAAAACTGTCCTTCTGGGCAATATATTGGACCCATTGGTGTTGGAAATTGTCATTATAGGCCCTATTGAGGACATTCCAGTGCATGGAACTATCTTCCAAAGCCCTATAGAGGACTCTAAGTGTTAGGAACTGTCATTCTAGGCCTAATGGAGGTCTCGACAGCATTGAAAACTGTTATTTTATGCTTAATGGAGGTCTCCACAGCGTTCACAACTGTAATTCTAGGCCCTATAAAGAACTCTCCTGTGTAAGGAACTGCCTTGCAATATGCACAATGGATGACCCTCCAGTGTCGAGAACCATCATTATAAGCTCAATGGGGAATCACCAGTGTAGGGAACTACCATCCTATGTCCTATGGTAGACACATCAGTGTTGGGAACAGCCATTCTGTGTATTATGAGGGCCCCTCCAGAGAAGGAAACTGTCATTCTATGTATTATGAGGGACCCTCCAGTGTAGGGAACTTCCATCCTATGTCCTATGGGAGACACATCAGTGTAGGAAACTGTCATTCCATGTATTATGAGGGACCCTCCAGTGTAGAAAACTGTCATTCTATGTAATATGAGGGACTCTCCAGTGTAGGGAACTACCCTCCTATATCCTATGGGAGACACATCAGTGTAGGGAACTACCATCCTATGTCCTATGGGAGACACATCGGTGTTGGGAACAGCCATTCTATGTATTATGAGGGACTCTCCAGTGTAGGAAACTAACATCCTATGTCCTATGGGAGACACATCAGTGTTGGGAACAGCCATTCTATGTATTATGAGGGACTCTCCAGTGTAGGGAACTATCATCATATGTCCTATGGGAGACACATCAGTGTAGGGATCTGCTAGTCTGTGTATTATGAGGGACTCTCCAGTGTTGGGAACTACCACCCTATGTCCTATGGGAGACATACCAGTGTAAGGAACTGTCTTCCTGTGTATTATGGGGGACTCACCAGTGTAGGGAACTATCTTCCTGTGTATTATGGGAGACATACCAGTGTAGGGAACTGTCTTCCTGTGTATTATGGGGGACTCACCAGTGTAGGGAACTATCTTCCTTTGTATGATGGGGGATTCACTAATATACCAACTGTCAATCTGTGTAATACGACGGACTCACAAGTGTAAAGAACTGTCTCCCTGTCTATAATTGGAATTTATTAATGTTGGCAACAGCCATTTTAAACCATATTAGGATTCACCATTATTGGGATCTGATCTGTCATCCTTAACCATAAGGAAGACTGGTAAGTGTGGTAAGAAGTCAACCAGTGTCATAATCTTGCACATACAGAGATGGGGGCAATAAAACATGAACAATTACCTTCATATTAATGCTAATTTGGCTGGATTATGAATAATATAATATATATACATGCAGATGATGGCCGCCATATTGGAAACCATATTTCCGGCTGCCATGGCTAAGAAATGTTTTCTTTTATCAAAGAAATAAGCTGTACTTGTACATTGTTGAAGAAAGTGATATGAACATAAGACATTTATTCCTGTACATTTTACCTGTTTGTGTGCATGCATACATATTGCAAAAAATTCCTTCAGAATTTGACATTTGACCTCTAATATGACCTTGACATCAATGTTGACAAACCTTGTATTGTTACAAATTTTGTTACAAGTGCACTAACGCTAAAATTCTTCTTCATCATTAACAAGTCCAGTCTATGCCATCGCTGAAAGGGTTTCATTATTAACAAAATTACCCCTTCCCTAAAAAATTGTCATTTTTTGGGCCAAATCAAGACAAAAATTGAGAAAATGCTTGAAATATTGATTGAAAGATGCATAATTGAAACATATATCAACTGTCCTAACTGAAGGAGTGAGAAAACGTAAACAATTTATGTTATAGTGTCTCAAATATGTATCAAAGGTTAAATATTACCACTTTTCAGATTTTAATAAAATCGTACCCCACCCACTTTGATTGTCAATTGTCATCATTTAAGTACTTTTATATTGTATATTTGTAAACATTTTCATTTCCCCTAATTATATAGCATATACTTAACAACAGAAATGCTATATATGCGGTCAAAATTTTCCTGGGTTGTTAAAAATCTTACCCCTACCCCCTATTTTTTGCCTTTATTTGGTGATAAATATGATACAAAATATTAAATCACCCCAATATTCCACCAAAATCACCTTATATGACAAGAACAACATACATTCTATTGTAAAAACGACTTATTCCCATAATAAATATCATATCCAATGTCCCAGAGGCTGTAATTTGATAAAATGTGATGTTTACTTTTTTGGCGGCCATCTTGGACGCCATCTTGGATTTCTCAAAATGCCACCATGAGTATGGTAAAAAATGTCATGGATCGTAACGCACAATCATTTAGAAACATTTTAAGGTATGACTCAGCTTGTTAAAATGAATGGTAGGGTTCAACCATTTTTACCTGGAATTGTTCCCCTACCATTGGTTGTACATGTCTATTGGGACGAAATTTGGTGGTTTTGGTGAAAGACAATTTCGTTGGGACTTGAATTCGTGGATTTTGCATTTCTGGTAATAAAATAAGGGTCAAAATTAATGTTTGTTGGGATTAAAGTTCGTGGTTGAGGTGAAACACGAAATACACAAAATTTAATCCCCCACGAAAATTTATGATTTTACAGTAGGTTATAAATAAATGCTTTTATCCTTCTTTTGTATGGTTTTATCTATTCCTATGGTTTTCGCCACACCCTTACTTGGAAAAATATTGTGCAAAGTAAGGAAAATAAGGTTCCATTATGTGGGATGCATGAATAAACTAAGATACATTTAATAATATTCTTCATTAATCTATTATTAGTCCCCTACTGGTGAAACCGGAGAAGTGCAGTGCACATGAACCATAACTCTGCCTACTTATTTTTTGAGTTATTCCCCTTTGTTAATTTTCTTACTTAAATTTTGTCCGGAGCATAACTCTATTACCAAAAGAGATATGATTTTGAAGCTTTACATGAGGATAGATATTAATGAGAAGTGCAGTGCACAAGAATCATAACTCCGCCTTACTTAATTTTTGAGTTATTCCCCTTTGTTAATTTTCATACTTAAATTTTGTCCGAAGCATAACTTTATTACCAAAAAAGATATAATTTTGAAACTTTACATGTGGATAGATATCAATTAGAAGAAGTGCAGTGCACAAGAACCACAACTCTCCCTTACTTAATTTTTGAGTTAATTCCTTTTTTAATTTTCATACTTAAATTTTGTTCAGAGCCTAAAACGTAAAACAAACAAAAATACTCCGAGGGTAAACACCTTGGAACGGTCTGGTGAGAACTGTAGGAGGCTAAAACTAGTTTAACGGCACCAACCTCACACTACCCTGTTACAATTGACTATGGGTAGGGGACTTTCATTGCTTGGCAATAGTCTTGTTTATTATGAAATTAAGCCATTTCAAGTGATTTCGTAACAAAATCAAGAAAAATCTTTACTTTTTTAGGGGGCTCCTTAAAAAATCAGGGTACCATTACTTATGGTTTAACTTTGATTGTCCTTAAAATTTCAGATTCCAGAACATGGCAAATGGTTCACCTGTTTCTACAGTACCACCACCATTTCCTGAACGTGTTTTACCAGGAACCAGTAATAACCCAGCTGATCAATCACATCATGCTACTGGTACCCAGTCTATGCTTTCGGGTATTGCACCATCCTCATCTACGACGGGCGATATAGTCATTGATAGGAAACATCTTGACTTCAAGGCAGATGAACTTTTGGGAAAGGTATGTGGAGTCCATCCTAGCTTTATAGGCTATCGGCCAAACCTCTAAATGGGTATTTAAATGGGTACAACCCCTCCCCATGGTAGAACATTTCACAATCTATTTTCAATTAAAGAGAGGGGCCTTGGCAGTTGGAAAAAGATGGTTGTGAATCTGATATCAATGTAGGTCATTATGTAAGTCGATTTTTTAAGTGTGTTTTCTTTTTAGTATGGGGAGGTTATCCAAATAGCACCCCTTGGCCACTAGGCTATTAGTATCTGCTTGGGTTCTCATGACAGTTCCTGTGGAAACTGTATTATGTGGATATTTTCTTAAGATCTTTCTTGCCAGTCCCAAATACATCATTCAGCAATTTTTTCTCCGAAACTTTAAATGACGAAATAAAAAAATATTTTGAAATAAGTGTTTCTACAACATCATATCGCATTTTATTAAGTGCTAGTTATGTGTTTTGTTCAATGAAGACATCATCACAGAATCCCAACGAACATTATTAATTTTGACCCTTATTTTATTACCTCAAATTCAAAATCCACGAATTCAAGTCTCTATGAAATTGTCTTTTTTACCAAAACCACAAAATTTCATCCCAAAATTAAATGATTTTACAGTATGTCATTTACCTGGTTGTGTCTTCAGGGTTGGTATTAAAAAATAATCGAAAGGGAAAACTAAAAATTTTCTCAAAATCTTACAATTTACAAAGTTTTTCTCATGGTCATACTATTCCTTTTATATGGACGGAAAAATCAAGATTATCAACTTTTTGCATTGTTTTGAAGCAATATCTAAAGCTCTACAATAATCTCTAAGAAATTATTGGATATTCATAGTTTATTGCCTATGTGCAGTTCAACTTTTTAACTTTAGTCAAAATATTTAAGTTATTTCTTAAGATGCTTTGTGAATACCACCCCGGGTGAGTGCTTTCTGAACAATGCGTCTCTTGCTTAACTTGAATTATAATAACTACAGTAAAATCATTAATTTTCATGGGGATTAAATTTCGTGGATTTCGTGGTTCACTTCAACCACGAACTTTAATCCCAATGAACATTAATTTTGACCCTTGTTTTGTTACCTGAAATGCATAATCCACGAATTCAAGTGCCAACGAAATTGTCTTCTTTACCAAATCCATGAAATTTCGTCCCAACAAAAGTAAATGATTTTACAGTAACTGATTTAAGTCCTGTATGCCATATGGAGAAATAATCATAAATGTATAATTATGGTGTGTTATTTGTCACTGGATATTATATTGCAGGGAGCCTTTGGAAAGGTTTATAAAGGCTCATACAATGGTCAGACTGTCGCAATCAAAGAATGTACAATGGATGAAGAATATTCCAGATTTAAGCGGGAGTTTATGCTGTTGTATAAACTTAGGAATAAATCACAGAACATTGTACACTTTATAGGAATTTGTCCTATAGGAAGTAAGTAATTTCTTGGCATTTTATACCATACCTGTATTTTAGCTCGGAATTTTCAAAGCAAAAAGTTGATGTGATCATCAGGCCCCAAGTTCACAAAGAATTAGCTATCAGGATCAAGATCAAATATATATCTATGGAAATTCAGTAGATATGTTAAGGTTAAGCTTGATATTTATACATGTGGGTACATAACATCACATACTATAATTTTAAAGACATTAAAATAAGTTTTTATTGTTAGTTATAAAAATACTGACTTGATCCTCGTTTTAATAATTGATCCTCGTGTTTTCAGGATCAGGTCAGTCTCAACTACAATAATTCACTTTTGCAACAGAAAAATGATAAGTTTGAATATTTTAAACATGACAATTTGAAGTATATTAGGTAGATCTATTCTCCACATGGCTGTAGGAGAAGTTGTAATTGCCAAAAGCACAGATATGTATTAGAACGGATAGGCAACTCTCTAAATAGATTTTTATCTGCCGAACAGCCAAACGCCCATAATGCAATGCGCGCACTCGGCCTTTTCCGTTAATCATCGTTATTTTGGTATTCGGTACACTGTAAGTCGATAATATGGCGATGATCCGTAACAAAATGTTTATGGCTGCCTCGAAAAAACTTGCCTTATCATTAATAATTTATCTATTTTCAAAATTAAAACAATATGAAGAAGATACACAATGCGTGTTTCATGCAATATACAATGCAATTTAAGTCAGAGTTACAATTTCGTGTGATTTGGAGCAAGAAACGAGAGACACGGGTGGAAAATGGCGGAGGCTTCGTCGTTACAATTTAGTCTACGAAATATCTTTTAAAAGAATCATCAGGACTAATTTTATAATATTTTACGAAAGATGTTTCAAGTAAAACACCAAATAAGATTTTAATATTTTTCAATCTGATGATAGGAATTTGTCATAGTTTGAACTGAATTGTTTTCTCGCTTCGATATTTCCGCGAAACCGTTGTGTATTCAAACTCTATTTCTGGACATATAGCCAATATAATCGATGAAATATTCATACACACTAATCAAGGTATGTTTATTTTGTATCTACATAGTAAAATTTTCTTGATTGATTTTGAAATGCTGATTGGATTGGCAGATTTATTTCTGCAAATTTCTTGCAAAACAATACATATAACAAAGATGGCGGATCGATGAATCTCGCCGCTAAAACTCTGTGATCTCGCCAAATATCGCGACAAACGTGAACCCGCGAGACTTAAAGTTGATTTCTACTGATTTCAACTGGGTCACGTGGTAGAGTTACCTATCCGTACTAAATACATATCTGTGCCAAAAGTTACCAAAAAATGGAAAACTATTTTCAGGATCAAATTTGATCCAGATCAGTTGATCCTTTGTGAACACGGGACCAGGGTCTCGGGTCTGTGTATGCATTGGTTTAGTTTATTTTATGCCATACCTGTCTTTTTATGCCCCCCCCCCATCTTTGATGAAAGGGTATATTGCTTTGCACATGTCAGTCAGTAGGTCTGGCAGTCTGTCTGTTGATAGACCAAAATGGTTTCCATTCAATAGCTCAAGAATGCTATGCACTAGGATCGTCACACTTTACATGGAGGTTGGCCAACAACAGTAGATGACCCCTATTGATTTTTAGGTCAGTAGGTCTAACTGTAAAATCTTTTAATAAAAATGGGATAAAAATTGTGGATTGGATAAAAATACCATTATACGGGATGTTTATTCATGGATTTTGAGTTTCAGGCACAGGGGACAAAATTACTGTTTGATGGGAATTGATTTTATGGTTGAAGATGAAATTTCGTGGATTTCGTGGTTCACTTCAACCACACACTTTAATCCCAACAAACCTTGATTTTTTACCCTTGTTTTGTTACCTGAAATGCAAAATCCACGAATTCAAGTGCCAAAGAAATTGTCTTTTTTACCAAAAGCAAAAAATTTCATCCCAACGACATTAAATGATTTATTAATAATAGTAATTTATTATGTTTGATGGTTTATTTGCAGAGAATGGGTCAGAAAAGAAATTCAGATATTTGATGGAATATTTGCCGGGTGGCAGTTTACTGGAATATTTGGTGAAACAAAAGAAGAATGGCCACATACTTACACTAGAGCAAAGACTGAATTTCCTCATCCACATAGCGCAAGTATGACACCCTCTCTCTCTCTCTCTGTAGGAAAATAATTTATAAATGCACTTATTTTAACCTAGTATGTTAATATGATTCTATTATAAAACATAAATGTAAGTGTATTTATAAAGGAATAAATTGGACAAAAAAGACATGTAAAAAATCATACTGTAACGTGCACCGGCTCTGACTAGGCCAGCTACCAACTATAAAATAGAACTTCACAAGATACAGGTAGTCACACACAGACTACCATAAACTTCAACACAAAATACAATGCTAAACGGAGCTCAAACCATGAGCCAAGAACTTAACAACAACCTCAGCGTGAAACAATCACGTAATTCATGTAATATATACAGCAATCAACTATTTATAAATCATGACCTATACCCACGGTCATCAAGCATCAAGCACCAAGTAGCTTCCAAGAATGTTTCGACTCAGATAAGTGTCCGACCCAACAAACTTTAAAAACCTAGTCAATACATCTTACATTGACAAGTACCACGACCACAATAAAGGCGAGACCCAAAACATACAAGTTTTGAAAACTAAAACAACGAGAGCTTCAACCACAGCACATTATAACAGCAGGCAGTTCGAACTCCACTACCTACAACGATATCAGTTAAACTAAACACCCTAACGTTCCACGCTATCAACGTTCAACGTCCGACTCAAACCAAACGTTCGCCAAAATCAACCTCCACAATCCAAATAGTCTATGACAGAAACCCGGCAACACACAACTATGCCTAATCGAGAACCCTTGCAGGTCGAACGATTCCGTATATAGCGATGTCACACAAAGTTCTAGCCAAGACTACCAGCTCCGAACAACTCTCAACTACTCAACTACAACTTTCATCTACGAACTACGAAGCAACCGTTTTATAACATTAATTCCCTACTAACTAACTGAACATCCTCTCCAGATAGCAATGCTTTCGTGGAGAACCCGGATAAAACAGTCTTGTAGCAGAACTTTACCAATGTTCCCTCTCTTACGAGAGCTTACATTATAATGAATAAATTTCAGTCCGTTCGTCTCCTTTTATACTCTAAATCTGTGACGTCACACACGTTCGGCATACCTCAGACGTCAACGTTAAGCTAAGAAGCACCTTGTATGCACTATATTTAATAAACGTCTCATCTGCACTATATATCTAATGAGCGTCTGTCAGATAAACATTGATTTAAGACTACTGGCGCATTTTCTGCTTGAAATAATTACTTTAACACCAAGAGTAAATTTATCTTAAACAATAACAACCGATTTACCCTACCAATAGTTCTTTAAATTAACACACTAAACTACAAAAACAAAACGAAACTATACACAAGGAGGACCCCATCTTGGAATATATAAATTCCACACAATACCGTACCAATTTCCGTTACAATACTATTGATTGGCTCTTACTTTTGTGGGAATTAATCATTTCAGGAGTGAGGTGTTGATATAATGTCCTGAAGACTACTCTATTGAAATTTTATGTGTTGATGTCATGTACGAATACAAAAACTATGAGAAATTTAGCCATGTTTGAATATACCTATTCTGAAGGCATAATTATAGTGATTGTCCTGTCTATCTGTTTGTCTGTCTGTTCGTTCTTCAGTTTGTATGTCCATCGAAAGGAAAACTAACCAAAACTTTCATGTTTTTGTATCTCATAATTTTGAAGCCTGTCAAGGCATTTCTTTCAAACTTGGCTTTCCTGTTTACCATAATAAACACCTTATAGTGTCAAGGCCAAGTAACACTATTCAACAATTCAACAGAAATACGGTCCCTGTTTTGATAAGCTAGTTATTATGGACAAAGCTTCATCTGGGGCATCAATTTTTTTCTTTTAACTCACCTGATTTTTGCAAACGAATGTTATCATTACTTGGTTGGCATTGATGTTATTGTTGCATTGTCTATGAAAGACTGCATTTTCCTATATAATTAATAAAACTATTGATTTGAAACTTGCAACACTAGTTCATCATGAACACCTGACTAAGGTATACAATAATCCATCCTGGGCCCGAAATTACAACCAATACTTACACTCAGCACTCAAAACTCAAATATTGAATTTGTCATATTAATAAGCTTTTATTTGTTCTAGATTGCTAATCTAGGTGAGGAAATGTATAGAATTGTTATTTGAATGTTGCAAATAACATTTGAACCATATTATTGCTATTTTTTACTATTTATGAGGTAACAACGTAAGTATTGTATCTGAGTGCACTCAGACTTGTAAATTATATGTATAACCTACAAATACACTAAATTTCAATTGGAAACAACCAAATGATAATATTTACCACCTATTTAACATAACTTCAACTTCTCGTTCTAAAAAAATGGCGCTTTGAACCTCAAAAGAAGGAATTTCAAAGTGCTGAGTGCAGAGTGTAAGTATTGGTTGTAATTTCGGGCCCTGATGTTTGCAAGCTCTATAGCTCGATTATGGATGATTGGAGATAAACTTGATTGGTTGATTTGTTTTAGAGTGCACTTTATTCTATTGTTATAATTTGTCGTATTTATGCTCCCATGTTTTTATGCCCCCGTATCAATAGATCGGGAGGCATATAGTAATTCACCTGTCCGTCCGTCCGTCCGTCCTTCCGTCCGTTCGTCTGTTCGTCCGGCCAGGTTAACCCAAATTGACCGTTTCGTCTAGCATTAAAATGGCTTGCTACAAAGTTTTCAAACTTGCATGGATGTTGTATATGACCACTCTCCACGCGCCTGTATCACCTGACTCCATTTTGACCTTCACCTTGACCTAATTTTGGACTTAGACTTATTGAAAGGTAAAATTCTTGGTTAACCCAAATTGACCGTTTCGTCTAGCATTAAAATGGCTTGCTACAAAGTTTTCAAACTTGCATGGATGTTGTATATGACCACTCTCCACGCGCCTGTATCACCTGACTCCATTTTGACCTTCACCTTGACCTAATTTTGGACTTAGACTTATTGAAAGGTAAAATTCTTGGTTAACCCAAATTGACCGTTTCTTCTAGCATTAAAATGGCTTGTTACAAAGCTTTCATACTTGCATGGATGTTGTATATGACCACTCTCCACACGCCTGTATCACCCGACTCCATTTTGACCTTCACCTTGACCTAATTTTGGACTTAGACTTATCTCCCCTTTAGTATTTTTACAATAAAATTTTGTCTGGAGCGTATCTTCAAAACTATTTAACGTATTGACTTGAAACTTGAAATATAAATAGATGGCAACTTGGAGAAGTGCATTGACAAAGAACCATAACTCTGTCTGTCTTAAATTTTGAATTATCTCCCCTTTAGTGTTTTTTATAGTCAAATTTTGCTCTGAGTATATCTTCAAAACTATTAAACATATTGACTTGAAACTTGGAATATAAATAGATGGCAACTTGGAGAAGTGCAATGACAAAGAACCATAACTCTGTCTGTCTTAAATTTTGAATTATCTCCCCTTAAGTATTTTCAGAATCAAATTTTGACAGGAGCGTATCTTCAAAACTATTTAACGTATTGACTTGAAACTTGAAATATAAATAGATGGCAACTTGGAGAAGTGCATTGACAAAGAACCATAACTCTGTCTGTCTTAAATTTTGAATTATCTCCCCTTTAGTGTTTTTTTATAGTCAAATTTTGCTCTGAGTATATCTTCAAAACTATTAAACATATTGACTTGAAACTGGGAAAAAAATAGATGGCAACTTGGAGAAGTGCAATGACCAAGAACCATAACTCTGTCTGTCTTAAATTTTGAATTATCTCCCCTTAAGTATTTTCAGAATCAAATTTTGACAGGAGCGTATCTTCAAAACTATTTAACGTATTGACTTAAAACTTGAAATATAAATAGATGGCAACTTGGAGAAGTGCATTGACAAAGAACCATAACTCTGTCTGTCTTAAATTTTGAATTATCTCCCCTTTAGTGTTTTTTTATAGTCAAATTTTGCTCTGAGTATATCTTCAAAACTATTAAACATATTGACTTGAAACTTGGAATATAAATAGATGGCAACTTGGAGAAGTGCAATGACCAAGAACCATAACTCTGTCTGTCTTAAATTTTGAAATATCTCCCCTTTAGTATTTTCAGAATCAAATTTTGACAGGAGTGTATCTTCAAAAGTGTTTAAGATATTGACTTGAAACTTGGTATATGAATAGATGGCAACTTGGAGAAGTGCAGTGACAAAGAACCATAACATCTGTATCACCAGATCACACATAAAGTCAATCAAGGCACTGCTTTCAAATGTGGCATTATTCGTTTACCATCATAAGCCCCTTATAGTTCAAAGTCATGTAACACTATCAAACATTTTAACTGAATAATGGCCCCTGATTGACTTAGCTTTTTATGGACATGGCTTCCACGGGGGCATAAGCGTTTATTGAACGCAGTCTTGTTTTCTTCTAATAACTCACAAATACTTTATCAAGCATTGTCAAACTTTACATGTATGTTGGCTAGCAACAGCAGATGTCTCATATTGATTTTGAGGTCAGTAGGTCGTCAAGATAAAGGTCATAGATCAAGGTCATTATGTCCAGTAACATTTCCAACTATTTGACTGCCACAGTATTTTGTTATAGCTTGGCCACATTGACATGAGCTTGACCTATTGATTAGCATAATTTAACAGTCGATATAATGTCTACGTTTATAACATCGATTGTATTTCTTCATAATCGGGGAGTATCTGGAAGACACTCGACTTGTAATATAAACACAAATTTGAAATACCGATATTGCACAATTTGCTTGCGGAAATTGATATATTCAACGCAAGAAACTTGTAATATATTATTGCATAAAGGTCAGGCTCAGGTCAAAATAGCCTAGCTATATTAAACATCTCTTGTTTTGATATTGTAGGGCATGGATTGTTTGTTCAATAACAGAATAATTCATTGTGATCTCACAGCCAGTAATGTCTTATTGGACAATGTGGGATCAAAACTTGTAGCCAAAATTGGTGACTTTGGATGGGCGAAAGAACTTGACAATGGTGAAGTGAATTGTATGTATAAACGGGAGAATCCACTAGTCCAACCACTATGGTGATTATGCATAATTTATGTAGTATTTTTGTTTCATTATCCTCCACTGAGGATGGTAATTGAAGAGTCATTTTGCCCATCAGACCGTCCGTGTAAGCTTCTGTGACAAAACTTTTGCAGTTTAACTACCATGAGGACTTTCATCGCATATTTCAGGAATTTGTGATTTCACCATTTTTGTCTCATTTATGGCTTTTTGTTGATTATCTTCTCTTCACTGGGGGATATGACCGCCTATGACTGCTTCTTGTTCAGATAGTCAAACACCCTGCACAACAAGTAGTATGGTGGTTACAATATTGAATTCAGTTTGTCTGTACCAATCTGTCCGTTCGTAGATGCATTCTGACTTGTGGATGCCACTCTTTCTACAGTTTTTGCAGGAATTCCTACAATCTTAAAACATGAACAACCTTAATTTCTGCTTAAATATTTGTTAAATAAAATTATGGCTGATATTAGTTTCGTTCACACTGTAAAACATACCTGAGTGAAACATTATACGGTGCAGCACAGTACTCAGGGCTTGACACTTAACTATTTTTGGTCACTGATCCCCCAAGCAATGAAACGTAAAATTTGAAAATAAACAGTTACTGGTCCTTCAAGATTTTCACTGGTCCTTCAAGATTTTCACTGGCCTCAGACCAGGGGACCAGTGTTAGTGTCCAGCTATGAGTACAGTACAATCTTTATTTTTGTAATTGGATACCGGACAAACAAAAGAAACACTAGCTATGTATAGCTATTGTCGGACATTGATGAATAACATTGCAATCCTTGATAGTTTGTTTTATTTCCCTTCAGGGCTGCACCAGAAGCCATCCGTGACATTTACTGCAAGTTTTCTGATATTTGGAGCTATGGTGTGGTATGTGTTGAAGTATTCAAAGATGGAGAACGCCCCGCACTAGATATATCCTTACCTGTACTCACAAACAACAATGGAGAGCAATATTATACCAAGTTTTACCAGGCCATTCTAAATGGTAGCAGGTACCCTAAGCCGAAGCATTGCCCTGATGATGTTTACCACAATGTGTTACTAAAGTGCTGGGATAAGGAACCGTCAGAACGTATAGTGTATCATGATATGCTAGAAATCTTGAAAAGGTTGGTATTCTTACTGAAAAATCATTAAATTTTCATGGGATCAAATTTTGTGGATTTGGTGGTTCATCTTCAACCACGAAATCAAATCACATCAAACAATAATTTTGCCCTGGTATTAATCACCTGGAATGCAAAATCCACAAATTAATGTCCCATCAAAATGGTATTTTTTACCAAAACCACAAAATTTTGTCCCTTCGAAATTAAATGATTCTACAGTATCCTTATAATTACCGTTATATCATATATATTTCAGTGGTCAAAACTAAGCAAATTTGTCCTTCTAAAGTAGTCATAGGTTAAATGTTTAAATGTTACTATACACCTATGTTTGACTAAAACATTCCTGAGTTGTCTGTCATCTGGAACTTTTCTTGCCATATTGACATTACTCCAGTGACACTCAATCAATCAACACCTTTTAAATTTTAACGGTAAATTATAACCACATAGAGATAGTCCAATGGATTTACTTGAAAACCTTAGACAAGCAGCCTTCGACAAACAATCAGGCATAGCCCTCTCTGCTCTGGCGTAATTTTAATTGCCTGATGACCTCTGAATTCGAGGGAAGAGACAGAAATTATATGACTGTGTTACAATGAATCTGGATGCACTAGTCTATCTATGTTGGTTTCAGTTTTGTATTGTAAAATATTTTGTAAATTAAATTTCTTTTATTTTTCAGAAAAGTTGCAGAATGTCAAACTGGATCACAGCCTTCGAGTACAAATGTATCAGTTGTTTGATTTTTATGCCCCCTATTGGTCTTGATTGAAAAGTATCTTCTTGTTGTTTTTGGCCCTCACAATGAAATAAATATTTGGTAGGACGCATGCAGATTTTTATTCCCCAGCACCTTAAGATAGATAGATAGATTTTATTCAGTATTGAAGTACATATTACATGGATAAATAAAAAACATGTATACATAATAAAACAAATTATATGTACATGCATTCAAAAGTACCGATGAGGGGCACACCAACACTAAGGATAACACAAAAAAGAGATATCTCTTATTTCCATTGTGGTCCTTTAGTGTTAATGGCGTGACATAGAGAGGCATTAAGTATAATGTAGTATAGGCTATTGCACAGATATAATAACATAAATGCATTGCCATATTAATTTATCACAGTTACTTTAAAGCTTTAAGATGGGCATTCTTTATATTATTTATATCACAGATAATATGTGTCAACAGTCAAATGATGTTAGAACCAAGTTAAAGTTAAGAATTTACCAATACTGAAAGACTCTGTCTGGCATACATTACAGTAATAAATAAATGAAACTATAAAAATAGTAAATAACTCTGACATAAATAAAAAAATATAATAAATTTACTTAAATATTAAATGATGTAGATATAAATTACTTAAAACTTCTATGCATAAATAAATAAATTATTTAATAAATACTAATAAATAAATGTCATTTAACTACCTTAAAAATTTATACCAAATTGTCTAAAAAATGTTTCCTTGACTTTTGCTTTAAAAACAGGCAATTTTCAGTCAGTGCTATACTAGCAGGCAGCTGGTTCCATTGGTTAATGCCAGAGTAGAAAAAAGATTGTTTCCCAAAACCTTTGACCTTAGGAACAGAAAATCCTCCCTGATCACTTAATCTTGTTCTGTATGAATGAACAGAATCCTGTGAAATGAAATTATCACCCATATAGTCTGGGGCTGTACCATTTTTTATTTCGGAAACATGACACAGAATGATCTGGTCTACACGCTTATTGACCGGTAACCAATTAAGTTGTTTGAAATGCTGACTTCCTATGTGCGACCTAGCATCTAAATCAAGCACAAATCTTATTAACTTATTTTGGGTGGTTTGAAGCTTGGATTTAAGTGACTGGGTGAGCCCATGGTACCATATAGAACAGGCATAATCAAAGTGGCATTGGATAAGGGCCATAACAAGGAGTTTCTTGGTGTGTTGAGTGAGGTAACCTTTTTTTATGGTATACATATTTTAACCGGGCATTAGCTTTCTTTAATATTGATTGGGCCATGGAATCAAAAGATAGGGTCTGGTCAATAGTTGCACCAAGATATTTTACTGCAGTAGTTGGTTCAATATTTGTACCATTACATGTTATGTTTAGGGAAGAATTTGACCTAAGTCTATGTTCAGATCCAAATAAAATTGACTCAGTTTTACCAAGATGAAGTGACAACTTGTTATCAACCAACCATTGACTAACAAGATGTAAGTCATCTTTCAAGGATGTTTCCACAGATGAATTACATTTACCTGATACAAGAATGCCAGAATCATCTGCATATAACAAAAGCTTGTTTTTAACCACAGCTGACATATCATTAACATAAATCAAAAATAAAAGTGGACCAAGAATGGATCCCTGTGGAACTCCACATGTGATTGGTGCAGTAGCAGAGTGGGTACCAGAGACATCAACTAATTGTTGTCTATCAGTCAAATAAGATTTAAACCATCTTAAAATATCATCACTAAGCCCTGCAGCTCTCAGTTTCATAAGGAGAATGGAGTGGTATATAGTATCGAAAGCTTTTTGAAGGTCCAACAAAATCATGCCTATAAGGTGGCCTTTGTCCAGCTCCATTCTAATATAATCTGTTAAATGAATTAAACATGTATCTGTTGAGAATCCACTTCTAAAACCGAACTGAAATTTATACAATAATTTGTTTACTCAATTTTATCATATACCACCTTTTCATAGATTTTTGACACAATACTAAGAATTGAAACTGGACAGTAATTACCAACAGACGCTGAGGCATAAAACAATGCACCTGTCTGTTATGTAATGTTGAAACTCAAATAGTTTTAAGTCCTTCAAGGCATTGCTATCACATTACATTATCTAAGTTATGTAACACTATCAATGTAGCTCCTGATTACTTAGCTAACTGTTATGGACAAGGCTTACCATTATTATATAATTTCCTTGTGAATGTGGGTCTTCCTGCATTTTATCGGCCGGGACTTGGATCTTTAATTGTTTCCTAGGCTAATGAGTGAGCATTGCTCAATGTAGTTGCTAGGAATATGTAATATTATTTCCCACCCCATTCCTACCTTGCCCATTATTTTAACAAGGTCAAGTCGTAGTTGTGCCTCTTTAGGTCGCATAACGTTAGGTAACTGTCCTTGTGTTTTAAACTAAGTCACGCCCTGGGATTAAACTAGGTCACGCCCCTGGGTTGTTGTGCCTCATTTGGTCGCCGTTTTGGCATGGGTTACTGTGGGCATTGCTCAGGGTAGTTGTGTCGTGGTGTTTCTGATTTATGTGCTCGACTGGTTGGTTTGAGTGCTACCTTCCCTGTCGGATTTTCTCATACCTTTTTTACACTGGGGAATATGCGTTTACTGAACACAGTCATGTTTTTTTATATTCTTTAATATCATTGTTGATGTTTGTATTTTAACAGTTACATATTCCTAGTCATGTCTTTCTGTGATTTTTGTCTATACATTGTATGTTTTATAAGCTTATTGGATTTATTTGTAAATATTGTTTATTTTTGTTCTTTTTTTATTTCTAAATATGGCCTAAGATTAATTTGTTTGAATTAGTAAGTTGATATGACAGATGGATAATCTCTAAATAGTATTACTTTATTTACTGTTGTATAACTTGGCTATTTTGACCTTTAACCTGACCATAATGCAAGAATTTATTACAAGGTTCTTGCTTTGAATATATCAATTTCCGCAAGCAGATCGTGCGATATCTGTATTTCAAATGTGTGTGTGTATTACATCTCGAGCGTCTTCGTGATACTCCCCAATTATGAAAACATATAACCGGTGTTCTATCGTAGGTAATATATCGACTGTTAAATTATGCTAATTGAAAGGTCAGGCTCGTGTCAAATTAGCCAAGCTATACTAAATGTTAGACTTACAATTTTAATTGATTAGAGATACTATATTCATAAAATTTTCGAAATTCATAGTTTATAGGATAACACAAATCTTGACTTCTGGGTACTGTTTTTTCAAAGCATTTACGGAAATCTTAAACTAACGATCAAAATTAAATTCCTTATAATACTTTTACAACTATTAAAATTTAAATGTGGTAAATGGGGCTGTAATACTAAACAATATTCAGTCAATGAACACCTACAAACAATATATCTGTCTCCACTTTGCTGTTGTTGATGAAGTAGGCCTACAGTCAAATTCAAATGTAAGTTTACAATCTCTGTAAATTTATATGTTGATAAAACAGTACCCTGAAGCTGTAAAGAGTACAAGATTAACACAAGGGTATCCTAGTACTTGTGTTATAAATGCGTTCTGAGCACTGTAGAAAAAGTTAAAAGTTACCAATTTTCTAAGGCTCTTTTTAGCTGAGCTGTTAAGCACCCTTTGGCATTTTAACTTTCCCTAGTCATTTAGCTACTTATGGAAACTTACAATCGAGTCTCTCTGGGGAGACCATTTTTCTCCTGTGGGTGTGGCAGCCAACATCGATCTGTGGCGCCCAGGAATAGACACTGCCACTACAAGTACCCATTTACACATTGGTGAAGTGGAGCATGTGGGCTATTCTTACTCAGTCTGAGAAATGGACGATTGATTATATACAAATATAGGTGGTGTTATAACCTGTTTTGTTACCTAGCCATACAGGTTTTATATTCAGGGTTGCCAGCGACATTTGAAAGTCAGGGAAATTTGATTTTTTTTCAAGGCCAGTGAATTGTCAGGGAATTCTTGATAATGGTCAGTGAAAAGTAAAATTTCAGAAAAGTCAGGGAAAAATGAAATTCTGGGTCGATGTTTGTTATATTCTGTGGCAGTGACAGTCAAATCTTTTTCTTGCTCACTAATCTTGCACAAAAATAAAACATATTTTGATTCTTTTTTTCTAAAAAATGCTCATAATTGTTCGCTTAAATGGTCCATTTATTTCCCAAATACAACTAGTACTAAAAACGTGAATAATACAAAAGAACAACCTTAATTTATTCGAAAAATACTGCGGTACTGGTCAGTAAAAAGTATGTTTTAGTCAGGGAATTTTTGCAACCAAAGTTGCTGGCAACCCTGTTATTATTGTCGTTTCATCATGTTAAAATTCAGTATTGTGTAATGTGTTATTTTGCATGTTTTTGGTCAGTTGCAGAAGCAGTGCTGCATCCTCTAATGTTTACATATAATGTTTTTTATGCCCCTGTATCGATAGATCGGGAGGCATATAGTGATTCACCTGTCCGTCCGTCCATTCGTCCGGCCTGGTTAACCCAAATGACTGTTTCTTCAAGCATTAATATTAATTAAACTTGCATGGATGTTGTATATGACCACTCTATACACGCCTGTATCACCTGACTCCATTTTGACCTTCTCCTTGACCTAATTTTGGACTTAGACTTATTGAAATGGCTTCCACTAGGTCATAAGCGTTTCTCGAAGCAGTCTATGTTTTTTTTTATATCAGATTCGTTTAAGATTATTGTGCTAATTATAAGATACATGCTTCATTGTGCATGTATTTTATGCGTTTATGTGCCCTAATTGTTGCTTTTCAGACGAGGTGGTAAAGGGTTACAGTGCCTTTGGACATAATATTAAATTTATTTGTAATTAACTGCCTTTAGTGCCACTGGTAACTGTATCATTGATAATGAAAATAAGATAAAAAAAACTTTTTTATAAAATTTTGAAAATATAAATTTTCAAAAATATTTTTTTTGTTTTAGTCTTTATCAATGATACCGTTCGCTACCTGTGATTAGTGCCACGTATATTCACAACTAGATGTGTTATTTACCTTTCATGGCAATTTGTATTAAATTTTGTTATAACATCACCATTGTTAAACTTGTATCATTAATGTTTAATTAACCAATGACCAATACATACATGTAGCATTTTAAGATAAGAGTATTTCGAGGGCTCATTGCAAAACTATGGTACATGGCTAGCTAAATGGAATACCATAGTTTTACACCGAACCCTCAATTTTATAAAAAAATTATGCTCTTAACTGTCACACAACACACATATTTGTTACTTGTGCTGAGGTTAAATATTGTGGAGGTATTAACCTGATGACCTTTATGCGTTGATATATTAACAGGTTCTTGTCTTGAATATATCAATTTCCACAACAAAATTTGTGTATGCTTATTGATTCTTTAAAATTTTAATTATGTTTGATTTTCATCTAAAGCTAACTAGTATAGTACACCCAGGATATCGAGAAATGCGACACAAATTGGTGTAAGTCACGCAGGGGGAGCATCTTGTGCACGATTTATCAGTGTTATTTTTGGATAAAATTGACCATGATATGTCTTTATTTAAGTAACCAATTTTGCAATAGTAGACTAATACAGTCAGTGTTTTTAAATATCATATTATCCTGGACGCACTCTCCGCATACAATACAGAAGCACAATTGGAGTTAAATATAGAAATCAAGTTTTTTGTCAATAGAAGGTCGGAGGATCACGTTAATACAGTAAAGCTCCGCTAATAAGACCACTTTGATTATTTTGAAATCATGCAGATTTTTGCCAGTTTATGGTCCCAAAGTATTAAATTTAGAACAAAAGAGTCCGCTAATAAGACCGATTCTCTCTTAAGACCGCCTTTTTGGACTGGTCTTATTAGCGGAACTTCACTGTATCTTCTCACTTTAGCTATTTTGTGTACTTTAGCATTAATTGCTTGATCTATTGTTTGATATTATATTGTTTGTTAAGAGTCGAACTTTATGAATAAAATAGTGAATGTTGATTGCCAGTGTGTGTGTTGTCCTTGTACTAAAATCGAAGATACTTTCCCTTTTTTTAAAATGGTATTTTTCACAAAAATTAATTATGTCCCTTTGAAATTAAATGCTTTTACAGTACTTTCACATTTTGACCACTGGTAGAATACACAGCACACATATGACACAACGATTTACACACGAAAACAGTTTACATTGTATCACAGATCAAACATATTTCAAAGTTCATAAATATAAGTCACAATGTGACATGGCATAACTGAAGTAATTAGTACGAATGATCGATATATTCGATACTTTTCCTTCTAACGTTTGAAATATTGATTGTAGAACAGTGAAATCAACACCTCATGTTCATATATCAATTATCTATCATTTGAATTGATTAAAATATTATGGCGTCACAAGACACTAGCTCCGGTGACGTCAATTGCTAGATAGAAACACCCCTCATATAACTGTTCATTCTCCAATGAAAACCGATTATTCATCTATCAAATATCTATCATTTGAACTAATTTAACTATTACGACGTCACAAAACTCTGGTGACGTCAATTGCTACATAGAAACATCTCGAAGTTTTTATATCACTCCTCATATAACTGTTCATTCTCCAATGAAAACTGATTGTCCTTTTGATATTTTCGACTGTACTTTAGATGTTTTGAACCGACTGAATGGGTGTGGTCGCAACACAGGAACTGCTGGCTCACTTGGTAACGACTTGGATTCGCGCCTTGGCGTCGGTGTTAGACTTCTTGAGACAGCAGCTGGAAGTATCATAGGTAAAACAGTGTAATGTGTGAAATCCGGACTGTTGTCCAAAAAGAACAAATAACTTTGTCCCGAAATTTCTCTTATTTAATTCAATGTAAAATTTTTGCGAATACTGAATGCTAATCTGTTCCCAACAAGTATACATGTACCTTAAAGCCCCATTACGTTATTTTTCAAAAACATTTACTTGGTAGCCTATCTGAAGAGTGTTCAATTGTTAAGCATTTTGTTCAGCCCTAAAGGTGGAAAACCCAATACGATGAAAGAAAATGACATAAAACGATACATTCGAGGGGGGTTATTTACAAAAATAACGATTTGTAAACAATAAAATGCTTAACATAAAGTCATATGGTAACAACTATAATTGCAATATTCGCATTATGTCATCCATACATTTTACTAAATGTGATTTTGACATATTTTCAAGTATTTAGTTAACATTCTGTCATGAATTATTCCTTTTATCACATAAACCTCTTAATTTAATAAATACGATATTACAATAAATAGTAATATAATAACTATGCAAATGAGGCGGCTAATTACATTTTTATGTATTCATACGCGCTGTCAAAAAGTACAGAAACTATATAGACAGAATACATAGAAA
Source organism: Spisula subtruncata (assembly GCA_963678985.1). Taxonomy (NCBI): domain Eukaryota; kingdom Metazoa; phylum Mollusca; class Bivalvia; order Venerida; family Mactridae; genus Spisula; species Spisula subtruncata. Next base: position 23,473,053 of record OY787669.1, on the reverse strand, counting down.
ACAAACAGGAACGTGACGTGATTACAATTCAATATATCCGTCTCTTTCCAATCATTATGCACCAATGTATAACGCTACTTTAAATACAGTGCTGCGCTATGTTTATTTGCTAATTTATTTTTAACCGCATTACTCACCGACTTTATTCTCTTCTAAAGGGACAGCCTGTCTACTTTTTCACATTTACAGAGCTTATTTTGTTTATGTGATAAAAGCAATCGTTCATTTGTGTCTTTCCATGTATAACTTATTAAACTCGCTGGATAGAAGTAACAAAATACTCGACAGAGCCTCGTATTTTATTCCCTTTATCCAACGAGTTTAATACATTCAATATGAAAATACACTCGCGTAAGATCCTTTATGTATTTATTAGATGAAAGGACAACTTTTTGTGCTGTTTACAGTCGGATTGTGAATTAAATTCTTAATCAAATTTCTCATGCATGATGCATTCAAGAGATATTTTGCTACATTATAAACGATAATGGTCTGTTTACTTACATGAGCAAGTGATATGTATCCGTTCAATTCTTGTAAATTGGACTGACGGTCTCTTTTTCAAACCCATTTTTTCTTTTGGCTTCTTGAACAGTCGCTTCAATGCTTGTCCCATGTAGTCGAGTAGGTCCTCCACTTGGTCGGCTCTATTGTCATGAGTCACAGCGTCTATGCTTGCACCCAATATGGCAAAGAAAATGGTCATGACGTAGAACACAATGGTTAATATATAGAATGAGAAAAATATCTTAGCAAGAATAGGTTGAGTTTCTTCTATTTCAGACAATTTGCTTTTCCCAATAATTGCCAGAAACAACGTAGTCATACTTCGGTAGATGCTCATATAACTTTGTAGATGAGACCCGAACAGGAAGAGGCCAAACAAGCAGAAGCCAACAAGCATATAAATGAAGCAGGTACTAAACCAGAATAAGTCCTTGCCACAATCACTGAACACTGTCACGATGGCTTTAATTTTGTTAGATGCTGAAAATGTCTGTAAAAGTCGCAGAGTTGCCATGAACACTACAGTACTGAGTAAGGTAACATATATTTGATCCCAGAGAACAATATGAGCGAAATTCACAAATTGCCGTTTGTCCTCTTGAAATTTCGAAATCGTTAATTTTGTCAATGCAAGTCGGATAAAAAATGAGGCCACAGCACTGACACCGATAGCAAACATTACAAGTTCATACACTTGCCAAAACTCCTTGAAATATCGCAAGCCTTGTTGGTAAAATCGAATGCAAAATTTCACAAAGAACACTACAAGGCATATGAAAACTAGAATCTCACAAATAAGAGTGAAAGTTCCAAGTCCGCCATGATGGCTGTACAGACGCATCGGGTATATCGTAAACGATGTAAGAGCACCGCCAGTTTCCGGAAACTCTACGAGGAACTCGTTATATATAAACATGTTGATACCAGTGTTATACAACGTGAACTCGAACAATACGGCTCTGGTCTGACGATTTATCCAAGTGTTATTGAACAGCTCATTCAGTATAGTCTCTGTATTGGTACGACTGACGGCAAATGCGGCGATATACCCACCGCCACCGTATGTTGTATGGTGTCCAGGGAGTGGAAGACCCCATATGTCCAAAGCTACAAAGTGAATACAATGTTAGGCAATAAATAGCATGAATACTCTGCCAAGGTTCAGAAAGAAAAAGTACGGCACCTGGGTACTGTTTTATCAACGTACTTACGGAAATCGTAAACTTACGTTTAAAACTAAATTCTGTATATTTTTTTAACTACTGCAAATTTGGGACGGATATTGTTTGTAGCCTTCCATTAACTGGATCTTGATTAGTATTACATCTCCACTGACCTCGCTTTATAATTGTTAAAGTATGATAAAGAATTCAACTGTCATCGTAAGTTTGGGATTTGCGTAAGTGAGTTGATTAAACAGTACACAGGCCCAGATTTCCCGAAGCTTTTCAAGCAGAAATCTCATCTCTTTCACATAAATCTGAAGTTAGAGATCTTTATAATTAAATGTAATAAACTAAGAATAATATTCGCTGTTTTTGATGACAATTATGAGACCATACTCACATGGACATATTCCATACGATACAAAACAATATTTGAAATGAGATTAAGCTCAGATTGAGATGTTTTTGGGAGATCCGGGTCAGTACATACTCAGCAAAAAAAATAACTGTCCATATTTCGTTTGCTTAATAGAAAATGCTAAGTGAAGAAATATTCTTATAGAAACATTGTGACTATTAATCTGCCGATATTGTTGAAACATCACCGCAAATCTGATCTCGAAGTGAAGAACTCATTTTCTTCAAACAGTATAAAGCCATATCAAATCGTATTTTCGTTTAGTACCCACCCTATGTTTGAAGACCTACGACTTCTACCTTCATCATTATATAAGTTAAGTTACAAAATTGCTAGGGCTCTTTTCAGCTGTTAGGCCGCTCAAGCACCCTTTGACATGCAAACTTCCCCTGGTCATTGGGCTTCTTATGAAAACCTACACTCGTGTCTCCCTGGGGAGACTATTTCTCTCATGTGAACGTGGCAGCCAACATCGATCTGCAGCGCCCAAGAATAGACACTGCATTCGCAGGTACCATTTTACACCATGGTGGAGTAGTGCATGTGGGTCTTGCTCAGAGAAATTATCCAGTGGTCTAGAAGGGGATCGAACCAGGGACCTCTCGATCCCGAAGCGCGCGTCCTACTTCTAGGCCACCGCTCCCCACTATATATGGCTAGCAAACATAGCTTTCAGGCATGGTTATTGATAATAACTTACCAAAGTACCTGAAAACTTGTTTGTGTGAAGCTCGCTCTTTTTTATGGGTTGGGGACATTATTGATAATATGATGAAAACACTATCTTAAAGGAATTAGAAAATATAAGAGTAAAGAAACTGGTTTTCTTTCCCAAGACACCCAAACCAATCCGTCCTCGAACGCTAAACGAAGAAACTATTTGGTATAATCTAACGCTTATAAAACAATCGCATTAAAATTGAAATAACTAGTACGGGTCACTATGGCATTGCTTACCTGATGTGAATTCCCATGCATCGACAGATTCACTGAATATTAGATCTTCAACCGAACATGGCTTTTGTTTCCATCCAAGACAGAATGAGTCCTCGTCTTCAGCCAGAAGCGAGTATTTGTGATTGCATTCGACTGTTCCAATGTACGGTATTTTGCATTTAGCTGTAGGAAATAATTGAAATTGACAAGACGGTTTCATTATATTTCACAACGACATTCAATGTGTACAATTAAAAAAAACACAAGTATGAAAATAAATTATTTTTTTCTAGTGCAGCAAATCCAGATTTCCGGATAGTTGTTGAATTGTAAAATCCTGAGTCATTTATAATGTACATTTTGTTCCTGTTGTAGATACAAAAGATGTACTTACATTTCTTTGACCTTAATTGCCGAAGTCTGGGAGGTCCTAATCTTAGATTGTTTTGACCAGTCATAGACTCCCTCTCAGTCCAATGTAATAATTCACCATTGTAATAAGAATCCGGAAATATATTGGGTATGACGGAAACATTCAACCATGTGTAGAAATCACCCGCGGTTTTTATCTGTAAAATGTATTGCACAAGTCCAAAAAGATGTGAGAAATCGGACAGGGGATGCAGCATTCAACTTAACCAGCTGAGCACAGAAAAGATAAAAAACATTACACAACACAAATACTAGTTTATAAGTTATAACCAACCCTTACAAGCGAATTATTCATCGAATACCATAGGTAATTTTATGTAACTGTAAACTGGTAATCTTATGATTGATAAAAAGAAAAACTTACCTTTCATTTTCTACGTATATATAAGCAAACTGAAATTTTACAAATATGTTGGTTTTGGTCGTTAAACTCTTTATCAATGATACAGTTACATTTTTTGTACATGTGGTGAAACAATGTACCGTAGTTTAGGAATACGCTTAGTCACAAAAATATTAGAAACATATAGTTACTCTTACTAGTGTGAATTGTGGCATTTTCCAAGGTGTTACAATAGTGTTCACAATTTCCGAGTTACACAAATATGAACGATCGTCCCTGTTGCTATACGCAATGCTGAATACTAGCATAGCAAATATGAACGCCAAGACCAAATCCCGAAACGATGACGTCAGATTGGATTGGCTTTTCTTTTTTCTTTGGATAACTTCTAACTTATCATCTTCTAATGGTGGAGAGACGAGTTTCTCCCGATCTAATGGGAAGAAGTGATAATAGTTAGACGCATTGGTAATGAATGACATACACGCAATGCACAGCTCGCCGATGATACCTCTAGCCTTGTATAGAAACAAAAGATCTGGGCCCGAAATTACAACCAATACTTACACTCAGCACTCAAAACTCAAATAATGAATGTGTCATATTAATGCGCTATTATTTGTTCTAGATTGCTAATCTAGGAGGGGAAATGTATAGAATTGTTATTTGAATGTTGCAAATAACATTTGAACCATATTTTTGCTATTTTGTACCTGGGTGCACTCAGACTGGTAAATTACACGTATACAGGGTGTCCCAAAAAAACCGGGGACCTAGGATAAACAATTGTTACTTTTTTCTCAATTATAGATATGACACTGTTAATATGTCAAAACAATAAGGGAAGAACACTGTTCAGAATACAAGCATCAATATCGTGATTATTTCGTTCAATACCCAGAGTTACCTCCCATGTTTACAATTGCATGTTTCAGTAAAATACCATAAACTGAAGCTGGGATTTCAGAATTCAATGAGATATATTTTCATGCTGACCTCAAACATCTTCTCATGTGCTCCAAATCATTGTTTATGGTTCGTGAAACATTAGTTCATTATGTATAGCAAACAAGTTCACTATTGGGATCAAGTTTGAGTAATTTAAGGTCATATGGCCTGTGATATGAGGTAAGATGTCAGTATTATTTAGCAAATATATCCTGATTTTTCTGTTGATATACTGCAAGTACAGTTTTCTGCTAACATATGGTACTATTTTATAATTTCTGACATAACAAATACTCCAAAATATATCTATGAACTGTTCGTGTGGATAAAACTTTACTTTTTGCTCATTTCTATAGTCTAAGCTTTTTTGGTAATAGTCCTTTACAAGATTTATGTTTTTAATCATTGAATGATTGTTGATGCTATTTTGGAAGGTTTTCTACTTCCCTTTTGGTCAGTAAACTCGCCACGTTTTCCTCTGTTTTGCTATTTCTTGTCATATTTGTTTTATTTTTACAAGATTTTGATAACCCCTGTGACTTTAAATGTTGTTTTCTAACAATAAATGCCCTGACACAAATGCCCTTTCATTATAATGCCCCTTTCAGGTGATTAAGCAAAAATAACGTGAAATGTTGCCATAGTGAAAATGATGACGTCACTTCCTGTTTTGAAGCACCATATTTAAACAAGTACTCTTTTTAGCAGTAGGGATCCCTTACATACACTTTTACAAAATATCAGCTTAATTCATCAAAATATTAATGAGTAATAAGGGTTTAAGGTAGGTCCCCGTTTTTTGGGACACCCTGTAGCTTACAAATACACTAAATTTCAATTAGAAAGAAGCAAATGGCAATATTTAGCACCCTATTCAATATAACTTCAACTTCTCGTTCTCGAATTTCAATATTTGAGTGCTGAGTGCAGAGTGTAAGTATTGGTTGTAATTTCGGGCCCTGTAATAACAACATATCACGGAGCACTAGTAGCTTAATTGTGTATGCTGTAGATTAAACGAATACATACATTCAAAGTAAGTATGCACACTATTGAAGGAAAATGGACTTCGGGAATGTATTTTAATAAAGTAGATTCTTGGCATTAAGTATATGCTCAGTATATATAACAGCAATAGGTAATAAATATAATGATACATCATACAAAACTATACAAAGCATGATAAAAAGCATACCAATCTTGTTAGCGACTAGTTTTCTGTATTTTCTAACAATTTCTACCACGTCAAAATTTACTCCCTCGATAAGAGAGCGCTTCCATGTTGCCAGAATCAGTGCGATGCATACAACCTGTCCGAAAGATACACAATACATAGCCAGAAAGGTGGGTCAAAATGAACTACACTGCCATAATAGAATCAGCATTTTGAAGCTTTCACGGTTATAGAAAATAAAATAATCCATATTTGGACACACAGAAATAGCGAAGTTGATTGATATGTCGCATTTTGAGAAAGACTAATTGACTCGAGCGCATCATTAATCAAAGTACTGAAAGTACTGACAGGCTGGCGAACTGCTAAGGAACAATAGCTTTTCAAGTAATATAACATCAAGTGGTCGAAAGACAGGAAAGTGCTGGACTTAACAAAAAATAAAAAATATTTTTTTTTAAAATATAAAAAATTTGGAGCCGCCGTGATTCGATCGCTGGATCTTAGCATCTGAAAATTACTAAGCGAGTCGCTCAACCACTCGACCACGATCTCGTTGGAAAACGATGACCTAAATAATTTAACATAATAAAATCATTGATGCGCCGCGCTATATCGCGTTCGTAACGCGTAGTAATAATTATCAACGCCTTTAAACACCTTTTCTTTTAATTTCATACAATTTCCTTCCATTTCAAGAAGAAACTAATATATTACAATCGAACAGAATAAATGAAACAAGGAAAGTTGAATGTTCTTATCTTGCAAAACTGATTAACGAGGAGGTACTATTTGCATTGAGTGTATAGATTCTGTGTTGTCAATTTCGGGAGTAAATCCATCTTAGTGGATTTCATTTTTTAGGATTGTAATAGTCTGGCGCGAAATCGCCAGCCTAATCATTGATGCGCCGCGCTATACCTGGTGAAATCCGTACTCGCCCGTACTAATATTAGCTGTGCTATAAATAGAACATGGAACAAGTTCACGCTATACATCGCGTTCGTAACGCGTAGTAATAATTATCAACGCCTTTAAACACATTTTCTTTTAATTTCATACAATTTCCTTTCATTTCAGGAAGAAACTAATATATTACAATCGAACAGAATAAATGAAACAAGGAAAGTTGAATGTTCTTATCTTGCAAAACTGATTAATGAGGAGGAACTATTTGCATCGAGTGTATAGATTCTGTGTTGTCAGTTTCGGGAGTAAATTCATCTTAGTGGATTTCATTTTTTAGGATTGTAATAGTCTGGCGCGAAATCGCCAGCGTAAAAATGACAAGTATGTGTGTTCGATAAAGGGTAAGCATAAAACCAACTTTTTGTTTAAAACCCTTCCCAAATGGGTTTTTGGGTTTTAAAGGACAATAAGGGGTTGTAAAGGTTTTTATAAAAGTAATTTTGGGTTTAATTTTTTTTTCATTATTAATTTCATAAAATTACATGAAGAATTGCAGTGAATAGCACCTTTTGAATGTGTCAGACAGTGTTTAACACTGTATATCACACCTACCAAGAATTTCAAAGGCAATTAACCACTTTAAAATGGTCTAAATATTAACCTACATACTACTTTCAAGATCAGATAATCCCAATAATAGGGTTATTATAGTCTTACATATGATTTTTTAAAAAATAATTTTTTTAACCCCCCCCCCCCCAAAATATGGAAAAACATGCTTAAAACCCTTTGAAATTGTGTTTTAAAGGATAAAATCCTGCCCTTTAAGACCCGGGTTTAAAGGGTAGGGTTTTATGGCCAACCCTGGTTCGGTAGTGTAAGTATGAGTAGTTTGCCATTTTAATATTCTAGATACCTTTGGCATTGTATCGCTGTGTTCAGGCCTCGATATGAGCTAAATCTCGTCTCAAAATACTATCATGTGAAATTAAAACAATTTCTTTGGGAGGATGGAATCCAAGTTTGCATCACAAAACAGAATGCACTATTATTAGTTTATTATAGCAAAATTCAAATGGCTTAATCGGATAAGCATGCAGTCAATATTATGTTTATAGTTTAAACATATTGATGTCAGTGATCATAATGCAGGAGAAACTGTTGAATTACAGAAATACATTACCATAACAGGATCAACTAGGGTAGCTGACTCCACTATCGACAAGAAGAATGAGGTTAGCCATTCCTCAGACTTTTGTTTGCCCCATTCGATGCTGTACAGTAGAATAAAGAAGGAAGGGACAGCAACACTAACCAAAACAATGGTCCAGATAAAGTAAACACATCTGTGAACAAAGAAACAAAACAGTGTGCTATTGATATCAACGAATGCCAAATGTATATTGTGTTGTTGCTGTGTACATCGCTGGCTTAGAATAAGAATGTCATAAGTACAAAATCGATATATTGAGAAAACATGAAAAAAAACTGTCTGCAATTTGCTCTTTACTTATGGTAAAACAAGCTTTTATAGCTTAATTTTGGTCAACATGACAAGTTCCGATTTTCATAGGCACATTCTACTGGAGATTTCAAATATGTATGAGTCTGATAAGGTCGTGAGTGGTAGTTACGACCTTCTCATTCTAAGCCATCGACATGAATATTCAAACCTAAGTTCGTCTCAGGTAAGTGAAAAACTTAAAAAGGGTGTTGTCTCTATAAAACCATGGTAAATGGACGTCACGAGTCATAAGTCACAAGTCAAAAGTGACCTCAAGGGCTTCCAAACAAAGCTGGTCACTCAGATTTCTAATGCTGCTAAGCAGTGCTGATTATTGTTGTTATTTGACACAATGTTACCATTGTTTCTGTGTGATTCATATTTCTATAGCCCATTGTTTATGCCTTTGTGCGTTCTACAAAAATCAAGCTCCCTTCGTTTAGTCGATTATTAGCTATAATTAGATATAGTTCTGTAATACACTCATACGATGCCAGAAAAAAACCCAAACAAGAATGAGTTCAACAAACCCTTATTGAATCGAAGTTGTTTTTCAAAATAACTAGTAAGTCAATCAGGAACTATGCATACATATATTTATTTTTAAACTGGTTATATCATGCAATATTTTAAAAAGCAACATATTATTCAACTTGGGAAACAAATTAAATCTGGACGTCATTTTCACATTTAACGAAAAAAACTTTTTGTTGGAATCTTAATTCTTAGCTTGTATTGAAAGTAACATTGTCCTGTTATATAATGAATAAATTAGTGAAATGTTGGCTTTCAATTGGTATATAAATACATCAGATGAGATCAAGCATGTTCTCATGACACTAGTTTGTAATGGGGACAGATATTATGAAACACCCTGTGATTTGATGCCATACACATGCGTTATCACATGTGTTTATGGCTTAGATCATGTGAGCAAGGTTTACAAGCACTGTACAGTAAAATATTCAAGTTTGAAAGTGTATTGGTTATCATTTTCTATAGCAAAGCCAGTTTAAAACTTAGGTAAGGTCCATAAATGAGTTGGATTGTGTCACATGGCGTTGGCAATTATAGGTGTTTATAAAAGTAAACGAGTATCGTATTTCTTAAAACAGTATCTTGAAGGCCTTTAGAATTAAATATGGTATTGTTTTAAACGTTTTCAGTGATATGTTAAATATAAGTAGACTAGTATGCACATACAGATGTGTTAGAGGTATGATCTGGTTGGCAAAAGTAACCATACATTATTAAATGTTACTTGCCTGTGTGGGAGGTACATTTTTCCAACAAATTCTGGAGTATGATGAGTAAGTAGATTTAACTTGAGCTTTTCCTTTTGATCAAGTTTACTGTCATGTGCCTCGGCATACATGTCACCATCAGCGCGTGAATTGAAAGTTCTTCGGCAACATTTCTGTCTCATGTAAGGTGTCTCGTTGCAACCACTACAACAGCAGCGGCAACATAGTCTGGTCTCAGGTTGCGGCTGGATTCGGTTGAAGAGGAAAACAAGGAGCATGATGGGCGGTGTTGTTATCAACGCAGATATGATGGATACGTATATCTGTGAAAAGTAAGGGGAATATCAGTAAAAAATTACTCAATCCTAGATCCTTATAAGCATTGTTTTGCATACTGCCTCGGCGATGTACTCCCGATCAAATAAATGAACACCCGAAGACTACGAGAAAATGGTCCCCAGGAGTCATTTGAAAGTTTACGAAATCTCTGTCCTCGATGCCTACTTAAGCGTATAACTATCTCTACCGGGAGTACATCGCCGAAGCAAAATATTTCTAGTAGAGTCTAGGCTTTAGTATTGGGGACAGTATTAAATGTAGCACATTAGAAATTTGTTTCATAAAATATCCCACTATCGCAAATTAAGAGATAGAAATGAGATACGAAATGTAACTCTGGTCATGTTAATGGTGATCGGCGATTGATAACTACATTTAGTGTCAACTACGCAACTATACACAAGTATGTACGTCTAGTAATTTCATAGATAATGAAAAAAGGTGACTTTGAAAATACATAAAATAATCATAAATACCTGTTGTCCTGTAAATCGGAAAGGTCCAACTTGAACCAGCGGTGGAGCAACATAGTTTGGTTCAGGATTAAAATATATGGCGTTGGCAATCATGTTGAGCAGTATATACACAAGAGCACAGGCTAATCGCTGCACGCGGGTAAATGCACTTATTTGTGGACGGTAGAATATGGACGCCCACATGTGACCTTCTGACAAGCGGTCACGTGTTTGATAGAAGAATCTGGATTCAAATGAAATTGGTTCTGCTTTAGTATGAGATAGTAGGTTGATGAAGACGTTGGTTTTCACTGACAACCACTGTTCTCCAACGAATGTATATCTGTAAAAATGTACACAACAAAACATAGAATCGATCAAAACGCATATATAAACTTCGATGTTATCAAGTAACCGTTCTAAACGAAACGATGACATCACCCTTTCAGACCAGTAATAAAGACCCTGTTACTGTTATACAATTCCTATCCTCAAAATGGTAATATCTAACCTTGCTTAAACAGGTTACACGTTTAGTTAGAATTTCTCAGGTGTAGTAACTCGTATACTAAATGGATTAAGCGCAGTCAATTTCTAAACAAATAGACATTGATAGAAACGAGTGACAGTGGGTTCGCCAAATGTCCGGTTCGTCAAACTTATCTTTCTGCACAAAATAGGTTGTAGTTTCGTCAAATTGAATTATTGAGGGATTTGAGTTGATATACATTGAAGTGTGAACAAACACATTTTTATAAGATTTAGTTCTTTTGTATGGGATTGGTGATTGATTTTTTTGTTAATATTGTGTGATAATCATGCAATTTTTGGTGTGTTTTATTTTATCAATTATTACAATTTTAACTTAAATAATAATTATCATCCTTTTATCAGTGTTTTGGTTGTTGCATGTTTATCATACCATGACAAACGCACATAGAGTAGGCCTAATTATACATGAATGGTGTTAATCACTCTATATTATCACATTGACGAACCAGATTTTTGTCTTTACTTTAAATTCACTTTGACGAACTGGAGATTTGACGAAACAACAGTAATTCATAGAAACAAATAAATTATACATTGTTGCGTTTTTTTTATCGTTGATACATGTATAGTTACCTGTGAAAGATATGGGGTCCCTGCCGAATTGAAACATCATAAATACTTACAATTTTGGCTTGGAGACAGCGTAAATACTTACGTTTGCTGCTTTGAAACATCGTAAACAATGATTTGATTGAGATACCACGAGGCGAAATTCTCCTGGCCATCAGTATCATGCCAGAGTGAAAGATATTGAAGAGGACCTAACCATTTATGTGTTGCCAGGAAGAAGGTCAAACAACTACCGCGGGAAAACCCCTGAAACGACAACAAAGTGCTCACATTTAGATGTAATAATTGTACAATGAATAACGTGTCAATATTGCGTGGATTAAACCTATGGCGGTTGTGCATCTGAGGGGTATTTTTTATAAAACACCACGTTATTTTTAGCGAGTACAGTAAAAACTTCCTAATCCGAACTCCCTTCGGACCGGCCAAAAATTTCGGATTGAGGGGGATTCCGGATTAGAGAGGTTCCGGATTGGGGAGTTTCTACTGTATATCATTTTCAACAATATATGGGTCTTGGAAACCATCAATATAGTAAGCAGAAAAATGTAACTCCTTTTACCTTATTTTGTTTTAAAATTTTGTCAATTAATGTAAAGATATCTTGAATTTATGAAATGCAATCGGTTGCATAAGTGGACTTAACTTTATGAGCTCCATAACATTGAAAAATTGCGTATGATTTACCTTATTCTATTTGACCTTGTATATACGAGGGTATATCCAAAAGTAATGTCACTCCTCCCGTGGTTCCACATATTACACATTACTCAATTTTAAAATGTTTTTGTTAGTATTGTAACCTAAGACCACCTAAATTGGTCAAGTGCTGCTAAAACTGATAAAAAAAACCACATCACACTGGACAGAGCTGCGTGAGAGGATTATATTGAAACAGTAGACAAGGGGCATACAGGCGAATGCCAGGAATGCTGGCCACCCTGTACACAACTGATGAGGTTTTTATAGGTCAGCGGCCTATGTCACATGAAGAGTCATTTGAAAAACTAAGAAAGCTAGTTACTTGTAGAAAAGTTGATGTCCGGAACTCTGTGCAAGGTGGTTTTCACGTTAATTTGCAAGTAGGTACAAACAAAATCTGACCTCTTTAGACTGGTTTTGCATTCATATGCAAACACAACTGACCCCAAATCTATTATCCAGATATGAATATTTCAGTGACACTTGGATTATAACGGTAACAATCTATTTGTAAGGTCCGGAGTAGATCTATTGAATAAATCTCCGATAGTTCTACATAGTCTAAAAGACAGTAATACTTACCTGTCGTATTCCATCCGATAAAGACCTGGGTCCGGTTTCACCGTGTGCTCCTTTCAAATTAAATGCTATAGATGACCTTGTCCCGGCACCTCGTCTTATACCAGTGTATACTTTCATTATATAAAACTGGTTGTCACTAACAATATTGTCACGCAGGGGTGTCATTCCCCACTGCAAATGAAACACATATTTTTCGTAGTATTTACAACTCTAACACAACCAGAAACTTAATCTAAGTATATACATGGAGTAGAAACGAAGGTGTGCTTGAATTGAACGTTAAAACCCACAAGTAAGCCACTGACATTTTAGAGGCTCACAGGGAAGACTTGTATAACTTTGTTTTCTCTATAAATAAAGTAGTTATTATCATTGTCATAAACATCCCAGGGTAGAACGAACGAAAGCGATTATCGAATACGAATAAAGTTCTATTTGAAGTTCTACAACTATATGCCTTTAAACAACTCGTTATGTAATATTACGCTCTCGTATTATTGATTGCACGATAGGAAATGAAGATGAAGGATATGAAGCAGAACTCAACGACACCCTATTGGAGGTATGTGAAACAACTTTGTTCATACATTTTATCATACCTTCAGCTTATCTCTCGTGTCTAGTCTTGCTAATAGAATGGCTCCGATCACAAATAAAACATATATAGATATTAGTGTTCCCATTACAGCTGCCTGATCCAGGGGAGAGAACTTCAAGAACACTGTGGAGAAGTCGATAGAGTTTGGCGCCACAAAAAATGAGTTCGCAAAAACCATATCTGTGACGTCATAACAATAACAGGAGAGTTTGTTGAACTCTGGAATCCAATCAAGCTGAAAATGGAATACCATAAGAGTATCAAGTGGAACACTGGATAACGTACATGGCTACACTGATGAAGAAGTCACTGGATGTTCGACTGGGGTGATTGGTCATTTCAGAAACGCTTTTTAGTGTTCAAATTCGCATTATATCCCTTCGTTTTTTATGCTTTCCATATAGCAACAGAAGCAGTGCTAATGCGTTGGTTGTAAAAACTTTGCAACCCAGTTTTGTTTGATTCATGCGCAGGCTGTGTAGGCCCTTTCCGCTGTATAACATGGTTAGTTCTGAACAAAATATAGAAAACTTAACCACTGAAGATGTTTAAATGCTAAAATTCTAATAATTGGAACATTTGCTCCGTATGTTTAAATGCTAAAATTCTAATAATTGGAACATTTGCTCCGTATGTTTAAATGCTAAAATTCTAATAATTGGAACATTTGCTCCGTATGTATAATGTATATCATTTTACCAGACATTTATCCGTATGCCATTTGCTTAAACCTTCGTCCCATGTAAGGCATCCCATTGATACTATGGTTAAATCATAATCAATAAGTTTCACTGCAATAGATAATACAACAATAGTTATACCAATGTATATAGGAATAATTGAATTCATTACCATCTTGGTAGAGCGAAAACGCAAATGGTCAGCTATATCTACACCATGCTCTAAGTAAACGGATCTGCCCTTGTCATGTGAAGGTAGTAAATAAATGTCGTGACAGGACAGTCGCTGTAACTTATACCATGCAGCGCCGTATGCTTGAAAGTTTTGAGATAAGTCTGGAGTTCAATTGTTTTTAATTCGACTTAAACAAACTAAGATTAGTGATTTCTTTTCTGTGAAACAAATTTTGAATCCATCCTCACGAGTACATTAAATCTAAATGACAAGGACGATATTTAAGATCAGATTAAGCTCAGATCGAGATGTTTGGGGAGATCGGAGCATAGACGCAGTGGGTAGTAGGAGAATGGTCAAATAACATGTGACTTACTATCTCCGGGTAAGCGTATTCCAATGTATGTGATTCCTGTGTGACCTTTCATCGTTCTAGGTGTGACGCAATTCAGCCACTCGTCGTCTTCGTACACTGTAATCATGAAGTCATAGTCAAGCATGCTGGGAGATTCTTCGAAACGGAAATAAACGTCATACTTTGTTATGGTTATATTACTCCCATCAATCGTACTATTTGTACTAGTTGTACTATTTGTCACATTTGTTGTGTTGGAATCATCGAACATAGGTTTAACAATCAAGCACACGTGATCCTTAGCGTTCTGGTAGATAAAGGTATGGTACATGAATTCTGACGCATCATCTCCACCCACATCCGGTGTAACACGTGTTGCTTCAGGCGTCTCTACATACTGATCGAACGTCATTTCATCTGGATAGATTTGTGTATCAGAAGACTTTACATCTACGCGTAGAACTTTTGACGTCACAAAACTGGAGGTACCATCCTCATCGTACATGTAAACGTTCTCGTCAAATTCAATAGCCTTTTTAAAAGAGAAGTTAAAAACAAACGTTAATACAAACGTTCAAAAATAATACACAATTATGAGAACTCACTTTCATTGAAAATCATGTCAATAGCATTTCCACAAACTTTAATGCCAAAATATCGATTAATAAAACAGTTATGCGAAAAAAGAAGATGCGCACTTGCAATATTTGTTAAGAGAATTAAATTAATATTTTGTGAAATGTATAGTTTAAACATTATATTTAGTGCAGACAAACCAATGTATTCAGAAGCATTTCAATGGTCAATCAAACAATGTTTGTGTCAATTCTTAGGTGCTGTTCCGAAAACAGAAACTGTTCGTTATTATATAAAACGTTCGTTCGTTCTATAATATTTTTAATAGTAACATCAAATTGCTCAACCATCTTCCAACTGGGAGATATAAGAATAATAAGTCTAACTGTACTAACCGAAACGTCCACAGTTCCCGTTCCGTCAATGCTACTGTTCGCAAGTGCTTTATTCAATCCATCAATACGGAACTGCGAGGTACTGGATTTTGTAGGAATGACGTCACCAGTGACGTTGATACCAGTGTTCTTGTGAACCAATTGTTGAGTCGAGTTGCTTTTCCTGTTGTTGCATTGTGAACACAACTTAAGCTTTGATTGGATGTCCCGAGCGAGGATAATCGCTGATTGAGCCGCCGCTCTGGACTGGAACATAAAACACAAACTACGATATTTTAAAATATTCATAGACAAGAAAAGTACTTAATATATTCATAAGTAATACTACTATACTTGTATCCATTTAACGTTGCAACCTTTGAAACTCATTTAAATTCATATACTCGTGCGTGGAGGATTTTATTTCAACAAAACAATTGTCTAAAATTATCCCTTAAAACGTAATATTTACATTACCAAACTCAAGTAAAGGATACATACATGTTCACCAATTAAGTTTTGCTAAAATACTAGTTGAAGGTGTTGTTATAGAAATGTTGTAGTTCTACAGAGGACCGATTTAGATAGTATATGCACTCATTAAATGTTATAAGTACACCAACACATACAAAGCGATCCGTGCAAATAGGACCTGTAAAGTTTTTCTAGCTTGACAATGACAACTTGAAGAACTGTTACGTCCTTGACTAATTATGTTTTAAACATCTTAAACTTTGTCAATATTGAAGTTTTGTGTCTGGTATAGATGTGTTGTTATGTATAGCGTATGCTTGCCGATCGGTCGGTCGACATGCCGAATGGTTTTCCAACAATAACTCCAAAACGGGTTGACCTAGGATTATAAACTTTTAAGTGGAGATTAATCATCCTCCACAGACTATCCGACTAATTTTCAAGGTCATTTGAATCAAAGGTCAAACTCACTATGGCCTTTGAATACACAATAATCACAGGACTCCACCATAAGATATATAGGGTATAAGATCGCAAAACTTTACAGAGAGGTTGTTTATAATCAGATGTAGGCTCCTACTAATTTTGAGGTCGATAGGTCAAAGCTCAAGGCCGTGATGATCTTACCTACACTAGGTTATTTACTGTCATGAGATAAGTATGTGTCACAAACCTCTCTTGTACGGTCTGTTGTCGAATTTCTTCCGGTTTTGTGTTTTCCTGGTGTGGGTATTGATGGACAATGTGTATGTAACATTTTGAGACTTCGTGCGAAAAAAAATCGTTTTGAACGTGCATTTTGCATAATTTGAAAATTCACGGTTCACTGTTCGCAGTGGGTAAATTACAATTATCGAATTATCTGATATTGCTGCTATAGTATTCACATGAAGAAATGCAAGTAATGAACATGATATCAAGAATAATGAAAAAGATTTACCCATTACATGTTGGTGTACTTATAACATTTAACAAGTGTATTTACTATAAATGTAACAAGTGTTCAGCAACAACCTCTCTAAACAACGACTAATATTTGCGGCTCACAAAAGGTGTTGCTTGCTCTATAGAGATTGCATTGTATTGATTTTCCTAACCGACGTAAATATTTAGTGCGCCATAATCGTGCAATTTTGATATGTAACTCACGACACCCTTTGATGCTCTGCATCATTGTTTTCTTGTTGTATTTGTTCTACATACCGCATTCTTCTTGTCGTCAGTGTTGTATCGTAAAGATTTTTGCATCTTCATATAAAGGTAGGCACGTTCCATTGGGGACATGATGGTGTCGTACAAGCTAACGTTCGTATTCAACACCGTCAGCATTTCTTCTATCTATTTGGAGTGAATAAGCAGTATTAATATTAAGTATACGAGTCATTATACGTATATACGAGGGATGATAAAATATAACGTGGACTTTTGCTATTGCTTCCAACAGCATCGTTATTTCTTCCAAATACTTACATGATTTATTATCGGAACATTTATTGCATACGATAATTTGAAAAAAAATCACATTTACACATTATATCAAGCACATCGCGTGTTTTTGTAACCATAGTAACGCGTATGCGACGCACAAAAATTATGCGACTTTTCTCTGGTTACATATGCACTTTTATCAAATGAAATGCAAGTAAGAAATTCGCTAAACTTATCCACCTTACGATGGAATGTGCAGTTGATAACTTGTAAACTTTTGATGTCATTTGAACAGTGCGTTTTGAACATACACATTTTTCTTTGCGCGGTACCAACTGCGTAGCTGACGTTAAAATGACGTCGTCAATCTGGCATGAAATATTTTTAATGGTAAAGATCTACCCTGTTCTCGAAAAAATATGCAGACAATCGACACAATACTAATAGAATATGTCCTATGAGCTGAGCTATTATTTTTAGCTGGCATTGGGAATATTTGGACGGAGAAGGATCGGAGAGCGCAATCATCACAGAGGAAATAGCAATTACGACATGACTACAGTGACGTTATCCGCGATACGTTTGCGCTGGCCGATGGTTGCCTATTAGGAATTAAGTTGGTTGCTATGGAGCCGTTAACTGAAAATATTTTGCACAATGCTTTCTTGAATACTGCTTTAATAATTTACAACATGGTATTGCATTTTAGATTCATGTGAGCAGGTTCAAAACTGGCAGAGTGACGTGCATCGATACACGACGTCAACGACGTCATGAAACCAGCACTGACGTGCGCCGGATAGCCGCTAGTGACCATTTTTTATTGCATATAACTTTTCACTAAATAATTAATTATCCGAGATATTTTTCAGGAATATGCCGGACATATTCCGATGAATGTTGACATAGGTTTGAAAATGATTAATTGAAACATACGAAAATTGTAGCAAAAGTCCACATTATTTTGGATCATCCCTCGTATACTACTCATAATTCGCCAAAACATTGTTCGCTTTTAATCAATTATACGTTAAAATAAATGCAATACTATTGAGGCAATATATTAATATTGAAATTATTGGTTGTACATGTATAGTGCGCGCACGGGTAACACGCAATGTTACCAATATAACAAAACTAAGGTGTTCAAGGGTTTGCATCAAAACTGTAAATTGTGGATTTCTATTAATCCCGAAGGCACACTCATTTTTTTCACACTCAAGGCACACTATAGTAATTATGGTAAACCAGGTTCGAAACATCTGGATACCAGCTGACAGTGATATCTCTCACAGGCCTAAGTAACGTGAATACTACATGTATAGGTTTTATATTATATATATACAAGGCTTCAATGTGTGGACTTTTCTCCAGATATCAGCGGATAGACACTGTTTCCATGTTTTCATATTTTTTTATTTAACCTTTTCATTGGCATATGTGCAACGTGAAAATGACTACAGAAGTACATGTATCATTGAATTATAAAAATAAGTTTTGGTAACCGGAATTTCAAATTATGAATAATTTCAAAACACGCATCAAGAAGAGGGTGGTAACATTAAAAAAACAAAACAAATAAAGTAAGTGGAACATTGATATTCCTGTCATAGCATTTAAATTACAGTATTTAAATACTAATAATTCTGGTTTGACAATTTTTATGTAAACCTCAAATCAGACCTATATTTTTATGCAACCGCTGATATATGTAGCAACTTTGTAAGCCATTTTTTCTGAAATATCTGTCCGATTTTGACGAAACTTTCCAGATTGGTCATCTAGAGTATTACAATATATTTTTTATTGTAATTTGAATATACGTGTTCGTACGTGTACTTACCAACTCGTTACAAATATGGTCAAACATTCATACAACCCTTTCTATATCGACGGTGCCAAACCAAAACCCCGTAATTCAATTTTGGCGCAATTTTTTTGCAGCATCCGCATCTGCTAGACATCCCGTGCATTTTTGTCTTGTCGCCATTTGAATAGCCAATCGCGTTACTTAGATCGCGACAAGACAGAAATGCGCGGGACGTCTAGCAGATGCGGATGCTGCAGAAAAGTTTTCGCGCCAAAATTGAGTTACGGGGTTTTGGTTTGGCACCATCGATATACTATTACATAGGTGAAACTACTCTTGATACTGCTCCCTGTGATATCTCTCTGACTTAAAATATATCGACGGTGCCAAACCAAAATCCCGTAACTCAATTTTGGCGCGAAAACTTTTTTTGCAGCATCTGCATCTGCTAGATTTCCCGCGCATTTCTGTCTTGTCGCCATTTAAATAGCCAATCGCGTTACTTCAAATCAGTCAGGTGACAAAATACCTTATTTTTATTGGATTCAGAAAGGTTAGTCGAAAATCCCGTATATGGCAGTACAAACTCCGATTTAGTACAAGTCAACATATTCTTGTACATGTCGGAGTTGATTTTGGTTCCAAATAGGATCAGGTAGGGTTTCATCGTCGGTATTATTTCAACGGAGTTTTTTTCGTCTCCTGAAAAGTTGTGTTTTTGCAGTTATGGGGTTTTGGTTTGGCACCGTCAACATACAGCTACAATGTACCTGTGTTGCTCCACTAAGTAAATCATTTACAGGTCGGTTTTGTGTTAAATCATCTGGTACAACTGAATTCACTGCTGCTTGAAACATTCGGTATACTTCTGCAAAAAAGCATAACAATACACTAATCACCTAGAAAATGTTAAGTTATCGTGTGTAATACAGTAAAGTTCCGCTAATAAGACCCCTTTGATTATTTTGAAATAATGCAAATTTTTGCCAGTTTAAGGTCCCAAAGTATTAAATTTAGAACAAAAAAGGTCTGCTAATAAGACCGTTTTGCTATTTTGACCACCTTTTTGACTGGTCTTATTAGCGGAACTTCACTGTACATGCAATAAAATAATTTTTCCTATAACAAAGCTACTCACATGATAAATTTAACATTGAATTATTCGAAGAATGGTTCATGTGTAATATTTTGCTGGACCAAGACTTGTGCATCAAATGCATTTTATTTACAAATTTAGTTTTTTTCGTCTACAACTTTCATTTCGAATACGTTTTTTTGCATTTATTTTTTTGTGACATCTGCAATTTGGTCTTTCATGGGTATCGTTCATTTTTTGTTTAGTTGTATGTTTGGCAATATGTCATGTTATTGTAGTTTTTGGATGTAATCTGTGTTCGGCTGTTTAAGTTTAAGTGTTTAGGTGTTGTGTCCCCTTCCAGATTTATAATTATCTTTTATGAAATAGGAGACGCATCCAGGCCCCGATCTCCCAAAGCATCTCAAGCAGAAATCTCATCTCAAATTGAGATTTCGCCAAAATTAGAGTCTGAATTTCTAATAAATCTGAAGTTAAAAGTCACTAAACACCGACGGAATTAACAAAGAATAGCATTTGCTGTTTTTGAAGCTAATTTTGAGTTCACCCTCTCTTGGAAATTATTCAAACGTAAATGGCAATGTTTGAGTTGAGATTTATCTCAAAATTGAGTTGTTTAGGGAGATTGAGGCCAGATATAATATCCCATTCTATATTCAGTTTCGATCAGAATGTGCTGTTTCATATGCTACATGTAGTATTAAGAGTTCAGTGCCGAATACACGAAATTGAAAGAACCTACCGCCTGCCGTTGTTTCGATTTGTGCAGAATCGTCTATACTGCTGTTGGTTGTCTTCAAAGCATCTAACCCAACAACCTGACCAACACCTATAATGCTAACCTTCAAACAAAATAGTAAAATCTAAATAATTAGGGCATAGTGAGGCTTATATCTCCTTAGATACATGTACAATAGTTGGTACTTTGCCAAATATTTACATTTAGGTCATTTGTTGCGAATTATTATTTGCGCCTGTAGTGGGATTCTAATCCTTCTCGTGCCTGATATATCGCTGGCTTAGGAAGAGAAGGTACTATTTACAACCTTATAAGACTGATCAATACATATTTATAATCAGAATCACAGAGCGCATCGTATGCACTTTCGTACTTGAAAATCGGACCTGTTAGACTACTTGTCATCTTGACTATACTGAAGTTGAAACAGATTCATTTACCTTAAGTACAAAGTAATTTTCTGACCTATATTCGAATATGTACTTACGACTTTCTCATTCTAAGCAGTCTATAGGTGTGAGGAAGTATATGTATGTAGCCCGAACACTCTACCCGTTTATAAAAATATATCCAT
Source organism: Spisula subtruncata (assembly GCA_963678985.1). Lineage (NCBI taxonomy): Eukaryota > Metazoa > Mollusca > Bivalvia > Venerida > Mactridae > Spisula > Spisula subtruncata. The sequence goes on along the minus strand of OY787669.1, from coordinate 23,451,393 downwards.
GAACACTTACTTTGAGACTATTTAATGTTTATACATGTCCAACTGTGACGACAATACCATAAACGATACAAATAACGTACCAGTAAATAACACAGAGAAAATCGCTATTTCTACCAACCTTAGCTTCTGTATTAATGAATTGTTCTTTGGAGACGAGGTTTGTGAATGCATTGGTCACCAGAGATGCTAACATTTTATCACTTCTTCTATATCCTTGTGCAATAGTATCTGCTACTACGTCTTCAATAATCTTTGTCAAATCTTGAATCACCTGTTCAAGTAGACAAGTAGTTCATTTTCGATCCGTGAAAACATTATAGTCCAGTTCCAGGTGCCTTAATGTGTTCTTAGTATGACGTTTGTATTTCGTTTGTCCTCTGGAGTTGTTGTGACTTCCGTTAGAAATGTCCACAACTTTTAATAAGACATTTTAGTTTTTCGTCAAGCACCTGAATACAGTTTTATGTAGCTTCATCATAAATTAATTTGTTCATTATTGTGTGCAAATAGCTAAAACATCTAAAACGTATTTAACCACTAGAATAAAAGTGCAACTCCATAGATTGTCGCATATTTAATACGTGTACGATACTGAATCTATCAGTCTTTTAAAACATATAACGATGTTTTATCGAGTAATTATAATGCATAAATAGATTTGCGTTTTCATTAAATGTATTCTAATTATAGACGATTTCGCGAATTGAATTTTATCATAAAATACATTACAAAATGAACACAAATGTCTTTATGGGTATAGTTGAAATTGTATATTGGGCTTTGTATAGAATAACCCTGTCCCAAATCGTACGGTAGTTTATTCTACACAATGCCAAATATACAACTTAATTTATGTAAGAGTTAGGTACCAGGAACCAGACTAAATCTAGGAAGAATAATACTTACATCTTGTATGGCTAATGTAGCAGGGTCAGCACTCACATTATCTGCATTAGCTTTAGCTTCGTCCAACGTACCAATATCTTTATTGCCTGCAGCATTCAGATCTAATACACTTCCATTCGTATTCAACACTCTTGGCGCGGGTGGAATCCATACTGGTAGCTAAAGTTAGACTCTTTTATGGAACGTCTTTATGATACCAAATATGTGTAAGCTTCCGTTTGGAGAGTCAAGTTTTCTCGAAGCATGCCACTTCTTTCTAGTTTTGTATTTTCGACCTCAATACGTACGCATTAGCTGCCTTAACATCAGTTTAACTATTGTATTATGGATATTAGCACATTGTATTTCGATATGGTACCCTTATACAACAGTTATCTTGATGTTAAGGCAGCTATGATGTTCCATAGCAAGATATTAATATATGTTTACGTCGAATATACAAAACGAGAAAGAATTGTTGTGTGTCGAGGAAAACTTGAAACTTTAATAACCGGAAGCCAACACATATTTTGTACCATAAATAAAACATAAGATGCAATTAGGAAGCACAACCGTTTGATCCATTTGATGAAATTGTGATATCAATGTGTGACCTTTAACCGAGATTTAGAGTTCAATTGTGATAATGACCGGGTGTTAGCTATCTCAACTACCACTCAATATACATTATGAAACCAATAAAACTAAGTCTTGTAATATGAACAAATAAAAATTAAAAAAGGTATGAGACAATCCGACAGGGAATGAAGCACTCAACCTAATCAGCCGAGCACAGAAATCAGAAACACCACAAAACAACTATCCTGAGCAATGCCCAAACAAACCCATGCCAAAAACTGCGACCAAACGAGGCACAACAACCTAAGGGTGTGACCTAGTTTTAAACAACAAGGACATTGACCTTACATTATGCGACCTAAAGAGGCACAACTACAACTTGACCTAGTTTAACATAATGGACAAGGTAGGAATGGGGTGTGATATAATATTAAATGCTCCTAGCAACTACAATGAGCAATGCCCACACATAAGCCGAAGAAACAATAAAAAATCCAAGTCCCCGCCGATAAAATGCAGGATGATCCAGTTTCACAAAGAAAATATATAATAGCGGTTATTGCATGCTACCGAATGAAACGCATCCAATACTCGACCAAGCTCTCAAAGGCCCCGCAGCACAGCGACCCAACCGCACAAACCCGTGCCATAACGGCGACCGAATGAGAGGCACAACCACCCCCTGACCTAGTTTAAAACACCAAGGACATTGACCTAACGTTAATACGTCTTAAAGAGGCACATTTGCGACTTGACCTAGTTTACAATAATGGGCAAAATCGGGCGAAAATATATATGACAAAAACACACTAATGTGATATTTAAAAGCTTATTCGGGTGTTTAAGGCAGTATATCCGCGAGTTTCATGTTCTGTAACACGTGCAAAACTAATTATTTTTCAAAACCTAGGTTATGCTCGGACGACGGAAATAACTGATGAAATGTGCTTAAACTAATTGATTTAAATGGTACAAACCTACAACGGAAATAACTGGTGAAGTATACTTAAGCAAATTAATTTAAATGGTACAAATGTACAACGGAAATAACTGATGAAGTATGCTTAAGCAAATTAATTTAAATGGTACAAACCTACAACGGAAATAACTGGTGAAGTATGCTTAAGCAAATTAATTTAAATGGTACAAACCTACAACGGAAATAACTGGTGAAGTATGCTTTAGGAAATTAATTTAAATGGTACAAACCTTCAACGGAAATAACTAGTGAAGTATGCTTAAGCAAATTAATTTAAATGGTACAAACCTACAACGGAAATAACTGGTGAAGTATGCTTAAGCAAATTAATTTAAATGGTTCGAACGTAGAACGGAAATAACTGGTGAAGTATGCTTGAGTAAATTAATTTAAATGGTTCGAACGTAGAACGGAAATATCTGGTGAAGTATGCTTAGGTATTTTTTTTTAAATGGTTCGAACGTAGAACGGAAATATCTGGTGAAGTATGCTTTGGTAAAATAATTTAAATGGTTCGAACGTACAACAGAAATATATGGTGAAGTATGCTTAGGTAAAATAATTTAAATGGTTCGAACGAAGAACGGCAATATCTGGTGAAGTTTGCTTAGGTAAAATAATTTAAATGGTTCGAACGTACAACGGAAATATCTGGTGAAGTATGCTAAGGTAAAATAATTTAAATGGTTCGAACGTAGAACGGAAATATCTGGTGAAGTATGCTTAGGTAAAATAATTTAAATGGTTCGAACGTACAACGGAAATATCTGGTGAAGTATGCTAAGGTAAAATAATTTAAATGGTTCGAACGTAGAACGGAAATATCTGGTGAAGTATGCTTAGGTAAAATAATTTAAATGGTTCGAACGTAGAACGGAAATATCTGGTGAAGTATGCTTAGGTAAAATAATTTAAATGGTTCGAACGTACAACAGAAATATCTGGTGAAGTATGCTTAGGTAAAATAATTTAAATGGTTCGAACGTAGAACGGAAATAACTGGTGAAGTATGCTTGAGTTAATTAATTTAAATGGTTCAAACGTTCAACGGAAATAACTGGTGAAGTATGCTTAAGTAAATTAATTTAGATGGTACAAACGTGGATAAGTAATATAAAATATAATGTACCTCTATAAGATGTATATTGCTACACACGGCAGATACAAGGGAGATAATCATGTCATCCTTGCCCATATCCCGAAGTTGTTTCTCATCAAATGCATAGTCTACCGTGGTATAGTTTGTGATGATAGATGCACCGTTGTACGTTGGAGATATAGATGCCACATCAAATACAGGCGATGACTACAGTATGAAATGTAATGTCCCTTTCACAATATATGCAAAACATTGTATATCATGGCTAATTTAACACGAGCCTAACCTTATGATTAGCATAATTTAACGGTCAATATAATGCTTACGTTAACAACACCGTTTTCATAATCGGGGACTATCACGAAGACGCTTGAGATGTTATACAAACACAATTTTGAAATACTGATATTGCACGATTTGCTTGCGGAAATCGATATATTCAAAGCAAGCACCTTGTAACATATTCTTGCATAAAGTTCAAACTCAGGTCATAATAGCCAAGCTATAAAACAAGTATGGTACATTGGGTAACATGGGTGAGATTTATGGAGCAATCGTGATAGTTCGACCATTTACGTTTGTCTCCGGTAAATATATATTATGAGAACATCGGGCTATCGTGAAAGCTCGACCATTTCAGTTCGTCTCCGGTTAATATATATTATGAGAACATCGGGCAATCGTGAAAGCTCGACCATTTCCGTTTGTGTCCGGTAAATATATATTATGAGAACATCGGGCGATCGTCAAAGCTCGGCAATTTCCGTCCGTTTGTCTTCGGTAAATTATAGTATGACGTCGCGTCACAAGTTGGAGCTATTTTGCGTAACGTCAAAAACGCCTTTATTTTAGCTAAATATGACGGACATAAGGCGTACAATTGACAGAATAACTAAACCATGGGCGCACAACAACCATAAACACATAAGTTGTGTAACTATGTGTAAAGGCGGGTATATTCAGCATCCTTCGGAATTACAGAACTTAGATTTAGGCAAAATAACTTGTACGTAATTAACCATATTGATGTAATGTGTGCATTTATCCCTTTGCTCTTTGTACAGTTTAGACTAGCTTGATGTAACCCCAATGGACAAAGAATTCAAAATAAAAATCCCTTGATGAATAAAGTACTGTGTACATTTCCTAGTATATAAAAAAAACATTTTCGAACCAATCTTTAAAATTTCGATTTCAATTTTGCATTGAATTATCGAAGCTACAACATAAACACTTAAGATATTTTGACGTTACTTAGTACGTAATTTTGCTGGTGGGACATTTTGTGTCGACATTGAAAAATACTAATAACTTCATCGTATATTGAACGATTTTGATAAACAATATACTATTCAACAGCGTGGAAAAAACATATTTTATCATTTCAGTGACGAATATTGTTTTACAGAAAATTTCACGTTCGATCAAATCGAATTTCATGTTTAATTCAGTTTTTAGGTTTAAAGCACAGGGTGGGACATTTTAGGTCGACAAAGAAAATTTGAAATTATTTTGGATTTCTTGACTCAAAATCTAAAATGAGTACCGTATTTAATAATATATGAAAAACGTATTTTTTATATGAAATTTCAAAGAGAAATTATTAAAAATAAATATTGCAGAACAATTTTATCAGTGTAATAACAACTTATTTTCCTGTAATTTTGAAATCTCTACAAAACTGTTCCCGCAACACAGAATCAAAATATTTGACTTTATGATGATGTCATTTTCTTTTACGTTAATGACATCAACTTTTAATGTTTAATAATCATTTTTGCGTAAAAAATATAGAAATTTTGCGTATGGTTTCTGCTCTCCACACATTTTTCTCAAGCCCAACGAGATTGGATGTTACATATCTACAGTGATATTTCACCGTATTCTGGTTCTTTCGAACCCTGAAAGTGTGGGATTTTGTATTAAAACTCAAAACATATACATTCAGGTCGATTGTGCTGATTTTCTTCGTTCGATTGATATATAACATATTATATTTATTGAAACAAACAGAATTACATTTGCACCATTTGGCAAATAAATTACGCGAAATTGAAAATAGCTCCAACTTGTGACGCGACGTCAATACGTTTTGCAATGCGTAAAGCTCGAGTTGATCAGAATGTTTTATGCATGTACACCAAGCACATCTTGTAAACGAAAGCACTGTATGACTTATTGTGATACTATAAAAATCAACTTTACTGTATTTGATAATATTGCTAAAAAGAAACTCCCGCGAACCGGATTCGAACCAGTGACCTAAGGATAACAAACATGTACGACTACAGTCCTCCGCTCTACCAACTGAGCTATCACGGGTACTGAAGACAATAGGTAAATATTACTATTAATAACATACTCCTTTGATTTATTTTACTTTACCGTGTATGATTGGCGGTCGTGTTTCCAGCGTATCAATCAAAGCCCGGCATAAGCTATTTGTTGCTATAAATACAAACTTGTAAGAACTATTGAGATTGAAATCACATGCAACTTCCGATTAGTATAATTATGCATTATTAAGACACTATACAATTCAACGTACATGCCTTATTTCGATAACAGAACGTCGACTATATTACATCCTGTATCAAGGGTTAAAAGAGATACGATGGTGTACGACAAGCATCAGCTTATATTTTCATATGAAGTATAGCTGAAACATAGGTTTAGCTTGGTCACTTTGACTTGAGCCTGACCTATTGATTATCATATCGATATATTATCTACGTGTACAACACCGATTGTATGTTTTCATAATCGGGGAATATCACGAAGACGCTCGAGATGTAATGCAAACCCAATCTATAATACCTAAATTGCACGATTTGTTTGCGGAAATTATATCGATATATTCAAAGCAAGACTTTGCAATATATTCTTGCATAAAGGTCAGGCTCACGTAAAAATAGCCAAGCTATATAAGCGTGATAGGAAGACATTGCAGACTTGTGGTATGTATTTCTAACAACGACATCAGTTTAGACTAACCTAAACAAAAGACACGCGTACGTTATATATCGACCAGCCCTCCTTACCGTGATATTGAGTATGATTTCTGTATAATCATTAAACATGTCCGTGACCCGTATACGTAGTGTTGTGTTGTAACCGGCGTCTGGGTTACCCACCTTCAGAATAATGTGCGATCTTTGTGATTCTGTAATTAGAACAGTTACATGTTTTATTAAATCCGTTTACTTAACAAAACAAATTGAAATGTATTTATGCGCCCAGTGTTTTCCTTAAGCAACTATGAACTTGTTCTTTCACATTTTGGCAAGTCCAGCTTTCAGAACTCTTTAGAGAGTCGATTAAATTTGCCGTAACCGTGCATCAAGAATACAAGATAGACATTGACTACACCCTGTTGATCGCTAAGCACATTCTCCAAATGACGACTCAAGAGGTAGCCTAAGGTCTTCTATGAATTGGAGCTATGACATTTATATATGTTCGGTCCTTTTTCCCCATTTCCATTAAAAGGGCATTCAAGATTACAATTATTCTTGGACAGTGCAATGGCATACAATGCAAGCGATTTAAAATAGTTCACTCTTGCTATTGTCCATTCGTTTCTTTATAATGTTTCATCTTCAACCATGCATACTTACGTGTTTGTAGTATTGGTTCCTCATATACGGCGGCACCAACGGTTTCTTGTAAGACTGTATATGTTAAAATTGGATTAACATCTAGTGAACCATCAAGTGTTCTTCTGTTATCATTCCCGTACCACGATGAGCAATGTAAGGTGACCCAATCACGCGCGGATACCACTACTGTAACAATAGAATAATATATCACATGACTTTCCTTGTATCCAGGTTAGTAAAGCCAGTACGTATAAAGTTATACGTACAATGTGTAGTATAAGATATTGACAGTTTCCAATAAATCAATGAGTATTTTGCGTTTTAAGTGTCATATGATATAAAGAATCTATCACTCATTGTCAATTGATATATTTATATTAAACTCGTTCAGGAAACGCCAGATACTCGCTTAATAAAATTTCAAAAACTCGTTTGATATAAATTTATATCAATTGACAACTCGTGACAGATCCTTTATATACCTAAACTGCTCACGTCAAAACAAATTTTATATGATATTATCCGTTCTCTCATAAATAAAAAGCAAACTTAACTTCTCCAGTAAAACGCAACGTTGCGACACGTCATTTTTCAGCCAAATTTTATCTTTATTTCCAAAACTCGTTTGATATAAATTTATATCAATTGACAACTCGTGACAGATCCTTTATATACCTAAACTGCTCACGTCAAAACAAATTTTTATATGATATTATCCGTTCTCTAATAAATAAAAAGCAAACTTAACTTCTCCAGTAAAACGCAACGTCAAATTTTATCTTTGTTGCATACTTTTCATTTCAAAATTAGTTGTCGTCTCCACGGAACATATATCTTTCTATGTGTTATTGTACATGCTTTCTAACAATATGCGTATCATTTACATAGCACCGTCGGATATTATTCAATAACGGCTTGATTTATGGCAACATTCGATCTTTACTGAATGGTTCGAGTTCTGTGCGCTGCGTCAAATGATATACGTGGGAATATGAAATCTAAAAGTTTTTACACAGCTTTAATGTTACTTGAATACCCCGTATGCTAAAATCAGTAATAGTATAAAGACTGATAAAACTTTGTATTTACCAGTTGAACCGCTGAGAACACAAGTACCCTGGTATGGTAAGGAGTTAGCTGTTCTTATCAATTCAGCATTTCCGGTTTCTCCGTCAGGCGAGTAGACAGTGACCGATAACTTGTATGTGACACCGGCTTGTGGGTAACTCGTTATACCGAGTGCTTGGCTGTCAGGATCTGCAATAAGGACACAATAACTTGACATCACAGAAATATGGAAATGTAAAAACTAGTTAGATTTGCTATTGGGGAACTATGTGACCAAGTATCAAGGCATGATTAGGTAATATCTCCGACTGGCTTAGGATTTCAAGTTATAATTTTATTTTTGATCGTTTTGTAACAATACCACGAAACATACTACTCCAATCAAACTAACGAACGATAAATAAAACGAACGATAAGTGGCGAATAAAAGTGTAGCCAGCATAGGGTGGCTATTCGTAAGGCAAAATATGCTAAGAGAAATATTGCCTATTTGTAAGGCGTATTTTGTTACTAGAAGTATTGTCTATAAATCATCGTTAAATGCTATTAATAAGAGAATTTTAAGCTTATATTTGAAGAAGAGTACACCATGTACCTCTCCGCTGGCATCCGATTCGAAAAGAATTTGTACTCAGGGAATTAAATGCTTATATAGGTGCTAGTCACGTGTTCAAGTGAAAATGGCGGAGCTAGCGTCATTATTGATAGGTAAAAAGTTTAATCGCTTAGTGCGCTTAAACTGAATATTGATAAGAGAAGGACAGTTTGAAGCATTAAGAATGAATGAAATTTCAATCTACAAAAATAGCACGTACTTGTTTGCATGTTGACTGGAGTATAAGGTGATGTAAACACCGTGTGTGTGTCATTCCATACTTGTACAGACCAGTAATACTGTAACTCTGTAGAGTTCAGTCCTTCAGGAAAGGCTATATCCACCTCAATTTTATCATGATAAAACATGCGCTCCCTACCGATGTGGCAATTGTATACACACCTAAAATGATAAATATAAACAATAAAAATAATTTTACGTCCAGTTTGAATAAGAATTGTGTAATGTGCTGATCGAGTCCTGTGTTACAGTGATGAAACAAATAGACCTATAACTCTAACGCAGTATTGGGACCTGTGCCACTTAAAGTAAACAGGCAAATCAGGTATGACAACATAAAGATATTGGAAAAGGGATTATCGTTTCAATGTGTATAGCTTGGCTATTTTGACCTGAGCATGACCTTTATGCAAGAATATATTACAAAGTTTTTGCTTTGAACATATCAATTTCCGCAAGCAAATCGTGCAATGTCGGTATTTCAGATTTGTGTTTGTATTACATATCGAGCGTCTTCGTGATACTCCCCGATTATGAAAACATACACTCGGTGTTGTAAACGTAGACAATATATCGACTGTTAAATTATGCTAATCGGTCAGGCTCATGTCAATGTGGCCAAGCTTTACCGTTATTTTAATTTACTTGGTGAATATAAGTGAGCAGGTAAAATAAACTTCCGCTCTCCCTAAATCGATGTAATGATCAGTGATTTCTGTTTATATTGACATTGCAGAATATCGCGTTAGAGTTATACTTCGGATCTCCACTAATCTGTTGGTACAAATAGATTTTTACCGTTATAATCCGTGTGTCACTTGAATATTCATATCTGGACAATAGAGTTTGGTCAGTTGTGTTTGCATATGAATACAAAACCAGTCAAACTAGGCCAGATTTGTTTGTACCTACACGTAAATTAAGGGGAAAACCACATTTCACAGAGTTCCGGATATCTACTATTATGAAGGCCAACATACACAAGCATCTATAATTCCAATGCTGAGCTCAAATACTTATTTCATAAACACATTTCATAAACATTGATTTATCACTGTTCTATTTTGTGAACACATTAACGACAAGGTCATTCTTACAATATCATAACTGGAGTGTAAAATTGAATTATTTGGTTTGTGTATGGTTGCAAGGAAACAAACATAACGCGCTAGCTGTTTTCAAACAATTATGAAATCAAAGCAGTTATGGATGCATCTATGAGTCAGAGTTGTAATTGTGTGTAAAGTTGATAAATTATTTCGGTAGCATGTTTTCATTGTTCACGTGTCGCGATTAATCCATCATTGTTTACTATGTTATTCTAGAAACGAACATTTGATACTGTATAGCTTGACCAGATTTAGTAGGCACTCCGGACATATTCCGTGCATATTTCGGACAAAGTCGGTGCGAAAATAAACAAATATTTCCGATAAGTACCGACTACGCTTACGGAAAATAATACACGCTTCCGACGTTTAATGAGTGCCTACTAAATCTGGTCAAGCTTTATCATTTTGTTATTTAAGATGTGATTATTTTGCACTCTTAATATCAGACGATTAGCTTTAGGCAAATGCAATTACAATCGCTTTAACAGAAGTGCCGTTATGACCGCAAATACAATACCCTCCCACAGAACGTTACATTGTATATTAGTTAGAACATTTACAAAGTAAAACATAAGTACTTTTTTTAAATGTAACAGGGAAAGAAAAATGTGCAACCAGACCCGGGACTCTTCGCTTACAGGGCGAATGCTCTACCGACTGAGCTAGCCGGCTGACCACAGAAGTTTCTTTCCTATTAGTTATTAAATCCTATATACACCCGGTTACATAAAGGATCCCCCAAACTAAATAATTTTAATTATACTTTTAATTATATGTTCTAACAATTACAAATAACTCACAGTGTATTACTTACAATAAGCCGATTGGTATGGTGCTGTCTTCAATTTTTAACATCTGCATGGCGGAAGATTGTCTCTCACCACGTGTCATGGTAAACATGACAATGACCGTTGACGATACGGGAAATGATGATGTGTTTACCTTCAGTACGTAGTCAGTGCCATTTATAATCGGGCGTGTTTTACTACCCGAAGGTAAAGCAACGTCGGGATAGTCTTTAATGAAATAGTCTAATTGTGTACTGAAACCTAACGCTGATGTCTGTGCAATATCATAATGGGCTACAGACCACGTGACTTCTAGTTTATCCAATGAAATGCTTTCAACCGGATCATGTGACTCCTGGGCATCTATAAATATCTCTTGATCACTTGGGACTCTCAGTAATTCTCCACCATCGATATGAGTGACAAGTTCTGGATGGACTATCTTTACCACTAAGAAGTCTTCAGACCAATGTTCAACACTTATCGTCGGAAAGGCTACCATAAGGCTTACAATATATTCCCCTGGTTCCAATGTTCCCGCATCCAAGCGTAAAACGGAATTACCGGACTGTGTGATATTTATATCCTCAGTTATTGTGCCATTCTCGAACTTGGTTACTCGCCATGTTATAGTCGGAAAACTACATGAAAGGTTGGCGATTTGCATGTAGCTCTTAATCTGCAATGAAACATGTTATCGAATTTATCTTAGTGACTAAACGCATATTCATTTACATTGCATTGGTACTAATGTTTTTAAAACCAGACTATTTTTTTCTAATAGACCAAAACACTCGACACTATTAGTCCGCATTCTAATGGTGCGCGTCGAACAAATGGTCTTGTGGTACAATTTTATTCTGGCATTGAATTGGCGTTTAAGGAACCCGCGAACAACTACTCACTCTAAGTGAATCCAATGTAATGGGATTTATTAACAGACCAGACATCGGCAGTCAAACACAAAATTCAAATTTACCGATTTATGTTAGAACGCCAACACTAAACTCTCGTTTTTCATGTTGATTGAATAGGCAATATAATAGTGATATGCCAAGACGAATATATAGCACATATACTATCTGGTTATGTGTGAAATCACGTAATGGTTGCAGATTTTGACATCAGAAACCCATTCCCGACGTGTGCAACGCAACGACAAATCCATGTTAAATTGGGTCAACTAGATTAGGAAGATGGCATCCCTATTTAGATTTATCAGAGCTGAAACTCGATGCCATTGCAGACATGCAAACAGGCATCAACGGCGTCAATGAAGACATAAGTAATCATGGAAATAATTTTTAATCGACCCACGCGATTGCCAAAACGGAAAGAGGTAGAATCGCCCCTCGAAATAATAACGTACAAATCTATAGCATGATGTAGTTGAACAGGCTGATGACAAAGCATTTTCAGTATAACAAACAGAGTAAGACTAGTAATGATTGTATTCTTTATATTGCAGTATTAAGTGGGTGAGCTGCAAGCTAAAATAATACACGGGCAGGGAATTCAGCACAGCTTAAATTGCTCAGCACAATAACACACATAAAAGGAGCAAATTCTTTGTAGAAGGACATGTGAACAAGACGACTTGGATTGGCCTTTCAATATGGGTATGGTAATAAAACTCCTTTTTACAAGTATGGGTATGTTGGAGAAAACCGTCAATGGTTTCTCCAATGAGGAAATAATAGATGATTAAACATTTCAAAATCAACGTAAAAGGTGTGAAGTCTTTTGTAGAAGGACACATGAACAAGACGATTTGGATTGCCTTGTAAACATGGCTGGGGTAATAATAAAGTACTTTTTACCAGTATTGGTTTGTTGGAGAAAAACGTCAATGGTGTCTCCAGTGACTGATACATGTCGTCCAGAAAATCTGCTGATTCTAGACAATCGGATATGGAATGAGGACACCTTTCTGAAGTTCCCTTATACGAACATACTAAATATATCGGATATATCCCAAACTGAAAATGCAATTGTTTACTGTGATTATTCATGTCAACGTGTGGACGAAAAAGTATTAAAATGCAATGAAGTACAGGCACAGGGTACCAAAGTGTAGGTCTAATTACAGAGACCAAAGTAAAATATGCACATTATCATGACACGGAAACAGAATATAGTATATACAGAAATCAAGGAACAATCGATGCAAGAAAAACAATCAATATCATTCGAATGCCTATATAATAAGTTCACGAACTACGTTATACCTGTGCTATTTGATAGTTACCTTTTCATATTCGTAGTTTTCCCTTTCCACAGATTTAATCAAGTTGGTAGTACTAACTGTCCCATCTCCCCAGTACACTGTACAGTCCGGACTCCCACCATTTCCACTAAACTTATCGTATATTAGTATCTGAGCTTTCAATGATCCCTCCGTAATGTTTATGGCGAAGTCGTAGTTGTCACAATTGTTCACTATGAAATATAATAGTTTTTATAACGTTAAAAAAGTATGTATATTTTTACAAGGAAAGGTAAAGTTTGTTTGTTATAGTGTCAACCTTATTGAAAGGATCAGTCAATTTTGACTAATGAGACATTCATGGATCCCTTCTTGTATTGTCGGGCGTCTGGCAGAGAGGAGTTTGTGGTAACAATGATTAAATTAACTAGCTTGCGGCTCACCAACCGATCACATCACTTCCAACCCTGCTTCAACCGAGATTCAAACCTTCGCCCTCCTGCTTCCAAGTGGACGCCCTGACCACTTGGTCATGGTGGCAGTATTTATATACCGAGATCTCATGTATTGTTGAATGCGGTGCAGTTCTTTACAAATACGTAGAATGGGATCTACCAATGCCCCAAAATGTCACTTAATTGTTCGAATCCGCAAAAGCAATAATGGTCATTTGAAGATACTGGAATTTTTGCTAAAATTCTTCAAAGAATATGTTTTTAAATGCGATATAATACTTACTCTCAGGCAGTGCAAATGCAATATGGCTGTAGGCGACAATTGGGTGTCCAAGCTGACTCGTAAAGGGAGTAACCACGACTGCGTTATCGCCATCTGTAAACATGAATACCAGTGTGGACATAATACGTGATATGGCTAAGATTGCAAGATTTACCACTCTCTTAGAATGAAAACGTCGCAAGTTTAAACTCGATATTTGGAGAAAAGGAAATTATGTGAGGAAATTAATCTTTACTTAATATGTTAAAACAACTTCTTTCAACTACAGTTTGTTCAACTAGCGCCTTGTGATACGACCTTTTAAATATAAGACAGCAAGCTTTTATACTACATGTACTTTATACGTCTACTTTTAACGATACACGACCTTGACGTACATGCCGAGAATTAGTCTTTTTTCCAATGCAAGGTTTGCCACAGGTCGACGGCAGCTGTTTATGACCGAAACCAAAACTGCGATTAAAACAAAAGATACGCCACATACCACGTGGTATGTCCATATTGAATTTGATACTGGTAATCAATAACAAGATGTATGCATGAATAGTTAATTGAACAAGGGGAACCTTGATTGGTACTATGAAATTGCAAAGATCTTATTACGACTATGACAGACCATTTGTTGTTACTCCAATAATTAACTTCCAATGCACATGTAAATGATGTGTCTGTCCGCCAGTACAATAGCTTTACATTTTCAATATCATTGAAGCCATATTCATAATTTCGAGCGTGTGTTGTATTTCAAAGCGTTAAATGGACGATGAACGATATCGATGGCTTCATTACACAAAAAAGACAGGTAATTTATTTGTTCCATGTACTTGATTCGAATGTTTAAAATACATTGTTTATTTTCTTTGAATTTGAACAATGCAACAGAATAATACAATATGTGCTTTGTTCAGTACACATGGCTGATGGTCATTTAATAATATGTACAACGTAATACGAACACATTATCTACATCATTCCATATTCATTACACCAAAACGTCAAATCACACATGCATGGATAGTTTTCAAAGAGACGAAATTTGAATTTGTCCATGAATAGAATTTAAAAACATAAACATGTTGAAAAAAATTCTCAAGCACCATGTATTCACAGCGTTATGGACATTCGTATAGCGAAATACTGCTCGTAGTTTCACCCCTATTGAAATAGCAAGTCTAATGAATTTATGAGAAACTGATCTTTTCTGTGTACCAGAATCCCGTCTCGTATTGCCGGGCACTTGCCAGAGATGTGCCTACGGTTTATTATTTAACTAACTGTCAGCTCAACAGCCGATCACTGCTTTCGCAGAGATTCCAACACTCTACCTTCCGCTTCCAAGGCGGACGCATTAACCACTCCGCCACGGTCGCAGAAGTAGCATTACCATTTATTTCGTCTACACAGGCGACAATACTAACGTCTATACCATTAATTCACCGGGACGTAGCATGTATTTCGAGGTGGAAATCGAAAGCGCGAATCTGCACTAAGTCTTGTATTTTATGTAACAAACAGGGGAACCGATTTCTATCTCATTTAAAACCCAACCACTTATTCCGACGAGAACTTATTCAAAAATTGGCGGTCAGGATAAGATTAATAAACTAATTAAGAAAACAAATGACTTACCAACATTTTCGGCTATGTATGGATCAGCAACTGTAATACAAGAAGAGTAACCTGTATTAGTAAATTAATGGTTTAGTGACAATTGCCTAAAAGTTCTGGCCCCGTGATAATTTATATTGGCGAACGTACTCCAGTCTCAGTTACAAAAACTGCTGTAACGTCTTTATCACATAGTGGAAATATATATGATATAAAATATTTGTGGTTTATTTTCTTAATTAGATCATTTGCTATAACTTGGTGTGGGTTTTGATTCTAAAATAGTTTTCTCCACCAAACTTATTAAGTATGGAGTTCGAGTATACGATTTTTTTGTAATCAACGTGCAAAGGAATCCGATGTAAGTAAAATAGAAGTATTGCACAACAGCTGCCTAAGGAAAATCAACAAAATGTGTTGACTAAACAAGATTAGCAACTTAAATCTTCTGAAAATAAGTGACTCCAAAAATATAATAACTGAAACTAAACAAAAACATATTTAGATGGCTATTACATGTTCTAAGAAAACCAAAACAATGCCTTGTGAAAACAGCACTATTTTTGACACCACCTGGAAAGACCACGAAATACATAGCAAAGTGCGGAAACATCGGAACTAGCTGAGAGGAATTACACCGAATTACAAAGTTCTATGACCATTGTGCAATACCTTCACATGGCTCCTTTTAAAGGTGTACACATGGACACGTGTAATTGATTTGTTCAATTTCTAGCGGTGGTTAATTTGATTTAATGCACTTGTTATTATATATAGTAACAAAAAATGAGCCTAATTCAGGCTGATTATGACCATCACGTGATTGATTTTCGCCTATCCGCCCGGTTTGCAATCTCATAATCGTGATCGGCCCGCTGAACGGGCGCACGTTAAATACTTTAATACACTTCTGAGCCTGGCTGGAAGTTGATAATCGGCCCGGCATGAATAATCACCCTCGGGCTAAAGCCCTCGCGGTGATTAGTAATTTTCCGGGCCGATTATCGCCTTCCGGCCCGGCTCTGTCGTGTATCAATCTCTAATTATCGAATGTTTTGACGTTGAGTTTCAAAATGGTCTCTAGTAACAACATTGTATTCACCAAGTACCCATCATGACAGAAATTTGCACGTTGTCTATGTAATGTAAGTCATGCGATGGGTAGTCATTTGAATGCTCGGAGGCGTATTAATCCCAATCATTAATTATGACTAGCGTTACTGCAATTCGACCGTGAAAACACAATAAAACACCTCAGTTTTTTCCAGTAATTTCTACTAACAATTGATTATTGTAGTGGATAAACACGTCCCTGGTATCGTGTTATATACTTGTTATGATAAACCTGTTGTCTGTTTGTTTTCACTTGACATTTTAATTGACAATCAGATGAATCAAGTACAGTGAATATTTGGTGTTGATTATATGTTGTCAAACAGTGAAAAAGGCAAAGTAGAAAAATAATTAATTATGTATGTATGCGCGGTATAATATTCTACATACGTATTGTCCTTTTTTAACGAACGGAATAAATTCGATATGTTATTCAAATATAAATATTTCATAGATTCATAACATAGAATTTTCTATTATTTTCAAGCGATAAATGCGTCAATATTGTAAAGAAACTATTGCATTATTTATCACAATTTGTTGTGTAATGTGAACTTGATTTTGACAGTTGCGCACGAAATTGCCAGTCATCGAATAATAATTGCATATCGCTGACTTAGAATGAGAAGGTCATAACGGAATTATAAGACTCATACATATTGTAAATCTAAATTACAATGCGCTGCTTAATGGGAATATGTTCATGAAAATAGGAACGTGTCATGTTGACCAAACTGAAGTTCAAAAAGTTTGTCTATTCTAATACGTTATGAGTAGTTTTCAGACAGTTCTTTCTTGATTTCTCAAAATATCGATTTTGTACTTACGGCCTTCCTATTATAAACCAACCATATATTTATACACAAAAGATATGAAGAAATCGTACAGGAAAGACATCACTCGACCAAACCAGCAGAGCACAGAAAACAGCAACAACATAACAAAACTACACGGAGCAATGCCTATACATAACCCAAAGAAATTAATAATATCCCAAATCCCCATTTTAAAAGAGCAGGGTGCCTTTGTTCCACAAGGAATTGACAAAAAAACGGTGTTCCCTAGTGATCGACAGAAACGCATCTACATCTAACACCCACAAAGTTCACAAATTCCCCACTGCAAACGAGCAAGATGGCAAAGTTTTACAAATATACACCAAAACGGTGAACCCTAGCGATTAAATTAGGCATTACTGCGACTTGACCTAGTTAAGAAAAACCATGCTCAAAACCATGAAATCCAGAAAAAACAATGCCCCACCCAACCAGATCACGAATATGAACTACTACAATTTTCATTTCCAGGTAATCGTTTAAATATAGCGGGCAAAATCGAAACGCTATTATAGTGTTCCTAGAAATTAATGTTTAATGTAAGTTTCTTTTTTGTCTGATATACTAGATTCTATATACTGAAGGAGACTTTCAAGCCAAACACAGAATATGATTAAAGAGGCATTCCCTATAACTAGCATATTTTTCTCTACAATTACATTAAATAAGCTAAATACACAAAGCCCTGTCAATTATAATAATTTGTCAGAAGTGTGCGCAAATATGTCTCTATAATGTCAAAAATATATCTAAATCACCATGAATAATTTATCGCGTCCAGCGATTAATTATCATGTGGTCAAATGGAAACCACTCGTGACTATTTTTGCTCGTTAAGAAAATATGCTTTTATTCTTTTTTCGGTAATTAGAGGAAGCTTTTTGTTGAAAATTTTAGGAGTTTACGCAATAATGATTCCCATTGAATGTATAACATTCCTGAATCGATCAAAGTTTTAGGCTCTTTAACCTTAAAACGTGAAACACATACTATGTAGCTATCATGATATAATCCAATATATCGCTGGCTTAGAATGAGAAGGTCTAAACTACAACTTACGACCTTATAAGTCTGATATATAATTATAATCAGCATCCCAATGTGCTTCCTTTGAGCCCCTTTTCATGAAAATCGGAACTTGTTATGTTGACAA
Source organism: Spisula subtruncata (assembly GCA_963678985.1). Lineage (NCBI taxonomy): Eukaryota > Metazoa > Mollusca > Bivalvia > Venerida > Mactridae > Spisula > Spisula subtruncata. The sequence continues at coordinate 23,432,795 of OY787669.1, read as the reverse complement.
AAATACAGTTTAAACAGCTATTTTTACCATATGTAAAGAGTAATTATTTGACGGTTATTTCTTGTTTTCTCAAAATATCAATTTTGTAGTTACGACCTTCTCATTCTAAGCCAGCGATAAAGATATGTGGTGAAGTTGGAGAATAAAAGGAAATCGACGGTATACGTAAATACACTACCCTACTGTATAACAATAGTCCCACCATTTGTATAACAAATACAAAACGATATTGCCAGTTAGTACGAAAGTCACTGTAAAATTACAAATAAATTAAAAAGGACAAATACTGAATACCAAATAACAAGCCATGAATTGCGTACATGAGTTTAATAAAACGTGTCTGACAGTGCTGAACATGTTTGTGAAAAATTGTGTGTCTCATTTTTAACTCTTTGCGAGGAAATTTTATCATCGAGCGAGACTTTAAATGAATATTTTACGAATATATTGCGTACACTATTGAAACAACAAAGTAATGCAAAACCGAAAACCTTTTAACAATTTGATTGTTTTGCGTTTTTATCGTTTGTATATACCATGTACATTTTGAAGAAAACTCGATATTTAATATATTTTCGATTTTAAACACTGATGGTAGTAATATACGTGTATAAGATAATACAGAATTGAGAATATGATTAAATCTAAAACTTCATACACATAATATGTACAGCTATCGTTATGTGATCCGGAAAATACAAATAGGTTTGGGTTGATGTTGAAGTTGAAGAACAAAATGGAATCAATCAATGGTAGACACAAATTACTCATATACTACCCTACACTTCGTAATTTATTTTTCCAGCCATTTGGAGAACAGATACAAAACGATATATATTAACCAATCCGTACAATAGACCATGTAATTAATTAATTAAAAATGACAAAAAAAACAACAAGACATTAAGTTTGAATATACTTTTAATAAGGTGCGTCTGACTATACTGAACAATTCGTGTAGAACTATTGCCTATTTCTATAACACTTTGTTAGAAATGTTCATAACCTAGCCGGAAATTGCGCAACATGCTTAAACAATAAATGCCAAAACGCGAACTTATTAATAACGCATTGATATAAATTTTTCTCCTATGAATGCACAATGGACATTTTGAAGAAAACCCGATATCTAATATATTTTCGATTTTAAACCACCGATTGTAGTAATATATTGTATAAATTGTATGCTACATTTTGTAAAATGTCAAAAACTATCATAGGCAATGCAGTGAAAAAGCAACGATTCAGATCTGTTTCAAACTTAAATATTTGTTGATATGAATTACATTTTATTTATAACTCACAAAATAAAATAAACTTACATTGTGCGTAACTATGTGAAAACATCACTACCATACTCAACAGTACCACTGATCCTTCCATCCCGTACAAACTAAATGATGGAACAGATCCATTCAAAATATATTCAGAGACTAATATTCATATTGATCATAGTATCACGGACCGATATACGCTAGCTGTAGATTATACCATTGTAAAATGACAAATACATTAAAAAGGCAAATGCCGAATACCAAATAATAAGCTATGAATTGTGTTCGTAAATGATTTTAATAAAGTGGATCTGACAATACTGTTTGTGTAGAACTATTTGCCTTATTTCTATAACCCATTGTGAGGATTGTTTGTAACCTAACGTAGCCAGATGTATGTACATTGTTTTAACAACAAAAACCAAAAACGCAAACCTATTTGATAACGAATTGTTAAATTTGCTTGTTTCCTCATTTTATTACACCGTGGACAATTTAAAGAAAACTCTATATTTAATATATTTACGATTTTAAACACTGGTTTATGTAGTATGATTGTATAATATTTTTATATTAATGCTGCATATTCTAAAATGTCTAAAACTACCAAAGGCAATGCAGTGAAAAAGCTACAATTTAAATCTGTTTAAAACTTAAATATTTTGTGATATGAATTACATTTTATTTATAACTCACAAAATAAAATAAACTTACATTGTGCGTAACTATCTGAAAACATCACAACAATACTCAACAGTACCACTGATCCTTCCATCCCGTACAAACTAAATGATGGAACAGATCAATTCAAAATATATTCAGAGACTAATTTTCATATTGATCATAGTATCGCCGACCGATATGCGTTCGAAGTAGATTATTCCAGCGTTAATTGGTCGCATTAACGTGTATGCATTATCAAACAATTACCTCATTTTAATATCACATTGATGTTGAAACACCATACTCAAAGTGTTCAACGATTCGTCTGTTGGGAACGATAATTGTTTTTTTATAAATGTGTTATGATTCTAAATTATCAACTCTCTTAATTAACTATTAATTTATGTTTATTAATTTGAAACTATAAACTGTAGTTAAATTACCAAACACCCTATTATCCTTAAAAATATTCAATTTTGTTACAATTTATGACGTCATTAAAATTATATTATTGTTCAAAAAGGTATAAAAATCGAATCTGAATTAACTATTAATGTCCGCCTATTCGTTTAAAACTGTTTAACTAACAACATATCATAGTGTAATGTTTTCCATTTTTATTTAGTATAAATGGATTAAAATGACGTTATATTATTGTTCAAATGAACAAAATCATACAAAAAATGCAGTACTGACTATAAAATGCAGTGAGCTTATGTCAAACACAGGAGCACACTTAACAAAGAAAACAACACAGACTACAGACGCAAGAACGAATATCAAACGCAAAAATGAATAATAAAAGTATGATCCAGCAGCTAAAAAACAGTTGCGGATTTGGAAAACAATGCACTATTCTCAACAAAGGTGTTAAGCAAAGGATATTATTAGATACTCTAAGGAACCAGAATAATACGTTAAAGTCAGAAACATTTTGCGTAGAAATGACTTGATTCACCAAATTGTTGAATCCAATATCAACATTCCTTTTCAAGGTAATTCAATTGAAGCTACTTCATCAGCAAAGCTATTAGGTATCACAATTAACGATAGCCTATCTTGGGCAGACCATATCAATAATGTGATAAAGAAATGTAATTCCTATTTGTACCTCTTATCTAGAATTAAAAACTTTCTTTCGATTGAAACTAGAAAACGTTTTTATAATGCATACATTCTTCCCCATTTTGACTTTTGCTGTATTATATGGGGAAATTGTACTAGCAGTCTTGAAGATAAACTTATAAAATTCCAGAAAAGAGCGGCTAGAGTAATTCTTGATAGCGATTATTCTACTCCTTCAACTGCTCTATTTTCAAAACTTAAATGGATGATATTTCATAAGCGTGTTATTTATCAGAAAGCTATCCAAATGTACAAGACTCTCAGAGGAGATGCACCAGATTATCTTCAGAATGCATTAACATTTACTACAGATATTCATTCACGACTGTTACGTTCTTCTTCTACATACCAGTTGTACAGTCCAAAACCCAACACCGAGTTATTTCGCCATACTTTTGTTTTCTCTGGCACCTCAATATGGAATTCTATCCCTCTTTACATCAAAAACTCTACTTCTATTCAACATTTTAAAACTTCATATCTACGCTGGGTGAAGCCATCATACTTTGAAACATCCCATGCTATTGCTACAACCTAATGACTGGCTAGTAAACTTCATGCGAACATTACTATTGCAGGTATAATAATCTATATATCCGTCTGCATAATTATTCCTTTGTGTATTATGTTTTTAAAATGCCATTGCTTTAAGTATATTGATTATGTCGTTCACATGTATAATGATACGCTGGCTTCTATGGTGTGTCTATATCGGATTAAGAGTTTTTGTTTAATTACAGCTGTAGATATTGTCTTGATAAAGTTTCTATAATTATGCATAGGTATACCTTCTTTTTTTCGAATCCTTTCACTGACACTCTTTTATGAATTTTTCAACTTATATTGTGAGACATCATAGGGGCCAAAATATCAAAATATCAAATATCATTGTTTTCTTGGCATAGTTATTTTTCTAGTTCATTGTTCATTGTTCATTGTTGAGAATCTTATGGAAGATTGATTGTTTCGTATATTGTCAAATAAGTTTCCTCGTAAAATAAAGTCTTTATTATTATTATTATTATTATTATTATTATTCAAAAGATAATGAATACAAACTTATACAAGTTAATGAAATAATAATACAAATTTAAGCATTCACGCCTGGGAATGATATACGACTAATATATATACTATACGAACATGACCCTTAAACATGTTTTGCCAATTGGAATATTTACTAAATGCTGATTGTTTGATGTCTTGTAAATGTGAGAAGTCAACCATTTTGTCTTTTTTGTACTATGGCTCTTGTGATGGGCATTAGGCTTTTGGTTTGCTGAAAATAGCTCATTGAGCCTATTGACATCTGGGGTTTTGGAAGTTTGGGGGAGATCTCTCGCTCAGTTATGTATTTGTGATATATATTCTGTTCTCGGCTGTTTGAATTGAATGATGCCTTCACTGTCCTGGTTTCTCAAAACATTTAGACGGGAAGCGTTTGTTCACAGCACAAAACAAACGAATGCAAATAAACGATGTTACAGCAGCAATCCTTTGGTAACTTTTAAAATGACCATCTGGATTTCTCATTTCGTTCGTAAACATCCTGGATGAAATCTAATTAAAATCATAATGTTGTTTGCTGTTGAAATAAACGTACACTGCAAAACAAACACTCACTGAGCAGTCTGTGCAAATCGAAATCCGATCAAATATTTACCGGTATTGTGCATTGGACTTTAATTTAATTAAATGAAGCATCGCGCGCCAAATCTCATAAAAAGCCTCTTGAAATTTCAGATTATTATTGATTTGGTGAAGGTTTCAAAAATGCACCGATGCCATGTTGTAAGTTTCAATAGAAATCAAGTTTATTATATATAGATGATCTATCACAAGTTTTCAATTGATATAAAATTATATTAAACGAGTTCTGGAAGTTTCATTAAACGAGGCTCTGTTTAATTAAAATTAAAGGCCTTTGGAGAAAGCAACATAGTTAGCTCATTAATACAGGTCGTTTTGGAATTAGTTTGTCAGGGTTGTGAATATTGCCAAAACTGTACAATATGGCGGGCGTACATCAACACGCTCTAATATTTAAGTAGCATTCAACTATTATTATTATTATTAGCTAACGAACAGCTTCAGACTAAGACTAAAATATATGAGTTTTTTTCTTTTTTCGTATTTGTAAACTACGTTAAAAAGTCATTTGACTGGCATTTTGCACATTAACTTAGCTCGGAGTCTCAATTCAGTGTGGTCAGATACGAAAAATCGTTAAATGTTGATGAACATTGTAAATTAAATTACTTTTTTTAAAACTGACAATCATCTAAACAAAAGAGTTAGGCACGTCCAGCCGATGCAGTATAAACTGTGCTTGCGATTAGGCACTCTTTCAAGACATTGATAAATTATTTAAAAAAAGTTCAACTCCGGAAATTATAATCATTACTGGCATAAGTCTTTCACACACTGTTGTCTCGCATAAAACATTCCGGGGGTATGGATTAAGGAGTAATTGCACAGTTTATAGAGCATTGCTAATGTATGTTTTCATTTACGTTTTCAGTTTTACGTGTTCTAGAGCCCATGATTTTACATCTGAGTACATTGTTTTCCGTGCAAATCGAAAGAGTATCTTTATTCAATGAAATTGATTGAAATGCGCTTCATCGATGACTAAACGACAATGAAAATCAATGTATACTTGTTAACAAGTCTATGTTGTCATTGGCGAAATGCACACCAAATATTGTTAATCATGTGCGATAATAGTTTTACGAATATAGCCAATTAGCCATAGATATATCGCATACACATATTTCTACATTAAATGAAATTGGGGACACGTGCATTCGTAATTCAGTACTGTCTCGATCACATTGGTCTTACTTGAATGCCATATTCAGAACTAGAACTTTTACTACTATAATCATTTATTTCCTCTTTTGTTTTTTAAGTGTAAATATCGGGTAAGGAAATATATTTGAACCTGCTTAAGTAAATATAACTGAGTAATGGTTAAAACTGATAATGACTTGATGTAATTGAAGCCGAAATGATTTATCCATATAACTACAGTTCGATATACATGTATGACAATAAATAACCGAGAACAAAACACTTTGTATTTACCATTTTGGACAGTAACTATCCATCTAACGATATATTATTAATTTACATTCAGAGTAATGTTTGAAAGACAATATATCACATTGCTAATAGTGAAATTTTATAACTGTTGCGATTGAATTACAATAAAAAAGCCATATATAAATTCCAAAATTCCAAAATTATGCTTTTATGTTAAAGTGATTTACAGTAAATGAGGAAGGGGCTATTTCTTGAAGTAAAGTGTACAACGAACGTATACACAATGAGGAAATGTGACATACACATAGTATGTTATCTCGTAATTTTGATGTCAAACAATGTTGAAAGTGTTCCTAATGGCCTGGAACACACGGCTTCATGTCTAGGATCTTAGATGGACACACGTTACCACCAGAATATACAATGTATTATATCATTTACGTTTATGTCCTATATGTTTTACATGTATCCAGTTCGTGTATGAATCACAAGTATTGCCGAAGGGTAATGGAATTGGAACTTTGTGTGTAGCGTTTTGGTTATTATTCGGTCTTGTCCTTGTCTCACTTGAATCATGCCCTGGATCCATTTATTTATTTTCATTTTGTTATCTTTTATCAAATCATTAATAGCGATTCTTAAAAAATCAATAAAAACTCTTGTTAGCGGCTTCATGGTTTTGCCATATATATATGCTCCGGAATTCAATGTTATCTGATTTTGTCGCACTAATCCCGCGGTACAAACAACTTTTACCGTTATCCATGTTTTTGTTCGATAGAATTCATGTATGAACCATTGAAATGAGCGATGCTTATTTAAATCACAATAGCATTAGCAAAGGATTAAGGTCAACATTATTTGTACCGCATGCACATTTGCGGAAAACCCACAATATTGTACATTCCAGGCTGTATCTATTCACAGTGACCCTCGGACTTGTTAGCGACAGGTGGAACTATAATATTTTTTGTTTAGAAATTTATATGAACTTGTCATTAATGGTCTATGTTATTTCTGTAGTCGCCTGCAACTGTCGAATGCCACATACTTCATAGCCCACAAGTTTCATTTTCTTTTAACAGTTGTACTACAATGAATGAAGCAGTATTATGTCGCCACTGGTCAGCTTAATATTGGGCGTGGTTATAAACATGGTGAAGCGACTTTGTCGGACATTCTAACTCGTCTGCGAGTAACGGGATTATTTAGATTTAGCTGAACGAAACCTACCATAAGGACGATGACAATGTTTTAAGACTAGAACTCCAGCATTTCACATCAAAACACAAACTTAGACGCTTCATTAAAGAATAAAATCTAAACAAATTCAACTGATAAAGCATGTTACTTTTAAACGTCAAGTCGGACCAAAAATATAATTATACATCGCTGTACAGTATATGATCAAACATGTCTGTATGCTATGCAATGATATCATTGCTTTTGGTATGAATATCAGGATTTGTGTGTGTGCGCTTGTGTGTGACATGTATAAATGTAGTTTATACTTTGAAGAGATACTCGTTGTCCGATACGTACGACGATACTTGCACTGCAAAATAAGCACGCACATTCAATGAACTGATCTAATAACATCAATTTTTATTACATCAATACTTGAAGTTTTCAATTACGACATATTCATCCTCATTCTTATCCAAAAGTCCAATCAGTATAACATAAGATGTGCTGATTTTCTATGAAATCTAATTTGTGTTGCGTTCCGGAATACATGCAACTAAAAGCAAATATTGTAAATACGCTTCCATCAAATCGTTGTATACGGGAAGCTATCGAATAAGTCTGAAATTCACGTTCGATTTTGCGATGAAAAGAATCCAGTTAAAATTTCGAAGTGCCGATTACGCATCTAGAATGGCTGATGTAAACCAATAATATGTCGCTGTTGATATTGAAGAGTGTTGTAAATGACAAGCTAACATAGTATGAAAAACAAAGCGTGTGAAAATAAATTGACGAACAAATGTTTGAAGAAACGGAACTGTACTTGTCTAAAACATTCACGTGGGTCCCTCTCTCGGATATTTTGCACAAACTGCTGTCATTTTAATCACCAAAAAACTAATACACTCGCAAGCAACACGATAAAAAGCTAGAACAATACGTAAAACAAAACATGGGATAGACAAAGCCTCAGTGTCATTATTCAAAACTTTCCAAGGCTAATTGTAGCGAATTATAATGTTATACTGAGCAAAAGATAAACATACATGTACTGTTAAAGGACTGTATTAGTATTAGTGAAATACAAACTAGTTCATGGTCGTTAGAGAATGAGTACAAAACCTTAACACTTTTACGCGAACGTATTTTGTCTGTTTCCACAATTGTTGATGGATTGGTTCTTGAAGATTTTCTGAACAGTCGGTATCACCAGAGACACAATACGCTGTAATCTATAACCCAATAGTTATCCGTCGTTGTACATCTGTTTGTGGATTTGATGTTAAAGGGGAAACGAATATTAACGTTTTTAACCAAAAGTTCTGGAGATGAAGTTTGTCGGGAAAGTTATACTAAACATTTACCAAAGGCAGTTTAATGTTGATGCTAGGTAACTAGATAAGACATTTCACGGTAATAGTTTTAAGATGGTTTTGGCATTGTCTTATGTTGTGAAAGCATTAGGTAATAGTGACAAACTTAGTGGAAATTATCGGGTCATGGTAATTGCGACAGAGAAGTTAAGTGAATAAACCGGTTTGAATATTGCTTGACCATCCACTCAATAGATATAGTATGAATCTTCAGTCCGTACCCTCGTATAGTGATCAATTATACAACAATGTGAGTATTATTGTGTTTGTAGAACTTTGCGAAAAGCAATATAATAACCAAGCTTATTCACATTTTTGTGTAAATTCCAGGGTACTGACGAAATGCATTGACTGTTTTGAACAAGGACAAACGAAACGTTTGTTTAACAGAGTTACATGAAGCAATACTATGAAAGATAATTGTTTGAAACAGAAACAGTTTGGTTGATACCAAAATGGTTATTTTAGTCGAAGACAAGGAAGACGATATATGGTCAGTCATATATTAAGGTATCGTCCCTTTGGACTTTATCAGTTTTATATAGTCTTTATAGCGCAAGGCGGTTCAGTTTCTTCCAGAAATGCATGCAAGCCATATTTACTGCATGCTGTTTGTTTGAATGTGAGAAGTCAACCATTTTGTCTTTTTTGTAGTATGACTCTTGTGATGGGTAATCTTGACGACTGGCTTGGGAAGCGGTAATTGGTTGGGTGTTGTATTTTGGTTGCAATCCAGTTTTCGTGTTCGGTTTTTATTTGACCGAGTACTTTCTTCTACGCCAATTTATTGTCGTCGTTTTGGTCGAAGTTTCATCGATTATAATAAAAATAAAGGAGTGAACACATTGTAGCAGATTAACTAAAACAGTAACGGACAGACGGAATTATGCCCTTGTTTCCGCACAGATGTATTATTGTGATAGTTTATTGGATCATCAAGCCTAATTTAGCTATTTACCACTGTTATTCATCAACAGTTTAGGACTTCAAACAGCTTAAACAAGGTATTTCGTCATTTTATGTTGAAATTAAGTCATCCAGGTACTAGGACATTAGGCGATAGGTTTCCTGAAAATAGCTCATTGGGCCTATTGACATCTGGGGTTTTGGAAGTTTGGGGAAATCTTTCGCTCAGTTATGTATTTGTGATATATATTCAGATGTTGGCTATTTAAATTGAATGATGCCATCACTGTCTTGTTTTCAAAAATCGTTTAAACGGGAAGCGTTTGTTCATAGCACAAAACGAACGAATGACGAAAAGCAAAAATAAGTTCGTAAAGCCATATATACATACCTATTGGAACTCACAATTTGACACACGTATTGATTGGTCAATCTTTTACAATTTCTTACGATACTTACCAGATAACAGACTTAAACAATATAAATACAAATTAATACACAAGATATTTCCTTGTAAACAAATACGATTTAGATGGCAAATGGTTGATTCGCCGAATTGCAACCTCTGCAACGTACTTGAAGATTTTGATCATACATTTTTAAAATGTCCTGTAGTTACAGATCCCTGGATCAAATTAACTCATTGCTTAAGTGAATGCGGAGTAAATAAAAACCTTCAATCTGTCCAGAGTATTGTAATAGGAGATAGACTATCATATCCTGCAAATACCATATTTGAATTTAATCTTAACACTTTTCGGATTTTGTATTTACAAAGCATACTTTTTAAGTGAAAGCAGAACTAAGTCTTTTGATATCTACAAATTATTTAAATCAGAATTTTGGAATTTATGCAAATCTTATTGTAAAAATAATACAGATCATTTATTAAGTAAAATAAAAGAACATATCAATTAATCTTAAATTAGCTTGCATGTAATAATACTATTATTTATTGTATTGTAGTGATTATTATACATGTATTGCTTGTATTGTATTATTTTGCCAATACCATAAACCATGTTGTTACCATTCTTTTATTGAATAAACGGGGTTAACCGAGTTGGTTCCTCAAACTTAAAAAAAACCCAACAAAAACAAACAAAAACAAACGAATGCAAATAAACGATGTTACAGCAGCAATCCGTTGGTAACTTTTAAAACGACCATCTGGATTTCACATTTCGTTCGTAAACATCCTGGATGAAATCTAATTAAAATCATAATGTGGTTTGCAGTTGAAATAAACGTGCACTGCAAAAGAAACACTCACTGAGCAATCTGTGTCAATCGAAATCCGATCAAATATTTACCGGTATTGTGCATGGGAACTTTTATTTAATTAAATGAAGTATCGCGCGCCAAATCTCATAAAAAGCCTCTTGACATTTTAGATTATCATTGATTTGGTGTAGGTTTCAAAAATGCGCCGATGCCATGTTGTAAGTTTCAATAGAAATCAAGTTTATTATATATAAATGATCTATCACAAGTTTTCAATTGATATAAAATTATATTCAACGAGTTCTGGAAGTTTCATTAAGCGAGGGTCTGGTAACAAATGTTTAATTAAAATCAAAGGCCTTTTGGAGAAAGCAACAAAGCATAAAACCGACACTTTATTAGTATGTTTTTTCAAAATTATGATATTTTGGCGGGACATTTTGGGCGACGTCGGGAAAACAAACGCGACGTAGCTTAACAAGCGTTACGTCACATACAAGTTTTTATTATGAGCGTCGACTTCCGGTATCGGCGAATACCAAGAAAACAGTGACATTAGATGATTAGTAGTTACCATTATAATGTGAATTACAGTTCATATAACGCTGTAAATCATTAATTTGCGTCGGCTGGGTCCTGAAATGAGCATTCTTAAAACTGAACACGAACAGCGCGTGCGCGCGAGAATCTTTACAAAAACGTACCCTTTTTCCCCGTTTAAGTATGAGCAAACTCACCGTTTTTATGCTATAATATCAGCTTACGAACAGCTTCAGGCTAAGACTAAAAATATATCCCGTGTTGGATAAGTTATTTTTCCTTTTTTTATATAAATTTTGTAAACCACGTTAAAAAGTCATTCGACTGGCAGTTTGCATATTAATTAGTTTGGGGTCTCAATTCAGTGTGGTCAGATACGAAAAATCGTTTAAATGTTGATGACCATTGTAAATTAAATTACTTTTTAAACTGGCAATCGTCTAAACAAAAGAGTTAGACACGTCCAACTGATGCAGTTTAAACCGTGCTTGCGTTTATGCACATTCTCAGGACATTGATAAATTATGTTAACAAAGTTCAACTCCGGAAATTATAATCATTACTAGCATAGGTTCTTCATCTACTGTTGTTACAGATAAAACCTTCCGGTAGTATAGGTTTTGGATTAATTGTACAGCTTATATAGCCATTGTTAATGGACGTTTTCATTTATGTGTTCAGATTTACGTGTTATGGAGTCCATGGTTGAGTATCGGTTACAATGGTTGCACTCACTTATCTTTATGTTCGCTTGAGACAACAATGTATCACCAACAAAAATGGTTTCAATGTGCCTTAGCTATGACATGACAATGCCATTAATTGTTTTAATTCCGTCATTTAAACGAGGAAGTTTTGTTGAAAATTAGTTTCTAGCAACTGTTGTTTGTAAAATTTCTATTTAATTGAACCATATCACTTTTGCCTTTGTTTTTAGCCGCCATATTTAACTTGTTTGTTAAAGATTACGAGCAAATAAACACTACTATTATCGTCTAACGACTACTACTATTAATACAATTTCAAGAGACTCTATAAATGATTATGACAGCCATTATACTACCAGATACCTTTAATAATCCTACAATCAATTTATAAAAGCAGGTTGAGCATTATTGTTAACATTAATGCATTTGTATAACTACGATAAGCTTTTTGTCAGCTTATTAAAGTACGCCATTATTTATAAATGAGCATTATGTTTCCATTATGTTTAATGATCTCCAATTAATATCAAACATACAAAAAGATATGTTTGAATGGAAACACTCGTGCTTTGATCATTGGAATCAATGTGATGACATGAGTATGTATTCCTAATTCTTTGCTGAACAATTTGATTGATAAACTGACACTTCTTTGCGTGACCTGTGTTGACTGAACGTTAGGATGACAGCTTGTTTACAGTGTAAATCGAATGAGTATCTTTATTCAATGTAAGTCATGGAAATGCGCTTCATCAATCACTATTCGACAATGAAAATCAATGTATGTATACTTGTAAACAAAACTATGTTGTCATTGGCGGATTACACATCAAATATTGTTAAACATGTGCGACAATATATTTTGAATATAGCCAATTAGCCATAGATATATCGCATACACATATTTCTACATTAAATGAAATTTGGGATACGCGCAGTCGTAATTCAGTACTTCCCGATCACATTGGTCTTAATTCAATGCCATATTCAGAATTAGAACTTTTACCACAATACTCATGTATTTCCCCTATTTGTTTTTTTTAAAGTGTAAATATCGGCTTATAAAACATATTTGAACTAGCTTAAGTAAATATAACTAGGTTATGACTAAAACTGATAATGATTTGATGTTATGGAAGCCGAAATGATTTATCCTCATAACTACAGTTCGATATACATGTATGGCAATAAATAACCGAGCACAGGAAACCTTTATATTTGCCATTTTGGACAGTAACTATCCATCTAACGGGATATTATTAATTCAAGTAATATTTGAAACATAATATACCACATTATCAGTAGCATAGTGAAGTTTATAACTGTTGTGATTAAATTACAATAAAAAGCCATATACAAATTCCGTAATTCCAAAATTATGCTATCATGTTAAAGAGATTTACAGTAGATTTGGATAAAGTAAATGAGGTAGGAGCTATTTCTTGAAGTAAAGTGTACAACTAACGTATACACAATGAGGAAATATGACATACACATAGTATGTTATCTCATTATATAGATGTCAAACAATGTTGAAAGTGTTCCTAATGGATTGGATCGCACAGCTCTATGTGTAGGATCTTAGATGGACACCATTACTGTACCACCAGAATATACAATGAATTATATCATGTACGTTTATGACCTCTATGTATTACATGTATATTCAGTTCGTTTATGAATCACATGTATTGCCGAAGGGTTATGGAATTGGAACTTTGTGGGTAGCGTTTTGGTTATAATTAGGCATTGTCCTTGTCTCACTTGAATCATGCCCTGGATTCATTTATTTATTTCAATTTAGTTATCTATCATCAAAATCATTCATAGCGATTTTTCAAATTTCAATAAAATCTCTTCAGCGGCTTTATGGTTTTGCCATTTATAGTGACCCTTGGACTTGTTAGGGACTGCTGGAACTATATTTTTTTTCGTTTAGTAGTGTGTAGCAACTTGTCATTTATGCTCTATGTTATTTCTGTAGTCGACTGTTACTGTCGAATGTCACATACAGTGCTGTCGGGTAATTCTGCGCACCTAACGGGTATTGGCTTTCTACATTTGAGATTATTTGATTTTTAGAATAGATTATGGTGCTGTTTGGATAGAAACAACCTTCATTGACAAATGTTAACAATTGAAAACATCATACCTTCGCTAAACTAGGTCAAATGTCGTCTGAAAACAAGATGACTTCCGGTTTTCATGACGTAATTTTTTTCGGCTAATTCTGCGCAGGTGGAGCTGTGTTTTTGTATAGTCTGTTTCAAAGATTTGTTTCACAAGAAATTTATCACAGTATCGAAAAAATAAGTCATTAAGCCAATGTTGACAAAAAAGGAAAAGTCATCATCCATTACAAAAGTGCTTTTATTCAATTTATGTGTCACGTGGTATATCAAATTAACGAAAATCGCCGTTGACACTCATTTTGGTCAAATTTTCGTAGAAATACTTTTCCGATTTTGTTGAAATGATTATAAAACTTTAAATAAGTAACCCACATCTACAAAAACACTGGAGGACCGAAGAAAAACGACCCAGCAAAGTCTCTAGGATATAGAAAGTTATGGTGCGCAGAATTACCCGATGCGCAGAATTACCAGAAACGACTGTAGTACTTCATAGGCCACCAGGTTTCATTTTCTTTTAACTGTTGTACTATGAAGCAGTATACTACGAGCGTATGTCACCACTGGTCAGCTTAAGATTGGGCGTGGTTATAAAAATGGTGAAGCGACTTTGTCGGACAGTCAAACTCGTCTGCGAATAACGGGATTATTTAGATGTAGCTGACCCGAACCTATCATAAGAACGATGCCATCGTTCTAAGACTGGAGACCCAGTATTTTACATCAAAACACGAACTTAGACGCTTCATTAAAGAATAAAAGCTAAACAAAATCAACTGATAAACACCTTACTTTTAAACGTCAAATCGGGCCGAAAATATAATCATACATCGCTGTAAAGTATATGATCAAACATGTCTGTATGCTGTGCAATGAAATCATTGCTTTTGGTATGAATATCAGGATTTGTGTGTGTGCGCTTGTGTGTGACATGTATAAATGTAGTTTATACTTTGAAGAGATACACGTTGTCCGATGCGTACGACGATACTTGCACTGCAAAATAAGCACGCACATTCAATGAACTGATCTAATAACATCAATTTGTGTTACATCAATAAGTTTTCAATTACGGCATATTCATCCTCATTCTTATCCAAAAGTCCAATCAGTGTAACATAAGATGCGCTGATTTTCTATGAAATCAAATTTGTGTTGCGTTCCGGAATACATGCAACTAAAAGGAAATCTTGTAATTACACTTCCATCAAATCGTTGTATACGGGAAGCTACCGAATAAGTCTGTAATTTACGTTCGATTTTGCGATGAACAGAATCCAGTTAATATTTCGAAGTGCCGATTACGCATCTAGAATGACTGATGTAAACCAATATTATGTCGCTGTTGACATTGAAGAGTATTGTAAATGACAAGCTAACATAGTATGAAAAACAAAGCGTGTGAAAATAAATTGACGAATAAATGTTTGTTCAAAATATTGAGAAACGGAACTGTACTTGTCTAAAACATTCACGTGTATCCCTCTCTCGGATATTTTGCACAAAATGTTGTCATTTTAATCACCAACAACCTAATACACTTGCAAGCAACACGATCAAAAGCTAGAACAATACGTAAAACAAAACATGGGATAGACAAAGCCTCAGTGTCATTATTCAAAGTTTTCCAAGGCTAATTGTAGCGAATTATAATGTTATACTGAGCAAAAGATAAACATACATGTACTGTTAAAGGAATGTATTTGTATTAGTGAAATACAAACTAGTTCATGGTCGTGAGAGAATTAGTACAAAACCTAAACACTTTTACGCGAACGTATTTTGTCTGTTTCGAAAATTGTTGATGGATTGGTTCTTGAAGATTTTCTGAACTTTCAGTATCACCAGCGATACAAGACGTTGTAATCCATATTTTCCAATAGTCATCCGTCGTTGTGCATCTGTTTGTGGATTTGATGATAAAGGGGAAACGAATATTAACGGTTTTAACAAAAAGCTCTGGAGATGAAGTTTGTCTGGAAAGTTAAACTAAACATTTACCGACAAATTGATTTACCAGGGGCAGTTTAATGTTGCTGCTAGTAAACAAGATAAGACATTTAAGGGTAATAGTTTTAAGATGTTTTTGGCATTGTCGTATATCGTGAAAGCATTAGGTGATAGTGAGATACTTAGTGGTAATTATCGCGTCATGGTAATTGCGACAGAGAAGTAAAGTGAATAAACTGGTTTGAATATTGCTTGACCATCCACTCAATAGATACAGTATTCTTCATTCCGTACCCAAGTGTAGTGATCCATTTTATAACAGTGTGAGCATTTTTGTGTTCGTAGAAATGTGCGAAATGCAATATAATAACAAAGCTAATTCACATTTTTGTGTAAAATCCAGGGTACTGACGAAATGCATTGACTGATTTTAACAAGGACAAAGGAAACGTTTGTTTAACAGAGTTAGCAATACAATGAAGGATAATTGTTTGAAACAGTAACAGTTTGTATGATGCCAAAAATGAATATTTTAGTCGAATACAAGGTAGAAGAAATAAGGTCAGTGATAGATTAAGTTATCGTCCCTTATCGCCCAATTATTTTCACATTTCTATGTATTAATGTTGTCCCTGCACCATTCCTAGTTGTATTGACGTCTCTCATGCGTAAACGACACAGTAAATCAAAGTTCACCACCACACATTTACATGTATTTGTTTACTGCTTTTGTAATACTCTCTGCTATGCTTGGTAGAGTTTATCCGCTTTATATAAATACGTGTTTTTAGTACGTGTAAAACAGCATTGCCAGTTTTTGTTCTCTCTGAGGTGAGGAAAGAGCAAATCCACTTAATTGTAAATTAAAAGGAGATTTCCTATTCAAGCGGATGTTGTCGAAATAGACAAGTGACATCAAGTGTTCTAACTGAATGTCAGGGACAATCTATTACATTGTTTGTTGAGACGATGAATGTAGATGTTGAACTGTATTATGTAATAATGTTTCAAAGTGTCAATAGGGTATTTCCATGAGATACTCAATACGCCCGTCACGGGAAAGCAGTTATAAAGACCACTCGCGTGTCACCGGAGGAATCCTGCAATGGTAAGGCACATGGAGTGCGTACGTAACTATGAATATTTTCATCAGGTAAAATATAGAGAAACGTTTATTGCTGACTCACACACTAATTACAATAAGTTCATATTTACTTATTTCCCAAATTCGATTGGCTCCTTTCCTGTCAATCAGAACACTTTGCTAAACACGCTGCATGAAAAAACAATACTCTTAAGAATGACTAGGTTTCGTTCAGATAATGATTCTAATATAGCCTTGAAAGATATGTATACACACTCAAAACAGGTATGAGAAAATCCGACAGGGAAGATAGCACTCAACGTAACCAGCCGAGCACAGAAATCAGAAACACCACGACACAACTACCCTGAGTAATGCCCACACCAACCCATGACAAAACGGCGACCAAATGAGGCCAACAACAACCCTGGGGCATGATCTAGTTTTAAACTCAGGACAGTGACCTTATGTTATGCGACCTAAAGAGGCACAACTACGACATAACCTAGTTAGAATAATGGGCAAGGTAGGAATGGGGTTGAAAATACTTTTACATATTCCTAGCAACTGCCCTGAGCAATGCCCTCAAACCGCCATATATCACGCTTAGAACTGACTTGTCTCACAACCCGTATATTGTTGAAGTTGTTTCGGGGAGATATTAATACAGTATTTTATTGACTTCGATAGCCAGTGCGTTATACTAGCTAGCAATAATAACCACATTTTTCCTGAGCAAAACCATGTGTGGCACGTCTACAGTTACGACTTCATGATGCATTAATATCATCATTGAACTAGTATATTACTCTGATATGGTGAACAGACTGGAAATCACCCGGATTGCTAATCCAATACAATGTCTGAGTTTGTTGCTCCATTCTACCTAAAGTGCGACACTTAATCCAAACATGGCCCTTAGATAAAGTTTAGCATATACCTATTTAACACTTTTATGCCATCACAATCGGTCATTTCATCAATAACAACTATTCCATCTGCTATTGAACATACATCATATAGTGCATTGTATTAACAGGCTTATGTCATCATGCTACCATAAATACCATACAATTATTAATTGACTATACAACATTGGCCGAGTTTTTCCTCTAGATGCAGGGCCAATATGAACGATACCTCGACATTATTGAGACAAAACTCGGCCATTATGGAAATATCGCTGCCATTTTGAAAAATCACGGCCATTATGAAAAATCACGGCCATTATGAGATTCGAGCATTCTGATTGGCTGTCTAGCTCGGCCATTATGAAACCCGAAGTTTTCATGAGAAAAAAAAAATCGCCGCCATCTTGAATTTAGGTGAATTGATTTCATTAACGTTTTTTGAAGACAATGGCCGATTTCGCGATTACTTGTCCCCCAGTTATACAAAGGGAAGTAAACGCGAAATGCTATGCGGGTTTGACGGCATATATACAGCACAATCATTTTGTGCCATCCGACAACAACCGTTAACAGTGACAAATTGTGATTTAGTGACAAACGAAAACTGCTGATAATTCGGATACACAACGTTTCGAACACGGTACACAGAAAAGCTTTACTCAAATCAATAGCTTAAGTTCGCTTGTTTTCTTAACATTAAATGTTTGTATTTATTCGTTATTTATTATACTTTTAGAGTGCTTTCACACAGAGTGTATAGTAAATTAATTAAATTGTCAATAATTAAGTGTCTCCATAATGGCCTTGTTATTTGGCTTCAGACTCATATTAGCCTGAGTTCGAATAATATGAAAGTATTTAGACCAATAACAAGGCCATTATGCAAACACTTAATTATTATCATTATAATACAATACAAAACAATACTATAATTGATTTTATGTTTCAGGCCACCAGCCCATAACACACATCAATACATATTTATTTTGCACCGAGTTACATCATTATATATACTTCTTCAAATTGTATTTTGTTGTCTTACGTATTCCAACCTGTAGTATGAAACATTTGTACGGGTGTTAAACATATATTGTTTATTCCCGCACGGTGTATAAAACAGTGACACTAATATGTAACACACACCAATCTCTCGAGTATAATGACATGTGCATTGTATTGCTAGTAGGAATTTTCCGTAGTAAAGTGAAGAACAATGTTGCATCTAGATGCATGCCTACTATTTGCTTACATGTACTTCTGGTTCTGTTAAATTAGCAACATTAATACCAGTATTCGTTTATTTTGTACGTGTAATAATTATCAACCCGTCTTGTTGGCCTTAAGTCTATTACCAATACAGCGTGTAATATAAATTACTTGTTATTGCATGAATGAATACCATTAAGTTCGCTGACTTGTCCGATTGGATTCGTTTAGGCAAATACTTCTGTTAGGGATATACATTAATATAATATTTATTGTTTTTCGTAGGCTTTTGGGACTTCAGATATCAAAACTAGACACGCTATCCTTTTTACCGTTGTAACTTAGACATTGTGCTTGGGTGTCACTATAGGTCGCTATGCTTGCACAACATGAGTGATTGAATCATTTAGGTCATAGTTTGGGCACTAGGGGGTGCTGTTTTGGAATCCAATTTTGTAAAAAAACACAGTCACTTGGTCAAATCATTGAGGGACATTGTTTAGTTAATATGAGTCTGAGTTCGGTCGGGTTATAGGATGATGACACAGTTGCATGCACAGATACATAGACTTATTCAGTTGTAAGGCCGAAAGCTGTCATTGGTGATTTTATGCTTTTGAAAATATTAAAATGGGATTTGCAAACATACCTATTATTATTACGAACTGTTGCATTGAAAAAACCGTGTTTAAACGTTAGCATACTCTTTTAAGAACAAATTTCTTAGAATATGTATCTTTTCTTTTTTGACGTTCCATTGAATCTTAACACTGTAGTCATGTCACAGGTATCATTCGTATCCTATGGAATAAATGTATTACGTGTCTTATATGAACTTCAGCTAAATTCCTTCTCACCAAACATATGCAAATGTAATAATATTATGTTTCCCTTGTCACTTCTGATTAATTACTATGTCCAAAAATGTTTCTACATAAGCTCATACTATGCCATATTTGTCAACGTATCGATTTGTCTGAATCTAATTTATATAGTACGAGAAAATGGGAGAAACTATTTAATGTTATACATGTACGAGCATGTGTTAACTATATTATCATTTGTCCACTCTGAAACATTTACTTACTCGTAATTTAACCAGCATCTCAATAACAAATACAAACCGACATCGAGACGTAATACGTAGTGTGTTATAGACGGTTTAACTTTTTGTGTCTGTTGAGCCAATGTCACGAAATATGAGCATTAGCATGAAATGCTTTGTTAAAAACCCTGAATTATTTGACAGACAATAGTAGGAATAATGCTTCTTCATCTAATCTCCCACTCCCATGGTTTTCCTTTATATGGCCAGTTGTGAGTGTTTATGAACGTCAATCTCGCTACAGGTTGCCCTTAGGATATACATATCGTATACTATAAAACAGAGCTGAGAAACAAATATACACGAAAACACATTAAGAAGAGATAATGAGAATATGAGAATATATTGAGCTGTTATAAGGAACACATCATAGGATAATAACATACACAAACATCACAGGAAAACATCAACACAGAAAAAGAGGTGCACTAACGACACCTTTATAATCGGAAAAAATAATTGTCTGGATGCATATAGGAAACACTACTGAAAGACGATGTCATGTGAAGTTGATTGGATTGAAGTGCTGCATATAATATGAAGTGAGGAGTGTAGTGTGCAAGCATGAGTTGATTTAGGGAATCACATGCGTTGCGAGCAGCGCTAGGAAATACACCAGACTGCAACGAATTGGGGCATGATTAACTACATTGGATCACCAGTCATCGTGTTTACCAATACGGCTCCTGCATCAGGAAATTCATTCAATACTAGTATGTTATATTTAGGGTACGAAGTATGTGTAAGCAAATGCATGTTATATTTATTTGTTACGTTTGTAAATATACTTAACAACTTTTCTAAGTCCTCATTTTTATTTATCCATAAGTTTTGTATTATATACAATGAAGTGACAAACTTTCTCACGTGAAGTTTTTACAACAAAGTTATCCTAATTTGCGTATCGAACTGGTCGTATGTCACGTGGTTTGTTCGTCACAAGATTGACGTCGGTTTCGTGATTTTCTGACGCCACGTGTTTACATATACCTTGAATGTGTTCCAAATGCCATCAGTATATGACCAATGACTAACCACGTATGAAAAACAGTTTATAAATTAATATAGAGATCACTGTTATGCGTCGAATGATGTCAGAAAAATATGAAGTGACGTCAGTACGGTACAGAGTAGCATTTAGTGTCGATAATCATGACGTATTACGTCAACATCCACGTCTGAAATATTTTCAAGGTATACGTGTCTATTTGAGTGTTTTATTCAAGGTAAACGTGTTGTTTTCCTGATGTGTTATACTTATTGCAAAATCATTTAGCATTTATTGTGACGTCATGATGTAAATTCGATCTACGCCGAAGACACATGGCAATTTTGAGTTCAGACGCTCAAATCCAATGAGTATCTTCATTCAGCAATGTCTCCCACTCGCGTCTGTGATTGTCAATAGAAACATAAGACTTAGTAGTGGTCATCCAAGATATCAAAATATGTATTTGCGACTTTTACTTTCTTGCGGTCTTATGTTATGCGTTTGTACATTCAATGAATTTAAATCAAACTTGACTTTTTGTTTTACAATTCTGCGAACCTAAAGCACAAGAAAGTTAAAGCCAAATTTCATTGTGCTACATACACGTTTGACAAAATTATCTTCAAAAATATAAGTGTGGACTTAGAAAAGTTGCTAAGTATACATTGGTTAACATTCAATTTATGAATAAGTTTGGATTTTGAAAACATGGACTGCAAATATAATAATGCCCTTATTGGACTTATTGACATTTAATTCCTGTTTCGAATCCATATTAAAGATGTCATGTATGAATCTAAAGCTAAATTTGATGTCTCAGTTACTAAGGATTTTCTCCAAATTAAGCCTTTATATGTACGTCATTCCTAGAAATATTCAATCTGGAGTTTGTATTAGAATAATAACATCCCATGAGTTTCGGAAGTATTATAATGAAACCATGTGATACCTCTATTAAGTAGTGATGCAATAATACAACTGCATTAAAACATAGCAGCAAACGTTTCAATGGTTTCAATGAATATTTAATCGCAATTGCGTTTCTAGCGGCATTATTATGGACATTATTATTCCACACACGGTATAACCGGATGCGTGGTCGGCCGAGTGATGCGTTACGGCCGAGGTAAAAACCGATGACGGGTAAGTAGTGGGGTTATATTTCTTTCCAGAACTTTTCCATTTCGGCCTTTCTTTTGAATCTAGCGATTTGTGAATGACCCCGAATGTTTTAATGTACTATTCACTCAGCCTCGCATGCTATCTTTTCGGAATAAATCTGATAGAGCCTGTGTATACACGACAAGCAGAAAAAAATGCTCAATTCTCATATACATTGCTCGAAATTAAACAGTTTGCGCTAGTATTGAACTATTTAACATCACAGACCTAACGGAAATTCATCTATGAACAATTCTGTAAAGTTACAACTCTGTCCGTGCCCTGAAACCAACGATTGACCCTTTCAAAGAGACCCTAGTATGCGCAAAAATGATGACGTTAACGGCCGAGGAGATTTTGTGATGATGACGTTTACGGCCGAGGACGAAAAATATGGATGACGTTTACGGCCGAGGAAATATTTACTTAAAACTCATTTTTCGCAGTTTTAATGGTTTTCTCACCAGTTAAGTAAGGACTATTTGCCAGTGTACATTCCAATGAACATTTCTCTACCAGAAAATGTTGGATATGATTGCCTTACACTTATTTTATTCGTATATCTTCAATATAAAACGTCATTTTGTAGATCTATGTTATTTACAAGACACATTTTTGTTTATTTGAAAGCAAATACTAAGAGTGTGAAATATGGCTATATGGATCTCAGACTAGCTCTATGGAACGCCACAGCTGTCTTAAGATAAGCAGAACTGTTGTATTATGTTATTATACCGTGATATAAAAAACCCCATCATGTCCATTTGTCATAATATGACAACGTTTTGCCATTTTATGATGTCCGTTTGCCATAATATGATTATCATTTGATGTGAATTTGTCATTATATGATGAACATGTATCATTATTATAATGCCCGTTTGTCATATGATGTAATTTGTTCTTATGTGATGAACATTTCCACAAAAGAATTCATTACAAAGGTATTCGAATTTTCTATAGATCGTGGGTTCAAACCCCACTGGAGCCGATATTTTTTTTAATTAGATTTTTAGTTTTAAGACATATGTTTTGGCTTCAAATCATGACATCATAGCGTTATTTGGGGAAAAAACATTTTTTTGAAAAACTATCTTTTAGATTTTTGGAATTTACACTTGAGAAATCGAGAATAACTTTAGCCCCGTTCTCACTGTCCCGGTGCACGTCCCGGTACCGCCGGCGAGAGTACAGGGAGAATTAGACCGACATAAATATATAACACATCTTCACAATGTGCGGCAATAAATCGACTCCTGGTTCCAGTGAATATACTTTGGTTCGGTTCCGACACCCGCGATATACTCAGTGATTACCTGTACCGACCCCGGAGATTTAGACTGTCAGCTCTGGCTGAAGGGCGGGGATTTATACATCAAACAATCGTGCGTTAACAGCAAAAGCGGTCATAGACCTACGACATGGCCACTGTTAACAACAGAAGCAGTCCTAGATCTACGGCAGAAGCGGTCCTAGCCCGTGATAGGAAGAGTCGATGACGGCATTTCAAACATTTCCTTCTGTATACCCATTAAGATATATACGGGGTAAAAAAAAGTTTACCATCAGTTCAGAACGAACATTTTTCTTTCCCTACTCCAAGCATAAAAACATACCGCCAAAACAAATAAAGGAAAATACGAGCATTAAAATAATGCATCAGTCAGTTGCATCCACGGTCTCGACCCTTAGGTATGGGTGTGGAATTTTACTTTCGGGTTTTCAAAACCACCGCAATTCCCCCACCCTGTAGGGGATGGCTGGTAGTTAAATCTCCAGTATTCCCCGACCTCTGACAGCTAAACATTGTCCCCGGGATATTGGGTCGGGCATTTAATCTTCCACATTTCTCCGGCGAGGAAAGGTGGAAGACAAGACATGACTTTTTCCGCCTATCCACTGCCCATCGCCGGGGATATGGGCCGTGGTTGCAACTGACTTGTGCACAACTCTGTAAAATATGATAACCACAAGAATGTGTGCAAGACACGTCCCGGTGAAGACAGATAGCACAACGGTATTGACCGGTTCAGTACAGTGTCATTTTCTGTATGCTGACTGACGTTCTTCGTTGAGATCATGTAGACAGTCAAATGCATTTTCAAACAAACAAATACCTGTCTTGTAAAGTCATGGATCTCTAAAATGATGTTTTATATCAAATATATACGAAAAAAATAAGTGTAAGGCAATCATATCCAACATTTTCTGGTAAAGAAATGTTCATTGGAATGTATACTGACGAATATACCATACTTTACCGGTGAGAAAGCCATTGAAACTGCGAAAAATGACAGTTTTTAGTAAGTATTTCCTCGGCCGTAAACGTCATCCATATTTTTCGTCCTCGGCCGTAAACGTCATCATCACAAAATCTCCTCGGCCGTTAACGTCATCATTTTTGCGCATACTAGGGTCTCTTTGAAAGGATCCATCGTTGGTTTCAGGGCACAGGGCACGGACAGAGTTGTAACTTTACAGAATTGTTCATAAATGAATTTTCGTTAGATCTGTGAGGTTAAATAGTTTAATACTAGCGCAAACTGTTTAATTGCGGGCAATGTATGTGAGAATTGAGCATTATTTTCTGCTTGTCGTGTATAAACAGGCTCTATTTAGATTTATTCCGCAAAGATAGCATGCGAGGCTGAGTGAGCTGTACATTTAAACATTCGTGGTCATTCACAAATCGCTAGATTCAAAAGAAAGGCCGAAATGGATAAGTTCTGGTAAGAAATATAACCCCACTACTTACCCGTCATCGGTTTTTACCTCGGCCGTAACGCATCACTCGGCCGACCACGCATCCGGTTATACCGTGTGTTCCAACTAGATCAAAATATTGAAATTAGTGCCGCAGGCATGCAAAACATTTATCGTACAGGGCTGAGTCGTATAGTAGATATTCGCACACAATGACGTTTAACCAAGTTCCTTTACTTTTGAACTAAAGCACTGGTCGTATTAGCAATTATTAAAATCCATCTCTACCTCTCAAAACAATTACTTATAAGCAAACTGTAGTCTGTTTGTCTCATGCAATTACATGGCTTTGAAAAATATCGCCCTGCATAATCCTTAGAGAGGAGTAAGACCAAGAATACTATTACACGATTTAATCCCAAATTAATAAAACACTACTCACTCACGGAGGCATTATAACGTGTGAGAAAATTAATAAAGCTACAACGTAATTGCATTTTAATCCATATAGAGGCATAGAGGAAGAACATAATTAGAAATTGTATATAGAAAACACAGTACTTCACTGGAACAAGACGTTCCTTTTCAGACAAGTCATTCGAAAGTGCGACATATACAGACACAGCATACACAATGGGGTTGCATGACATGCAACCGATGTGTGAATCATTATCATTAGACATTCTAACACAAAGACGTGATGATCGGACTAAAAGAACTTGACTATCTCACCATCACAACACATTCAAGCTGATTATGCAGTCCTACCATGCAGAGCAATGGGAATACATCACTGTTAGTGTCTAGCTAATACTGACATACTCCCGATGCACCATCGTTAGTCCCAGTGTGCTATTTACTGTGGGTTTGAGAAAAAATTATGTGCTGCCTCACATAAAATACTGGCAAACAAAATTAATGATTGGATATGCACATTCAAATTTGTTTTGTTCATTTTTTAATTCCTTTCTATAATCACATTGGCGGTACAAGTTCCGTAATTAGAGTGACTCATTGTTTTAAACTTGCAACTGATTATACCAGTCAGTGTCACACAAAAACACGTGATAAAACAGCAATTTAATCAAAATTACTGTCATTTAATTTTTACAACTAGCATTGTGATTTAATAGTTTCATTCTCTTTTAATGCGACCAAGAGAAACATACATGTATATCTTTAGCTGCTATTCCATTACATGTTCAAACATTTTATCCTATATGGTACCAACTAACATTTGATCACTAAACAAAATGTTCTGTAATTATGTTCTTAGAAATTGGCTCAGACTAGAGGATTGCATGTAACAGTCATCACATTTCCTTATAATATTTTGCAACTGTGCATATGTGTGTATATCATAAAAACGCTGACTGTGTTAGGGTGATTAAATAATTAATAACAAAAAGCATTGATGACTTATGAATAAATTTAAGACTTTATTGAACCCTAGCAGTTGCACAATTTTATTATATGCTTTCAATGGATTATGGGGATTTTCAGTGAAAATAACAATGACAAATAACAGTGAAATAACATTTTTGATAATTCACTGTTTTTGACGGAACTACTTTCTTCAATGAAAAAATAAATTACCTCCCTGTATTGTTTGTTTAGTTACATATTTACCTCCTTGATTATGTTTGCTACTTGACAGCTGTCAAAAATGGAGTATTTTGCTGAATATGATACCAATGGCTTTGAATTTGAAGCCTTTTTTGGCATTTATTCGAGCCTCATTCACAGGTAACTGTATCATTGAAAACGAAAAAAAAAAACTTTTTTCAATTTTAATATATTTTTGTATAGATCTACGTAAAGAAAAAGAAAAAAAATTCAAAAAAAATATTTCCCCGAAAATTCGGGTTTTTTTTGTTTTACGATACTGTTGGCACTGCACCTGTGTGACCACATTATTGTGAGGAATAAAATTAACCTAGATCTACTGCAAATCGAGAACCTCAACAAGTGACAGTCAGGTGAAAGAACCACTATTTATGTAAGTGCTTTCCTAGAAGGGCCTTTAGAAAGAGAATAGATCCTTCTTATAAACTTCAATTTATTGGAGTGTTGGAAGGCTTATTCTGTTCTGACATGCCAAGGTCTCAGAATGAAATCTATTGTTCCGTATTTAAAAGGCCAATCTGAAAATCTGAACGAGCTTTAAACAATTCAAATAAAAGCAATAAACACAAACCTACAATTTATCGAAGGATATAGAATCTACTGCCTGTAAATGATCATACTAAATGCATTTTGAGATTCAAAATCGCATCTCGTCAAAAAAATCAACATGTCGTCTCCGTTTTTCGATGTTGTGATGACGTCAAAACACATGATAAAGTCACTCTGTACGTCGATTCCCGTTTTTAACTGTCAGTACGAGTATTTCCCCTCACTAATTAGACTGGCGACATAGAAAAAATAAGTCTATGACGTGATAATGATTAAAAATTCCCGGCATCGTGACTTGAATTCACAATGGTGGATGACAAAACTGTTTGTTGACAATGAAATTACTCCGCGATCAAATTTAATAAATACCAGTTATTTCGCTTTCAATAAAACACTAAAATAATTTTGTGTTCGTCAAATAGTATATTTGTTTTATTTATAAACTTTACACATATCTTGTTTTATGTTTTGCAGAAAAATACTACAACAAATAGTTGCACTACTTTCAGTGGAACTTCTGTTAAAAAAGTGAATAGGTTGAACTGAATTTGGGGCGCCCCACGGGGTGAGGTTCCAATAGAGAATTGTAAAATATTAATAATTTGATTAATTACGCATATAATAAACAGAAAATATGTTGATTTTCGGTGCAAGATTGAATTTTATTTCACTCGTGATCACATAAATCTATATTTTCACTCGTGGCTACGCCACTCGTGAAAATATTGATTTCTGTGATCACTCGGTGAAATAAAATTCGATCTTGCACCAAAATCAACAAATATCCTCTATGTATTCGATTTCATTATGTCTTTTACACTATGTATTGATATACAATAACTGAACATTAAATGCTACAGGATTATTCCGTTCTATTTTGTTTCATATTAACAAATATAAAATAGATTTTACAATACTTTCTCTTTACCAGCATATTGCAGTTTACTGTATTTTTTTCAAGTTTTTATGAAACACACGATTATTAGATAAATTATATACTGATCATTGCGGCTTATATCATACATTGTCAAGTGTTAATACAAACAATAGAAACTGTCCTATATATTTACTTTCCCGCTTCCGACAGTTAGAACACTGTAAATAACCATGGGCAATATGTGATGAGTACGTCAAATGACATTTGATGTCATTTGATAAACATACATTCAATTCTGTTGACAGTATAATGTTGATAAAAGTAATTTAGTATGCTTGCGGTACCCATTAGTGCACGCAAAATCGTATGCAACAGCGCATAATTGGCTACTGTCTGTAGTATTTGTCTGCCAATTCAGATATAATTCCATTAGTTCGTCTTTGAGTAAAAATGACATTCAATTGGCTCACTCAAGGGAAACAGTATTTAGTCTAGTTAGCTGTATGTGGTATACTAATGAGTAACTAAATGATGTCTTGTCTAATGCTTTATGCCATTAGACAAGATGTAAATGTATAAACCCGACACACGCATAAATTATGCGTTCATTTGCCAGTTATTCCAAGTTGATTACTTAACGAGTGTTGCATTTGTCAGGTTTTGTGTCGCATGTATTTTAGATAATAATAATAATAATGATAACAATAATAAAAATAATAACGACTTTATTTTAAGAGGCAACACAGCTGGGCAAGCCCATTCTCCCCGTGAGCTGCTATGGCAAGTCATGTTTACAAAATTAGTACGACATAAGCAATAAATAGTCCGAAGTATAACGACACAATATAAAAGTATAAAAGGTTGATTTTTTAACATGTCGCAAAGCATTTTGCCATTAAATATTATTTGGAAGGATGAGATTAACAAAGATTAAAATACCGTTTATGGAACGTGTTTGTTTAAGTGACATTCATACATGTACACGTCCATGGTCGTAAGACAATTACAAAACACGTTTTCCACGAACGTATTTTGTCTGTTTCAACAGTTATTGATGGATTGGGTCGTGAAGATTTTCTGAACTTTCAGTATTGCCAGAATACAAGACGCTCTAATCCATAATATCCAATAGTTTTCCCTTGCTGTGCATCCGGTTTTTTGTTTGTTTTTGTTTTCGGGTCCCCAGAAGGGTAACCCCATTTATTTTCCCCGTCCAATGGTTTTATGGGGGTCGGAGAATCATCCCCCACAAACCTTACAATCTTGCATATTATATATATATAACGAACAGAGCAAATAGAAATCATACTATAAATCCATAAATTTGATATTTTGGGGTAATAAAAGGGATTGGGACCTTTTTCGTCAAAGAGTGACGAGTAGAGAGAAGAAACAAAAATGTTGTCAAATGTTGCATCCGTTTGTTGATTTATTTCCTTTAAAGGGGAAACGAATATTTACGGTTTCAACCAAAAGTTCTGAAGTTTGCTTGGAAAGTTATACTAAACTTTTTCCAACAAATTCATTAACCAGGGGCATTGCAAGGTTACAGCTAGTTAACTAAACACGATCTTTCACGGGAATAGTACATAAGATGTGTTTAAAATGTATTTTATTGTTACAGCATTAGGTGATACGTGATAGACTTATATTGTTTTACAGATGCTAAATACTGTAGTATTAATCGGGTCATTGTAACGCGAAGGCTTCCCAGATCACAAAGTAATGTGAATAAACTGTCTCCTAGCAGTTGGCCTATAGTCCAGTCATTTTAACTTTTAACCTCAAACTAATTGCAAAACAAACAGTTTTGTGTTTATATGGTGCGTAATGCTATCCTTAGCAATGTACAAAATGTCCTAATTGAATATTTGTGGGACTTTTTGAGATATTTACAAATATATTCAATTGTCACATGTTTTCGCGATATTTGTCACTTTTGATGTAAATAAATCTTGACTTGTACCAGTAACTTATTTTTACATCGTACTTAGAGGTCGCAATTTGGGTCTGATTTTTATGAAACTTGGCAGCAATGATCATCGTAAGCTAATCTAGGCAAAATACAATTTTTAGTTAACCGGAGCCAAAATCTAGGTCACTAGGTCAAAACATAGAAAAAACAAGATATAGTCACCAGGGGTCGCAATTTCGACCTTGCACTTGTGAAGTTTGGTCACAATTATCACCTTACAAAAATCAAGGTCACGTATGAAATTGGATTAACCTGAGTTAAAAACTAGGTCACTAGGCCAAATTAAAGAACAAATCTTTAGAATGCACCCTTTTTACCTATTCTTTATGAAACTATGTCACATGGATCATGAAGACAAAATGTAGGTCAAATTCAATATTAACTTATCATGAGTTAAAACTAGGTCACTAGGTCAAATAATAGAGAAACCTTCATGCGCCAAAAAATCTCAACAATTATTTTAACCTACTGACCTAATTTTTACCCAAATAACTCAATAACATATTTGTCTTAGATGTTTTGATATGAGCATTGTGACCAAGTTGCATAAATATTAGACCAAAATTGTAAATTTTGTACCTACACAACGTTTACCTTTGATTTTAACTAGCGACCTACTTTTTCACCCCGGATGACCCAATTTATAACTTTGACCTATATTTTGTTGATATTATAATTGTGACCAAGTTTCATAAATATAAGGTCAACATTATGACCTCTAGCGACTACACAAGGTTTTGCAACAATTTGACCTAGTGACCTAGTTTTTTACCCTTGATCATCCATTTTCTACCTTGGCCTAAATTTTGTTCAGATGATCACTCTGACCAAGTTTCATAATCATAGAGTCAAAATTGTGAATACAAATGCAATTGTGGACGAACAGACAAAGAGAGCAATCACTATTTCTCCAGAATCGAAAGATTCGTCTACATTTTGTATATTGTCTGTATTGTATACTGTCCAAACACAAATATCCTTTTTCCATAAGACACACATGTATACAACACATGAAATGTGTAAATTTTAAACAAATTGGATTAATATTAAAGAAATGAATAAAACTTTTGTTTCCTCTTCCAAGTGCTATTTTGAGTCATTTTGTCAACATTTGAATGGGTAGTATACCAACACGAAGACTGGCATATATATGAAAAGTAAATTGTTTAATGATAAAATCAATATTAGTATGCGATAGAAGAAGGTTGTATCTTTCAGAAAATATAAGCTTTAAGGCGCAATTAGTAAATATTTAACGACTTACACGGGCATTATAAGAACTTAAAATTCCCCATGTAGTATGAAATAAGGAAAATGCTGAAATTGCTACCAAAAGTGACCTTAAACATGTCGATTTGTTTGTATTTTCCCCACTGAACTCGCATATTTCACGTTTTGTCTGTAGTCGATAATAGTCTGTAGATGATGAAAATGAAAAGAAACTCTGTTTTGCAATTTGTTTGAGGTTGACCATATTTTTTAGCTTCAATGACTGGACTACTAGGGGAACTTACAAAGTAGGTGATCCTGCATTTTGTCAGCGGGGACTTTTAATTGTTTATTTAGCTTATGTGTGGGCATTGCTCAGTGTAGTTATGTTGTGGTGTTTTTTGTTTCTGTTTTCGACTAGTTAGGTTGAGTGCCACCTACTCTGTCTGATTTCCTCGTACCTTTTTTAAGGTACTCA
The DNA here is from genome assembly GCA_963678985.1 of Spisula subtruncata. Classification (NCBI taxonomy): domain Eukaryota; kingdom Metazoa; phylum Mollusca; class Bivalvia; order Venerida; family Mactridae; genus Spisula; species Spisula subtruncata. The sequence goes on along the minus strand of OY787669.1, from coordinate 23,400,793 downwards.
AAAACATAAATGTACATGATGCTGTTACCTTTATAGCGTTGAAATGTATTATGTAATTATGTATAAAGGAGTCGAGACGGTTATTCTGTGAGATCCTCAATACGTCCATACAACAAAAGGTATTATAAAGACCACTCGCGTGTCACCTGAAAATCCTCGATAGATAAGGCAAATGGACTGCACGTTCGTGAATATTGAAATATCATCTGTTAACATATGTTAACAACCGTTGCTGACTCAAAAACATAAATGTACATACCTATTGCCAAAAATGTGATTGATTACTACCATCAACATCATTCATAGCGATTCTTAAAATTTCAATAAAAACTCTTAATCGGCTACATGGTTTCGTCATTTACAGCGACACTCGGACTTGTTGGGGATAGCAGACGTTTAGGTTAATTTTATCGTTCTGTTGTGTGGTTTGTGTTGCGACTTGTCAGTTACAGTCTGTATTATTTCTGTAGTCGCCGGTATCAGTTGAGTGCTACGTACTACCTAACCCACCCATTTCATTCTCTTTTGACAGTTGTATTATGAAGCAGTGTATTATGTCACCACTTGTCAGCTTAGTATTGGGCATGGTTATAAACATGGTCAAGCGACTTAGTCGGAAAGTCAAACTCGTCTGCGAGTAACGGGATTATTTAGATGTAGCTGACCCAAACCAACCATAAGGACGATGACATCGTTTTAAGTCTGGAAATCACATCAAAATACGACCGTAGACGCTTCATTAAAGAGTACTAAGCTAAACAAAATCAACTGATAAAGCATTTTACTTTTAAGTTTCAAGTCGGACCAAATATTTAATCATGCATCGATGAAGAGAATATACATTTAACCAAACATGTCTGTATGCAGAGTGTATGCTGTATATTGATAGCTTGCGCGTGCGCATGTATTTGACATGTATAATCGTAGATTATACTTTCAAGAGATACACGTTATCCGATACGTATTACGATAATTGCACTGCAAAAAAAGCACGCGCGTTCAATGAACTGATCTGAAAACATCACTTTACGTTACATCAATACATGACGTTTTCAATTACGGCATATTCATCCTCATTCCTATCCAAACGTCCAATCAGTATAACATAAGATGCGCTGATTTTCTATAAATCTAATTTGTGTTACGTTCCGGAATAAATGCAACTTAAAGGAAATCTTGTAATTACACTTCCATCAAATCATCGTATACGGGAAGCTACCGAATAAGTCTGTAATTTACGTTCGATTTTGCGATACGATGAACAGAATCTAGTTAAAATTTCGAAGTGCCGATTACACATCTAGAATGACTGATGCAAACCAATAATATGTCGCTGCTGACATTGAAGATTATTGAAAAAGACAAGCTGACAAGTATGACAGAGAAGGCGTTTGTTAATAAACTTGTTAAAAATAAAGAGAAACTGTTCGGTACTTGTCTACAATCATTCACGTGGGTCCCTCTCTCGGATAGTTTGCACACAATGTTGTCATTAATCACCAACAAACTAATATACTTGCAAGCAACATGATCAAAAGCTAGAACAATACGTCAAACAAAACATGGGATAGACAAAGCCTCAGTGTCATTATTCAATGTTTTCCAAGGCTAATTGAAGCGAATTATAATATTATACTGAGTGAAAAATTAGCATACCGTTAAAGGAATGTCTTTAATGAGTGAAATACAAACTCGTTCATGGTCGTTAGACAATTAGTACAAAACCTAAACACTTAAACGCGAACGTATTTTGTCTGTTTCCACAATTGTTGATGGATTGGTTCTTGAAGATTTTCTGAAATTTCAGTATCACCAGAGAAACAAGAAGCTGTTTATCCGTATTTTCCAATAGTCATCCGTCGTTGTGCATCTGTTTGTGGATTTGATGATAAAGAGGAAACGAATATTAACGGTTTTAACCAAAAGCTCTGGAGATGAAGTTTGTCTGGAAAGTTATACTAAACATTTACCGACAAATTGATTTACCAGGGGCAGTTTAATGTTGCTGCTAGTTAACTAGATACGACATTTAAGGGTAATAGTTTTAAGATGTCGTTGGCATTGTCTTATATTGTGAAAGCATAAGGTGATAGTGACAGACTTAGTGGTAATTATCGGGTCATGGTCATTGAGACAGAGAAGTAAGGTGAATAAACTGGTTTGAATATTGCTTGACCATCCACTCAATAGATATAGTATTCTTCATTCCGTGCCTAAGTGTAGTGATCCATTTTACAACAGTGTGAGCATTTTTGTGAAATGCAATTTAATAAAAAAGCTAATTCACATTTTTGTGTAAACTCCAGGGTACTGACGAAATGCATTCACTGATTTTTAACAAGGTCAGACGAAACGTTTGTTTAACAGAGTTAGCAATACAATGAAAGATAATTGTTTGAAACAGTAACAGTTTGTATGATGCCAAAAATGGATATTTTAGTCGTAGACAAGGAAGAGGAAATAAGGTCAGTGATATATTAAGTTATCGTCCCTTTACCACCAATTATTGTCACAATTTTATGTATTAATGTTGTCCCTGCACCATCCCTAGTTCTATAGATGTCTCACATGCATAAACGACACAGTAAATCAAAGCTCAACACCACACATTTACATGTTGTTGTCTACTGTTTTTGTCTAATAATCTCTGCTAAGCTTGGTAGAGTTTATCCGCTTTTATGAATACGGGTATTCAGGACGTGTAAACACCATTACCAGTTTTTGTTCTGTCTAAGGCGCGGAAAGGGCAAATCTACTAAATTGAATATTAAGAGGAGATTTCCTATTCAAGCTGATGCTGTCGAAGTAGACAGGTGACATCAATTGTTCTTACTGAATGGCAGGGAAATTTAGTGCATTGTTTGTTGAGATGATGTTTGTAGATGTATCAAGTAATAATGTTTCAAAGCGTCAATACGGTATTTCCATGAGATACTCAATACTCCCGTCGCGTGTCATCCGACAAATTCTGGAATGGCAAGGCATATGAAGTTCATATATGATTATGGATATATCATCTGGTAAACTATAGAAAAACGTTAGCTGCTGACTCACAAACTAATTAGAATTAATTCATATTAACTAATTTCCAATCTGGTTGGCGTCTTTCCTGTCAATCAGAACACTTTGCTAAACACGTTGCATGAAAATCAATACTCTAAAGAACTAATAGGTTTCGTTTAGATAATGATTTTAATATTGCCTTGAAATATATGTACGAGGGTTGTTCATTTAATTCCCGGACGATCGCCATAGCGTCTGATTGGAACATGCGAGTGTAGTAAAATTTCGTTTCATAAGACTTAGTCACCAACTTGATTATTTGACAATACATGAAATAATTTTATCCAATCGAACACAAACTATGGTTACTATAGTAACCACACAAACGACTACCCGGCCCAACCTAATTTTGTAGTGGTATGTAGAGTGTTAATTAGGTAGCGGTAGTGGTATTATCGCATATTTTAAGCAGAAAACATCAGTCAACAATATGTATGTATCTATGTCGTGTAATATAACATTTGATGTCAATTCCGTGTAGTCCTTGGCGACTTATGACAAAGAGCGTGCTTTTGTGAATATCGCAATTTGTATAGAGAAAACAGGTAATGAAACGATTTTATGAAAATATTGGCCGTAAACCTGTAAAACTCTACACTCCCTTAAAAAAAGACTCTTTAGACAATTATTGTAAAGGCGGACCGTTGTTCTAAGATGACTAAGCACCACGATTTGATTATCAAAGGCCGGGCCAACCTAAAGTCGTCAACAGAAAATGTCGTAGATTCAAGGCATGTTGGGCGGTAGACACTAATAGAATAATAAGTGCTGTATAAATTGCAGCTACATGCGCTTTTATCGTAGTTACAGCATATAACATCACTACTGAACAGCTTAACATGGCGAATACATTTGTCCCGGCAATTACTTAACCCCTAAGTAATGATCAAATCATGCAAAAAGTAGCGTTTTAGATGCGAAAACGTCGTAACGTCGCCATATTTTACGTCGACTTGGGCCGAATAACGTTGCACGCGCTTACTAAAATGCTAATATTATGAAATCCCTTCATCGTACCAAGTTGAAATTTTGTATGTGAATCAAGGAATGATGTGATTGTGCTATTGTGCGTTTTCACTTATGTCCATACACTCGTTTTTCAGTAATATTGATCGTCCGGGAATTAAATGAACAACCCTCGTATACACACTAAAACAAGGTATGGGAAAATCCGACAGGGAAGATAGCACTGAACCTAACAAGCCGAGCACAGAAATCAGAAACACCACGACACAACTACCCTGAACAACGCACACACAAACCCATGCCCAAACGGCGACTAAATGCCGGGGCGTGACCTAGTTTAAACCTCAGGACATTGATCTAATGTTATGCGATCTAAAGAGGCACACCTATGACTTCACATAGTTAAAATAATGGGCAAGGTAGGAATGGGGTTGGAAATATATTCCTATAAACTACACTGAGCAATGCCCACACACCGTTATTTATCACGTATAGAACTGCCTTGTCTCACAGCCCGTATGTTGTTGATGTTATTTCTGAAAGATATTAATACAGTACTGTTTTGACTTCGACAGCCAGTGCGTGATACTAGCTAGCAATAATAACCACATTTTTCCTGAGAAATATTCTGTGTGGCATATCTATAGTTACGGCTTCATGATGCATTAATATCATCAGTGAACTAGCATATAACTCTGATATGGTGAACAGACTAGAAATCACCCGGATTGCTACTCCAATACAATGTCTGAATTTGTTTCTCCATTCTACCTAAAAGTGCGACACTTAATCCAAACATGGCCCAAACATATATTTTAGCATGTACCTACCTACTACTGTTATGGTTCACAATCGTTTAATTCATCCATGACTACTATTCCATCTGCTATCGAACCTACATCATGTAGTACATTGTATTAACAAGCTTATGTCATCATGCTACCATCAATACATATTGATGTTGCACCGAGCTACATCATTATATCGATGTGGCCGTAACTACAAAATCGATATTTTTAGAAAACGAGAAAATACTGTCAGATACTTACTCTTTACACATAGTAAAACATGCTGTTTGAACTTCGTTTTGGTCATCATGACAAGTTCCGATTTTTATTAAATTGAGCTCAGAGGATGAGCCTTGTGATGCTAATTTTAAATATGTATGAATCTTAAAAGGTCGTAAGTAGTAGTTACGACCTTCTCATTTTAAGCCAGCGATATATACTTCTTCAAATTGTATTATGATGTTTTATATATTCCAACCGGTAGTATGAACCATTTGTACAGGTGTTACACATATATTGTTCATTCCCGCACGGTGTATAAAACAGTGACAATAATCCGTTTAATACTACATCCAACAATCTCTCAAGTATAATGACATGTGCATTGTATGGCTAGTAGGAATTTTCTGTAGTAAAGTGAAGAACACTGTTGCATCTAGATGCGTGCCTACTGCTTGCATGTACTTCTGGGCCCGTAATAATAACAAATACTCACACTCTGCACTCAGCTCTCAAATAATGAATTTAATCATTTTGAGATTCATACATGTAGTCACCATTTTTTGAGAGCAAGAAGTTGTAAGAACGTTAAATAGGCACTAATTATTATTTTCAGCCTACTTTATAGTGTCATTAAGTGTATTTATAAGCTATATGTGTAATTTACCAGTCTGAGTGCACTCAGATACAATACTTACATTTTTACCTGATAAATAGTACCAAATAGCAATAATATGTTTCAAATGTTTTTGCAAAAAATTCAAATAATAATTCTATACATTTTCCTTATTTATATTTGCAATCTAGAACAAATAATAGCTCATTATATAACATTTTCAATATTTGAGTGCTGGTTGGTACACTGTAGGCTGAAAACAGCCGCTACATTGACTCTACATTCAAACATACTGATCAATGGTCAATTAGATAACCAAAACTTTCATTCACAGCTAGCGATTCGTATACTGGTATATTGTTGTTTTCGGCATTTTCCCTTTCTCTTAAGTGTTGTCTTCTTAAGTGACTCGTCTGATTTGATACGCTTAGGCTTATACTGCTGTTAGGGATATAAATAATATAATATTTATTGTTTTCGTCGGCTTTTGGGACTTCAGACACCAAAACTAGACACACTATCCCTTTTTACCGTTGTAACTTAGACATTGTGCTTGGGTGTCACTATACGTCGATATGCTTGTATAATATGCACGATTGAACAATTTGGGCCTGTGCTTAGTCGCTATAGGTTGTTGATTTGGAATGATTTTTTGTTCCATCTGGGGTCTAAAACAAGGTTACATGTTCAAATCATAAAGGGACATTGTTTAGTTAATAGGAGTCTCAGTTCGGTCGGGTTATAGGATAATGACAAAGTTACTTACAAAAATGCATCGCCTTATTCAGCTGTCATTGGTGCTTTTCTATTTTTGCAAATATTTAATTGGGATATGGAAAATACACCCATTATTATTACAAAATGTTGCATTGAAAAACCGTGATTAAACGTAAGCATATTTTTTTAAGAAAAACATTCTCAGAATATGTCTCTATTCTGTTTTTGACGTTCCATTGAATCTTTACACTGTAGTCATGTCACAGTATTTCATTCGTATCCTAAGGAATATATGTATCGTATATAAGTGTCGTATATGAATTTCAGCTTATCCTTCTAACCAAACATATGCAAATGTAATACTATTATGTTTCCCTTTAATGTCATTTCTGATAAATTACTATGTCCAAAACTGTTTCTACATAAGATTATACTACGCCATATTTGTTAACGTATCGATTTGTCTGAATCTAATTTATAAAGTACGAGCAAATGGGAGAATTCAATGTTATACACGTACGGGCATGTGCTAAATATATAATCATTTGGCCAATCTGAAACATTTACTTACTCTTATTTTAACCAGCATCTCAATAACAAATAAAAACGCGACATCGAGAAGTAATACATGTATGAAGTGTGTTAAAGACAGATTGACTTTTTGTGTCTGTTGAGCGAATGTCACAGAATATGAGCATAAGCATGAAATGCTTTTACAAAAGCCTGAATTATTTGGCAGATAATAGTAGAAATAATGCTTCTTCATTGATCTATTCTCGCATGGTTTTCCTCTATATAGACAGTTGTGAGTGTTTATGAACGTCAATCTCGCTACAGGATGCCCTTAGGACATACATGTCGTTCATTATAAAACAGAGCTGAGCAACAAATACACACGGAAACACATTCAGCAGAGATAACGAGAATATGAGAATATTTTCAGGTGTTGTAAAGAACACATAACAAGATAATAACATACACAAACATCACAGGAAAACATTAGGATAGAAAAAGAGGTGTACTTCAATGTAACACCACATTTTCGATCGGAGCAATAATTGTCTGAGTGTATGATTATAACAATTACTATTGAAAGAAGATGTCATGGGAAGTTGATTGGAACGAAGTGCTGGATATATGGTCATGAACGTGTAAGAATATGTTGATTCGGGAAATGAAAATGTTGATGCTTTTGGATTTATGCTAAGAAATGCGCTACACCACATTTAAGCGCGATGGACTACTTTTGAGCACAATGCATCGTATCCACTTAAGCTGAATGGGATATCTTAGTTACTGAGGATGTTCTGCAAATAAGGAATTGATATGAAAGCCATTCCTTTATATATTCAACCTGGATGAAACTACATTAAAACGCAACAGCAGACGTTTCAATGGCGCTTCATTGAATATTTAACCGCAATGGCGTTTCGGACGGCTTTATTTTTCAACTAGATTATAATATTGAAATTAGTGCCGCAGTCATGCAAAACATTAATATTACAGGTCCGAGTCGTACAGGGTGATCATTAATATATGGTAACATAAATAGCTTGAATAACTTTGTCAGATTTAATGATAGAGAAGTGGTTTGATCCTTATTTCAAAGCTAATAAACCCAAGTTTTTATAAGTTGTGATTAATAAATGCATCCTGTGTGAACTCGGTTTCAATTACGTCATGGATGCAGGTGTACATTTTCAGTAATTCCAAGAAATTTTGCAAAAGAATTATTTCGCTGAAGACCGCATTTAAATTAGCCTCCCCGTACTCACAGACCAAAAACTCTTTGTATTTTTGATCATGTGAATGGCTGTTGGAGGGGGTGTATACTACAAAACCAGTTTATTTAATTGATTAGAAAACTAAAATACACTGTGAAATTGATAGCATCAATGTGTAAAATGCAAGAAGTTATTGGTAATTTACGACGTCATTTGGTGCTGATTTTTGAAGTTTTGCAGAAAGAAGGAAAATGCTTCAAATATCTGCTGAGAGAAAAAAATGTAACATTTGGAAATGTTTTATGTCCTGAATAAAACTTACATGCATATGTTAACCAATGACATATAACAACACATATTATCTTAACAAATGTCGAAAGTATTAAAGTTATTTATGCTACCATATATTTATGATCACCCTCTATAATAGATTTTCGCACACAATGACTTTTAACCAAGCTCATTTGCGTTTGAACTACATGTAGAGCACTAGTCTTTGCAATTATTAAAGTCAATCTCTACGTCTCAAAACATGTTAGGCTGATTTGCTTGATTCCGCTTTGCAATCATGACTTATACGCATCCTGTACATTTGTAGTCATAGACCGCCACAAGCAACATATTTTAATATCTTAGGCATATACAGCATCGACATACCCTTATACATAGTCTGAAGACGGTTTGTCTAATGTCATTACATGCATTTGAACTGTATTCGCCCGATACACTCCTAGGATATGATAAAAACCGAAATGATTATAAGACGATTTTATCCAAATTAAATGAAGCTCTCCTTACAAACGGATGCATTATAAAGTGTGAAAGAATTAATAAAGCTATTGCATTTTAATCCATATAGAAGCATAAAGGAAGAACATTGTCTGAGATAATAAGGCCACAAGGGATTAGATTGTAATTGCTGGGAAAAGTGTTTGTTTTGAACTTAATGTATGCTAAATTAGACAATCTAAGACATATACGTGGTGATCAGACTCAACGAACTTGACTGTCTCACCTCCACAACAGATTCAGCCTATGCAGTCTAACCATGTTATGTAACCACACATAATGTATAGTTTATAATGATATACTCCAGATGCACTAGCGTTAAAATTAACTGTGGGGTTGAAATAACAAATAATATGTGACTCACTCGTAACGCCGACAAATAAAATTAATAATTTTATATGCACCACCGAATTTAAATTCGTGTTATCCCTTTTTATAACCACAATGTCTACATAATTCCCGTAATCAGAGTGAACCATTGTTTTAAAGTTGCAACGAATCATATTAAACAGCGTAAATGTCTATATGATCCCAAACAGGATTGAATAATCAAACAAAAATCTAATGTTCTTATCGGCATAATATACTGTTATGGAATTGCGTTCCTTCAAAGCCTTTGTTCAGACTTGAGGATTGCATTAGACATTTATCAGATCTCCCTAAATAGATTGTACTGTGCATACATATTATCACGCGGCAGACATATTTAGAAATATACTAAGTAGGGTGATTTAAAAAAACAACTCCTAATAACAAAAATATTGATGACATATAGGTTCAATTTGTCACTTCATTGATCACGCACAGTAGCACACTTCAAATCAATATCATTATGCCGTATAGAGTGTCGAACACTTACTTTGGTAATTGGTATTACGCAGTACGAGGTGTGTTGTTATGAAATACATAACGCATGCATCGAATTGTTTCATTTGGGAGATTAGGTAACATGGACCTAGGTAATCGAATTACCAAATAACATACCAGCGTCAGGTATAAAAATGTCCAATATATTAACTTTCCTGCTTCGACAGTTATTCCCTTTCTTCCCAGGAGCACTGTAGATAAGCATCGTCAATATTTGATAGGAACATCAAATGTCATATGATGTCATTTAATATACACAAGCATTCAATTCTGTTGACAGTATAGTGTTGATCAAAGTTATTTGATGTGCTTGTGGTACCCATTAGTGCACAATTGCATGCAATAATGCATAATTGGCTACTGTCTGTAGTACTTGTCTGCATTCGTTCGGCTTTGAACCGAAATATCGTTACTATGTTGGCGCTTCAAATGTATTGATGTACATGCTCACATATATTGACCTTTATCACTCGCCTATTATTTTTGTTTAAATTAAGCATGTGACCAGGATATTGTATAGTAACTCTTAACCACTGAATCGTATATGTACGCTCATATGACCATGCAAAGCTACATTGAATTGGGTCACCCATCTTCATGTGATTAAACAAATTTTTGATACTTAAATCAGACTGTTTTTACTAACTTATTCGTTGTTTTCGTTGTGTAACAAAGGTAACAAATATTAGGCAATAATGCATACTGTTTATTTGTCTAGTTGTGCAATAATCGGTCTGTTCGTTCAACATGGACAGTTGGAATGGTTTTTTTCTCCATTTAATCGCGTTGTTCCATTTACCGAATTCCGTTTGTTTAACATATTCTTAACAAGTTACGGACAAATTCAAACTGATGCCCCTGGTATAAAAAGATAATTCGTATACATAAATATACTAATTTGGTTCTTCGCATAAAAAACAATGTGATATACTTGTGTACACTCTCGGCAGACATACATCGGAGTAGCGTTAAAAAGCGATTAGAAATACAATGTACCAGGCGGAAATGATATTCAATTGGCTTACTTCAGTGAAACAGTACTTAGTTTTGTAATCTGTTTGTGGTATACTAATGAGTAATTAAATAATGTCTCGCTTAATGCCTTATGCCATTAGACGGGATGTAAACGTATGAACCCGACACGCGCATAATGCATGCGTTCATTCCAAGTTGATTATTTAACCAGTGTTGCATTTGTCAGCTGTTGTGTTGCATGTATTTTAGATGAAGACAATAGGTGATAACATGTTTACATGATCCAGTGATAGGAAACAAGTGGAATCAGAAATATCATACAAGCTTTATCAGTCGCGTAGCATGTATTACATTATATTGTAGTATAGGAAGCATACCGGATTGTGCTGTTAATTTGTCCCAACTGTTTGTTGACAAATAACGATCTAACTTCAAGATATGCATACGACACATCGACAGTAAAACCTGTATAAGGACTTCGTCCCAAACCGTAGCTAGCCTTCTGGAAATCTACTCATACTTCAAACTTAATGCGTCATATAGCAGCATTATTCAGTTTGGTTTCTAAAACATTTTCTGACCGGGGCTATGATTATGACCTATTATTACATAATTGTTGGTTATTTGACCGTATGTTGTATGAAAAGCGCTACTTCATTGGATTGTATCTCTTTCCTTACCATTTATTGTGACGTTCTTGCGTAGTTTAATTTCATAAATCTTGCTACTAGAAATTGCCTAAGATTATACATTACGCCCATGGATGGACATTGTACATGTTATAACATATTTTATGGCAGACTTTCTCATATTACATGAGCTATAGAAGATATACATAACTCGTTACCAACACAGTCAGAGTCCTTATCATTAAGCTTTCCTGGGAATTCACCTGTCACTGGGGGTTAAGACGTTTTGACAACTGCTACTCGATAGTTCAGTGATTGCGTTCAGCTTTATTTAAAGATAAATGTCATAATGTAGCAATATCCCAAAAAGCTATGATATAGATATACGTTTGCATCTTTATCTGATACTATCTACAATATACCAAGATTGTAAATCGGTACTAAAGTATCGTTTTCAATCGGACTTATGTACGCATTTATTCCAGACAGTGAGGTAAACTTTCATTTTGGAAACTGTATCAAACCTGTCGTTTTAAAGTCGATATCAGAATCAACCGAATCATAGGAACATCTCAATTTCTACTATAAAATAAACGTCACAACTGTTATTAATCTTAGTAAAACATAATCGTATTTTTTTCTTTAATGCATGAATTACATCGAAAATACCATTTGTATTCTTCTGTCGTTCTAATAAATTCCCTGAGGAATGAATTATGTAGTATCATAATTCACAGTGTGCAATCTTATCGGTTTAATTATGTTTGTGAGAAACGACATATGATGCAAAGAGGAAGTGGTTTGATTTGTTTCCGTAAACTGTCTGACATCTTATGAATTTTATACATTTTGTATATAAGTTAAGGTTGACTGTATAGTCATTATAGTGTTGTAGTGACTAGAGCAATATTGTAAATTTACTAGGATTCATTATTATGGTTAAGTATTGCACTTCATTAACATGTTCTATGATAACAATTATACATAAAATGACAATAACGACCCCGAAAGAGGATGGTCGTACACAATATACATGCAGTTATTATCAAACGGAAACATTGCTAGATATGCATGAAAGTACGCATGTGCAAAATGACCAATACTCTGTGTATACGAGTATGATTTCGGTCGCACAATGTACTATTACGAAGTGTTACGTAATTGACATGAATATACACCCGTCCATCGTCCGTTATTACATTGCCAATACTTGGATGTTGTTATGCGATGAGTTCCTATAATGATTTGTGGATGGCCTTTTCAAGCATACTCTTGTATACCATACATGAGATATAACTTTACACGATGCCCATGAAGATAAATGCATACAAAGTAAGCACGCGCGTTCAATGAACTGATTAAATAAGATCAATTCATCTTCCATCAAGACTTGAAGTTTTCAATTACGGCATATTCATCCTTATTCCTATCCAAACGTCCAATCAGTATAACATAAGATGCGCTGATTTTCTATGGAATCTAATTTGTATTACGTTCCGGAATAAATGCAACTAAAAGGAAATCTTGTAATTACGCTTCCATCAAATCATCGTATTCGGGAGGCTACGGAAAAAGTCTGTAATTTACGTTCGATTTTGCGATGCACAGAATCCAGTTAAAATTTCAAAGGGCCTAATACGCATCTAGAATGACTGAATATATGTCGCTGTTGATATTTTAGAAAGATCCTTGTGAATGACAAGCTTACAAGTATGACAGGCAAGGCGTTTGATAATAAACTTATAAAAAAACATATGCGTATCAGGCTATATTCGATTGTATTCGATTCGTATGTTTATTTACTATGTACCGTTTAAGTTATATATAAAAGTCAGTACTATGTTTCATAACTTAGAATGTTCCGGACTTGAACGAATTATGCAAGGAGTCTCTGGGTTTAATCTGGCTGGACAATACAAACATTCGCTTGGATCCCTCTCTCGAATATTTTGCAACAAAATGTTATTATTAGTCAGGATATAAAACTACACACTACATACAACCAACACACCAATAACACGACCAAACGCCAGTGCAATATAGTCCAGTCATTTTAACTTTTAACCTCAAACTAATTGCAAAACAAACATTTTTGTGTTTATATGGTGCGTAAAGCTATCCTTAGCAATGTAAAAAATGTCCTAATTGAATATTTGTGGGACTTTTTGAGATATTTACAAATATATTGAATTGTCACATGTTTTCGCGATATTTGTCACTTTTGATGTAAACAAATCTTGACTTGTACCAGTAACTTATTTTTACATCGTGCTTAGAGGTCGCAATTTTCGTCTGATTTTTATGAAACTTGGCAGCAATGATTATCGGAAGCTAATCTAGGCAAAATAAAATTTTGAGTTAACCGGAGCCAAAATCTAGGTCACTAGGTCAAAACATAGAAAAAACAAGATATAGTCACCAGGGGTCACAATTTCGACCTTACATTTGTGAAGTTTAGTCACAATGATCACCTTACAAAATCAAGGTCATGTATGAAATTGGATTAAATGAGTTAAAAACTAAGTCACTAGGTCAAATTATAGAACAAATCTTTAGAATGCACCCTTTTTACCTAATCTTTATGAAACTATGTCACATGGATCATGAAGACAAAATGTAGGTCCAATTCAATATTTACTTATCATGAGTTAAAACTAGGTCACTAGGTCAAATAATGGACAAACCTTCATGCGCCAAAAAGTCGCATCAATTATTTTAACCTATTGACCTAATTTTGACCCAAATAACTCAATAGCATACTTGTCTTAGATGTTTTTATATGAGCATTGTGACCAAGTTGCATAAATATTGGACCAAAATTGTGAATTTTGTACCTACACAACGTTTACCTTTGCTTTTAACTAGCGACCTACTTTTTGACCCCGGATGACCCAATTTATAACTTTGACCTAGATTTTGTTGATATTATTATTGTGACCAAGTTTCATAAATATAAGGTCAACATTATGACCTGTAGCGACTATACAAGGTTTTGCAACAATTTGGCCTAGTGACCTAGTTTTTTACCCTTGATCATCCATTTTCTACCTTGGCCTAAATTTTGTTCAGATGATCACTCTGACCAATTTTCATAATCATAAAGTCAAAATTGTGAATACAAATGCAATTGTGGACGAACAGACAAACAAAACAATCACTATTTCTCCAGAATCGATAGATTCGTGTACATTTTGTATATTGTATGTATTGTATACTGTCCAAACACAAATATCCTTTTTTCCATAAGACACACATGTATATAACACATGATATGTGTAAATTTTAAACAAATTGTATTAATATTAAAGAAATGAATAAAACTTTTGTTTCCCCTTCCAAGTGCTATTTTGAGTCATTTTGTCGACATTTGAATGGGTAGTATACCAACACGTAGACTTGCATATATATGAAAAGTAAATTGTCTGATGATAAATCAATATTTGTATTCGGTAGAAGAATGTTGTATCTTTCAGAAAATATAAGCTTTAAGGTGCAATTAGTAAATATTTAATGACTAACACGGGAATTATTAGAACTTAAAATTCCCCATGTAGTATGAAATAAGGAAAATGCTGAAATTGCTACCAAAAGTGACCTTAAACATGTCGATTTTTTTGTATTTTTTCCCCACTGAACTCGCATATTTGACGTTTTGTCTGTAGTCGATAACAGTCTGTAGATGATGAAAATGCAAAGAAACTCTGTTTTGCAATTTGTTTGAGGTTGTCCATATTTTTTAGCTTCAATGACTGGACTAATACCCCGAACAAAACATGGGATAGACAGCACCTCAGTGTCATTATTCAATGTTTTCCAAGGCTAATTGGAGCGAGTTATATTATTATACTGAACTTAAGATTAACATACCATTTATGGAATGTGCTGGTTTTAATGAAATACAGACTCGTTCATGGACGTTAGAGAATTGGTACAAAAACTGAACAATTTTATGCGAACGTAGTTTGTCTGTTTCCACATGTGTTGATGGATTAGTGTTGAAGATTTTCTGAACTTTCAATATCGCCAGAGATACAAGACGGTGTAGTCCCATAATTCTGGCGATAAGTGGCCTGGATAGTGTTTTACACTAAACAGTTACCAGCAAATTGGTTTAACAGATGTTGTTTAATATTACTGCTAGTTAACTAGAAAATATATCTCGCGAAAAGAATTTTAAGATGTTTTGCAATGTCTTATATTCTTTCAGCATAAGGTGATAGGTGACAGACTTAGTGGTAATTATCAGGGCAATGTAATTGAGCCAGCTTTCAGTGGTGAAATGCAATATAATAACACCGCAAAGTCACATATTAGTGTACAGTGCAGGGTACTGACGAAATACATAAACATTGACGAGTTTACTAGTAATTATATTGACTTCTTGAAACATGGACATACTAAATGTTTGTTTACAGTGTTAGCGATATAACAAATGCTACTTGTTTGAAGTAGTGACGAGTGTATGATGCCAACAATGGATATTTTAGTCGAAGGCATTGAAGAGAAAATCAGGTCGTGACACATTAACTTATCATGCCTATGTGACCACATCACCAACTTCCGTCACATTACATGTTATTAATGTTGTCTCGGCACCATCCTGTTGAATAGACAACACTCATGCGACAAATGACACAGTAAATCTCAGCTAACCGCATGCGCATATTTAGTGTCTTCTGTTATTGTAATAATCTCTGCCTTGCTTGGTAGAGTTTATCCCCTATCAACGAATGCGTTTATTTAATACGTGCAAAACACCTTTGCCAGTTTTGTTATCTGCCTAAAGGGCGGAAAGAACAAATCCACTGAAGTGTATGTTAAAGGAGATTTCCTATCTAAGGAGAATGTTGTCGATAAAGACAGATTACATCAGTTGTTTCTTACTGGATGATAGGGGTACCATTGTTTGTTGAGATGATGACTTCCATTACATTCATAGATATGTTGAAATATATTATGTAATAATGTAAAAAAAGTCGAGAAGGAATTCCCGTGTTATACTCAATGCATCAGTCCAGCGAAAGGTATTGCAAAGACCACTCGTGTGTCACCCGAAGAATCATTGATAGGTAAGGCATATGGAGTGCATTCGTGAATATGGATAAATCATCTGGTAAAATATAGAAACAAAGTTCTTGCTGACTCTCAAACTAATTAGAATAAGTTCATATTGACTTATTTCACAAATCCGATTGGCTCCTTTCTTGTCAATCAGAACACATTGCTTAACATATTGCATGAAAAAAGAATAGTGTAAATAATTACTACGTTTCATTTAGAGAATTATTCTAATATGACCTTTTTATATATGTGTACACATTCAAACAGCCATTCGTCACGTCTAGAACTAACTTGTCTCAGCGCCCGTGTGTTGTTGACATTATTTCGAGGTGATAGTAATGCATTAGTGTATTGACTTCGACAGCAAGTACGTGATGCTAGCCAGCACTAATGACAACAATTTTTCTGAGCAATATTCCGTGTGACATATGTACAGATACGACTTTGTGATGCATTAATATCATCATTGAACTGGCATATTGCTCTGAAATGGTGAACGGACTAGAAATCACCCGGATCGCTACTCAAATACAGTATTTCTCCATTCAGCCTAAAGGGCAACACATAATCCAAACACGTGCCAAATATATATTTCAGTACATACATGTACCTACCTTACACTTCTATGGCATAACAGGAAAGCATCTCATTCATGACGACTATTCCATCTGCTAGTGTGCTAGTTTAATGCGGTACTTCATATATTAACAAGTTGATGACATCATGCTACCGATTCTAATGAATCAATACATTAGTGCATGTTTAATATTCACATGTCGCACAGAGTTACATCCTTATATTATTATACTTCAGGGCCCGTATTCATAAAGCACCTAAGGTTTTTTTTACCTAAGGAATATTTTTACCTAAGGTATCCATATATTCACCTAAGGGAAGGATTCCCCTTACTTTTTTCCCTTAACTTGACTTGAGGAAATTCCTTAAGTAAGAATCCACCTAAGGGAAATAATTACCTTAGGTCAAGATTTCGTCTAAAAATGATCCTCAAAATTGTGGATATCAGCGTCCGAGCACCTGCGTTGCTAAAAATAGTAACAAATACGGTGAATCAAGATGCTTTGGAAATTTTACATTTTCTTCGAGTTTTTCGCTTTATGTGAAGTTATCTTCGCCTGTATTGCGTACTAGAGGGAATGGAACTATCATACGGGGGTCCAACACTAGTGATATGGTTTGAAGCTGATATTTTAACACTGTATCAGTTTCATTTTCATGTTGATTTTGTTGACCTTGCAAATCGTCGAAATTTCCTCCAATCCATGTCAAAACATTGAAGTAGAAGTTACTTTCAGCAAGATCTATTACCTTACAAGAAATACAGGAACCTTACCTGAGATAATAGGAAACAAAAAAATGGATGCTGACTTCCGAAACTAAAACAACGGCCCCATAAAATGGCGATCAAGTGAAAGTCCGAACAGCAGTCTACGGTAAAAGTCATGATATCGCCATAAATAATTAAATTATCGGGTCATGAATGAATGTTTTCGGTTTTGTAATAGGCTGTTTTGTGTTCATTGTAGTGATATATGATAAATATGTATGTAGAAAGGTAGAACATAGTCACAACGAATAGGTTCAAGTTTACAAGATACCAAAGCGTCCCCCGACTATACCTTAGTTTTCCCAACAAAGAACAGACCCTATGCCAGCCTGCCTTTAACATGGAACTTATTGGTATGTGTCAAGTACTTGTTTAATCAAATGAATTGGCGGTATCTCAATTTGACTTAAATGAATGGTAGGACCGTAGGACTCGCACCCACATCATTACATCAAAGAGGCACGGTGTTCGAGTGGTTAGACACAATTCGGAGACCTTTGTGACGAGTAGTCACTAGGTCGAGATTGTTTGACTAGTCGAGTGGTAAGACGCTTGACTCCTGATCGAGAGGTCCCGGGTTCGATTCTCGGCCGGGACACTTGGTCATTTCAGAAACGCTGTTTAGTGTTTCCCACCCAACTAGTCTAGAGAAGATCCTGGTACGAAACCCAGGGGTAGTCTAGCATGTATCGGTGTAAAGGTATCGGTGCTTTACACCAGGCACGTTAAAGAACCAAGAAATCTATTTGAAACGAGCTTGGGTATTGCACCCGGATTCCTTGTATCTCACCTCTGTCTCTAAACATTTGCAAAAATGCCCCAGAGTGCATGGAAGAAAGAAAGAGGTCCATAGACCTTCGTACCTCTTTGGTTTTACTTGATGTCTTAACAAAGCAGCCATAACTAATTTGTATATTGACTTTTGACCCTCTCAGATACCAAATAACAAGGGCCCTGCCTCAAGGCCAACACTCACTATGCACAGTATGCAGCTGAAACATTATGAACCTCCCAACCTCTTTATAATGCATACAATATATCAGGGGAGGCCATATTATGGCCATAATATGTACCGCTATGCTTCCTTGATGTTATTGGCTGGCATACTTTGTGTCTAATTCGTAACAGGATGTTACTATATAAATCATTGAGGTATGGCAAGAAATGGTAAAGGTCCTTCGGAATCTAAAGGGGTGATCTACTGTTGCTTGCTGGCCAACCTAGGGCAAAGCATATATATTGGAATACATGTACGGTTGTACCAAACTAGTTTGGAACCATGGTCTACCAGTGTTGGGCGGTATATACCGGGCAGGAAATACCGTCCTGTCCAATACTCCAATTGACCAGTATTTCCCGCTGTCCTGTCCGCTACTCAATTGACCGTCCGTTATGCCAACACTGTCCAGGTCTACCGACCAAATGACATACATGTGCAAAGCAATATACATGTATACCCCTCATCAAAAATGGGGAGCATATTAAGTTTACAGTACAACTGTGTTTCATATGAGCAACACCCTGTTGGAGATGCCAAAAATGGCCATTGTTTGAGGTTGTTGCTCTATAGAGGCTAGAGTTATAGTGGATATGAGCCGAGTGAAATTTTGAAAGTGTTGTTAAGTACTGTTAGTAATAGAGAGAGTGTTGCTCTACAGAAGGCTGCTATGGAGAGGTTGTACTGTACTTGCATACATATAATTTGATCATGGGGGAAATACTTTGTGATCTATACTGGGTACCCACCCAGTATGTGGTTTAATGTTATATTTTGTGTCATCACTGAATGATCAGGATTAACTTACAGTATATCAATAACTCTGCATTGCAGCTGCTGAACCTAACCAGTTTTCCTGGAATGCTTCCTATCTAGTATTAATTTCTTATACTGGCAACTTTTATTAGACATCAATCTCGACAGCTGTAATTACTGACATTTGAAAAATACTGAACTTTAATTGGTATCAAAAGTTTATTAAAATACATACAATGACATGGTTCATAATCATATTATACAATTCTCACACCTACATTAAAGAGCTTTTCAAGATTTTTCAAGGAAGGATATGGTATTATCACTTATCAAGCCTTTTTTCAAAACATTATTCATCGTAAAATTGTAAAATTTCGACTCTGTGTTGCCTTGGATAAACATGAAAATTATGTAGTTTTGAATTTATGACATTTCTTTACATTTCTTTGTATATTCAAGGCGGTTTGCCTAAATTCAAGGATTTGCAGAAACATTCAACAGCTATTTTGACATTTTTGAAGGCAGTACCTTTTTAAGGTTGAAACCAAATTCAAGGACTTTTCAAGACCTATGTGAAGCCTGATAAAATTGATACCCTATTTTATGTATTCACTGTATCGAGTCCGACATTAGAGGTTAAAATCTGTTTTTTGGATTTTTTTGTGCGACATTGCGCTATGTATACCAAGTAAAAAATTATCTAAATCTAGGCCCGAGGGGTCATATATAAAGCATTTATCACATTGTGACAAGTTGTCAATTGATATAAACTTATATTAAACGAGTTTAAGACATTTTATTTTAACGAGCCTTGGGCGAGCTTAGTACGAGGGGTGTTTCATAAATAATGCAACTGCCACGCGCTGGGTGCTGAATAAGGGAGAACTGTTAATTGTTATCGAAAAAGCTATCATTCATTGACAATATCCTAAAAGATTACCAAAATCTGTCGGTATATAAAGCCAGGGCATTACTCTATTTAAGGTTCACTCACACCCACTGTGGTAAATTCAGTAATGAAGAGATAGACAAATCATGACGTTGTCCAGTTTTGAATGACCTTTAAATGGTATTGCATCGTACAATTTTATTAAAACTAGCCATGTGTCTTGAGTAGTGTCTGATCCATACTATGCACTGTTTGTGCATGTTTTATGATGATGATTTAAGTTTTCTGAAGTCTAACTTAAAATAACTAATTTATTTAATTTTCATAGTACACTCACATAATTTATATCAAAATGATTGTTGGTTGTTCAGGAATATGAATTTGATAATTTGAAATAAAAACTGTTAACTAATTCTCAATATATTAAAAAGTTTATAAAATTAACTAAAAACTCTGATATAGTTATTTCTAGCAATGACAGCCATAGGACATTGTCATAAGATTTCACATTAAGTATTGTTTCTGATCTTATCTGTTTTCTAATATAGACATTTGATCTTTTTAATATCCTAATGTGTCAAAGATTGACCATTTAAGTTTTTGTTATATGAAACCAAAGCAATATTATACTTTATCAATGTCATAGGAAATGCAATTAATATGTCTGATTATTTTTAAATGCTATTCTATGTTTGATTGCAATTCATTGGTCAAGTACAAAATGTATTAAATATTTTGACCAATGACATTAAAGTATACTCTGAAGGAGAGAAAACCAAAAATATATTTCATGAGTTAGAAATTAGAGCTCTTTGTGAAAGGACCTACTTTGTGAAAATTTAAATAACTATTACTTATGTATCCATACTTTGTGACTTTAGTAACTTTGTGCTTTTGATTGTTTTAAACTCTGTGGACATATCATATATCTTAAGTACAAAATAAATATTGGAAACCACTTTGGAACTTTGTGATCCATTTTAAATTATATATACTCATTGGAAAACCAATTATTTGGACGGATCCTACAATATACGGAACAGACTCCCCATTTACAAACTCTTCCATGAAGAGGCTGTTACAGGAAGCATCACCTACTATTAGACCAACACTCTCCGCAACGTACCACACCACATACACCCAACATAAAACATGCAAAATCGAACGGGATATCCAGAAGAAACGGCATTTTCTAAGAAAAACAAAATCAACTAACAAAAAACCCATTTTTGAAAAAAAATACTTTCAAAAAGACTGAATAAATATTGAGCACATAGGATTATTTCTTTATTTTATACATATTTAGAAAGCTGCAACTATTTTCAACAACATTCTTAATTGCTACATGCATTATTTGCACATGCGACCACAGAATGTCAACTATGAAAAGCTCCACGATAATTTTCATAGCTTAATTTTAACCATTTTGCCCCATTGAGAACCTTTAATAAAGCAAATAAGTTTTCCTCCACTACATCAATAGTTTAAAATTGTTCATGCTGATAAAGCATATGTTGTATTAGATCTTTTAAGTTTAACATATCACATGAAGCCCAAAAATGTAGTTTTATGCTACAATTAATGATAAGTCTATTTAGGCATGTACAGTGGCCTTAACTGGGGTCTATAAAATGCACCATAACTACCTTAATATTTGATAGAAAATCCTGAAAATTTGCCAACTAGCACTAGAAAGTTTGCTTAACATATATCAATTTACAAAACTACAATAACTGACCGCAAATAAATTTTACAACTAAAGTTGCATTTTTTATGAAACACCCCTCGTATAAAACTATAATTAATGTTTCCTTAACAAGTAGAGGATCTTGCATGAGTGCTCATTACATAGAATAGTGGAGCTAAAAATGCAATAATTCAAATATAAAGCATGATTAAGAATACTTTTGCTCAAGCTTAAAAACAATGACCTTTAGTAATAATGTTAAAATGTACAGTAAAATTGTATTTATAAGTTTTTTAAACATTGAAAAAAGAATAATTTATACACTCCCGCTATATGCTGCCTATAAATCGAGGCCCCCTGACTGTTAAAGTTTGTGTTCCTGAAAACGGCTTTTATAAATACTCTTATGTCGATCCATACAGTTAATTCATATGAAGCATGTCATGCATTTAAAAAAAAGTAATCAAAATTAAAAAAAAATAGGTAAAAGTGACAAAGTCTGGTAATAAAGTTCCCAATTACTGTCTGATTCTTACAAAACTTTTCTAAGTAGCAGTTACTCGAATAAAAACCACCAAAATTATAGCACTAAAGAAATGTGTTTTGTTCTATGTCCAATATCACTATTGCACTCAACCTAAAGTATACAGAAGCATCAATACAATATGTCGGTAAAGTTCAAATTTTATTCCGATGAAATAATTTTGACCGATTTATTCCCTTTAGTCTTTAAAATGACAATTTGTACCATTTTGTGATAACCGCTCATTTAGCTTTGACCTTTGAAACAGTGTTCCAATCTAGTCGGTAATGTTCTTGTACATTTTATCATTGTATACAAATTTTAAAGCAGACAAAATCAATTAAAGAGTTTTTGAAAATCAATGTGTACTAGTATCACAAATGAACTTGTTGAACAAAAACTGTTGTTTTTAAAAATCATGTACTTTTAAATCATTATATCCTACAAATAGTGTAAATAATATTTCCGAACAAAACAAACATAAAATATCAATGAATGTGATGAATACACCCTGCTTAACACAGTTAAGCAAGCATCTGAGATCAAAATTAAGATAACTTACACAACTCAGTCTAAATACGGGCTGATGAATCCTGTAAAGGCCATTTTTAAGAATCCAGTTCAAACATTTGTGTCAATGATAGGCTTGGTACTGATAAGTCATTGGAACAATAACCAAATGCAGAAAAATTATAAGCTGAACAAACAAAGGGCAATAACTTGCTTAAAATGATGATATACACAACTAGAATTGGTACTGAGAACTTTCATTGAAATAAAATGTACTAGTAGAAAATACAAATGGCAATTACTCCATTGAAATGTATTACCGGTAGGCCAACTTGTGACAACAATATGCACAACTAAACTTTGAATAGCTTGGAGAATTTAACCTGATCCTGTGTGACCTTTATGTGTGAATATATTATAATGTTCTCGCCTTGAATATATCAATGTCCGCAAACATGTGTGATATTGGTTCTTTGGAGATGTTTTTGTATTACATATTGAGCGTCTTTGTGATACTTTATGCTTATGAAAATATATAATGAGGGTAATGAATAGAGAAAGTCATGCAGTGTTTCATTTCAGAGTCCTTTCCCAGGGAATTAAAAAAAACAAATGAGCCCAACTTTGTAACAAGACTGCGTTCAATAAACGCTTATGCCCTCGTGGAAGCCATGTCCATAAAAAGCTAAGTCAATCAGGGGCCATTATTCAGTTAAAATAATGGATAGTGTTACATGGCTTTGAACTATAAGGGGCTCATGAAATTATCATGAAAATACTGAAGGGGATATAATTCAAAATGTAAGACAGACAGAGTTATGGTTCTTGATCCCTGCACTTCTACAAGCTACCATCTATTTATATATCAAGTTTTAAGGCAATATCTTAAACACTTTTGAAGATAAACTCCTGTCACAATTTGATTCTGAAAATACTAAAGGGGAGATAATTCAAAATTTAAGACAGACAGAGTTATGGTTCTTAGTAATTGCACTTCTCCAAGTTGCCATCTATTTATATTCCAAGTTTCAAGTCAATATGTTAAATAGTTTTGAAGATATACTCAGAGCAAAATTTTACTACAAAAAAAACTAAAGGGAAGATAATTCAAAATTTAAGACTGACAGAGTTATTGTTCTTTGTCAATGCACTTCTCCAAGTTGCCATCTATTTATATTTCAAGTTTCAAGTCAATATGTTAAATAGTTTTGAAGATACGCTCCAGACAAAATTTTAGTGTAAAAATACTAAAGGGGAGATAAGTCTAAGTCCAAAATTAGGTCAATGTTAAGGTCAAAATGGAGTCAGGTGATACAGGCAGGTGGAGAGTGGTCATATACAATATCCATGCAAGTATGAAAGCTTTATAGCAAGCCATATTAATGCTAGAAGAAACGGTCAATTTGGGTTAACCAAGAATTCGGCCTTTCAATAAGTCTAAGTCCAAAATTAGTAGGTCAAGGTAAAGGTCAAAATGGAGGCAGGTGATACAGGCGCATGGAGAGTGTTCATATACAACATCCATGCAAGTTTGAAAACTTAGTAGCAAGCCATATTGATGCTAGAAGAAACGGTCAATTTGAGTTAACCAGGCCGGACGGACGAACAGACGAACGGACAGGTGAATTACTATATGCCTCCCGATCTATCGATACGGGGGCATAAAAATGAATTAAATTTCTTGGGTATTAAATTTAACCTATACATTATACATGATGCTATACATGTAATTACGCACATTTGGAGTAAAGGGTTAAACTCATAACACATGGTAGACTTAAACAATCAACTTATATCAATGTTATAGTTCACTCAGGATATCAAGGAAGGCAGAAAAATTTGAAATAAGCCACAGAGGTGGGAAAATCAAGTGTGCACAATTTATCAGTATGAGTTTATTTAAGTAACCAATTTTGCAACAGTAGACCATTCCGGTCAATGTTTGTAAACATCACATTATCCTGGGCGCACTATAACATGTTGCACAAATGCAAGCATTACATATATTCATTAGAAACTTAAAACACTATGTGTTTTGGCGTCATAGGTTGTTGTCCAAAAAAGCCTCATGTGTGAAATTTATTTCTGATCTTTGAGTCTATATATTCTGCAACTTGAAACTTCATACTATTGTTGACATCTTATTGATACAAAAAAAAACTTGATGGCTCCTGTATTTGTTTGTTTGGAAAGTCACAAGGTATATACAATCTTCATAGATGTAATTTGTCTTTGTTTGCGCATCAGAATTTTGAGAACTGTTCAGTCGAAGTTGCTTCATTTGGTGATTTGCCTCTTCAGATTGATGAACACCATAGTTACAGGTCACTGCATCAAATTGCAAGAAAGGTAATTTTGAGAATGGATGGTCTTTAATTTTGACGAGTGTCCTTTTTAATTTGAAGACTCATATTGTTTAAGGGCTGATGCATCAATTGCCAAGGTCCCAACAATGTTTTCATTGTTGATAGTGGAGGGCACTGTCATTTGACAACTCTTGTTTAATATGGTTTTGTACACAGTTTTTTTTTGTAATATAACTGCAGTTCAAGGTGATATATGCTGCAGTCCCAGAGTGCAGGGAAATGACTATGCCATTATCCAGTTCACTGTTGTTATTCATAAAAAGCGATTTTCTCATTTTCCAATGTAGTCTTGTCACCTTGAAGTCTCTTGTACACACAGCACTTTCTTGAACAAGGAGATTTCTGATGAACATACACACAAACCATACACTATCACATTCCAGACAGTACCTGAAATAGCAGAAAAATTCAGTTTATCATCCCTGAGCGTATCAATACATACAAAACTGTTATTTTTAATATTATCATAAAAAATACCACTGACTTTAAATATGAAAAGAGAAGCCTACCCAATGTGATTTTCACAGCATCAAGTATGAAAGTAAAGATATTTAAATATGTTCAGGGGTTACCTATAAGCATGGGCAGATTATGGTAGCTCAGCTAGCCAAGTGTTTAGAGGGGTTTGGGCCAACAGTCCATGAATAATGATTTGGTGCGACAGTGAAGACTGATTCTCCCCAACATTGAATAGGCATACTGAATAATTTCATAAACTACAGGGCTGAGGAGCCAAGGATTGAAACGGGACTCCAACTTTGTATGCTTTTAATCCTTATTGGCAGATGTCTGAGTGCTGACATAAAATCACAAAGCAGAGGTGAGATTCAATGAATCTGAGTTGGTTACCGTGGTGCTATGCCGGCTAGCTCGATTCAAAAAGATTACGCTGATACATGCAACACAACCTCTGGGTTGCCAATTTGTAGTTGGGTGTGAAACAATTTAGCGTTCCAGAAATGACTATGCTCCGGCCAAGGGATCTCTAGACAAGTAGTTAAGAGTGTTATCCACTCATCCACCGTGCCAACCACAGCATAACAAGTGACTACTCTAACCATATCACCTATCTGGGTAGTTCCTGGCATTAATGCATTCTATTAATCTATAAACAACTATTGAAATTGACATTTGGACAGAAAAAGGGAACAAATCCCAAGATCCATGTAATTGTTTGACAAACACATGAGCAAAAAACAATAATATTATTATTGCCAGTATACTGGTCGGCGATCAGTTCCCGATAGCTATCAGTATCCGACATTTGATATTTTTTCATATTTAACGTAGCTCTAAAATATAGATATTTGGTATAATCAAAGAACTACACTAAAGCAACGATTGTGTGTCAGAAAATTTACAAATCGGGGAAATAAAAAGAAAATATCAAGAAATACATGAAATGAAATGATAATCGTCACCTCTGTCCCTTGGGGGATCATCTGTTTACGAAAATTATGCATGCACGATGAAACAAACAAGTTCATCTATTAATAGCCACGGCCTCGCCAGAGTCTTTGATAAATCTAGGTGTAGCTCAACAACAGGTATGATTTGTATTGGCAATCCATACGAAACTCGGAGTAAGATAAATATCGACAAAAACGTCATCATTGACGTCATTGTAAATGACGTCAGAGATTTTTACTAATTGGAAAACGCACCGACTATTATGTCTCAATTATGTCCTCAGTGAGTATCCAATCAAAGAGAGACAACTCTAATAATTTATGTTTATCCAACGGGAGATAATTCCCTTCGAGTTGAGAGGGTCAAAGCGGGGAAATATGGTATAATATTTTATTAAATGTGAAATGTCGGCTACTGGTGCTCTACATCTAATTTATGCACTAAAATAGTGACCCCTTTTGTGCCCCGAATTCCATTCGCTGTGTGTCACAAATGTCAAATTAATACCATGAGTTCGGCCTTGAGCTCAGGATTACGAAAATGTTAGTTATTTTATTTAAAACCGTCTGGTTTTCGAGAAATTATAAAAAAAACATGCAAAAACTGTCGGAAACTGGTCGCGAACCAGTATACAGCAAGCATGAGCAATGGTATGTTCATAAAACAGGTAAAATTCAGTACATAACTGCAAAAATCGAGATGTCCGAAATATTTTATCCGAACACTATTGCATTCGCACATCATCAAGCTATCGTCTTCATACAGCGTCGCTACCATAAAAAATCAATCCCAATCGTTGCATCAAATAGTTGTTACATCTATCTTGCCAGAAATCAACCAAATAGTCCGCTATTTAATGAATAAAAGACGATTTTAGGTCTTGAAATTAACGGACGCTAACTCGCACTGTCGCTACGGCAGTTTCGGTTAAATTCCATTCAAACACGTACTTTTCCGGACAGTTACGACTTCAAGTAATCATATTAAAGTATATTGAATGCTTAATACTTACCATTTTTTGGTGCATTTAAGTATTTTGGGGTCAAATGTTCGTAGAAAACGTCTGCCGTGCCGCCATTTTGTTTGCCGATTTTTCCCTTAACTTTTCCCTTAGAAATGTAAGGTAGCTCCGAGCTACCTTAGAAATCTAAGGGGAAAATCGTCCAAGTTAAGGGAAAAATATCCTAAGGAGCTTTATGAATAATACTTAAGGATGTTTCAGATATCTAAGGAGAAATCATATAAAACTAAGGGAAATCATATAAAACCTAAGGTAAATCGACCAACCTAAGGTATATTTTTACCTTAGGTGCTTTATGAATACGGGCCCTGCTAATGTATGAGTTATATTACGGCCACAAATTTATGTGTATTTCAAGATTGTATAAAACAGTCGTTCGAAATATACACATCTATTGTTTATTCCCGCATGGTGTATAAAACAGTGACACGAAAGTTCGTTTAATGCCACATCCATCATTCTCTTGAGTATAATAAAATTTGCATTATATTGCTGGAAGGAATCTTCCGTAGTAAAGTGGATAACATTGTTCCATCTAGATGTCCATTTCATGCACACATGTTATTTTGGTTTGGAGAAATAGGCAACAAGTATGATCTTTTACATTTTGTGTGTGTACTTATTATCAACCAGTCTTAATGGCCTTAAGTGTTTAACAATACAGCGTGTAATATAAATTACTTGTTATTGCATGAATGAATACCGTTAAGATTGTTAATGCCTTTCGGTGTTTCATTAACAAATAATAAAATTCTTTATGTTGTTAGTGAGCATGTGTTTTTAAGGTAATCAATAATTGTTAAACAGGCCAATGGGAGAAAAATGGCCATTACTTTTTCATGGAAAATTATCAAAACTTGATATTGGTTGGGACCACTTTAATTCAGAGCTAGCGGTTCGTTTACTGTTATGTTTTGGATTTGCTCTCGGACATTGCTCTTTCTCTTTGGTGCTGTCGTCTGATTTGATATTTTTGTCAAAAACTACTGTTAGCGACATATTTACTATTATTAGGCCTTTGGGATTTCAGAAGGAAAACAAGACATTCTATCAGTTTTACCTTTGGAACTTGGTCATTCTTTTTGGGCGTCACTCGACGTCGTTATTCTGGCATAATGTGATAGTATGTTTTAATCATTTTGGTTTTTGTTTAGTAATTTGAGGTCGTCGCGGTTTAGGAATGATCCGTGGCGTAGTTGGGGGTATAAGATAAGGCCAGTGTTTTGGTCACTAGGGATCTCAATTTGGCATTAAAAGTATAGGTAATATAAATATGACACAGTTGTATTTAAAATGTATAATGCCGGAAACTGTCAATCGAAACTCAACGTATTGTTAATGAGTTAATATCATCAATAATTGATAATCTTTTGGCGTGTGATATACCTGATTCCATATACCTAATAGTCATTTAACTAGTTCCAGTTCCTTCCCTGTCGGATTTTCTCATACCTTTATTGACTATCAATAAAATCTGAGATAACCAATGTTTACATACTGCGTTTACATTCCTTTTTGAAAAATCGTGGAGTTGCAATGTTTTACTACAAAATGTTTATTGTGCGAATTATACATCGCAATCGTTCATTATATGTGTTATAACATACGTCTGTATTTGGAAATCGTGCATAAACATGATCCTACTATTGAGAAAGTCTTTCTTTGTATTCTTCTTTTGGTGTTCCAATAGATAGTTTCATTGCATTCACTGTCATTGCTTTCATTCGTATCGTATACAATATATGTGATGCGTGTCTTGTATGAATGTCTACTAATCCTTCTCAACCAACATATGCAAATGTAATAATATCAGGTTGCCTTTTTATGCTATGACAGGTTAATTGCCATGTCTGAGATTGTTTGTACATTAAAATACCACCTCACATTTGTTTAGGTATAGATTTGTCTGAATTTGATACATAAAGTACGAGTACATGTGAGAAATAATTCACTTTCATACATGTACAAGTGTCAACTATACAATCATTCTGCCGCTATAAAACATACACATGTAATTATGTTAATCAGAATCTCTCTAACCAATAAAATGCGACATTGGGAAGACACTTTATAAAGACATTTTGCATTTATTCTGTCTGTTGAGCCAGTGTCACGAAATATGAACATTCGCATGAGAAGCTGTATAAAAATACCTGAATTATTTGACAAATTGTTATATAAACAGCGTTTCTTCATTGATCTATTCTCCGACGTGTTTCCTTTATAGAGACATTTGTAAATCTTTATGAACGTCAATCTCACTGCAGGAAAACATCAGGATAGAACTAAAACACATTTATAATCGGAGAAGTAATTGTCTGAGTGTATGATCATAACGAATACTAAAGAAAATACCATGCGAAGTTGATTACCAGAACGAAGTGCTACATATATGGTCAGGAGCGTGTAAGAATATTTTGATTGGGGGAATTTAAATAAATATGTTCATTGAGAAATGGAAATGCTTGATTCATGCTAAGAAATGCGCTACAACGAATTAAGGCAAGATGGACTAAATTGGAACGCAAGGTATCGTGTCCACTTACACCATTGCATTGGTATTACTTTGGCACCTGTATCAGGATGTTCATTTCAATTATGTTATATTTATATTAATGGTACGAAGTGTGTGTAAGTAAAGGCATGTTTTATGTTTTGTCAGGCTTGTAAATAAAGGAGTTTACATTCATTTTATGATAAAGTTTGGATATTGAAAACATGGAGTGCAAATAAAATAATGCCCTTATTGGAATTATTGGCATTTTATCTCTGTTTCGAATCCATATGAAAGATAATATGTATGAATCATAACCTGAGTTTTATGTCTTAGTAACCGAGGATTTTCTGCAAATTAAGCCTTTATATGTAAGTCACTCGTAGAAATATTCAATCTGGAGTTTGTAATAGAATAATAACGTATAGCTAGTTTGCGATAGAAAAAATTCGTGTTTTTTAAATATTTCTCTGTAATTACTACACCTACAAGTATGAAATTTTGCACGAATATATGAAATATATCTACCTAATACACACTGAAATTTCAGCAAGATCAGAAATGAGTTAAAAAAGATTTGTTCATAAGTTCTATGTAACATTTTTGTAGTTTTGTATGAAAAATCAAGTTAGAAGACTTTATACTTGCAACAGCCAATTTACGGTCACGTGATACGCATAACGGTATATTTACGTATTTGCAACCTACTTAATTTAACACATGCAAGGCCCGTCTGTGAATATGACGAAGTGCATGTTATTGCTGTACATTGTTTACAAGCGACACACCTAAATAAACCGAATCAAAGGGGCCTCCTAAGTCTTGTCTTTATAACAGCAATCTCAATCCCGCTGATCACGGATTGTAACAGTTAAATAATTGATAGTAAATCATCAATGGAATACCAGATTACCTCCCTGCGTTAAACTGTAAATACGCATGTAATTTCAATATGTAATAAAGAATAAATTTCTTTTAATTGGTGACTAAAAATTATGAAATTCAAAATGAGACTAGGTAGGAAGTTATTGTAGTTCTGGGTAATTTTTTACCAAAATCTGATGAATGGATTTTCAGAAATCTTTAAAAAACACGATTTTTTTCTATCGCAAACTAGCTATACCAAGAGTTTCGGAAGTATTGGAATTATACCATGTGATACCTCTATTAAGAAGTGATGCAATGAAACTACATAAAAACGCAGCAGCAGACGTTTCAATAGCTTCAATGAATATATAACCACAATAGCTACGTGATCACATAAAACTACGCCACTCGTGAAAATATTGATTTCTGTGATCACTCGGTGAAATAAAATTCGATCTTACACCAAAATCAACAAATATCCTCTATATAATATTTGACGAACACAAAATTATTTTAATGTTTTATTGAAATTGAAATAACTGGCATTTATGAAATTTGATCGCGGAGTAATTTCATTGTCATCAAACAGTTTTGTCATCCACCATTGTGAATTCATGTCACGATGCCGGGAATTTTTAATCATTATCACGTCATAGACTTATTTTTTCTATGTCGCCAGTCTGATTAGTAAGGGGAAATACTCGTACTGACAGTTAAAAACGGGAATCGACGAACAGAGTGACTTTATCATGTGTTTTGACGTCATCACAACATCGAAAAACGAGGACGACATGTTGATTTTTTTGACGAGATGCGATTTTGAATCTCAAAATGCATTTAGTATGATCATTTACAGACAGTGAATTCTATATGCTTCGATGAATTGTAGGTTTGTGTTTATTGCTTTTATTTGAATTGTTCAAAGCTCGTTCAGATTTTCAGATTCGCATTTTATAAATAGGCTTCCGATCATTCCGAGACCTTGGAATGAGGCTCGAATAAATGCCAAAAAGGCTTCAAAGTCAAAGCCATTGGTATCAGATTCAGCAAAATACTCCATTCTTGACAGCTGTCAAGTAGCAGACATAATCGAAGAGGTAAATATGTAATTAAACAAACAACACAGGGAGGTAATTTATTTTTTCATTGAAGAAAGTAGTTCCGTCAAAAACAGTGAAAATATCAAAATGTTATTTTCACTGTTATTTGTCATTGTTATTTTCACTGAAAATCACCATAATCCATTGAAAGCTAATAATAATCCCCGATAATTTCACTGTTCATAATTTCACAGTTCATAATTTCACGGCAAACGGACTATTTTAAAAATCAAATTTCCTCGCCGTCAAAAATAAAATAATAAGCATTTTCACTTGCTCCCTTAATCTTTAACAAATAACACAGTATTACATATACATATTATGTAAAACAAATGGAAATTGAAGCCATTGCAGAAGAACTATTTGATTGCAACTCGACGCGTGCATGGCGGGAAAACGACGTCACGCAAAACATTCGAGGTATATAGTGGAGTATTCACATCAATTAAGCAATTTGAAGCATGAAATAAATAGAATATTAGTATTTTACCGTGTATGATCGTTTGATAATTCACCTCGTGAGCAGCTGACTTATATTTTCACTCGTGGCTACGCCACTCGTGAAAATATTACATCAGCTGCTCACTCGGTGAATTATCAGCCGATCATACACGGAAAAATACAAATATCCTCTATATAATACATAATTATCCACATTCATGAAATTATAATACAAATTACCACAGCAGTTGTATTTGGGGATTGTTCCGCTTGTATGTACAGTTATCTTCAGCACTATTCAATTCTTTCGCCCAACCAAAGTCACTAATTTTGGCTACAAGTTTTGATCCCACATTGTCCAGTAAGACATTGTTGGCGGTGAGATCACAATGTATAATTTTGTTTTTGAACCAACAATCCATACCCTACAGTATCAAAACAAAAATAATAGACATATCATGCAAGCGCCACGTATTCACACATGAGAGAACTATCTACCACAGGATCTAACGTGACGGCAACACAAATACGGTACAATAAGTGAGATTGCTAAGTTACTACATATTTTAAATAATATTTCATTGTTGACTTCACATGCTACATAAATACGCGAATCTGATTTTGATTTCATACGGACATACATTATGACCACGTTCCCGTAAGAATGTGTCATTATGTCTGTTACATCTCGTGGTTTGAATAAGTCTGGTGACCATTATGCCATAGATCACACAATTGAAATGTTGACCTAGATTGTACAGAAACAAATATGGTTCAGGTTTCATAAGGCGGTCAACCATCAGACGAGTTACAGACAACTGCATGCTAGATTTTATGAGTAATAGACCATTTTCTTCTTTCTGTGGAGTGTTACCTTACCTGGCCGATTTGTTATCATTTTAAGCAACTGTTTCCTTTTGATATTGGAGCTAAGAATTTGCTATTTAATTGTGCTTTCAAATGTTCGTTCCAGATATTTTATATCAAATGTCAAAATCAATGTAGCCTACAAACATGTCCAAATTCACACTTTGAGTTATTATGAACTCTTACCTTTGCTATATCAATCAGAAAGTTCAGTCTTTGCTCAAGGGTCAGTATGTTGCCCTTCTCCTTTTGTTTCACCAGATAGTCGTATAAACTTCCACCCGACAAGAGCTCCATCACATAACAATGTTTCAAGTACTGCTCATTCCCTGTAACTACATCATAAAGCAAGTATAATACACATGTGGACCTCTGTAATAAAGTAATGTATCAACATGTTTGAAATATGTTATACATGTTTAGTACACTTGTTACTAAATATAGTAACAAAAAATGAGTTAATTTCAGGCTGATTATGACCATCACGTGATTGATTATCGCCTATCGGCCCAGTCCGCAATCTCATAATCGTAATCGGCCCGTTGAACGGACGCACGTTACGCTATCCAGGTTAACATGACGTCAAGTTGGAGTCATAATGACGTCACGTTGGAGCTTAAATGACGTTACGTTGAAATTGCTTTGAAAATTTTATGAATGTACAAGATTTTCAACATAAATGACTGAAAATCTCTATGAGCTTTACTAACCGTGAGTTGTTGTTACTCCCATTTAGATTTAAATTTAACAATTGTATTAAAGACTTTAATACACTTCAGAGCCTGGCCGGAAGTTGATAATCGGCCCGGCATGAATTATCGCCTTCCGGCCCGGCTGTGTCGTGTATTAACCTCTTAATAATGACAACGTCTCTAGATGGTGAATTCATCGAAAGTGTCATACACAGAACCTCTACGGTGGCACAGAGGGGACATGGTCAATATTTTATTAAGTTTGGGGGACGAGATAAAATCAGTGATATATTTTATTAAGTTGGGGGGACAAGATAATTTCAGAGAAATATGTTCTAGTAAGATTGGGGAAAAAGATAATTTCGGAAACTATATTTTAGTAAGTTGTGGAACGAAATAATTTTGACTACAACTTAGTATGCTGTTCCCTAAAGAAACGGCATAGCAAACTTGTGGGAACAAGATAACTAAGTTGTGGCCACAGGTTAATACAATATATTGTCAAAATGTGTTGTTCCCGCCATTTAGAAAAAAACATTTCTTTTTATCATATACCTACTATACTTGATTCTCATCGACTCGATCCTTCTCATCGACTCGAACCCTAATTGTTTTGGTCATATATGCACACATGCGGAGATGGTTCTTATTCAAAACATGTTAAAATCTGCTGGAAGTCTTATATCTGTCACAGCAGCAATACAAATGTGAATGAAAAATGTGATCACTAATAGCAACCAACTATGAAAATCCATTTTGGTAAGCATCAACGCCCTAGCATTTAACCATGGGGTTCTGTTGTTGACGATTTGTTTGTCAACAGGCTCGTTCACATTGATTAAAGTCAGTGAATATCATCGAAGATGATCTATTTAACTATATATCACAACTGTGTTTTGTAGCCTATACTGAGTTTCAGTATTTGTGTTAAATACAGGATGACCAATCAGAGGGCTCGGTTCGATGAGAAAGTTTCAGAATGGCGTAGTCACTTGGTACTTGCTTTATAGCAAATATTTTTTCAATAAAAAACTTTTTAATGGTAAAACTATTTTGATGTCATAAAGATAGGTAATTTCTCAGTCAGTAAAAATAAAATTGGTTAAGGAGTAAACTGTCGGAAGTGTGCATGCAAGGCTTTTAGTCCTAAGGGGCGTGACTCCACGAGAAAGCAGTATAACATTTCTAATGGAAGATATAATTGATACACTCCTTTATTATTATAATATTACAAATGTATATACATCAAGTCGACGAACGTTTCCTATTCCGACGTAACAACGAATATTTATTACCTTAATAAGTAAAAACAGTATACAGTTATAAACTAAGGTTCAGATGGTGTGATATTTCCTAGTCCTGCAAAAACATGCTAGTCAAAATAATTTGTGTAACGTGTATACAACTATGGATCAATTTATAAATCAACGATTGTAGGACATAATCCCCCTCAGACAAAATCCCCTTCACCTACCCGGACAAAATCCCCTTCATACTTTTTCCAGGGCAGACAAAATCCCCTTCATACTTTTTCCAGGGCAGACAAAATCCCCTTCATTTATTTTTTTGATCGGACATAATCCCCTTCAGACATAATCCCCCTTAAGGTTTATAGTAAATCCCCTTATGACCAATCCACAATATAATTCCTTAAGTGAAGCTAAAATCCTGATAGAATCTAATTTTTTGTGAAAAAAAACAAATGTACAAGTAATTATGACTCCATGAATGTAGTACTGGTATGACGATACACTTCTGTACTGAACAATGATTAATATAATGAAATCACCATTTAGTATTGGTGTTTCTGGGTTTTTTTTTGGTATGATATGTATGCAAATCCCCAGGAATTGAGTACTGGTTGTAACTAAATGGAGACAATACACTATTGTATAGTTTATGTATTGCTTGTGTAAATATTAACTTTAATTGATTATGTTTTATCTATGCTTTGATCTTTTGATAAATTCAAACAATGTAATTTTCACTCAATTTAAAACTTGCTTTGCATAAATTTGTTTGCAAACAAAATAAATGTGCTTTTATATTAATTACATTCTTCATTTATTATTACCAGTTTGTCAATTCTGTATGAAACCCATGACAAACAAACAGTAAAACTGTGCTATTATATGTGTTGTATTCATTATCTTGTTATGTTTATACTGTATATGAAATCAAAGATGCTATCTAGAAATGTTCTATTTATATATTTAAAAATGATCATACTGGTATGATGATACTCTACTGCACCTAGAACAATTTTGGGTCTAAATATTCCCAGGAATTGAGTACTGGTTGTAAATAAATGCAGCAAATACATTATTGTATTGTGATTGTATATTACTAATATACAGGAATAATAAGTAGAAAAATGAAGAAGACATACATTATACAAAGCAGGAATATCTAGTCCTATACAACCAAGTTAAACACAAGAGTAAGACTAATATGTATAATAATTTAACAGAGGGGATTCTGTATGAATGGGATTTTGTCTGACCTGAAAAATGAATGAAGGGGATTTTGTCTGACCTGATAAAACCATGAAGGGGATTTTGTCCGGGCTGAAAAAATCATGAAGGGGATTTTGTCCGTTTTCTCTGTAAGGCATGAAGGAGTTTTGTCTGAGGGGGATTTCGTCCGTACACCAAATCAACACACCAACCTGTATTTTGTGCACACAAGTAAAATACACAATTGTATGGCCAATTCACATGCGCCATACTGCATCGGACGGTGTTCACTGTTCACTATGCAACCTAACTTCAATGCTTACTAACGACATATTAGTGTTTTGTATTTGAAGAGCAGGGTCAAGATTTCTACTGCTAACAAAAACCTTCGCCGAAGATATAACCAATATGGCCCCTCTTATAACTTATTTGTTTCTAGTTGCAAATTAATGATCTTGGTACCATATTAAAGCTAACATTCTGTAGTTTTCAGACATGTATATGACATGGTTATATTTAATTGGCGCTATGTTTTATTACTTGCCAAATTACGTAAATATTTCTTGGATTGCCCTAAATGATATCAAGCACACCATAAGGTGGGTACTAACTGTCGGGGACACCGGGGCGGCACAGGGCCCCTTAAAATATTACCAATCGATATGGCTATGGATCGATATTTGTGACAATAACCCTGCTTTAAACATATTCCGGAAGCGAGGGCAATAAAATGTGCCCCCTGTTGTGTAATCTCCAGGTCCAGATTACACTTTATCTAATCATCCAGATCATGTTTCAATATACATGCGTGTCCAGATGTATGTTTTACAACGTCGGAATGATACGGATCAAGGTGTATGTGCCCCTTGATCAATGTCACCAGAGCGTTTGAATTAACAGATTAAAACTTTTGACATTTTTTTAAGAAAGTATTTTTTTATTGATAGGTTATTTATGTACCACTACAATTTTGATAATATCAAGCCTGTCTGGTTTTTTTTAAAAAAAACTTCAAAAATTCAAAATTGAAAAAAATGTTCACAAGAGGCACATTTGAATTGTCTATTTTTGCCAGTTTAAACAAGTTTTCTAAAGCGGTCGGGTGCAACAATTTGCAAGATTTATTTTGATTTTTAAAAAAAAATGATCTGAACCTGTGAACACTACTGTCTTAGATATTAACCATGCATGGTAAATGTAATACACCAATCAGTTGCATCCACGGCCCAACCGCGGGGATGGGCGATGTATAGCAGGGGAAACGACCGCACTTGTTTTTACCTTCCAGCTTCACCCCACTGCCGGGGAAAAGTTGTGATTTTTTTCTCCGAACCTACTTCCTCGGGGACAGTATGAAGTTGTTACTGGAGATTTTACTATCAGCTGTCGCCTCAGGGCCGTGGAAGGGCGGGTTTTTGACAACTCAAAAGTAAACTTCCCGGTCCATTCCCGGGGTGGGGTGAATGCAACTGACTGGTACATAATTTTTTCACGACTGGTCTTCAAAGTTCCAAGTATTATTTATGGGTAGTCTGGAAGATTTATTTTAAGAATATTCAATTTGTGTAATTCATGTTATTTTTTGATGATGTAGCATTTCAAATTGTATACGTTTACTTATGATTTTAAAAGTACAGGATATTGCATGATTTTAATGCAAAAAGTGAAAGTTTCGTCGCCGGGAGCCCTCCTGCACTCACCACAACTTAGCCTTCCCAAAATTTCGTGTGCCCCGCACTCCAACATTTCTAGATCCGGGCCTGCACCGTTTTCATTAAAAAATGGGCAGAATTTATTTAGATCGTGTAAAGTTCTATGATATAAGGATGCCAGAAAGTACATATCTCCGAGAAAATTTAAATTCTTTCATTTGGGGTCATTGTAGGGCACTTTTAAGAATTCCTATAAAAAGTCATAAGAGTTTTGTCAAACATACCATTTGATCATAAAAACAAAAGGTCACTTAGGTACGTTTTAGAATCAATTTTGCCTTTTTGATAACATCTTGGACAGCTATAGGGTTACAGTTGAATATGCATTCATCACAGAACTCGTCAAAAAAGAGTTTGACACAATTAAAAACAGGTCACCGAAACGGGTCAGTCACTGAAACGGGCCAATCGATATAATATAAGCCGTTCTCCAGGAAAACCGGGCTTAATGACATTGTAATGTAATTACGCAATACGATTTAGAAAAATGTCTAAAATGAGAAAAAACTCGTGTCCTTTAATTTCATATTTAAGTAATTGGATAGTATAGTACCATCCATTAGCTTCAAGTTTTCTTTAAAATTGTGTGAAAATAACTTCTGTCGTTGCTATGGTGATCGTTTTCTAAAAAGTACTCTTATCAAGGAAAACAAGGGTTAAGTTAGTCTGGTTCCCTGTCGTACTATAGTATTTTAGAACGTGATCTAGGGGAGGTAATCCAGACTAGGGTTAAGTGGCTAAAACACGACGTGCAATTGTTCTCTGTAAGCAAACACTCACAAATTTGACACGTTTTATTAAAATAAGAATATAAAATAAGAATATGATTCTATAATGTGCCACAATTTTAAAAGTTTACGTCAAAAATTTATCAGATACTGTATCTTTGAAATGCCATTTGACGTTACGTCAAAAACGTACAAAATGACGTTCACGACGTCACTCAAAAAGTATGCGGAATTGGTTGGTTTAAAAAGTCTATAACTTTGTAAGTGCATGAAATAATTTGTTCAAATTTTCAGAATCTGTTCACAAAAGTCTCTTCTTTCTAACCATATATTCATCAATATTTTCACAACTTTGTCAATAAGCCCGGTTTTCCTGGAGAACGGCTCATATATATAATTATGCTTGTTCCAGTTTAGATCTGAGCTTATAGTGACACTCGGGTATTTGCAGACGTTACGTGTACCGTGTAAGATGAAATTGGATGTTCTAGATGATGTTAAGATCGCTTTATTGAACTTCATTAACCTTATATATTATGTTGTTATGTTAATCAAAGGGAAGTAACCGTTTAATGGGACGGTTTGCAAATATGGGGTTTTATTGGCTCCCATTATTGCTTACACCATAACAAATATAAAATTATATCGCTTACATCAATGAAATTAATGGTAGGGCAGTTTCGGTTTGGTTAATCCCATTTCCACGAATATCCGGGTTTAAATGTAAGCACTTAAAGTTATGCTTTACTCGTATTTGATAATCACTTTTTCATCCTTCCAGGAAGTTATAGCATACGGTCCATGATCCTTCTAAGTAAGAATTTGGATTAAAAAATCGGTAAATCAGTGACAAAATTATATTTTCTTGATTTTTCAGTTTGTTTCTACCACAGAATGACAGATATATTTTGAATGTGCAGGATATTGCATGATTTTAATGCAAAAACTGAAAATTGGGTGGCACGGTGGTCGAGTGGTAAGACGCTTTGACTCCTGATCGAGAGGTCCCGGTGTAATATAAAAATCGTAAGCTCTATTAAAACAGTCAACGCGCATGCGCGGGAAAGGTGAAGGTTGCGGTGTAAATGTTGTCAGCTCCGGACGACCAACGTGGTCTTATATGGTAAGTATTTTTACTGTAACACGTTAAACTATGATATTTATCCCCATTTTCCAATCCACCAGACCTACTTATTTGTCTGCAAAATACAACAGCTAATCGGTAATATGTCAGGTGACCCTAGGCGGCTTTTATATTCGTTTCATATTCGTCCCATGTTGCGTTTGTAATGTCACGTATGAAAACGAAAGTAGAAATCGAGTCTGAAATGAATTTCATTAACACTATTATCAGTTATTTCATGTAGCCTATGACACAGTTTATTTAATACAAAACACACACGATAGTCGTGGCAATGACTGTAAATTATAATGGCTACTGTACAACCATGTCATCGATGACACAGGTGGCATACAGTATCAGTGTTTGGAAAATAAAACAAAAAAAAACAATAAAAGAAATTCACTGAGCTAATATACCATAAAGTTAGAAAGCCTACTATATGTCTATATGCCAAGCATTGTGCAACATCGCATCTCGTTGTTTCAGCTTAAAATACAGGCGCTGAAGGAAAATCGCTAAACAATATTTAAGTCATTCAGTACAGTAGTCCAACAATCTTCTCGGCCGATACACTTGGTAATTTCAGACGCAACCATCTAGAGATGATCCTGGTTGGTAACCCAGTTGTTGTCTCGCGTGTATCGATGCTTTACACCGGGCATGTTAAAGAACCAAGGAATCTATTCATAACGAGCTAGGGTATCGCACCCGGATTTCTTGTATCTCACCTCTGTCTCTAACATTTGCTATAATGCCCCAGAGTGGGCCCTGCAAATAACATGGTAGAAGAAGAAGTATCTCGACTTAGAGACTACTCGTCTCTTGTGGAGATATTTAATAAAGTCAGGAATAAAAATTCTTCTAGCAGATTGCCCCACATCTAGTCATTCAGATAAACTATAAGATATTCATTCCCAGCAAAAATCTTGTTAAATTGTATCTTATAACTGCGAAACGGCAAACATTATTCCTTTTGTTATTTAACTCCCCACGATGCCATTTTTTTAAGCGCTGGATACCAGCTCCACTCACAGTATCGTTATTATTGACAGGAACCAAGCCTTTTTTTAGCGTGCTTTTAAAAAACATCACTTGTACATCATCCAAAATGGCCTGTAGCGGAGTTAAATAACAACTATTTAGTTCAGTATATCGAGTATTACAATATATTTACTAAAAAAAATCAATGATATTAAATTCAGGCTGAATTGGACCAGGCCGAGTGTATTCAGGGCCGAGTTGGACAGGCTAAGTTTGTGATTTAAGGCCCAAGAATACTGGGCCGCGTTAGTAATAGGGTCTAGTTGCCCTGTACAATATAATGGGGGTATTCATGCCATATGAGGCATCCTGATGGTGCCTTTTTAGCTCACCTGACCACAATGTGGTCATGGTGAGGTTTTGTCATACCGAGATGCCGTAGTCCGTCGTGCGGCGTGCGTTGTGCGTCCGTCAACAATTTCTTCAAACGACTTCTCCTCCTAAACCGCTTGGCCAAATTTGATAAAACTTAATAGGAATGTTCCTTGGGTGGACCTCTACCAAAGTTGTTAAAAAAATTCCAGTCCGTCGCATAACTAGGTCACACAGGCTAAAAAAAGATTTTCAAAAAGGAAACTTCAAAAATCTTCTTCTCTGAAACCGTAAGGCCTAGAGCTTTCATATTTGGTATGTAGCATCACCTTGGGGTCCTCTACGAAGATTGTTAAAATTATGTCCCTGTGGTCAAAATTGGCCCCGCCCCGGGGGCCCTTTGTTTTACATAGAGTTATATAGGGAAAACCTTAAAAAATCTTCTTCTCCGAAACCGCTTGGCCCAGGGCTTTCATATTTGGTATGTAGACTCAGCTAGAGGTCCTCTACAAAGATTGTTCAAATTATGCCCCTGGGGTCAAAATTGGCCCCGCCCTGGGGGCCTTTAGTTTTACATAGAGTTATATAGAGAAAACTTTAAAAATCTTCTTCTCTGAAATTGCTTGGCCCAGGGCTTTCATATTGGGTATGTAGACTCAGCTAGAGGTCCACTACAAAGATTGTTCAAATTATGTCCCTGGGGTCAAAATTGGCCCCGCCCCGGGGGCCCTTAGTTTTACATAGAGTTATATAGGGGAAACCTTTAAAAATCTTCTTCTCCGAAACCGCTTGGCCCAGGGCTTTCATATTTGGTATGTAGACTCAGCTAGAGGTCCTCTTCAAAGATTGTTCAAATTATGTCCCTGGGGTCCCGGGGGCCCTTAGTTTTACATAGAGTTATATAGAAAAAACCTTAAAAAATCTTCTACTCCGAAATTGCTTGGCCCAGGGCTTTCATATTTGGTATGTAGAGTCAGCTAGAGGTCCTCTACAAAGATTGTTCAAATTATTCCCCTCGGGTCAAAATTGGCCCCACCCTGGGGGTCACCATTTTACTTAGACTTATATAGGGAAAACGTATAAAAATCTTCTTGTCTAAAACTACAATGCCTAAGAGCTTTGATATTTGGTATGTAGCATCATCTAGTGGTCCCCTACCAAGATTGTGCAAATTATGCCCCTGGGGTCAAAATTGGCCCAGCCCCGGGGGTCACCGTTTTACATAGACTTATATAGGGAAAACATATAAAAATCTTCTTGTCTAAAACTACACTGCATAGAGCTTTGTTATTTGGTATGTAGCATCATCTAGTGGTCCTCTACCAAGATTGTGCAAATTATGCCCCTGGGGTCAAAATTGGCCCAGCCCCGGGGGTCACCATTTTACATAGAGTTATATAGGGAAAACATATGAAAATCTTCTTGTCTAAAACTACACTGCATATAGCTTTGATATTTGGTATGTAGCATCATCTAGTGGTCCTCTACCAAGATTTTTCAAATTATGCCCCTGAGGTCAAAATTGGCCCCACTCGGGGGTCACCGTTTTACATAGACTTATATAGGGAAAACATATTAATATCTTCTTGCCTAAAACTACACTGCCTAGAGTTTTGATAATTGGTATGTAGCATCATCTTGTGGTTTTCTACCAAGATGTTCAAATTATTCCTTTGGGTGAAAATTGTGCAGGGTTTATAATCAGGTGAGCGATATTGGGCCATCATGGCCCTCTTGTTGTTAATATTATATTCAAAATCTCTAATTGCATGTGAAAAACAGATTTGATTTTATGATTCTTAAATATTCTCAATATCAACATTACCAGTTTTCCAGACTTATAAGGGGAGGCGGGTAGAAACAGATGACTGCCAATATGCTGCGTGGCGGGAGCATTTAAAATTATTCTTTTGTGATTATTGTACTTGATTGCCAAAGATTTTGCACATAAATTGTCAAACAAAAACATTTCAAATTCCGAGAAACAGATTTAAACCTTTAATGTAAACTTTATATGATCTGTAACTAGATCTTAAATGAGTATTGGTTACACTAAATATTGACTACCAGTTACACAATTATGAGATTATTTCCATTAATTATAAAATATAAATATTCTGACAAAATTATTTGACATAATTATTACAAAATATTTCTAGTTTTATAGCTCTAGTTATGAAATGAAAATTGAACTAGTAAAAGTCTATTGTATTCAAAACGTTTATTTTTATCTTAAATAAATGCAAAAATTATCATTAAAATTGTGCTATTCTTATTTCCATCTCATTGCATTAAAATGTTGTCAGTTATTGAAATAAAATAAAGTCTGCTAATTTGTGTCAGTGGTGAATGGTGATAAATATACACTTCTTTAATACAATTTTTTTAATTTCCCCATTTTTTAAAAACTATGAATTTTTATTATGTATATACATTTTTGTACTTATAGTATAATAGCATGGTTTATTACTACTGTGCTTGATAAGATATTGGCCTGCTTATTATTTTACACAGTTTTACAAGGGGTCTAATTCTGCAGACATGTCATTTCGCATAATAAAATGGTAATAAACAGGATGTGCTCATCATGAAGGGGCCCATTAATCATATTGTTTTTTTTGCAATAAATTCCAATGAGCAATAAAAATAACATTATTGTCATCTTCTTTCTTTTATAAAGAGGTGCGACATGGTTACAAATATTAACTATAACTTCAGCATTCATTGACATAATCTGATACAAATAATCTTGCCCAATATAATTAAGTCAGGTTAATTTAATGTAACTAAATTAGAAGTATACAACTTGGTTGTATAACCATGACTCATTATGGCATTTTTTTATCCTATACAAGTTATGGGAATCCTAGTACATCCCTGGGATCCCTCTGACATTCATTTATATTAAATAATGGGAGATTATTCTCTTTTTTATGTATTCTGTGGCTTAATAAATGTAAAGGGGAAACCAAGAGTTTTCTATTGTGTCAATTACCAAATTATGATTTGTTATATTTAACTCAATAAAGTAAAATACATTAACACATAAAATATCAGTTAAATTTTACTCTAATTTTTAATACCAGTAGTCCTGTGGAATTCCTGTGAAATAATGATTCTGGTGTAATAATGATTCCTGTGGGGTATTGAATGGTAATTCTGACAAAATAAAAATTCAGGTGGAATTCTGGTGATGTCACCTGGTTAAAATCTCA
This sequence comes from Spisula subtruncata, assembly GCA_963678985.1. Classification (NCBI taxonomy): domain Eukaryota; kingdom Metazoa; phylum Mollusca; class Bivalvia; order Venerida; family Mactridae; genus Spisula; species Spisula subtruncata. Next base: position 23,355,827 of record OY787669.1, on the reverse strand, counting down.
CTGGAATTCTAGTGAATCTCACTGAAATAAAATTATTACATTAAAATTCCACTTGAATTCCAGATAGATTTTCTATGGTGTGACAAGTGAGCTGTAACAGTTAATGAATTCAGTCAAAACACTATCTTATTGAGTCCTTAGTCCTGTATCAATAATGATCCTTCATATGTATGAATAAGTTGGTTAGTGGGATAGTTGGTCTCTTTTATTTGTCTGACCTTTTTTTAAGAAAATGTGTTGGATATTCATGGGTTTTCGAAGCCTACCCATAAACTTGGTGATTCTATAGCTTATGTTGACTCCTTGAGTTTCAGTTTCCTGTATCAATAATGGTCCTTGATATGAATAAGTCAGTGAGTGAGATAGTTGGTCATTTCTTGCAGTTGTCTTACATTTTTTATAAAATGATTCAGATTGGATATTTATTTATATTTTTTTCTAAATCAATGCATAAAATTGTTGAATCTATATCCTTATGATATAATAATGCTTGATATGATTAAGTCCATAGTGTGATAGTTGGTCATTTCTTTCAGTTGTCTTACATTTTTTATAACTGATTCAGGTTGGATTTTCATGGTTTTTCAGGCCCTGGCTTGATATTGTTGCTCTTATACCTTATGCTGACTTCCTGTGATACAGTGTATCAATAATCATGCCTGATACGATTAAGTCCGTAGTGTGATAGTCAGTCATTTCTTTCAGTTGTCTTACATTTTTTACAACTGATTCATCTTGGATTTTCATGGTTTTCAGGCCCTGGCTTGATGTTAATGATTTTATACCTTATGTTGACTTCCTGTGATAGTCATTTCCTCAATTTTCCTGTATAGATAATCATGTCTGATGTGATTAAATCTGTGGTGTGATAGTCAGTAATTTCTTTCAGTTGTCTTACATTTTTTATAATTGATTAATGTAAGATTTTCATGGTTTTTCAGACCTAGGCATGATATACTTGATACTTCACCTTAAGTTGACTTCTTGTATTACAGTTCCTGTATAAACAATCATGCCTGATATGATTAAGTCCGTAGTGTGGTAGTCGGTCATTTCTTTCAGTTGTCTTACATTTTTTATAACTGATTCAGGTTGGATTTTCATGGTTTTCAGGCCCTGGCTTGATATTAATGATTTTATACCTTATGTTGACTTCCTGTGATACATTTCCTCAATTTTCCTGTATAGATAATCATGTCTGATATGATTAAATCTGTGGTGTGATAGTCAGTAATTTCTTTCAGTTGTCTTACATTTTTTACAACTGATTCATCTTGGATTTTCATGGTTTTTCAGGCATCGGCATGATATTGTCGATCCTTTCCCTTAAGTTGACTTCCTGTGATACAGTTCCTGTATCAATAATCATGCCTGATATGATTAAGTCCGTAGTGTTGTAGTCAGTAATTTCTTTCAATTGTCTTACATTTTTTATAACGTTGGATTTTCATGGTTTTTAACGCAATGGCTTGATATTGTTGATCTTATACCTTATATTGACGTCTCGTGATACAGTTTCTTGTATCAATAATCATGCCTTGTTGATCTTATACCTTATGTTGACAGTGCCTGTATCGATAATCTTGCCTGATATGATAAAGTCCGTAGTGTGATAGTCAGTCATTTCTTTCAGTTGTCTTACATTTTTTACAACTGATTCATCTTGGATTTTCATGGTTTTTCAGGCATCGGCATGATATTGTCGATCCTTTACCTTAAGTTGACTTCCTGTGATACAGTTCCTGTATCAATAATCATGCCTGATATGATTCAGGCATGATTAAGTCCGTAGTGTGGTAGTCAGTAATTTCTTTCAATTGTCTTACATTTTTTATAACGTTGGATTTTCATGGTTTTTAATGCAATGGCTTGATATTGTTGATCTTATACCTTATGTTGACGTCTCGTGATACAGTTTATTGTATCAATAATCATGCCTTGTTGATCTTATACCTTATGTTGACAGTGCCTGTATCGATAATCTTGCCTGATATGATTAAGTCTGTAGTGTGATAGTCAGTCATTTCTTTAAGTTGTCTTACATTTTTTATAACTGATTCAGGTCGGATTTTCATGTTTTTTCATTCCCTGGCTTGATATTGTTGATCTTATACCTTATTTTGACTTCCTGTGATACCGTTTCCTGTATCATTAATCGTGCTTGATATGATTAATCTGTAGTGTGATATTTGGTCAATTCTTTTAGTTGTCTTACATTTTTTATAACTGATTAATGTCAGATTTTCATGGTTTTTCAGACCTGGCCATGATATTGTTGATCTTATCCCTTATGTTGACTTCTTGTGATACTGTTTTCTGTATCAATAATCATGCTTGATATGATTAAGGCCGTAGTGTGTTAGTTGGTCAATTCTTTCTGTTGTCTTACATTTTTTACAACTGATTCAGGTCGGATTTTCATGATTTTTCAGGCCCTGACTTGATATTGTTGATCTTTTACCTTATGTTGACTTCTTGTGATACAGTTCCTGTATTGATAATCATGCCTGATATGATTAAGTCCGTAGTGTGATAGTCAGTCATTTCTTTCAGTTGTCTTACATTTTTTATAACTGATTCAGTTTGGTTTTTCATGGTTTTTCAGGCCTAGCTATGATATTGTTGATCTTATCGCTTATGTTGACTTCCTGTGATACCCTTTTCTGTATAAACAATCATGCTTGATATGATTAAGTCCGTAGTGTGGTAGTCGGTCATTTCTTTGAGTTGTCTTACATTTTTTACAACTGATTCATGTTGGATTTTCATGGTTTTTCAGGCATTGGCATGATAATGTCGATCCTTTACCTTAAGTTCACTTCCTGTGATACAGTTCCTGTATCAATAATCATGCCTGCTATGATTAAGTCCGTAGTGTGGTAGTCAGTAATTTCTTTCAATTGTCTTACATTTTTTATAACTGATTAATGTTGGATTTTCATGGTTTTCAACACAATGGCTTGATATTGTTGATCTTATACCTTATGTTGACGTCTCGTGATACAGTTTCTTGTATCAATAATCATGCCTTGTTGATCTTATACCTTATGTTGACAGTGCCAGTATCAATAATCATGCCTGTTATGATTAAGTCCGTAGTGTGATAGTCAGTCATTTCTTTCAGTTGTCTTACATTTTTTTTAACTGATTCAGGTCGAATTTTCATGGTTTTTCAGGCCCTGGCTTGATATTGTTGCTCTTATACCTTATTTTGACTTCCTGTGATACAGTTCCTGTATCAATAATCATGCCTGATATGATTAAGTCCGTAGTGTGATAGTCGGTTATTTCTTTCAGTTGTCTTACATTTTTTATAATTGATTAATATAAGATTTTCATGGTTTTTCAGACCTAGGCATGATATACTTGATACTTCACCTTAAGTTGACTTCCTGTATTACAGTTCCGGTATAAACAATCATGCCTGATATGATTAAGTCCGTAGTGTGGTAGTCGGTCATTTCTTTCTGTTGTCTTACATTTTTTATAACTGATTCAGGTTGGATTTTCATGGCTTTCAGGCCCTGGCTTGATATTAATGATTTTATGCCTTATGTTGACTTCCTGTGATACATTTCCTCAATTTTCCTGTATAGATAATCATGTCTGATATGATTAAATCTGTGGTGTGATAGTCAGTAATTTCTTTCAGTTGTCTTACATTTTTTACAACTGATTCATCTTGGATTTTCATGGTTTTTCAGGCATCGGCATGATATTGTCGATCCTTTACCTTAAGTTGACTTCCTGTGATACAATTCCTGTATCAATAATCATGCCTGATATGATTAAGTCCGTAGTGTGGTAGTCGGTAATTTCTTTCAATTGTCTTACATTTTTTATAACTGATTAATGTTGGATTTTCATGATTTTTAACGCAATGGCTTGATATTGTTGATCTTATACCTTATGTTGACGTCTCGTGATACAGTTTCTTGTATCAATAATCATGCCTTGTTGATCTTATACCTTATGTTGACAGTGCCTGTATCGATAATCTTGCCTGATATGATTAAGTCCGTAGTGTGATAGTCAGTCATTTCTTTCAGTTGTCTTACATTCTTTATACCTTATTAATGTCAGATTTTCATGGTTTTTCAGGCCTAGGCATAATATTGTTGATATTATCCCTTATGTTGACTTCCTTCGATACATTAACTCAATTTTCCTGTATCGATAATCATGCCTGATATGATTAAGTCTGTGGTGTGATAGTCAGTAATTTCTTTCAGTTGTCTTACAATTTTTATAACTGATTCAGGTAGGATTTTCATGGTTTTTCAGGCCCTGGCTTGATATTGTTGCTCTTATCACTGATGTTGACTTCCTGTGATACCGTTTCCTGTATCAATAATCTTGCTTGATATGATAAAGGCCGTAGTGTGATAGTTGGTCAATTCTTTCAGTTGTCTTACATTTTTTATCACTGATTCAGGTTGGATTTTCATGGTTTTCAGGCCCTGGCTTGATATTAATGATCTTATCCCTTATGTTGACTTCCTGTGATACATTTCCTCAATTTTCCTGTATCGATAATCATGTCTGATGTGGTTAAATCTGTGGTGTGATAGTCAGTAATTTCTTTCAGTTGTCTTACATTTTTTATAACTGATTCAGGTGGGATTTTCATGGGTTTTCAGGCCCTGACTTGATATTGTTGATCTTTTACCTTATGTTGACTTCTTGTGATACAGTTCCTGTATCGATAATCATGCCTGATATGATTAAGTCCGTAGTGTGATAGTCAGTCATTTCTTTCAGTTGTCTTACATTTTTTATAACTGATTCAGTTTGGTTTTTCATGGTTTTTCAGGCCTAGCTATGATATTGTTGATCTTATCCCTTATGTTGACTTCCTGTGATATCTTTTCCTGTAACAATAATCATGCTTGATATGATTAAGGCCGTAGTGTGATGGATGGTCATTTCTTTCAGTTGTCTTACATTTTTTATAACTGATTCAGGTTGGATTTTCATGGTTTTCCAGACCTAGCCATGATATTGTTGATCTTATCCCTTATGTTGACTTCCTGTGATACTGTTTCCTGTATTAATAATCATGCTTTAAATGATTAAGGCCGTAGTGTGATTGATGGTCAATTCTTTCAGTTGTCTTACATTTTTTATAACTAATTCAGGTTGGATTTTCATGTTTTTTCAGGCCTCGCCATGATATTGTTGATCTTATCCCTTATGTTGACTTCCTGTGATACTGTTTCCTGTATTAATAATCATGCTTTAAATGATTAAGGCCGTAGTGTGATTGATGGTCAATTCTTTCAGTTGTCTTACATTTTTTATAACTGATTCAGGTTGGATTTTCATGTTTTTTCAGGCCTCGCCATGATATTGTTGATCTTATCCCTTATGTTGACTTCCTGTGATACCGTTTCCTGTATGAATAATCATGCTTGATGTGATTAAGGCTGTAGTGTGATGGATGGTCATTTCTTTCAGTTGTCTTACATTTTTTATAACTAATTCAGGTTGGATTTTCATGGTTTTTCAGGCCCAGCTTGATATTGTTGATCTTATACCTTACGTTGTCTTCGTGTGAGGCATGATATTGTTGATTCTTGACCTTAAGTGGCTTCCTGTGATAGAGTTTCCTTTACGAATAATTGTGCCTGATATGATTAAGTCAGTAGTGTGACAGTCGGTCATTTCTTTTAGTTGTCTTATATTTTTCATAACTGATTCATGTTGGATTTTCACACTCACACACAAAAGTATTTTGATTTTATGTTCGGTATCTTTTGATAAAAGAGGACTTTGGTATGCTGGATAATAAAATTAAGTTGCCCGCATCCTAAAAAGCCCATGTTTGGCAAGCATGACACTGGAATTTCACTCCCTGGACAAGTCTACCATCAGCATACATGTTCTTTTAAAATTTTATTTATTTCTAGGGCTAGGCAACCAATGCTCAATTTTGACTTCCTGCAGAATAGCAATTGAATTTGAACAGCCAGAAATTAGGGTTGCCAAAACCACAGAATTATTTTGTGTTGGCTATGTTTTAGATGTATTCTTATATCTACACTATACATTACTGAACATACTTTTGTATTATTTTTCCTCTTCAGATGTGACATATTGTTCAAAGTTCAATGAATGATATTTTGAAGTTGTAAAGATTCAGCTAAAGAAGATGAAATGTCACTGTGAACCATTTGGCGACAGTAAACTGTTGAGAAAGACTGATGTGGTGAGGTTACTGATTCTCAGCCTTTCTGTGATTAAAACATAATGTAAGTATACTGAGTTCCAAAAGTTCTGCATCTTAATCAAAAATTCCTTTTTTTTTAATAGTTAACTTAAAAGACATTTTTAGGAACACTGTACATTTGCGTACCCTAAGTGTTTATGTTGAAACTATTTCACCCAACATTAAAATTATGGGAAACTTGCTTTTATGTTGCGTTTTTTATGTCAAGGAGGTTGTTTCTTAAAATCTGGCCTGTTGTACAGACTCTCTTGCAACATCAATAATTGTCTGTGGTCAAAGAGAGATAATTTTCGATATTTATTTCGATTATTACCTCCCTTCCACTGCAAAATAGTAGTTTATCGTTGTTTGTACTTTGGAATCGTGGGGTGGTGTCACATGTGGTTTTATTATGGATCGATACATATCTTCAAATCGATAACTGTCATGGATTTATACCAAGTACACATCGCTCTACACATGCGCATTTGAATTATCATAAATAAGTTGGAGATTCTAGTAAAAAAGACATACCATATATTGGATGCGGAACTTTTGGAACTCAGTATATATACAGAGATCTATTACTTTGCTTGTTTGCCACTTTCTGTACATATTTCTGATGGTTGATGTTTTACAAAAATTATAAAAGCTTTTAACCATGCTTACATTTCATCAATATTTAGCCTAATATTATTCCTTCTTATTAATTATTCCCCCCCCCCATTATCTTTATAATGGGGTATAATGCTTTGCACAGGTCGGGCCGTCAGTAGGTGACATATGGCTTGGAATTAAACCATGGGCCCCCTCACTTGAAGCAGAGGTTTTACCATTAGGCTATTTAGATGCAGAGCCTTTGTTACTTTAAGTATTAATTTTCTTTTCCAGAATGCTGAAGCTTTTTCAAGAATTGTAACTCCAATAGGGTGAGTTTGAATCAGGAAAGATAACAGTAGGTGGACAAAAGAAGAGATACAAAGACACCCTGAAGTATTCCATCAAGGCAATGAACATCAAGTGGAAAATTTGGAAAAACCATGCTCTTGACTGTCCCCACTGGCGTCATCTCAGCACTATCAGTGTCTAAGTATCAAAAGAATCTCGTCTTGTTGCTGCAAGGGAGAAGCGTGCCCTCCGCAAGGCCAAGTCAGCCAGTACCTCCACAATAGTCACCAACTTCAAGTGTCCTACTTGTGGTCGCTACGTTTGTACCCAGATCTGTTTGTTGAGCCACCTCTGGACACACAGAATCCAATCAACAGCGTAGAAGGAAGTCATGGTCCATCGTGCAATGATGGACGAACAACAAGAAATGTACATGTAATGTTTATCATTGATGTGCTACGAAGAATGTATACAAGTGTACACTGTGTATTAAAAAGGTTGATTTCCCACAGTTGCAGTTCACATTGAATAATATAGTATGACAATAAGTCATACAGGGGATCAGATTTGACAAGACTGTGTGCTTTCAATAGCAATAAAGGATACAAGTTTATTTTATAGTAATTCGATAAAGTATACAGTGATATGGTTTTTACGCTGTGTGGTATACTCGTTACAGCTGTACTTGACAGAGTGCTCTACACCAAACAACTTGCAGAAATAGACATGCTTGGAACAGAAAGTTATAACCCTGTCATTTTGTGTGCTTAGTAACAGATTATAGACCCGAAATACTGTAAACTCTTTAATTTCAGCTGAACATAATTTTGACAAAATTCAGTTATTTTGTATACTGGTGCATTTTTAAATCTGTTGAGTGTATGTTTCTGTATCTTATTTGGGACATGTTAATGTATAGGACTGTGCCATAATTAAATTTCCAATATAATATATCACAGTTTAAAACCGTACTTTTAAAACCGTACTACTTTTGGCTGTTGAATTACCTCCAGCGTATAATAAGCACTTTTTATGAACGGAATTAATATGTCTTGTTTATAGCTTGGCCACATTGACATGAGCCTGACCTTTTGATTAGCATAATTTAACAGTCAATATATTGTCTACGTTTACAACACTGAGTGTATATTTTCATAATCGGGAAGTATCACAATGACGCTCAAGATGTAATACAAACACAAATCTTAAATGCCGATATTGCACGATTTGCTTACGGAAATTGATATTTTCAAAGCAAGAACCTCGTAATATATTCTTGCATAAAGGTCAGGCTCAGTTCATAATAGCCAAGCTATACCACATAGTGGTTATTGTCACTACATAAGACTTAAGACTTAGTTATATTTGACTGTGTTGCATGTATCTTTTTGCATAACTTAACTTGTAGTCTGTGTAAATCGACAGATTTTCTAACATGGTCATCAAAATTCCTAGATATGGGAAAGAACAGTCCTGTTAATTAAATATATGTGGTCCTTGCAAGCTGGTGTTTGTTTTCAATCAACTTAGTGTTCAGACTTAGTAAGAAATGGCTTACAAAATAGCTCAGCTGGGAGATACATTCATAGAATATGTCCGATTGAGAAACATATTATCAGTGACACTGCGTGTGCACATAGCTGATAAAACCGTCATATTGACTTATCAGAGTCATGATAATATGGTGCATTAAGAATTATACATATACTGCACTTTACCCAGAAGTGACAGAAAGCCAGGTCTGCAATCAACAAACCTGCAATACTAGTGAGAAACATTTGGATGTTGTTCATGGGCTGATCAAAAAGGTCCAGACCCAAACACCTCAAGTGTCTGGACCCTTAAGGGAATTTTGGTGAAAATGTAATTAAATGCCCCACCCCATCTTTGGTGAGGGTGTATAGTGATTTGCACATGTCGGTCGGTCATAGCAGGGTATATTAACATTGTTTATTAAAGCTAAGAGCCCGGGAAGCTGAGCATACCTCCTCCCGAAATAAAGGTGGTTGGACTTCAACGTGAGAAAAATTCAGAATGCACACATGCATGCAAAGCCAGTTCTTTAATTATTTGTGATACTTGACAATAATACAATGTAACAAATGCAGATATAAGTTCCAAAATACAGGCTGGTATAAAATAACTGAATTATACTGCAAGTGAACTATTGATCTCAGACCACCAAGGTCCCAAATTCCTGATCTCAAGTCCACCAAATAACCATCCTTAGAAGTCGGCTGTGGTATCTTCTACTCGTTATTTGAATGCATTTGTGTATATCCATTATGTCTATTTTAACTGTGGGCACTGGTTTTACCTGATTCCCCAGCCTCAATCATTGTCAGATTCACTCATGTATTTTTAAAGAACATCAATTTCCATATTGGAGAATACTGTAAAGTCATTTAATTCTGATGGGACGAAATTTCATGGTTTTGGTTAAAAAGACCATTTCGATGGGACGTTAATTCGTGGATTTTGCATTTCAGGTAATAAATACAAGGGTCTAAATTATTGTTTGAGGGATTAAATTTCGTGGTAGAAGATAAACCATGAAATCCACGAAATTTAATCCCCCACAGAAATTAATGATTTTACAGTAACCTATCTTATTTGAAAAAAGTTATAAGGCCAACAAATATATGTTCGTTTCCTGTAACATGCTCGAAAAAAGATGGGTTGGTAGGTAGGGTTTTTTTTATGAAAAGGGTCCCAACAACCAAATTTTTGTCACAGATTTTAGTCTACAGCCACAACCTCTATCATATAATTAATACTTAAGTGATGAAACACAAATAAATAAACCTTTTGTAGTATACAAGCAAAAACCCGAATTAGACAAAATTGTCGGTAGGGTTACAGGAAACAAAATATTTTATTTTAGGCCTAATACATAATTATTTATGTTCGACTTATCATCTATGTAGTCTTCAAAGAAAAATGGAGCTCAACCACGATCAAGGTCCGTCTCCTTCATGAGGCAAAGAAGCTGGTCAGACTGCAACACATAGGTTTAGTAAAATTTTCAGCCTTACCAGGGCTAGAACTCAGGACCCTTCACATGCAGGGAAAATGATTGATTACAGAACAAATTCTCAAAACAGTATAGCGACTAGTCTACCTGCAGCACTCTACTTATAGGGGTAGTAGGGCGCCTACATTTACACAACTTTCCTCTATAGTTTATTTTAATTTATTTAAGGTCGATTGTAAAAAAACTTTCAAACTCATATTAATCATTCTCGACACCTCATTCCTGATGTTATCCTGGTCACCATTAGGCTACATATATATGAGAGAAGAAAGTCAGTTTCCCATATATGCTGAGCCTGTAGCAATGGAATTTCTGGTACCATTTTTATTTTGTCTTTGGGATGACGCAGCCTTGGGTCGAACCCTGGACCTCCCGCACTCAAAGTGAATGCTCAACCACTAGGCTATCGAGGAGGCGATCTTTTCTCTATTCAGGAAAAATTAAATAATTATATTGTTCCTACTCTAGCTAGTAATTAAATCATATACATACCTATAGTACACAGTACAGGACCTGAGAAAATTGCTATAGCACATATTATTTAAAGCATTTAATTGAATTATTTATGATTTATTATTTACAAACGCTAGCATCTAAAAATATAAGGTGGCACATCTAACGGACAGAAATTGTTTCAACATCGGAATTATATTATTTGTGTTATTGTGTGTTATTGATGTATTTAATATCATTTAATTTTGTGATATTTTGCTGCATATGTCCGCCAATTAGCCGTTATACGTAAATATATAGCCAGAAATCATCACATAGTTTGCCGAAGCTTCGAGGTATTTATAAATACTACAAAAGTCCGGCATTCCGGAAAATGGATTTTAAACTGAACCGACGATGTCGCTGAATTTAGGCAATTTAATTCCGAAGCAAAACAAACATTAAAATTAATATCTAAAGCAATTTCACGGATTACTATGTTACGCAACATTTTACAAATGTTTGATGTATTTTAACAGTTTCTTCAATACTTTAATTGACGTGTGCGCAGTCATAAATAGTCTGAGATCTTTCATGACTCACGAATTTCACGGCCATCGTGATATTCCTCTTACCGGAACCGGATGTCCAACGATATTTATAGCTTACGATTTTTTGGCTACACCGGGTTCGATCCTTGGCCTGGACACTTGGCCATTTCAGAAACGCTATTTAGTGTTTCCCACCCAACTAGAGATGATCCTGGTTGGTAACCCATGGGTAGTCTCGCGTGTATCGGTGCTTTACACTGGGAACATTAAAGAACCGAGGAATCTATTCGGAACGAGCTAGGGTATCGCACCAGTTTAATTGGCAGTGGATAGAGGTCCAGTAACCACAAAAGAAATCAATTACTGGACCTCTCATTTAATTGGCAGTGGATAGAGGTCCAGTAACCACAAAAGAAATCAATTACTGGACCTCTCGTTTAATTGGCAGTGGACAGAGGTCCAGTAACCACAAAAGAAATCAATTACTGGAACTGTAGTTTAATTGGCAGTGGATAGAGGTCCAGTAACCACAAAAGAAATCAACTACTGGACCTCTCGTTTAATTGGCAGTGGATAGAGGTCCAGTAACCACAAAAGAAATCAATTACTGGAACTCTCGTTTAATTGGCAGTGGATAGAGGTCCAGTAAGGCAGTAACAACAAAAGAATCATTTACTGGAACTCTAGTTTAGTTGACAGTGGCTAGCCTAGAAGTCTTGTCACCACATAATCAATCAATTACTGGACCTCTAGACAGTCCTACAGTCATTGTCTAGTGGTCCAGTTACTGGACCTCCAGCTTCCAGGTCAGGCCCTATTAATCCCCCGAAGCATCTCAAGTAGAAATCTCATCTCAAAGTGAGTTTTTGCCCAAATCAATGCTTGAATTGATTGATAAATCTGAAGTTAGAACTCTTGAAAATTTACTGTAATAAGCTAAGAATAATATTTGCTGTTTGTTAGATGCTAATTTTGAGTCCATCCTCCCTTCAAATTATCCAGACTGCACAGGGCAATATTCAAGATGTTTGTGGAGATTGGCCCCAATCTCCTGAAACATCTCAATTTTGAGATAAATCTCATCTCAAAAATTGTTATGTGTCGTTTTCGATAATTTCGAAGTGAGGATGGACTCAAACTTGGCATCAAAAACAGCAAATGCTATTCTTTTGTTTTTTCCAGTATTTCTTAATGAGGTTTAACTTCAGATTTAATAGAAATTCATACTTTGATTTAGGAAAAATCTCAATTTGAGATGAGATTTCTGCTTGAGATGCTTCGGGAGATCGGGCCCTGGTATCCTGACCTCAAGCCACTGCCTATTGTAAAATCATTTAATTTTGTTGGGACAAAATTTTGTGGTTTTGGTAAAAAAGACCATTTCAATGGGATGTTAATTTGTGGATTTTGCATTTCATGTAATAAATGCAAGGGTTAAAATTATTGTTTGATGGGATTTGATTTCGTGGTTGAAGGTGAACCATGAAATCTGCGAAATTTAATTCCCCACAATAATTAATGATTTTACAGTATTTAATTTCTTGTTGATCTGTCTTTACAGTATGCAAAAGATTCTTCCCAGATATCCATTATGAAGTTATTCAGCAACAAATCACAGAGGTTGTCTGAGGATAGTGACGCTAGTTTACCAGGATGGACTCGGGTGTTTCTGTATGATGACCCTCACTCAGACGACCATACCAACATGAAAGGCAGATTTAAGAACTATGATGGTACTCAAACATGCGAAATGGTCTGCACAGAAATTGCTATTGAAAAAGGCATAACGCCCACAATGCTTCATTGTTTTGGTATGTCGATTGTTGATAAGTCATCGAAATCATATGTTTGGTTATCTCCACTGCAAAGTCTGCATCATGTAGGAATGTGTGGTAAAAACATTGAGATACATTTCAGGATAAGATTCATACCAGACAAATCAAAATTAGACAATTTATGGCAGTTAGATGAAGCATGTTTTCATTATCTCGTCGCTCAGGTTACTTGGGATTTCTTAATGGACTGTCTTCCTTACTTTGTGGCTCGTGAAAAGGAGGAAGAGGCGCGGGGAGTCAGCTGTTTGCTGATATTATATAAACTACGTCAAGATACTGAAAAGCGCAACAAAACTGAAGACAACTTGAAAAAAATATTTGAGAATTTTGATTCTTTTCTGCCCTGTTCGTTGAAAAAATCAATCTTTAAAGGCAAGAATGTTCTTAGGGACAGTATGAAAGACAGTGTAAGTCAACTGATTACCAACAATCCTATACCTAAGTTCACTTCAACATCGCTTATGCAGTGGTTCCTGCGACATATTCTGTTAGCAAATGAGGATTCGTATAAGGAGTCGTTTGTTGGATACAGTGTAGATATTGAAGAGGAAGGAGGATTTGAGAATATAGATGATGAACCACCTCCAGCTTGTGAGACAGAAAAGTTACATATCACTGTAGAGATGGGTCAGTTGAATCCAAGGCTGAGTGTTATAACAGAATATAGTGTAAGTGTACTTCCCTGGCTTAGAATGAGAAGGTCGTATTATAACTACTAAGGTTGATGCATATTTGAAATATTTGAAATCTGCATCTTAATTAAGGCGCTTCTTATGAGTCTATTTACATGGAGATCAGAATTTGTCGTGTCCAATTAGAAGTTGTAAAAGCTTGATTTCCATTTGTAAAAGAGTAAAAGTCAGACAGTTTTTTCTTGTTTTCTCAAAATATTGATATTGTACTTACAAATTTCTCATTCTAAGCCAGCGATTTATTGAGAAATATTCCGAAATAGTCGGTATGCCAGTGACAAAACCCAAAAAAATAGTACGCACAAAATGTTTTTGCATAAAATGGTCCTTTGACATGTACCTACAAAGAAACTGAATGATGCAACCTTGTCATCATTGAGCATTTTGAAATATTCAAGATGGCCACCAAGATGGCCGCCAAAATATTATAAATTGTATATATCTTCTATTTTGAAAGTAAAATGGGAAATTTTGAACATATACATAGAAAATTATTGTAAGACATTCCAGACAAGTATTCGAAATAAAAAAGACGGTTGAAAATATTCAAAATGGCCGACAAAATGGCTACCGAGTAGGGAAAATGTGATATATTGTTTTTTATCATTATAATCCACATTATGTTCAAAAATATGTATATATTAGTTCTAAAGCATGTTACTACTAGGGCAATGGGCATGTTAGGCATTACTGAGCATATGAAAAATTCAAAATGGCTGTCAAGATGGCCGCCAAAAGAAAAGTACATATTGCTTCTATATTGTATATTAGCAAAATAATGCTTAAATATATGTAGTATTTTATTGTTATAAGTTCTAGACAAGTATTTAAAATGTATTTTGAACAAAAATAACTATGAAAAAAATCAATATGGCTGACAAAATGACCAATAAATCGGAAAAATGACGAGTAATGTATTTCGAAAATAAGGCACTATGCCAATGTTTTCATAAACACTTAAGGCCAAACATTGGCACCTGATTGAATATGTCTTCACATGGAAGATAGACAGGCAATGTGTTAACCTCACCAATACCATGTGTGGTGCTGAATGCTGGACAGACCATAATTTTGCTTGTCATCTCTTAGCTATCCATTCATCTCAAACCCAAGTGAAGGCCACAGGGAAAAACTAATATGTAGCGAAGAGCTCTCGGCAGCAGATTCTTTGACGTTCACTTCAGTCAAAGCGACAAGTCCACTTATCTTGACTGGAGTTCCTTGATTGCACAATCAAGAAACACGAGACTGAAATATCTGGGTTACTGCAAGAAAAGCATCGCATCTATTTGACCTATCAGCAGGACCATACTTCAGCATTAAAAACTGCTCCAAGTACCTGTGATGATATAACAGCCACAGAAGGCCGAGACCCAACCAAACAACCAGCCCAATCAAAGCTAAGAGCCATGCAGGACCAATGGCTTAGGTAGTGACAAGTCCTCATAAATACAGATGTGTGCTGACACCCTTGACGCAAAACGAGTCTATGACTCACTATAAACAGTCTATGGACCCAAATCATCTGGCATCTTACCCCTTCTGAGCTCGGACTCGTCAACATGTATCACTGATCTGTCAAAGAACCTCGATAGATGGGCTGAACACTTAAATGCCGTACTGAACTGACTCTCCTCCAGTAACGATGACGTAATTGTCCACCACCAAGCACAAGTGTAAATGAACTTCACCATTGGCAGACCACTAACAATCCAGGAATTGGTGAAAGCCACTAAACGACTACTAGTATCATGTGGAAACCAGACTCAGATGCCATTCCAGCTGAAACATAAAAGGCTGGTGGACTGCCTATGGCACAGAAGCCACTGGAACTGTTCACATCATGCTTGAATCGTGGCGCACTAACCTCATGATTCGAAGATGCACCCATAGTTCATTTTTACAAGCGGAAGGACAACAGACAGAGCTGTGACACCCACAGGGGCTATCACTCCTCGGCATTGCAGGTAAGCTTCTTGTCAGAATATAAATGCTCAACAGCCTGATACTCCTTGTAGTACGCCATCTAGAAAATGGATTGCTGTCAAAAAGTCAGAGCTGAACAGTAGTCATTACAGCCTGCCAGCTACAGGTAAACAGTCATCCGGACCTATACGTAGCCTTCATTGACCTGCCCAAGGCCTTTGACACCGTCAGCCAGGAGGGACTTTGTAAGATAATGGTCAAGTTTGCATGTCCAGTCAACTTTGTCATCATGTTTCGCCAATTTCATGACGGAATGATGACCCGAGTCCTGGGGGACAGAGACGTCTATCGAGTCCCAAGGCACTAACTGTGTTAGACAAGGTGTTTCAACACTGTTCAGTCTCATGTTCTCTGACCTGTTGACTGACGCTTTCCACCAGGAAGACCCTGGAGTAATCATCATGTACAGGAACTAATTGAATGCTGTTCAACGTAAGCAATCACTAAGGTCAAGAATATCCCTGAAGCTATTTATATCCTATTAAGGTCCCAAGGAATATAGAATATGTAAAAAACACATACGAAAAGGTTCCAATTCGGACCTCAGTGGAGTGGAGCATTGTGTGTTAGTATTGCTCAGTGAAATTCAACAGTAGCGTAGACTGCGAACTGCGATGTGCCTCTCTTATCCCACCCTGTCATAGAAACATGACATATTCCAAAAGTGTAAACATGAGATGCGACCTCTAAGACGGCGATGTGTTCCACAATATGGCCAGACATGTTTAATATTATAGAATGTTATATGCTATAACCAGAAATGTATTCATACATATTATTAGGAACCTTCATCTAACAAGGCGGTCAAGCAATCGGGAAAAACCATAAATTAGTACATGCAAGGGTTATGTGACAAGTATCAACTCGTATTGGCTTCAAACTGTATGAAAATGTCGAAACAACCCAACCACTTACATCATATCATAAAAAAGTAAAGGCTCATCCACTCACCAGGCATAATCAAACTATAACATTCCGTATGACGTACAACATATTTTGGTCTATAAATGAAAAATCAGCTGTATGTCAATCGGGAAAGAGTAGTTCTAAGTCATCATTCCATATACTAGTACTGCAAATATTCCTTAATCGAAATTTAGCATGTTAGAAAGGTTAAATCACAGGTACACCATTCAAGATACCAGCAATTAACCCATAAGAAGACAATTTTGACAACTATTCATTGTGACTGCTACCTGACTAACTGCAGTTTGTCAAACATATTCTAACTGGTAACTACCAAAATAGATTGACAAGTCAAAGTAGAAAAGCGGAACACGTGGACAAGACAGGTCAATTTAATATCTTTTATTGAGCATAACCAACGTTTCGACTATGCATTATTATAGTCTTCATCAGGGTCCAAATATTAGTAGACGAACAACATCATTGAAATATGACAATGATCCTTGTAGTGGTTCAGAAAATGATAAAAAAATAATATCTCCCATACAAAATAAACTCTGAAAAACAACTTGGTTATTCTTAAAGAGTACAATATAATATGCCTGTGAAACTTGCATGCCTAATTTTCAGCCAGGTATTCAACAGTGAAGGTTGATCTACAAAATGTACCGAACACAAAATACACACTAGAATGGTTCCTATTGATTTTTCAGATATTGGGTTTCAAATGTGCTTATTGATCGTCAGTCATTTGGTCTATTCATGTAAGTCAAAGGTCACTGCTACCCTGACCTTTGACAAACTTACCCCGACATCAAAAGGGATCATCTGCTGACCAAGCTTTGCTTACATATTAAGAATCCTTATGTCACGCTTTATCGAACAAAAACCTTTAAGCCTACCTTTAATCGACGAAGATCACCAACATATACTAAGTTCATAACAATAATATTATACTGCCTCGTCAAAGGTGGGGTGAGTATGATAACATCCACCTTAATAATGACTTACAGCTTATTGTGGATGATATGTTATGTAACTATTGCGATAATAGTTGAATATTTGCGTTAAAAGATATAAGAGTGATAAAAAAAATAAAAATATCACTTTTCTCTAATTTGGCGGCCATTTTGTCGCCCCTTTTGAATATTTCAAATCAATATTTTGTCCAACTATATGTAAACTCCTTATTTAACAATAAATTACTAAACATACATGTTTTTACTATTGAAAACATAGACAATTGTATGAATATGAACATTTTAGATTTTTGGCGGCCATCTTGGCTGCCATCTTGAATATATCAAAATGCTCAATGATGACAAGGTTGCATCATTTGGTTTCTATGAAAGGACATGTTAAATAACCATTTTATGCAAAAACATTTTGTGCGTACTAAATTTTTGGGTTAGGCCACTTTTTGGTACTTGGCATACTGACTAAAATGGCTTTGACACTGAATAAACAGACTTGAATTATATTCAGTGGTACTGGTATTGAAAAAGACCACAAGGAAGATCGGGGACACCTCTACATAATAAAGTCCTAATCATTATAATATTATTTGATTTTACATTCAATACAACCTCTCCAGATGAGCCCTCTGTATAGGAACAATCTCTTTAGCAACATCTTAAAATTTCCCTAGGCTGACATTTGCTATATATTTAACCTCTGTAAGGCAACAACCTTTAAAATGGCTAATATTTGCAACTCTCAAAAGTTATTGCTTTTTCAGAGTTTGCACTGTATAACTTGACTACACTTTGCTTTTTACATTCATCTAGGAAGAGTATTTCAATACTAAATTATTAGATCTGATCAAACTAGAAGTGTCGGAGAAACGAGTTGATGACAAAGTGTGGTGGTGGGTACAGATACACAGACAAGATGGACATCCGAAGGTAAGCATAGTTATCAGTGTGCCACCGTAGCACTGTCTTATCAAAGCACTTACGGAAATCGTAAACTTACGTTCAAATTTTATTTCTTTATAATTCTTTAACAACTACAAACTGGGGCCCGACATTGTGTGTCGGAGTTTATTAGCTGACTCTATATTAGTATTGCAGCTCCATTTACCTCTCTTTACAGATTTTAAAGTGTTATAAAGAATTTAAATTTGACCGTAAGTTTAGGATTTGCATAAAGGGTTTGATAAAACAGTACCCCGTAGCTTAGTGGTAAGGCCATACCAAATTGTTTCTTCGTTTAGCGTCCGAGGACCGACAAATGTGTTTGAGCACCTCGAGAAAGAAAAAGCAACAAGTTTGTAACCTCTTACTTCTTTAAAACCCATTGCGATATATATATTTCTTTTATACTTGTGCCACCATCCCCTTAACAGCAGTAGTTTTCACTCAAACAAGTTTTCAGTTCTTGCATTAAAGGGACTAAACTCCATTTTGATGATTAAAACATGTTTTGTCAACATTTAAATCACGTAAAACTATGTTTTATGCATACATAAAAAATTCTTACAACTTACATTACGATCAATGGCGCTATTGATGGAAACTGTGGAACATGTTTTACCGTCTGTTACAGCTTTTCTCAGCATTTATACACACTAACGTTAAATTATATACCCTATAGCATTAGTCTTGCTTTTAGGGGTTGAAAAGGTAATAACCTGACGTTATGCGATTATTTTGCTTCTAGATGAATAAGTCAATATTCTTATATAATGTATTAGGTCGGTCAAGCCAACAAAAATCGAGTTGAGTCCCTTTAAGTCATTATGCTTGACAAGCGATATTTGTTAGTCATATAATGATGAGGATAGAAGTTGTTATGACTTTTTTGAGTGTTTTTTTTTTGTCTCAGGATAGCTAGATATGTTTTTTTTAACTTAAAGCGGACGCTTAACAAAACTACAATTTGGTAAGTGCACTTGCCTAATCGGGTGACCCAAGTTCAAGTCCGTGTGGAGGCACTCATATGCCTGCCATTTTTCAGCAGAATGTTGAGCACTTCATTTAAAAAAAGTTACCTTGTAAATTGTACTAGCAGTCCGAATTAAATTATTAGATATGAATGAATTTGTAGATTACATTAATTTTGAATTGTAACTTGCCTAACATTTTCAGTTAGACACTGTCGTCGTAATGATTCACTGCGGACATTAAATAGTATTTTATTTCATGCTTATTGGTGGTTTACAGCAGAATAATGATGGATTGTTCCCCGATAATTTCACTGTTGATAATTTCACTCAAACAGACTATTCGTTTAGCAAATTTCCCTCGTTGTTAGGCCACTTGTGAAAATATTACTTCAGCTGCTCACTCGTTGAAAACCAAGCGATCATACTCTGAAAAGTACAAATATTCTCTATATATTTGCTTTTATTCTGTTTATAATTTTTAGGACATTTACTTTGTTGATCAGTTGATTGCCAACTCCTTCTTGACTTGTTTGGAGTGTTATTGTCGATGTGTGTATGATTTCTACACTAGCTTATGTCCTGATGTAAAACCAAGTGACTTGCAGGGAATGGATAAAACTTGGGCACATGGTCCGGTATCGTAAGTGTGTTAATATATTGTTATCATCATGTCAATGTTTTAGGCAACTACTGTCGATTCAATAAATAATTCTAATGAGGGAACTATCCCATTAGCAAAAGAATAGCAGGGACTACTGTTAAGTCAGGTATACCAAGTTGAATCTAGATACACATAGTTTTCCTGACATACAAGCTAATGTTAAGAACCCTTATCAATAAACTTTGAATGGACTGTATTGTGGCCAGAAGATAGACCACAAGTCATTGGTCAATTAAGCAGACATAAAACCGATGGCCTAGTACTAGGATTGTCTCTGTTGAAGGCAAACACCCCCCCCAAATAGCTATACAAAGGGGTATCAAAAAGTTTGTGTGCAGACCTAATCATTTTAATATGCGTAATGATGTGTTATGCGATTGAATTATTCATTTAATACTCATAAACTACATTCAATTATGTACTGAGATATAAATAAAAAATTGATTAAATTATAATTTTAACATATTCTAACAATTTAAATGATGACCAACTACCACCTAGGGCACTTTTAGGGCATTACGACATCATCCAACGTCAAAACTCCTGCCACTTTTTAGCTCACCTGTCACAAAGTGACAGAGTGAGCTTTTGTGATCACTCTTCGTCCGTCGTCCGTCCGTCCGTCCGTCCGTCCGTACGAATGCACCGGTAGTTGTGGGGTGTGGAACAATAGGCTATTTTAAGATTCCATTCATTCCGTCACTTGTGGGGTGCAAAATGCTACTTGTGGGTTGCAACCAAACAAAAGAAAGAACAAAAGAAAACCCCACAAATACCGTCTCATGAGTACGTCCGTCTGTCCGTCCGTCCGTCCGTCAACAATTGGGTTGTGTCCTCTCTAGCGGTCACAATTTTGGCCTAATCTTTATGAAACTTGGTCACAATGATCATTTTAACAAAATCTAGGTCAAGTTCGATATTGGGTCATCTGAGGTCAAAAATTAGGCTACTAGGTCAAGTAATAGAAAAACCTTGTTTTTCATTTTTATCAAAGGGAGTGTACTCTGTAATTATACTGGTTGTGATCATGTAAGAGTTGTCTCTCTTACTATATTTTAGTTGTAGAACTACGAAATGTGTACTTGTTAGCAGCTTTGAGGCTTTAATTTAAATTAAATGCAGAATGTGGATATAAGGGTTATCATCGTTTACAGTGATTGTATGCTTACAAACTATTAAACAATTATTAAGCTGTAATTATAGTCTTATGCAACCTTACTAATCGTTTTACATAGACTTATATAGGGAAAACATATAAAAATCTTCTTCTCTAAAACTAAAATGCCTAGAGCTTTGATATTTGGTATGTAGCATCATCTAGTGGTCCCCTACCAAGATTGTTCAAATTATGGCTCTGGGGTCAAAATTGGCCCCGCCCCGGGGGTCACCGTTTTACATAGACTTATATAGGGAAAACATATAAAAATCTTCTCCTCTAAAACTACAATGCCTACAGCTTTGATATTTGGTATGTAGCATCATCTTGTGGTCCCCTACCAAGATTGCTCAAATTATGGCCCTGGGGTCAAAATTGGCCCCGGCCCGGGGGTCACCGTTTTACATAGACTTATATATAGGGAAAACATATAAAAATCTTCTTCTCTAAAACTACAATGCCTACAGCTTTGATATTTGGTATGTAGCATCATCTAATGGTCCCCTACCAAGATTGTTCAAATTATGCCCCTGGGGTCACAATTGGCCCCGCCCCGGGGGTCACCGTTTTACATAGACTTATATAGGGAAAACATATAAAAATCTTCTCCTCTAAAACTACAATGCCTACAGCTTTGATATTTGGTATGTAGCATCATCTTGTGGTCCCCTACCAAGATTGCTCAAATTATGGCCCTGAGGTCAAAATTGGCCCCGGCCCGGGGGTCACCGTTTTACATAGACTTATATATAGGGAAAACATATAAAAATCTTCTTCTCTAAAACTACAATGCCTGCAGCTTTGATATTTGGTATGTAGCATCATCTAGTGGTCTTCTACCAAGATTGTTCAAATTATGCCCCTGGGGTCACAATTGGCCCCGCCCCGGGGTCACCGTTTTACATAGACTTATATAGGGAAAACATATAAAAATCTACTACTCTAAAACTACAATGCCTAGAGCTTTGATATTTGATATGTAGCATCATCTAGTGGTCCCCTACCAAGATTGTTCATATTATGCCCCTGGGGTCAAAATTGGCCCCGCCCCGGGGTCACCGTTTTACATAGACTTATATAGGGAAAACATATAAAAATCTTCTACTCTAAAACTACAATGCCTAGAGCTTTGATATTTGGTATGTACATCATCTAGTGGTCCCCTACAAAGATTGTTCATATTATGCCCCTGGGGTCAAAATTGGCCCCGCCCCGGGGGTCACCGTTTTACATAGACTTATATAGGGAAAACATATAAAAATCTTCTTCTCTATAACTACAATGCCTAGAGCTTTGATATATGGTATGTAGCATCATCTAGTGGTCCCCTACCAAGATTGTTCAAATTATGCCCCTGAGGTCAAAATTGACCCCGCCCCGGGGGTCACCAGTTTCTATATTTACGCTCTACCTTTGTTAGTCTAAATTGTGCAGGGCTTCATTTATAATCAGGTGAGCGATATAGGGCCATCATGGCCCTCTTGTTTATCATCTAAGCAATCCAAAACTGTCCTATACCATACATGTACCAGAATACTCAGTTTTGACTGAATTTTCTTTAATTCACAAACCAGGGTCGATCAGTTTATGAAAGATTTGACCAATCCGTTTATTTTAGCATCAATGATCCGACTGGGCATGGGATCTACCTTACTGATATTAGCATCATTCAACTCTCCTCGCTACATCTTTTATACCATTTAAATAGTGTAATTTCCGCAGACAACCTTACTTTTATATGCTTGGGTGGTATGTTCCAATCTGAGATCAGTATTAGTGTATATTCAAGTAAAAATGCAAAATGCAATGGATGTTTGATTGTGTGAGTGTAGCGGCATGACGAAAAGTGTGCTAACTCATGCATAAAGATCCTAATTCTCCTTGGCTTTACCAGGGATGTTGGATATTTATTATAGAAATGCTTGCACAATGAGTGCTTTTTCATTGCAGTGAAAAATTCATGAAGCAAGTTTTGATGGAGAGAAATAGCCGGGATATATATATCCTTCGTACTAATCCAAAGTTATACGCACAGTATGATGTGTTCTATCTATCCAATCAGAATGAATTAAAGTCTGCAAATTTAAGAAAGGTATGTTGAACCTCATCGCAGCACTTTATGGTAATTTAATTCAAACCAACATCACATTAATTATGTAATAAATAAGTCTTAGAATAGTAGGCCCTTTGTTACTTTTACTATAAACCCATAGTGAAAATCTTTTTATGCTCCCGTATCGATAGATCGGGAGGCATATAGTAATTCACCTGTCCGTCCATCCTTCCTTCCGTCCGTTCGTCCGTCCGGCCTGGTTAACCCAAATTGACCGTTTCTTCTAGCATTAAAATGGCTTGCTACAAAGTTTTCAAACTTGCATGGATGTTGTATATGACCACTCTCCACGCTCTTGTATCACCTGACTCCATTTTGACCTTCACCTTCACCTAATTTTGGACTTAGACTTATTGAAAGGTAAAATTCTTGGTTAACCCAAATTGACTGTTTCTTCTAGCATTAAAATGGCTTGCTACAAAGTTTTCAAACTTGCATGGATGTTGTATATGACCACTCTCCACGCGCCTGTATCACCTGACTCCATTTTGACCTTCACCTTCACCTAATTTTGGACTTAGACTTATTGAAAGGTAAAATTCTTGGTTATCCCAAATTGACCGTTTCTTCTAGCATTAAAATGGCTTGCTACAAAGCTTTCATACTTGCATGGATGTTGTATATGACCACTCTCCACACGCCTGTATCACCTGACTCCATTTTGACCTTCACCTTGACCTAATTTTGGACTTGGACTTATCTCCCCTTTAGTATTTTTACAACAAAATTTTGTCTGGAGTGTATCTTCAAAACTATTTAACATATTGACTTGAAACTTGAAATATAAATAGATGGCAACTTGGAGAAGTGCATTGACAAAGAACCATAACTCTGTCTGTCTTAAATTTTGAATAATCTCCCCTTTAGTGTTTTTTTTATAGTCAAATTTTGCTCTGAGTATATCTTCAAAACCATTTAACATATTGACTTGAAACTTGGAATATAAATAGATGGCAACTTGGAGAAGTGCAATGACCAAGAACCATAACTCTGTCTGTCTTAAATTTTGAATTATCTCCCCTTTAGTATTTTCAGAATCAAATTTTGATAGGAGTGTATCTTCAAAAGTGTTTAAGATATTGACTTGAAACTTGGTATATGAATAGATGGCAACTTTGAGAAGTGCAGTGACAAAGAACCATAACATCTGTATCACCAGATCACACATGAAGTCGATCAAGGCACTGCTTTCAAATGTGGCATATTCGTTTACCATCATAAGCCCCTTATAGTTCAAAGCCATGTAACACTATCAAACATTTTAACTGAATAATGGCCCCTGATTGACTTAGCTTTTTATGGACATGGCTTCCACAGGGGCTAAGCGTTTATTGAACGCAGTCTTGTTTTGTTTTTTTCTCGGGCCCACAAGGGTAACCCTATTTATTGTCTATGTCTGTTGGTTTTGTTAAAATCTTTGTGTTGAACTCCTCAATAACTGTTGGGTGGAATTTTTTTTCAAATTTTCACTGATGATCTACCTCAATGTGTTGATGACTGTAAAGCTAGGGTCAAAATTTTCCTTTGTCAATTTTTACCTGAGTTATGGCCCTTTGTTACTTTTACTATGTTCCCTTAATGAAAATATCCCCTCTTATCCCCATTTCAATGTCATATGGACACCTGTTTCCCAGGGACACATTTCTTGTTTTACTTATGTCAAGATATTTAATTTTCCCCTTACGGTGTGTTGTGAATACCAGGCCCTGATCTCCCAAAATATCTCAAATTTGAGATAAATCTCATCCCAGATGTTGTCATGTGTCATTTGTATAATTCCCAAGTGAGGATGGACTCAAAATTAGCATCAAAAGCAGCACATGCTATTCTTTGTTTATTCCAGTAAGTTTTAATGAGTTCTAACTTCAGATTTATTAGAAATTCATACTCTGATTTGGGAAATATCTCAATTTGAGATGAGATTTTTGCTTCAAGATGCTCCGGGAGATCGGGGCCTGGCCTGACTTGTAACATTTGATTCATGTATATTTAACAGATTGTACAACACGATGGAGGTTATATTGTAGAAGGGTCTACTGATCCTGCTGTGGATATCAAGGAGTTGACAAATAGACTGGTACAAAGAAACCGTGTTCTACCGGATTCCATTAAATTACATGCTCGTAGAATCAAGCCAACATCTAAAGGTAATAATTTTATAATTATTTTTAGCTCACCTGAGCACAAACAGGAGGTAACTGAATGTAGGTGCTTGGTAGAGCTTTGCATAGGCAACGAACACCTGATGTTATCCATCGCCTCGAGAAAATGAGTAGAGTAGACAGTTTGCCTTTTATACTGAGCGTCTCATAAGAGATATCCAGTACCATTTTTATTTTGTGATTTGTTTGCCACGGCCTGGGATTGTACATGGGACCTCCCAAACTCCAAGCGGACGGTCTACCACTAGGCTATCGAGGAGGCTGTAGGAGAAAAATAAAGTATTATAAAAGTTTAAAAAAATGATGCAAAGTCCTATTTGCCAATAAACTTTCTGCTGAAACATTGCAGTCATACCGGTATATTAAGTACTTCCACCTTGATTTAAACTACACAATTAGATAAAAAGCTCTCTAACAACTAAGCTATTGAGGCACACACAGAGCAAGTTTTTTTTTAACATTTTCTGATGGTTATACTTACAGGCTGTGATTTATTGTTGGATATTTTGTTTGAAAATTTTCAATCCAACAAAGAAGAGGAGGACGAAGCAATGAAACAAGAAAGAAAACGTCTTGAAAATCAGCCCAAGGTTTACATGGAGACTGATATACAGAAACTCTCGTTCATTGGTAAAAATAAACTGTTGATCTATGCAGCTCATGTACTTTCTTTATATAATACAGTAACTTTAACTGAACAATTTAACAGTGTTCAACCTACTACATTAATTCTGCATATTCTAGTAAACATACTTTATTTATATCACATGACTTAGCGAGTTCATATATTCTTATACTACATGTGTGTGATATAAAATTATACTACATTGGTGTATTTTTCCAATAGAATAATGTGTATTATGCGTTATTTGAATCATATGATATAAAGAATCTATCTCTCTTTGTCAATTGATTTATTTATATTAAACTTGTTCAGGAAATATTATTAAGCTCTCCAAAGCTCAGAACTCGATCATTTGATATAAATTTATTCCAATTGACAAAGAGAGAGAGATCTTCTTTATCTAGAACTTTGCCTGAACATACTCCATGTATCCAGTAACCTTGCCTGGACATACTCCATGTATCCAGTAACGTTGCCTGAACATACTTCATGTATCCAGTAACCTTGTCTGAACATACTCCATGTATCCAGTAACCTTGCCTGAACATACTCCATCTATCCAGTAACCTTGCCTGAACCTACTTCATGTATCCAGTAACCTTGCCTGAGCATACTCCATGTATCCAGTAACCTTGCCTGAACATACTCCATGTATCCAGTAACCTTGCCTGAACATACTCCATCTATCCAGTAACCTTGCCTGAACATACTCCATGTATCCAGTAACCTTGCCTGAGCATACTCCATGTATCCAGTAACATTGCCTGAACATACTTCATGTATCCAGTAACCTTGCCTGAACATACTCCATGTATCCAGTAACCTTGCCTGAACATACTCCATCTATCCAGTAACCTTGCCTGAACCTACTTCATGTATCCAGTAACCTTGCCTGAACATACTCCATCTATCCAGTAACCTTGCCTGAACATACTCCATGTATCCAGTAACCTTGCCTGAGCATACTCCATCTATCTAGTAACCTTACCTGAACATACTTCATGTATCCAGTAACATTGTCCGAGTATTTGCCTTTTATCACACACCTTATGCTTTGCTCTACTTGTATTCAAGGTTCTGGTTACTTCACGGAGACACATTATGGTATGTTACATGAAGATCCTATAGTCATTAAACAGTTACGGGCTGACAGAATTCCTGATGTAGATTTCCGGACTGTTTACCAGGTATTTAGAATTCCTGATGTGTTTACAAGATATTTAGAATTCTTGATGTAGATTTCCATACTGTTGACCAGGTATTTAGAATTCCTGATGTAGATTTCCATACTGTTGACCATGTATTTAGATTTCCTGATGTAGATTTTCATAATGTTGACCATGTATTTAGAATTCCTGATGTAAATTTCCATATTGTTTACCAGGTATTGAGAATTCATGATGCGTTTACCAGGTTTTTATTTTAGAATTCCTGATGTAGATTTCCATAATACATGTGGAAATTCAATATATTTATGTTTAGGTAACTTTTGTCCGTAACACATTTATTCCTAGACCATCATTAGAATTGTTAATGATAAATCGATGCAAAAATATCACGCAATTTAATCTTTCGGCAACTTCCATTTGCCTCAACAAGGTAAAATCAGAACAATGTCGACTCCTAGTATTTCTGTTTTGTAACGTCTATTTTGTTTGGACGATTGAAGAGCAGTGTTAGGAAATACCTGTGATGAGATTTGGTCATTGCTTTATTTGGAAATGAACGAAATGGATGGAATGTTCGTTCATTTCGCTTGGATTCGCTGGTTTTGAACCAGAGTATATTTCATATGAAAAAATGCTGGTTGAACGAAAATGACAAATGGTATAAATAAAACAAAACGTTTTTACAGGAATTCCAAGTGGGTTTTCAGAAACTGATGACCTTGTTTGATCCAAAGTTCTTTGTGACTTACTACGGCGTGTCCTTGTCAACCACACCTAGCATGTTGATTGGTGGATCTAGCGGTAACCATGGTAGTTTGTGTCACTTTATGCAGCACCGGAAACCATCCCCTATGCTATCTCTTCACCACTTGATGGAAGTCTGTGTCCAACTTGCATCAGCTTTGGAACATATGGTAAGACAAGCTGTCAGTTTACAGGGGTGTCAATCTTCCTGATTAATCCGGAAGTCCAGATTTAATTACTCTGACAAAAAATATGTTTTCTGATCAAAATAAAAGTTATTTGCTGAAAATATCTTAAGAAATAGCAAAGTAAGGGGCAATTTAATCTGTTAGAGGTAATTTCTTTATAAAAACTGAGTTAAGTATGGAAACAAAGTGGTTGAAGGATTCTTGTTTGGCAAATTGTTTTGGCCCCTTTTGATTTTCCTGATATAAAATTTGGTTAAACCTAAGTTTAAAAATGGTATATAAACCACCTCTGAGATTCAAAGCCACAACTCCAACTGTGACAGTCCCTAGGACATAAGTGACTATGACCATAAATTAAAACTGGTATTCTAAGTTGTTGGTCTTTATATTAAGTAAACCATTGAAAATATGTTTCAAATATTCTTTAAATTGAGGTGGGTGTAAGCTTGACCGAGTGCTTAGCATTTTCGACTACCAAACCAGAGGTCACTGGTTTGAATCTGAATGAAAATTCCAGAAACACTTTATGTTTCAGTGTTTCCGACCAAGCTTATGATGAACCAGTTGGAAACCCATGCAATTAATTAGTCTTGCATGTTTTGTCACTATACACTGGCCCAAATCTCCTGAAGCATCTCAAGCAGAAATCTCATCTCAGATTGAGATTTTGCCAAAATCAGAGTATGAATTTCTAATAACCCTGAAGTTATAACTCATTAAAGATTACTGGAATAATCAAAGAATATTATTTGCTGTTTTTTGTTGCTAATTTTTAATTCACCCTCCCTTGGAAAATATTCAAACGACACATGGCAATATTTGAGATGAGATTTATCTCAAAATTGAGATGTTTCTGGAGATCGCGGCATGGTCTGTTCCCTCAAAGCCCGAGGATATGTTCAATAAAGCAGGGATAAAACTGTACCTATACCTTGACTAATTTGACACAAGCCTGACCTTTTGATTAGCATAATTTAAAAGTTGATATATTGCCTACGTTTACAACACCTATTTTATGTTTTCATAATCGGTGTGTATCACGAAGACGCTACAGATAAAATACAATGTTTTAACACATCTTTGAAAGACCGATACGGCACAATTTGATTGCGGAAATTGATATATTCAAAGCAAGAATCTTGTTATATATTCTTGCATAAAGGTCAGGTTCAGGTCAAAACAGCAAAGCTATAGCTTGGGCTTGTAGGTTGGAAACACTCATTTCAATCTCGGCCCGAAATTACAACCAATACTTGCACTCTGCACTCAGCAATCAAATATTGAAATTCCTT
This sequence comes from Spisula subtruncata, assembly GCA_963678985.1. NCBI lineage: Eukaryota > Metazoa > Mollusca > Bivalvia > Venerida > Mactridae > Spisula > Spisula subtruncata. The sequence goes on along the minus strand of OY787669.1, from coordinate 23,326,298 downwards.
CTTTTGAGGTTCAAAGCGACATTTTTTGAGAACGAGAAGTTGAAGTTATGTTGAATAGGTGCTTAAGATTATCATTTGCTTGTTTTCAATTGCCTGAGTGCTGAGTGTGGAACTCAGATTCAACAATTACCTTTTTATCTAATATATAGTATGTAATTGTATAGATATTGTATCAAATACTATTTTGAACATTTAAATAATAATTCTATACATTTTCCTTATTTATATTTGCAATCTAGAACAAATAATAGCTCATTACATAAAATTTTCAATTTTTGAGTGCTGAGTGCAGGGTGTAAGTATTGGTTGTAATTTCGGGCCCAGTTCTTTTTGACTAGATACAGGATCAAGCCCACAGCCATCAGATATAAACATATGGTGGTAGCTTAGGACAATTACAGCTTAAACAATTGGGGTTGGATTTACAAAGCATATGGGAAACTAATAATTTCTAAAAATCTCAAAGTGTATCAGCTAAATTGGAAAAATCAAGATTACCAGTTGGTTACATTTTTAGAAGCAATGTGTAATGAGCTACAGCAATCTTATAGAAAACATTGAAAATATGTGCAGCTCAATATTTTAACTTTAGTCAAAATATTTTAAGTTTCCCTTGAGATGCTTTGTGAATACCTGCTCTGAACAACTAATTTAAGAAGGTGTGTTGGAATTGAAGAGTTCTATTACAATAAATAGAGTCAGATGATGTTATAGCTTGGCTATTTTGACCTGAATCTGACCTTTATGCAAGAATATATTACGAGGTTCGTGCTTTGAATTAATCAATTTCCGCGAGCAAATCGTGCATTATCTGTATTTTAAATTTGTGTTTGTATTACATCTCAGGCGTCTTTGTGATACTCTCCGATTATGAAAACATACAATCGGTGTTGTAAACGTAGGCAATATATCGACTGTTCAATTATGCTAATCCAAAGGTCAGGCTCGTGTCAAATTAGCCAAGCTATACATACATTAGAAGTGGACAATGTTGAAGACACATTGTTACCTTTACATTTTTTCAGGTGAATATTAACTGTTTCCATGGCAACCTTCACTGTGATAATGTGTCTGTGATGAAATTTGATGAGCGATACATGATAGTGAAAGTAACGGATCCAGGCCTGGTGTCATTGTACAACAAACTTCCACTAACACATGAAATAAATAAATCCAGGTAAAATGTATTGTATAATCAGTGTATGGTTAAACAAAGTTACCGTATAATCTGGTTAATCTGACATCCTGTCAGACTGAGTGAGTGTGCCGCATAAAGCAGGTTCCGTTAAAGTCAGGGTGCATCAAATAGAAATACAGTGGACCTAGGCGGATCCAAGGGTGGGGGGTGGAGGGGGGCAGACCCGGCCTAGGCCTCCCCCCTAAAATTCCCAAAAGAACAACTTTTATTTGTCTGAAATAGTCTAGTTATATGTAATTTGCCTTTAATTCTTTGTGAAAAAATATTAAAATGTGAAATTTTCTGCCGGGACCAACATACTGTTAAAACAGGTTGCTGGTAAAACAGGTTCTGGATAAACCAGCTTAATATACTGTTCCTATTTTCTTGGGCTGTTTTCAGCAATTCAGCAGCTGCTGTCTAACCACCCATTGACATTTTTAGCTCGACTTTTTGAAAAAAAGTGTTGAGCTATTGTCATAACGGGATCGTGTGCATGTATATTTCCCTACGTTTCAAAAGAACTGTGTTCCATATCCAAAACATGTTGGGATAGCAGCTATTCAATCTCAATTCAAGTTATTATTATAGTTATTCTTTTTTACATACACATGTGCATGCCCGTAACCATGCTGAGACGTATTTGAGAAATCACCAAAAATAAGATCTTTTGAAGACAAAAAATGACTCAAATAGACCCTGGAACAGAAATACAGGCTTTTATAAAAATTTCTGATAGACCTGAGAAAACATTTGCTTCAGTGCTTTTTGGTCTCTGGTTACAGCTCTGATGTGTATCATTACTTATTGTGTATATATAAAATAAAGTATAATTTCATATATAGGTTACCTTGGCTAGCACCTGAACTACACAGGGATCTATCTACAGTTAACATGCAGACAGAGGTGTATGCTTACAGTACAACATTGTGGCAGATGTTCTCTAACGGTCGAAGTCCTCTCCACCATGATCCTAAAATTGTCTCCTTAAATCCCGATCAGGTAGGTTTCTATCAGTTTTTGTGCTCTGGCTTCTACTGCTGTAAGAGCATATAGTCATTGCCAGTTAATTTTTCTGCCTGTTTGTCCCATTGATAATGTTAACCAAAATGTTCAATGTTTTGAAATTCAAATATTTTCACGGCATTCATTATAATATACTATACTGATCACCGTCATAACCACATTGCATCGTCAACGCTATGTAACACTATTAAACATCGAAACAATTGTTTTCAAATGCTTAGCATTGTCTTTATTTGCTAGTAAAATTTTTGCAGAAATATCGCAGGCATGTGAGAGGCACACCAGTCTTTAAACCTGGTTTGTTTGATTACACAGCAAAAGTGCTAACCACTGAGCTATAGAGACAATTAGAAGTATGGCCCCTGATTGAGTTAGCTATACATTTTGGACAAGACTTTGATCGGGGCTTAAGTGTTGATTTTTGGTTTAATGGGTTTAAAATGAACTGAAATCTTGACGACCGTTAAAACATGAACATTATAATTTCTCTGCAAATAGCTCTTGATAGTTGAGCTTTGGCGATCACTTTCTGTATGTTTGTCTTTCACTTTGTATTGTCATCAATGCTAGGTTCCTTTCTTGAACAGCTGAATGAAATTGTGTACCCCAATGTTGGATTATGGTCCCAATAAATAAAGTTTACTTATGCCCCTCCCCCCATCTTTGATGAATGCGTTTATTGTTTTGCTTATGTCTGTCGGTTGGTAGACCAATAATTGGTTTCCTTTCATAACTCAAGAACACTTTGCCGAAGGATATTCAAATTTTAAATGGAAGGAGGTCAGCAACTGTAGATAACCCCTAGTGATTTTTAGGTCAGTAGGTCAAAGCCACTATGAACTTTACCATGTACTGGTGTGTTTTTTTTCAGATTCAGGGATTTTTCGCACAAGGTGTTGATATTTTATCGTGCCCGGATATTTTACACGTACAGACAGGTGACCCAGATCAAATCAAAGATTTAAAGGTACAGTTATATAAAGTGATGAAATCTTGCTGGACGTTTGATCCGGAGGAAAGAATGGAGCCTAGAAATATACTCAGAGAGCTCAACTGTAATATGGCATCCTATGGTAAGTGTACAAAAGTCATGTTTGGCATTGCCACATTTGATAGGTCACTCTCATTGAGGATATTCTCACAAGTAGTGTAACTGTATAGAGTGGTAGACGAAAAAATGGGGGACTTCATTACATTATTAGTTAGTACTATTTTATTAAAAGTCAATTGTGAAACAAGTTTTTCCTTACACTCTCTTGTTATGGCTCTTTGTACCTTGAACTATATGCATTGGGGGGAGCGGTTGCCTAGAGGTAGGGTACGTGCTTCCGGATCAAGATATCCCGGGTTCAACCCCTGTCTGGACCATTGGCCAATTTCTCTGAGCAAGACCCCCCCTCCACAGGAGAGAAATAGTCTCCCAATGTAGGTTTCCATAGATGGGCACCTGTGTTCCATGGACACATTTGTACAGGGCTCATGCTGTCAAGGAAAAGTCAAAATATGTCTTAGAATATAAAATATCCTAGTGAAATATTGTATTTTTGTAGGGGAGGTATACCACAAGTATAATGAGATCAGTTACTTCACACATGATGTTGGATCCTATCCTGCGATGTCAGATACGGAAAACACTTCAGCAAGAGATCAGAGGAATTCTTCCGGCTTTCATGATACACGACACATATCTGTACCAGACATATCAGGTGTGTGACCCATCCTTGACAATATTGTTTATTTGGTTCATTAAAATCTTATCCAGCCTGCTTCCGTTCAATTACTCAAGAAAGCTTTGCCCTAGGATCTTCAAACTTTACATGGAGGTTGGTCAGTAGCATTAGATGACCCCTATTGGTTTTGAGGTCAGTAGGTTAAAGGTCAATTTTCACTGTGACCTTGACCATTTTGGACTATTTGGTGCTAATGGATGTACATGTTTTACTAACATATCTTGTTAACATAGCCTCTATTTTGCTCACATTTATTAACAATTTAACATAGCTTCTATGACATTATGTGGCTGGTATTTATCAACAAAGTCTCTATGGGACTCGTGTTAAGTGGAGTTCTCTCCATTTATGCTGTTTTATTTAGTTATTTGATATATTTTGCTATTCTAGTCTTAAGAGTGGAAAGAACAGGCATAGTGCCTGGACCGAGTCTTCCCCGACCTGCTGCAGATCACATAGAAAGGTCCAGGTCACCAGCCATGTCAAGGTCACAAGCTGTAGCTGGAAATGCTTCTATAGGTTTGAACAGACCTGTAGCTGTGCCACAAGTTACCAGTACTACAGCAGGGGTTAGTAGTACAACAACTGCTCCTGGTGCTAGTAGCCTCCAGGGTAGGACTCTGCCTGATTTACCTATACATCTTATAGAGGACAGAAGATTGGAGATCTTGGAAGTTATTGGCTCTGTAAGTAGTTTATTATATCACATGGATTGTCTTGTGTCTGGGTTAGTATAGTGAGTATGTATGATCTTATATCACACATGTATAGTTTAAAGTTAGACAACATGGGTGTGTTTTTCCTATGAAATGATGCATATTTTGCATTTTTAGTGTCATTTGATATAAAGAATCTATCACTCGTTGTCAATTGATATATTTATATTAAACTTGATCAGGAAATATTATTAAGCTAACTAGCTAACTCGTTTAATATCAATTTATATCAATTGACCACGAGTGATTCATCCGCTATAGAACACTCTTAACCTTATTTTTTAGACTTATTGAAGGGCCATATTCTTGGTTAACCCAAATTGGCCACTTCTTGTTACATCAATATGGCTTGGTGTAAAGCTTTCATACTTGATTGGATGTTGTATTAGAACACTCTTCAGAGAGCCATCTCTCTTGACCTTATGTTGACCTTATTTTTTAGACTTATTGAAGGGCTATATTCTTGGTTAACCCAATTTGACTGTTTCTTCTTACATCAATATGGCTTGCTACAAAGCTTTCGTACTAGCATGGATGTTGTATTAGAACACTCTTCACACGTCCAATGTATATCATCTGAACTAATTTGACCTTAACCTTGACCTAATGGTGAACTTAGACTTAAAATGAATGGCCTTTCTTGAATAATCCAAATGGACTGTTTTATATAATGTTAACGAAGCTTTGTTTGGACAAGACTTTCATGGGGGCATATGCGTTTATGCAATGCAGTCTTGATCTGTTAACATTGTTTTGTTGCACTCGATAAGCAGCATTGATTTTCAACAATGAGCAAAAAGTAAAAATAGTGGGTCTTTCTGGTTAAAACCCTATATTACCTTGAATACTATTTGATGAGAGACTTGCCTTGCATTGTGTTTATAATGATTGTCAGGTCTTTATTTGCAGGTGGCCTTTAACACAGGTTTCATTGTAATGTTGTTATGTTATATTGTTATTATGCCCCTATCTTTGATGAGGTGCTATATTGCTTTGCACATGTGAGTTGGTCAGTATGTTGGCCTGTCTGTTGGCCAAAGTGGTTTCTATTCAATAACTCAAGAACACTCTGCCCTAGGACCATTACAAGAATGTTGGACAGCAATGGTAAATAACTCCTATAGATTTTGATGTTTGTAGATCAAAGGTCAATTTGATCTTTCGGACTATTGGGCTACCTCAGGGCATGAATGTTTTACAAACTTCTTGTGTTCGTGTTACAGGGACATTATGGTCAGGTACATAGAGGGAAGTTAAAGTCTTCTATGGATGGTATCAATCCACCTTCAGATATTGTTGTTAAAGGTCAGTTAACTTTGTGTCTTATGCCTAGGTACCATTGAGCATTATTGCCTCCGCTATGTATTCCTAATTTAATAAAGGGCATAGGAAGGGCATTGGTATAATATATAGGAGGAGTTGCACACAGAAGTTCGGGCGGACGGAATGACGCCTACCATTACCGTATCTCCTTCGCCTTTGGCAGGGGATAATAAATTGGCATAGGAAGGGCATTGGTAAAATTGGTCCTCATGGTCTAGGTGAAGCTTGTGGAAGTCATTATAAAATATGTGACATCTCTATTCCCAATAATAATTTATTTGCATAGGGAGTACATCGCTGTGGCAAAAAATGCTCAGTGGGACATAGGCTTAACAATAGCGATTACAGTCAAGCGATAAATCAAATTACATAAGATTCGGCTTTTCAATTTGTCAAAAGTGTACTTTGTATAACAAATTCCTTTACAAATCATGACAGCCACAATGTTAGTTTGTCTGAAATGCTGTTAAGTCTTTTATTCTTGTGGGTAATAAATTTCATGGATTTCAGTATATATGTGTGACAACCTTTGGAAATGCACGTTATTAACTCTATCAATTCTCATAAGATTGACAAATTTAATTGCAATTTAATTGGTTTTACAAATTTAATTGCATTTTAATTGGTTTTATTTTTCAGAGTTGAAGAAAGAGATGAGGGATAAATGTGATAATGCTTTCAAGAAGGAAGCTGAAGTGATGGCCAAACTAGACCATCCAAATATTGTCAGATTTTATGGCATGTCTCTGTCAGGTAAGTAGGCTAGGTCAGGCTATAGTTTTATCGCATGACTTTCCTTGTATCCAGGTTATAATAGCCAGTACGTTATACGTTCCACGTGTATAAAATATTTATTTTTTCCAATAAGTCAATGCGTATTTTGCGTTTTTAGTGTCATATGATAAAAAGAATCTATCACTCGTTGTCAATTGATATATTCATATTAAACTCGTTCGGGAAATATTATTAAGCTCGCCAGAGGCTCGCTTTATAAAACTTCCAAAACTCGTTTAATATAAATTTATATCAATTGACAGCTCGTGATAAATCCTCTATATATCATAGATATACATTTATTATATGCTTTTATTATATGCTTTTATCACATTCAATTTATCAGTGAAAATAACATCTTGTTAATTTCACACTGACAGAAGCTCAAGTTCAAGGTCCGCATAGAAAACATATGACTTTAGTTTAAATGTTTATGCCCTGGCATCTACTGAGGCATTTAGTGATGCACCTGTCCATTCATCTGGCTGTTTGTCTGTTCGTTCATTCATTACAACACTTTCAAACTGATTGACTTAGCTAGTTATTATTATGGACAAGGCTACCACCGTGACATAAGCATTAACTGAACACAGTCTTGTTTAACAAAGTGTCCGTAGTCCTGTTAGGAGGGTATTGCTATCATACCTGCCAAGTACTCCTATCAAAGTGGAGTTACTCCTATTTCTATTTTTGTTGTTAATTTTTTATTTTCCAAGTTCTCCTAACTTTGAACAAAGGTTCATTTGGTTCGTTTTATGATCTTCTGTCCTATTTTTATAACCACTGGAATTAATATATTCCTTGTTTATGCATTTAAATCCATTTTAAATCACATTTAAGTGCATCTTGTGACATGTTTTGCTTTATCACTCCTGCTGTAAAACCATAAATTAATTTGTGGGGATTGTATTTCGTGGATTTCGTGGATCACCTTAAACCATCAAATAAAATCCCATTGTGCAATAATTTTGATCCGTTTATTTATTACCTGAAATGCAAAATCCACAAATTAAAGTCCCATTCAAATGATCTTTTTTATCAAAACCACAAAATTTTGTCCCATCAAAATTAAATGATTTTACAGTATTCTTGATATAACTAGCTTGGCAGATATCGAGGGGTGCCTGCAAGACTGTAGTATCTACATATGATTAAAGAAGGACTTACTACAGTCTTGCAGGCACCCCTCGATATGCACTTTGATAGAACAAGCAGTTTTTCTATAGAGTTGTTTGTGTCTATATTTCAGGGAGGTATCTGGTAATGGAATATCTACCCAATAATTCCTTGATCAAATACATAAAAGGACAACGTGTTTGTAAAGGCGTACCTTTCATCAATCTGGCTGTGGATATCACCTCTGTAAGTATACTTAACAACTTTTCTAAGTCCTCATTTTTATTTATCTATATCTTTTTTATTATAAATATTGAAGTGATAAAATTTCTCCAGTGAAGTTTGTACAATGAATACTTTATACTATTTAAAAAAAAAAAAAGTTACCAATTTTCTAGGGCTCTTTTCAGCTGTTAGGCCGCTCAAGCACCCTTTGACATTTTAACTCCCCTGGTCATTGGGCTACATATGGAAACCTACACTTGTGTCTCCCTGGGGAGACTATTTCTCTCCTGTGGTGTGGCAGCCAACATCGATCTGCGGCGCCCAGGAATAGACACTGCCCTCACAGGTACCATTTTACACCATGGTGGAGTGGAGCTGTGGGTCTTGCTCAGAGATTTTGACCAGTGGTCCAGAGGGGGATCGAACCTGGGACCTCTCGATCCCGAAGCGCGCACCCTACCTCTAGGCCACCACTTTCCCACAGCGTGTTGTACACTTCTGCAGAACTATAACACATGTACATTATTGCCAAATGTCTTTGAGCTTTATACATGGTTGACAAAGTTATCTACAAAATATTAGCGTGGACTTAGAAAGTTGCTAAGTTAAATTAAATATGTCTATTTGCTAGTCTGCTTTCTATTGAAACATGGCAGGAATATGTGTGTGTCTACCTGGATTTGAAGCTAGGATTCCAGATTAGATGGCAAGCGTGGTCAGTTTATGAGGCACACATCAGCTTTAAAGCAGCTGAACCCCAAATTTCTATCAACTTCTTAAAGAGTGGAACACTGGCCAAATAATCTGAGTTCTCAACTACAAATCCAGAGATCCCTGGTTTGAATCTGGGACAGGGACAATGGAAATTTCAGAAACATTTTAAGCGTTTCCCACCCAACAAGAGATGAACTGGTTGGAAACCCAGATACATTTGTGCTAAATATCAGCCTATTTCTAAAGAGTTAGACTTAGAGCAGATGCATGGTGGATCTCTTATATCACACAAATTTTCTCTTTCCTTTAAGCACTAGGTCATTGGAAATACAAGTCATTTGGGTATTGGTCTTTGTTTAAGCTAAACCAGGGTAATTTCCCTTGTATGTAAATCTGGTGTCTGTTGCCTAAGCAAAGGGCTACTTAGCGGTTTCATGCAGTTACGTTCCATTCAATTAAATATAGGAGGCATGAATAACCTCCCCTGGAAAGCGCTACGTAGCACTTTGCTTAGGCCACAGACACCTGAACATCTTGGAATTTCTATGTTTGATTTTACTTTGTGAAATATCTGTATTCTCAGGGGATGGCATTCTTAGAAGACCATAAAATACTTCACTGTGATCTAGCTGCCAGGAATGTTCTTTTGACGACTGATGTACGTGCTAAGATCAGTGACTTTGGTCTATCCAAGATGTTACCAACCCAGATCTATTACTACAGAAGACATGATAATCAGACCATTCCAATCCCATGGTAAACATTGTTGTTATACATATTGTTGAATTAAAAAATACATGTACAATTGCTTGTCACCATGTTACAATCACTTCATATGGATTTGGGTTGCCCTAAATCTGCCACAAAGCCGTATGTGGGGGTATTCTTAGTCATTCCATGGCAGTTCTAGTTATGTCTGCATAAAGTGAGGATGATTTTGTTCTGTTATAGTTGTTTACCTCTCTGTCTGTCCACTGGTAGTACTGTGGGAGTCACACATTATATATGTGTTTATAAGCTATGTTTTGTTATTTGTTGGCCATGAATATGCGAAATGCTATTTTATGTCTGAATAAACTTTGTATATTAAAAAAAAGCAAAAACAATTCGTGAAAAATCAAAAAAGTTGTAATTAAATTTTGTCAAAATTAATAAGAATTTAGAACAATCATTTGTAATTGTTTTATTAATGTAATGTTGATTCTACTGTTTATGTGTTTGATTTTCTTAACCAGATTTTTGAACGAGAAAAACTGGTTATTAATTACATTGGCAATTTCGTCTGGCGGATGCCCATCTTTCCTTGGATAACTTTAGTTAAAAATGAGATATCATGATGAAACATGCTGTGGAGGTAGCTTATATAAATCAAAATACTGAAAGTACTGGCGGAAGGCGATACTCCAGTGCATGACCTGGTGGGGATGTGTAGGGCTGACAGCCTGTCTATTTCTGCCTTTTAGCTGTTCCATGATGCGATTTGAGTCAGTTTTGGCCGAGTTGGCATAATAGTCACCAAACACCTTCATATTACTTTTGAAACCAGCCCAATCAGCCTTGTTCATGGATATCACCCCAAATCTGTCCTTGTAATCGAGTTTTGGCACAAAAATCAGTATTCACTTCTTTGATTAGTTCATAAATGACAAATGAATCTAATATGAATCTAATTTGGTTTCATGAATCTAACATTTAAATGGGAAGATTAAGGTGTGGATGTGTTATGCATAATGATAAATTATAATATGTAATTATTTTTTTGAAGTCCGAAAATTGTATATACTCGTAAATGTTATTTAGTAGAAAAAAATGCTTCATGAATCTAACAAAGGGAGACTATCTGTATATGCCAAAAGAGTTGTTTCCCTTTTTAAAGTCTGCTGATAATTTAAACATTTACACTCGTTACAACGTCCTTTAATCATCATAACAAACACGTCAATTCATTAACATTACATATTAACCATCAATACATTATCCATATATTCAATACTAAGTTAGATTTATGAAACCAGATTCAACATATTGACTCAAGCTAACATTAAACACAGTTTAAGTTGATTTATTTTTCTTCGTGCGGATACTAAATGCCGTTAAAAAATCAATACGTGGAAAATAGTCCTAGCGAAAATAGACTCCGCCTTCAAAAGAAGTGCGCCGATACCTAGCGGCGGAATTTACCTGAACTGAACTGAACCATAGTATTGGGGGCGGAGCTTATAAACAGGATTGATAATACACACACTGCAAACATTGTGATTCAGTGGTTCTAATGTTAATTAGCGTTTGCTTGAAAACGTAAACAAACAAACTATGCTACTCGAATGAGTTGCACAACGAGTCCGTTGGAATGATTCGTACAATCAAAATAACCTTAAAAAAGCCGTATACTAAAGTGAATTTTACTCTGTAGCTCTTCTCAGGAACAATGTAATTATAATCGATAGTTCCTGCTCTTCTCAAACAAAACGGAGTAGTTCCCTTGTGGTTTATACGCTTCGTCCTGAATTGTGACCGCTCAAAATGTACCGCAGACTCGTAGTGCTTTAAAGCTGTTTTCTTGAAAAGTACGCTTGTAAATATTCTTATGTAGTTTATCAAATATTTAAATCACTGAAATATGTAATATTTTGGACATTTCATGTTCCGAGTTGCGCAAATATCATCAAACTATTTTCGATAGGTGTAAAGTTGTGTATATGTGTGTTTAGGTCCAAACCACTTCCGGGAAGCCATATATAGAAAACGATTCAATGAATCATTGAATCGTCTTCCAAGTATTGTTTTCAAGCTGTTTTCGTAAAGAGTACGCTTGTAAATATATTTATGTATTTTATCAAATATTTAAATTACTAAAATATATAATAATTTGGACAATTCATGTTCCAAGTTGCGGGAATATCGGCGAACTATTTTCAGGTGTAAGGATGTGTATATGTGTGTTTAGGTCCAAACCATTTCCTGAGAGGTGCTGACTATAGAAGACGATTCAATGAATCGCCTTCCAAAAACCATTACTTTAAATAGAAATATCATCTCAGACAAATTATGTTTGGCTGTAGTCTAGCATCTGGACTGTTTTGTGTGTGAAAAGGTCTAGGGCATTTATTGGTTTATTAGACTAAGTGTACTTCTATATGGATGTTTGAAGTTTAATATGGTTTTCATGGAATTTCCCTCATCTTGTATGATATTTGTTCTAGGTGTTCACCAGAAGTTATAGAGGAAAGAGGGAAATTTACGACCAAAAGTGATGTATGGAGTTTTGGTGTAGTACTCTGGGAGATGTATAGGTAGGTAGAGTATAACGATGGCTTAGAACCAGAAGGTTGTAACTACCAAATCGATATATTGAGAAAACAAGAGAAAACTGTTTGTAATTAGGGCCCTGCAATTTTTTTTGCAGGTGCCCTATAGTAATCACCCTGTCCGTCCGTCTGTCCGTCCACATTTTTCATGTTTTTTCTTAATAACTTGCAAACCGTTAAAGGTATCGACTTCAAACTTTAAACATAAGGTCACAGCAACAATACACTATTGTATGCCAAGTTATGTTACTCCAGCTACAATATTGTAAGAATTATGGCCCTTTGTAAAATTACAATTTTCCTCATTTTTCATCTTTTTAGCTCACCTGTCACAAAGTGACAAGGTGAGCTTTTGTGATCGCTCTTCGTCCGTCGTCCGTCGTCCGTCCGTCGTCCGTCCGTCCGTCGTCCATTCACAATTGCTTGTGAACACACTAGAGGTCACAAATTTAGCCTGATCATTATGAAACTTGATCACAATGATCATCTCCATAAAATCTAGGTCAAGTTCGATATTGGGTCATCTGGGGTCAAAAACTAGGTCACTAGGTCAAATCAAAGGAAAACCTTGTGAACACATTAGAGGTCACAATTTGAGCCTAATCTTTATGAAACTTGATCAAAATGATCATCTCTGTAAAATCTAGGTCAAGTTCGATATTGGGTCATCTGGGGTCAAAAACTAGGTCACTAGGTCAAATCAAAGGAAAACCTTGTGAACACATTAGAGGTCACAATTTGTGACTAATCTTTATGAAAATTGATCACAATGATCATCTCTATAAAATCTAGGTCAAGTTCGATATTGGGTCATCTGGGGTCAAAAACTAGGTCACAAGGCCAAATCATTGAAAAATCTTGTGAACACACTAGAGGTCACAATTTGAGACTAATCTTTATGAAAATTGATCACAATGATCATCTCTATAAAATCTACGACAAGTTCGATATTGGGTCATCCGGGGTCAAAAACTAGGTCACAAGCCTTTGAAGGCCAAATCATTGAAAAAGCTTGTGAACACACTAGAGGTCACAATTTGAGCCTAATCTTTATGAAACTTGATCACACTGATCATCACTATAAAATTTTGGTCAAGTTTGATATTGGGTCATCCGGAGTCAAAAACTAGGTCACGAGGCCAAATCATTGAAAAAGCTTGTGAACACACTAGAGGTCACAATTTTGACCTTATCTTTATGAAACTTGATCATAATGATCATCATTATAAAATTTAGATCAAGTTCGATATTGGGTCATCTGGGGTCAAAAACTAGGTCACGATGCCAAAGCATTGAAAAATCTTGTGAACACACTAGAGGTCACAATTTTGACTCTATCTTTATGAAACTTGGTCACAATGTTTATCTCTATAAAATTTAGGTCAAGTTAGATACTGTGTCATTTGGGCCAAAATCTAGGTCACTAGGCCAAACAGGTGAGCGACCCAGGGCCCTTTGGACCCTCTTGTTTCTACATTTCTTCAAAACCTTTACAGATATTCAAATGAAACTTGCTATACATATTGACAGTGACAATACGCACATGTGTAGCAAAGGGCAACAACTCTAGCTTTAATAAATTTTGGCTTGTGCCCCTTTTTCGACTTCAAAACTTTAACATTGGCCATAGTTCAAAAACTTTTCAAGATATTCAAATGAAACTTGCAATACTTATTGACAATGACAATACACACCTGTATAGGAAGGGCAACAACTCTACCTTTAATAAATTTTGACTGACTTATGCCCCTTTTTAACTCAAAAACTATGGCACATTATATTACTCCACAGGGCCCTGATCACGACAGTGATGGTTCTAGTTTACTCTTTACCTATGGGAAAACACGTTTTTAAAACTTCATTTTGGTCAACATGACAATTTCAGATTTTTATGAAAATCGGCTCATCAGAAGCGCCTTGTGATGCTTATTCTAAATATGTATGAATCTTAAAAGGTCGAAAGTGGCACTTACGACCTTCTAATTCTAAGCCATCGATATGGAGCAGCCTTCTTAGGAGCTAGAACTTCTCTATAACAACATCTTCCCCTTATTTCCCCTAAGCTGATATTCATTTAGCAACAACCTTTATAGACTGGTTAATATTAGCAGCTTCCACAGAGTGTTGCTCTCCAGAGTTTGTACCAAAGTACTAGATATCATCTTCAGGAAACATTTATATTGAAAAAAATGGCATAATTATGCCCGTCATCTTTGATGAGGGGGTATATTGTTTTTCTCATGATGGTCTGTGTGTCTGTCGGTGGACCAAATCATGGATTCTATTCAATAAGTCAAGAAGGCTTTGCCCTTGGATCTTCAAATTTTACACGGAAGTTGTCCTACAACAGTATAATTGAGATTAGTAGGTCAAAGGTCACTGTGACCTTTACCATTATTTTGAGACCAAAATGGCCTCCATTCAATGACTCAAGAATTCTCTGCCCTTGGATTGTCAAACTTGACATTGAGGTCAGTCAGCAACAGAAGATGAACTCTATTAATTTTGAGGTCAGTAGGCCAGAGGTCAAGGTCTCTGGACTATTCGGCTGCACTAGAGGCATAATTATAAAAACATCTCTCGTTTTTCTAGCTATGGGAAAGCACCGTACCTGTGTAACAATGTACCAGATATGTTGAAGAAGCTTCATGAAGGAACTAGACTACCAAAGTCGGAGGGTTGTCCTGATGAAGTATACAGTATTATGAAACGTTGCTGGGATATACAACCAGATCAGAGACCATCATTCCATCAGTGTAAAATATTGTAAGATAAAAAAAATTGTCCTTTCAATTTTATGTCTTTATAAATACATTAACATTAATTTATGTAGTACAGGAAAAAAATATCTAAATACTGTAAAATCATTTAATTTCATTGGGACTTGAATTCGTGGATTTTGCATTTCAGGTAATAAAACAAGGGTCAAAATTAATGTTTGTTGGGATTAAAGTTCGTGGTTGAAATCCACAAAATTTAATCCCCCACGAAAATTAATAATTTTACACAAGGTTAGCTTTTATCCTTCTTTCGTATGGTTTTATCTATTCCTATGGTTTTCGCCACACCCTTCATTGGAAAAATATTGTGCAAAGTAAGGAAAATAAGGTTCCATTATGTGGGATGCATGAATAAACTAAGATACATTTAATAATATTCTTCATTAATTTATTATTAGTCCCCTACCAGTGAAACTGGAGAAGTGCAGTGCACAAGAACCATAACTCCGCCTACTTATTTTTTAAGTTATTTCCCTTTGTTAATTTTCTTACTTAAATTTTGTCCGGAGCATAACTGTATTACCAAAAGAGATATGATTTTGAAACTTTACATGAGGATAGATATTAATGAGAAGTGCAGTGCACAAGAACAATAACTCTGCCTTACTTAATTTTTGAGTTATTCCCCTTTGTTAATTTTCATACTTTAATTTTGTCCGGAGCATAACTCCATTACCAAAACAGGTATGATTTTGAAACTTTACATGAGGATAGCTATCAATTAGGAAAAGTGCAGTGCACAAGAACCATAACTCCGCCTTACTTAATTTTTGAGTTATTCCCCTTTGTTAATTTTCATACTTAAATTTTGTCCGAAGCATAACTCCATTACCAAAAAATATATGATTTTGAAACTTTACATGTGGATAGATATCAATTAGAAGAAGTGCAGTGCACAAGAACCATAACTCTCCCTTACTTAATTTTTGAGTTATTCCCTTTGTTAATTTTCATACTTAAATTTTGTTCAGAGCCTAAAACGTAAAACAAACAAAAATACTCCGAGGGTAAACACCTTGGAACGGTCTTGTGAGAACTGTAGGAGCCTGAAACTAGTTTAATGGCGCCAACCTCACACTACCCTGTTACAATTGGCTACCGGTAGGGGACTTTCATTGCTTGGAAATAGTCTTGTTTGTTATGAAATTAAGCCATTTCAAGTGATTTTGTAACAAAATCTTTTTAAGGGGGCTCTTTAAAAAATTAGGGTACCAGTACTTATTGTTTAACTCTGATTGTCCTTAAAATTTCAGATTCCAGAACATGGCAAATGGTTCACCTGTTTCTACAGTACCACCACCATTTCCTGAACGTGTTTTACCGGGAACCAGTAATAACCCAGCTGATCAATCACATCATGCTGCTGGTACCCAGTCTATGCTCTCGGGTATTGCACCATCCTCATCTACGACGGGCGATATAGTCATTGATAGGAAACATCTTGACTTCAAGGCAGATGAACTTTTGGGAAAGGTATGTCTATCCTAGCTTTATAGGCTATCGGCCAAACTTCAAAATGGGTATTTAAATGGGTACAACCCCTCCCCATGGTAGAACATTTCACAATCTATTTTCAATTAAAGAGGGAGGCCTTGGCAGTTGGAAAAAGAGGGTTGTGAATCTGATATCAATGAAGGTCATTATGTTAATCGATTTTTTAAGTGTGTTTTCTTTTTAGTATTGGGAGGGTTATCCAAATAGCACCCCATGGCCACTAGGCTATAAAAAGGTAAAGGTAAAGTGTTTGTTTATTATAGTGTCACCCCTATTGAAAGGGCCAGCCAATTTGACTTATGAGACACCTATTTTTCTTGCTCACAGAACCTCCCGAATCCCTTCTCCTATTGCCGGGTGCCTGGCAGAGATGGGCCTACGGTAACTATTATTTAACTAGCTGCTTCTCACCAACAGGTCGCATGAGTTCTAACCCAGCTTCCGCCGGGATTCAAACCTTCGACCTTCCGCTCCGGAGGCAGACGCCCTAACCACTAGGCCACGGTGGCGGTGTATCTATAAGTATCTGCTTGGGTTTTCATGACAGTTCCTGTGGATACTGTATTATGTAGATATTTTCTTAAAATCTTTCTTGCAAGTCACAAATACATCATTCAGCAATTTTTTCTGACGAAGTAAAAAAATATTTTGAAACATCATATTGCACTTTATAAAGTGTTAGTTATGAGTTTTGTTCAATGAAGACATCATCACAGAGAGATATGATCTACTGTAAAATCATTAATTTTCGTGGGGGATTAAATTTTGTGGATTTCGTGGTTCACCTCAACCACAAACTTTAATCCCAACGAACATTAATTTTGACCCTTGTTTTATTACCTCAAATTCAAAATCCACGAATTCAAGTTTCTACGAAATTGTCTTTTTTACCAAAACCACAAAATTTCGTCCCAACGAAATTAAATGATTTTACAGTATGTCATTTACCTGGTTGTATCTTCAGGTTTAGTAGTCAAAAATAATCGAAAGGGAAAACTAAAAATTTTCTCAAAATCTTACAATTTACAAAGTTTTTCTCATGGTCATACTATTCCTTTTATATGGACGGGAAAATCAAGATTATCAACTTTTTACATTGTTTTGAAGCAATATCTAAAGCTCTACAATAATCTCTTAGAAATTATTGGCTATTCATAGTTCATTGCCTATGTGCAGTTCAACTTTTGAACTTTAGTCAAAATATTTATGTTATTTCTTAAGATGCTTTGTGAATACCACCCCGGGTGAGTGCTTTCTGACCAATGCGTCTCTTGCTTAACTTGAATTATAATAACTACAGTAAAATCATTAATTTTCATGGGGATTAAATTTCGTGGATTTCGTGGTACACTTCAACCACAAACTTTAATCCCAATGAACATTAATTTTGACCCTTGTTTTGTTACCTGAAATGCATAATCCACGAATTCAAGTGCCAACGAAATTGTCTTTTTTACCAAATCCATGAAATTTCGTCCCAACAAAATTAAATGATTTAACAGTAACTAATTTAAGTCCTGTATGCCATATGGAGAAATAATCATAAATGTATAATTATCGTGTGTTATTTGTCACTGGATATTATATTGCAGGGAGCCTTTGGAAAGGTTTATAAAGGCTCATACAATGGTCAGACTGTCGCAATCAAAGAATGTACAATGGATGAAGAATATTCCAGATTCAAGCGAGAGTTTATGCTGTTGTATAAACTTAGGAATAAATCACAGAACATTGTACACTTTATAGGAATTTGTCCTATAGGAAGTAAGTAATTTCTAGATATTTTATACCATATCACACCTGTATTTTTAGCTCGGAATTTTCAAAGCAAAAAGTTGATGTGGTCACCAGGCCCCAAGTTCACAAAGAATTCGCTATCAGGATCAGGATCAAGATCAAATATATATCTTAGGAAATTTAGTAGATATGTTAAGCTTAAGCTTGGTATTTTTATACATATGGATACATAAAAACACATCCTTCAATTTTAACGACATTAAAATAAGTTTTTATTGTCAGTTATAAAGATACTGACTTGATCCTCGTTTAAAAAATTGATTCTCGTTTTTCAGGATCAGTTTTAGTCTCAAGTACAAAAATTAACTTTTGCAACAGAAAAACTGATGGTCTGAATATTTTGAACCTGTTAACTTGAAGTAAATATGTATTCTCTACATGGCTATTAGTTACCATTGCAAAAAACTTACAAAAACCTTCCAAATAATAGGAAATTATTTTCAGGATCAAATTTGATCCAGATCAGTTGAACCTTTGTGAACTCGGGGCCAGGGTCTCGGGTCTGTGTATGCATATGCATTGGTTAAGTTTATTTTATGCCATACCTGTCTTTTTATGCCCCCCCCTCTTTGATGAAGGGGTATATTGCTTTGCACATGTCAGTCAGTAGGTCTGTCAGTCTGTCTGTTGATAGACCAAAATGGTTTCCATTCAATAGCTCAAGAATGCTATGCACTAGGATCGTCACACTTTACATGGAGGTTGGCCAACAACAGTAGATGACCCCTATTGATTTGTAGGTCAGTAGGTCTAACTGTAAAATCTTTTAATAAAAATGGGATAAAAATTGTGGATTGGGTAAAAATACCATTATATGGGATGTTTATTCATGGATTTTGCATTTCAGGCACAGGGGACAAAATTACTGTTTGATGGGATTTGATTTTATGGTTGAAGATGAAATTTCGTGTATTTCGTGGTTCACTTCAACCACAAACTTTAATCCCAACAAACATTGATTTTTTTACCCTTGTTTTGTTACCAGAAATGCAAAATCCACGAATTCAAGTGCCAAAGAAATTGTCTTTTTTTACCGAAAGCAAGAAATTTCATCCCAACGACATTAAATGATTTTACAGTAATGTATTATGTTTGATGGTTTAATTGCAGAGAATGGGTCAGAAAAGAAATTCAGATATTTGATGGAATATTTGCCGGGTGGTAGTTTACTGGAATATTTGGTGAAACAAAAGAAGAATGGCCACATACTTACACTACAGCAAAGACTGAATTTCCTCATCCACATAGCGCAAGTAAGACACCCTCTCTCTCTCTCTGTAGGAAAATAATTTATAAATGCACTTATTTTAACCTAGTATGTTAATATGATTCTATTATATAACATAAATGAAAGTGTATTTATAAAGGAATAAATTGGACAAAAAAGACATGAAAAATCATACTATTGATTGGCTCTTCCTTTTGTGGGAATTAATCATTTCAGGAGTGAGGTGTTGATATAATGTCCTGAAGACTACTCTATTGAAATTTTATGTGTTGATGTCATGTACGAATACAAAAACTATTAGAAATTTAGCAATGTTTGAATATTCTTATTCCGAAGGCATAATTATAGTGATTGTCCTGTCTATCTGTTTGTCTGTCTGTTCGTTCTTCAGTTTGTATGTCCATCCAAAGGAAAACTTTCATGTTTTTGTATCTAATAATTTTGAAGTCTGTCGAGGCATTTCTTTCAAACTTGGCTTACCTGTTTACCATAATAAACACCTTATAGTGTCAAGGCCATGTAACAGTATTCAACAATTCAACAGAAATGTGGTCCCTGTTTTGATAAGCTAGTTATTATGGACAAAGCTTCCTCTGGGGCATCAACGTTAACTTAATTGAACACAGTCTTGTTATTTTTATGCCCCCGTATCGATAGATCGGGAGGCATATAGTAATTCACCTGTCCGTCCGTCCGTCCGTCCGTCCTTCCGTCCGTTCGTCCGTCCGGCTAGGTTAACCCAAATTGACCGTTTCGTCTAGCATTAAAGTGGCTTGCTACAAAGTTTTCAAACTTGCATGGATGTTGTATATGACCACTCTCCACGCGACTGTATCACCTGACTCCATTTTGACCTTCACCTTGACCTAATTTTGGACTTAGACTTATTGAAAGGTAAAATTCTTGGTTAACCCAAATTGACCGTTTCTTCTAGCATTAAAATGGCTTGCTACAAAGCTTTCATACTTGCATGGATGTTGTATATGACCACTCTCCACACGCCTGTATCACCTGACTCCATTTTGACATTCACCTTGACCTAATTTTGGACTTAGACTTACCCCACTTTAGTATTTTTACAATAAAATTTTGTCTGGCGCGTATCTTCAAAACTATTTAACGTATTGACTTGAAACTTGAAATATAAATAGATGGCAACTTGGAGAAGTGCATTGACAAAGAATTATAACTCTGTCTGTCTTAAATTTTGAATTATCTCCCCTTTAGTGTTTTTTATAGTCAAATTTTGCTCTGAGTATATCTTCAAAACTATTTAACATATTGACTTGAAACTTGGAATATAAATAGATGGCAACTTGGAGAAGTGCAATGACCAAGAACCATAACTCTGTCTGTCTTAAATTTTGAATTATCTCCCCTGTAGTGTTTTTTCATAGTCAAATTTTGCTCTGAGTATATCTTCAAAACTATTTAACATATTGACTTGAAACTTGAAATATAAATAGATGGCAACTTGGAGAAGTGCAATGACCAAGAACCATAACTCTGTCTGTCTTAAATTTTGAATTATCTCCCCTTTAGTATTTTCAGAAACAAATTTTGACAGGAGTGTATCTTCAAAAGTGTTTAAGATATTGACTTGAAACTTGGTATATGAATAGATGGCAACTTGGAGAAGTGCAGTGACAAAGAACCATAACATCTGTATCACCAGATCACACATGAAGTCGATCAAGGCACTGCTTTCAAATGTGGCATTACTCGTTTACCATCATAAGCCCCTTATAGTTCAAAGCCATGTAACACTATCAAACTTTTTAACTGAATAATGGCCCCTGATTGACTTAGCTTTTTATGGACATGGCTTCCACGGGGGCATAAGCGTTTATTGAACGCAGTCTTGTTTTCTTTTAACTCTGATTTTTGCTAAAAAAGTTTATTATCATCACTTGGTTGGCATCAGTGCTATGGTTGCCTGGTTTATAAAAGGCTGCACTTTCCTATATAATTAACAAAACTATTGATTTGAAACTTGCAACTCTAGTTCACCATCAACACCTGACTAAGGTATACAAGAATCCATCTTGATGTTTTCAAGCATTATAGCCCCACTCACAGGTAACTGTATCATTGATAAAGACTAAAATGAAAGAAAAAATTGTAAAATTTATATTCTTCTTTTATAGAAAATATAATTTTTACAATTAATTTTTGTGGGTTTTTGTTTTTGTTATCAATGACACAGTTACCTTTGCCCCACTATGGATTATTGGAGAAAAACTTGATTGGTTGATTTGTTTTTAGAGTGCACTTTATTCTATTGTTATAATTTGTCGTATTTATGCTCCCATGTTTGATAAGGGGTTATATAGCTTTGCACATGTCCATCAGTTGGTCTGTTCGTCTGTCGGTAGACCAAATGAGTTTTTCGTTCAATAACTCACGAATACTTTACCCAAGCATTGTCAAACTTTACATGTATGTTGGCTAGCAACAGCAGATGTCTCATATTGATTTTGAGGTCAGTAGGTCGTTAAAGATAAAGGTCATAGATCAAGGTCGTTATGTCCTGTAACATTTCCAACTATTTGACTGCCACCATATTTTGTTATAGCTTGGCCACATTGACATGAGCTTGACCTATTGATTATAACATCGATTGTATGTCTTCATAATCGGGGAGTTTCTGGAAGACGCTCGACTTGTAATATAAACACAAATTTGAAATACCGATATTGCACAATTTGCTTGCGGAAATTGATATATTCAACGCAAGAAACTTGTAATATATTATTGCATAAAGGTCAGGCTCAGGTCAAAATAGCCAAGCTATATTAAACATCTATTGTTTTGATATTGTAGGGCATGGATTGTTTGTTCAATAACAGAATAATACATTGTGATCTCACTGCCAGCAATGTCTTACTGGACAATGTCGGATCAAAACTTGTAGCCAAAATTGGTGACTTTGGATGGGCGAAAGAACTTGACAATGGTGAAGTGAACTGTATGTATAAACGGGAGAATCCACTAGTCCAACCACTATGGTAATTATGCATATGTAGTATTTCTGTTCATTATCCTCCGCCCAGGATGGTAATGGAAGAGACATTTTGCCCATCAGACCGTCCGTCTGAGCTTCTGTGATAAAACTTTTGCAGCTTAACTACCATGAGGACTTTCATCGCATATTTCACGAATTTGTGATTTCACCCTTTTTGTCTCATTAATGGCTTTTTGTTGATAATCTTCTCATCACTGGGCGATATGACCGTCTATGACTGCTTCTTGTTCAGATAGTCAAAAACCCTGCACAACAAGTAGTAAGGTGGTATATTGGATTCAGTCTGTCCTGATCTGTCAGTTCGTAGATGCATTCTTGTGGATGACACTCTTTCTACGGTTTTTGCAGGAATTCCTACAATCTTAAAACATGAACAACCTAAATTTCTGCTTAAATATTTGTTAAATAAAATTATGGCTGATATTAGTTTCTTTCACACTGTAAAACATACCTGAGTGAAACATTATACGGTGCAGCACAGTACTCAGGGCTTGACACTTAACTAATTGGTCACTGGTCCCCCAGCAAAGAAAAGTAAAATTTGTAAATAAAACAGTTACTGGTCCTTCAAGATTTTCACTGGTCCTTCTTGATTTTCACTGGCCTCAGACCAGGGGACCAGTGTTAGTGTCCAGCCATGAGTACAGTACAATCTTTATTTTTGTAGTTGGATACATGTACAAACAAAAGAAACACTAGCTATGTGTAGCTATTGTCGGACATTGATGAATAAGATTGCAATCCTTGATAGTTTGTTTTATTTCCCTTCAGGGCTGCACCAGAAGCCATCCGTGACATTTACTGCAAGTTTTCTGATATTTGGAGCTACGGTGTGGTATGTGTTGAAGTATTTAAAGATGGAGAACGCCCCGCACTAGATATATCATTACCTGTACTCACAAACAACAATGGAGAGCAATATTATACCAAGTTTTACCAGGCCATTCTAAATGGTAGCAGGTACCCTAAGCCGAAGCATTGCCCCGATGATGTTTACCACAATGTGTTACTAAAGTGCTGGGATAAGGAACCGTCAGAACGTATAGTGTATCATGATATGCTAGAAATCTTGAAAAGGTTGGTATTCTTACTGAAAAATCATTTAATTTTCATGGGATTAAATTTTGTGGATTTGGTAGTTCATCTTCAACCACGAAATCAAATTACATCAAACAATAATTTTGCCCTCGTATTTATCACCTGAAATGCAAAATCCACAAATTAATGTCCCATCGAAATGGTATTTTTTACCAAAACCACAGTATCCTTATCATTACCGTTATATCATATATGTTTCCGAGGTCAAAACTTGGCAAATTTGTTCTTCTAAAGTAGTCATAGGTTAAGTGTTTAAATGTTACTATATACATATGTTTGACTGAGACATTCCGGAGTGGGCAGTCATCTTGAGTTGTTCTTGCCATATTGACAATACGCCAGTGACAATCAATCAATCAATCAATCCCTTTTAAATTTTGACGGTAAATTATAACCTCATAGATATAGTCCAATGCGTAGACAAGCAGCCTTCGACAAACAATCAGGCATAGCCCTCTCTGATCTCTCTGAATTCGAGGGAAGAGACAGAAATTATATGACTGTGTTACAATGAATCTGGATGCACTAGTCTATCTATGTTTCAGTTTTGTATTGTAAAAGATTTTGTTAATTAAATTTCTTTTTCTTTTCAGAAAAGTTGCAGAATGTCAAACTGGATCACAGCCTTCGAGTACAAATGTATCAGTTGTTTGATTTTTATGCCCCCTATTGGCCTTGATTGAAAAGTACCTTCATGTTGTTTTTGGCCCTCACAATGAAATAAATATTTGGTAGGACGCATGCAGATTTTTATGCCCCAGCACCTCAAGATAGATCTATAGATAGATTTTATTCAGTACTGAAGTACATGTTACATGGATAGATAAAAACATGTATGAAATAATAAAACAAATTATAAGTACATGCATTCAAAAATACCAATGACAGGCACACCAACACTAAGGATAACACAAAAAAGAGATATCTCTTATTTCCATTGTGGTCCTTTAGTGTTAATGGCATGACATAGAGAGGCATTAAGTATAATGTAGTATAGGCTATTGCACAGATATAATAACATAAATGCATTACCATATTAATTTATCACAGTTACTTTAAAGCTTTAAGATGGGCATTCTTTATATTATTTATATCACAGATAATATGTGTCAACAGTCAAATGATATTAGAAACAAGTTAAAGTTAAGAATTTACCAATACTGAAAGACTCTATCTGGCATACATTACAGTAATAAATAAATGAAACTATAAAAATAGTAAATAACTCTGACATAAATAAAAAAATATAATAAATTTACTTAAATATTAAATGATGTAGATATAAATTACTTAAAACTTCTATGCATAAATAAATAAATTATTTAATAAATACTAATAAATAAATGTCATTTAACTACCTTAAAAATTTATACCAAATTGTCTAAAAATTGTTTCTTGACTTTTGCTTTAAAAACAGGCAATTTTCAGTCAGTGCTTTACTAGCAGGCAGCTGGTTCCATTGGTTAATGCCAGAGTAGAAAAAAGATTGTTTCCCAAAACCTTTGACCTTAGGAACAGAAAATCCTCCCTGATCACTTAATCTTGTTCTGTATGAATGAACAGAATCCTGTGAAATGAAATTATCACCCATATAGTCTGGGGCTGTACCATTTTTTATTTTGAAAACATGACACAGAATGATCTGGTCTACACGATTATTGACCGGTAACCAATTAAGTTGTTTAAAATGCTGACTTCCTATGTGCGACCTAAATCAAGCACAAATCTTATTAACTTATTTTGGGTGGTTTGAAGCTTGGATTTAAGTGACCGGGTGAGCCCATGGTACCATATAGAACAGGCATAATCAATGTGGCATTGGATAAGGGCCATAACAAGGAGTTTCTTAGTGTGTTGAGTGAGGTGACCTTTTTTACGGTATACATATTTTAACCGGGCATTAGCTTTCTTTAATATTGATCAGGCCATGGAATCAAAAGATAGGGTCTGGTCAATAGTTGCACCAAGATATTTTACTGCAGTAGTTGGTTCAATATTTGTACCATTACATGTTATGTTTAGGGAAGAATTTGACCTAAGTCTATGTTCAGATCCAAATAAAATTGACTCAGTTTTACCAAGGTGAAGTGACAACTTGTTATCAACCAACCATTGACTAACAAGATGTAAGTCATCTTTCAAGGATGTTTCCACAGATGACTTACATTTACCTGATACAAGAATGCCAGAATCATCTGCATATAACAAAAGCTTGTTTTTAACCACAGCTGACATATCATTAACATAAATCATAAATAAAAGTGGACCAAGAATGGATCCCTGTGGAACTCCACATGTGATTGGTGCAGTAGCAGAGTGGGTACCAGAGACATCAACTAATTGTTGTCTATCAGTCAAATAAGATTTAAACCATCTTAAAATATCATCACTTAGCCCTGCAGCTCTCAGTTTCATAAGGAGAATGGAGTGGTATATAGTATTAAAAGCTTTTTGAAGGTCCAACAAAATCATGCCTATAAGGTGGCCTTTGTCCATCTCCATTCTAATATAATCTGTTAAATGAATTAAACATGTATCTGTTGAGAATCCACTTCTAAAACCGAACTGAAATTTAAACAATAATTTGTTTTCCCTAAAGTAGGACTCAATTTGATCATATACCACCTTTTCATAGATTTTTGACACAATACTAAGAATTGAAACTGGACAGTAATTACCAACAGACGCTGAGGCATAAAACAATGCACCTGTCTGTTATGTAATGTTGAAACTCAAATAGTTTTAAGTCCTTCAAGGCATTGCTATCACATTACATTATCTAAGTTATGTAACACCATCAAATACTATCAGAATTGTAGCTCCTGATTACTAAGCTAACTGTTATGGACAAGGCTTACCATTATTATATAATTTCTTTGTGAATGTGGGTCTTCCTGCATTTTATCGGCCGGGACTTGGATCTTTAATTGTTTTCTAGGCTTATGAGTGGGCATTGCTCAATGTAGTTGCTAGGAATATGTAATATTATTTCCCAACCCATTCCTACCTTGCCCATTATTTTAACTAGGCAAGTCGTAGTTGTGCCTCTTTAGGTCGCATAACGTTAGGTAACTGTCCTTGTGTTTTAAACTAAGTCACGCCCTGGGATTAAACTAGGTCACGCCCCGGGGTTGTTGTGCCTCATTTGGTCGCCGTTTTGGCATGGGTTACTGTGGGCATTGCTCAGGGTAGTTGTGTCGTTGTGTTTCTGATTTATGTGCTCGGCTGGTTGGTTTGAGTGCTACCTTCCCTGTCGGATCTTCTCATACCTTTTTTACACTGGGGAATATGCGTTTACTGAACACGGTCATGTTTTTTTATATTCTTTAATATCATTGTTGATGTTTGTATTTTAACAGTTACATATTCCTAGTCATGTCTTTCTGTGATTTTTGTCTATACATTGTATGTTTTATAAGCTTATCGGATTTATTTGTAAATATTGTTTATTTTTGTTCTTTTTTTATTTCTAAATATGGCCTAAGATTAATTTGTTTGAATAAGTAAGTTGATATGACAGATGGATAATCTCTAAATAGTATTACTATATTTACTGTTGTATAGCTTGGCTATTTTGACCTTTAACCTGACCTTAATGCAAGAATTTATTACAAGGTTCTTGCTTTGAATATATCAATTTCCAAAAAGCAAATCGTGCGATATTGGTATTTTAAATGTGTGTGTGTATTACATCTCGATCGTCTTTGTGATACTCCCCGATTATGAAAACATACATGGTGTTGTATCGTAGGTAATATACTGACTGTTAAATTATGCTAATCAAAAGGTCTTGCTTGTGTCAAATTAGCCAAGCTATACTAAATGTTAGACTTACAATTTTAATTGATTGGAGATACTATATTCATAAAAAAAATTAATTTATAGTTTATAGGGTAACACAAGTCTTGACTTCTGGGTACTGTTTTATCAAAGCATTTACGGAAATCTTAAACTAACGATCTTAATTATAATACTTTTACTACTATAAAAATTTAATGTGGTAAATGAGGCTGTAATACTAAACAAGATTCAGTCAATGAAGACCAACAAACAATATATCTGTCTCCGCTTTGCTGTTGTTGATGAAGTAGGCCTACAGTCAAATTCAAATGTAAGTTTACAATCTCCGTAAATATGTTGATAAAACAGTACCCTGAAGCTGTAAAGAGTACAAGATTAACACAAGGGTATCCTAGTACTTGTGTTATAAATGCGTTCTGAGAACTGTAGAAAAAGTTAAAAGTTACCAATTTTCTAAGGCTCTTTTTAGCTGAGCTGTTAAGCACCCTTTGGCATTTTAACTTTCCCTAGTCATTTAGCTACTAATGGAAACTTACAATCGAGTCTCTCTGGGGAGACCATTTTTTTCCTGTGGGTGTGGCAGCCAACATCGATCTGTGGCGCCCAGGAATAGACACTGCCACTACAAGTACCCATTTACACTTTGGTGAAGTGGAGCATGTGGGCTATTCTTACTCAGTCTGAGAAATGGACGATTGATTATATACAAATATAGCTGGTGTTTAAACATGTTTTGTTACCTAGCCATACCGGTTTTATATTCAGGGTTGCCAGCGACCTTGAAAAGTCAGGGAAATTTGATTTTTTTTCAAGGCCAGTGAATTGTCAGGAAATTCTTGATAATGGTCAGTGAAAAGTAAAAGTTCAGAAAAGTCAGTGAAAAGTCAGGGAAAAATGAAATTCTGGGTCGATGTTTGTTATATTCTGTGGCAGTGACAGTCAAATCTTTTTCTTGCTCACTAAGCTTGCACAAAAATAAACACATTTTGATTCTTTTTAGGGCCTTGCAAAAAAGGGCCCTGCAAATTTTTTATAGTAATCACCCTGTCCGTCTGTCTGTCCGTCTGTCCACATTTTTCATGTTTTTTCTTAATAACTTGCAACCCGTTAAAGGTATCGACTTCAAACTTTAAACATAAGGTCACAGCAACAATACACTATTGTATGCCAAGTTATGTTACTCCAGCTACAATATTGTAAGAATTATGGCCCTTTGTAAAATTACAATTTTCCTCATTTTTCATCTTTTTTTCTACATTACTTCAAAACCAATACAGATATTCAAATGAAACTTGCTATACACAGGGCCCTGATCACGACAGTGATGGTTCTAGTTTTTCTAAAAAATGGTCATAATTGTTCGCTTAAATTGTCCAAATACAACTAGTACTATAAACGTGAATAATACAAAAGAACAACCTTAATTAATTATAAGGAGTTCGAAAATTACTGTGGTACTGGTCAGTAAAAAGTATGTTTTAGTCAGGGAAAAGTCAGGGAAAAGTCAGGGAATTTTTGCAAGCAAAGTTGCTGGCAACCCTGTTATTATTGTCATTTCATCATGTTAAAATTCAGTATTGTGTAATGTGTTATTTTGCATGTTTTTGGTCAGTTGCAGAAGCAGTGTTGCATCCTCTAATGTTTACATATAATGTTTTTTATGCCCCTGTATCGATAGATCGGGAGGCATATAGTGATTCACCTGTCCGTCCGTCCATTCGTCCGGCCTGGTTAACCCAAATGACTGTTATTATTATAGCATTATTATGGCTTGCTGCAAAGCTTTCAAACTTGCATGGATGTTGTATATGACCACTCTCCACACGCGTGTATCATTTGACTCCATTTTGACCTTCTCCTTGACCTAATTTTTGACTTAGACTTATTGAAATGGCTTCCATGGGGCATAAGCGTTTCTCGAACGCAGTCTTGTTTTTTTATATTAGATTCGTTTAAGATTATTTTGCTTATTATAAGATACATGTTTCATTGTGCATATATTTTGTGCGTTTATGTGCCCTAATTGTTGCTTTTCAGACGAGGTGGTTAAGGGTTACAGTGCCTTTGGACATAATATTAAATTTATTTGTAATTAACTGCCTTTAGTGCCACTGATAACTGTATCATTGATAATGGAAAAAAACGAAAACATTTTTGTAAAATACAGAAAAAAATTTCCAAAATATTTTGTTTTGTTTTAGTCTTTATCACTGATACCGTTACCTGTGATTAGTACCATGAATATTCACAATTAGTTGTGTTATTTACCTTGCATGGCAATCTGTATTAACTTTTATCATAACATTACCATTGTTAAACTTGTATCATTTATGTTTAATTAGTTAATGACCAATACATACATGTAGCATTTTAAGATAAGAGTATTTCGAGGGCTCATTGCAAAACTATGGTACATACATGACTAGGTAAATTGAATACCATAGTTTTACACCGAACCCTCAATTTTATAATAAGAATTTTATGCTCTTAACTATCACACAAATATTTGTTACTTGTGTTGAGGTTGAATATTGTGGATATATTAACCTGATGACCTTTATGCGTGGATATATTAGCAGGTTCTTGTGTTGAATATATCTATTTCCACGAGAAAATTTGTTTATGCTTATTGATTCTTTAAATTATGTTTGGTTTTCACCTATAGCTTACTAGTATAGTGCGCCCAGGGTATCGAGAAGTGCGAGACAAACTGGTGTAAGTCACACAGGGGGAGCATCTTGTGCACGATTTATCAGTGTTATTTTTGGATAAAATTGACCATGATATGTCTTTATTTTAGTAACCAATTTTGCAATAGTAGTTTTTAAATATCATAATATCCTGGACGCACTCCCCACATACAATACAGAAGCACAATTGGAGTTAAATATAGACAAGAAATCAAGTTTTTTTGTCAATAGAAAGTCAAAGGATCACGTTAATACAGTAACGTTCTGCTAATTATACCACTTTGATTTTTTGAAACTATGCAGATTTTTGCCAGTTTAAGGTCCCAAAGTATTAAATTTAGAACAAAAAAAGGTCTGCTTATAAGACCGATTCGCTATTAAGACTGGTCTTATTAGCGGAACTTCACTGTATCTTCTCACTTTAGCTATTTTGTGTACTTTAGCATTAATTGCTAGATCTATTGTTTGATATTATATTGTTTGTTAAGAGTATAACTTTATGAATAAAATAGTGAATGTTGATTGCCAGTGTGTGTGTTGTAATTGCACTAAAATCGAAGATAATATCCCTTTTTTAAAATTGGTATTTTTTACAAAAAAATAATTATGTCCCTTTGAAATTAAATGCTTTTACAGTACTTTCACATTGTGACAATGTGTTAAAATACAGAGCACACATATACTATGACACAACGATTTACACACGAAAACACTTTACATTGTATCACAGATCAAACATATTTCAAAGTTCATAAATATTAGTCACATGGCATAACTTATGTTAATAATACGAGGAATGATCGATATATTTGCTGCATTTCCTACTAACGTTAGAAATATTGATTGTAGAACAATGCATTTAACACCTCATGTTCATCTTTCAATTATCTATCATTCAAATTAATAAAACTATTTCGACGTCCCAAGACACTAGCTCCGGTGACGTCAATTGCTAAATGGAAACACCCCTCATATAACTGTTTATTCTCCAATGAACACTGATTGTTCGTCTATCAATTATCTATCATTTGAATTAATTTAACTATTACGACGTCACAAAACACACGGGTGACGTCAATTGCTAGATAGAAACACCCCTCATATAACTGCTCATCTACCAATGAAAACTAATGATTCAAATCTATCAAAAATCTATCATTTGAATTAATTAAACTATTACGATGCTTATATCACGAACACTCTGGTGACGTCACTTGCTACATAGAAACATCTCTAAGTTTTTTATCACTCCTCATATAACTGTTCATTCTCCAATGAACACTGATTGTCCTTTTGATATTTTTGACTGTACTTTAGATGTTTTGAACCGACTGAATGGGTGTGGTCGCAACACTGGAACTGCTGGCTCACTTGGTAACGACTTGGATTCCCGCCTCGGCGTCGGTGTTAGACTTCTTGAGACGGCAGCTGGAAGTATAATTGGTAATACAGTGTAATGTGTGAAATCCGGATTGTTGTCCAAACTGAACAAATAAGTCTGTGCCGAAATTTCTCTTATTTAGTTCAATGTAAAATTGTGAAAAAAGGAATTCTTGCGAATTCTGAATACTGAATGCTAATATGTTCCCAACAAGTATACGTGTACCTTAAAGCCCCATTATGTTATTTTTCAAAAGCATTTACTTGATAGCCTAGAGTGTTTAATTTTGAGCATATTGTTCAGTCCTAAAGGTGGAAAACACAATACGATGAAAGAAAATGACATAAAAGGATACATTCATTCGGGGGGGGGGGTTATTCACAAAAATAACGATTTGTAAACAATAAAATGCTTAACATAAAGTCATATGGTAACAACTATAATGGCAATATTCGCATTATGTCATCCATACATTTTACTAAATGCGATTTTGACATATATTCAAGTATATATGTAACTTATTGGTTAATTGTGAATAGCACCCTAATGGTATCATAATTCCTTTTATCACATAAACCACGGTGCAGGAGTTAAATAAAATCCATTTAATAAATACGATATTACAATAAACAGTTATAACTATGCAAATGAGACGGCAAATCACTTTTTTATGTATTCATACGCGCTGTCAAAGATACAGAAAAAATATAGACTACATAGAAAACAAACAGGAACGTGACGTGATTACAATTCAATCCGTCTCTTTCCAATCATTATGCACCAATGTATAACGGTAATTTGAATACAGTGCTGCGCTATGTTTATTTGCTCATTTATTTTTAACATTATTTTTACTTTTTCACATTTACAGAGCTTATTTTGTTTATGTGATAAAAGCAATCTTACATTAGTGTCTTTCCATGTATAACTTATTAAACTCGTTGGATAAAAGTAACAAAATACTCGACAGAGCCTCATATTTTATTACTTTTATCCAACGAGTTTAATACATTCAATATGAAAATACACTCATTTAAGATCCTTTATGTATTTATTAGATGAACGGACACCTTTTTGAGCAGTTTAAAGTCAGATTGTGAATTAAATTCTAAATCGAATTTCTCATGCATGATACATTTAAGAGATATTTCGCTACATTGTAAACGATAACGGTCTTTTTACTTACATGAGCAAGTGATATGTATCCGTTCAATTCTTGTAAATTGGACTGACGGTCTCTTTTTCAAACCCATTTTTTCTTTTGGCTTCTTGAACAGTCGCTTTAATGCTTGTCCCATGTAGTCGAGTAGGTCATCCACTTGGTCGGCTCTATTACCATGAGTCACAGCGTCTATGCTTGCACCCAATATGGCAAAGAAAATGGTCATGACGTAGAACACAATGGTTAATATATAGAATGAGAAAAATATCTTAGCAAGAATAGGTTGAGTTTCTTCTATTTCAGACAATTTGCTTTTCCCAATAATTGCCAGAAACAACGTAGTCATACTTCTGTAGATGCTCATATAACTTTGTAGATGAGACCCGAACAGGAAGAGGCCAAACAAACAGAAGCCAACAAGCATATAAATGAAGCAGGTACTAAACCAGAATAAGTCCTTGCCACAATCACTGAACACTGTAACGATGGCTTTAATTTTGTTCGATGCTGAAAATGTCTGTAAAAGTCGCAGAGTTGCCATGAACACGACTGTACTCAGTAAGGTAACATATATTTGATCCCAGAGAACAATATGAGCGAAATTCACAAATTGCCGTTTGTCCTCTTGAAATTTCGAAATCGTTAATTTTGTCAATGCAAGTCGGATAAAAAATGAGACTACAGCACTGATACCGAAAGCAAACATTACAAGTTCATACACTTGCCAAAACTCCTTGAAATATCTCAGACCTTGTTGGTAAAATCGAATGCAAAATTTCACAAAGAACACAACAAGGCATATGAAAACTAGAATCTCACAAATAAGAGTGAAAGTTCCAAGTCCGCCATGATGGCTGTACAGACGCATCGGGTATATCGTAAACGAAGTAAGAGCACCGCCAGTTTCCGGAAACTCTACGAGGAACTCGTTATATATAAACATGTTGATACCAGAGTTATACAACGTGAACTCGAACAATACGGCTCTGGTCTGACGATTTATCCAAGTGTTATTGAACAGTTCATTCAGTATAGTCTCTGTATTGGTACGGCTGACGGCAAATGTGGCGATATACCCACCGCCACCGTACGTTGTATGGTGTCCAGTGAGTGGAAGACCCCATATGTCCAAAGCTACAAAGTGAATACAATTTGAGGCAATAAATAGCATGAAATACTCTGCTAAAGTTCAGAATGAAAAAAGTACGGCACCTGGGTACTGTTTTATCAACGTACTTACGTAAACTTACGTTCAAAACTAAATTATGTGAAGTTCCGCTAATAAGACCAGTGAAAAAGGTGGTCTTAATAACGAATCGGTCTTATAAGCGGACCTTTTTTGTTCTAAATTTAATATTTTGAGACCTTAAACTGGCAAAAATCTGCATGATTTCAAAATAATCAAAGTTGTCTTATTAGCGGAACTTTACTGTATTTCTTTAACTACTGCAAATTTGGGACGACTATTGTTTGTAGCCGTCCATTAACTGAATCTTGATAAGTATTACATCTCCACTGATTACGCTTTATAGTTGTAAAAGTATGATAAAAAATTCAAATGTCATCGTAAGTTTAGGATTTGCGTAATTGAGTTGATAAAACAGTACACAGACCCAGATTTCCCGAAGATTTTGGAGCAGAAACCTCATTTCTTTCAAATAAATCTGAAGTTAGAGATCTTTATAATTAAATGTAATAAACTAGGAATAATATTCGCTGTTTTTGATGACAATCATGAGACCATACTCCCATGGGCATATTCCATACGACACAAAACAATATTAGAAATGAGATTTAGCTCAGATTGAGATGTTTTGGGGAGATCCGGGTCAGTACATACTCAGCAAAATAAATAACTGTCCACATTTCGTTTGCTTAATAGAAGAAATATTCTAATAGAAACATTGTGACTATTAATCTGCCGATTTTGTTGAAACATCACCGCAAATCTGATCTCGAAGGGAAAAACTCATTTTCTTCAAACAGTATAAAGCCATATCAAATCGTATTTTCGTTTAGTATCCACCCTATGTTTGAAGACCTACGACTTCTACCTTCATCATTATATAAGTTAAGTTACCAATTTTCTAGGGCTCTTTTCAGCTGTTAGGCCGCTCAAGCACCCATTTGACATTCAAACTTCCCCTGGTCATTGGGCTACATATGAAAACCTACGCTCGTGTCTCCCTGGGGAGACTATTTCTCTCATGTGGGTGTGGCAGCCAACATCGATCTGCAGCACCCAGGAATAGACACTGCATTCGCAGGTACCATTTTATACCATGGTGGAGTGGAGCATGTGGGTCTTGCTCAGAGAAATTATCCAGTGGTCTAGAGGGGGATCGAACCCGGGACCTCTCGATCCCGAAGCGCGCGTCCTACTTCTAGGCCACCGCTCCCCACTAGATATGGCTAGCAAACATAGCTTTCAAGCATGGTTATTGATATTAACTTACCGAAGTACCTCGAAAACTTGTTTGTGTGAAACTCGCTCTTTTCTATGGGTTGGGGACATTATTGATAATATGATGAAAACACTTTCTTAATGGAATTAGAAAATATAAGAGTAAAGAAACTTGTTTTCTTTCCCAAGACACCCAAACCAATCCGTCCTCGGACGCTAAACGAAGAAACTATTTGGTATAATCTAACGCTTATAAAACAATCGCATGAAATAGCTAGTACGGGTCACTATGGCATTGCTTACCTGATGTGAATGCCCATGCATCGACAGATTCACTGTATATTAGATCTTCAACCGAACATGGCTTTTGTTTCCATCCAAGACAGAATGACTCCTCGTCTTCAGCCAGAAGTGAGTATTTGTGATTGCATTCGACTGTTCCAATGTACGGTATTTTGCATTTAGCTGTTGGAAATAATTAAAATTGACAAGGCAGTTTCATTATATTTCACAACGACATTCAATGTGTACATTTTTTTTTCTAGTGCAGCAAATCTACATTTTCGGATAGTTCTTGAATTGTAGAACACTGAGTCATATATTATGTACATTGTGTTCCTGTTGTAGATACAAAAGATGTACTTACATTTCTTTGACCTTAATTGCCGAAGTCTGGGAGGTCCTAATCTTAGATTGTTTTGACCAGTCATAGACTCCCTCTCAGTCCAATGTAATACTTCACCATTGTAATAAGAATCCGGAAATATATTGGGTATGACGGAAACATTCAACCATGTGTAGAAATCACCCGCAGTTTTTATCTGCAAAATGTATTGCACAAGTCCAAAAAGATGTGAGAAATCGGACAGGGGTTGCAGCATTCAACTTAACCAGCTGATCACAGAAAAGATAATAAAAACATTACACAACACAAATACTAGTTTATAACCAACCCTTACAAGCGAATTATTCATCGAATACCATAGGTAATTTTATTTAACTGTAAACTGGTAATTTTATGATTGATAAAAAGAAAAGTTTACCTTTCATTTTCTACGTATAGCAAACTGAAATTTTACAAATATGTTGGTTTTCATCGTTTTACTCTTAATCAATGATACAGTAACATTTTTTTGTACATGTGGTGAAACAATGTAGTTTAGGAATACGTTTAGTAAACAAAAATATTAGATACATATAATTACTCTTACTAGTGTGAATTGTGGCATTTTCCAAGGAGTTACAATAGTGTTCACAATTTCCGAGTTACACAAATATGAACGATCGTCCCTGTTGCTATACGCAATGCTGAATACTAGCATAGCAAATATGAACGCCAAGACCAAATCCCGAAACGATGACGTCAGATTGGATTGGTTTTTCTTTTTTCTTTGAATAACTTCTAACTCATGATCTTCTAATGGTGGAGAGACTAGTTTCTCCCGATCTAATGGGAAGAAGTGATAATAATTAGACGCATTGTTAATGAATGACATACACGTAAGGCACAGCTCGCCGATGATACCTCTGGCCTTGTATAGAAACAAAAGATCTGTAATAACAACATATCACGGACGACTATAAATCTAACGCGGTATAGGGACCTGTGGCACATAAAGTAAACAGGCCAATCAGGTATAAAAAATATATTCAAATAAGCCAAGACGTAATTATACCTAGCGAATTCGGTAAAAAATAGATAAAACAAACATCTATAGATCTACAACAAGCACTCGGGCGTAACTGTACTTTTAACAATGGAGTTAACCAGGTTATAGGGGTGTATTTACCGATAAAGCATGCATTAAGAATGGTCTTATCAAGTAGTGCGCATAGCGCAGTCGGCTAAGCTACTATGAATACGAGTACATGTACTTCAAAACTGAACGAATGAGTTCGAATCGCATTCTGCTATATATATTTTTTTAATTTTGCTCAGCAAATATGTTTCGTGCTTGTCTAATTATACAGAGATGCATAATTATAAAAGTTTCAGTGTGTAAAAAGCACACAAGATATATGTCATAGTTGGTACACAGATTTAGCGTCCACGCGAAAAATCTCATCGAGAAAGTACAAAGGTTTTGATAGAGGAGAAGGAAATAGGACTGTTTTCGCTTGTCAGAGTGTGGGAGGGTTTCCCGACTGAAAAGAGCTAGCATATAAGCACACAAGGTTGTCTCAGCGTCGTAACTTGTAACTTAATTGATACTCACACTGGTTTTGACACATTGTATAATTGATATGAATTCGTATAGCATTACATTTAAGCATAAGTTTATTAAATACAAAAAAAAACTGTTCGTTAGTGGGTCCGAATTCACACTAGAAAGAAAAAAAATAAGCAATTGAAAGCGATGTACACCACACAAACCACTGACAAGATAAGCCATTAGCTTATTCTGACGTTTCTACATCTAACGTTCTTAAAATGTTGATTGTAGCGAAGCCAACGACTCGAGTTATTTGTAATTGAATCCAATTATATATCACCAGAGCATGAAGATGTAAATGTACAATAAATACAATATCCAGACTAAATCAATGTAAAGGAAACAAATCATTTTTTATAAAACGTGAATTTATCAAACATTAAGAATTAAAATATACACTATAGAAATCTAATTATTGAAAAAGATATATAGCAGCGGACTCGAACCCACAGCCCATATAAAAAGTATGTTTCTAACAAGAGAACAGTTTATCCACTAAGCCACGTTGCCAACTAGAAATAAACGATTTTTTTTTCAACCGTATCCATATTTTTTCATAAAATAACGGTAAATATTGTTTCAACCTTGGCATATGGACTCGTCCAGGGGTCATATTGCGAAGGTCGTTGTAGATCTATACCTAAATCGATGTAATGGTCAGTGATTTCTGTTTATATTGACATTGCAGATTATCGCGTTAGAGTTATAGCAGCTTAATTGTTTATACTGTAGATTAAACGAATACATACATTCAAAGTAAGTATGCACACTATTGAACGAAAATGGACTTCGGAAATGAATTTTTATAAAGTATATTCTTGGCATTAAGTATATGTTCAGTATATGTAACAGCAATAGGTAATAAATATAATGATACATCATACAAAACTACACAAAGCATGATAAAATGCATACCAATCTTGTTAGCGACTAGTTTTCTGTATTTTCTAACAATTTCTACCACGTCAAAATTTACTCCCTCGATAAGAGAGCGTTTCCATGTTGCCAGAATCAGTGCGATGCATACAACCTGTCCGAAAGATACACAATACATAACCAGAAATGTGGGTCAAAATGAACTACACTGTCATAATAGAATCAGCATTTTGAACCTTTCATGGTTATAGAAAATAATCCATATTTGGACACACATAAGTGGATTTCTATGTCAGTATTTTGAGAAAGGTTAATACACTCGTGAGCAGACATGTATATCTTAGGTAGTGGACGTACGGGTAGTTTGCCTTCTTGACTTGATAGTTACCGATACATGTGTGGTAACATTGTACTGTCGTATTCAGGCCTCGAGCTAAAAATGCTTACGTATCAAATATTTTGTTAAAATGTAAATGTTTAAATGTTTATAAATTGTCGTAATATAGGAAAAACTATAATCTTACCATAACAGGATCAACTAGGGTAGCTGACTCCACTATCGACAGGAAGAATGAGGTTAGCCATTCCTCAGACTTTTGTTTGCCCCATTCGATGCTGTACAGTAGAATAAAGAAGGAAGGGACAGCGACACTAACCAAAACAATGGTCCAGATAAAGTATACACATCTGTGAAACAAAGAAATAAGACAGTGTGCTATTGATATTAACGTATGCCAAATTGGTATTGTGTTGTTGCTGTATATATCGCTGGCTTAGAACGAGAAGGTCTTAAGTACAAAATCGATATATTGAGAAAACGAGAAAAAGCTGTCTGCAATTTACTCTTTACTTATGGTAAAACAAGCTTCTATAGCTTAATTTTGGTCAACATGACAAGTTCCGATTTTCATAAAAATAGGCTCATTAGAAGCGCCTGGTACTGGAGATTTCAAATATATATGAGTCGTATAAGGACATAAGTGGTAGTTACGACCTTCTCATTATAAGCCATCGATATGTATATTCAAACATACGTTCGTCTCAGTTAAGTGAAAAGCTTAAAAATTGTGTTATCTCTTTAAAACCATGACAAAAGGACGTCACAAGTCATTAGTCACAAGTCAAAATGGACCTCGAGGGCTTCCACACAAAGCTGGTGACTCAGATTTATAATGCTGCTAAGCAGTGCTGATTATTGTTGTTATAGTTCCCCTACTTCTTTGTCCAATCAAAAGCCAGGGATTTTCAAATTTGTGGACCACTTATTCATTTATTTGGGCTAGGGACATAATAACTTTTTAGTAAATCTGTTTATGACAATTTGGCTGTTTCCTTATCTGGAAAACTAGACCCGCCTACTCTCATAATTTTACTGTTATTCTATCAGCAATTTACAATCTGCTCACGAGGGACGATCAATATTTAACGGGAAAATGCTTATACCTTTTTTATTATCCGTCTGATTTTACTCAAACTTTAGCCGGGTGTAGCAACATGCATTCGTAATGAATAAGTAAATAATCAGGATCATAGCAATAATAAACCGTTTTCACTCATATTCAAACCATAACCGCTTTTATATAAGCAATAGTACCTTGCTGAAATTTGGCACTTATAGTCGCATAAGACTCATCGTACTGTTGGTGACATCATTAAAAGGATTCTGTGTTTAAATATGACGTCACGCACGTGAGACCGTTCCGCGTTAGCAAAAATCGCGGAAGACTGAATACTTTCGATAAAATATTTAGTTTTAAAGAAGTAACATTCAAGTTGCTTGTGTAATTTAGTGACCATTTCGTGATAATGTCATGCCAAAAGCTTTGATTTATCTATATTATGACATATTTAACATGGATGTCAAAACGCATGTGATCTTACGCGCGCAGGGAATAACGTGACGTCGACGTCAGACATCCGTAAATAAATGTTGAATGTTCGCAACGAAGTACCGAAGTATGACGATCATGAATGACGTTTCTCCTCAGTATCGACTTAGCAATGAGGTATAAATGTTACATGAGTGTATTCTGAAAAGTATTAAAAAAAATAATAATGAAATTTTGCATTTGGAGTGACATTGTGAAATTAACGTTTTCTGTGCAAAACGACGTTGCCCGCCTACCATTGGTCGGCAAAAATGTTCTAGAATATTTATTGTTTCATTTATTGGAACAGTACTTCGTACGATTTCTTGTAACACATGTATCTGCCACCGAAAAAATATGTTCAGACAATAACATTCATTATCACAGTTATATGTATATTCCCGTTATATATTGATCATCCCTCGTATATACTTTTTCACTTTCATTACTCCATAAATGGTCATGCTATTGTTTGCATACAAAAGCATTTGAAAGCTCACCAAAAGTGGGCGGGTAAACTATAAGCCGGTTATAGAACACATATTAGAATTATAAACAAATCTAATATATGATCTATAACCTATACTTATTTGACACAATGTTACCGTTGTTTCTGTGTGATTCATATTTCTATTGCCCATTGTTTTGCCTTTGTGCGTTCTACAAAAATCTAGCTCCCTTCGTTTAGTCGATTATTAGTTGTTAGATATAGTTCTTTATTTCATGCTTACCGGTGGTTTACGGCGGATAACGGTGGATTATTCCCCGATAATTGCACTGTTCATAATTTCACTGTTCATAATTTCACGGCAAACAGACTATATTTTAAAATCAAATTTCCTCGCCGTCAAAAATAAAATAATAAGCATTTTCACTTGCTCTCTTAATCTTTAACAAATAACACAACATTATATATACATAAATGTAAAACAAACGGACGAAATTGAAGCCATTGCAGAAGAACTATTTAATTGCAACTCGACGCGTGCATGGCGGGAAAACGACGTCACGCAAAACATTTGACGTATATTGTGGAGTATTTCCATCATTTAACCCTTAGGCTGCCAGAGGGCCAATTATTTGGCCCTAACAGGGTACTTTAATTTGCCAAAGGGCCAATTATTTGGCCCATCTATATATCATTTATAGACATGTCATAAACGGTTCAAAGGTTATTTTAAACCAATAGGGACGGTTTTAATGATAAAAGGTATGTTTAAATATTGTTTATTTAGTGACGTCATTTCCGTTATAATAAATACGACGTGACGTTTCCCGCTAAAACATGCGTTTATTTTCGCGCGTTTTACGCTCAAATTAAAATTGCGCTACAATTGCACCTACAGCTAAATTTAAGTTCCATTTTCTTTCTTTCTTAACGGTGACACATCTAGTGTTTGTATGCTACGTCTCAACGCTTGTCTAATGATAATGCGAAACATTTGTCACGTGAGATGTCAATTAAATATAAAATTATCTTTTGATATGCATACAACCACTTACAAGTGTTTATCACTAAAACTAGTTGTCTAGAATCTACTAGAATTCCTGAGTTTGTATGAAGTATCAGATGTTTTGTCACAATGACATGTGTCTCGTTTTATTATATAATGCAAAATACCGATATATAGCTGGTAAAATCTATCATCGTAAGCGTCAACGTAAACAATTTCGACGTCGGCTTAGTATTTTCGTATTTTAAAGAGTCTCACACTACTTTAATTCCTACTCAGCTCTCATGACATATAATCGCTGATTATTACTACGAAAATGCGTATGTTATCATTGAAAACGCTTCGTTGAAGTCATTTTCAAGCATCTATTGGCGGGGCATCCCTGTAATTCATGATGCAAGAGTACATAACAGTTACTCATTGTTACGTAACACACTTTTATACTGATATATATATATCACATGGGTTAGAAATAGTGATATGAAAAAAAACGAAGGTGTCTGCTTATTTGGAATCGATACATGAACGTGGATATAGCACATTGTTTATGTGACACCATTATACTTTTTTTCAACCACGCCATTTGACGTACCGACTGATGGCTGTGTTAAATGCGCCCGTTTTCTTTCTTTAATACGCACAGTAGCGAAACAACTGTATGACCAATGTTGGTTTTATTGTCCTATGATGTGCTGTAAATCGTATTGTTTATTTAGTGAATAAATGGGGGGTCTGGTCATATCCTGCGATTTATTAGTCTAAGTTACTTAGTTGGACTAAAAGCACTGATGAGAAAACCGATTAAGTTGCGCTGATATCATTTTAGGGTGGTTTGTAGATTCTGTAGCTTCACTTGATGTTATAGCGATATTTGTTGCTCAGAGTGAAAATAATAACAAGGGAAAGTATATTTTCCATCATGCGCCAGGTCTTTAAACTGTACATTCATTTCGACCCGCGAGCGGGTTGTTATGTTCGGCGACCGCAACACATTAGCGGTGGACCCTACATCAGATACCATACGCCTGTGTAAAGTTGAACATCAGCCTCAAAAATGAAATCAAATCCAATTCCCAGACTTTGTTTCGGGTGAAAACATGCGCTGGTTGAACGAGACTGAGATTATACTTGCTTTTAGGAAATAAAAAGTGGTACAGACACACATATCCTTCAATAAGTTTTAGCTATAAATTGGAATTTGTAAAAAGAGGAGCATCATATTATATTTCGTAATACAAATGTACTTTTATTTTTCAGCTGGGCGGTATTCCCAGTGTACCGGTAACCGCGGTATCAGTTCCCGCAAACGATACCGCGATAAATACATCGTTTTCTTCCTGATGGTACCGCGGTATCGTATGCTTGATATATAAAACTTTACTTGAAAACGAAATCATTGCGAATACAATTTTTACTTATGTATGGAATTACCATTTTAAAAATTGCAGTCGAAGATTGTTAAATCAATACTTAGGTGTCTCTCTGTAGAACATGCCGCTAGACTAAGCCAAGAATTGTAACTATTCAGTTGAATTCTCGTTTGTGAGATTCGAACCTACTAGCCTAAAGAAAAACGTAGGAAGTAATAACAATTTATAGTTAAGTTGTGTTATTCTCGCGTTAAATAAAATACATTACACTATCAAGATAAATAAAGTCGCGATCAGATTATTGACCCCGTCGCAGCATCAAAGTTGTATGTCTGAACTAATTGGCATATGTGCCAAGCATGTAAAGTGCCATGGTAGAGATTTGTAGTCTGTTTTGCTATTTTATTGCAATTTGGCATAGTTCACTTAATTAACTTTAACTGACTGACTCATTTTCTTATCGGGTGTAATGTTTTTCATAAACAAATGGACAGTGCAGGGAGTTAGAATAATGTATTTGTAACAACTATAATGGAATGCATAGTTATGAATTTGACTTACGTTCGATCCATCATCAAGGCATACACAGTGGAGGCCAGTCATCTGATTACAATGTTCATTTGTCAAACACTTACAGTTTTATTGCAAAGGTTTATATCAGTTATTGAAACAATCGAAAGTGGCATATAACATAAAACGATAACATTGATGTCTGGACCTCATTATATTATTATTTGTATTGGTCACTGATGTATTACTACATGTAAAACTATATTGGGCCAATTTTCGGACTTTTGCTCTTCTTGTCACTTGAATCACAGATATATGTAATTTACCTTGTTTTTACTCAAATGTTACATTTGAAGCCATGCAATGAACATTTTTGTGTGGATCAAAAAGTTTAATCAGAGTTGGCAAGGTTGTTTTATTAAGATACACTGCCTCCCAGATAGCCTAGTTGCAGATCGTTCGCGTCGAGTGTGGGAGCTCTCGGGTTCGATCATTGGCCTGGTCATGCAAAAAGACGAAATAAAAATGGTGCTAGTACTTCCCTCGCTTGACACACAATATTTGTGCAGTGATTTTATCAATGTATATGGAATGTATATATTTTAGCGTTCAAATTGATATGCTGTCTATCAACTTTTTGGGACTTATAATTTTCTGTTGTGGCGGATGTAAAATACGTACCAGACAATGGCATTCGTTTTTTAGAATGCTTAAATTGAACATTGTGCGCAGACGGACTCGAGAACATCCGAAGAGTACATTTCACTAATTCGTATAAAAGAAAAAAGGGACGCCTTTGACGGAGTCCGCGCACAGCTCGCTAACATTAATGTTGCGTAGTTTTACCCACAGGTGGCAGTATCAGTGTTTGGAAAATGAAA
Organism: Spisula subtruncata; assembly: GCA_963678985.1. Taxonomy (NCBI): domain Eukaryota; kingdom Metazoa; phylum Mollusca; class Bivalvia; order Venerida; family Mactridae; genus Spisula; species Spisula subtruncata. The sequence goes on along the minus strand of OY787669.1, from coordinate 23,282,157 downwards.
TAATAATAATAATAAAAATAAAAAACCGTCACTGAGCTAAGTATACTATGAAGGTAGAAAGCCTAAAGTACGGACGCTGACGGAAAATCGCTACACAATTCATTCAAATAAACTATAAGATATTCATTCCCACCGAAAATCTCGTTCAGTTGTATCTTATAACTGCGAAACGCCAAAACATTGTTCCCTTCGATATTTAACTCCACTCGAGGCCAATTTATTTACGCGCTGGATACCCGCTCCACTTGCAGTATCGTAATTATTGTTAGGAACCAAGTTTATTTTTAAATGCGATGCTCTAAAATCTTTAGACATAAACATATAGTAGGCTTTATACCTTCATAGTATACTTAGCTCAGTGTCGGAATTTATATATATATTTTTTTTAAATTTAATTTTCCAAGCACTTATACTGCGACCTGTGGTTTTACCCCAACTTAGATTGAAAATAGCCCAAAAACGGGAGCAATAACACTCTTAACACACTTTTAATTTCACTACAATAAAAAAGGTATCTTTTAAACAATATGATACGAAAAAAAAATCATTGAACGTCCTGTGTTCTTACTAATTGCATATGGCGGAACGAAATGTAACGATTTTGTGCCGTCATTACTTATCATGCGACGCAGTAATTGAAGCGTTACATACAACATAGTGTATATTGTTTCCTATAGATTGCATCATAAGACCCATCATTTATTTCTCTGCATGAATATGCTGTTCACTCTTCGATGACATAAACATACGGACCTAAAATATTGATCAAATACGACGAAAAGCACGCAAAAAATACGTCCCGCTAGATGGCACTATTTATGGCTCGATACGTAATATTTCTCCCTAAATCCTACGACATCCAAAAGCCAAGACTTGATACTATATGTATGCAAAATATCATCAATATCCGACTGATGTGCGTTTTTATTATCGAAAATGTTCTATTCCATCTTAATTGGAAACTGATTGAAATTTCACGACGTCGAAGACGCGCAAAATGAACGTCATCACGTCAAAAACTTGTTTATCGAACGACGTCACAAACGACGTTGGCAAACTAACGTTTTTAGCTTGGCAGCGAAAGGGTTAAGCTATTTTAAGCATGAAATAAATAGAATATTAGTATTTTACCGTGTATGATCGTTTGATAATTCACCTCGTGAGCAGCTGACTTATATTTTCACTCGTGGCTACGCCACTCGTGAAAATATTACATCAGCTGCTCACTCGGTGAATTATCAGCCGATCATACACGGAAAAATACAAATATCCTCTATGTAATACACTCATACGATGCCAGAAAAAACCCAAACAAGAATGAGTTCAACAAACCCTTATTGAATGGAAGTTGTTTTTCAAAATAACTAATAAAGTCAATCAGGAACTATACATACATATATTTATTTTTAAACTGGTTATATCATGCAATACTTGAGAAACAACATATTATTCAACTTGGGAAACCAATTAAATATGGAGTCCGACGTCATTTTGACATTTAACGACTTTTTTGGGGAATCTTAATTCTTAGCTTGCATTGAAAGTAACATTGTCATGTTATATACTGAATAAAATGGTGAAATGTTGGCTTTCCATTGGTATATAAATACATCAGATGAGATCAAGCATGTTCTCATGACATTATATAAATAACACATAGCTTTGAGGGTGACAGTAAAAATGTCAGCCTGAGGAAAGTACTGTTACCCAAGGGCGAAGCCTGCGGGTAACAGTACTATCCGAGGGCTGACATTTTTACTGTCACCCTCAAAGCTATGTGTTATTTATTTTATTACCCCGAACTTTTTTCGTCCACAATCTATTTTGGTAGATATATTTACAGGGTACGAATAGTTACGGGTACGAATAAACTTTCTTTCAATTCCAAGCTTTGAACTCTACAGCAGTCGATTTCATGGTATAATACCTGAATTATAAGAGTTAAAGACTATGTTCCTTGTTCCCAAGTACTGAAATCGTGTGTGATTAGTTAATTACCTGATTATTTAACGGATTGAACTTTCTTCATGTACGCCTGCCGACCAGAAAATAAACAACTCCAATTAACCAAAAGTAAACTTTGTAGCGAAAAGTATCTTTGCGTAAGATACACCAAACTCTTGGAATATTTGTCGGCACAAAATACTAGGCTGGATATGGAGAACTCGAACTAAAACATGGTTATGCGGGTGAAATACGCCGCCATGTTTGTTTTTCCATAAATATACCACATGACATGAAAAGTACTGTCAAAAAAGTACTATCACCCTGCTGACAGTAAAAAAATGTTCAATCACGTGGTGTATTGATCCGCTTGATAGTAACAGTAAGAATACTACCTGATTGTCTATGGGAAATTAACATTACGAAAAAAGTGAGGGGTAATAATATAGTTTGTAATGGGGACAGATATTATGAAACACCCTGTATCTGATTTTATGCCATACACATATGTTATCACATGTGTTTATGGCGTAGATCATGTGAGCAAGGTTTACAAGCACTGCACAGATGAACTTTGAAAAAGATTCAAGTTTGAAAGTTTGTTGGTTATCATTTCCTATAGCAAAGCTAGTTAAAAACTTAAATAGGGTCCATAAATCAGTTGGATTGTGTTACATGGCGTTGGCAATATTAGGTGTTTATAAAAGTAAACGAGTATGTTATGTTTTAAAGCAGTATCTTGGCGGCCTTTAGAATTAAATAGGTATTGTTTTAAACGTTTTCAGTGATGTGTTAAATATAAGTAGACTAGTATGCACATGTGTTAGATGTATGGTCTGGTTGGCAAAAGTAATCATACATAATTGAATGTTACTTGCCTGTGTGGGAGGTACATTTTACCAACAAATTCTGGAGTATGATGAGTCAGTAGATTTAACTTGAGCTTTTCATTGTGATCAAGTTTACTGTCATGTGCCTCGGCATACATGTCGCCATCAACTCGTGAATTGCAAGTTCTTCTGCAACATTCCTGTCTCTTGTAAGGTGCCTTGTTGCAACCACAACAACAGCAGCGGCAACATGGTCTGGTCTCAGGTTGCGGCTGGATTCGGTTGAAGAGGAAAACAAGGAGCATTATGGGCGGTGTTGTTATCAACGCAGATATGATGGATACGTATATCTATAGAAAGTAAAGGGAATATCAGTTAAAAATTACTTAATCCTAGATCCCTATAAGCATTGTTTTGCATATTGCCTCGGCGATGTACTCCCGATTAAATAAATGATCATTGGAAGACTATGAGAAAATGGTCCCCACGGTCTTGGGGAGATTTGGGGAGTCATAAGAAACTTTATGAAATCTCTGTCCTCGATGCATACAAAAGCTTATCTTTCTATTTCAATCGGGAGTACATCGCCAAAGCAAAATATTTCCTGTACAGTCTAGGCTTTAGTATTTGGGATAGTATTAAATGTACCACAGTAGAACCTTAACCAAATGTTGTAACCGACTAACTAATCGGAAAGGTGAGACAACACAACTTCAAAGACACAAAACTGTATAACACAAATTGCTTCATCTGCATGAAAGTGGCACCAGTTACACAGATATTATTGCTGAGTATGTAAGTTATTTTGTCAGTGCATATAAGTATAATCCTAAGTGTTTTTTTCAAACTTTTTGTTCAAATCTGAATAATCACCATTCGAAGAAGCCATATGACTGGCCTTTATGAAAATCAATTTCTTACACATTTCCTCTTTCACAACGCTTCAGAATCCTCAGCTCTTAGGCCATATGCATAGATAAGTTTTAAACATTTCATGATCATAAAATATATAAAACACATACGAGGGTTAGTCAAGAAGAACTGAGAGTTGTTAAATTAAGCATTCAAAATGTATTTACAATTATATTTTCTATCAATTATCGTCAACTATTATCCATTGCGGATATTCTGATGAATTCCGTGATCCTATATAGGCTTATAAATAAAGTTGCCAAGCAACCAAAGAACATCACTAAAGGGTATGTGTTCGCGCCAGCGACTGGGGGACTGAGTTTGTTGTCAATTCGAATGTTTATTTCAACTTTATATAGCGTAATTTAGTAAAACTAACATGTGTATCTTGTAGAATCGTATATATCAAATGAAAATGGGTGTTTGTTACAGAATGGTTACTAATGCTTTATTGTTCAGTTGCTTAGCAACAATTTTACACTTCTTTTATCGATTTTATCGGCATGTGTTCTTTGCGTTGCCATGGTATTCTAAAACTAATCACTGAATTCACCATTTCCACCCAGAAGGATTATGCATGTATCTAATGGAGTCCAGTGACCGTCATAGAAATAAGAAATATAACTTCGCTTTTGAAAAAACATCATGCGTTCTTTGGGGTGGGGTAAAATTGGGGTCTCAATACCAACAGATAAAGTGACAACTAATAGTTCCATCAAGTATATTTTCTATATTGGAGGAACAAATCAACCATAATTAATTATATCTGTTAGATTAATGTATTACAACATAAAAAATAAGTTTTAAAATGTTCGTTATAACTTTTTGTTTCCACAGCAACACCCAACCTTCGAGTTGTCTTCTTCGGTTGTCTGGCACCAAGAATCAAAGTTTCATACCCAAAATTGGTATTTGCCAAAACATCGATGAGATACCATATTTCACGATAATGTATACTGTAGACAATCATTATTCACCAACTCTCAGTTTTTCTTGACTGACCCTCGTATAAAGGATTTAGTAGAAAGCTAATCGCAAATTAAGAGACAGAGGTGAGATATAAGGGATAGCTCTGGTCATGTTAATGATGATCGACGATTGATAACTACATGTAGTGCATGTCAACTAAGCAACTATACACAAGTATGTACTTCTAGTAATTTCATAGATAAATGAAAAAAGTAACTCTGAAAATACATAAACTAATCATAAATACCTGTTGGCCTGTAAATCGGAAAGGTCCAACTTGAACCAGCGGTGGAGCAACATAGTTTGGTTCTGGGTTAAAGTATATGGCGTTAGCAATCATGTTGAGCAATATGTACACAAGAGCACAGGCTAATCGCTGCACGCGGGTAAACGCACTTATTTGTGGACGGTAGAATATGGAAGCCCACATGTGACCTTCAGAGAAGCGGTCACGTGTTTGATAGAAGAATCTGGATTCAAATGAAATTGGTTCTGCCTTAGTATGTGATAGTAGGTTGATGAAGACGTTGGTTTTCACTGACAACCACTGTTCTCCAACGAATGTATATCTGTAAAAATGTACACAAAAAATCATGGAATCGAACAAAACGTATACATAAATTTCGATATTATCAGGTAACCGTTCTAAACGAAACGATTCAGACCAGTAATAAAGACCCAGCCACTGTTATACACTTCCTATTCTCAAAATAGTAATATCTAACGACATTTTGGATCTCGCTTAAACACGGAAGAGGTAACATGCGCGTTTGTTAGAATTTCTCAGATGTTGTTACTCGTATAATAAATGGAGTTAGCGAAGTTAATTTCTAAACAAAAAGACATTGAAAGAAACATATAAATTATACAATGTTGTGTTTTTTTTATCGTTGATAGAGTTACCTGTGAAAAAGATGGGATCCCTGAAAATATGGATACTGCCGTATGGAAACACCATAAATATTTACAATTTCGGCTTGGAGACAGCGTAAATATAAATGTACTTACGATTGCTGCTTGGAAACATCATAAACAACTATTTGATTGAGATACCACGATGCGAACTTCTCCTGGCCATCAATATCATGCCAGAGTGAAAGAAATTGAAGAGGACCTAACCATTTATGTGTTGCCAGGAAGAATGTCATACAACTACCGCGGGAAAAGCCCTGAAACGACAACAAAGGGCTCAAATTTAAATGTAATAATTATATCATGAATCATGTGTCACTTATGCGTGGATTAAAGCTATTTCGGTTGTGCATGACGGATATTATTTTTATAAAACACCACGTTATTCTTAACGAGTATGTCATTTTCAACAATATATGCGTCTTGGAAACCATCAATACAGTAAGTAGAAAAATGTAACTCCTTTTACCTTATTTTGTTTTAAAATTTTGATAATTAATGCAAAGATATCTTGAATTTACGAAATTTTATGAGCTCCATAACATTAAAAAATTGGGTATATTTTACCTAATTCTCTTTGGCCTTGTTTATATATCCACATATCACACATTACTTAACTTTAAAATGTTTTTTAGTATTGTTACCAATAGACCACCTAAATTGATCAAGTGCTGCTAAAACTGATAACAAAACCACAGTACTCAGGAGAGAGCTGCTGGAGAGGAGTATATAGAAACAACAGACATGGGGCATATAGGAAAATGCCAGGATTACTGGCCAACCCTGTACACGACTGGTGAGGTTTTCACAGGACCGTGATGGTCAGCGGCCTATGTCACATGAAGAGTCATTTGAAAAACTAAGAAAGCTAGTTACTTGTAGAATAGTTGATGTCCGGAACTCTGTGCAAGGTGGTTTTCCCGTTAATTTGCATGTAGGTACAAACAAATCTGACATATTTAGACTGGTTTTGCATTCATTTGCAAACACAACTGACCCCAAATCTATTATTCAGATATGAATATTCACTAGGCTCAAGGATTATAACGGTAAAACATCTGTTTGTAACTATTGAATAAATCTCCAATATTTCTACATAGTCTAACAGACAATAATACTTACCGGTCGTATTCCATCCGATAGAGACCTGGGTCCGGTTTCACCGTGTGCTCCTTTCAAATTAAATGCTATTGACGATCTTGTCCCGGCCCCTCGTCTTATACCAGTGTATACTTTCATTATATAAAACTGGTTGTCACTAACAATATTGTCACACATGGGTGTCATTCCCCACTGCAAATGAAACACATATTTTTCGTAGTATTCACAACTCTAACACAACCAGAAACGTTATCTAAGTATATACATGGAGTGGAAACGAAGGTGTGCTTGAATTGAACGTTAAAACTCACATTCAGCCAATGCCATTTTAGAGGCTCACAGGAAAAACATGTCTAACTTTGTTTTCTCTATAAATAAAGTAGTTATTATCTTTGTCATAAACATCCCAGGGTAGAAAGAACAAAAGCGATTATCGAATACGAATAAAGTTCAATTTCAAAGTTCTATAAACCTATAAATAACTCGTTATGTAATATTACGCTCTCGTATTATTGATTGTACGATAAGAAATGAAGACGAAGGATATGAAGCAGAACTCAACGACACCCTATTGGAGGTATGAGAAACAACTTTGTTCATAGGTTTTATCATACCTTCAGCTGATCTCTCGTGTCCAGTCTTGCTAGAAGAATGGCTCCGATCACGAATAAAACATATATAGATATAAGTGTTCCCATGACAGCTGCCTGATCCAGGGGAGAGAACTTCAAGAACACTGTGGAGAAGTCGATAGAGTTTGGCGCCACAAAAAATGAGTTCGCAAAAACCATATCTGTGACGTCATAACAATAACAGGAGAGTTTGCTGAACTCTGGAATCCAATCAAGCTGAAAATGGAATACCATAAGAGTATCAAGTGGAACACTGGATAACGTACATGGCTACACTGATGAAGAAGTCACTGGATGTTCGACTGGGGTGATTGGTCATTTCAGAAACGCTATTTAGTGTTCAAATTCGCATTATATCCCTTCGTTTTTTATGCTTTCCAGATAGCAACAGAAGCAGTGCTAATGCGTTGGTTGTAAGAATTTTGCAACCCAGTTTTGTTTGATTCATGCGCAGGCTGTGTAGGTCCTTTCCGCTGTATAACATGTTTAGTTCTGAACAAAATATAGAAAACTTAACCACTGAAGATTTTTAAATGCTAAAATTCTAATAATTGGAACATTTGCTCCGTATGTATAATGTATATCATTTTACCAGACATTTATCCGTATGCCATTTGCTTAAACCTTCGTCCCATGTAAGGCATCCCATTGATACTATGGTCAAATCATAATCAATAAGTTTCACTGCAATAGATAATACAACAATAGTTATATTAATGTAGAGCTCAAAATGGTCAGCTATATCTACACCATGCCCTAAGTCAACGAATTTGCACTTGTCATGTGAAGGTAGTGAATAAATGTCGTGACAGGACAGTCGCTGTAACTTATACCATGCAGCGCCATATGCTTGATAGTTTTGAGATAAGTCTGGAGTTCAATTGTTTTTAATTCGACTTAAACAAACTAAGATTAGTGATTTCTTTTCTGTGAAACAAATTTTGAATCCATCCTCACGAGTACATTAAATCTAAATGACAAGGACGATATTTAAGATCAGATTAAGCTCAGATCGAGATGTTTGGGGAGATCGGAGCATAGACGCAGTGGGTAGTAGGAGAATGGTCAAATAACATGTGACTTACTATCTCCGGGTAAGCTTATTCCAATGTATGTGATTCCTGTGTGACCTTTCATCGTTCTAGGTGTGACGCAATTCAGCCACTCGTCGTCTTCGTACACTGTAATCATGAAGTCATAGTCAAGCATGCTGGGAGATTCTTCGAAACGGAAATAAACGTCATACTTTGTTATGGTTATATTACTCCCATCAATCGTACTATTTGTACTAGTTGTACTATTTGTCACATTTGTTGCGTTTGAATCATCGAACATAGGTTTAACAATCAAGCACACGTGATCCTTAGCGTTCTGGTAGATAAAAGTATGGTACATGAATTCTGACGCATCATCACCACCCACATCCGGTGTAACACGTGTTGCTTTAGGCGTCTCTACATACTGATCAAACGTCATTTCATCTGGATAGATTTGTGTATCAGAAGACTTTACATCTACGCGTAGAACTTTTGACGTCACAAAACTGGAGGTACCATCCTCATCGTACATGTAAACGTTCTCGTCAAATTCAATAGCCTTTTTAAAAGAGAAGTTAAAAACAAACGTTAATACAAACGTTCAAAAATAATACACAATTATGAGAACTGAGTATCATTGAAAATCATGTCACTAGCATTTCCACAAACTTTAATGCCAAAATATCGATTAATAAAACAGTTATGCGAAAATAGAAGATGCACACTTGCAATATTTGTTAAGTGAATCAAATTAATATTTTGTGAAATGGATAGTTCGAACGATGTTGTGATCAATCGAATTGGGATATTTTATTTAGTGCAGACAAACCAATGTATTCAGAAGCATTTCAATGGTCAATCAAACAATGCTTGTGTCAAGTCTTAGGTGCTGTTCCGAAAACAGAAACTGTTCGTTATTATATAAAACGTTCGTTCGAAGCATCTACGTTCTATTAATAGCAACATCAAATTGCTCACCCATCTTCCAACTGGGAGATATAAGAATAATAAGTCTAACTGTACTGACCGAAACGTCCACAGTTCCCGCTCCGTCAATGCTACTGTTCGCAAGTGCTTTATTCAATCCATCAATACGGAACTGCGAGGTACTGGATTTTGTAGGAATGATGTCACCAGTGACGTTGATACCAGTGTTCTTGTGAACCAATTGTTGAGTCGAGTTGCTTTTCCTGTTGTTGCATTGTGAACACAACTTAAGCTTTGATTGGATGTCCCGAGCGAGGATAATCGCTGATTGAGCCGCCTTTCTGGACTGGAACATAAAACACAAACTACGATTAGACAAGATAAGTACTTAATATATTCCTAAGTAATACTACTATGCTTGTATCCATTTAACGTTGCAACTTTTGAAACTCATTTAAATTCATATACTCGTGCGTGGAGGATTTTATTTCAACAAAACAATTGTCTAAAATTATCCCTTAAAACGTAATATTTACATTACCAAACTCAAGTAAAGGATACATACATGTTCACCAATTAAGTTTTGCTAAAATGCAAGGTGTTGTTATAGAAATGTTGTAGTTCTACAGAGGTCTATACATGTATTTACTATAAATGTAACATGTGTTGAGCAACGACCTCTCTAAACAACGACCAATATTTGCGGCTCACAAAAGATGTTGCTTGCTCTATAGAGATTGCATTGTATTGATTTTCTAACCGACGTACTTGTTTAGTGCGTCAAAATCGTGCAATATTTATATGTAACTCACGACACCCTTTGGTGCTCTGCATAATTGTTTTCTTGTTGTATTTGTTCTACATACCGCATTCTTCTTGTCGTCAGTGTTGTATCGTAAATATTTTTGCATCTTCATATAAAGGTAGGCACGTTCCATTGGGGACATGATGGTGTCGTACAAGCTAACGTTCATATTCAACACCGTCAGCATTTCTTCTATCTATTTGGAGTGAATAAGCAGTATTAATATTAAGTATACGAGTCATTATACGTATATACGAGGGATGATAAAATATAACGTGGACTTTTGCTATTGCTTCCAACAGCATCGTTATTTCTTCCAAATACTTACATGATTTATTATCGGAACATTTATTGCATATGATAATTTGAAAAAAAGTCACATTTACACATTATATCAAGCACATCGCGTGTTTTTGTAACCATAGTAACGCGTATGCGGTGCACAAAAATTATGCGACTTTTCTCTGGTTACATATGCACTTTTATCAAATGAAATGCAAGTAAGAAATTCGTTAAACTTAGCCACCTAACGATGGAATGTGCAGGTGATAACTTGTAGTAAAATTTTGATGTCATTTGAACAGTGCGTTTTGAACATACACATTTTTCTTTGCGCGGTACCAACTGTGTAGCTGACGTTAAAATGACGTCGTCAATCTGGCATGAAACATTTTTAATGGTAAAGATCTACCCTATTCTCGAAAAAATATGCAGACAATAGACAAAAGACTAATAGAATATGTCCTATGAGCTGAGCTATTATTTTTAGCTGGCATTGTGAATATGTGGACGGAGAAGGATTGGAGAGCGCAATCATCACAGAGGAAATAGCAATTACGGCATGACAACAGTGACGTTATCCGCGATACGTTTGCGCTGGCCGATGATTGCCTATTAGGAAATTAGTTGGTTGCTATGGAGCCGTTAACGGAAAATATTTTGCACAATTTAAGGTAAAATGCTTTCTTGAATACTGCTGTAATAATTTACAACATAGTATGGCATTTTAGATTCATGTGAGCTGGTTCAAAACTGCCACAGTGACGTGCATCGATACACGACGTCAACGACGCCATGAAACCAGCACTGACGTGCGCCGGATAGCCGCTAGTGACCATTTTGTATTGCATATAACTTTTCACTAAATAATTAATTATCCGAGATATTTCTCAGGAATATGCCGGACATATTCCGATGAATGTTGATAGAAGTTTGAAAATGATTAATTGAAACATACGAAAATTGTAGCAAAAGTCCACGTTATTTTGGATCATCCCTCGTATACTACTCACAATTCGTCAAAACATTGTTCGCTTTTATTCATTTATACGTTAAAATAAATGCAATACTATTGAGGCAATATATCAATATTGAAATTATTGGTTGTACATGTATTGTGCGCACGGGTAACACGCAATGTTACCAATATAATAAAACCAAGGTATGCAATGGTATGCATCAAAACTGTAAATAGTTGATATCCGGAACTCTGGGCAAGGTGGTTTTCCCCTTAATTAACATGTAGGTACAAACAAAGCTGGCCTAGTTAGACTGGTTTTGTATTCATATGCAAATACAACTGACCCCCACTCTATTGTCCAGATATGAATATTCAAGCGTGACAAGGATTATAACGGTAAAACTTTATTTGTACCTACAGATTAGTGGAGATCCGGAGTAGGTAATCCCGAAGGCACACTCATTTTTTCACACTCAAGGCACACTTAAGTAATTATGGTAAACCAGCTTCGAAACATCTGGATACCAGCTGACAGTGATATCTCTCACAGGCTTAAGTAACGTGAATACTACATGTATAGGTTTTAAATTATAGATATACAAGGCTTCAATGTGTAGACTTTTCTGCAGATATCAGCGAATAGACAATGTTTTCATATTTTTTCATTTAACCTTTTTATGGGCATATGTGCAACGGGAACATGATCACAAAAGTACATGTATCATTGAATTATAAAAATAAGTTTTGGTAACCGGAATTTCGAATTATGAATAATTTCAAAACATGCATCAAGAAGTGGGTGGTAATATTTTTTTAAAAAACCCCACACAAATAAAGAAGGTGGAACCTTGAAATTCCTGTCATAGCATTTAAATTACAGTATTTTAATACTAAAAATTCTTGTTTGACAGTTTTTATGTAAACCTCAAATCAGACCAATATTTTTTATGCAACCGTTGATATCTGTAGCAACTTTGTTAGCCATGTTTTCTGAAATATCTGTCCGATTTTGACGAAACTTTACAGATTGGTCATCTAGAGTATCACAATATATTTTTTATTGTAATTTGAATATACGTGTAAGTACGTGTACTTACCAACTCGTTGAAAATATGGTCAAACATTTCATACAACCCTTTCTATATCGACGGTGCCAAACCAAAACACCGTAACTCAATTTTGGCGCGAAAACTTTTTGCAGCATCCGCATCTGCTAGACATCCCGCGCATTTCTGTCTTGTCGCCATTTAAATAGCCAATCGCGTTACTTCAATACAGTCAGGTGACAAAATACCGTATTTTTATTGGATTCATAAAGGTTAGTCGAAAACTCCGATTTAGTACAAGTCAACATATTCTTGTACATGTCGGAGTTGATTTTGGTTCCAAATAGGATCAGGTAGGGTTTCATCGTAAGTATTATTTCAACGGAGTAAATACGTTTTTTCGTCTCATGAAAAGTTGTGTTTTTGCAGTTATGGGAATTTGGTTTGGCACCGTCAACATACAGCTACAATGTACCTGTGTTGCTCCACTAAGTAAATCATTTACAGGTCGGTTTTGTGTTAAATCATCTGGTACAACTGAATTCACTGCTGCTTGAAACATTCGGTATACTTCTGCAAAAAAGCATAACAATACACTAATCACCTAAAACGTTAAGTTATCGTGTGTAATACAGTAAAGTTCCGCTAAAAAGACCTCTTTGATTATTTTGAAATAATGCAAATTTTTGCAAGTTTAAGGTCCCAAAGTATTAAATTTAGAACAAGAAAGGTCTGCTTATAAGACCGTTTTGCTATTATGACCACCTTTTTTACTGGTCTTATAGCGGAACTTCACTCTACATGCAATAAAATCATTTTTCCTACAACAAAGCTACTCACATTAAATTTAACATTGAATTCTTCGAAGATTGGTACATGTGTAATATTTTGCTGGACCAAGACTTGTGCATCAAATGCATTTTATTTACAAATTTAGTTTTTTTCGTTTACAACTTTCATTTCGAATACGTATTTTGCATTTGATTTTTCTTATTTTTGAACTATCATGAACTTTTCTGTAAATCTATATACATGTACTTGATCCATATCTTTGTTAACACTGTTAATATTGATCACACATGCTTATTATGTAAATGTATATATGTTGGCTATTAATACGCTAAATGCTATTTTATGCCCCAATAAACTTTGTATTGTATTGTATTTATTTTTTTGTGACATCTGCAAATTTGGTCTTTCATGGGTATCGTTCATTTTTGGTGCAATTGTATGTTTGGCAATGTGTCATGTAATTGTAGCTTTTGGATGTAATCTGTGTTCGGCTGTTTAAGTTTAAGTGTTTAGGTGTTGTGCCCCCTTCCGATCTGTAATTATCTTTTTGAAATAGGAGACGCATCCATATATACAGTACCCACCAAAAATATGGATAAATTTTTTGACAGATGCATAATTATAATTGGTTTATTTATTCCATATCTTTTGGTCAGACGGTAACAATGTTTGCAATTTCTGAAAAAAAACAACAGTTTATGAAGGAGTAAAAAATGTGACAGATAGAATGATGAACATTTTCTGATTTAAAAATAAACTATGGGGTTCAAGGGGCTGAATTTGCCATATTATATGATCATGTTGTCGTTCAAAGCTGGCAAAGAAACTTAATATTTTCCATCTAGGGTACCAATCAATGTATTGTCTTTACACTAAATAAAAAAAAATCCTGGTCTTCAAAAACATTTTTGCTTCTCTGTTCTGCAAGTAGTGTTATACAGGCAAGTAAATGGGTGAATACTCTCTGTATTCATATTTTTGGTGGGCACTGTAATATCCCATTCTATATTCAGTTTCGATCAGAATGTGCTGTTTCGTATGCTACATGTAGTATTTAGAATACAGTGCCGAATACACACAATTGAAAGTACCTACCGCCTGCCGTTGTTTCGATTTGTGCAGAATCGTCTATACTGCTGTTGGTTGTCTTCAAAGCATCTAACCCAACAACCTGACCAACACCTATAATGCTAATCTTCAAACAAAATAGTAAAATCTAAATAATTTGGGCATAGTGAGGCTTATATCTCCTGAGATACAATAGATGGTACTTTGCCAAATATATACATTTAGATCATTTGTTGCGAATTATTATTTGCGCCTGTAGTGGGATTCTAATCCTTCTCGTGACTGACATATCGCTTGCTTAGGAAGAGAAGGTACTATTTACGACCTTATAAGACTGATCAATACATATTTACAATCAGAATCACAGAGCGCATCGAATGCACTTTCCTACTTGAAAATCGGACCTTTCAGACTACTTGTCATCTTGACCAAACTGAAGTTGAAACAAATTCATTTACCTTAAATACAAAGTAATTTTCTGACCTGTATTCGAATATGTACTTACGACTTTCTCATTCTAAGCAGTCTATAGGTGTGAGGAAGTATATGTATGTAGCCCGAACACTCTACCCGTTTATAAAAATATATCCATCAACACTAACTTTGAGACTATTTAATGTTTATACATGTCCAACTGTGACGACAATACCATAAACGATACAAATAACGTACCAGTCAATAACACAGAGAAAATCGCTATTTCTACCAACCTTAGCTTCTGTATTAATGAATTGTTCTTTGGAGACGAGGTTTGTGAATGCATTGGTCACCAGAGATGCTAACATTTTATCACTTCTTCTATATCCTTGTGCAATAGTATCTGCTACTACGTCTTCAATAATCTTTGTCAAATCTTGAATCACCTGTTCAAGTAGACAAGTAGTTCATTTTCGATACGTGAAAACATTATAGTCCAGTTCCAGGTACCTTAATGTGTTCTTAGTATGACGTTTGTATTTCGTTTGCCCTCTGGAGTTGTTGTGACTTCCGTTAGAAATGTCCACAACTTTAATAAGACTTTTTAGTTTTTCATTATGCATCTGAATACAGTTTAATGTAGCTTCATCATAAATTAATTTGTTCATCATTGTGTGCAAATAGCTAAAACATCTAAAACGTATTTAACCACTAGAATAAAATTGCACCTCCATAGATTGTCGCATATTTTAATACGTGTACGATACTGAATCTATCAGTCTTTTAAAACATATATAACGATGTTTTATCCTGTAAATGTAATGTATAAATAGATAATTATGCGTTTTCATTAAATTTATTCTAATTATGGACGATTTCGCGAATTGAATTTTTTTTCAGAAAATAAATTACAAAATGAACACAAATGTCTTAATGAGTATAGTTGAAATTGTATATTGGGCTTTGTATAGAATAACCCTGTCCCAAACCGTACGGTAGTTTATTCTACACAATGCCAACTATAAAACTTAATTTAATGTAAGATTTAGGTACCGGAAACCAGACTAAATCTAGGAAGAATAATACTTACATCTTGTATGGCTAATGTAGCAGGGTCAGCACTCACATTATCTGCATTAGCTTTAGCTTCGTCTAACGTACCAATATCTTTGTTGCCTGCAGCATTCAGATCTAATACACTTCCATTCGTATTCAACACTCTTGGCGCGGGTGGAACCCATACTGGTAGCTAAAGTTAGACTCTTTTATGGAACGTCTTTATGATACCAAATATGTGTAAGCTTCCGTTTGAAGAGTCAAGTTTTCTCGAAGCATGCCACTTCTTTCTAGTTTTGTATATTCGACCTCAATACGTACGCATTAGCTGCCTTAACATCAGTTTAACTATTTTATTATGGATATTAGCACACCGTATCACGATATCGTACCCTTTTACAACAGTTATTGTGATGTTAAAGCAGCTATTATGTTCCATAGCAAGAGATTAATATATGTTTTCGTCGAATATACAAAACGAGAAAGAATTGTTGTGTTTCAAGGAAAACTTGAAACTTTAATAAACGGAAGCAAACACATATTTTGTACCATAAATAAAACATAAGATGCAATTAGGTAGCACAACCGTTTGATCCATTTGATGTTCAAAATAACATTGAAGCAAATGTGATATTAATGTGTGACCTTTAACGGAGATTTAGAGTTCAATTGTGATAATGGCCGGGTGGTTAGCTATCTCAACTACCAATAAATACACATCATGAAACCAATTAAACTAAGTCTTGTAATATGAACAAATAAACTTAAAAAAGGTATAATACAATCCGACAGAATAGGTAGCACTCAACCTAACCAGCCGAGCACAGAAATCAGAAACACCACAAAACAAATATCCTGAGCAATACCCAAACAAACCCATGCCAAAAACTTCGACCAAACGAGGCACAACAACCCAAGGGCGTGACCTAGTTTAAAACACCAAGGACAGGGACCTAACATTATGCGACATAAAGAGGCACAACTACGACTTGACCTAGTTTAAAATAACGGACAAGGTAGGAATGGGGTGGATATAATAATGAATACTCCTAGCAACTACACTGATCAATGCCCACACATAAGCCGAAGAAACAATAAAAACTCCAAGTCCCCGCCGATAAAATGCAGGATGATCCAGTTTCACAAAGAAAATATATAATAACGTTTATTGCATGCTTCCGAATGAAACGCATCCAAAACTCGACCAAGCTCTCAAAGACCGCACTGCACGGCGACCCAACTGCTCAAACCCGTGCCAAAAAGGCGACCGAATGAGGACACAGCCATCCCCTGACCTTGTTTAAAACACCAAGGACAGTGACCTAACGTTAATACGTCTTAAAGAGGCACATTTGCGTCTTGACCTAGTTTACAATAATGGGCAAAAATCGGGTGAAAATATATATGACAAAAACACACTAATGTGATATTTAAAAGCTTATTCGGGTGTTTAAGGCAGTCATGTTCTGCAGCACGTGCAAAACTAATTATTTTTCAAAACCTAGGTTATGCTCGGACAACGGAAATAACTGGTAAAGTGTGCTTAAGTAAATTATTTTAAATGGTACAAACGTAGAACGGAAATAACTGGTGAAGTATGCTTAAGTAAATTAGTTTAAATGGTACAAACTTACAACGGAAATAACTGGTGAAGTATGCTTAAGTAAATTAATTTAAATGGTACAAACTTACTACGGAAATAACTGGTAAAGTATGCTTAAGTAAATGAGTTTAAATGGTACAAACTTACAACGGAAATAACTGGTGAAGTATGCTTAAGCAAATTAATTTAAATGGTACAAGCCTACAATGGAAATAACTGGCGAAGTATGCTTAAGCAAATTAATTTAAAAAGTACGAACGTACAACGGAAATAACTGGTAAAGTATGCTTAAGCAAATTATTTTAAATGGTACAAACGTAGAACGGAAATAACTGGTGAAGTATGCTTAAGTAAATTAGTTTAAATGGTACAAACTTACAACGGAAATAACTGGTGAAGTATGCTAACGAATACTAATTTAAATGGTACATACGTACAAAAAAAATAACTGGACTGGTGAAGTATGCTTAAGTAAATTAATTTAAATGGTACAAACGAACAACGGAAATAACTAGAGAAGTATGTTTAAGTAAATTTATTTAAATGGTACAAACGTAGATAAAAAATATAAAATATTATGTACCTCTATAAGATGTATATTGCTACACACGGCAGATACAAGGGAGATAATCATGTCATCCTTCCCCATATCCCGAAGTTGTTTCTCATCAAATGCATAGTCTACCGTGGTATAGTTTGTGATGATAGATGCACCGTTGTACGTTGGAGATATAGATGCCACATCAAATACAGGCGATGACTACAGTATGAAATGTAATGTCCCTTTCACAATATTTGCACAACAATTTTAACAAAAAAAACAAACATCGTATTATACGCTGGGATTTATGAAGCAGTCGTGAAAGCTCGACCATTTCCGTTCGTCTCCGGTAAATATATATTATGAGAACATCGGGCTATCGTGAGAGCTCGGCCATTTCCGTTCGTCTCTGGTAAATATATATTATGAGAACATCGGGCTATCGTGAAAGCTCGACCATTTCCGTTTGTCTCCGGTAAATATATATTATGAGAACATCGGGCTATCGTGAAAGCTCGACCATTTCCGTTTGTCTCCGGTAAATATATATTATGAGAACATCGGGCAATCGTGAAAGCTCGACCATTTCCGTTTGTCTTCGGTAAATAATAGTATACGTTTTGCAATTCGTAAAGCTCGAGTTGATCAGAATCAGTGTGTAGAATCACTTGACCAAATCGATTGAAATGAATGCGGTTTTACGCTCAAAACTATTGCGATTTCGTCTGCTAATGGTAAGTTTTGTCTTGATTATAATGATCGTGCATTTAATATGGTAATATTATATAGCTTAAAGTACTTTCCGTATATGTAAGAATACCCGGCAAGTACCGAGTTCGCTCTATCTTAAGCTGTTTTTAATTGATGCTCGACCAAATTATTACACTCGGTTGGAAAATGCATTTGGTCGAGCATCAATTAAAACCAGCTTAAGATAAAGCGAACTCGGTACTTGCCGGGTATTCTTACATATACGGAGAGTACTTTAGGCTATATAATATAACCATATTAAATGCACGATCGTTATAATCAAGAAAAAACTCACCGTTAGCAGATGAAATCGCAATCGTTTTGAGCGTAAAACCGCATTCATTTGAGAATGTTTTATGCATGTACACCAAGCACATCTTGTAAACGAAAACACTGTATGACTTATTGTAATACTATAAAAATCAAATTTACTGTATTTGATAACATTGATAAAAATAAACTGCCGCGAACCGGATTCGAACCAGTTACCTAAGGATAACAAACATGTACATGAACCACTACAGTCCTCCGCTCTACCAACTGAGCTATCACGGGAACTGAAGAAATCAGGTAAATATTATTATTAATAAGAACTAACTGTTTATTTATTTTACTTTACCGTATATGATTGGCGGGCGTGTTTCCAGCGTATCAATCAAATCCCGGCATAAACTATAAGTTGCTATAAATTCAAACTTGTATGAGCTATTGAGATTGAAATCACATGCAACTTCCGATTAGTGTATGCCTTATCAAGACCTATACATTTCGACGTATATGCCTTATTTCGATAACCAGACATCGACTCGTTTACATCCTGTATCAAGGGTTAAAAGAGATATGATGGTGTACGACAAGCATCAGCTTATATTTTCATATGAAGTATAACTGAAACGTAGGTATAGCTTGGTCACTTTGACTTGAGCCTGACCTATAGATTATCATAATTTAACAGTCGATATATTATCTACGTTTACAACACCGACTGTAGGTTTTCATAATCGGGGAATATCACGAAGACGCTCGAGATGTAATGCAAACACAAATCTATAATACCGAAATTGCACGATTTGTTTGCGGAAATTATATCAATATATTCAAAGCAAGACTTTGCAATATATTCTTGCATAAAGGTCAGGCTCACGTAAAAATAGCCAAGCTATATAAGCGTGATAGGAAGACATTGCAGACTTGTGGTATGTATTTCTAACAACGACATCAGTTTAGACTAACCTAAACAGAAGACACGCGTACGTTATATATCGACCAGCCCTCCTTACCGTGATATCGAGTATGATTTCTGTATAATCATTAAACATGTCCATGACCCGTATACGTAGTGTTGTGTTGTAACCGGCGTCTGGGTTACCCACCTTCAGAATAATGTGTGATCTTTGTGACTCTGTAATTAGAACAATAACTTGTTTTATTAAATCTGTTTGCTTAACAAAACAATTGAAATGTATTTATGAGCCCAGTGTTTTCCTTAAGCAACTATGAACCTGTTCCTTCACATTTTGGCAAGTCCAGCTTTCAGAACTCTTTAGAGAGTCGATTAAATTTGCCGTAACCATGCATCAAGAATACAAGATAGACATTGACTACATCCTGTTGATCGCAAAGCAGATTCTCCAAATGACGACTCAAGAGGTAGCCTAAGGTCTTCTATGAATTGGAGCTATAACGTTTAAATATATTCGGTCCTTTTTTCCCAATTCCATTAAAAGGGCATTCAAGATTACAATTATTCTTGGACAGAGCAATGGCATACGATGTAAGCAATTTAAAATAGTTCACTTTTGCTATTGTCCATTTGTTTCTTTATAATGTTTCATCTTCAACCATGCATACTTACGTGTTTGTAGCATTGGTTCCTCATATACGGCGGCACCAACGGTTTCTTGTAAGACTGTATATGTTAAAATTGGATTAACATCTAGTGAACCATCAAGTGTTCTTCTGTTATCATTCCCGTACCATGATGAGCAATGTAAGGTGACCCAATCACGCGCGGATACCACTACTGTAACAATAGAATAATATATCACATGACTTTCCTTGTATCCAGGTTAGTAAAGCCAGTACGTATAAAGTTATACGTACAATGTGTAGTATAAGATATTGACAGTTTCCAATAAATCAATGAGTATTTTGCGTTTTAAGTGTCATATGATATAAAGAATCTATCACTCATTGTCAATTGATATATTTATATTAAACTCGTTCAGGAACGCCAGATACTCGCTTAATAACATTTCCAAAACTCGTTTGATATAAATTTATATCAATTGACAACTCGTGACAGATCCTTTATATACCTAAACTGCTCACGTCAAAACAAATTTTTATATGATATTATCCGTTCTCTCATAAATAAAAAGCAAACTTAACTTCTCCAGTAAAACGCAACGTCAAATTTGATCTTTGTTGCATACTTTTCATCTCAAAATTAGTTGTCGTCTCCACGGAACATATATCTTTCTATGTGTTATTGTACATGCTTTCTAACAATATGTGTATCATTTACATAGCACCGTCGGACATTATTTAATAACGACTTTATAAATGGCAACACTCGATCGTTCGAGTTCTGTGCGTTGCGTCAAAGGATATACGTGGGAATATGAAATTTAAAAGTTTTTACACAACTTTAATGTTACTTGAATACCTCGTATGCTAAAATCAGTAATAGTATAAAGACTGATAAAACTTTGTATTTACCGGTTGAACAGCTGAGAACACAAGTACCCTGGTATGGTAAGGAGTTAGCTGTTCTAATCAATTCAGCATTTCCGGTTTCTCCGTCAGGCGAGTAGACAGTGACCGATAACTTGTATGTGACACCGGCTTGTGGGTAACTCGTTATACCGAGTGCTTGGCTGTCAGGATCTGCAATAAGGACACAATAACTTGACATCACAGAAATATGGAAATGTAAAAACTAGTTAGATTTGCTATTGGGGAACTATGTGACCAAGTATCAAGGCATGATTAGGTAATGTCTCCGACTGGCTTAGGATTTCAAGTTATAATTTTATTTTTGATCGTTTTGTAACAATACCACGAAACATACTACTCCAATCAAACAAACGAACGATAAATAAAACGAACGATAAGTGGCGAATAATAGTGTAGCCAGCATAGGGTGGCTATTCGTAAGGCATACATAATATGTTAAGAGAAATATTGCCTATTTGTAAGGTGTATTTTGTTACTAGAAGTATTGTCTATAAACCATCGTTAAATGCTATTAATAAGAGAAGGACAGTTTGAAGCATTAAAGAGGCGTTCCCTATAACTTTGATCGTTTAAATCGATTCAGGAATATCATACATTTAATGAGAATCAGTATTGCTTAAACTCCTCAAATTTTCAACAAAAAGCTCCCACCAATTATTGATAAAAACTGAAAATATATTTCTATAATGAGCCAAAATAGTCACGAGTTGTTTCCCGTTGACCACATAATAATAAATCGCTGGGAGCGATAAATTATTATTGGTGATTTTACCATATTTTTTACATTAAAGATACATATTTGCGCACACTTTCTTCTTACAAATTTTGATAATTGATAGTGCTTTGTACATTTAGCCCATTAAATGTGATAGTAGAGAAAAATATGCCAGTTATAGGGAATGCCTCTTTAAGAATGAATGAAATTTCAATCTACAAGAATAGCACGTACTTGTTTGCATGTTGACTGGCGTATAGGGTGATGTGAACACCGTGTGTGTATCATTCCATACTTGTACAGACCAGTAATACTGTAACTCTGTAGCGTTCAGTCCATCAGGAAAGGCTATATCCACCTCAATTTTATCATGATAAAACATGCGCTCCCTTCCAATGTGGCAATTGTATACACACCTAAAATGATGAATATAAACAATAAAAATAAATATTTTTACGTCCAGTTTGAATCATAGGTGGCAGTATCAGTGTTTGGAAAGGAAAAGAAAAAATCCGTCACTGAGCTAATACACTACATGGACCGTATATATATTGATTGTCTATCTAACTCCATGTACACTCTATAGTATATAAGCTCAATACGGACATTTTTTTATTATTTTTAATCGTTTGCGGACGAAACACTGATACTGCCA
Source organism: Spisula subtruncata (assembly GCA_963678985.1). Taxonomy (NCBI): domain Eukaryota; kingdom Metazoa; phylum Mollusca; class Bivalvia; order Venerida; family Mactridae; genus Spisula; species Spisula subtruncata. The sequence goes on along the minus strand of OY787669.1, from coordinate 23,259,466 downwards.
GCTATGTTTGAATAAGAATTGTGTAATGTGCTGATCGAGTCCTGTGTTACAGTGATTAAACCAATAGACCTACTCCGGATCTCCACTAATCTGTAGGTACAAATAGATTTTTACCGTTATAATCCGTGTGTCACTTGAATATTCATATCTGGACAATAGAGTTTGGGTCAGTTGTGTTTGCATATGCATACAAAACCAGTCAGACTAGGCCAGATTTGTTTGTACCTACACGTAAATTAAGGGATAAACCACTTTGCACAGAGTTCCGGATATCTACTATTATGAAGGCCAACATACACAAGCATCTATAATTCCAATGCTGCGCTAAAATACTAATTTCATGAACAAATTTCATACACATTGATTTATCACTGTACTATTTTGTGAACACATTAACGACAAGGTCATTCTTACAATATCATAACTTGAGTGTAAAATTGAATTCTTTGGTTTGTGTATGGTTGCAAGGAAACACCCATAACGCGAAATCTGTTTCCAAACAATTATAAAATCAAAAGCAGTAATGGATGCATCTATGAGCCCAAGTTGTAAATGGTTGTAAAGTAAATAAATTATTTTGGTAGCATGCGTTCATTGTTCACGTTTCGCGATTAATCCATCATTGTTTACTATGTTATTCTAGAAACGAACATTCGAGATACTGTATCATTTTGTTATTTAAGATGTGATTATTTTGCAATCTTAATATCAGACGATTAGCTTTAGGCAAATGCAATTACAATCGATTTAACAGAAGTGCCGTTATGACCGCAAATAGAATACCCTCCCACAGAACGTTACATTGTATATTAGTTAGAACATTTACAAAGCAAAAAATAATTACTTTTTTGAAATGTAACAGGGAAAGAAAAATGAGCAACCAGACCCGGGACCCTTCGCTTACAGGGCGAATGCTCTACCGACTGAGCTAGCCGGCTGCCCACACAAGTTTCTCCCCTATTAGTTATTAAATTCTATAAACAACCGGTTACAGAAAGGATCCCCCAAACTAAATAATTTTAATTATACTTTTAATTATGTGTTCTAACAATTACAAATAACTCACAGTGTATTACTTACAATAAGCTGATTGGTATGGTGCTGTCTTCAATTTTTAACATCTGCATGGCGGAAGATTGTCTCTCACCACGTGTCATGGTAAACATGACAATGACCGTTGACGATACGGGAAATGATGATGCTTTTACCTTCAGTACGTAGTCAGTGCCATTTATAATCGGGCGTGCTTTACTACCCGAAGGTAAAGCAACGTCGGGATAGTCTTTAATGAAATAGTCTAATTGTGTACTGAAACCTAACGCTGATGTCTGTGCAATATCATAATGGGCTACAGACCATGTGACTTCTAGTGTATCCAATGAAATGCTTTCAATCGGATCATGTGACTCCTGGGCATCTATAAATATCTCTTGATCACTTGGGACTCTCAGTAATTCCCCACCATTGATATGAGTGACAAGTTCTGGATGGACTATCTTTACCACTAAGAAGTCTTCTGACCAATGGTCAACACTTATCGTCGGAAAGGCTACCATAAGGCTTACAATATATTCCCCTGGTTCCAATGTTCCCGCATCCAAGCGTAGAACGGAATTACCGGACTGTGTGATATTTATATCCTCAGTTATTGTGCCATTCTCGAACTTGGTTACTCGCCATGTTATAGTCGGAAAACTACATGAAAGGTTGGCGATTTGCATGTAGCTCTTAATCTGCAATGAAACATATTATCGAATTTATCTTAGTGACTAAACGCATATTCATTTACACTGCATTGGTACTAATGTTGTTAAAACCAGTCTATTTTTTTCTAATAGACCAAAACACTCGATACTATTAGTCCGCATTCTAATGGTGCGCGCCGAACAAATGGTCTTGTGGTACAATTTTATTCTGGCATTGAATTGGCGTTTCAGGAACCCGCGACCAACAACTCACCCTAAGTGAGTCCAATGTAATGGGGGTTATGAACAGACCAGACATCGGCAGTCAAACACAAAATTCAAATTTACCAATTTATTTTAGAAAGCCAACACTGAACTCTCGTTTTTCAAGTTGGTTGAATAGGCAATATAATAGTGATATGTCAAGACGAACATATAGCACATAATTATACTATCTGGTTATATGTGAAATCACGCAATGGATGCAGAATTTGATATCAGAAACCCATTCCCGATGTGTGAAAAGCAACGACAGGTCCATGCTAAATGGGTCAGCTAGGTTAAGATAACGACATCCCTATTTAGATTTATCTGAGCTGAAACTCAATGCCATTGCAGACATGCAAACAGGCATCAACGACGTCAATGGAGACATAAGTAATCATGGAAATAATTTTTAATCGACCCACGCGATTGCCAAAACGGAAAGAGGTAGAATCGCCCCTCGAAATAATAACGTATAAATCTATAGCCTGATGAAGTTGAACAGGCTGATGACAAAGCATTTTCAGTATAACAAACAGAGTAAGACTAGTAATGATTGTATTCTTTATATTGCTGTATTAAGTGGGTGAGCTGCAAGCTACAACAATACACGGGCAGGGAATTTAGCACAACTTAAATTGCTCAGCACAATAACACAGGTAAAAGGAGCAAATTCTTTGTAGAAGGACATGTGAATTAGACGACTTGGATTGGCCTTTCAATAGGGGTAGTACTACGGTAATAAAACTACTTTTTACAAGTAATGGTTTGTTGGAGAAAAACGTCACTGGTGTCTCCATTGAGGAAATAATAAATGATTAAACATTTCAAAATCAACGTTAAAGGTGTGAAGTCTTTTGTAGAAGGACACATGAACAAGAGGATTTGGATTGCCTTGTAAACATGGCTGGGGTAATAACAAATTACTTTTTACCAGTATTGGTCTGTTGGTGAAAAACGTCAATGGTGTATCCAATGACTGATACATATCGTCCAGAAAATCTGCTGATTCTAGACAATCGGATATGGAATGAGGACACCTTTCTGAAGTTCCCTTGTACGAACATACCAAATATATCGAATATATCCCAAACTGAAAATGCAATTGTTTACTGTGATTATTCATGTCAACGTGCGGACGAAAAAGTATTAAAATGCAATGAAGTACAGGCACAGGGTACCAAAGTGTAGGTCTGATTAAAGAGACCGTAGTAAAATATGCACATTATCATGACACGGAAACAGAATATAGTATATACAGAAATCAAGGAACAATCGATGCAAGAAAAACAATCAATATCATTCGAATGCCTATATAATAAGTTCACGAACTACGTTATACCTGTGCTATTTGATAGTTACCTTTTCATATTCGTAGTTTTCCCTTTCCACAGATTTAATCAAGTTGGTAGTACTTACTGTCCCTTCACCCCAGTACACCGTACAGACCGGACTCCCACCGTTACCACTAAACTTATCGTATATTAGTATCTGAGCTTTCAATAATCCCTCCGTAATGTTTATGGCGAAGTCGAAGTTGTCGCAATTGTTCACTATGGAATAAAATAGTTTTTATAACGTTAAAAAGTCTATTTTTACAAGTAAAGGTAAGGTAAAGTTTGTTTATTATAGTGTCAGCCTTATTGAAAGGATCAGTCAATTTTGACTAATGAGACATTCATGGATCCCTTCTTGTATTTTTGGGCGTCTGGCAGAGAGGTGTTTGCGGTAACAATGATTAAATTAACTAGCTTGCGGATCACCAACCGATCACATCACTTCCAACCCAGCTTCCACTGAGATTCAAACCTTCGACCTCCTGCTTCCAAGGTGGACGCCCTGACCACTTGATCATGGTGACAGTATTTATATACCGGGATCTCGTGTATTGTTGAATGAGGTGTAGTTCTTTACAAATACGTAGTATGGGATCCAACACTGCACAAAATCTAAAGAAATTGTACAAATCCGCAAAAACAACAATGGCCATTTAAAATACTGACATTTTTTTTCTACAATTCTTCAAAATCAAATTTTTAATTGGTGTAAATATACTACTTACTCTCCGGCAGAGCAAAGGCAATATGGCTGTATGCGATAATTGGATGTCTAAGCTGACTCGTGAATGGAGTAACCACGACTGTGTTACCACTATCTGTAAACATGAATACCAGTGTGGACGTGATATGTGACAAACCGATTGGCTAAGATTGCAAGATTTACCACTCTCTTAGAATGAGAAGGTCTTAAGTTTGAACTCGATATTTGGAGAAAAGAAGGAAATTATGTGAGGAAATTAATCTTTACTTATGTTAAAACAACTTGTTTCAATCACAGTTTGTTCAACAAGTGCTTTGTAAAACGACCTTCTCATTATAAGTCAGCAAACTTTTATACTACTACATAAGTCTACTTTTAACGATACAGCCTTGACGTTCACGCCGAGAATGCGTCTATTCTCCAGTGCAAGGTTGTGCCAAAGGTCGACGGCAGCTGTTTTTGACCGAAACCAAAACTGCGGTTAAAACAAAAGTTACGTCACATACCACGTGGTATGTCCACATTGAATTTGATACCGGTAATCAATAACACGATGTATGCATGAATAGTTAATTGAACAAGGGGAACCTTGATTGGTATTACGAAATAACAAGTATCTAATTACAACTTTGACAGACCATTTGTTGTTACTTTAATAATTAACTTCCAATGTACATTTAAATCATGTGTCTGTCTGCTAGTACAATAGTTTTACATGTTCAATATCATTGAAGCCATATTCATAATTTCGAGCGTGTGTTGTATTTCAAAGCGTTAAATGGACGATAAACGATATCGATGGCTTCATTACACAAAAAAGATAATTCATTTGTTCCATGTACTTGATTCGAATGTTTAAAATACATTGTTTATTTTCTTTGAACTTGAACAATGCAACCAAATAATACAATATGTGCTTTGTTCAGTACACATGGCTGATGGTCATTTAATAATATGTCCAACGTAGTACGAACACATTATCTACATCATTCCATATTCATTACACCAAAACGTCATACCACACATGTATGGATAGTTTTCAAAGAGACGAAATTTGAATTTGTCCATGAATAGAATTTAAAAACATAAACGTGTAGAAAAAATTTCTCAAGCACCATGTATTCACAGCGTTATGGACATTCGTATAGCGAAATACTGCTCGTAGTTTCACCCCTATTGAAATAACAAGTCGAATGAATTTATGAGAAACTGATCTTTTCTGTCTACCAGAATCCCGTCTCGTATTGCCGGGCACTTGACAGAGATGTGCCTACGGTTTATTATTTAACTAACTGTCAGCTCAACAGCCGATCACGGCTTTCGCAGAGATTCCAACACTCTACCTTCCGCTTCCAAGGCGGACGCATTAACCACTCCGCCACGGTCGCAGAAGTAGCATTACCATTTGTTTCGTCTACACAGGCGACAATACTAACGTCTATATAATTATTTCACCGAGAAGAAGCACGGCTTTCATTTTTGGAATCGAGAGCGCGAATCTACTCTAGTATTTTATGTAACAAACAGTGGAACCGATTAATATATCATTTAAAACCCAACCACTTATTAAGCTAACGAGAACTTGATAAAATATTTGCGGTCCGGATAAAATTAATAAACTCATTAGAAAACAAATGACTTACCAACATCTTCGGCTATGTATGGATCAGCAACTGTAATGTGAAAAGTGTATTGTATTAAGTATTTGAATGGTTTGCTGACAATTGCCTAAAAGTCCTGGCCCCGTGATTATAAACATTGGCTAACGATCTCCATTCTAAGTTACAAAAATACTATAACGTCTTTATCACTGAATGGAAACATAGTTTATGGGGTTCATTTTCTTAATTAGATCATTTGCCATAACGTGGTGTGGGTTTTGATTCCAAAATAGCTTTTTTCTCAAACTTATGGAGTATGGAGTTCGTGTATGAGAACAGTTTATAATCTATGGCACAGGAATCGGATGTAAGTATAATAGACGTACCGCACAACATCTGCCTAAGACAAATCAACAAAAAAATGTGTTGACCAAACAATATTAGCAACATAAATCTTCTGAAAATAAGTGACTCCAAAAATATAATAACTGAAACTAAACAAAAACATATTTAGATGGCTCTTACATGATCTAAGAAAACCAAAACAATGCCTTGTGAAAACAGCACTATTTTGGACACCACCCGGAAAGACCACGAAATACATAGTAAAGTGCGGAAACATCGGAACTAGCTGAGAGGAATTACACCGAATTACGAAGTTCTATGACCATTGTACAATACTTTCACATGGCTCCTATTAAAGTTGTACACATTGACACGTGTAATTGATTTGTTCAATTTCTAGCAATCTCATAATCGTAATCGGCCCGCTGAACGGGTGCACGTTACGATATCCAAGTTAACATGTCACGTTGGATCTAAAATGACGTCACGTTAGAGCTAAAAATATTAATATGACGTTACGTTACACAGAGGAACAATTCCTTTGACAATAGTGAGAATTATTAGATTTTCAGCATAAATGTACTTTAGATAACTACAAACTGAACAAAGCGTGACTGACTGTTACTTTCATTGAGTTTTGGAATCGAACAATTGTATTAAAGACTTTAATACACTGCAGAGCTTGACCGGAAGTTGATAATCGGCCCGGCATGAACAATCACCATCTTGCTAAAGCCCTCGCGATGATTATTAATTTTCCGGGCCGATTATCGCCTTCCGGCCCGGCTTTGTCGTGTATTAACCTCTAATTATCAAATTTTTGACGTTGAGTTTCAAAATGGTCTTTAGTTACAACATTGTGTTCACAAAGTACCCGTCATGACAGAAATTTGCACGTTGTCAATGTAATTTAAGTCATGCGATGGGTAGTCATTTGAATGCTCGGAGGCGTATTAATCCCAATCATTAATTATGACTAGCGTTACTGCAATTCCACCGTGAAAACACAATGAAACACCTCAGTATTTTCCAGTAATTTCTACTAACAATTGATTACTGTAATGGACAAACACATCCCTGGTATCGTGTTATATACTTGTTATGATAAACCTGTTGTTTGTTTGTTTTCAGTTGACAATTTCAATTGACGATCAGATGAATCAAGTACAGTGAATATTGGGTGTTGATTATATGTTCTCAGGCAGTGAAAAAGGCAAAGTAGAAAAATAATTAATTATGTATGTATGCGCGGTATAATATTCTACATACGCATTGTCCTTTTAATAACGAACGGAATAAATTCGATATGTTATTCAAATATAAATATTTCATAGATTCATAACAGAGAATTTTCTATTATTTTCAAGCGATAAATGTGCCAATATTGTAAAGAAACTATTGCATTATTTATCACCATTTGTTGTGTAATGTGAACTTGATTTTGACAGTTGCGCACGAAACTGCCAGTCATCGAATTATAATTGCATATTGTTGGCTTAGAATGAGAAGGTCATAACGAAATTATAAGACCCATACATATTATAAATCTAAATTACAACGCGCTGCTTAATAGGCATATGTTCATGAAAATAGGCACGTGTCATGTTGACCAAACTGAAGTTCAAAAAGTTTGTTTATTCTAATACGTTATGAATAGTTTTCAGACAGTTCTTTCTTGATTTCTCAAAATATCGATTTTGTACTTACGGCCTTCCTATTATAAACCAACCATATATTCATACACAAAAGATATGAAGAAATCGTACAGAGAAGACATCACTCGACCAAACCAGCAGAGCACAGAAAACAGCAACAACATAACAAAACTACACGGAGCAATGCCTATACATAACCCAACGGAATTAATAATATCCCAGGTCCCGATTTTTAAAAGAGCAGGGTGCCTTAGTTCCACAAGGAATTAACAAAAAGGTGATCGACAGAAACGCATCTAACACCCGACCAAGTTATCCAATTCCCCGCTGCAAACGAGCAAGATGACATAGATTTACAAATATACACCAAAACGGTGCATCCAAGCGATTAAATTAGGCGTTACTGCGACTTGACCTAGTTAAGAAACACCATGCTCATAACCACGAAATCCAGCTACTAAACAATGCCCCACCCGACCAGATCACGAACACGAACTACTACAAATTTAAATTTCCAGGTAATCGTTTAAAGATAGCGGGCAAAATCGAAACGCTATTATAGTGTTCGTAGAAATTAATGTTTAATGTAAGTTTCTTTTTTGTCTGATATACTAGATTCTATATACTGAAGGAGACTTTCAAGCCAAACACAGAATATGATTAAAGAGGCATTCCCTATAACTAGCATATTTTTCTCTACAATTACATTAAATAAGCTAAATATACAAAGCCCTGTCAATTATCAAAATTTGTCAGAAGTGTGCGCAAATATGTCTCTACAATGTCAATATTATATCTAAATCACCATGATTAATTATCATGTGGTCAAATGGAAACCACTCGTGACTATTTTTGCTCGTTAAGAAAATATGTTTTCATTATTTTCTCGGTAATTAGAGGAAGCTTTTTGTTGAAAATTTGAGGAGTTTACGCAACAATGATTCTCTTTTGAATGTATAACATTCCTAAATCGATTTAAACCATCAAAGTTATAGGGAACGCCTCTTTAACCTTAAAACATCGAACGCATACTATGTAGCTATCGTGATATAATCCAATATATCGCTGGCTTAGAATGAGAAGGTCGTAACTACTACTTACGACCTTATAAGTCTGATACATAATTAAAATCAGCATCACAATGTGCTTCCTTTGATCCCCTTTTCATGAAAATCGGAACTTGTTATGTTGACCAAAATAAAGTTTAAACAGCTATATTTACCATATGTAAAGAGTAATTATTGGACAGTTATTTCTTGTTTTCTCAAAATATCAATTTTGTAGTTACGACCTTCTCATTTTATGCCAGCGATATAGATATGTGTTGAAGTAAAATGAAATCGACGGTATACGTAAATACACTACCCTACACTTATGACAATAGTCCCACTATTTGTATAACAAATACAAAACGATATTGCCAGTTAGTACGAAAGTCACTGTAAAATTACAAATAAATTAAAAAGGACAAATACTGAATACCAAATAACAAGCCATGAATTGTGTACATGAGTTTAATAAAACGTGTCTGACAGAGCTGAACATGTTCCAAGACAGAATTTAAATGAATATTTTATGAATATATTGCGTACAGTATTGAAACAACAACGTAATGCCAAACCGAAAACCTTTTAATAATTTGTTAGTTTTGGGCTTCTATCGTTTGTATTCACCGTGTACATTTTGAAGAAAACTCGATATTTAATATATTTTCGATTTTAGACACTGATGGTAGTAATATACGTGTATATAGAGGATCTATCCCGAGTTGTCAATTTATATAAATTTATATTAAACGAGTTTTGGAAATTTTATTAAGCGAGCCTCAGGCGAGCTTAATAATTTTTCCTGAACGAGTTTAATATAAATATATCAATTGGCAACGAGTGATAGATTCTTTATACCATATGATACTAGAAAAGCAAAATACGCATTTATTTATTGGGAAAATCCAATAGTTTATACTACATGTGGAAAGTATAAAGTTATTCGTACTGGCTATACTAACCTGGATACAAGAAAAGTTATTTGATATAAGATAATACAGAATTGAGAATATGATTAAATCGAAAACACCATACACATAATATGTAGTATTCTATCGTGATATTATCCGGAAAATACAAATAGGTTTGGGTTGATGTTGAAGTTGAAGAATAAAATGGAATCAATGGTAGACACAAATCACTAATACACTGCCCTACACTTCGTAATTTATTTTTCCAACCAACTGGATAACAGATACAAAACGATATATATTAACCAATCCGTACAATAGACCCTGTAATTAATTAAGAATGACAAAAAAACAACAACAAGACATTAAGTTTGAATATACTTTTAATAAGGTGCGTCTGACTATACTAAACAAGTTCGTGTAGAACTATTTCCTATTTCTATAACACTTTGTTAGGAATGTTTATAACGTAGCCGGAAATTGCGCTAATGTTTAAACAATAAATGCCAAAACGTGAACTTATTAATAACGCATTGTTATATATTTTTTTCCTTTGAATTTTGAAGAAAACCCGATATATAATGTATTTTCGATTTTAAAACACTGATTGTAGTAATAAACTTGTATAAATACTCGTATATGTATGCTACATATTGTAAAATGTCTAAAACTACCATAGGCAATGCAGTGAAAAAGCTACGATTTAAATCTGTTAAAAAATAAAATATTTTGTGATATGAATTACATTTTATTTATAACTAACAAAATAAAATAAACTTACATTGTGCGTAACTATTTGAAAAAATCACAACAATACTCAACAGTACCACTGATCCTTCCATCCCGTACACACTAAATGATGGAACAGATCAATTCAAAATAAATTCAGAGACTAATATTCATATTGATCTTAGTATCGCCGACCGATATACGTTAGCAGTAGATTATACCATTGTAAAATGACAACTACATTAAAAAGGCAAATGCCGAATACCAAATAATAAGCTATGAATTGTGAACATGATTTTAAAATAAAGTTGATCTGACAATACTGTTTGTGTAGAACTATTTGCCTTATTTCAATAACACATTGTGAGGATTGTTCGTTACCTAACGTAGCCAGATGTATGTAAATTGTTTTAACAACAAAAACCAAAAAGGCAAACCTATTTGATAACGAATTGTTAAATTTGCTTGTTTTCTCATTTTAATACACCGTTGACAATTTAAAGAAATCTCGATATTTAATATATTTACGATTTTAAAACACTGATTTTAGTAATATGATTGTATAAGATTTATATTTATGCTTCATATTTTAAAATGTCTAAAACTACCAAAGGCAATGCTGTGAAAAAGCTACGATTTAGATCTGTTTAAAACTTAAAAAAATTGTGATATGAATTACATTTTATTTATAACTCACAAAATAAAATAAACTTACATTGTGCGTAACTATGTGAAAAAATCACTACAATACTCAACAGTACCACTGATCCTTCCATCCCGTACACACTAAATGATGGAACAGGTCAATTCAAAATATATTCAGAGACTAATATTCATATTGATCATAGTATCGTCGACCGATATGCGTTCGAAGTAGATTATTCCAGCGTTAATCGGTCGCATTCACGTGTATGCATTATTAAACAATTACCTCATTTTAATATCCCATTGATGTTGAAACAACATACTCAAAGTGTTGAGCGATCCGTCTATTGGGAACGATAATATTTTTTTATAAATGTGTTATAATTCTTGATTATAAACTCTCTTAATTAACTGTTAATTTATGTATATTTATTTGAAACTAAAAACTGTAGTTAAATTACCAAACACCCTATCATCCTTCAAAATATTCAATTTTGTTACAATTTATGACGTCATTAAAATTATATTATTGTTCAAAAAGGTATAAAAATCGAATCTGAATTAACTATTAATGTCCGCCTATTCGTTTAAAACTGTTTAAATAACAACATATCATAGTGTAATGTTTTCCATTTGTATTTAGTATAAATGGATTAAAATGACGTTAGTAAAATTATATTATTGTTCAAATGAACAAAATCATACAAAAAATGCAGTACTGACTATAAAATGCAGTGAGCTTATGTCAAACACAGGAGCACACGTAACAAAGAAAAGCACACAGACTACAGACGCAAGAACGAATATCAAACGCAAAAATGAATAATAAAAGTATGATCCAGCAGCTTAAAAACAGTTGTGGATTTGAAAAACAATGCATTATTCTCATAAAATATGTTAAGCAAAGGATATTATTACATAATAATAAGGAACTAGAATAATACGTTAAATTCAAACACATTTTGCGTAGAAATAACTTTATTTAAATTTCAAGACAATGAATACAAACTTATACAAGTTAATGAAATAATAATACAAATTTAAGCATTCACGCCTGGGATTGATATAAATAATACTTTACGATCATGACCCTTAAACATGTTTTGCCAACTGGAATAACATTGTTTCGAAAAATGGTATTATGCACGATAGGAATTTATCAGTTTATATATTCTTCATAGCACAAGGCTGTTAAGTTTCTTCTAGACGACTGGATTGGGAAGCGGTAATTGGTTGGGTGTTGTATTTTGATGCAATTCAGTCTTTCATGTTCGGTTTTTATTTGACCGAGTGCTTTCTTTCACGTCCATTTATTGTCGTCGTTTTGGTCGAAATTTCATCGATTATAATAGAAAAAAGTAGTGGACGCATTGTTGCAGATTAACTAAAAGAATAACTGACAGGCGGAAGTCTGCACATGTTTGTTGCACCTATGTATGATTGTGAAAGTTTATTGGATCATCAACCTTAATTTAGCTATTTACCACTGTTATTCTTCAACAGGACTTCAAACAGCTAAAACAAGGTATTTCGTCATTTTATGTTGAAATTAAGTCATCCAGGTACTAGGTCGTTATGCTTTTGGTTTGCTGAATTAAAATAGCTCATTGAGCCTATTGACATCTGGGGGTTTGGGAGTTTTATTTACGGGGGGGCTCTCTCGTTTAGTGATGTATTTGTGATATATACGTACTCTGTTCTATGTTGTTTAAATTGAATGATACCTTTACTGTCCTGGTTCCTAAAAACATTTAGACGGGAAGCGTTTGTTCACAGCACAAAACAAACGAATGCAAATAAACGATGTTACAGCAGCAATCCTTTGGTAACTTTTAAAATGACCATCTGGATTTCACATTTCGTTCGTAAACATCCTGGATGAAATCTAATTAAAATCATAATGTTGTTTGCTGTTGAAATAAGCGTGCACTGCAAAACAAACACTCACTGAGCAGTCTGTGCAAATCGAAATCCTATCAAATATTTACCAGTATTGTGCATGGGAACTTTAATTTAATTAATCGCGCGCCAAATCTCATAAAAAGCCTCTTGAAATTTTAGATTATTATTGATTTGGTGTAGGTTTCAAAAATGCACCGATGCCATGTAGTAAGTTTCAATAGAAATCAAGTTTATTTTATATAGATGATCTATCACAAGTTTTCAAATGACATAAAATTAGATTAAACGAGTTAAGTTAAGTTAAGTTACCAATTTTCTAGGGCTCTTTTCAGCTGTTAGGCCGCTCAAGCACCCTTTGACATTTTAACTCCCCTGGTCATTGGGCTACATATGGAAACCTACACTCGTGTCTCCCTGGGGAGACTATTTCTCTCCTGTGGGTGTGGCAGCCAACATCGATCTGCGGCGCCCAGGAATAGACACTGCCCTCACAGGTACCATTTTACACCATGGTGGAGTGGAGCTGTGGGTCTTGCTCAGAGATTTTGACCAGTGGTCCAGAGGGGGGTCGAACCCGGGACCTCTCGACCCCGAAGCGCGCGCCCTACCTCTAGGCCACCGCTCCCCAGTTCTGGAAAAACATTAAAGAGAGGCTCTGGAAACAAATGTTTGATAATTAAAGGCCTTTTGGAGAAAGCAACATAGTTAGTTCATTAATACAGGGCGTTTTGGAATTAGTTCGACAGGGTTGTGAATATTGCCAAAACTGTACAATATGGCGGGCGTAGAACAACACTCTCAAATATTTAAGTAAATCAATTATTATTACAACATCAGCTAATGAGCAGCTTCAGACTAAGACTAAAAATATATGAGTATTTTTTCCTTTTTTCGTATTTGTAAACTACGTTCAAAAGTCATATGACTGGCATTTGGCACATTAACTTAGCTCGGAGTCTCTATTCAGTGTGGTCAGATACGAAAAATCTTTAAATGTTGATGAACACTGTAAATTAAATTACTTGTTTTTAACTGGCAATCATATAAACAAAAGAGTTAGGCACGTCCAGTCGATGCAGTATAAACCGTGCTTGCGATTAGGCACACTAACAAGACATTGATAGATTATTTAAAAAAGTTCAACTCCGGAAATTTTAATCATTACTGGCATAAGTCTTTCACATACTGTTGGCTCGCATAAAACATTCCGGGGTATGGATTTAGGAGTAATTGCACAGTTTAAAGAGCATTGCTAATGTACGTTTTCATTTACGTTTTCAGTTTTACGTGTTCTGGAGTCCATGGTTTTACATTGGAGTACATTGTTTTCCGTGCAAATCGAAAGAGTATCTCTATTCAATGAAAGTGATTAAAATGCGCTTCATCGATGACTAAACGACAATGAAAATCAATGTATACTTGTTTTAAAACAAAACTATATTGTCATTGACCAAATATTGTTAATCATGCGTGATAATAGTTTTACGAATATAGCCAATTAGCCATAGATATATCGCATACACATATTTTTACATTAAATGAAATTGGGGATACGTGCAGTCGTAATTCAGTACCGTCCCGATCACATTGGTCTGAATTGAACGCCATATTAAGAACTAGAACTTTTAACACAATAATCATTTATTTCCTCTATTTGTTTTTAAGTGTCAATATCGGGTAATGAAATATATTTGAACCCGCTTAAGTAAATATAACTGAGTATTTGCTAAAACTGATAATGACTTGATGTAATTGAAGCCGAAATGATTTATCCACATAACTACAGTTCGATATACATGTATGACAATAAATAACCGAGAACAAAACACTTTGTATTTACCATTTTGGACAGTAACTATCCATCTAACGGGATATTATTAATTTACATTCGGAGTAATATTTGAAACATAATATACCACATTATCAGTAGCAAAGTGAAATTTTATAACTGTTGCGATTGAATTACAATAAAAAAAGCCATATATAAATTCCGTAATTCCAAAATTATGCTATCATGTTAAAGAGATTTACAGTAGATTTGCATAAAGTAAATGAGGAAGGAGCTATTTCTTGAAGTAAAGTGTACAATGAACGTATACACAATGAGGAAATATGACATACACATAGTATGTTATCTCATTATATAGATGTCAAACAATGTTGAAAGTGTTCCTAGGGGATTGGATCACGCAGCTCCATGTGTAGGATCTTAAATGGTTACAAATTACCACCAGAATATACAATGTATTATATCATGTACGTTTATGACCTATATGTATAACATCTATATCGAGTTTGTTTATGTAATGCCGAAGGGTTATGGAATTGGAACTTTGTGTGTAGCGTTTTTGTTATAATAAGCATTGTCTCACTTGAATAATACCCTGGATCCATTTATTTATTTTTATTTTGATATCTATCATCAAAATTATTCAGATCGATTCTTCAAATTTCAATAAAAACTCTTTTAACCGGCATCTTAGGTTTGCCATTTCTGTGACCATCAGTAAAGAATTCAAAGCTGCAAAAAAGAAACTGATAAAACATCTGACTTTTAAGAGTAGTTAAGATAATCATTCATCGCTGTAAAGCATAGACATGTAGCCTAACATTTGTATGCTGTGCAATGCTATCAATGCTTTTGGTATGGATATCAGGATGTGTGTGAGTGCGTGCTTGCGTCTGTGTGCACGCGTGCGTGTCATTTATAAACGTAGAATATACTTTCAAGAGATACACATTATCCGATACATACGAATATATTTGCACTGCACAATAAGCACGTACATTCAATGAACTGATCTATATCCTTATAACATCAATTTGTATTACATCAAGACTGGGAGATTTCAATTACGGCATATTCATATTCATTCCTATCCAAATGTCCAATCAGTATAGCATAAGATGTGCTGATTTTCTATTGAAATCTAATTTGTGTTACGTTCCGGAATTAATGCAACTAAAAGGAAATCTCGTAAGTACGCTTCCATCAAATCATTGTATACGGGAAGCTACCGAATAGGTCTGTAATTTACGTTCGATTTTGCGATGAACAGAATCCAGTTTAAAATTCGGAGTGCCGATTACCCATCTAGAATGACTGATGCCAGCCAATATTATGTCGCTGTTGACTTAGAAGATTATTGTAAAAGACAAGCTGACAAGTATGACAGAAAAGGCGTTTGTTAATAAACTGATGAAAATAATGTTTGCTAAAAATAAAGAGAAACTGAACGGTTCTTGTCTACAAACTAATATACTTGCAAGCAACACGACCAAAAGCTAGAAAAATACGTCAAACAAAACATGGGATAGACAAAGCCTCAGTGTCATTATTCAAAGTTTTCCAAGGCTAATTGTAGCGAATTATAATATTACACTGAGCAAAAGATCAACACACCGTACATGAAATGTGTTTGTTTCAACGAAATGCAGACACTTCCATGGTCGTTAGAGAATTAGTACAAAACCTAAACACTTTTACGCGAACGTATTTTGTCTGTTTCCACAATTGTTGATGGATTGGTTCTTGAAGATTTTCTGAACTTTCAGTATCACCAGAGATACAAGACGCTGTAATCCATATTTTCCAATAGTCATCCGTCGTTGTGCATCTGTTTGTGGATTTCATGTTAACGGGAAACGAATATTAACGGTTTCAACAACAAGTTCTGGAGATGAAGTTTGTCTGGAAAGTTATACTAAACATTTATCAAAGGCAGTTTAATGTTGCTGCTAGTACACTAGATAAAACATTTCACGGTAATAGTTTTAAGATGTTTTTGGCATTGTCTTACATGTATATTGTGAAAGCATTAGGTGATAGTGACAGACTTAGTGGTAATTATCGGGTTTCGGTAATTGCGACAGAGAATTAAAGTGAATAAACTGGATTGAATATTGCTTGACCATCCACTCAATAGATATAGTATGAATCTTCAGTCCGTACCCTCGTATAGTGAGCCATTTTACAACAGTGTGAGCATTTTTGTGTTTGTAGAAATTTGCGAAATTGCAATATAATAACCAAGCTTATTCACATTTTTGTGTAAAATCCAGGGTACTGACGAAATGCATTGACTGATTTGAACAAGGACAAACGACACGTTTGTTTAACAGAGTTACATGTAGCAATACTATGAAGGATACTTGTTTGAGATTGATGCCAAAATGGATATTTTAGTCGAGGACAAGGAAGACGAAATATGGTCTGTCATATATTAAGGTATCGTCCCTTTGGAATTAATCAGTTTTATAGCACAGGGCTGTTCAGTTTCTTCTAGAAATGCATGCGCGCCATATTTACTGAATGCTGTTTGTTTGAATGTGAGAAATCAACCGTTTTGTCTTTTTTGTAGTATGACTCTTGTGATGGGTAATCTTGACGACTGGCTTGGGAAGCGGTAATTGGTTGGGTGTTGTATTTTGGTTGCAATCCAGTTTTCGTGTTCGGTTTTCATTTGACCGAGTGCTTTCTTCTACGCCAATTTATTGTCGTCTATTTGGTCGAAGTTTCATCGATTATAATAGAATAAAGGAGTGGAAAGATTGTAGAAGATTAACTAAAACAGTAACGGACAGGCGGAATTGTCCCTTTGTTTTCCGCACAGATGTATTATTGTGATAGTTTATTGGATCATCAAGCCTAATTTAGCTATTTACCACTGTTATTCCTCAACAGTTTAGGACTTCAAACAGCTAAAACAAGATATTTCGTCATTTTATGTTGAAATTAAGTCATCCAGGTACTAGGACATTAGGCGATAGGTTTGCTGAAAACAGCTCATTGGGCCTATTGACATCTGAGGTTTTGGAAGTTTGGGGAGATCTCTCGCTCAGTTATATATTTGTGATATATATTCTGATCTAGGCTGTTTAAATTGAATGATGCCTTCACTGTCTTGTTTTAAAAAATCATTTAAATGGGAAGCGTTAGTTCACAGCACAAAACAAACGAGCGCAAATAAACGATGTCACAGCAGCAATCCTTTGGTAAATTTTAAAACGACCATCTGGATTTCACATTTCGTTCGTAAACATCCTGGATGAAATCTAATTAAAATCATAATGTTGTTTGCTGTTGAAATAAACGTGCACGGCAAAACAAACACTCACTGAGCAGTCTGTGCAAATCGAAATCCGATCAAATATTTACCGGTATTGTGCATGGGAACTTTAATTTAATTAATCGCGCGCCAAATCTCATAAAAAGCCTCTTGAAATTTTAGATTATTATTGATTTGGTGTAGGTTTCAAAATTGCACCGATGCCATGTAGTAAGTTTCAATAGAAATCAAGTTTATTTTATATAGATGATCTGTCACAAGTTTTCAATTGACATAAAATTAGATTAAACGAGTTCTGGAAAAAAATTAAGAGAGGCACTGGAAACAAATGTTTGATAATTAAAGGCCTTTTGGAGAAAGCAACATAGTTAGTTCATTGATATAGGGTGTTTTTGCATTTGTTTGCCAGGGTTGTGAATATTGCCAAAACTGTACAATATGGCGGGCGTACATCAACACTCTCTAGTATTTAAGTATAATTCATTCGATTATGATTACAATATTAGCTAACGAGCAGCTTCAGACTAGGACTAAAAATATATGAGTTTTTTTCCTTTATTCGTATTTGTAAACTACGTTAAAAAGTCATATGACTGGCATTTGGCATATTAACTTAGTTTGGAGTCTCAATTTAGAGGGGTCAGATATGAACAGTTTAAATTAGATCTTAACATTGTACATTAAATTACTGTTTTTGACTGGCAATCATCTTAACAAAATAAATAGGCACGTCCAACTGATGCAGTATAAACAGTGCTTGCGATCAGGCACACTTTCAGGACTTTGATAAATTATGTTAATAAAGATCAACTAGGAAAATTATAATCATTACTAGCATAAGTCCTTCATCTACTATTGTTACAGATACAACATTCCGGAGTATAGGTTTGGGACTAATTGCACAGTCTATAGAGCATTGTTAATGTACGTTTTCATTTATGTGTTCAGATTTACGTGTCATGGAGTCCATGGTTGAGTATCGGTTACAATGATAGCACTCACTTAGCATTATGTTCGCTTGAGACTACAATGTATCACCAACAAAATGGTTTCACTATGCCTTAGCTAGGACATGACAATGTCATTAATTGTTTTAATTCCGTCATTCAAACAAGGGAGTTTTGTTGAAAATTAGTTTCTAGCAACTGTTGTTTGTAAGATTATTATTTAATTGAACCACATCACTTTTGCTTTTGTTTTTTAGACGCCATATTTAACTTGTTTGTAAAACGATTATGAGCAAATAAACACAACTATTATCGTCTAACGACTACTACTATTAATACAATTTCAAGAGACTCTATCAATGATTATGGCAGCTATTATACTACCAGATACGTTTAAAAATCCTACAATCAATTTATATAAGCAGGTTGAGCATTATTGTTAACATTAATGTATTTGTATAATTACTATAAGCTTTTTGTCAGCTTATTAAAGTACGCCATTATTTACAAATGAGCATTATGTTTCCCATATGTTTAATGATCTCCAATTAATATCACACATACAAAAAGATAAAGTTTGAATTGAAACACTCGTGCTTTGATAATTGGAATCAATGTGATGACACGAGTATGTATTCCCCATGATTTGCTAAATAATTTGATTTATAAACTGACACTTCATTTCGTGACCTGTGTTGACTGAACGTTCGGATGACAGCTTGTTTACAGTGTAAATCGAATGAGTATCTTTATTCAGTGAAAGTCATGGAAATGCCCTTCATCGATCACTATTCGACAATGAAAATCAATGTATACTTGTATACAAGACTATGTTGTCATTGGCGGATTACACATCAAATATTGTTAAACATGTGCGACAATATATTTTGAATATAGCCAATTAGCCATAGATATATCGCATAGGCATACTTCTTCAATAAATGAAACTGAGGATACGCGCAGTCGTAATTCAGTACTTCCTGATCACATTGGTCTTAATTCAATGCCATATTCAGAACTAGAACTTTTACCACAATACTCATGTATTTCCTCTATTTGTCTTTTTAAAGTGTAAATATCGGCTTATAAAACATATTTGAATTAGCTTAAGTAAATATAACTGGGTAATGACTAAAACTGATAATGATTTGATGTAATTGAAGCCGAAATGATTTATCCTCATAACTACAGTTCGATATACATGTATGGCAATAAATAACCGAGCACAGAAAACCTTTATGTTTGCCATTTTAGACAGTAACCATTCATTTAACGGGATATTATTAATTCAAATTCGAAGTAATGTTTGAAACATAATATATCACATTGCTAATAGTGAAATTTTATAACTGTTGCGATTGAATTACAATAAAAAGGCCATATATAAATTCCAAAATTCCAAAGTTATGCTTTCATATTAAAGACATTTACAGTAGATTTGCATAAAGTAAATGAGGAAGGAGCTATTCCTTGAAGTAAAGTGTACAACTAACGTATACACAATGAGGAAATATGACATACACATAGTATGTTATCTCATTATATAGATGTCAAACAATGCTGAAAGTGTTCCTAATGGATTGGATCACACAGCTCCAGGTGTAGGATCTTAGATGGACACCCATTACCACCAAAATATACAATGTATTATATCATGTACGTTTACGACCTATATGAATTACACGTATATCCAGTTCGTTTATGAATGACATGTTTTGCCGAAGGATTATGGAATTGGAACTTTGTGTGTAGCGTATTGGTTATAATTAGGCCTTGTCCTTGTCTCACTTGAATCATGCCCTGGATCCATTTATTTATTTTCATTTTGTTATCTATTATCAAAATCATTCATAGCTATTCTTCATTTTTCAATAAAATCTCTTTAGCGGCTACATGGTATTGACATTTATAGTGACCCTCGGACTTGCTGGAACTATAACTTGTTTTGTTTAGTAATTTGTAGCAACTTGTCATTTATGGTCTATTTTATTTCTGTAGTCCCCAGCAACTGTTGAATGCCACATACTACATAACCCACCAGTTTCATTTTCTTTTAACAGTTGCACTCATTCTGATCACCTCGGTTTTTATCCAATGAAAAATACCTCTGACATAACAAGGCGACATTTTGAACTACTTTCAGTCACATGATTCGAAAATGGCAGCTCCCCCAGTTACGTTTATACAACATGTACACGTACATACGGCAACAAATATGTTAAATTTTAAACTTGAGAAAGAGGACGACAACTGCTAAATACTAGAATTGAAAACAAGAATACAATTATAGTTGTATAAACTAGGAAAGAACGCTTCGAAATAAAAGTTCGCACAGCGTCACGTTTACGTTGACGCCAAATAAACGTCATATCATTCATGACGTCATGTGATAAACAAGATGTGAATTTCATTCATAATCCGAGCTAGATATTAGTTTTCTACAAAGATATTTGACATTTTCTTCGCGATACGTCCTGCTATGACGTAGGAATAAGAAAATTGATCAGAACATATAAAATAACCATCGTATTGATGGATACATAACGTGTTATTTTCACGCGGATGTGGCTGACTTTAGTAGTGAGGGCGAAGTTCCGGCGAACGATATTGGTGTATTTCTACACTTATTTACGAGGTGTTTTTACCGGAGACAAACGGAAATGGCCGAGCTTTTACGATTGAGTTGCACTATGAAGCAGTGTACTACTATGTCACTACTGGTCAGCTTAGTATTGGGTGTGGTTATAAACATGGTGATGCAACTTAGTCGGACAGTCTAACTCGTATGCGAGTAACGGGATTATTTGATGTAGCTGACCCAAACCCTACCATAAGGACGATGTAATCGTTTTATGACTGGAAATCACATCAAAATACGAACGTAGACGCTTCATTAAAGAATACTAAGCTAAACAAAATCAACTGATAAAGCATTTTACTTTTAAGTGTCAAGTCGGACCAAATAAATAATCATGCATCGATGAAGAGAATATACATGTACATTTAACCAAACATGTCTGTATGCAAAGTGTATGCTGTGCATTGATAGCTTGTGCGTGCGCGCGTGTTTGACATGTATAAACGTAGATTAAACTTTCAAGAGATACACGTTATCCGATACGTATTACGGTAATTGCACTGCAAAATAAGCACGCGAGTTCAATGAACAGATCTGAAAACATCAATTTACGTTACATCAGTACTTGACGTTTTCAATTACGGCATATTCATCCTCATTCCTATCCAAACGTCCAATCAGTATTACATAAGATGCGCTGATTTTCTATGCAATCTAATTTGTGTTACGTTCCGGAATAAATGCAACTAAAAGGAAATCTTGTAATTACGCTTCCATCAAATCATCGTATACGGGAAGCTACCGAATAAGTCTGTAATTTACGTTCGATTTTGCGATGAACAGAATCTAGTTAAAATTTCGAAGTGCCGATTACACATCTAGAATGACTGATGCAAACCAATAATATGGCACTGCTGACATGAACGATTATTGTAAAATACAAGCTGACGAGTATGACAGAGAAGGCGTTTGTTCATAAACTTATGAAAATTATGTTTGTTAAAAATAAAGAGAAACTGTTCGGTACTTGTGTACAATCATTCACGTGGGACCCTCTCTCGGATATTTTGCACACGATGTTGTCATTAATCACCAACAAACTAATATACTTGCAAGCAACACGATCAAAAGCTAGAACAATTCGTCAAACAAAACATCGGTTAGACAAAGCCTGAGTCTCATTATTCAATGTTTTCCAAGGCTAATTGGAGCGAATTATGATATTATACTGAGCAAAAGATTAGCATACCGTTTAAGGAATGTCTTTGTATTAGTGAAATACAAACTCGTTCATTGTCGTTAGAGAATTAGTACAAAACCTAAACACTTTAACGCGAACGTATTTTGTCTGTTTCCACAATTGTTGATGGATTGGTTCTTGGAGATTTTCTGAACTTTCAGTATCACCAGAGATACAAGACGCTGTAATCCATATTTTCCAATAGTCATCCGTCGTTGTGCATCTGTTTGTGGATTTCATTTTAAAGGGGAAACGAATATTAACGGTTTTAACCACAAGTTATGGAGATGAAGTTTGTCTGGAAAGTTATACTAAACATTTACCAAGGGCAGTTTAATGTTGATGCTAGTTAACTATTTCACGGTTATAGTTTTAAGATGTTTTTGGCAATGTCCTATATTGTGACAGCATTAGGTGATAGTGACAGACTTAGTGGTAATTATCGGGTAACGATAATTGCGACAGAGAAGTAAAGTGAATAAACTGGTTTGAATATTGCTTGACCATCCACTCAATAGATATAGTATGAATCTTCAGTCCGTTCCCTCGTATAGTGATCCATTTTACAACAGTGTGAGTATAATTGTGTTTGTAGAAATTTGCGAAATGCAATATAATAACCAAGCTTATTCATATTTTTGTATAAAATCCAGAGTACTGACGAAATGCATTGACTGAATTGAACAAGGACAAACGAAACGTTTGTTTAACAGAGTTACATGTAGCAATACTATGAAGGATAATTGTTTGAGATTGATGCCAAAATGGATATTTCAGTCGAAGACAAGGAAGACGAAATATATTCAGGTATCATCCCTTTGGAATTTATCAGTTTTATATAGTCTTCATAGCACAAGGCTGTTCAGTTTCTTCTAGAAATGCAAGCGCGCCATATTTACTGAATGCTGTTTGTTTGAATGTGAGAAGTCAACCGTTTTGTCTTTTTTGTAGAATGACTCTTGTGAGTCATCCAGGTACTAGGGCATTAGGCGATAGGTTTGCTGAAAATAGCTCATTGAGTCTATTGACATCTGGGGTTTTGGAAGTTTGGGGAGATCTCTCGCTCAGTTATGTATTTGTAATATATATTCTGATGTCGGCTGTTTAAATTGAATGATGCCTTCACCTTCTTGTTTTCAAAAATCATTTAAACGGGAAGCGTTTGTTCACAGCACAAAACAAACGAGCGCAAATAAACGATGTTACAGCAGCAATCCGTAAGTAACATTTAAAATGACCATCTGGATTTCACATTTCGTTCGTAAACATCCTGTATGAAATCTAATTAAAATCATAATGTTGTTTGCTGTTGAAATAAACGTGCACTGCAAAACAAACACCCACTGAGCAGTCTGTGCAAATCGAAATCCGATCAAATATTTACCGGTATTGTGCATGGGAATTTTAATTTAATTAAATGAAGTATCGCGCGCCAAATCTCATAAAAAGCCTCTTGAAATTTTAGATTATTATTGATTTGGTGTAGGTTTCAAAAATGCACCGATGCCATGTAGTAAGTTTCAATAGAAATCAAGTTTATCTTATATAGATGATCTATCACAAGTTTTCAATTGACATAAAATTAGATTAAACGAGTTCTGGAAAAAAATTTAAGAGAGGCTCTGGAAACAAATGTTTGATAATTAAAGGCCTTTTGGAGAAAGCAACATAGTTAGTTCATTAATACAGGGCGTTTTGGAATTAGTTCGCCAGGGTTGTGAATATAGCCAAAACTGTACATCAACGCTCTCTAATATTTAAGTATAATTCATTCAATTTTGATTACAATATTAGCTAACGAGCAGCTTCAGACTAAGACTAAAAATATGTCTCGTACAGGATAAGTGTTTTTCTTTTTGTAGTAAATTTGTTAACTACGTTAAAAAGTCATATGACTGGCATTTGGCATATTAACTTAGTTTGGAGTCTCAATTCAGTGTGGTCAAATACGAAAAAAATCTTTAAATGTTGATGAACATCGTAAATTAAATTACTTGTTTTTAACTGGCAATCATCTAAACAAAACAGTAAGGCACAGTATAAACCGTGCTTGCGAATAGGCACACTAACAAGATATTGATTGATAGATTATTTAAAAAAGTTCAACTCCGGAAATTTTAATCATTACTGGCATAAGTCTTTCACATACTGTTGGCTCGCATAAACATTCCGGGGTATGGATTTAGGATTAATTGCACAGTTTATAGAGACTTGCTCATGTACGTTTTCATTTACGTTTTCAGTTTTACGTGTTCTGGAGTCCATGGTTTTACATTGGAGTACATTGTTTTCCGTGCAAATCGAAAGAGTATCTCTATTCAATGAAAGTGCTTAAAATGCGCTTCAGCGATGACTAAACGACAATGAAAATCAATGTATACTTGTTTTAAAACAAAACTATGTTGTCATTGGCGAAATGCACGCCAAATATTGTTAATCATGCGCGATAATAGTTTTACGAATATAGCCAATTAGCCATAGATATATCGCATACACATATTTTTACATTAAATGAAATTGGCGATACGCACAGTCGTAATTCAGTACCGTCACGATCACATTGGTCTGAATTGAATGCCATATTCAGAACTAGAACTTTTAACACAATACTCATTTATTTCCTCTATTTGTTGTTTAAGTGTCAATATCGGGTAATGAAATATATTTGAACCCGCTTAAGTAAATATAACTGAGTAATGGCTAAAACTGATAATGACTTGATGTAATTGAAGCCGAAATGATTTATCGACATAACTACAGTTCGATATACATGACAATAAATAACCGAGAACAAAACACTTTGTATTTACCATTTTGGACAGTAACTATCCATCTAATGGGATATTATTAATTCACACTCGGAGTAATGTTTGAAACATAATATATCACATTGCTAATAGTGAAATTTTATAACTGTTGCGATTGAATTACAATAAAAAAGCTATTTTTAAATTCCGTAATTCCAAAATTATGCTATCATGTTAAAGAGATCGACAGTCGATTTGCATAAAGTAAATGAGGAAGGGGCTATTTCTTGAAGTAAAGTGTACAACTTACGTATACACAATGAGGAAATATGACATACACATAGTATGTTATCTCATTATATAGATGTAAAACAATGTTGAAAGTGTTCCTAGTGGATTGGATCACACGGCTTCATGTCTAGGATCTTAGATGGACACACGTTACCACCAGAATATACAATGTATTATATCATTTACGTTTATGTCCTATATGTTTTACATGTATCCAGTTCGTGTATGAATCACAAGTATTGCCGAAGGGTTATGGAATTGGAACTTTGTGTGTAACGTTTTGGTTATTATTCGGTCTTGTCCTTGTCTCACTTGAATCATGCCCTGGATCCATTTATTTATTTTCATTTTGTTATCTATCATTAAAATTATTCATAGCGATTCTTCAAATTTCAATAAAAACTCTTGCTAGCGTATCATGGTTTTGCCATAGATATACTCCGGAATTCAATGCAATCCGATTTTTCCGCACTAATCCCGCGGTACAAACAACTTTTACCGTTATCCATGTTTTCGTTCGATAGAATTCATGTATAAACCATTGAAATGAGCGATGCTTATTTAAATCACAATAGCATTAGCAAAGGATTAAGGTCAACATTATTTGAACGCATGCAAATTTGCGGAAAACCCACAATATTGTACATTCCGGGTTGTATCTATTTATAGTGACCCTCGAATTTGTTAGGGACAGCTCGAACTATACCTTTTTTTAAATAGTGTGTAGCAATTCGTCATTTATGGTCTATGTTATTTCTGTAGGCGTCTGTAACTGTTGAATGTCAACTATTCTAAATTTTCTTTTTCTTTTAACAGCTGTACGTTGAAGGAGTGTACTATGTCACTACTGCTCAGCTTAAGATTGGGCGTGGTTATAAAAATGGTGAAGCGAATTAGTCGGACAATCTAACTCGTCTGCGATCTATATTTAGCCATCGTTCTTATACTAGAAACCCAGCATTTAACATCAAAACACGAACTTAGACGCTTAATTAAAGAATAAAACCTAAACACAATCAACTGATGAAGCATCTTACTTTTAAACGTCAAGACGGACCAAAATATAATCTATACATCGCTGTAAAGTATATAATCAAACATGTCTGTATATTGTGCAATGGTATCATTGCTTTTGGTATGAATATCAGGATTTGTGTGTGTGTGTGCGCGTGTGTGTGACATGTATAAACGTAGTTTATACTTTGAAGAGATACACGTTATCCGATACGTACGGCGATAATTGCACTGCAAAATAAGCACGCACGTTCAATGAACTGATCTAATAACATCAATTTATGTTACATCAAGACTTGAAGTTTTCAATTACGGCATATTCACCCTTATTCCTATCCAAACTTTCAATCAGTACAACATAAGATGCGCTGATTTTCTACGAAATCTAATTTGTGTTACGTTCCGGATTAAATGCAACTAAAAGGAAATCTTATAATTACGCTTCCATCAAATTATCGTATTCGGGAAGCTACCGAAAAAGTATAAAATTTACGTTCGATTTTGCGGTGAACAGAATCCAGTTAAAATTTCGAAGTTCTGACTACGCATCTTGAATGACTGATGTAAACCAATAATATGTCGCTGTTGACATGGAAGAATATTGTAAATGACAAGCTGACATCGTATGAAACATAAGGCATTTGATAATAAACTGATGAACAAAAATGTATGTTCGAAATATTGAGAAAGTGAGCGGTACTTGTTTACAAAAAAATATGTGGGTCACTCTCTCGGATATTTTGCACACAATGTTGTCATTATTCACCAACAAACTAATATACTTGCAAGCAACACGATCAAAAGCTAGAACAATTCGTTAAACAAAACATGGGAAAGACAAAGCCTCAGTGTCATTATTCAATGCTTTCCAAGGCTAATTAGAGCGAATTATGATATTATACTGAGCAAAAGATTAACATACCGTTTAAGGAATGCCTTTGTATTAGTGAAATACAAACTAGTTCATTGTCGTTAGAGAATTAGTACAAAACCTAAACACTTTTACGCGAACGTATTTTGTCTGTTTCGAAAATTGTTGATGGATTGGTTCTTGACGATTTTCTGAACTTTCAGTATCACCAGAGAAACAAGACGCTGTAATCCATATTTTCCAATAGTCATCCGTCGTTGTGCATCTGTTTGTGGATTTGATGTTAAAGGGGAAACGAATATTAACGGTTTTAACCACAAGTTCTGGAGATGAAGTTTGTCTGGAAAGTTTTACTCAATTTTTTTTTACCAAAGGCAGCTCAACATTGCTGCTAGTAAACTAGATAAGACATTTCACGGTAATCGTTTTAAGATGTTGTTGGCATTGTCTTATATTGTGAAAGCACAAGGTGATAGTGATAGACTTAGTGGAAATTATCAGCTCATGGTAATTGTGATAGAAAAGTAAGGTGAATAAAGTGGTTTGAATATTGCTTGACCATCCACTCAATAGATACAGTATTCTTCATTCCGTAGCCACGTGTAGTGATCCATTTTTACAACAGAATTTTTGTGTTTGTAGGAATTTGCGAAATGCAATTATATAACAACAAAGCTAATTCACATTTTTTTAGCCAAAAATGGATATTTTAGTCGTAGACAAGGAAGAAGAAATAAGGTCAGTGATATATTAAGTTATCTTCCCTTTGTCACCAATTACTGTCACATATTTATGAATTAACGTTGTCCCTGCACCATCCCTAGTTGTATTGACGTCTCTCATGCGTAAACGAAACAGTAAACCAAAGCTCACCACCACAAATTAACATGTAGTTGAATACTGTTTTTGTCTAATAATCTCTGCTAAGCTTGGTAGAATTTATCCGCTTTTTATAAATACGTGTATTCAGTACGTGTGAAACACCACTACCTGTTTTTGTTCTGTTTGAGGAGCAAAGGACAAATACACTGAGTTGTATATTAAAAGGAGATTTCCTATTCAAGCGAAGTAGACAGGTGACCTCAATTGCTATTACTGAATGGCAGGGACATCTATTGCATTGTTTGTTGAGATGATATTTGTAGATGTATAAAGTAATAATGTTTCAAAGCGTCAATACGGTATTTCCATGAAATACTTAATACTCCCGTCGCGTGTCATCTGAGAAATCCTGCAATGGTTAGGCATATGAAGTTCATATGTGACTATGGATATAACATCTGGTAAGATATAGACAAACGTTTGTTGTTAACACACAAACTATTAGAATAATTAGGTTTCGTTTAGATAATGATTCTAATACAGCCTTGAAATATGTGTACACACTCAAAACAGGTATGAGAAAATCCGACAGGAAAGATAGCACTCAACGAAACCAGCCGAGCACAAAAATCAGAAACACCACGACACAACTACCCTGAGCAATGCCCACACAAACCCATGACAAAATGACGACCAAATGAGGCACAACAACCCCGGGACATGACCTAGTTTTAAACTCAGAACAGTGACCTTATGTTATGCGACCTAAAGAGGCACAACTGCGACATGACCTTGTTAGAATAATGGGCAAGGTAGGAATGGGGTTGGAAATACTATTACATATTCCTAGCAACTACACGGAGCAATGCCCACAAACAGCCATTTATCACGTAAATAACTGACTTGTCTCATAGGCCAGTAGAATAGGTCGAACCTGGGGAAAAAATTAAGATGTTGTCAAACTCTTCGGATTTCTACTCCCCAAGTGTCCCAGAACAACAGAAAAAAAGTCCCAAGAAATATCTCTTGGGGAAACTTTATGACGCCATTTTGAAATTTTGTATAATAACGCATCGGCAACAAATTTTAGGACATTTTTGAAAATGCAAAATTTTGCACAAAGTATATCATGTAACATATCAAACTGACCAGTAAAGTACCAAGAACGCATTTCAAATAGAAATATATCTTCATTTCAGATATAGAAAAAGAACAGCACCAAAATGTATTTTTTGCTTTAAAACGACCATCATTTCATATTTTCAGTACCGGATACTTATTGTTTATTTAGTTCAATAACCATTGATAGTAGTAAACGATCCACATAAACTATACCACCATAACTATTCAAAGAATGCCACAATGAATTGTTTTAACAAGGGATAGGTTTATATGTGTACCAACATTAATGTCACATATCTATTTCGGCATCATTGAGAACAGGATCAAGAGTAGGATTAACAGCTCTTTCCGCTACACCCACCACAGGCCACTACACACTTGATTCCATTTTTATGACAAGAACACTGGCTTGTGACGCACTGTCTATGGTTGATACTATTACATTTGCAATAAATGAATTTGCAGGTGCTTGCTCCATGTTTGTCATTATACGGTATGTTACATATGTACTTGTTTCTCAAGAGTCCAACCCCATTCTGAAGCATCGAGACATGAGTTATTTAAGTCGTCTCCCTGAGCTATTTGTGATAATGGGCTGCTCTTTCCATTGGTGGTAGTTTCTCTGGTTCAATTTTGTTGTATCGGGCAACCATTGTTTGTTACCGAATCTGTCTTTATGATGTGAGGGAGCGCGATTCACCATTTTCATCCATACAATTCAAAGTTAACAGATATCCCAGCATTACTGATTTAGTCTTGTGTACTTTCCCAATTGTTGTCATGGCTGCTTCGTCTTAAATTTTGTGAGATTTTTCAAGTGTCTTTAGGAGATAGGGTTTCCCTTGTCCAAATGTAGAGGATGTGGTGTCGCAACTACTACAAGCATGGATACCAAGTATATTCGTATTCATAATTATAGGTTCCATTACAGCATGTGTTTCTCTGATGCCATGGATTTCTGCAGCTTTCAAATTATGCTTGTTCTCTTTCCGTATGTGGATATCAGCCATGTCGGTCATCCAGTGGTGTAGTAGCATTATGAAAATACCAGTGTCTTCAGCAACAACTACCACTGGTTTGCCATTTTGAGTGTAGGTCAGAGCCGTCGAAACGATTAAGATGTCTGCATCACTGTCACAAAATTACCTCGAATACATAGCTTTTCATGCCTTTTCTACTGTAACTAACACAGACGGAAACAGCCATTTCTAGCTTTTGAGGTATCTACATCAACACGATACAGCCTTTTCTGGCTCTACAAGTTTCATAACAATTCAATGTCAAACCATTTCTGGCGCTATGGTGTACATTTCGCTGCTTGGTAATGTATCTTTTGGCTCTACTGAATATGGAATACTAACTTATATTCATACACATAAAGCTGGCTTTCTAGGGTACAAAAAACTGCTAGATTGAAACAGCAGTTTCTAGTCTTCCGTGTAGTATCTACCTATCTCAGTTGAAAACATTCATTTTTGGCTTACTGTGATTTCTACCACAGTGAAACAGCCATTTTTGGCTTTTGGAGGTACCGGTACCTAATAAAGTCATACACAGCTTTATTTGGCTTCCTGAGGTACCAACAGCTGTTTCTGGATTTCTGGTGTACCCACCACAATCACAGCCAGATACAACACTTGCAAGCTTTCTGAGGTACCAACATCAGCGGAATGCAGCCACTTCTGGCTATGTTAGGTACATACCTCAGCGAGATCAGCCATTTCTGGCTTTATGAGGTACAAATCTCAGTGGGATACATCAATTACTTGGTTTCTTAGGTAAGTACCTAAGCGGGATACAGCCATTTCAGGATTTCTCCGGTACATATATCAGTAAAATACAGCCATTTCTGGGTTACTTAGGTACATATCTAAGCGAGATACAGCCATTTCAGGATTTCTCAGGTACATATATCAAGCGGATACAGCCATTTCTGGGTTTCTTATGTAGCCATTTCTGGATACCTTAGCGGGATACAGTCATTTCTGGCTTTCTTGGAAACATACTTCAGCGGGATACAGCAATTGTTTGATTTCTTAGGTACTTTCGACAGCCAGGTTCAGCATTATTTTAGGTAGGGGTACCTACCACAACTAGATACAGGAATATATATTGCAAAATATTTGAAGCTCTTATTCATTGTGTTATTCATACAATGAGTAGTATGTATCAAGGAAAGTTATTTTGAGTATCAAACTCAATAATAACCGTTTTGAGTTTATAGTCAAACACATCTTTGGTTCTAGTTCATGTATATCATAATGTGTATTGTTTTACGCAAAATGTATTTTGCCAAATCCCCCAAATCATATTTCTCTTTGAGAAATTGTTATGTTTAATCTTAAAAAGCTCATTATTTTCATTACATTCTGATACTAGATTCTGATATATTAAACTGCATATTCATATTGTAGTGATTTATTTCCAAATCAAATTATTATGTAGTCCATCAATTCCAAAAATCCACACCTTTGGCTTATATTTTTTTTACCCCAAAATGGCCTATGTCGTCCACGATATGCAATGGAAAGCAATACTTATACATGTCTGATTTGTGTTTCTGGTATCCCTCCGGTCAGTTCGATATGTCACATGCCATATTTAATTAATCTTTAACATTTTTAAAAATAACCTAAATTTCTTGGCAATGAATATTTATGCCAAACTTCAAAGCATCATAAATAAAGTTTCCTCAAAAGGGATTCGTTGGAACTTTTTTTCTGTGATACTAGGAATCGTGTAAAGTAATACATACATATTGTAGTTATTTATTTTCAAATCAAATTATGAATAGTGCTGTAGTCCATCAATTCCAAAAAAACACAGTTTTAGCTTATATTTTGCCAAAATAGCCCATTTCGCTCCCTGTATGTAATAACCAACAATATTTATATCTGGTTTTGGTTTCCGACATTTTTCCGGTCAGTTTGATATGTGATATGATATGAAAATTTTATCATTTTCAAAAAGTTTCCAAATTTCTCGGCAATGGGGTATACATGCCAAACTTCAAAACATCATAAAAAAGTTTCCCCAAAAGGGATTCGTTGGGACTTTTTTTTCTGTGATACAAGGGACCATGTAGAGTACAGAATCGAAGAGTTTGATAACATTTGAATTTTTTCCCCAGATCACCCCTTTTTGGTCTTATTCTACTGGCCTATCACAACCCCTATGTTGTTTAAGTTATTTCGGGGAGATAGTAATACAGTATTGAATTGACTTCGACAGTCAGTGCGTGGTACTAGCTAGCAATAATAACCACATTTTCATGAGCAGAATTATGTATGATATGTCTACAGTTACGACTTCTTTATGCATTCATATCATCATTTAACTAGCGTATAACTCTGATACGGTGAACAGACTCAAAATCACCCGGATTGCTACTCAAATACAATGTCTGAGTGTGAAAGTGTTTCTCCATTCTTCCTAAAGTGCGACATTTAATGCAAACATGACCCAAAGATATAGTTTAGCATATTATAACACTAATGTTTAATTCATCCATGACTTCTATTCCATCTGCTATTGAACATGCATCATGTAGTACTTTAGATGCATTGTACCAAGTTTATGTCATTATTCTACCAATTCAAAAATCCGTCAATACATCTTTACATTTATGTTGTACCAAGTAACATAATATGCTGTTTTATCGCCACAATTTTGTATTCCAAACTGTGGTATGAAACATTTGTTCGGTTGTTACACATACATTGTTCATTCCCGCACGGTGTATAAAACAGTGACAATAATCCGTTTAATACCACATCCATCAATCTCTCAAGTATAATGACATGTGTATTGTATTGCTAGTAGGAATTTTCCGTAGTAAAGTGAAGAACACTGTTTCATCTAGATGCATGCCTACTGCTTGCTTACATGTACTTCTGGTTCTGTTCAATAAGCAAAATTAATACCAATATTCGTTTATTGTGTGAGTGTAATAATCATTAACCCGTCTTGTTGGCCTTAAGTGTTATACCAATACAGCGTGTAATATAAATTACTTGTTATTGCATGAATGCATACCATTAAGTTTGCTAATGCCTTTAGGTGCTTCATTAACAAGTAATAAATGTCTTAATATTGTAAGAGACCATGCGAATGACTTAATCAATATTTGTTAAAAGTGTACACGCAAATGGGTTGGTAGGTTGAAAACAGCCACTACATTGACTCTACATGGAATGCAGTCCTTTCGAACAGACTGATCAATGGCCAATTGGTGATTTTATGCTTTTGAAAATATTAAAATGGCATTTGAAAACATACCTATTATTATTACGAACTGTTGCAGTAGAAAACCTTGTTTAAACGTTAGCATACTTTTTTAAGAAAAACAATCTGAGAATATGTATGTGTGCTTTTTTAACGTTCTATTGAATCTTTACACTGAAGTCATACCACAGGTATCATTCGTATCCTATGGAATATATGTGATAAGTATCTAATATGAATTTCAGCTAATCTTTCTCACCCAAAATATGCAAATGTAATGATATTATGTGGACTTTTTATGTCATTTCTGTCATTTAATTACAATGTCCAAAACTGTTTGTACATAAGATCATACTGAATATGATCCATAAAACACGAGTAAATGTGAGAAATTATTCAATGTTGTACATGTACATGTGTTCAATATGTAATCATTTGTCCACTTCGAAACATTTACTTGTGTTAATCAGCATCTATATAACAAATAAAAAGTCGGTATCGAGAAGTTACGTGTAGTGTGTTAAAGACAGTTTAACTTTTTGTGTCTGCTGAGCATGAGCATGAAATGCTTTGAACAAAATTCGGAATTATTTGACAGCTAGTATTGGAAAGAGTGCCTCTTCATTGATGTATTCTCCAGTATTGTATGACATACAATGTATTTATGAACGTCAATCTCGCTGCAGGTTATCCTTAGGGCTTTCACCTTTTACGTTATGAAACATAAATGAGGAAACAAATAGACACGAAAACACATTTAGAAGAGATAATGAGAATTGGAACATATTTTCAGTTGTTATAAGGAACATATCACAAGACAATATTACTCACATTGCAGAAAAACATCAGGATGGAGAAAGAAGTGTATTAAAATTTCTGATAAGGAAATAATTGTCTGAATGAATAAAACACTACTGAGAGACAATGCCATGTGAAGTGGATTGGATTGAAGTGCATATATCGAAAAACGTGTATACAAGTATGTGTTTATTTAGGGAAACGTATGCTTTGAAATGCACCAGACTGCAACAAATTTGGGCATGATGGACTACATTGAAACACAGGGCATCGAGCTCGCTTACGCCATTAAATTGGTATGACTTTGGCTCCTGTACCAGGGCCTTCGTTTCATTTCCTAGTATGTTTTATTTATGGTATGAAGTATGTGTAAGCAAATGCATGTTGTAATTATTTGTCAGGCTTGAAATTTTAAGAGTTTACATTCAATTTATGAAAATGTATGGATATTGAAAACATGGACTGCAAATATAATATTGCCCTTATTGGACTTATTGACATTTAATTTCTGTCTCGAATCCATATAAAACGATGATATCTATGAATCAAAAGCTGAGGTTGTTATCTTTATTACCAATAATATTCTGCAAATTAAGCCTTTATATATATATATTCTTTATTTACGTCTCATTCATGTACATTTACACATATAAAATTTCATATCATAATAAAAACATATCAAATGTACATAACCATTCAAAATTGAATTACAAGAGACATTAAGGTACTACAATTCTCATATATGAGTACCACATTAACTTAAACATATTCACAGTATAATATTATAGGAACTATTAAAATATCACACGCATATATATATTAATAAGACTAAGAAACTGTTGTTAATGCGTTGTATTAAAAATGTGTTAAAATTGATTGATATAAGAAAATTGAAATTTGTAAATAGGCACTAAAGCGCTTATTAAGGAATATCTTAAAATATCAATTATCACCCCGGTCAGACCGTAGATGAACTGATTAACAACAGTCTCTTAGATGGAAGTAAAACACTAGCAAATATTAATATTGTTTTACATTATTCACATAAAATACATTATACACGAAAATATAATAAGAATCATGCTTTATACATAGTACAAACATAAATAGGATCCATCCATAGGACCTTAATCTGATTACCTTTTTATGAAAACACACTATTTACAAATATAAAAAGTTCTTCGTTTTAAAATATCGTAACAGGTTTTGGCACTTATATGTAAGCCACTCCTCGAAATATTCAATCTGGAGTTCGTTTTAGAATAATAACATCCCAAGAGTTTCGGAAGTATTAGAATTAAGCCATGTACTATCTCTATTAAGTATTGATACAATAATGAAACTACATTAAAACGCAACAGCAGACGTTTCATTGGCTTCAATGAATATTTAACCGCAATAGCGTTTCTGGCGGCATTATTACTGACATTATTATTGTAACTAGATCAAAACATTGAACTTAGTGAAACAGTCTTGCGAAACATTAATAGTACACGACCGAATCGTATAATAGATATTTGCACACAATGACTTGATACCAAGCTTATTTACTTTGAAATAAACGTCCAAAATATCATGTTAGTTTGGTTTGCTTGATTTCGCTTTGCGATAATAACTTATACGCAGCTTGTAGTCTGTTTGTCTCATGACATTAAATGAATTTGAACTAATTCGCCCTGTACAATCCTAAGAGAGGAAAAAGCCAAGGATACTATTATACGGTTTAATCCCAAATTAATAAAGCTCTACGAACCGACGGATGCATAATAGAGTGTGAGAAAATTAATAAAGCGCCAAAGTAATTGCATTTTAATCCATATAGAGTCATAAAGGAAGAATATTGTCTGTGATAACAAGTCCACTAGGGGTAAGATTCTAATTGCTATACACTTGAACTTGCATTTTTCCGAAAGTAAAAGAATCAAACATCTTAACTGGACTCAAATTGTACGCTTATATAATTTCAACTCTCATCAAGTACCTGTTTAATTAAAGAAATAGGCGATTGTCGCGTAAACGACAAATGGGTCAAAGCATACAAAATGTATAGCAGTCTTATTTCTACAATATGTGTAACTGTATTCGAATGCGGTTGTTTGTCGTAAATAATTGCGCATAAAGTGCATATAAAAATTAATTTGATTGACTGTCGATAAAGGATGTTTTAGGTTATTACACTTTGTTAGATTCAAACATGTCCATGTCAATTCATATGTTATAATATGTTCCTTCAGCAAGCGCAAAACAGTACCACAGTTGATAAACAGATCAAGATAAAATATCTCCCTCTATTGTATAGATCATTGAAATATAAACATAACAAGGGTCGAAATGTGCAATTGATGCCGAAAAACAAATATATTTTTAAACATTTCTTCATATAAATAGGGATATGTAGGGAAAAATACTCAATGCTTTAGTTTGTCAATGACGTCCTAGTGTAAACCAATCCAGGACAGCGTATGAAAAGTTTCGCAATTTGAAAAGACTTAGAATTACATGGGACAACACGTTCCATTTCAGACAAGCCATTCGAACGTGTAACGTATGCAGACATACCATACGCTATAGGGTAGCATGTCATACAACCGATGTGTGATTCATTAATCTTAGACATTTTAACACATGGACGTGATGATCAGACTAAACGCACTTGACTATCTTACCATAAAAACACAATCAAGAAGACAATGCAGTCTTACCATACAATGTAATAGGAACACATCACAGATATTGTCTAGCTACTTGTAATACTGACATACTCCAGATACACTATCGTTCAAGTCCAAGTGAGCAATTAGCTGTGTATTTGAAATAAAAATAATGCGTAACTTCACACGAACAGCTGACAAATATGATTGTTTTATTCACATCCAAATATGTTTACATGTGTATATTATTTTATTCCTTTTTTTTTCTCATCGACTGTACCTATTTAAACAAAACACCAACAATGTTCTAATTGGCATAGTATTCGAGTATAATTTCTGTAATTACGTTCCTTCAAAGCGTTTGCTCACACTTTACGATTGCATGGGACATTTATCAGATCTCCATAAAATAGTATGCACCTGGGTATCTCATCATACGAAATACAATGTTAGAAACATAGAATTAAATGTTAGTTATTACAAAACATTGATTATTTAGAGGTTTGGATTCGTGATTTCATTGAACACTAACAGTTGCACATTTCAATTCGATTTCATCATGCCGTATAGAGGGTCGAACACATGCTCTGGTTATTATTATTACGCAGTACGAGGTGTGTTGTTATGAAACAAGTAACGCATGCAACGAATTGTTTCATTGGGGGATTAGGTAGCAGGGACCAAGGTAATCGAATTATCAAATAACATACCAGCGTCAGGTATGAAAATGTCCAATATATTTACTTTCCTGCTTCTACAGTTATTCCCTTTCTTCACATGAGCACTGTAAATAGGCATCGTCAATATTTGATAGCAACACCAAATGTCATATGATGTCATTTACTGTACACAAGCATACAATTCTGTTGACAGCATTATGTTGATCAAAGTTATTTGATATGATTGTGGTACTCAATCGTGTACAATCGCATGCAATAACGCATAATTGGCTACTGTCTGTAGTACTTGACAATGTTTGCTAATTCAGATATAAATGCCTTCATTCGGCTTTGAACAGAATTATCATCAATGCGTTGGCGCTTTAATTGTATTTATACACATGCTCACATATATTGACCTATATCATTCGGCTATTATTTTGTACAATAAGTACATGACCAGGATATTGGATAGTAACTTTAAACCACTGAATCGTAATATGTACGCTCATATGACTTTGCAGAGATACATTGAATTGGGTCATCCATCTTCATTTGATTAAACAAATTTTTGATACTTAAATCAGACTGTTTTTACTAACTTATTCGTTGTTTTCGTTGTGTAACAAAGGTAACAAATATTAGGCAATAATGCATACTATTTATTTGTCTAGTTGTGCAATAATCGGTCTGTTCGTTCAACATGGACAGTTGGAATGTTTTTTTCTCCATTTAATCGCGTTGTTCCCCTTACCAAATTCCGTTTGTTTAACATTTTCTTAACAAGTTACGGACAAATTCTTACTAATGACCCTGGTATAAAAAGAGAATTCGTATACATAATTAGACTCATTTGGTCCTCTCTTTAACACTTTCTTAGCATAAACAAAAACATTGTGATATACTTGTGTACACTCTCGGCAGACATACATCAGAGTAGCGATTAGAAAGAATACCAGGCGGAAATGATATTCAATTGGCTTACTCCAGTGTAACAGTACTTAGTTTTTAAGCTGTTTGTGGTATACTAATGAGTAATTAAATGATGTCTCGCTTAATGCCTTATGCCATTAGACGGGATGTAAACGTATGAACCCGACACTCGCATAATGCATGCGTTAATTCCAAGTTGATTACCAGTGTTGCATTTGTCAGCTTTTGTGTTGCAAGTAATTTAGATGAAGACAATAGGTGATAACATGTTTACATGATAGGAAACAAGTGGAATCAGAAATATCATACAAGCTTTATCAGTCGCGTAGTATGTATTACATTCTGTTTTAGTATAGGAAGCATGACGGATTGTGCTATTAAACGTATGAACACTTGCACGAACTGTTTGTTGACGAATAACAATGTAACTTCAAGGTATGCGTACGACACATCGACAGTAACATCTGTATGATGACTATGTACCAAACCGTAGCTAGCCTTCTGGAAATCTACTCATATTTTCAAATTAATGCGTCATATAGCAGCATTATTTAGTTTGTTTTCTAAAACATTTTCTGACCGGGGCTATGATTATGACCTATTATTACATAATTGTTGGTTATTTGACCGTATGTTGTTTGAAAAGCGCTACTTCATAAGATTGTATCTCTTTCCTTACCATTTATTGTGACGTACTTGCGTAGTTTAATTTCATAAATCTTGCTACTAGAAATTGTCTTAGGTGATACATTACGCCCATGGATGGACATTGTACATGTTATAACACATTTTATGGCAGATTTTCTCATATTACATGAGCAGTAGAAGATATTACTAACTCGTTACCGACACAGCCAGAGTCCTTATCATTAAGCTTCCCTCGGAATCCATCTGTCACTGGGGGTTAAGACGTTTTGACAACTGCTACTCGATAGTTCAGTGATTGCGTTCAGCTTTATTTAAAGATAAATGTCATAATGTAGCAATATCCCAAAAAGCTATGATATAGATATACGTTTGCATCTTTATCTGATACTATCTACAATATACCAACATTGTAAATCGGTACTAAAGTATCGTTTTCAATCGGACTTATGTACGCATTTATTCCAGACAGTGGGGTAATTTTTCATTTTGGAAACTGTATCAAACCTGTCGTTTTAAAGTCGATATTAGAATAAACCGAATCACAGGAACATCTCAATTTGTACTATAAAATAAACGTCACAACTGTTATTAATTTTAGTAAAACATTATCGTCTTTTTCTTTAATGCATGATTTACATCGCGAAAATACCATTAGTATTCTTCTGTCGTCTAATTAATTCCCTGAGGAATGAAATATATACTATCATAATTCACAGTGTTCAAAATTATCGGTTTAATTATGTTTGTGAGAAACGACTTAGAATGCAAAGAGAAAGTGGTTTGATTTGTTTCCGTAAAATGTCTGACATCTTATAAAACTTGTATATTTATTGTTGAAGTGACTAGAGAAATCATGTACATGTACTAAGATTGATTATTATGGTAACGTATTGTAATTTACAGTCCAGTTAGGATAAAAATCCAGTGACGCACTGGAACAATCCACTAGTACGGTGTAAAAACAAATAAACGCCTAAAGGATTATACTAACAGTTCGATACATAACTCTACCTATTTAAGCAATGGCTTTAATCTTTTGGGTACACATAAATGATGACGTCACTGTCACTGTACTATATAAACATGTTTAATGTTAATAATCATACATAAAAGGACAATAACGAACCTGAAAGAGGATGGTCGTACACAACAGACACGCAGTTATTATCATACAAAAACATTGCTAGCTATGCATGAAAGTACGCATGCGCAAAATGACCAATACTCTGTGTATACGAGTATGATTTCGGTAGCTAATGGTATTACTAAGAGTTACGTTATTGACATGTATATACACCAGTTCCTCGTCCATTACTACATTGCAAAAATAATAGGATTCTGTCACGGCATGAGTTCCTATAACGATTTGTGGATGGCCTTTTTACGCATGTATTTGTTTATCATACATGCGACGTTATACGATGCTCATGAAGATAATTGCACTACAAAATAAGCACACACATTCAATGAACTTACCTAATAACACCAATTTATGTTGCATCAAGACTTGACGTTTTCAATTACGGCAAATTCATCCTCATTCCTATCCAAACGTCCATCAGTATAACATAAGATGCGCTGATTTTCTATGAAATCCAATTTGTGTTACGTTCCGGAAAAATGCAACTAAAAGGAAATCTTGTAATTACGCTTCCATCAAATCGTCGTATACGGGAAACTACCGAATAAGTCTGTAATTTACGTTCGATTTTGCGATGTTCAGAATCCATTTACAATTTCGAAGTGCCACATACGCATTACGAATGACTGATGTAAACAAAATGTTGACGTTTAAGATTATTGTGAATTTCTTCCTGACAAATATAATAGACAATGCGTTTCATAATAAACTTATAAAAATGTTTGTTCAAAACATTGTGGAAAGTAGCGGTACATTTCAACAACACGTATATCCCTCTCTCAGATATTTTGCAACAAACTGTTACCCTTAATCCAATACAAAAACACACAAACTACCTACACACTTGCAAAATATACCTGCAAGCTACATGATCAAACGCTAACTTAAAGGTTATACCCCCCAAAAAAGGTTATAGATAAATTAGACAGTGAAGGTAGCACTCAACCTACCAAGCCGAGCACAGAAATCAGAAACAACACAACACAACTACCCTGAGCAATTCCCGCACAAAACCATGCCAAAACGGCGACCAAATGAATCACAACGACCCTGGACGTGACCTAGTTTAAAACACGAAGGACCGTGACTGATCGGTATGCGACCGAAAGAAGCACAACTACGACTTGACATAGTTTAAAATAATGGACAAGGAAGGAATGGGGTGGCAATAATATTACATATTCCTAACAACTACACTGAGCAATGCCCACTCAGCCGAAGAAACAATTAAAAATCCAAGTTCCCGTGGAAAAAAATGCAGGATGACCCTGTTTCACAAAGACATTATGTAATAGCGGTTATTGCATGATACCGAATGAAACGCAGCCAATACTCGACCAAGTTCCCTAAGGCCCCACTGCAAAAAATAAGATAGACAAAGCGTCTGCGGAAATATTCATCGTTTCCTAAGGCTAAATGTTGCGAATTCTAATATTATAATGAGCTAAAGAATAACATACCGTTTATGGAACGTGTTTGTTTTCATAAAATTGAGACACCTTTATTAGAAATTAGAGCAAACACTAAACACTTCCGCGAACGTATTTTGTCTGTTTCATCAGTTGTTGATGGATTGGTTCTTGAAGAGTTTCTGAACTTTCAGTATCACCAGAGACACAAGACGTTGTAGCCCATAATATCCAATAGTTTTTCCTCGCTGTGAATATGTTTGTTGATAAGATGTTAAAAGGGAAACGAATATTAACGGTTTTAACGTAAATTTCTGGAGATGAAGTTTGTCTGGACAGTTATATTAAATAGCTACCAAAAAATTGATTTACCAGAGTTTGTTTAATGTAACTGCTTGTTAATTAGACAATACATTTCATGTGAATAGTATGTAAGATTCGTTAAGCATTAGGTGATACGTGGTAGACTTGTATTGGTTTACATATTCTAAATACTGTGGTATATATCGCGTCTCTACTGAGTTCACAGCTTTACAGTAAAACCTAAACAACAATGAACAACAAACGAACTCAAACGTTTGCACGGCCAGACGAGCGGCGTTTATTCAAAGAACATGTGAGCAACGGATTCAATATACAGTAACAGCATAGCGACATGAGGTATTCTTGCAATCATGACGACAGTACTTACTAGAAACTCAAGTGCAATCGACTTCGTCCAGGATAAACAACCCCGATGGCTCTGAAACCTGTGCCAGAAAACAAAACAAATGTCGCATTGCGGAATGTGTGGCCCCATTCTGAGTTTCCAAATCTAACTATGAAAATTAACATTCATGCACTCATATTAAGCAATAATAATAGCCAAGATGGGTGTTTATACGGATATCAAACTGTTTATCAACATTTGCCCGGTATTCAACCGCGACTGAACTGCCTAACCAGATTTTGCTTCAAACATGAAATAACAAAATATTACAAATTCTATAACATATGAAAGGAAAATAAGACTTGTTAGTGCAACGTCGTCTGGAAGAATGATTTATACCCTTCACATTCAATTACCCATAACTATACACGCACGCAAACTTCGTGCAGCGGTCAAACTTGACCCAAACATGCAAGGTTTACACACCGTACAGACACATTTTTCGACGCTATACTGCGTAACGCGTGAAATCAATAGTCATTGTACCTGACAGGTTTTACATAGTTCAAAGTAACGTGAAAAAACAAACTGGTTTGGATAGTGCTTGACCATCCACGTGACATAAACAATGCTCTTCATTCGATATGCACGTGTAGTGAACCATCAATATTACTACAGTGTCTGAATTTATGTTGAAAAAGACGAAGTGCAACAGTAAAGCAACGCGAAGTCACATTTCAGTGTTAAGTCCCGGTTGCTAACGAAGAGCATTAGCTGATATTAACATGGACAAACGGCGTTTGTCTTCCATTGTTAGCATTAACGTGTATGGAACGAAGGATGATTGTTTGAAACAGTGACGTGTGTATGATCCCAACAATGGATATTTTAGTCGATGACAAGGAAGAAGAATCAGGTCAGTGACATATTAATTTGTCATCACCAATTCCTGTCACATTTCAGCGTATTAATGTTTTCTGCGGAACCATCCCTAGTTGTACAGACGACTTTCATGCATACATGACATAGTGAGCTAACACAACAGTTGTCTTCTGTCTTGTTTTGTAATACTATCTGGTCGTTGTTCTT
The DNA here is from genome assembly GCA_963678985.1 of Spisula subtruncata. Classification (NCBI taxonomy): domain Eukaryota; kingdom Metazoa; phylum Mollusca; class Bivalvia; order Venerida; family Mactridae; genus Spisula; species Spisula subtruncata. Next base: position 23,215,741 of record OY787669.1, on the reverse strand, counting down.
GGTAGAGTTTATCCGCGTTTTACGAATATGTTTATTCAGTTCGTGTAATTAGTTCGTTGCAAGTTTGTCTGTCTAAGGGGCGAAAAAACCAATCTACTGAATTGAATAATAAAAGGGGATTTCCTCTTATAAAGTGTTTGTTTTAGATGTAGAAATGTGACATCATTTGTTCTTACTGTATGCCAGGGACGATCTAATGCATTGTTTGTTGAGATGATGTATGTAGATGTTGAACTGTATTATGTAATAATGTTTCAAAGCGTGAATACGAAATTTCCTTGAGATACTCAATGCGCCCGTTCATGGAAAGGAGTTGTAAAGACCACCCGAGAAATGCTGGAATGGTAAGGCATATGAAGTGCATACGAGACTATGAATATCATCTGCTAAAATATAGAGAAACGTTTGTTGCTTACTCACAAACTAGTAAGAACAAGTTCATATTAACCTATTTCCCAAATCCGATTGGCTCCTTTCCTGTCAATCAGAACATATTGCTAAACACATCGCATGAAAAAAAATACTGTAAATAGTTACAATGTACTACGTTTCATTTAGAGAATGATTGTAATATGACCTTGTTATATATGTATACACGTTCAAACCGCCATTCATCACGTATAGAACTGACTTGTATCAACGCCCATATGTTGTTGTCGTTATTTCGGGGAGATAGTAATGCAGTAGTGAATTGACTTCGACAGCAAGTGCGTGATACTAGCCAGCACAAATGACAACACTTTTTCTGAGCAATATTCTGATACGACGTCATGATGCATTAATATCACCATTGAACTGGCATATTGAACGGACTAGAAATCACCCGGATCGCTACTCAAATACAGTGTTTCTCCATTCAACCTAAAGGGCAACACATAATTTAACACATGCCAACTATATATTTCTTAGCACATACCTACCCAACACTTCTAAGGCATAACAAGGAAACAAGGAAGCATCTCTATCATGACGAATATTCCAACTGCTAGTGTGCATGTTTCATATGGTACTTTATATATTAACCAGTTCATGACACCATGCTACCGATTCTAATGAATCAATGATTAAGTGCATATTTAATATTTACATGTTGCACAGAGTTACATCCTTATATCATTATACTTCTGCTAATGTATGAGTTATATTACGGCCACAGCTGTGTATTTCAAGATTTTATAAAACAGTCGTTCGAAATATACACATCTATTGTTTATCCCTGCATTGTGTATACAACAGTGACAAGAATGTTCGTTTAATGCCAAATACACCATTCTCTTGAGTATTATGAAATGTGCATTGCATTGCTGGAAGGAATGTTCCGTAGTAAAGTGGAAAACGTTGTTCCATCTAGATGTCCATTTTATACACACATGTTATTGTGGTTTGGAGAAAAAAACAACAAGTATGATCTTATACATTTTGTGCGTGTACTAATTATCAACCAGTCTTGATGGCCTTAAGTGTTTAACAATACAGTGTGTAATTTAAATTACTTGTTATTGCGTGAATGCATACCATTAAGATTGTGAATGTCTTAAGGGTGTTTCATTAACAAATAATAAATGTCTTATTATTGTAAGTGAGCACGTGAATGGCGTAATCAACAATTGTTAAACAGGAACACGCAAACAGGCCAATGAGATGAAAAAGTGCCATTACATTTTCATGTAAAATCATCAAAACTTGATATTGGTTGGAACCACTTTCATTCAGAACTAGCTATTCGTTTACTGTTATGTTTTGGTTTTGGTCTCGGGCATTGCTCTTTCTCTTAGGAGTTGCCGTCCGATTAGATATTTTTTGTCAAAAACTTCCGTTAGCGATATATTTACTATTATTATTGGGCTTATGGGATTTCAGAAAGAAAAACAAGACATTCTATCATTTTCACCTTTGGAACTTGGTCATTTTATTTGGGCATCAATCGACGTGGTTATGCTGGTATAATATGATAGTATGTTTTAATTATTTGGGTATTTGTTTAGTCACTAGTGGTCGTCGCCGTTAAGGAATGATCCGTGGCGTACATTTTGTAGTTCGGGGTATAAAATAAGGCCATTGGGTTAATTTCTAAATTCATAGATGGGGCATTGTTTTGGTCACTAGGGTTCTCAATTTGACATTAATCTTATTGTCAGGTCATATAAATACGACACAGTTACATTTAAAATGTATAATGCTGGAAACTGTCAAGCGAAACTCAATGTATTGTTAATGTGTTAATAATATCATCAATGATTGACAATCTTTTGGCGTGTTATATACCTGACTTAATGTGAATACAACATAGTCATTTAACTAGTCCTAGTATGAAGATAATCATTCTGCTGTTTTGTTTCTAAACTTGACTATAAGAACAATCCGTGATAACCAATGTTAACATACTGTGTTTAAATTCCTTTTTTAAAACTCGCAGACTTGCAATGTTTACCACAAACTTTTTACTGGACAACCAGATTATACATTGCAACCGTTTATTATGGATTGGGTACATGTATTACTTGTATAACAAACGTCTGCATTTGGAAATCATCAACATGATCCTATTATTGAGAAAGGGTAACTTTGAGCACATCTCTATTCGTCTTTCGACGTTCCATTGAACCTTTTCATTACATACATGGCATTGCTTTCATTCGTATCGTATAAAATATATGTGATGAGTGTCTTGTATGAATGTCTACTAATCCTTCTCAACCAACATATGCAAATGTAATAATATCATGTTGCCTTTTTATGCCATGCTTGATTAATTGCCATGTCTGAGAATGTTTGTACCTAAGAAAATACCACCTCACATTTGTTCAGGTATCGATTTGTCTGAATCTGATACATAAAGTACGAGTACATATGAGAAATAATTCACTTACTCGTACATGTGTCAACTATACAATCATTTTGCCACTATAAAACATACACATATAGTTATGTTAATCAGTATCTCTATAACCAATAAAAGGCGACATTGAGAAGAAACTTAATAAAGACATTTTGCTTTTCTGGTGTCTGTTGAGCCAGTGTCACGAAATAGGAACATTCGCATGAGAAGCTGTATGCAAATACCTGGATTATTTGACAGATTGTTATATAAACAGTGCTTCTTCATTGATCTATTCTCCGACGTTTTTCCTTTATAGAGACATTTGTAAGTCTTTATGAACGTCAATCTCGCCGCAGTTTTCCCTTAGGACGTACACTATGTACATAATGGCACAGAAATGAGGCAACAAACAGAAACGAATACTCATTAAGAAGAGATAAGGAGAATAGGGAAATATTTTCAGCTGTTATAAGGAACACATCACAAGATAATGATATACACAAACATGACAGGAAAACATCAGGAAAAAACAAAAATACATTTATGATCGGAGAAATAATTGTCTGAGTGTATGATCATAACAAATACTAAAGAAATGCCTTGCGAAGTCGATTTCCAGAACGAAGTACTGCATATATGGTCAGGAGCATGTAAGAATATATTGATGGGGGAATTTAACTGAATATGTTCATTTGGAAATGGAAATGCTGGATTCATGCTAAGAAATGCGCTACAACGAATTAAGGCATGATGAACTAAATTGGAACGCAAGGTATCATGTCCACTTTCTCAATTGCATTGGTATTACTTTGGCACCTGTGCCAGAATTTTCGTTTCAATTATGTTATATTTATATTGATTGTACGAAGTGTGTGTAAGTAAATGCTTGTTTTATTTTTTGTCAGGCTTGTAAATAAACGAGTTACATTCACTTTATGAATAAGTTTGGATATTGAAAACATGAACTGCAAATATAATAATGCTCTTATTGGAATTATTTGCATTTAATATCTGTTTCGAATCCATATGAAAGATTTCATGTATGAATCAAAAGCTGAGTTTTATGTCTTAGTTACCGAGGATTTTCTACAATTAAGACTTTATATGGAAACTACTCCTAGAAATATTCAATCTGGAGTTTGTATTAGAATAATAACATCCCAAGAGTTTCGAAAGCATTATAATTAAACCATGTGATACCTCTATTAAGTAGTGATGCAATAATGCAACTACATTAAAACGCAGCAGCAGACGTTTTAATGGCTTCATTGAATATTTTACCGCAATTGCGTTTCTTACGGCTTTAGTTTTTCAACTAGATCAAAACATTGCAATTATTGCCGCAGTCATGCAAAACATTACTAGTACAAGACCGAATCGTATAATATATATTCGAACACAATGACGTTTTACCAAGTTACTTTTGAACTAAAGCACCGGTCTTAGCAATTATTGAAGTCAATCTCTACCTCTCAAAACATGTTTGTTTGGTTGGCTTGATTCCGTTTTTCAATAATGACTTACGCAACCTGTAGTCTGTTTGTCTCATGACATTACATGAATTAGAAAAAAATCGCCCTGCATAATCCTAATAGAGGAGTAAAGCCAAGAATACTATTAGACGATTTAATCCCAAATTAATAAAGCACTACTCACTCAGGGAGGCATTATAACGTGTGAGAAAATTAATAAAGCTACAACGTAATTGCATTTTAATCCATATAGAGGCATAGGGGAAGAATATTGTCTTAGTTAAGAAGGCCACTAGGGGTTAGATTCTAACTGCTGTATCTTGGAAAACTGTTTTCACCTGAACTTGCATTTGATCCGAAAGTAAGATTATCAAACATCTTAACCAGATTAAGAACGATTGAACACTTATATAAGTTCAACCCTCATCAAGTACCTGTTTAATTAACAAAAATATGTGATTATCTTGTAAACGACAAATGGGTCAAACCATACAGCAGTCTGATGTCTACAATATGTGTAATTGTATTCGAATAAGATTGTCTGTCGTAAATAATTGGGAATAAAAGTACATATAAAAAATAACTTGATTGACTGTCGATAATCTTTTTTAAGGCATTACATTTTGTATAGATTCAATCATGTCCACGTCTATTGATATATGATAATATATTTGATATGTGATAATATTTTCCTTCAGCAAATGCAAACAGTGGTACATGCAGTGGTTGCACTGATCATAATCCCCCCTATGGTATATATTATTGAAATACAAACATAGTAAGGTCGGGTTGAAAATATGCAGTTGATGCTTAACACATGTCAAAGGGAATGTGAACAGTTTGACAATGCTTTCCATGTGTAAACTAATCCAGTACGGGATTGTCAGATGTATCGCAAGTATTACGTTAATTAGAAATTGCATATAGAGAACGCAGTACTTCACTGGAACAAAACGTTCCTTTTCAGACAAGCCATTCGAAAGTGCGACATATACAGACACATCATACACAATGGGATAGCATAACATGCAACCGATGTGTGAATAATTAGACATTCTAACGCATAGACGTGATGATCGGACTAAAAGAACTTGACTATCTCACCATTACAGCACACCCAAGCGGATTATGCAGCCTTACCATGCAATGTAATGGGAATACATCACACGTATTGTCTAGTTAATACTAACATACTCCAGATGCACAATAGTTAAAGTCCAAGTGTGCTATTACAGCTGTTACTGTCGGTTTGAGATAAAAATAATGCGTTGCCTCACACAAAATGCTGGCAAATAAAACTAATAATTGAACATGCATATTTTAATTTGTTTTGTTCATTTATTTAATCATTTAATCACTTTCTATAATGACATTGGCTGTACAATTTCCGTAATCAGAGTGATTTATTGTTTTAAAATTGCAACGAATTACATCAGTCAGTGTAACACAAAAACACATGATAAAACATTAATTAAACCAATATAACTGTCAGGTAATTTTTACAACTAATATTATCATCGTGATTTGCTTGTTTTGTTCTGTTTTAATGCGACCGAGGGAAACATATATTTTCAGCTGCTATTCCATTACATTATTATTATAATGTTAATAGTTAAGTGCTTTTATTAATGGCCTTGTTATTGGGCTGAAAGACTTTCATATTCGGCTGGGGTCGAAACAGCAGGTTTAACCATAAGTAAGGAGTGATTACCAGACAATTTGCCAATACAATGTCTTGTTTTTCTCAAAAAATTGATTTTGTACTTTCGACCTTATCATTCTAAGCCAGCGATATGTAAGAGTGTTGTTCATTTGTTTGTGCATTTGCGACAAAATCGTAACTCAAAGTGAACAGTTAGAATGTTTTGTTTGCCATTTAATCGCGTTTTTTCACTTATTACGGAATGTGATGCTTATAACTTTTTCTTAATAAGGTACGGGACAAATACTTACTGTACCTTAGTCAAAGCAAGAATTCATATACTTTAAGCATGTCATCGGTTATGCTTAACCTCATTATAAACATATACACAAAACAATGTGATATACTTGAGTACATACTAGACAGACAGACATCGGAGTAGCGTTAGGTAGCGATTAAAAGTATACCAGGCGGAAATCACATTCAATTGGCTTACTCCAGGTTAAAGTACTTTGTATTGTAAACTTATGAGCACATAATTGATGTCTGGGTTAATGTGTCTATATGTCATTAGACGAGAAATACAAGGGATGAAACCGAATCACGCATAACTTATGCGTACATTTGCCCGTAACTCCAAGTTGCTTACTTATATTCTTGAGAACAGTGTCGTATTTGTTAATGAATAGCGCTACTGCATTACTTTGTATTTCGCTTCTATCAATTTATTGTGACACATGTTCGTAGATTATGGATTGCTGTGTTGTAACTGTTTCTGTTTTCGTGGCTGGATACGTTGAGGGCTGCAATCCCTGTCCGATTTCCTCATTTCTTTTTTTATAATTAAGTGTCATGATGTATGTATATTTATCTTCGTTGTGTTTTCCATTCTTTTATGATATAACTTTATTTGCGGTTTGTAAAATTAATGTTTATTCTTTATAGGTTAAAATTACGCGTTTACCTTAAATCTTAAAGGTACATTTAGTAGCTACATTATAAAATAAGTATAAAACTGACTTGGTTCTATGCCTTTGTATGTTCACTCCATCGCTGTTTCTAATGTTTCAACTTATGAATCCGCTCCGAAATGATGCCTTTTAATGTCGAAAATGGTGACGACTAGTTTTCTACATTAAATTACACGACACTTATGTTGGGATTTTGATTTGTTAATTTAAAAACTTAATAACCGATTTCTAAAAAAGGTATCACTTACAGCACTAGTAATATGTGTCCTCAACAGAAGCAGGCGAATCATGGTTTTAATCCAATAGCATTTAATCAGATCGTTTTTGTTAGTTTTTTGGCATGTTTAAATTGTTTGCATGTCAGAATATTATTTCATAATTTTGTAAGAAATCTCAGGAGAAATATTAATTTCTGTAAAAATTGTTTTAGATTTTCAAATTATGGCATCAATATTTGTTACGACATCAGTAACATAATAATTATATGAAAAAACTATAACTAATTTGAGCCGTTATATTCCCGACTACTTTGGACCTTTGTATGGCTAATGGAATATTTTGTATCGGGAAACAATATCCAATGAGCAGTTTGGAGAGTTTGTCTTTGATGTTAGTACCACTTTTCGTTAACGCGTTTATTGGTTTATGGTAATGATGACTTGTTCGGCATCGTTCTGGTCATTCCAACTTCTTCAAATTTGCCGTTGCTGTTACTGCCACAATGCGTTCGTATTTCAACCATTGGACACTTGGGCTTTCAACACTTTTACAATTGATATTCCGTATTTCAGTAACTACGTTGAACTTTATTAAAATATGAAATTTAATACTGTCACATTCTGAGGTAGCAATGTCCATAACGATGGTTTAGATATACGTTTGCATATTTATCGTGTACGCACTGCAACATCCCAACGTTGTAAATCGTTGTTTAACTATCATTTTGAATCAAAATACGCATTTATTGCAGACATTGATGTAAACTTGAATTTTTGATACTTTTCCAAAGCTGTCGTTTTAAAGCTGATATCAGAATAACCGGATCATATCTCTGCTCATTAATTTGCATTCAACAATAAATGTCACAACTGTTATTAATCGTAGTAAAACACATTCATCTTTTTCTTTAATGCATGAATCAAATCGCGAAAATACCCATTATTATTCTTCTATTATTCCTACGAAATATGTAATGAATGAGTTATGTACAATATTAATTCATAGTATGCAACATTATCGGTTCAATTAAGTTAGTGAGAAGGACATATGGTGCAAAGAGGACGTGGTTTGGTTTGTCTCAGTAAAACGTCAGACGTTTTATGGAATTGTAAGTGATATACTTTCTTTCGGTCATTTGGATCACCGTTTTCTTGTTATTTCCTTGTTGAATTATGTTATCCTGCTCTTATACATCGCGGACTTGGGTTGTTAATTTTTTCATTGTGTTATGTTTGGACATTGTCCCGCGTTTCTGTGTTATGTTGTTATTGTTTTCTGTGTTCGGCTGGTTAACTTAAGTGCTACCTTCCATGTCCGATTTATAGTCATGATAAATGTTTGTACTTAATATATTAATCTAATACTAGGTTTGATATGTGTTGTTGTAACATTAGAATTCATAAAACTGTAGTGATTATATTGATGTGACAACAACGAACCCAACAGAGAAAAGTCCAGCATAGTATAGCATGCGCACATATTTGTTTTAGTTTCAACAATTGACTACGATGTTTTTGTATTGGTCCTTGAATATTTTCGGACCTTTAGTATCACCAGAGATATAAGACGCTGTAATCCATATTTTCCAATAGTTTTTCCTCTCGGTGAATCTGTTTGTTGATTTAATGTTAAAGAGGAAACGAATATTAACGTTTTCAACAAAAGTTTTGGAGATGAAGTTTTCCTGGAAAGTTAAACTAAACAACTAAAATAAATTGGTTTACCGATGTCAGTTAATGTTATTGCTAGTTAAATAGACAATACACTTGGTGGGAATACTTGTAAATATGTTTTAAATTGTCTACTGTTATTATAGCAATAGGTGATAATATGTAATATACTTTAATTCTCTTACTGATGCTTCTGTGATATTGATCATGACATTATTGTAACAGACGTGATTTACCGATTTCAAAATAGCATTAATTAGTGTGAGTACTGCTTAGCTATCCACCTTTTATTTTCTGCTCTTCGTTAAGTGCGAACGTACAGTCAAACTGGAAGATAAAAAACAGCGTATTTATATATGTGTATGCTGATAGTGGCGACGAGTAATGTAATACATGAAACATAACGAATGATCATTTAATAAGTGCTTAGGCCAGGGTGCTGACAAAATACATTGACAATTGTTATTTCATTGACACAGACAAACGAGGAGTTATTTAACAGCGTTAGTAATATAACAAAGGATATTTGTTTGAAACAGTGTTGTGTGGAAGGTTTCAAAATGGATATTTTAGTTGAAAACAGGGAGGAAGAAATCAGGTAAGTGGCATTTGTTCTTATCATCATTTTGTCACCAAATACTGTTACATGTTCATGTTTAATATTGTCCCGTCGCCATCTCTGGTGCCATAGACGTCTTTCACGCCTTATCGATATCATGAGTCATACATTGCAAATACATACATAACTATGAGGATATCTTAGATTTAAAAACAAAATATTGTATTACCGTCGACAGCCAATGTGTGGTACTAGACAGCGATTCTCTCAAAAATGTTTCCGAGAAATATTTTGTGTGAACAGGCATATTACTCTAATATTATGAACAGTCTGAAAATAACCCAGATTGCTGCTCAAATACTTAGCCTGAGTTTGACAGTGTTTCTCCATTCTACCTGTGCAACACATGATCCAAAAACGTCCCAAACATATTTAAAGCAAACATGTTTACCTACCTAACACTTATATGGCATAAACATCGTGTATTTCATTCATGACTACTATTTTAACCTGTTATTGTGCATTTATCATGTAGTTCTTTATATATTAATACTTTCTTGCTACCATGCTTCTAATTCTAAGGAACAAATAAATACATCATTAATATCTACATGTATTCATCGAGATACGTCATCACATATACGAGTACTTTTGAAACCATTGTGCTGAGTCATACTTAAGGGCTACAATTGTGTATTCAAACTTGATGCTGCCTAATTCCAATGGTATATTCTGTGCGGTTATCGTCGTTATACTTTTTCAGAAAAAATAATATTACAAAGTGTGTACTTAGAACATTCGACTATTGTAGTATATTTCAACCTATTGTATAAAACAGTTGTACGCACGATCCACATCTATTGTTATTCCCTCCCGGTGTATAAAACAGTTGCAAGACAATGTCATATACTACACCAATCACTCTCTTGAGTATTAAGACATGTGCATTTTATTGATGGAAGGAAGTACTCAGTTTTTAAAAGTTAGAACAATATTGCATTGATAGAGGTGCATTAAATAGTTCTCGTTATACAACTGTATATTTTTAGTGTCGGCAATACACTGGATTCCGTCGTGTTGCCTTTAAGCGTGTTTCCAATACAGTGTTGATACAAATTATTTGTTATTGCATGACTGATTAACATCTATATATGTGATACTGCCTTCAGGCGTTTCATTAACAAGTAATAAAAGTCTTAATATTGTTAGTGAACATGCGAATGACTCAATCGATAAACGATACATGTACCAAATGAACGCAGACACAAGAAAGGTTGCAGTGCCACACAAATGTATCTACATGTAAAACAGACCTTTCTAGCTAAGACTAAATAAAAAGTCGTGGTTTTGTTTGAAACCACTTTCATTTACAATGCAATGTCTCATCACAAAGAGAACCAGTTTAATTGCAAACCGAATTTCATTTTATCAGACGAAACAAAGGCATTTGCTCTGTATACGAGGTATATTTCATGAACGTGTATTCATCTTTTCTAGGTAAAAAAGAAAACAATGTTGTTTCAAAGAATAAAGTAGGATTTACAAACGCGTTCTGTGCTACGGACATTTCCATTCAGAAATCGTACATAAACGTTAGCCTAATACCGAGGAAGCATTTCTCAGAATATGTCTCCATAAAAATTCTTCTTTCGACGTTCCATTGAATCTTTACACTACAGACATGTCAGAGCTTTCATCCGTTTCCTTTGGACTATATGGGATGAGTGAGTTGTATGAATGTCTACTAATCTATCTCAACTAACATATGCAAATGTAATAATATTATGTTGCCTTTTTATGACATGTCTGATTAATTGCCATGTCTGAAAATATTTGTACATATGAACATACAAACTCATATTTGTGTAGGTATCGATTTGCCTACATTTGAAACATACTGTACCAGTAAATATGAAAGATTAGTCAAACCTGTAAATTTGTTATAGCCTTCAATCATCTTTTGTTACAAATAATATCATTTGGTCACTTGTCAACAGATATTTGTGTTATTTGGTATTTTTATAACTAACGATTCAAGGTTGGACGTTTAGGTAAATTCAACATTGAATGTACACATGCGTATGCTTTGATCAGCACAAGGGTACTTGTATGCAACTTAACACTAATAGGCTGTCTTAGTTTTTTATTTAAACACTTAGACTTCCGAATTACCAAAGTTCTTGATGTGTCGTTATCTCGATGGTTTTATACTAATTTGGAATGACAGAAAGTCCACCCCTCCATTACATTGGTCCTAGGGAGTTGCTTCTCTGGTGAATGTAATTAATATTTGTTCTCCAAGTTTTAAAAAGGTTCGACGTCTTGAAGATGCAGAATAATTTGTATACATGTACACTTATAACACGTACGAGGGATGTCCCAGAATTATGGAGTCGTTTGTTATAAAATTGGGGAGCGGTGGCCTAGAGGTAGGTCGCGCGCTTCGGGATCGAGAGGTCCCGGGTTCGATCCCCCTCTGGACCACTGGTTAATATCTCTGAGCAACACCCACAGCTCCACTCCACTATGGTGTAAAATGGTACCTGTGAGGGTAGTGTCTATTCCTGGGCGCCGCAGATCGATGTTGGCTGCCACATCACAGGAGAGAAATAGTCTCCTCAGGGAGACACGAGTGTAGGTTTTCATACACGTATGTAGGCAAATGACCAGGGGAAGTTGAAATGTCAAAGGGTGCTTGAGCGGCCTAACAGCTGAAAAGAGCCCTAGAAAATTGGTAACTTAACTTTTTTTAACATATAAATGATAACACTTTACGTAATTCTGGGAAATTCAAAGTATATTGGGTAACAAGGACAACAATAAATGCAACCTAAGTGAACTATTGTTCTACTATGAATAATGCTGGTTCTAACGCAAGCATAATAAGTTTATAAGTAACATGACATTCCGACTAAAATGGCGCCAAGGAGAAGTAATATTTAGTGTTTAGTGCTCTTGGAATTTCTTATGTCTGTTGAGCCAATTTCACGGAATATGATCATTAGCAAAAAGCTTTGTACATGAATTATTAGAAAGATTATTGTATAAATAACGCTTCTTCATTAATCTAACCGCCCATGTGCGTCCTTTCAGAGACATTTGTAAGTGTTTATGAACTTCAATCTGACCACAGGTTGCCCATTGGGTTCTTAATTTCGTACACTATAAAGCATAAATTAGGCCACAAGTAGATACGTTACACATGCGATATATAAATTGCGATTTGGGGGTTGTTGTAGTTGCGTGCAAGTATATGTCCATAGAGGGAATCCAATGCATTCGATGTCATACTCAGAAATGGGCAAGCCTGAATTGGAACATGGCGAAGTACATTGGAACATAAGGCATCGTTTTTAGTTAGGTTCGTGCACCACGATGTTCCTTTAAATTGCGTACGTGTATGTGGCCTTGTTTGTCTCGTTATGTGCTGCTATGTATCGACATTGTCTGTAAGCCAGTACCGTAAGTTCAGGTACTGCTTAGTGGGTTTTGCGTTCTCTCCGATAACTCGATCCTTTCTGTATGATAGTAAACCCACTGTGTGCGTTTGTTTAGCATTTTATTAAATTGTCAGCATAATATTTTTTTACTATACCGACGTTTAAAAATACTGTACACGTATAAGGTAACAAACATAATAGCAAGTAATTGTATTATACGCTTTGAAAAATTACGACGATATCATATTAAATCCAACGCTGAATTTGAAATGTTAGGGTTAACGCATTTATAATGTATAACTATGAAAGCTCTTCCTAGAAATATTCAATCGCTATAGATCTTATTAGAATAATAACATCCCAGGATTTTAGGAAGTATGGAAAGTATACCTTGTTATATCTACTTTGAATAGAAATGCAATACTAAAACTGCATTAAAATGCTAAGACTTTAATTTTTGCAATGGCTTAAAATGTTTCAAATTTGTTTTCCCTTCAAGAGTTTTAATGTAATGATTTTTCTGCTGATTTTATACAGACATTGTTTTATAACTAGTTTTTTAACTATTTGGGGTTCCCCTCTCAATTAATTATTATCCTGTTTGTCAGTCACCAAGTTGTGATTATGTCCTTACAAAAAACATCATAATGCAACGCAAGTAGTGTTGCTGTTAACCGAATGTCGTGTGCAACGGATTGTTGCAATGTGGGATTTGATGTCGTGCATCTTGGAGATCGATTTAGCAAATAATATACCATTGTCAGCGATGAAAACGTCCACTATATTTACTTTCCTTCACCTAACGGTAATGCCCCGTCCCCTGATTACAGTAAATCATCTTATCCAATATTTAGATGAGTACATCAAATGATATATAATGACATTTACTGTACACAGACATTCAATTCCTCTGACTGTTTAATGTTGATCAAAGATATTCAATATGCTTGTGGTACTCATTAGTGCTCGATTGCATGCAATAATAAATAATTGGCTGCTGACGGTGGTACTTTTCGCAAATTCTAATATGTATGAATCCGGCTTTGAACAGACGAATGTCCAATGTTATGGCGAGCCAATGGTATGTTCTATATATGCTCACAGATCAAGTGCCAAACTTCTACTAGTAGCAGCAAACATTATACACCAAACTATGGGACACTTTATCACATGTCAACCAAAATATAATACCAAACAAAGAACTAGAATTTCACGATGCCAACAGTACAAAAGAATGAAAAGGTTAACATAAAACACTCAAATAAGTATAAAAGAGTATGAAAATAAGTGGTAAATGATACACGTACTAAAAAGATATTTCCTGTGACTTTACTTGTATAATGATTATTTTATTTATTCACATATTGTATTTAGAAATACTAATTGTAAATTATTAAGTACTGGTGTAGAAATTACAATTCTATACAAAGTCAGACATTGTTCTGAAACAAATCAATCCATTTCTATTTTGCATCCCCCGTTGGGCGCCATTTGTAGCCTCTTGGTGGTTAAGTCCACTGTTCATCGGGGTGGGTACAAAGATATATATAGGTACGCTGGGATAATCTCAACCAAAACACAATTCAAGGTACAATGTTTAATGTTGACTGTAACAACCAAATACTGACGTATTCCAGTAGATATGCGTAGAATAAACTACAACAGTACTAACACGTACACAGTACACACAGTACAGGCGTCCTGCAAATATACAAATAGTGAAACAACATAAGTTGCAGAAAGAACTATATTACAGCATAATTACATCATGACAACTACAGAACATTACGGGAAAACATGAATAAATACTTATGAAACTGATACCAACCAACAGAAACATCAGAGCATCATCAAATCTTCCTTCAAAGGTGACAAAACCTGAACCAAACCGGTCTTCACAAAATCAGCTGTTTGCCTGCAGTCACGTGACATTGAAGAGTAGCAAAATACCAAAAGTAAGTAAAAGCACAAAAAGAAGCAAAAGAGCGAAAAGATGCAAAATCACACGAAAGGTCAGACAAGAAAATAAGAACACCTGGTTACAATATGTCGTTCTCAGGAACATTATCAAACTGATAATATTGCACACTATGAATTGTAATGCTACATATTTTCATTCCTCGGAGATTTGATAAGAATTACAGACGAATAATAATGAGTATTGCCGCGGCGTTTTTCGTGCATTAAGGAACAAGACGAATGTTTTCTACTAAGATTGATAACAGTTGCGACATTTATTGTTGAATGCAGAGTAATGAGGGTTCTATGCTACAGTTTATGCTTATATCTGCTTTAAAACGCTAGCCTAAAAATAGTTTCCCAAATCCAAACTGACAACATTTTCTGAAATAAATGTATATTCTCGTGTTCGAGCCAAACGACAGTATAATAATGGTTTAACATTGTGCAATGTTACATGGCGCATGCTATAAAGACGTGCACGTATTTTTATATGATTCGTTACTGAAATTGTTACCTTAAACATCAGTGGTATGCATTTTTTAATAAAGCTTCTCTTTCATGCTGGAATTAATCCGCAATGCGTTATGTGTGGTATTTATCATTTCAAATTTATGATTGATTGTTAAGTGTTGACATTACATTACCATGAATACAGTAGTTATCTAGATATATAATTTAAGAATATTACTTATGCTGTAATACAGTGTTTGTGTTAAAGTTTTCCACCTCACAGCAATTAAATGTAATCCCTTGTGACATTATTATCTTAGACTATGTGCATTTATACCTCTATATGGATTAATTGCAATTGCTTTGGTGAATTGTCAATTATTTCCCGCTTTATACTGCATCCGTTTGCAAGCTGAGATTTATTAAATTCAGATTCAATCAACTAATTGTCTTCTTGGTGCGACTCCTTTTTGTATATTGTTTAATTATTTCACGCTTTAGAATGCATTCGTGTGCAAGAAGAAATTAATTAAATTCTGATTAAGTCGTCTAATTGTCTACTTGTTTTGTACAGTTTGTGTATTATAATTATACAAGGCAAATGAGTTCAAATACATTAAATGTCATCAAGCAAATCGACAACAGACTAAGTATGAGGGTAATTTGCCTTTGCGCCATTTTTGTACTTCAAAATATGGAACCTAAGCCCGATTTTCCGATTAATGTTACGACTATTATTCCACGTATCGGTAACTGTACTAGTATTACCTTGATAAATGAAATAAACATCATACTCATGGTTTTTACACTGTACAGCTCAGAAAGAATTAAATACATATATGCTAAAAGCTTTTCGACTTCCTTGAGTCTTTTTTAGTGCATGGCAGAGTCACACATCATTTATAATCATGTGTTGCAATGGACAATTCATGTATTTATTTTACTACACTTTAATTATTTGTGAATTTTATTCCACATCATCATATTAAATAAGAATCATGTTCGATCATTTACTTAATACTTAATTGTACAAACTAACCCGGGCCATCATTTTCTTCATCATACATTATAAAACAGGTCTTGCACTCAAACAAATGCTGTGATATTGTTTGGTCGAAAAGAAACATTCAATTCACTATATCCAGTTCCTATATAGGCTTAATAAACGGCTACATTTTATGTTAGTTGTGCGTTATTATAGCACTATCTTCTTGTTGGTAACAAATATTGGCGATTCCACTTGAGGTTCCAAACTGTTTCTGTCTGCAATTAATATTTCCCCTGAGTTTTCTTACATAATTATAGAATTACATTTGACGTGCAAACAACTTGAAACTAGCAAAAAAAACCAAGCAAATCGTTCTGATTAAATGTTACTGGATTCATACCATGATCCGCGTATTTGATAATGAGGATACCGTTTATCGTTTGTTGATCTACGAGATTGCTGTACGGAATCAGGTTCTTGAAATACCTAATTTACAAATCAAAATCCTATCACAGCCAGTGTCGTGTAATTTAATGATCAAAAATAGTAACTTTATGTTCGATGTTTAGGGGCATTATTTCAGATGTTTCATACACTGTACATCAGCATAATAAACGACGGTATGCACTAACAAAGGGATAAATCCAAGTCTGCATTGTACTCGTGATATTATTTTCCAGAACCCTTAAGATGTAGAATAAGCACGTAATTGCAATCATAAGCAATTAGTAACAATTTTAAAACCCACGAACTATTTTATTTCATCAAACCTAGCATCGAAGATACCATCAACAGAACATGCCGAGCAAAACACACACAAGATGGGCGACACAACAAAAATCCCAGACTTTAATACCCAAACATACACGTCACAATGCACAATGACAAAAGCAACAATTAAGAATGAAATACCCACTTCGTACATGTAAGGCGGATTTTGACGGAAACACAAAAGTGGATGATGATTGTGTATTGGCTTTTTCAATATTTCTTCTTGTGCTATTGCAATATAAAAACGTATCAATGTATCCGAATGGTTATGAAACAGGTATGAAAGTAATTACTCCAAACATTTTCCGGCTACATTGTTACTCTGGTTATGACTTGTGATGCCGTCAAGCAAAACAAGGGCTGATACGACAGACTATTCCGGGCTGGTATTTACAAGGCATCTCGAATTAAAACATGAATATTATGACTTAAATTATAACATCGTGTCGCTCAGCGAATAAAGTATACTCCTTTTTATTGGTGATTATAGTAGCTATTGACGCCTGCTTTAAATATACTATCAAGATTGCAGCTTGAAATTAAAAAATGCGGTTCATTGAACCGTGAAAAATCAAAACAAGCAAAATTACCGGGAAATTTACACATCCGTGCAAAGTATGTTCAATTTGAATTTTAGTTATATCACCAAATTAAAAAAAAACACAAAACAATAACATTTTTTACTCAACAACATGGTATATATCAACTTTAAAAAATAAATTTTATGTTGATGATCAAAGGGAGGTAACTCCGTCAAAAATGTCCTTTTTTCGAAAGAAAGTGGGTAGTTCTTATCATCAATTGTAATTTATTCGAATAATAGTTTACATTGTTTGTAGACAAATGATAAGCACATATGCTTGAAAATAAAATTTAAAAGCAAAGCGGTCAAATAGCTGAATCAAGACCCAGACGAACGACCGACGAATTCGGTGCAAAAATTGGTGACATTTGCTTTTGATGATGTCATCATTTGCTTATTCTGATTGTAACTTTTTTAATTAAATGGTACTTAAAACAATTGAATTGTAATATCAAATATCCAATCTCCGTATGTTTGAAATTTCAGCACGATCCATCAGGTATTGACTGTGCATGTACGCACAATTTTTCCACGTCTCTATTACAGTTTTGCGTACATTTACACAATTCTTCCAGACATCACTACTACATATATATCGTTAACATATACGCATAAAATCCCTAGTAGGAGTTTTTGCGCATATACGCACAATTTTTCCACGTCTCTATTTAAGTTTTGCGTACAATTGTTCCAGACATCACTCCTACATATATATCGTTAGCATGCACGCATAAAATCCCAAGTAGGAGTTTTTGCGCATGTACGCACAATTTTTCCACGTCTCTATTACAGTTCTGCACATATACGCACGATTCTTCTAGACATCACTACTACATGTATATTGTTAATATGTACGCATAAAATCCCAAGCCGGATTTTTTTGCGCATGTACGCACAATTTTTCCACGTCTCTTTTACAGTTTTGTGTATATACGCAAATACTTCAGATGTGGATTTTGTGCGTCCAATAATATATTATAACATACTGCATACTTAAAAAATAAGCGGAAAATCCACAACCGGATTTTTTTCGACCGTGCGCAGAAACTCCAAATTTGGAAGCATTCATACCAGTAAAAGACGATATTTTGAACGTTATGCCTTGTGGTATCATCAAATTCGAAAATGGGGAAATTGTTGCAGTGTTATTAAAATTAGATTTTTCAAGACGACGCATCGCATTAAGGTATTGAATCAGAAAAGTCATGTTAATCATCGAATAAATTACACGTTAACCGAAATGCTTTTAACAAAATGAATTTCTAAAGCATTGGCCCTTATAAACTGGTGACGTACGAGAAATTTAATTCCCTAAATTAGTTTTACTAACGTCACCATACAACCCAATATTATTTGAAAATTTACGCACAGTATATATTCTAAACCCATTTGCTGACTTGATAGCTGGGTAATCGGCGTGTTTTCAAGTTACAACAATTACGAGCTAACCCCTAGTGGTTTTATTATCGTAGACAATGTTCCTCGATATGAATTAAAATACAATTTCTTTGGCGCTTTATTAATTATTTCACACTTTATAATGCAGACGTTTGCGAATAGAGCATTTTAAAAAAAATTAAATTCGGATTAAATCGTATTATTGTCTTCTGGGTTGTTGCCCTCTCTTAGGATTGTACGGGCGAATAAGTTCAACTACAATTAATGGCATTATGCAAACCGACTACTGGTTGTGTATAAGGGTATGTTGATGCAGTAAGTGCCCATAAGAAATTAAAATGTGTTTGCCTTGGCCTTTTGATAAATTCGTAGACTTGGTTGGTCATGTTTACACCTTTTGCCACAGGGAGAACAAATAACATCAAATTAAACTACAAACTTTTGGACACATTGTGGTACAAGAGCCTAAGTAATAAGTAATACGAATGTAGTGGTTAAAGAAGATTAGAGGACACGATGCCTTGTGATCCCAGTCCACCTGATCCAAATGTGATGTATTTCGGTACAAATTCTAGCATGGCTCACGGAGCATTACAAATTTGGTTTCCCTTCATCAACATATACTTGCACGTTTCTACTATATATTCAGCACTTCTTTCAAGTCGGCTTCACTTTCGTTCGATGATGTTCGTATTAATCAGCAAGTCAATTATTTCTCCGATCATTAATGTGTTTGTTAGTACATTTTCTTCTCTATCCTGATGTTTTCCTGTGATGTTTGTGTATGTTATTATCTTGTGATGTGTTCCTTATAACAGCTGAAAATATTTGCCTATTCTCATTATCTCTTCTTAATGTGAATTCGTGTCTATTTGTTGCCTCATTTCTGTTTCATGTACGAAGTGCAAACCCTAAGGGAACACTGTAGCGGGATTTACGTTCATAAATACTTACAAATGTCACAATAGCAAGGAGAAGCACGGGCGAACAGAGAATAGACAGATGAAGAAACACTATTCTTATAACAATCTGTAAAATACTTAAGATAAAGCCTATCATGCTAATATTCTTATTCCGTGACACTGGCTCACCAGACACTAGAAATGCAAACTGTCTATAACACACTTCATATTAATGACGATGACGCCTTCTTATTCCGGATATTATTATATGGTTTCTATACACATGTAATACTATGCTCTGCAGGACATGTGTTTACTTAGGTGGAAAGAGTGACACCAGTAAAATCACGCATACAGTGTAGGGTTATAGTTCTTTCTTCTTGTTGCATGTCAACAAGCGATACAATGCATATGTCATTATACTCAAGGGAGTGATGGGTGGATTATTTAACTATTCATTACCACGGTTTAATTCCTGCGGTAATGTTGATGCTGCCTTTCGATATGTGTATTGAGTCATCATGACTGTATCTGTTATCCATTAGTCCGTATACGCGTGCCTCCATGCGCAATATCCTTACGATACCTGGTCACCTTTCGAATTTCCCCTAACCCCACATGAGGCCAATACATTGCAAATGATGTCCCCTACCGGCTGTAGAAAACATTGACATTCTTGCAACATTTTTGTCAATCAATACATCCGGATAACATACTCAGTGTCAGAGTTAAAATAGTCGAACATTTACATATGCCTTACACAGGTCACAACAGGTATGTTGATATAAGATGAATCCTTGCCAAAATGACATTTTGTCAGGCATTTCCCTAAACGACTGGTTTTATACTCCTTCTTTTTGGAAATTTTTTTTGGACTTTTATTCATTGGATATAACTGTTTTGTCTTATGATATTTGAAGTATAGATTTATGTTATAATTATAATTCCATATTGGGATGTTATTCATGATTAACTACCTTGAAGTATGGAATAGATAACATACTTATTGACTATATATCACAGTAAGCATTATATATGTTACCGCTTTTAGACTTCCTTGAGTCCTCTTTATGGCATGGTAGATACAGTCTGTACTCAATTCATTTAATAAGATTCGTTTGCTACAAATGATAGATCTATTTCTTTGCATGTATTTTACCAGAATGTGATTTATTGTTATTGATATTCCATATCGTCTACAAACATTAACTCAGTGCAATCGTTTAGATCGTATGCAATTTGATTCTACGACGAAAAGTTAATGGTTAATGGAGAATTGTTGCGCACTTTATCTAAAATGATGCATAATAATGCCATTTGTTGGTATTCAATACATTTGGTCTTATTGAATAAACGTTCATACATACAAAACAGAAACAATTATGTTAAATGGTTCAAGTTTGATAATATCTATATAAAAAGCAGAATATAATATAAGTGACTTTGTATATAAAACAAATACAAATCCCGTACAATGAACGAAGCACATATATTGTGCGAATGGTACGATACTTGATTTTATTTCGAAAGTTGCATAGCCATTTCGCTTTAAAATCGAATGTGTCTTGATTGTCAATACGTTATAGTTTGATCTTAGAAAAATGCATATAATGAATGTGCAAATCACCAAATTCACAAAGTTCAATGCTCAGATGAGTCATATAATGGTACTAAACGGTTCTTGGAATATTTTGAACACCAGCCTAATTTGGAGTATACTAATACAGAGGGTGTTCTAGTAGATCACAACAAGAATTAAACATTGGTTCAAAGGGAAATATTGCAACTTTGAATACGCTTCCTGCCAAACGATGTCACTGTTGCACTGCAAATTTCATAGCCACACTCAGACATGCATATTAACTGCACATGGGTGCATTTCAATTGCTTATTTAATCATTTCGGCAATAACTCGGAATAACAACGGAATAAATGAAATACACTATTGATAAATTGCTTTCTAATTTTACTGGTAGAATTTTGTTTGGGGTTTATAAGGGAATAACAGCATAATAATGGTGATGTCGGGCGACTTTGTCTGCAAAAAGTGAAAGAATAAGCTTGTATGGCCAAACTCGATGATGTTTAATATGTAACATGCAAATAACACATACAAATCATCCGTAAAAAGCCTATCATTTCGATTCTATAGTTAATTTGTATAAATTGCACAAAATAAATGCAACAACAACTGTATGGGGAAAAACTCTATACATTGCATCTACTGCGTACTGTATATATAACATACACATGATATCATTGGTAATGCTTTTGTAAGAAAAAAATCATAACCAAATCCGCGAGGGCTGTCTGATGTTATGGTATGAGCTATTTTAAAAGATTATCTTTAGTTTTATATTAGTATCCTTGTCTATGTGTAACTAATTTTATATCAGACAAACCTATATCTGAACTGTCAAGGGATATATGCTTGAACCCCGTCAGTATGTGGTACAATTAAAACTTATCACGGAACAGTAACTATAATTAAATACGACTGAAACGATCGACCGAGAACTCGCTAAATGTAATACTATATTTAGGGTTAATTTTGAAGTGTTCATTTGTGGGCAATTCGAAATGTATCATCATTAGTAACTCCGATGTTTTCTTTTTTTTGCCATTGAAAGAACTTTGTGTTCTCGAAAGTATTGGCAGCAAATACAGTACCCTTGGTTAGTATGTGCTTAATGAGACGGTTACCGGCATGAATGACCTGCTGAGAATAGATAAGGTACTTTGCAAAACATGCTTCATGGTTGACCTTATCTATTTAGCATAAACTTTATAAATTTGTATAATCGAATGACTTCTTCACAAATGTTTGAACAAACACCAGTTTCAAAATCGAGTCAAATTGGTCGTTATTTTCAAGTTATCTTCAGAAACAAGAAACCAAGGTTATAATTTATCTTAAAATAAACGATCTCCCCATTGTTTTAATACAGTGATTTTCTATTGGGAGCATTCATTACATTTGACTGGGATTGTTATTTATGAATCACTAACTGGAAATTATCCTGCATGAATCAATAAGGTTGATGACATATAAGGCAGCATAACTGGCATAATCAAAGGTTACTCGAGTGTTGAAGTCTGGAATATTTTGGTCTGAAGATTTTTTCGAAAGAATTGAGGTCGACAGTAAAGGAGTCTGTTGTGAATTGGGATGTTTTAAAGATGTTAAGTAAAACAATTCTTCCTGTTACGCAGTGTTGTAAATAAAAAATCAAGCAGAGAAAACATTTCAAATCAAACAGCCGATTCATACGGTAAAGCAAATTTATGAAGCAATCTGTTACTTTGTCATCAATATGTTCATTATAATTCGCTTCTCCAACAATGTTGTCTGAAAATTGTCTTAAAACGATTGGTCTGGTTTGGAGAAGTACTAACCAAGCTATACCATATCAATTATCCAATGCATGCTTTACTAGCTTTATGTCTAGACAACGTACTAAGGAAGTGCTTTAAACAACATAGTTAACTACATTGTAGTTATTTTTCGTTTCAGAAGCAATTTCCCATATCACTCATAATTTCATTTAGTGCTTTAAATTTA
The DNA here is from genome assembly GCA_963678985.1 of Spisula subtruncata. Classification (NCBI taxonomy): domain Eukaryota; kingdom Metazoa; phylum Mollusca; class Bivalvia; order Venerida; family Mactridae; genus Spisula; species Spisula subtruncata. Next base: position 23,192,331 of record OY787669.1, on the reverse strand, counting down.
TTGACACATGCTGGTATTGCAAGATATTGCAAGGGTTTAGAAAAATATGTCATATTAATGCTTGGTTTTCCTCAAACGACTGCAAAATAGATTTAGCTTCATTGAACAAGGTATGCAGTTTCCTCTTAACAAATTACCATCTACAGTAAAGGGTCTATCAAGTACATTCGCTAGTAGTAGAATAACTGCATTTCATGTAGTGAAAGGAAACATGCTACATGACAACACTTCAAATAGGGTATATCGATATGTTCAATACTTACTCGTATTAATTTCATAAAATGTGTCGGCGTCAAATCATACATTTGCATTGTTTTTCCTTCATCTCCTCAAGTATACGACCATGACATATTGAAGGCTATACAGTATACACATCATTTGTCAATTTTTGTTCGAGCTGTCTAAGTAGCAATAAAAACAACACGGTCGGCCTGCAGAAGTTTATTGAACAAAGCAGTTATCAAATACTATATGGACAAACATGCAATATTCAATATTTTGAAATGGAAAATGCAATTTGCGTATTCACCTGTTGACGAGTCGCTAGTTGCAACCCTAGAGAATGTATATTATAATGTATTACCAACAATGCGTATACGTGCAGACTTAGAATACAACGTAAATGGCCAGAATAATTCAATTGTAAACGGCGCAACAATCGTAACCTGTCAAATTATAAAACGTTAATTTGATGTTGGAATTGTGAATTTGCTGTTGATATGTCGTATATGTTGCCCCTAAACAACCATGTGTAATGTACTTACAAGAAACACAAATATCATTTTTCCATTAGACACACATGTATACAACACATGATATGCGTAAATTGTAAACAAATTGGATAAATATTAAAGAAATGAATGAAACTTTTGTTCCCCTTCCAACTGTTATTTTGAGTCATTTTGTTGACATTTGAATGGGTAGTATACCAACGCGTAGACTGGCATATATATGGAAATATAATTGTCTGATTTGTATTCGATTGAAGAAGCTTGTATCTTTTAGAAAATATATGCTTTAATGTGCAATTAGTAAATATTTAACGACTTACACGGGATATATTAGAACTTAAAATTCCCCATGTAGTATAAAATAAGGAAAATGCTGAAATTGCTACCAAAAGTGACCTTAAACATGTCGATTTTTTTTATTTTTCCCCACGGAACTCGCGTATTTGTTTGAGGTTGACCATATGTGTTAGCTTCATAGACTGGACTATAAATCGGTGAATTGATCTTAAGAAACATAGTTTTAGTATTTGCTTACTTATTTATAAAGTGTATTTGCAGTCTGAGATTCATCAGCCTGGAAATAATTATTATTTAATGATCAATAAAATGTACTAACAACTACCTCGTAACATGGATAAAGTATAATTGAAACCCTGATCTTGGTGCAAGGGCCAAAATAATAACAATGCAATGGTTTAAGTGGACACAATGCTTTAGGCTTCAATGTAGCCCGTCCTATCACAAGTTGCTGGAGTGCGCATTGCTTAGCTCACACGACATCGCATTTCGATAGTGTTTAAAATGATCATCCAGACAATTATTTCTTCGATCATAAAGTTGTTTGTTAGTACACCTCATTCTCTATCCCAATGTTTTCCTGTGGTGTTTGTGTATGTCATTATCATGTGATGTGTTCCTTGTAACAACTGAAAATATTTCCCTATTCTCATTATCTCTTCTTAATGTGTATTCGTGTCTATTTGTTGCCTCATTTGTGTTTCATAATGTTCGAAGTGTAAACCCTTAGGGAACACTGTAGAGGGAGTTACGTTCATACGTACTTACAAATGTCACAATAGCAAGGAAAAGCACATGCGAACAGAGAATAGACAGATGAAGAAACACTTTTTTTATAATAATATGTCAAATACTTCAGTTTTTGAATAAAGCTTATCATGCTAATGTTCATATTCAGGGGCACTGACACAACAGTCACTAGAAATGCAAACTGTCTTTAACACACTTTATATTACACTGAGCGGCAACGAAAACGCAACATTTATAAACTTAAATATTTCCGTAATCCGTTAACGTATAAACTTATAAATTGTGTATGATCTCTTCGGTATAATTATTTTCTACAGTTTTCAGCTTTTTCCGTGAAAATCAATCGTCCATAGAGGATTAGCCTTAAACCTAATTTTTCCACGTGATGATGGGTGGCTAGAGATTTGCTCGCATATATGGCAAACATTTTGAAGAATATGAATGGATTAGACGAAAAAACAAAATAACTAGTAGAAAGCATTGTGCGTATGTCAGAGGAAAACTCCGAAAGATCGGTCGATATGCTCAAATATGGGGTATTCGTACTCGAAAGCTAAGTTTTGTTGATTTAAATCAACCAAGCCATTATTGCATTCATTAAACACAAGTTTGAATTCATATACACCTGTTAAGAAATATAAAAATGCATTAGAAATCGCAGGATGTAAGACAAATGTTTAATTCAAGTTAGATAACTCTTCGATTATAATCACCATTGTTAAAGACCAATCACCAAACTATTTACTCAATTTATTACCTCCATTTGACCATTAAACGTACGTCATGGCTCTAATACAGAATGCTTTGATAGTTTCAGTGGTCGTGCGTGAAACAATGTACAGGCCCCTTAAAAGTACCTGAACTTCTCATAGCCCGTCTGCAAGAACGGAACAACATCCCATAAGCATTCCATGAACGTTTTATAGATTAATATGTCGTAGCTGCACACTATCGCTCCCGTAGGTGGTTTTAAAAGATTATAAAATGCGACTTGTCTATTTTACACTGACCCAAACGACAACTGCCACAAAACTATGTTGCTAAACTACATTTTCTGATCTGAAGTAATATTCATGTGCCGCATGCATATATATATATTTTATATCAAAATTCCGCGATGCTTACATACTTATCAAATGTGTTTTGCTATAATAAGTAACGCCTTCTTATTCCGGATATCAGTTTATGGTTTCTATACACACACAATATTATGCCCTGCAGGACATGTGTTTACTTAGGTGGAAAGCGTGACACCAGTAAAGTTAGACATACAGTGCAGGGTTATACTTCTTTTTTCTTGTTGCATGTCCACAAGCGATACAATGCATTTGTCATTATACCCAAGAGAGTGATGTGTGGAATATTTAACTATTGATTACAACGGTTTAATTCCTGCGGTTATGTTGATGCTGCCTTTCGATATGTGTATTGAGACATCATGACTTTATCTGTGATCCCTTAATCCTTATACGCGTGTCTCCATGCGCAATATTCTTACGATACCTGGTCACCTTTCGAATTTCCCCTCACCCCACATGGACCCAATACATTGCATATGCTGTCCCCTACTGGCTATAGAAAACAATGACCTTCTTGCAATATTTTTATCAGTCAATACATCCGGATAACATACGCAGTGTCAGAGTTAAAATAGTCGAACATTTACAGACGCCTTATACAGGTCACAACAGGTATGTTGATATAAGATCAATCCTTGCCCAAATAACATTTTGTCAGGCATTTCCCTAAACGAATGGTTTTATAATCCTTCTTTTGGAAAATTATTTTTGACTTTTATTCATTGGATATAACTTGTTTCCTCATGATATTTGAAGCATAGATTTATGTTATGATTATTATTCTATATGGGGTTGTTATTCACGATAAATTGCATTAAAGTACGGAATAAATAACATACTTACATGTCTATAATATATCGCAGAAACCATTATATGTGCTAAATGCTTTTAGACTTCCTTGTATCCTCTTTATTGCATGGTAGATACATGTACTCAATTCATTTTATAAGATTCGTTTGCTACAAATGATTGATCTATGTATTTTCATGCCTCTTACCAGACCGACTTCTATAAACATTAACCCTGTTCAATCATTTACATCACAACAATATATGCAATTTGATTCTGCGACTAAAGGTTAATGGTTCATTGAATATTGTGGTAAGTGTTATGCCAAATGGTGCATCATAAAATCATTAACTTTTCCAAACACCAAAACCTGAAGCAATTACTACAAATGGTTCATTTTTGTGATAATAGCGTTTCATAATGGTCATTTCGTTTTGGAATCGAATGAGACGTGCTAGCTTATAAAAGTTATAAATGCACGTCATTTATATGTTATTCGTCAAAACCAATGCTTAGCTGAGCAGCAAAATGGTACTTCACTGTATCTGTAATATTTTATACTCCATTCTGATTTCGAGCATGCTTATAGTAGAGGGGCTCTAGTACATCATAAAAATATATTAATATTCTTTCAAAGGGAAATATAGCAAATATGAATACGCTTTCTGCCAAATTGAGTCAATAATCCCTGTAAATGACATAGCTACACACAGATATGCATATTTACTGCACATGGGTGCATTTCAATAACATCCTATAACTTATTTTAACATTTTGGCAATAACTCTGAAAATGGCCGGAGTAAATAAGATAAAATATTGATGGAGCGCGGTAGAAATGACTTTTGAATTAATAAGGGAATACATAATAATGGTGATGTCAAACAACTTTGTCTGCCAAAAGATAAAAATAATTAACTTGTTTGGCCAAAGTGTATGATGTTAAATGAGTTATATCCAACGAACGCTTACTAAACAGTCGTAAACAACTTATAATATCGATTCTTAAGTTTTAAACCATGGTGTATCAACAGTATAACAAATTTAAAAGTGGATCGTAGGAACATTATTAACGTTCTTGCAGACTTGAAAAAGATCTGGAACCAAATAAAACTTAACAATTCGCCTCCTAACTCGGACAGTATTTGGCCGCCACAGTCAGTAACACGCAATAAAAGTATGTACTGACAGACAATGTCAAACCACAAGGACAATGTGACTAAACAGTAATGGAATTTTCAACGAAGCAGTAAGCATTTTGTTGACTAAATGTCTGTCAATATCACAAAGACACTGTTTTATTGAATTAATATCCGTAGTTGCACCAAAAGGCACAAAGCAAATACAGCACGAAATAGTATAGAAAAAACTCAATTCATTACATTTACTGAGTATTGTTTACATGACAGACACAAATATTAGTGTTAATGCTTTGATAACCAATCCCCAAGAGGAATGCTTAGTGTTGCGGTAAGAGATAGTTTTTAAAGATTATCTTTAGTTTTTTTATTTAGTTTTGTAATTATCTTTACATTGTCTATGTGTAGCTTATAACAGACTTGATTGTATCAACCAGACCAACTAATATTTGGTATCTCTGGAGATATATACTTAGCCTGAACATCGTCAGAAAGTGGTACAGTAATAAGTTACACGGAACAGTTACTACAATTAAATACGTACTCGACGTTCGATCGAGTAATATTTTGAATCGGCATAACAATTAAATAAAACATCTAAACAGAGATGACATAGATTGAGTTATTTACTCACCAACATCCAACATACTTGAGTTAGTTTTACTGATGTTGTGTAAAGCATTTGCTATACTGAAGCCATGCCATCATAAATGACTTAAAATATCTTAAATTTACCTAGTTCTCGAAAGTGATCAATTAAATTAAGAATTTCTCATAATTATTTGCATCCGTTTGTTGAGACGGTTTCCATTACGCATCAAGTGTCGAGAATGAATACTGTGAGTAGCAAAACTTTTTTCTCTGTCGACCTTATTGATTTAGCATGAACATGGTAATTTTTTTCCAAAGAATTACATGGACGCTATAGGTATTCTTTTAAGACTGATTATTGCAATGAATGGAGAAAAATGCGCTTTTCTATTGCATGCTTAATATTCAAAACACAATTTACGCGTAAATATTAATGAACATCATAACCTGAGCATGTAGACTAGTTCAATAATATCCAGTTATACAATTTAGTGTAAAAGTTTGGTGATTAATCCTAAAAAGTGGCGATAACTATCCAAGAGTTATCGCACTTGACTTAAACATTTGTCGTACATCCTATGATTTCTAATGCTTTTTTTATCTTTCTTAACAGGTGTATATGTATTCAAACTTGTGTTCAACGAATGAAATAATAACTTCGGGACTTGAAATCAACGAAACTTTGATTATTAGTACGTATACCCCGCACTTTAGCATAACGACCGATTTTTCCTTTGACATATGCACCATGTTTTCTTCTAATTATTTTGTTTTTCCGACTCATCCATCCATATTCTTCAAAATGCTTGCACAATATGTGAGCAAATCACTAGCCACCCATCAGCACGCGGAAAAATGCAGTTTAAGGCTATTCCGATATGGACGAGTGATTATTAAAGTATTTTCTTAGAAAATCTAGAATTCTGTAGATAATATAAATCGAGGTTAGCATACAAAATTTGAAGTTTATAAGTTAACGAATTATGAAAAAATTCAAGTTTAAAAAGTGTTGCGTTTTCATTGCCGCTCAGTGTACATACGTTACAATTTCGAAAGCCTAGCCTGAAACATTCCAGTCGATTGCATCGCTCTCAGTCTGTAGTCCTAGTGACTATCTTGTAAAATTGCGACCCATTTACACCCACATCAAGGATTGACTTACAATAGGAAGTAAATGTAAAACTGTCCTAATTTCATTTCTATTCAGCATCAGCTACCTATTTAAATCCAACTTTAATTATATAAGCGCGCTTGTATTCTTTAACTAGTTAAGACGGTTCAGAAGTTTTAGTGCGTGTGTGTGTTAAAGTTTTAGAAAATATTTTTACTAAGTTACAGCAATTACAATATAGCCCCTAGTGGCCTTATTATCTCAGACGATATTCTTCCCTTATGTCTCTATATGGATTAAAATGCAATTAATCAGGCGCTTTATTAATTATTTCACACTGTATAATGCACCCACTTGCGAATACGGCTTTATCAAATTCGGATAAAATCGTCTTATAATCATTTTGGCTATTACCCTCTCCCAGGATTGTTCAGGACGAACGTTCAGGACGAACTAGGTTCAAATGCATGCAATGGTATTAGACAAACCGACTACAGGCTGTGTATAAGGGTATGATGATACAGTACATGCCAACAAACCATCAATGTTCCGTGTTGAACGCCCAACTTACGTAGAGTGTTTTCTTTTATATGTTTATGCTAAACGTAATATGCTGACACCCTTTCTATCTTTAATTCACAAATATGTTGCATCTTACTGAAACATGTTTTTTAAATTTGGAAATACCCATTATATATACATGCCAACGTTTTGTCAGGACCTGTCGCATTTGCATATATGATCACTTTCTCAAATTTGCACAAGCGTATATTGTTTAATTGGACATGATAGTAGAAAATTATTATACGATGATAACATATAACACTAAAAGCAGTTCGTGGTGATATATAACATTAAACCATCGTGAAAATGACCTTTTGTCACTTATTGACTGGTTTAACTTGTATAATCCTTCTTTTGGAAAGTAATGTTGGAATTTGATTTATTAGATATAGGTGGTTTTCTTATTACGTATTTCTGAAGCATATGTTCGTGTTATGCTTATTATTCCATATGAGAGCTGAGATAAACTATACGTTTTCAATAATTTGATCATAGAACAGTGTACACAATTATTACAAAGTTCATCGAAACCAATGCTTAGATGAGCAACAAAATGGTCCTACACAACATTAGCAATATTGTGTACGCCATCATGATTTCGAGTATGCAAATAACAGTGGTATTCTAGTAATCACAAGAAGACTGTATATTGGTTCAAAGGGATATATAGCAAATTTTAATACTCTTCCTGCTAAATGTTGTCAATAAATAAGGCTGTAAATGATATAACCACATACAGAAATGCATACATACTACACAGGGGTGCATTTTATTTGATTTACTATTTACATTATACAACTTATTCATGAATTTCAGCAATAAATCTGGAAGTTGTCGGAGTAAATTAAATACTGATCAAATAGTTTCAAATTATGATTGTCCTGGTTTATATAATTATTGGAATTTATAAGGAAATAGCTACATAATAATTGTGATCTCGAACGGCTTTGTGTACAAAAAAATAAAACACTTTTTCTAAATTAATGCTTTTGGATGAGTTACATTCAAACCCTAAAAAAAACAAAGTATAGTAGGCAGCAAGGAACAGAAGATACCGCGCACCAAAAACAGAACAGAAATAATTATACATACTTATACACTGTAGCTCTGATAATCAATCCCCCGGAGGAATGTCTTGTGTGGCGGTAAGAGATGGTTTTTAAAGATTATCTTTAGTTTTAAGTTAGTATCATTGTCTGCAGTAGACTTATAACAGACTCGAACGCATATATCAGTAAATCTGTATTTTGAAATCCCTGGGGAAACATTATGCGTATACTTAGCGTGGACCACATCAGAGAGTGGTACGGTAATTTGCTATCACGGAACAGTAATTATAATCAAATACGACCTGAACGATCGATCATATATAGATAGATGGCATATATTGAGTTATTTACCTAACATCCCTATTATTTTCGTTAGTATAAATGATGTTATATAAATCATTTGGTTTACTGAAACCATAACTTCATTACTTACTTAAAATTTGTTGCTTAATTTTATTTGCCTAGTTCTTGAAAGTAACAAATCCAATTAAGAATTTCTCAATGAGTGTCGATGATGAATACTGTTAGTAGCAAACGATTTTTCATTGTCGACCTGTTTGAGCATAAACATGGTAAGTTTTTATTTCCCAATGACTTCTTCACAAATGTTGGAACAAACACTAAATTCAAGAATCGAGTCAAATCGGCAAATTGGGTCAATTTATGTTCAGAAACAAGAAACCAAAGCTATAATTAATGTTAAAATAAAATATCCGTCTGTTCTGCTAATACATTGATTTCCGTTTGAAAGCATTCATTACATTCGACTCGCATTGTTATTTATCAATCACTAACTGGAAATTATAATGCATGAATAAATCAAATTGATGATATATTAGGCAGCATAACTGGCATAATCCAAGGTCCTTCGATTGTTAAAAAATCTTAGAGATTTTTCATTGAAGCTAATGCTTTGAAAGTACGGGGGATGTACGATAAAGTATTCTGTTTTAAATCGGAAATATTAAAGATGTTTAATGTACAACTGTAAACAAAATAAATATATATATCTATTAATTATAGAAACATCCTTCAACGGAATGTTTTAAATCTTTGAAAACAGGCATTTATATAAACGGAATGAGGAAATCGGACAGGGAAAGCAGCACTCAGCTTCACCAGCCGAGTACAGAAAGCTGCAACATCAGAACACAACTATGCGAAGCAATGGCCACATACAACCCAAAGAAATGTCATCTCTTATGTAGAAAGCAAAGAGAATGTGTCAATTAAAACATAACCGATGAAAAAAATCGATGAAGAATTTATCTATATGTTCATCATAATTTACTTCTCTTATACGTTTGTCTCAACATTGTCTTGAATTATTTGGTTTTGTCTTGCGACTGAAATTCTTACTACTTCTTCCATATAAAGTGCACAGGCATTTTGTACTAGTTTGAATACGGATATGTAATTTGTGTTCGTAGCTGTATGACGAGTCTAGATAATGTAATAAGGACGGACTTTGAAAATTTTAGTTTATAGTTTAGTTTACTCGTAGCATTTATTGTTTTCGTTTCAAAAGGGAAATCCTAAATCATGCATAGTTTAGTTAACCGTTTTTAGTTATTAACCTGAACACAACTTCGCCAAGTGACATTACATGGTTGTGACTGAGCTGTATGTTTTCACTGATCCAATAAAAAGGTTCAAGATAAATTGAAAATGTACTTTTTGGTAATCTTTGGATGGCCAGTCAATACGACATTTCCAAACCATGAGTGGCAGTATAATCCTTCTTTTGAAAAATATAGTTGGAATTTGATATATTGGATATAATTGGTTTCCTTCTGATTTCTTAGCATATACTTTCATATGCGTAGCATATTATTCCATATGGGTTTGTTATTCGTGATTGGGTGCCTTGAAATATTAAATAACATACACGTACTTATGGTCTATATTTATCAATAAGCATTATATATGCTAAAAGCTTCTATACGTACTAAAGTCTTCTGTATGGCATGGTAGAGACACAATTGATTTAGTATTCGTTTGCTACAACTGATAGATCTATGTGTTTTCATGCCTCTTACCAGATTTGTTTATTGTTATTGATATTCTTCCATAACTTCTACAAAGAATTATCATGTTCAATCATTTACATCACAACTATATAAAAAAATATGCAATTTGATTCTACGACGAAAGGTTAATGGTTCATTGAATATTGTGGTGCGTTTTATGTCAAATGGTGTATCATAATGTCATTTAATGTTTTGATATTCGATACATTTGGTTTTCATTGAATAGATGTCCATACACAATATAAAACAAGACAAAATACGATAAATGGTTAAATTTCGATAATATATTGATAAATTGCTAAATAATAAGTTTTATAAAACAAATCAATGTAAAAGAAGATAGCAAAGTGACAGTGTGCATGGTACTTTAGTTGAGTTTATTTTTTAATAATAGCAACAAAAGCCATTAGTTCTAATGATACGTGGTAGTCTATAAGTTATGCATAATTTGATCTTAGAACAATGTACGTAATTAATACACAATTCATCAAAACCAGTGCTTAGATGAGCAACAAAATGGTCCTACACAACAGTAGCAATATTGTGTACGCCATCATGATTTCGAGTATGCAAATAACAGTGGTATTCTAGTAATCACTAGAAGACTGTATATTGGTTCAAAGGGATATATAGCAAATTTTAATACTCTTCCTGCTAAATGTTGTCTATAAATAAGGCTGTAAATGACATAACCACATACAGAAATGCATACATACTACACACGGGTGCATTTCAATTGATTTACTATTTACATCATACAACTTATTTAATCATTTGAGCAATAGCTCTGTGAATGGTCAGAAAAAATCTAATAAACTATTGATCAAAGGCTATTTGGTGGTCCTGCATATATGGTTATTGGAATTCATAAGAGAATAGCGAAATAATGAGTAAGATGTCGAACGACTTTGTAGGTAAACAGAAAAAATAATTACTTTGCTCGTCGGTGATTTTGAATGAGTTACATGCAAATAACGCATACAAAAGAGTCGCAGAAAACTTTAATTTCGATTTTATAGTGCAACCAAAAATGGTATGTAAACAAACTCCATTCTTTACATATGCTGTGTATTGTATATACAACCGACATGGGGGGAGGGTTATTGATAATGCTTTGGTGAGAACAAAACAACGAAACAAAGTGTTGCGGTAAGGGATGGGTTTTCAAGAGTATATTTAGTCTCTAAATTAGTATCATTGTCTGAACTTAATTGATTGACTTATAACAGAGTTGAACGTATCAATGATACAAACCTATATTTGATACCTCTGGGGATATATACTTAGCGTGAACATCGTCAGAAGGTGGTACAGTTATCACGGAACGGTAACTATAATTAAATGCAACCGGAACGATCGACCGAGAACCGTAATGAATCTGTTACGCAAATAAATAAAAAAAAGTATAAACAAAGATAGAAATAAAACTCGCTAATATAAGCTTTAGTGTTACATTCGTATTGTTCATTTGTGAGCAATTAGAAAATGTACCATCATTATTGACTTTGTTTTTACTTTTATCTTCCATTAAAAAGTGCTTCATTTTGTCTTTGAATCAAATACCACACATCAGAATGATCAGAATGCAAAACTTCTTTCACTGTCGACCCCAATGGTAATTTCGTATCATCCGATGGTGTCTTAGCAGCTGGTTGAACAAACACCAGATTAAGGAATAGAGCCAAATTGGCAAATCGCGTCAATTTCTTTTTACAAACAAGAAACCAAAGCTATACTTAATCTTAAAATAAGAGATCCGCATGTTGTTTTTATACATTAATTTCCTTTTTGGAAGCATTCATTACATTTGGATCGCATTGTTATTTATCAATCACTAACTAGAAATTATTCCTGCATGAATAAATCAGATTGATGATATATTAGACAGCATAACTGGCAGAATTCAAGGTTCCCCGATTGTTAAAGTCTGGAATCTTTTGGTCTGGTGATTTTATTTTATTGCATATAATAATTAGAAAGTAGGGGGTCTACAGAAAAGAAGTCTGTTGGGGATTGGGAGTTTTAAAGATGTTTAGTAATAAAATTATTCCTGTTGCGTAGTGTTGTAAATCTATGAAACTGCAGAGTGAAATTATTCTCATATGTAGATAGTCATACGCTGAGAAAATGGGGCAAAAAGAACAAAACTGATTCACTGGGTAAAGAAAATCGATGAAAAATCTCTGTTTCTCTGTATCTGTATGTTCATCATAATTTACTTCTCTTAAAAGTTTTTCTGAAAATTGTCTGGAATGAATTGGTCTGGTTTTGAGAATTTCTCACCAACTTGTTCCATATAAAGTTCCCAAGGCATTTTTTCCTGGTTTGAATACGAATATGTTATTTGTTGTCGTAGCGTTATGTATTGATGGACTTTAAAGAAGTAAAGTTTACTTGTAGCTATTTTGCGTTTCAAAATGAAACTCCTAAATCACACAGAGCATAATTAAGCAATGTAAATTATTAATCTGATCACAACCTTGCAACTATAGCATCCATGATTATACAGTTTTGAGTAAAACATACATTCACAATATAAATCATCACTATGTAGAGACGTTTCGAACACCTTAAGTCATTGACACTCGCAACACGTAGAGCAATCGGTACATATACATCATTTGTCAAACATAACTCTAGCTGTGAGTGTCTAACAAAGAATATATCCAATACCTAGTGTATTGAACATATCAATTGACAAACAAGATTTGAACACTCAAGGACAAACATACACTAAATCCTAATTTGTTATGGGAAACGCAATTTGCATCGTCTGTTGACGAGACCCTAATGCAAACGCTAGAGAGCTAATGCCACACAAGTATTTGTATGTGCAGCCTAAGAATTAGTAAACGCCTAATGAAATGTTGACGGTTATAATAATCAAATTAACAACTGCGGCATTCTTGAAACATGTACGATTATGAATTGTTCATTTGATTTTCGAACGAGATAATCCTGTGAGTTTCTATTCTTGTCATGTGATACTTAATCACTAGGTAACAATCGGCACCATGTGTTTAATAACCGACACTTCAGTATACTTATTTAGCTTAATCTTTATTCTAATTTCACCCGATGTGTCTCTGTCAATTCTTAATTTCATGTCACAGTGCACCGCGCTGAATATCTCTCCATGTCATGTCATATTGTCTATTTTAAATGGCATTTGTGCTACTTGGGCAAGTTCGATATTTGGCATGTGCTTCAATTGAATACTAATGTACACGAGAAAACGAGTGTGTTGTTTTGAGCACACGTTTGGATATCTATATTTAAACTGCTTTCTATTACGTCTATGTAATGCGTTGTGTCATTTGTTGAGCGTGCATGGTCTATTATCTTGTACGACACATGTTAGTGAATCATGCGAAGAAAATATAAAGAATTCACAGACACATATGTGGCCAATTTGTCTCTGACCCACCATAGTGAAATTGAAACGGAAAATGAAGAGGTTCGTGTAAAAGCGAATATACCGTACATGATCGAATAAACAAATAGTAAGCTCATTTGGATAGGCGCTCAACAACCAGATTCAAGTACATATATGTACGTTTGTGCCAGTCTGGTGCCACATTGTCCAGTCACTTGAGGTCAAGCCAATGATTGAATCAGTCGGTACGTATTTGTTATGTTGCAATACATTCTGTGCATCACCGAGTATACCGATTATGACTACTTACACTTGTAACTAAATGGATACAAACATCGCGTATTGCTATTTATGATCAAATGGTTGTTTCCATTTATAACAGTCTATTTCTAGTTTGTTTATTCCCAACAAACATTACAATACGCAACTATCAATTTAATATACATGTATGAGTGTCAATGACAAGCTGGTTGTACAGGGTGTAAAAAAGTTCGTAGACACTTCTATTTTATCTGTCATTTTATTTTCAATTAATATTTTCACATTTTTTGACACATAAGTAACTACAATGACCTCATTTGTTTATTTCAATCTTATTCACGTCGATCTGACATGTGATGTATGAGATATATAAGGGTTTAATAGACTCACGTGACGACGCAAAATGTGGAAGACGTCAAAATGACGTCACATCATTAGGTACTCGATCTTTGCAAGTGTGAGAGTCCGTTATACTCATGAGGTTTTCTTTTGTATTTATGTCGAGTGAGTTGTCTCGTCTTTCTTCTTTGGGTATAAGGTGGTAAACATTATCACAAATGTATAACCGGGTACTGGCAGGGGTACGCAACAGGCAACTTCCAGCACAAAATCAGTCAAAATTTTGGTACCGGATGAGACGCATTTTTGTAATATCACCATGGTAACCTCTTCTGGCCAGGGAAGTTTTAGCGTTATTTCATAAGTATTAGTCCTCACTATAGACAGATGTAACACTTTTACCAAAATACATTATTTTGAACTTTTTGAGGCCACATATGTCAATTGCTCCCCAAAACCAGCGTTTTGAACTCTTATTGGCGGCGATCACTTATGGAATGTAATCTTCCGAAGATTCCCATACTAAATAATTTTGTTTGTTTTGCTCATGGAACAAATATTTAATACACTTACCTTAGAAGAAAATGTTCGTCCAGTCATTTGCAAAAAGATTCTTATATTTTCGAGCAAATGCCAGATTTTTCTTATACTATCTCACAGTCAGATACAGGTGGGTGGGATATTTAAGAAAATACCATGTCTGTGTCTTTGTGCAAGTAACTTCATTCAATACATGTAACATGACTTAATTCGTTTCCAGCATTAATCGGTGCTTTTACTTCATTTCTGATATATTTACATCGCTTAAATATAATATTGTTAGTTATCGTATACCCCCTTGCTTAGATCCCGTTAGGACGTCCAAAGTGCGAACCTCCCAAAGCGCTATCCTCTTTCCTATATTTAGCATTTCCCTTAATAATCAAACCGCAAGAATCACCGATAATACTGGATATTTCTTTTATTAAATAACCTGCAACACAGTATAAAACAAAGCCCGTGTGAAGAAATTTATATTTTTTTCAACACCACCACCTTTCGATAAACTGCGTGTTTAATTGATGTTTACAGAATCACAAAGGATGACGTCATGACGTCACGCGCAGATATTCTTGCAGATAATATCATTTAATTCACACAACATAAAGATAATGTATATATCAACATTCCTACCAAGTTTTAAAACATTATGTTGATTGGTTTTGGATTTATTGAATAAAATCAAGTGTCTACGAACTTTTTTAACCCCCTGTAAATCCAAACATGGGCGTAATGGATAATAATATATTGGTTCACGATTTCAGTTAGTTCGAAAAAATTAAAAAGTAATCAAATGTATATTCAACTTAACAATTCCATCATATCCAAATTAAGATTGAGAATGCATTTTTATTAGATACTCTAGACATACTTAGTGAATATATCGGTTTAGCTGCACACTTTAAACATACATTGTGTTTAATGTAATTATGGTATTGTCATCATGGTTGAGAATTATCAAGGCATGAAGCTATGCGCGTTTGATAACTGCATAATGCACGCGGGTGCATTTCATTTTAATTAGTGATACAATGATCGATAGCAAGCCGTATCCAATATAAGTTTATTGTATTTAAAAAGGTTCTTGCAATATAGAAAATGTACTACAATATGGACAATATTGCCAGTTAGGAATAATAGAAAGGAATCGTATTTCCAGTGTGAGCCTCGAATATCTATGCTCTACAAAAGAAGTGCATGCGAGTGATTTTTTTTATCAAAATCCGTATTGTTTACATCATATCAGGTTATTCAATGATACGCTAAGGTTTGTTTTGCAATGGATCTAGTAACTTTGGCGAAATGGAATCAACAAATATTTTTCAACAGTAATGTGAATTTGGAACTTTCTCACCTTTCTATTGACAGCATTACCTTAGTTCAATCTCTTATGTATGCGAACTAATATGTAGTCAAATGAAACTTTTTATTGCATGTTCAACTATAAACCTGCATGTGGGCCTACACAATGCAATCATTCCAAAGAAGTACGCCTGTAACAGGATCCCGTATACGATCAAATCATTGTTATTCAATACTACGCAAAACAAACTTTTAGACAGATATATACATATCTGATTGTGTTACATATTTATATGTACATCTACACACAATAATAATTGTAATGGCATCAACAACGTATTGTACCACATCTGTATTTGAGTGTTAAGCTTATTCCCATCACAATTATCGACTAGATACGGTGTCTTAGACAGTATAACTAGTACATCTAGACTTCAATATGTTATGAAAATAATATTTGATAACTATAGTGAGAATGCATCTAGCATATTAACTATACAAATGTTGCAATGAAAAACTAGCAATTCATTCCACCTAATGCTAACAGACATTACAGACTATTCAAAGTGTTTTGGTGATAATACCATTAAGACAAATCCCCTGGAGGAATGTTTTGAGTTATGATAAAAGGCGGCTTTGGCGTTCAAAGATTAGATGGTGTACGTATTCTACCCGTTACTTATACTACCATTAAATGTATATGTCAGACAGGCTTACGATTGATTCGCACCAAGGGATTATCATGGAAGATACTCAGTTAGATCTTAAAGTAATGTACCACTTTTAAATGTTCTGAAAATGTTACTTCATTGTACCCAATATCTAAGGATGGGAGCTTTAGCATTCACTGTATCATTGAAGCACACGTAACCAATTACACACACGAATAACAGATTATTTCTCATGTCTTTATTTCGCCTCCTTACAGCCTTCTTAAATAATTGTATGATCATTGTATTACATGTATGTACAAGTATACATACGTATAATACAAAATTAGGTACAAGCGAACTCATTATTTTCTTCATTTTACATTATAAAACAGGTCTTACACTCAAACTAGTGTTATGATATTGTTTGGTCGAAAAGAAACATTCAATTCACTAGATCCAGTTCTTAAATAAGCTTAATAAACGGCTACATTTTATTTTAGTTGTGTGTTATTAAAGCACTATCATCTTGTTAGTAACACATATTGGCGAATCCACTTGAGAATCCAAACTGTTTCTGTCTGAAATTGATATTTCCCTTGAGTTTTCTTACATAATTATAGAATAACATTTGACGTGCAAACAACTTGAAACTTTCAAAAAATCAGCAAATCGTTCTGATTAAATGTTATTGGATTCATGATCCCCGTATTTCAGAATGAGGATAACGTTACTCGTTTTATGATTTAAGAGATTACTGTACGGAATCGGGTTCTTGAAATACTTAATTTACAAATCAAAATCCTATCGCAGCCAGGGTTGTGTAATTTAATGAACAAAAAAGTAACTTTATGTTCCACGTGTACATGCAGAGTATCACCAATGATTCATATACTGTAATATTAGAAAAAACAGGAACCGATCTGCAAAGAACATAACCCAAACACTTCGTATGGCAACTTTCGACAGAAGCATCATCAATCGGTTTTGATACAAATTTCTCAGCCTACTAGAATTTGACCTTCCAAAATCCCAAAACTCCCAATTACCACTTTTATGCGCAATATAAAAATAGTTCTTCGCGGATCTCACTAACCCGCCTTTAAAAATGCAGAACATCACTATTTAACATTACAGTTTAATAAAAAAGTGTAACAGAAATGTTATTGAAGCAAAATTGCTAAGCATTGACTAGGACATAGTTTCTATTGTTTACATATTCATGCGAGAATAAGTTCCTCACTTGACGGTCTTATGCCGAATAGATACAAGTGTTTACGGAGACAGTAAGAATAAGCTTTTTTTCTGAGACATTTTTTGAAGACATTATATTTAGTATTTATATAAACATATTTTAAATATTGTTATTTTTTTTGGATACCGTAATGCCCCATACATAAGTCGAACTTCTTGACTTGAAACAAATTACCAAAGTACCGCGATACCCATGAGTCGATCCTCTGTATAAGATGCACCCATCAAATCTTTTTTAAATCTCTTTAATTTAACATACTTCAGAATTATGAAGTCGACTTCAGGCATTAGTTTCAAAATCTTCAAGAAATTGTTTGCCAAAATATTAGCAAGGTAATACTACATGTTGTTCAGTTGTCACACTCTATGTGACTATGCATGTATGTGGGTAGTGGGAGGCATAAATGTCATTCTGACATCTCTTATTTACTAGTACTTAAACTAGATAGGCAAGTTAAGCATGACCAATAGATTAAACCTTCAACTTTGTACGGTCAACATAACTGTACACTGCAGCTGGCAGTAAACGTTTGGTCACTAAACTTCTACCCACGCATACAAAGTTTAGCCCCAGGCCTTCAGCGCTTACAGCGCTTTGGTTGTTGTGGTTAGGGTTTTACAATATTTCTTCTTTCGCTATTGAATACATATATCAGATTGTTTATCAGAACAGAACAGAACACACGTTACTCTGTATATGATGTTTGATGAGGTCAGGCCAAACCAGAACAGATAAGACAAATTATTCTGGGCTGTTATGTAAAAGGCATCTTAGAGGTAAACATAAATATTATGTCTTAAATGGAAACATCATATCGCTAATATTTGCAGCGAGTAAAATATAATCCTTATTTTCTAAGTGCAGCATTTCTAGAAGCAGCTATTGGCAGGAAAATACTTAAATGCTCTACAACTTCCCCTACACAAACTAAATTTATATCAGCATGTACCAGAGTTTGAGGAGGGGATAACTTTACTCCTCATTAATCCATTATTGATGCTCACTTTCGCCACCAGATGGACTGAACAACAAATTAAATACGAGGATATTAACATTATATAAGACGATGTTTTTTGGATGCTAGGCCTTCAGAACGCATCAAATTCGAAACTCGGAAGATTGTGGTCGTGTTATTAAAACTCGATTTTTCAATTGCATGATGACGGGTCGATATTGCGCTAAGAAAATGCATATTCTGCATCGAGTGAAGCAATAGTTGCACGTCATGCTACTTAATAGCGTTATGATTGTCTGTATACGTCGTGCTGCGGAATGGCTGGTCTGAAATGTTCCAGTCAAGCGCAACGTTCTCTGTCTGCGCTTTTTCCTTGTATTTGCGAAATTGCCATACATCTTACACTTATACCCCGTCTTGAGTTGATTTACGTTAATGATGTCGAACAGTTTTAATTATCGCACTATTCAGCATCAACTTTCTATTTAAATGCATCCTTACTTACATGTACATAAGCGGACAAGCATTCTTTCTCTAGTTAAGAAGTTTCAGAATCTTACTTCTGGAGTTATATCGTGTGTGTGTTTAAGTTACACAATTACAGCAATTACGATCTAACCGATTGAGAACTTATTATCTTAGACAATGTTCTTCCTTTATGCCTCTATATGGATTACAATGCAATTACTTTGGCGCTTTATTAATTATTTCACACTCTATAAAGCAGACGTTGGCGAGTAGAACATTATCAAATTCGGATTAATCGTATTGAAGTTTTCTTGGTTTTTACCCTCTCATAGGATTGTTCAGGGCGAATAAGTTCAAGCGCAATAAATGGCATTACACAAACTGTCTACAAGTTGTGTATAAGGGTATGGTGATGCAATACGCGTCAATAATTAAATGTGTTGTTTTCTCTAATCACTTCGCCTTGTAATAATTTGCAGATGTGGTTGAGCATATTAACACACATTGCCTTAGAAAAAACAAATTACACCACACTTAACTACTGTCTTTGGGACACATCGTGGTGCAAGAACCTAATTTTTACCAATGAAGTGGTTTAATAGGACACGATGCCTTGTGCTCCATCAAAGACCGTCAAGTATTCCAATTTGATGTAGACCGGTAGCTTTTAAGTTTGGCTCACAAAGCATTATTATTCCCCTTTATCAACCTATTTTTGTACACGTAACTTACTATATGCGCATCACTTCGTTCCAAACAGCTTCACAATTATGAAGTCGTCTTTCAAAGGCGATTTTTATAATCATACAGACAATTTGTTCCCCTATTGTAAACTAAAGGTTGTTGTTAGTACATATTTGTCTATCCTGATGTTTTTCTGCGATGTTATTATCCTGTGATGTATTCTCTATAACAGCTGAACAATTCTCATAATCTCATTATTTCATCTAAATGTGTTTTCGTGTCTATTTGTTGCCCCATTTCTGTTTAATAATGTACATCTAAGTGTATGTCCTAAAGGCAAATGGTATCGAAAATGACGTTCAAAAATACTTGCAAATGACACATTATCAAGGACAAACACGGGATAATAAACACATTTATGTAACAATATTACTATTACTTAATGTCGCTGTACGTATATATAGTGCGGCCGAGATGTGTCGGCACAATAAAATCGACACATGTTAATTAGGCGACGATATCATTACGTGTATAAAGGGGTGATCATTTGCGGTCAGGGTCATTAGACGCTTGGTTTGTATGATATTTAAAAAACAAGAACAATTATACAAACTAAGTAATCCATCAATCGGAACTCCTCGGCGTTTATCTAACGAAAGTGTATTACTTAGTTACGAAATTGTCCGAGTAGTTACGATTGGTAATCTATGTGCCACTGTAGATCAGATGGTAAAGCCGTGAAACTACAACTTACTACAAGTTAGAGGTGCTGGCTGAAGCCTCATCCACGTCCTCTTTTTATTACTCTATTGTGGTAATGGAAATGACTTATTTAGCTCTAATACAATGAGTCTTTTTAAATCACGTTATACGATGACAGTCTCGATATCTTTAATTTTATTCACATGCCTCTGACGTTACCATCAGCAAATGCAAAACAAATATTAATACATGGATGTCTTGAAAATCATGTCTAAAAAAGAAGAAATAGAAAAGTAAACCGTATCTGCCGAGATTCGAACAAGAACCGTATGTATTACATGTTAAGTCCTTAGTGTACACTATATTACATTGTATCGAATACATTGAATTTAGAAGTTCGATATTCGATATTTGAAATAACTCAAAAAGCGTTAAAATGATCAAGATTTATTAACACACCCGCTGTTTAATATTGACAGATTCAACCGGTGACGTATTGTCAATGTTATTGTGCTATCATATCTCGGCCGCACAGTAACATCTGTGTTCAATCATTTACATCACAACTATATATGCCAATTTGATTCTACGACAAAAGGTTAATGGTTCACTGAATATTGTGATACGTTTTATGCCAAATGATGCATCAAGTCAGTTAATTTATTGATATTCAATACATTTGGTTTTGCTTGAATAGATGTGTCCATACACAATAAAAAAAAACCAGGAAAAAATACGATAAATGGTTAATTTCGATAATATATATTTATAAATTTCTAAATATTTAGTTATATAAAACAAATAAATGTAAATGAACATAGCAAAGTGACTGTTCGCATGGTACTTAAGTTGAGTTTATTTGAAATAATAGCAACCTAAGCTTTTAGTTCTAATGATATGTGACAGTCTATAAGTTATGCACAATGTGATCTTAGAACAATATATACATAATTAATTTGCAATTCATCACCAATTGCTTAGCTGAGCCACAAAATGGTACTTCATGTACACGGTATGTACCATATTTTGTACGCCTGTGCGTTTCTAAGCATGCTAATACAAAGGGAGGGGTCTAGTCGATCATGAAAAGTCATAAATGTTGTTTTAAAGAGAAATATAGCAAATTTGAATACTCTTTCTGCCAATATTGTCCATAAATAGCACTGTAAATGACATATTCATACAAAGATATGCATATTTACTGAACGTGGGTGCATTGCAAGTACTGTACTACTTTACATCATACAACTTATTTAATCATGTCGCAATAGCTCTAAACAGTAAATGTAATAAACTATTAATTAGACGCTACATTGTATTTGATGGAACTGATGGATATGATTATTGGAATTAATAAGAGAATAACTTCATAATAAGTGAAATGTCCAACGACTTTTTCTGTAAATACATAAAACAAATACTATCTCGTCCAAAATTGGTAATTTTAAATGAGTTACATGCAACGAACGCATACAAAAAGTATTTGTATCAAAAAGCACAAAACAAGTGCCACCAAACATGATGAGTAAAAACTCCATGTATTACTTATGCTGTGTACTGTATGTACAACCGAATTAGGAGATTATTGATAATACTTTGATGTGAATAAAACATCACCAATCCCCCTGAGACATGTCTAGTGTTGCGGTAAAAGATGTTTTTTTTTAAAGATTATCTTTAGTCTCTAAATTAGTATCATTGTCTGTAGTTGACTTATAACAGACTCGAACGTATATATAAGACAAACTTATATTTGATATATCTGGGGATATATACTTAACGAGGACCTCGTCAAAAAGTGGTACAGTAATATGTTATTACGGAACAGTTACTATATATAATTACTTTTTAACTAGATACGACCGGAACGATCGACCGGGAACCGTCTTGAAATGGTAACGCAATTCAATAAAAAAAGTATAAACAGAGATAAAAATAAAACTCGCTTATATAAGCTTTAGTGTTAATTCATATTTTTCATTTTTGAGCAAATCAAAAAGGTACCATCATTACTGACTTAAGTTTGTTTTTTCTTTTATTTTTCATTTAAAAGTGCTTCATTTAGTCTTTGCATGAAATACCACAAACTTTATCAGTATGCGAAACTTCGTTCACTGTCGACACCAATGGCATAGCATAAACATGGTAATTTTGTATTTTTCAATGATGTCCTAACAACTGGTTGAACAAACACAAGATTCAGGAATCGAGCCAAATTGGCAGATCGTGTCCATTTCTTTTTAGAAACAAAACACCAAAGCTATACTTAATCTTCAATTAAGAGATCCGCCTGCTGTTCTAATAAGTTGATTTCCTTGTTGGAAGCATTCATTACATTTGAAACGCATTGTTATTTACCAGTCACTAACTGGAAATAATCCAGCATGAATAAATCAGATTGATGATATATTATGCAGCATAACTGGCATAATTCAAGGTTCCTCGATTGTTAAAGTCTGGATTCTTTTGGTCTGGTGATTTGTTTTTATTGCATACAGTGTGGGGAATCACGTGACTAAAATGGTACTCAGCACTATGAAATAGATCGCGAATATCTGGATATTTGGATAGTTTTTCGATTCTTGGTAAGTACTCCTTGATTATGTTTACTAGTTATATAGTGCAGGCTATGCGAAATTTAACGCGCTTTCGAATGGTACATGTGTCATTCCTGTACTCTCTTTGGTTTCTGAGATACCTGCGAGGTTTTAATGCGAACCAGTGGAATATTTTGTCAACAAGTCTACATTAATGTGTATTAACTACACAAAAAACTGTATTTAAAGGCAATTTATTATGCCACAGTCAGGTGCTATGTGCTTTATTGTATTCGGAAAAGGCTTCTCGTTGAAATATATTGACTGATAACGTCCTTTATTGGTGATTTTAAGGGATTTCTTGCAAAAATGGCAAATTATTGAAATGATACTTTCTACGGAATAACACATTTGTGATACAAATCACGGATCAATCTTAAACCAGTCCTGTACATTCTAGAACAAATTTTTGTCCGCATTTTGGAACATTGGTTCAGAATAATGTTTGAATACAATTGCTTTCAGTTGTTTAATTATGTTTCCTTTATTCTTATACAAAAGTTACAGCAAGACGTTGTCGAGAAGCTGGGCTCAGACGAATGAAGGGAACACGTCACGGGCCAACTAAAATAAAATGAAAATTTAGACACACTATCACCAGAGCGAATTCGAATGCGGAATAATTCTTAAAACAGTGCAAATACTTGTTACTTTATAACCAAGCAGAGACATAGCTTTCATTCGTGTAGTTTGAAGATTGTATAGTTGGATGGGAATGGAATCCAAATATAATGTTACATCAATCCATCCAGGACGGCAATTTACAGCTGATTTAGTGCTATTTCATTGCAATTGTGAATTTTAATTATTTTAATGAAACATTTCAGAAACAAATGGACCCCATGGCGAAGCTGAGATATTGTATGCAATCTGATATGAGCATTACTTTTTCCAAACTTTTTACCTTCGCCACAAGGTCAATTCTTTTCAAGTATAATTAACAAGATTAACTATTAACAATTATATTTATTTTTACATCATACATAATAGCATACGATCAAGTAAGGGGAGCAAATTAAGTGTTGGGGAATATTGGCCGTGACTAATTAAGACTTCCGGTATTTGAACCCCGGTAAGTCAGACAAGGGGACAGACATGCATGACAGCTTAATTATAGGATAAATTGGTCCGTGGGAGGATTATGTAATGTATGTGGACAGCCATGTCTTAAATTTCTCGGGTGGCTCCCAGTTGATGCTGCGGATAGCCATACCCGTAAGTGCTGCATGGGGAGCCAACCCATAAATCTCTGGGTAGCCATACCCTTCCTCAACTGTCTGACCGAATTTAGCTTCACCCCGGGGCCTGCCAAGCAAACGCTTATTACGGACAAAGCCCCGAGTTCCCTTCAAAACCGATACTAAGTGAAATGGAAGTTAGAGTCCATGCGCAGAGTATATTAGTTCCATCTTTCACAGGACCCCAAGTTGGCCTAAATTAACTCCCTTTTGGAAGATTATATAATTACTACATGCATGTCTGTCCCCTGCCGGAATTTTTCCGCCACAAAAGTATGGCGTAGCAATACTTTCCCCAAAAATTCCTTTTATAACCTTAGCAGCGTTATAGCTGCCCTTATGTTCCTTATTTTAAGGTAATCCGCCAAGTACCGTGAATTAATACTGATTACTGATACTAAGATCCCTACGCAGACTAAATTTGTAAATACTCAGCAAAATAATATGCTTGACAAGGAAAATGTTACATTTCCAATGCATATTGCGGCACTATAATGCCCAGCCCAGCGCCACAAAGCAGAGTCCAATGAATGAACTTAAATCGGATCCGAATGGGTAGAAGGTCCAAGCAAAATAGAGCCAGCCCACATTAAGGGTGTTAAATAATGGTGTACGACAAAAGAAATACAAGCCAATATTTTCAGTCAACACTTTAAGTACCAATCCTTCTTTAGAGCTTTACTGCAAAAGAGCTCCTATTCAACCAAAAGGAGGATGATGGAGCAATTCATGGTTCGTCTCGAGTATGAATTCATTACCTCGGTTTTAATTTTATTTATTTTTAATTTTAGACTATCTGTATTGCAGATTATTTCATCTCTGGGTAGCCATACCCTTTAGCAATAATCTGGTTTATTTCATCTCTGGGTAGCCATACCCTTTAGCAATAATCTGATTTATTTCATCTCTGGGTAGCCATACCCTTTAGCAATAATCTGGTGATTGATGCTCAATCCTTGAAATATTTCAATTACCCAAGCCATGGGCGTCACCCAACAACTAAGCATAGTGCTGAAGAACATGACTATAATCAATGTGTTCAAGGCTTGCTGCCCTCTCAATGTTAGACCTGGTATTTACATGTGACAACTACTACACTGTAAATGCAATAAGGCATACAGATTGTATTGTATCCCAAAAAGTCATATAGCGATCGAAAGTAACAAATGCTTTTAATAGCAATACATCATACACATTGATTCTATAGTACACAATAAGGTGAACAGTTGATTTAGTTTAATGCTGTGACAATTCGTAAGCATTCAAGATGTCTTGTAAGACGATCCCATTAGCATTCCGAAAGGTCAATATGTTATTTTTGGGGTTTAAGACTCATAACTGGTAGTAGATAAGCTACATGCGATTCTGTGAACTTTTCATGTCACGTAACGATTAGGATTCTTAAGGAAGGTTCCAAAACCCAGTTAAACAGGTTGTTATCCGCTATCAGGTTGGATGTTGTATGGCACATCAGCATTTGTTTAAAACGTATAGAGGTATAGAACTTAAGTTTGACAGCCGTGGCGACAGTATATCATGGCACGGTCGACTAGTTGCATGTAAAGTGTAGGATGAAAGAGTAACTATTATATAAGAATTATAGGTAATTTCGCTTGAAATGATTTCATAGATGTTGAATTGCATTTAATTTCCAAGTAAAACAAAGGCAAGCATATAGCTATGAAGACCAAAACATTACTTTGGTGTTTACTGTCGGATTTTAAACCTGTCGGATTTTGAACCGTTAAAAAATTATCATTATTCGGAATGTGTTGCACGTTTAAGTACAAATCTAATGATCTGCTTTCTCTTTTTACTTTCAGCGGCCTTCTAATGTGGTCATGTGTTATGAGAGTGGCCTATTTCGCATTTCCATGCTGTCATTTAAGTTTAGGTGATATGTACAGTTGTAACTAGATGCTTTATGACTCGATATGCCTTATTGACTTCCTCAGCTATTAGCGCTTCTCTCAAGCTACTGCATTCGAAACATACAAAATGTATAATGTGAGAAAATACATGAATATACTTTGAACCCCATAGGTCTACTTTTGTTTCGGGTTTTTTAATTGCTAGCAATATAAATTAAAACGCTGACAGGTTGAGTTGAACCTAAGAAACTGCATACAGAGTCTGGTCACAATTTAAAGTGCGCAAAATGGCATTGGATTAGTCGCCATTCCCACATGAAGCTTAAGTTTATGGCAGCCCTGATGCCTTTGTTATTTCATTGGTTGTGGCCCTTTTGACTAGTATCAGTTAATTAATTGGCAAACTTAAATGGCAAATATTATATTGTATTTTGACCAGGCCTTAAGCGCTTTTAAGGATCATATTCAATGACTTTAGTGTCCAAGTAACATGGTCATGTCTCCCGATTTGTGCAACACCTTAGTCATTCAGCTGTAAATATTGACTGATTTCCTTAGAAACATCCAGATCAGTGTATTTGATAGGCTGCAGCGCAAGACTGGACATAGCGTCAGAGTAGCAAGAGAAATTTAACAATTCATGAGCTCTAGAAACAGTTCGTATTTTTATAGTATTAATGCCATCTAAAAGTCCCTATATAGTTAAATATAGCAATATATGGTCGATCGAAGATATATATATATATATATAAATAAATAAATGAAAATTCATTTCTATTATGATTTTATCATCTAAAAGTCCAAATATAGCTCGCCTATTCAGGCCGTGTATACAAGCGAAACTGGTTCAAAATAGGTTGCTTCGAAGACTGGCCGCTTGTTTTTTAAGTATAGCTTGAGCTAGTATATGCATAAGATGGAACTTATAATTATGTAGACATAAGAAATGCAGTGTTATTTCGATTTCTAACTGAAGGCTAGCATTATTGTCGGTGGGCTAACCTACCTTTATGTTGACGTCCCAATGATATCATAGTGCTTGAATGTTTTAAAGATAATCAATATGCAAAGAAAGCCCCAAAGAACAATTAACCACACTTATAATGTACAAGTACCAACAGAGCAATTACCTGGACTTTGTCGCTAAGTGTCTCCACAGGGTACAGTGACCCTCATAGTATAATAAGATAAGGAGACCTGAGCAACGAAATCTGAAAGTTGAGACATCACTGAGTAATAGTAACTGGAAAGGTTACATTAGTGTCCCGACTAACGTTCAATCTTCCTAAATGTATGCAAGTACTTGCGATCTTTTAGTAAAACTCACTCATGAATTTGCGAAAGGTAGATATCTATGCATATTTTACGCATTGTTAGTAAAACAGTGACCCCATGTGCATAGCAAAAATGTTTGTATTACAATTGACCAATCCTTACTAAGTGTACTTGATGTTAGTCACAAGGCTGTCTACTGGTAAAAGACCAAAAACAAATATGTGCATAATTTTCTCAAAACCAAACCGTTATATAATTTTAACTCATGCATATATGGCATCTATACAGATAACACGAATGTCCGAATTTATGTATCCAATTCATATAGACTATTATAGTCCTCCACTTCTGGAGAATGATAGCAATTATTCCAACCCTGACCTTAACCTGACCATGACTATAATTACAGAATATAAAATCCACCAATACCTGCCTATAAATAAGGTGTACAATTTTTTAAAGTCCCTTGCTTAATTGGGAACATGTTAAAATATCCTAAATTTAAGTGTCCGAATACCAGTCAACTGAGTCAATTAACCTCGTGAAACAACTAAGAATGAGCCTTGTTATCTTATTCCGAACTGGTATTTCATAAATATTATCTCGTAAAGGCCTATTAATTTACTAGCAGTCCTCGAGACCGGATGTTGACAAATTGACAGTAGCTAAATTATTATGTTGCTTACAATTTTAAACCCTATTTTTAACGCTTAACTGAAATAATTTTGGTGCTAAACTGAATGCAGGTAGCCATACCTAATAACCAGCTTCATATACATGGACACGCCAAATTCAACACCGGACTTTCTAGTGAAATGCCAGGATGTAAACTCTCGCAGAGGTCAATTTAGTGCACACACTCATTGCAATGCATTGCAGGGTACTAGGAGCTGCGTTTCGTTAGAAACATCGCTCTGCTACTTCGAAAGAAGCCAGAATAAGCTACTCGGTGATGACATGTCATTTGCATCACGTAAAATGTTTCAATACAGTACAGTAATTTTATTCTCACCATTTCCGGTGCAATGTCTCGGCTTGCTGTGCCTCCAATAGCCTATTGAATAGGCTTATAGTCGTAAAATACGAGCTTCGTATTCTGTGTCCGTCCTTTCGCTGGTAACATAGTTGCATGGTATGTGTTTTAACTACAACAATCTCATTTGAAAAGACTTTGGACCTCGTGCACAGGCCTTTTTATAGCAGCTGAAGGCAACCGAATGAGGGCGCGTGGCAAACGACAACCTCAAGCGGTGCGTACATAAACAAACGATAAAGTGAAAGTAGAAACTATAAACATAAATATTCATAAAATAACAGCAATTATTTCTGATATAAATAATTGAATTTATTTTGTTCCTCAATCACTGTGCTGTTTTGTCTTTTTATGATTAAATGCAACACCCATCTATAACAGTTTGTTGTCCATTTACTTTATTGGCATTTTGTACTTAAAATCAACCATCGCTCTTCCTTATAAGATAGTTGATTTGATGCACTATCTTATTCGAAATAAGAAAAAAAACGATGTAATGTATTTTTTTCTTTTCATTTGTGATTCGAAATACATTGATTACCGAATATAGACTATGAGCGTACATAAAGGTATTCAATGCCCATCTGAAGAAGTATCAACGAACTAACAGTATATTGTATCTGCTGTGTAATCATATTAAAATTGCAACTGAAAATATAGTGCAATGTCAATATACTCACAAAGATATCAACCAGAATTATATTGACAAAATCATAATGGTTCTTCGATAGCATTTATTATAATAGTATACATGTAAAACAGTTAATAATGTAACATCACAAATAAATCTCGTCGAAGACAAATTTAATACTGAAGTAGAACATTATAAACAGCTCTTCAATGTATGACAGAGCAAATGGTGTCGGAAGCAATGTACAACTCACGGGTCTTTGACCTAACGATTTAAATACTCGACAGTGGATGTGGAGTTGATTTTTTAAAAGGAAGCCAAAATCAGTTTTTAAATTCATATGACACAGATAAAAATGAACTTATTGTTTTGGTAGCAAAAATGCCGAGCATAGCCTTCATTTGCCCGTCACCTTTCTGCTGAAATATGACAGACGTGTGAGTACCTCCACTCGGACTTGAGCCAGTGTCACCGGGCAACGCATCCACTGAGCTACTGGAGAAGGAAAATTTAAAAAAGTCGACAAGTACGTGTTTAATAAAATATTGCGCAACAAAGACATAATTTCCAGAAAATGAAAGTCACAATTAATTAACATGAAACAGCATAATGCGAAATTCGAAGAAGAAGTCGCATAACCTTGTTTTGTTGTAGTGGTATTGCAGACACTTGATATGCTACCTATTTTACATAATTTAGAATTGAAAGTCTATAATATGTTTTAATTTACCGATAAACCCTGTGGCATTCATTTAAAGAATTAATGATAAGTTCATTAATACTTGCCCGATCTTAGATATTTTACCAAAATATCGACGTTATGTTGATATTCAAGACCATTTACATTGTATTCAAATGAAATGTTATCCTGGTTAAAGACAACTTATCTCAGTGTCGTATTAAAAAAAGATTAAAAAGCTCAAATTAGGTTTATCTTTTCTGATCGAAATGACAACGTTTAATGAAAATCCTTTAATTTCGTGTAATGGTTAATACAGAATACAGAATCGTAACATTGTTTATTTTTTGTACTATAACACGACTCATTCTAGTTCCTTCAATTGATGCAGAGCAGTTTCGATTCTAGTTCTCTCGGCACCATGTTTCTTTGATCCTGCTATTTCTGTAAAAGAATAGATGAAAACTATTATAGGAAACTTAAAGTAAGCATAATAAAAATATGCAAAACAAAAAAAGTTACATGCTCTAATATACAAGTTTAAAATGATCCGTGGTTTGTATCACAACATTGTTGTTCCGTGGAATGTACCATTTCAATAAAATGTCATTTTTTGCAGAATAACGCATTTAAATACCAATAAAGTATGAAAGAGTAACTGGTTTTCAACAAAAATCCTTTTCCGAATACAATAAAGTACTGACACCTGAACATGGTCTAATATATTCCCATTAAACACGGTTTTTGTGTAATTTATCCAGGAATATTGGCAAAATATGACCCTGGTTCGCCTTAAAACCTCGAAGGTATCTCAAAAACCAGAGATAGTACAGGAATGATCCATGTACATTCGAAAGCGCGTTAAATTGCGCATAGCATGCACTATATTAATAG
The DNA here is from genome assembly GCA_963678985.1 of Spisula subtruncata. Taxonomy (NCBI): domain Eukaryota; kingdom Metazoa; phylum Mollusca; class Bivalvia; order Venerida; family Mactridae; genus Spisula; species Spisula subtruncata. Next base: position 23,161,452 of record OY787669.1, on the reverse strand, counting down.
TAAAAATATTCAAGGAGTACTTACCCAGAATCGGAACACTATCCAAATATCCAGATTTTCGCGATCTATTTCATAGTGCTGAGTACCATTTTAGTCACGTGATTCCCCACACTGGCATATAATGATAAAAAAGTAGGGGGTCTACAGGAGCCTGATGTGAATTGGGAATTTTAAAGATGTTTAGTAATACACTTATTCCTGTTACGTAGTCCTGTAAATCTATGAAACTGCAGAGTGCAATTATTCTCATATGTAAATAGTCATAAGCTGAGAAAATGGGTCAAATAGAACAAAACTGATTCACTGGGTAAAGAAAATCGATGAAAAATCTCTGTTTCTCTGTATCAGTATTTATTTTATCATAATTTACTTCTCTTAAAAGTTTTTCTGAAAATTGTCTGGAATGAATTGGTCTGGTTTTGAGAATTTCTCACCAATTTGTTTCATATAAAGTTCCCAAGGCATGTTTTCCTGGTTTGAATACGGATATGTTATTTGTGTTCGTAGCTTTATGTATTGATGGACTTTAAAGAAGTAAAGTTTACTTGTAGCTATTTTTCGTTTCAAAATGAAACTCCTAAATCACACAGAGCATAATTCAGCATTGTAAATTATTAATCCAAACACAACCTTGCAACTTTAGCATCCATGATTATACAGTTTTGAGTAAAACATACATTCACAATATAAATCATCACTATATAGAGACGTTTCGAACACCTTTAGTCATTAACACTCGCAACACGTAGAGCAATTGGTACATATACATCATTTGTCAAACATAACTCTAGCTGTGAGTGTCTAACAAGCAATATATACAACACCTAGTGTATTGAACATATCAATTGACAAACAAGATTTGAACACTCAAGGACAAACATACACTATTCCTAATTTGTTATGGGAAACGCAATTTACATCGTCTGATGACGAAACCCTAGTGCAAACGCTAGAGAGCTAATGACACACAAGTATTTGTATGTGCAGCCCTAGAATTAGTAAACGCCTAATGAAACGTTGACGGTTATAATAATCAAATTAACAACTGCGCCGTTCTTGAAACCAGGGGATGAATTATTGAAAGGAATCGTATTTCCAGCGTGAGCCTCGAATGCCTGTGCTATGCAAATGCAGTGCATGCGAGTGATTTTTTAGCATAATCCGTATTGTTTACATCATATCAGGTTATTCAATGATACGATTTTGTATTTATTTTGCAAATGGATCTAGTAACTTTGGCGAAATGAAGTCAACACATCTTTTTCAAAATTATGTGAATTTGGAAGTGTTTCGCCTTTCTATCGATAACATTAACTTAGTTCAATCCCTTATGTATACGAACGTGTATATGAAGTTCAACGTTTTATTGCATGTTCAACAACAAACCTGCATGTGTGCCTATACAATGCAATCATTTCAAAGAAGTACGCCTGTAACAGGTTCACGTATTCGATCAAATCATTGTTATTCAATACTACGCAAAACAAACTTTTAGACAAATTGATACATATCTGATATTGTTACATATTTACATGTATATGTACATGTACATCTACACACAATAGTTATTGTAATGGCACCAACAACGTATTGTTAAACATCTGTGTTTGGGTGTTAAGCTTGTTCTCATCACAATTAACATTTAGTTACGGTCTATTAGACAGTATAACTAGTAAAACTAGACTTCAAAATGTTATGAAAATAATATTTGATAACTATAGTGTGAATGCATCTAGCATATTAACTATACAAATGTTACAATAAAAAACTAGCAATTCATTTCACCTAATGATAACAGACATTACAGACTATTCAAAGTGTTTTGGTGATAATAACATTAAGACAAATCCCCTGGAGGAATGTCTTGAGTTATGATAAAAGGCGGCATTGACGTTTAAAGATTAGATGGTGGTGGACGTATTCTACACGTTACTTTTACTACATTTTAAAGTATATGTCAGACAGGCTTACGCTTGATTACCGACGGATAATCATTGGAATATACTTCGTTGGAACTTAAAGTAGCTCATCTTAAATGCTCCTGAAAATGTCACTACACTATGTCTATACAGGATGGGAGCTTACGTATCAATTGCACACACTAATCGACATTAAAAACAACATACCATCTTATTGCACTAACATACAATTTTCCATGTCTTTATTTCGCCTCCTTACATCCTTCTCAATTAATTGTATGATCATTGTATTATGTATACATATGCGAGTTACGGAGCATATATCGTACTAACTAACTTATTACGACAAACAGAACAGAGGAGAGTTGCGGAAAGCTTGCTTATGCGCATATTTGCGTCAGTTACAAGAATTCGTTATGTATTGGCCCTTGAAGATTTTCAGACCTTTAGTATCACCAGAGATATAAGACGCTGTAGTCCATATTTTCCAATAGTTTTTCATCATGATGAATCTGTTTGTTGATTTGATGTTAAAGGTGAAACGAATATTAACGGTTTTAACCAAACGTTCTGGAGATGAAGTTTGTTTGGAAAGTTATACTAAACAGCTACAATATATTGGTTTACCAGAGTCAATTTAATGTTACTGCTAGTTAACTAGACAATATACTTTGATGGGAATATTTGTAAATATGTTTTTACATTGTCTAATATTTATACAGCAATAGTATATATCTTATTGACTTTTATTCTTTACAGGTGCTACTGTACTGTGGTATTTATCGTGTCATTGTAACAGACATGATTCCCAGATGTCAACGTAACATGGATTAACTATTGTCAGTACTGCTTAGCCATACACTCTCTAGTTTGTGCTCTTCTTTTAGTGCGGACATGCAGTAAAACATCAAGATAACACCGGTGTATTCATGGACGTGTGTGCACAAATTTTGCGAGGGGTATATTAATAAATGTAATAACAAAGAAAAGTGATATTTGAATATTTAACTGGTTGCTCAAGAAAGGCATTGACAAGTAGAAATACATTGACGGATTATAACAAGGACCAAGCAAACCGTTTGTTTAACAATTTTAGATAAATAACGAAGGATACTTGTTTGAAATAGTGTTGTGTCGAAGCTTTCAAATATGGATATTTTAATTGAAGACAGGGAGGAAGAAATCAGGTAAGTGGCATTTGAACTTATCATTCAAAAGTCACAAAATATTGACATGTATCAATGAATTAATATGAACCCGTCACCATCCGTGGTGTCATTGTCGACTTTCATGCATTAGCGATAGTGTGAGTCATAAATTAAACGATATACGAGGATATATATTATTAGAGATACAAACAAAAAAAGTATTGTAGTGACTTCGACAGCCCATGCGTGCTACTAGACAGCAATGATGGCCCTACTTTCCAGTACAATATTTTTTGTGGCATATGTACAGTAACTATTTCATGATGCATTTATATTGTCAATGAACAGATGTATTACTAGAATATTGAAAACAGAATAGAAAATGCAACACGTAATCCCTATAGGTATAAATACATATGTTAGTACATTACTATTTAACACCTCTATGGTGTGTCTTTCATTCATGACTACTATTCAATCTGCTATTATTTACCTTGTATGTTAACTAGTTCATGCCGCCATGCTACAATCCAAGGATAAATAAATACATCTTTACTATCTACATGCTGCACCGAGTTACAACATCATATATACTTGTGCAAATATTGTATTGGTTTATTTTACGTCACATTAGTGGTGTATTCCAACTTCGTGTATGGAACAGTTGTAAGCATGTTCCACATCTATTGTTAATTCCCTAATGGTGTATAAAACAGTTGCAAGAATTCGTTTGAAAATACTACACCAATCACTCTCTCGAGTATTATGACATATGCAATTTATTTCTGGAAGGATGTACCGAGTTTGTAAAAGTTATAACAATATTGCAACGATAGAGATGCATAAGATAGTGCTAGTTGCGATAATTAAGCTACACTCACGCTATTATATGTATACATTGTTCGTGCCTGTAGTAATTCTTCAACCCGTCGAGTTGGCTTTAAGCGTTTTGTCAATACAGCGTATGATACAAATTACTCGTCATTGCATGAATGAATAACATCAAGTTTTCTACTGCCTTTAGGTATTTCATTAACCAATAATAAATGTCTAAATTTTGTTAGTAAACATGCGAATGACTCAATACATAAACAGAAAAAAATAAACACACACACTTGGCATATTGCGGTAAAGTGTCATAACAATAGGTTTCCACGTAAAACAGTGCTTTCTAGCAGACGAGTGAATAAGTATATAATCGTGATTTTGATTGGAACCCTGTTCATTTAGAGCTAGCGATCCATATACTATTATACTGTTCATTTCGTGATATGTTCTCTCTCAAAAATGGTTTACTTATGCTGTGATTCGTCGAGATTAACACAATTTGAAAAGTTTCTTTACTTCACAAAGAATAATGTATTGGGCGACAAATTGTTTTCCACTTTAACATTTTTAATGTAATAGCTTGTCTGGTGATTTTTGGTTTGGTGGTTTTATAACTAGTTCATAACATTGAAGTAAGTGCAACAGGCATGTGGACACTTATTAAGAACAAATGACAAGTACATGTTCAAGGGCATATGACTGATCTACACATATAATAAACATGTTCATTTGTACTCGTACTACATGTAAAACTCGTTTCTAAGCCCTATATTGAAGTCAACCTTTATTGCTCAAGACATGTCCGTTTTGTTTGTTTATTCCTGCTTTGTAATTAAAATAATCTATTTGAACTTACTACACTATGTTTAAAAATACCCTGCCTGCACTTAAATATTACCACGGGGACTTGGGCTTTTAATTATTTCGTTGGGTTACATGTGCCACAGTGGGCATTGTTTCACGAAGTTGTGTTTTGTTGTGTAGTTACGGTTTTCTTTGCTCGGATGGTTAAGTTTGAAACATTATTATTAAACCATAGTTATGCCTCACAACATTGATCCAATAACATTTTATCCGCACTTCATTCATTGCCTGTCATGATATTGTCTGGGATTACTATCCCTTGCAAGTGGAGTCAATACTCATTTTTTATACGCCCGTTGAAAAACGGGACGTATTATGTGAACACCCTTGGCGGGCGTGTGGGCGTGCGGGCGTGCGGGCGTGCGGGCGTGCGGGCGTGCGGGCGGGCGGCGGCGTCCAGAAATTTGTCTGTACTCTTACTCAAACAGTTTTTGTCCGATCGTCTTCAAACTTGCTGACAATGCTTATTGGCATAATATCTAGGCCAAGTTCAATTATAGGCCAAATCGGTTCAGGCCTTCTTGGGTTATGGTCCTTCTTTTACCAAAAAAATGTGAAATTGGCCTTGTCTGTACTCTTACTCAAACAGTTTTTGTCCGATCGTCTTCAAACTTGCTGACAATGCTTATTGGCATAATATCTAGGCCAAGTTCGATTATAGGCCAAATCGGTTCAGGCCTTCTTGGGTTATGGTCCTTCTTTTACCAAAAAAATGTGAAATTGGCCTTGTCTGTACTCTTACTCAAACAGTTTTTGTCCGATCGTCTTCAAACTTGCTGACAATGCTTATTGGCATAATATCTAGGCCAAGTTCGATTATAGGCCAAATCGGTTCAGGCCTTCTTGGGTTATGGTCCTTCTTTTACCAAAAAAATGTGAAATTGGCCTTGTCTGTACTCTTACTCAAACAGTTTTTGTCCGATTGTCTTCAAACTTGCTGACAATGCTTATTAGCATAATATCTAGGCCAAGGTCGATTATAGGCCAAATCGGTTCAGGCCTTCTTGGGTTATGGTCCTTCTTTTACCAAAAAAATGTGAAATTGGCCTTGTCTGTACTCTTACTCAAACAGTTTTTGTCCGATCGTCTTCAAACTTGCTGACAATGCTTATTGGCATAATATCTAGGCCAAGTTCGATTATAGGCCAAATCGGTTCAGGCCTTCTTGGGTTATGGTCCTTCTTTTACCAAAAAAATGTGAAATTGGCCTTGTCTGTACTCTTACTCAAAAACTTTTTGTCAGATCGTCTTCAAACTTGCTGACAATGCTTATGGGTGTAATATATAGGCCAAGTTTGATTATAGGCCAAATCGGTGTAGGCCTTCTTGGGTTATGGTCCTTCATTTACCAAGAAAATGTAAAATTGGTCTTATCTGTACTCTAACTCAAACCGTTTTTGTCTGATCGTCTTCAAACGTGGTGACAGCAGTTATGGGCATAACATCTAGGCCAAGTTCGATTATAGGCCAAATCGGTTTAGGCCTTCTTGGGTTATGGTCCTTCTATTACCAAAAAATGTGAAATTTGGCCTTGTCTGTACTCTTACTCAAATAGTTTTTGTCCGATCGTCTTCATACTTGCTGACAATGCTTATGGGTGTAATATCTAGGCCAAGTTCGATTATAGGCCAAATTGGTTTAGGCCTTCTTGGGTTATGGTCCTTCATTTACCAAAAAAATGTTAAATTGGTCTTGTCTGTACTCTTACTCAAACAATTTTTGTCTGATCGTCTTCAAACTTGGTGACAATGCTTATGGGTGTAATATCTTGGCCAAGTTCGATTATAGGCCAAATCGGTGCAGGCCTTCTTGGGTTATGGTCCTTCTTTTACCAAAAAAAATGTGAAATTGGCCTTGTCTGTACTCTAACTCAGACAGTTTTTGTCCGACCGTCTTCAAACTGGGTGACAACGCTTATTGGCATAATATCATGGCCAAGTTTGTTTTTAGGCCAAATCGGTGCAGGCTTTCTTGGGTTATGGTCCTTCTTTTACTAAAAAAAGGTTTTGACTTAATATGGGCTTTTATTTCATAATCAATATTTTTTGTCACTAGTACACCCAAGACGGGCGTATTTTGTGACATTTTGGCACTCTTGTCAATTATGTGTTGATCGAATTTAATAAATTTCTATAATCGAAAAGATGCATGAATATTACACTTATTGGTAGAATTTGTGGATTTTAACAGCTCATTGTGCATGCCATATGACGATCTAAACATCACAAGCATATACCAATTAAATTTAATTGTATAGTTGAACGATGATGCATGATCAGTTCGATTTATAACATTGGCTTCGAAATTCCGAACAGTTTGTTCGTTCTAAACAATATAGTGTAGACGTAAAGTTTTTCATTATTGCCAAATCGATAAATGGGCATGACTTGATACTATGGACTTTCGATAACATTTTTCTTGTACATGTACATATATGGATAGAAAATCTAGTGTCTGACTAAATACTGCAAGTTTGACTTTGCCAAATATAAATACGTCGGTATCGTCTAAATATGGACAGGTGAATTATGCACCGATTGGCAATATTGCTCAATGCGTGCACCGAAATCACAATCCTAGGATCTCATACTGTCTATCAATCAATGCATCTAGCATTGATCAAATCAATTTGGTCTGGTAAATATATTTGTCCCGAAATGGTGATGACAAATTACACAAACATTCCTAAACCCCATAGAGCTGTTTTCGAACGATAAGCGAATAAAAAGCTTCATCAGAGATGAAAAATGTCAAGTACATGCATTTTTCAAAATGATCACTCTTCGGTTCCACTTATTGCTAGATCGAAGAGATTAAGGCTGATATTATTATTCCCAATAAATTGTTAGGTATGTAGATGGAAATCTTTCCACGGAGTACTAAAGATGTAAATTGTATGTGCATTTGTATCACAATAATCGACTCCATTGTGGAAAATGATGCAAGCCTTAGCTTCAGGTCACTTGTAATCACTAATGTTTTGTTATTTATTTTTGAAAATAGGTCATACTGTATTTGTAAAATGGGACTTTGGCTTTAGATAATTTCGTTTAATTATGTGTGGGCAATGGCCAGGTGTTTTATGTTGGACTTTATGTGCTCGGCTGGTTAAGTTGAGTGCACTCTTATTAGAGTTAACTAGCAATCAATTATTGCAAACCATCTTATTATATTTTAGTGTGTTTGATTACTCCAAGTTATGCATGATCAACAGTTGTCTGCATATTTCTGTTGAAACATAATTTTCCGTTAAACAAACGACGTTTTGTCAATTTGCTGTCTCCAAAGGTATAATTATATTATCTCTGTTTGTTATAGTGTAATCATGTTCCGTCGACAACCTTGGGACAGGCTTACATTTCATTGTTTGTTTGTTTCGTGATCACACAATTAACACGAAAAATGGGTCTCTAAAATGATCTTAATAATTCATAGTTGTGGTAATAGTGTCATATTTTCTAGCCGTTCTGATGATGAGGGCAATTTATACATTTAAGGAAAAAATCCTACTAACAGCGTGCGTGTTCTTGTAACAAATCTGAAATGTTTTTTTTTTTAATTTTCTTAAATAGGAACAGTTTTATATAATGAAACTTGCTGTAATTGGATATGCATATGAACTTAGGAACGTATTCAATATAGACTAAAAAAATATTATACAAAGTGTATTATTTAAAAGTTTATAGCAATGTGTAAATGTACTGTTCAATTGTGAATTGTCAATACTATGGCAAGTACATTGATGTTGCGTTTATGAAGTAGATTATGCTATGAATATACATACATGTTTATGAGCGGGTTACCAACTCTGCTCATGCATGTATGGACTTAATGAAATTTGCGATGATGTAATGTTCGTAAATGTTCTATAAAGAGAGACTTGGTTAGATGGCAGGCACGATTGCGAGTTTGCTCTTTTCAGAGTGTTTATGACTACTACATGTATGTATAGCCCTGTTATTATTGCTTTGGGTATTTTTTCCATAAGATAATGGATTTGGTTAATATTTTGTTACACACTGTCATACTGGATATACTATTCAGATATGAATATCATTTTCTACTATCACTTTCTTGCACCATCCCACATAGAGATACCATTGTATTTACCATTTGTTTCAAACGCACCTCGATGACAATAATAAATTCTTCTATCGTCTCTATTCAGTATAAAACTGTTTACCGCCTAACAACTAAACATATTACCAATGAATGACGTAACCATATGTAGTTTTAATGTCAAAGGTCTAGCATCAAAACAGAAGCGTACCCAAGTATTTGAATGGTTAAAACCGAAAAGATTCTCAATATGTCTCCTACAAGAAATACACTGCTTAGAAAATGAATACATGGATTGGCAAAAAATGTGGGGAAATAAAATATTTTTAAGTGTTGATAGTAGCAATAGCAAAGGGGTAGGGATTTTTATAAACACCAAAACAGAATTTAAAATTATAGCACATAAAGAGTATATAAAAGGTCGACTACAACTCCTTAAAATAGAAATCATGAATAATCAACTAGTAATAATAAACATATATGGTCCAAATGCAGATGATGTTAATTTTTATACCACTGTGCAAAATATAGTGCAAGATTACAATGATTATTCACTAATTTTAGGGGGCGATTTTAACGCTGTTCTTAACTACAAACTAGATAAACTAAATGGTCGAAATGATACAAACAAAAAATGCTCGGATAAGATTAATAATATATTAGAAAACAATGACTTACATGATGTTTGGAGAAATAATAACCCTGACAATCGTACCTTTACATGGCACTCAAATACGAGTCCTCCTATCTTTTGTAGATTAGACTATTTCTTAGTATCAGCTAGCCTTTTGAACTCTATTAAAACGGCAAACATTTCAGTAGGATTCAAATCAGATCACTCTCTTGTTCATATTTGCATAAATTCATCAAAAATAGAACGAGGTCCAGGCTCTTTTAAAATAAATAATTCCATTCTTGACAATACAAAATATCAAGAAATAATACGCAAATCTATTACAGAAATTGCAGAAATAAATAAAGAAGCGAATCCTAACGTGTTATGGGAAGTAATAAAAGGAAGAATAAGAGATGAATCGATTAAATTTTCAAGTAAACTTAAAAAAGAACAAAACCTAGAAGAAAAAAGGGTCGAAATCAACATTAAAACACTGGAAAATGATATAACAATCAACCCAAATGACGAAGAAAAGCTTCAAAAACTCAAACTTCAATTCTATACAAGAAAACAAAATTAAAGGCCTACTATTAAGGGCTAGAACTGAATGGATAGAAGGTGCCGAAAAAAATACCAAATATTTCTCAAATCTAGAAAAGAAAAGAGCAGAAGAAAAATCTATCAAACAATTATTTGTGGAAGACAAACTAATAACAGAGCAAAAACATATTATGTCAAGTACGGCTAAATTTTACGAACAATTATATAAGAGAGACAACTATATACGTAATAATGATACATTTTTCGAAACCAATGGACATACTATAACCAACGAACAAAAACAACAATGTGAAGGGGAAATAAGCGAATATGAAGCTTTCATGGCATTAAAAGAAATGAACAACAATAAAAGTCCTGGGTCAGATGGCATTTCTGCTGAATTTTTTTAATTATTTTGGAATGACATTAAAGAGCACTATATAAAATCGATAAAATACTCATTCAAAAATGATAATTTGACAGAACTACAAAAACAGAGTTTAATTACGTTAATCCCAAAAAAGGACAAAAACTTAACAAACGTGAATAACTGGCGCCCTATATCTTTACTTAATATAAACTATAAAATAGCATCCAAAACAATAGCCAATCGCATTAAAAAATCATTACCATATTTAATAAGTGAAGATCAAACAGGTTTCGTAAAAGGTAGATATATTGGTGAAAACGTAAGATTAATTCAAGAAATAATTGAAAAGATGCAGGAAAACCATGAGCCTGGTATAATATTCTTTGCAGATTTTCAAAAAGCCTTTGATAGCGTTGATCACAAATTTATATTCAAATGTCTCAAATATTTTAATTTTGGTGAACAATTAATAAAATGGGTATCGTTGTTCTATAAAGATGCAAAAGCATGTGTCACTAACAATGGTCATAGCTCAAACTTTTTTGACATCAAGAAGGGGGTACGTCAAGGATGTCCTCTTTCTCCATATTTATGTATAATATGTATCGAAATCTTGTCTAGACGAATCAACACATGTGAAAATTTAAAGGGTGTTACTATATATAATAAAGAAATGAAACAAACATTATTTGCGGACGAAGGCAGCTTCTTCATCAATGGTGAAAAGAAGTCGTTTGAAAAACTAATAGAAATTTTAGAAGAATTCTCGTTAATATCAGGTCTAAAACTAAATAAAAATAAATGCACAGCACTTAGAATAGGTTCGTTAATACACAGTGATTTGGAATATTGCAAGAAAGACAACTTTGTATGGACATCAGACTCTGCTAATACACTAGGCGTTGTCTTCACTAACAACATCACAAGAATGCACGACCTAAATCTGACCCCCAAAATTAACGCGTTCTGTCATTGCCTACAAAACTGGAAAAAGTGGAACTTGTCACATATAGGTAAAATAAATGTTTTGAAAACATTTGCACTCCCAAAACTCATATATCCACTTACTGTACTACACAAACCAAATATAGACATTATAAAGAACATTGAAAAACTCATGTTTGACTTTCTATGGAATGGTTAACCAGATAAAATATCAAGAAACACAATTATACAAGACTATAAAAATGCAGGTTTAAAAATGGTGGATATTCATTCTTTTATTGATGGATTAAAAATAAGCTGGATAAAACGATTAGAAAATGATAAAGCCAATAACTGGCAGCATATGTAAAAAAAAAATCAAAATTCCTCAAAGACATAATGTTATCATGGAGTAAGATAAATTTTAAATCAGAACACAAACAAATATCGAAACAAATCATTTGGAATAATAGCTCAATTAAACTAGATAGAAATACCACGTTCTGCTTTGAAGATTGGTATGACAAAGGGATACTCTTTATAGAGCACATTTATGATTACAGATCTTCAAACTTCTATAGTTTCGAAGATTTGATACAATTGTACGATATACAAATTGGTGATTTTACTAAATACCATAGTCTCGTACAAAACATACCAGCAGAATGGAAACAAACTTTATTTACAGAACCTATGTCATATAATCCACCTGAGTACCTAATCGATAAAATTAAAAATAAAAGAAAAATCCATAAAATTGCATATAACATTTTGATTGAAACCAAACAAAATAATCATATTAAGCAAATTCATAAATGGAATTATGAAATAGGACACGATAACATGAAATGGGAGAAGATCTTTTTAACTCCTTTATTATGTACTGTTGACACAAAACTCCGAGAATTCCAATACAAATACTTAATGAGAACTATCCCAAACAACTCGTATTTACTAAAGTGCAAACTAGTTCCGTCTACCTTATGTGATTTCTGTTCTATGTTTCCAGACAGCAACATACATATGTTCTGGGAATGTCATGTCATACAAGCCTTTTGGGGAAATATTTATAATTTTTTAAAAGTATATGTTCCATCTATTAATACTTTAAACTATTTTGATATATTGTTCTGTACAGTGCAAAGTAATGATCCGCAAAAAAGCTGTCTAATAAATAACATAATACTTCTTACAAAATATTTCATTTTCAAATCAAAATGCACACTTACTAGTCCAACAATAGAACCTTTTAAAGAATATCTGATACACAGAATAAAAATAGAGAAAACAATATCAGAAATAAAAAATCAAAGTGAAATGTTTGAGAACAAATGGAGTGACTTTATAATATTATTAAATTAAGATTACACAAATATGTTTCATTGAAGAGATGGTGCAAAAAGTATCTATACATTCTACTTTTATGTCTCTCTCTTTTCTCTCCCCCTCTTTCTCTTTATCTCCCTCTCTCTCTCTCTTTTGAAAAATAATTTATAAATTTGTTTATTTTTATACTATATGTTAATATGTTTATAATGTATGGCATAAATGTAAATGTATTTATAAATGAATAAAATTGAAAGGACAAAAAAAAAAATCTGAAATGAAATCATTTCGCTAATTTCATTCTATAGTGTATCTAAATGTACTTCAATGGTGCTAATATGTGTGCTATGTTTTCAAGTGTAAGTGGTTAATGCACATTTTGAACTACCACAGTAGCCTTTCGCAGGGTTTGTTTTGGATAATAAAAGTACTTCAACGTATATCTGAAACTGTAGTTGCCATTCATAGTGTTGATACATGTACAAAGAGACACACAAGTACATTTGGATATTACACTCAAAGGCAACGTACTGAATTATTTTTTTTGCATAAGATCCTCCCTTAAACCATAATGAATGAATGGGCTATTATTATCATTGTAAAAACACAATTTTGTCCTCAAATAGTGCTTAATTCTGAACAATCAACTCTAATACACAAATGTTTTATAGGCGATCCTGTCAGCTTCCATGAATAACCAAATGGGACTTAAATACTTGTGTCGTACAAAAAGCTAGTTTGAGACAGATCTTGATTAGTTTTAACACGTTTTTAAGACAGAGGAGATACATACCCATTCAAGTCAAGGCTTAAATTACAAAGGAACGCCCGTATAAACCACACGGTCACTCATATACTCTTCGAGCTTGATACAAAAATTCATTTGGCAAATATAATGCTTTATTGACAGCCGACATAAGCTTAATAAGTGTGTTAAAAGAAACACCAAGAAAGTTTGGTACAATCACATGTATCGATAATAATGTGGAAGACAGAGTACGATTCGATACTTCCACAATAACTAGTTTTAGTTCGTTACATGCCAAATTTGAAAATAAACGTTATATGAACAAATCCAATTTCCTGAGGACCACATATGGCTATTTTTCTACATAACGACAATTTAATGCTCGGATTGACAATGATGTTGTCATTGATTGAGAAACTAATCATCCAATTCTGGGAAGCTCTTGGATGAATCAAGACTGGGTTTATATGTTTATCTGACTTATAGTTCCGGCTATCAAGTCACCTACAACTTATCATTGCAGTACAGACTACGAATATGTGTTCAATTTAAAATTCGAATGTCAGTTCAAATCATCTTTGTAATATGTGTTTCCTTTTCTTCGATTGTTTTTATTTAAGTTCAGGAACATTTAAAAGTGGTGCACTACTTTCAGTTCTTCCTAAGTAGCCTTATATATTCTCTTGATAGTTCGCATCGAGTGTAAGTCTGTCTGAAATATATTTTGAAAGGTATTAAAGTCGCATGTAGGATATGTACATGTTCGGTGAACTTCAAAACCATTTTGTCACTAAGCCAGACAATCCTTTGGGGGATTTTGCTTCTTGTTAATATTTCCTACAAATACCTTGCTAAGTCTGCTGTCGTTGGCAGTAAATAAATTGCTTGTTTTACTGTGCACTGTTGGTTAAGTGGATATTTTGGATTTATACTTTGTGTTTTATGTATTTCAAGAGGCCACAATTTGATGGTCCAATTTATATGCCAATGCTTCAGATACAAATTAGTTTATATTTGTAATTAGCAAGTAAAGAATGGTCGAAAAAACAAGCACTCTCACATGACGGTTTATATGTTTTATATGAGTTTATTTTTGAAATACAATATACGTAAACAATCCATGAGTATAGAAATATTACAATATTTCATATCATCAGAGTGGTCATAAACATATAATTACATGTATGTAATCGTTACAAATATTTCAAAAATATACATTCATACAAAGTTTTAGGTTTCCCTTTAATATATGTGCATTTAATAAAATAGTTTAGTATAATCACAACATATCATAACTTACTACAGTTATAAAAATAACTAACAATAATACTACACAAACAAAACATAGAGAGCAAGAGACAGTGAGAGAATTTGAATTTTGATATATTCGGTCAACTCCGATACTATTTATTTATATATGCAGTTCATATGAGCCGCGTCAAGCATAAAGGTCCTTATCGTAAATTACGTCATAAGCCACAAATGACGTCAGAAGTAATCGTGACGTTTCAAGATGGCTGCGCCCATTGTAAACACGCAGTGTACATATTGAGGTCTAAACCATGGAAAGTTCAACATTTCACTATATTTAACAATTTCAAAATACGTCTAGATTGTTTTATTTACATTAAATAAATATAACGAACGTTTTTTGAAAAGTTTATGAATCGGGATGTATAGGATAATTAATAGATCTATAAATAGATCAACTACTCTATAAATAGTTCAACTTCAGGTGCGTAGCGGGAGGGGTGTGTTCACAGTCCCGTCTATACATAGTCAAAACAAGCTGCATAGAGCTCTATATACATTTGAAATAAGTAGATTTGTATGTTAAAAAATAGCGAGAATCTATGCATATCATTAAAATTGTTGCCATATTCACTGGCAATATGAATAATTCACTATTTGTTGTAAACAATAGATCTAGACCTAGATCTAGAATGCGTAAAGAATGACGAGTCGATATAAGTTATTTCCTGATTGACAGCTAAATTAAACTGTCAACCAACAATCTCACAAAGAATTAACCAGGTTAGATTAATACACATTTCAAGTAGGTTAATCCTGAAAAAAGCGCATTGAATTCAGACCGAGTTGCGATCTAGAGTTGGACCGTTCCCGCACAAATTATAATATATCTAGACCTACAGTAGGTCCTAGTTTTTAGATTTCTATTGGGACACAAATAGAATTTTCGTGTAGATCCAGCTCTGCAACAATAAATCAAATCACTAAATTTAGAGTACAATAATCAAACTCGGTTCCCGATTTAAAACACGGACACGTAGGGTCCTATTAATTTAATAATGATACATTTTAATGGCAACAATAATATTTATGGACCATTCAGTTGCATCAACGCCCCCTACCCCGGAGATAGGTCGGGATTTTAACATTTTGGTTGAGAAATCCCCGCCCTCCACGGCCTTGCCGGGGACATCTGACGGTAAAATGTCTGGTATTTCCCCGGCCCCCTGGCAACTTAATATTGTCCCCGGGGTATCAGTTCGGAGAAAAAAACTTCAACATTTCCCTGGCAGTACGGGGGAAGCTGGAAGGTAAATATTCCGTTGAGGATCCCCGGATGTGCCGATGCCGTGGATGCAACTGACTGCATTTATTCCGTGGTATATTGTTAGAGACGACGGTCTGTGAAAGCTAAGGTTCCTGGTTCGAGGCGTGGCCATGAAACTTTCTTTTCTTTATATTATTAAAATGATATTTATACTATTTAAGGGTTTCTACGGAGTTTAATCATTTACACCTATTATTTTTATTATATAGTTTTGCAGACGTTAGAAGATTTACCTAATTTGGACTTAGCGACCCTTTACTAAGTAGATCAACTTTTAGTGCAAATCTGCAATCTGTGTTTTCAAACGACACAGAGCTAATATATCAGTCAGTTGCATCCACGGCCCCACCCCCGGGGATGGGCTGGCCTTTTTACTTTTTGGGGTATCAAACCACCGCCCTTCCACGTCCCCGAGGGGGACAGCTGATGGTAAAATATTCGGTATTTCCATGGCCCATGACAACTAAATATTGTCCCCGGGGTATTGGTTCAGAGAAAAAAAACATTTCTCGACAGTACGGGGAAGCTGGAAGGTTAAACACGGTCGTTTCCCCGGCCCCTGAAAACTAAATAATGTTCCCGTGGTATTATTTCGACAATAAAATCCCAAAACATTTCCCCGGCGGTTCGAGAGAAACCAGAATGTAAATTCACGACCATCTCCCTAGAACAGAGTGCGTGGATACTATTAGCTGATGCAATAACATTCTCCAAATGGTTATAATTGATAAATGTCGACGCCGGACATATCATACGGCGATGAGAGACCTATCAAATTGCATTTTTTATTCCTTTTTGTACGAGTATTGATCAACGGCAAATAAATAAATCCTAATTTCCACAAATATCGGTGAAAATATAGACTTACATAATCATCATATTTATATAAGTGTACCATCCATTTTAAGTTTGGCATGTAGGCATACGCGTGGAATAGCAACTGTTGTACAAATCTTGGAAAACACCTGTCCAACCTATGTCGATCTTAGGATGTGTCGGTCTCTTTGGCATCTTTTATCGGCAACCATTAAACGTATTCGTCGGTACCTTCAAAGAACTTATAATGCTGCGCTTCGTTTGTGAACTGCTTTCTTTTTATTTAATACCCTACTCACACTGGTGCACAGCTTCCATTGCGATATCTATTTGTAATATCGGGGTAGCATGATGACGAGATCTATATGGTTTATATCACAATTGACATTATGCCAGTCGTCAGTAACGATAAATCGTACTGCATGGTCCAACGGATTAACTTGAAAACCTTTGCCAAGCAGCCTTCGACATACAACCAGGAGGAGTGATTTCTGCTCTGATGGGATATCAATTGCCCATGTATCAGTTAAGCATCAACTGACAGTATTATAAAGTTGCCGTTGTTGTGATGGTGGTTGTCGCAGTAACATCGTGGTAAAATCGGCAACAAATGTGTGTTGTTTATATGTGTGGGGGTTTCATATGGAAAACATGAATCAAAATGACCAGAAACGTTGTGCATAGTCGTAGAGAAATCGTAGAACAAACTTAGATTAGTCGTACCGGTGAAGATAGTAACTTTTGTATTTGTTCTTGATTTTGACGCAGATCCCTTCCTGATACTTTGACTTCTACAGTTGGGGCAGATCGACACATGAATTACCGTAGGTTAATCGTGAATGGGACATTTGTAGCACGATTGCCTACACGGAATGACAATATATACCAGACCATATACTTCTGGACTGGTAATGGTTGAAAATATGTAGCTATTTGTACAGCACGTGTCAATCAGATTTCTAAGAATACGGATAGATGTAAACGTCAACACGTTTATTGTGAGTACAAATAGCAGTTGAAATTATTGGTCGCATCCAGGACGCGCGCGTTCTGAAACACATATTCGACAGCATCATGAGCTTGTCGTATAAAAGTTATCTAATTTGGCGGCACGTATTTGATTGCAGATCGATTAACGTTTGTCGTACGTGACGTCATTTTAACAGTTTCGCTTTTCAACTTACGTCTTCAACTCTGTATTAAACATGACTTGTATAAACGATCGTGCAATACCCGACGATGTATATATTTTAGAAACCTTAAATAACGAAGATTATTTTGATATCAAAACACGAACGTATTGAAACATTACCATTAGGTACATTTTTGCTGGAAAAAATAAGGTTGTAGAATAAATTATGCTAGACATTGGCATTTAGATATGTAGCATTTACTGTTATTGGAGAAAATAATGTATTTCAATTCAATAGTTTTAGAATAATCAATTCATAATGACTTAATAAAATTGTTTGGTCTTTGACTGTTCCTACATTTCATCATTGTTGTAAGAAAATTTAAACGACGTCGACTGAAAAAAGTGACGTCATTAAACCTTTTTGCTATCAAACTTGACTTCTTTAATGCTTTATAGAGGTAAACATTGTCATGTTATACCCGATAATGTATATATTTTTGGAAAGGTCAAAGAATGAAGATTATTTTGATATCAAAACATGAAAATGTCAAAAAAATACCTTAAGGACCTTTTATGCTTGACGCGGCTCATAGATCGTCTTCTAGAGATTGACAAAAGTGGCTTTTAAACGCAATTGGTTATATCAATTTCGACAGATATGTTCAGATACAAATGCAATGTAATTCCATATACTATTAGTATATATAGCAGTATGATATAAACGTAACTGTTCGTGTTGCATGCTCACTAGCATGCATTGCATTTGCATTTATAACAAAGACATTCAATGTTCAGATTATGGGTATATTGTTTCCTTTGCCTTATTCCTAATTTGAAACAATGTCCGTCTTGTACAATATTTTCAATATCTCCGAAAAACTGAATACTATGATATTCTTATATTTTATTATGTTTAAATCGATCACCACCGCATTGATTTTGAAGAATTACCAAACACATATTGATTTATATTTTGTGAATCTCAATTCAGGATAACAATGAGTTTACAACTACAATAAGTTTTTATATTATGTCATACAGTATGCAGCTTAACCCATAGTCTCCCTAGCGGATGTAATAATCCTCACTCATCCAATATGCGATTTAGTGAACAAACATGATATAGTCTAAGACTCCAAAACGTGTTCCTATATTACATATTTTCAAATGACAATTGAATGTTTCAATAGACAATAAGATACTCTCTGACAAAAGAGGAATCGAAGAACTGTAGTGTTTTGACGATGTCTAACAATACTGTTCTGAAGACACAAATTGCAAACAGAATTGTGCATTAAAGAAATAACGCTTAGTCTAATCGTAGTCTCCAAACGAACAATTACATTCTCGTGATTCGTTAAGGTGTAATCAAGTTCCGTCGACAACCTTTGAGCAGGCTTCTGTTCCAATGTGTATTTAGTTTTTCAGCTGCTTGTTGTGTAATCTTAGAATTAGCCCAGAAAATGGCTTCTTAAAATAATCTTGATTATTCATAGTTATGATGACATTGTCAGTCTCCAGCCATTCTGGCGATGAGAGCGATTTCGCCATTTAAAGAAAATCGACTTCACAAACAACATTATTCATTTTCTTGATTTTACCATGTAATAAAATCCACTGTACACATTGTTTTGTTGTTTACTTTTATTCGCTGCAATGTTATCATTGTGGACACCCTTTGGAAATGTCACCGAATCACACAGAAGCATATTGCTACATCATCAACAAAAGTACACTAAAGTCTCGCACATCTTTCTGAAGCTGTACATGAACATAATTTCTGAACTACCGATTCTAATATATTTATGTGCATGTCAGCTTTCGTGATTAAACAAATGGGACTTAATAACATGATGCATGCAAAAACGAGTTCTAGGCAAATCTTCACGGAGATGCTTCTTTGAAACAGATGAATTACAAATCCGTTCAATGTCAGGCTAAAAGTGCAAACTACGGTTTTAAAACAGGGTTTAAAAGGTTTGCCGTTACTCAATGTGTCTTTCTATAGAACACCAGCATAAACCACACAGTCCCTCATACCGTGTCAGGGTTGTGTAGAAACATTGATGAGGTGTCAAAAGTGATTAGCTGTTGTATACTACCTTAAACTGGTTCTTGTTTTCTTAGACTCAAATGACGGTAGATCTAGTACAACAGCATGCATCTATAAAAAACTTTTCGATACCCTCACTCCAAACTCATAGGCTCATATGGAAGATTGTATTTTAGGCACAAATAGAAGTTCGCATCATTGTAAATATGTTAGACTTTACTTACTTACTAAACTCACTCATTCGATGCGTTTCTACTCCATTACATGTCAAATGAGTAAAATGTATATAGAGATGTCTAAATTCCAGACAACCCCATATGACTATTTGTAAATTGACGACCATTTAATGCTCCGATTGATAATGAAACTGTAATAAATGAAACAACTAACCAACCATATCCCGGTTATCAAGATTTTTTTCATTAGATTTCCGACATATAATTCCGATTATCAAGTATGCGATGATAACAAACAACCGTAATGCGTCAAGTCACATTATTGGCCACAGTTACAAATATATAATGCTCGATAATGTTGCAAAGAGATAATAGAAAATCAGTCAGGGAATGTTGCACCAACTTAAACAGCCGACCAAACAAAGCATGTAGAACGTCACGTACAACAAGTATGCGACAAGATGAGAAGTAGAAGGTTATTATCGTGGATCATCATTGACCTGGAAAAGTAGAATAAACTACCAGAAGATGATTATCGTATGAAATGCGATCTCTTGAGGATACAACTGACGTAAGAAAAGAAAGGCTGCTGTCATTCCATTAAAATCAAATATGATTTATGTGTCTAGACACTCTATGAATAAGTTAAGGCACTGCTTATTGAACCTTTCATTTGATAATCGGGCCAAATCTATGTACCATGTTTTAAAAATATGCAGCCTTAGCATGCATCCAAATATATTCTCAAATGCAAAATACGTCTCCAGTATAAAAACCCGTTCATGAAGCTGTAGTCTTACGTTATATTATTCTTCAACAACACAATACACGCATTCGAGGGATTTTGTCATGATACTATTCTTTCTGAAGTGTACGTCTATCAATTCAGTATGAATCTTAGTTTAATCATGTCGTGCAGTTGTTATTTAGCTGTAGACATTCGGATACTATTACATATTGGGTAACGACTTTGGTTTAGTTTTCTGTTGATGGTGTTCTATTAAGTTATATGTCCTACAAACAAATGTTTATACTTTTAAAACAATGCCAAGCCTACCCTTCATTTGCCAGTCAGCAAAATTTATATGCATTTGAAGCCCGGTAGGCGGTAGCCCGATTAGGCGACAAAAAGCGCACTAACCACTAGGATTCTAACGCACACTATAATTCGAACACGGTACTTTTGAGTATTTTCATATTCCCAAACAAAGTGTTACGAATGACTATTCTTTTACTTTGATTTATTAAGAGCATTTCTCAGAACACTAATGTACGTCTTAGGTATTCGTTGCAAAAAATCTTCATGTAGCCAGAATGTTTGTATAATATGTAATGTGCATTTGACAGATCTAATTCCGGAAAGTGCAATTGCCTGCCACGTGTGTAATGCGGTGTAATTCGAAAGTAGAATCTAGTAAAATTGTCGTTTACTTTCCATGGCAGTTACAAACACTCATATTGGAGCACTCGTCGTTGAACGTAAAATATCATCTTTAAGGCGTATGTCTTAGAACCCAAGACTTAACCTTGTGTACGGTAAATGTGACCAAGTATATGTACATGTTTTTGGATGATATTCAATGGCATTTTGTGTACACAGACCAGGTTTCGAACCTGGGATCTTTCTCTTACAGAGTAAATGTCTACCGACTGAGCAAAAAGGTTCCCACTAGTAATAACATATTTCGACCGTGACACTACTATATCAAGACACAAACTCTCAAGGTTAATTATTTCTTCGGTATAATATGATACTTCATAATTTTTATTAAATAACGTACTTGAACTTGATGCGCGTACACGTATTCCAATCCCTACGACTGAATAACTGAAATACCACCGTGTCTTTGGTGACATTATTTAGTGCAAACACTATTATTCATCCTACCATGATGATATTGCCGCGAGTTGTAACCTTTGCAACCCGTTGTTGTTTCTTTGAAATGACTGTTCAGTTTTTATGGAAAGTAATCTTGTTGGCACCTTCCTTCTTTGTTTGCTTCCAAACCATTAACATTTGCTTCTGAATCATTTACCTCGTCATTTGACAGTGATGTGTTCAATTAGGCGAATATTGTTTATGTGGCTATTCATGTTCAGTGTCATTGCTTCTCTGAATTCAGTATGATTTATCCTGCATATATTCATCTCAAATACACAACAACGAACACAGTAATATGATTACGAGTTGTAAAGGAAATTAAGGAATATACATGTGTATACAGCAATGTCATTCATAATATAATGCTTCAGTGACAGATATCATAAAATATTAAAAGATAACATATATTCAGAACAGAACAGAACAGAACAGTTATGTTCTAATATAGTAATAATTTCTAGTTATACAATCTATGAAACTACGAGATCAAGTCGATAGTAAAGCAATAACTGCAGATTCCACCAATGCCGGTGATGTAATCATTAAGAAATATCGAAGCAACAGTATGTACGTATGTGTCTACGGTTATAAATGTACATATAAAAAGATCATACGCTTAATTAAGAAGGTCGTAATAATGTGTAATACAGACAATGTGGTACATGTATAATTAATCATTGGAATACGATGTTGTGTTTTGTTGTTTTAATGAATGATATAATCTTAAATTCTTTGCGTGTGCTTTCTTGATAGTTCAGTAGGACAACAAGAAATTGTCCGAGGCGAAGCCATCTTATAGTGTCATATTTAAGTGTAGTTATATTTTCTACGACATTTAAAATTGGTAAACTACTTTCAGTTCTTACTAAGTATCTTCCGTGAAACTCCCTCGGTACGAATCATGCGTAAGCCTGTCTGACACATACTTAAAGCGGTATTTTAAGTAAAGTGTAGAATATATACACCCATCTAATTTATAAACGTCAAACCCATCTAAAACCATAACTCCAGACATTCCTCCAGGGATTTGTCTTAATTTTAGTATCACCAAAACTCTACTATGTCTACTTTCATTAGGTAAAATTAATTGCTATTTTTCCTTGCAACATTTGTACTAGTACAGGTAATATATTATGTGTGTTTGTACCAATACACAAAAAGGGCAACGTAAATGACCCAAATAACTATAGGGGAATATCTTTGCTTGATACACTTAGTAAACTATATATATCTGTTATTACAAAGAGATTGACCTTTTACATAGAGGCTTACAATAAGATAAGTGAATGTCAGGCTGGTTTTCGTGCTGGGTACAGTACAGTCGATAATGCTTATGTTCTATATACTATAGCCAACAAATATCTGAGTATGAAGAAGTCCTTGTATGTTGCATTCATAGATTTCCAGAAAGCCTTCGACTCTGTGGACCGACTCTTAATGTATGAAGTGCTAAAAAGAAATGGTGTCAAGGGTAAATTATTTTTAGCCATCCAATCTATTAATGTATCAGTAAAGGGGTGTGTTAGAGCACAGGGTACCATGACACGCACATTTACTTGCCAACAGGGTTTAAGGCAGGGTTGTAAACTTAGTCCGATTTTGTTTGCACTTTTTATCAATGAATTACATGGGCTATTACAAAGCAGTAATGTAAGGGGAATTCAGCTTTTCCCAAGCTTAGTTGAAATATTTATGCTTATGTTCGCAGATGACATTGCTTTGGCAGCAGATACTATTATAGGACTCCAAAGACTATTGAATTTTCTACAGAAATTTTGTAATGACTCCAAATTAACTGTTAACATTGCAAAAACGAAAGTACTTGTGTTCAAAGGGGGAGGCAGACTGTCAAGAAGGGAGAAATGGACATACAATGATTCCCAAATTGAAGCAGTAAATGGTTTTAGCTATGTGGGTCTGTATTTTTCTAACAGACTGTCATTATATAAAATGTCTGAAACCATGACCATTAAAGCCAAAATGGCTTTGGCGCATATCTTTAACTCCCTGTATGAAATATCCTGTATTCCTTATAAATTATTTTTTAAATTATTTGATGCAAAGGTTAGTACAATTATGTTATATGGATCTGAACTGTGGGGTTTAAAATGTTCACCAAAGATGGATTCTCTCCAATTATATGCTTGTAAACGTCTGCTACATGTAAGCAACAAATCATGTAACAATGCTGTGCTAGGAGATCTGGGGCGTTTTCCCATGTACATACTTGCAGCAAAACGCTGTACTAAATACTGGTTGCGGATATTGTCAATGCCTTCTAGTAGGTATGTTCGATTATGTTATAATATGCTTGTACATTATGATGCTCTTGGTTACCACAACTGGACTACAGATGTCAAAAAGTGTCTTCTTGAGAATGGGTTTGGCTATGTTTGGGAGGCCCAGTGTGTGAATAGACCAGACTTATTTTTGTTTAATTTTGAACAAAGACTTAAAGATGAATTTATTCAAAATTGGAGTTCTGAATGTGCTAGCACAAGTAAACTGAGTCTTTATGTAAATATTAAGACAGATTTTGTATGTGAAAACTATATTAAAGTTATTGACATTGATAAATTTATGTGCGCTATGGCAACATTTAGATTCTCGTCGCATAGTTTAATGGTAGAAACGGGACGATACCATGATATTCCAAGGGAGTATCGCAGCTGTCTTTATTGTGAAGGTTATATTGAGGATGAAATCCACTTTGTTTTTAATTGTCCTTTATATGATGACATTAGAACTAAATATATTCCGAAAATATATAGTACAAACAAGTCAAATCTTAGTTTCTATAGATTGTTATCCGATAATAATACTGATACAATAAGACAGCTTGCAATGTTCCTATATTATGCTTCTCAGAGACGAGAAGAGTTTTTGAAACCATTATTTGTATAGTAATTTTTGTTGTTTATACATGCTGTTGATCACATACAATTGCTATAAAAATGTATATGAATTGTCAGTACCACACAAACCACTACATTTGGTATATATGTATGTTTAATATGTTGTGTATGGGCCGGTGGCCTGATCATATTTCTGAATAAACTGTAAACTGTATTCATATCATAGCAATAAAATATTATTTTCATAACATTTTGGTGTCTAATTAAACTGTCTAAGACATCGTATCTAGTCGATAAATGTGATGGGAATAAACCTAATCCTCAAACACCGATGTCGAACATTACGTTGATGATGCCATTACAAGTTCTATTTTTGTCCAGAGTACATACATTGTATCAGAGGTGTAGTTTTGTCTTAACTTATGTTTTGCTTAGTATTTACTACAAATGAACAACACTTTTTGTTTATTTTTATTTCGCCAATTTGAAAGTTACTTCTAGATCTTTAAAGATACAAATGCTATAGCGTATCATTGGATGAATTGTTAAGTTATCAGTTCACTCACATGCATTATATTTGCATAACAAAGACAGTCAGTACTCTCATTATTTAAATACGGGTTCCCTTGCTGTATTACTCGTTTAAAATATTGGCCATATTGCATAATAATTTCTATATTTCAGGAGCTTTATAAATATGATATACTTATATTTGATATGGCTTGATATCGATCATTGTATCACTGATTATGAAGAATTGCACCCGTGTGCATTATGCAGCTACCAAACAATTATAGTATCATCTCTTGAACATTCTCTATTCATGATAAGGTTGAGAATACAATTTCAACATGTGTTTAAGTGTACGTTTGCAGCTAAACCGATATATTTATATAAGGTTTTCTAGAGTACTAGTATCTAATACTCACGAATTCTTAATCACAATTTCGATCCATATACTCTCTTAGTTCTACATTTTGTACTAGAGTATCTAAAATGCATAACTTCTCAATCCAATTTTGGATTTGAGGAAAGTGAATAGCAGAATAAAGTTGGTTACTACTCTTTCTTACTTCAAACTATGGAGTGATCAGACCAACCGTTATTTGAATTGGAATCGGTTCGAATAAATTGTTTGTCGGAATATCTTAACTGACCATAACATAGAATTAGACTGCTATAATTTGAAATAACGATATGATCTTAGCAAAGTATTACGCGATGTACATTTGTAGGTATGTTTAAGTTATAACCGTAAACTGTATTCGGTTTAATCGGTGTTGTGCAAACTAGATTCATTAGCAACATAACTAAGACGTACAGACTGATTCAATCACTGTCTTGTCCTCAAGTGACTGAACAATGTAGACTGGTACAAACGTACATACATTTACTTGAACCAAGGTTGTTGAACGCTTGTCCAAATGAGCTTACTAATTGTATATCCTATTATGTATAATATCTACCAGGAAAAGTGTATTATGTTATCTTCTGCACATAATGGAATTGCGTGTGTCGTACATTTTTATTTGCCTTGTAAATTAAGCAAATGGCTCAACGATTTAGATAGATGAATAGACATATAGTACATTAGTATTCAAATGAAACAAATGACACATATCATACGTACCCAATGAACACAAATGTCATGCAGAAGATGCAATATGACATGAATATATATTCCACGCAGTGCCTTGGTGACATGACATTAAATATTGGCTTAGACACTATGGGTCGAATGGAATATAGAAAGAAGTGTACTGAAGTGTCTATATAACACATGGTGCCCGATTCTTACCTTATAGCCTAAAACCATATGACAAGAATTTAATCCTCCGGGATATGCTCATAAAAACATTAAACATGGTTGAATAGGGACAACATATTAACTTTTTTATCACGGTTCAGGTTGCAATTGTTGTGGCGTTGTCAATTCAATTACTCTATCCTTTTAGGTTGTATCAGAATATACATATTCTAAGTTCGCACACACAAATACTTTGCTGGAAATATGTATATGCTCTCTAGGGTTTTAACTGGGGACTCGTCGACAGAAGATGCGAATTGCATTTCATAAATCGAATCATGGAAGTGTATAAGTTTGTATATCAGTGTTCAAATCGTGTTTGACAACTGCTAGTTGCAATACAGTTGAATTGCAGGTACTGTTGATATATTGTATGTTGTACACGTACAGCTAGAATATGATTGGCACATGCTGAATATGTACCGATTGTCCTACGTGCTGCGAGTATCAATGACTGAAGGTGTTCGAAAAGGCTTTTATAGTGAGAATATAAAATGAATGTCTATACATTATAGAGTATGTCTGTATTACCCCTGAAGAGCCGTACATAGATGTTATAGATGCGTTGAAAAATAAAACAAATTCGTATATTTAAAGCATTGATAGAATGTCATTCAGATAATGCTTCTACCGAATGAAAACAGCGTACAATAAGTGTATATTTCAACGTGTAACGTAAAGAAAGACATACTACAAATCGCATGTATTGTATTGAATATGTCAAGGTCGTATGATTTTTAGCATTGCATGAACAACAACGTAAGGATTGCTTTGAGTCCGACACACTAGTTTATAAATTGTATACGAGGGTATATCAAGCATACATGTATCGATATACCCGAATTGAAGACATGTGTGATTCGGTTTTTTTGTAACGAAAAGTGTATGCAATAAACAAAACTACTAATTAAACTAATTTAAAGTTCTTCCTTACATTGTCTAGACATACAGCTACGACCACTAATTACATAACCATATTGAAACTTGGAAAACATGCCTTGGTACACAATATATGAATCAAAGTAAGTGGATACTTCTCAAAACAAAACCCTATTCATTGAAGACAATTTTCAGACAAATGTATAAGAGATTATGATGAACGTATAGACATCAAATAAACAGATATTGCTTCATCGATTTTCTTTACCAAATGAATCAGGTATGTTTTATTTGGCATGTTCTCTCTGCGTAAATTTTCTACATATGGGATGACATTTCTTTGGGTAGTGTAGGTCCTATGTGTATTGCTCCATGTAGTTATGTTGTGATGGTACACTTTTGTGTCTTCGGCTGTTTAAGTTTTGTGCTGCCTACGGCCTTCGTGTTTAATTTCTACTGTTATATGTTAGCCTGTATATCATGGAAAAATAAGATATATTACTTAAACATTTATAAGTTTAAAATCCCCAATTCACAACAGACGCCTTTATCGTAGATCCCGTAATTTAATATCATTACATGCGATAAAAACAAACCGAAATATTCCAGACTTTAACAATTGAGAAACCTTAAATTATGCCAGTTATGCTGCAAAATATATCATCAATCTGATTTATTCATGCAGGATAATTTCCAGTTAGTGACTGATAAATAACAATGCGAGCCAAATGTAATGAATGCTTTCAAAAGGAAATCAATCTACTAGAACTACACACGGATATTTTATTTTAAGATTAATTATAGCTTTGATGTCTTGCTTCAGAATATAAATTGACAAGAACTGCCAATTTGACTCGATTCTGGTATCTGGTGTTTGTTCAATCATTTGTGAAGAAGTCATTGGAAAATACAAATTATACCATGTTTGTGCTAAACCATTAAGCCCATCAAGCCAATACAGACCAACAGTGTTGTATTTGATGTAAAGACTTAGAGAAATTCAAAATGAGTTATGTTTGAGTAATCAAAGCAAGTTTGATGACAAATAAAGATAACAACAAAGTCAGAAATTATGGTATTTTTCGAACTACCCAAAATAAACAAAATCATTAACACAAACGCTAAAAATTGAGATTTTGAGCCACTGAATGTATTTTAACTGTAGTTTTTTAATGTATATACCGATTCAAAACGGAACTCGATCGATCGATCTTTCCGGTGGTATTTAATCATAGAAACTGTTCCGTGATAGCAAATTATAGAACTATTTTTGACGAGGTTCACGCTAAGTATGTATCCTCAGAGATTTAAAATATAAGTTTGTCTAATATATCAGCTGACGTCTGTTATAAGTCACACATAGACAAGAATACTAATTCAAAAACTACATATTATCTTTTAAAACCATCTATTATCGTAACACCAGACATTCCTTACGGGGATTGTGTATGTGTTTTTTTCTCACCGAAGCATTACCAATAATCTCCTGTGTCTGTTATATCTACTGTACAAAGTGGCAGTATGTAATGAATGGAGTTTTTTCAATACCAGTTTTTTGTTGCATCTGTTTGCGTAGTTTGATGCAAATACGAATACATATTAAATAGACCAGTGTCCATGGAATAGTGGTCGACATTTATTCCAAATAGTGTTGACTGCTCAGTTGACAATTCCAGTACTGTTTAAACAGTTTGCCCCTGTGTTTCGATATTGTCGGTTAAGATATAATTTCATTATGTTTTACTGACTTAAGCGGTGACATACTGTCTAAGACAGAAGTCGTAATTCTAGCAATTATTTCCTTTTCGCAGATCATTTTAAAGTCGGCAAGAAGGTAGATAGTTGTCCCTTTTTAATTTGGTAAATAAAGACACAACATGTAGTACTTTATAATCGAATTTATAAGTTTTTGCGGCTATTTGGTATGCTTTCATCTCATGTAAATCATTTAACATCATCAATTTAGGCCGAACAAGTTAATTTATATATATTTTAGCAAAGTCGTTCGACATCGCCACTGTTATGGAGTCATTCCATCATTAATTTCAATTATCATATCTACCAGGACAATCATATAGCATTTGATCAATAGTTTACCATGTTCAGAATTATTGCCGAAATGATTTAATAGTTTGTATAATGTAAAGTAACAAAGCAATTAAAATTCACCCATGTGCAGTAAATATGCATATTTGTATGTGGCTATGTCATTTACAATTCTTATTATTGATAACATTTGGCAAAAAGAATATTCAACCTTGCTTTATTTCCCATTGAACCTATATTTATGTATTTTCGTGATTTACTAGAACCACCTTGTATTAGCATTCTAAAATTTAGACTGGCGCACTAAATATTGTAAATACAGTATAGTATGATTTGCTTTGCTTCTCATCTAAGCATTGGTTTTGAAGAATTGCATGGTTCATATTTCTAGGGTTGCCTGCAAGCCTGCATATGGCCTTCTTTGATATCAAACAGTTACGATAGTCTTGCGGGCAACCTTCGATTGGTAAAAGATATGGAATATCAATAACAATAAATCATACTTTTGTAAGATACACGCAAAGACATAGATCTATCATTTTTAGCAAACGAATCCTAATCAATGAATTGTGTATCTACCATGCCGTAAAGAAGACTCAAGAAAGTTTTAAAGCTTTTAGCATCTATAATGCTTACTGCGATTTCAAGGCAGTTAATCATTGATAAGAACCCCATATGGAGTAATAATCATAACAAGAATCTAAGCTTGAGAAATCAAAAGGATACCAGATACATCTAATAAATAACATTCGTAGATTATTGTCCAAAAGAAGCACTATAATACTAGTCAAAATCATTTACACAAGGTCTGACGTCATACAGTGTATCACCAGAACAATAATAATATAGAAATCATAAAGCAATATCCGGTATGAAAAGGCGTCATCGATATGTAATATGGAGTGTGCTGGAGAAACTATGACTTTATGGTGTCTGTTGAGTCTGTGTCACGGAATATGAACATTAGCATGGTAAGCTTTAATACCAAACCCTGACTTATTTGACAGATGGTTATAGAAAAAGTGACTCTTCATTTATCTATTACCTCGTGCCTTTCCTTGCTGGTGTGACTTTTGTAAGTATTAAAGAACGTCAATCTGGCTACAATTTTCCCTTAGGACTTACAATTTTTACATTATGAAACTGAAACGAGGCAACAAATAGATACGAAAACATATTAAGAAGACATAATGAGAATTGGAAAATATTTTCAGCTGTTATAAGTAACACATCACAAGATAATAACATACACACAAACATCACATAACAACACCAGGATAGAGAAAGGATGCTATCCAATGAATATCCCGTGAAGCTGATTGGAACGAAGTGATGCGCTTATAGTAAGATACGTGCAAGGAAATGTTGACGAAGGGAATAAAAGTTTAATGCTTTGTGAGCCATGCTAAAAGTGTACCGGACTACATTAAATTGGGATAAGACGGACTTGGATCACAAGGCACTGTGTCCTCTAATCCTCTTTAACCACTACATTGGTATTACTTATTAATTTGGCTCTTGCACCACAATGTGTCCAAAAAGCTGTAGTTAAGTTTGGTGTTATTTGTTTTCCCTGTTGCGATAGGTGTAAATACGATCAACGAAGTCTACGAATTTACTAAAATGTGAAGTGATAAAAGCAAACATCATATTTTAATGTGTTATTGGCGTGTGCTGTATCAACATACCCTTTTACACAACTTTTAGTCAGTTTGTCTAATGTCATTAAATGCATTTGAACATAATTTGCACTGTAAAATCCTAGTAGAGGGAATAAAACCAAAAAGCTTATAAGACGAATTAATCTGAATTTAATAACATTCTACTCGCAAGCGGATGCATTATAAAGTGTGAAATATATAATAAAGCGCCTAAGTAATTTTATTTTAATTCATACAGAGGCATTAAGGAAGAACATTGTCTGAGATAATAAAGCCACAAGGGATTAGATTGTAAGTGCTGTAACTTGGAAAAGATCTTTGTTAAACTTTAACACACACCCACTCACTCTAACTCCAAAAGTAAGATTCTGAAGCGTCTTAACTAGATTAAGAATTCCAGCACGCTTATATAAGTAAGGGTGGATTTAAGCTGATACTGAATAGTTTGCTATTAACATTCTATTGTAAGGTAAGCCTTGATGGGGTGGAAAATGTATCGCATTTTTAGATACTAGGACATTGCAGACAGAGGGCGATGTACTCAACTAGAACACTTCAGACAAGATATATGCATTTATATGTATTGAGACAACCCTACGCTATTATGCAGCAAAGCGTGCAACTGATGTATGCTTTATTAGACCCTCTAACACATAGACGTGATGATCGGACAAAACGACCTTGATTATCTCACTATCACAACACATTCCAGCTGATTTGACAGTCTTACATTGACATGCAATGGGAATACACCACACGCATACATCCATTGACAAATATGCTATATCGCTGGCTCAGAACCAGAAGGTCCTAACTACCAAATCGATATTGAGAAAACAAGAGAAAACTGTCTGTAATTTACTCTTTACCTATGGGAAAACACGTTTTTAAAACTTCATTTTGGTCAACATGAGAATGTTTGATTTTCATGAAAATAGGCTCATAACAAGCGCCTTATGAGTCAGATTTCAAATATGTATGAGTCTTATAAATTCGTAAGTAGGAGTTACGACTTTCTGGCTCTAAGCCATCGATATGTGCTACCGTTAAAGTCACATTTTGCAATAATGATGGGATTCTGGATAAAAAACCCCAATAACATTGCCGTACTTGAACTGCTCGAATTATGCTATGCATATCTCAACATTTGTGATTGCATTGATTTAATCTATATCATATATAACTGGCTTAGAATGAGAAAATACATGTACACTTAAGCACCCATCCAACGCAACATCTTCATTTTTAATGATTTCTCGAATACTGGTATATGAGTAAGGTTTAATTCCTGTTATAAGTTATACCCTTATACACGTTGTATGTCTCCTAGCATTATTGTGCAAGTAAGTTCAGTGAAATATAAAAAAATAAACGAAATAACGAACGTCACTGTAAAATACTTCATAATGGGACTTTGGCTCCCATAGAACGTAAAATACCAGCAATGTTGAAGGATAGCAACATACAAAATATGCCATTATCAACTAAGTCTTCAAATTACAATATTATTCAAGATTATTGAAAACGAGCTGTGTATGCGACCAATCAGACGACTACCAGTTCTACAAAACCTACGAAAACAGGCCGTCTTTTAGGAATTATGAAGCACCACCCAAATATTGATAGGAAATATGCGTAATCGATGTTGCATCTCTGAATATGTCATAAACGTCATGGATATACATGCACGATACTAAGAAACAATAACTTGAGTATTTGTATTCGATTATTTGACTGTTATGAACCAAGTTTTTCATTTTATTTCAAGACATATTTTTGCGACTTTTCAAATTCGATTTTAGAGTGATGTTCATTGTTGGAAATTATTTTTATGTTGCCATGATTGGATTTTTATAGAAATTGCCAAATTTATACAAAATCCGGTAAAAACAGATGAGCAATCCTGAAAAATATAGGTGTTACGTTAGTAGTGTGCGTTAATGTAGTTTATGTTGACCTCACTTCAGAAGCATCACATAATAATGGATTTTAATATACGTACACCCACTGTCACTTTCGTTGACAGAATACTGTTGATGAAATGTATAGAATATGCTTGTGGTTAGAGCACAATCGCATGCAAGCACGCATAATGGACTGCTGTTCATTGTACTTGTCTGCCTATTCCAATATGAATGCATGCGTAATGCTTTAGTCAGAATTATTGCCAATGTTATGGCGCGTTAAATGTATGTCGTGTACATTCTAAATGCATCACAACAAAGATGACTCGGCTATGAAGTAAGAAGTAGGTCACCAATAGACATTGCCAACTCTTTAATGATAAGTCGGAATATGTTAGCTCGTATATCCTTTCAAAGCGACATTGACTTCTTCTAATACATGATCCGAACTCAAGTTAGATTCATTACGCGACACTACATGCTACATGTACACATGTACCGACCGTGGATAATAGCTGCATGAATATCGTAAACGATAATTCGACAAACATCTCATTGTGCCGTTTTAGAGCATGTTTTGGGTATGCTTAAGCATTGTCCGGGGGCAATGATTCATAGTTATTTAGTTTTTATGACAAATAGTTTGAACATGTGACAGTTTATTGAGTAGATACCTCTATTCCATTAGATTGTATATCTCTGTTGTGACATTATTGTGACATATGATTGTATTCTTAGGTCACTCATTACGTTTCTACTGAATTCTTAGATTGTACATTGCCCGTATGAAATTTCATTCTACATTTTGTAACGTACATTCATAAAGTAAAATATAAAGGTACACTACAGGAAAATCCATGATGAGAATCAATGCTTTCACGCGAGTGAATTCCAGTTTAAAACATTAGGATGTTGAGAAAAGTGTGAACAATTGTGTTTGATCCTATAACATATTTCTTAGATGTGTAACCTTGTTTTACTGTATGATATAATCGGACATGATTGAACGCAATGATAATCGGATATACTATACGGACATTTGAGGAATGCGAGTTAAATTTAATGGACTACACGACAATACCGATTAAAAATATACATTAAAACATGCTTGCCGTACACTTGTACATGGTTTCGTGTAATAGGTATTGAATATCTGCACATGCTTTTAGTAAACAATATATGTATGTGGCAGTTCGCCATCACGTCCAGTTGTCTAATCTTTGTAGCCTCGGTCTTCTTCCTTTCTTGCATGTGACGCGAATGTCCATAACAATATATAATGTTTGTCACGTTCAAATAATTTGGAGTTGTATGGTGACACTTGTAAAACTAGTTCAAGAAAGAACCTCTCGCACGTCACCAGTTTATAATGGTCAATGCTTTTGCCATTAATTAAAATAACACATTCGGTTAGCATGTGATTTATAACGTGATCAATGTTTGCTTCATCGATGCAGAATATGCATTCTTCTGATTCAATACCTCAATGCAATGTGCCGTCTTGAAATTGAAAAATGGAATTTTAATAACACGACAACAGTTTCGGAATTGATGTTTCCACAAAGTCGTAACATCCAAAAATTCGTATTATATAATATAAACAGCCTCGTGTTTAATTTGTGGTTCTGTCCATCTGATGGCAAAAGTGAGAATCAATATAGGATCAACTAGGATTAAAGTCTCTCGCTTCAAAAACTTTATCACATTATGTACATGTAAATAACGATATAAAGTATGTTGTGCATTCACAAAGCATTTAAGTATTTTAGCAAAGTTATCTTACTTTTTTCAACCTGAAACAAACTGCTAACAAATAAAAAATCAATATACTATTTTAGTTCTTTATTGTTCTTTGTTGTGTTCCCCGTCTTGTGAACGTCTTTTCCGGCTTTTTTGTTGATGTTGTCTCCGATGCCTGATTTAATGAAATAAATTAACTCTAAAGGGTAGTAGATAATAATGAATATAACATATGCATTGATATTTGCCTTTGTGAGTGCGTTTCGTGGATACATTTTCTGGAAATGATTCTCTTAAACGGCGAAATATAGCGATAATTTTTGTTCATTAAATTACATGACACTAGCTGTGATAGGATTTAGATTTGTATATAAAGAATTTCAAGAATCTGATTCCGTAAAGTAATCTCGAAAATCATAAAACGAGAAACGATATCCCTCTTTTGAAGCACCCGCCTCATGGTATGAATCCAATAACATTTAATCAGAACGATTTGCTTGAGTTTTTGCAAGTTTCAAATTGTTTGCACGTCAAATGTTATTCTATAATTATTTGAGAATTATCAGGGGAAATATAAATTTCAGAAAAAAACTATTTTTGGATTCTCAAATGAATTCGCCAATTTTTGTTACGAGCATGAACTTAATGCTAAAATAATACACAGCCGACTCAAAATGTAGCCGTTTATTAAGTCCATCTATATTGGAATTGGATCTATCGAATTGTATGTTTCGTTTCGACTAACCAAATCAAACACTATTTCGAGTGTAATTGACCTATTTTATATTATCTGATAAATTAAGGGTTTTATATAATAGTTTCGATTGGACAATTAATTATGATGTAAATAATAAGACATAGTACTTATTTGTAGATGAAATGGAATAAAAATTCAAGTATAATACAATGTACTAAATTACAGTCTAGTAAGGTAAATAAATAGAACATGCCATAAATAAGACTCAAGAAAAGCTTTTAGCATAAATTATATAATACTTAAAACGATATATTGGCAATACGTCTGTACTCGTACATGTCTCGGTGTGTGACTTTGAGTCATTTTATTGAGGTCTTGCTCATTTTCTATAGTGGTTTGATAAGTTGATAGGTTCTATTACGAAATTGCGTAATGCCTAATGTAACAGAAATTACACAATGTAGTAGGTTTGTATTTGGGAAACTATTTCCAAGCTGTCGTTTTAGCGCAGTTATCAGCATCTACCGTATCATAGAACTTTCATTAATTTCTGTTCAACAATAAATGTCACAACTGTTTCTAATCGAAGTAGGACACACCCGTCAGCTTCTTTAATGTTTGAATTACACCGCGAAAATACCAATTGATAGTCTTCTGTTGTTCCTATCAAAATATCTGAGGAATTAATTAGGTAGTATAATAATTCATAGTGTGTACTATAATCGGGCTAATTATGTTCCTGAGAACGACATTCGATGCAAAATAGAAATGGATTGATTTGTTTCAGAATAAAGGCTGGCTTCAAATAGAGTTTGTAATGTGTAAATCTGTACTTAATTATTATATTAAGGTTGATATTGCCAACAAAACAGTATCTGAATCTATAAAAGTCATACTAAAAGTAAAGTCACTAGAAAATATATGTACGTGTATGAATTACAACTTATTTTCAAACATACACTTTTATCATATGTTAATAACTGAAAGTGTATTACAATGTAACAATATTTTCAGACAATATACGGACACGTTTAATGTTAAAATGTTTAACTAGGTGTCCAAATTTGATATGTACTCTCAAGTTGTTTTGTTGCAACATTTGCAACACGGTCGGGTACCTAGATAATACATGTACCTGACAGTGCATCAAACACTTAGTTATATTTAGTTCTAGTAGTAAATGGAGAGACAGGACCCACATTCTTTGATCGGATATGAGTGTACAGTCATGTTATTTAGTATCAAGATGATCTGCTCACTTTAAATAGCCAGGTAGTTTTGGATTTGATATGTCAGCATATATAGAACATACCATTGGTTCGGCATAACCTTGACGATATGTCTGCTCAAAGCCGGAATAATACATATTAGACTAGGCAGATACGTACTACAGTCGGCAGTCAGTTTTGTATTCTTACATGCAATTTTGCACAAATGGGTACCACATGCATATTGAATAACTTTGATCAAAAGTATAAAGTCAGAGGAATTGTATGTCTGTGCATAGTAAATGTCATTATATGTCATTTGATGTGCTCATCAAAATATTGCCTAAGATGATCATGGGACGGGGAATTACTGTTAGAAGAAGGAAAGTAAATATATTGAACGTTTTTATCACTGACAATGGTATATGATTTCCTAAATCGATTTCCTAGATGCATGCCGTATAATACCACAATGCAACAATTCATCGTACACGACATTCGGTTCACAGCACCACTACATGTACTTACTTTGCGTTACAATAATGGAGTAGAGAAGATAACAAATTGATGAATACTAAAAAAGATAATAAAATTTATTATGTAATTAAATGAAATTATGAAATACGAAATTAATTGAGAATAATATTCTCGTCACGCATAGAAATTCGGACAAAGTTAAACTGCACGATGTTGTTTATATTCAATCGCTGGTTTAATGAGGTGTACGTCCATATACATAACATATATACACTTATACCTCAGATTAAGTACACAATTCTGAACAAATGCTGTGGATGACACGTCACACAGAACCCAAATTCATGTGAAATACTCCTATTGCATGACAGTGGAAGACTGCACTATCAACTTGAATGTGTTTTGAAGGCGAGATGTTTAAGTTTGATTATTACGCACATGTGTTACAATGTCCAATTAAGAATACATCGGTTGCATAACAGCGTATGTGGTGTCTGCATACGTAGCATTTTCGGAAAGGCTTAAGTGGCTCTATAGATCGAAATGATCGAAGCATTAACGTTCGACTATACATGTGTCCAGTAGAAATATGCTTGTGAAGTTTAGATCGTCATATGAAATTCACAATGCACTGTTAACCCACGATGTCAACCATTGATTGAAATATTCATGTCACTTTTCGATTATATTATTTGATTGATTTCGGTCATCACATAATTCAACATTGAGTAGTGGTGCCACCTGCGAAGGATAGTAATTGCAGAAAACATTCTGTTCTGGCAGGCAATCAAGGTAGTTCAGAGAAAATGTCATTTGGTCCATGTCGTAATGCATGAGTTATTATTATGGTTTGGTAATAATCATGAATATAAACTGCGGTCATGATAAATTCAGGCAGGGTATTCCTAAATGTAGTACACTAAATCCAATTGCATTATTGCAATTGGAAAGAATGATTAAATAAAGAAAACAGACATGTATTGAGCAATAGGGATGGGCGTCACTATAGTTACATGTATTAGAACGTGTTGTAATCAAAGTAACGTGTTTATATGACATTGTTTGTCACAAATTGTGTATATCTCTCAAATGCCATCATACATGTACAGTATACTAGTAATTGGTTCTTATAGAATGTTTGCATGACTGTGATACTTACTGCATTTGTTTAAACCAGTTGCAATTACAACCTCTGTAAGGTTTTATCATGTATACTTATTTCTAACCATATAAACAGATGCATGCACTGTATTCTAGCATCGATATTTCTTAATGATTACACCACGGACGTCAGTGGAATATGTTATTCCTTTACCTTAGACTTGATCTCGAAGTTTCATAGACCGTACATGTATCACAAGAAGTTAT
Organism: Spisula subtruncata; assembly: GCA_963678985.1. NCBI lineage: Eukaryota > Metazoa > Mollusca > Bivalvia > Venerida > Mactridae > Spisula > Spisula subtruncata. Next base: position 23,122,828 of record OY787669.1, on the reverse strand, counting down.
GGCTGTATTATATCATAACTGTTGTGTTCTGCTATGATTATAGGTTATTTGAATGACATTGGTATAAACTCGTATATTCCGATAAATTTGTTACAATTCGTAACCTTCATTGTAGTTCATAGAAGATGACTATTTAATACAAAAAGCTTTAACATTTTTCGAAGGATACATCTTATAGGTTGCAAAGAGACAATAACAGTGGACATATCACTGCCAAGCGCCGAGGTAAATGATTCCGATGCAAACGTTAATCGTTTGGAAGCAAACAGAAAAGGAAAATGTCATCAAGATTACATTTCATAAAACAACTGATCAAGGGAGAGAAAGAAAAGCATGCCCGATTGTAACATTCCAATTCGCTGCAACATCAACATTTATTATTATAAAAGTAGTTTTTTTATACTGATTGAATTCAGCACTTAATTATGCCACAACACTCACGATGGTATAAAACATACGTTATATCATGGAAACTATGAATTATCATATACAATAAGTAACCTTTAGATACGTTATGACTTGATACAAAAGTGTCACGTTCTAAACCTGTGATTACTAATGTGGAGAAACTTGTGGAAGCAGCCTGTTAGTTCAGCCGGTAGAGCATTTGAGCTCTGCTGTGCGATTTCCAACCACTTGGTAAAATATTGATTTTTGAGAAACCCATATTTAGTTCAGAGCCCATATTTTTTTGAGAAAAATTGCGAAAAATATTTTTTGTTTGATGATGTCAAACTATGGGTGTTCTGTAACATATTAAAAATCTAGGTCTATACGTGTTTGTGAAAGTCTATTATTTTGGGATAAAACCTTACAAAATATAAAAGCTAATCATGAATTTTTGGAATCAGTATCCCACGTCACCATTTTCAGTTTTATGGGATATAATTGTATTGTGATAGGTATGTTGTTACTTGTAGTTTACGATATAAGAAATCATTTTCCATACCGTTGCCTAAAATCCGATATTTTGGGGCAAAACCTGTCCAAATCTAAACAAAAGCAAGAATTTTGGGATTCGGTTGATTACAATGTCATCAAAAATTATATATATATTATATCATTATATTTGATTTTTTTAATTGTGGTAGGTACATAGTGCCTTGCAGCTTAAGATATCAAAATTATAGTGCCAGAATATTTTGCTAAATGATAGTATTTTTGGGGCAAAATTGTGTAAAACATAAACGAAAAGTGAGAATTTTGAGAATTAGTTAATTATTTAGTTGTGTTTACTCAAAAAATCAAATATCAAATTAGATTACAATACATACTTGATGTGTCATGATCCAACAACTTAGATATGTGTAGTTTATTTCCTTTTTTTATTGAGAGCTTATAATAGGACCTGTACTAAGCATATGACGTTACCATATTTGTTTATTTTTTGTGACGTCAATGACGTCATTTTAACCGTTAGTTGTAATCTCATGCCTCAAGTTTTCATTTTTTCATAGCATGTCACTAAGTTGGACGATTTTGAAAAGGTATACCTTTTTGGAATCCTTAAACATTACTCTACACAATCCTGCAAAAACGTGAAGATGTGAAATTTTGACATCAGGTTGGAAATCGCACAGCAGAGCTCATTTGCTCTGTAAGGGTGAGGTCCGGGTTTCAAGCCCTGGTCTGCAAACATCCACGTTGTGTACATTTACCGGGCAAGAGGTGTAGTTGGGCGTTCTCAGAGACACGCCTACAAGATGTAATTATGCGTTATGGAATTTGGATTTCATCTCAAATATGTGTGTTTGTAACTGTCAAAGATATTAAACGACAATATAACTGAATTCTACTTCCGCATGAACCATGTCACAGGCAAATGCTTTTTCCGGAAATAGATCTGTCAAATGCACTTTACATATTGTACAAATATTCTTGCACATACAGATTTGTCGTAACGAATACCTGAGACGAATAAGTGTTCGGAGAACCACGTCCATAGAATTGATGAATAAATTTAAGTGAATAGTCATTTGCAATACTAGATTCATACTCCAAGGGTTATGTGCTCGAATTATAGTGTGCGTTCAAATCCTAGAGGTTAGGGCTCTTCTTGTCAGCTTCAAATGCATACAAAGTTTGCTGACTTGCAAATAAAGGCTATTATCGACATTGTTTTAGAAGTATAAACATATAATATGTTTATAGGACACATACACTAACTAAATAGGACACCATCATCAGTAAACTAAACCAAAGCTATTACCCAATATGTAATCCTGTCGACAACAATGCATCCTTTGCACCACTGGATTAGACTTAGATTCCTATTGGATTTATAGACGTACAATTCAGAAGGAACTCTATAAAGACACAATCCCTTGGAGGCTTATATTATCTTGTTGAAAAATAATGTTACGTTAAACTAAAGCTTTATGAATGGGTTATTTTGCTAGATATATATTTTTCCCTTGAGAATATATTTGGATGCATGCTTAGGATGCACAGTTTAATATATTATATAGATTGAGCCCGATTGTCAAAAGAAATGTTCTATATGCATTTCCTGAACTTATTCATAGAATGTCTAGCCCCATAAATCATAGTAGTATATGATTTTAGTTGAATGACACTAGCATTTCTTTTATTCGAGAATCGTATGGCAGTTGTAACCTCAAGGGATCGTATTTGATACGATGATCATCTTCTGGTAGTTTATTCTATATTTCCAATGCTGATCAACGATAATAACTTTCTTCTTCTTCTTTTCTTGTTGTAAGAACTTATTGTACATTTTGTACGTAACGCTCTATATGTTTGTTTGGTCGACTGTTTATGCTTGGTGCAGCCTTACATGTCTGATGTTCTACTATCTCTTTGCAACAATATACCATTTCTTCTGTGGCTAATACTTTGACTGGACGCATTATGGTTGTTTCGAGGTGTGGATAAGGCATCTATCTGATACTTGCTAACCGGAACTTTCTGTCGGACAATCCGATAAATTTAGTCTTGATTCCTTGAAGAGTTTCTGGATTTTGGTAAGTTAGTTGTTTCATTTATGATAATTCCATTTTAAATGCAAGCATTAAATTGTCGTCAATTTACTAATAGCTATATTGGTGTTGTCTGCAATTTAGATTTCTCTATACACATTTTATTCCCTAGTTGACATGTAATGACGTAGAAACGAATAAAAATAAGTGATTTTGGATAATGTATAATTGTTCTCGTTCATATATACATGCTATTGTACCACCGGCGTTTGATTTTCTAAGAAAACCTAATCCAGTTTAAGGTAAATTGTACAACAACTTCTGTCGGTTCATTAATTACTCTTGACGCCTATCAATGTTTATAGACAGCTCGAAAACAACATGATGGAATGTGTTGTTTATGTGGGTGATCTTCAAACAAGCACTTTGAGTAACGGAATACCTGTTTTAAACCTGTCTAATGAATGCAGTTTGCACGTTTAGCCTGACATTTAGCGGTTTTCTATCTCATCTGTTTCCGAGAAACATCTAAATGAAGATTTGCCTAGAACTCGTTTTTGCAAAGATCATGTACAAATATAGTTAAGTCCCATTTGGTTAATCACGAACGTTGGCATGCACATAATTTTGTTAAATTGGTTGCTTGGAATAAATGATAATGTATTTGCAAAATGTGTTCCTCTAATCCTCGTATATGTATTGAGGAACTTCGTGGTTTAAGCTTTTTATGCGGAATACTGTAGTTTGTGTCTACAGCTTCGGAAATATGTTAGTATACTTTAATTGTCTATAGCAAAATTAGCAATACGTGTCTGTGTGCATCAGCGACTTTTCCATAAGGCACATTCAGTTATAACATTACAGTGCATTGCAGTAAACAACGGAGCAAAATGCGTACAATGATTTTTGTTACATGTTCAAATCAAGAAAACGAATAATATAGTTTTGGTAGTCGATTTTTTTCTTAAAATGATAAATTGCTCCATCCACCACCATAATGGCTAGCGAAGGACACTCTAATCACAACAATGAATACTTAAGGTCATTGAAGAAGCCAGTTCCTGGGCTAATTGTAAGATGAGAAAAACAAACAGCTGCAAAAACAAACACTCCAAGCTTCCTGTCGACGGAACTTGATTACACCTTAACGAATCAAGAGAATGTAATTATACGTTTGGAGACTACAAATGGACAATGTGTCATTTGTTTAGTGGATAATTCTGTTTGAAATTGGTACTTTTAGAACACTGTTGATCATGCTTAGCCACTAGATAACAAAGGGCGGCAAAACAATGCAGTTCTGTAAGGTAGCTGTTAATTATGTAAGGTAACAACATGGCCAATGTTACGCCAAAATTAAGTCACATGTACGCGGTTGTACGTGTATATGCAAATTCGATACCCTGTGAATTAGAATTCACCATAGAGTCAACGGGCATGCCAAAGTACACACACATTTGGAAATCGTGATGCACAAATGCCAAACGAATTAGGGTAAATATAATTTTATTTGCGCATGATCACGGAAATCTGTAAGACAGCGTTAGCATTAAATTTATAACAAATTCATCTTCAATCACTTTTTTGTCAGAGATTAGATTATTTTTAATAATAACATTTTATTGAATTGTCATTCGCAAACACATATACCGGAACATGATTGAAATAAGATTTATTAGTGGCGGTCAATATCCTGTTTCTTCCCTAAATCGTAATTTGGATGAGTAAGACGTTTTACAGCTGCAAGGGAAATTCTTTGTTTTGTGGGTTTTGCTTCACACATATATTGTTCTAAACTCAACGCAATCTTGAATTTAGATTCTACAAAAGATAAAGATATATTTGTTTTGTAACAGACAATTCACATGGGTAAAATTCTTCAAAATCAAAATGGCGATTGTCAATTTAAACATTATTAAATATAAGTATATCATATTATGTTGTGTTGTGTTCCGGAGATATTAAAAATGTTCTACAATACAGATACTGTTTTAAATTAGGAATGAGGCAAAGGAAACAATAAATCCATTATCTAAACATGGAATGTCTTTGTTATGTAAATACAATGCATGTTAGTGAAATTGTAACACGGAATGTTTACATCATACTGATAGAAAATTAGATATATTAACTAAACCTGTATTTGAAACTTTAAGGTTACCGTGGAGTATTGAATATCAATGTAATCATCAAATTGTGGCGACAAAAATTGCAAATGATACATCTATAAGATACACAAACTCTTAATCAATATTGTTAAGTTAAGCAGTTTTTTTACCGCCAACGACAGCAGACTTAGCAAGCTACAAATGTATTGGTAGGCGATAATAACATTAAGCAAAATCACCCAAAGGAGTGTCTGGCTTTGTGATCAAATGGTTTTGAAATTCACCAATTCGTAAGTGTCCAAATCCTACATGTGACATATACAGTGCTGTCGGGTAATTCTGCGCACCTAACGGGTATTGGCTTTCTACATTTGAGATTATTTTATTTTTAGAATAAAGTATTGTGCTGTTTGGATAGAAACAACCTTCATTGACAAATGTAAACAATTCAAAACACCATACCTTCGCTAAACTAGGTCAAATGTCGTCACAAAACAAGATGACTGCTGGTTTTCATGACGTAAATTATTTCGGCTAATTCTGCGCAGGTGGAATTGTTTTTTTGTATAGTCTGTTTCAAAGATTTGTTTCGCAAGAAATTTATCACAGTATCGAAAGAATAAGTCATTAAGACAATGTTGACAAAAAAGGAAAAGTCATCATCCATGACAAATGTGCTTTTATTCAAATTATGTGTCACGTGGTATGTCAATTTAACGAAAATCGTCGTTGACCCTCATTTTGGTCAAATTATGTAAAAATACTTTTCCGATTTTGTTAAAATGATTATAAAACCTTACATAAGTAACATACATCTACAAAACGCTGGAAGACCAGTTACGGAGTATATCGTACTAATGTAGTGATACATTTTGTAGTAAACGAATCCAAATGGAGGAGTCGAGCAAAACATGCTTTACGGGCATATTTGTTTTAGTCTCAACAATTATTTATACAATGGTCATTGAAGATTTTCTGAACTAGAGTATCACCAGGGATATGAGACGCTGTAATCCATATTTTCCAATATTTTTCCATTTCGATGAATCTGTTTGTTGATTTAATGTTAAAGGGGAAAGGAATATTAACAGTTTCAACAAATGTTTTGGAGATGAAGATTGTCTGGAAAGTTATACTAAACAGCTACAATAAATTGGTTACCAGAGTCAATTTAATGTTACTGCTAGTTAACTAGATAATATACTTTGGTGGGAATATTTGTAAATATGTTTTTACATTGTTTTATATGTATACAGCATAACGAGATATGTAATGGATTTTTATTCTTTTACAGATGCTACTGTGGTATTTATCGTGTCATTGTAACATACATGATTCCCAGATGTCAACATAACATGGATTAACTATTGTCAGTACTGCTTAGCCATACACTCTCTAGTTTGTGCTCTACGTTTAGTGTGAACGTGCCGTAAAACATCAAGATAACACCGTTGTGTTCATTGATGAGTGTGCAGACATTAGCGAGGAGTAAATTAATAAATGTAATAACAAAGAGAAGTGATATTTTAGTAGTTATCTGGTTGCTCAAGAAAGGCTATGCCTAATAGAAAAAATAAAATACATTGACGGATTATAACACGGACGAATCATAAAGTCTGTTTAACAGTTTTAGCTAAATCACGAAGGATACTTGTTTGAAATAGTTTTGTGTGAAAGCTTTCAAATATGGATATTTTAATTGAAGACAGGGAGGAAGAAATCAGGTAAGTGGCATTTGAACTTATCATTTTACAGTCACCAGATATTGTCATGTATCACTGAATTAATATGATCCCGCCACTATCTCTAGTGTCATTGTTGACTTTCATGCATTAGCGATATTATGAGTCATAAATTACTCGAACTACGAGGATATATATTATAAGGGGTCGAATCAAAGTATTGTAGTGGCTTCGACAGCCAATTTGTGCAACTAGACAGCGATGATGATTCTTCTTTTCCAGTACAATAATATTTGTGACATATGTACAGTAACGACTTCATGATGCATTTATATCATAAATGAACAGGTATATTACTCTAATATTGTTATCAGAATAGAAAGTGCAACACATAATCCCATTAAGTACAAATACATATGTAAGTACATAACTATTTAACACATCTATGGTTTGTCGTTCATTCATGACTACTATTCAATCTGCTATTATGTATTTATCAGGTGGTACTTAACGAGGGCCCATCAATAATTTCGTGAACTAATTTTATGTAGAGAGTATAAATAGACTTACACACTTTTAGCCTCTAGTCCTTATTAAAGTAACATCCCGTGCGCATTTATTCCATTGCTGGACCCATAACCGGAGCACGTGTTACATGCCGTCACGTGACATCTCCCGCAAAGTTTTGTTTATGACGCACCCAACTTCTGTCGGGGCTTGTGTTTCTAACCATGCCGGCTATTTTTGAGTTTTTGAAATGGCCAGAAGTAGCATATAGTCTATTCTGGGTTATATGATTGGTGCTGTAACAGTTGTATATTCAGGTCCTAGATTGTGTCCGAAACAGCACTGCGGCTAAAGCTTGGCGAATTTTCATGGTATATCAGAATTTCATACATTTGAAGTTGTATGTGCTTTCATTTAATAACCGATAACAACTGAGATTTAATTATTGCTACAATAATTTCTAATAATAGTAGCTTTCGGAGAAACACAGTAATTACAAGTTATTCTTTGTATGTTGCAAAATATTATAGTCAATTCACTTTACCGACCGACAATTTTAACAACCAATGGCCGGCGAATATGCTTATCATCTTTGTTTGCTCCTTTATTGCCCTTTAAGTACTTCTTCGACAATGAAAATGCACTATTCGATTACCAAGAGTCCATATAAACTGCATGCAAAAGTTTCTGAATGTAGAAGATATATTGCCTGAGTAATGTATGAATCTTTGATACAAAACGTTACTCGATCATATCAGGCGACGCCATTTTTAATAACGAACGCCAATGACATGACGTTAGAATATTTCTATGACGTCATAAATAGTGACGTCATCATTTATTGTTTATGTTTAATTAGTTGGACCATGCAAAATTTCAATAAGCTGTGCCAAAGCGTTATGAAACAGTAGAATTAGTTCACGAAATTATTGATGGGCCCACGAATATATTAAGAAGTTTATGCTGACATGCTACAAGCTAAGGAATAAATAAATACACCTTTACTATCTACATGTTGCACCGAGCTACATCACAATATATACTTCTGCAAAAATTGTATTGGGTTTTATACGACACAATTGTGTATTTCCAACTTCGTGTATGGAATAGTTGTAAGCACGTTCCACATCTATTGTTCATTCCCTCATGGTTTATAAAACAGTTGCAAGAAGTCGTTGGAAAATACTAAACCGATCACTCTCTTGAGTATTATGACCAGTGCAAAATGATTGCTGAAGGGGAGTACCGAGTTAATAAAAGTTATAACAATAGTGCGTCGATAGAGATGCATTGTTTAAAATTACTACATCGATCACTTTCTTGAGTATTATGACATGTGCAATTTACTGCTGGAAGGATGCACCGAGTTTGTAAAGTAATAGCAATATTATAACGATAGAGGTACATTGCATAATGCTAGTTGCGATAATTAAGCTACACTAATGCTGTTATACATTTTGCGTGTCTGTAGTAATTCTTCAACCCGTCGAGTTTTGCCAATACAGCGTATAATACAAATTAATCGTCATTGCATGAATGAATAACATCAAGTTTTCTACTGTCTTTAGGTATTTCATTTACCAATAGTAAACGTCTTAATATTGTAAGTGAACATGCGAATGACTCAATACATAAGCGGTAGCAAATAAACACACACACACTTGGAATATTGCTGTAAAGTGACACAACAATAGGTTTCCACGAAAAGGGAATAAGTATACATTTGTATATCCGTGATTTTGATTGGAACCCTTTTCATTCAGAGCTAGCGATCCATATACTAATAGGGGATTTAAATAGCCCCGCGCAGCGGGGCTATTGAAAATACCCAGACCGTTAACAGGCGAACGTGCATATTTTCGTTGAGTTTCTGCCGGTACTAATGCTTTCAAAAAAAGTTATTTCCGGTCAAAAATTTCAGGCAGTTTTCCGAGGTGAATAGTCATTGGATTATAAAAAAAATAGTAAGCTGTAAACGGTTGAGCCTATCGTTCTCTTTCGATTAAATATCATTTTTAAAAAATGTGTAATAAATAAAAAAAAATATTTTTAAAAAAAACAAAGGGAAGTAAGAAATACGCTACTGTACATAGATACTCCGCTTTACGTGTCACTAGCCAAAGCGTTTGCGAGATTTTCAAGCGCCCATTGCACACGGAAGATGTTTTAAGAATCGTCAAAAAATAAAGGTGAAATTTTCATTTAAATAGCCGATTTATCATGACAGTACTCGATCTCCGAGGAAATTGGTCTTTAATAGACATTTTTACGTATTTTTACAATGATATCAACACTCAGATCATACCAGATGCTTGAACGTAAGTAGGCTACAATACGTTCCATGTCAACAATGCAAATCAACAATTCTATGTCTCAATGTATAGCTTGTCAAAGCAATGTTTATGAGATTATTTTGTTACGGTCAGTGTGTATAATACTTATGTACCAGTTAGTTTCATCCTCAGCACCCCACCCCGGGTGAAGGGGCGCTCCGGGATTTTGAGTTGTCAAAATGAACAGCCCTTCAGCCTTCTACGGCCTACAGGGGAAGCTGATGGTAAAATCTCCCGCATTTCCCCTGACATCTACCGGTAAATATTGTCTCTAGGCTATTGGTATTCGCAGAAAAAATCCTAAATTTCCCCAGCCTTGGGGGGTAGCTGGATGGTAAAAACATGGCCTATCTGCCATGGATCCCTGTGGTCGGGAGGAACTGCGGATGCAACTGACTGGTGCATTAATTATTTGTGGTGGACAAACTTGTGTACTAGCAGGGTCCATACGTTGTCGCTTATGTAATATCTTCGAAAAGTTTACTTAAGCCTACTTCAGACGTTAATTATCCAAAACAAATAACTATCGCATATCTATTTCAATGGATTGATTCCGGATTGATCACCATCGGTAGCTGGAGTTCGGTTCGTGGGAGTATGAAACTGCGGAGCACAATTGTATGATGTTTGTTGTGGTCTTGTATGATTGACTAGGCCCCCAATTAACGTCATACGGTGTCGCTTTTGCTATATCTTCAATTTTCCAAGGCTTGAAGCTGATCCGATACTATTGACTGGACGGAATATGGTTACAGTAGGTTTAGAAATTTCCCCTGGACTAATTGAAACTGCTCTCAAGAATACAGTTAGGCCTACAAAGTACAATAAAGGTATGCCATTGATTTGACTCATTTTGAATCAAATTATGACAATTTCATTTTGAATGTGTTGTGTACAAAAAGATATTTACATTGTACTGCTAGGCAAGCGCTACCAAGTGATTTCTTTAGAAACGGGATGATTTGGTTGCCCTTTTCAGCGCTATGTACTCGTAACAGTCAGCTAGCCACAAGCGCATGCCAAAATAATAATATATTTTTCACTTTTTCCGATAAACAGTAGCGCTTATTTTAAGAAGCTGTTTCTAAGCATAGCGCTCGATAGCGTAACTACTGTGCATCTCACGCAATGTTTGCCTAAAATCGTACATATCTGCGGTCAGGGTCAAACAAAAATTCCACATGCATCTCTGCAGCCGCAAAGCCTAAAGTAAAATAATTTAACTCTATTCGCTTGGGTCAGTAGGTCAAATGCCTTATGTAGTCCTAGAAATTTCTTGTCACGGTAGACAATAGAGATAAAAATGTTGGTCTTTTCTTGATGAAATTTCTACAGAATAAATTATTTCATTATAATCTAGGTCAAGTTCAATTATAGGTCTTCCGGACCGGGGTCCCTGATTTTTTGGCTACCCGACTTCCCGATAATCGCTGATAACCTGTGGGACTGACGATCTGGCGGACTAAAAAAAGTCGGTCTGACTGTCAGATGGACTTTTTTCTGCTAAAATGCAGTTATTCCCTTTTAAGGCGGCGTTTACACATTAAAAGAAGGTTTTCCTTGTTTCCAAGTCCTTTTATTATGATCTCAGTGTAAGACTTTGTTTTCTGGTTGTCATTTACCAATAATTCAATCGTTTTAAATCACAAAGTTTCCCCTTTTCCCTTGCGAAATCATCGAGACTTCAGAAAAAGAGTACAAAAACACCAAAATAGAAAAATGTTTCAGCTTTGCGATTGGCCTAAGAATTTATTATCGAGTCGACCAATCAAAATATGTCTTACACAAGACACCGCATTGTCGCAAAACCAGTCTTTCTGTACGGGTGTCCGCCTAATGATGGTTGAAAATTCTTGAGAAACATAGGAGTTGAGCACAGAATTAATTGCTTACGCTGCCTGCCCACACATTTGTGGCTATACCCAAATATAATAACGAATGATTCTGAAGCCTGGTTAATAAGTGTAGAAAGCATGAATATGCCAGCACAAAACATAGCATTTCATGAAAAATGCCCAATGCAAACTGAACTTATTGACCGGAAACCTTTTTTATGTATTTTTAGTAAATGTGACCATGACCCGAAATACAATCCCAAGCTAGGTATCCATGCAAGCTTGCTATATACAAAGTATCATTAAGATCAGCCTATCCAAACTTCAAGTTATTGACCGGAAACCCCTAGTTAAAAATTGTTTGACATCGCTGCCTCGCTGCCGGTCATCTAGTCCGGGACCAATTGTCCCAATCTTATAAAGCAGGATTTTTCGTTGGAAAACCTGAAAAAAATACATGCGATAATGTACCCAGGAAAAAACGTACCCAGGACAGAAACTGAAATTGTTCAATTCATTGGACGGCTAATTGAAAAGTCTGGGTACCCTTACAGAAAATATTCTCTCTGACAAATGTGTAACATGTATGCGGTTAACATGTATCAAATATGATATGAATATACTGCGAATGCAGTCTTAAAGGGACTGCGTCACGTTTTAGCGTATGGCAAAAATCAAATAAAATTGTTAAATATTTACTAAATAAGCACACTGGTATAAATATAACTTGTGAAACATTATTTAAGTATTTTACCTAAAACAATTCTATACCATATATCTGAAATATAGCTTAGCAATTACCCAACATCTATTTAATCCCCGTTTAGGCGGTGCCTTAGTTCATATTATACTGTTCATTTCGTGATATGTTATTTCTCTAAAATGTATTTACTTATGCTGTGATTCTAAATCTGACCTTAAGGATATCCGGGTGTTATAAAGAATCTCCTCTTAAAGAGTTCTCAAGTTCAGTCATTTTAATGGCAAATTGACTGATTTCCTATAGGTCGTGGGTTCAAACCCCACTCGAGCCAAACTATTTTTATTCTTTTTTTTCTTTATTTTTTAGGTATAAGACAATGTCATGGCTTCATAACATAACTTTATAGTGTAATTTGGAGAAAAATGTTTTTTCTTCATTTTTTGTATGAATTAATATGTGGTAAATAGTTGAAAATCGTGTTACTATTGATTTGTGAATTGTGTATTTTCAAAACTGCTCGGTAAAACATTTCACAATTTTGCTAAAACATTACACACACGTTGAAGTTATTTTTGAAAACAAAATCAATGGTGACAACTGTTTAGTTAATATTTTATTTGCATTTATCAATAGGGTACTTTTTGACAAAATGCAGAAAAATGCCTTAATTTCAAGGAGGGTAGGGTTACATTTTTATTTTTATCTACTTCATAATTAGACCAAACATCATTTTTATTCATTATCAATAGATTTAAACACACTCTTATATTTAATGTGTCATTTGTTGCGTACTTATTTTATTTATCATTCAGTTGCCTCCATTTGTTTTTGCAGTACGTTTTTACGCTGGGTGTAGGGGAATAAAAATATTAATTACTCTCTTAACTGACAGCTAAAGTGATTTAAAATTCACACACAGTTGTCTTAATGGGTATTCAATAGAATGAAACTGTTTAAAATGCAGTCCTGAAAACATTGTTTCTATGCTGGGTTTACAATCAGACGAGATTCACGCAGTTTCAAAAGTCACAGAGTCCCATTTCTTTACTTCAACAACAAATAATGTATCGGTCGACATAGTTTTGTTATTTCAATCTGGCATAACGAGGACGTTTGCTCTCAGTATTGTTATTGACGTGGACTCACTTTTGCTAGATATGTTTTTCAAAGAATGATGAAGAATTTACAAATGTGATCATTCCATGTATAATTACGAACGCTTGAAGTAGGAAATCTTATAATAATAATAACACCCCAACAGTTTAGAAAGTATGGGAATTATACCATGTAATACCTCCTTTGAGTAGAACCCAATACTAGAACTGTATTAAAATGCAGCAGACGTTTGCAATAGCTTAATATATTGCAAAATTGATTCCCCTGTAAGATTTTAATGTAATAGCTTTTCTGGTGATTTTATACAGACTAGTTCAAAACATTGAACACTGTGCCACATTCATGCGAACACTCTTTAAGATCAAATGATAAGTACAAGTACCACGGCATATGAACGATCTACACAGATTATGTCATATAAACATATGCATGTGTACAACACGTTTCTTAGCACTATAGTAAAGTCAACCTCTATTATTCATGACAAGTCCGTTTTGCTGGTTTATGCCTGCTTGGCAATTGAATTAATGCAATGGGAACTATTGCAATACGTTTAAAATACACTGTCTGCACTTAAATATGACTACAGGGACTTGGGCTTTCAATAATTTCTTTGGATTACTTGTGCAACGATTGGCATTGTTCCTTGAAGTTGTGTTTGGTGTAAAGTTACTGTTTTTGGCGCTCGGCTGGTTAGGTTGAGTGCTTCTCTCCCTGTAAGATATACAATTATTAATGAACCATTATTATGCATCACAACATGGTTCCAAAAACACCTTATCTGCACTACATTCCTTGCCTATCAGAATGTTGTCGGTAACTACAATTCCTTGTTAAAGTTAAATTATGTGATGCTTGAATTTAATCAAGTTCTATAATCGAAATGATACATAAATGGTAGACCTTGTGGATCAACAGCTCATTGTGCATGTCATATGACGATCGGAATTTCACAAGCACATTTTTACTAAACACATGTATAGTGGAACTGGATGCTCCAATCTATTAAATCTTGAAATTTAACTTTGAAGTTCCGAACGCGTTGTTCGATTTGAAACAATACGTATGCGTACATGTAAACATATTCATTATTATCAAATCGATATATGGGCATGAATTGATAGTATGGACTTATGGAAAACACCAGATGGAAACCGATGCACGAAGTACTTAGTTTCGTACAAGACGAATGACTGAGTGCAATGGATTTGCATTTGTATTTAGGAACGTACTGCACTCTTACTACAGTCTGTAGACGGTTTTTCTGCAATATATGCAATAAATGCATTTGAATATATTTGCTAGGAGAGGTGTCAACACAGAAGTTTTTAGACGCTTTTTTACGAATTCAAAAAGACTTTTTTCGCAAACTAATGTGGATGCATCATAAAGCATTTATAATACATATAAAGATATACTGAGGACCATCGTCTTAGAGAAAATAAGACCATTAGGGATTTGATCGTAATTGATGCCATGTCATTTGTTTTACACTTGCACTCCCGCACAGTAATTACATACATGAAATTATAATCTTCTTTATTTAGGTAACCACTGTTGATATCGTTTCAACACGGACCAATCTTACTTTGTCATGATGCTACAAAACTAACGTGGGTCTCGAGCCTTAGTTGAGCATAATTAAAAACATCGTTGATTTATCTTCCATGCTTAAATTTCATTCTTGTTGTCATAATCAGAACGTTGATGGAAATAACGAATATTTACTAAGTGTACAACAAATATACATTTAAATCTTCTGAAATACACGTTTTTCTCGTGCATATTGACAAACATGACACTGTACATGACAAAAGATTAGTCTAAGGAATGCTTATACGGGTCGGCAAGCCTCGCCATATAAATCTTCCTCCAATTCATCCCATAAATTCAAGTTTATGAGAAACTAACCTAGTTTATCTATTACTATGTCAACTATCAATGCGTCGGTCTCGTATCATACGGGCTTGTGGATAATGCACCTATTGGTAAAATTGCTCAATGCGTGCACCGGAATCAAAATCCCATACTTCCTATCAATCGATGCATCGTGCATTGATCAAACTAATTTGGTCTAGTAAATATAGTTGTCCCGAAATGGAAATGACAAATTAGACAAACATTCCTAAGCCCCAAAGAGCTGTTTTCGAGCGATAAGCGAATAAAAAGCTTCACCAGAAGTGACAAAGATCAAGTACAGGCATTAATCAAAATGATGACTCTTCAGCCCCACTTATTGCTAGATTGGAGATATTATATATTATTATTCCCAAGAAATTGTTAGGTATGTAGATGGAAATCTTTCCATGGTGTACTAAAGATGTTAATTGTATGTGCATTTGTAGTGCAACCTTTCCTGTCCGAATATAAGTTTTGTTGTTAACGAGCAATCATTTATTGCAAATCATCTTATTATATTGTAGTGTGTTTGGTTACTCCAAGTTATGCATGATCAACAGTTGTCTGCATATTTCTGTTGAAACATAATTTGCCGTTAAACAAACGACGTGTTGTCAATTTGCCGTCTCCAAAGGTATAATTATGTTATCTCTCTTTGTTGTAGTGTAATCATGTTCCAGCGACGACCTTAGACAAGGCTCACATTTCATTGTTTGTTTATTTGTTTTTTGCAGCCGTTTGTTTCGTGATCATACAATTAACACAGAAAATGGGCCTCTAAAAATAATCTTAATTATTTATAGTTGTGGTTAAAGTGTCATTTTCTAGCCGTTCTGGTGAAGAGAGCAATTAGTCCACTTCAAGAAAAAAACTTCCAACTAACAATGTGCATGTTCATGAATCTGAAATAAAATCATTTCACTGATTTCCTTCTATAGTTTATTTAAATGCATTTCAATGTTGCTAATATATGTGCTATGTTTTCAAGTGTAAGTGGTTAATGTACATTTTGAATTACCACAGTAGCCTTTTGCAGCGTTTGTTTTGGATAATAAAAGTACAATAACGTATATCTGAAACTGTAGTTGCCAATCAC
This sequence comes from Spisula subtruncata, assembly GCA_963678985.1. Taxonomy (NCBI): domain Eukaryota; kingdom Metazoa; phylum Mollusca; class Bivalvia; order Venerida; family Mactridae; genus Spisula; species Spisula subtruncata. Next base: position 23,106,610 of record OY787669.1, on the reverse strand, counting down.
AGTGTTGATACATGTACAAAGAGACACTCTAGTACATTGCGATACTACACTCAAAGGCAACGTACTGAATAATTATGTTTGTATAAGATCCTCCCTTAAACCAAGCTATTATTATCATTTTAGAAACACAATTTAGTCCCCAAATAGTGCTTAATTCTGAACAACCAACTCTAATGCAAATTTGTATAATATACGATCCTGTCAGCTTCCGTGAATAACAAAACGGGACTGAAATACTTGTGTCGTACAAAAACCAGTTTGAGACAGATCTTCATTAACATGTTTTTTGAAGACAGAGGAGATACAAATCCATTCAAGGCCATGCTTAAATTACGGAAGAACGCCCGTATAAACAACATGGTCACTCATATCCTCTTTGAGCTGGACTCGAAAAGGAACAAGGTATCGAGAGTGATTCATTTGACAAATATAATGTTTTGACAGTCGACATAAACTTATTCAGTGTGTTAAAAGGAACACTGGAAGTTTGGTACAATCACATGTATCGATAATAACATGGAAGACAGAGTACGATTCGATACTTCCGCAATAACTAGTTTTGGTTCGTTACATGCCAAATTTAAAAAATAAACGTTATATGAACAAATCCAATTTCCTGAGGACCACATATGGCTTTTTGCTTAATTACAACAATTTAATGCTCGGATTGATAATGATGTTGTCATTTATTGAGTAACTAATCAGCCAATTTTGGGAAACTCTGGATGAATCAAGACTGGGTTTATATGTGCATTCGACTTATTGTTCCGGCTTTCAAGTCACCTACAACTTATCATTGCAGTACAGACTACGACTATGTGTTCAATTAATTCGAATGTCAGTTCAAATTATCTCGATACTATGTGTTTCCTTTTCTTCGATTGTTTTGATATAAGTTCAGGAACATTTAAAAGTGGTGCACTACTTTCAGTTCTTACTAAGTAGCCTTATATATTCTCTTGATAGTCGAGTGTAATCGAGTGTAAGTCTGTCTGAAATATATTTTGAGAGGTATTAAGTCGCATGTAGGATTTGTACACATTCGTTGAACTTCAAAACCATTTTGTCACTAAGCCAGACAATCCTTTGGGGGATTTTGCTTCTTGTTAATATTTCCTATGAATACCTTGCTAAGTCTGCTGTCGTTGGCAGTAAATTAATTGATTGTTTTTCTTTGCACGGTTGGTTAAGTGGATATTTTTTATGTATACTTTGCGCTTTATGTCTCTTCAAGAGGCCACACGTTGATGATCCAGTTCATATGCCAATGCTTCAGATACAAATTAGTTTATACTAGTAATTAGTAAGTAAAGAATGTTCAAAAGCAAGCACTATCACATGACGGTTTATATGCTTTATATGCGTTTATTGTCAAATAAAATAGATAAACAATGAATGAGTATAGAAATATTCCAATATTCAATATCATCAGAGTGGTCATAAGCATATAAATATGTAATTGTTACAACTATTTCAAAAGTATACATTCTTACAAAGTTTAAGGTTTCCCTTCAAAATATGTGCATTTAATAAAATAGTTTAGTATAATCACAACATATCATCAATTTACTACAGTTATAAAAATAACAAACCGAAATAACATACACACAAAACATAGAGAGCGAGAGACAGTGAGAGAAAGAAATTTAATTATTATTCTAAATGTCGCGTAAAATTACGCATAGATTTCTGCCTTACGGAAATTCGTAAGACTTAGTGTGTTTTACTAAACGATCGCAAGTACATGTACTAGCATTTATTTACGCATAAATATTGAAGATTGAACATAACTCATGACACAATATAACCAATATAACAATGAATAAAAATTAGCCTAAGAGCTGAGGGCGATTTATTCAAAACTTGAGCCCATCGATTAAACTTGCAACACAGTTGGTCATATGACCGAACATTAAGAAAATCCATTTCTTACAAATTTTCTCTTTCACAACCGCTCTGTATCCAAGATGGCGTCCAAGATGGCCGCCGTTTTTCTGCGAAAATGGTTCTGTGCACTTATACGGACCCGTATTGTATAGTTATTCACAAATATGTTTAAAAATGTACTTATAAGTTGAAAAACGGAACAAATTCATGTTTAAAACTGTTTTTGAAAGAATTTTTGTCATTTCAGAAAAAAATTCAGGCACATTTATGGTCAAAATATCGCGTTTTTCAGTGTATTTTTCTTCTTTTTGTCCCGTCAATTACTTAAAAGTATATTTTTCTTTGCAAAAAATATGTCTAAATGGGTTTATTCATTAGATAATTATATGTTTAGGCAAATTAATGTCTAAAAAGTACAACTTTGTGTGCCTTTAGGCTCTGAGCAGTGCATAAAGTGGGTGGGGTATATCTACCCCTGAGGTGAAAAAAAACCGAATATATTTGTAAACACCAATTCTCTTATCTTCTTGATAAATTTTGATAATATGTTGCCTATTGATTGTAATGTATGCACTTAATTGGTATTTTTTTCTCATTTTTTGTAGACAATGTGTTGTTTTTTCAAAGTGGGTGGGGTAATTTGTTTCAATTATAAGAAACATATAATATTGCTTTTAATCTAAGAGTTGAGTGCCGTTTATTTACAATCGTTATCCACATCTATAATTGGTATGCATGGAAAGCATATAGTGTCTTGTTTACAACACCCATTTCTTAAAAATGTCTTCTGTCACAACGCTGACAAATCCAAGATGGCGTCCAAGATGTCCACCATTTTTTACAATTTCACCTCTATGACACAATACACATACTTTAAGTACCAATGCTATCTTATATCACGTTTTATGTGTTATTTTGATAGAAAACATGTTAAAATACAAAAATCAAGCTCAAATCATGATGTTTTTGTATTGAATATTTAAAATTTAAGCTTTTATGACGAAAACATGACGTAAAAATCGGTAAAATATGACATATCGTTTATTATACTCAGTATTATTGTTGTAATTTTGGCCAAATGATTATTCCAAAAAGTTCTAATAATAGTATTACAGATCAAACAATATTTCATTTACTTTAATGTGGTGTGGTGGTGAGATTATAAGCATACTTTGTATTAAAACGGGTGGGGTAATAATTGAACCCCAAAAGTGAAATTTTGTTTGTCATTCAAAAATTATCTTTTTTTACTAGGAAAATTTATTGGTGTAACCTTTTTAACTGTTAATCACAAATAACATTGTATCTGTATGCATGTTTAATTTTTGTTATACTATATTAAGATACATGTTTTTATATAGATTGGGGGTAAATCACTGCTGACAATGACACAAATATTGACTGTATCACATCATTAGTCAAACACTGAATGTCACTCGAATGAAAGAGTCTAAAACGTTCAAATGATATGTTTTGTCAGCTCTTTGTTGAATTAAGTTATTAATTTTAATTAAGTGCAGAAGAAATGCACATACCATACATGTGCCTTTTGTAAATCCAATATGGCTTCCAAAGTGGTGCAAGGGTCAATTTAGCAGATTAAAACTTATTTGTATGACCGCATATTTTGTAAATAAAGTTACAAACGTGAAATAAATTTGACTGTGCCAATGACACATGTTTATACTATATAAAAGCATAGTCACTAATAAGTGAGTTGGGGTAATTCAGTAAACCAGTGAACTGAACTATATTTATACCGGTTCCATCAATTGTACTTGATTCGTCTCATATTTGTTACTATTCAAAAGTTATATTTCATCCGATTTCAATGGTATCAATAAAGATGTGCGTATACATTAATAACCTTAACTTTTATATACTGCTATTCTTCTGAGTTTTAAAGATAGCTCATTTTCCTATTTTTTCTGACATTTTAAAATGTTCTACTCAAATGATTCTTTCTGTTTAAATACTAATATAACATTTAACATACTACATGTATACTGTAAATGTAATAAATGTAGGTTCATGTATATGAAGGCTACAATACGTTTTAACATACATATTCGCGCTTTTTTGCAGTACAGTTATTTTATGTCAGAATTACATGGACATTTTTGAAAAACACATTTTCAAATATTTGTTCTTAGGCATGGGTTGGCTGAGAAAAGCAATTGAATTGGTAAAGATTTTGAATTCCACTTGACTTCTTAATTTAAACTTATACAAATGATATTTTTTATCGATTTGGTAAAAATTACAACAAGAGTAGGCAACTGAATAGGCTGTATCAAGCAGTGTAAGGTATGTCATAGACAGAGTTTAGGTTGTATCCGGCTGTGGCAGATTACTGGTGGGACCAGAAATAGGTGTTTTAGGCAGAGTAAGGTACTTCTTAAAACCCGAAAAGGCTTTATTCGGCATTTTAAGGTACCTTGCAGAGCCAGAAAAGGCTGCATCTGGTAGTAATAGGTACATCATATAACTAGAAATTACTGCACATGGCAGAAGTAGGTATCTCAGAAATTGCTTATCTGGTTGAATAAAGTACCTAAGAAGCCCAAAACATGGCTGTATCCAGCTATTATTTGTCTGTATCAGGCTTAATAAGTAAATATACCTAAGAAATGACTGCATATTGCTGTGGATGGTACCTCAGAAACCAAGGATTGTCTGTTTCCGGCAGGGGTAGGTACCTCAGGAAGCAAAATATGTTGTATATGACAAGGGTAAGTACCGAAGGAACCCAGAAATGACTGTGCCTGACTGTGGAAAGTACCTCAGACACCCAGAAATGACCGTCTTATGCTGAGTTATGAAACCAAGAACTGGCGGTAATCGGCTGTGGTAGGTACTACAGAAACCCAGAAATGACTATATCCAGTTCTGATAGTTACCACATTCACCAAGAAATGGCTGTATCTGGCTGTGATAGGTATCATTAATGCACAGTAAGGGTTGTATTTTGTTGGCATAGAACCGCAGAAAGCAAGAAATGGTTGTATCTCGCTGTGGTATGTATCTCAGAAACCTGGTAATTGCTGTATTGGGCTGTAGTAGGTACCTCAGTAAGTCCGAAATTATATTACCCAGCTGTGATAGGTACCTTAAACACCCAGAAATAGCAGTATCTGGCTGTGATAGTACCGCTGAAAGCAAAAACTGGCTGTATCTGGCTGTGATAGATACCCCCCACACACACACAAATGGCTGTATCCGGCTGTAACAGGTACCTCAGACACCTATAAATGGCTGTATCTTGCTGTGATAGTTCCACTGAAAGCAAGGCATTGCTGTATCTGGCCGTAGAAGGTATCTCAGAAACCCAGAAATAATAGTCTTATGCTGATACCTCAGAAACATATACTAATGTATTATAAGTGAATAGCTGTATCAGACTGTGGTTAGTACCCCAGAAACCAGTACTGGCTGTGTACTGATGTGCTCAGCACCTTAAGAACAAAGTCTTGGCGGTATCCGACTGTGGTTGGTAAATAAAAACCAAGACATAGATGTATTTGGTTGTGGAAGGTACCTCAGAAACCCAGAAATGGCTGTCCCAGACTAAGGTAGGTACCTCAGAAACTTATAAAATGCTGTATCAGGCTATGGTAAGTACCTCAGAAACCAAGAACTGGTTGTGTATGACTGTGGTAGGTTCAGAAATTGTTTTATCTGGTTAGGATATGTACATGAAAACCCAGACATGGCTGTATCTGGCTGTGGCCGGTACTTCAGAAAGCAAAAATGACTTTGCCCAGATGAGGTAGGTACCGCAGGAAGCCAAACATTGGCTGTGTCCGGCATTAGTAGGTATCTCAGTAAGTCAGAAAAGGTTGTATCCGGCTGCGGTATGTACCATCGAAAGCCTGAATGTGCTGTATCTGGCTGTGGTAGGTACAGTAGAGAGCATGATCTGACTGTACGGTGTAGTACAAAATGTATTGGTACGACAGAAAGCCAGCTACATGTATAATATTACATATTTGTGTACTTGGCAGTATTGTATACTCTTTTAAACCAGAAAATACAAACTCAAAAGTGTAAGGTACATCATAGAGCCAGAAATATAAACACATGTAAATGTTTTAGGCAGGGATATAAGCAGTGTTTGTTTCGCCAGAAGTTTTTATTCAGCAGTGTCAGGTACCTCAATGAGCAAGAATTGTTTGACATTTAATTTATCGGAAATAAGTAACTTGTGTGGTCAGTAAAGGGTTATCAGGCTGCTGTATGTACCTCAAAAGCTTTGTTTTGTAGGTGCCTAGAGTAGAGAGCAGGAATTGATCTGGAAGTGAAAGGTACCCTAGAGAGATATGACAGTACCTAGTAGTGGTGTGTACCACCAGAAACCCAGAAATACCTGAGTGTGGCTCTATCCGGGTCTCAAATAGCCGGATAAAAGTACCAAAGTACCTCATAGAGACTGAACCCAGTAATGGCAGTTTTACTTTAAAGAGCCGAGCCGAGCCGAAAATATGCGTACATCACTTTGAATAATTAGAATCAGTTTTACAAAACAATGTTGAGAAACCTCAATACAGCTGTACATAGATTTTCTGGATAAGATATTAAAATGGAGGTAACAATAGCATACGCTGACATTATTTTTAACACAATTTAACATTTGCCGATAGAAACGGTAGTCATCTTGGTTTTTTTCAGGTGTAACATATCAATGGTCACTTAATTAAAAGGTAATGCATATATTAAGCTAAAGCTTATGGGTTCCTAAATAATTCCACAATTGGAATCTCTTTCATTCCAGGGGCATTCAATGTTTGTCAATATTTTTGTCATGGTCTGAAGTGATTTAACCCTAACTATTTGGAAACATTTATCTTTATATAGTACAATTATTAAAACATGCATACAGAAACAATGTTATATGTGTATAGCAGTTAAAAATATTACACCAAAATATTTTCCTAGTAAAAAAGATAATTTTTGAATGACAAACAAAATTTCATTTTTGGGGTTCAATTATTACCCCACCCACTTTAATGCAAAGTATGCTTATAATCTCACCACCACACCACATTAAAGTAACTGAAATACTGTTTTATCTGTAATACTATTATCAGAACTTTTTGGAATAATCATTTGGCCAAAATTACAACAATAATACTGAGTATAATAAACGATATGTCATATTTTACCGATTTTTACGTCATGTTTTCGTCATAAAACCTTAAATTTTAAATATTCAATACAAAAACATCATGATTTGAGCTTGATTTTTGTATTTTAACATGCTTCCTATCAAAACAACACATAAAACTTGATATAAGATAGAATTGGTACTTAAAGTATGTGTATTGTGTCACAGAGGTGAAATTGTAAAAAATGGTGGCCATCTTGGACGCCATCTTGGATTTGTCAGCGTTGTGACAGAAGACATTTTTAAGAAATGGGTGTCGTAAACAAGACACTATATGCTTTCCATGCATACCAATTATAGATGTGGATAACGATTGTAAATAAACAGCACTCAACTCTTAGACTGAAAGCAATATTAAATGTTTCTTATAATTGAAACAAATTACCCCACCCACTTCGGAAAAACAAAACATTGTCTACAAAAAATGGGAAAAAATACCAAGTTATGTGCATACATTACAATCAATAGGCAACATATTATCAAAATTTATCAAGAAGATAAGAGAATTGGTGTTTACAAATATATTCGGTTTTTTTCACCTCAGGGGTAGATATACCCCACCCACTTTATGCACTGCTCAGAGCCTTAAGGCACACAAAGTTGTACTTTTTAGACATTAATTTGCCTAAACATATAATTATCTAATGAATAAACCCATTTAGACATAATTTGTGCAAAGAAAAATGTACTTTTAAGTAATTGACGGGACAAAAAGAAGAAAAATACACTGAAAAACGCGATATTTTGACCATAAATGTGCCTGAATTTTTTCTAAAATGACAAAAATTCTTTCAAAAACAGTTTGAAACATCACTTTGTTCCGTTTTCCAACTTATAAGTACATTTTAAAACATATTTGTGAAAAACTATACAATACGGGTCCGTATAAGTGCACAGAACCATTTTCGCAGAAAAACGGCGGCCATCTTGGACGCCATCTTGGATGCAGAGCGGTTGTGAATACATAAACGGTCGTTAAGATTTGATGATTAATCACGGTCTAAAACAACAAGTGACGGTCTAAAACAACAAACGACGGTCTAAAATAACATGCGACGGTCAAAAATTAACAGTGCGTGTTAAAAACTCTTCACTTACGTTCATGTTTTCCGTTTAGGGTTGCCTAGCCTTGGCGTAGAAATAAGCCAAAACTTACGACAGAAAGTGAACTAAAATATCTTTGTAAAACGCATTTACGCAAATACAAATGTAGTATTGACTTACACAATATTTTAGGAAATCTTAGGTTTACGCTAGCGTCAGTGCTTTCATAAAACATTGACCAGATATATCAGATACAAATGTCATGTTATTCCATATACTCAATTCAATTCAATTTATTGGCATATGAACATATTTACATACATTCGTCGCCATATAAGGCGGCATAAATTACATAAAAGAGAAGAGTATAATACTCACACGCACAGATACGCACACGCACACGCGCACACCTAAACACGCACGCACCCACACACACAACGACACCACTTGCAATCATCGTGTTATACAAAGCATATATACATGTATACTATTATTATATATAGCAGTATGATATAAACGAAACTGTTCGTGTTACATGCTCACTAACATGCATTGTATTTGCATAACAAAGACATTCAATGTTCAGATTATAGGAATATTGTTTCCTTTGCCTTTTTCCTAATTTGAAACAATGTCCGTCTTGTAGAATATTTTCAATATCTCCGGAACACTGAATATAAAAATATACGTACTTATATTTTATTATGTTTAAATCGATCACCCCCGCATTGGTTATGATGAATAACAAAACAAATATGGGTGTATCTTTTGTAGAATCTCAATTCAGGATAACATTGAGTTTACAACTACAATATATTATGTCTTAAAGTATGCAGCTTAACCAAAAAAGTCACGACCACAGAGTCTCCCTAACGGATGTTATAATCCTCACTCATTCAATATACGATTTAGTGAACAAACATGATATAGTCTAAGACTCCACACGTGTTCCTATACATGTATTACATATTTTCAAATGACAATTGAATGTTCCAATAGACAATACGATAATTTCTGACAAAAGAGGAATCGAAGAACTGTGGTGTTTTGATGCTGGCTAACAATAATGTTCTGAAAACACAAATTGCAAACAGAATTGTGCATTAAAGAAATAACGCGCTGTCTAATCGTAGTCTCCAAACGAACAATTACATTCTCGTGATTCGTTAAGGTGTAATCAAGTTCCGTCGACAACCTTTGAGCAGGCTCCTGTTCCAATGTGCATTTATTTTTGCAGCTGTTTGTTGCGTAATCTTAGAATAGCCCAGGAAATGGCTCCTTAAAATAATGTTGATTATTCATAGTTGTGATGATATTGTCCGTCTCCAGCCGTTCTGACGAAGGGAGCACATTCTTCATTTAAAGAAACAAATCGACTTTCCAAACGACTGTATTTTAACATATAATAGACATCACTACAATCATTTTGTACCGTTGTTTACTGAAATACGCTGTTTTGATTGAAAACACCCTTTGGAAAAGTCGGCGAATCACACAGAAGGATATTGCTACATTTGTTACGTAAAGTCAACAAAAGTACACTAAAGTCTCGCGAATCTTTTTGAAGCTGTACATGAACATTAATTCTGAACTACCAATTTTAATATAATTATGTTCATGTCAGCTTTCGTGATTAAACAAATGGGACTTAATTACATGATCCATGCAAAAACGAGTTCGAAGCAAATCTACAGGGTGTTAAAAAAGTTCGTAGACATTTGTATTTTATCTGCCATTTTATTTTCAACCAACATTTTCACATTTTTTTATACGTAAGTAACTACACTGACCTCCTTTGTTTATTTTAATCTTAATCAAGTCAATCTGACGTGAAATGTATGAGATACGTATGGGTTTAAAAGACACACGTGACATCGCAAAATGTGGAAGACGTCAAAATGACGTCACGACTTTAGGTATTCGATCTTTGCAAATGTGAGAGTCCAATATACTCAAGAGTTTTTCAATTTAATTTGGTCGAGTGAGTTGCCACGTCTTTATTCCTTGTGTATACGGTGGTAAACACTATCTGGGTCCTGGCAGGGGTTCGTGACAGGTAACATCCCCCACAAAATCAGTCCAATCTCGGTACCGGATTAGATGCATGTTTGTAATATCACCATGGTAACCTCTTCTCGACTTTGAAAATTTTAGCGGTATTTCATAAGTATAAGTCCTCACTATAGTCAGATGTAACAATTGTACCAGTAGAAATGATATTGAGCTTTTTCCGGCCACATTTGTCAATTGCTCCCAAAACCAGCGTTTTACGCTCTTATTGGCGTTGATCACTTATGGAACGTTATCTTCCAAAGATTTCCTTACCAAATATTTTTGCTCGTTTGGCTCATGGAACAAATATTTAATACACTTATATAGGAAGACAAATTTCGTTCAGTAATTTGCAGAAATGTTCTTCGATAAAATGCCAGTTATTTTCTTATAATATCTCACAGTCAGATACGGGTGGGTGGGGTATTTAAGAGAATACCATTTCTGTGTCTTTGTGCAAGCAACTCCATACAGTAACACGCCTTAATTCGTTTACAGCATTTGTCGGTTCTTTTACAACACACCTGATATAATTACATCGCTTATATTTTATATTTTTAGTTATCGTATACCCCCTTGCTCTGATCCCGTTAGGACGTACTGAATGCGTACCTACCCTAGCGCTACCTTCTTTCCAATATTAAGCCTTTCACGTAACAATTAAACCTCAAACATCACTCATAATACAGGCTATTTCTTTCAAAAAATAACCAGCAACCAAGTATAAAACAACATTAAGCCATTGCGGAGAAATTCATAGATTTTCAACACCGCCGCTTTCGACAAAACTGCTTGTCTAACTGCTGTTTACAGAAACACCAACGATGACGTTATGACGTCACGCACAGATATTCTTGCAGATATTAGCATTTAATTCACACAATATTAAGATAATGTATAGTTCTACATTCCTACCAAGTTTTAAGACTGTATGTTGACTGGTTTTGGATTTATTGAACAAAGTCAAGTGTCTACGAACTTTTTTAACACCCTGAGATATTTCTTTGAAACAGATGAAATACAAAATCCGTTCAAGGTCAGGCTAAAAGTGCAAACTACGGTTTTAAGACAGGGTAAAAACAGGTTTGACGTTACTCTATGTGCAATTCTATAGAACATCAGCATATACAACTCAGTCCCTCATATCACGTCGGAGTTGTGTAGATACATTGATGAGGTGTCAAAAGTGATAAGCTGTTGTATAATCTACCTTAAACTAGAACTTGTTTTCTTAAAATCAAATGACGGTAGTACAATAACATGCATCTATAAAAAAGCGAACTTTTCGATTCCCTCACTCCAAACTCATAGGCTCATATGGAAAATTGTATTTGAGGAACATATGGATGTTTGCATTATTGTAAATATGTTAGACTTTACTTACTTACTAAACTCACTCATTGGATGCGTTGCTACTCCATTACATGTCAAATGAATAAAATGTATAAAGAGATGCCTAAATTCCAGACAACCTCATATGACTATTTGTAAATTGACGACCATTTAATGCTCCGATTGATAATGAAACCAACCATATCCCGGATATCAAGATTATTTTCGTTTGATTTCCGACATATAATTTAGATTATCAAGTATCTGATGGCAAAACAACCGTAATGCGTCCAGTCACATTATCGGCCACAGTTACAAATATATAATGCATGTATAATGTTGCAAAGAGATAATAGAAACTCAGTTAGGGAATGTTGCACCAGCTTAAACAGCCGACCAAACAAAGCATATAGAACGTCACGTACAACAAGTTCGCGACAAGATGAGAAGTAGAAGGTTATTATCGCGGATCATCATTGACCTGGAAAAATAGAATTAACTACCAGAAGATGATTATCGCATGAAATACGATCTCTTGAGGATACAACTGCCGTAAGATTCTCAAAGAAAAGAAATGCTGCTGTCATTCCATTAAAATCAAATATGATTTATGTGTCTAGATACTCTATGAATAAGTTAAGGCATTGCTTATAGAACCTTTCATTTGACGATCGGGTCAAATTTATGTACACTGTTTTAAAAATGTGCAGTCTAAGCATGATTCCAAACATACTCTCAAATGCAAAATATGTCTCTAGTATAATAACCCGTTCATGAAGCTGTAGTCTTACGTTACATTATTCTTCAACATACAAGACAAAAAACGCCTTCGATTATGGTTGTTATTTAGCCGTAGACATGTCGAAACTATTACATATTGGGTAGCGACTTTGGTTCTGTTTTCCGATGATGATGTTCTATTTAGTTAAATGTCCTACAAACAAATGTTTATACTTTTATAACAATGTCAAGCATAGCATTCATTTACCAGTCAGCAAAACTGATATGCTTTTGAAGCCCGGTAGGCGGTAGCCCGATTAGGCGACAAGAAACGCACTAAGCACTAGGATTCTAACGCACACTATAATTCGAACACAGTACCCGTGAGTATTTTGATATTCCCAAACAAAGTGTTACAAATGACTATTATTTTACTTTGATTTATTAAGAGCATTTCTCAGAACACTAATGTACGCAGTTCGTCTTAGGTATTCGTTACAAAAAATCTTCATGTAGCCAGAATGTTTGTATAATATGTAATGTGCATTTGACAGATTTAATTCCGGAAAGTGCAATTGCCTGCCATGTGTGTAATGCGGTGTAATTCGGAAGTATAATCTAGTAAAATTGTCGTTTACTATCCATGGCAGTTACAAACACTCATATTGGAGTTGAAACACTCGTCGTTGAACGCAAAATATCATCTTTAAGGCGTATGTCTTAGAACCCAATACTTAACCTTGTGTACGGTAAATGTGACCAAGTATATGTACATGTTTTTGGATGATATTCATTGGCATTTTGTGTACACAGACCAGGGCTCGAACCTGGGATCTTTCTCTTACAGAGTAAATGTCTACCGACTGAGCAAAAAGGTTCCCACTCATTAGTAATAACATATTTCGACCGTGACACTACTATATCAAGACACAAACTCTCAAGGTTAATTATTTCTTCGGTATAATATGATTCTTCATAATTTTTATTAAATAACGTATTTGAACTTAATGCGCGTACACGTATTCCAATCCCTACGACTGAATAACTGAAATACCACCGTGTTTTTGGTGGCATTATTTAGTGCAAACACTATTATTCATCCTTACCATGATGATGTTGCCGTGAGTTGTAACCTTTGCAACCCGTTGTTGTTTCTTTGAAATGACTGTTCAGTTTTTATGGAAAGTAATCTTGTTGGCACCTTCCTTTTTTGTTTGCTTCCAAACCATTAACGTTTGCTTCTGACTCATTTACCTCGTCGTTTGACAGTGATGTGTTTAATTATGCGAATATTGTTTATGTGGCTATTCATGTTCAGTGTCATTGCTTCTCTGAATTCAGTATGATTTATCCTGCGAAAAATGAGAAAACGTTTTTGTTCATATATTCATCTCAAATACACAACAACGAACACAGTAATATGCTTACGAGTTGTAAAGAAAATTAAGGAATATACATGTGTATACAGCAATGTCATTCATAATATAATGCTTCAGTGACAGATATCATAAAATATTAAAAGATAACATATATTCATAACAGAACAGAACAGTTATGTTCTAATATAGTAATAATTTCTAGTTATACAGTCTATGAAACTACGAGATCAAGTCGATAGTAAAGCAATTACTGCAGATTCCACCAATGTCGGTGATGTAATCATTAAGAAATATTGAAGCAACAATATGTACGTATGTGTCTACGGGTATAAATGTACATATAAAAAGATCGTACGCTTAATTAAGAAGGTCGTAAGAATGTGTAATACAGACAATGTGGTACATGTATAATTTATCATTGGAATACGATGTTGTGTTTTGTTGTTTTAATGAATGGTATAATCTTAAATTCTTTGCGTGTGGTTTCTTGATAGTTAAGTAGGACAACAAGAAATTGTCCGAGGCGAAGCCATCTTATAGTGCATATCTTACTGTAGTTATATTTTCTACGACATTTAAAATTGGTGAACTACTTTCAGTTCTTACTAAGTATCTTCCGTGAAATTCCCTCGGTACGAATCAAGCGTAAGCCTGTCTGACACATACTTAAAGCGGTATTTTAAGTAAAGTGTAGAATATATACACCCATCTAATTTATAAACGTCAAACTCATCTATTACCATAACTCCAGACATTCCTCCAGGGATTTTGTCTTAATCTTAGTATCACCAAAACTCTACTATGTCTGATTTTATTAGGTAAAATTAATTGCTATTTTTTCCTTGCAACATTTGTACTAGTGCAGGTAATATGTTATGTGTATTCATTTCATAGCAATAAAATATTATTTTCATAACATCTTAGTGTCTAATTAAACTGTCTAAGACATCGTATCTAGTCAATAAATGTATTGAGAATAAACCTAATCCTAAACCTAATCCACAAACACCGATGTCGAACATTACGTTGATGATGTCATTACAAGTTCTATTTTTGTTCAGAGTACATACATTGTATCAGAGCTGTAGTTTTGTCTTAACTTTTGTTTTGCTTAGTATTTACTACAAATGAACAACACTTTTTGTTTATTTTTATTTCGCCAATTTGAAAGTTACTACTAGATCTTTTACGAGACAAATGCTATAGCGTATCATTGGATGAATTGTAAAGTTACCAGTTCACTCACATGCATTACATTTGCATAACAAAGACATTCAGTACTCTCATTATTTAAATACGGGTTCTTTTGCAGTCTTATTGGTTTGAAACATTGGCCATATTGCGTAGTATATTCTATATTTCAAGAACGTTATAAACATTATATACTTATATTTGATATGGCTATATATCGATCATTGTATCACTGATTATGAAGAATTGCACCCGCGTGCATTATGCAGATACCAAACAATTATAGTATCATCTCTTGAACATCCTTTATTCATGAGGAGGTTGAGAATAAAATTTCAACATGTGTTTAAATGTACGTTTGTAGCTAAATCGATATAGTACTATAAGTGTTTCTAGAGTATCTAATAATAACGAATTCATAATTAGAATTTCGATCCATATACTCTCTTAGTTCAACATTTTGTACAAGAGTATCTAAAATTCACAATTTCTCTATCCAATTATGGATTTGAGGAGACTAAATATGTATGTATATTATAGTTATAACTGTAAGCTGTCCTATTCGGTATTCTCGGTATTGTGCGGAAAAAATTACAACATAACGAATACGTACAGACTGATTCAATCATGTGCTTGTCCTCAAGTGAATCAACAATGTGGTACCAGACTGGCACAAACATACATACATTTACTTGAATCGGTGTAGATGAAAGCTTGTCCAAATGACCTTACTAATTGTATATCCTATTTCATCACATAGACATAGTAATATTCCGAACACAGAAAAGTGCAACATCACAACAGAATTACACGGAGCAACTTTAAGCCCCATCCACCTATTGGTAGATCCCTACTATTAAGTTTAGTAGGGCCCGTCTACTGGGTAAAGTAGAGCCCCGCCTACTGGGTTAAATAGAGCTCCGTCAACTGTCTTCAATAGATCCCTACTACTAGGTTTAGTAGGGCCCCGTCTACTGGGTTAAGTAGAAGCCCGTCTACTGGGTAAAGTAGAGCCCCGTCTACTGGGTTAAGTAGAGCCCCCGCCTACTGGGTTTAGTAGGTCCTACTTTTATATTTTATGTACATTATATACTGTTTTACATGTAACCACTTTTGAACGTGTGTATACATGAAAAAAGGGCTATATAAATATGGTATAATAATAATAATAATAATTAATTCAATACAAGTTTCAGACAAAGATGTAAGAGAGGTCAATTATGATGAACATATAGATACCAAAGTAACATAGAATGAATCAGTTATGTTTTATTTGGCCTTTTCCATATGTGTAAAACTTTCTACATAAATGTATGAGATGACATTTATTTCGGTTATGGTTGTGCATTGCTCCGTGTAGTTGTGTTGTGATGTTGCACTTGTCTGTGTTCGGATAGTTAAGTTGAGTGTCGACTACGGTCTCTGTGATTTATTCCTACGTATATAAACCTCAAACCATGAAACATTGACCTGTATATCATGGAAATCTAAGATATATTTAACCATATCTAAGTTTAAAATCCCAAATCCTTTATGGTAGATCCCGCAATTTGAAATCATTACATGTAACAAAAACAAATCTCCAGACCAAATTATTCCAGACTTTAACAGTCGAGGAACCTTGAATTATGCCAGTTATGCTGCCTAATATATCATCAATCCGATTTATTCATGCAGGATAATTCCAGTTAGTTATTGATAAATAACAATGCGAGTCAAGTGTAATGGATGCTTTCAAAAGGAAATCAACGTATCAGAACAACAGACTGATATTTTATTTTAAGATTAATTATAGCTTTGGTGTCTTGCTTCAGAACATAAATTGACAAGACCTGCCAATTTGACTCGATTCTGGTATCTGGTGTTTGTTCAATCATTTGTGAAGAAGTCATTGGCAAATAAATTTATATCAAGTTTGTGCTAAACCATTAAAGTCTTCAATAAAACAAGTTTTGCAACTAACATGGATTGCTTTCGACACTTCTTTCATAATGGTACAAATCTTATCAAGCTCATACAGACTAACAGTTAGTGAAACTCAAAATGCGTTACGTTCGAGAACTCAAAGCACGTTCGATGACGAATAAAAAAAACCCAAAATAAACAAAAACATTAGCCCATACGCTAAAAATACGGATGTTGAGCAATTTAACGTATTTTAACGGTATTAATGTTTTTATTTTATTTCAAAACATACTCGATCGATCGTTCCGGTCGTATTTAATCATAGAAACTGTTGCGATAGCAAATTACAGAACTATCTTTGACGAAGTTCACGCTAAGTATGTAATCCCAGATATTTCAAATATAAGTTTGTCTAATATATCAGCTCAAGTCTGTTATAAGTCACTCATAGACAAAGATGCTAAGTTAAAAACTACATATTATCTTTAAAAACCATCTATTATTGCAGCAACAGACATTCCTCCCGAGGATTGGGTATGTGTTTTTTTCTCACCAACGCATTACCGATGATTGTATACAGTACACAGTACATGTTTTTGTAAAGAATGGAGTTTTTTCCATACCAGTTTTTTGTTGCATTTGTTTTGTGTATCAATAGAACAGTGTCGATGTAATAGTGGCCGACGTTTGTCCCAAATAATGTTGACTGCTCAATGGACAATTCCAGTACTGTTTAAAAAGTTTGCCCTCGTGTTATGATATTGTCTGTTAAGACATAATTTCATTATGTTGTACTGACTTAGGCGGTGACATACTGTCTGAGATAGGAGTAGTAATTCTAGCAATTGTTAAGTTCTGTTGAGGTCATTTTAAAGTATGTAAAGAATGGAGTTTTTTCCATACCAGTTTTTTGTTGCATTTGTTTTGTGTATCAATAGAACAGTGTCGATGTAATAGTGGCCGACGTTTGTCCCAAATAATGTTGACTGCTCAATGGACAATTCCAGTACTGTTTAAAAAGTTTGCCCTCGTGTTATGATATTGTCTGTTAAGACATAATTTCATTATGTTGTACTGAATTAGGCGGTGACATACTGTCTGAGATAGGAGTAGTAATTCTAGCAATTGTTAAGTTCTGTTGAGGTCATTTTAAAGTAGGCAAGAAGGTAGATAGTTGTCCCACGACACACTCTTCTTAATTTGTTAAATATTGACAAAATTGTAGTACTTTATATAGTTTTTGCGGCTACATGTATTTGGTATGCTTTTGTCGCATGTAAGTCATTTAACATCATCACTTTAGGCCGAATAAGTTTATTATTTTATCTTTTAGCAAACAAAGTCGTTCGTCATCACAACTGTTATGGAGCCATTCCCTCATTAATTATATTTATCATATCTACCAGGACAATCATATAAAATTTGATCAATAGTTATTACATTTACTCCGATCATGTTCAGAGTTATTGCCGTAATGATTAAATAAGTTGTATGATGCAATGTAGCAAAACAATTGAAATACACACATGTGCAGTAAATATGCATATTTGTATGTGGCTATGTCATTTACAATAATTTTATTGATAATATTTGGCAGAAAGAATATTTAACTTTGCTTTATTTACCAATAAACCTATATTTATGTGTTTTTGTGATTTACCAGAACCCCTTGTATAGGCTTGCGTACAAAATATTGCAAATACAATGAAGTATCATTTGCTTCTCATCTAACCATTGGTTTTGAAGAATTGCATGGTTCATATTTCTAGGGTTGCCTGCAAGCCTGAATATGGCCTTCTTTAATATCAAACAGTTACGATAGTCCTGCAGGCAACCCTCGATTTGTAGAAGATATGGAATATCAATAACAATAAATCACAGACATATATCTATCATTTGTAGCAAATGAAGCCTAATCAATGAATTGTGTCTCTACAATGCCATATAGAAGACTCAAGAAAGTCTTAAAGCTTTTAGCATATATAATGCTTACTGCGATTTCAAGGCAGTTAATCATTGATAAGAACCCCATATGGAGTAATAATCATAACATGAATCTATGCTTGAGATATCAAAAGGATACCGGATATATCCAATAAATAACATTCAAAGATTATTTTCTAAAAGAAGGATTATAAAACCAGTCAATGTAGTTGGGGAAAAATGCGGACAAAATATCATTTTGATAAGGTCTGACGTTATACAGTATATCACCAATAATAATATAGAACGCTTAAAGTAATATCCGGTATAAAAAGGCGACATCGATATGTAATATGGAGTGTGTTAAAGGCACTATGGATTTATGTTGTCTGTTGAGCCAGTGTCACGGAATATGAACATAAGCATTAGAAGCTTTATACAAAACTCTAACTTATTTGACAAATTGTTAAAAAATAGTGTCTCTACATTTATCTATTACCTCATGCTTTTCCTTGCTGATGTGACTTTTGTAAGTATTTATGAACGTCAATCTCGCTAAGTTTGTTTTCCCTTCAGACTAACAATTTTTCCATTATGAAACAGAAATTAGGCAACATATAGACACGAAAACACATTTAGAAGAGATAATCAGAATTGGGAAATATTTTCAGCTGTTATAACTAGCACATCTGAAGACAATAGCATACACAGAAACATAACATAACACCATCAAGATAGAGAAAGAGGTGCACTAACAAACACCTTTATGATCGGAAAAATAATTGTATGTATGCTATCGAAGTAATATCATGTGAAGCTGATTGGAAAGAAGTGATACGCATATCTTACTGATACGTGCAAGTAAATGTTGACGAAGGGAAATAAAATGTTTAAAGCTTTGCAAGCCATGCTAAAAAGTGTATCGGACTACATCAACTAGTGATAAGACTTGGATCACAAGGCATCGTGTCCTCTAATCGTCTTTAACCACTACATTGGTATTACTTAGGCTTTTGAACCACAGTGTGTCTACAATGCTGTACTTTAGTGTGATACAATCTGTCTTCCCTGTGACAATGAGTGTTCTCATACCTTTTTTAATATGATCTACCAAGTCTACGAATACATTAAAAAATGACGCGATAAAAGCAAATACCACATTTTAATGAGTAATTGGCGTGTGCTGTATCAACCTACATGTACCCTTCTACACAACTTGTAGTCCGTTTGTCTAATGCCATTAAATGCATTTGAGCATAAATCGCCCTGTAAATGCTAGGAGAGGGAAAAACCAAAAAGATTATTAGACGAATTAATCTGAAATTATTAAATTTTTCTACTCGCAAAAGGATGCATTACAAAGTGTGAAATATTTAATAAAGCGCCAAAGTAATTGCATTTTAATCCATATAGAGGCAAAGACAAAAAATATTGTCTGAGAAAATCAGAACACTTTGGAGTAGATTATAATTGCTGTAACTTGGAAAACATCAAAGTTATAGAATATGCTTGTGATACCTGTTAGTGCATAATCGCATGCAAGCACGCATTATGGGCTGCTTAACATTGTACTTGTCTGCCTGATCCAATATGAATGTGTGCGTTATGCTTTGTTATGCCAATGTTATGACGAGTTAATGATATGTTGTGTACATGCTTAAGGGATCACAACAAAAATTACTCGACTATTAAGTTACAATGTAGAAGTAGGTCGCCAATATACATTGACAACTCTTTAATGCTTAGTTGGAATATGTCAGCTCGTATACCCTTTCAAAGCGGCATTGACGTTGGTCCTCTATCTTCTTGTAATACATGGTCCGAACTCTATTTAGATCCAATAAGTTATACAACATTTGTACATGCTGCATGTACACATGTATCGACCGTGAAGTTATTACCTGCAGGAATATCGTATACGACAATTAGACAACTTCTCATTGTTGCGTTTTAGAGCATGTTTGGTGTCTGCTTAAGCATTTTCTGGGGCAATGATTAATAGTTATTTCGTTTTTTTATGACAAATAGCTTGAGTATGTGACAGTTTATTGAGTGAATACTTCTATTCCATTAGTTTGTATATCTCTGTTGTCCATTTATTGTGACATATGATTGTGTTCTAAGGTCACTAATCTCGTTTCTACTGATGTCTTAGATTGTACATTGTCCCGATGAAATTTTATTCCACATTTAGTTTAACGTACATTCATAAAGGAAAATATAAGGGTACACTACAGGAAAATCCGTGTTGAGAAGTCAATGCCTTCACGCGAGGGAATTCCAGTATCTATCATTACGATGCTGAGAAAAAGTGAGAAAAATTGTGTTTGATCATAGAACATATATCTAAGATACATGTATGTAACCTTGTTTAATTGCATGATATAATCAGACATGAATGAACGCAATGAACAACCGCAAATACTATACGGACATTTGAGGAATGCGAGTTAATGGACTATACGATAATATCAATTAAAAAATACATTAAACCATCGAATCGCGCCTGCCGTACACATGTGCATGGTTTCGGGTGATAGGTATTGAATTTCTGCAAATGCTTTTATCAAACAATACACTTCTTAAATGTTATAAGTACACCAACATGTAATGCGTATATCTTTTTTATTATACGTGATATCATGTTTAATTTTTGCCTGTCTTCATGCGAGTAGTATAGCAGCAATATCCAATAATTCGATTAATATAAGTTGCCCGCTACGAGCAGTGAACCGTGAATTTTCAAATTATGCAAAATGCACGTGCAAAACAAATGATTTTCGCACGAAGTCTCAAAATGTTACATACACATTGTCCATCAATACTCACAGCAGGAAAACACAAAACCGGAAGAATAACGATAACATACCGTACAAGAGACGTTTGTGAAACATACACATCTCATGACAGTAAATAGCATAGTGTAGCTAAGGTCACCACGACCTTAACCTTTGACCTATCGACCTCAAAATTAGTAGGAGACTACATCGGATGATTAGCAACGTCTCTGTAAAGTTTTACGATTTAAGATCCTATATTTTGTATGTTGTGGACCAGTGATTGTTGTGTGTTCATGGTGAGTTTGACATGTGGTCCAAATCAGCTTGAAATTGAGTCGGGCCGTCTGTGGAGGATGAATAATATCCACTTAAAATTTTAGAATCCTAGGTCCACCCGTTATGGAGTTATTGTCGGAAAACCATTCGGCATGTCGATCGAACGACTATTTGCACGTAACGCTATCTACTGTGTTGGTGTACTTATAACATTTAATGAGTGTATATGTATGTAGCAGATCGCGTTCACGTGCAGCTTATCTAATCTTTGTAGTCTCGATCTTCTTCCTTTTGTGCACGTGACGCGAATGTCCATTAGAATATATAGTGTGTGTCACGTTAAAAAAATTGGGAGTGGTATGATGACTTACGTAAAGGCAGTTAAAGAATACCACCTATTGCACGTCATCAGTTTATAAGGATCAATACTTTAGCTATTTATTGAATAAAAACATTCGGTTAGCATTTGATTTATAACGTGGTCATTGTTTGCTTCACTCGATGCAGAAAATGCATTTTTCTGATTCAATACATCAATGCAATGTGTCGTCTTGAAAAATGAAAAATCGAGTTTTAATAACACGACAACAATCCCCCAGTTTCAGAATTGATGTTTCCGCAAGGCGTAACATCCAAAACATCGTCTTATATAATATAAACATCCTAGTGTTTAATCTGTGGTTCTGTCCATCAGATTGCAAAAGTGAGAATCAATAAAGGATCAACTAGGATTAAAGTCTCTCGCTTTACAAGCTTTATTACAATCTGTACATGTATATAACGATTTAAATTCTGTTGTTCAGTAAGTATTTTCGCAAGGTTATCTTACTTTTTGAACCTGAAATATGTTTATAAATGTAACTGCTAAGAAATAAAAATCAATATATTTTTGTTTGTTCTTTATTGTCCTTTGTTGTGTTCCATGTCTTGTCTGGCTTTTTCTGTTGATGTTTGCTCCGATGCCTGATTTGATGAAATAAATTAATGCTAGGTTTATAGTTATTCATAGTTGAAATTACGTGTTTAGTCTAAATCTAAAGGGTAGTAGATAATAATGAATAGGAGCAAGAACTTAACCCTCTTATAATACACAACTGATTCAAAGTCTAGCCGTTTATTGAGTCCATTTATATTGTTACTGGATCTAGCGAGTTAAATGTGTCGTTTCGACTAAACAAAATCAAACACTGTTTTGAGTATAAAACTTGTTTTATAATGTCTGATAAATTAAGGATTTTACATGATATTCAGATTGTACAATTAATAATGGTGTAAATGAAAAAGAGTTCTTATTTGTCGATAGAAATAGAATAAAAAAGTATAACACCAAATTACAGTCTATCAGATGAATACATAGATTTATCCATTGCAAAACATAGGTATCTAAACAAATTTCATAGTTCAAGGCAGTTACTTATGAATTACACTCCAATACAAAGCGTGAAATAATTAATAAAGCACCCAAAATAATATCAGTTTAACAAATCATCAACATGTCTTAGATTATAAGGTCACAAGGGACTATATTGTCATTGCTTTTATGTGGAGAATATTGATTCTGCAATTCCTTATCTAGATTACCGCTGTTTTCTTGTTGATATAATTCCAACACTTAATAATCAATCATGAATTCAAAACGAAAATGACATAAAAGCTTTACTTAAAGATAAATATCATTGGCGTATAAGGTATTACTATCCGTAAGGATGATATAGAAATACGTATTCATCTTTATTTCATACGCTATGCAAATGTTTAATGTACTATCGTTTTCCGCTAAAACGAAAATATACAATTACTTTAGACAATGCTGTAGGTTTGGATTTGGGAAACTATTTCCAAGCTGTCGGTTTAAAGCATGTATGAATTACAACCTATTTTCCAAAATAATATTAATGACTGAATGTACATTGACCATATTTTTTGACAATGTATGGATTCGTAAAGTTGTAAATGGTCTAACTATGTGTCCGAATTAAATATGTTCTTCCGAGTTGTTTTGTTTTTTGAATAGCGACCAGGTTGTGTACCTAGATCATACAAGTACCTGACAGTGCATCAAACACTGAGTAAATATTTTAAATTCTAATTTGATATAGAGAGGGAGGACCCAAATACTTTGAGCTTAGTATGAGTGTACATGCTATTCAGTATCAAGACGATCTATTCACTCTAAATAGCCAGGTAGTTTTGGTTTGATACATGTATGTCAGCATAGATAGAGCGTACCATTAGTTAGGTATAACATTGATGATATGTCTGCTCAAAGCCTGATTTATACATATTAGACTTGGCAGATACGTACCGCAGTCGGCAGCGAGTTTTGTGTTCTTGCATGCAATTGTGCACAAATGGGTACCACATGCATATTGAATAACTTGATCAAAAGTATAAAGTCAGAGGAATTGTATGTCTGTATATAGTAAATGTCGTTATATGTCATTTGATGTGCGCATCAAAATATTGGATTAGACGATTTACTGTAATCAAGGGACGGTGAATTACTGTTAGAAGAAAGAAAGTAGATATATAAGACGTTTTTATCACTGCCAATTGTATATTATTTGCTAAATCGATTTCCTTGATGCATGACGTCTAATCCCACATTGCAACAATCCGTTAGACACGACTTGATCTCGTAGTTCCATAGACCGTAAATGTACATGTATCACTTGAAGCTATGTCTGTATTGTAACATAACAGTTGTGTTATGCTATAAAGGCTATTCCCTGAAGCAATATTCACAATTCGTGACCCTCGTTGTAGTTCATTGGAGATGAGTATTTAATACAAACAGTGTTAACATTTTTCACAGCATACATCTTACTGGTTACAAATAAAAAATAACAGTGAACATAGATAGCCACATGAATAACATGCACTGCTCCCCAATAAACATACCACTATCAATCGACGCGGTAAATGATTCGGAAGCAAGCGTTAATGGTTTGGAAGCAAACAAAGAAAGAAACGATCGACCGGATAACATTTCATAAAGCAACCGATCAATTGAGAGAAAGAACAGACGCCCGATTCTTAACGTTCCAACTCGCTGCAACAACCATATAACTTGGATAAAAATACATAGTGATAGACTGATTGAACTCAACACCTAATTATGCCACAGCACACAATATCGTATTAGAAAGCTATTAAGTATCATGTGCCGTAATAATAATTGACCTTTAGATACTTTATGACTTGATATAATAGTGTCACGGTCTAAACATTTTATTACTAATGGGGAGGGGGCAGCGTCTGTAAGCAGCCAGCTAGTTCAGTTAGTAGAGCATTCACTCTGTAAGCGAATGGTCACAAGGCTGAGTTTAGGTCTGCTTAGACGAATTTCATTTAATATCATGCATAAACAGGCACATTACGTAAATTTATTGGATACCAGATGAAGTCGGGCGTTTTAAAAGACTTTATGAAGTAATTACGCGTTGTGCGATTTGGATTCCATCTCAAATGTGTGTGTGTACCTGAATGCCATGGATAGGTAACTGTCGCATTGCGCCGCAATACACATGTGCCAGTCAAATGCACTTTCCGGAATTAGATCTGTCAACTGCACTTTAGATATTGTACACAAATTCTGGTACATGCATATTTGTTATAACAAATACCTTAGTAGGACGAACAACATGCATTAGTGTTTTAAGAACCACGGCAGCAGAATTAATAAATAAATTTAAATGAATAGTCATTTGAAACACTTGAGAGGGTACTGTGGTCGAATTATAGTGTGCGTTTGCGCTTCTTGTCGCTACATGTAGACGGCTTCAAATGCATATTAATTTTGGTGACTTTAAAAAAAGTTCATGCTCAACATGTTTTAAAAATAAACATATGTTTGCAAGACACATTCATTTACTAAAAATAACACCATCACCAGAAAACTAAACCAAAGCCGTTACCCAATATGTAATATTGTCGACATGTCCATAGTTCAATAACAACAAATCCTTTACACCACAGGATTGTGCAAGATTCCAATTGAATTGATACGCGTACGAGTAAAATTCAGAAATAATACTTTTATAACCAAATCCCTCGGAGGCGTCTATTGTCTTAATGAAGAATACTATAACGTTAAACTACAGCTTTAGGAAAGTGTTAATTAACTGGAGGCATAATTTACACTTGAGAGTATATTTGGATGCGTGCTCATGCTGTATATTTTATGAAATATATAGATTTAGCCTGCTTGACAAATGCAGGAAAGGTTCAATTAGCAGTTCCTTAACTTATTCATTGAGTGTCTAGACACATAAATCATATGCATATTATTTTAATCGAATGACACCAGCATATCTTTTCTTTGAGAATCGTACGGCAGTTGAAACCCTAAGGGATAGCATTTGATACGATGATCATCTTCTGGTATTTTATTCTATTTTTCTAGGTGATAATAACCTACTACTTTTCATTTGTTGTACGAGGCGTTCAATATGTTTTGTTTGATCGGCTGTTGAAGCTTGGTTCATCCTTCACTGTCTGAGTTTATATTATCTCTTTGCAACATTATTTAGCTTGGCTAATTTGGCAAGAGCCTGACCTTTTGATTAACATAATTTAACATTCTATATATTGCCTACGTTTACAGCACATATTGTATGTTTTCATAATCGGGGAGTATCACGAATACGCTCGAGATGTAATACAAAATTAATACAAATCTGAAATACCAATATTGCACGATTTGCTCGCGGAAGTTGATATATTCAAAGCAATAACATTATAATATATTCTTGCATAAAGGTTCAGGTCAAAATAGCCAAGCTATATCATATGTTTGTAACAGTGACAATAATTGGACTGTACGCATTACCGTTGTTTTCATGGTGCAGATAAATCATCTGATACTTGCTAACCGGACAGTCAAATAAAACCAGTCCGGATTTGTTCGAAAGTTTCCGGAATATGGGTGGATAGTTGTTTCATTCATGACAATTTCATTATCAATCCGAGCATCAAATTCTCATAAATTTCAAATAGCCGTATTGGGGTTGTCTGGATTTTATTCTCATTTTTGGCATGTAATGAAGTATGCGCGAATCAAAATGAGTGATTGTGGATAGTATCGAATAGATGCATACTTAGATAGTACAGTCATTTTTATTTTTTCTTATGAAACATGTTCCAATTTAAAGTAGATTGTATTTCGTCACCAGACATTATTTAAGTAACGCGATTGGCTATTTAGATGGCGACTAGACAGAAATGCGCGGGAAATCTACATGTAGTAAACGAATTCAAAAAGAGGAATCGGGAAAAACATGATTTACGGGCATATTTGTTTTAGTCTCAACAATTGTTTATACACTGGTCATCAAAGATTTTCTGAACTTTAGTATCACCAGATATATGAGACGCTGTAATCCATATTTTCCAATAGTTTTCCCTTTCGATGAATCTGTTTGTTGATTTTATGTTAAAGGGGGAAGACATATTAACGGTTTCAAAAAACGTTTTGGAGATAAAGGTTACCTGAAAGTAATACTAAACATTTACAAACAAATTATCTACCAGAGGCAGTTCAATATTACTGCTAGTTAACTGGACAAGACACTTGGCAGGAATACTTGTAGGTAATAAATTATGTGTTTACAATGTCTAATATTATTACAACATTAGGAGATATGTAATAATTTTCTATTCTTTTACAGGTGCTGAAGTGGTATTTATCGAGAAATTTTAACAGACATGGATCACAGATGTCAATCTTACATGAATGAAGTAGTGAAATAGTGTGGTTACTATTTTGCCACGCACTCTATATTTTCATAACGTGTGCACGTGTAGGAAAATATCTATATAACAACAGTGTATGAATTTATGTACATGTAGACAAGTGTAATGAAATAAAAAAGTGAAGTGATTAATTTACTGTTTTTGTAAGAAAGACAGGAATAAGTTTAATTGCAATGACTATGTATTATATGGAAAACGAACATCTAGTTTAATAGTGTTAGCAATATAACAAGGATAATTGTTTGGAATAGTGTTGTGTGTGAGCTTTCAAAAATGGATATTTTAATTGAAGACAGAGAAGAAGAAATCAGGTAAGTGGTACATTTGTATAAGTTTAAAGATCATCACACTATTGACACCAAGTACTGTCATATCTCAACGTATAATGTTAGCCGTCACATCCCAATAAGTTTACAATATATTTATACTACCTGCTATAATTACATCTGTTATTGTCATTTATCATGTGGAAAGTGTACATGTATATTTACACGTTCTAATATTTTAATGTTAAACCATCATAGTATATAAATCTGCAAATATTGTATTGAGTTGTATTACGATCAATATAATATAATTGTATATTCTAACCTGAGGTATGAAACAGTTGCAAGCACGTTACACATGTATCGTTATTCCCTCGTTGTGTATAGAACAGATGCAAAGCTCGTTAAATACTACAATGATCATTTGTTCGAGTATAATAACATGTGCATTGTATTGTTGGAAGGGAGTACGAGCTTAAAAAGTTAGAACAATATTGTATTGATAGAGGCCCTTGAATATTTCTAGTGAATATTTAGCAACATTAATGTTACTTTACATTTTTTCGTGTCTGTAGTAATTTTTCAATCGTTTCTTGGCTTTAAACGTTTTACCAGTACACCTTGTAATTTAAATTACTCGTTATTGCATGAATAAATACCAAAAAGTTTGTTAATGCCTTTATGTGTTTCATTAACAAATAAACAAAAGCTTAATATTGTAAGTGAACAGGCGAATGACTCAAATGATAAGCGATATCACATGAAGGCACGCAATAGAATTTTGCTGGAAAGTGCCACAAAAGGAGTAAACCAGCAATTTCTAGCTGACGGGTCAATGACATGTCGTGATTTTGTTCGGAACCACTTCCATTAAGAACTTTGTCTAGCAATTCGTTAACTATAACATGTTGTTCCTTTCGTGATCTGCTTTTTCTCGTGTTGAATGTTCTTACTTTCTTGGCTTTTTGTTAAGTTAAGGCAAATTTCCCTGTATGTTAATGACTGAATTTGTCTGAATTCAGACATCCAAATTAGGTATTCCATCCTCTTTACTGTTTAAACTTGACCATTCTGCTGAGGCGTCAGTATGGCTAAAGAGTTATGTCATTTTTTAAACACTGAAGTTTGCCGTTTCGTCATGGTCTTTGGTGCCATCGTGGGTATATAATTTAGGGTAATTTGGTCAAATCATGAGGGGCATAGTTTAGTTACTAAGGTCTTTACTTGGCAACATAATTATGATTTGGTCATATGACTATGCCATAGTTACATGTATCAGGACATCGGTTATATAAGGAAGGATATGTCATGGGTCTTTTTCTTTGACAACTGAGAGCCGATGTATTGTTAAAATCGTTAATATATTACTGCGAGTTGGCGTATTTTGTACCTGATTCATTGTGAGCACATTCAACGTATTCTAATTGGTCTATGAAAGTATTTCTTATCCTTTGTTGCTAAGTTTCAGCTTAAATTTGACGATCGTTTGCTTTCATCATTTACAGTCAGACAAAACACAATGCAATTCGTGAAGTTCCGATGTTTAAATATATAATAAAGGGAATTACTTTATTGGGCAACTGAATTGATTTATTTCCATCTGGCGTTAGGAGAATTTTTTCTTACAGTATTTGTCATGGACGTATCATCACCTTTGCTAGATATGTTGTTACAAAGAATAAATTTGGAATTTCAAACACGTTCATAACATATGTTATTACAAACGTTTGCTTTGGAAAACCTTGCATAAACGTTAGCCTATTTCTTTTAGAGAATATTTCTTAGAATATGTCTCTATTCGTCTTGTGTCATTCCGTTGAGCATTTTCTCTGCCGTAATGTCATAGATTTCATGTGTATCCTGTGAAATATATTTGATGAGGGTCTTATATAAATGTCTACCAATCTTTCCCGACCGACATATGCAAATGTATTTCGATTATGTTGCCTTTTTATGTCATGTCTGATTAATTGCAATGTCTGACAATGTTTGTACATACAATGTCATAACCTACAAACTCAAACATGTATATATATATTTGATAGTCTTGAATTTGATCGAGGAGAGGGTAAAAACCAAGAAATGTAATAAGACGGATTAATCTGAATTCAATAAAATTCTACTCGCAAACAGATGCATTATAAAGTTTATGTACAAAACGCACTGTTCCAAAAACATAAGATTTCGACAAGATGTCACCATTACATCCCATCGTAAGGTTGTTAAGTTTAGCGCATTTCTTACAAGCATTTCATTTTATATAAGTGCTTATGTAGCTTGGGAAAAGTCGCATAATTTTTGTGCGCCTCATGCACGTTACTATGGTTACAAAAACACGCGGCGTGCTTGCTACATTGCGTCAATGTCAAATTTGTTCAAATTATCGTATGCAATAAATGTTCCTATAATAAACCATGTAAGTATTTGGAAGAAATAACGACGAACGTTATTTTGGATCGTCCCTCGTATATATAGGCATGAATTAATTTTATGGACACCTGATGGAAAACGATGCACGAAAAGTACTTAGTTTCGTACAAGACGAATGGCTGAGTGCAATGGATTTGCATGTGTTCAGGAACGTATGGCACTGTCGTAACGTAATACTCCTATAGTCTGTAGTCTAATTGCAATAAATGCATTTGGATATATTTGCTAGTAGAGGGGTCAACACAAGAAGACTTTTAGACGCTTAATACGAATTCAATAAAAACTTTATTCACAAAACGGATGTGGATGCATTTTAAAGCATTTTAATACCTGTACATATATAGTGAGGAGCATCGTCTAAGAAAGAATAAGACCATTAGGGATTTGATAGTAATTGATGCCATGTCATTTGTTTTACACTTGCACTCTCGCACTGTAATTACATAAATGAAATTATCAAATTTCTTATTTAGATAACAACTGTTGATATCGTTTCAACACGAACCCATCTTACTTTATCATTGTGCGACACAACGAACGTGGGTATCGAACCTTATTTAAACATAATTAAAAAGATCATTGATTTATCTTCCTTGCTTTAATTTCTGGCTTGTTTTCATAATAAGAACGTTGATGGAAAGTACGAATACTTACTAAGTGTACAACAAATACACATTTAAATCTTCGGAAAGACATGTTTTTCTCGTACATATTGACAAACATGACGCTGGACATGACATTGGATTTGTCTACGGAAGGCTTATACGGGTCGGTAAGCCTGGTCATATAAACTTTCCTCCAACTCATCCCATAAATTCAAGTTTATCAGAAACTAACCTTGTATTATCTATAACTTTGTCAAGTATCAATACATCGCTCTCGTAACATACGGGCTCTCGAATAATGCACCTATTGATAATATTGCTCAATACGTACACCGGAATCACAAGTCCATACTTTCTATCAATCGATGCATCATGCATTGATCAAACTAATTTGGTCTGGTTAATATATTTGTCCCGGAATGGAAAAGACAAATTAGACAAACATTCCTTTGAATTACCACAGTAGCCTTTTGCAGCGTTTGCTTTGGATAATAAAAGTACTACAACGTATGTCTGAAACTGTAGTAGCCATTCACAGTGTTGATACATGTACAAAGAGACACACTAGTACATTTGAATACTACATTTAAAGGGAACGTACTGAATTAGCATGTTTGCATAAGATCCTCCCTTGAACCATAATAAATAAACGAGCTATCATTATCATTTCAGAAACACAATTTTGTCCTCAAATAGTGCTTAATTCTGAACAACCAACTATAATACACAAATATATAACATGCGATCCTGTCAGCTTCCATGAATGACCAAATGGGACTTAAATACTTGTGTCGTACAAAAACTATTTTGAGACAGATCTTCATTAACATGTTTTTTGAAGACAGAGGAGATACAAATCCATTCAAGGCCAGGATTAAATTCCGGAAGAACGCCCGTATAAACAACATGGTCACTCATATCCTCTTTAAGCTGGATACGAAAAGGAACAAGGTTTCGAGAGTGATTCATTTGACAAATATAATGTTTTGACAGTCGACATAAACTTAATCAGTGTATTAAAAGAAATACTGGAAGCTTGGTACAATCACATGTATCGATAATAACAAGGAAGACAGAGTACAATTCGATACATCCGCAATAACTAGATTTGGTTCGTTACATGCCAAATTTAAAAATGAACGTTATATGAACAAATCCAATTTCCTGAAGAC
Source organism: Spisula subtruncata (assembly GCA_963678985.1). Lineage (NCBI taxonomy): Eukaryota > Metazoa > Mollusca > Bivalvia > Venerida > Mactridae > Spisula > Spisula subtruncata. The sequence continues at coordinate 23,074,730 of OY787669.1, read as the reverse complement.
CACATATGGCTATTTGCTTAATTACGACATTTTAATGCTCGGATTGATAATGATGTTGTCATTGATTGAGAAACTAATCATCCATTTCTTGGAAGCTCTTGGATGAATCAAGACTGGGTTTATACGTTTATCCCACTAATAGTTCCGACTATCAAGTCACCTACAACTCATCATTGCCGTACAGACTACGATTAATTCGAATGTCAGTTCAAATCATTTCGATAATATTGTGTTTCCTTTTATTTTCTTCGATTGTTTTTATATTAGTTCAGGAACATTTAAAAGTGGTGCACTACTTTCAGTTATTCCTAAGTAGCCTTATATATTCTCTTGATAGTTCACATCCAGTGTAAGTCTGTCTGAAATATACTTTAAAAGGTATATAAGTCGCATGTAGGATTTGTACACGTTCGGTGAACTTCAAAACCATTATGTCACAAAGTCAGACACTCCTTTGGGGATTTTGCTTCTTGTTAATATTTCCTACGAATAGCTTGCTAAGTCTGCTGTCGTTGGCAGTAAATAAATTGCTTGTTTTACTTTGCACTGTTTGTTAAGCAGATATTTTAGATGTATACTTTGTGTTTTATGTCTCTTCAAGAGGCCACAATTTGATGCCCCAGTTTATATGCCAATGCTTCAGATACAAATTAGTTAATATTAGTAATTAGTAAGTATAGAAAGTCAAAAAACAAGCACTAACACATGACGGTTTATGTTTTATATGGGTTTATTTTTGAAATACAATATACATTTATGTAAACAATCCATGAGTATTGAAATATTCCAATATTTCATATCATCAGAGTGGTCATAAACATATATTACATGTATGTAATCGTTACAAATATTTCAAAAATATACATTCATACACAGTTTAAGGTTTCTGTTAATATATGTACATTTAATAAAATAGTTTTGTATAATCACAACACAGCATCAATTTACTACAGTTATAAAATATAACAAACAATAATAATACAAAAACAAACATAGCGAGAGACAGCGAGAGGTTGAAATAAATTAAATTATTATTCAAAATAGTAGTTATATATTTTTTTTAATAAAAGCTTCATGACAAAATATAGCTAAATTTATGTTGGGTTGTACGTTATCGGATTTTATTTATTCAATGAACTTTGATATATTAGGTCTATTCTGATAGTATTTATCTATATATGCAGTTCTTATATCTTTATATATCGGGCATTATAATATAAAATGAAATTCGTCTTCTAAAGTTTTCTTTTTTTGAAAAGTATGGACGCAGGTTATGCGCAATCAGTTACTAACTAGTATATCAATTCCCATAGGTATGTTCAGATACAAATGCCATGTTATTCCATATGCTATTATTATATATAGCAGTATGATATAAACGAAACTGTTCGTGTTACATGCTCACTAGCATGCATTGTATTTGCTTAACAAAGATATTCAATTTTCAGATTATGGGAATATTGTTTCCTTTGCCTTATTACTAATTTGAAACAATGTCCGATATTTTCAATATCTCCGGAACACTGAATAATATGATATACTTATATTTTATTATGTTTATATCGATCACTGCCGCATTGATTTTGAAGAATTACAAAATAAATATGGATTGATCTTTTGTAGAATCTCAATTCAGGATAACATTGAGTTTAGAACTACAATATATTATGTCATAAAGTATGCAGCTTAACCCACAAATTCACGACCACAGAGTCTCCCTAGCGGATGTAATAATCCTCACTCATCCAATATACGATTTAGTGAACAAACATGATATAGTCTAAGACTCCAAACGTGTTCCTATATTACATATTTTCAAATGACAATTGAATGTTCTATTAGACATAAGATAATCTCTGACAAAAGAGGAATCGAAGAACTGTCGTGTCTTGACGCTGGCTAACAATTATGTTCTGAAAACACAAATTGCAAACAGAATTGTGCATTAAACAAATAACGCCTTGTCACATCGTAGTCTTCAAACGAATAATTACATTTTTGTGATTTGTTAAGTTGTAATCAAGTTCCGTCGACAACCTTTGAGCAGGCTTCTGTTCCAATGTGTATTTATTTTATTTTTGCAGCTGTTTGTTGTGTTATCTAACAATTAGCCCCGGACATGGCTTCTAAAAATAATTTTGATTATTCATAGTTGTGATGATATTGTCCGTCTCCAGCCATTCTTGCGATGAGAGCAATTTCGCCATTTAAAGAAAAAAATCGAACTCACAAACAATATTATATTCATTTTCTTGATGTTACCATGCTATAAAAACCACTGTACCCATTGTTTCGTTGTTTACTTTAACTCGCTGCAATGTTATCATTAAGGACACCCTTTGGAAATATCACCGAATCACACAGAGCATATCGCTACATCATAAACAAAAGTACACTAAAGTCTCGCGCATCTTTCTGAAGCAGTACATGAACATTAATTCTGAACTACCAATTCTAATATAATTATGTGCATGTCAGCTTTCGTGATTAACCAAATGGGACCTAATTACATGATCCATGCAAAAACGAGTTCGAGGCGAATCTTCACTGCGATGATTCTTTGAAACAGATGAAATGCAAATCTGTTCAATGTCAGGCAAAAATTGCAAACTACGGTTTTAAAACTTTAAGACAGGGTAAAAACAGGTTTGCCGTTTCTCAATGTGCCTTTCTATAGAACACCAGCATAAACAACACATTCCCTGATATCGTGTCGGAGCTGTGTAGAAACATTGATGAGTTGTCAAAAGTAATTAGTTGTTGTATAATCTACCTTAAACTGGAACTTGTTTTCTTAGACTCGAATGACGGTAGTACAATAACATGCATCTATAGAACAGCGAACTATTGGATGTCATCACTCCAAACTCGTAGGCTCATATGGAAGATTTAATTTGAGGCACATATGGAAGATTGTTTTATTGTAAATATGTTAGCCTCGTAAAATAAAGACTTTACTTACTTACTTACTAAACTCTCTCACTCGATTCGTTGCTACTCCGTTACATGTCAAATAAATAAAATGTATAAAGAGATGTCTAAATTCCAGACAACGCCTCATAAGGCTATTTGTAAATTGACGACCATTTAATGCTCCGATTGATAATGAAACAACTAACCAACCATATCCCGGATATCAAGATTGTTTTCGTTTGATTTCCGACATATAATTCCAATTATCAAGTATCCGATGACAAAACAACCGTGATGCGTCCAGTCACATTATTGGCCACAGTTACAAATATAAAATGCATGTATAATGTTGCAAAGAGATAATAGAAACTCAGTCAGGGAATTTTGCATCAGCTTAAACAGCCGACCAAACAAAGCATATAGAACGTCACGTTCAACAAGATGAGAAGTAGAATGTTGTTATCGTGAATCTTCATTGACCTGGAAAAATAGAATAAACTACCAGAAGATGATTATCGTATGAAATACGATCTCTTGAGGATACAACTGCCGTAAGATTTTCAAAGAAAAGAAATGCTGCTGTCATTCCATTAAAATCAAATATGATTTATGTGTCTAGACACTCTATGAATAAGTTAAGACATTGCTTATAGAACCTTTCATTTGACAATCGGGCCAAATCTATGTACACTGTTTTAAAAATGTGCAGCCTAAGCATGATTCCAAATATATTCTCAAATGCAAAATTTGTCTCTAGTATAATAACCCGTTCATGAAGCTGTAGTCTTACGTTACATTATTCTTCAACATGACGATAGACGCCTTCGATTATGGTTGTTGTTTAGCTGTAGACAAGTCGGAACTATTACATATTGGGTAACGACTTTGGTTAGTTTTCCGACGATGGTGTTCTATTAAGTCATATATGTGTCCTACATACATATGTTATAACTTTTAAAAAAAGGTCAAGCATAGCCTGTATTTGCCAGTCAGCAAAATTGATATGAATTGAAAGCCCGGCAGCCCGATGTAGCGTCAAGAAGCGCACTTACCACTTGGATTCGAACGCACACTATAATTCGAAAACAGTACCCTTTTCTTATTCCCAAACAAAGTGTTACACATTACTATTCTTTTACATTGATTTATTAAGAGCATTTCTCAGAACACTAATGTACGCAATTCGTCTTAGGTATTCGTTACAAAAAATCGTTATGTAGCCAGAATGTTTGTATAATATGTAACGGCATTTGACAGAATCTAATTCCGAAAAGTGCAGTTGCCTGTCACATGTGTAATGCGGCGTTAGGCGGAAGTAGAATCTAGTTAAATTGTCGTTTATCCAGGGCAGTTACAAACAACTCATATTGGGGTTGAAACACTCATCGTTTTACGCATAATAGCATCTTTATGGCGTGTCTCTTAGAACTCACGACTTTTGAACGGTCAATGTACGCATGTTACATTTTTTGGATGATATTCAATGGCATGTTTGTGTACACAGATCAGGGTTGGAACCCGGGACCTTTCGCTTACAGAGCGAATGGTCTACCGACTGAGCAAAAAGGTTGTCACTCATTAGTAATAACAGATTCAGACGGTGATCCTACTATATCAAGACACAAATTCTCTCAAGGTTAATTATTTTTTCGGTATAATATGATACTTCATAGTTTTTTATGATATAACGTGTTTGCACTTACGGATCGTAGTCCATTCCCTTCGACTGAATTACTGAAATACCACCGTGTCTTTGATGGCATTAATAAGCGCTAACGCTATTGCTCATTAATATCATGATGATATTGTCGCGAGTTGTGACCTTTACAACCCGATGTCGTTTCTTTGAAATGTTTGTTCAGTTGTTTTATGAAATGTAATTTTGTTGTCAGCTTCCTTCTTTGTTTGCTTCCACCCATTAACGTTTGCTTCTGAATCATTTACCCCGTTGCTTGACATTGATATGTTTATTTAGGCGGATGTTGTTTATGTGGCTATTCATGTTCAGTGTTATCGTTTCTGTGTATTCAGTATGATTTATCCTGCGAAAAATAGTCAAAAAAATTTTATTCAATATTTATCTCTGATAAAAAACAACAACGAACGCCGTAATATGGTTACGAAATGTAAAGCATTTACGGCATATACGAGTGTAAACAGCAATGTCATTTATAATAGAATGCTTCAGTGAAAGATATCATAAAATAGTAAATGATAACTATTCAGAGACTTTAGATTTATTGCGCAAAACAGGCCACAAGAAATAAATACGAGAGGTGTTCAACTTATTTACGAACAAAACATGAACACCGATTGTGCAATATTGAATGAAAATAATTGAAATATCTTTTTTAGACCATGCGAGAAAATGTTTTAAGTTGAACATATGATCATAATACATTATATATTTCATTTGGTTAAAGCTAAAAACAACACTTAAGTAGATGATGTTGTTTTTCCTGTTTTTAAGGCAAAATGACCCTTTTATTAGCATCAAGAAAGTGTTGGTAATTTTTTATTTTGCATTTTTAATGAGAACATCAGTAATATTTGTGGTAAGACGCGTTATTTAAGTTCTGTTTCCAGAAATTGTAAAATGGCACCAAAAATTGAAAATTGCCCAACATTGCCAAAACCTACACTATAAAGTTAAATTGGTTTTATGATATCTATGATGAATCCATTAGCAAAACGTGGAATAGTACCACAGATGGGAGTGTCCATAGAAACTATCAGTGACATTATTTCGAAACAGTTTAATGCATAGTTCTGGGAAAATGCGAAGTTCCTACGCTGAAAATCAAGAAAAACATGTCTCGCAGTCAAAAGTCTTGGAATCTTGAAATGAGAAATAAACAACAATATGTGGAAAAATTGTTTCATTATGGGGAAGCAATGCTAAATCTTAAAGAATGTTATGATAGATTATGGTATGCTATTTTAGAAAAAGTCACAGGGATAGGGAGAATTTCATGTTTGTCCAGCATTGTGTGTTCGCGGCCGTTTTCGTGGAAAGGCATTGGGTTTGTTGTTATGGAAATACGCACATCAAAATCAATATCAAATTGACGAAATTGAAAGCTGTGGTCTATGAACGAACCGTTTCAAATCAGGTTTTCAACAAAAAAGTGTTACGTATCGTTCCTAGTGACTGTTCCAAGAACATAGTGTTTCGTCCGGATTCAGCTTCAAGTCACCTTATACAACGTCAAATAAAAACAACTTAAGAATATAACTTTGATATTTATTATAACCAAACAGTGGATGTCAAAGTCTTCTCACGCTTTAACAATATAATTTTTCATCTGGTTGATACTAAAACAACGATTAAGGAAGGAAAATGTAAACGTAATTACTACGTGTTTTGGACCTTCAAAACGCAAATAACAACACCGTCTACGCTAATGCTGATTATGATTAAACCGTAACGTATTGTCAATTTACAATTATTATATATACTTCTGGATACACTACTTTACACAATATATAAGTTTTTATTCAATTTCATTGTTAGAGTAACAAAATATCGATGTTCATTTTCTGTTCATAAATAAGTTGAACACCTCTCGTAGCATATAATATATATGACACACATATAGATTGCATTTAACAATGAGTGCAATTGCAGAAATATGCATGTATACATCACAGGTAGAGTCTGAAAGTGTTTGCGTGTGCTTTCTTGATACAGTGGATGCTTATGTCATTTTATACGCAGTGTACTTATATGTTCAACGACATTTAAAAGTGTTGCATTACCTTCAGTTCTTACTTAGTATCTTTCGTTATACCCCCTCTGTACGAATCAAGCGTAAGCCTGTCTGACACATAATCTACAGGGGTATTATAAGTAACGTGTAGAAAATATACACCAACTAATTTATAAACTTCAAACCCATCTATTACCATAGCAACATATATTCTTCTAGAGGATTTTTCTTAAGGATAGTATGACCAAAACTCTCTATGTCTGCTATCATTAGGTAAAATTAATTGCTAATATTTCCTTGCAACATTTGTATAGTTAATATGCTAGATGCATTCATACCATAGCTATTAAATATTATTTTCATAACATCTTGGTGTCTTTTTAAACTGTCTATGACACCGTATCAAGTCGATAAGTGTGATGTGAATAAGCTTAACCCTCAAACACCGACGTGGAACATGACGTTGATCATGCCATTACAATTTCTATTTTTGGTCAGAGTACCTATCAGAGGTGGACATTTGTGTAATTCAATTTTGTTTTGCTTAGTATTGACTAACAATGAACAATTCTTTTTGTTTATTTTCATTTTGCCAATTTGAAAGTTACTAGATCTTTAGAGAGACAAATGCTATAGCACATTATTGGATGAATTGCTACGATGTAAAGTTACTATGTTACCAGTTTACTCGCATGCATTATATTTGCATAAAAAATATATTCGGTGCTCATATTATGTAACAACTGATTCCCTTGCAGTATTCCTAGTTCGAAACATTGGCCATATTGCGTAGTATTTTCTATATTTCAAGAACGTTATACATACTATATACGAGGGTCGTACTTTTATTTTATATGGCTTGATATTGATCATTGTATCACGGATTATAAGGAATTGCATCTGTGTGCATCAAGCAGATACCAAACGATTATAGCATCATCTATTGAACATCCTCAGTTCATGATAAGGTTGAGAATACAATTTCAACATGTGTTTAAAAGTTTGCACATCCATATACTCTCTTAGTTCTACATTTTGTACTAGAGTACATATATCTAAAATTCATAATTTCTCAATCCAATTTTGATTTTGAGGAAACTGAATAGCAGAATAAAGTTGGTCACTACTCTATCTTACTTCAAACATGATCCAATACATTCATTAACTCAATGGGTTGATGTACAGTAAGCTTGTCATTGACAACACTGGCAATTTAAGTATTTCGGGATTGGTCTCACATACAAATGTACATTCAAACTATGGAGTGATTAGGGGAAATCGACTGACATGTGTACTTGAATTGGTTCGGAATAAAAAGTTTGTCAGACTATAACATAGAATAAGACTGCTATAATTGGTAATAACCATGTGATCTTAACAAAGACGCGTTGTACATTTACATGAGTGTTTTAGTTGTAATTGTAAGCTGTCGTATTCGGTAAACCCGGTATTGTGCAAACTAAATTGCAACATAATGAATACGTACAGACTTATTCAATCATTTGCTTGTCCTCAAGTGACTGAACAATGTGACTCCAGACTAGCACAAACGCACATACATGTACTTGAATGGGGATTGTTGAACGCCTGTCTAAATGAGCTTACAAATTGTACATCCGATTATATTAGAATATCTACCGTGAATAGTACAGGGTGTCTCAAAATACATGTCCGCTTGTTGAGGACATATCACGCCGTAATGTATTGCTTTACATATCTGATTTATATGTATGATCAAAGGGCATTCAAATCAATGTAGAAATTACGAAACAATTATCCAAAACAATGCATACAAAATTTATAGAATGCATTTTGAGTAGCTAACCCAATTCGGTAAAAACCTGTTTTTGACGTCGTTTGACCATTTTAATGACGTTCACACACCTTTGAGTCAGATGTGATGTTTCTATATTCTCCACAAATCGATATTTTGTGTTTCGAAGTAGTTACATATCTTGAACTGTATATCTAACTTTGAAATAATATTAGAAGAAATAAATATTTAGGATGTTTTGGTTACTTTTTCCTGATTTCAATAAAAGTAGCATAACCACATTTATTCTCCTACCAAGGCAGTTTTTGTTGATTGATACTTTATTAAGTACTATTTTATGCTTTCAAGTTACATTACATGACTATGTTTGGACTGTTGGAGATAAACTGGACATATCGCTATACATTCAATCCAGTATGTTTCATTCGACGCGATGTGTGCATCTTTTATGAATATGATATGCCTAGAACTGTGTGAATATTAAATTTCCAGTCCTAATTGTGTTTAAATTGTGTTCCTCCCTTAAATATGTCCAATTTCATTTTCTAATGACCCCTGATCAGTTTCTCAGCCAGTGTGTGCATAGTAGGGTACGACTGACTATAACTATGCCCACATATGATATAAAATTTACCCATGTTACCGTACAAACTATGTTATCTGCCTCTTTGGATATTTTAGAACGTCCTTTGCTAATGACGTCAGTATAACGTGTATGATGTCATCAACTGTTAGAGAATTGACACATGATATAATTCACCCCACAATTTTTTAATTTAGCTTTCATATGATACTATGATTATCAATTTACTAACTCAATTGGCAAAGTTATGACCCTTCAACAAGCGGACATGTATTTTGAGACACCCTGTATATCATGTTATCTTTTCTGCATGATTTACCAACGTTTGTCGTACATTTTTTACTTCCCTTGTCAATTCAGCAAATGGCTAAACAAATAAGATAGCTCAATAAACATGTACATTAGTATTCAAATGAATCAAATGAAAAATATCAAACACAAATGTCATGCAGAAGATGCAATTATACGTGAAAAGATATTCAACACAGTGCCCTGGTGCCATGAAATGACGTATTGACATGGACACAATAGGTCAAACTTGAATATAGATTAAGAGACAGAAGTCTACTAAAATGTCGATAAACCACATAGTGCCCGATTATTGCCTAATAGCCTAAAACCATATGACAAGAATTGAATCCCCCGGGATTTTCTCATAAAAACATTAACACGGTTGAATAGGGACAACATATTCAACGTATATAGTCATTGTTCCAAAAGCAAATGAACTTTTTTATTACGTGTCAGGTTACAATTGTTGTGGCGTTGTCAATTCAATTCCTTTTACGTTGTATTATAATTTACCTATTCTAAGTCTGCACACACAAATACTTGTACATTGCTGGTAATATGCATACGCTCTCTTGGGTTTCAACTTGGGACTCGTCAACAGAGGATGCGAATTGAATTTCACTTATCAAATTATAAAAGAGTACACTTGGCGGCACTTCTAACGCTGCCACTTGATTATTCTTGATATCTCAAAAACTGTTTGAGATAACCTTATCAAATTTTCACCAGTTTTAGTTCAATGCATGTGCCTATTGCTGCAATTGTTAATTTAGAAATAGGTGTGTATGAAAATTCGTGGTGAAAGCGTAATTTACGTCACCCGGAATTACATAGTCACAAAATTAAACAGCGTATTTATTAGGGGTCAAATGAGTATTTTCAATAGTTTATGTCTTTACAGCTTCAAGTGTTATGTAATAAGTGTACACAATAAAAAATATTCATAAAATCCATCTACGTTACAGCTTCCTAGGTAAGGAAATGGCCGTTGATAAGCTTAGACCGCAACAAAATAAGCTTATAATCTGAATATAAAACCGATGCGTTTAAAATAAACGTTTCACCTCAAATAAGGCTACTTGAATTGTAAAATTCACATTTCTTCTGAACATAGAATGTTAATAGTACGCAGTAGAGTTGAATTTATTCAGTTAGATATTATATTTGGTCACCATAAATTTAAATTTCAAGTTGAGCCCAACCCGCGTTACTCGCAGGAATCGTATTGTCTCATCAGACAGGCTATGGGTACGGGAAACACTATATTTTGCAGCAAAACCAACAATTTTCGTTTACTAGCATTTTGGTAAATATTGTCAATAACCAGTACAAACCATGAGCGAATATAATGTAGATATGCACAACCATTATACGAAAAAGGGACATGTACATGCATACATAACAATCAGATGACTGTTATTGCGCGATGAAAATGCGAGTTTCAATATAAGTATTCAGTCAGTTGAAGACGTGTCATGCAATAGTCTAATGTCGGATCGAGCGGAAAATTTGGCTGAACTTGTGTCAATTATAGCTGTATACGTGTGCCAAATTTCATACAAATCCATTAAGGAGTTTTTTAAAGAAAACAGAAATAATTCAACGGTAGCGTTAGAAGTGCTGCTAAGTGTATTAGTTTGTCTATAAATGTTAAAATCGGGTATGACAAATGCTAATTGCAAACAGTGGATTTGTAGGTACTGTAGACACGTAGGTTATACACGTACAGCTAGACTAATGTTTGGCACACACTGTGTATGTACCGATTGTTCTACGTGGTGCGAGTATCAATGACTGAAGATGTTCGAAAGGCTTTTATAGTGAGAATATAAAGTGAATGTCTGTATAGTATAGTGCATGTCTGTATTCCTCCTGAAGAGCCGTATACAGATGTTAAAGATGTGTTGAAAAATAAAATAAAGTCGTCAATTTAAAGCATTGATATAATGTTCATTTGGATAAGGGTTCTACCACATGAAAGTAGCGTTCAATAAGTGTATATTTCAACGTGTAACATAAAGAAAGACATACGTGTACTACAAATCGCATGTTTGGCATTGAATATGTCAAGGTCGTATGATGTTTAACATTGCTTGAACAACAACGTAAGTGATTGCTTTGACTCCGACACACTGTTTATAAATTGTATACCAAGTTATATCGATATACCCGATTTGAAGACTTGTATGATTCAGGATTTCCTTTTGCAACGAAAGATAACTATATGCAATAAACAAAACTACTAATTAAACTAATTTAAAGTACATCCTTACATTGTCTAGACATACAGCTACGAACACTAATTACATATCCCTATGGAAACTTGGAAAACATTCCTTGGTACACGTTATATGGAACAAAGTAAGAGAATACTTCTCAAAACAAAACCAATTCATTGAAGACAATTTGCAGACATAAGTTTCAGTTATAAGAGATTATGATGAACATATAGACATGAAAGAAACAGAGATTGCTTCATCGATTTTCTTTACCGAATGAATCAGTTATGTTTTATTTGGCATGTTCCCTCTGCGTAAATTTTCTACATATGAGATGACATTTCTTTGGGTGATGTATGTGTATTGCTCCGTGTAGTTATTGTCTTCATCTGGTTAAGTTTAGTGCTGCCTATGGCCTCGGTGATTAATTTCTACGTATAAGAACTCCAAACCGTGATATGTTAGCATGCATTTCATGGACAACTAATATATATTTCCCAAACATATTTAAGTTCAAAATCACCAATTCACAGCAGACTCCTTTATCGTATGTCCCGTTATTTCATATTATTACATGTAATAAAACCATATATCCAGACTAAAATATTCCAGACTTTTACAATCGAGGAACCTTGAATTATGTCAGTTATACTGCCTAATATATCATCAATCCGATTTATTCATGCAGAATAATTTCCAGTTAGTGATTGCTAAATAACAATGCGAGCCAAATGTAATGAATGCTTCCAAAAGGAAATCAATGTATTAGAACAACAGACGGATATTTTATTTTAAGATTTATTATAGCTTTGGTGTCTTGCTTCAAAACATAAATTGACAAGACCTGCCAATTTGACTCGATTCTGGTATCTGGTGTTTGTTCAATCATTTGTGAAGAAGTCATTGGAAAATAAATTTATACCATGTTTGTGCTAAACCATTAAGGTCTTCAATAAATCATTAATGTCTTCAGTGAAAAAAGTTTTGCAACTGACATGAATTGCTTTCGACACTTCTTACATAATGGTACCCGTCTTATCAAGCTCATACAGACCAACAGTTAGTGAAACTCAAAATGCGTTACGTTCGAGAACTCAAAGCACGTTCGATGGCGAATAAAAGAAAACCCAAAATACACAAAAACATTAGCCCAAACGCTAAAAATACGGATGATGAGCAACTTAATTTATTTGACGGTATTAATGTTTTTATCTTATTTTATTACTATACCGATTCAAAAGGGTACTCGATCGATCGTTCCGGTTGTATTTAATCATAGAAACTGTTCCGTGGTAGCAAATTACAGTACTATTTTTGACGAGATTTACGCTAAGTAAGTATCCCCAGAGATTTTAAATATAAGTTTGTCTGATATATAAACTCATGACGGTTATAAGTCACACAGAGACAAGGATACTAATTTAAAAAACTAAAGATTATTTAAAAAAAAACATATATTACCACAACATCATACATTCCAACGGGGGATTGATTATGTGTGTTTTTGTCTCACCAAAGAATAACCAATAATCTCGTGTGTCTGTTATACATTCGTGTATATACAGTGCAGTACACAATATGCAGTATGTAATGAATGGATTTTTTTCAATATACGTTTTTTGTTGTATTTGTTTTGTGTATCTTGGTGCAAGTACGAATACATATATAAATTCAATAGAACAGTGTCGATGTAACAGTGGTCGATATTTATCCGAAAAAATATTGATTACTCAGTAGAAAATTCCAGTACCGTTTAAAAAGTTTGCCCTTGTGGTTTTATATTTTATGTTAAGACACAATTTCATTATGCTTAACTGACTTACAGTCCAGTTAGGATAACAAAACAGTGATTCATTGAAACAATCCACTAATACAGTGTAAAAAGACGTACCGATATAAAGGCCAAAGCCTACAGTTCAATATCTAACTTAACTCTACCTATTTAAGTAATGGCTTTAATATTTTAGGACACATGAACGATGACGCCACTGTCAATATATCCTAACTGGGCAATAGGCGGTGACGTACTGTCTGAGAAAGGAGTACTGTAGTAATTCTAGCAATTGATGATTTTTTTTCAGATCATTTTAAAATCGACAAGAAGGTAGTTTGTTTTCCCACAACACACTCTTCTTAATTTTTTAATGTTGACACCACATGTAGGTAGTACTGTGTGACCCGAACTTATAAAAAAACATTTAACATGTTTAATTAAGGCCGAACAAGTCAAGTATCTTAACTTTTAGCAGAAAAAGTCGTTCGACATCACCATTGTCATGGAGCCATTACCTCATTAATTCCAATAATAATATATACAAGGACAATCATATAACTGTCGATCAATAGTTTATTACATTTACTCCGTCCATGCTCAGAGTTATTGCCGAAATGATTAAATTAGTTGTATGGTGTAAAGTATCAAATCAATTGAAACGCACACATGTGCAGTAAATATGCATATTTGTATGGCTATGGCATTTACAATGATTTTTATTGATAACATTTGGCAGGAAGAGTACTCAACTTTGCTTTATTTCCCATTAAACCTATATTTATGTCTTTTCGTGATTTTCTAGAACTCCCTTGTATTAGGATTCTAAGATTTAGACTGGCGTACAAAATATTGTAAATACAGTATAGTATAATTTGCTTCTCATATAAGCATTGGTTATGATTAATTGCACATTAGTTATATTCATTGTTCTATGATCATACTATTCATCACTTATAGACCAGTTCGTCTCATGCGAGTTTAAAGCTAAATGGCTACAGTATGTTATTATAAGATTAAAAATCAATGACATGTATCATACCATGTGCACAGTCTTTGTGCTACGTTCATTAACGGTTTGTTTTATATATAAAGAAAATAACTCATTAATCAGCTTTTTATATAGCCATTATCAAAATCGAATTATGTATCGTAAATGTATCTAATATGTGTCTGTGGATTCTCTTCAATAAAAAGTAAATGTATTTGACATCAACAAATTACATGATATTATGATGCATCGTTTGACATAAAACATACAATTTCAATGAAATATTAATTTATCGTCATAGAATCAAATTACACACGATATGAATGATTGGACATGGTTACTATTTCTAGGGTTGCCTGTATGCCTGAATACACTGTATGGCGTTCTCTAATAACAATGAGTTACGGTAGTCTTGCAGGCATCCCTCGATTTGTAGAAGATATGGAATATCAATAACAATAAATCGCAGTTTGGTAAGATAAACACAAATACATAGATCTATCAATTGTAGCAAACGAATACTAATCAATGAATTGTGTCTCTGCCACGCCATAAAAATGACCCAAGAAAGTCTAAAAGCTTTTAGCATATATAATAATTTCTGCGATTTATAGACTATAAGTATGTTATTTATTACATATTTCAAGGCAGTTAATCATGAATAAGAAACCCATATGGAGTAATAATAATAACATGAATCTATGCTTGAGATATCAAAAGGATACCAGATATATCCAATAAATAACCTTCATAGATTTTTTTCCAAGAGATGTATTATAAAACCTGTCAAAGTGGTTGGGAAAATGCTGACAAAATGTCATTTGCAAAAGGTCTAACATTATACAGTGTACTGTACTGTATCATCAATAATAATATAGAAAGCATAAAGCAATATCCGGTACAAAAAGGCGTCATCGATATGTAATGTGGAGTGTATTAAAGGAACTATGAATTTAATGGTGTCTGCTGAGCCTGTGTCACGGAATTTGAACATAAGCATGATAAGCTTTATACAAAACCCTGAATTATTAGACATATTGCTAGAGAAATAGTGTCTCTTCATTTATCTATTACCTCGTGCTTTTCCTTGCTGATGTGACTTTTGTAAGTATTTATGAACGTCAATCTCGCTTCAGTTTTCCCGTAGGACTTACAAATTTTACATTATGAAACAGAAATGAGGTAACAAATAGACACGAATACACATTAAGAAGAAAATATGTTCAGCTGTTATAAGTAACACATCTGAAGACAATTACATACACACAAACATCACATAGAGAAAGAGGTGGACTAACAAGCACCTTTATGATCGGAGAAATAATTGTCTGTATGCTATCGAAGTAATATCATGTGAAGATGATAGACAGAGTGATGCACATATAGTAAGGTACGCGCAAATATATGTTGATAAAGGGAAACATAATAAGTAATGCTTTGCGAACCGTGCTAAAAAGTGTACCGGACTACATCAAATTGGGATAAGACGGACTTGGATCACAAGGCATCGTAGTATCTTCTAATTATCTTTAACCACGCCATTGGTATTACTTATTACTCTTGCACCACAATGTGTCCAAAAGGATGTAGTTTAGTTTGATGTTATTTGGTCTCCCTGTGGTGATCGATGTTAATATGATCAACGAAGTCTGCGAATTTATTTAAAGGTGAAGTGATAAAAGCAAACACCATATTGTAATGTCTTATTGGCATGTTCATGTTCAACATACCCTTATACACAACTTGTAGTCCGTTTGTCTAATGCCATTAAATGCATTTGAACATGATTCGCCCTGAACATTCCTAGGTGAGGGTAAAAACCAAAAAGATTATAAGACGAATTAATCTGAAATTAATAAACGTTTCTACTCGCAAACGGATGCATTACAAAGTGTGAAATATTTAATAAAGCGCCAAAGTAATTGCATTTAAATCCATATAGAGGCAAGGACAAAAAATATTGTCTGAGAAAATCAGACCACTTGGGATTAGATTATAATTGCTGTAACTTGGAAAACATCAAAGTTATAGAATATGCTTTTGATACCTGTTAGTGCGCAACGCATACAAGCACGCATTATGGACTGCTTATCATTGCACTTGTCTGCCTAATCCAATATGAAAGCGTGCGTTATGCTTTGTTATGCCAATGTTATGGAGCGTTAATTGTATGTCGTGTACATTTACCGACCGTGTGCTTGTTACCTGCAGGAATATTGTATACAACAGTTAGACAAATGTCTTATTGTGGCGTTTTAGAGTATGTTTGGAGTGTGCTTAAGCAATGTCTGGGGCAATTTAATAATTAATAGTTTTTTAGTTTTTTTATGACAAATAGCTTGAGTATGTGACAGTTTATTGAGTGAATACTTCTATTTTATTAGTTTGTATATCTCTGTTGTCCATTTATTGTAACGTATGATTGTGCTCTAAGGTCACCAATCTCGTTTCTGCTGATGTCTTAGATTGTAAATTGCCCCAACGAAAGTTTATTCTTTATACAGTAACATTCATCAAGGGAAAAAATGGTGCCCTACAGGAAAATCCATATTGAGAAGTCAGTGCCTTCAGTCGTTGGAATGCTAGTATAAAACATTAGGAAATCGGAAATAATATTCGGACATTTAAAGGATTGCGAGTTAAATCAAATTTAATGGACTATACGACAATATTAATTATAAATAGATTAAACCATCGACTTTCGCTTGCCTCACACATGTGCTAGGTTTCGTGTGATAGGTATTGAAGTTCTGCAAATGCTTTTAGCAAACAATATTTGTATGAAGCAGATTGCGTTTACGTGTAGTTTGTCTAATCTTTGTAGCATCGATCTTCTTCCTTTTTGCAAGTGACACAAATGTTCATTAGAATATATAATGTGTGTCACGTTCAAACAATTGGGGGTGGTATGGTGACTTTAGTAATGCCAGTAAAAGAATGCAACCTCTCGCACGTAACCAGTTTAAAAGGGTCTATGCTTTTGCCATTAATTGAAAACAACAACTTTCGTTCAGCATGTGATTTATAACATGATCAATGTTTGCTCCATCGATGCAGAATATGCATTTTTCTGATTCAATACCTCAATGAAATGTGCCGTCTAAAAATTGAAAAATCGAGTTTTAATAGCACGACAACAATCCCCCAGTTTCGGAATTGATGTTTCCACAAGGCGTAACATCCAAAACATCGTCTTATATAATATAAACAGCCTTGTGTTTAATTTGTGGTTCTGTCCATCAAATGGCAAAATGGAGAATCAATATAGGAAAGACTAGGATTAAAGTCTCTCGCTGCACAAACTTTATTACATTCTTTACTTGTATATAACGATATAAATTCTGTTGTGCATTCACAAAGCATTTAGTGGTCGTTTCTAATGTTACAGTGTATAAATTTTCTTGATATGATTCTCGTAAACGGCGAAATATAGCGATCATTTTTGTTCATTAAATTACATAACCCTAGCTGTGATAGGATTTTGATTTGTAAATTAAGAATTTCAAGAATCTAATTCCGTAAAGTAATCTCGTAGATCATAAAACGAGAAACGATATCCCTCTTTCGAAGCACCCGCCTCATGGTATGAATCCAATAACATTTAATCAGAACGATTTGCTTGTTTTCTGCTAGTTTCAAGGTGTTTGCACGTCAAATGTTATTCTATAATTATGTAAGAAAACTCAGGGGAAATATAAATTTCAGAAAAAAAAAATTGGATCTCAAATGAATTCGCCAATATTTGTTACGAGTAAGAACTTAACGCTATAATAATACACAACTGATTCACAGTTTAGCCGTTTATTGACTCCATTTATATTGGAACTGGATCTAGCGAATTGAATACTAGTATGTCGTTTCGACTAAACAAAATCAAACACTGCTTCGAGTATACATGTAAGACCTGTTTTATAATGTCTGATGAATTAAAGGTTTTACGTGAGTTTCGATTGTACAATTTATAAAGATATAAATGAAACAGAGTTCTATTTGTTGGTGAAATGGAATATAATATAACGACGGTGCCAAACCAAAACCTCGTAACTTAATTTTGGCGCGAAAACTGTTTTTGTAGCATCCGCATCTGCTAGATTTCCCGCGCATTTCTGTCTAGACGCCACTTAAATACAGTAGCTAATCCCGTTACTTCAATACAGTCAGGTGACTCAATACCGTATTTTTATTGGATTCAAGAAGGTTAGTCGTAAATCCCGTATATGACAGTAAATATTCCGATTTAGTACAAGGCAACATATTCTTGTACATGTTTGAGTTGATAATGGTTCCAAATAGGATCAGGTAGGGTGTCATTTCGTAACAAGACGTCGGTATTATTTCAACGGAGTAAATACGTTTTTCGTGAAAAGTTGTCTTTTTGCAGTTACGGGGTTTTGGTTTGGCACCGTCGATAAGTATAATACAATGTACTAAATTACAGTCTAGTAAGGTAAATACATAGATTTATTCATTGCAAAACACAAATTGTGTCCTAACATGCCATAAATAAGACTTATTGAAAGCATATTTAATACTTACAACGATGTATTGGCAATAAGTATGTACATGTCTCGGTGTGTGACGTATTTGTGTGTGAGTATTTTATTGTGGTCTCGCTCGATTTCTATCGTGGTTTGATAAGTTGACAGGTTCTACTACGAAATTGCGAAGTGCCAAATGTAACAGAAATTACACAATGCAGTTCTTGTTCCACATAATTCAAATATGAGCCGTTCTCCAGGCATAACGGGTTTAGTTACCCAATTTTGAAATATATGTGTTTTGTATAACCACATGATGCACGGGTAAATACCCTTATATCATGTCTGTAGTCGGTTTGCCTAATGGTATTTGTACTGCACAATCATAACAGAGAAGTACAAAAATGTACACACCAAGAAGACAATTAGACGACTTAATCTGAATCTAATCATTCTCTGCTTACAAACAGTTGTATTACAAAGCGTGAAATAATTAATCAAGCGTCCCACATAATCTCAGTTTAATCCAAATAGAAGAATCAACGAAGAACATTGTCTTTGATTATAAGGTCACAAGGGATTATACTGCCATTGCTTTTATGTGGAGAATACTTATTCTGCATTTCCTTATCACGATTACCACTGTTTTCATGTTGATATTATTCCAACACTTTACATTCAATCATGAATGATAATGACATACACGCTTTATTAAAAGATAAATATCACTGACATATAAGGTAACATTATCCGTAAAGATGATATAGAAATTCGTATTTATGTTTATTTCATACCCCATGCAAATCGTTAATGTACGACCGTTTTCCTCAAAACGAGAATATACATTTACTTTCGATAATGCTGTAGGTTTGATTTGGGAAACTATTTCCGAGCTTTCGTTTTAAAGAAGTTGCAAAAAATGTATCAGCATAAACCGTATCATAGAAATCTCAATAATTTATCTTTAACAGAAAATGTCACAACTGTTATCAATCGTAAAGAAAACATTCGTATGTTTCTTTAATGCATGCATTACACCGCGTAAATACCCATTGATATTCTTCTATTGTTCTTATCAAATATCTGAGGAATTCATTACGTAGTGTAATAATTCATAATGTGCAATATTATCAGCTTGATTACGTTTCTGAGAACGACATATGATGCAAAATATAAGTGGATTTGTTTGTTTCAGACAAAAGTATCGGACTTCTCGCAGAATGTGTAAGGTGTAAACCTGTACTTATTAGTGCATTATTTTACTACGGTTGGAATTTCTGAAATACATAATAAAAGGTTCATAAGTATGTGGCACGGTGGTAGCCAATTATTTTGGGTTTGATCTGTCAGCATATCGATGGCTTAGAACCAGAAGGTCGAAACGACCACTTACGACCTTATAAGACTCATACATATTTGCAATCTGCTTCATAGGAAGCTTCTTATTAGCCTATTTTCATGAAAATCTGAAATTGTCATGTTTATTGAAATGAAGTTTAAAAACATGTTTTCCCATAGGTAAAGAGTAAATTACAGACAGTTTTCTCTTGTTTTCTCAATATGTCGGTTTGGTAGTTACGACCTTCTGGTTCTAAGCCATCGATATATAGAACATACCAATGATTCGGTATAACATTGACGATATGTCTGCTTAAAGCCGGATTAATACATATTAGACTTGGCAGATACGTACCACAGTCGGCAGCCAGTTTTGTGTTATTGCATGCAATTGTGCACTAATGAGTACAACACGCACATTAAATAACTTTGATCAAAAGTATAAAGTCAGAGAAATTGTAAGTCTGGGTATAGTAAAATGTCATTATATATCTATTGATGTGCTCATCAAAATATTGGATAAGACGATTTACTGTAATCAAGGGGCAGGGAATTACAGTTAGAAGAAGGAAAGTAAATATATTGGACGTTTTTATCACTGACAATGGTATATTATTTGCTAAATCGATTTCCTAGACGCATGACGTCAAATCCCACGTTGCAACAAACCGTTTGCACACGACGTTCGGTTCACAGCACCACTACACGTACTTGCATTGCATTATAACAATTGAGTAGAGAATATCACAATTTGATGAATACCAAAAACGATAATGATAGCTCTTGTGTAATTATATAGAATTATGAAATACAAAATGAATTTAAAATAATAATCTCATCACACATTGCATCCATCATCACATAATTCAACATTGAGTACTGATACCACCTGTAAGGGATACACAAATGTAGCAATTGCAGAAGACATTCTGACATGCAATAACGGTCAGATAAAATGCTATTTGGTCCATGCTGTGATGCATGAGTTATTATTATGTTACGATCATATACAAATACTGATTGATCCATTAGTTTGCATGCACACATCAGGTGTGTCCATGTAATACCTCATAGTAAGGTGCTATTATTTATGCAGAGATGTTCACATTTGTTATAAGGATGGTAATGTGAAATATCACTGCGACCCGCCTTGGCGTTACATGGTTTCTATGACAATACTACGTGCGAGTTTCACCAATAACAACGACAACCTGTTACTACCAGTATATACTGCAAGAATTGCTATGCATATGAAACAATTCCATTAAATGTAAGTTTTGAGTAAGAAGTAATCAGGAATGTCTTATTATTTCTGGAACTTCCCTCGTATTATAACATAACTGTTCTGCTCTGCTATGACTATTGGTTATTCCCTGAGTCAATATGAATAACATTGCTACACGTATCAACTTGTATCTTCCGATATATTGGTTACAATTCATAACCCTCAGTGTAGTTCATTTGAGAAGAGTATTGAATACAAACTGGTTTAACATTTGTTGCAGGTTAAATCTCACTGGTTACAAAGAAGCAATAACAGTAGACATGGATAACCGCATAAATGATATCCTCATCATTAAACATATCACTGTCAAGCGACGAGGTAAATGATTCAGAAACAAACGTTAATGATTTGGAAGTAAACAAATGAGGACTAGGTCAACAAGAATACATTTCATAAAACAACTGATCAAGGGAGAGAAAGAAAAGACGCCCGATGGTAAACGTTCCAGTTCGCTGAAACATCAACACTACAAGGGTGGAAATAGTTACATACTGATTGAATTCAGCACTAAATTATGCCACAGCATACATGATGGTATAAGAGTATACGTTATATCATGAAAACTATGAAGTATCATATGCAATAAGTATTCATTAGGTACTTTATGTCTTGATACAATAGTATCACGGTCTAAACCTGTTTTATTAAGCTGGAGAAACTTGTGGAAGCTGCCAGTTAGATCAGTCGGTAGAGCATTTGCTCTGTAAGAGAAAGTTCTCAAGTTCAAGCCCTGGTCGGCAATCCAAAAACATCCACGTTGTGTACATTTACCGGGTGTAGTTAGGCGTGCTCAGAGACATGCCTCCAAGAGGTAATTATGCGTTGTGCGATTTGGATTTCTTCTTAAATATGTAGGTTTGTAACTGACAAGGATATTAAACGACAATATAACTGCATTCTACTTCCGCATGAAACATGTCAAAGGCAAATGCACTTTCCGTAATTAGATCTGTCAAATGCACTTTACATATTGTACAAATAATATTGCATATACAGTTTTGTTGTAACGAATACCTAAGAAGACATCCGTGCATTAGTGTTCTGAGAATAACGCCCGTAGAATAAATAAGTATATGAGCCGTTCTCCAGGAAAACCGGGCTTAATGGCATTGTCTTGTAATTATGCAATACGATTTAGAAATATGTCTAAAATGAGAAAGATCTCTTGTCCTTTGATTTTATACTTAAGTAATTGGATAGTATACTACTATCCATTAGCTTCAAGTTTTCTTTAAAAGTGTGTTAAAATAACTTTTGTCGTTGCAATGGTGATCGTTTTCTAAAATGTACTCATATCAAAAAAAACAAGGGTAAAGCGACTAGAAACACTTGCACTTTTTCTCTGTAAGCAAACACTCACAAATTGGACACGTTTCATTTAAATAAGAACATGATTCTATAATGGCACATTTTTAAAAGATTACGACACAAATTTATCAGATACTAGATCTTTGAAATGCCATTTGTCGTTACGTCAAAAACGTAGAGAATGACGTTCGCGACGTCACTCAAACAGTAGGCGGTAGTTGTTGGTTTAAAAAGTCAATAACTTTGTAAGTGTATGGAATATTTTTTTCAAATTTTTAGAATCTGTTCACAAGAATCTCTTCTGTCTTACCATATATATATTAGAGATTTTAGTGGAATGACACTTGCATTTCTTTTCTCCGAGAATCGTACGGCAGTTGTAACTTCAAGGTATGCATTTGATACGATGATCATCTTCTGGTAGTTTATTCTATTTTTCTAGGTCAATAATGATCAATGATAATAACTTTTTGCTTCTCATTGTGCCGTGTTCTTGTTGTACGAACTTATTGTACTTGTTGTACGTATGTTTTATATGTTTGCTTAGTCGGCTGTTTAAGAAGGGTGCAGCCTTCACTGTATGAGTTTCGGTTATCTCTCTGCAATATATAATTCATTGTAACTTTGGCCATAATACTTTGACTGGACCCATAACGGTTGCTTCGTGAGCGGACAAGTCATCGAAAACTGGATGATTTGAACTATATGTCGGACATTCAAATACATTTTGTCTTGCTTTCTTCAAGAGTTTCCGGGATTTGGTTGGTTAGTTTTTTCACTTATGACAATTTCATTATCAATTTCAAGCATCAAATTGTCGTCAATTTGCAAATAGCCATATGGGGTTTGTCTGCAATTTAAATTTCTCTATACACATTTTATTCCCTAGTTGACATGTAATGAAGTAGAAACGAATCAAAATAAGTGATGTTGGATAGTATCGAATTGTTCTCTTTCATATACATGTAGATGCATGATATTGTGCCACCGATACTTGATTTTCTAAACAAAACCTGTTCCAGTTTAAGGTAGATGTACAATAACTTCTGTAGGTTAAATTAAACACCCTTGACACCTTATAAATGTTTATAGACAGCTCCAAAACAACATGACGGAATGTGTTGTTTATTTGGGTGATCTTCAAAAAGGTACTATGAGTAACGGAATATCTGTTTTAAACATGTCTAATGAATGCAGTTTGCACTTTTAGCCTGACATTGAGCGGATTTCCATCTCATCTGGTGCCGAGAAATGACGATTTGCATGGATAATGTACAAAACGAAGTTAAGTCCCGTTTGGTTGATTACGAAAGATGAAATGCACATAATTGTGTTAAATAAGTTGCTTGGAATTAATGATAATGTAGTGGCAATATGTGTTCCTCTAATCCTCGTATATGTATTGAGGAACAACGTCATAATGTCATCTTCGTGGTTTAACCTTTTTTAGCTGAATACTGTAGTTTGGTTCTACAGCTTCGGAAATATGCATACTACTTTAGTATACTTTAATTGTTTATAGCAAAAGTGGCAATACGTGTCTGTGTACATCAGCGACTTTGCCATAAGGCACACTCAGTTAAAAAATAACAGTGCATTAAAGTAAACAACAGAACAAAATGAGTACAATGATTTCTGTTTCATGTTCAAATCAAGAAAATGAATAATGTAGTTTAATTAGTTGATTTTTTTCTTAAAATGACAAATTGCTCCCTCAACCAGAACGGCTAGAGAATAACACTATAATCACAACTATGAATAATTAAGATCATTTTAAGAAGCCAGTTCCTGGGCTAATTGTAAGATTAGAAAAAACAAACAGCTGCAAAAACAAACACTCGTTGAAGTGGCTCCAATGTTGTCCAATTAAAATATGTGCTTTGACAACACTGTTGATCATGTTTAGCCACTGGATAACGAAGAGCGGCAAAACAATACAGTTCTGTAAGGTAGCTATTAATTATCAGTAAGGTAACAACATAGGCAAGGTTACGCCAACATTAATTCACATGCACGCGGTTATGTGTCTAATATTCAAATTAGAAACCCTGTGAATACATTGTAATACATCATAGAGTCACCAATCATGTCAAAGTAGTACACACATTTGGAAATCGGGATGCACAAAGGTCAAAACAATTGAGGTAAATTATGAATACATTTTCCGCCCGATCACTGATATTGATGCTTTCACGGGCATTGAAGCCACGATCAAAAACTCAAGATTCTGTGATCGAGTTCGCAGCCATACTTTACTAAGTATTTACACCTCAAACATCTGTAAGACAATGTTAGCATTAAGTTAATACGGAATTAATCTTCGATCGCTTTGTTGTCAGATGTTAGATTAATTTTAATCATAACATTTTATTTTGCAAATACATAATAATAGGAACATGATTGGAATCATATTTAGTGGACAATATCCTGTTTCTTCTCTAAATAGTAATTTGGATGAGTATTAAGGACTGTTACATTATACAGTCGCAAAGGAGATTCGTTGTATTGTGGGTGAAGCTGCATACTTTAAAACATACATGTGTATTGCAGTTGTAAAGTCAATGTTATCCTGAACTTATATTCTACAAACGATACAGCTACATTTGTTTGTAACATATTGCACATGGGTGCAATTCTTCAAAATCAATGCGGCGATGCTCGACTTAAATATTTTCAATTATAAGTTTATCATATTTTGTTGTGTTTCGGAGATATTTAAAATGCGAAAATTGTTTCAAACCAGGAATGAGGCAAAGGGACCAATATCTCCATCATCAGAACATTGAATGTCTTTGTTATGAAAATACAATGCATGCTTGTGAACATTATAACATGAAGACTCTCGTTTACATCATGCAGCTATGTATATTGTAAGAAAGCCATTACATTTGTATCTGAAAATATCTGGTTATTATGTCGAAATGGATATAACCTATTGCATATAAACCGTATTTTGATGGTTCTTGGTTTTCTTTTACACCATTTTACTTTATTGTATCTCGAGTATTGAATAAAAATTGAATCATCAAAGTGTGGCCTCTAAGGACAGAAACACATAGGATCCATAGGCTAGATCTCAAATATACACTTAACCAATATTGCAAAGTAAAACAAGCAATTTATTTACTGCTAACAACAACAGACTTAGCAAGCTATTGGAAGACGATAATTTTGCATGAAGGAAAATCCCCCAAAGGAATGTCTGGCATTGTGATAAAGTGGTTTGAAGTTTACCGTACGTGTACAAATCCTACATGTGACTTTTATACCTTTTAAAATATATCTCAGACAGGCTTATACTCGATTCAAACGATAACGGGAATATCTTAGGCTACTTTGTACGAACTTAAAGTAGTGCACCATTTTTAAATGTTCCTGAAAACGTTACAACACGTGCATATGAGACTGAGGCGTACGTGGTGTCGTGGAATCATACGCAATAAATTAGTCTCATTAAAAGGAATATAGAAAATCTAATACCAAACTGATAACATATTATCACTTAGTTTTGATACATAATAATATGGAAATGCAGCATCATTTTACATAATGAAAAAGTCACTCTAGAAGTCACAAATGTAAAAAAAACCTGAAGCACTTTATTGAACCTACTCAACACAGCTCTTCGACGATATTGAATGATTGAATGGGGTTTACGAATATGCATATCGACATCAAAGATATAATACATAAAGTATAAAGTAATCTATACCACAATGAAGCACCTAGTGTAACCCTTACCACATCTATGCAATGTAACAGTGAGCTGTTGACGTAAAGTATGTGCAGTATGTAATGGTTTCGGTATATAAAAGTGCATGCCCTACCGTTTCATGGTGTTAATACGTGTACTGAATACATAATAAAAAGTTCCCAATTTGCTCTGTATTATCGGCAGTCGTTGTCTCTTTCTTCATTAAAAACGTTAGTTAAGTGTCTCTAAAGTATCAGATTAAAAAGGGATATTTATATATAATATACAAACATCCAATACATCGCATGCATTACCCATTTCTGTGACACTATACGTATATAGACACATAAATCATTGTAACATAATACAATTGAATAGTAAAACGCATTTGTCTACATTGCCATCAACAAGTTTACAATATTTCCCGATTTCGATGCGCGGTCATATCGTCCTAAGGTATATTCAACAATGTTAGAACTACAACAAATCAAATGCATATACAATATATATCCACACAATAAAACGTATCCCACGTTGTAAGACTCTAAATACTCAACAACATCGCAGCTTTAATCTAGAGTTGAAGAATCATGTTGCTTGTACAACTTTTTATTGATATGCTGTTTAAATAATCGTTTTTCTTGATTGTGATTTAAATATTGAACTATTCAGATAAACGTCTAAGAATCGAAAACTATCTTAAGTCTGTTCCGGGAAACTAATTTACATGACAAACTTGAATACATTCCAGATGCTAGATTCCGTCAAATTGGCAGTTTTAGTCAATTTACTTTAAGAAAGACGCACATACAATCTAAAATTAATTTTGATTTAAGATTGCGGTCTTTGGTTATTACAGCATACGTTATTGATTTTATAAATTTAATTGCTTTAAAGGCAAAATATTCACACGAAGTTGTACATTGTACAGTGTATTGCATGAATACAAATCCAGGTCATGACGGAGTTGCAATGCATTAATACGCAGCGAAATAACTAGTATATACCAATATAGTCAATGTATTCAAGTCGTTTAGGTTATTTCAGCACGATAAAACATTCATAGAATAACGAAATAACACACAAAAAAGTCATATTAATATGTTTCAAGTCAATAGTCGACTCGAATAATTGAACTTTTCACACACGATATTACTTTTTTAAGTTTTTTTGGCGCACTTACATTCTAACACATGTTGAACACGTCCGCATTATTAGTAGAAATTTAAAAAAGTATCACATGGCACAACACTTATAGGTTAACAATGAATTCCGAAATACTAAACAAATGAAACGTTCTATCCGTATTATATGCAAAAGTGAAGAACGTCTTAGATAAAAAAAATATTAACAATATTCTGTTTGAAGAAAGAAACAACAGGGATTGCTGTAATTACTTTATATTGCGCTTTGGAAGCAAATTACTTGAAATTCTTATTATTAATAGGTCAGGCACTGATTGTGAAATATAACACCATTCAGTATTACATTGGATTATAAAGTTTTATGTATTCTTCGCATGCACATCGGAACTATTAGTCGATAGCTTAAGAATAGGACCAGCTTATACATTCATTTTCCCTTCTTGAGTCATGAAAGCCAGAACTATATGTTGTATCACAGACGAATTTATTATCAATCAGAACATCAATAGTGCATAGTTATGTTTCTTCGTAATCTGCATCATAGCTCATATTTAATCGTGAGTAAAATCTGTTTGATGCTTTTTCCTCAAAGGTGAATATTTTCTCTTGACCATATCTTCACCCTGTTCATGACTATGTCCTTGGTATGTGTTGTGTTATTGAAATAGCATTATGGCCTGATTCGATTTTTTTGTGACATACAAGAAAGAAATATTATATTGACCCCACGCAATTATAGAAGTAGGATTCTAATTACATATTTCTACAAATAAGAATAGTATAGCATGTACGTTTTACAGTATCTTGATAACATGATGCTCTATTTACCAACAAATCGATTGTCTGCGATTAATATCATAATTAATATCGACTTATGTGGTAATCTTCCAAGATTTATGGACAAACCACGACGCTAAGAAGTTCTCGTTTGTGCATTATTATTTTAGAGTGAAAATAGCTACGAAAAATTGATAAATTCGCATACCATGTTTGTTCAAACAACACTCTCATTTCTTTGAGATATGTATTAGAAAAACGTGATTCGGGTTGAAAGCATTACATGTTTATAATGATTTAACGCGCTGAGATTCGGCTGATTACAATGTAGCTTGAAATCTTCGACATTTCGGTCACATACACGCATACGTTTGCAATTGCAAACGACATAATAGTATGTAGATCTAGATCATTTTGGTGCGGTGCAATCAATGCCATACGATAAAAAATGTACAAAAATACAAAGAAGTGATACACTGATTTTGCAGACCCTTTTTGACACGTATGTGCTACAAGGAGTAAAGATCAGTTAAACAATTGTCGACCACAACATCATAATAAAATAATAAAGATTGTGAAGGAGACGTGCATTCAAGTAGAAATAATGTGTAAAGCGATGAGCAATTAAAATTCAATACGTTTGATTGTGAATACCATGGATAGTAAACGACAATATAACTAGATTCTACTTCCGCAATACGCTGCATTACACACGTGACAGGCAAATACACTTTCCAGAATTAGATCTGTACAACTAAACGTCTTGCGGAAATACATTGGCAGATGCTGATTTGTTGATTCTGTCTTCACGAATAAGCACGCGTATGAAAGGTAGAGAACTGTAAGCGTGCATTAGTAGCATGCATTTCAAGCTGGCAAAATTGATAAATACATTTTTTGCTCTTTGTTCGAGGAAAAATAAAATTCTCAGAATCTGATTTAAATCCTACAAAATAAAGATATTCAAACTACACGCATCGGATGAAATTTATATTCTAGCTTAACTTTTCAAAAGTGTGTTATGAGGATCAGTTCAAGACATTTCACTATCATGTCTGATCATTTAGATGCCACACTCATTGTTTGAGACTTTTGAATCAATGTTTATGATATCTAAATGGTCAGGCATAGCTACGTCTTGACACACTCATTGTTCAGTCAATTTGTATCAACAAAACAAGTTGTAAGTTCGATATCGGGATTTCACGCACCCTTGATTTGTCAAACATTAAATGTCAGAAGGACCTACACATATGTCTCAGTTACTATATCACAAACATGTACCGCATGATTCGTTTGTCTGTTCTTTTTCAAAATAAAACCAGACAAATGATCATTGTTTTACAATGTGCTATGGTACTTAGTAATGGTTTATGCGCTTCTTTAGACATAATACGTGCCTTATATGTCATACGTAACCCATAAATAGAACATCGTCTGTTTCGAAATGAACCAATGCAAGTATTCGCGCATAAATAAATCGAAAATGTCTACAACTTACTTACAAACTATTCTTTACACTCAAGGAACTAAATTAGAGTGCTCCTGAAGTTATACACGTCACATTTAGCGTGAATGGTATAATGGCAATGTGTGTCTGTTTTTCCTTATAGTATTAGAATAATGTGACGCTTTTTTACCGCTTTACGACATGGTGTGCTGAGGCATGTTTCACATTTGATAATGATTTGAAACATACTTAGGTTGAATTTGTCAACAAATATAATAGATTCAGCAAGAATTGCGAAAGAAATTTTTTATGTATAAGTAATGCCTACTATTCATAGAGTGTCTCGACGACGAACTCCTATCTGATTTTAGTTGTATAACATTAACATTCTGTTTAGAGCTTCGGATTCACCAACACGAGATTGTATTTGATCCAATTACCATCTGCTGCTAATATTATACTTTTTTATTTGACACATGTGTTCGTAAGTCTGACTGCTAATAAGTAAACAAGCTGTTTTCCACGTCGAACACAACTTGTAGCGTGCTATTTTGACGTCAAGTCGTGTAAGGCTACCAGGAACAGCAACCGTGCGCTAGTTCCAAAATATTATTTATTTAAATTCGATTGTTCAGCAAGTTTTTCAACTATTTGTTTTCAAGGACCTCCCTCACTGAGGCGGATTGTAAAAATCATACGATTTTAAGAAACCTTTAGCAATTCATCTATCTGTCAGATGTGTTTATGGTATAATGATATTTGTGCTACAATCGACAGTATCGTTCACAATAATGAATATATTCCTAAAGCGGTACCTTAGTATGTATTATAAACAACCACCCAATAAAACGAAACTGGTATTGTCTAGACAATTAATGGCCATCAAATTGACTGAACCCATTGATGTAGTTTGCATGGTATTGCTATGTTGTAGATGACTTGATAGCCGGAACTATCCGTCGGATAATCATATAAACCTTGTCTTGATTCATTCCAAACTTTCCGAGAATTGGCTGATTGTTTGCTCAATAAATGACAATTTCATTATCAATCCGATCATTAAATTGTCGTTATTTAGCAAATAGCAATATGTGGTCCTCGGGAAATTGGATTTGTTCATATAACTTTTATTTTCGTATTTGACATGTAATGCAGTATAAACGAATCAAAACTAGTGATTTTTGGAAGAATTGAATTGTACTTTGTATATCTCATTGTTGTCGATACATGTAATGAATGAAAAAAAACTACCGTTATGTATTTTAACATACTATGTCAGTTTTAGGTCGACTGTAAAACGAGTTATCTCTGTCTAATTAACCACTTAATTTTCGGAAAACCTCGTTCCTTTATGTATGCTACTCAAATATGATACGAGAAAACGTGTTGTTTATACGGGCGTTATTCACGAACATACACGGTTTTATGTTTGTGTCGTATCCGTTTTCCGCAATTTGAGTCTGACCTTGAATGGATTTATATCTCATCTGTTTTTAAAAGCACGTTACTAAATATCTCTATTAAACTCGTTTTTCTACGGAAGAAGTATTTAAGTCCCATTTGCTTAATCACAAAAGCTGTCATGCTTGTAATTAAAATGTATATTAGATTTGTTTGTGCTGAATTAAGCACTATTTGGGAACAAATGTGTATTTCTGAAATTGTAATTAAGGCAAATACTAGTTAAAACTTTTAAGGCATAATATAATGCAAAATTAACATTTAAATATGATACATTTGAGTGTAGAATCCAAACAAACTACTTTCGTATCTTTTTATCAACATTGAGAATGAAAACTACAGTTTCAGGTATCCTTTAGAGTAACTTTATTCCCCCTGCAATACGATATTGAGATAATTCGCAAAATGCATAAGCAACTTAACATTACAAACCTAGCACTCACATAAGCAACATTGCTGTGTTTTTAAATTAACAACAGAAGGACATCAGTGAATTGTGTTCCATTATGTTTCAACACTAGAACAGGGATAATGTTGGTTGGATGTTTTTTTCTTTAAACTGATAAAATGCTCACAACGTCACAACGACGAGAGAATAACACTATCATCACAGCTATGAATATTTTAGATCATCTTAAGAAGCCATTTTCTGTGCTAATTGTAAGGTCGCAATACAAACAGCTGCAAAAACAAACACACATTGACATAGGAGACTGCTCCAATGTTGTCAAGGGATATTGATTACACCATAACAAAGTGAGATAATATAATTATTCGTTTGGAGACTCCATTTCTGGACAAATATGTTTACCAGACCAAATTAGTTTGATAAATGCAAGATGCATCGATTGATAGAAAGTATGGAATCATAGGATTGTGAATCCGGTGCACGCATTGAGCAATGTTGCCAATCGGTGCATTATTCACTAGTCAATTATAGAGTATGTAACTCCGACATAATTATATTTGGCAATGGCAAACTAACAGAATTCAATAATCAAAGCGCTGAAGGCACTGAATTTGTTTGGGTCTGAAAATCAGCTGCCCCTCCATTTCACAGATTAATTTTATCTATCTAAAAATGTAGTGTGAATATTCAGTATGATACCTCCAGAACCTTTTGAGATAAACAAAGGACAAACAAGAAGAACGCTCATGACAATTTTTTTCTAAATGACTATTAGAGGGCCATAATTCCATGGAAAATCATTCGATAGGAACAAAATGATAATATGCACATCTACACTTCACACTGATCATTCCAGCAAACTTTCATTAAAATTGGACCACGGGTATATAAGATGTGGAGCGGACAAGATTTTGTGGACAAAAGGGCAATAACTCCGTAAAAAAATTATCAAAGCGGAACAAAAAGACGATGTGCACAACTGGACCTCATACTGATCAGGAGATATGCAGACAAACTTTCTCTAAAATAACCATTAAAGGGCCATAACTCCGTCAACAATCATCCGAGCAAACCAAAATAATAATATACACATTTAAACTTCATACTAATTATTCCTGGAAAGTTTCATTAAAATTGGACCAGGCGTATATATATACATGTAAGATTTGGAACTGACAAGATTTTATTAACGGACAGACATCATGGTCAAAACCAATATTTCGGGAGACATAATTATGAAAAATTGCCAAAAGAAAGTTAAAGTACTTGGCCACTGCACTGTCTTCATTACAATACTATGAAAATTACAATCTTTAAAATATATGGAAAGGAATGCATTTTTTCAATAAGATATATCCATCTGTAGATATATCTGTATATTTGTCTACCCCAAGTATAATTTTTGTTTGTTTTGTTGGGTTTTAAGTAACATCGATACAGTGTAGGTCATAAGGCGACGTTTCAGCTCTAGTGGTGGAGGAAGAACCCAGGTGCCCCTTCAGGCATAATTCAGGCCCAAGCGGGCACCTGGGTAGTACCACCGACCAGTTCGATGGCTACATCACATAAAGATTTTATGTCAACGACGGGGATTAGAACTCACAGCGGTGAAGGGCAAGTGATCGCAAGTCAGCGATTCCAACCACTAAGCCATGGAGAGATAACGCAGCTACCACAGCCAAACAAATAGAACGAGGCTTATCAGCAGCTACAACAAACAGTTATTTGGGAATTCTTATAAATAATTTTAAAATTTCGATTTATCTGACGCTAATTAAGGTAAGATTTGATTATTTGATTATAATTTATTTTTCAGATTTTCGTAAGTTTGATTCGATGGAAAATTGAATCAATTTGACTAATCGTATAAATCCTAAATCGGGATTTCTATTCGGATCTTTGTTCCGAGAAACGATGGTCAGTATACGCCATTACGGCATTAGTATACAAGCCTGAATGGCCAAACAAGACTGAATGACAAACCAAGCCTGAATGGCAATATGCATGGATGAACTCCGACACGATGAGTGTCAAATATGTTATTTAAAACACTGTCTGAATGACACATGTAGGGTTGAAAACCCAATCCATGTATTATGATGTAAGATAAAATTGTACCACGTTAATTAGCGGTACATGTACATTGAACTTATTGAGCGATTAATTTTCCGATTGATGTGGATATATGTACTTTAACCTGGATAGAACAATTGGTAGCACCCTAAAAGTGCGAAATTTAGATCGGTTTACGCTTAAAGGCTTACATGTTTGCTTGAATAGCATTTTGTATAGATCTACAACGACCTTCGAAATATGACCACTGGACCAGTCCATATACCAAGGTTGAAACGATATTTACCGTTATTTTATGAAAAAAATACGGATAGGTTTGAGAAAATCTCCCTGTACTTCTAGTTGGCAACGTGGCTTAGTTGATACACTGTTCTCTTGTCAGGAACATACTTTTATATAGACTGTGGGTTCGAGTCCTCTGCTATACTCATTTTCAATGATTAAATTTCTAATTCAATTTTTTTAGAGTTTTACGTTGATATTTTAATTCTTAATATTTGATTAATTTTACGTTTTATAACTAATACATAAAAACACTTTGTTTCCTTTACATTAATTTAGTCTGGATATTGTATTTATTGCGTCATTGGCTTCGCTGCAATCGCCATTTTAAGAATTTTCAGTAGAAACGTCAGAATTAGCTAATGGTGTATGTTGTCAGTTGTCTGCGTGATGCAGCGGTCATAGTACATCGCTATCAATCGTCTAAGACCTACTAACGAACCCTTTTTTAATTTAATAAACTTATGCTTGCATTAATGCTATATGCATACATTGTATTACCTGATTATGATCACATATCATTATATTTTTTCTATTCATAGTTTGCGTTATTCATTGTATCAATTATACAATGTGTCAGAATCAGTGTAAGAATCAATTGAATTACAAGTTACGACGCTGAGACAACCTTATATGCAGTCTATATGTTAGCTCTTGTCAGTCTGACAACCACCTCTCACACACTGACAAGCGAAAACTTCAGTCCTATTTCGTTCTTATCCATACAAAACCTATGTACGTTCTCGATGAGATCTTTCGCGTCGTCGCTTTATCTTTATACCAGCTATGACATATTTCTTATGTGCTTTTTACGCACTGGAAGTTTTATAATTAAGCATCTCTTTGTAAATAGACAAGCACGAAAAATGTTTTCCGAGCAAAAATTAAAAAATATATAGTGGAATGGGATTCGAACTCTTTCGTTCAGTTTTGAAGTTTACGTATTCACAGTAGTTTAGCCGACTGCACTATGCACTCTACTTGATTTGTCAATTCTTAATGCATCCTTTATTACTAAATACACCCCTATAACCTGGATTACTCGAAAGTTAAAAGTACATTTACGCCCGAGTGCTTGTTGTAGATCTATAGTACACGTATTTTAATCCACATGTTTGTTTACAAACAAAGAGTCTGTTATCACGCTTCTAGCCACGCGTGCGGGGTTTACACTAAAAATAACAAAGCGTCCCGAGGTTTTACTTATCCATTTCGGGGCCCCACTGAGCTTTATAGTTACAGCGACCGCGCATAACTATAAATAATTTACATAGCTATTTATAACGCGGTAAAACCTATAATAAAAATACGGAGGGGCGCACTAAGGTGCAGTGTTTATGAGACAAATTTAAGATATTGTATATATAAAATGATAAACTGCCCCAATAAACGGCCGTACATTACAGACGGAAAATTCATATAGTTTTACTATATTTTGCGTGAATCGCATTACTTATAAAGTATTCTTGACTTGCAGATGATTGCATAAATTGTACATCAATCGACACTGTTCTAAGTATGACAGCCCAGCTAAACGAAACGATGTTCCACAGACCACATATTGCAATTTCAACTGTCTCACTATTTATATAAGCTATTCAAAATTACACGATCCCATGTAATGCAGCTATTTTGCATTGGATCAAAGAATTATAAATTATCGTTTGATAACGCTAGTTCAAAATATTTATCAATTGTTGCAGGGTTCCTATTACTGAGAAACACTATTTTATACACAAAACAGTGCTCATACAATGAATATTTAGTCGCAGTAATACATTATTGGAATTGTCTTCGATACTTAAAGCGAGAACAGTGAAAAAACCTGATTAAACATCTTCAATGGTTTGTCTGAACTTGTTATAGAAACAAAACGTTCAATTACAGCCTTTGGGATGAGTACATGCTTGATAGTTTCATAAGAGTTACTTCGTCTTTCCTATTTTCCTATTTTCCTTTCATTATTCGTTCTTAAATCAGTTGTTCTATGTTTCCCGTAATCAGCTGTATACTTATAATATGAAACCACACTCGTTCTGTCGATGAGTACTGAATTGTGTCGTATCTATCTCTCCAAGTGG
Source organism: Spisula subtruncata (assembly GCA_963678985.1). Taxonomy (NCBI): domain Eukaryota; kingdom Metazoa; phylum Mollusca; class Bivalvia; order Venerida; family Mactridae; genus Spisula; species Spisula subtruncata. The sequence continues at coordinate 23,038,697 of OY787669.1, read as the reverse complement.
ATATTTTTCTCTAATACCTAGGATGGTCGAGACTAACCAACGTAACGCTCATTCGTTGAACGTCAGGTTTGTACCTATTAACATGCGTCGTCTGTGACACGACCCTTACTGTCTGTTAACTATTTATGCCATTTAAAAACAATTAGATACAATGCAGAAGGGTTCATACTTAATTTGCCAACCAATTCTTGTCTTCCTAGCGGGTTCCCCTATCTGTATATATAATTGAATTATTTTGCGACTGCAAATGATATATTGTGACGTCATATTTTACGTTAAATTTTTATGCCAACATTGACCCTCATGCTCATAATATGACGAATATATACGATCTAACCTTTAAATTATACCAAAATATCGGTATGACATTACCCAACATGAGGACGCATTTTTGTATATTTAAATGAAGAAACGCTGAAACAATCGACACTAACGTAATGCATTTTACTGAAAAAAATCAGAAGGGCGCCGCTAACGCATTTTTGTGTTACTATGGTAACGTGTTACTCTTCATACAAATAGTACTTTAAAAATTGTTTTGAGGAAATTGTTTGTAATAGATTAATGTCATTTTATAGTAAGTTTCATACTGATCTGACTTAAAATAAAAATATAAGAGCAAAAGTCCACGAACGTTTGAATAACCCCACGTATTGATCATTTCTCGCATACTTGTTGTGCCAGGCAATCGTTTTGTCTCCTGTTTTTGAAAAAACCTATACAGCCCAATGGCTATGTATACAATTTACGTCAACGTTTTATATTAATCTTGTAGTTAAATGGGTCGTAACACTTTTAGAGTTGTCATTTGCCCTTGGTCACACAAAGACTTTTGTCTGACTCTTTTTTCTCCCAAATGCCTGAAGTTGAATTAAATTGTGATACTATGTGAACACCATACATGTACAATACAACTTTCAAATTAGGATTATACGTCCAAAACTATATTATCAATCTTTTCGGAGTGATGATTTTAGCTCGAAATACTTTTTGATCGGAAAAATGTTTATGTATAAAAGATGCATGGGGTTACATGTTATTTGACACTTGAACTTGTCTTGTATTGTATTGATAAAGATATCGGTTACGGCGTTTTGGATGTGAACCATTGAGTCAAAGCGGTTGCTGTTTCCCTTGTGTGATGGTATGTTTTATGCCACTTAACATTTAATGAAGAACAGATTCATTCAATTATTCTTTGTCACTCTAATTGAATGCATGGTATAGCGTTTCGCTTAATTTTGTATCAAATTATAGATTATTAACTGCTTCAAGTAACAACTTAATGGAAGCTTGCCTTTCACTAGAAATATCTATTTAACGTATAATTTAGGAACTCGCAGTAGACGACAATTCATATTATACTAGAATTGTTTTTGTTCCTAAATGCAAGAAGGAAATGCCAAATATACAGCTTTTAGATAAAATCATTTTCAATTGCATAACCAGGTCTCTATTGTACTTGCCTTTTATATGAATTTTTCAACAAAACAACGAACGTAAATGCAATTCAGGAATTAAGAAAAAATATATTCCTTCTCTGCAGAAATGCAAATAATGCATTTTAATAATGCATCCCATTATTTCTTCCAAATATATCGTTTATAAATTAAACAATATCGAAGTTCATAACTAATCATTCAATCACCAAAACCCATAATCGTATTTCTACAGTTACAAATTTGAATTTGACCTCGAATGGATTGATATCACATCTGTTTTCGATCAACATGTTACAAAAGATCTGATTCAAACTTATTTTGGTAGGAAACATATGCTTAAGTCCCATTTGATTAATCACGGAAATCGAAATGCCGGTAATTATATTAGATTTTGTTGTTCAGAAATAAGCCACTGTGTTTCTGAAATGGTAATACTATATGGTGTATTATAGCTTTTAAGCCAGAATATAATGCAATATTAATAACGTAGTCTGTTGCCTTTGAGAGTAGAATGCAAATGTACTATTTCTGTCATTTTCATCAACAACTATAGTTTCGGATATACATTTTATTATTTCCCAAAACAAACGTTGTAAAAGGTTACTGTGCTAATCCGGAAGGTGATTTAGCAACTAAAATCGCAAACATAGCACACACATTAGCAATATTGCAGTGCATTTAAATGAACAGCAGAAAGAAATCAGTTAAATGGCTTCCAGTATGTTTCTACTCCAGATCATGAATATTATTGGTTGGTTGTTTTTCGTTAAATGGATAAATTGTTCTCTTTGCCAGAACGGCTAGTGAAAGATAATATTAAACCAACTATGAATAATTAAAATTATTTTTAAGAAGCTTTTTTCTGTGCTTCGTCTTCCGTAGTTAGGTCAGGAGTCGATTCCGACTGTAAATGTTGACCTAATAATTGCTTATTGTGTGGTCACAACACAAACAGTAACAAACACAAACAAACACTAAAATGGAGCCTGTTACGTTTAATAAGGAACATGATTAAGGAACAAACAGAAAATACCAAAGCAAACGGCGAGAGAACAAATTATATCAATTTGAAACCATATTTGCTGCGATCAAGTACATGTATATGCATTCATAAAAAATTAACAACACACTAAAACTACTTTTGTAATCATAACATATTTCCCAAATCGGAATAAATGATTGTGATGGAAATATACAAGGGTCACTCAAAAATAACGTAACTACAATTTACATATTTAGCACTTCATAGAAAGATAAGCATCTAACTACCTTACAATTTCTTGGGAACCATAAAACCCATGTTCATCTATAATATAGCAATAATTGGAACGAAAGGGCCATCTTTTTGATAAATGTCCATACTTGACCTTTGTCATCTTTGGCAAAGCTAATAATTCGCCTATCGCTCGAAAACAGCTTTTATGAGGTTTAGGAATGTTTGTCTAATTTGTCATTTCTATTTCTGGACAAATATGTTTATCAAACCAAATTAGTTTGATAAATACAAGATGCATCGATTGAAAAGAGGTATGGGATCCTATGATTATGTATTCTGTGCACGCATTGAGCAATGTTACCAATCGGTGCATTATAAGCTAGTCCTTATTTAGAGGATACGACACTATTTTCATTGTTAAAACGTTGGTAAACAAAATTATAATCGAAGCCATATCTTAAAACAAATACGAAAAGATGAAACAGGTAATTAGCCTATGTATTTTTTGAAAAACGTAATGTTGCCATATCCACAGCTTAGTTTAACACTCCCATCACAGTTATTAACTAGCTAAGTGTCTTAGACAGTATAACTACAATCCACGATTTTATGAAAATAATAGTTGATAATTATGGTATGAATGCATCTAACATATTAACCATACAAATGTGGTAAGTACAAACTAGCGATTCATTTCACCTAATGAAAGCAGACATCGCCGACTATTGAAAGTGTTTTGGTGATAATGACATTAAGACAAATTCCCTGGAGGAATGTCTTGGGTTATGATAAAAGGCGGCTTTGACGTTTAAAGATTATATAGTGTAAGTATTCTTCACGTTACTTAAAATACCCTTTAAAGTATGTTTTAGGCTGGCTTACGATTGATTTGCACCGAGGGAGTGTTACGGTAGATACTTAGTTAGGTCTTAAAGTAGTGCACAATTTTTAAATGTACTGAAAATGTTACTACACTATCTCTAAGGATGGGGGCTAAGCATCCACTGTGTCATTGAAGTTCACGTAACCAATTGCATACACTAATCGACATTAAAACAACACAACACAACATATTATTCCAATAACAAACTAATTCCCATGTTTTTATTTTGCCTTCTTACAGCCTTCTCAATTAATTGTATGACCATTGTATTATGTAATCATATGCAAGTTACGGAGCATTTAGCGTACTAACGTACTTAATTATAGTAATTTTACGACAAAAAGTACAGAACAGAGTAGAGTTGTGCAAAGCATGCTTAGGCGCATATTTGTGTTAGTTTCAACAATTGGTTATGTATTGACCCTTGAAGATTTTCAGACCTTTAGTATCACCAGAGATATAAGACGCTGTAATCCATATTTTCAAATAGTTTTTCCTCTCGATAGATCTGTTCGTTGATTTGATGTTAAAGGGGAAACGAATATTAACGTTTTCAACAACAGTTTTTCAAGAACAGTTTTGGTGATGAAGTTTGTCTGGAAAGTTATACTAAACAGCCACAGACAAATTGTTTTACCAGAGGCAATTTAATGTTACTGCTAGTTAACTAGACAAGACATTAAGTGGGAATATTTGTGAATACTTTTAAATTGCCTTATATTGTTACAGCATTTAGAGATATGTAATATACTCTTTATTCTTTTACAGGTCCTACTGTTATGTGGTATTTATCGTGTCATTGTAACATAAATGAGTCCCAGATGTCAACGTAACATGGATTAACTATTGTCAGTTTTGCTTAGCCATACACTCTCTAGTTTGTCTCTTCGTTTAGTGCGAACGTGCAGTAAACCATCAAGATAAAACCAGTGTATTTATGGATGTTTGTACACACATTGGCGTAGAGTAAATTAATAAATGTAATAACAAAGAGAAGTGATATTTTAGTAGTTATCTGGTTGCTCAAGAAAGGCTATGCCTAATAGAAAAAATAAAATACATTGACGGATTATAATACGGACGAATCATAAAGTTTGTTAAACAGTTTTAGCTAAATCACGAAGGAGATTTGTTTGAAATAGTGTTGTGTATAAGCTTTCAAATATGGATATTTTAATTGAAGACATGGAGGAAGAAATCAGGTAAGTGGCATTTTAACTTATCATTCATTAGTTCACCAAATATTGTCATGTATCACTGAATTAATATGATCCCGTCATCATCTGTGGTGTCATTGTCGACTTTCATGCATTAGCGATATTGTGAGTCATAAATTACAAGAACTACGATATTAGAAGTCAAAACAAAATATTGTTGTGACATCGACAGCCCATGCGTGCTACTAGACAGCGATGATTACCCTACTTTCCAGCACAATATTATTTGTAGCATATGTACAGTAACGACTTCATGATGCGTTTATATTGTCAATGAACAGGTATATTACTCTAATATTGTGATCAGAATAGAAAATGCAACACATAATCCCACTAAGTACAAATACATAGGTAAGTACATAACAAATTAACACCTCTATGGTGTGTCGTTCATACATGATTACTATTCAATCTGCTATTATGTATTTATCAGGTGGAACTTTATATATTAACGAGTTCATGCTGCAATGCTACACATTACGAGGACGTTTGCTGTCAGTATTGTTATTGAAGTGGACTTATCTTTGCTATATAAGTTGTTTCAAAGAACTATGTTGAATTTACAAACGCGTCCATTCCATGTATTATTATAATTAACGCTTGAATCTGGAAATCGCGCATAAAAAACTAGCCTATTACTGGTATTAAAAAAGTCTTTTTTAAGAATATGTCTCTATTCCTCTTTTGACGTTCCATTGAATCTTTACACTACAGCCATTTCATAGTCTTTACTTGTATCCTATGAAATATATGTGATGAATGTCTTGTATGGATGTCTACTTATCCTTCTCAATCGACATATGCAAATGCAAAAAGTTAATGTTGCTTTTTTATGCCAAGTCTGATTAATTGACATGTGTGAAAATGTTGGCACGTGTATGTGAGAAGATACATCCATTCAATTGTTAAAAGCTTAACATGATATTTGGATTAAACAGGCGTCAATGAAAAGTAATATTTAGGGTGTTAAAAGCACTTTGACTTCCTTATGTCTGTTGAGTGAATGGCACGGAATATGAGCATTAGCAAGAAACGGCTTTGTTCAAAAATATGAATTATTTGACAGATTATTGTATAAAAAGTGTTTCTTCATTTGTCCATGCCCCGTTCTTTTCCTTTATCGAGACATTTGTAATTATTTATGAACGTCAATATCGCTGCAGGTTACCCACGAGGGCTAACATTTCGTACACTATGAAACATAAATTAGGCCACAAGTAGACACGTTACATATACACTAGATACATTGCGATTTGGGATTTACTTAGTTGTATGCAAATAAATGTTGATAGAGGGAATCCAATGTGTTTGATGCTATACTCAAAAATGCACTAGACTGAATTGGAACAAGATAACTATTGAAGCACAAGGCAGCGTTTATACATAGGTTATTATACCACGACGTGACTTTAAATTACGGTGTGCGTGTGTGTGGCATCGTTTGTCTGGTTATGTCGTTAGATATTGTCCGCATGATGTAGTCGTAAGTTCAGGCACTGTTATCGATGGCTTAGAATGAGAAGGTCGTAACTACAAAATCGATATTTTGAGAAAACGTGAAAATACTGGCTGATAATTAGTCCTTACACGTGGTAAAACAAGAGGTTTAAACCTGGTTTTGGTCAACATGACAAGTTCCGATTTTTATGAAAATGGGCTCATAAGAAGCGCCTTTTGGTGTTTATTTTAAATATGTATGTCATTGAATATTAAAAGGTCGTAGGTAGTAGTTACGACCTTCTTATTTTAAACCATCGATATGTGGGTTTGGTGTTTTCTCTGATAACTTGATACTTTATGTGGGAAAGATCCAAAACTTGTGTTTGTTTAGCATTTTCTTCCTAAAAGATTCTGTATAAGGCAACACACATACTCATAAAGTTTAAAACCGTTTCATATTAAATCAAACGCTGAATAACAAATGTTAGTTTCACATACATATGGTTAACGCATTTTCCTTGTACAGTGAAACACGGTTATAACGAAATCCTGGGGAACCCGAGATTTCTTACGGTGTATCCGATTTTCACTATATCAGTACAACGAAATTTCGTTATATGAGATTGGATATAACGTATTTCGTTATACATTGTATATTAAACGTGTTGTATTTGTCATTTATAAGTACAGCATGCACAGTCTGCTTCGAAATGTTTGAAGAAACAGTATACATGATGATGAACAATGTTTTGAAATTATAAACTGATAAATGAGCTCTATTCAATTTCTTACTTTGAATATATTAATCCTTATTTTGGGCGAAGTAATTGTATTATCTGTGCAGTTTGACAAGGTATACTTATATGAATATACCACTAATAAGCAAGTTCAAAGACGAGCCGTTAAACCATCAATACAATTTAGTAAGTAGCGATGACGAATGTGACATGGTTGATGAAGCCCCTACGTATTTCATCCTGTAACTAATATTTTGTTTTATAGTTGTAGCTACATTTACAAAAGTTAATAACCTTGTAAAGTCAACGAAGTTAAGGAGCATAATTATTGGTTAGCTCAGGTAATTTGCAATGATAAATGCCCGTGACGCAACTACTTAACACCTTTAAGATTGTGTGCACAAACATTTTTCACACAATTACCGCCTTTGTTATAACCGAGCATAAATGCATTCAAAATGCTTCAACGGGACATTAAATCGCTACGCTTTAACCGATTTTTCATTAGATCCGATTTCGTTTTAAGCGAGTGGTATTACATTAAGATAAAGAAGGGACGAAGTCGGGGATTTTTTTCCCTTACGCTATAACCGAGTTTTCGTTATGAGTAAGTTCGCTATGAGTGAGTTCCTACCAAGAAATGTTCAATCTCTAGTTCTTATTAGAATAATAATGCACTTAGAGTCTAGAAAGTATGAGAATTATACCATGTTATATCTCCTTTGAGTAGTAATCCAATTCTACAACTGTATTAAAATGCAGCAGACGTTTGCAATGGCTTTAAATGTTGCCAAATTGTTTTCCCGTTTAAAAAATTCAATGTACATGTAATAGATTGTCTAATGATTTCATATAGACGTAGTTTTATAACTAGTTCATAATATTGAAGTAAGTGCCACAGACATGCAAACACTATTAAGAACAAATGACAAGTACATGTACAAGGGCATATGAATGATCTACACAAATAATAAACATGTTCATTTATAATACATGTAAAACTCGTTTCTAAGCCCTATAGTGATGGCACCCTTTATTGCTCTAGACATGTCCGTTTTGTTTGTTTATTTCTGCTTTGCAATTAAAAAATACATTTGAACTTACTACACTATGTTTAAAAATACCCTGCCGGCACTTAAATCTGACCGCGGGGACTTGGACTTTTAATTATTTAGTTGGGTTACGTGTCACAATGGGTACATGTATTGTTCCATGAAGTTGTGTTTTGTTGTGTAGTAACTGTTTTCTGTGTTCAGCTGGGTAAGTTGAGTGCTGCCGTCCATGTACGTTTTAAGACTATTATTAAACCATAGTTATGCCTCACAACATGGATTCAATAACATTTTATCCGCACTTCATTCGTTGCCTGCCATGATATTGTCTGGGATTACTATCCCTTGCAAGTAGAGTCAATACTCAATTTTGAATTATGTGTTGATCGAATTTAATCAATTTCTATAATCGAAAGGATGCATGAATATTACACTCATTGGTAGACCTTGTGGATTATAACAGCTCGTTGTGCATGCAATATGACGATCTAAACATCACAGGCATATACCAATTAAAATTTAATTGTATAGTTAAAAGATGATGCATGATCAGTTCGATCTATAACATTGCCTTCGAAATTCCGAATAGGTTGTTCATTCTAAACAATATAGTTTAAACGTAAAGCTTTTCATTATTGCCAAATCGATATATCGGCATAGCCTGATACTATGGACTTTCGATAATATTTTTCTTGTACATATATGGATAGAAAATCTAGTTTCTGGCTAAATACTGTAAGTTTAACTTTGCCAAATATAAATACGTCGTTATCGTCTAAATATGGACAGGTGAATTATGCACCGATTGGCAACATTGCTCAATGCGTGCACCGAAATCACAATCTTAGGATCCCATACTGTCTATCAATCAATGCATCTAGCATTGATCAAACTAATTTGGTCTGGTAAATATATTTGTCCCGAAATGGAAATGACAAATTAGACAAACATTCCCAAACCCCATAGAGCTGTTCTCGAACGATAAGCGAATAAAAAGCTTCTTCAGAGACGACAAAGGTCAAGTACAGGCATTTATCAAAATGATGACTCTTCGGTTCCACTTATTGCTAGATTTGAGAGATTAAAGCTGATATTATTATTCTCAATAAATTGTTAGGTATGTAGATGGAAATCTTTTCACGGAGAACTAAAAATGTAAATTGTATGTGCATTTGTATCACAATAATCGACTCCATTTTGGAAAATAATGTTAGCCTTAGCTTCAGGTCACTTGTAATCACTGATGTTTTGTTATTTCTTTTTGAAACTAGGTCATACTGTATTTGTAAAACGGGGACTTTGGATTTAGATAATTTTCTTTAGTTATGTGTGGGCAATGACCCGGTGTGTTATGTTGGACTTTCTGTGCTCGGCTGGTTAAGTTGAGCGCACGCTAATTAGAGTTAACTAGCAATCAATTATTGCAAATCATCTCATTATATTTTAGTGTGTTTGATTATGTATGATCAACAGTTGTCTGCATATATCTGTTTAAACATAATTTTCCGTTAAACAAACGACGTGTTGTCAATTTGCCGTCTCCAAAGGTATAATTATATTATCTCTCTTTGTTATAGTGTAATCATGTTCCGTCGACAACATTGGGACAGGCTCGCATTTCATTGCTTGTTTGTTTCGTGATAACACAATTAACACGGAAAATGGGTCTCTAAAAACAATCTTAATAATTCATAGTTGTGGTAAACGTGTCATTTTCTAGCCGTTCTGATGATGAGAGCAATTTATACATTTAAGGAAAAAATCCTACTAACAGCGTGCATGTTCTTGTAACAAATCTGAAATGAAATCATTTCGCTAATTTCCTTCTATAGTGTATCTAAATGTACTTCAATGGTGCTAATATATGTGCTATGTTTTCAAGTGTAAGTCGTTAATGCACATTTTGAACTACCACATTAGCCTTTCGCAGGGTTTGTTTAGGATAATAAAAGTACTACATGTACAACGTATATCTGAAACTGTAGTTGCCATTCATAGTGTTGATACAAAGAGACACACTAGTACATTTGGATACTACACTCAAAGGCAACGCACTGATTTATTATGTTTGCATACGATCCTCCCTTGAACCATAATAAATGAATGAGCTATTATTATCTTTTAAGAAACACAATTTTGTCCTCACATAGTGCTTAATTCTGAACAATCAACTCTAATACACAAATGTTTTATAGGCGATCCTGTCAGTTTCCATGAATAACCAAATGGGACTTAAATACTTGTGTCGTACAAAAGCTAGTTTGAGACAGATATTGATTAGTTTTAACACGTTTTTAAGACAGAGGAGATACAAACCATTCAAGTCCAGGCTTAAATTACAAAAGAACGCCCGTATACACAACACGGTTACCCATATCCTCTTCGAGCTTGATACACAAATTCATTTGGCAAATATAATGCTTTGTTGACAGCCGACATAAGCTTAATAAGTGTGTTAAAAGAAACACCAAGAAAGTTTGGTACAATCACATATATAGAAAATAACGTGGAAGACAGAGTACAATTCGATACTTCCACAATAACTAGTTTTGGTTCGTTACATGCCAAATTTGAAAACAAATGTTATATAAACGAGTCCAATTTCCTGAGGACCACATATGGCTATTTGCTTAATAACGACTATTTAATGCTCGGATTGATAATGATGTTGTCATTTATTGAGATACTAATCAGCAAATTCTTGGAAACTTCGGATGAATCAAGACTGGGTATATATGTTCTTTCGACTTATTGTTCCGGCTTTCAAGTCACCTACAACTTACCATTGCAGTACAGACTACGAATATGTGTTCAATTTAAAATTCGAATGTCAGTTCAAATCATCTCGATAATATTTGTTTCCTTTTCTTCGATTGTTTTTATATATGTTCAGGAACATTTAAAAGTGGTGCACTACTTTCAGTTCTTCCTAAGTAGCCTTATATATTCTCTTGATAGTTCGAATCGAGACTAAGTCTGTCTGAAATTTATTTTAAGAGGTATTAAAGACGCATGTAGGATTTGTACACGTACGATGAACTTCAAAACCATTTTATCACAAATACAGACAATACTTTGGGGGCTTTTGCTTCATGTTAATGTTTCCTAACAATAGCTTGCTAAGTCTGCTGTCGTTAACAGTAAATAAATTGCTTGTTTTACTTTGCACTGTTGGTTAAGTGGATATTTTAGATGTATCCTTTGTGTTTTATGTCCCTTCAAGAGGCCACAATTCGATGATCCAGTTTATATGCCAATGCTTCAGATACAAATTCGTTTATATAAGAAATTAGTAAGTAAAGAATGTCGAAAAGCAACCACTATCACATGACGGTTTATTTGTTTTATATGAGTTTATTTTTAAATACAATATATGTAAACAATCCATGAGTATAGAATTATTCCAATATTCAATATCACTAGAATGGTCATAAACATATAATTACATGTATGTATTCGCAATGTTATGCGCAATCGGTTATATCAATTCCGACAGACATGTTCAGATACAAATGCCATGTTATTCCATTTTATGATATTAATATATATAGCAGTATGTTATAAACGAAACTGTTCGTGTTGCATGCTCACTAGCATGCATTGTATTTGCATAACAAAGACATTCAATGTTCAGATTATGGGAATATTGTTTCCTTTGCCTTATTTCTAATTTGAAACAATGTCTGTCTTGTAGAATATTTTCAATATCTCCGGAACACTGAATAAAATGATATACTTGTATTTTATTATGTTTAAATCGATCACCCCCGTATTGATTTTGAAGAATTACACAACAAATATGGATTTTTCATTTGTAGAATTCAGGATAGCATTGAGTTTACAACTACACTATATTATGTCATAAAAAAGCAGCTTAACCCACAATGTCACGACCACAGAGTCTCCCTAGCGGATGTAATAATCCTTACTCATCCTATATACGATTTAGTGAACAAACATTATATTGTCTAAGACTCCAAACACGTTCCTGTATTACATATTTTCAAATAACAATTGAATGTTCCAATAGACAATACGAGAATCTCTGACAAAAAAGGGATCGAAGAACTGTAGTGTTTTGACGCTGGCTAAAAATAATGTTCTGAAAACACTAATTGCAAACAGAATTGTGCATTAAAGAAATAACGCCTTGTCTAATCGTAGTCTCCAAACGAATAATTACATTCTCGTGATTCGTTCAGGTGTAATCAAGTTCCGTCGACAACCTTTGAGCAGGCTTCTGTTCCAATGTGTATTTATTTTACAGCTGTTTGTTGTGTAATCTTACAATTAGCCCAGGAAATGGCTTCTTAAACTAATATTGATTATTCATAGTTGGGTTGATATTGTCCGTCTCCAGCCATTCTGGTGATAAGAGCAATTTCTCCATTTAAAGAAAAAAAATCGACTTCACAAACAACATGATTTATTCATTTTCTTGATTTTACCATGTAATAAAAACCACTGTACTCATTGTTTCGTTGTTTACTTTAATTTGCTGCTACTTAATCATTGAGGACATCCTTCGGAAGTGTCACCGAATCACACAGAAGCATATTGCTACATCATCAACAATAGTAAACTAAAGTCTCGCGCATTTTTCTGAAGCTGTACATGAACATTAATTTTGAACTACCAATTCTAATATAATTATGTGCATGTCAGCTTTCGTGATTTACCAAATGGGACTTAATTACATGATCCATGCAAAAACGAGTTCGAGGCTAATCTTCACTGAGATGCTTCTTTGAAACAGATGAAATACAAATCTGTTCAATGTCAGGCTAAAAGTGCAAACTACGGTTTTAAGTGTTTAAGACAGGGTTAAAACAGGTTTGCCGCTACTCAATGTGCCAATCTATAGAACACCAGCATAAACAACTCAGTCCCTCATATCGTGTCGGAGATGTGAAGACACATTGATGAGGTGTCAGGAGTGATTAGTTATTGTATAATCTACCTTAAATTGGATCTTGTTTTCTTAGAATCGATTTACGGAAGTACAATAACATGCATCTATAGGAAAGCAAACTTTTCGATGCCATAACTCCAAACTCGTAGGCTCATATGGAAGATTGTATTTGAGGCCCATATGGAAGATTGCATTATTGTAAATATGTTAGCCTCGTCAAATAAAGACTTCACTTACTTACCAATTTAGCTTATTCGATGCGTTGCCACTTCATTACATCATTACATATGAGCCGTTCTCCAGGAAAACGAGAATAAAATGTATATATAGATGTCTAAATTCCAGCCAACCCTATATGACTATTTGTAAATCGACGACAATTGAAAACTCCGATTGATAATGAAACTGTAATAAATGAAACAACTACAAAAACAAATGTAACCAACCATATCTCGGAAACAGAAATCAAGACTGGTTGTATATGATTGCCCAACTATCTACAAAGTTCCGATCAACAGGTATCCGATGACTTATCCGCACCATGAAAACAACCATAAGGGGTTCAGTCCTATTATTGACCACTGTTACAAAGATATAATATAATGTTATAAAGAGATAATAGACATTCAGACAGGGAAGGCTTCACCGGCCTAAATCAGCCGATCAATCAAAACATACAGAACATCACGTACATGTATAACAAGTACGCAGATAATGAGAAGTAGAAAGTTATTATCATGGATCATGGAAAAATATAATAAACTAACAGAAGATGATTATCGCATCAAATGTGATCCCTTAAGGAAACAACTGCCGTAAGATTCTGGAAGAAATAAAATGCTATTGTCATTCCATTAAAATCAAATATGATTTATGTGTCTAGACATTCTATGAATAAGTTAAGGCACTATTTATAGAACCTTTCTTTTGACAATCGGGCCAAACCTATGTACACTGTTTAAAACATGTGCAGACTAAGCATGCATCCAAATATATTCTCAAATGCAAAATATGTCTCCAGTATGATAACCCGTTCATGAAGCTGTAGTGTTACGTTACATTATTCTTCCATAAGACGATAGACGCCTTCGATTGTGGTTGCTATTTAGCCGTAGACATGTCGAAAATATTACATATTGGGTAACGACTTTGGTTCAGTTTCCGACGGTGGTGTTCTATTTAGTTATATGTCGTACAAACATATGTTTATACTTTCAAACAATGTCAAGCTTAGCCTTCATTTGCCAGTCAGCAAAATTGATATGCATTTGAAGCCCTGACAAGAAGCGCACTAACCACTAGTCTTCGAACGCACACTATAATTCGAACACAGTTCCCTTGAGTATTTTCATATTCCTAAACAAAGTGTTACAAATGACTATTTTACATTGATTTATTAAGAGCATTTCTCAGAACACTAATGTACGCAGTTCGTCTTAGCTATTCGTTACAAAAACCTTTATGTAGCCAGAATGTTTGTACAATATGTAAGGTGCATTTGACAGATCTAATTCCGGAAAGTGCATTTGCTTGTCGCATGAGTAATACGGCGTAAAGCGGAAGTAGAATCTAGTTAAAGTGTTGTTTACTATCCATGTAAGTTCCAAACACTCAAATTGGAGTTGAAAGACTCGTCGTTGAACGCATAATATCGTCTTTAAGGCGTGTGTCTTAGAACCCAAGACTTAGCCTTGTGTACGGTAAATGTTGTACATGTTTTCGGATGATATCCAATGGCATTTTGTGTACACAAACCAGGGCTCGAACCCGGGACCTTTCGCTTACAAGGCGAATTGACTACTGACTGAGCAAAAAGGTTCTCACTCATTCGTAATAACATATTTCGACCATGACACTGTTATATCAAGACATCAATCCTCTCAAGGTTAATTGTTTCTTCGGTATAATATGATACTTCATAGTTTATATGATATAACGTATTTGCACTTACGGATCGTAGTCCGTTCCTTACGACTGAATAACTGAAATACTGCCGAGTCTTTGGTGGCATTATTAAGTGCTAACGCTATTGTTCATTGTTCATCCTTTATCATGATGATTTGGCCTCGAGTTGTAACCTTTACAACCCGGTGTCGTTTCGTTGAAATGTTTGTTCAGTTCTTTTATGAAATGAAATGTAATTTTGTTGGCACCTTCCTTCTTTGTTTGCTTCCAAACCATTAACGTTTGATTCTGAATCATTTACCTCGTCTCTTGACAGTGATCTGTTTACTTAGGCGGATATGGTTTATGTGGCTATTCATGTTCAGTGCCATTGCTTCTCTGAATTCAGTATGATTTATCCTACGAAAAATGAGAAAACATTTTTTATTCAATATTCCTCTCCAATACACACCAACGAATGCAGTAATATGATTACGAATTGTTTAGGATGTTTTGGAATATACGTGGGTATACAGCAATGTCATTCATAATATAATGCTTCAGTGACAGATATCATAAACTAATAAATGATAACATATATTCATAACAGAACAGAACAGTTACGTTTTAATGTAGTCATAATTTTCAGTTATACAGTCTATGAAACTACGAGATCAAGTCGAGAGTAAGGCAATTACTGCAGATTTCACCGCTGACGGTGATTAAATCATTAAGAAATATCGATGCTAGAGTATGTATGTGTCTACGGTTATAAATATACATATAAAAAGATCATACGCTTTATTAAGAGGGTCGTAAGAAGGTGTAATACAGTTAATGTGGTTTAATTTATCATGGAATAAGATGTTGTATTTTGTTGTTTTAATGAATGATATAATATCTTAGATTCTCGTCGTGTAAATTTTTGATTCGGTGGATGCTTATGCCATCTTATACTTAGTGTAGTTATATTTTCAACGACATTTAAAAGTGGCACACTACTTTCAGTTCTTACTTAGTGTTTTCCGTTATACCTCGTCTGTGCGAATCAAGCATAAGCTTGTCTGACACATCCTTTCAGCGGTATTATAAGTAACGTATGGAATATATAAACCAATTAATTTATAAACTTCAAACCTATCTTTTGCCATAACTACAGACATTCCTCCAGGGGAATTGTCTTAATGTTATTATCTCCAAAATACTTTGAACAGTATGCAATGTCAGCTAGCGTTAGGTAAAATGAATTGCTAATTTTGCCTTGCAACATTTGTGTAGTAAATATGCTAGATGCATTCATACCATAGCTATCAAATATTATTTTCATAACATCTGGGTGTCTAGTTATACTGTCTCAGCAAGGTATTTAGTCGATAAGTGTGATGGGAATAAGATTATTCCTCAAACACCGATGTGGATCATTGCGTTGATGAAGCCATTACACTTTTTTTTGTTCAGAGTACATATCAGCAATGTACATGTGTCTTACATTTTGTTTTGTTTAGATTTGACTAAACATGATCAACCATTATCTTTATTTTTATTTCGCCAATTTAAAAGTTACTAGATCTTTAAAGAGACAAATGCTAAATTGATACGGTGTAAAGCTTGTAGACAAAGCTTGTTATGTCACCAGTTAACTCGCATGCATTATAATTGCTTAACAAAGACATTCGGTGCTCACATTATGTAAATAAGGGTTCCCTTGCAGTATTACTCGTTTAAAACATTGGCCATATTGCATAATATTTTCTTTATTTCAAGAGAGTTATCAATATCATATACTTATATTTGATATGGCTTGATATCGATCATTATTTACTGATTATGAAGAATTGCACCCGCGTGCATTATGCAGATACCAAACAATTATAGCATCATCTCTTGAACATTCTCAATTCATGATGAGGTCGAGAGTACAAAAACATAATGTCCCAATCAAAATGTATAATAGAATAAAATTGATTATATTATATCTAACTTCAAACATGATCCAATACATTCATTGATGTACAAGCAGCTTGACATTGACAACACTAGCAATTTGTACAAAATGTACATTCAAACTATGAAATGATAAGGGAAAATGACCGACAGACATATGTTCTTGAATTGGTTCGTAATAAGATGTTTGTCGGAATATCTTAACCGACTATAAAATAGAATTTGACTGCTTTAATTGGTAATGACCTTATGATCATAACAAAAATTTGTTGTACATTTGCATGTATGTTTTACTTATAACTGTAAGCTGTCATATTTAGTTTAATCGATATGGTGCAAACTAAATTCATTTGCAACATAACGAATACGTACAGACTGATAAAATTATTTGCTTGACATCAAATGACTGAACAATGTGGCACTAGACTGGGATAAACGCATGCACATTTACTTTAATCAGGGTTGTTGAACGCTTATCTAAATGAGCTTACTAATTGTATATCCTATCATATATGATATCTACCGTGAATAGTATATTATGTTGTCTTCTTCACATGATGGACTAACATGTGTCGTACATTTTTTTTGCCTTGTAAATTCAGCAAATGGCTCAACGAATTAGATCGTTAAATAGACATGCACATTCGTATTCAAATGACACAAATGAAAAATATCAAAAGTACCCAATGAGCACAGATGTTATGCATAAGATACAATATGACATGAATAGATATTCAACGCAGTGCCCTGGTGACATGATATCAAGTATTGGCATAGACACAATGGGTCAAACTGGAATATAGATGAAGAGAACTAAGTCTACTGACATGTCGATAAAACACATGATTCCCGATTAATACCCAATAGTCACAACCATGTGAGAAGAATTTAATCCCACGGGATTTTCTCATAAATACATTAAAGATGGTTGACTAGGGACAACATATACCACGTACGAATAGTTATTGTTCTAAAATCAAATTAACTTTTTATAACGTGTCAGGTTGCAATTGTTGTGGCGTTGTCAATTCAACAATTCTAGCCTGTTTACGTTGTATTAGAGTTTACCTGTTCTAAGTCTGCACACACGTATTTATAAATTGCTGGTAACATGCATACGCTCTCTATGGTTTCAACTAAGGACTCGTCAACAGAGGATGCGAATTGCATTTCTCATATCGAATTATGGAAGAGTTTACGTTTGTCTAAAAGGGTTCCAATATTGTTTGACAACTGATAGTTGCAAAAATGTGTATTTGTAAGTTCTATATATAAACGTTATAGATACCTGGAAAATAAAGCAAAGCCGTCCATTAAAAGCATTGATATAATTTCATTCGGTTGCGTACGATAGGTGTACATTTAAACGTGTAACGGAAAGAAAGACATACTACAAATCGCATGTATGGTATTATTTATGTCAAAGTCGTATGATTTTAAGCATTGCATGAACAACAATGTAAGTGAATGCTTTGAATCTGACACACTAATTTCTAAATTGTATACGATGGTTTATCAAACTTAGCGATGTACCCGATTTGAAGACTTGTGTGATTCAGTATTTCCTTTTCGACGAAAAATAACTATATGCAATAAACAAAACTACTAATCAAACTAATTTAAAATGCACCCTTACATTGTCTGGACATACAGCTACGAACACTAATAACATATCCCTATTGAAACCTGGAAAACATGCTTTGGTACACGTTATATGGAACAAAGTAAGTGAACAGTTCTCAAAACAAAACCAATTCAATCAAGACAATTTTCAGACAAAGTTATAAGAGATTATGATGAACATATAGACATGAAAAAAACCAGAGATTGCTTCATCGATTTTCTTCACCGAATGAATCAGTTATGTATTGTTTGGCCTTTTCTCTATGTGTAAAATATTTTACATATGAGATAACATTTATTTCGGTTATGTATGTGTATTGCTTCGTGAAGTTATGTTGTGATGTTACACCTTTGTGTCTTCAGCTGATTAAATTTTGTACTGCCCACGGCCTTCGTGATTAATTACTACGTATATGAACTCCAAGCCGTGATATGTTAACCTGTATATAATGGCAAAAACAAGATATATTTCCTAAACTCCTTTATCGTAGATCCCGTAATTTCAAATCATTACATGTAATAAAAACAAATCGCCAGTCCAAAATATTCCAGACTTTAACAATCGAGGAACGTTGGATCATGCCAGTTATGCTGCCTAATATATCATCAATCCGATTTATTCATGCAGGATAATTTCCAGTTAGTGATTGATAAATAACAATGCGAGCCAAATGTAATGAATGCTTTCAGAAGGAAGTCAACGTATTAGAACAACAGACGGATATATTATGTTAAGATTAATTATAGCCTTTGTTTCTTGTTCCAGAACATAAATTGACAAGACCTGCCAATTGGACTCGATTCTGGTATCTGGTGTTTATTCAATTATTTGTGAAGAAGTCATTGGAAAATAAAGTTATACCATGTTTGTGCTAAACCATTAAGGTATTCAATAAAACAAGTTTTGCAACTGACATAATTCGCTTTCGAAACTTCTTTCATACCCGTCTTATCAAGCTCATACAGACCAACAGTTAGTGAAACTCAAAGTGCGTTATGTTCGAGAACTCAAAGCACGTTCGATGACGAATAAATGAAAGCCCAAACTAAACAAAAACATTAGCCCATACGCTTAAAATATGGATGTTGAGCAATTTAATGTATTTTAACGGTACTAATGTTTTTATTTTATTTCAAAACATACTCGATCGATCGCTCCGGTCGTATTTAATCATAGAAACTGTTTCATGATAGCAATTACTATTTTAACTAGGTTCACGCTAAGTATGTTTCCCCAGATTTTAAATACAAGTTGGTCTGATATATAAGCCCAAGACGGTTATAAGTCACACAGAGACAAGGATACTAATTTAAAAACTAAAGATTATTTAAAAATAACAAATATCACCACAACACCATACATTCCTCCGGGGGATTGATTATGCTTGTTTTTTTCTCACCAAAGAATAACCAATAATCTCTTGTGTTTGTTATACATTTGTGTATAAACTGTACAGTACACAATATGCAGTATGTAATGAATGGAGATTTTTCCATATCAGTTTTTGTTGCATTTGTTATGTATATTTTGGAGCAAATACGAATGCACATTAAATAGAACAGTGTAGATGTACAAATGCAATAGTGGTCGATACTTAACCCAAATAATGTTGGCTACTCAGTTGACAATTCCAGTACTGTTTAAAAAATGTGCCCGTGTGGTTTGATATTGTCTGTTAAAACATAATTTCATTAGGTTGTTCTGACTAAGGCGGTGACATACTGTTTGAGATAAGAGTAGTAATTTAAGCAATTGGTTAGTGTTTTTAAACTCATTTTAAAGTCGATTGTTTTCCACTCGTTTTAATTTGTTTTAATATTGAAACAATATGTAGTACTTTATAATCGAATTAATAAGTTTTTGAAGTTATTTCGTATGCTTTTTCGCATGTAAATCATTTGGCATCATCAATTAAGGCCGAGCAAGTTAATTATTTATCTTTTAGCAAACAAAGTCGTTCATCATTACCAATGTTATGGAGCCATTCCCTTATTAATTCCAATAATAGTATATACCAGGGCAATTATCTAACATTTGAGCAATAGTTTATTACATTTACTCGGACCATGCTCAGATTTATTGCCGAAATGATTAAATTAGTTGTATGATATAAAGTAGCACAACATTTGAAGTGCATCCATGTCCAGTAATTATGCATATCTGTGCGTGGCTATGTCATTTACAATTCTTTTTATTGATAACATTTGGCAGGAAGAGGATTCAACTTTGTTTTATTTCCCATTGAACCTATATTTATGTATTTCCGTGATTTACTAGAATCCCCTTGTATTAGCATTTTAAAATTTAGTCTGGTGTAAAATATATTGTAAATACAGAGTAGTATCATTTGCTTCTCATCTAAGCATTGGTTTTGATGAATTTTTCATTAATTATGTTCATTGTTCTATGATCATACTAGATATTACTTTGAGACCATTTCGTTTCATTCGTTATGTTATTATACGAATTAAGTTCAATGACATGTATCGTACCATGTGCACAGTCTTTGTGCTTCGTTTATTTACGATTTGTTTTATATATAAAGTAAATAACTAAATATTAGGCCTTTGTATATAGCTATATTCAAAATTGAATTATTCATCGTAACTGTATCTTATATGTGTCTGTGGAAGTTTTTCAATAAAAAGTAGATGTATTGGATATCAACAAATTACATGTTATTATGATGCATTGTTTGACGTAAAACATACAACGTTCAATGAACCATTTATCTTTCATCATAGAATCAAATTAAACATGATATAAATTATTGAACATGGTTAATATTTCTAGGATTGCCTGCAAGCCTGCATATGACCTTCTTTAATATCAAACGGTTACGATAGTCTTGCGGGCAACCTAAGACATGTAGAAGATATGGAATATCAATAACAATAAATCACAGTTTGGTAAGATACACGCAAAGACATATATCTATCATTTGTAGCGAACGAATCCTAATCAATGTGTATCTACCATGCCATAAAGAAGACTCAAGAAAGTCTAAAAGCTTTTAGCATATAGTATGCTTACTGCGATTTATAGACTATAAGTATGTTATTTATTCCATATTTAAAGGCAGTTAATCATGAATAAGAACCCCATATGGAGTAATAATCATAACAGGAAGCTATGCTTGAGAAATCAAAAGGAAACCAGATATATCCAATAAATCACATTCAAAGATTTTTTTCCAAAAAAAGGATTATAAAACAGGTCAATGTGGTTGGAAAAATGCTGACAAAAATGTCATTTGCACCAGGTCTGACGTTATACAGTATATCACCAATAATAATATAGAACGCTAAAAGCAATATCCGGTATA
The DNA here is from genome assembly GCA_963678985.1 of Spisula subtruncata. NCBI lineage: Eukaryota > Metazoa > Mollusca > Bivalvia > Venerida > Mactridae > Spisula > Spisula subtruncata. The sequence goes on along the minus strand of OY787669.1, from coordinate 23,017,021 downwards.
AAAAGGCGTCATCGATATGTTATATGGAGTTTGTTAAAGGAACTATGAATTAATGTTGTCTGTTGAGCCAGTGTCACGGAATTTGAGCATAAGCATAATAAGCTTTATACAAAACCTTGACTTATTTGACAGATTGTTATAGAAATAGTGTCTCTTCATTTATCTATTACCTCGTGCTTTTCCTTGCTGATGTGACTTTTGTAAGTATTTATGAACGTCAATATGGCTATAGTTTTCCCTAAGGACTTACAATTTTTACATTATGAAACTGAAACGAGGCAACAAATAGACACGAAAACATATTAAGAAGACATAATGAGAATTGGAAAATATTTTCAGCTGTTATAAGTAACACATCACAAGATAATAACATACACACAAACATCACATAACAACATCAGGATAGAGAAAGGATGCTATCGAATGAATATCCCATGAAGCTGATTGGAACGAAGTGATGCGCATATAGTAAGATACGTGCAAAGAAATGTTAACGAAGGGAAATAAAAGCATAATGCTTTGCGAGCAATGCTAAAAAGTGTACCGGACTACATCAACATGGGATAAGACTTGGATCACAAGGCATAGTGTCCTCTAATCATTTTTTACCACTACATTGGTATTATTTATTACTTAGGCTCTTGCACCACAATGTGTCCAAAAAGCTGTAGTTAAGTTTGGTGTTATTTGTTTTCCCTGTTGCGATAGGTGTAAATACGATCAACGAAGTCTACGAATTTATTAAAATGTGAAGTGATAAAAGCAAACAACATATTTTAATGTGTTATTGGCGTGTGCTGTATCAACATACCCTTTTACACAACTTTTAGTCAGTTTGTCTAATGTCATTAAATGCATTTGAACATAATTCGCACTGTAAAATCCTAGTAGAGGGAATAAAACCAAAAAGCTTATAAGACGGATTAATCTGAATTTAATAACATTCTACTCGCAAGCGGATGCATTATAAAGTGTGAAATATATAATAAAGCGCCTAAGTAATTTTATTTTAATTCATACAGAGGCATTAAGGAAGAACATTGTCTGAGATAATAAAGCCACAAGGGATAAGATTGTAAGTGCTGTAACTTGGAAAAGATCTTTGTTAAACTTTAACACACACCCACTCACTCTAACTCCAAAAGTAAGATTCTGAAGCGTCTTAACTAGATTAAGAATTCAAGCACGCTTATATAAGTAAGGGTGGATTTAAGCTGATACTGAATAGTTTGCCATTAACATTCTATTGTAAGGTAAGCCTTGATGGGGTGTAAAATATATCGCATTTTTAGATACTAGGACATTGCAGACAGTGAGCGATGTACTCCACTAGAACACTTCAGACAAGATATATGGATTTATATGTATTGAGACAACCCTACGCTATTATGCAGCAAAGCGTGCAACTGATGTATGCTTAATTAGACACTCTAACACATAGACGTGATGATCGGACAAAACGACCTTGACTATCTCACTATCACAACACATTCCAGCTGATTAGGCAGTCTTACATTGACATGCAATGGGAATACACCACACGCATACATTCATTGACAAATATGCTATATCGCTGGCTAAGAACCAGAAAGTCCTAACTACCAAATCGATATTGAGAAAACAAGAGAAAACTGTCTGTAATTTACTCTTTACCTATGGGAAAACACGTTTTTAAAACATTTTGGTCAACATGAGAATGTTTGATTTTCATGAAAATAGGCTAATAAGAAGCGCCTTGTAAGTCAGATTTCAAATATGTATGAGTCAGATAAGGTCGTTAGTAGGAGTTACGACTTTCTGGCTCTAAGCCATCGATATGTGCTACCGTGAACTGCTCGAATTATGCTATGCATATCTCAACATTTGTAATTGCATTGATTTAATCTATATCATATACTCGCTGGCTTAGAATGAGAAAATACATGCACACTTAAGCACCCATCCAACGCAACATCTTCATTTTTAATGATTTCTCGAATATTGGTATATGGGTAAGGTTAAATTCCTGTTATAAGTTATACCCTAATACACGTTGTATGTCTCCTAGCATTATTGTGCAAGTTAGTTCATTGAAATATAAAAAAATAAACGAAATAACGAACGTCACTGTAAAATACTTCATAATGGGGCTTTGGCTCCCATAGAACGTAAAATACCAGCAATGTTGAAGGATAGCAACATACAAAATATGCCATTATCAACTAAGTCTTCAAATTCATATATAATTGGATTATAGCTGCATGAATATCGTAAACGATTATTCGACAAACGTCATTGTTGCGTTTTAGAGCATGATTGGTGACTGCTTAAACAATGATTAATAGTTACATAGTTTTTTATGACAAATAGCTTGAGTATGTGACAGTTTATTGAGAGAAAAACTTCTATTCCGTTAGTTTGTATATCTCTGTTGTCCATTTATTGTGACATATGATTGTGTTGTAAGGTCACTCATCTGATGTCTTGGATTATACATTGTCCCGATGAAATTTCATTCTACATTTTGTAACGTGCATTCATAAAGTAAAATATAAAGGTACACTCCAGGAAAATCCATGTTGAGAATCAATGCCTTCACGCGAGGGAATTCCAGTATAAAACATTAGGATGTTGAGAAAAGTGAGAAAAATTGTGTTTGATTCTATAACATATTTCTTAGAGGTGTTACCTTGTTTTACTGTATGATATAATCGGACATGATTGAACGCAATGAACAATCAGAAATGCTATACGGACATTTGAGGAATGCGAGTTAAATTTACTGGACCACACGACAATACCAATTACAAATATATATTAAAGCATGCTTGCCGTACACTTGTACATGGTTTCGTGCGATAGGTATTGAATTTCTGCAAATGCTTTAAGCAAATAATATATATGTATGTAGCAGATCGCATTCACGTGCAGTTTGTCTAATATTTGTAGCCTCGGTCTTCTTCCTTTTTTGCATGTGACCCGAATGTCCATTATAATATATAATGTTTGTCACGTTCAAATAATTGGGAGTTGTATGGTGACGCTTGTAAAGCCAGTTCAAGAAAGAACCTCTCGCACGTCACCAGTTTATAATGGTCAATGCTTTTGTCATTAATTAATAAAAAAACACATTCGTTTAGCATGTGATTTATAACGTGATCAATGTTTGCTTCATCGATGCAGAATATGCATTTTTCTGATTCAATACCTCAATGCAATGTGCCGTCTTGAAATTGAAAAATCGAGTTTTAATAACACGTCAACAATCCCCCAGTTTCGGAATTGATGTTTCCACAAGGCGTAGCATCCAAAACATCGTGTTATATAAAATAAACAGCCTCGTGTTTAGTTTGTTGTTCTGTCCATCAGATGGCAAAAGTAAGAATCAATATAGGATCAACTAGGATTAAAGTCTCTCGCTTCACAAATTTATTACATTCTATACATGTATATAACGATATGAATATATGTTGTGCATTCACAAAGCATTTAAGTATTTTCGCAAAGTTATCCTACTTTTTTTACCTGAAATATGTTTAACTACTAACTAATGTAGTGTTCCCCGTCTTGTGCACATCTTGTCCGGCTTTTTCTGTTGATGTTGTCTCCGGTTCCTGATTTGATGAAATAAATTAATTCTAGGTTTACAGTTATTCATCGTTGAAATTACGTGTTTAGTCTAAATCAGAATAATATACACGGATTTCTGACTTTGTTAGTGCGATCCGCGGTCGTTTCTAGTGTTACAGTGTATACATTTTCTTGAAATGATTCTGGTAAAAGGCGAAATATAGTGATCTTTTTTTTCATTAAACAACATAACACTGGCTGTGATTTGCAAAAATCTGATTCCGTTAAGTAATCTCATAGATCATAAAACGAGAAACTGTATCCCTCTTATGAAACACGCGCCTCATGGTATGAATCCAATAACATTTAATCAAAGCAATTTGCTTGTTTTTGCTAGTTTCAAGTTGTTTGCGCGTCAAATGTTATTCTATAATTATGTAAGAATACTCGGGGGGAAATATAAATTTCAGAAGAAAAATATTTTCGAATTCTCATATGAATTTGCTAATATTTGTTACGCGCAAGAACTTAACGCTATAATAATACACAACTGATTCCAAGAATAGCCTTTTATTGAGTCCATTTATATGCAGCTGGATCTAGCGAATTAAATATTTCGTTTCGATTAATCAAAATCGAACGCTGTTTAGAGTGTAAGACCTTTTTTATAATGGCTGATAAATTAAGGGTTTTACATGAGTTTTGATTGTAATAATGAATATACATGATATAAATGAAACAGAGTTCTATTTGTAGATGAAATGGAATACAAATACAAATATAACACTAAATTACCGCCTTGTCAGGTAAATACATTAGATCTATCCATTGCAAAACAAATTTCATATTTCAAAGCAGTTACTTATGAATAACATTCCAATATGGAGTAATGATCGCAACAGGAATCTGTACTTTCAAAAAAAAAACCGGTATGGTCAATCAATATATTAAGGCAAATGCCAATATTTTGTGAAAAGTTATTGTGCATTTTGTGCCCAAACGATGCTGCATAATATCATTCATTGTAACCTGAATTCTATAAAACATGTCAGATAAATTATCGACCTGCGATATTTGTTTGTTTTGTACATAGTATTAACACACATTCCAATATTATTTGAATCCCGGTACCAATTTTACCACTAAGTTAGTATTACAAAATAAGCAAGCAAGTAATAAGTAAAGATGTCATCTAACGAGGCTTCATATTTGGTTTACCAATCAGACATGCATGTTGACCTAAATAAACATCATAAACGTGCATGACCATTAGGGTGGGTGACTTTGAGTTTTTGAGTTGTGATTTCAATAGTGGTTTGATTTGTTGACAGGCTCTTCTAGGAAACTGCGAAATGTCAAATGTAACAGAAAGTACCCAATGTATTGGCACATGTGTATATGCATTTGTATAAGCACATGGCTCACAGGCAAATACCCTTATTTCATGTATGTAGTCGATTTGCCTAATGAAATTAATGTAATTTGAACTTTGTTGCTCCGCAACCATAACAGAGAAGTACAGAAATGTTTACGCCAAAAAGACAATAAGACGACTTAATTTGAATTAAATAAATCTCTGCTTGCACACGGTTGTATTTCAAAGCGTGAAATTATTAATAAAGCGCCCAAAATAATCTCAGTTTAATCCAAATAGACGAAGAACATTGTCTTAGATTATAATGTCGCAAGGGATTATATTGTCATTGTTGTTATGTGGAAAATACTGATTTTGCAATTCCTTATCTAGATTACCACTGTTTTTGCGATGAAATCATTCCAACACTTAACAATCAATCGTGAATTCAAAATGAATTCAAAAACACCCATAATGCATCGTGGATTAATTCAAACACGAAATACAAGCTTTACTTAAAGATAAATATCCCTGGCGTATAAGGTATCACTATCCGTAAGGATCATATAGAAATGATGCGTATTCATTTTTATTTCATATGCCATGAAAAGCGTTAGTATACTATCGTTTTCCTTTAAAACGAGAATATACATTTACTTTGACAAAGCTGTAGGTTTGGATTTGGGAAACTATTTCAAAGGTGTCATTTTTAAGCAGTTACCAGCATAAACCGTATCATTGAAATCTCAATAATTTATATTCAACAATGAATGTCACAACTGTTATTAATCGAAGTAGAACACATTTGTCGGTTTCTTTAATAAATACATGTACATTACACCGCGAAAATACCAATTGAAATTCTTCCTAACAAATCTCTGAGGAATGAATTATGTAGTAGAATAATTCATAGTGAGCAATATTATCAGTTTGATAACATTTCTGAAAACGACATATGATGCAACATAGAAGTTGATTGATTTGTTTCAGGAAACAGTCTGACATCTTTTTTTTTTTTTTTTTTTTGTCCTTTCAATTTTATTCATTTATAAATACATTTACATTTATGCCATACATTATAAACATATTAACAAATAGTATAACAATAAATGAATTTATAAATTATTTTTCGAGAGAGAGAGAGGGTGAGAGAGAAAGAGAGAGAGAGAGAGAGAGAGAGAGGGGAGAAAGAGAGAGACATAAAAGTAGAATGTGCACCATCTCTTCAATAAAACATATTTGTATTTTCTTAATTTAATAATATTATAAAATCACTCCATTTATTCTCAAACATTTCACTTTGATTCTTTATTTCTGATATTGTTTTCTCTATTTTTATTCTATGTATCAGGTATTCTTTAAAAGGTTCTATTGTTGGACTAGTTAGTGTGCATTTTGATTTAAAAATGAAATATTTTGTAAGAAGTATTATGTAATTTATTAGACAGCTTTTTTGTGGATCATTACTCTGTACTGTGCAGAACGATATATCAAAATAGCTAAAAGCATTAATAGATGGAACATACACTTTTAAAAAATTATAAATATTTCCCCAAAAGGCTTGTATGACATGACATTCCCAGAACATATGTATGTTGCTGTCTGGAAACATAGAACAGAAATCACATAGGGTAGACGGAACTAGTTTGCACTTTAGTAAATACGAGTTGTTTGGGATAGTTCTCATTAAGTATTTGTATTGGAATTCTCGGAGTTTTGTGTCAACAGTACATAATAAAGGAGTTAAAAAGATATTCTCCCATTTCATGTTATCGTGTCCTATTTCATGATTCCATTTATGAATTTGCTTAATAGGATTATTTTGTTTGGTTTCAATCAAAATGTTATATGCAATTTTATTGATTTTTCTTTTATTTTTAATTTTATCGATTAGATACTCTGGTGGATTATATGACATAGGTTCGGTAGATAAAGTTTGTTTCCATTCTGCTGGTATGTTTTGTACGAGACTATGGTATTTAGTAAAATCACCAATTTGTATATCGTACAGCTGTATCAAATCTTCGAAACTATAGAAGTTTGAAGATCTGTAATCATAAATGTGCTCTATAAAGAGTATCCCTTTGTCATACCAATCTTCAAAGAAGAATGTGGTATTTCTATCTAGTTTAATTGAGCTATTATTCCAAATGATTTGTTTTGATATTTGTTTGTGTTCTGATTTAAAATTTATCTTACTCCATGATAACATTATGTCTTTGAGGAATTTTGATTTTATATTTAACAATTTTACATCTTTTTCTGTCATGTTGCATTTAAAAAATAATTTTCCACCATAAATGGCTAATTCTTGTTCATATATATGCTGCCAGTTATTGGCTTTATCATTTTCTAATCGTTTTATCCAGCTTATTTTTAGTCCATCAATAAAAGAATGAATATCCACCATTTTTAAACCTGCATTTTTATAGTCTTGTATAATTGTGTTTCTTGATATTTTATCTGGTTTACCATTCCATAGAAAGTCAAACATGAGTTTTTCAATGTTCTTTATAATGTCTATATTTGGCTTATGTAGTTCTGTAAGTGGGTATATAAGTTTTGGGAGTGCAAATGTTTTCAAAACATTTATTTTGCCTATTAGTGATAAGTTCCACTTTTTCCAGTTTTGTAGGCAATGACAGAACGCGTCAATTTTGGGGGTCAGATTTAGGTCGTGCATTCTTGTGATGTTGTTAGTGAAGACAACGCCTTGTGTATTAGCAGAGTCTGATGTCCATACAAAGTTGTCTTTCTTGCAATATTCCAAATCACTGTGTATTAACGAACCTATTCTAAGTGCTGTGCATTTATTTTTATTTAGTTTTAGACCTGATATTAACGAGAATTCTCCTAGAATTTCTATTAGTTTTTCAAAGGACTTCTTTTCACCATTGATGAAGAAGCTGGCATCGTCCGCAAATAATGTTTGTTTCATTTCTTTATTATATATAGTAACACCCTTTAAATTTTCACATGTGTTGATTCGTCTAGACAATTTTTCGATACATATTATAAATAAATATGGAGAAAGAGGACATCCTTGACGTACCCCCTTCTTGATGTCAAAAAAGTTTGAGCAATGACCATTGTTCGTGACACATGCTTTTGCATCTTTATAGAACAACGATACCCATTTTATTAATTGTTCACCAAAATTAAAATGTTTGAGGCATTTGAATATAAAGTTATGATCAACGCTATCAAAGGCTTTTTGAAAATCTGCAAAGAATATTATACCAGGTTCATGGTTTTCCTGCATCTTTTCAATTATTTCTTGGATTAATCTTACGTTTTCACCAATATATCTACCTTTTACGAAACCTGTTTGATCTTCACTTATTAAATGTGGTAATGATTTTTTAATTCGATTGGCTATTGTTTTGGATGCTATTTTATAGTCTATATTAAGTAAAGATATAGGGCGCCAGTTATTCAAGTTTGTTAAGTTTTTGTCCTTTTTTGGGATTAACGTAATTAAACTCTGTTTTTGTAGTTCTGTCAAATTATCATTTTTGAATGAGTAATTTATCGATTTTATATAGTGCTCTTTAATGTCATTCCAAAATAATTTAAAAAATTCGGCAGAAATGCCATCTGACCCAGGACTTTTATTGTTGTTCATTTCTTTTAATGCCGTGAAAGCTTCATATTCGCTTATTTCCCCTTCACATTGTTGTTTTTGTTCGTTGGTTATAGTATGTCCATTGGTTTCGAAAAATGTATCATTATTACGTATATAGTTGTCTTTTTTATATAATTGTTCGTAAAATTTAGCCGTACTTGACATAATATGTTTTTGCTCTGTTATTAGTTTGTCTTCCACGAATAATTGTTTGATAGATTTTTCTTCTGCCCTTTTCTTTTCTAGATTTGAGAAATATTTGGTATTTTTTTCGGCACCTTCTATCCATTCAGCTCTAGCCCTTAATAGTATGCCTTTAATTTTGTTTTCTTGTATAGAATTGAAGTTATTTTTTTCTTGTTTGAGTTTTTGTAGCTTTTCTTCGTCATTTGGATTGATTGTTATATCATGTTCTAGTGTTTTAATGTTGATTTCGACCCTTTTTTCTTCTAGGTTTTGTTCTTTTTTAAGTTTACTTGAAAATTTAATCGATTCATCTCTTATTCTTCCTTTTATTACTTCCCATAACACGTTTGGATTCGCTTCTTTATTTATTTCTGCAATTTCTGTAATAGATTTGCGTATTATTTCTTGATATTTTGTATTGTCAAGAATGGAATTATTTATTTTGAAAGAGCCTGGACCTCGTTCTATTTTTGATGAATTTATGCAAATATGAACAAGAGAGTGATCTGATTTGAATCCTACTGAAATGTTAGCCGTTTTAATAGAGTTTAATAGGCTAGCTGATACTAAGAAATAGTCTAATCTACAAAAGATAGGAGGACTCGTATTTGAGTGCCATGTAAAGGTACGATTGTCAGGGTTATTATTTCTCCAAACATCGTGTAAGTCATTGTTTTCTAATATATTATTAATCTTATCAGAGCATTTTTTGTTTGTATCATTTCGACCATTTAGTTTATCTAGTTTGTAGTTAAGAACAGCATTGAAATCGCCTCCTAAAATTAGTGAATAATCATTGTAATCTTGCACTTTTTTTTGCACAGTGGTATAAAAATTTACATCATCTGCATTTGGACCATATATGTTTATTATTACTAATTGATTACCCATGATTTCTATCTTAAGGAGTTGTAGTCGACCTTTTATATACTCTTTATGTTCTATAATTTTAAATTCTTGTTTGGTGTTTATAAAAATCCCTACCCCTTTGCTATTACTACTATCACCACTTAAAAATATTTTATTTCCCCACATTTTTTGCCAATCCATGTATTCATTTTCTAAGCAGTGTATTTCTTGTAGGAGACATATTGAGAATCTTTTCTGTTTTAACCATTCAAAAACTTGGGTACGCTTCTGTTTTGATGCTAGACCTTTAACATTAAAACTACATATGGTTACGTCATTCATTGGTAATATGTTTAGTTGTTAGGCGGTAAACAGTGTGGTACTGAATAGAGACGATAGAAGAATTTATTATTGTCATCGAAGTGCGTTTGAAACAAATGGTAATACAATGGTATCTCTATGAGGGATGGTGCAAGAAAGTGATAGTAGAAAATGATATTCATATCTGAATAGTATATCCAGTATGACAGTGTGTAACAAAATATTAACCAAATCCATTATCTTATGGAAAAGTACCCTAAGCAATAATAACAGGGCTGTACATACATGTAGTAGTCATAAACACTCTGAAAAAAGCAAACTCGCAATCGTGTCTGTCATCTAACCAAGTCTCTCTTTATAGAACATTTATGAACACTACATCATAGCAAAATTCATTAAGTCCATACATGCATGAGCAGAGTTGGTAACCCGCTCATGAACATGTATGCATATTCATAGCATAATCTACTTCATAAACGCTACATCAATGTACCTGCCATAGTATTGGCTATTCACAATTGAACAGTACAATTACACATTGCTATAAACTTTTTAAATGATACACTTTGTATAATAATTTTTTAGTCTATACTGAATACGTTCCTAAGTACATATACTTATCCAATAACAGCAGTATACAAAATGCTTTCATAATATAAAACTGTTCTTATTTAAGAACATTTACAAAATCGACTATGAACTTTTGTATATGCATACATGTAGTACAATAATACCGCATCGTATAAGTTTAATCACATAAAGTGTCCATTTAGATAGTCACATGTATATTCATAGCATAATCTACTTCATAAACACTACATCAATGTACATACTATAATATTGTCAATTCACAATTGAACAGTTCAATTACACATTGCTATAAACTTTTTAATAATACACTTTGTATAATATTTTTTTAGTTTATATTGAATACGTTCCTAAGGACATATGCATATCCAATAACAGCAGTATACAAAATACTTTCATAATATAAATCTATTCTTATTTAACGACTATGAACTTTTGTATATGCATATTACAATAATACAGTATCATATAAGTTTAATCACATAAAGTGTCCATTTTGATAGTCACAAATAGAAACAACAGAAGTTAAAGTCGAAAGTGCGTTTAACAACAAAATAACGCTGTCAATTGTCTTATGGAATAAGTACTCTAATCAACAGACCTATACATAGTGGTCGGTAGTCATAAACATACTGTAAAACAAACTCGCAGTTATGTCATCAAACCATGTCTCTCATTATAAAACATTTACGAACATTTCATCATATCAAAATTCATTACGTCCATACATGCATTTGTGCATTAGATAACACACCCATATACATAATATCCATAGCATACTATACTTCATAAATGCTTCATCAATGTACATAACATAATATTGGCAATTCACAACGGAGCAGTATAATTACACATTTATGTAACTTATAAAAATAATTATACACATTGTAAAATATTATTGTTTTTGATTATATACTGAACATGTTCGTAAGAACATAAGCATATCAATAATTGCATAGGTTATTCAGAATGCTTTTGAGATATAATGTAAGATACTTTACACAATTTATAATTAATCTCTGTATATTCATAGTGCAATAATACAGTGTCGTATAAGTTTAATCATAGTAGTTTCATTTCTCGTGAAAATGTGAAGCTCTGTCGACCCGTCAAAAGGGCACATGACTGCACTATAGTCAGTTCGCTACACCTTTTAATGTCAGGAGTTGACAGTATCTATAGCAATATACGCAAGTGTTACATTATTTACCAACTGTTTAAATTTTACACCATTGCACAGTGTAACAATGCTACTATTTATATACATATAAATTTATGCAAATTACTGTGCTACTATCAATATAATAACATATAATAACAATTATGTGTTTATAAACGTACATATGTGTATGTATCTAAAATACATTCCATATTTTATGGCGATTTTTTTAGAGTAAATAACCTATGCTGATAGACAGTAATATGTCGATATAAAGCACATACAATGCTACAGTTTAAATATACAGGTGTTATCGAAAACGTGGTATGTGAAGGCATTTCGGTATAATGTTTTCACAAGTATTTTTGGTCGATTGGTCACAAGTTCTATACTGTATTAAAAAAGTTTTGTATCCATGATACTCAAGCAACACTCACTATGGTTTTCGGTTGTTTTTCCTTTGTGGCCATGGGAGTTCGATCCAGTATTTATAATAGTTGGGTTTCACCTGATGAATTTGGTCATTTACGTCTTTATAATATATGGAGCCTTCTCTTGACCACGCCCCTTTAACTATGTCTGTTTGTTTCAATCGAACGCTTTGGAGTATTTCTCTGTTTAGTTTGGTCAGGTCTTCATTGATATAGATGTAATCAGCACCAAACTGTTTTCTGTTTACCCAAAGTTCCTGTTTCTTCATTCTCGAAGTAAACTTTACTATAACAGTTCTTCTTCTATCCGCCTTGTAATTCCCCAACCTGTGCGCTATATCTAAATCTTTAATCGATAATTCTATTCCAGGAACCTTTTTATTTATTGTGTTAATCACCTGTTGACACGTTTCTTTCGCGGATTCTTTCTCCTTGTCAACTAGACCATCGATTCTCACACTATTTCTTCTACCATATTGTTCAAGGTCGTTATGTTGCGCTATGGTGAATTCCTGTTGCTGTTCCATTTCGCGTTTTAACTTTCTATTCTCGTCATCTGATTTGTCCAGTTTTCCACTTAATTTCTCTACTTCTTCTCTTAGTTTATCATTTTCTAACTGCTTTTCGAAGATTTGACATTCAAGCACTTCAAATCTTTTGTCGACCGATTTTAGTATTGCGTCTTTGGTTTGTGTTATTATATCCGTTATCATTTGCTTGATGCTTTCGTCGTCTTTAGTAACTACGTTTTCTAGTTTCTTATTTATTCCTCGTATTTCAGCCAATATCGTGTTGTTAATCGGCAATTCAGTCTCACTCTCACTTTCGTTGTCTTCACATGTATCTTCGTCTTCCTCAGCAATCTTATCTTCCTGTCTGAATTTCTTTTTTATTTGTTTTTTAGCCTTGATTTTCTTCTTATTACTGCTCTTATTGTATGTTTTGCGCTCGGTTTCTAGATCGCTTTGGCTACTGATACTGCTAAATTCTCCTCGCTTTCTCTTTTTCTCATCTTCGACTTCCATTGTGTTAACATTTTCCTCAAAATTCCCATCAGCTGTCTTCTCATGTTTGTTTTCAATAATAGAAGCCATACTTTTTTCGTGTAGTATACCTCTAAAATGATTTAGCCGGACTTCGATACGATCGTTTTCTCGTGCGTTTATTACACTTAGTTAAATTCATTCTGACATCTTATATAATTGTAATGTATAAATCTGTACTAAGTAGAGTATTGTTTTACTTAGGTTGATATTTCTGAAATACAGTATCTGAATCAATAAAAGATTCATAAAGTTAAGTCACAAGCACATATATTTTCAGAACATGTATGAATAACAACCTATTTTCCAAAATACTCTTGGTTAATGACTGAAGGTACATTACAATATTATTGGACAATGTATGGATAAGTAAAGTTGTAAAAGGTTTAACTAGCTCTCCAAAGTTTATATGTTCGTTCGAGTTGTTTTGTTTTATGAATGACGACACGGTTGGGAACCTAGATCGTACATGTACCTGTCAGTGCATCAAACACTTAGTTAATATATTTAATTCAAACACTTAGTTAATATATTTCATTCAAACACTTAGTAAATATATTTCATTCTAATTTGATATATAGAGGGAGGACCCAAATAATTTGAGCTTAGTATGAGTGTACATAATCATGTTAATTAGTATCAACATGCCTATAAATAGCCTATTATTTTGCGTATGATCTGTCAGCATATATAGAACATACCAATGATTCGGTATAACATTGAAGCTATGTCTACTCTAAGCCGGATTAATACATATCAGAATTGGCATATAAGTACCGCAGTCGGCAGCCAGTTGTGTGTTCTTGCATGAAATTTTGCACAAATGGGTACCACTTGCATATTGAATAACTTTGATCAAAAGTATAAAGTCAGAGGAATTGTATGTCTGTATATAGCAAATGTCATTATAATGATTATATGTCATTTGATGTGCTCATCAAAATATTGCCTAAGATGTTTTACTGTGGCCAAGGGACAGGGAATTACTGTTAGAAGAAGGAAAGAAAATATATTGGACGTTTTTATCACTGACAATGGTATATTATTTGCTAAATCGATTTCCTAGATGCATGACGTCAAATTCCACATTGCAACAATTCATAGCACACGTCATTCGAATCACAGCACCACTATATGTACATGTAATTGCACTGCGTAATAATAATCACAATTTGGTGAACACCAAAGGAGGTAATACAATGTAATAGCTCTTGTGTAATTATATCATATCATGGAATTATGAAATACGAAAGTCACGCATTCCATTCATCAGAATTTCGACAAAGTTGGATTGCACGATGTTGTTTTTATTTAATCGCTTGTTTAAAGAGGTGTACGTCCATATACATAACATGTATACACTAATACGTCAGATAAAGTCCACTATTCTGAAAATGTTGTGATAGATGACACGTCACACGAACCCAAATCAGTGTGAAATACTCTCATTGCATGACAGTGTACATTTTGTTAGACTGCGTCTTTAAATTTCAGCGTATGGCGTGTCTGCATACGTTGCATGTTCATAAAGGCTTTAGTAACTTCATAGATCGAATTGATCGACTATACATGTTTCCAGTTGAAATATGCTTGTGAAGTTTAGATCGTCATATGAAATACATATTAAGGATCTGTTTATCCACAAGCTTAACCCATGATTAAAATATTCTTGTAACTTTTCCATGATAAAATTTGATTGATTTCGGTCATCAGATAATTCAAAATTGAGTATTGATATACCTCCTGCAAGGGATAGTAATTACAGAAAACATTCTGACAGGCAATATGGGTAGTTAAGATAAAATGTTATACGGTCCATGCTGTGATACATGGTTTAATAATAATCACGAATATATACTGCGTTCATAATAAGTGCAGGTAGGATATTCTTAAATATAGCTCAATAGATCCAATTGCATTATTGCAATTGGAAAGAAGGATTAAATAAAGAAAACGGACACGTTTTGAGCAATAGGGATTGCGACACTAAAGTTATAACAACGTGTTGTACACAAAATAACGTGACTTTTTTATATGGCATTGTTTGTCACAAACTGTGTATAGCTCTCATATGCCATTATACAAGTAGTTGTAGTTGGTTCTTATAGAATGTTCGCATGTATTTGACTGTTACTGCAATTGTTTAAAATACATTGACGTTACAATTATAACCTCTGCATCTTTGTATCATGTGTACTTTTTTCTATGCAATTACACAGATACATGTAGTGTATTGTAGCATCGATATTTCTTAATGGTAATATCACGAAAAATCGGTGGTAAATGCAGTCATTACTTTTCTCTCGACTTAATCTCGTTGTTTCATAGACCGTACATGTATCACTAAAAGCTATAACTGTTTTGTACTGCCCTGATTATCGGCGATAGTCACGAGGCAATATGAATGACATTGATATAAAATCACATATTCCGATAAATGTGTTACAGTTCGTAACTCTCATTGTAATTTATTGGAGTATTTAATACAAACTGTTTTAATATTTTTTCGCAGAATTAATCTAACAAAAAAACCCAGTGGACATGGATAGCCGCATCAATGATATCCTCCTCATTAAACATATCACTGTCAAGCGACGAGGTAAATGATTCGGATGCAAACGTTAATGATTTGAAAGCAAACAAAGAAGTATTACATTCCATAAACATCTGATCAAGGGAGAGTAAGACAAAGGTTCCTGATCGTAAGCATTCCAATTCGCTGCATCAACAATGTTTCAAGGATGAAAGTAGTTTAATACTGATTGAATTCAGCACTGAATTATGCCACAACATACATGATGGTATAAGAGTATACGTTATATTATGAAAACTATGTAGTATCATATGCAATAAGTAACCTTTAGATACTTTATGACTTAAAACAATAGTGTCACGGTCTAAACATGTTATTACTAATGTGGAGAAACTTGTGGAAGCAGCCAGTTAGCTCAGCCGGTAGAGCATTTGCTCTGTAAGAGTAAGGTCCGGGTTTCAAGCCCTGGTCTGCAAGCATCCACGTTGTGTACATTTACCGGACAAAAGGTGTCGTTGGGCTTTCTCAGAGACACGCCTTCGACAGGTATTTATGCATTGTGCGATTTGGATTTCATCTCAAATATGTGTGTTTGTTACTGTCATGGATATTAAGCGACAATCGACAATATAACTGAATTCTTCTGTCACAGGCAAATGCACTTTCCGGAATTAGATCTGTCAAATGCAGTTTACATATTGTACAAATAATCTTGCACATACATATTTGTTGTAACGAATACCTAAGAAGAAATCCGTCCAATTAGTGTTCTGAGAATAACGCCCGCAGAATGAACAAGTATATGTAAATGAATAGTCATTTGTAATACTTGGTTCGGGAATATACACATACTCAAAGGGTTATGTGCTCGAATTATAATGTGCGTTCGAAGCCTAGTGGTTTGCACGCTTCTTGTTAGCTTCAAATGCAGACTAGTTCCGACATTGTCTTACAAGTAAAAACATATGTTTGTATGACACATACATTAACTAAATAGAACACCATTATCAGAACACTAAACCAAAGCTATTACCCAATATGTAATCCTGTCGACAACAACGATTCTTTGCACTACTAGATTAGACTGAGATTACTATTGGGTTTATAGACGTACAATGCAAAAGGAACTCAATTAAGACACAATTCCTTGGAGGCTTATATTGTCTCGTTGAAAAAATAATGTAACGTTAAACTGAAGCTTTATGAAAGGGTTATTTTGCTAGATATATATTTTGCCCGTAGGCTTGAGAATAAATTTGAATGCATGCCTAGCCTGCATATTTTAAGCAAATATATATATTTAGCCCGATTGTCAAATGTAAGGTTCTATAAGCAGTACCTTAACTTATTCATAGAGTGTCTAGACACATTAATCATATATGATTTTAGTAGAAGGACACTAGCATTTCTTTTCTTCGAGAATCGTACTGCAGTTGTTACCACAAGGGATTGCATTTGATACGATGATCATCTTCCTGTAGTTTATTCTATTTTTCCAGGTCAATAATGATCAATGATAATAACTTTCTACTTTTTCTACTCATTTTGTCGCGTTCTTGTTGCAAGAACTTATTATACTTGTTGTACGTGATGTTCTATATGTTTGTTTAGTCGGTTGTTTGAGCTTTGTACAGCCTTCCTTGTTTGATGTTCTATCATTTCTTCTGTGGCTAATACTTTGACTGGACGTATTAATGTTGTTTCGTGGTGTGGATAAGTCATCTACCTGATACTTGCTAACCGGAGCTAGCTGTCGGACAATCCAATAAACGTAGTCTTGATTCCATCAAGGGTTTCCGGGATTTGATTGGTTAGTTGTTTCATTTATGACAATTTCATTATCAATCCAAGCATTAAATTGTCGTCAATTTACAAATAGCCATACGGGGTTTGTCTGCAATTTAGATTTCTGTATACACATTTTGTTCTCCTCATTGACATGTAATGAAGTAGGAACAAGTCAAAATGAGTGATTTTGGATAGTATCGAATTGTCTTTCATATATATACATGCTATTGTACCAACGGTGTTTGATTTTCTAAGAAAACCTAATCCAATTTGAGGTAAATTGTACAAAAACTTCGGTCGGTTCATTGATTACTCTCGACACAACATGACGGAATGTGTTGTTTATGTTGGTGATCTTCAAAAGGCACTGTGAGTAACGAAATACCTGTTTTAACAGTGTCTAATGAATGCAGTTTGCACGTTTAGCCTAGAATTGAGCGAATTCTGTCTCATCTGTTTCCGAGAAACATCTAAATGAAGATTTGTCTAGAATTCGTTCTTGCAAGGTTCATGTACAAAATGTAGTTAAGTCCCATTTGGTTAATCACGAACGTTGGCATGCACATAATTATGTTAGATTGTTTGCTTCGAATTAATGATAATGTAGTTGCAAAATGTGTTCCTCTAATCCTCGTATATGTTACTTCATGGTTTAAGCTTGTTAAGCGGAATACAGTAGTTTGTGTCTACAGCTTCGGAAATATGTTATTATACTTTAATTGTCTATAGCAAAAGTAGCAATACGTGTATGTGTGCATCAGCGACTTTTCCACAAGGCGCATTCAGTTATAACATTACAGTGCACTCAATTAAACAACGAAGAAAATGCGTACAATGATTTCTGTTACATGTTCAAATGAAGGAAAATGAATAATGTAGTTTTGGTTGTCGATTTATTTTCTCAGAACACTGTTGATCATGTGAGCCACATAAATAAAAAAGAGCGGCAAAATAATACAGTTCTGTAAGGTAGCTATTAATTATGGCCAAGGTTACGCCAAAATTAAGTCACATGTACGCGGTTGTACGTTTTATATGCAAATTTGAAACCCTATGGGTTAGAATTCACCGTAGAGTCACCGGGCATGCCAAAGTACACACACATTTGGAAATCGAGATGCACAAATGCCAAACGAATTGGGGTAAATATAATTTCATCTGCGCATGATCACAGAAATCTGTAAGACAGCGTTAGCATTGTAATTTATAAATATCTTCAATCACTTTGTTGTCAAAGATTAGATTATTTTTAATCATAACATTGTATTTAATTGTCATTTGCAAACACATATACAGAAACATGATTGGAATAAGATTTATTAGTGGCGGTCAATATCCTGCTTCTTCTCTACATCGTAATTTGGATGTGTAAGACGTATTACAGCTGCAAGGGAAATTCTTTGTTTTGTGGGTTTTTGCTACACACTTTAAAACACATATTGTTGTTGTAACTCAACGCAATCTTGAACTTAGATTCTACAAAAGATAACGATATATTTGTTTTGTAACAGACAATTCACATGGGTAAAATTCTTCAAAATCAATCCGGCGATGGTCAATTTAAACATTATCAAATATAAGTATATCATATTATGTTGTGTTCCGGAGATATTAAAAATGTTCTACAATACTGTTTTAAATTAGGAATGAGGCAAAGGAAACAATAAATCCATTTTCTAAACATGGAATATCTTAGTTATGCAAATACATTGCATGTTAGTGAAATTGTAACACGAACTGTTTACAGCATACTGATCGAAAATTAGATTTATAAACTAAACCTGTATTTGAAACTTTAAGGTTACCGTGGAGTATTGAATATCAATGTAATCATCAAATTTTGGCGACAAAAATTGCAAAGGATACATCTATAAGATACACAAAGTCTTAATCAATATTGTTAAGTTAAGCAGTTTATTTACTGCTAACGACAGCAGACTTAGCAAGCTACAAATACATGTTTGTTGGTAGGCGACAATAACATTAAGCAAAATCACCCGAAGGAGTGTCTAGCTTTGTGATAAAATTGTTATGAAATTCACCAATTCGTAAGTGTACAAATCCTACATGTGACATATAATACCATTTTAAGATATATCAGACAGGCTTAAACTCGTTCGAACTATCAAGACAATATCACAAATACTTACTGAGAATTCAATCTATTGCACCACTTTTAAATGTTCCTGAAAATGTTAATACAAAAAGTCTAAGAGGGTGGGCTTAAGCGTCCACTGTATCAAAAAAGCACAAGTAACCAATTGTAAAAACTAATATACATTTAAACAACAAAACATCTTATTCCAGTAACACATTATTGGCAATTTGCTATGTCTTTATTTTAACAATTTTACAACCTTCTCAATTTATTGTATGATCTTTGATATATGTGCATTGTATGTACGCTTATACTCCGATACGCCCTGTGACTCCATTGATAAAGTGTACATTATTTTCGTAAATGTACACTTTTTGATTTGTAAGAAAGTTGTTTGTACAAAACATTTACTCAGAAAATAATTGGTCAATCATGACAAATCCGCTTATAACTACATGAACAGTTAAATAAATGACATGCTGTAAAATCAATAATATAAGAGGGCCATTTAATTTCGTTAATTTTGTGGATGATTTCAACCACGAAAATCCTTTAAATTACATTGAACTTTCCACAAAGTGGTCTTTTTCACCAAATCCACAAATTTTGTCACATTGAAATTTAATTATTTTTACTCAAAAACATGTAGCTAGAAAATTGTAAGTCCACCCAAAGATAGTGCAATATTAGACTGTACTACTGTAAAATAATCTTATTTGTGGCTTTTACTCGAATCAATAGTGTAGATAACTAAATCATAAATTCCAATATTCTCGATTTATTTAGACCAGAACAAATGTTAGAGAAATTGTTTATTGTTTTGTAAACCGCGCAAAATGGGGAGCAAAATTTATATTCTTGTAATGACCAAGAAAAGTAGAAATTAATTATAGCAATTGAAGTAAAGTGAAATTCATACCAAGCAAAATTTATTTTCTTATTATTCCCAAGAAAAGCAGTGCATTTACAGTATTTTTTAAAGTATTTGTAACAACTTAAGCGAATTTAAGATTTAGCTGTAAAAATTCATTGTGCAATTAATTACATGTACAAGAAACCTGAATATATACAGAATACAAATAGTTACTATAATAATTGTCTATCAGGTGAACTTTATTCTATATATTAATATGAATGTGATCGTCAACAAGGGCAGTACGAATATAACCTTGTTATGTGTATTAGAAATAAAACAATACCAAAATTTTCATAGAAATATGACAATTGTGAAAATAAGATGCATAAATTTCTACCTTTGTGCACTAAGTCCTTTATCAATGAATGAAGAAAACTAGATGCAAGTGTATTATAAGCACTTATAAGGTGTATAAACACATTGACACTTGTGTGAATTTTAATCACAAGCTAATTAAACCTATGAATGGACATTTTTGGACAGTTAACTTAATCCCTTAGGTACATTATAGGCCAAGCACATTTTTACATTAGAACTATATTTTCTATGCTGCGAATGATGCTCTGTTCATGGATTGTGCAAGGAACTTTTGGATAACCATGGTCTCTCTGGGGATCATTTTCCTTGTTGTCGGAGTATAAGTCAGATACAGAACTTGTTATCGCTCAAAAGTGTCTTCTTACAAGTGTTATTGTACAGTTTCGGAAGGACGAACAACAAATTATCCTCGGCTTCGCCTCGGACAATTATGTTGTTTGTCCTTCCGAAACTGTACAATAACGCTTGTAAGAAGACACTTTTGAACGAAAATTAGTACTGTATCTAATACATATATCGTTCTTACTTACATAGAGATGGAGAGAAAATAACCAAAGAGAAGAGTCGTGCAAAGCATGCTTTACGCACATTGTATAAGCATCTTATTATATATATGCCAGTTACGGAGCATATCGTACTTAATTTCATAGTGATACATTTTGTTTTAAACGAATCCAAATAGAGGAATCGAGCAAAACATGATTTACGGGCATATTTGTTTTAATCTCAACAATTGTTTATATACTGGTCATTGAAGATTTTCTGAACTAGAGCATCACCAGAGATATAAGACGCTGTAGTCCATATTTTCCAATAGTTTTTCATCATGATGAATCTTTTCGTTGATTTGATGTTAAAGGTGAAATGAATATTAACAGTTTTAACCAAACGTTCTGGAGATGAAGTTTGTCTGGAAAGTTATACTAAACAGCTACAATAAATTGGTTTCCAGAGTCAATTTAATGTTACTGCTAGTTAACTAGACAATATACTTTGGTGGGAATATTTGTAAATATGTTTTTACATTGTCTTATATGTATACAGCATAAGGAGATATGTAATGAACTTTTATTCTTTTACAGATGCTACTGTGGTACATTTGTATTTATCGTGTCATTGTAACAGACATGATTCCCAGATGTCAACGTAACACGGATTAACTAGTGTGAATACTGCTTAGCCATACACTCTTTAGTTTGTGCTCTTCGTTTAGTGCAAACGTGCAGTAAAGCATCATTGATGTGTGTGCACACATTGGCGAGGAGCAATTAATAAATGTAATAACAAAGGGAAGTAATATTTAGGTAGTTACATGTAACTGGTTGCTCAAGAAATGCATTGACAAATAGAAATACAATAATTTGATGGATTATAACACAGACTAACAATAACGTTTCTTTGACAGTTTTAGCTAAATAACAAAGGATACTGGTTTGAAATAGTGTTGTGTGAAAGCTTTCAAAAATGGATATTTTAATTGAAGACAGGGAGGAAGAGATCGGGTAAGTGGCAGGAGAACTTATCATTCTGTAGTCACCAAATATTGACATGTATCACTGAATTAATATGATATCGTCACCATATCAGGTGTCATTGTCGATTTTCATGCATTAGCGATATTTTGAGTCATAAATTTCACAAACTACGAGGATATATATTATTAGAGGTAGAAAGTATTGTAGTAACTTCGACAGACAATTTGTGCAACTAGACAGCGATGATGATTCTTCTTTTCCAGTACAATAATATGTGTGACATATGTACAGTAACGACTTCAAATTGCATTTATATCATCAATGAACAGGCATATTACTCTAATATTGTAACCAGAATAGAAAATGCATGCAACACATAATTCCAATAAGTACAAATGCATATGTTAGTACATAGCTATTTAACACCTCTATGATGTGTCGTTCATGCATGATTACTATTCAATCTGCTATTTTGTCTGGTGGTACATTATATATTAAAAAGTTCATGCTGCCATGCTACAATCCAAGGATTTATAAATATATCTTTACATGCTGTACCGAGTTACATCCTCATATATACTTCTACAAATATTTTATTGGGTTATTTTACTATCACAAATTTGTATTTGGAACAGTTGTAAGTACATTGTTTATTGTTTATTGTATAAAACAGTTGCAAGAAGTATTTTAAAAATACTACACCGATCACTCTTTTGAGTATTATGACATGTGCAAGTTATTGCTGGAAGGAAGTACCGAGTTTGTAAAAGCTATAACAATATTGCAACGATAGAGGTGCATGCATTGCATAATGCTAGTTGCGATAATTAAGCTACAATAATGCTACACATTGTTCGTGTCTGTAGTAATTCTTCAACCCGTCGAGTTGGCTTTAAGCGTTTTGCCAATACAGCGTATAATACAAATTACTCGTCATTGCATGAATGAATAACATCAAGTTTTCTACTGCCTTTAGGTATTTCATTAACCAATTATAATTGCTTTATATTGTAAGTGAACATGCCAATTACTCAATCCATAAGCGGTAGCAAATAAACAAACACACTTGGCATATTGCTACAAAGTGTCACAACTATAGGTCTCCACGTAAAACAGTGCTTTCTAGCAGAGCAGACTAGTGAATAAAAATGCATCATAAGTATATGAAAAACTATTCGTGATTTTAATTGGAACCCTTTTCATTCAGATTTAGCGACCCATATACTATTATACTGTTCATTTCGTGATATGTTCTTTCTCTAAAGTGATTTACTAATGCTGTGATGCTAAACCTGATCTCAAGTACATTCTGAGATGACCATCGTTTTTATGCTGCGTTTACAATCAGACGAGATGCACGCAATTTAAAAAGTCGCACAGCTCCATTTCTTTACTACAACAATGAATACTATTGGGTGGCATAATGTTGTTATTTCCATCTGACATTACGAGGTCGTGTGCTCTCAGTATTCCTTTTGAAGTGGACTCGTCTTTGCTAGATATGTTGTTTCACAGAATGATGTTGAATTTACAAACGCGTACATTCCATGTATAATTACGAACGTTTGGATTTGGAAATCGCTCATAAACGTTAGCCTTTTATTAAGAAAGTCTTTTTCAGAATATGTCTCTATTCTTCTTTTGACGTTCCATTGAATCTTTACTCTATAGTCATGTGTCAAAGCTTTTATTCGTATCACATGGAATATATGTAATGAGTGATTTGTAAGAATGTCTACTAGTCTATCTCAACTAACATAAGTAAATGTAATACTAGTATGTTGCTTTTTTATGTCATGCCTTATTAATTGTCATCTCTGAAAGTGTTTGTACATCGAAAAATACAACCTGAAGTTTGTTAAAGTGTCGATTTATCCAGCATTTGAAACATCAAGTACAAGAATATTATCTGGAGGGACTACTCTATGTGAAATTGTTATAAGATTCATTTGTGTCAACTATATATCATTTGGTCACGTTATTCAGTATTTCAAAACTAACGATTCAACTTTAAGCTTTGATGTTAATATAAAATTAATTTAGATATTCACAGGAACACGTCTATGCAACTTAACAATACTGATCGGAGCAATCGGCCAATTGTTGTATTCGGTTTTCTTAGTTATTTATTCAAACACAAAGAATACCCAATAGTCAATAGCCAATATTCTTGTTTGGTCTTATCTTGATGTTTAATTCTGATTTCGCATTACATTAGACCGATGACTCAACCCCATTAGTTCACAGGGAGTTGCTGCTGTATTTGAATATTTTATTGAAAAAAATGAATTGAATTTTATTAAATTGCATGATGAGTTTAGCCTAATTGAATTGACCAGCTATTCCAGAACTTATAATGAACCAGTACTAACTTGCGCTTCTGTAAGCAACTGACAACACCTTCACTTGTGGATGACTTTAGTATTAATGTTAATCATGCTTTTCTTAAATGTGTATTTAGTCTTTTCGTTAATCTGCTTTTATTTTTTTTACAATAGTGTTTCAATTATACAATTTGTGTGTTCGGAAAGTTCGAGTATTTAAAAATGTTTGAGTTTGAAACAGCCAATGTTTGATATCATTTATACGAGGGATGTCCAATGATAACTTAGACATTAATTTTGTTTAAACATATACAACTTAACAAATTTAAACGCTTTTTATTTCCATAGACAATATTCTTTAATAAAAGAGATACTTATATACAAACACTAATAACAGGTGGTTTATCGTAACTTTAGATTAGAATCGGATTTGTAAACAATATTTGATACTTATATAAGTACATTTCCGGAAATATTACCGTGTACTGCATGTGTGATATAATGCTTCAAATAGTTTTCACCTCAGTGACCAAATGTCCTACTCGGATTTATATTTAACGCATGCATAAAAGGCTATGATATTCGGATTAAACAGGCGTCATAGAGAAGTAATATTTAGTGTGTTAGAAGCACTTTGACTTCCTTATGTATTTTGAGCGAATGTCACGGAATATGAGCATAAGCGTGAAAGGCCTTGTACTAAAATCTGACTTATTTGACAGATTATTGTATAATTAGTGCTTTTTCATTTTTCTTATATCTAATGCTTTTCCGTTGTAGAAACATTTGTC
This sequence comes from Spisula subtruncata, assembly GCA_963678985.1. Taxonomy (NCBI): domain Eukaryota; kingdom Metazoa; phylum Mollusca; class Bivalvia; order Venerida; family Mactridae; genus Spisula; species Spisula subtruncata. The sequence continues at coordinate 22,991,673 of OY787669.1, read as the reverse complement.
ATTATTTATGAACGTCATATCGCTATAGGTTACCCACTAGGGCTTACATTTCGTACACTATGAAACAAAAATTAGGCCACAAGTAGACAAGTTACACATACAATAGATACATTGCGATTTGGGGAATTTTGTGGTTGTGTGCAAGTATATATTGATAGAGGGAATCCAATGTGTTTGATGCTATACTCAGAAATGCGTTAGACTGAATTGGAGCATGGCGAACATTGGAACACAAGGCTTCATGTATACCAAGGTTATAGTACCACGATGTGCCTTTAAATTGCGGCGTACGTGTGTGTGGCATTGTCCGTAAAATATTGTCGTAAGTTCGGGTACTGATCTGTGGGTTTAGCGTTCTCTAAGATAACTAACTTGATACTTTATGTGTTATAATAAATCCAATACTTATGTTTGTTTAGCATTTCTTACTAAAAGATTCTGTATAAGGCAACACACATGATTGTATTATAAGCTTTTAATGTTTAAAACTGTATCGTATTAAATCAAACGCTGAACTAAAAATGTTAGTTTCACATACATATGGTTAACGGATTTTCCTTGTATACCTATGCAATCCCTTCCTAGAAATGTTCAATCTATAGTTCTCATTAGAATAATAACGTCCTAAGAGTCTAGAAAGTATGAGAATTATACTATGTAACATCTCTTTTAGTAGTAATCCAATTCTGCAACTACATTTAAATGCAGCAGACGTTTGCAATGGCTTTATTTGTTGCCAAATTGTTTTCCACTTAAAAAATTTCAATGTACATGTAAAAACTTGTCTGATGATTTTTTACAGACGTAGTTTTATATCTAGTGCATAAAATTGAAGTAAGTGCCTCTACGAACACTTTTTAAGAACATAGACAAGTACATGTGCAAGGGCATATGAATGGTCTATTCAAGTAATAAAGTTAACAAGTTTATTTGTACATCATGAAAAACACGTTTCTAAGCCATACAGTGAAGTCAATTTTATTGCTCAAGTCCGTTTTGCTTGTTTATTCCTGCTTTGCAATTAAAATAATTCATTTGAACTTACTACACTATGGTTAAAAATACTCTGCCTGCACTTAAATATGACCACGTGGGCTTGGATTTTTAATTATTTAGTTGGGTTACGTGTGTCACAGTGGGTATTGTTCCATGAAGTTGTGGTTTGTTGTGTAGTTTACGTTTTTTGTGTCCAGCTGGTTAGGTTGAGTGCTGCCCTCCATGTACGATTTTCCCATATCGTTTTCATATGTAAAATTATTATTAATCCATAATTATGCCTCACAACATGGATCCATTTAGATTTTATCCGCATTTCATTCCTTGTCTGTCATGATATTGTCTGGAATTACTATCCCTTGCAAGTGGAGTCAAAACGCAATGTTGAATTATATGTTGATCGAATTTAATTAATTTCTATAATCGAAAAGATGCATGAATATTACACCCATTGGTAGACCTCGTGGATTAACAGCTCATTGTGCATGCCATATGACGATCTAAACATCACACGTATATTTCTACTAGATATATATATAGATGAACGATGAAGCATGATCAATTCGATATATAAAATGGCTTCGAAATGCCGAACAGGTTGTTCGTTCTAAAAAATATAGTGTACGAGCTTTTCATTATTGCCAAATCGATATATGGGCATGAATTGATACTATGGACTTTCGATAACATTTTCTTGTACATATATGGATAGAAAATCTAGTGTCTGACTAAGTACAGTAAGTTTGACTTTGCCAATTATAAATACGTCGGCATCGTCTAAATATGGACTGGTTAATAATGCACCGACTGGCAACATTGCTCAATGCGTGCACCGAAATCACAATCCTAGGATTCCATACTGTTTATCAATCAATGCATCTAGCATTGATCAAATCAATTTGATCTGGTAAATATATTTGTCCTGAAATGGAAATGACAAATAAGACAAACATTCCTAAACCCCATAGAGCTGTTTTCGAACGATAAGCGAATAAAAAGCTTCATCAGAGATGACAAAGGTCAAGTACAGGCATTTATCAAAATGATGACTCTTCGGTTCCACTTATTGCTAGATTGGAGAGATTAAAGCTGATATTATTATTCCCAATACATTGTAGATGGGAATCTTCCCACGGAGTACTAAAAGTGTAAATTGTATGTGCATTTGTGTCACAATAATCGACTCCATTTTGGAAAATAATGTTAGCCTTAGCTTCAGGTCTCTTGTATTCACTGATGTTTTGTTATTTCTTTTTAAAACTAGGTCATACTGTTTTTGTAAAACAGGGGCTTTGGCTTTAGATAAGTTCGTTTAGTTATGTGTGTGCAATGACCCGGTGTGTTATGTAGGACTTTCTGTGCTCGTCTGGTTAAGTTGAGTGCACTCTAATTAGAGTTAACAAGCAATCAATTATTGCAAACCATCTTATTATATTGTAGTGTGTTTGGTTACTCCAAGTTATGCATGATCAACAGTTGTCTGCATATCTCCGTTTTAACATAATTTTCCGTTAAGAAAAGACGTGTTGTCAATTTGCCGTCTCCAAAGGTATAATTATATTATCTCTCTTTGTTGTAGCGTAATCATGTTCCGTCGACGACCTTGGACCACGCTCACATTTCATTGTTTGTTTGTTTTACAGATGTTCGTTTGGTGATCATACAATGAACACAGAAAATGGGCCTCTAAAAACAATCTTAATAATTCATATTTGTGATAATAGTGTCATTTTCTAGCCGTTCTGATGATTAGAGAATTTATCCATTTAAGGAAAATAATTCCAACTAACAGCGTGCATGTTCATGTATCGAATCTGAAATGGAATCATGTCACTGATTTCCTTCTATAATTTTTTTCAAATTCACTTCAATGTTGCTAATATGTGGCTTAATTTTCAAGTGTAAGTGGTTGATGCACATTTTGAACTACAACAGTAGCCTTTCGCAGCGTTTATTTTGGATAATAAACGTACTACAACTTATATCTGAAATCGATTATTTTCTTGCAATATCTGAAATCGTAGTTGCCATTCACAGTGTGGATACATTTACAAAGGGACATATAGTACATTTGGATACTACACTCAAAGGCAACATACTCAAATATTAAGTTTGCATACTTGATCCTCCCTTAAACAATAAAAAAATAATAAACTATTATGATCATTTTAGAAAAACAATTTTGTCCTCAAAAAGTGCTTAATTCTAAACAACCAACTCAGATGCAAAAATGTATAATATACGATCCTGACAGCTTCCGTAAATAAAGGGACTTAGATACTTGTGTCGTACATGTACATGTACAAAAACTAGTTTGAGACAGATCTTCATTAACATGTTTTGTAAGACAGAGGAGATACAAATCCATTCAAGGCCAGGCTTAAATTACGGAAAAACGCCCGTATAAACAACACGGTCACTCATATCCTCTTCGAGCTGGATACAAAAAGGAACAATGTTTCGAGAGTGATTCATTTGACAAATAAAATGCTTTGTTGACAGTCGACATAAACTTCAGTGTGTTAAAAGAAACACTGAAAGTTTGGTGCAATCCTCATGCATCGATAATAGCATTGAAGACAGAGTACAATTCGATACTTTCGCAATAACTAGCTTTGGTTCGTTACATACCTATAAATGTTATATGAACAAATCCAATTTCCTGAGGACCACATATGGCTATTTGCTATATTAAGACCATTTAATGCTCGGTTTGATAATGATGTTGTCATTTATGGGGCAACTAATCAGCCAATTCTGGGAAACTCTTGGATGAATCAAGACTGGGTTTATCCCACTTATAGTTCCGTCTATCAAGTCACTTACAACTTATCATTGCAGAACAGACAACGACTATGTGTTCAATTAATTCGAATGTCAGTTCAAATCATGTCGATAATATTTGTTTCCTTTTCTTCGATTGTTTTTATATTAGTTCAGGAACATTTAAGAGTGGTGCACTACTTTCAGTTATTCCTAAGTAGCCTTATATATTCTCTTGATAGTTTGCATCGAGTGTAAGTCTGTCTTAAATATACTTTAAAAGGTATAAAAGTCGCATGTTGGATTTGTACACGTTCGGTAAACTTCAAAACCATTTTGTCACTAAGCCCGATAATCTTTTGGGGGATTTTGCTTCTTGTTAATATTTCCTACGAATACCTTGCTAAGTCTGCTGACGTTGGCAGAAAATAAATTGCCTGTTTTACTTTGCACTGTTGGGTAAGTGGATATTTTGGATGTATGCTTTGTGTTTTATGTCTCTTCAAGAGGCCACAGTGTGATGATCCAGATTATATGCCAATGCTTCAGATACAAATTAGTTTTTTTATTAGTAATTAGTAAGTAAAGCATGTCGAAAAACTATCAATATCTCATGACGGTTCATATGTTTTATATGAGTTTATTTTTGAAATACAATATATGTAAACAATCCATGAGTATAGAAATATTCCAATATTCAGTATCAACAGAGTGGTCATAAACATACAATTATGTAATCGTTACAAATATTTCAAAATGTAAATTCCTACAAAGTTTAAAGTATACCTTTAATATATGTGCATTTAATAAAATAGTTAAGTATAATCACAACATATCATCAATTTACTTCAATTATACAAATAACAAACACATAACATTACAAAAACAAACCATAGCGAGAGACAGCGAGAGATCCAAAGAAATTAAATTATTATTCAAAATAATAGTAATAAATATTTCTTTGATTAAAACCTTTATGACAAAATATAGCTAGGCTTTTATATTATCGGATTACATTATTTCAATGAATTTTAATATACTTGTTTATTCTGATGGTATGTATCTACAATGTATATATGCAGTTCTTATATCTTTATATATTGGACATTCTAATATAAAATGAAATAAGTCGTCTTCTAAAGTTTGACCAAAATGGCATTTTCTTCTTTCGAAGGTATGGATGCAGGTTATGCGCAATCGGTTATATCAATTTCGACAGACATGTTCAGGTACAAATGCCATGTTATTCCATATGCTATTATTACATATAGCAGTATGATTTAAACGAAACTGTTCATGTTACATGCTAACTAGCGTGCATTACATTTGCATGACAAAGACATTCAATGTTCAGATTATGGAAATATTGTTTCCTTTGCGTTATTCCTAATTTGAAACAATGTCCGTCTTTTAGAATAATATGATATACTTATATTTAATCATGTTTAAATCCATCACCGCCGCATTGATTTTGAAGAATTATAAAACATAAATGGATTTATCTTTTGTAGAATCTCAATTCAGGATAACATTGATTTTACAACTACAATATATTATGTCATAAAGTATGCAGCTTAACCCACAAAGTCACGACCACAGAGTCTCCCTAGCGGATGTAATAATCATTACTCATCCAATATACGATTTAGTGAACAAACATGATAAACATGTAGTCTAAGACTCCAAACGTGCTTCTATATTACATATTTTCAAATGACAATTGAATGTTCCAATAGACAATAAGATAATCTCTGACAAAAGAGGAATCGAAGACTGTAGTGTTTTGACGCTGGCTAACAATAATGTTCTAAAAACACAAATTGCAAACAGAATATAACGCCTTGTCAAATCGTAGTCTCCAAACGAATAATTATATTCTCGTGATTCGTTAAGGTGTAATCAAGTTTGAGCAAGCTTCTGTTCCAATGTGTGTTTATTTTTGCAGCTGTTTGTTGTGTAATCTTAGAATTAGCCCAGGAAATGGCTTCTTAAAATAATCTTGATAATTCATAGTTGTGATGATATTGTCCGTATCCAGCCATTCTGGCGATGAGAGCAATTTCTCCATTTAAAGAAAAAAATCCACTCCCCAAACAACATTATTCGTTTTCCTGATTTTACCATGTAATAAAACCACTGTACTCATTGTTTCGTTGTTTACTTTAATTCGCTGTAATTTTATCATTGAGGACATCCTTCGAAAGTGTCACCGAATCACACAGAAGCATATTGCTACATCATCAACAAAAGTACACTAAAGTCTCGCGCTTCTTTCTGAAGCTGTACATGAACATTAATTCTACCAATTCTAATATAATTATTTGCATGTCGGCTTTCGTGATTAACTAAATGAGACTTAATTACATGATCCATGCAAAACCGAGTTCATGGCAAATCTTCACTTAGACGTTTCTTTGAAACAGATGAAATACAAAGCCGTTCAATGTCAGGCTAAAAGTTCAAAGTACGGTTTAAAGACTTTAAAACAGGTTTGCCGTTACTCAATATACCTTTCAAAAGAACACGAACATAAACAACTCAGTCCCTCATATCGTGTCGGAGCTGTGTAGAAACATACACGAGGTGTCAAAAGTGATAAGTCGATGTATAATCTACCTTAAACTGGAACTTGTTTTCTTAGACTCAAATGACGGTAGTGTAATAACATGCATCTATAGGATAGCGAGCTATTGAGTGCCATCACTCCAAACTCACTCATTCGATGCGTTGCTACGCCATTACATGTCAACTAGGAGAATACAATGTATAAAGAGATATCTAAATTCCAGACAACGCCTCACATGGCTATTTGTAAATTGACGACAATTTAATACTCCGATTGATAATGAAACTGTAATAAATGAAACAACTAACCAACCATTTTCCGGATATCAAGATTTGTTTTATTTGATTTTCCTACATATAATATTTCCGATAAGCAAGTATTCGGCGACACATGTAATGCGTCCAGTAAACTTATTGGCCACAGTTACACAGATACAATATAATGTTGCAAAGTGATAATAAAAAAGTAGACAGTGAAGGCTGCACCAAGCTTAAACAGCCGACCAAACAAAACATACTGCATGCCACGTACAACAAGTACGCGGCAAAATGAGAAGTAGAATGTTATTATCATTGATCATTATTGACCTGGAAAAATAGAATAAACTACCATAAGATGATCATCGTATCAAATGCGATCTCATGAGGATACAACTGCCGTACGATTCGCGACGAAAAGAAATGCTGGTGTCATTCCATTAAAATCAAATATGATTTATGGGTCTAGACACTCTATGAATAAGTTAAGGCACTGCTTATAGAACCTTTCATTTGACAATCGGGCCAAATCTATGTACACTGTTTTATAAATGTGCAGCCTAAGCATGCATCCAAATATATTCTCAAATGCAAAATATGTCTCCAGTATAATAAGCCGTTCATGAAGCTGTAGTCTTACGTTACATTATTCTTCAACAAGACAATAGACTCCTTCGATTGTGGTTGTTATTTAGCTGTAGACATGTCGAAAATATTACATATTAGGTAACGACTTTGGTTTACTTTTCCGATGATGGTGTTATATTTAGTTATATCGATGGCTTAGAACTAAAAAGGTCGTAACTATCTCTTACGACCTTATAAGACTAATACATATTTGAAATCTGCTTTACAAGGCGCTTCTTATGAGTATATTTTCATAAAAATCTGAAATTGCCATGTTGACCAAATTGAAATTTTAAAAACGTGTTTCTCATAGGTAAAGAGTAAATTACAGACAGTTTTCTCTTGTTTTCTCAATATATCGATTTGATAGTTACGACCTTCTTGTTCTAAGCCATCGATATGTCCTACACAAACATATGTTTATACTTTTAAAACAATGTCAAGTTTAGCCTTCATTTGCCTGTAAGCAAAATGTATATGCATTTGAAGCCCGGTAGCCCGATTAGGCGTCAAGAAGCGCACTTCGAGCGAACACTATAATTCGAACACAATACCCTTGAGTATTTTCAAATTCCCAAACAAAGTGTTACAAATGACTATTCTTTTACATTGATTTATTAAGAGCATTTCTCAGAACACTAATGTACGCAGTTAGTCTTAGGTATTCGTTGAAAAAAGTCTTTATGTAGCCAGAATGTTTGTATAATATGTAATGTGCATTTGACAGATCTGCCTGTCACATGTGTAATGCGGCGTAAGGCGGAAGTAGAATCTAGTTAAATTGTCGTTTACTATCCATGGCAGTTACAAACACTCGTATTAGAGTTGAAATGCGTGTCTCTTAGAACCCACGACTAAACCTTTTGTACGGTAAATGTACACATTGTTCATGTTTTAGGATGATGTTCAATGGCAGTTTATGTACACAGACCGGGGCTCGAACCCGGAACATTTCACTTACAGAGCGAATTGTCTACCGACTGAGCAAATATGTTCTCACTCATTAGTAAATGCATATTAAGACCGTGACGCTACTATATCAAGACACATACACTCAAGGTTAATTATTTCTTCGGTATAATATGATACTTCATAGTTTTTATTAAATAACGTATTTGAACTTAATGCTCGTACACGTATTCCAATCCCTACGACTGAATAACTGAAATACCACCCTGTCTTTGGTGGCATTATTTAGTGCAAACACTGTTATTCATCCTTACCATGATGATGTTGCCGCGAGTTGTAACCTTTGCAACCCGTTGTTGTTTCTTTGAAATGACTGTTCAATTTTAATGGAAAGTAATCTTGTTGGCACCTTCCAAACCATTAACGTTTGCTCCTGAATCATTTACCTCGTCACTTGACAGTGATGTGTTTACTTAGGCGAATATTGTTTATGTGGCTATTCATGTTCAGTGTCATTGCTTCTGTGAATTCAGTATGATTTATCCTGCGAAAAATGAGAAAACATGCTTATTCAATATTCATCTCAAATACACAACACCGAACACAGTAATATGGTGACGAATTGTAAAGGAAATTAAGGAATATACGTGTGTATACAGCAATTTCATTCATAATGACAGATACCATAAAATATTAAAGATTACATATATACAGAACAGAACAGTTATGTTCTAATATAGTAATAATTTCTAGTTACACAGTCTATGAAACTACGAGATCAAGTCGATAGTAAAGCAATATCTGCAGATTCCACCAAAGTCGGTGATGTAATCATTAAGAAAAATCGATGCTAGAATATATATATGTTTTAATATTATGTCTAAGGGTATATATACTTCATAAACAAGATCATACGCTTAATTAAGAAGGTCGTAAGAAGGTGTTATACTGACAAATGATGTCATATAATTTATCATTAGAATAAGATGTTGCGTTTTGTTGTTTTAATGAATGTTAGCGTCTGAAATTGGTTGCGTGTGCTTTCTTGATACAGTGGATGCTTAGGCTCTCTTATACTTAGTGTAGTTATATTTTTAACAACAAAGTGGCTAACTACATTCAGTTCTTACTAAGTATCTTCTGTAATACTCCCTCGGTGCGAATTATGCGTAAGCCTGTCTGACACATGCTTTACGCGGTATTATAAGTAACGTGTATAATATATACACTCAACTAATTTATAAAGTCAAACCCATCTATTACCATAACTCCAGACATTCCTCTAGGGGCTTTGTCTTAATGTTATTATCACCAAAACTATTCTATGTCTGCTATCATTAGGTAAAATGAATTGCTAGTTTTTCATTGCAACATTTGTGTAGTTAATATGCCAGATGCATTCATACCATAGCTATCAAATATTATTCATAACATCTTGGTGTCTAATTAAACTGTTTGTTTAGCTTAGTATTTACTACAAATGATCAACCATATTTGTTTATTTTTATTTCTCCAATTTGAAAGTTACTAGATCTTTAAAGAGACAAATGCTATAGCACATTATTGGATGAATTGCTACGATGTAAAGTTTGTTATGTTACCAGTACACTCACATGCATTATATTTGCATAACAAAGCCATTTGATGCTCACATTATGTAAATACCGGTCCCTTGCAGTATTAAAAGTATCAAACATAGGCCATAATACATAATATTTTCTATATTTCAAAAACGTTATAAATATTAAAAATTATATACTTATATTTGATATGGCTAAATATCGATCACTTTATCTCTGATTATGAAGAATTGCACCCGTGTGCATTATTCAGATACAAAACGATCATATCATCATCTCTCGAACATCCTCAATTCATGATGAGGTTGAAAATACAATTACATAATTACTCCATCTAATTGTGGATTTGGTGGAATTGTATAATAGAATAAAATTGACCACAATCTATCTTACTTCAGACATGCTCCAATACATTCATGAACTCAATGAGTTGATGTACAATCAGCTTGTCATTTAAAGCACTTGCAATTTAAGTATTTCGGGATTGGTCTCACATACAAATGTACATTCAAACTATGGAGTGATGGAGTGATAAGGGGAAATGACCGACAGACATATGTATTGGAAATAGTTCGTAATAAAACGTTTGTCGGAAAATCTTAACCGACTATAAAATAGAATTAGACTGCTATAATTGAAAATAATCATTAGATCTTAACAAACATTACGCGATATACACGTGTATGTATATTTTAGTTATAACTGTAAGCTGTCATATTCTGTATAATCGGTATAGTGCGAAATAGATTGCAACATAAGAAATACTTACAGACTGATTCAATCATTTGCTTGTTTTCAAGTGACTGATCAATGTGCCACCAAACATGCACAAACGTACATACATTTACTTGAATCGGGGTTGTTGAAAGCATGTCCAAATATGCTTACTAATTGTATATCCAATTATATCAAAATATCTACCGTGAATAATATATTTTGTTATCTTTTCATATGATGGACTAACGTACATTGTTTTATTTGCCTTGTAAATGGCTCTACGAATTAGATACTAGTAGTTGAATAGGCATGCACATAAGTATTGAAATGAAACAAATGAAAAATATCAAACGTACCCAATGAGCACAAATGCCATGCAGAAGATGAAATATAACATACACAGATAGTAAACGCGGGGGCCATGGTGACATGATATTAAGTATTGGAATAGACACATTGTGTTAAACTGGAATATAGATTAAGAGAAAGAAGTCTACTGAAGTGTCGATAAAACACATGGTGCCCGGTTATTACCTTATACATGTAGCCTATGACAAGAATTGATCCCCCGGGATTTTATCATATATACAATAAACATGGCTAAGTAGGGACAGCATAATATACAACGTACGAATAGTCATTGTTCCCAAATCAAATGAACTTTTTTATAACTTGTCAGGTTGCAATTGAGGTGGCGTTGTCAATTCAATTACTCTAGCCTTTTATGTTGTATTAGAAAATACCTATGCTAAGTCTTCGCTAACATACAAATACTTGACGTGTGCATTGCTGGTAATATGCATACGTTCTCTAGGGTTTCAACTGGGGACTCGTCAAGAGAGGACGCGAATTGCATTTCACATATCGAATTATGGAAGAGTATGAGTTTGTCTTTTAGTGTTCAAATATATCCGTGAAGTTATGTTGTGATGTTACACTTTTGTGTCTTCAGCTGGTTAAATTTAGTACTGCCTACGGCCTTATATGTTAGCCTGTATATCATGGAAAAATAAGATATATTTCCTAAGCATGTATAAGTTTAAATTCCCCAATTCACAACAGACTCCTTCAACGTAGATCCCGAAATTTCAAATCATTACATACAAGAAAAACAAATCTCCAGGCAAAAATATTCCAGACTTTAACAATCGAGGAACCATGAATTATGTCAGCTATGCTGCCTAATATATCATCAATCCGATTTATTCATGCAGGATAATTTCCAGTTAGTGATTGATAAATAACTACGCGAGTCAAATATAACGAATACTTTCAAAAGGAAATCAATGTATTAGAACAATAGACGGATATTTTATTTTAAGATTAATCATAGCTTTGGTTTTTAGTTTCAGAACAGAAATTGACAAGACCTGCCAATTTGTCTTGATTCTGGTTTCTGGTGTTTGTTCAATCATTTGTGAAGAAGTCGTTGGAAAATACAATTTATACCATGTTTCTGCTATACCAGTAAGGTCTTCAATAAAACAAGTTTTGCAACTTACATTATTTGTTTTCGACACTTCTCTTTCATAATGATGACCGTCTTATTAAGCTCATATAGCTCAACAATGCTGTATTTGATGTAAAGACTTAGAATAACCGAAAATGCGTTACGTTCGAGAACTCAAAGCACCTTCGATGACAAATAAACGAAAACCCAAAATACACAAAAACAATTATAGCACAAATGCTAAAAATATGGAATTTGAGCAACTTAATATACATGTATTTTTACGGTATTAAGGTGTTGTTTTTTTTTTAAATTTTATTACTATACCAATTCAAAAGGGTACTTGATCGATCGTACCGGTCGTTATTAATCATAGTAACTGTACCATGATAACAAATTAGTGTACTTTTTTGACGAGGTTCACAAGTATGTATCCACAGACATTTCAAATATAAGTTTGTCTGATATATGAGCTCAAGTCTGTTGTAAGTCACACATAGACAAGAATGATAATTTAAAAACTCAAGATTATCTTAAAAAATACATCTATTACCGCAACACCAGACATTCCTCCCGGGGATTGGGTATGTGTTTTTTCTCACAAAGGCATTGCCAATAATCTACGGTGTATGGTATATATACCGTACAAATTTGCAGTATGTAATGAATGGAGTTTGTTCAATACCAGTTTTTCGTTGCATCTGTTTGCGTATTTTGATGCAAATACGATTACATATTCAATAGAACAGTGTCCATGTAATAGTGGCCGACATTTTTTCCAAATAATGTTGACTGCTCAGTTGACAATTCCAGTACTGTTTAAAAAGTTTGCCCTTGTGGTTTGATATTGTCTGTGTTGAGACATAAATTCATTATGTTGTACATTTGTACTGACTAAGGCGGTGACATACTGTCGGAGATAGGAGTAATAATTCTAGCAATTGTTATCTTCTGTTGAGATCATTTTAAAGTCTGCAATAAGATAGATAGTTGTCCACGACACACTCTTCATAATTTGTTAAATATTGACACAACATGTAGTACTTTATAATCGAATTTATAAGTTTTTGTGGCTATTTGGTATGCTCTTGTCGCATATACATTGTAAATCATTCAACATCATCACTTTAGGCCGAATAAGTAAATTATTTTATCTTTTAACAGACAAAGTCGTTCGACATCACCACTGTTATGGAGCCATTCCCTCATTAATTCCAATAATAATATATACAAGGACAATCATATAACTTTCGATCAATAGTTTATTACATTTACTCCGATCATATTCAGAGTTATTGCCGAAATGATTAAATAAGTTGTTTGATGCAAAGTAGCAAAGCAATTGAAATGCACCCATTTGCAGTAAATATGCATATTTGTATGGCTATGTCATTTACAGTGATTTTTATTGATAACATTTGGCAGGAAAAGTATTTAACCTTGCTTTATTTTCTATTGAACCTTTATTTATGTCTTTTCGTGATTTACTAGAGCCCCCTAGTATTAGCATTCCAAAATTTTGACTGGCGTACTAAATATTGTAAATACAGTATAGTATAATTTGCTTCTCATCTAAGAATTGGTTTTGAAGAATTGCATGCTTAATATTTCTAGGGTTGTCTGCAAGTCTGAATATGGCCTTCTTTAATAGCAAACGGTTACGATAATTTTGTGTGCAACACTTGATTTGTAGAAAATATGGAATATCAATAACAATAAATCACAGTTTGGTAAGATACATGCAAAGACATAGATCAATGAAGCCTAATCAATGACTTATGTCTCTACAATGCCACAAAGAAGACTCAAGAAAGTCTAAAAGCTTTTAGCATATATACACTCAGGGACAAAAGAAACGCAAAACTTTTTCGGGGATCATAATTTCCTAAATAAATGCATTATATTGTTTTCATTTAATGTAAATGATACATGGGTTACAACCTTGGCATCTCAGCACTTTTCTACACAATTAAATTTGTTTTTAATCATTTTGTACCAGTTTAGTGTAAAACACATTTTTTGCACAGGGAGCACGTGCGAAATCGCAAAGCGAAACATGTCTATTGTAGAATGATAGGGTATTCATAACACTTATAAAAACTCATCCAATAAAAACATATAAAAGAAGTTTATACATGCTATGTTTGCCTAAACACACACGGTCTGAAGCAGTCGGACTGCGTGAAATGGGTGTGAGCCCTTTTGATGTTGTCGGGCAATTACATTACCACCCTTCAATCATTGCAAGGCTACATGAACGATACCATGTCTCTGGAACGGTTAAGGACCAAAAACACACAGGGATACCATGGATAACCAATTGGCGACAATATGGGACCATGCGCATGTTATATCGCAGGATCCCCGTCCATCCAGCAAAAAAAACCTGCTAGGATACATAGGAGCCCATGGGTAGGCAAAAAGACAACTTATTTGAAAAAATAAAGATCCTTTTTTAAAATATCGCTCGTTCATTTTGATTCAATTTTTTCATTTTACATTGAAAACGACCACGATACAGGTCAAAGTCGTTTATGTTAAGCCAATAAACGATAGTTTAACAGCAGTATCATAAACACTGACTAACTCGTCTATCATTAACATGTGCACGTGTTTCCTCGCGCATTTTCCCAATAACTGAAATCATTAACATGCATTTGAATCTTCATCTATATTTTTCTTGGCTTAACAGCACGTGGGAGGTCTTTGTTAGTTAGTGAAACATTATCCCACAACTACACTCATTAAATGTTATAAGTACACCAACACAGTACATAGTAAATACGTGCAAATAGTCAGTCGGTCGACATGCCGAATGGTTTTCCAACAATAACTCCAAAACGGGTGGACCTAGGATTATAAATGTTTTAGAGAAGATTATTTATCCTCCACAGACGGCCCGACTCAATTTCAAGGTCATTTTAATCGAAGTTCAAACTCACTATGACCTTTGAATACAAAACAATCACTGGTCCACACCATAAGAAATATAGGATCTTAGATCGTAAAACTTTACAGAGAGGTTGCTTACAATCCGATGTAGACTCATATTAATTTTGAGGTCGAAAGGTCAAATGTCAAGGTCGTGATGACCTTATCTACACTAGACTATTTACTGTCACGAGACGTGTATTTTTCACAAAGCTCTCTTGTACGTTCTGTTATCGTAATTCTTCTGGTTTTGTGTTTTCCTGGTGAGGGTATTGATGGACAATGTGTATGTAACATTTTGAGTCTTTGTGCGAAAAACATTTGTTTTGCACGTGCATTTTGCATAATTTTAAAATTCACGGTTCACTAATCACAACGGGCAAATAACGAACATCGAATTGTCGGATATTGCTGCTATACTACTCGCATGGAGACATGCAAAAAATGAACATGATATAACGTATAATAACAAAGATATACGCATCACATGTTGGTGTACTTACAACATTTAACAAGTGGTGTATGCATCACAAATATTATATCATGGATGAGGCGTGGATGTTTAAAGTGCATTCGTGTACACGGTGCTTACACCAGATAATGATTGTGACAAATATGTGACTTTTGCAATATTGGACTGTTAGCTTAAAAACTATGTAAAAATATTATTCAATTACAGAAATGAATGAAATTTTGAAATATGCCTCATTAATATTTCACAAATCATTGTGTAACTTTTCAGTGAATTTGAAAAAATAATACTTTTGAAAAATACCATTATATATGTTTTGCTTTTCTTTTGTCCCTGAGTGTAATGTTTACTGTGATTTATAGACTATAAGTATGTTATCTATTCTATATTTCAAGGCAGTTAATCATGAATAAGAACCCCATATGGAATAATAATCATAACATGAATCTTTGCTTGAGAAATCAAAAGGATACCAGATATATCCAATAAATAACATTCAAAGATTATTTTCCGAAAGAAGGATTATAAAACTAGTCAAAGTATTTAGGAACATGCTGATAAAAGTCATTTGTGCAAGCTCTAGCGTTAGATCACCAATACTAATATAGAAAGCATAAATCAATATCCGGTATAAAAAGGCGTCATCGATATGTAATATGGAGTGTGTTAAAGGCACTATGAATGTATGGTGTCTGTTGAGCCTGTGTCACGGAATATGAACATAAGCA
Organism: Spisula subtruncata; assembly: GCA_963678985.1. Taxonomy (NCBI): domain Eukaryota; kingdom Metazoa; phylum Mollusca; class Bivalvia; order Venerida; family Mactridae; genus Spisula; species Spisula subtruncata. Next base: position 22,975,677 of record OY787669.1, on the reverse strand, counting down.
TGATAATCTTTATACACAACCCTGACTTATTTGACATATTGTTATAGAAATAATGTCTCTTCCTTTATCTATTACTCCGTGCTTTTCCTAGCTGATGTGACTTTGTAAGTATTTATGAATATCAATCTCGTAACAGTTTTTCCCTTAGGACTTACATTTTATAGATTATGAAACAGAAAGGAGGTAACACATAGACACGAATACGCATTAAGAAGAAAAGATAATGAGAATTGGGAAATATTTTCAGCTGTTATAAGTAACACATCTGAAGACAATAGCATACACACAAACATCACATTACAACATCAGGATAGAGAAAGAGGTATACCAACAAACACCTTTAGCATGAAAGAAATAATCGTCTATATAAGTAAAGCAATCGCCTTTGAAAGACGATGTGATGTAAGACTGATTGGAACGAAATGCCACGCATATAGTAAGATACGTGCAATTATATATTGATAAAGGGAAACAACAATTTGATGCTTTGCAACCCATGCTAAAAGTGTGCCGGACTACATCAAATTGGGATAAAACGGACTTTGATCACAAGGCATCGTGTCCTCTAATCACATTTAACCACTACATTGGTATTACTTATTATTTGGGCTCTTGCACCACAATGTGTCCGCAAGGATGCACTTTAATTTCATGTTATTCGTTTCCCTGTGGCGATACATGTATGTGTAAATATGATCAACGAAGTATACGAATTTATTAAAAGGTGAAGTGATTAAAGCAAACACATATTGTAATGTCTTATTGGCACGTGCTGTTTCAACATGCCGTTATACACAACTGTCCGTTTGTCTAATGCCATTAAATGCATTTGAACATAATTCGCCCTGTTCAATCCTAGGAGAGGGTAAAAACCAAAAAGATTATAAGACGGATTAATTTGAATTTAATACAATTCATATCGCGAACGGATGCATTATAAAATGTGAAATAATTAATAAAGCGTCTAAGTAATTGTATTTTAATCCATATAGAGGCAAAGACGAAGAACATTGTCTGAGATAATAAGGCCACCAGGGATTAGATTGTAATTGCTGTATCTTGGAATATAATTTTGTAACTTCAACACACACACTTTCTCTAACTCCAAAAGTAAAATTGTGAAGCCGTCTTAACTTGATTAAGAATGCCAGCACGCTTATAAAAGTAAGGTTGAATTTAAGCTGATGCTGAAAAGTTTGACATCAACTATTTACTGTAAGGTAACCATTGACGGGGTGTAGAATGTATCGCAATTTTTGGTACTATGACATTGCAGACAGAGAGCGATGTACTCAACTAGATCACTTCAGACAAGGTATTTCAAAGTGCGATATATTGAGACTACCCTACGCTATTATGCAACAAGGCGTGCAACTAATGTATGCTTAATTACACACTCTAACACATAGACGTAATGATCGGACAAGACGTCCTGGACTATCTCACCATCACGACACATTCAAGCTGATTTGGCAGTCTTACAGTGTCATGCAATGCAAATACACCACACAAATAATTGGGCTAGCATGATGAATTTAGTAAAGCCAAATACAATTAAAAAAGACAACCCCTCGCACATTACCAGTTTCTAAGGGTCATTGATTTAGCCATTCATTGAATGAAACATGTTAGCATGTGATTGATAATGTGATCAATGTTTGCTTCACTCGATGCAGAATGAGCATTTTTCTGATTTAATATCTCAATGCGATGTGTCGTCTTGAAGTTGAAAAATTTAGTTTTAATAATACGACAACAATACCCCAGTTTCAGAATTGATGTTTCCACAACGCGTAACATCCAAAACATCGTCTTATATAATATAAACAGACTCGTGTTTAATTTTTGGTTCTGTCCATATGATGGCTAAAGTGAGAATCAATATAGGATCAACTAGGATTATAGTCTCTCGCTTCACAAACTCTTTTACATTCTGAACATGTTTATAACGATATAAATTATGTTGTGCATTCACAAAGTATTTTTGCAAAGTTATCTTACTATTTTGAACCTGAAATATGTTTAACTGCTAACAAATAAAAAATCAATATCTTTATTATTGTTTCTTTATTGTTCTTTGTTGTGGTACTGATCTTGTGCAAGGCTCGGCTTTTTCTGTTGATGTTGTCTCCGATGCCTGATTTGATGAAATAAATTAATTCTAGGCTTATAGTTATTCATAGTTGACATTACGTGTTAGTCTAAATCTAAAGGGTAGTAGATAATAATGAGTATAATATATTCATGGATTTCTGACTTTCTAAGTGTAGTCCGTGGTCGTTTATAATGTTACAGTTTATACATTTTCTTGAAATGATTCTCGTAAACGGCGAAAATATAGCTATCAGTTTTGTTAATTAAATTACGCGACACAGGCTGAGATAAAAATGAAGGATTTTGATATGTAAATTAGAAATTTCAAAAGTCTGATTCCGTTAAGTAAACTCGTAGATCATAAAACGAGTAACGTTATACCTCTTATGAAATACGCGCCTCGTGGTATGAGTCCAATAACATTTAATCAAAACAATTTGCTTTTTTCTAGTTTCAAGGTGTTTGCGCGTCAAATGTTATTCTATAATTATGTAAGAATACTCAGGGGAAATATCAATTTCAGACAAATAATACTTTGGATTCTCAAAAGTAATCTAACGAGGCTACATATTTGGTTCAGATATTCAGATTCGCATGCTGCCCTAAAGATATCTTAAACGTACATGACGGTGTGGGTGAGTGTCTTTGAGACTTTTTATTGTGGTCTCGCTCGATTTCTATAGTGGGTGAAAGGTTGACAGGTTCTACTACGAAACTGCGAAATGCCAAATCTACAAAGTACATAATGTAGTTCTAGTTCCGTATAATTCTAATATGAGCCGTCCTCGAGTCAAAACGGGTTAAGTTACCAAATTGTGAAATAAATGTGTTTTGTATAAGCACACGGTGCACTGGCAAATACCCTTATATCATGTCTGTAGTCGGTTTGCCTAATGGTATTTGTACTGCACAATCATAACAGAGAGGTACAAAAATGTACACACCAAGATGACAATTAGACGACTTAATCTGAATCTAATCAATCGCTGCTTGCAAACGGTTGTATTATAAAGCGTGAAATAATTAATAAAGCGCCCAAAATAATCTCAGTTTAATCCAATCAGAGGTATCAACGAAGAACATTGTCTTAGATTATAAGGTCACAAGGGAAAATATTGCCATTGTTGTTATATGAAGAATACTGATTCTGCAATTCCTTATCTAGATTACCACTGTTTTTACGATGAAACCATTCCAAAACTTAACACTCAATCATAAATTTAAAATGAATTTAAAAACTCCCATTCAAAAACACCCATAATGCAGTGTGGATTAATTCAAACACGTAATACAAGCTTTACTAAAAGATAATATCACTGGCGTATAAGGTACCACTATCCGTAAGGATCATATAGAAATGATGCGTAATCATGTTTATTTTATATGCCAAGAAAATCGTTATATACTATCGTTTTCCTTTAAAACGAGAATATACATTTACATTGACAAAGCTGTAGGTTTGGATTTGGGAAACTATTTCAAAGCAGTCGTTTAAAAGCAGTTATCAGCATGAACTGTATCATAGAACTCTCATTAATTTATATTGAACAATAAATGTCACAACTGTTATTAATCGAAGTACGACATATTCGTTTGTTTCTTTAATTCATGCATTACATCGCGAGAATACTCATTGATATTGTTCTGTTGTTCTTATCAAATCTCCGAGGAATGAAGTATGTAGTATTATAATTCATAATGTGTAATATTATCGGTCTGATTATGTTTCTGAGAACGACATATGATGCAAAATAGAAGTGGATGTAAGTGGAACCCCATCTTTGATGATACATGTATTATTTAATGTATATATATGTATAATTAGTTATTTGTTATTACATAATTGTTTTATGTGATATTCGTCATTTGATTTCTAATATTACATGACAAATTTCAATCATAACCATGTGTTGTTATTACTTGTTTTTTCAGACAAAGAGATTTAGATGAACATATAGATATCAAAGAAACAGAGATTGCTTCATCGATTTTCTTTACCGAATGGATCAGTTATGTTTTATTTGTCATGTTTCCTCTGCGTAAATTTTCTTCATATGAGATGACATTTCTTTGGGTGATGTATGTGTATTGCTCCGTGTAGTTATGTGTCTTCATGTGGTCAAGTTTAATGCTGCCTACGGCCTTGGTGATTAATTTCTACGTATATGAACTCCAAACCGTGATATGTTAGCCTGCATATCATGGTAAACTAAGATATATTTCCTAAACATATTTAAGTTTAAAATCCCCAATTCACAACAGACTCCTTTATACTTATCATTACATGCAATAAAAAATCTCCAGACTAGAATATTCCAGACTTTAACAATCGAGGAACCTTGCATTATGCAAGTTATGCTGCCTAATATATCATCAATCCGATTTATTCACGCAGGATGCTTTCCAGTTAGTGATTGATAAATAACAATGCGAGTCAATTGTAATTAATGCTTTAAAAGGCAAATAAATGTATTAGAACAACGGACGGGTCTTTTATTTCATGATTCACTAAACCTTTGGTTTCTTGTTTCCGAAAATCAATTGACAAGACCAGCGAATTGGATTCGATTCTTGAATCTGGTGTTTGTTGATATAGTTGTGAAGATGTCATTGGAAAATGCAAAGTATACCATGTTTGTGATAAATCATTAAGGTCTTTAGTGAAACAAGTTTTGCAACTTTCATTATTTGTTTTCAAATCGTCTCTTTGATAATGGTGACCGTCTTATCAAGCTCATACAGACCAAGTATGTTGTATTTGATGTAAAGACTTATTATAAATGCTTAGCGCTTGAGAAGTCAAAGCAAGTTTGATGACAAATAAAGTAAGCAACAAAGTCAGAAAATATGGTAATTTTCGGATTTCCCAAAATACACAAAATCATTAAATAGGGATTATGAGCGACTGAATATATTTTAACAGTATTAATGATTTTAAATGTATAAACCGATTCAAAACGAAACTCGATCGATCGTTCCGGTCGTATTTAATCATACAAACTGTTCCGTGATAGCAAATTACAGTACTATTTTTGACGAGGTTCACGCTAAGTATGTATCCCCAGAAATTTCAAATATAACTTTGTCTGATTTATCAGCTCAAGTCTGTTATAAGACACACATAGACAAGGATACTAATTTAAAAACTACATATTATCTTTAAAAATCATCTATTACCGCAACACCAGACATTCCCCCTGGGATTGGATATGTGTTTTTTCTCCACAAAGATTTACCAATTATATCCTGTGTCTGTTATATTCTCGTGTATACAGTAAACAGTACAGGTATTTGTAACGAATGAAGTTTTTGTTGCATTTGTTTTGTGTATCAATGGAACAGTGTCAATGCAATAGTGACCGACATTTATTCCAAATAATGTTGACTGCTCAGTTGACAATTTCAGTACTGTTTAAAAAGTTTGCCTTTTTCGTTTGATATTTTCATTATGTTTTACTGACTTAGGCGGTGACATACTGTCGAAGATAGGAGTAGTAATTCTAGCAATTGTAAAAAAAAATTTCAGATCATTTTAAAGTCTGTAAGAAGGTAGATGGTTTTCCCAAGACGCACACTTCTTATTTTTTTAATATTGACACAACATATAGTACTTTATAATCGGATTTATAAGTTTTTGCGGCTATTTGGTATGCTTATTTTCGCATGCAAATCATTTAACATCATCAATTTAGGCGGAACAAGTTAATTATCTTATCTTTAAGCAGACAAAGTCGTTCTACATCACCATTTGTATGGAGCCATTCCTTATTAGTTCCTTTTATCATATCTTCATGAACATGTTCAGAGTTATTGCCGAAATGATTTAAAGTAGAAATGCGATTGAAATGCACCCATGTGCAGTAAATATGCATATCTGTGTATGGCTATGTCATTTACAATTCTTTTTATTGATAGCATTTGGTAAGAAGAATATTCAACTTTGTTTTATTTCCCATTGAACCCTCTTCTATTAGCATTCTATAATATAGGCAGGGGTATAAAATATTGTAAATACAGTATAATTTGCTACTCATCAAAGCATTGATTTTGATGAATTGCACATTAATTATGTTCATTGTTCTATGATCATAGTATTTCTAATTTATAGACCATTTCGTCTCATTCGATTTTAAAGCTAAATGGCTACATGTATGTTATTATAAAAATTAAAATCAATGACATTTATCGTACCATGTGCACGGTCATTTTGCTACGTTCATTTACATTGATTAGTGTTATGTATAGAGTAAATAACTCAATATTCAGCGTTTTATATAGCTATTACCAAAATCGAATTATTTATCGTAAATGTATCTGTTTTGTGTGTAGAGATTCTCTTCAATAAAAGGCAAATGTATTGGATATCAACAAATTACATGATATTTTGATGCATTGTTTGACATAAAACATACAATTTTAATGAAATATTAATCTTTCGTCATAAAATCAAATTACATACGATATAAATGATTGAACATGGTTTATATTTCTAGGGTTGCCTCAAAGCCTGCATTTGGCCTTCTTTAATATCAAACAGTTACGATAGTCTTGCGGGAAACCCTCGATTTGTAGAAGATATGGAATTTCAATAACAATAAATCACAGTTTGTTAAGATACATGCAAAGACATAGATCTATCATTTGTAGCAAACGAATCGTAATCAATGAATTGTGTATCTACCATGCCATAAAGAAGACTCAAGAAAGTCAAACAGCTTTTAGCATATATAATGCTTACTGCAATTTCAAGGCAGTTAATCATGAATAAGAACCCCAGATGGAGTAATAATCATAACATGAATCTATGCTTGAGAAATCAAAAGGAAACCAGATACATCCAATAAATCACATTCAAAGATTATTTTCCAAAAGAACGCTTATAAAACCAGTCAAAGTGGTTGGGAAATTGCAGACAAAAAATCATTTGCACAAGGTCTGACGTTATACAGTATATCATCAATGCAATACTAATATAGAAAGCTTTAAGCTATATCCGGTATAAAAGGGCGTCATCGATATGTAATATGGAGTGTGTTAAAGGCACTATGAAGTATGGTGTCTGTTGAGCCTGTGTCACGGAATATGAAAATTATCATAAGCTGTATACAAAACCCTGACTTATGTGACATATTGTTATAGAAAAAGTGTCTCTTCATTTATCTATAACCTCGTGCTTTTCCTTGCTTATATGACTTTTGCTACAGTTTTCCCCTCAGACTTACATTTTGTACATTATGAAACAGAAATGAGGCAACATACGAGGGGCGTTTCAAAAGTTCCAGGAAAAGTACTCTATAATGTTTATCGTATGATCAATTTACTTCAAACTTTGCATTTAAATAGAACAATTCATGATCCATATTATACCATGAATCAAACACATTAGGGTGTGTCGTACAAAATGGTACTGCTGCCATAGTAACGTCAGTAATGGCTACCCGGGGCAGTTTTGACGTCACGTCGTAGAAATCGTCAAACTTATGTACGCATTGCTCCCAACCAATCAGCTACCAATTAACAATGACCTAAAATTACTGTATGGAACATTTGCGAAGGGCGGTATAACAACATTTAGGTCAATTTATGCCAAAGTTATATAGTCCCACTGTTGTGTTCAGGTTTATTTGTCACTGTATTAGAATCACTTGTCAAATGTCAGTAAATCATTGAAATTTGACCAGTTTTTGTCTCTTGGCAGGAAAATTAAGACTTAAACCAATAAAATTTATAAACACTACTTGTTAAGAACATTGTTTGTCATTAGGTAGGATGTATGCATAGTATGAACGCTTCCAGACTGCCAGTGGTACTGCTGCAGATGATAATAGGAAGGTACGGCCTGTTGTGAATCAGCCGCTAGACGTAACGTTGGACGTTTTTGCGTGATTTTGTGACACTTTCGAATGCTTTGCAAACGGACCATGGAACTGCAGACATTCAAGCGAGTCATTCTTTTAAACTATAAAGCATTGTCGTTATTGTAGCAGCTGTATTTTGTGTGTCCTTTGACTGACTGAGTTAGATTTAGTCAGAACATGTTAATAACGTACGGTCACATAGAACATTGCCCCGGGTAGCCATAACTGACGTTACTATGGCAGCCGTGTCATTTTGTAAAGCACACCCTCATGCGTTCAATTCATAGCACACTATGTATCATGAATAGTTCTATGTAAATGCAAAGTTTGAAGTATATTGACCATAAGGTAAATACTATAGAGCACTTTTCCTGGAACTTTTGGAACGCCCTACGTATAGACACGAAAACACATTTAGAAGAGATAATGAGAATTGGAAATATTTTCGGCTGTTATAAGTAACACATCACAAGATAATAACATACATACAAACATCACATAACAACATCAGGATAGAGAAAGAGGTGCACTCACAAACACCTTTATGCTCGGAGAAATAATTGTCTGGATACTATCGAAGGAATATCAGGTGAAGTATGATACGTGCAATATATGTTGACGAAGGGAATAAAATGTTTAATGCTTTACAAGCCGTGCTAAAAAGTGTATCGAACTACATCAACATGGAATAAGACTTGGATCACAAGGCATCGTGTCCTCTAATCATCTTTAACCACTACATTGGTATTACTTAGGTTCTTGCACCACAATGTGTCCCAAAGGCTGTACTTTATTGTGATGTAATCTGTCTTCCCTGTGGGCATAGGTGTAAATATGATCAACGAGGTCAACAAATTCATTAAAAGATGAAGTGAGAAAAGCAAGCAACATATTATAATGTCTTATTGGCACGTGCTGTTTCAACATACCCTTATACATAACTTGTAGTCCGTTTGTCTAATGCCATTAAATGCTTTTGAAAATAATTCGCCCTGTACAATCCTAGGAGAGGGTATAAACCAAAAAGATTATAGAACGGATTAATCTGAATTTAATACAATTCAACTCGCGAACGGATGCATTATAAAATGTGAAATAATTAATAAAGCGTCTAAGTAATTGTATTTTAATCCATATAGAGGCAAAGACGAAGAACATTGTCTGAGATAATAAGGCCACTAGGGATTAGATTGTAATTGCTGTATGTTGGAATACAATTTTGTAACATTAACCCACACACTTTCTCTAACTCCAAAAGTAAGATCGTGAAGCCGTCTTAACTATATTAAGAATGCCAGCACGCTTATATAAGTAAGGGTGGATTTAAGCTGATGCTGAAAAGTTTGACATTAACATTCTATTGTAAGGTAACCATTGACGGAGTGTAAAATGTATCGCATTTTTAGATACAAAGAAATTGCCGACAGAGAGCGATGTACACCACTAGAACACTTCGGACAAGGTATTTCAAAGTGCGATGTATTGAGACAACCCTACGCTTTTTTGCAGCAAAGCGTTGAACTGATGTATGCTTAATTAGACACTGTAACATATAGACGTGATGATCGGACAAAACGACCTTGACTATCGCACCATCACAACACATTCAAGCTAATTATGCAGTCTTACACTGTCATGCACTGGGAATACACCACACAAATTGTCTAGTAAATACTCATTGACATATACGCCATATGGTTACTTTGCGTTGTATTTTGGTGTAACTTAAATACAGTAATATATTGATGCTGGACTAGAGAACAACTCGAAGGAGAAAGCTATTTCACTTTATACTGTGTGAACGGTCGGTTTTGAGGGCGATACGCTATTGATCCCTTGTACATGTATGTCATTGAAAATGTTCATGAATACGATTAAACCTCGTTCTCTTTTATCGGTGGCACATCTTAGTATTATCTGCGTTGCAATGTCGTGGTACAACACCGAACATGATAATTTATAAGATAAAATATGCTCGTGATACCTGTAAGTGCACAATCGCATGCAAGCACGCATAATGTGATGCTGATTATTGTCCTTGTCTTCCAATTCCAATATGAATGCATGCGTTATGCTTTTGGCAGAAATATTGCCAAATGTTATGGCGCGTTAATGGTATGTCGTGCACATGCTTAAGAGGTCACAAAAAAGATTACTCGGGTATTAAGTTAGACGTAGGTCACCAATATACATTGGCAACTCTTTAATGCTTAGTTGGAATATGAAAGCTGGTTTTCCCTTTCAAAGCGGCATTGAGTTTGGTCCTCTATCTTCTTGTAATACATGGTCCTAACTCAAGTTACGTTACTCTACATGAACATGTTCACCATGTACCGACCGTGGTGTTACTACCAGCAGGAATATCGTATACGACAATTAAACAAACTTCTCATCGTGGCGTTTTAGAGCATGACTGGGGTCTGCTTAAGCATTATCCGGGGCAATGATTCATAGTTATTTGGGTTTTATGACAAATATCTTGATCATATGACAGTTTATTGAGTGAATACTTTTATTCCGTTAGTTTGTATCTCTCTGTTGTTCAATTATTTTTGTGACATATGATTTTATTATAAGGTCATTAATCTCGTTTCGGCTGATTTCTTAGATTGTACATTGCCCCAATGAAAGTTTATTCTACATTTAGTAACGTACATTCATAAAGGGTACAATACAAGAAAATCCATGTTGAGATGTCAATGCTTTCACGCGAGGAAAATCCAGTTTAAAACATTAGGAAAGTGAGAACAATTATGTTCGATCTTAGATGTGTAACCTTGTTTAACTGTATGGTATAATCAGAAATGAATGATCGCAATGAACAATGGGAAATACTATACGGGCATTTGTGGAATGCAAGTAAAATAATATTTAATGGACTACACAACTATATCAATTAAAAACATACATTGCACCATCGAATAGTGTTTGCTGTACATATGTGCATGGTTTCTGGTTGATCTTTGTCGATCTTCCTCGATCTTCTTCCTTTTTAGCACCTGACGCGAATGTCCATTAGAATATATAACAAGTGCCACGTTAAAATAATTGTGAGTGGTATGGTGACTTTAGTAATGCCAGTTAAAGAATACCTCTCGCACGTCACCATTTTATAATGGTCAATGCTTTAGCCATTAATTGAAAAAAAACATTCGGTCAGCATGTGATTTATAACATGATCAATGTTTGCTTCACTCGATGCAGAATATGCATTTTTCTGATTAAATACCTCAATGCAATGTGCCGTCTTGAAATTGAAAAATTGAGTTTTAATAACACGACAACAATCCCCCAGTTTCGGAAATGATGTTTCCACAAGGTGAAACATCCAAAACATCGTCTTATAAAATATAATCAGTCTCGTGTTTAATTTGTGATTCTGTTCATCTGATTGCAAAAGTAATGATATAAATTATATTGTGCATTCACAAAGCATTTAAATTTTTTCGCAAAGTAATTTTACTTTTTTAAACCTGAAACAAGTTTAACTGCTTACAAATAAAAAATCAATATCTTTATTATTTTTGTTCTTTATTGTTCTTTGTTGTGCATGTCTTGCGCGGATGTTTCTGTTGTTGTTGTCTCCGATGCCTGATTTGATGAAATAAGTAAATTCTAGGTTAAAAGTTGTTCATTGTTGACATAACGTGTTTAGTCTAAATCTAAAGGGTAGTAGATAATAATAAGTATAATATATTCATGGATTTCTGACTTTCTTAGTGCAGTCCGTGGTCGTTTCTCATGTTACAGTTTATACATTTTCTTGAAATGATTCTCGTAAACGGCGAAAATATAGCTATCATTTTTGTTCATTAAATTACACGACACAGGCTGTGATTCAAATGTAGGATTTTGATTTGTAAATTAAGAATTTCAAAAATCTGATTCCGTAAACGAATCTCGTAGATCATAAATCAAGTAACGTTATCCCACTTATGAAACATGCGCCTCATGGTATAAATCAAATAACATTTAATCAAAACAAGTTTCTTGTTTTTACTAGTTTCAAGTTGTATGCACGTCAAATGTTATTCTATAATTTTGTAAGAATACATGTACTCAGGGGAAATATCAATTTCAGAAAAAAATATTTTGGATTGTCAAAAGAAATCTAACGAGGCTACATATTTGGTTTTTAAAATCAGATACTCATGTTGCCCTAAAGATATCCTAAACGTACATGATGGTGTGGGTGTGTGACTTTGAGACTTTTTATTATGGTCTCGCTCGATTTTTATAGTGGTTTGATAAGTTGACGGGTTCTACTACGAAACTGCTAGGTGCCAAATCCAACAAAAATTACACCATGCAGTTCTAGTTACGCATAATTCAAATAGTAGCCGTTCTCGATGCAAAATGGGTTTAGTTACCAAATTTTGAAATGAAGGTGTTTTGTATAATTACATGGTGCACAGGATTATACCCTTATATCCTGTCTGTAGTCGATTTGTCTAATGGTCTTTATGTTTTTTGAACTCATTTGTACTGCACAATCATAACAGAGAAGTACAAAACTGTACATACCAAGAAGACAATTAGACAACTAAAGGAGTCGTTCCCTATAGCTTTGATCTTTTAAATCGATTCAGAAATGTTATACATTAAATGAGAATAATTATTGCTTACACTCATCAATTTTCAATAAAAGCTCCAACTAATTACCGGGAAAAGAATGACCATATTTCAGTAACGATCCAAACTAGTCACGAGTTGTTTCCCTTCAACCACATAATGATAAATCGCTAGAAGCCATGAATTATTATTGGTGATTTAGATATATTTTGGACATTAGAGAGACATACTAGTATTTGCGCACACTTTCCTCCGACAAATTATGATATTTGATAGTGCTTTGTACATTTAGCTCATTTAATGTGATAGAAGAAAACAATGTGCAAGTTAAAGGGAATGTCTCTTCAATCTGAATTTAATCTATCTGTGCTTGTAAACGGTTGTATCACAAAGCGTGAAATAATTAATCAGCCCCAAACATAATCTCAGTTTAATTAAAAAAGAAGCATCAACGAAGAACATTGTCTTAGATTATAAGGTCACAAGGGATTATATTGCAATTGCTGTTATATGGAGAATGCTGATTCTGCAATTTCTTATCTGGATTACCACTGTTTTCACGTTGATATCATTCCAAGACTTAACACTCTATCATCAATTCAAAATTAATTCAAAAACACCCATAATGCATTGTGGACTAAGTCAAACACGAAAGACAAGCTTTACTAAAAGATAAATATCCCTGGCGTATAAGGTATCACTATCCGTAAAGATGAGAGAGAAATGCGTATTCATCTTTGTTTCATACGCCGTGCAAATCGTTAATATACTTAGTCTATCGTTTTCCTCTAAAACGAGACTATACATTTACTTTAGACAATGCTTAATGTTTGGATTTGGGAAACTATTTCAAAGCTGTCTTTTAAAAGCAGTTAGTAGCATAAACCGTATCTCTCATTAATTTCGATTCAACAATAAATGTCACAACTGTTATTAATCGAAGTAGGACACATTCATCTAATTCTTTAATACACGCATTACATCGCGAACATACCCATTGATATTCTTATGTTGTTCTTATCAAATCTCATAGGAATGAATTATGTAGTATAATAATTCATAGTGAGCAATATCATCGGTCTGATTACACTTCTGAGAACGACATATGATGCAAAATAGAAGTGGATTGATTTGTTTCAGGAAACAGTCTGACATCTTATATAATTGTAATATATAAATCTGTACTTAGTAGAGTATTATTTTACTTAGGTTGATATTTCTGAAATACAGTATATGAATCAATAAAAGGTTCATAATAAAAGTAAAGTTACAAGAAAATATATTTTCAGAACATGTATGCATTACAACCTATTTTCCAAAATACTCTTGGAAGGTACATGATAATATTTGTGGACAATGTATGGATACGTAAAGTTGTAAAAGGTTTAACTAGCTCTCCAAATTTAATATGTTCGTTCGAGTTGTTTTGTTTTATGAATAACGACACGGTTGGGTACCTAGATTATACAAATACCTGAAAGTGCGTTCAACACTGAGTAAATATTTTAAATTCTAATTTGATAGGGCGAGGGAGGACCGAAATACTTTAAGCTTAGTATGGGTGTACATGCTATTTAGTATCACGACGATCTACCCACTATAAATAGCCAGGTAGTTTTGGGTTTGATATGTCAGCATAGACAGAACGCACAATTAGTTCGGCATAACATTGACGATATGTCTGCTCAAAGCCGGACTAATACATATCAGACTTGGCAGATACGTACCACAGACGGCAGCAAATATTGTGTTATTGTATGCAATTGTGCACTAATGGGTACCACACGCATATTGAATAACTTTGATCAAAAGTATAAAGTAAGAGGAATTGTTAGTCTGTGTATAGTAAATGTCATTATATGTCATTTGATCATCAAAATATTGGATTAGACGATTTGCTGGGAACGGTGAATTACTGTTAGAAGAAGAAAAGTAGATATATAGGACGTTTTTATCGCTGACAATGGTGTATTATTTGTTAAATCGATTTCCTAGTTGCATGACGTTTAATCCCACATTGCAACAATCCGTTACATACGACTTGATCTCGTAGTTTCATATACCGTAAATGTACATGTATCACTTGAGGCTTTGTCTGTATTGTTACATAACAGTTCTGTTATACTATAAGGCTATTCCCTGAAGCAATATTCCGATAAATTTGAAACCATTGGTGACACTCGTTGTAGTTTATTGGAGATGAGTATTTAATACAATCTGTGTTAACATTTTTGCAGTATACATCTTACTTGTTACAAATAAAAAATAACAGAGAACATAGATAGCCACATAAATAACATGCTCTGCTCCCCATTAAACATATCGACGAGGTAAATGATTCGGAAGCAAACGTTAATGGTTTGGAAGCAAAAAAAGAAGGAAAAGATCAACCGGATTACATTTCATAAAGCAACTGATCAAGCAAGAGCAAGAACAGACGCCCTATTGTTAACGTTCCAACTCGCTGCAACAACAATATAACTAGGATGAAAATATATAGTGTTATATTTATTGAATTCAACACTTAATTATGCCACAGCATACAGGATGGTATAAGAAAACTATTAAGTATCATATGCCTTGATAATAATTGACCTTTAGATATTTCATGACTTGATACAATAGTGTCACGGTGTAAACATTATATTACTCATGGGGAGGGGGCAACGTCTGTAAGCATCCAGCTATGCCAGTCGGTAGAGAATTCTCTCTGTAAGCAAAGGGTCCCAGGGCAGATTCCATGTCTGCTTAGACAAAATTTCATTTAATATCATCTATTAAATGGCACTTTACGTAAATTTACTGGATACCAGATGAAGTCGGGCGTTCTAAAAGATACGCCTTCATGAGGTAATTATGCGTTGTGCGATTTGGATTCCATCTCAAATGTGTGTGTGTACCTGAATGCCATGGATACTAAACTGCCGCATTGCGCCGCAATACACATGTGACAGGCAAATGCACTTTCCGGAATTAGATCTGTCAACTGCACTTTAGATATTGTACACAAATCCTGGCACATGCATATTTGTTATAACAAAAACCTTAGTAGGACGAACAACATGCATTAGTTATTTAAGAACCACGGCAGCAGAATTAATAAATACATTTAAATGAATAGTCATTTGAAACACTTGAGAGGGTACTGCGGTCGAATTATAGTGTGCGTTTGCGCTTCTTGTCGCTACATGTAGACGGCTTCAAATGCATATTAATTTTGGTGACTGAAAATAAAGTTCATGCTCAACATGTTTTAAAAATATTCATATGTTTGCAAGACACATTCATTTACTAAATATAACACCATCATCAGAAAACTAAACCAAAGCTGTTACCCGATATGTAATATTGTCGACATGTCCACAGTTCAATAACAACAAATCCTTTACACCACTGGATTGAACCAAGATTCCAATTGAATTGATACACGTACGAATAAAATTCAGAAATAATACTATTATAACAAAATTCCTGTTTTCATAAACGGGGAGTATCACGAATACGCTCGAGATGTAATACAAAATTAATACAAATCAGAAATACCAATATTGCACGATTTGCTCGCGGAAGTTGTTATATTCAAAGCAATAACATTATAATATATTCTTGCATAAAGGTTCAGGTCAAAATAGCTAAGCTATATCATATGTTTGTAACTTTGACCAATAATTGGACTGTACGCATTACCGTTGTTTTCATGGCGCAGATAAATCATTTGATACTTGCTAACCGGACAGTCAAATAAAACCAGTCCGGATTTCTTCGAAAGTTTCCGGAATATGGGTGGATAGTTGTTTCATTCATGTCAATTTCATTATCAATCCGAGCATCAAATTCACATAAATTTACAAATAGCCATATGGGGGTTGTCTGGATTTTATTCTCATTTTTGGCATGTAATGAAGTATGCGCGAATCAAAATGAGTGATTGTGGATAGTATCGAATAGATGCATACTTAGATAGTACCGTCATTTTTATTTTTTCTTATGAAACATGTTCCAATTTAAAGTAGATTGTATTTTGTCACCAGACATTATTTAAGTAACGCGATTGGCTATTTAGATGGCGACTAGACAGAAATGCGCGGGAAATCTACATGTAGTAAACGAATTCAAAAAGAGAAATCGGGAAAAACATGATTTACGGGCATATTTGTTTTAGTCTCAACAATTGTTTATATACTGGTCATTGAAGATTTTCTGAACTTTAGTATCACCAGATATATGAGACGCTGTAATCCATATTTTCCAAAAGTTTTCCCTTTCGATCAATCTGTTTGTTGATTTTATGTTCAAGGGGGAAGACAATTAACGGTTTCAAAAAATGTTTTGGAGATAAAGGTTACCTGAAAGTAATACTAAACATTTACAAACAAATTATTTACCAGAGGCAGTTCAATATTACTGCTAGTTAACTAGACAAGACACTTGGCAGGAATACTTGTAGGTAATAAATTATGTGTTTACAATGTCTAATATTATTACAACATTAGGAGATATGTAATAATTTTCTATTCTTTGACAGATGCTGAAGTGGTATTTATCGAGAAATTTTAACAGACATGGATCACAGATGTCAATCTTACATGAAGAAGTGTAATAGTGTGGTTACTATTTTGCCACGCACTCTATATTTTCATAACGTGTGCACGTGTAGGAAAATATCTATATAACAACAGTGTATGAATTTATGTACATGTAGACAAGTGTAATGAAATAAAAAAGTGAAGTGATTAATGTACTGTTTTTGTAAGAAAGACAGGAATAAGTTTAATTGCAATGACTATGTATTATATGGAAAACGAACATCTTGTTTAATAGTGTTAGCAATATAACAAGGATAATTGTTTGGAATAGTGGTGTGTGTGAGCTTTCAAATATGGATATTTTAATTGAAGACAGAGAAGAAGAAATCAGGTAAGTGGTATAAGTTTAAAGATCATCACACCATTGACACCAAGTACTGTCATATTTCAACGTATGATGTTAGCCGTCACATCCCAATAAGAGTACAATATATTATACTACCTGCTATAATTACATCTGTTATTGTCATTTATCATGTGAAACGTTGTACATGTATATTTACACGTTCTAATATTTTTATGTTGCACCATCATATTATATAAATCTGCAAATATTGTATTGAGTTGTATTACGATCACTATAATATAATTGTATATTCAAACCTGATGTATGAAACAGTTGCAAGCACGTTACACATGTATCGTAATTCCCTCGTTGTGTATAGAACAGATGCAAAACTCGTTAAATACTACAATGATCACTCGCTCGAATATAATAACATGTGCATTGTATTGTTGGAAGGGAGTACGAGCAAAAAACGTTAGAACAATGTTGCATTTATCTAGGCGCTTGAATATTTCTAGTGAATATAAAGCAACATTAATGTTACTTCACAATTTTTCGTGTCTGTAGTAATTTTTCAATCGTTCGTGTTTTCTTTGCTTTAAACGTTTTACCAGTACATCTTGTAATATAAATTACTCGTTATTGCATGAATGAATACCATTAAGCTTGTTAATGCCTTTAGGTGTTTCATAAACAATTATTAAATAGCTTAATATTGTAAGTTAACAGGCGAATGACTCAAACGATAAGCGATATCACATGAAGGCACACAATAGAATTTTGCTGGAAAGTGCCACAAAAGGAGTAAACCAGCACTTTCTAACTGACGAGTCAATGACAAGTCGTGATTTTGTTCGGAACCACTTCCATTCAGAACTTTGTCTAGCGATTCGTTAACTATCATATGTTTTTCCTTTCGTGATCTGTTTTTTCTCGTGTTGAATTTCTTACTTTCTTCTCGTTTGTTAAGTTAAGGCAAATTTTCCTGTATATGTTATTGACTGAATTTGTCTGAATTCGGAAATCCAAATTAGGTATTCCATCCTCTTTACTGTTTAAACTTGACCATTCTGCTGAGGCGTCACTAGAAGGCACCATAACCAGTTGTGCTAAAGATATATGTCATTGTTTAAACACTGAAGTTTGTCGTTTCGTCATGGTCTTTGGTGCCATAGTGGGTATAAATTTTAGGGTAATTTGGTCAAATCATGAGGGGCATAGTTTAGTTACTAAGGTCTCTACTTGGCAACATAATTATGATTTGGTCATATGACTATGCCATAGTTACATGTATCAGGACATTGGTTATATAAGGAAGGATATGTCATGGGTCTTTTTCTTTGACAACCGAGAGCCGATGTATTGTTAAAATCGTTAATATATTACTGCGAGTTGGCGTATTTTGTACCTGATTCATTGTGAGCACAGTCAACGTATTCTAATTGGTCTATGAAAGTATTTCTTATCCTTTGTTGCTAAGTTTCAGCTTAAATTTGACGATCGTTTGCTTTCATCATTTACAGTCAGACAAAACACAATGCAATTCGTGAAGTTCCGATGTTTAAATATATAATAAAGGGAATTACTTTATTGGGCAACTGAATTGATTTATTTCCATCTGGCGTTAGGAGAATCTTTTCTTTCAGTATTTGTCATGGACGTATCATCACCTTTGCTAGATATGTTGTTACAAAGAATAAAGTTGGAATTTCAAACACGTTCATAACATATGTTATTACAAACGTTTGCTTTGGAAAACCTTGCATAAACGTTAGCCTATTTCTTTTAGAGAATATTTCTTAGAATATGTCTCTATTCTTCTTGTGTCATTCCGTTGAGCATTTTCTCATATTAATGTCTACCAATCTTTCCCGACCGACATATGCAAATGTATTAAGATTATGTTGCCTTTTTATGTCATGTCTGATTAATTGCAATGTCTGACAATGTTTGTACATACAATGTAAGAACCTACAAACTCAAACATGTATATATATATTGATAGTCTTGAATTTGATCGAGGAGAGGGTAGAAACCAAAAAGGTAATAAGACGGATTAATCTGAATTTAATATAATTCTACTCGCAAACAGATGCATTATAAAGTTTGAAATAATTAATAAAGCACCAACGTAATTGCATTATAATCCATATAGAGGCAAAGACAATAAAATTGTCTGAGACATAAGACCACTTGGGATTAGATTATAAGTGCTGTAACTTGAAAAACATTTTTTGAAACTTTAACACACACACACACACCCTCTAAATTTTGAAATATCTTAACTTGGTTAAGAATGCCTGCACGCTTATAGAAGAAAGGGTGAATTTAAGCTGATGCTTAACAGACAAGCTATTTCAAAGTGCGATGTATTCAGACAACCCTACGCTACTATGCAGCAAAGCGTGCAACTGATGTATCCTGATGTAATTAGACACTCTAACACATAGACGTGATAGTCGGACAAAAAGACCTTGACTATCTCACCATCGCAACACATTCAAGCTGATTATGCAGTCTTACACTGTCATGCAATGGGAATACACCACATGCGCATTGTTTAGTAAATACTTATTGACAAATACGCCACGTGTACTACCGTTTAAGTCACATTTTGCAATACTGTTAGGATTATGGATAAAAAAAACCATTACATTGCCGTACATGAACTGATCAAATTATGCTATGCATATCTCAACATGTGTGCTTACATTTATTTAATCTATATCATACATCGCTGGCTTAGAGTGAGAAAATACATGTACACTTAAGCACCCTTGTAACGCAACATCTACATTTTTAATGATTTCTCGAATATTGATATATGGATAAGGTTCAAATGCCGTTATAAGTTATACCCTAATACACATCGAATGTCTCCTAACATTTTTGTGTAAGTTAGCTTATTGAAATATAAAAATAAAACGAAATAACGAACGTCACTGTAAAAAATTTATAATGCGGCTTTGGCTCCCATAGAACGTAAAATACCAACAATGTTGAAGGATTACAACATACAAAATATGACATTATCATCTAAGTTTTTAAATTCCAATAGTATTCAGGATTATTGAAAACGAGCTGTGTATGCGACGAATCAGACGACTTCCAGTCCTATAAAACCTGCGAAACAGGCCGTCGTTTAAGAATTATGAAACACGACCAAAATATTGATAATGAAATATGCGTAATCGATGTTGCATATGTCTAAATATATCATAAACATCATGGATACAAAATGTATACATGCAAGATACTAAGAAACAATTACTTGAGTATTATTATTCGATCATTTGACTGTGATGAACCTTTAAGTAAAACTTTCACCCAGTTTTTCATTATATGTCAATACATATTTCTGCGATTTTTCAATTTAGATTTAGAGTGATTGTTGAAAATTCTTGATATCTTGTCAAGATTTGATTTTTTTAAAAAATACAAAATTTGTTACAAAATCCCGTCAAAAACAGCTGAGTAATCCTGATATATATAGGTGTTGCGTTAGGAGTGTGCGTAAATGAAGATTATGTTGAACTGACTTCAAAAGCATAACATACAATGTAATTTAATATACACACACTAGTCCAGTAATTGAAGCTAAAAAATATGGTCAACCTCAAACAAATTGCAAAACAGAGTTTCTTTGCATTTTCATCATCTACAGACTATTATCGACTACAGACAAAACGTCAAATATGCGAGTTCAGTGGGGAAAATAAAAAAAATTCGACATGTTTAAGGTCACTTTTGGTAGCAATTTCAGCATTTTCCTTATTTCATACTACACGGGGAATTTTAAGTTCTAATAATTCCCGTGTAAGTCGTTAAATATTTACTAATTGCACCTTAACGCTTAAATTTTCTGAAAGATACAACATTCTTCTGTCGAATACAAATATTGATTTTATCATCAGACAATTTACTTTTCATATATTTGCCAGTCTACGTGTTGGTATACTACCTATTCAAATGTCGACAAAATGACTCAAAATAGCACTTGGAAGGGGAAACAAAAGTTTTATTCATTTGTTTAATATAAATCCAATTTGTTTAAAATTTACACATATCATGTGTTTTATACATGTGTGTCTTATGGAAAAAGGATATTTGTGTTTGGACAGTATACAATACAGAAAATATACAAAAAGTACACGAATCTATCGATTCTGGAGAAAGAGCGATTGTTCTCTTTGTCTGTTCGTCCACAATTGTATTTGTATTCACAATTTTGACTCTATGATTATGAAACTTGGTCAGAGTGATCATCTGAACAAAATTTAGGCCAAGGTAGAAAATGGATGATCAAGGGAAAAAAACTAGGTCACTAGGTCAAATTGTTGCAAAACCTTGTGTAGTCGCTAGTGGTCATAATGTTGACCTTATATTTATGAAACTTGTTCACAATAATAATATCAACAAAATATAGGTCAAAGTTACAAATTGGGTCATCCGGGGTCAAAATGTAGGTCGCTTGTTAAAATCAAAGGTAAACGTTGTGTAGGTACAAAATTCACAATTTTGGTCTAATATTTATGCAACTTGGTCACAATGCTCATATCAAAACATCTAAGACAAGTATGTTATTGAGTTATTTGGGTCAAAATTAGGTCAATAGGTTAAAATAATTGATGCGACTTTTTGGCGCATGAAGGTTTTTCTATTATTTGACCTAGTGACCTAGTTTTAACTCATGAAAGGTAAATATTGAATTTGACCTACATTTTGTCTTCATGATCCATGTGACATAGTTTCATAAAGATTATGTAAAAAGGATGCATTCTAAAGATATGTTCTATAATTTGGCCTAGTGACCTAGTTTTAAACTCAGGTTAATCCAATTTCATACATGACCTTGATTTTTGTAAGGGGATCATTGTGACTAAACTTCACAAGTGTAAGGTCGAAATTGCGACCCCTGGTGACTATATCTTTTTTTTTCTATGTTTTGACCTAGTGACCTAGATTTTGGCTCCGGTTAACTCAAAATTTTATTTTACCTAGATTAGCTTACGATGATCATTGCTGCCAAGTTTCATAAAAATCAGACCGAAATTGCGACCTCTAAGCACGATGTAAAAATAAGTTACTGGTACAAGTCAAGATTTATTTACATCAAAAGTGTCAAATATCGCGAAAACATGTGACAATTGAATAAATTTGTAAATATCTCAAAAAGTCCCACAAATATTCAATTAGAACATTTTGTACATTGCTAAGGATAGCTTTACGCAACATATAAACACAAAACTGTTTGTTTTGCAATTAGTTTGAGGTTCAAAGTTAAAATGACTGGACTACACTGTCCATTTCGCTGACAGAATACTGTTGATCAAACTTGTGGAACCTGTTAGTGCACAGTCGCATGCAAGCACACATAATAGTCTGCTGGTTATTGCAATTGTCTGCCAATTCCAATATGAATGCATGTGTTCTGCTTTGGGCAGAAATATTGCCAATGTTATGGTGCATTAATGGTATGTCGTGAACAAGCTTAAGTGATCACAACAAACATTACCCGGCTATTAAGTTGGACGCAGGTCACCAACATATGACAAAGATTTAATGCTAAGTCGGAATATGTAAGCTCGTTTTCCCATTCAAAGCGGCATTGAGTTTTGTCCTCAATCTTCTTGTAATACCAAGTACCCACGTTTGATCCAATACGTTACACTACATGCTACATGTACCGACCGTGGGGTTATTAGCTGCAGGAATATCGTATACGACAATTAGACGAACTTCTCTTCGTAGCGTTTTAGAGCATATTTGGGGTCTGCTCAACCATTGTGCGGGGAAAAAAGTAATTGTTATTTAGTTTTTATGACAAATAGTTTTAGCAATAGACAGTTTATTGAGTGAATACCTCTATTCCATTAGTTTGTGTATCTCTGTTGTTCATTTATTTTGACATATGATTATATTCTAAGTTCACCAATCTCGTTTCTGCTGATTTCGTAGATTGTACATTGCCCCAATGAAATTTCATTCCACAGTTAGAAACATGCATAAAGGAAAATATAAGGGTACACAACAGGAAAATCCATGTTGAGAATCAATGCCTTTACGCGAGGAAATTTCAGTATGAACCTTTAAGGTGTTGAGAAAAGTGAAAAAAATTGTGTTTGATCATAGAACATATTTCTAAGATGTGTAACCTTGTTTTTCTGTATAATATAATCTGACATGAATGAACGCAATGATCAATGGGTAATACGATACGGACATTTGAGGAAGTGAAAATCAAATGTGATGGACTATACGACAATAACAATTATAAAATATATATTAAAGCATCGAATCGTGCTTGCCGCACACATGGGCATGGTTTCGTGTGATAGGTTTTGAATTCCTGCAAATGCTTTTAGCAAACAATATATGTATGTAGCAGATTGCGTTCACGTGCCGTTAGTCTAATCTTTGTAGCCTCGATCTTCTTCCTTTTTTTGCAAGTGACACGAATGTCCATTTTACTAAATAATGTGTGTCACGTTCTAATAATTTGGAGTGGAATGATGACTTTAGTAAAGCCAGTAAAAGAATTCAACCTCTCGCACGTAACCAGTTTATTAGGGTCAACGCTTTTGCCATTAATTATAAAAAACATTCGTTTAGCATGTGATTTATAACGTGATCAATGTTTGCATCATCGCTGCAGAATATGCATTTATCTGATTTATACCTCAATGCAATGTGTCGTCTTGAAATTGAATATTCGAGTTTTAATAACACGGCAACAATCGCCCAGTCAGAACTGATATTACCACATGACGTAACATCCAAAACATCGTGTTATATAATATAAACAGCATCGTGTTTAATGTGTGGTTCTTTCCACCAAATGGCAAAAGTGAGAATCAGTATAGGATCAACTTGAATTAAAGTCTCTCGCTTCACAAACTTTATTACATTATGTATATGTATATAACGATATAAATTCTGTTGTGCATTCACAAAGCATTTAAGTATTTTCGGAAAGTTATCTTACTTTTTTTAACCTGAAATATGTTTAGCTGCTAACAAATAAATTAATCAATATCTTTATTTTGTGTTCTTTATCACGTCTTGTGCACGTATAGTCCGGCTTTTTCTGTTAATGTTGTCTCCGATTCCTGATTTGATTAAATATATTAATTCTAGGTTTAAGCATTTCAAAATCTGATTCTGTAAGGTAATCTCGTAGAATATTAAACGAGAAACGATATCCCTCTTTTGAAGCACGCGCCTCATGGTATGAATCCGATAACATTTAATCAGAACGATTTGTTTTAGTTTTTGCGTCAAATGTTATTGTATAATTATGTAAGAATAGTCAGGGGAAATATAAATTTCAGAAAAAAATTGTAATCTCAAACGAGTTCGCCAATATTTGTTACGAGCATGCACTTAATGCTATAATAATACATGTACAAGTGATTCAAAGATTATTAAGTCTATTTATATTGTTACTGAGTCTAGCGAATTGATCTGTTTCGTTTCGACTAAACAAAATCAAACACTGTTTTGAGTGAAAGCCTGTTTTATAATGTATGAGTATAATCAAATGTACTAAATTACACTCTAGTAAGGTAAATACATATTTATTCATTGCAAAACACATGTTGCTTAACATGTGTCCCTAACATGCCATAAATAAGTATATATTGGCAATAAGTATGCACATGTCCCGGTGTGTGACTTTGAGTCTTTTTATTATGGTCTCGCTCGATTTATATAGTGGTTTGATAAGTTGACAGGTTCTACTACGAAATTGCGAAATACCAAATGTAACAGAAATTACACAATATAGTTCTTGTTTCACATTAATCAAATATGAACCGTCCTCGAGGCAAAACGGGGTTTAGTTACCAAATTTTGAAATATATGTGTTTTGTATAAGCACATGGTGCACGGGCAAATACCCTTATATCATGTCTGTAGACGGTTTGCGTAATGGTATTTGTTTTGCACAATCATAAGAGAGAAGTACAAAAATGTACACACCAAGAAGACAATTAGACGACTTAATCTGATTTTAATCAATCTCGGCTTGCAAACGGTTGTATTACAAAGCGTGAAATAAATAATAAAGCGCCCAAAATAATCTCAGTTTAATAAAAAAGAAGCATCGACGACGAACATCATCAACATGTCTTAGATTATAAGGTCGCAAGGGATTATCACTGATTTTCAATAAGTAGGTCCATTTGGAAAAGAAAAAAAACTGAAAATGTGACCTTTTCAGATTTAGTTTCAGTTTGCCCCAAAAGTTAGATATATCATCCAGTAACCATGTCTGAAAATCTTGAATACAACACTTTCTTAGTTTTTGTGTAATGATCGTGCAAACACAGGTAGGTAGAAACTAATTCTAGTACTTACAAAACCTACGTTACCACAGCCTCATGGTGAATTTTACATACTTATTTGAACTAACACGCCACAAATGATATTTAACTTAGTATAATCGGAAAAATATGATGTTTAGCAATACCAACTTTGTTAAGGTCTGAATGTAATGATCAACTATCAAACATGAAGTCTACCAATATATTGGCATTAATATATTGATCGTTAACAAAATACTTTCAGTATGTTGATGCTTTAACTTCAATTCAATTAGAAGCTGCTTGGTGGTGTAATAGTGCGTCAATCGAAATACAACTTGGGTATTGAAAACATTGATATCAAATAAACCATTTTCCAATCCATAGACGGGTAATTTAGATAATGTATGCCTAACAGAAACACTCAACCAAATGACAAGGAAGGTTTTTTTTTGTTTTTTTTTCGGCTTTGTCACGTGGATCTAGCCCATTTATTAATCCCCGTCATTGGTGGGAGAGGATCGGGGAACCATCCCTCGTCCCACCTTACAACTATAAATGATTATATATATAGTTAGTATTCAAAACATAAATGTATTCAAAGTAGCTTGTTGGCAAATAACAATTAGTTTTCCTAATACAGTACACTAATTTGTGTAATATCATGATGACATGTTAGGAAAACTTATATAATAAAAAATAATAATACAACAGTGGTATTTTAGTGAAATATTTGTTTGCTGGTTATTGCATGCTTGATATGTGGTCTAGGAAATGTCTGATTAATGTGTATGCTTTATTTTGTGTTTTAAGTATGAATATTGCTCGTTTTAGTTCATTTATAAGGATGTTTCTTATATTATGTTGTTGTGTTCTTCTGTCAGATATAAGATACGTTTTATAAATACTGAAAGCTATTAGGTTGATGATGATATTGATATTGGTATATTCTCTTAGTTCTGGTTTGTATCCAAAATTTATATATTTTAAGCACCTAAAGTCATGATTAAAACCAAGAGTTTTTAATGCTGCATTAACTTGTATCCATGATGTTGTTGTGTAAGAACATTCAATAAAAAAGTGTGCGTAGTTTTCAATCGCATGACAATGAAGACATAATGGCGAGTTAAAAATTCTCCATTTCATAAGGTTTTCATTTGTGGCAATGATGTTGTGTATTAATTTGTATTTGAACTGCTTTACTCGGTTGTCTAAACAAGTTGCTTTCCAGCTATTATAGAAAAGGGTCCAATAGAAATGTCGTTTGTCTAGTTTATTTTCCCAAGATTTATGAATGTAGGGAGCCTCAGATTTTTGTTTTATAAATACATTTTCGAAGTCTTTGTTTTGCATGGTTTTGAAAGGATGTTTTAAATCCTCAAGTTGTAAATGTAAGTTTGTTTTGACTTTAGTGAGGTAAGATTCTTTTGTTTGTACTAGTTTCCTCTCATGTTGGTGGTATCGATTCTCTGAGAATACTTATTTCAGATATCCAGTTTGATTTATTTTTTAGCTTATTAAGTATGAATGTTTCATTGATTAGGCCTTTCTTATCCAGTATGTCATTTAGAAAGTAAATGTCCGAGTTTATCCAATTCTTGTGAAATAACGTTGTGTTTGATTTTGATTTTATGTGTTTGTTACCCCAGAGGAAGGTTTTGTATTATCAGTGATACATTCAAAAGAAGCATACTATTTCAATCTAAAGAACTATTTAATGTTCAGAATTAGAATATACAAGTACATCAATGTATAACATAACATTTATAATGAATATTTAGTGCTGCTTTATTAACAAAATGACGAAAATATGTTTCAAAGTTATACCTGAAATGCTAGCATTTACTTAAAACAAACACTACAAGCCAAACAGGCAAGGGTATTTTAACATATAAATCGTTTTAGGGTGTTTCTTATTTCAGTTTACTATAAAATAAATTATTATATCATTTTTTGATGTGCTACATGTTGAGATCGTCCAGAATGAATGTTTCAGCATAGTGGCAACGAAGGTTTTCTAAGAATCAGAATATATAAGAGGTTGACATCTTTTTGAGATCGGCAAGTATCTGGGTTTTTTTTATACGTTTACAAGCATGTTGGAATGAACAAGTAACATATGGCCACTTACCTTAAACATAATACCAATATGGCAAAAAGAAAATGTCAATGCAAAAATGGTGGCCGATAACGAAGGTTTGGTCATATCACTACAGTTCAGTATACACTGCACACATGCTCAAAATACACTATCTTTCTCTTTCACAAGTTGTTAACAATGACTCCGACTTCTCTGTAGCATGTGGAGCATCTTTCCTTGTTGATATTTTACAAATATTCCGTCAGACAAACTCTTCATTTCTATGTCAATGGAAAAACTGCTTCTTAGTTTCAATAAATGTCTCTTCACACTCTTCGTCGCCTGTATCAACTATTTTGTTACTAAACCGGATATCTTCATACACGACAGGAACATGATAAACAACTGCATATTTCATGTAACCCAACAAGCCGGTGTTCCATTCTTCTTGTACTTGATGATGCATTCAATACTGTCATTTTTACATATTTCTTTGTTGCTTGTTTCTATTTAATTTCTCTCTTTCTGACAGATCAGAGGAAATGCATAGTTACGACGCAATCTTTCTCGCTACTGACAAGGGCAGTCTGCATTGTGTTACTGTTTCAGGCGTTTACACTATACTATTTGGAAGTCAACTTTACTTTTTATTATATTGATTATAACCCATATGAAAAATAAACCTTCGTTATCATTATGAAACCTTCGTTGTCGAAAGTATAAACCGAATTGTAACACATTTCTTATATCAATGCGCTATAAAATTTAACAAATGGTGTAGCTCTATGATATAGCAATAACAAGGTTGATGTTGCATATGGGTATTAGATTAACTGGTCTAACAATCACTTACAGAACACACAACTATCACACACTTTACCGTAAATCGACCTGCTCATTAACAAAGCATAACGGATCACACTGTGAACTATGTTATTGTACCAATTTCATACCTATGTAACAGCTGCTTTAATGCAATGGAGTAAAGCGTGTACATACACGATGCAATACCACTTTTTCAACAGATATAGAGATAAAACATTCGTTATCACTTGATAACGAAAGTTTCATTAATTTAAACACAATAGTTATACAAAAAGGAGACACAATACTCTTATGTCTTTGTTTACCTTAGAAAAGCGTAGTATTGTGCGAACGTTGTCATAGTTTGATTCCATTTCAGACAATCTTAATGACAAAATAATTTCTTTGGAAAGAAAGGCATAAATACTCACAGTTTCGGTACGAAATATAGGCCATGTTTTAGCCCCACAGAATAGTGATATAACTATAATCTGCTGCCTTTTTAACTTAATTTTCAAATTAACGGGTAACGAAAGTATAAATCACGAAGGTTTAAATACCGCACAAAACAGAACTCAGCTTAACGTATAACACCGTGTTGAACATAAGTTTGGTCTGTATTCCACCAATAGGGTATATTTGTTTGTATAAACAGCCTGACATGAGTTAATTTAAGGATCAATGTGTATATCATATGATCACGAATGTTTTACTCTATTACTTTTGTGTAAAAGTAGATAAATGACAATGTACGTTGTTCGCTATTCTAGAATAATTTGCCTATATCCATGGTCCTATAACCGTATACAGTCTTTGGTGGTGTTCATAATGATGTTTCGATTGTCGTTAACACATTATTTGTTGATTTGCTACACTATATTAATTAGTACTAACGAAGGTTTTTTCAAATGTAAAAATCCCGACGACACATCAAACTTGTTAAAATTTGACACTATAATTGGCAATGAACATTATATTTGCTTAAGAATTATTGGAAGGAAAGGTTGATCTTGAAGTCAAAACAAAAAATATCGTTTCAAACGAGTGATTGCTTGAAGGAAACCTTGTTCATTTTGGTATTTTGAGTCGGCGACAGTAACGAAGGTTTAAATTTTGATAGATGTTCTCAAAATTTGACATTTTTAATGGAGGATGGAAGAGACTTCTTTTTCGCAGTATTTAGTATGATGTTATAACCTTCTACAGAGACACAATTGTTAACATTCTAGTGGTCTGTTTATTAATAATACCGTGGAACATGGAATGGACCAACTTATTGAAAATCAGTGTATATTGCCATTGCTGTTACAGTAGTCGGAACGTCCGAGTTGTCACACGAAGCGCACGATGGACGAACGATGCACGCACGATATACGGACGATACACGCACGGTTCCCGTTACAAAAATACACGATGGGCGATACGATAGGATACACGATCCGTACGTTATACACGGTATACACGGTCTGCACGATGGGCGATACGATATGATACACGATCCGTACGTAATACACGGTATACACGATACATACACGATAGAGATCGTGCGTTAGATACACGATATGTACGATTCGCAAGAAGATTCCGAGTGTAAGAAAATTCACCTTAAAATTTCGTCCACTCAGACTCAAAATTGTGTGTAATCGAAGCAGTAATTGATACGACTAACAATGTTGTTGTATCGTCGTGAAGACGTCGAGTCCGACTAAATACTGTTGCATTAAATAAGTCGAGTAACGTACTTGCGACTGAGCGTTTAGCCGATATTTATCAGTATTTGTCAAAATAATTTACAGGGTGGCCGAAGGCCGCTTATTTGGACCATTATATTAAAGCCTGGCCTTTAACCGACTAGTTTTACTCACTAGAAGTATTGGCCTTCATTAGGCGTGTCTGTAGGAAGGAAAAGGGAAGTAACTGTTGGCGTTACTGATCATCGGTATCTTTCAAGCGTTTGTTGATCCAGATTTTTATGAAAAAAACAGAAAGATGCATTTTCGATTTATTTTAAGGTTTTTCAACTTATTTAAGTACTCGTTACTATAAACGAGGAATTAACGTGGTTATGCAATGCACCCCGATGACAGAAATCTTATGTAAGTATCCTGTCATTCTCGATTCCGTTTGTTAGCCAAATTTTGGAATGACCCTGAACACTTTTTACACTGTGACTTTTTGTCAGTGTCTCAATTGCTCTTGTAATAGCCTTGTTTATGAGATTATGCACCCACGACCCCCACCTACCACTGGGGATGGGCTAGAATTTTACTTTCATGTTGTCGAAACCCCCGCCTTTCCTGTTCCATGGACCGGCCAAGTGGAACAGCTATAAATGATAAAATTACCATAAGCACTCTGATAATTCTTCTGCCCCTGGCATGTAAATATTGTCCCCGTGATATTGGTTCGGAGAAAAAATTCCCAACATTTTCCCGGCATTGCGGAGGAAGGCTCCTAAATTTGAAGGTAAAAATCTAAAACACAACTGTTTCCCCTGGCTATTCCACCGCCCGTCGACAGGGGTGGGGTTGTGGATGCAACTTACTTGTGTGTCATTAATGCATTGTATTACTTAGTTGGAGAAGCTTACCGAAGGGCCAGCGCTAAGCTTAGTGTATCATGTCCTTCGGGTAGTTTGTGTAATTTCTGACCAGTAATAATTTTAATACAGTACATTAATGCATAGCTACTGGAGCCCTTTCCGTATTAAACCAACGCTTTATCAATTGCTTTTTGGTAGTGCTTTACCATGTATATATATAGAACAACATGCAACCAGCGAGCATACCATTTATCCGCACTGCTAGGCAAGCGCTACCAAGTGCTTTCGTATGAAACGGGCGCCTTGCAAGAACTTAAAAAATTCAGCGCTACATAACAGTCTGCTAGCCACGAGCGCTCACCGAAATAATATATATGTTCCATTTTGTCTGATATGTAGCGCTTATTTTAAGCAAGCTGTTTCTAAGCATATCCCTCAATTGCGGCCGGACTACTGTAAAGCTCGGCTGCTCTGCAATGTTTCCCTAAAATCACACATTTCTGCGATCATCATCAGGGTCAAAATAAAATATCACTTGCATCTCTGTGATGCCCGAATGTTTACCCAGCTGCAAAGCCTGTAGTGAAATAATTTTACTCGCATTATTATCAGGCTTACTTGCGGAAATGAGTGACATTAAATCGCCACGATTACATCGCCATGTCTACTCATGTCGATTATTTACTCTGTCCGCTTGGGTCAGTTGGTCAAAACCTTAATTGTGACATTGTCACGTTGTGTAGTCACTAGGTCACTTTAATCAGATAATCTCTACAAAATCTAGTTCAATCTGGGGTAAAAAATTGTGTCACTTAATATATAGGTCAAATCCTGGAAATTTCTTGTATAGACAATAGAGATGAAAAAAATTGGTCTTATCTTGATGAAAATTCTCCAAAATGAATTATTTCATTATAATCTAGGTCAATTTCAATAAATAAGTTCATCCTGGGTCAAAATATAGGTCACTTGGTGAAAGTGTCCGAGATGTTTTGGGCTACCAGACTTACCGATGGTCGCTTACGGTCTGACAGACTTGGATAAACTGTCAGACCGGAAGGAAATCTGTCAGACTGATTTTTGTTTTGCTAAAAGGCAGACAGATACTGGAATTGTCGGATTCGTCCAACAGCTATTGAGAAGTCTGGCTACCCTAAGTACCCTTTTAATACAGAAAAATATGCCCTCTGACAAATGTGTCACATGTGTGCGGTGAACATGTATCAAATTTGAAATGAATATATGGTGAATACAGTCTTAACACATTCATTTCATTTTAAAATATTCACTTTTCGAATGCCAGTTATAGGTCTGCAACAAACAAGTGTGACGAATAGGCGGCGTACACTCGGTAAAAGATGGCTTTGAGCTTATCTTTGTTTCCAAGTAATTTCATTGTGAAATCAGTTTTAGACTTTTTGTTTGACGGCCATCCGCATTTTTATGCATACTTTTTCCTCGGGGAATGATAAGGAGACACTTCAGAAAAAGAGTACAAGAGCGAGGAGATAATTAGATTGTTTTCCTACTTTGCGACTGGCTTACAAATTTATAATTGACCAATCAAGACATGTCTTACAAAAGACATGCGGTCATGTACAAAGGAATAAAAGCGAACCATGACGGTTAAGAGTCATCGGACAGGCATTCCGGACGGAAACCAAATGCACCTGATAGAGACCATAATTGTCGGATTTGTCTGACGACTATTATGAAGTCTAATCATGTAATGTCATTTAATTTATAGCTAATTGTCACTAATATGTAATATTTATTAGGGATTTATTGACAAAAACATAGCCTGGTGACATTGCAACATATATATACTACTCATCCATGTACGGAATCCGGTTAGCGCCATATGAATTATCGTGCCTCGCAAGATAGGGGCCTAGCGACGGTCTAATTCGACTACCGTCAGCCTAACCTACATCTACATACCTGGTCATCCGGGGCCACAGAAACTGGTTGCCTCAGTAAGCTCCTTTTTATCATACCATGTGTCGTGTCTCACGGTTTGTAAATTTTATGCGACAATCGGGCGATATAATTTCGTGTGTCGCCTAATTGTCGCTTCTTGATCGCTTCGCATCTCGTGTCTCGACCTTGGAATGCGAGGCACGAGAATCGCGCAACATGCGAAACGAGGCATGATATTTCAGCCCGAGAAACGAAGCGACATTCGAGAATCTCGCGACACAGGAGGCGAGGCACAATATTCTACTGCGAAATCTCATGGTTTTTTATACTGCGTTAGAGCGAGATCTCGTGTTTGAAAATTGTGCCTCGCTTCTTTTATCAACCGATTGTCGCGCGTCGCTTCATGTGTTGCGCAATTCTCGCCCTCTTAATTGATAATTCATATGGCACTAATTAGATTCTGTACAAATGTGAGAGAACTGGTTGAGTACCATTCATTATGGGTTCAAGTGAGTACTAAATCCCCATTTAGGCGGTGCCTTAGTTCATATTATTGAACCACTTAGGCCAAACGATATATGAATTAAATACCCCAATATCCATGTTGAAATAAAAAGTAAATACTGCAGTTACATGCAGTGATTAGGAATGCTGGTCGACCGTCTTAAACTAAGTCGTGAACTTTGATATTATAAATTATTATAATTTATCATTATGCATAACACATCTACACCTCAATATTACCATTTGCATGTTCGATTCATGAAACCAGAATTAGATCATGAAAAAAGTTGGATTCTGCTTTTCAATAATAGCGGATAACTACTAGCATAATTACACGTACAGAATGTACATCGATTTATAATAAGTCGGCATTTCAAAGGCATGGGCATAGTTGCCATGGTCGGGAAAAAAACAACATTTAAGACATTTTCATTACGTAAATTATGAATTATCGATGTGCAAACAATTCTTTTCATGACGGTGTACATAATTTTGGATGTCAATTTCGGACATACTTCCGTTGCGTCCCGGAAGTTATGGTCACCGATACGATACTAAACTGATGAATGATTTGATTTGACATTAGTTTAAAAGGTCCTCGTAACGTCCCATACCTTTCGGTAATTTGGATTTTTTATAGGACCCCGACATGTACCCCTTCATGTCGGAAAAAAGTGCGTGTGTTTTTATAATGTACATGGACGATTCACACGATACGATGCACGATTAAGCTCTCGCTATCGTGTTTCATATACTTATACTGTACCATACACGTTTCACACGTTATACACGTTGTACACGATGTACACGATACGATGTACACGATATACACGATATGTACGATGGGCGATACGATACGATAGACGATGCACGTTACTAAAATCACACGATACACGCACGCATACGATACGCACGTTACACGCACGATACACGCACAATACACGCAAATTTTGACAACTCGGACGTTCCGACTACTGTAGAGGGAGAATACTGATTCTGCAATTCCTTATCTAGATTACCACTGTTTTAACGTTGATATCAATCCAAAACTTACCACTCAATCATGGTTTTAAAATGAATTCAAAAACACCCATAATGCATTGTGGATTAATTCAAACACGAAATACAAGCTTTACTAAAAGATAGATATCCCTGGCGTATAAGGTATCACTATCCGTAAGGATGATAGAGAAATGCGTATTCATCTTTGTTTTTTACGCCATGCAAATCGTTAATATACTTAGTCTATCGTTTTCCTCTAAAACGAGAATATACATTTACTTTAGACAATGCGTTATGTTTGGCTTAGGGAAACTATTTCAAATCTGTCTTTTTAAAGCAGTTATCAGCATAAACCGTATCTCTCATTAATTTCTATTCGACAATAAATGTCACAACTGTTATTAATCAAAGTAGGACACATTCATCTAGTTCTTTAAAACATGCAATACATTGCGAAAATACCTATTGATATTCTTATGTTGTTCTTATCAAATCTCATAGGAATCAATTATGTAGTATAATACTTTATAGTGTGCAATATCATCGGTCTTATTACATTTCTGAGAAAGACATATGATGCAAAATAGAAGTGGATTGATTTGTTTCAGGAAAGTGTAATGTATAAATCTGTACTTAGTAGAGTATTGTTTTACTTAGGTTGATATTTCTGAAATACAGTAGGTGAATCAATAAAAGATTCATAATAAAAGTTAAGTCACAAGCAAATATATTTTCAGAACATGTATGAATAACAACTTATTTTCCAAAATACTCTTTGTTAATGACTGGAGGTACATTACAATATTTTTGGACAATGTATGGATACGTAAAGATGTAAAAGGTTTAAATAGCTTTTTAAATTTATAATGTTCGTTGGAGTTGTTTTGTTTTATGAATGGCGACACGGTTGGGTACCTTGATCATACATGTACCTTACAGTGCATGAAACACTTAGTAAGATGTAATTCTAATTGGATATGGAGAGGGAAGACCCAAATACTTTGATCGTATATGAGTGTACAGTCATGTTTTTTAGTATCAAGGCGATCTAACCACTATAAATAGCCAGGTAGTTTAGGGTTTGATATGTCAGTACATATAGAACGTACCATTAGTTCGGCATAACATTGACGATGTGTCTGCATAAAGCCGAATTAATACATATTAGACTTGGCAGATACGTAGCACAGTCGCAGCCAGTTTTGTGCTATTGCATGCAATCGAGCACTGATGGGTACATCACGCATATCGAATAACTTTGATCAAAAGTATAAAGTCAGAGGAATTGTAACTCTGTGTATAGTATATGCCATTATTTGTTATTTGATGTGCTCATCAAAATATTGGATAAGACGATTTACTGTAATCAAGGGACGGAGAATTACTGTTACAGGAAGGAAAGTAAATATATAGGACGTTTTTATCACTGACAATGGTAAATTTTGTGTTAAATTGATTTTCTGGATGCATGGCGTTTAATACTACAATGCAACGATGCATCGCACACGACATTCGGTTCACAGCACCACTACATGTACTTGCATTGCGTAATAATAATTGAGTAGAGAAGATCACAATTTGATGTTTACCAAAAAAATTATTATATGGTATCATGAAATACGAATTTAATTGAGAATGATAATCTCATCACGCATTCCATACATCAGAATTTCGTAAAAGTTCAATTGCACGATGTTGTTTTTAGTCAATTGCTCGTTTAACGAGGTGTACGCCCTAATACATAACATGTATCCAATGTTTCTTTCGGTACTCTTTGAGTGTATCACCATTTGGGCCGCTAATGCATTTATTTATGGCTTACCTTTAAGGACTCACACGTCGGTTGCATGTCATGCTACCTTCAAAATGATACCGTATGGGTTGTCTGTAAACGTAGCGCGTTCGGAAAGTCTTTACTGTTCAATATAACGTATTATTTTAGACAATATCGTTAAACTTTAATAACTATTACAGTCTTCTTGGATAACTTAAAGTGTTTTTAAAGTTTGTTCAATGCCTTATAATAGTATTGGTTTCTCTTCCACCACAGTATTGGATGGACACGATCGTGTTCCCGCAGGTATTTCTCATTAGAATCTATATATTCACGCACATAATATTATATTGATCTGACAATAATGAGAAGATTTACGTTTCACAATACATTTTGTATATTACTAAGATTGAACAACCTGTTCAGAATATCAGAGCCAACTTTATAGATCGAACTGATCGAAGCATCATCGTTCAACTCTACATGTTTCCAGTAGAAATATGCTTGTGAAATTTAGATTTTTCTATGAAGTGCACAATGAACTGTTTATCCACAAGGTCCACCAATGATTGAAGCATGCATGTATCTTTTCGATTATATAATTTGACTAATTTCGGTCATCACATAATTCAACATTGAGTAGTG
The DNA here is from genome assembly GCA_963678985.1 of Spisula subtruncata. Classification (NCBI taxonomy): domain Eukaryota; kingdom Metazoa; phylum Mollusca; class Bivalvia; order Venerida; family Mactridae; genus Spisula; species Spisula subtruncata. The sequence goes on along the minus strand of OY787669.1, from coordinate 22,938,707 downwards.
ATACCAATACATCACTAGAAGCTATGCCTGAGGCAATATGAATGACAATGGTATAAACTCGTTACGTATATTCCGATATATTTGTTACAATTAATAACCCTCATTGAAGTTCATTGGAGAAGAGTAATGAATATAAACTGGTTTAACATTTGTAGCAGAATTAATCTTACTGGTTACAAAGAAACAATAACAGTGGACATGAATAACCACATACATAATATCCTCCTTATTAAACATATCAATGGCAAGCGACGATGTAAATTATTCGGAAGCAAACGCTAATGGTTTGGAAGCAAACAAAGAAGGAAAAGGTCAACAAGATTACATTTTATAGAACAACTGATTAAGCAAGGAAAAAAGACAACTGATCATTGAAAACGTTCTAACTCGCTGCAACAGCAATAGTACAGCATTAAATCACGACACAACATACACGATGATATAAAAGCAGGATACGTTACATCATGAAAACTATGAAGTATCCTTTAGATACTTTATGAGTGTCACGGTCTAAACCTGTTATTACTAATGTGGAGACACTTGTGGAAGCAGCCAGTTAGTTCAGCCGGTAGAGCATTTTCTTTGTGAGGGTAAGGTCCGGGGTTCAAGCCCTAATGTGCAAACATCCACGTTGTGTACATTTACCCGGCGAAATGTGTAGTTGGGCGTTCTCAGAGATAATTATGCGTTGTGGGATTTGGATTTCATCTCAAATATGTGTGTTTGTAACTGTCAAGGATATTAAACGACAATATAACTGCATTCTACTTCCTCATGAAACATGTCACAGGCAAATGCACTTTCCGGAATTGAATATTTCAAATGCACTTTACATATTCTACAAATATTCTTGTACATACAGATTTGTCGTAACGAATACCTAAGACGAATTGCGTACATTAATGTTTTGAGAACCACGGACACAGAAATAATAAATACATGTAAGTGAATAGTCATTTGTAATACTTGGTTCGGGAATATGAAAATACTCAAAGGGTTCTGTGTTCGAATTATAGTGTGCGTTCGAAGCCTAATGGTTAGCGCACTTCTTGTCAGCTTCAAATGCATACAAATTTTGCTGACTTGCTAATAAAGGGTATGGTCGACATTGATTTAGAAGTATAAACTTATAATATGTTTATAGGACACATACATTAACTAAATAGGACACCACCATCAGTAAAATAAACCAAAGCTATTACCAAACATGTTATCCTGTCGACAAGATTAAATCCTTTGCACCACTGGATTAGACTAAGATTCCTATTGTATTTGTAGACGTACAATTCAGAAGGAACTCTATTATGACACAATCCCTTGGAGGCTTATATCGTTTTGTTGAAAAATAATGTAACGTTAAACTAAAGCTTTATAAAAGGGATATTTTGCTAGAGATATTTTGCCCTTGAGAATATATTTGGATGCATGTTTAGGCTGCATTCTTTAAGCAAACATATAGATTGAGCTCGATTGTCAAATTAAATGTTCTATATGTAGTTCCTTAACTTATTCATAGAATGTCTAGACCCATAAATCATACTAGTATATGATTTTAGTGGAATGACAATAACATTTCTTTTCTTCGATAATCTTATGGCAGTTGTAACCTCAAGGAATCGCATTTGATACGATGATCATCTTCTGGTAGTTTATTCTATTTTTCCAGGTCAATGATAATCAACGATAATAACTTTCTACTTCTCATCTTGCCGCGTATTTGTTGTACGTGAAGTTCTATAAGTTTGTTTGGTAGGCTGTTTTAGCGTGGTGTAGTCTTTCCTGTCTGATGTTCTATCTCTTTGCAACATTATACCATTTCTTATGTGGCTAATACTTTGACTGGACGCATTACGTTGTTTCGCGGTGCGGATTAGTCATATATTTGATACTTGCTAACCGGAACTATCTGGTGGACAATTAAAAATTTAGTCTTGATTTCTTCAAGAGTTTCCGGGATTTGGTTGGTTAGTTGTTTCATTTATGAAAATTGCATTATCAATCCAAGCATTAAGTTGTCGTCAATTTACAAATAGCTATATTGGGTTTGTCTGCAATATATACTTCTCTATACACATTTTGTTCTCCTCGTTGACATGTAATGAAGTAGGAACGCGTCAAAATGAGTGATTTTGGATAGCAGCGAATTGTTCTGTTTCATAAAGATACATGCTAATGTACCACCAGTGTTTGTTTTTCAACGAAAACCTAAAACAGTGTAAGGCAAATTGTAGAACAACTTCTGTTGGTTCATTAATTACTCTTGACAACTTATAAATGTTTATAGACAGCTCGAAAACAACATGACGGAATATGTTGTTTATGTGGGTGATCTTCAAAAAGGCACTATGAGTAACGGAATACCTGCTTTAACATTTTCTAATGATTGCAGTTTGCACGTTTAGCCTGAGCATTGAGTGGTTTTCTATATCGTCTGTTTCCGAGGAACATCTAAATGAAAATTTGCCTAGAACTCATTTTTGCAAGGTTCATGTACAAAATGTAGTTCAGTCCCATTTGGTTAATCACGAAAGTTGGCATGCACATAATTTTGTTAGATTGGTTGTTTGGAGTTAAAGATAATGTAGTTGCAAAATGTGTTCCTGTAATCCTCGTATATGTATTGAGAAACTTCGTGGTTTAAGCTTTTTAAGCGGAATACTGTTACAGCAGTTTGTGTATACAGCTTCGGAAATATGTTAGTATACTTTAATTGTCTATAGCAAAAGAAGCAATACGTGTCTGTGTACATCAGCGTCTTTTCCATAAGGCACACTCAGTTATAACATTATAGTGCATTGTTGTAAACAACGGAGTTAAATGCGTACAATGATTTCTGATACATGTTCAAATCAAGAAAATGAATAATGTAGTTTTGGTAGTCGATGTTTTTTTCTGGAAATGATAAATTGCTCCATCCACCACCAGAATGGCTAGCGAAGGACACTCTAATCAAAACAATGAATACTTAAAATCATTTTAAGAAGCTAGTTCCAGGGCTAATTGTAAGATCAGAAAAACAAACAGCTGCAAAAACAAACACTCCAAGCTTCTTGTCGACGGAACTTGATTACACCTTAACGAATCAAGAGAATGTAATAATACGTTTGGAGACTACAAATGGACAACTTGTCATTTGTTTAGTGGATAATTCTGTTTGAAATCTGCACTTTTAGAACAATGTTGATCATGCTTAGCCACAAGATAACAAAGAGCGGCAAAACAATACAGTTCTGTAAGGTAGCTATTAATTATCAGTAAGGTAACAACTTCGTCAAGGTTACGCCAAAATTAAGTCACATGAACGCGGTTGTACGTTTTATATGCAAATTAGAAACTCTGTGTATTTAAATTCACCATAGAGTCACCGGGCATGCCAAAGTACACACACATTTGGAAATCGGGATGCACAAAATGCCAACCAAATTGGAGTAAATCTAATTTCATTCTTCGCATGATCACACAAATCTGTTAGACAGCGTTAGCATTAAGTTTATGACAAATTCATTTTCAATCGCGTTGTTGTCCAGAGATTAGATTATTTTTAATCATTACATTTTATTTAATTGTCATTTGCAAACACATATATTGGAATACGATTTGAATAAGCTTCATCAGTGATGGACAATATCCTGTTTTTTTCTCTAATTCGTAATTTGGATGAGTAATGACTATTACAGTCGCAAGGGAGATTCTTCGTTTTGTGGGTTTAGCTACATACTTTAAAACACATATATTGTTGCTCAACTCAAATTTAGATTTTACAATTTTTTAAAGATAAAGCTATATTTGTTTTGTAACAGTCAATGCACGGGTGTGCAAATCGTCAACATCAATGCAGCGAGGATCGATTTAAACATGATCAAATATAAGTTTATCATATTATGTTGTGTTTCGGAGATATTGAAAATGTTCTACGGTACGGATATTGTTTCAAATTAGGTATAAAGCAAATGTAGCAATATTTCCATAAAATCTTAACATTGAATCTTTTTTATACAAATACAATGCATGCTAGTGAACATTTAACATGAAAGTTTCGTTTACATCAAACTGCTATGAATATTATATGGAAGGCCATTACATTTGTAGCTGAAAAAATCTGGTTACTATGTTGAAATTTGAGATAACCTATTGCGTATAAACCGTATTGTGGTAGTTCTTGGTTTTCATTTACACCATTGTACTTAATTGTATCTCGAGTATTGAATGTAAATTGAATAATCCAAGTGTGGCCTTTAAGACAGAAACACATAGGATCCATAGGCTAGATCTAAAATATACACTTAACCAATATTGCAAAGTAAAACAAGCAATTTATTTACTGCTAACAACAACAGATTTAGCACGATAATTTAGCATGAAGGAAAATCCCCCAAAGAAATGTCTGGCATTGTGATAAAATGGTTTGAAGTTCACCGTACGTGTACAAATCCTACATGTGACTTTTATACCTTTTAAAATACATTTCAGACAGGCTTATACTCGATTCAAACGATGACGGGAATATGTTAGGCTACTTTGTACGAACTTAAAGTAGTGCACCATTTTTAAATGTTCCTGAACACGTTACAACGCGTGAATATGAGACTGTTGCGTACGTGGTGTCGTGGAATCATACGCAATAAATTAGTCTCATTAAAAGGAATATAGAAAATCTAATACCGAACTGATAACATATTATCACTTAGTTTTGATACATAATAATATCGAAATGCACATCATTTTGCATAATGAAAAAGTCACTCTAAAAGTCACAAATGTAAAAAAAACCTGAAGCACTTTATTGAACATACTCAACACAGCTCTTCGACGATATTGAATGACTGAATGGGGTTTACGAATATGCATATCGACATCAAAGATGATATAAATATAGTATAAAGTGATTCTTACCACAAGGAAGCATCCAGTGTAACCCTTGCCACATCTATGCAATATAACAGTGAACTGTTGACGTAAAGAATGTGCAGTATGTATTGGTTTCTGTATATAAAAGTGCATGCCCTACCATTCATGGTGTTAATACGTGTACTGAATACATAATAAAAAAGTTCCCAATTTGCTCTGTATAATCGGCAGTCGTAGACTCTTTCTTCATTAAAAACGTTAAGTGTCTCTATTGCTTGTTCTAAAGTATCAGTTTAAAAAGGGATATTTATATATAATATACAAACATCCAATACCTCGCATGCATGACCCATTTCTGTCACACTATACGTATATAGACACATAAATCATTGTAACATAATACAATTGAATAGTAAAACGCATTTGTCTACATTGACATCAACAAGTGTACACTATTTCCCGATTTCGACGCGCGCTCATATCGTCCTGAGGTATATTCAACAATGTTAGAACTAAAACAAATCAAATGCATATACAATATATATCCGCTCAATAAAACGTATTCCACGTTGTAAGACTCTTAATACTCAACACTATCGCAGCTTTAATCTAGAGTTGAAGAATCATGTTGCTTGCACAACTTTTTATTTTTATGCAGTATTAATCATCGATTTTCATGATTGTGATTTTAATGTTGAACTGTTTAGATAAACGTCTAAGAAATCGACATTAGAATAGAAAACTATCTTATGTTTGCTCCGGGAAACTAATTTACATGACAATTTGAATACATTCAGATGCTAGATTCTGTCAAATTGACAGTTCTAGTCAATTTACTTTAACAAAGAAGCGAACACAATCTTACATTAATTTTGATATAAGATTGCTGTCTTTGGTTATTATGCCATACGTTATTGATTTTATAAATTTAGTTGCTTTAAAGGCAAAATACAGTTGTACATTGTATTACATGGATACAAATGCAATTTATTAATATGCGGCGTATTATTGTGCGAAATAACTAGTATATACCAATAGAGTCAATGTATTCAAGTCGTACTATATGTTTAAGTTATTTCAGTACGATAAAACGAAATATCACATTATATTAATATGTTTCAAGTCAATCGTCGACTCGAAGTTCGAGCTACATAATCTTATCAGCATAATAACGTATTTTGTAATAATAGCATCACTGAGTTCCTCTGATATTGAGCTGTTCACATGCGATATTCCTTTTTATTTTGAGTTAGCTTTTTTGGCGCTCTAACATTCTAACACATGTTAAACACATCCGTTTTGGTACTAGAAACTTAAGATTGTATCGCATGGCACAACACAGGCTAACAATTAATTCCAAAATACTAAACAAATGAAACATTCGAACCATATTATATGCAAAACCGAAGAACGTCCAAGATAATTGTTTTTATGGTGTTCTGTTTGAAGAAAGAAACAACAGGGATTATTGTTATTATTTTATATTGAGCGTTGAATGCAAATTACTTGAAGTTCCTATTATTAATAGGTCAGGCAATGATCGTGAAATATAACACCTCTCAGTATTGCATTGGATTATTAAGTTATAGGTAATTTAAAATGCACTTCGGAACTGTAAATTGAATTCATGTCGAAACCTTACGTCGATAGCTTAAGAATAGGACCAGCTTAAACATTCATTTTTCCATCTTGAGTCATGAAAGCCAGAACTATATGTTGTATCACAGACGAATTTATTATCAATCAGAACATTAAACGTGCATAGTTATGTTTCTTCGTAATCATCCACATAGCTCATATTTACACATAGCTATTCATGTCCAATCTGTCCATGCGGGGAAGAAGAACAAACTGTCGAGCATGCCCTCAAAAGATGCAGAAGACACAATCATCGGCGATCTGCAACGTGGCCCACAGATACAACTCTTCAAGAGAAGCTCTATGGAGATGCTGATGATCTGAGGAAGACCACAAAGTTCATTTCAGACACTGGGATGATAGTATAGGACAAACGACAAAGGTTAGGTGAGATATTTGATGATGGCACAGTTGCAATTCACCAACTGTGCCAAAGTAGCGGCGGATGCTATGTCACCACTGAATGTCAAAACTTAAAGGTGTTGTAAAACACTGATTCAATCACCATGTCTTGGCATCCGTGCATTTGCTTGCAAATGAGAACGCAGTTTATGTTGATAGCATGCACTGTAAGTTGAGGGAACCTTTTCAAAACATAACATATGAAAGAGATAAAATGCCTTTGAACACAGTTCACCTGGGCGCGACCGTGTATATTTTGAGAACTGAGCAATTTGCATTACCAACACATACATGCAGCAATAGTTTCAGGTCCTGGTAAATCATATGTTCCTAATGGAGCCAAGTTCTTCATTCAAACATTCATTAAGCATGATACAGTTTTCTTCTTTTTAACGTTATTGATATTCTCGGTTAAGTATCTGAACACGGTGCGGACATAATACCCACTGAAATAATGAATAGTGATGGTGAGCACTATCTATTTGTGCTTACTGTCTTGTATCAAACAATCTTGAAGAGAAGAACATTAGGCAGTATGTCCAGTCACCCCAGCATTATATCATGTCCAAAGTTATCCTGGGCAGATACTACATAAAGCAGAATATGTACTCTGTGGAGCGGACTGACTTCAAAGCAGTCATAAGCACAATAGCGCAGATGTTATGCTGTGTATTTATAATAGACAAACATCTCCAACACTAACTTGACATTTAACACAACTCGATTTTAAGAAATCATATTATAGGGTTTGGCATGATGACAGTAACTGATGTCAGACAGTCTCCTACTCTCACAATTATTATTTCTGCTCTTGCACGAGATAATGATGCAAATCACACCACTCTAAGAACATGTCCCATCTCTCTATTCTCTCCCTCTCCCCCCCCCCCTCTCTCTCTCCCTCCCTCCCACCCTCCCTCCCTCCCTCCCTCCCCCCTCTATTCTCTCCCTCTCCCTCCCTCTCTCTCTCTCTCCTCTCTCTCTCTCTCTCTCCCTCCCTCCCTCCCTCCCTCCCTCCCACCCTCCCTCCCTCCCTCCCCCTCTCTCTCTCTCACATTATGCAGAAAATATTTGGCAAAACTTTAATTTTAGCCAATTTTACGACAAAAATGCTATTATTTTTGCATATTCATTAATATTCACGAAAATTCAAATGAAGTAATCAATCAATAACGATCGGAAAAAGCAGTGTTTTTCATTGCAATCATTTTGAGATCATTTTGGCTCATTTCCACTGACAGTTGACCAAGCTGTATAGGTTTTAGTAATCTTACCACAAAATTGAATGGCGGCCATTTTGTTAATTGTCATTTCATACCCCACCCACTTATAACTGAACTTAAGCATAATTTCTACATGATATCATTCTGTTATGGTAGCATTAGCATATTAACTTCTTTTCTATTTAATAATTCCACTCCAATATGTCACATTATGTAGAAAATATTTAGTAAAACTTCAGCTTTAGTCAATTTTATAACAAAAATGCTATTATTTTTGCATATTCATTAATATTCACGAATATGCAAATTAAGTAATCAATAAAAATGATCGTAAAATGCAGGTTTATTCAGTACAATCATTTTGACATCATTTTGGCTCATTTCCACTAACAATTGACCAAGCTGTATAGGTTTTAGTAATCTAACCACAAAATACATGGCGGCCATTTTGAATCCAAGATGGCCGCCAAAATATTGACATGAAAATTTGAGGGCAAAACTTTTCTAACAGTATATGGTCTATATAATAAAATGAAACCAAAAAACTAGAGTACAGGAAGATTTCAAACTGGACCCATTTTTTTAACCATTCAAAACCCACTATTAAGAATAGGATCAGCTTAAACATTCATTTTTCTATCTTAAGTCATGAAAGCCAGAACTATATGTTGTATCACAGACGAATTTATTATCAATCAAAACATTAAAAGTGCATAGTTATGTTTCTTCGTAATCATCCACATAACTCATATTTACACATAGCTATTCGAAAAAATAATGTTGCCTAATTCGTAGGTTTTTGTAACTTACCAGTATGGATTTTTAAATTGTTGCAATGCAATTACAGAAGTAATATTCTATATGCATCGTTTTGTTTCCAAAAATAGTTTAAATATTATTGAATAGCATGTATAGGTAGTTTGCGATAGAAAAAAATCGTGTTTTTTAAACATTTCTTTGTAATTACGAAACATACATGTATAAAATTTTGCACGAATAAATGAAATATATATACCTAATACACACTGTAATTTCAGCAACATCAGAATTCAGTTAAAAAACTTCTGTTCATAAGTTTGTTGTAACATATTTGTAGTTTTGCATGAAAATCAAATATCAAGTTAGAAGACTTGATACTTGCAACAGCCAATGGTACTGTCATGTGATACTCCTAACGGTATATTTACGTATCTGCAACCTACTTAATATAACACACACGAGGCACGTCTGTGAATCTGACGAAGTACATGTTATTATTGTACATTGTTTGCAAGCGACACACCTAAATAACCTGAATCATACGGGCTTCCTAAGTCTCGTCGTCATAACAGTAATATCAATCCCGACAATCACGGAGTGTAACGGTTAAATAATTGATAATAAATAATCAATGGAATACTAGATCACCTCCCTGCGTTAAACTGGCAATGTACATGTAATTTCAATATATAATAAAGAATAAATGTCTTTTAATAGGAGACTAAAAATTATGGAATTCGCAATGGGATTAGGTAGGGAGTTATTATAGTTCTGTGTAAGTTTTTACCAAAAGCTGATGAATAGATTTTCAGAAATGTTACAAAAACACGATTTTCTTCTATTGCAAACTAGGTATACGTTTGACTGCCTCTAATTGCGTCTAGAGACTTTGTTTACATATCGTTTTATAAATAAACAAATCTGTTTCATGTGATTCAATTTAAAGTTCGTTTCCACTTCATATGATATGTGGTAATCGTTCAGGATGTATAGACAAACCGCAACGACAGGACGTAATCAATTGAAAAAAGCTCCTGCATATTGACAATTTTGCATACCTTGTTTACATTTTGTACTACAAACAATACACCTCTCATGATACGACAACTGACTTAGAAGTCGTTTTATTCGCGCGCTTGATGTTTCACTGATTTGCGTTCACTGCGATGTGTTTTCTATGATAAGCGGCACGTTTTTTTTGAAATTTATTCTCAAGTCTTTGACATATGTATTGGAAAGCCGTTATTTCGGTTTAAAACATTTCCTGACGTATTGTATGGTTTAACGCGTTGTGAATCGGCTGATAAGCGTGAAATCACTTATGAATACATTCGACGTTACAGTCACATGCAAGCATACTTTGACTTTACAAACAACATAATTATATGTATACGATCAGGTACAAGCAATGTCAAGCAGACAATGAAGTGACACACTGATTTTTTAGGACCTTTTCGGCACATATGTGCAACCAGGGTTAAGGATCAGTTCAATGCATGTCATTTTAGTTATTTATAGTCAGCTACCCAAAAAGTACGAATATATAATCATATTGCAATAGTAGGCAGTGTGAAAAAGACTTCCAATTGAAGTAGAAATAATGCGTAAAGTAATGGGTACTTCAAATCCGATATGTTTGTGTAAACGACAATATAACTAGATTCTACTTCCGCCTTACGCTGCATTACACATATGACAGACAAACGCACTTTCCGGAATTAGATCTGTCCACGCAGCTAAATGGGCTACGGAAAAATATTTGCGGATGCTGAGTTGTTGAAACACTCTTTACGAATAACTATGACAGAACAAGAACTTTACAATGTAGGCGTACATTAGTGTCAGGAAATTCACGATGGAGAAATTGATAAATGCATGTAAGTGAATTGTGCATTATGTTTTTGCTTGTTGTCTGGGGAAAATGTAACTCTCAGATTTCAATCCTACAAAGTAAAGATTTCCCACACATTGGGTGAATTTGGTGTAATCACCTTTTCAGCTTCTGTACTATATTATTATACTTTTGAAGGAGCTACACGACACAATGCGTGTGGTATTTAAATAATCAGGTATATATATTATATTGATAGTCTCTTATAGGAAAGAAATATTCATGTAGAAAAAATAATTGACTCAAATGTCACAAGGTACGCCTTGACATACTCTTTGTTCAGTCAACCATTATCGACCAAACAAATTTTTCCGATGCGAAATCGGGAGTTCATCCCGTTTACCTGTCTTTTTTAAAATATCTTAATGACCTACACTTATACATCAGTTACTATGTCACAATCAAGTACCGTATGGTTCGTTTGTCTGTTTTATTTCAACATAAAACCAGACAAATGAACAATGTCATACAGTGAGCTTTGATAACTGTCTATGTTCTTCTTTAGACATAAATACGTATTGTATGCGCTTCCGTAACCCATAAATAGAACATCGTCTGCAGAGAAATCAACCAAAGCAAGTTTTCCAGCCGGAATAAATTGTAAACTAACAGCGTATTATTTACACCCCGGAAACTGATTGATAGTGATCTTGAATTAATACTCGTCACATTCAGCGAGAATGGTATAATGACAATGTCAGCCTGAGGCGTATCTGTTTTTGCCTTGGTGTTTTAGAATAACGAAACGTTAAACAACCCCTTTAGAACATGATGTATCATATTTGAGTAATGGTTTATATTTGATAATGTATTTAAAGCAGACTTAGGTTGCAATTGTCAATGTATATATTTAGCAAAAAAAAATGAATACGTTTGAATGAAAAGTGCTATAAACTATGCTTATTATTCATAGAGAGTCTCGACGACTAATTCATATCCAATTTGAGTTGTATAGCATTAACATTATGTTTAGAGCTTCGGATTTTACCAAAACGAGATTGTATTGGATACTATTGCAATCTGCTGCTAAGTTAATTTATACATTCTTGTGTGACACACGTGTTCGTCTGACTGCTTATAAGTACATAAGCTGTTGTCCACGTCGAACACAACTTGTAGTGCGCTATTTTGACGTCAAGTCGTGTTAGGCTACCAGGAACAGCGATCATGCGCTAGTTCCAAAATACCATTTATTTAAACTCGATTGTTAAACTATTTGTTTTCCAGGACCTCCCTCCATGAGGCGGATTGTAAAAATCATTCAATTAAAGAAACTTTAAGCACTTCATCTATATGTCAGATATGTTTATAAGCTTTGTCCTACAATCGACAGTATCGTTCACTAAAACGAATATAATCCTAAAGCGGTACCTTAATATGGTGTATTATAAAAAAAACATCCAAGAAAACGAAACCGGTATTGTGTAGAGGATTAATGACCAGCAAATTGACTGAACCCGCTGCTGTAGTTTGCATGGTATTGCTATGTTGTAGATGACTCGATAGCCGGAACTATCCGTCGGATAAACATATACACCCAGTCTTGATTCATTCAAGACTTTCCGAGAATTGGCTGATTGGTTTCTCAATAAATGACAATTTCATTATCAATCCGAGCATTAAATTGTCGTAATGTAGCAAATAGCCATATGCGGTCCTCAGGAAATTGGATTTGTTCATATAACATTTATTTTCGTGTTTGACATGTAACACAGTATGCACGAATCAAAACTAGTAATTTTTGGGAGTATTGAATTGTACTTTGTATTCCTCAGTATGTATTGTCGATACATGTAATGATTGGGACAAAAATACCGGTATGTTTTTTAACATACTATGTCAGTTTTAGGTCAAGTTATCTCTGTCTAATTAACCATTTCTCCAAAATGATACGAGAAAATGTGTTGTTTATACGGGCGTTATTCAAGAACACACATGGTTTTATGTTTGTGTTACATCCGTCTTCCGTGTTTTGAGCCTGATCTTGAATGGATTTACGTCCCATCTGTTTTTCAAGAAACATATTAATAAAGATCCGTTTTAAACTCTTTTTTTGTAGGAAACTATATTTAAGTCCCATTTGGTTAATCACGAAAGCTGACATGCTTGTAATTATATTATAATTGGTTGTGCAGAATTAAGCGCTTTTGTGGGGACAAATCTGTATTTCTAAAATTGTAACTATGGCATATAATAATTATAGCTTTTAAGGCAGACTATAATGCAACATTAACATTTTAATATGATACATTTGAGTGTAGAATCCAAACATACTAGTTCCGTCTCTTTTTATCCACAGTGAGAATGAAAACTATAGTTTCAGGTTTCATTTAGAGAAACTCTTCCCCCCCCCTTGCAATACGATAGGCACTTAACATTGCAACCCTTGCACACACATTAATTTAGCAACATTACTGTGCTTTTAAATTAACAACAGAAGGAAATCAGTGAATTATGTTCCATTATGTTTCAACACTAGAACAGGGATGATGTTGGTTGGAAGTTTTTTCTTTATAGTGATAAAAAGACTAGAGATGGACATTATCATCACAGCTATGAATATTTAAGATCAGTTTAAGAATCCATTTCCTGTGCTGATTGTAAGGTCGCGATACAAACAGATGCAAAAACAAACACACATTGAAATAGGAGACTGCTCCAATGTTGTCGACGGATCTTAATTACACCATAACAAAGAGAGATAATATAATTATACGTTTGGAGACTACAAATGGACAACACGCAATATGTTTAATGGAAAATTCAGTTCGAATTCAGTATTTACAGAAAATTGTTGATCATACATATTTGGATTAACGTAGAGCGCCAAACACGACACTTTTATATGTTGAATTGTAATAGTGTTAAGATGCAAGATGCATTTCACTGTTAGCTTTCAATACTCAACACATATCATTGTATAGGAGAAATGATAAACACATGCTATGAATCTGAACATTGTCAACTGTCAGCAACTAAAGTGCACTGAATATCATAATATTCATAGAAGTCAGGTCCATGATATATTGCCAGGTACGTTTAATAAGGAACATGTTAACGACACAAAATGTAAATACCAAACCAACCACAAGAGAATAAAGTATGCCTATGTAAAATCATATAAAACATTCTGCAATAAAAAACATGTATATGCATATGTCAGTTCAAAACACGCTACAAAGAATTTTATAATCATAACATCTTTTCCCAAAACGGAATTGAGGAGTGTGGTAAAAGTGTACGTACAATTCACAAATTTAGCATTAGATGGGAATATTTTCATCTGCATACCTTATTATATTCTCGGGAATAATAATACTAGCGTTTATCCCTATAATATAGCAATAAACGGAACCAAAGGGTCATCATTTTGATGAGTGTCCGTATTTGACCTTTGCCGCCTCTTGAGAAGCTATTCAATCGCTTATCGCTCGAAAACAGCTTTTATGAGGTTCAGGAATGTTTATCTAATTTGAATTTGTCATTTCCATTTCGTTACAAATATATTTACCAGATCAAAATAGTTTGATCAATGCAAGATGCATCGATTGATAGAAACTATGGGATTGTTATTCCGGTGTACGAATTGACCAATATTGCCAATCGGTGCATTATTCACCAGTCCACTATAGAGTATTTAACTCCGACATAATTATATTTCGCAATGGCAAACTAACAGAATTCAATAAGAGTATTAACCATCCATACCCATACGGTAAACAGAAAACATGGTATCGAAGGTATAACGCAAAATAATTTAGCATACAGTAATTTGTTTTGTAAAAATTTAATGAGAAATGGTAGGAAAACTTAATATGATGTTTCGTATTTAGCGGTTATATAATTGTTGCTCTAAGCCCGTTGCTTAACGTATTATAGCTTAAAATGATTGCGTGGTATTTCTGTTATTAAGTAACTCGTTATTTGATAGGTAAGTGTATTCAATCTTGGGTGTTATTAATTTGGTACACTAAAATGTAATCGACACAATATGTTGAGACAATTTACAAAAATGAAAAAGGTAATGTGTCAATGTCTTTTGAAATACCAGTTCTGATAGTACTGGGTAATACTGTTGCATTTATGATTCTCTGGAATTATTGCATTGGAACAGTTCAAACGTATTGTTGCCAGAAGTATTTGAAATTAGTAATTAGATGTAAACGTTCTATAGTCTGAATGTCTAGCTGAAACTCATAATGCACTTAATTCTTCGGAATATCAAAGTTTAGTAAGCTCACTTGTCTTGTCAAAACTCAATTATTGCAATTCCTACTGCAACAACTCAATATATAGTCCTTTTGATTGCAATGTTTAGTTAATCTAACCGCTTGTGACAAACATAATTGCGCTAATAAATCAATTTCAAAAGTATGAGCGGCTAGAATATTTCCTTACTGATTCAAGTACAAACCAAGTATGTATTACATCACAACTGAATACGATAAATCTCCTTCTTACTCTTCTCATGCATGTTCATAAATTGTACATCAATCGACACTGTTCTAAGTATGACTTACCAGCTAAACGAAACGATGTTCCACAGACCACATATTGCAATTTCAACTGTCTCACTATTTATACACTCAGGGACAAAAGAAACGCAAAACATACATTATGTTATTTTTCGCAGTTTTTATTTTTTTCAAATTCAATGGAACTTTACATAATTATTGGTGAAGTATTAGGGAGGCTTACTTCAAAATTTCATTCATCTCTGTAATTAAATAATATTTGTACATATGTTTTAATGTAACAGTCCAACATTGCGAAAGTCACATATTTGTCACATGCATTATGCACCACGAACACGAATGCACTTTTAGCATCCACACTTCATCCATGATATAATATTTGTGATGTATAGATGTGGAATAATGTTTCACTCACGAATAAAGGCCTCTCGTGTGCTGTAAAGCCAAGAAAATTAGAGACGAAGTTTCAAATTATTGTTAATATAAATTGATTTTTTATTACCTACCAATTGCGAACTACTAAACTGTACGTGCATGTTAATGATTTCGGTTGTTAGAAAAATAAACTAGGAAACATTGACATATGTTAATGATAGATATTTTTAGTCAGTATTTTGATACTGCTGGTAAACTGATGAAGAGATGTGATTGTTATTGGCTAAATTTTAACGACTTTGAAGTGTATCGTTATCGTCTTTAATGTAAAATGAAAAAAAATGAATCAAAATGAACGTGCGATATTTTGAAAAAGGAACTTGATTTTTTCAAATAGGTTGTCTTTTTGCCTATCCATGGGCTCCTATGTATTCTAGCAGTAATTCGGGCTCGCCGGAAGCAGTTCTTGCTATATAGCATTCGTATGGTCCCGTCTTGTCGCCGAGTGGTTATCCCTAATCTCCCTTTGTGTTTGTGTTCCATAACCGTTTCAGGGCCTGGTATTGTTCATGTAGCCTTGTAATGATTGAATGGTGGTAATGAAATTGCCCGACAACATCAGAAGGACTCTAACCCATTTGGAGCAGTCCGACTGCTTCAGATTATGTGTGTTCCGGCAAATATGGCATGTGTAACCGTCTTTTATATATTTTTGTTTGATGAGTTTTCATAAGTATTATGGATAACCTGTCATTCGGCAATAGAAATTTTACGCTTTGCAATTTTGCACGTGTTCCACTTGCGAAAACTGGGTTTTACAATAAACTGGTAAAAAACGGGTAAAACACATTTAATTGTGTAGAAAAGTAATGGAATAACAAGGTTGTAACCCATGTTTCATTTACATAAAACGAAAACGATACATCGCATTTATTTAGAAAATTATGACCGTAGAAAAAGTTTTGCGTTTCTTTTGTCCCTGAGTGTATAAGCTATTCAAAACTGCACGATCCCATGTAATGCAGCTATTTTGCATTGGATCAAAGAATTATAAATTATCGTTTGATAACGCTAGTTCAAAATATTTATCAATTGTTGCAATTATGTGTGGTTGGGGTGCCTATTACTGAGAAACACTCTTTTATACACAAAACAGTGCTCATACAATAAACATTTAGTTGCAATAATACATTATTGGAATTGTCTTCGATACTTAAAGCGGGAACAGTGAAAAAAACCTGATTAAACATCGTATATGGTTTGTCTGAACTTGTTATCAAAACAAAACGTTCAATTACAGCTTTTAATTGAGTGCATGCTTGATAGTTTCATAAGAGTTACTTCGTCTTTCCTATTTTCCTATTTTCCTTTCACTATTCGTTCTTAAATCAGTTGTTCTATGTTTCCCGTAATCAGCTGTATACTTATAATATAAAACCACACTCGTTCTGTCGATGTGTATTGAATTGTGTCGTTTCTATCTCTCCAAGTGGATATTTTTCTCTAATACCTAGGATGGACGATTCTAACCAACGTAACGCTCATTTGTTGAACGTCAGGTTTGTACCTATTAACATGCGTCGTCTGTGACACCACCCTGACTGTCTGTTAACAATTTATGCCATTTAAAAACAATTGAATACAATGCAGAAGGGTTCATACTTAATTTGCCAACCAATTCTTGTCTTCCTTGCGGGTTCCCCTAGCTGTATATATAATTGAATTATTTTGCGACTGTAAATGATATCTTGTGACGTCATATTTTACGTTGAATTTATATGCCAACGCCCTCGTGCCCATACTATGACGAATATATACGATCTTACCTTTAAATTATACCAAAATATCAGTATGACATTACCCAACATGAGGACGCATTTTTGTATTTTTTAAATGAAGAAACACTGAAACAATCGACAATAACGTAACGCATTTGACTGAAAAAAGCAGCAGGGCTCCGCCAACGCATTTTTGTGTTACTATGGTAACGTGTTACTCTTCATACAAATAGTACTTTATAAAATTGTTTTGAGGCAATTGTTTGTAATAGATTAATGTCATTTTATAGTAAGTTTTATACTGATCTGGCTTAAAATAAAAGTTTTAGAGCAAAAGTCCACGAACTTTTGGATAACCCCGCGTATTGTTCATTTATCGCATACTTACTGTGCCAGGCAATCGTTTTGTTTCCTGTTTTTGAAAAAACCTATACAGCCCAATGGCTATGTATACAATTAACGTCAACGTTTTATATTATTCTTGTAGTTGAATGGGTCGTTACACTTTTAGAGTTGTCAATTGCCCTTGGTCACACAAAGTCTTTTGTCTGACTCTTTTTTCCCAAATGCCTGAAGTTGCATTAAATTGTGATACTATGTGAACACCATACATGTACAATACAACTTTCAAATTAGGATTATACGTCCAAAACTATATTATCAATCTTTTCGAAGTGATGATTTTAGCTCCAAATACTTTTTGATCGGAAAAATGTTTATGTATAAAAGATGCATAGGGTTACCTGTTATTCGACACTTGAACTTTTCTTGTATTGTATTGATAAAGATATCGGTTACGGCGTTTTGGATGTGAACCATTGAGTCAAAGCAGTTGTTGTTTCGCTTGTGTGATGATATGTTTTATGACACTTAACATTTAATGAAGAACAGATTCATTCAATTATTCTTTGTACTCTAATTGAATGCTTGATATAGCGTTTCGCTTAATTTTGTATCAAAATATAGATTATTAACTGCTTCAAGTAACAACTTAATGAGAGCTTGCCTTTCACTAGAAATATCTATTTAACGTATAGTTTTGTTACTCGCAGTAGACGACAATTCACACTATATTAGAATTGTTCTTGTTCCTAAATGCGAGAAGGAAATGCCAATTGTACAGCTTTTAGATGAAATCATTTTCAATTGCATAACCCGGTCGCTATCGAACTTGCCTTTTATATGATTTTTTCGACAAAACAACGAACGTAAATGCAATTCAGGAATTAAGGAAAAATATATTCCCTCTCTGCGGAAATGCAAATAATGCATTTTAATAATGCATCCCATTATTTCTTCCAAATATATTGTTTATACATTAAACAACATAGAAGTTCATAACTAATCATTCAATCACCAAAACCTAGAATCCTATTTCTACCGTTACAAATTTGAATGCAATTATAAGTTAACTGTTAGAAGCTGATCATTTACTTGGAGTCATATTCAGTCACACTTAATTCAGGAAACGTAATGTTGACATCAAAATGTCAATTGTTTAACGTTTACTGAAATCGAAGGTATCGTTGCATACAACTCATGAAGACTATCAAAGTATATTTGGAAATATCGGAAATGCTCGGTAAGTTTGCAACATTCTATTACCGACCGGTTATTCAACTGAAAGCATTTCCGTAGCAATCATGATATAGATTGATAAAATCTAGAGGGTCGGAACAAGCTGATGAGTAATTGCTTTCTCTAACGCATTGCAAGATATGACTGAATAGCTGTTTCATTATCAATCCCAGCATTAAACTGTCGTAATTTAGCAAATAGCCATATGGGGTCTTAAGGAAATAGGATTTGTTCACATAACGTTTATTATCGTATTTGGCATATAAAGCAGTACATGTATGAACGAACCAAAACTAGAGATTTTGTATTGTATCGACTTTTTACTCGTTGGTATTGTTGCATGCAATTGTACCAAACTATCGGTATTTCATTGAACATACTTATTTATGTCGACTGTAAAACAACTTAGATATGTCAACTTGATCACTCTTGGCATCTCGTTACTATTTGTTGCCTGCTTAATGAGAATATGAGGGGCGATGCTGTTTAAACAGGCGTTCTGCAAATACATCTTCGTTTTTTGTTGGTGTGGTATCCGTGTTCCGTACTTTTAGCCTGTCCTCGAATGGATTTGTATCTAATCTGATTTCGAGAAACAAGTTGAAAAAGATCTGATTCAAACTTGTTTTGGTAGGAAACACTTGCTGAAGTCCCATGTGATGAATCACGGAAACCGACATGCCAGCAATTATATAATATTTTGTTGTTCAGAAATAAGCCATTGTGTTTCTGAAATGGCAACTATGGTTTATTATAGATTGTAAGCCAAATATAATGCAATATTATTAACTTAGTCTGTTGCCTTTGAGAGTAGAATGCAAATGAACTATTTCTGTCATTTTCATCAACAACTGTAGTTTCGGATATAATATTTTTTATTTCCCTAAACAAACGTTGTAAAAGGTTACTGTGATAATCCGCAAGGTGCATTAGCAACTAAAATGTTACCAGTCATGCATTATTTGCCAGTCCATATTTAGATGATACGACACTATTTTCATTGTTAAAAAATTGGTACACTAAAATATGGTCTAAGCCATGTGTTAAAACACATACGAAAAGATAAAACATGTAATTAGCCAATGTCTTGTTTTAAATACCAGTTATTATTATACTGTTGCATTCTGGATTCGCAGAATGGAAACAGTTCAAACGTATTTTTGCCTGAAGTACTTGAAAAATATAACTATATATAAACGCTTTGCAGTCTGAATGTCTAACTTAAGTTCCTAACGCACTTATTTTCTCCTTTATATCAAAGATTATTGTGATCATTTGTCAGACCCAAACATAATAATTGCATTTCCCACAGAAACGACTGACAATATCGTCCTCTTTAATTCAATATCTATCATGGTATTTTAATAGCTTTGAACAAAATTGTACTTGCGCTATTCAATCAATTTGTAGAAGTATGAATGATCAGCATATTTCAACTGCTAGCCTACATGTGCATACCCATTATACTTTGCATCTTGACTGTATCAGAGTAGTTTCCTTCTGACTCTTCACTAGTAGGTAGGCGTATTTTATAACATAATATATAGTGTGCTAAATGATTCTATCCTGCTGAGCAAATCGATATAATACCATCGACAACATTTTGTCAAGTTTAGCTGCTACATACTACATAAACCAAACGATCACATAAAATACAACTATTATCCCATTGGATTTGATTAATTTACATTATGGTTTGTTATTTTCACTGATATTGTCCGTCGATAACAAGAATCTCCTAAACTCTTTGAATTACTTTAAAAGGAACCACGTGTATGCCTGTTCGTTTTATATTGCCCACTAGATATATGTATGTGTCTTTGCTATCACATCTACAAAATGTATACACATGAATTGATAGATAACACATGTTACCTCGTACATTAACTGGCGGTCTTTCTAACAATTAAAATACGTTCTGCTATACCATTTTGAAGTAGTGTTAGGCAGATCTTTCTTTATGTTGTATAGCAGGGACATTATTCAGTTGATTTGTTCTAAATCACAATTGGATAGATCTTATCAGACTGTAATAAATGGAACATTTAAATACATATGCATCTGTTCATACAGACAATCGTTCTTGGAAATTTCACAAAACATAATGTATTGTGGTGTTTATTTTTTGTCAGATTCGTTCAGTGATATATATCGGCAGTCAATCATGGAAATCGACGAGCGGAGTTATAGCTCTGTATCGATTTTCAAAACAAATACATGATTAGATATATTGTGCAATTTAATTTCGTTTGTTTGTTACGTCATTTTGTTCTTGTTTTAGATGATGGGATTGATCGGGAAATTTTTACAGGAGATGTGGTGTTTTTGGCTTGATGACATGTCTTTATGTAGTTTCGCAATTGCTTGGCATTAGTATGCGTATTTCTGACGTTATTACTGATGTGATGCAACTAATTGTTTGATATTGCTTATGGTAGTATCCTGATGTTTATAGAAGGATTAACGATTCGTATACACAATTAGTGTAAAACATTTGGGTTATTTATCGCAATATTACTATGTAAGATAAATAGTTTGTCTCCGGTTTTAGAAAAAAAACTCGAATATAGTCCAAAGGCTATTCAAGCTAGGTCGTCGTCTATGAGTTTGATAGTTCAATTCGTCACAACAAGTTTGCAGTTCTATGCCTCTTGTATAAATAATTGTATCATTTTTCGAAGTAATTTACCAAATTCCCATGGTCACAAAAATTTACTTTGCCTGACCCTGAATTGTATTTCTCCATAACAGACCATCAAATTAATTGAACCAATTGCTGTATCTTGTACTGTATTGATGAGTGTAGATGACTTAATAGCCGAAACATTTTTGCCGGATAAACATATAAACCCAGTCTTCATTCATTCAAGACTTTCCCAGAATTGGCTGATTAGCTGCTCAATAAATTACAGTTTCATTATCAATCCGAGCATTAGATTGTCGTAATTTAGCAAATAGTCATATGTGGTCGGGAAATTGGATTTGTTCATTCAACGTGTATTATCGTATTTGGCATGTAACGCAGTTTGAATGAACCAAAACTAGCGATCGTGGAAGTATTGAAATGCACTTTGTCTTCCTCATTATTATCGATACATGTACATTTTGTAATTGTACCAAAAGAGGTATTTATTTTACATACTCATTTTAAACGTTATAGATCGACTGTAAATTCACTTGTATTCGTCCAACTTATCACTCACCTTTTTTTGTATTCTACATCAAAAGAACATGAGTGACGGTGCTATTTATACGGAAGTTCTTCAAGAATACACACGGTATTATGTTTGTGTCGCATCCGTCTTCCGTAATTTGAGTCTGACCTTGAATGGATTTGTATCTCATCTGTTTTCATGAGCACGTTAATAAATATCTGTATTAAGCCTGTTTTTGTATGAAACAAGTATTTAAGTCCCACTCGGTTAATCAAGAAAACTGACATGCTAGTAATTATATTAGATTCTGTTGCTCAAAATTAAGCATTATTGGGGGGACAAAACTGTGTTTCTGCAATGAAAATTATGGCTTATTTTAGCTGTAGCTTTTAGGGCAGAATTTAAAGTAGAATAAATAACCTAATATGTTGCCTTTGAGTGTTGTATCCAAATATATAAATTCTGTATCTTTTCCCCAACACTTTCAATGGCAACTGTAGTTTCAGAGTAATTTTATAGCAAAAATAATTAGTTTGCTAATCCACAAGGTGCATAAGACACTTTAAGGTGCAAATATAGCATTATCAACATTGTAGAAGATTCAAATAAGCAATAAGGTTCATTCTGCCTCGTCTGGTCGCCGTTGTATCATGTGTTTGTGCGGTTTGGTCGCCATGCAGCGATAAATGATTAGTTTGCTAATCCAGAAGGTGCATAAGACACTTTAAGTTGCAAATATAGCATTTTCAACATTGTAGAGGATTCAAATAAGCAATAAGGTCATTCTGCCTCGTTTGGTCGCCGTTTTAACATTTGTTTGTGCGGTTTGGTCGACATGCAGCGGGCCTTTGGGTAACTTATTCGGCGCTTGGCTGCGTTTCATTTGGTATCATTAAATCACCGCTATTCTATAATTTCTTTGTGAAATAGGATCATCCTGCATTTTGTCGGTGGGGAATTGGACTTGTGTGTGGGCATTTCCCAATGTACTTTTGTTGCGGTGTTCTGATTTCTTTGCTCGGTTGAGTGCTGCCTTTCCTGTCTGATTTCATCATACCTTTTTTTCAACACCAGAACATGAATAATGTTGGTTGGAAGTTTTATTCTTTAAATGAACAAATTGTTCTCCCTCTCTCTCTCTCTCTCTGTCAGAACAGCTATTATCACAACTATGAATAATTAAGATTATTTTTAAGAAGCCATTTCCCGAGCTTATTGTGAGATCACAAAAAACAGCTGCAAGAACAAACAAACAACTAAATTGGAGTCTGCTCCAATCTTGTCGACGGGACATTGTTACACTAAAACAAGAGAAATAATACAATTATACGTTTGGAGACTACAAATGGACAACGCGTCATTTGTTTTATGGAAAAAAGCAGTTCGAAATCAGTATTTAGGGAAAACCGTTGAGCATGCATAATTTGTAGTAACGTAGAGGGTTAATTCACTACATGTTTATACGATGAATT
The DNA here is from genome assembly GCA_963678985.1 of Spisula subtruncata. Classification (NCBI taxonomy): domain Eukaryota; kingdom Metazoa; phylum Mollusca; class Bivalvia; order Venerida; family Mactridae; genus Spisula; species Spisula subtruncata. The sequence continues at coordinate 22,915,113 of OY787669.1, read as the reverse complement.
GTAATATTTTAAAGACGCGCGATGGAACAATTAGTTTTCAATACGCAATAAATAACATTGTAAGGGCAAAATGATAAACACATATATATACGTATTTCTAAACATTGCCAACTTACAGCATCTGCATTGTACTAAACATTACTATTTTCACAGAAGTAAATGTAAGGTGTATCTAGGTGTAATCCTGTCATGTACGTTTAATAAGAAACATTGTTAAGCAACAAAAAGAAATGCCAAAGCAACGACAAGAGAATAAAGTATATCATTGTGAAGCCATATTTGCTACATTCAAGCACATTAATATTTATTCGCAGTACAGGGTGTCTAAAAAGAAAGTATACAGTTTCGGGGTATTGTTATCAACTGTAGATGTTCTGCTATCGCAGATAAAACTTGCACATGGTTAGACAAAAGTCTTTTTCTGGTACCAGTTTGAAAATTGTAACTAGAATGCTTTTTAAAAAATTGCAATTTGCAAAAAAATCTTTTTTTGACCGTGACGTCCTTTTGACGTAATTTACGACGTTTTCACAATTTCTGTCTGGCTCATGTTTCCCGCTTTGCACCCATTCTCTAAAAGTGTTGATTACATTTACACATATTCCTACAAACTTGTCTGCTTAAATTGCATTTTGATGTTGATCAGAAGAAAAGTTGTGTATATTAGCATTTGATTGTACAAAAGCGATATCGGATAGCACAAAATAATAAAATTCACATGAATTAAGACCCGTGCTGTAGGCGGGCCATTCCACTCTGCAGTGGAATTTGCTAGAAATTATTTTGACTTCCAATGTTTCTTATAACTCATCCAACACCATGCATTGAAATGTGTGACTCTGGTTCCACTTGCATGAGCCATACAACATTCAAAACAAAGGATTCGCTGCGGAGTTCAGAATGAACTTGCTTTACAAAGGCAAGTAACACACTGGGCTTACTTTTTACTATTTTGTTGTCGAAATCGCAAGTGAATAGCCTATTAAAAGTCAACCAACATGTCAATGCTCGTAAGACACATCATATATATAATATCAGTTGAGACATTTGTGAAATGCAATGCCAATTGTCCAAGAATGCGTGCAAGACAGGAAACATCAGAAATACAGAAATTGTGAAAACGTCGTGAATAACGTCAAAATGACGCCACGGACAGAATACGGTAAGTTTAGAAAATTTACATTCTTAAAACAAATATCCAAGTTACTAGTTTTAAAACAATGCCAGATAAAAATTTCATCTCATGACTAACCATGTGCTAAATTTCTTTGAGATAGCAAAACGTTAAGATTTTATTAAAATGCACCGAAACTGTATGATTTACTTTCTTTCTTGACACCATGTATGATAACAACACGCTACAAATAATGATATAATCAAAACATCTTCTCCCAATACAGAATTGAGGATTATGTGATACAAATGTACAAACAGAGTGTTTCATAATATATGTCCCCATTACAAACTAATACCATGAGAAAATGCTTGATCTCGTCTCATATCTTTATAAAGGCGTTCTGCTATATCATTTTAATCCAGCCTTAGGCAGAACTTAGTTTAGTTGTATAGCAGAGACATCATTCATTCTGAATTGATGTAAATCACGATTTAATAAATCTTATCAGACTGTTATCAATGGAACATTTAAATACTTCTGTTCATGCAGACAATCGTTCTTGGAAATTTCGGAAAATACAATGTATTGTGATGTTTGTTAGATTCCAGAAGTGATATTTTGCGGTAGTCAATCATTGTAATCAACGCATGAAGTATATATAACTATGTATGGATTTTCAAAATGCATTCATGGTCGTGTATAGCGTGTTCTTTAATTCCATTTGTTTCGTATAATACGTCATAGTGTTGTCAATTAAATGATGGGGATCAAACGGGGAAAGTTTTACAGTGACTGTGGTGATTGTAAATCTTTTGAAAACGTGTCTTCTTTATGTGATCGCTCTATTGTTTTGCTATTTACATGACTGTCCATTCTTAGTGCTGGTGTTACGGTTTTTATTTGTTCGATTTTGCTGATGCTAGTATCTTGTTATTTTACAGACAGGTTAACCATTAGTATACACAATTATTTTAGCTGGTACGAGCGTATCGATCATTTATCTCTTACATTTCAATGGCAGATAAACAGTTTGTTTCCTATTTTAGAAAACAGCTCCAATACAGCCCAAAGGCTATACTGTCTAGTTCGTCGTCTTTGATTAATGTTTAGTTGTGTGTGTCGTAACAGTTTAGGAGTGCTATGCCTCTGGCCTAACTAGTCGTGCCACTTGTCTTTGGTTAAATGTGTCAATTTCCCATGACACACGAATGTATTTTGTCTTTGTATGGAGCTATTCATTTTACCACAGTGTGCCTGACCTTTCATTAAATTGTGACATTCGTTGTATATAATAAATGTACTATGAACTTCTCTTATGCAGAATATCGTTACGATCATCCTTACGGTAACTGAAGTATTTTCCTTTCAATATGACTATTGCCAACGATCTATCTAAGAGTAACACATTTACTGAAAAGGAGTTGGCAGACTGAGTTTGATTATTGTTTAGATATATATCAAGACATTACTCTATTTTATATTTATATTCGATCTTAATATTGTTATTTACTACGTATATCCGACTTCAATGACATGTACATAAAAAAGTATTCTTATTCAGAACATCTGGGACATCCGCTTAATATAATTAACAGTTACCTCTGCCAGTTTTAAAAGGAAAAGGGTAAGCTGTTTTCATTACTCGGAAAGAGTACTGTCTTCGTTTTGACTATGTAGAAGTATGGGTTAAATTATTTATGATATGACTATATAGCAGTATTTCGTTCAAGTGACTATACGGTCTCATTTAGTTTGGTGTCGTTCAACCATATATTATTAAGCTGTTGGGAGGAACGATATGAGATTGGAATACATTTCAAATGGAAATGACTGTATAAAATACACGATGTTTTGAATGTGTATCATGTAGTCATTACGGATGCTGTTAAACTCTTTTGATGGTATGTTTTATGTCACAAAACAATTAATGAAGAACGGATTCATTCAATTATTCTTTGCCAATTTAATGCATTTCGCTTCACTTTGTATCGAGTAATAAATTATTAACTGCTTCAAGTAACAACTTAATGGAGGCGTGCCTTTCACTTGTAGTTGTTAGAAACATCCATTTAAAGTATTATTTAGTTTATCACGGTAGACGAGATTTCTCATTATATTAGAAACTATGTTTTTGTCCTAAATACGAGATAGAAGTACCAGCAAGTATAGCATTTAGGAGAAAGCATTCTTGAAAAGCAATGGGTTAGAAAATAAAAGCTCTCCATCTTACTACACAGAACAACATGGACGATCTCAACTGTAGTTACCTTTTTATGGTTTTATTCAACAAAACTTTGAATATTAATTATGCAAGTATTTAGAAAAGTATATATAATAATATATTCCCCTATCTGATGTACACTGTCGTTTACCTACGCCGGTTGGAATTCTCCATGTAGGGACACACCAACATGGCGAACGTGAAGAGGGAGGTGTTTGTTTTTTCCACTTAATTTAGTCTTTCATGTAGCTTTTATGTTCAGATTGTTGTTAAATACGTCGCAGCAAGGATTGGCGTGTTCATCGATACAGGTGATACGACTTGTATTGTAGTAGTATTAAACAAAATCACCTCTAAACCAGTAACTTTCACGAAGTTAAAAAAGAACTGAGAACAGAAGTATTATCCGGTCATATTTTCGTATATACCAAGTTTTATAAATGTTCACTTTGTCAAACGCCCTAGAATCAGAACCTCTTCGTCATAGATACATTACCTCATTGATAACTAGCTTACAGTCATCAAAAACACTATTCTTTAGATTTGCTCACGTAGCGGTTGGTACACCACGTAGCGGTTGGAATTCTCCGAAAACATCAGCCTAAAAGTAGCAGCGGTTTAACCACGGTTGAGATACACTTTTGTATCGTCTGCAGTTCAATGGTGTTACTGAATACATCCTTTTCTTGGGTCGTAACAAGCTATTATTTTATATAATAAGCGTTTCCGTTGGTTCAACTTTGTTTTCTCATTTTTAGATCAAAAGTTCAAGTTCTACAAGTTTATGCTACATTTTGTACGTATACTTATACTCCGACACGCTCACTGACTCCTTTCAAAAAGTGTACATTATTTCTGTAAATGAACACTTTTGTGAGACATTAACTCCTCATAAAACGATTGGTCAATGTAAGCTTCAAACTATTTCAGATTAGCATGATTACATTCATGATCAGTTAAATAAACGTCACATCTGATTGCCTGAAAAATACACTAAGATGGATTAATATGACCGTGCTACTGTAAACTGATCAAATTTACAGTATTGAATTTTAATTAGTCTCTGGTTGAATTTAATGATAAAACCAAATAACCACAATTTATCTACACCCTAACAATAATGAATATTACAGAGCAAATGCTATTCATCATTGCTGTCAATGAAGGTGGGAGCAAAATCCACCAAAATTGAATGATTTTACATTATTGGTTATCAGCAGGAATACAGCAATACTATAAAAAGGTATAATTAGTTTGTAACATACATTGTGCAACCAACAAACAAATTTGAATTTTTATTATACAAAGTTCGAAAAGTAACTTTCAATTCGTTTTCCTGAACACAGTTGATGCCACTTACAATCAATCGAATACAACATAATGCTGTAGTTTATATATCAATAAATGTAACCTTATGAAAATGAACGTGTGTCAAATCATTATGATGCTTTTATAATACATTTTAATATCTATAACATACACTAAAATATGTCTTCATTAACACCAACAAAGCAGTTTCAAATATATTATAAGAATCGCCTAAATAAATCTTGTTTGGAAATAAACATTTATAAATATTTTCATGATATAGATGGCAATCGACTATTGTGTTTAATAACCAAATGATACAAATGATATACACACATATACCTTTGTGTATCAAGCTTTAATCCAGGAATGTGGAAAATGATTGCTTTTGTAATCTTAGCTTCAATGAGATGTATTAATAGTTTCATGATTTTTACTCAATCTATATGAGATAATCTTTTGGGTGTGTTAGTCCAATGTTATTATGTTTCTTGGAGTCATATTTTCTGAAATTTAAAATATGTTATGCTCATGATGCTCATTGTGCCGGAGTAGATTGTAAAAATCATTTTCTCTCTGGAGATCATTTTCCTTTTTGTCGGAGTATAAGACAGGTACATTACAAGTTTTTTATCAAAAGTGTCCTCTTTCAAGGGTTATAGTATAGTTTGGTAAGGACAAACAATAAATTGTCCTCGGCTTCGCCTCGGACAATTTCTTGTTGTCCTTACAAAACTATCCTATAACGTGTGTAAGAGGACACTTTTGATACAAATCTAGTACTGTACAAATGTATAGATCTATTACATAAGCTCCAGACTGAGCAGACTACTTTTTACATATTGCAAAGCACTACGTTTGAAGCAGCCATCCTGGAAACCGTGATAATTTGGTTATTAACTATTCATATGATCAATTTAACTCTCAACTACAAATTCAATAATCAAGAAATTGCACTGAAATAGCGCAGCAGACAAAACAACCATACTCATGTATGAGTTGTCAATAGCTAATCTTAACAAGCTACATGTAATAGAGAAAACAATTTCCATTTATTTCTATTTGTAGGAACCCTTAGGAACAATATATCACCACTTAAATTTCTCTGAATGGTATAAGAAGTATTTACCACAAACAGTCTACCATGATCGTATCTGGGGACAATAATGAGCCAAAGTCAATTAGCTATAAACACTTTACTATCACTCCCAATAAAAAGTTTTTTATAACAACTCGACTGTGTGGAAAAATTGTATATATTCCAGCGGTATAACTAGGGATTGTATACAACAGACTGTTCATCTATTAGATACCAACAAATGTATATTTCATCTGGTCGCTTATTTCGAATGGCACCCATTAAAAAGTTGATGCTTTGAATGCGATTAAATATGCGGTACCGTTGATATAATTTGATTTTCTAATGTGCGTTGCGTATTACTTTAGGGTCATGCATGTGTTTAAGTGTAGCTAGTTAAGCTTACTTCAAGTTGGCTTACATCATGTGTGTATTCAATGCACATAATTAAATGCCAAATTATCAAATCAACCTGTTTAAGCTGCATTCACTTATTACGTGTTGGTGTAGAATGAAAAAGTCGTGTGTACTACTTTATAGACGTTATCAGACTAATACATATTTAAAATCAGATTCAGGAGGTTCTTCTTATGAGCCTATTTTCATGAAAATCGGTGATGTTGTCCAAACTGAAGTTGAAACAACCAAAAGGAGTAAGTTGTTTGGACAGTGTTTTCTAGTTTTCTTAAAACGTCGATTTTGTACTTACGGTTTTCTCATTCTATGCCAGCGATGTATACTATATTCTCGATATCTCGGCAAACTTACTACAAACATTTTCAATTTGTAGCTAATTATTCAATAAGCTGTAAGTTATCACACACATTCGTCAATTTTAATTTAACATCGGTTAACGTAATGCTTGTCTAAACACGGCAGACGACCCTCTGAGATATTTGTTATCCCTGAGTGGGCTGCCTCAAACAATATTAATAGGATCGTTAGTATGTTGTTTTGAGTGAAATAGATGGCTGAATAATTATACGTTGAGAACTTAATTAACCAAACTTAGTTGTAGCAGTTTGGTGCACCGTAAATGGTTCTGTTTTAATTCTCTGTTCTGCGTTCCATTAACTTTATCATAAACCAAGTTTGTCCCTATACATCTTGTCATGGCATTTGGATAAAAATAATTTTGCGCTCATGTACAAGCGTATTGTGAACTGTTACAATTCGGAAGAGCTATGTAAATACATTGATGTGTTCTCTAACAAGCGCTCATACATGTACGGAAATGCACATTGAAGAATAATTGCCTTGTAAACTTTGAAGGAGAACAATAATCTGACGACTACGTGAGAAAGATCAGGAAAACAATCCTGAATATGAATGAAATCATGAGTCTATTGGTATAATTTTGCTATGACGTGATAGCATCGGCGAAAAGTATATCTTTGGGAATTCGAAACATTTGTAAACAGCGGAAAACTATGTTTTAGTTACAATGTATTGAGTTTGCAAATAGTCAAATTATTCTTCATATCTTGAAATTTCTATTGATCCGATGATTCGTTCAAGTTTCTATGCCCAAATAAAAGAAGCTATCAAGTCGGACTGTTAGGAAGGCAAAATACACCCAACACAAATACGAATGAGCATATTAGGGCATATTCAAATGTTAAATTAACATAACTGATTTAGTAAATAATTTCCAGAAAAATAAGGCTCTATGTATTGTGATATCTGCTGCAGAAATTCGTAATGGTTATGTGGGGAGCGCTGGCCTAGAGGTAGGGCGCGCGCTTCGGGATCGAGAGGTCCCGGGTTCGATTTCCCCCTCTGGACCACTGGTTAAAATCTCTGAGCAAGACCCACAGCTCCACTCCACCATGGTGTAAAATGGTACCTGTTAGGGTAGTGTCTATTCCTGGGCGCCGCAGATCGATGTTGGCTGCCACACCACAGGAGAGAAATAGTCTCCCCAGGGAGACACGAGTGTAGGTTTCTATATGTAGCCCAATGACCAGGGGAGTTAAAATGTCAAAGGGTGCTTGAGCGGCCTAACAGCTGAAAAGAGCCCTAGACAATTGGTAACTTAACTTAACTTATGTGACACCACGTCGTTGGATTATAGACAACAATGGTATTAATAAATTTGCGATGTTTCACATAATTTGTTTAATGAACTTTCAAGAATTGATAACGTTAACTGTTTTTTCAGACAATTCATATTCAATTCTTCTTTAAAGGGACTACGCATAGCAAGTTTTAATATACAGCACATCTTAACAATGACTTCATAGATATGCACATGAACATGAACCAGGATAAGAGAAACATGATGCAACGTACTACTAAATACTAGTATTCGAAACTAACTAAGTATACAGGTAAAAGATAGTTGATAGGATACAAATAACGCAGACACTGTTGCATTTACATACAGTTACATGGTTTTCAATTATACACGAATGACTGTTTTGTTTTATGAAAGTAACACATTTAAAGAAGTGCTTATGCATTCAATTATTCTTTAATAATCATAATGATACCGGAGCCTATAATGTGTATCAATTAAAGTGGAATAAAATGTAACAGGCATTGACTGGTCTTAATTCTAAATGAATCACTATTGTTGTGGAATTGTGTTTACCTGTCCAGCATTGATTTTTAAGGATAAGTAATTTTCCACATCATGCAGAGAAGACACGTACACTAGAGTGAATTATGTAGTTTTACACTATGAAACTAAATATGTTTATTGGACGAATGCAGTTACTGTTTTTCATTGCTGGGGTGTAAATGCGTTTTCTAACACGAAATCAGTAAATCGAACAAGGTAGGCAGCACTCAACTTAACCAGCCGAGCACAGAAAAAAGTAACTACAACTTAAACAGATATTCGAAGAAGTTCCCACACATAACCGCACGAAAACATTTAAAGCTCAAGTAACCTAGTTTCCCGATTACATAGTTTCTATGTTATACTATTCAATGACCGGTATTTGGAAACTATGAACATTTTTCTTGCATGACCATACACCATCAGACAATAAGTCTGACTATATTCGACCTATAATACCTCGTGACTGTTCTACAGCATCAATCAAATAATACACGCAACCTTTCTACACTAAACGTTAGTACAGAAGAGGTACCATAAACCACTTAGCTGCTAACACGTTAACATCTCAACCGAAGCATTCACAATAACATGTTATTGATGAATACATACAATCCGTTATAACAGCTGAATGTTATGTTTTCATGAAATTGTTACCTTTACTAAAAGGTCGGTAGAAAATTATAATAATATCGAAATCATTGGAAATTAATTAAATGTTTGTTATTATTGTTTGTTCGTGGTTTTACGAACATATAAAACTTAATATAAAGTCAAAGCTATGGTTTAATTGTATTTCAGTCGAGAAATCAATCATTAATCGAATACCAGTCGTATTGTTTGCCGACTTGGGCCAAATAGAAATGCAAATAATTACATGCATTCTTTGATTATTGCAAAAAATAAAAACGTTTATACATAGTATTTTACAATGGAGAAGGTGATCCCTTTAACGGTTAACAATACTGCTGACGACATTAAATTTCTGTAACGGAAAACAAATATCGCGTTAAAAGATGTGTCCCGACGGCGGAATACAAAAATGGCTTTATTTATACAAAAACTGTCTCAGAGTCTATATTCAAAGAACTACCGAAACAACAGCAAAACCATTAAGCTTGTATATGTGGTGTGTGACCGCTTATATTTCAACAAAATATCAAACTAATGTATCGATGTTTTTCCAAAACTGATTTTGTCTTTCAAGGTCAAAAGTTTAGAACCGAAATATTAGCATAATATTATGTTTTAGTCGACCTCGAAAGACGCATGCGTAGAGTGAACAAGTGTCACTCACGATTTATTTCGTGAGTTGGTACGTTATGTTTTAGACGCTGAAGTGAGCAAAGTTACTCTTGGTATAGCGATGCAAACTCATAAGTATCCAAAGTTTGCCATTGCTTTCGAACGAGGGATATGACATATACTTATTGCGAATGCATTGTTTGTCTGCTACGTTTCAATGTTTCTTTTCATTCGATCTGATTTTGCCTAGCATATGGGTGATATGTACTTAATCGTGTTTCCTATGATCTGTTTTAGCATACATCTTCAGCCCTTCGTTAATTACATCCGTATGTGCATTGGTCGTATTAATAACTGTAATGCACATGTATGTTATTGTTGCCTAATTTATACCGTAATTATGATGTCTATGTACAACTAGTAGTGTTGTGGATGCATATTTATCAACCTAATCAATGCCTAATTTACGAAATAGTTGCAATTTTAAATCAGGACTTCTACTGTAAATAGAGCGATACATAATATTTGAATAAATATAAGTCTACATACAATAACAGTGTTTTTGTTTAAATGTAAAAACCTAGTTATGATTTGGAATGGTATACGAAAACTTCCTTTATTGTATTGCCTTCTGTCCGGGATTGTTACTAACAGTCATAGAAGGTGGCAAGAATAATTATATACCAAGCGTATTGGAACATTAGAGACGTATAAGTATAATTCCCAAAATATTTGAAAAGAGCAATTATATTAAGATGTTTTGTAGTCAGAATGTCTAACAAAATTTGCTTCGGCTTATTATCTATTGGTAAACATCAAGGATTATCGTGCCAACCATTCGCAATCAAAGGATATGACACGACAACACGTCTTCAGTGTTATCTCAACGATAAATTCAATTCAGTTGGCTATGATATTGCTTCAAAATCGCTCCATTCATAATATTATGGCAGCAAATCGGTTTCGACACATTTCTTGGAAGTTTAGTAGATAAAACACAACTGGTGCCGAATTTGTGTATTGCTTTTTAACGCACAGGGTCACTGTCTTATGCGGAATGTATACATTATCCAATTTCCAATAGCATATCAAATTCATTACTATTATTCTTTAAAATTATTATACATTTCAAAATAAATATTTTTGCCAAAATATAATGTTTTTTATTTATGATACAGGTACATTGTGTATTCCGAGCAGCGATTGCATGAATAATATATTAGAATCTATGTTGCATATATATTTAAAAATGGAATGAGCGAGGAGTAATACAAACAGAAATCTACAATTGCGCGATAAAAACTATATCATTCAATAACACTAGGAAAATAAATCCATGAAAACCAAAATACCGTTTTACACTGTATTTACCTTAGAGCCAAATTGTGTTACATGTACAAACATGTAGGTCAATATATATATATATATATCTGCAAACGACAGGTCTCGCGGTTTTGTTGAAATCAGAATAACTTCATGTGAAGATGTCTGATAAGACGAATACATTCTAACTTTGAATCAATACTAACTAAATAATGTCTCTTTAACGCAATAAACTAGAACATCCTGACGAGTAAATGCTTCTAGACGATGCTTAAAGTGTTTAAAAGTCAGAAGTTTGTCTTGAATTGGAATTTACGAGGTAGCAATTTATCAGACCTGAATTGTGATTGTTTGGACGAATTCTAGAAATCCGATATAAAATAAACTGGCATAAACAAATAGACGGCCTACAATTACAGATGAGTTGAATAATAAACTTGTGTCATTGTATTATATTTTCTTACTACTATGTTATGATATTAAAATGATGATTGAATTTTTTGTATGCAACTTCATGCAGATGTAAACACACAGCGTTAAAGAGATTTAATACATAATGTGAACCATAGCACAATATGTACAATACGAGAGGTGTTCAACTTATTTATGAACAAAACATGAACGCCGGTTTTGCAATATTGAATAAAAAAAATGGAATATCTCATTTAAGTCATGTGAGCAAATGTTTTAAGTTCAACATATGATATTTAAATATTGTATATTTCACTGGGTTAAAGCTTAAAACAACAATTAAGTAGATGATGTTGTTTTCCTGTTTTTAAGGCAAAATGGATCTTTTATAAGCACCAAGAAAGTGTTGGTAAATTATTATTTTGCATTTTTAATAAGATAATTAGTAATAGTTGTCGTAAGAAGGGTTATAATAGTTCTGTTTCCAGTAATGGTGAAATGGCATCAAAAATTGAAAATTGCCCAACATTGTCAAAACCTACACTATAAAGTTAAATTGCTTTTATAATGTCTATGATGAATCCATTAGCAAAACGTGGAATTTCATCACTAAAGGGAGTTGCCATAGAAACTATCAGTGAAATTATTTCGAAAAAGTTGAATGCAAAGTTCCAGGAAAATGCGAAGTTCCTACGCTAAAAATCGAGAAAAATATGCATCGCTGCCAAAAGTCTTGGAGTCTAGAAATGCGTAATAAACAACATTATGTGGACAAATTGTTTCACTATGGCGAAACAATGCTGTATCTTAGAGAATGTTATGATATACAGTGGTAAACTAGTTTAGAAAAGGTCACACGGGTATCCAGAAGTTGGTGTTTGTCCAGCTTTGTGTGTTCGCGGCTGTTGTAATGGAAAGGCATTGTGTTTGTTGTTATGGAAATGCGCACGTCAAATTCAATATCAAATAGACGAAGTTGAAGGCTGCGGTCTATGTACAAACCGTTTCAAATCAGGTTTTCAATAAATAAGTGTTACGTATCGTTCCTAGTGACTGTTCCAAGAACCTAGTGTTTCATCCAGATTCAGCTTCAAGTCACCAGATACAACACCAAATAAAAAACTTAAGATTAAAACCTTGATATATATTATAACCAAACAGTGGATGTCGAAGTCTTCTCATGCTTTAACAATATAATTTTCTTTCTGGTTGATACTAAAACAACGATTAAAGAAGTAAAATGTAAACGTAATTATTTCGACTTTTGTACCTTCAAAACGCAAATAACAACACCCTCTACTCCAATGCTGATTATGATTTAACCGTAACGTTCTGGCATTTAAAAACTATAATAAATACTTCTTGACACACTACATTACACAATATACACGTTTTTATTCAATTTCATTGTTACAGTAACAAAATATCGATGTTCATTTTCTGTTCATAAATAAGTTGAACACCTCTCGTATGTACATCTAAAAAATATAACACACATAGTTTGATACTTTTAATACACTTAACAAGTACACGCTACAAAGCAACCACATAGTTATATAGATACACACCACAGCAGACTTCTACGCTATGATTTTCACGCTGAATGTGTCAAAGAGATTGAATCTGATTTCAATTCTGCTACCTTTAGCGTAATGGATTGGTGGTTAATAGATATTTAAAATAAAGTTATTGCAAACGTTTGATAAATGTCTGATGCAGTTTCCTTTCTCTGTAACCATGTGGTTTTTATTCTGTACATTGACTTCATATAAGATGTATGCCATTGTAGGTGATATGTTTTTGCCACACTTTGAAAATACGTAAAACTATACGTTTTGATATTTCGAGCATGGTTTACACTAGCAAGACACATTGTGATGTATATCATTTTATGAAGCCTGTGGCTAAATTTATGTTAAAATTTGCAATTACAACATTTTCAAATAAAGGCATGGATTAACATGTAACACGTTGCTCGATGCGTTGGTACATTTATAGTAACTTTTTAATCCGTTTAATGTACAATCCACGAAAAAGGAGACAAAATACCCATAAACAGTACCGTTGTTCGGTGAATGATAAATAAGATGTTCAGTATATTTTATTGTTCTGGTTTGTCAGGGTATAATTTACGCATATATAACACTTTCCTGAGCTAAACGATAATATATGCACCAGATAGTAGAACTAGAATGTGATATAAATACTAGTATAACACCAAAGAGAGCGATATCCTAGGTCATAACTTTAATACTCGTATAGAAAATAAACTGTCAATATATACCTTGCTATACAACTTGGTCAAGCGAATAACACATTTATGGAGACCTGTTGCAAGGAATATATCTGTTTATAAATAGTCTAAATGTTAGTCTAGACTCTCAGTTTCTTAGCAATGTCTGATTAGTGATCTCATCAATGACAATGGAATCACCAATCCGAACATTAAATTGTCTTAAGTCTGCTTATAGCCATACGGGGATCTGGTAATTCATTTTCGCGTAAATGACACGATCATGATCGAGGTGTTCGAAAATATAATGACCGTGGGTAATTATGAATCGACGCAGTTTCTCATTTTTGTAATAGGCGTATCATGTTATACAAGCGAACAGTATGATTCATGAATTTCTTACAATGGAATATTTATCAAATAAAACCTTAATATTTGCAGTCAAATATTTGTGTAGTGCAATTGAAAATATATTTTTATTATGTATTAGTGACCCAGATGGGAAACCAAATGTGTATGATAGTGCACAATACTATGCTATGTATCATGGAATAAAAAGATGTGCAAAACTAATCATCACATAAGACGCGCACAGGTACTAATGGAAGATAAAGACGGATATATATTTTACATGTAGCTGGTTGTTGGATGACATATAATCGATCAGGGTGGTCTAAATGATTGCTGCTTTGTATGTACGTGCGACGAGACCATAGATGTGTCTCAATATGAAAGCATGATGCTAGAAATGAACAGACAGTAATCAATCTTGTAAAAGCTTTTACAAGAGATAGGTAACAGAAAAGCTACAATCGATGTATAATGTACCTTGTAGTAGATGTCAGCTACAAACGTTTATCAAAATGATGACTATTGTTATTCGCTTTGATTGATAAGGATGTGTGTAATTGGCCTTGTTTGTCTTTAAAATGTCCGTATGAGGATGTTCTGTTGGAGTTAAAAAAAACGTAAAAAACATACTAGTGCAAGGTCAGACGAAAAGTGGAAAGAAATACCAGGATAGATAAAAAGATAAGTTCGTTTGACCATGGATAATTAGTCAAGTAATTCAAACACAAATGACCCAAGTAATAACAGAGGTACAGAACTACTAAACTGTTACAACGCATTTAATTATAGCAATGAGCGTCCAGGGATAATATAAAACAAATGCAATGTATGTTTTAACGTGGTCACCCATGTTGAGTGACTCATCATGAATGACCGGTTTAATATGTACAGTTAACATAAAACAAAATACTTATAAATTCCGAAATGTATAATGAAATAATTGATAAAATGTACATACGACCCAATCACAACTAAAATGTGGAGTTTCCGAAGTATAAAAGGGGCAACAGATATGCATCCTGGAAACCAACTGGGGTGGCTATCTCCCCCGCATTTTAAATAGTCTGATATCTAGAAGTAAATAATTATATAAAGTTTGCGATACATGATCGATATGTTCGTACCAGCTAATACACGAATGTTTAACCTTTCTGTAAATACCTGGATATACGAATAAGCAATATCAAACAATTAGTGACGTTACATCAGCAATAACATCATATATCTTCATATATTATTTCTCTGTGGGCTTAATTAGTATATTTGGCAACTTGGGATGACCAAATCGCTGGTGCCTTTAAAAGTGATTCAAGATTTCCGAATAACAATTATCGGTATTGATGGACAAAATGAGAAAGGGATGTTCATGATTTGAGTATTCATGCGATGATGTTGTTTAAGTAAGGGCATCATCTGTTTTTTTAACTTTTCGATTATAATCTACAAAGTATATCTTTAAATATTTGGAAATGTGATATTAAAGTTAACCGCAATTGTTCTTTATGTATTTGTTAAGTGCCACAACAGCCTACCGTCGGTCTTCACGAACAGGCACAGTTTTAACTATTTGGTTGACTTGTTAACTACTGTAAGAGAGCATACACAATATTGACACACATACATTCACATACTACTTCAAATAACACAATATTGATGTAAGGATTAGTCACGTTCAGCTCATGGTCTTTAATTCCACATTTTCACTTATATGCGTAGAAACACCAACACAGACGCAATGTGATGCTTCTCACGCTTCATTCGCCAAAGACAGTTTAAATCCGATTAAAAGTATGCAGTCGCGACCGTAATAGATTTGTGGTTAGTAATAGACACTTGAAATGAAATTGTACTGGTTTTGCCACATTTCTGTTAGTTGCATGTCTTTGTTTAAACTGAGTTTGATGATTATATTGGATTGCGTGACCTCATCTAAAGATGCATGCGATAGAGAATGGTATACATTTGGTACGCTTCGGAAATATACTTTTGAGAACGTGTTGTGAAAAAAGAACTCCAATATGAAAGCAAATTATTTGAACGCCGACAACTCCTTACTATGTGTACAAAAACTGTGCTCGCAATAAAGTTCTGATATTAATTATGCTCGATTTATCGTATACAATAAATGTTCCTATAATAATTAAATGTGCATAATCTGATCAACTAACGATGACGTTGGAAGCAAAAGTCTACATTATTTTGTACCTGCCGTTGTATGTCACGTAATATTACCGCTCATAAGCATATGATAATATAAGTGGCACATGACTAAAGTTCTCACTATTAGGATATCAAAAACAAAGAACATGCAATGCTGCTCGTTCAAACGGGTTAGCCCGGTGGCGAGGGTAAATAATTCCCACTAGCAACACGGGCCTTCGGCAACTTCTTCGGTCTAATGACAGTTATGGGCCTAAGGTAACCATTAATTTAACTAGCTGGCGGCTAACCAACCGGTCTCATCAGTTCCAACCCGGCTTCCGCCGATATTCAAACCTTCGCCCTCCCGCTTCCTAGACGGACACCCTTGCCACTCGGCCACGGTCGCGGTACTATAGGAATATCTCGTAAGTCATGTTTGGGCTGGGTGAGCTGCAACAAAAATATGTGTGCAGCAACATATAATTGAATAAAGCAGTATCAAAAGCAAACTAATTCCAATAGAACCTACATTACCAGGAAAATCAACTCTTTAAGTAGATAACGAAGCATACATAATTACTTCGGTATTTCTCTGAAAGTCATTCATTAGATCGCAACGGCCGAAATGGTTGTTACATTGTAGCTGTATGCGCCGACAAATTTTGACGAGCACAGGATTCAGACTCATGCATAGAATGCCGTGGACCAGATCTATCAGAATTCATTAATCGATTTGAAGCAATGGTTAATAGATGTGTCTCACTATGAGTACACGGATTTAAAATGGACAGACATTAACACATCATGTTAAAGCATTTGCGAAATATAAGCATTGAAGAGCTACTTCCGATATAGCAAAGGTTAAATAAAACTATCTATCAAAATCATGAATCTCTTGTTTTGCTTGTCGTTTGATAAATGTGAGTGCTAATTTTCTTTGATATCTTTAGACTAGAGACGTATATTGTACTAACTTATCACTATCATGAATTTCATAGTGGGAAACAGGTTGCTGCATCATGAAATTATTGATTAAAAGCTCAACGAAAACAACTTTTTTGTAACATTTATGTTATTCTTTCAAGGTCCATTTGTAGGGAAATGAGGAGTAGTTTTTTAAAGCGCTGATGGTGATGTTGATTTAATTTGAATGTACCTAGTTTGTTGGTTCAGCACATTATCGTAATTACATGGTATTTTGTTTTACTCGTCGCTATGGTCGATTTAGATGATAAATTGACAGAAATAGTTTTAACAATTATTTGCATTACTGTTATCACGTTTGCATAGATTAAGCTGTGATTATACAAGCGTCTACGAATATTCACATGCATGTTTGTATTATAAAAATAGCTTATTCCTGGCAGTCTAGATGGTCCAACTATGTAACTGCTTGTGGACAGTATTATTAGATAGCATAACCGTACTCTTTAGTAAATATGTCATTAGAGCGCAAATGAATTACCGAAACCCCAGACTTGCAGTATAAAGATAATTAAATGTTCGGATTGGTGATTCAATTGTCGTTGATAAAATTAACAATCAGACATTTCCAAGAATTTCTGATATTTCTAGACATACTTTTTATTAGTATCAGACAGATATTCTTCCGGATAACACGATTCAATATAATTATGAAAATGTCATCCGCGTTGGCCTTAACATTATACCAAAGCATATGTGGGCAGTTTGTATTTTTTGTTTCTGGTATTGACATATGAGGGCTATTCAGAATTAACCGGATTGTATCGATTGTGAAAATACTAGCTAAACTAAAGAATAAAAAAAGCAATATTATACGACGTTTTCTTGATATTTTCTAAAATTGCTTGAAAATCAATGCAACAATACATAAAACTGAACAATAGGGGAGCGCGGAGCACGGTCATGTATTAAGACGTCATGCGATGTCGTATGTAAATGTTTACACTTCTACCTCGTATGCATACTACACTCAACCGCTTTAAAAACGCACCACTATTGAAAATCATCAAAATTTGTCAAAAATCATTTTTTGCTAAAATTAATAGTTTACAGGTTTTGTTCAGTTCATAATCTTGACGTAATTAAAGAAAACGATTTTGTTTTCATTCGGAATACCCCACCCAAAAAACTTTGTTTGATTTTGCATGTTTTGCACGTGCAGCTCTCGATCGCGTTGACCTATGTGGTCAATATTGACTTTAAACTGTACGCTGTTGGTTTACACATTGAAAAAAACACAACAGAAACAGTATTTGCTCATTGTAATTTTATGCTGCGAATATCTCGAATATTTGTTCGGATGATTGTGCCTTCGCTTCAAACTGAAAAAAGCATCGGTGCCTTAGCATGGCGGTTCAGCTGCCTCCACACAACGAATGTGGGCTTAGAACATCGATTCCTAGCGAATGACACAGTCAAAGACCGACCTGGATGAAACAAGCTAAAGGTATTGAGCCCGAGCTATGAGGAAAAATGACACAGGTTGTGCCACTGTAATTGGTTCTGCATGGCTGCACACAGTGTCAAAAGAATGTCGGGTGTCAATAAACAAGCCAAAAGTACTTTATTGCATTTTCATTACTAGTTTTTTCATAAATGTCAATAAAAAGAAAAATCATTTTAGTACACTTTTTAACGAGTTTTCTCCCGAATGAAGCCCAATGTCCCAATTTTTTGTCTTCAAGCTCCTTCATACTGTTGATTTGAGGTGCCATATAAGCACCACGGGACATATCCTGACAGTCTGATGCTCATAACACAGATTTCTAGTTTAAATAAGGCTTGAATCCATCTTCGGTTCACATAATGCGCATATCTGGACCGCACTCGATCGTATGGTATTAGCCAGACAGCCAAAGGCACATAACATTTATAATTCAAGTTTAGCTTTGCTTGGATGGTTAGAAACATCACATCGAACATAAGTCTATCCTATTACGTAATTAATGTTATTATTTAGGAGGAGAAACCACGTATATGCATCAATGTAGCGGGCTCTTATAATTGCCTTTGAAATTGTGACTTTCACTTTCATGAGTTACTGTGTTATCTATATCATAATTTATTTTAAACTTTTATTAATGGCATGAAAATCACACAACTCGTTGTGTATAGACTGAAGAATATTTATGCGAAAATAAATAACCATAGATTGACGTTTTCATCACTAAAACCGATATTTCATATATGGTGCGTTTTTAAAGCGGTTGAGTGTAGTAACTAAAGAGATGCTAGTGATGGAATGTGACTGATATAATTACAACTACATAATTACATATGTTACATCGTTTTCCTTTTTCACAACATTTAAATAAATTTTGTATTTCAATTGCGTCGTACGATCGCACACATGAAAGGTAAAATTATTTCCGAACAATGAACGTGTGCCCAATTCTCCCAAAAGGGTGCTTTGTCAGAATATCTATCTCTCTGCACATGCTTCTTTATATATGTAAGCTGACTAAAACATAGCATTATATTTAGGTTCTGAACTTTTGACCCGGAGAAGACAACATCTTTCTGGACAAACATCAATACATTATTTCGATGTTTTGTTGGAAAAAAGGCTTTACACACTTTATAATCAGATAGCAGAGACCAGATATGCTCGTTTATCAAACTGATGGTACTTTTGTTGTTTCAATTGTTCTTTGAATAGATACATGGAGACATTATTGTACATGTATATCGACATAGGGAAATTCGTTGTATGCGTTATTTGTTTTCAGTTAAATTGATTTGATATCACCAACTGCTTTGTTAACCGATAAATGACATAAAGGGGAGCAACATCTGTATTGTAAAATACATACTTACATGTTCAATATTTTGCATTAATCCATTGCTCTTGTTAGTTTTTATTTTATTTGGTTTTATGCCAAATGAGCAAATATTTCGACTGGTATTTGTTTTGTTATGCAATTATTATTTCGACACAGTTGTCAGAATATTGTGTTCCTTTTACATAGCAATTGTTCACCAATGTACTTTTCCGTGTTATGTGTTAAGTGCTTTGATACGCGTGTGGACCGTTCGGGAAAACTGGTTTTGAGAATGTTATAGTGTTGGCAATATTTTTATACGAAAGAAATGATAAACAAAACATGAGTATGACCTAATAGCACTTCCTTAATGTGATAGTTCACGATGTGCGAGTGTGTTTCTGCCACATTGACAATGACGTAACATTAATTTTCTCCAAATGCAATAATATACCTTACTTAGATAAACTTGGTTTCATGTTGAAAATCCAGACTAGAAAATTAAAATGGAACCATTTATCAAACAGATACAATAACATTTGGTTAAGTTGTCTATGCGCATATAACTAACCACTGATCTATTTCACTTAAAGCAACAGACTAACGATCTTATTGATACTGTCTGAAGCAGCGCATTCGGGCATTGCCTATTCCTAAGAAGGCTGTCTGCAGTGTATAGACAAACACTAAATTAACTGATTTTAAATTGGAACTTGATGAATGTGTGCAATAACTTAAGTCTTATTGTATATTTGAAACAGGATTGACGTGACGTGTCTGTAGTCGGTTCACCTATACGTCGAGATTGAGGTTTTATCCAAAATACAGATTGGTACGGACAAGCATTGCATTTGACAGTTTCCTTTATACTTTCGTACATGACCAATAATCACACATTCTGTCTCGACACAACTCATAAAAAAATTATTGCATTGTTGAATTCTTCTTTCAAAATATATATCAATAATTTGTCAAAAATCGAATGGTACATGTACGTTTTCCACACTTTAATCAGCACACGCTTTCTTACTTGGTTTTAGGTTTTAGTTCGGGAAACAACCGTGGTACCAAAGGTTCCAAATACAGTTTTAAGATTTGCTTAAGATTTCATACATTTTTTTATCTAAAATAATTGATTCGCATGGTCCATAAATTAATCATGTTAAAATGTTGAATTAAATTTTGAATCCGATTATACAATTTGATTGGATTATTTATATAAATACGATGTATGCTGTTTTTGTTATACACGAGATACTGTTGAGATTAAAATCATTCAACTTATATTATTGAGTAATGGCATATTATAACCAATAATCAAATACTTTAAGGGTACTGTTTCCACTTACATGTAATAATGCATGTTCATTTTGTTTACGATCAACAACGGGTCAACACAAACATTGCTTGGTTCTATACATATAACTTACTATTACGTTATTGTAAAACTGAAACGTTTATGGTTCTTATGATCTGTTGTAAAGAGGAAACCCCTTGACTATATAGCATTTTACCACAAATGAGAGTTATGTCATAAACAACTCCTATTAGGAGTGACTTGGCTGAGAGAGTAAAGTGTTAATAGCTAATTGACTTTGGCTGCAGATTGTCACATGATACTTGTGTAGATAGGTTGTGTTTCATACTTGTTAAACGCTTCAGAGAAGTTCTGATAGTGATATAAATGTGTAATAAAAGTGCTCCTAGAAAAACATGAATGATTAAACGGTAATTTTCCAGACAATTGTTGCCTGAGTTTGTATCGTATTATTTTGTTTTACATTCTTTAAAATATTGGAAGACGGCTATTGCATAGCATGATGTTTCTGATGTGTGCTTTCGTTGATTAACCTCCTTATATCGTAGTGTTAGTTTCTGTCCAATTAAGAAAATTTGTAGTCGTAGTTTGTCAATGCAGGAACTGGAGTTGTACGTTAATGTGATTTTTAATAACATGCAAAAGTCAGATATTCTTCAATGAATTCAATGCCTCATGCTTAAGAACAATATCCTCCAACACAGTCGAATAATCATTATCTAAGATGAGTTTTATTGCAATATTTAACGAGCCTTTTGCATATTGCGTTGTTGATTTTCTCATTCTTTAAAAAATAATTTGCAAGTTTCTGCCATTTGAACAAGCTGCTTATCTTTCTTTCGACTGATACCAATAAATGGAAGTGCCTCTCATCTGTTTTCGAGGAATATGCAAATTAATTACAGCTTTTCATTGTTTGAAATATGCATTTGGTTAAATGGAAAATTTGGCATGCATTGTGCAACATTAGGAGCTGCAATAGGTGCATGTATTTCTAAAATGGATATGTTCGATAGTACAGGGAGACGTTATCATTGTGTTATATAACTTTTAGCAGACCAAACCAGAACAAATGTTAAAACGCTCCTTTGATTAATCATCATTTAATCTGTACAGCAAATATGGTCGGATATGTTTTAGGGGACTATTCATTGCAAAGCAATGTATAAAAGGAAATCTGACAATCAAGATCCGTTTAAATACTTTGTAATTTGTTTACAGCTTTTACACGACGTAAATGGTTTTACAATAATGGTAATTATTCATATAAAAACCGCCCGTAAAACTTATTATTGTCCAATTGTAATGGTTTAAGAGTAAAGAATTAAGATTGTACCGCAAGTTTACTATTTCAGTAAGGTTTTTGATGAAATAGAACCCTGATTTTATTGAAATCCTTGACGTCGTTTTTCAGGAAGTAATTTATGGTGATACATCTATATATAGTGTACGTCCTTCTAACCCTATAGGCAAACTTTCCTATGAATGGCTTACAGATATCCGAGGCCAACGAAACACTTTGTCAAACATTTTTATCAAACAACAGGAATAGCACCATCCATTAGTTTGATAAATGATTTTATCTAACCTTTACTATATTGTATATCGGAAGTAGCTTTTCGTTGTTTATATTTCAGAAAAAAACGTTAACAAGATTTATTAATGTCTGCCCACGCGTTGCCCTATGCTTTCATATGTAGACCCATCATTTAACATTGGCAAGATGCTTCTGATCGATATATGAGTTCACGAAAGTAGGTTTTACGGTGGTCTCTGTATGATTCTGAACCATGTTCTCGTCACAAATTGTCTGCGCAAGGAACTTCAATGTAACGATCAAAAGGCTGTCCTGATCAAATAGATACAATCAAAATAACGATCTACGTAACTACCTGGGTATCACTGGCTAACAATGAGAATGCCGTTAGTTCAACATCGTTATATTGAGAAATATGATAAAACTGTCCGAATATTGCCCTTCACTTTTTGCAAAGCACGCTATTTCAACATCAGTTGGGCTAACATGACACGTTCTGGTTTGCATGAAAAAGACTGTAAATAGTAAGTTATTACTCGCTTCAATAATAAAAAAAATACAAAAAACATGTACGTTCTAAATGCTGCCTATCCGAAAAGTCATTCCGAAAATGAGAGATAAAATGCTTCCATAAGTAACTATCCATGGTCATTATTATTTGAGCACCACGATCTTGATCTTCATTACATATATATCATGAGCGCGAAAATGAATTACCGAAACCTCGTATGGCTATTTGCAGACTTACGACAATTTAATGGTCGGATCGGTTATTGAATTGTCAATGATGAAATTACTAATCAGACATTCCTGAGAAACTCGGAGATTTTATGTGTTTTTTGTATGTTTTTCTAGCAATATGTTTCCATAAATTTGTAGTTCGATCGGCCTAACTGTATAGCAAGGCATAGTTTGACGTTATCTAGCCTACATGTACGTGGGTATATCCAAAAGTAATGCCACTCCTCCCGTAAATTATTTGTTTGTAGGTAGATGTGCAAAAAAGGATATCAAAATTAATTTAACAAGGTCAAGCCGTATTTGTGCCTCTTAAGGTCGCATAACGTTAGGTCACTGTCCTTAGTGTTTTAAGCTAAGTCACGCCCCGGGGTTGTTGTGCCTCTTTTGGTCGCCGTTTTGGCATGGGTTGCTGTGGGCATTGCTCAGGGTATTTTTTTCGTGGTGTTTCTGATTTCTATGATCGGCTGGTTAGACTGAGCGCTACCTTCCCTGTCGGATTTTCTCATACCTTTGTTTTAAAAGGCGGTATGTTTACGTACACAGGCAACTGTATATTCATTGTCAATACCGTGGAATATGTTGAGAAAAATCTAACATAAAGAACACTAAAGTGTGCGACTGGATATTCAATGTTCGACTTAACTTCTGAAGCAACAATAAAATAGTTCATATTGCTCGAATGCAAGGAATGATTGTCTTAAGCGATTCAGCCACTGCACTGACAATTCTATGAACTTATGACCCGGAAAAGACAAATTAGTTCTGGATACGCACCAATACATTATTTAGATATTGTCTCGATTGCACACCTTATTTTCTGATAGCTGAGTCCAGACATGGTCGTTCATCAAAATGATGGTACTCTTTTATCGGTAGTTCCACGAATATAGTCATAAATAAAGGCCATATTGTATTCCGATGTCCATTTACAATGTTTTATTCGATATTTGTTTTCAATAACAGAACTTTGATATTGACATCAGTATTCTTAACCGATAAACGACATTAAGGGATCAACATATGCATTGTTATATGCATATTAACCTATTTGATGTTTGGCAATAATCCATTGTGCATGTTAGTTTTTGTTTTATTGCTTTTTTGTACCCAAATCTGAAAGCAATTCGACTAGTCGTTTTTGTATTGGATTTCTAAAACGCAATTTAATTGCGTCATGGGTTAGGCTTTGATGTGTTATCGGTGCGTTACACCAAGAACAAAACAGCTCTTGCACATATATTATTGCACTTACGTTTCACTGATTTCAGAAGTAAATTGGCATTCTTCTACACAGAATTGTAGTCTAGTCTTTATCAATACCCATTTAGGGAAAATACTTCTGTTGAGATGTTTACGAATTAACAGCTAAGTGATAATGGTACCTCGTCTTCACATGCTATTAGTGTAAAGAGGTTGTGTTTTATATTAGAGTGGTGCTTTAGAATTATTAAGGTTTCGAAGAATATTCAGTCCATTGCGAATTCGAATGTTTGTGTATTCTGGAATGAATCCCTGGTTACTCTCGTGTAGTCGTAAGAATATTGTTTTCCATTTACAAATCAATTATTCGCCAATGTACAGTTCTTTATTATGTGTTGAATGTTTTTATGTGAGTTAGTTTTGTACGGAGAAAAGGAGTTTGAAAATGTGATATTATATTATGCAATAAGTGAATTCCCAACAAACTCTAGACTCTAATTATATATACTGTTACATCTAACTTCAAAAAGATGATAGTGCACCTTACGTGAGTGTGTAACGAAGTTCCCATTCTGAAACGTAGACAGGAACGCAATACGAATTTGATTAAAATGCAATGACATTATACAGATATTAGAATTTACCTTGAAATTAAGGCATTCGAGATCAGAAAAAATTAAAACGGAACCATTTATCAACCTGCTACAAAACAGTTTGGTTTGTCTACGTATATATAACTACATGGCCATCCATTTCTATGGCGTGTCAGACGTTGCAAAATTCAATAACTGTCTATGTTTGTGGTATATTCGTATATATATGTTATATAAACTCATATATACATTGTAAAATGTTATATATATATGGTATTTTATCATATATATGTTCCATAAAGTTATATATATTTGGCAAAAACCATATGTATGTGGTATATTTCTATATATATGTTGTATAAAGTTATTTATATTGTAAATTAGCGTATGTATATTCTATAAAGGCGTATTTATTGTAAAAGTTTTCATAAAGTTTTGTAAACAGCTGATGCTTATACAGCTATACTATATAACATTCTACCACACAGAATCGTATTTTCATTACATTCTACCACACAAACACAGACTCGTTTTGACATAAATAACTCTTTATTAAGAGTGACTTGGCTGAGAGAGTTAAGCGTTAATAGCCAATTGACTTTGTATCATCATCGGCATTTGATAGGTTGGTAGATGGGTTGTGTTTCATACTTGTTATATGCTTCAGAGAAGTTTCCGGTGGTGATATACTAATAGTATGTTTCAAAAGAAATACGAATGATTAAACGGACATTTTCCAGACTAATATTAGCTACTAGTAGGCTTTTCCCGTATTAGCTTGTTTGAGATCTAATATTTCAAGACAACTAATACATAAGCATGATTGTTGTGTCTTTGGTGTTAAAAAGGCACGCCCTATATCTAGCATATTATTAACCCTAGCGCATGTAAATAAAATTGTGCGAATGGCAATAAATCGTTTTAATATGTAAAAAGAGCATGTGCCTTAATATGTCGGTATAAAGACGAAAATCAATATTTTTTTTTAAATAATAAATCGCTGTTACGGGAACGGTATGACTAAAACAGAAAAGAACATTTTCCTACAAAAATGACGAAAATAGTTTTAAAAATAAGATATTGTCAATTCCTTAAGTTTTGCACGCATATACTATATTGAATAAACTTTCAACTAATTTCTTGGATTTTTAAATGTTTCTTTGGCATATTTGTCGTCATTGCTCAGTATAGTTGTGTTGTGGTGTTACTGATTTCTTATATCGACTGATTAAGTTGACTGCTGCCTTCCATGTCCGATTTCCCAATACCTTGTTTCAATAACATCTAATATAGAGATCTTCATCAAAATAATTATTTGAAATGGAACGTGTTATCTTCGTTTGGTTATGTGCATCTTTTTCGTAGGACAACGTCTTTTCGTGTTTTAGTCATACCCCTAATGGTGAATCAGCCGCTTCGTTACGGAAACTCATTTTCAATATATATTGGGAGTTCTTTGTTTAAATTTTGTATTGTTGTAGCATTTGCATTAATTATTCTAATTGTTGTGTTACATTTATTATATCAATTTAGACGATCGAAATTATAGATTATGTCTCTTTTACTTTTGGTCTGAAAGTGCAACGCCATTCGTGTTGTTGTCAAGTCAAAGTACAACTTACAATGATATTTGTTTGTGTGCAGTACTTCTTGAAATTGGCATATTGGCAGTTTTTACGCCGAATTTGAATATCCCATTCAATATGAACAAGTATACATTATAACACGAATCAGAGAGATATGCATATTGCTTTTACATGTGCAGGTACAGATTTTGTCTTTAGGGGCAAACATAGCCCGAAGAGTATTTGGCATATACTAGGGATGTTATGTTATGTAAATAATTTTAAACGGCACATACAATGGCGACAGCGTTATGCTGTTCAACAAAATACTTATATTAAATGCTTTAGCTTGCCTCTTACGAAATAACACATTTAGATAAAATGAGCATGCTGTCTACCGTGATTAACTAAATGATACTTTAAGTATGTGTTTCTAACAACTACTGGTGAAAGACAAGTTTCTATTAAGATGTTAAGATGTTTTTTGAAGCAGTTAATAACCAACTATTCGATCAGAAGTAATGCGAATTTACCCAATTAGTATTGGCAGAGAATAATTGAATGAATCCGTTCTTCGTTAAAACTTTAATGGAATAAAACATAGAAGCTATACAACATGCACACTGAGGACATAGTACACACACGCCATGACCGAATTTCTTTGTAAATTAATAAGATAATTAATTTTGTACTAGTACAGTACAGGCACCTAATGTTCCGAATTTATTTATTTCTATATATGCACATTTATCCCGTTCGAAAGGTCTTTATAACAATCCAATATTATATATTGGGAAGAAACTAAACTAAAAAATGAAGTTCCTATAAAAAAATATGTTATAAATAATGAAACCCAACCCAATTTATATCCTCTAAAATGCCAGAACGGAGACATTACTCCGAGCTAAGCTTGAAATGAAAATAGATTGCCCTCCTTCTGGAGTTTAGATTATTGACAAAGTAATAAGTACCTCATATTGCTAGATCTCAAGAGTTGGTACATGTAGTATTGATGTCCACAAATCATATCTTCAGGCAGTTGTTTCGATAATTTGGCAGTGTTGATGTGTCATCCGCTAAATACTGATGCGGCTACTGTTGCATGTGTAGCTCTACTTTCGTAAAGGAGTTGAGTGTGTCTGTAAATATAAAGTTATTCGAGGTATGGAGAATATATTCGACATAAACGGTGATTTACTTTGAATTTTTGTAGGAATGGTATATAAACGTTTTGCATAACCTAGCTTTAAAGGAAAGGATTTAATAATTGTATTGTATTTTTTTAATTTTCTTAATCAATTTAATTGGTGATAAACATGTATTACGCTCGGTCCTTTGCGGTTGATGGAATTTTGAGATTGGATTATTAAGCCGTATTTAATGAATACATTAATTTAAAAGAAGAAGAGCTGTGAAGGCGAATTGCTGGTGAGACATTCTGATTAAAGACTTGACACCACATTAGTGCTAGGATATTTGGTGCGACAGTTTTGTAAAGACAAAGTGTTGCGCTCCACGACGGGAAAAATTATGAGTAATATATCCATCGTCAGCGGGTGAGTACATGCAACTAGTTATTATGATTGTTAAACACTTTTATTAATAAAGTTACAGTATATTTAATTAGTTTTGTCACGTGTATAAACATGATCTACTGTAAGAGAATAGTATTTTAATTTTTTTTTTTTAATTTGAATCTTACAAAAAGGCAGAATAATAATTATGTTTAATGTTTTACAAATGTATGCACAATGACCATTATGTAAACAAATACTGCATGAATAAACGATTCAGGAGTATGTTTAGACTAGCGTTTGCATTCTGTTTGGTTATAATAGATTGGCGTTCTGGTCCTGACTAATTTAATTATCGTTGTTAAACCAATTACTAATGCTTATCCAGATAGCATTCATTCCTATACCAAAGTAAAACACGTATTGATAACCTTTCAAGTAAATGAGTCGTTTTCCGGCAGTTGCAATAAGACGACAATTATAAAGGACATGAAGTTATATATTGTTCAGATTTTAAATGTGTTTTCGATAGCAATTAATGAGACAAATTGAATTGTATAGTACAATGCAATCCGATAAGTCACACAGTGATTTTGGCTATACGTTGTGAAAACGTAACTCTCTAATTATCCTAACTGGTCAGTTCATTATAAGCAGGGCACACAAGCAAGATAGATTAGTTTATCTATATATTTTTACTTGTCCAGTGAAGAAACCGATGGTCAATGATGAATGATTACTTTTATATGTAATGGCTGTTATGCATGCATCCTAAAATATTAATTTCATTTTTGTTGGAATATCCTGCTAAGCGTGTTTGTTCATTCGTATTATTCGACGTTAATTTGTCTTTTGGTATTATATTTGATTGATGATACACTGCTAAATGTATACTTTACACTACCGAGATGCTGATGTATTTTATATTGTCATGGTCTACACTAGGCAAGTCTGTCTTAATATTCTGTGTACGTTGAACTACTTTCCTGTTTACCCTTGTTCGTTAGTATTTTCTCGATTTTGCTGAATGTTGTCCGGGTTAATCTTGCTTGTTTTTTATCTAATCTGTTCCGTAACTATCTAGGTCGATTTGTATTTTTGTACTAGACGAACTAGTCTAGTAGATATATTGAACAAAATAGTTGATTTTTAACTTGTTTTGAATTTTATATATACTTAATGTGAAATATGGTCTCCGCTCCTATTTGGATTCCTAGAACTTAATTTATACCTCGTATACTACATGCATTTCCAATCCGTTTACGTTATATTTGCACAATGGCACGTTTTGATTAGTTTATCTGTTTCATTTCTAACACATTTTACATGTTGAAATCCAGTCTGGAAAGCATACAATACATTTATAACGATAAAGATTTTCTGTCATCGGTAACTCTTGAAGATCTAATAAAGAATTTGTTGATTAAATTTATTCCTAAAAAAACTAACACGATGCGTCTTGAGATATGGTTTTCTTCAAACAGAATCAAATTTGGCCTAATTCGGAAACAGTGTGATAGGTTGTTTGCCTTAGATGATATTGATGCAAAACAGAGCCGGTATTAACGCGGCATCTTAGATGGCATTGATGTAAATAAGTCTAACATTCACCAAGTGTCTTAGATGATATAAATGCAAAACAATGTTCCTTATTCCAACAGGATCTGAGAAAGTATTGATGTAAAACAAGGCTAGTATTCACTATAAGTATCTTAGATGATATTGATACAAAACATGATCTGTATATTTGTGTTTATTAAATAACTAATACCGTCTTTAATTCACTTTGCAAGTCAAATCACCCAGGGAACTGTTCTTGGATATTTCAGTATTTATTTCTATGATCAGTATAAGCTGGAATATACCTGGGCATTTTATTAGATTTCAATATATTATATTAAAATTAATCCTTATAACCTCGCGGCGATGAGTACAATTAGGAATATGCTGTCAACGATATTTAATATAAGTTATAAGATTTCTGTCACAATCCACTTAAAGTAAATTATTTTGAAATTGTAATATCCTACAACAATGTAGGTAAACAATTACTCGGTCCCCAGGCTCTTATCACTTGGTATGTCTATTAAAACGTTAAAACGTGACTTTGCAGTAAGTCTCTAGGTCTGTTCCTGGTATGGCAATGGTACTTCTGTTTCAAATCCCTAGTTTTTCTTGTATTCATATACGCGTAGGAAATGCTGATGTCTATTCCGTCGTAGGTTTGTATCCATGTTTTTTTCTTTCTTTGGAATAACGAGCATTTGTCATCGATGTCATTGAAAATCCTGACATTAAAAAAATATGCAAGCTTATATGCAAAATGAGCAATACAATGCGATAGCCATAAATTGCTCAACATTGTATAAAGTATTGGCGGCTGTGAAAGGTTTGTTTTTACAATGTTTTTGTATGTCTGTCATATTGCCGGGGATCATATCATATTTCTATAATTGTATTGGGACGTCTCGCAACATTGGTGTTTTGCATTTAGTGTCTCATATCTCACTTTAGTCTGTCTGATCATCCTATAGAGTAAAAATAGAACAAATACTCGTTTGGTTCATGAAAAGGGAGGTAACACAAACATGGCTCTTGTTTTATCATACAAAGAGTCATCTTGCTTAGATGTTTACTTCTTAGAGATACTTACAATATGACAAAAGTATTGTTCATTGAATTTGCTGTCTGGTTATCATAGTATTGATATTTATTAACGATCTTGTTTTAATTTGGAAAACAGTAGGATTCATTGATAATAATTGTAAAGCTCATGCGTTCAATATATGACTATTTTAGCTTGTTAAAGGTACAATTGACTTTTTTAAGAGCTTGAATTATTTATCACACTGAGTAACTTTGGAATCTTGCAAGAAGCATTCCCAATAATAAGCCTATTTTTCTCTACTATCACATGAAATAAGCTAAATGTACAAAGCACTATCAATTTTCATAAATTGTCAGAAGAAATAGTGCGCAAATATGTCTCTTTAACGTCAAAAAAATATTTATATCACCAATAATAAATAATCGCTTCCTGCGATCTATTATTTTGTGGTCAAAGGGAAACAATTCGTGACTATTTGAGCTCGTTAAGAAAATATGTTTTCATTCTTTTCTCGGTTATTAGTGGGAGCTTTTTGTTGAAAGTTTAAAGAGTTTAAGCAATTATGATTCTCATTTAATGTATAATATTCCTGAATCGATTTAAACGATCAACGTTATAGAAAACGAATCTTTAAGAAATCACGATAACATTATTTATTTATCAAAATTTCGGAATAAAATTAATTTTGTGATTGTTCTATTAACTACCTGTTATTTTTAAAATGCAAACGGCCGAAAAAACGAACGATTGAACGATACAGTGATGCCATTTTGTTTTTATCTTAGACCAATTTGACGTTAGATCAATCGACAATAGTTTTTTTTACTTTAAATCAGCAAAAATACGGCGGTTCATCTCTCACAAACATGTTGTTCTTGAACACTAGCAAACTGCAGAAAACAATTCAAAACGTCAAAGCATAAGCAGTCGAAGCCCCGTATATTTAAGAACTCGGTGTCAGTTATTGTAAACAAGCAATACAATGTGATATTTATATTAGGCAGGCAGAGTTTAGTAGCACAACAACAACATAAATGTGACTATATAAGAACCTATAATAAAGAAATAATACCCCCTAAAACTCCCAGCTCTCATTACACAGCTGTAAAATTGCAATGCGTAATCGGATTGAGAATGAAATATTCAACCGAAATAACCGAACAATGCACGCAACGAAGAAAAATATACAGAAGATAAAAAATACTTCCCAGCGCAACCGAACACAACAATGAAACAAAGTCGCTCATATCATCTCGTATTACCAGGATTTCTCCACAAGAGCCGATTTCGTTTTTCCTCTTAGTTACATGTAACTACGTTATCACGCCAATAATGAACTACTCGAATGAAATATACTATAGTCTTGAACGGAATACAAACATTTAACAGCAGGATGCTTTACGAATTTTGTGAGATACATTGATAATTGACATCTTCGAGAATTAGGTTCTACTTAAGATGGGAAATCGGATAATTCCACTTTCCACTGATTGAAGTACCAATAAATGTACATCAATTGTTGCCTTATTACGAAGATAATGTGTCAATCATTGAATCTCAAATCCAAACATAACAATAAATATGATTTTCCAAAAGATTTTTGGCTTTTGAAGCAGTCTACTAGGTTATTTTGAAAATATTTTGACAGGAAAATAGATTTAAGTTGAAAATTCATTCATTGCATTATATAACGCCAATTATAAACAAAAATTGTAGCTAAGAAATCCACTACAAATGCAACCTAGACTGAATACATTAATTAAATCCGTCGGGTATTGCAACAGTCGTCACAAAAAGGTATAAAATGTCACAAATTAATCATATTTTCCAACCCATATACCAAATGCAAAAACTGTACGCGTATTTGCGTGTATTTATAGGAAGCTTTTAAGCGCAAGTATTTAATTTACGCGTTCAAATTAATCTGATGGGATTGCACAGCTCACAGTAATGTGTTTTTGCCGATGAGAATGATAGAAGAGATTTCTGCAATCTTATTTATTGGCCCGAGTTACAAAGAAAATATTTATTGATTTCATAGGAATAAATGGGTTAGAACCGATGATTGATTTACCGGGTGACGGTGCCATAATTTATAAATGTTAACATCCAGGATGAATATCGGAATTTTCAAAGTAACTAATTACGCATAAACACGTTCACTTGGTTCTATCAATATTTTGATCGTATTGTGTTTATTTATGCAGTTGATAATATTGATGAAAATGAAATTTATTACTACTGAAGCCGAAATTTCGTTTCTTGAAATAACAATTTGTTGTATGTGTATGTTATACATGTATTGGCGATATAATGTATTATCAAAGCAAATGTAGCACAATTCGCACCCACTCATCTGAAAAAGCATTAATATGCCTGGCTCATTCATTACATTTTTACATTTATATTTGGGATACAATGTATTTTCAAAGCTATGCAAGACATGTCGCATGCACTCATCTGAAAAGCGTACGTATTATTTTTTACTTTTGCCTGGTACAGTTATAAAAGAAACATCAACCATCGACATAATAAATGCCACGTGCTACTCTTTTACTTATTCTAATGATTATCATTTTGTATTTTGTGCATCGGATATGAATATATTGAGAGTTGTCCTAACTTTATTAATCAATATTACTGTCGTTATAAAACATTAATGAAATACGTAATATACGGTGCATGACATATGCAATGCTTTTGGTATGCATCAAAGTCATTTATTTTACTGACAAAATGCATTACTTTATCATATAGTCAAGAAAAATAAGGTTTCCTCGCAAAATAGCCTTCGGACGAAAACGGCATGTTCAGATTAGAATATGTGCCCGAATAACAAATGTGATACGCTAAGTCATCTGGATGCAGACAATTCATCTACATATCCACTGACCATGGGACATCCAGTCATGTTTACTACATTGTTTGTATGTCACTGATAAATGAGTTGTTCCGAAATCTAATTTTCCTGTCTATGGTTCAATTATCCCGATGAAAATTACCTATCGATTGGCTATCGTTATTCTTTCAGCTGTGGTACGCATTCATTAATACATCTCAACTTTGTACGTAGTTTGCTTTGAGTATTTATATATTGCTATGTACGAAACTAGTGCTATAGTGCCAAGGATATTGGTGGCTATTTTCAATACGAATTATTTATTTTTAAACGATGTAACCGCAACCTTTGCTTGTAATAACGTTAGCTAAGTGACGTAAGCTACGTTACAGATTTTCTGACCGATAAATAAGTAGTCTCTCCATTTCCTATGACTTAAGGGCGCCATGAGATGTTTGTTCATTTCATAATGAATGAGTTATCCCAGTGGCTAATGTACTAATCATGAGTAAAGTTGTCCTGTCGAAAATTACTTATTGATGATTCGTTATATGTATGTTTAGTAGTTGCTATGACGTTAATTAGCGTTTAGTTATCTTGTTATAAGACATGTTTTATTACAAAAATCCGCACGTATAACGCCAACATGTAAGATCTAATTTACGAGATTAAATCACAAACTTGTGAAATACAATTTTTCAAATAATGAAATATTGGAATGACTTCGTAAATGATTGAAGCAAAGTAATGAAATTCCTTACAGTTTTGGTCATATTCGGACTGACAGATGAGTTTCAAAACGTATGCAGGTATATCTGGAAGCTTTTTATTTCTTAAAGACATCGCTTTCAATAATGTTAACAAGCATGATACATTCATTCGGACCTTAGATTCAATAATACCGTCGAATATAACCACCATTCGATATACGAAGATTTCGTCAAATGCTCGGTATTAATATCAACACATACTTAAATTGATTTCTGTTGCAGATTATGTCAAGCATGTTAAACATGTTCTGTGTATCTAATTGTACAGATAATATCAATGAATACATTGTTAGAAATGCGTTGTGTTCCAGCTGTGTAATACTGTACTTCAATCAAATCATTGCTTGATACCTTATCAGAATAAGTGTTTTATCCTGTCACGGATATTTTCAATCGACTTGGCGTGTTAAATGCCAGCATTTAAAGCGACTCAGCTCCAGTTGGTAAATTGCAAAATGTATCAAGGCTTTCTATTAAAATCGCATTTTTTACTTGACAAACATAATACATTAAATTTTACATAACAATCTGGAGTTATTTAGCTAGAAGAAAAAATATCGCATAACGTCGATTTATTACCTTAAAGTTTTCAAGCTCTAAAATCTATTCCGTTACTAACGCTGTCAGATATATAATTTAACGTTGGAGTGTATAAATGTCGAGAAAAGCCGTCAAGGACGGCAAAACGTGTTTGACAGTCTTCACAAATAGCGCTGTTGACCGTAATGTAAGTTTCAGAATACTTTATAAATTCGTAAAACATAGTTGTGTGATTAAAATGTCTGCAATGTCTGTTGTTATCATGGAAATGATGTAACGGCCCTTTAAAATTACAATCAAGTTTGCACCGCACCGATTCTGGAAGAAGAATGGTTTGATAACCGAAATAGATGAGGTGCATATGTTAGCATCATTAATCGCTTTTGTTTGAATTCTCCTTTTTGTCAACGTTCCTGCACTAAAAAAGCTCAAATGACGTTATAATCTTTTTGATGGGAATAGGACATAGACACTCAAATGAAAACTCATTCGAATATATTTGTTCGCAGTTTCCATTGATTGCTTTTTTCACCTGAGAATGACTAATTGACCTCTCTATAATGAGTCAAATAATATAGAACATTAAGCAATATATGAATTACTCCTGTATACGTACAGTTTCTCATGTATGCGTTGATTACATTGTAACGTGCGCGAATGACTTATTGGCTTTTCTAATGAGACAAAACTAATAAGCTCTACAAATAATAACCCACTAGTATATTATGGCTCCCTCAATTGCTATCCTTTAGCATGTCTCCAAGCGTACTTATTTTAAACATATTGACCACACGCCATAAGCCATTGACTGAAATGAGCTCAACATCCGCCGATGGAATCGTGGAGTTGCATCTCTCTAATCGGAACAATCAGCGATTGTAGACGTGTCTCCGAATAAGCCACATATAAACACGTGTATTAAAGGTCTCGTCACTTATAAATGACTGACTTGCAATTTATATCGGTCATGTATCCATGTTCTTGAGCAGCAACATGTAATTAGAATATACATATGTAAGTGGAGAAATTGTCTGTGTATAGTGTCTAACCAGGAGACAAAACTTACTATTCAGTCTGTCAATGATTAATGGGTTCATCCTGAATATAATCTGTGCATCTACGATGCAATTGCGCCCTCAGATGCCAATGATTGACTTGTACAAATTGCTTCTATTTCTGTTGTAAAATGTCTTGTCGAACTTATCAGTTATTCAAATTGACACAACATAATTCGTTTCTTTGTTGACTTTGAGTTGACTGTGTGAAGACATTTTCCAGTTCCCCATACCGTATTCACAAAGTTTGAATCAGTGCAGTGTGATAGGTAGATAACAGCACAAAACAGTGTAAATTTGATACTTAATGCATTTATTATGATCCTTTTTAAGTCAATAGTGCAACCCAGTTGTCGGTTAGTTTGGCTATTAATGACCCTGTTTGTTTATCCTTTTAGGAAATTGTTTAAAAATAAATATATTTGCCAGTCCAAATACAAAATGACAACATGTTTGCGAATATGCATTTATTTATAGGAAGCTTTTAAGCACATGTATTTAGTTTAAACGTTCGAATTAATCTGATGGGATTTCACAGCTGACAGTGGTGTGTTTTCTGCAAATGAGAATGAAAGAAGAGATTTCTGCAATCTTATTTATTGGCCCGAGATACAAAGAAAATATTTCTTGATTTCATTTGAATAAATGCGTTAGAACCGATGATTGATTTACTAGGTGACGATGCCATAATTTATAAATGTTAACATCCAGGATAAATATCGGAAAGTAACTAATTCCGCATGTGAAACTTGGTTCGTTCATTAATTTGATCGAATTGTGTTTATGTATACAGGGAGTTGATAATTTTGATGTGTATGTATTACTACTCCATCTGAAATTACCATGAATGCTTATCCGTATGATACGTATTTGCGACATGGTTTGATTAATCAAATTGAATGGAACGAAACCCTGGCTGTTTTCACGTTATGTTTTCTTCATTTGGAATTCGTCCCAATACCTTACCCCATGGAACGCGTTCATTATGCGATACGCGATCTGATCCATTAGGATTATTACTTTAAACATTTCTTCTCTTGAAATCCTAATTTCCTGGATGTGTTTGTAGCAAATGTATTATATTTTGTGCATTTCTATTTAGAATATAAAGTATTATCAAAGCTATCTAAGACATGTCGCACTCACACGTCTTGAAAGAGCATACATAATAATTAAAAGTTTAAAAACTATTGCCTGACACTATTGCATGAGAAACATTAACCATCATCAGTCAAGTTTTTAATAATAATTAATTTGCTTATGGTCATTTTGGATTCTGTACATTGGTGTACCAATATGTTAACATAAAGTTTCCCTTACTCTACTCTTGAACACAAATATTACTTCCGTGTACAAAACTAACGATTGTAAAAATATGAAACAATAATTTTATAAACGGCGCATAACCGTCTATACCAAAGTCTTTTCTGTTACTAACAAAATGCATTTATTTACTTATCCCTTAAGTCAAGATAAAAATACATGTAGGTTTACTCCCAGTATAGCAGACGAAAACGGCCTGTTCGGTATAAAAACTGTGCCCGAATAACAAATGTGATAAGCTAAGCCATCTGGAAGCAGACAATTCATCTACATATCCACTGACCATGGGACATCCACTCCTGTGTACTATGTCACTGATAAATGAGTTATTTCGAAATCTAATTTGCCCGTCTACGGTTCAATTGTCCCGATGAAAATTACCTATCGATTGATGGCTATCGTCATTATTTCATCTGTCGTACGCATTCTGCAATACCTCTCGACTTTGTGATTAGTGCTTCCTGGAATGATCGAACAACAGAATTATAATCAGAATGTAATCGACCGTTTCATGAGATCTATTGATTGTTTTCATTTGTATTATTATTCGATGATCGTGATTGGTTCTGAATGTTGTATGCTTGTACATCTAAATTATATGTTTTACTGTTTTGAATACTGTTTATTTACACTATATTATTGATGATTTGCTCATAAGATAATTCTTATTCCCCGAATACACAACCACTTCGCGCAGAAGTATATTGACCCTGCATACACTACATATTTGCAGTTGTATGACTTCTTATTGTTGGTTTTAATGAGATGGCATGGTATTACATGCTTATTTGACAGATATTCAAAAAAGTAAAAAGGTTAATCATATCCACTCAAAATGCCAAATACTGACAAACTAGTGTCGCCAATTTGGGAAATTATTTATAAGGATTAGTAGGTAGGTTTAATTCACCTTTATAAACTTGTTATCATATGTTGTTTTACAATGAAAATTATTAAAATTAAATTACAACAATGCGTTCTTACAACTAATGCATTTCGTTCTACTGATTCTTATTCCATCTAACTGTTGTTGCACCGATAATACTACCCAATATAACGACCAGCCGATACACCAAGGTTCCTTCATTTGTTTTGCCTTAATGTAGACACTTATTGAATTGATCGCCGCAGCGGATTATGTCAAGCATTTTAAATATGTTCTGTGTATCAAATATAACAGATAATATCAATGAATAAATTGATTGAAATGCATTGTGTTCAGGCTGTGTAATATACTTCAATCAAACTTTTATCTGAATCGGTTTTTGTATCATCGCACGGATATTTCAAATCGACTTGGCGTATTTAATGTCAGAAATTAAATACATTTACACACATCCTGCGACACAACTATTTGGATTAAGAATCATGACAATGTGTTTATAAGCTAAAGTGATGAGATAAAACTTTTACATGTAGTAAATTGAATCGCTGTCGTTTGAATTGTCTTATTCGTTTACGTGCATAACAATATGTTTTCATGCATTCAAATACTCAAATTATTACTTATTTTCCAATGGAATCAAAATATAGACACTCAAATAAACACTTATATGAATATATTTTTATCGCACTTCCATTGATTGAATCATCACCTGATAATGACCTCTCTAGAATGAGACAAATGATAAAGAAAGAACGTTAATCAATATTGTAATTACTCAATGACCTATGATTATATTTTCTCATGAATTTGTTGATGACCTTTCCACTTCTGAATGACGGATTGGCTTCAGAAATGAGACAAAAAATATAGTGATAATTGGTCACCTCAATGACTAATTGATCACACCATTGTGTCAATCGCTCTCAACACTTTGTGGTGGGCTTATAATATTGTATTGTGTAAAAATGTGTCTATTGCGAACAATAGTCGATATAATGTTTGTCTCCGAATATGTTTGCACTGATGTCCACGTCATGTATGATTGACATAATGTTTGCATTGAATATTGCAGTATCCATTTGCTTGTGCAGCCATATGAAATAAAATGTCTACGGCTAAATTGTCTGTGTATATCCGTTATATGCGTGAGCATTTGACTGTTGAATCTGTCACTGATAAATGAGTTATTCCCAAATATGATTTCTGCATCTCATTTACTATTGTCCCGTCGAATATTACTCATTGATTTGTGGAAATCACTTCAACCTGTGCTGTAGAATTTCACGCCGGAGATGTTGCCCATTCAATCTAACGCATAAGTGTTGCGTTGTTGACGACTTTGAGATATATGCCACACTTCCTCATATACTCTGAGAAACGATGTCATGTTTACATTCCATATACCATTTCATTCAAATCTACGGAGTGTTATAAGTATGTTGCTCAAAAGGAAGTTCATTTATTGATAATTATTAATTTTAAGTCCAAAGTTGTTACAACTAATATTTATCTCTTTCGACACCTCATTTATGATTTATTCATCGCAATATTCGCAGTAATTAGTGTGTTACAATCGTTTGTCGGTGTAAAGTAGTCTAGTGCTTAGTGCCCTTTAAAATACAGTAACATTTTTGTTTCCTGACTGGGTGACTTGTTGTCCGTGATATTGTTGTAACAGTACTTATATTGACCGTATGACCGAATATTCGTCGTTAGATTCCAAATTTGAAATAGAATCGTTAGACATATAACTGTTGATATTAGCGTAGACCAATTATGTGTATTTTTCTCCTGGCAAGTTGCAATAATTTACATATAAATGCAATGTAACAATACATTACGTCTGGCCTTGTTGGTGATACGTCTATACATGCTACTATTTTCAGATTATATGTACGCACCATCAACACTGATCAACTTACGAACGTACGAGGGGGTATCAAAAAGTTCGTGGACTGCGCCTGTCATTTTGATATGCGTAATGCGGTGGAATTATTTATTTTATCATCTAAAACTACATTCAATTCTCTACTGAAAAACAAATAAAAAGTTGACTAAATGATAATATTATTTCAATATTATAACGATTTAAAATATGACCAACAGCCACCCGGCGCACTTTTACGACGTTACGACGTCATGCAACGTCAAAACTCCTGCAACTTTTCGATCGTTTAAAGAATCCAAAACTCATAAACCTGGATTGAACTGTACTATTGCCTACCAGAATACTTAGTTTTTACGTACATGTAATAACCCTATATTCATAAAAAAGTTCTGTCAGTCAATGAAAGATTCGACAAATATTTTATTCCAGCGCCAATAATCACACAGTACATGCAGTCTACCCTACTGATATAAGCATTATTGACTCTCATCGCTACATCTTTTATACCATTTAAACAGATGAATTTTCGCAAGACAACCTTACTTTCATATACTTGGGTGACATGTGCTAATCTGAGATCAGTATTGGTGTATAATTTAGTGAAAGGGCAAAATGCAACGGACGATCGATAGTCCGAATGTAACGTCATGTCGAAAAGTGCGCCGACGTCATGAAATGCGACGAAAATCAGGCTACACAAAACGGCATGTTTATAACGTCAAATCAGTATCCGTGACAACATCGCTTTAATATATACACCAGGATGATGCTACAGTCTTAATGTTCATGTCGACGGTTTTATATTTCCAATCGGATGACGATTCACATAATTATAGGTATAAGTAGGAGGTCAAGTGAATGATATTTTTAAAGTGCGCCGCGGAGCATAATTTAAGTTACCATAGTAACCGCTTCTTACTCGGAAAAAAGTTAAATGAGCTGGAAATTTGCAAATCAATTCAAAATACGTTGTTTTAAAGAATGTGTGATTTTTACGGAATTCGGTCAACAACTAAACAAATGACAGGCGCAGTCCACGAACTTTTTGATACCCCCTCGTATGCAGTTGATACAAAATGATCGTTCCATCGAACTTTAAGGGGCCCATTATCTTTTTGTTACTCAATTGACTAATATTGCATAAGCCTATTAATAACGAATGTATCTTCAAATCAGTACACTTTGTACGTGGAAATGTCGTGGATCTTGGCAAACACATCAATTTCGTGTTGATGTACAGCGGGTACCGTGAACTCCCAAACGTGTTGTTTGCATATTGTAATTTAGATTAAAACTTTGAAATTTTTTTTATTAAATTGAGAATGAATTGCAGAAACTTCCAATTTACGTTGTTGTTTTCTGTTTCGAAAAGTTCGCACATTTGTATTGATCCGAGTTTTGTCTTCATAATATCTGCGGATGTGTATCTAGTTAAACATATCCTCCAATCGGTTGTTGTGACACTAATTGAGCTATAATTACAAAAATATGTATCTTGTTCCGGGTAATGTGAAATCACTGTTGTAGACGGGTGTTTCTTGTCGTCTCACTTCCTAGGGGCCATGTCTGTGGTACAACACGTCGGACGTAAACACATGTAAACAACTGTTGTTAAGAATAATTGTAGCTGCAATCGAAGGTTACCGTCTAGAGTGTATTTCTTGTTCTATTAATAAGCAATTTTGACAGTGTTTCGACCAGCCTACGGAATATGCGCTATTGAGGTTACTTTGTGGAAGTGATTTGTGAATTTTAAAAAAAATGCGAACGTCCCTAAGGCGCTTCATATTGTGCGAGTTTTTGTCATTATAAGTCATATTTGGTACGCTTAGCCCTGTTGGTTGGCTTACACGAAGTCCATGCTTTATATAAATGTAGAGTTGTTTTTGTTTTAGCCAATATATTTCCCCGAATTTCAGTACAAGTATCATCTTTGATGGACGTCGACATATCGTGTCAGTTTATCTTGAATTTCCTCGAAAACAACTGCATAAGATGATTGCAACAGGCGCGTGTGACATGCATTGTGTGAAAACTGTCAAATTTGTCAGTTAGATAATTATAATGTTCTGTTGTGGCTTCTTTATTCTCACATGCACTTTGTGTAATGGCATAACGTAATACAGACACAAACTGTATTCTTAGAACATTCATTAAATACATTCGTACTTAAATAATCTGAACTACAAACCGACCAAAAAGAAGTTAATTGCATTGAACGAAGAACATTGCAACCATAGATAGAGGACCGGGGATTATGACCACAGGAAACATGAATGAATCTCGATGAAAAACTTCAAGAGCATTGTTTCTACCTCGAAGAAGTCAGTGCGTCTAGATATACGTCGTCTTATTATGTTATTCACGATTCTGTTTCCACTACCAATGATATGCAAGTGATTACAAAATAATGATTATGAAAAAGGTTATCTTAATACCCCTTAAACGGCAAAATTAACCTTCCTATTTGGTTTGTGAAACTGTATAGTATGTACGTTTTAATTGTCAACATAGTAGCGAAACAAGTGTGTGTTTATCACCAAACTTAGCATATTGTATCAATAAAGGAATATTGAGTTATAAATATGCTAATAATACCACTTCCAAAAGAGTACGTATCGTTATTTATCTCTCTATGAACAGATATTTCTAGAGCAAATAATATGTTGGTCGGAAGCTAATGTGTCTAGACCTTTAGGCTTAATGTTGATTTTGCAAACTTAGTGCTGAACCAGTGTTGTGCAAACTAGACATTGTATATATCCATTTATTGTATTAAAACGGTTTCAATTATCATCAATCGCAGTTACAGCCATATGAAAAAGCTTTACAAGACATTTTAACATTGACGCAGCTTACTGTATCGGTTGACGGAACATGGCTGAACCATATTTCAGTACGAGTGATGTTAGCTGAGCCGCATAGTATTTACATAACTTTGATGCTTTTGTAATATGGTGTTTATCCCTTAAAACAATATTACAACGTCTACTGACTCTGGATGTGACAATTATTACTTTGGATGGATGTATTAAATATATATTACGTTTGAGATGCAGTTAATGGTGCTTGCATACAGTATGTCTGGTCGACGCATCAATGCAATTACATTATATGGCTCTACATGTTTTGTTACATTCAGACTTGGTTACAATTATATTACGTTCTGTCACACCAAATATTCATACCCCTGTATGATAATTATTAACCGTATGACCAATATAAGTAGAAATTCATTGGAATACTGTGTTCATATATTTGATTATCCGCTTAGTTACGTCACTATATTACAGACGACGTCATGTAACTTCGTAGTATGTACATCATAGCTTTGAAACAACGATTATTGTGTATATTGTATGCGCTAGAAATATGCACATCGATGCCACATAATATATTCGTAGCTGTGTGATATCACATGATATTGAGAGTGTTCAGTCAGGACATTCCTTTATTGTAGAAACAAAACTTTCTGACTCGTATTTATATTATGTACTCACCATTATATAGGTTTTGAACTATTGAGTACTCTGTGCCTTCTAAATATATTACATCAAATAAATGTTCATGCACATGTAATTGAAAGCGACAAAGAAACATCATCAGCGCCAAATCACCCGCGCGAGAAATAGGCACAGATCCTTCCATTGGTATCCCTCAATGCATCTATGTTTTCTCATCAAAGCAGCTCATGTACAAGTTGACTGTTTCGTACTGCATAGAAACCTTGCAAACATAGCCTTTATTTGCCAAAGAGCATACTGCTGAAATGTGGCAGGCATATGAGACACATCCAATATATTCTTTAAAGAGATTATCACTGCTATGTTCTCATTTACTACAAAGGTCTAAGAACAAATAACAACTCTATCCAGCCAAATAATTTGCCATTAAATTTCCTATGGCCTTTAGACACCTATATCGGTTTATTTTGTCCATGATAAATGAGT
This sequence comes from Spisula subtruncata, assembly GCA_963678985.1. Taxonomy (NCBI): domain Eukaryota; kingdom Metazoa; phylum Mollusca; class Bivalvia; order Venerida; family Mactridae; genus Spisula; species Spisula subtruncata. The sequence continues at coordinate 22,871,048 of OY787669.1, read as the reverse complement.
TATTTTCGTAACTAATGTTCCCATCGCGAGTACAGTCGTTCCGTCGATTCCGGCTTTTTGTCTTCATTTGAAGTTTAACTGTATATCTAGTTAAACATATATGTTCTTGGCGTTTGTTGGTACTCTATTTTTGACTGAATTAGCTTGTTAGTAGATGTCACAAGATAATTTCTTATGTAAGTGCTAAACAGTGCTAAAAATGTCTCCAAATAAATCTTTTGTCCAGTCCATATTCCAACTGAAAAACATGCATGCGTATTTGCGGGTGTTTATAGGAAGCTTTTAAGCATTTGTATTTAGTTTAAACGTTCAAATTAATATGATGGGATTTCGCAGCTCACAGTGATATGTTTTCTGCCAATGAGAATGATAGAAGATATTTCTGCAATCTTATTTATTGGCCCGAGGTATAAGAAAAGGAACAAAGTTATTGATTTCATACAAAGAAATGGGTAAGAACCGATGATTGATTTACTAGGTGACGAAGCCATAATTTATGAATGTTAACATCCAGGATTAATATAGGAAAGTAACTATTTACCCTTGTGAAAGTTTGTTACTTCAGTATTTTGATCGTGATTATTCATTCTGTGAGCGGATTATATTGATAAAAGTGAAATGAATTACCACTCCAGCTGAAAATACCGAGAAGGCTTACTCTTATGATACATTGCGAAATATTTTGATTAATACTATCAAAAGTCAAGTTTATAACAATAATTATTTTGCATATGATCATTTTTGATCATGTGTATGTGTATTTATTTATCGATATGTTAATATAAATTTTCAGTTACTTTATACACCAATATTTCTTCCGTTCAAACAGTTAACGATTGTAAAAATATTGATAAAATAATTTTATTAACGGCGCATAACAGAGGCAATGTTTTGGGTATATACCAAAGTCATTTCTGATACTAACAAAATGCATTACTTGACCCTAAGTCAAGATAAATTAGGTTTACCCAGAGTATGGCAGACGAAAACGGCCTGTTCGGTATAGATAATGTGCCCGAATAACAAATGTGATAAGCTAAGCCATCTGGAAGCAGACAATTCATCACCATATCCACTGACCATGGGACATCCAGTCCTGTTTTCTATGTCACTGATAAATGAGTTATTTCGAAATCTAATTTGCCCGTCTACGGTTCAATTGTCCGGATGAAAATTACCTATCGATTGATAACTATCGTCATTATTCCAGCTGTCGTAAGCATTCTGCTGTAATACCTCTCGACTTTATGATTAGTGGTTTCTTGAATGATCGAATAACAATATTATAATCCGAATGTAATCGGCCGTTTCATGCGATCTAAAGATTGTTTGCATTCATGTCTGTAACGATTGGTATTGTTTATTAACCAAAGGTTTGTATCTGGTAAATTACATACTATGTTTGTTAGTTGCAGGACAATGCCACTGTTCCAGATTCGTAGGCGTAAATGATAATACAAAACAATAGAAATCATTTCTCGCATGAAAACAGACATGTTTTATAGCAATTACAAAATAATACAAAAGACAGAAAGGCATGGGTTAACTGAAGAGCATATATACATGATGTTAACTATACAATTATGTGATATACGACACCATATGAATACTACAGTTTATTCTTGACATATTGTTTACATACAGCTTACATGCTTGTTTTACACATTATAAACGTTATTTGACTGTATAGTTGTGCTTACTTGCAGTGCATGTTAGTTTTAGATTTATATACCTTGGACGCCATGCAAATGTAATAATTAATGGCATGACAAATTTATTTGAAATCATAAAATTATAATAATTCAAAATATAACTTACATATCATTTCAAATTTTTGCAAACTAGAAATGAAATATAATTCTTTATTATTTGAAATACATATTGTCTTTAGTTATTAACATAATTAGTAGAAACGGACGCGTGATTATGACGACAAGAGTAAAAAAAGAGAAACACTTTGGATAATAGCTTGAAATATAAGGAAGTAATTTAGTTGCAAGTATGTTTCATTGATTCCTTTTTCACCTGAGTATGACGTATTAACCACTCTAGAATAAGACAAATGATAAATATCATTATTAATATTGTAATTAGTCATTAAATATGTCCTAGTGTATTGGTCAATTACTCCGTCAAGTGTGAGAATGACTTAATGGCGTTTCTAATAAGACAAATAATCTACAAAAATAATAGTCTATATTACGGTTACCTAAATTACTATCTTGTAATGCGTTAGCCGATTGTCTCTTCAAGCGTATACATGTGATCACATATTGACTACGCGGCATAAGCCCTTGACTCAATTCAATTGATATTAACACTAACTGGTGGAATTATAAGTTACATATCTCTAATGGGAACAATCATCAATAGTATTTGTGCCACCGATTATGCCAAGTGTATTGAATATCCTGTCTGGTACAAATGACTTATTTACAATTAATATTGTATCCAATTTGCTTGCGCAGCAACATGTAATGAACATATTCATCTGTTAGCGGCTAAATTGTCTGTGTTTATTCATTTCTCGCGGGGGAATGTGACTGTTGAATATGTCAATGATAAATTGGTTATTCCTAAATCTAATTTGTGCGTCTTCGGTACTATTGTTCCGTCCAATATTAATTGTTACGTAGTAGAACTCACGTTCCGTCATTCCGGTGTAGAATGCATTGCCGAACAAGTCTGCTATTTAAACTAACACATTTGAGATGAATGAGAGTCATTATCAGATTCCGTAAATCCAGTCAGTTTAAATCAGTGAGGCGCAATACGAGGTATATTGTAATCAGTTAATACAGTGATATTTTTTTTTTAATTTTAAGTCGATAGTGCTTCAAGTCGTTTCAACTTCTATTTATTCCCCTCGACACCTCATTTGTGATTCATCACAACGCGAGTATCGGTAAGGGGATCAGACATATCTGATCTTATAATCGCATTGTGAGTTACAATCGCTTTTCCGTGTAAAGCGGTCTAGTACTTAGTACATAGGTGGCTACTTGCTTATTGCCACTCGAAGTACCGTTTAATTTGTGTTTCCTGACTAGGTGACTCGTTGTCCGTGATATTGTGGTATACGTTATATAATATATAACGTAACAATATTTATTGTCCGTATGACCGAGTATTCGTTCATAGATTCTAATAGAAATCGGTAGACATATAATATGTATTTTTCTCCTGGCAAGTTGCAATAATTTACATATAAATGCAATGTAACAATACAATACGTCTGGCCTTGTTGGAGATACGTCTATAAATGCTACTATTTCCACACTATATGTACGCACCATCAACATAGACGTACGAACGTCTGCAATTGAGACAATATGGTCGTTCCATCGATACGGATTTAATGTGCCCATTAACAGTTTGTTACGCAATTGACTAATATTGCATAAGCCTATTAATAACACATGCTTCTTCAAATCAGTATTCTTTGTATGTGGACATATCGTGGATCTTTGGCAAACACATCAATTTCATGTTGATGTATAACAATTACATTGAATTATACCCAACATTGAAAACCCTTGCTACATATTTTATTGAATGTGTGTGTTTCGTATTTGAGCTTTCGCTCGTAATTAACATCAATGAATAATCAACGAATAAAAATCGTGTTTACAATTATCTTTTTCCTTAATTGAATACATAACATATCGCTTCCTTATCAGATCAGTATTTTTAACTTGTACAAAAGACTGAACATACATCGTACATTATAAGTTGTTTTGATCAGAGTTGTTTCATTTTGTTTGCTTAAATGACGACGCTTGTGAATAGTTAGATTTGTGTACATTGTCGACAGAAAATTCTAGTCGCAAAACCTTAATGCTAACGTGTTGTTGTTTGCATATTGTAATTTAGATTAAAACTTTGAAATCTTTTTTATTACATTGAGAATGAATTGCAGAAACTTCCAATTGACGTTATTGTTTTCTGCTGCGTAGTCCTATCGAAAAGTTCGTACATTTGTATTGATCCGTGTTTTGTTTTCGTAATATCTGCGGATGTATATCTAGTTAACAATATCCTTCAGTCGGTTGTTTTGACACTAATTGGGGTATAATTATCTTGTTTCGTGAAATGTGAAATCACTGTTATAGACCTTCTCATTCCTTCCATGACTGTGGTACAACACGTCTGGAGAGAATAAAGTGTTGTTAAGAACAATTGTAACTGCACAACGAAGGTTGTTGTCAATTATAGTGCATTTCTTATTCTATTAAGTAAACAATTTTTGACAGACTTTCGACTAACCCACGAAATATGCGCTATTGAGGTGACTTTGTAAGAGGGATTTATGAATTTAAAAAACAAATGCGAACATCCCTGATTGGGGCGCTGCATATTGTGCGAATTGTTTTATAATAATTCATATATGGTACAAATTCCATGAGTTTTAGTTTGGGCTAAATTTATTTCCCAGAACTTCAGTACAAGTATCATCTTTAATGGACGTCGAAATATCCTGTCAGTTTATCTTGAATTTCCTCGAAAACAACTGTATAAGATGATTGCAACAGGCGCGGGTGACATGCATTGTGTGAAAACTGTCAAATTTGTCAGTTAGATAATTATAATGTTTTGCTAAGGCTTCTTCATTCGCACACGCACTTTGTCTAATGGCATAACGTAATACAGATACAAACTGCATTCTTAGAACATTTATTAAAGACATTTGTACTTATAGAATCTGAGCTACAAGCCGTTAAAAAAGAAGTTAATTGTATTTAACGAAGAACATTGCAACTAAAGATAGTGGACCGGGGATAAAAACTACAGGAAACATGAATGAAGCTCGATAAATAACTTAACACAAGATACACCTGTTCGACACAGGCGAGAGCATTGTTTCTACCTAAAAGAAGTCAGTGCGTCTAGATATACACCTTATTATGTACTTCACTATTCTGCTTCCACTATTACTGATAAGCAAGTTATTATAAAATAATGATAATAACAAGATTTTTAAAATACCTCTGGAAGGAACTATTAACCTTGCTATTCGGTTTGTGAAACTGTATAGTATGTACGTATTAATTGTCAACATAGGAGCGAAACAATTGTGCGTTTATTTCCAAACTTGGCATATTGTATTAATAAATAAGTATAAAGCACTTCAGTCTTGTATTGAATAGCCTAATAATACCACTTCCAAAAGAGTACTTTCAACGTATCGTTATTTATCTCTCTATGAACATATATTTCTAGAGCAAATTAGCCATTGGTCGGAAGCTAATGTGTCTAGACTTTTAGGCTTAATGTTGATATTGCAAATTCAGTAACATACTTGAAGCTGAACCTATGTTATGCAAACTAGACATTGTATATATCCATTCATTGTATTAAAACGATTTCAATTATCATCACTTCTGGACAATCGCAGTTACAGCCATATGGAATAGCTTTACAAAATGTTTTAATAAAATAACATTGACGCAGCTTACTGTATCGGTTGACGGAACATTGCTGAACCAGATTTCAGTACGAGTGATGTTAGCTGAGTCACATACATAACTTGGATGCTTTGGAAATATCCATTAAAACAATATTACATCGTCTACTGACTCTCGATGTGACAATAATTACTTTGGATGGATGTATTTCATATATAATACGTTTTAGATGCAGTATGTGGTGCTTGCAGTATGTCTAGTCGACGCATCAGTGAAATGTCCTTATATGACTCTACATGTTTTGTTACATTCAGACTTGGTAACAATTACATTACGTTCTGTCACACCAAATATTCATACCCCTGTATGATGATTATTAACAGTACGACCAGTAGACATGTATTCGGATACTGTGTTCGTAGATTTGATTATGCGCTTGTAGGTTACGTCACAATATTACAGACAACGTCATGTAACTTCATAGTATGTACATCATAGCTTTGAAACAATGATTATTGTGTCTACTATTATGCGCAAAAAATATGCACATGATACCACATATTATACTCGTAGCTGAGTGATATCACATGTTATGAATAACTTGCAGTCAAGACATCCCTTTATTTTAGAAACAAAACATTCTTACATAGATATTCGAATGCATTTAATCCTATTGAGATTATGCACTCAGTACTTCACCGTCATAAAGGCATTAAAATATTGGGTACACTCTACCTTTAAAATATATTACATCAAATAAATGTTCATGCACACTAAATTGACATTCTCGTTCAACCAGCGTATTTTTTGTTCAATTACAGGTACTTGACTAACCACTGCTTTATGAGAATGGTACTTGACTAACCACTGCTTTATGAGAGCGATACTTGACTAACACTGCTTTATGAGAATGGTAATTGAAAGCGCCAAAGAAACAACCTCAGCGCCAAATCACCCGAAAAATAGGCATAGAGGCTACGTGCACTATCCGTATACCCCAATGTATCTGTGTTTTCTCAATAATAGCAGCTCATGTACAATTTGACTGTTTCGTATTGTACTGAAAGTATGCAAGCATAGCCCTTATTTGCCAATCAGCATACATGTACTGCTGAAATATGGCAGGCATATGAGGCACACTTAAAATAGTCTTTGAAGAGATTATCACTGCTATGTTCCCATGTACTGCAAAAGTCTAAGAACAAGTAGCAACTAAATCCATATAAATAATTTGCCATTCAATTTCCTATGACCTTTGACAACCTTCGCCTGTTTATTCTGTCCGTGATCAATGAGTTATTACCGTAACTGATGTCCCCATCGCGAGTACAATCGTTCCGTCGAAAATTACGTATCGATTCCGGCTTTTTATCTTCATTTGTAGCTGTCCGTATATCTATTTGAATACATTTTCTTGGTGTTTGTTGGTACTCTGAACAGTACTGAATTAACTTGTTAGTAGTTCTACTCTAAGTACTAAACAGAGACAGAATTAAATATATACAAATAGCGCTCATCAAATTACAATGCCAATGATGCTGGTTGAAAACTAATTCCAAACAATGAGATAAAACGCTTTAAAGATGCGGAATGGTATATGTATGAGTTGAACAATTTTCACCGGTTTTACCTTGTTTCGGTAGTCATAAAACAAACAGCTTTTGGTATATTCAAGATGCGATCACTATGCTTTTGCGTAAATTGAAAAGATACATTCATAAAGATTAAAAACTAACATACATACGTGGTCTCGCTGTCTTTTTTGAAAACGACCGAACAACATGAGTTAAGATTCGTGGATAGTTTACATTTTTACATAAAACAGGAAAAGGAAATGTTAACTAACAACGAATTTAAACTGAAATAACAACGCTCCTTCGTCCTGTTCTCTCCCTACCAGCCTACCACACCATACTGTCTACCGACTTGTTAACAAATGCTATATTTGCACTTGAAGAAACATTGTATGAGAGTTGTTGGTTTGTATTCTTGGAATCCAGACCAATTCCTAATTATTGTTGGTCGAATAATAGTATATTTCCTACCAGATATGCCTGTTTGGATATTTTGTGATGGTTTCAGTTTTGCACGACCAATCCTATGCTAAATATTTTATATATTTTGGTCTGAGTGTTCTTAGAAATAATTACGTATTTGTAAACTTCCGATATGTAAATAATTATTATGCATGTAACAGAATGAGTACATGTACGAAAAGATACGTTTTATTCAATTCCCTAGGCGTAAATACGTTAGAAATTGAGCTGTAATGGTAGATCAAGTTATATAGTACGTAAAGAAGTGATTTCCGCATTCGGTAGTAATTTGCATATATAGGGTATTCATAAGCAAATGCTAATCCATGGACTTGCAATTGTGACAGGCTGAAATCGAATACATCAATGTCACTCGCCTCATCAAAATGCAAATGATATGTCACGATATGGTGTTAACTGGTATTTTGAATGAGGATTCTATTGACGGGAATCGGCTAGAATGTTTAGCAAATATCGAGCATTCACAACCAGATGTCCGTTGCCTAAGCGAAGCGCTACAGATCGAGCGCCTCTATTCAGTTATCTCCTGTTCAATTAAATATAGAAGACATGGATTATCTCCGATGGAAAGGGCTTCGTGGCGCATTGCTTAGGCAACGGACTTGATATAATGTTATTTAGAGTCCACAATAGTTTAGAAAGACAAAAATCGGAAATTATTTCACTCGACTGAAACGGCAGAGCAGAAAATGCAAAGAAATAGTTAGCATGTATTGATTATATTCATGATTACGTATATAAGTACAAAGCTCCAGTGACAAGTCATAGGTATTGATGGAAACTGTCTTGAAAACAACTAGAGTATCAACGGCATCTTGAAATAATTCAGAATGTCAAATATACTTTATGAAGACACAAAATAATTTTTCTTCAAACGATATAATTTGATAATTCTAAACCTAATTTGTAATTAATTAGCATATAAGACTTAGTGTTATTTATTAAGTTTAAGATTTCATAAAACGTAAACTTGAATTGTGATATACGTTCGTATGTGTAGGGCTGTTTGCAATGGATTGGTTGTGTTTCTGGCTTGACATTTTGATCCATGGAATTAATTTCAAATTCCTCTGTGCATTGACAGATATATTATATTACTTCATCTCTTTCTAATAGTCATATTAGCGATTATCAGATTTCCTCGTAAATAATTTGTTCTGTAAAGCGTGTCAAACCATGAATGATAACCATATAACTATGTATGTCATATTTCATAAATTATTTCCTCACAAAACGTGCAAAACAATTTATTAATCTTTGGCAAAACAATTCGGCACGCTATTTGTTATTAATGCTTTCTTCCTTAAATGAAGTTTTTTGTCTAAAAGGCCACCGTTACAGTGATAAATCACATACATTCCTTTGTCGTCCTTTTACCAGTTTCTCTAGCGCGTAAATGTACTTATGACAAGTTTGAATTATGTCATATCTTCAAACTTCATATTGAATCACTTGACCTCCAGTAAATTGTTCCCATACATCTTGTCCAAGTTTGAATATGTATTAGTCCTGTTCTTGTATTTACCACGCATCTGATTGGAAAACTTATAATATATGTTAAGAACGTGTCAGGTTAAAAAATGTGAAAGTTATGGACATTTTGCAACTAAAACATGTATTTACCAATTCTCATCTTATTTTCGTTGGATATTTGTAAATTCTTTTCACCATACATCATTGACGGTGTTTTAAAACGAGCGTTGTTTTTGTACAAACAAGTCTGTGTCTTTTTGGGACTACGTGGAGAAATTATCTGGTAGCAAAACCAGAACCAGTAACAAGCTAATTAAGTCAAGTTTAGTGTAACACCAAACGTCAGGAAGATGTATTTAACTAGATACCGACAACAACCAACGAAGACAAAACGCCAGAATCGATATGTAATTTTCGAAGGAACGACTGTACTTGCGATGGGGACATTAGTTATGGTAATAACTAATTCATCATGGGCAGAATAAACAGGCAGAGGTTTCCAAAGGTCATACGAAAAATGAATGGGAAATTATTTATATAGATATAGATGCTACTTGTTCCATGCCCTGTAAATTATAGGAGAAAGGCCATACCAGTTGCAACTACATGCAAGTCTGAAAAAAGGAACACTCGTATTGTGTGTAAACTTGTCTCTTTGCTATTGGCGGATGCGTATAATGTTTTAATCATCCACGTTTTATATGAAGTGTTATTCGGAGAAAATGTACTTATATGCATTGGTGTATATGGATTGTACGATCCGTGTCTGTGACTTGCGCGGATGGCTGGGTGCTGATGCTGTTTCCGCACAGCTTTTAAATACATAGGATAGTGCACGAATATCAAAATGATGTAAGAATACAACACTAGCTTTAAATGACACAGGGTAGTCAATATTTCAAAGCCTATATAATAATGGAGTACTGCTTACCTAATCTGAAGACGTGAAGCCAGTAATTCATACATATAAATGAATAGAGCAGCTACGTAATTTAATGCAATTAAATGTATTTACACTCCTTTATTAGAAAAAAGTCTAAAATAAATATATGCCAAACTACAAACTCACCAAAGCATATGTGGTATCACTCAGCTCCGAGTAGATGTGGTATCATTTGCGTATGTAATGCAAAATACATACACACTAATTGAATACATTTGTAGTTACATTGGTAAAATCGCTAATAAACATTAGACGAGATGAAAATGCTGGTGTGACAAATTTGAATGTAGTTGTTAGAATATATACAATAGAGTTTCACTGATTGATGCGTCGAACAGACATACTGTACGCGCCAAACACGTCAAACATAACTCATCTGTATCACATCTATCCAAAGTATATGTTGTTACAACTATGGTCAGTAGACATTGTAATTCAATATTTGGGTTATTACAGTATTCTTCAAAAGCATCCAAGTTAAGTTTATCATTCGGTCGGTAATGTGGTTCAGCCATGTAGAAACATTGTCTATTTGTCGTATAAAGCTTTATCGAATTGCAGTAATTGTCATCGTCCAGAATGGATGATAATCGAATTAATGGATCGGCGTAATGTATAGTATGCATTACATTGTCTCAGTATTTTACTAAATTTTAACTCTCAATATAGTGCGTTAGCCACTAAGCTGGACCCCCATAAACCTTAAATATCTTAAAAAGTACTTATGCAATTTTATTGAAATTTGGCAGAGTTTACTTAATTACCTTTACCAACTCTGAGTTTAAATTTCAGATGTTTTTACTGTCGAATTAATGTTTTTCCAATTGGGTCTAATGTATTATTTTTGGTAATTTAATCAACTAATAGATAGGGAGTAAAATAAGCTATTACGATCAGCTAGTTAAGATTATGCTATTGTATTATGTAACAACTATAACGGTATAATTTTATAACTTTGACTTACATTTGTCCGATCATTAATGTGTATATAGTTGAGGCACATCTTCTGATTGGAAGGATCATTTATACAAACAAGAACATTTCAATACATTGTTTTTCTTGCAAATATTGCTACGAAGTTGCTTCAATTATACAAACTAAGATAAACGTGTATGGGCCTCATTATATATTTTCAACAGTTACTGGTGTGTGACTAAATGTACAGTTATACTGGACCAAATTGTTGACCTTTGCTGTTCCGGTCACTTCCAATACCCATACATATTTACCCTGTTTTAGACTCAAAATTTTGCATTAGGCGTCCATGCAAAGTACACTTTTCTGTAGACCGAAAATTCCGTTTTATTTTATGAGAGTTGGTAAGTGTGATTTACGAAGACATACCCATTTTTGTTCTAATCGGCATTGTACTTTTTAAGATATTTAAGGTTTATGGGGGTCCAGCTTAGTCGCTGACGCACTATACCAACATTAATCAAATAGTCCATTGATGGTTTAATAACGATATTTTCAAGGTTGTTGCAATGTGTTTGAAATCAATACGATATCCCGTATAATAATACCTACCTGACTGGGGCAATGGACTTCAGGTAAAAACTTATGCTTTGATCTACATACTCTGAATAATTATATATTTTCATTGTTGACACCTACATGTACTTGACCGTGCTTCTTTGAATGCCGAAATTCTGATTGCATTAAGTGCAATAAGTAAAGTTGTCATCAAATGAACATCGTTGAAGAATGCAGTGATTGTCAGTCCTACATAATGTCATTAAGCGAAGTTTGTGTGACGATAAAGAAGCCACAACAGAACATTATAATTATCAGACTGACAGATTTGACAGTTTTCACACAACGCATGTCATTCACGCACGTTGCTATCAGTACATGCCGTCGTTTTCGATGATATTTAGACAAATTGACACGATGAAGTTCCGCGAAATATATTCAGGTCAAACTAAAACACCTCTATCACATTGTATTTAGGCCAACAAGTCTTTTTCAAAAGCATCATTATCGTAAATGCGGACTTCAGGACACACATCCGATTAATACGAAGTATGAAACAAAATGGATGTTCTGTCTTTGGTACACGTAAAAAATACGGACAGATAACGTAAGATTTTTATTAAATTAAGGAAAATAGATACTTATACACACAGTTTATATGATTAAGGGTGATTTTAAACTCTTGAAAAGAGAAACCATGATCATCCTTTGGCACACGGATTACAGGTTGCCCTTTCGGAATTTGTACAGTTAATGAATGTACGACACTACCAAACTGCTGTTTGGACAGGGATTCAGTACATTAACACCTACCAGACGATTTTTGTCATGCTGGTGAATTACGCAACATCCTGTGTGGTCGCCATCAATATTGATAAAATGATCACATTGTATGAATGTAGACCAAGTAACGTTGATGCTACGTATCATGCAAGTGTATAAGGTTCACAGAATATGTAGTTTGGCTTGTGAACACGAGCCAGACGTATCGTATTTTTGCATTGCATCTATATGCAAATTGCTGCAACTTGAGATATAAATATACGAAAGTATCGACATTATTTATGTCTAGCGCTTCTATTTCGGATTTAGTCTGGTGAAATATTTGGTCCCGTGGACACATAAAAGCCGTTATATATCGTGTAAACCGAGTCACCTGGTCGGGGAACAACACTACTACCATACTACCAAGGTCGTAGATATTGTAGTCTCCATTAAAGTGGACCAAACCGGTAGATTGATATACCCACAACTACTACATTACCTACTAGACAACTTAAATCGGTACGTTCTTAACATATAAGTTTTCAACTCAGATGCTTGGTAAATACTGTACCAGTCCTGAGTTACAATATAGAATGACATAAAACACGATATTGTTCAGGTTTTGCAGTTTCTAAACCATCGGCGTAATTATTATTAATGTATGTTCTAATCTGCTGTTTGATTTAATTGCAAGATTTTTTGTAAAGATTTTACCTATTCAATCAAATTAAAGATGATACGTTAACACTTTCTTTGTTGCTATGTTTTCAGGATAAGTTTATATTATGTGTTCAAATATAACATATACAATACTGATCGTAATGAGTAAAATAAGTCTTCTTCTACTGTCGTTGCATTTGGTATACATTGTACTAATAAGGTAAATATTTATCCAAAAGTAAGTATTAAGGTCAAGTTTAAATTAGGGACTACATTATAATATTGTAGATATACATGCATAGGCATGATAGTACTGAAAGAATCATAAGACGTTGAAATTCCCATACCAATATTCATTATTTTAATAAATATATAAATCTGCAGGGTAATACTTTTAAATTGATCATAAGACGTACTTACGCTGAAATCCAAATGCCGACTAACAACTTTTAATATGGGAAAAATAATTATGAAATATCTTATAAGCGTTGACACAACATGACGTGCCACGATACCACAAGGTGTTAACAATTTTCAAAAAGTAAAATATAATTCAAAATTGGACGTGATTTTAAGTTTTTTTTGATAAAATGATATATGGGCACTACGCACTTCCACTAGCGGTTCAGTAATTCAATATGACCTTTGAAAATTTGACATAACTCAAACTTGTCATAAGTACATTCATTGTTTGACACGCTATACAGGACAAATGATTTACAAGACAATGTGATAATCGTAACTATGATTATTAGAAAAAGAAGAAGTAATACAATATATCTTTGTATACACACATGAATTAGAAAGTATATCCATGTAGCAACATGTCATTACAGCAAAACAGCTAACCAATTGCAAATCACACTACACAAACGTACATATATCAAAATTCATTACACTTTGAAATCGAAAACTGAAAAAGAATATTTTTTTACTAGTTATGTACAAATTAGAGGTATATATCGTTTGTAGCAGAACTACTTTTAAAATGTTTCTCTTAAACGGTAGCCCCCTAATAAAGGCAATGCCTTAACCAAATGAACTTTGTATGAAGTCACAGCGTAAGTACGTGACCACTGCATAAAATTTTATTTCCTCTACGGGATGGTGAAATTCAATGAATAGAAGATACGCCATTAAAGTCTTATGCAATAGGTTCATGGAACTTGTGATGAAATAGACTGAAACCATTGGAGCCAATTTTGATGACTTGAAACTTTTCAGTTTTTGCAAATGAACAGAAGAATACGCGAGTATATAGTAAATGTACATTGTGAATGAATAAGTTTGAATAATATAATTGTATTTCACGGCAGGGAATGCAACATTCGACTTAACAAGCCGAGCGCCACAGTAAGAAAACTACCTAGTACAACACGACGGAACAATGCCCTAACACAACCAAAATAAATGATAAAAAGCTCAATCACTGTCGCAAAAATGCAGGATGACCCAATGTCACAAAGAAATTACTTCTGGTTGTGAACGTTCGATATTTACTTCAGTAACATATTTCAGACGATTCCGGTCGATAGAATCATCACTCAGGTTACCAGTTTACACCAACACGTGACATATCATTTGCATTCTGATGAGGCGAATGGCATTGATGTATACGATTTTAGCCTATCACAATTGCCAGTCCATGGATTATTATTGACTTATGAATACCATATATATATGTGGTATATGTAAATCACTACCGAATGATGAAGTCACTTCTTTTACCAACCTAATTACTTCTTGATGGATCGATATTACTCGATTTCTAACGTATTGACGCTAAGGAAAATTAAAGGTGTCTTGTTCTCTTACATACATTGAAGCTGTGGTATGCGTACTTGATATCTACTTATACTCCGACACGCTCACTGACTCTTTTCAAAAAGTGTACATTATTTCTGTAAATGTACACTTTTGTGAGACATTTACTCAGACAATGATTGGTCAATTTAAGCTTCAAACTATTTCAGATTAGCATGATTACATTCATGATCAGATAAATAAACGTCACAGCTGATTGCCTGAAAAATACACTAAGACAGATTAACATACATGTACAACCAAAGTGGAAAGTGCAAAAAAGAAAGAGGAAAACGGAGAAAAACTGTCGGGTTGGTTTCAAAAGTTTATTCTTTCTAAATAAGGCCAAACAAAATAATAAATGAATTACTCAGTGTCGCTCAATGAAAATGAACCTCCAACTTGTCTGTTGCTGAGGCTCTATAGAATGCCTTTACAATTTTTTCAAAAGTTGCTGTATAATTAGCACATGTCGTAAGTTTATAAAGACATATTTCTGATCAATATGCATGATTTTTTTAATTCAAATGTTACTGAATATCAATGTTATCGTTATCATCGAAATAAGAATTATTTGTGTTCACTTTTGTAAAAAGGTACCATTTAATGATGTCTGATGTGTGACCTAAAGTGGTTTGTTACAAGTATTGTAGATCTTCCAGTTGTAATGTGTAAAAACTCTCGACTTGCGATCATATTCTTATGAATTTTGTTATATGTGAAGTATATAGTTTTCATTGGAATTGCTAAAGCGCGTTGCAGGATACATAAACAAACGAGAACCAAACTATATAAAATCTTTCTGTATAAGGATTGTTCATACACAAATGAAACCATCACATAAAGTCCAAACATGTCAATACATTAGAATATCTGGTAGGAAACATATTGGACTAACAATAATAAGGTATTGATCTGCATTCTATGAATACAAACCAACAATTCTTATACAATGTTTCTTCAAGTGAAATTCTACCATTCGTTAACAAGTTGGTAGACAATAAGGTGCGATATGCTGATATATAGAGAACAGAACGTCGGAACATGGGTATATCAGTTAGGATTCGTTGTTAGTCTACATTTCATTTTCTTGTTTTATATTTTATTTCGTTTCTATTCTCGTATGCATGTCACCTCAGTGTGTCACAAACTTGTTATAACACAGTTGGAATTCGGCCTGGGCATTTAAATGTTATCAATTAGATAAACACTGTAAGACTTAACACTTTACATTGAAATGCTGAAAAACATTCATAAGTACTATCCAAACACATGCGACTGTCTACGAATGAATTCATTACATATAGGATATATTTTGCATGCTAGGAAGATTGTATTAAGCTGCCCATGTGCCCTAGTTAATGTATTATTCTTTCGAACATTGATGATAACAGAAGTTACACAGTTGACATTGATTAGTAGAAACAGCAGAGCTCGATGGTTACAAAATTGAAAACATAAAAACATATTCTCTGAAGCTTTTAAGAATAACACAAATTTACCCCCCCCCACAATTCAATACCAGTATCTTCATTAATCGACGTCGACTGATCGTGTCAATTTAGTTAAACATCTCGGAAAATTGACTGCATAATTATGATGATCGCAATATGGAACTGTCAAATTTGTCAGTTAGATACCTCTAATATTCTGTTGTGTCTTATTCATTCTCGTATGCACTTTGTCTAATGACAAAACGTTATACAGACAGTAATTGCATTCTTTGACAATATCCATTAAATGGCATTTGTACTACATGCACTTAAACATCCGAATTTCTAACCGACCAAAATGTAGTTATCTGCATTTACAGTCAAACTATATGTTCGCTGCATGCATCCCAGAACAGAGTCAATAGAACTGTATGGTTATTTCCAATACTGGCATTATTAGTTACTCAATGCTGATGCTGCAGTCTGGTATTACTGTAGTTTTATGGGCGTCATACAGATATAGAACAAATCAAATTGAAACAACCTTTAAAGTATTGTTATTTAGCACTGAATTTATCTTTCATTGGACTTTTAAGCTTAATGTTGAAATGTAGTATATACTTATGTTTTACAGCATATGCATTATATGCATGCATTGTTATAACACTGATTCGATTATCATTAATTCTGGACGATCACAATGTCAGTAAAACGATATAGCTTCACAAGACTATCAAAAGTATTACTACATGGTTGAACCACATTACACTTGACGTCAGCCGAATGACATACACAACTTGAATGCTTTTGTAATATAATTCAGAATTACGACGTCTAATGACTCTAGTTGCGAAAAATATACGTTGGATAGATGTAATACAGATAAATTATGTTTGACGTGTTTGGTGTGTACTGTACATGTATGTCTGTTCGACGCATCAGTAAAACTACATTATATATATTCTTACAGTTACATTATAATTTGTCACACCAGTATTCACCGTTCTACCAATGTAACTACAATGTTTTCGATTACAGTGTCCGTAGATTGAATAACATTCACATGATACATACCACATATACTCGTAACTTAGTGCTATCACACCTGCTGTGATGAGTCCATAGTCTGGCATACATTTATTTCAGAAACAAAATATTTCTAATTAAGTGATGGCATTGCCTTTTATTGTTATCAATTTTTAATTCACAGCAGGGCTACCACAAGTGATAACGTGTAGATAAAGTATATGAAGTGCAGACTTTACTCTTTCAGATGAGGTTAGCAGCACATCATTCTTATGAAGTCCTTTAAATAGTGAATACCCTTTTAAATCTACATGTAGTTCTATATTATAACATCAGATAAATATTCATGGACATGTATTTGAAATCTATGCAGAAACAGCATTAGCACAAAGCCATCCGCGCTAGGGACAGACACTGGGTGCACTATCCGTATACACCAATACACATAGTTATGTTTTCATCGTATAGCAGTTCATATAAATTGAGGATGGAAGGAATACTGTACATTTCCCTGAATCGGCGAAAGCAAAGAAAGAAGAATACAAACTTTACGAGTATTCCTATTTGGACTTTCATGAGGTTACCACTGCTGTGTTTTTATCTAGTACATGTACTTTACATGACATGTAAAAAGTATCAACTCTATACATGGTAATAACTTGCAATCCTTTCACCTTTGACAGCCTGTTTATTTTGACCATGATAAATGAGTTATTACCGTAACTATTGTTAGTCCAGTCATTTTAACTTTTAACCTCAAACTAATTGCAAAACAAACAGTTTTGAGTTTATATGGTGCGTAAAGCTATCCTTAGCAATGTACAAAATGTCCTAATTGAATATTTGTGGGTCTTTTTGAGATATTTACAAATATATTGAATTGTCACATGTTTTCGCGATATTTGTCACTTTTGATGTAAATAAATCTTGACTTGTACCAGTAACTTATTTTTACATCGTGCTTAGAGGTCGCAATTTTGGTTTGATTTTTATAAAACTTGGCAGCAATGATCATCGAAAGCTAATCTAGGTAAAATAAAAGTTTGAGTTAACCGGAGCCAAAATCTAGGTCACTATGTCAAAATAAAGAAAAAACAAGATATAGTCACCAGGGGTCGCAATTTAGACCTTACACTTGTGAAGTTTAGTCACAATGATCACCTTACAAAACTCAAGGTCATGTATGAAATTGGATTAACCTGAGTTAAAAACTAGGTCACTAGGCCAAATTAAAGAACAAATCTTTAGAAGGCGCCCTTTTTACCTTATCTTTATGAAACCATGTCACATGGATAATGAAGACAAAATGTAGGTCAAATTCAATATAAACTTATCATGAGTTAAAACTAGGTCACTAGGTCAAAAAATAGACAAACCTTCATGCGCCAAAAAGTCGCATCAATTATTTTCACCTATTGACCTAATTTTGACCCAAATTATTCAATAACATACTTGCCTTAGATGTTTTGAGATGAGCATTGTGACCAAGTTGCATAAATATTAGACCAAAATTGTGAATTTTGTACATACACAACGTTTTCCTTTGATTTTAACTAGCGACCTACTTTTTGACCCCGGATGACCCAATTTATAACTTTGACCTAGATTTTGTTGATATTATTATTGTGACCAAATTTCATAAATATAAGGTCAACATTATGACCTCTAGCGTCTACACAAGGTTTTGCTACAATTTGACCTAGTGACCTAGTTTTTTATCCTTGAGCATCCATTTTCTACCTTGGCCTAAATTTTGTTCAGATGATCACTCTGACCAAGTTTCATAATCATAAAGTCAAAATTGCGAATACAAATGCAATTGTGGACGAACAGACAAAGAGAACAATCACTATTTCTCCC
Source organism: Spisula subtruncata (assembly GCA_963678985.1). Lineage (NCBI taxonomy): Eukaryota > Metazoa > Mollusca > Bivalvia > Venerida > Mactridae > Spisula > Spisula subtruncata. Next base: position 22,852,150 of record OY787669.1, on the reverse strand, counting down.
GAATCGATAAATTCGTGTACATTTTGTATATTGACATTATTGTATACTGTCCAAACACAAATATCCTTTTTCCATTAGACATACATGTATATAACACATGATATGTGTAAATTTTAAACAAATTGGATTAATATTTAAGAAATGAGTAAAACTTTTGTTTCCCCTTCCAAGTGCTATTTTGAGTGATTTTGTCGACATTTGAATGGGTAGTATACCAAAACGTAGACTGGCATATATATGAAAAGTAAATTGTCTGATGATAAAATCAATATTTGTATTCAATAGATGAAGGTTGTATCTTTCAGAAAATATAAGCTTTAAGGTGCAATTAGTAAATATTTATCGACTTACATGGGAATTATTAGAACTTAAAATTCCCCATGTAGTATAAAATAAGGAAAATGCTGAAATTGCTACCAAAAGTGACCTTAAACATGTCGATTTTTTTGTATTTTCCCCACTGAACTCGCATATTTGACGTTTTGTCTGTAGTTGATAATAGTCTGTAGATGATGAAAATGCAAAGAAACTCTGTTTTGCAATTTGTTTGAGGTTGACCATATTTTTTAGCTTCAATGACTCAACTATGTCCCAATTGCCAGTACAGTCGTTCTATCGAATATTACATATCGATTCTGGCGTTTTATCTTCGTTGGTAGTTACCGGTGTATCTAGTTGAATACATCTTCCTGACGTTTGGTTTTACACTAAACTTGACTTAATTAGCTTGTTACATGTACTGGTTCTGGTTTTGTAACAAGATAATTGCTCCCCGATGTGCGTTTGAGTTGCAAGATGTCCACAACAATCACTGGTTTCAACTGGAATTCGGTCATCACCAATATATTATCATCAGTTGGTGTATTAAGATTCGCGAAGCTCTCATAGTCCCTAATATTCACAATACTTATATTTACAGAACGGTATGGCATTTTAACTGAAATAATACAGGAACAACCATAATACTAACACATCATTTGTAGTTAAACAAGACACAAAAGTGAAACCGGTTTGTACAAAATAGCAAAAAACATGCGTTCTGTATTTCTTGCATGTTCTTAAATTTTCAATCCGCTATAGAATATCGGAAATCGAATATCATATGCATTTATCAGAAATATGTATATGTACAAAATGTACACGCACAGTTCTGATATTTAGATATTAATCATGCATGTAACAGAATGAATGCACGCAAGAAAAGATACAGTTTGTTCAATTCCCCCTGCGCCACTACGTTAGAAATCGAGTTATATCTATCCATCAAGTTATATTCAAGTAAGCAAAGAAAGTGATTTCCGCATTCTGTAGTAATTTGCATAATTATATAGGGTATTCATAAGTAAATGCTAATACATGGACTGGCAATTGTGACAGGCTAAAATCGTATACGTCAATGCCAGTCGCCCTTTCAAAATGCAAATGATTTGTCACGATATGGTGTAAACTATTTTTCTGATATTGACGGGAATCGTCTTAAATGTGTAGAAAATATCAAGTATTCACAATCAGGTGAAAAGTTGTATTCCGAGCTCACTGTAGATAATATAATGCCACAAATTCTAGCAACAATAACTGCAGTACTTCGACATTTTCATAGATTTTAGTGGTTTAGTTGATTTACTATTTAAGGAGGTATTCCCTATAACTAGCATATTTTTCTTTACTATCACATTAAATGTGCTGAATGAACAAAGCACTATCAGTTACCATAATTTGTCAGAAGAAAGTGTAAGCAAATATGTCTTTGTAATGTCATAAATATATCTAAATCGCCAATAAGAATTTATCGCTTCCAGTAATTTATTTTTATGTGATCAAAGGGGAAACAACTCAATACTATTTTCGCTCGTTACGGAAATATGTTTTATTCTTTTCTCGGTAATTAGTTGGAGCTTTTGTTCAAAATTTTAGGAGTTTAAGCAATAATAATTCTCAATCAATGTATAATATTCTTGAATCGATTCAAACGATCAAAGTTATAGAGAATGTCCCTTTAAGTTTATTACTGTGATAGTGTGCCCTGTAATTGGATGTGTTATGTTTTTTTATGCCTTACGAGTTATATTTCTTAAGCTAAATGATTACTTCATTGTACAATAGTTTGATTTGAAAAAACCCGATTCGGTTGAACAACATATTTCCTTCAAAATAGATATCTACAGTTTATGATTACATTTGAATGTCATTTTATTTGATATTTCCGACAAAATACACTGGATGTTTGATGTTTTGGTGTCTTTAGGTAGCGATTTGCAATGGATCAGCTGTGTTTGCTGTCATTACATATAAATACATGGATGGAACATCGAATTCCTGTGAGTAAACAAAGACATAATAGGTTACTTTTCTTTTTCTTCTAATCATAGTTACGTGAATTATTTGTTCTGCACGGCATGGTCAAACAATGAATAATAACCATATACATACGTGTGGCATATACCATAACTCGTTTCTTCACTTAATGTGCAAAACGATGTCTTTGAAGAAACCATTCGGCGCGTTATTTCATGACTTCTTCTTCAAATAAACATTTGTGTCTAAAAGGCAATCACGAGAATGATACGAGTATCACTTATCGCTGTCATCTACTAATACAAGTACTTTTGCCAAGTTTGAGTTATGGCATGTGTTTAAATTTCATATTGAATCCCTTGCATGTCATCTGGTGGTATTACGTTGTGCGCATGTAGGTGTACATTATGTCAAAGTAATCGAACACATTTCATTTGGATTTATTTATTTTACCTGAACTTGTTGTAACGCTGTAAGTCATCATGTTTACATTTATGGAATATGTCATAAACGTTTGTTAGTTTAGTAGTTGGTCGTTAATTTAAATCAAGAGTAGAGTATTGTTTAGATAATTATCAACTTACTATAATCGGAGGGGGAAATGACGCTAAATGTAATGAACATGGAATATACATTTATACTTATCAGTTAATTATATTTCTAATAATTATCTGATTTCACAATAACAGCCAACCTTACAAGCATAACAACAAACATACCAAATCTTGGTAGTATCAGCACAAATAAACATTGTCATTATATCATGCTGCAGTCTAGAATATGCATAAACAATAATTACACCAACAGTTTAGAAACTCTCAAGATTACGAAAGCTTGAGTTATTGAGTTGTTTACATAATACGATAATGTATTTTGGAAAATAAATCAGATTTTATACTTAATACCCAGGATGAAATATTGCATCATTATCCATTTACAGTGTTATCCTTATATTTGATGTTTGTTTAATAAAATAATATATTAATCACATGATATCCAAAACTCTTAAAATAAGAACCTTTGTTTTCAGACAGATTATAATAATCAAATGCTATGTAAATGGGAATAAAGTCAACTAAAACATGAATAGGCACACCACTAATTTAACAAGAACATAAACAAAAACGACACAGTGCAAATACAAACGGCAACATATCGAGGGACGGTCACAAGAGCAGAAAATGTTATATGACATAAAATCTGCACCACCATTGGTCAGCAAGAATACGATTACTATTCAAGGTAAACGTGTAAGGTGGATAACTTGCAGCAACAAATGACTGATCAATTGTCAATACGTCGAGCTTATATTATTGCAAACCGATCATAACAAATCTAGGAGTCTACATAGTTTCGTAGCAATAAATTTGAACTTATCATTCTACGAGTTAGTTGCCAAATAGAGTTTTATCAATTACCAAATATTTCCATAGTACAAAATCATATCTAGCTGTCTTGGGATGTTATAGCGTATGCGTGATACACCCGATAGATCACTTGCCAATTTACAGATACGATCAACAATCTGGCGTCTTATTTTATTTTCTAGACGAGAATGTAATATCCATAAGTTTTGTAAAACCAAAACAATATTGATTATGCATACGCTTGCGTGCAATAACTTAAGAATTGCTAGCATACGATTCCTATGTTTGCAAAACTGGAATAAAGGACAAAATACAGATATATGTAGATCAGTTAAAGTGCAAATTTATCCCTGCTAATACTAGTAACATTCTAAGAATACCTTCAGAATTCAGAATGGCCTATATTTATATTACTCTTATTCGAAGTTGTAAACTTTTCATTGGAATATTAAGGCAGGTTTGAATCGCTGACGTGTTTTTTTTACGAATAGCATTAAATAAGTCATTGAATAGCATATTTGAGGTTCAATTATTTACCCCATTTCTCATTCCCGATTCGTGAGTTACGGTGAAGTTGTTGTGTGTCATTTTGCAAGTATTGAAATGTCAAAGGCATAGATGCTCAGAAGTGCTTGAGCAAGCAACTACATGTTAATGCATGTGACTATAAGTAATGTGTCTGGACATTTTTGCTTAATGTTGATATTAAAAATGAAGTAAAATACTTAAACGCTGAACCAACGTTATGCTAACTAGACAATACAATCACGTTTACCCATATATCCGTTCATTGTTTAACACTTGTTCGATTATAATCAATTCTGAACGATTGCAATTACAGGCAAAGGAAATAGTTATGCTAAGACATATTGACAAAGCAACTAGATAACTGTAGATGCTTTGGAAATATAATGTTATTACCGAATATAAAATTACAATGTATACTGACTCTGGTTGCGACAATATACGTTGGATAGACGTAATGCAGATGAGTTGTATCTGGCGTGTGCGTTGCGTTCAGTATGTCTGCTCAATACATCAGAGAAACTCCATTGTATAATTTTATTCTTACGAGCACATGCGTGCCGTATTTTGGACATTCATGGAGTAGTCACTGCTATATGTTCTTCTGCACTATACAGGACATGGAACAAGTAATAACTCTATCTAGATAAACAATTTTCCCTTTACTTTCCTATGACCTTTAGACACCTCTGTCTGTTTGTTATGTCAATGATGAATGGGTTATTACCGTATCTAATATCCCAATTGCCAGTACAGTCGTTCCGTCGAAAATTACCAATCGATTCCATCGTTTTGTCTTCGTTGGTAGTTGTCGGTGTATCTTGTAAAATATTTCTTCCTGACGTTTAGTGTTACAGTAAACTAGACTTAATTAGCTTGTTACTAGTTCTGGTTTTGTCACAAGATAATTGCTCCCCGAAGTGCCAAAACAGAGACAAAACAGTGTACACAAAACACCACTCGTTTTAAAACAGCGGTCATTGATGTGTGGTGAGGAGAAATAGTATTGAGATACAACGAATAAGACATAGTATTACGTTTTTGTAAATTTACATTTTAGTTGCAAGATGTCCACAACATTCACTGGTTTTAGCTGGAATTCGGTCGTCATCAAAATATTATCATCATTTGGTGTATTAAAGATTCGCAAAGCTGTCACAGTCTAATACCTCATACTTATTCTATTTATATTAACAGAAAGATTTTAATTGAAATAATACATGAATAGCCATAATACTCACAAACCACTTGTAACCAAACAAGACACAAAAGTGAAGCCGGTTTGTACACAATAGCAAGCAAACATGCGTTCTGAATTTCTTGCATGTTCTTATATTTTCAATCCGCTATATAGAATATCGGAAATCGGAATAGCAAATGCATATATCAGAAATATGTATATGTACAAAATGTACACGCAAAGTTCTGATATTTAGATATTAATCATGCATGTAACAGAATGAGTGCATGCAAGAAAAGATACAGTTTATTTCAATTCCCTCTTCGTCACTATCGAAATCGAGTTAGATTGGTCCATCAAGTTATTTTCAAGTAGACAAAGGAAGTGATTTCCGCATTCTGTAGTGATTTGCATATATAGGGTATTCCTAAGTAAATGCTAATCCATGGACTGGCAATTGTGACAGGCTAAAGTCGTATACATCAATGCCAGTCGCCCTATCAAAATGCAAATGATATGTCACAATATGGTGTAAACTAGTTTCCTGATTGATGCTTATAATGACATGAATCGTCTTAAATGTGTAGCAAATATCGAGTATTCATAGTCAGGTGTTTCATTCACAGCTCACTCTAGACAATAACAAGATGGACACAGATGGCTTCATTCAACATCGGCAACTGAGTATGGAAGGCACGAAAACAGTTTAATGCTGTTTACTAATTAATATAATTATTTCTTCGCATTTGTACTTGTATAAGGTCATTGTGACCAGCGAGTTACTTCAAGTTGTTGTATGGAAACTTGAAATAGATTCTTGCAACACTATCAGAAGTATTAATTCAACTTTAGCTTTCGACAATTTCAGAGCGATCGGTAGTATATTTAATTACGAGTTAAGTGTTTGGTATTTTGACGTGTAATTTGTAGGTTATCTTCCATTCATGTTTTATTTGTTCGTCATTGTAAGTTGAATGATGGCTGCAGTGTACGATTTTCGACGTTATTACATTAGAATAAGTTACCGTGTCAGAGGAAGAACAACTTTCTTTCAAAATATATATATCCCAAGTTTATAATAATTATCATGAGGGTGTCATTATTTATGATAATTCCGAAAACGTACACGGTAATTTTGATATATTTGTGTTGCTATTGGCAATGTGTTAACTTTGTTTGCAGTCATGACATATTATTATATGTATGGCATTTCGAATTCCTGTGTGGATACAAAGATATACGGTAATATGATTTTTCCCATTTTTCTAATAATCATAGTAAAGAGTATCACATTTTCTCGTGAATAATGTGTTCTGTAAGGCTTGTCAAACACTAAATAATAACCATATAACTACGTGTGTGATACTAGTATGCGATAACTCAACGTGCAAAACAATTTATTAGTCTTCTGCGAAACAACTAGGCGCGTTATGAGTTATTAATATTTCTTCCTAAAATGTTTTTGTCTAAAGGGCCATCGTACGAATGATAATATATCACTTCTTGCTATCTTTTTCCTATTCCCTAGTCAATGTATGTACTATTGCAAAGTTTGAGTTGTGTCATGTATCCAACCTTCATTTCGAATCGCTAATCATCAGGTAGTTGTATCATGAGCACAAGTGTAAACTTTACCAAATAACTTACAATGTACTCAAAGCAACGTTCATCATATTTGCAGTTGTTACAATATTTGTACCATGGTTCGTCATAACGACCGAATCCAGTACATTGATTTCAGAATGCAATAAGAAAATGCCTGTTTCTATAGATTGGGCTTTTATGTACAGAACATTTGAACTGGTCTTGCGAAACTGAAAGCTACCCGGCTATATCAAATTGGTATCGTTTTCGACCTTCAACTCGGCGCTGTAGTTAATATATCATGCCATTGGGATCATCCTTATATTTCAGGTTAGACAAAACTATGCCAGCAATTAGCAATTGTAGTAGTTGACTATTGTGTATTGTTTAGTTAGAACCGGATAAAAAAAAGATGTTAAATGTAATGAAAATGGAAAAAAATTTTTTATTATATTTCTAATATTTGATTTCACAATAACAGACAACTTTACAAGCATAACAACAAACATACCAACTGATCATCACTTAATCTTGGTATTATCAGCAGACATAAACAGTGTCATTATATCATGCTGCAGTCTAGAATATGCATAAACAATAATAACACCAACAGTTTAGAAACTCTCAAGATTACAAAAGCCTGAGTTATTGAGTTGTTTACATAATACGATAATGTATTTTGGAAAATAAATCAGATTTTATACTTAGTACCAAGGATGAAATTTTGCATCATTATCCATTTACAGTATTATCCTGTACATTTGGTTTTTTTTTAATAAAATAAAATATTAATCATATGATATCCAAAACTCTTAAAATAAGCACCTTTGTTTTCAGACAGATTATAATAATCAAATGCTATACAAATGGGAATTAAGTCAATTAAAACATAAATAGGCACACCACTAATTTAACAAGAAAATAAACAAAAACGGCACAGTTAAAAAACAAACGGTAACATATCGCAGGGACGTTCACAAGAGCAGACAATGTTATATGACATAAAATCTGCACCACATTTGGTCAGCAAGTTAGAATATGATTACAATAACAGGTAATGTGTCAGGTGGATAACTTGCATCTACAAAAGACTGAACAATTGACGATACGTCCAGCCTATTAAAAACCGATCAAACAAATGTAAGAGTCTACAGATAGAAACTAAGGTGCAGGTTAGCAATCAATTTCGTCCTATAAGTCACTATAAGTTTTATCAATTATGAAAAATGTCCATAGTACAAATTCATATATTACTGTCTTGGGATGTTATAGTGTATGCGTGATACACCCGATAGATCACTGGCCAATTAACAGATACGATCAACAATCAACAATCTGGCGTCTAATTATATTTTCTAGACGAAAATGTTATATCCATAAGTTTTGTAAAACCAAAACAATATTGATTATGCATACGCTTGCGTGAAATAACTTTGGATTGTGCGATTGCTAGCATACGATTTGTATGTTTGCAAAACTTGAATATATAGGACAAACTACAGATATATGTAGACAAGGTAAAGTGAAAATGTATCTCTGCTAATACTTATAATTTCTTCATAATTCAGAACCGTAAGCTGTATGTTGTAAGCACTTCATTTGAATAGAAAGGGAAGTTATACTAGAAAATTGCAGGCATGTTTATCTTACAAAATGTACCAACCTGTCATAAATCCTAAAATAGTATATTTGAGATTCAAAACATGAATTATTAACCCAATTTCTCATTTTCTGTTCATGAGTTATGTTGAAGGTGTTGTGTGTCATATTGCAAGCTTCGTAATTTTAAAGACATATACATAGGTTTCGTATGCATTTATTTGGATATTTTTTTCGTAATTTCTACATTGATTTGAATGCCCTGAGGTCATACATATAAATCAGATATGTAAAGCAATACATTACGGAGTGATATGTCCTCAACAAGCGGACATGTATTTTGAGACACCCTGTATACTCAAAAGCTTTTGTGCAAGCAACTTCATGTGCACATAAGTAATGTGTCTGGACTGTTTTGCTTAATGTTGATATTGAAAATGTAGTAAAATACTTAAAACCTGAAACAATGTTATGCATAACATTACACTGGTATATACGTATTTATCGTTCATCGTTTTAACACTAGTTCGATTATCATCAATTTCGGACGATCCCAATTACAGCCAAACCAAATAGGTTTTCAAAGACGAATTGACAAAGTACATGTAACTTCAAAGCAAACCCGCATTACAGTACACGTGTTGTCAACCGAGTGGCACATATAACTTGGATGCTTTTGAAATAAAATGTAATAACCAGATATAAAATAGCAACGTCTACTGACTCTGCTTGCGAAGATATACATTGGGTAGAAGTAATGCAGATGAGTTATGTCTTGTGTGTTTGGTCCATACAGTATGTCTGTTCGACACATCAGTAAAACTTCATTTTATATATTTCTACAGCTACATTATAATTGGTCACACCAGTACTTGTATTCAATTCTCATGTAATGTTTATTAGCAATTCCTTCAATGTAACTGCAAAATTAATGTATTTGATCTGTGTCCGTAGATTGAATTACATACGCATGATACCACATATACTCGTACAGGAGTGATTTTCACAAATGCTATCGTGATCTAATAGTGTGGCATTCATTTTTTCATAAAACACTTGTTCTTATAAAGGGATGTCAATACATTTAGTTATATTCAAATACGTGTATCTGTATGAATTGCAGGATTAACTTATTCAGATTAGCTAAGTATTATTACATCATTATATAGGCATTAAATTATTGACTACACTATGCCACCTAAAGCTATTTTTGTATCACAACATCAGATGAATATTCGTCCATATGTATTTGAAAGATATACCGAAACAACATTAACACCCAGCCACACGCTCAGGAAACAAACAAGGAGCGTACTATACGTATACACCAATGCAAATAATTATGTTTGGCGAATAACAGTTGATATAAGTGAAGTATTCCGTTTTGTTGGCTTACATGCAGTTGCAACTGGTATCTGTTTCTCCTGTAATTTACAGGGCATGAAACAAGTAGCAACTCTATATAGATAAATAATTTGCCATTCAATTTCCTATGACCTTTGGACACCTCTGCCTGTTTTGTCCTGAATATGATAAATGAGTTATTACCGTAACTAATGTCCACATCGCGAGTACAGTCGTTCTGTCGAAAATTACATATCGATTCCGGCGTTTTGTCTTCATCGATAGTTGTCGGTGTATCTTGTTAAATATATCTTCATAGCGTTTGGTGTTACACTTAACTCGACTTAATTAGCCTGTTACTAGTTCTGGTTTTTCACAAGAAGTGCAAAACAGAGACGGACTTGTTTTTACAATTACAGTATAACCGCTTGTTTTATAACACTGCCAATGGTGTCTGGTGAAAAGAAATAACAAATATCCAACAAATAGAAGATGCGTATTTCGTTGTGGAATTTAAAACGTTAAATCATGTAATTATAATGTTTCAGTTCGCTATAGAACATCGGCATTGGAATAACATATGCATTATTTCAGAAATATTGTATTTGTACACACCAACTCGTAAGGTTTTGATACAATAAAATAGATATTAAGCATGTATGTAACAGAATGAATGCATGCAAGAAAAGATGCAGTTTGTTCAATTCCCCCCTGCGTCAATACGTTAGAAATCGAGTTATATCGGTCCATCAAGTTATATTTTGAAGTAAGCAAAGGATATCCGCATTCGGAAGTGATTTGCATATATAGGGTATTCACAAGCAAGTACCAATCCATGGACTGGCAATTGCGACAGGCTTAAATCGTAAACATCAATGCAATTCTCCCTATCAAAATGCAAATGATATGTCAAGATTATGGTGTAAATTTGTATTCTGACTGGTGATTATATTGACGGAAATCGTCTTAACTGTGTAGCAAATTCCGGGCATTCAAAATCAGGTGTTGTATTTCGAGCTTACTGTAGATAATACAATGCCATAAGTCGGGCTGAAAATGCATCTCTCAACATCGGCAACTCAGCTCAAAAGTCACATAAACAAGTACGTGTTGTTTTACTAAATAGCATTATAATATTTCATTCTTTGCATTCGTACTACAAACTGTAGAATAAGGTCCAGGTTACCAATGGGTTAGTTCTAGTTTTTGTATGGGAGTAGTCTTTGAGAAATAGATTCAAGCAACAATATCCATAAGTAATCGTTCATCTTGAGTTCGTCATTTTAAGTTGAATGACGCCTTCAGCGTACGATTTTCGATAACGATTTTATATGACAAAGTTACTGATTCAGTGGAACATTAGATTTCCATCAAAATGTATATCCCGTAGTTTATAATCATTAAACGAGTTTCATTAGAGTTGCTATTTCCGACACAGTACACTGGATGTTTGATGCATTTGTGTAGCAATTTGCAAATGGATTAGCAGAGTTTGTTGTCATGCCATATAAGTATTTGGATGGAATTTCGAATTCCTGTGTGTATAGAAAAACATTATAGGTTACTTCTCTTTTTCTCATAATAATAGTGACGATGATCACATTTTCTCGTGAATGATTTGTTCTGCATGGCGTGTCAAACAATGAATAATAACCATATAACTACCTACGATATATACGATAACTCATTTCTTCACTTAACGTGCAAAACAATATATTTAATATTCTGCGAAACAATTTGGCGCGTTAAATGTTTTTGTTATGAACGAGTTCTTTCTAAAATGAGCATTTTCGTCTAAAAGACCACCGCAAGAATGATACGAGTATCACTTATCGCTGCCCTCACCTATTCTCTAGCAAATATATGTACTAATGCTAGGTTTGAGTTATGTCAAGTCTCCAAACTTCATTTTGGATCGTTTCCCTCTAGATGTATAAAATGTAGTATGTTGAGGTCATGTGTAATCTTTATCAATCACATACGAAAACCTTATAAATTCACTTTGAACTACATATTTTTAAATATTTGCAATTCATGGACTTTTTAAACAACCTGTGACTACGTGGTGGGTCACAATGTGTACGTTTAAACAATGTTTTATATACGTTCAAAAGGTGTGATTATTAAATTATTTGGAATATCACATGATTCTTACAATACTGAAACTGGAGGAAAAGGCGCTAAATTAAATGAGAACTGATTTGAATCATCAATAATTTGTTTTTAATAAATGCATTCACAATAACAACCAACCCTACGTACTCGGTGCACCAAACAAACCAACATATCATCATTTAATCTTGGTATAATCAGTACCAATAAATAATGTCATTATATCACGTTGCAATCTACAATATACATAAATAACAATTACATCAATGGTTTAGAAACTCTAAATACAACAAAAGCTTGAGTTATGGAGTTGTTTACATAATACGATAATGTATTCGGGAAATGTATCAGATCTTAAACTTAATACCCAGGTTGAAAAATTGCATCATTATCCATTTACAGTGCTACTCTTACCTTTGTTCGCACTTAGATATTAATCTCGCGGCATCTTAAAAAAATGGAAAAAAAATTTCGTTCACAGAGAAATTATATTAATGAAAAACAACACACGCTGGAATTAAGATAAACGTTGGTAGAAAGTTTGCAACTGAACAGCAAGTATACATGTACATCAGTTTTGAATATAAGAACTTCCACGTGGGTTTTAAGTTCACCTTACAAACACACTTGATAATGAGATTGACTACGAGTAAACGTAGACATTCTGGAGAGTATCCATTTGAAGGGAAGAGAAACAAGTGTTTTCAATGATGGGTGTCAAGCTGGCATAGTTCCATTTACGACCGACCGGGGAGAAAACAAAATAGATGCAATGCATAAGTTGACGAGGTCAACATGAATAGGCACACTACAAATTTAACAAGAAAACATCGAAAAGAAACAGTGCAAAGACAAACATCCGTAAATCGCAGGGACAGTCACAAGAACATTCATCAAATTAAGCCAAAAAAGAAAATGTTGTATGGCAAAACAACTGCATCTCAGTTTGTCAACAAGTAAGAATATGATTCCAATACAAGGTAAACTGGAAAGATGGTGAACTTGCCGCTGCAAATGATTGAACAATCGTCGATAAATTGAGCCCATTGAAAACCGATTAAACAAATATCAGAGTCTACTGAAGTTTCAACACTAATGTGGTTAGCAATTAATTTGAACTCATTACTATAGACGTCTCACTGTAGAGTTTTAACAATTACTAGTATCAAATATTTCCATAGTACAAATTCATATATTGCTGTCTTGGGATGTTATAGTGTATGCGTGATACAACCGATAGATCACTGGCCAATTTACAGATTTGATCAACAATCTGGCGTCTTATTTTATTTTCTAGACGAAAATGTTATATCCATAAGTTTTATAAACCAAAACAATATTGATTATGCATACGCTTGCGTGCAATAACTTTGGATTGTGCGATTGCTAGCGTACGATTTCTATATTTGCAAAACTGGAATATAGGACAAAAACAGATATATGTAGACTAGGTGAAGTGAAAATGTATCCGTTCGTATACTTGAAACATTCTCAGAATATCTTCAGAATTCAGAACGGCCTTGTATTCTTATTCGAAATCTAAAGACTTCGTTTGAATACATGTAGTCAGACAAGTTATAAATCGCTGTCGTATGTTTTTCACAAATAACATAAGTCATAGAATAGCATATTTGAGATTCAAAACCTGAATTATTAACCCCATTCCTCATTCCCGATTCATGAGTTACGTAGAAGTTGTTGTGTGTCATTTTGCAAGCTTTGAAATGTCAAAGACATAGATGCTTAGAAGCTTTTGTGCAAGCAACTGCATGTTAATTCATGTGATTATACGTAATGTATCATAACATTTTTTGCTTATTGCTGATATTGAAAATGTAATACATTCTTAAAAGCTGAACCCCCAATGTAATGCATGCATGTACTAGACATAACAATGGTATATGCCTATATACCTATGTATCCATTCATTGTTTTAACACTAGTTCGATTATCATAAATTCTGGCTGATCAAAATTACAGTCAAACGAAATAGTTTTATAGAGAAATGGACAAAGTAACTACATGGCGAAACCGCATTACAGTACATGTGTTGTCAACCGAGTAGCACATATAACTTGGATGCTTTTGAAATATAATGTAAATCCTGAATATTAAATTACAATGTCTACTCACTCTGGTTGCGACAAAACTCGTTGGATATAAGTAATGCAGATGAGTTATGTTTGTCGTGTGTGGTGCGTTCAGTATTCAGGGGAACTGCATTGTATATCTTCTTTCGCGTGCATGCATTCCGTATTTTGGACTTTCATGGAGTAGTCACTGCTATGTGTTCTCTTGTACTATACAGGACATGGAACAAGTAGTAACGTTATCTAGATAAATAATGTGCCATATACTTTCCTATGACCTTTGGACACCTCCGCTTGTCTGCTCTGCCCACGATGATTGAGTTATTACCGTAACTAATGTCCCAATCGCCAAACAGTCGTTCAGTCTTAAATTACATATCGATTCCAGCTTTTTGTCCTCGTTGGTAGTTCTCTGTATATCTAGTTAAATACATCTTCCTGATGTTTGGTTTTACACTAAACTTGACTTAATTAGCTTGTTACTAGTTCTGGTTTTGCCACAAGATAATTTCTCCCCGAAGTGCCATACAGAGACAGACTTGTTCGAACAATGGAAAAACCGCTCGTTTTAAAACACGGTCACTGATGCCTAGTTAACATAAATAACAAATATCTAACGAATAGGATATGAGAATAAAGTTGTGAACATTGTGCAACTAAAACACTAACTCATGTATTAGTAAGTAGATATAGAATATCGGAAAATCATATGCATTTATCAAAAATAGTGACTTCGTACACATCAACTCATAAGGTTCCGATACAAGTATGTAGATATTGAACATGCATGTAACAGAATGAATGCATGCTAGAAAAGATAAATTTCGTTCAATTCCCTCGGCATCAAATCGTCAGAAATCGTGTTATATCGGTTCATCAAGTTACATTGTCTGCTTCAGGTAAAACATTCAGTGACGTAAAATCGTCCCTCCAAGAGCAAGTTAATATCACAGAACAATGGTGCACACAGAACGCCATGTTACCAAATGCACAAAAAACTAAAGTTATGTATATTGCTGCATCTCACCAAAAACTAAAAGACAGATCTGAACATAGTGATTCAAATATAATTCTTAACAATCTAGTTCTTACGAACTCCAAAGAAGAAAAACTTCTTGGTATCAAAATAGATCAAACTCTAGCATGGAAAAGTCACGTTGATCATGTTCTAAAAAAATGTAATTCTCTTTTATACTTACTACTACGCATCAAACATTGTCTCAATCTAGACTCTCGTAAGCTCTTCTTCAATGCATATATCCTGCCCCACCTTGACTATTGCAGTACAATTTGGGGATCATGTGCAAAGGAACGCATAGATAGACTTTACAAATTTCAGAAACGGGCAGCTAGATTTATTCTAGATAAACCATATGACCACCGTCAGATGAATTATTCATGAAATTAAACTGGATGAAAATTGACGAAAGAATAATATATAAAAAAGCTATTTTAATGTATAATTCAATGCACAATAAAGTTCCAAAATATCTAAGTGATAAATTTGTATTGAACTCTAATCTTGGATTAAGATCAACAACAAATGAAGAATTGGTTGTTCCATTCCCAAATATGGAGTTCTTTAGGAAATCATTTTCCTACTCAGGAGCTTCTATTTGGAATGAAATTCCATTACATATTAGGCAGGCAGAGAACATCAATTCATTTAAAAGACAATTCTTACAATGGAAACAAAATCAATAGTACATGTAAATTGTGTCATTTAAATGTGTGTTGTCCCTTGTTCTAGTCTTGTCGCTTGGTTCTTGCCCCGTGTAGTTTGACTGACTGAGGCGGCAAACGCGCGGGGTGGGATTTCGGGTTTGTGTAATCTGTATACCAGTTGTCTTCAAGTTGTACTCTGGTAGTTGTGTCGTGGTGTTTCTGATTTCTGTGCTCGGCTGGTTGGGTTGAGTGCTACCTTCCATGTCGGATTTTCTCATACCTTTTTTTATTATGTATACACTATGTACAAAGTTATTTATTTATATATGATTGAATGCTTTAACAACATGTGTGTTTTCATATTCTGATCATCTCATTAAGTTATATGTGATACTGTTTGTATTTATCATTAATATGTTTGTATATTATCATGTAATTAATGTATATATGTTCTTTATGTAGACCATATTGAAAATTGGTATATTACCAAATATGTTATCTACTATAAATAAAGTCGTTACTTACTTACTTACTTACTTATATTCAAGTAGGCAAAGGAAGTTATTTCCGCAGTCTGTAGTGATTCGCATATAAAGGGTATATATAAGTAAATGCTAACACGTGGACTGGCAATTGTGACCGGCTAAAAGCGTATACATCAATGCCATTCGCCCCATCAAAATGCAAATGATATGTCAAGTTATAGTGTAAACTGGTATACTGACTGATATGTATATTGACGGGAACGGGAATCGTCTAAAGTCTCTTACAATAGCAAATTCCGGACATCCACAATCAGGTGCTGTATTCCGAGCTCACTTGCAGATAATAACGCATTGGACACGAGAAGGCTTCCCTTAACAGCTTCAGCAGAGTACGAAAGACTCATAAACAAAAACATGTTTTTTTACATTTTAGTACAATCGTACTACAAAATGTAGCAGAGGTTCGTGTTACCAACGGGGTTGTTTTATTTGTTTTGATTTTTAACCAGTCTTTGATAAATAGATTCTAGTAACTGTAACTTAAGTAATAATGCAATTTGTGGTTGTCATTTTAAGTTGAATGACGCCTCCAGCGTACGATTTTCGATAATAGTTTATATGACAAAGTTTCAGTTTCAGTGCAACTGTAGATTTCCTTCAAAATGCATATCTTATAGTTTATAATGATTTAACATGTGTGTGTCATTAAATTTGATATTTCCGTAATAGTACACTGAAAGTTTGTTATATTTGTGTAGCCATTTCCAATGTGTTAGCTTTGTTCGCTGTCATGACAAATAAGTATATGTATGAAATTTCGAATTCCTGTGTGTATAGAAAGACATAATAGGTTACTTCTCTTTTTCTAATAATCATAGTTTCGACAATCACATTTTCTCGTGGATAATTTGTTCTGTAAGGCGTGTCAAACAATGAATAATAACCATATAAGTACCTATGTCATATACGATAACTCATTTCTTCACTTAACGTGCAAAACAATGTATTAATATTCTGCGAAACAATTCGGCACGTAAAATGTATTTGTTATTAATGCGTTCTTCCTAAAATGAGCATTTTCGTCTAAATGGCCACCACTAGAATGATATATCAGTTATAGCTGTTATCATCACATTCTCTAGCTGATAAATCACTTGTGCCACGCTTGAGTTATATCATACCTCCAAACTTCATTTCAATCGTTTGCCCTCCGGTGGTAGAATGTTGTGCTCATATGTATATGTATCACTTTATAAATGATCGTTGAACTTCATATTTGAACTTTATTTTTTTAAACAACTTTTGGTTACGTGGTAGGTAATAATGTTTGCGTTAAAGCAATCTTTCATATACGTCCCGAAGGTGTGATTATTAACGCATTTGGAATATCGCGTGAGTCTTACAATACTGAAACTGGAGATAAAGGCGCTAAATGAAATGGGAACGGATTTGAATCATTAGTATATTGTTTTAAAAAATGCATTCACAATAACAACCAACCCTACAAACGTACTCGTAGCAACAAACAAACTGACATGTAATCATTTAATCTTGGTATAATCAGCACCAATAAATAGTGCCATCATATCATAGCAGACTACAATATACATAAATAACAATTACACCAATGGTTAAGAAACTCTGAATACAACTAAAGTTTGAGTTATGGAGTTGTTTACATAATACGATAATGAATTCGGGAATGTATCAGATTTTAAACTTAATGCCCAGGATGAAATATTGGATTATTATTCATTTACAGTGCTAGCCTTACATTTGTTCGCACTTAGATATTAATCTCGCGGTATCTGAAAATCTTACAATGAAAACTTTCGTTCAGAGAGAGATTATATGGATGAAAAACAATAGAAGCTTGAATTAAGATAAACGATGGTGAATAGTTTGCAACTGAACAGCAAGTATACGTCAAATTTAAATATAAGAAACTTCCACATGGGTTTAAAGCTCACCTAACAAACACACTTGATAATGAGCTTGACTACGGGTAAATAAAGACATTCCATAGAGTATTAATTTGGAGGGAGGATAAACAAGTGTTCTATTTTCAATGAAGGATGTCAAGCTGGCATAGTTCTGTAAAATAACACATCTGAAAAAGAATACAAGTGTTCAACTTACACTTAACATGAATAGGCACAATACACATTTAACAAGAAAACAACGAAAAGAAACAAGCACCAGAAAATCACAGGGACAGTCACAAGAGCAGTCATCAAAATAAAGCCCAGCTTAAGATAAGGTTCTATGACAAAGCATTCTGCACCTCAGTTTGTCAACAAGTAAGAATATGATTCCAATACAAGGTAAACTGGTAAGATGGTTAAGTTGCCGCTGCAAATGACTGAGCAATTGTCAACAAATTGGGCCCATTGAAAACCGATCAAACAAATATGAGAGTCTATTGTAGTTTCAACACTAATATGGTTAGCAATAAATTTGAACTCACTGCAGAGTTTTATCAATTATCAAATATTTCCAAAGTACAAATTCATATCTAGCTGTCATGGTATGTTATAGTGTATGCGTGATATACCCGATAGATCACTGGCAAATTTACAGATACGATCAACACTCTGGCGTCTTATTTTATTTTCTAGACGAAAATGTTATATCCATAAGTTTTGTAAAATCAAAACAATATTGATTATGCATACGCTCGCGTGCAATAACTTCGGATTGTGCGATTGCTAGCATACGATTTCTATGTGTGCAAAACTGGAATATAGGACAAAACGCAGATACACTTAGACAAGTGAAAATAAAATTGTATCCCAGCTTATACTTGTACTTGTAACTTTCTTAGAACGTCTTCAGAATTCAGAACGGCCTTATAGTCTTATACGAAGTTCTAAGCTCTACATTTGAAAAGTTATCAATCGCTGACGTTTTTTATTTACAAAACGTTCTACATAAATCATAGTATGCATATTTGAAGTTCGAAACATGAATTATTAACCACATCTTTCATTCCGTGTTCATAAGTTGTGTTGAAGTCGTTGTGTGTCGTTTTGCAAGCTTTGTAATATCAAATACATCTAGATGTTCAGAAGCTTTTATCTAGGAAAATCTGGTGAGAGTTATACATATACGTACATGTGCTAGTTAGAGACCGTCGCATATCTGGTAAATATTAGTTATTAAATAATGTTAGATATTTGGTAAAATATGGCCATTAGACATTCATGTTTCAATTTGGTTAAGAATAAAATAAAGAAACATTTGGCTGTTGCCTTGGTTACCAAGGAAACATTGTAGAGAAAGGACATAGGTTTCAAATGAATTCCCAAAAACTTAAGATTAAAGACCGTCGCATATCGTTAAATGCACCTCACCTCATTATAGCAAGCTATTTTCAGCCAGTACTATGTTCCTGTTGTAAAGGCCAGGACAGTTGCTACGATAGCATGTACCATCGGCCGAATATACAAGGGGTGTTCCGCAATTAACAAGACGTCTTTCATAGCTGTGAAGCAAATAAAAAAATAAAAAACTGATTTGCTATAAATTATAACGGCCATTTAGAATGAATCTTAGTAGTAGTTAAGAGCAAAGAGCTTTAGGCTGCGCGGACGATGGCTGTGTTAATACATGATGCCGGGTTTAAAGCATTTTTTGCGCTACAAACCAAACTTAAGTTGATAACTGCAAGACTACTGTGAATTAATAGTGCAAACTCGCACGTGTGCTTTTCCTTGGTGTTATATTATTATGATATTAATAATTGATACGCATATTTTAATAAAAGGGAGTTAACTCAATCGTCCGAATTAGTTTCCATAATGTAAAAGATAGAGTTTCGGCTCCGTCGACAGATTTTAATATATAGATTTGTATATTTGCATGCTATATTAGTATTCCTTTCACACATTAAGACGTTATTGTTAATGAAATTCCACGCTACAATAAGACGTTACGCCGTTGACAAATAAATAAGCAGGTAATTGAGGAATAGTATATATGGATAAATTTGTTCTGAATCCGAAAACCGGTTAGATGGGAATTTGAACGTACACGCATAACTAATTCACGTTATAATAATACGATGTATGGGTATGAATGTATTTTCAGATATAAGCATAGGATAAGTAAACATAATTTTAGCAATTTTCAATTGTGTTTTTTTATAAAATGGACATTTAAATGTCTAGCATTACGTCGGGCATTATGCGTACAGCTTATATAAATATACCTAACCTCCATGCCGTTTCTCGTGTATCTATATAGGATACTGGGTATGTACCCTCTTATATGACATGCATCTTTTTAATGTTCGGGATGTAATCGGTTTGTATTCAGTCTATTAGTTTCTAGCCCAGACAAAGTTTACTTACAAACCATCATTTCAATACCTTTCTCGTAAATTTAAGCGGAATGCTGTAGCCATATGGAATTATGTCCCGTCGTAGATTGTGTAGCCGCGTATTTAATTGCGTGGTGGTAACGCCATTAGACTGATATAGATGGCTATTAAACCAACCTAATTGTGGGGTTGTTTTCAAATTGTCAAACAAATAAAGGAAACTGCAATTCTACGTTCGTGTAACTTCAGATAGAGCTTTGAAGCTTCTGTTCAGGCATGATTCTGATAGTTTGTCAAGCATTATAAATTAAATTGACATACGACATTCCGACTATTGCAGTCAATAGATATCCGGTACCGAATATATCAGGACTACCAATAAGATCACACAATATTAAACTCTTCGTCAGTAGCATGCACTATGACTATCTAAACATATTTGGCATTGAATTTAAAAACAGCTCGCACTATTCTCCATCTACGACTTGTAAATGTAATATGTTTTTATTAAGTTGTTAAATTGTAGAATGAAACAGTTTAATGTCATTTCGTGGTCGCTAAACACCATGTTTGATACTGTTCACTCAACCTTAGTTTGAAGCAATTAAACTGTTAAGGCATATGACGTAAACTGAGCTATACTATCGATAATAATGTGTTCTTTACGTTTTCATGTGTACGATATATTGCCATAAAGCCGCATATCTGCATTTAATTGCATCTTGTTCGATCAAGCAGATGATTGTGGGTGATCAAAAGGCAACTTTAATCGAATAGTTAAATGAGCAGTTACGTATGATGCGTTTGTCACTATACCCATGCACATGTCACTGCGTCAACATAACTACTTTAGTGTTTAACTTGAGTGAATGAAACTTGATTTGGCCCTAAGCTATTTTGCAATGCAATACTAAAGGTGGCCCAACCTTCATAATAAAATGCTTTCGCTGATTTTAAGGATATCCTTCGAGTTTATAATTTGCTATAGTAAAATAAATAATGTTGTGCACTGAGACGCCATATCCGCACAGTTATGGCGACATTACCTAGCCACCGACGACCATTAACATCACCAAAATCGATGTTCCAAGCAAGACATGGGGACTTTTGTTAGTTGACATATTTAAAGTTTGGGTAAAGAATCTATTAAATCACGGTAAACAAAAGTGTTGCTACTTAAACTTATCGATAATTTATTAATATTGCTTGTAAATTTGTTAAGCGCGTAATAAGAAAAAAAATAAAACTATACGAATTGCCGATTTTAATAAAGATGTTTTTACTTTAAAACTTGATAAATCATTGCAGAATTTGATTTCATCAACGGGCTGCAACAATTATAATCATATGACCGGTCGAATGACAATAGCACAAAACGTTTTAAAGAAACGTTGTCAATAAAAAATAAATTACCATTTAAATAAAAAAATTCGGTGTATTCTAATAGTTCTTAATTCATTTAGATAACAAGCAATCCATTTAGGGTATTAAAATGTAATAAAAGCTCGATTTTTCTTCCTTGTGGTTTATCGATCTAAAATCTTTCAGCAAACTTAAAGGCGTTTCTTTTCATATAGCTTACAGCGTGACTTAATCCAAAATCCAATATTTAGTTAACCCAATATAATATCCTAGTCAGTATTGAACACAAGGCTTCCGAATTCGGTGTTTCGTACGATCGAGTAGTATATATCAACTTATACTTTCTACAGTGTGTTTGAATGACTAAATACAGAAATACAGAAGTTAAAGTGTTTTTTGTTGACATTGCAAAGTTCAAGATGTTTTACAGCGTGAAGTGTGGTTAAATTGTTAATACTAACAAACGTTGTCTTGAACAAAATGTGAACTCACTCATTCAGTGTCTAGTGTATCGACGGAGAGTTTCGGAATTTTAGGGTTCAGTTTTAAATCAGGTAAGTTTAAATCATTTACATAGTTTACATACATGTACATGTGTGTCTTTATTTATAACCTTTCATCAATTCAAAATGTATCTAAGTTTGATGCAATATGTAATGACTAATACGCATATCAAAATTATTTTAAACGATCACACAGACTTGACTATTCTATTTTGTCAGCAATTTACGTTTAATTCAAGGTGTTTTTGTTTTCTTGATGATAACTGATAAGTATTGAATATCAATATTTAAAGCTTTTTAAGGGAAAATACTTTCACTCCAATTTACTGGACCTTATATATGCAATTTAGGGTTACAAATATTACCCTATATTGCAAAACAGAGCATAGGAAGGCTACAAATGTAACCTTAGATTTTTAAATATGTATTATATTAAACGATCACATATTAATATTTTTTCTGCCTTGTCAGCAAAAGAGAAAGGTTACCAAGTTATTTTTTTCTTAATGACTCGTACAAACTAATTTCAACATTTGCGGATGATAAGAGTCGATGTATACTATCTGATTAAAGGCTACTGGCGGTGTCCTCAAAGTTCAAACACCTAGTTAAGGTATAAAACTACATCCAAATGGATGTTTAACTTCACAAAATTAAAATGTATACGACTTTGAGTCTGAGAAGATCGCCAGAAGTTAAACGAAATAACCGTAAACTGTCTAGGACCTGTCTGATTGTTGGGGTTTATTGGGTGGTATTGTCATAAGTTGCAGGCAATTTAAGCGAGTACTTGACGTTAATTGGTAGTTGTTGAAAATTTATCAAACCTATTTTCAATACTATTTTACGACACTCTAAATGCTATGCAATTTACAACATATGACCGTACGTTAATAAAATTTGTATCGATTATTTATCCTTACATTCTTTTTATGCTCATAAGTGTATTTTATATACATTCAAGAAGTTTATAGATTGAATTGTATATACAATATAATATAAACCACAAAAATCTAGTAATGATATTTGAAAAGAGATTTCCCGAATGCACGTTTAAACAGTTCTTAACTATTTATACCAACTACGTTATGGATTGCTGCTAAGTTTGTATACTGTGAATTTTATAACTACAGTTATAAAGTTTCTGAAGTATAATCCTTCTATTGAAATAAATGTACATGTCTAATTTCGTTTCGTCGGTTGTTTTAGCCTCAAATTCCACAAATTTAAACCGCATCGTAAGCATTCCTCCGTATCACCACTACACGTACCGTTTTATACGTTTGGTCTTGAGTAGTTAAAACCCAATTTACCATAACATTAGATCACATGTATCAACGGAATGTATCCATGATATCAAAGTCGGCTAAATATATAATTTTCTTTAAACTTAATCCTGTAGGCTTTGTCATCATTGACAATAAACTTCCGACTTTAAATATAGATCTATTGTATGACCGGTTAAGGTTTCCGTTAATTATGTAATATAAACCTGCTGATTTTGGTATGAAAAATATGTAATGATCAAAAACATGCAATATACATTTATTACAGTTACGTTCATGCCTTAAACAGAAAACGAAGAACACTAAAATGGGGACATACGTCTTTGACTAAATAATTATTATAATAAGGCAAACCTCTTAACCACAATTTGTATGAATTATGAGAAATCATAGTAAGAGCGTTACTTTAAGCTTTCCGTAAATGCTTTAAAAAAAAAGCAGATGCATTATTATAATTTGTTGTTAACGCGTATGCCCCGTACAATAGCCGTACAATTATTATTTTCATTGGGACTTTGAGATCGGTATAATTTCGGAGCATACATAGCCTTTATTGGCCGGTCAACTTTCTGACTTAATGATTTAGATACATGTAGCCGCAATAATAAAATAAATGCAGTATAACTATTGTCAAATACTTTTGACGCACTCAGCTAGCTAGCATGGAAAGCCGTTCTGATTTAGATCTTGCGATTTTCGCGTTATATGCTACTGTAAATCACTACAAAAACACCTCTGTTTGATCACTTTTGATTGACCAATGCTATCCTTATGTTATGAACAAATTCCTTTATTACGGAAATGTCTCTCCCTGTCTTAAAATCTTAAAAGAAACTACAACAAAATATCACATATTGCGACCCCCGATCTTTGCCAATCATTCATCAATTTTAATATTAGCAACAGCTGCCGCATCAAAAATTTATAAAGAATCGTCAATAACTCATTTATCGCCACTGTTTATTGCCGTGAAATAAACCACAGTGCCGTCTCCATTATACATGTGAAGTCATTAGCAATGTATCCTGATAAATAGTATCGCGAGATCTCGATTAATTGTCCGCGACAAAAGCACCTGACGCCTAGTCCATGATTGTCGCCAATCGTCATTTATCATTTCGCCTTGATCCTTGAACCTTAAGTTTGACCAGATAATGTACTGTACTAGATAATCATACGGGTTGTTTTGTCTTGTTAGTGAGTTGGTTGTTTTGGACGCACCCAGAAACGACATTAATTTGATCAAAACATTTTAATAGTCAAATCATCTATCATTTCCCGCGAACTATCACGCGATCGTTAGGACTGTGTCACCGTACTTGTCAATACAATTATAATTAGTCACTTTTGATTGGAAAACTAACTCATTTACTGATGTTAGATACGAATCTTTGTAAGTCTGGGCAATACATTAAAGAAGCCAACAAATATGGTAAATTTGGCATCGAAATGTATTTGTTAATTGCTAACTATTTATCATCTTAATTAGTCCCTAATTGATTAGTGAATATAACTAAACAAATTAATAATCAATCGTATAGGTTAAGCAGATCTCATCAGAAATGGCAGAGTGAAGATCGAAACAGAGTATTCAGCCGTGACTGCACTTTAAGCAGTGTACTTGAAATATAGCGAACAATCTAAGGTCATGACTCTCTCTATACGAAATTCTCAAAACATATACGTATATATATCTTCTGTTGTTCTCATTACGATAAAGAGTCTAAAAGTATCGCGAAAATATCATGCCTTCACTTCTCCTGCAAAAACGCAACGTTGTGACACGTCAATTTTCAGTCAAATTTTATCTTTGTTGCGTAGTTTTCATTTCAAAACGAGTTGTCGTCTCCGCGGAACCTATATCATTTGATGCGTTATTGTATATGCTTTCTAACGATATGTGTATTATTTACATAGCACCGTCGGATATTATTCAGTAGTGACTTGATTAACGGCAACACTCGATCTTTACGGAGTGGTTCGAGTTCTGTGCGTTACGTCATATACCATGTATACATAACACTGCTTCTTCGGACATTATTGTATCCCCAAAACTCATTTTCCACAAACTTTGGCAGCTGGCACCCGAGACTTCTTCGCGCTATAAGTCAATATATATAATACATGATCAATCACTGCGTCGTTACGCCGTATATATAATTCATTACAAACGGCCATTGTTCTTATTGTAATTATAAATAGATACAAGGCTAATTTAACAGGTAATCGTAGAATAATATTATGACGTTTTAGAATAAAACGCTAGAATATTGCTATGTTATCCTCCTTGCATGTTGGTACATAATTCGGTGGTATATAGTCAGATTGAAGACGATCATATCATGAGTTGTATAACTGACTAGTTCAATACTCATTGATTTGCTTACACTCAATAATTAAAAGGGTTGTATAAAAAAAAGCTCACCAATGATAACTTAAGACTTAAATGGCCATCGAAAAATGCATTTTGTTTACATTTTATTTGACGTAAACAAGGGTTTATTTATTCAACTTAGCGTTATCACCGGCGGATGATGACTTTAATATGAAGATATTAAAACGGGCATTTAGGATGGATAGCCATATTGATCGCTGACTGTAAAACGACTTTCATCGAGTTGAACATATCCAACGATTCGCAAAAGTTCCAAGGGATTTTTACTCTTTGTGATTCATTTATTTCTTAAACACTCAAGCTACATGTATCTTGAATAATTTTGAAAAGCTCTAACGTTACGACGTTAAGCTTTATGCTGTTGTAAGTTTATTGAGATCTATTTCCCTGAATGTGTACTCCATGAAATACATTTATCCTACCTTGAATGGTTCAGGATAATAAATGAAATGCATCGAAATGGTGCGTTATAATTCATAAAGTAAAGCACATCATGCCAGTGTTGGGGTTAGATGTTCTTTATACTGAGACGCATGGCGAATAATTTAGCGGCACTATGGGATCATACCCATATGAAAATCTTAATAATGTTATATTTGAAAATTCAGTGATGAAAATTCGCAAGATGAATTATTTACAAACGCGAAATAACACAAAATCTACATCCCGCTAATTCAACCCGATTCACTGTATTTATGATTAGTTAACTGTACGAACATTTTCAATTAGATTTGCTCGTATTATACGGTTAAATCTCACTGTGAAAAGCTATCATGTACGGATATTTTTTTTATAATCTGCATAATGCATTCCTGCCTACTCAAACATAACCAGGCCGAGATAAGATTAAATGTTGTCGGCAGCAAACATTACGAGGTAACTGGCCATTTTAGGTGTTTAAATACAGATAAAATACATAGAAATCGTAGGAAATAGATTTGTCAAGCTGCTTTGATGAAGTGGAGGTCGACACTTGATGTCAATATGGTCGTCGCAAGGCTTTTATGGCTGACAAATGAAAGTTATAATGTAAATGCATTGACAGGAGCGCTTTCATAGCATGATACATGGTTTGCGCTACTATGGTAATAAAATGGCTTATCACGTGCTATACTGGTTTCCATTATTGACTATGAATTTGTATCGATTGTAGGTTATACGATAAGGATTTTAATGATACAAAATCTTTTTGAAAATAGCCAGACTGTGTTAATGTACTCCTGCTGTATTTAGGCATTATGTGAAATGTGTAAATAAAGTATCGTTTTATTATGCACATACTTAATAGTTTAATAGTAATATAAATGTAAGTACAATCTAATCAATTTTGCGACATATTTATTTTCGTAGAAGTTGCGATTTCTATAAGTTTGGGACAATGACCTTAGGCACCTACAAAATACGCGCTGAACCCAGTTCTGAGACTGAATACTTAAAGTCGAGAAAATTTGACTTCGTCATAACTACTCGAAATGTTGACCCTCGCGAAAAAGTATTATTTTACATTATTTGCTTTGCATTGATTAATGGGTGTATTCAACAATACCGTCGAATGACGACTAAATTGTAAACATTTTTAGTCAATATATTTTCTTTTGCCCTCGATTGGGGTTTTAACAAAGGCTATTTCTTAAGGTTCATCTCAAACTAATTAATTGAATTACTCCATACAACCAGTTTAACTGAGCACATACACGTAATATGTTGTACAGCGATACTCATGCATTACAAGTGTATGTGTAAGTCTGGGCAAATTCAGGAAACTAATGTGGTTAACTAAATCAATGTATCAAACTTTTTGTGCATCAATATTTCATCACCAGAAATATTTCAGAATATTGCATTACTGTGATGTGTGTTATAACGCGTGCATGTTTAAGGAGACCAAACATGGGTTCTGTCAAAAGTGATAGACTAAGTCTATTTGTTATCTTAAAGATGAAAACCTGGCAATGCATGTACAGTATATTATTTGTACCCGGTATAACTTTGTTGATTCTCGATTTTGGGGGATAGTGCATGGTTCGGAGGATGTCACAGTTCCAGAAGCATCCCTGTTTTGTTTTACATGCCTAATGTAAAGTAAAGCATCGTGCGAAATCGGGGGACTTTATAATCCATGAAGACACATTTATTTAAGACCATTTCTGGGATTTGAAGTCTTACATACAAATGTACATAGACATAGACGTTCTACAAACATATACAGTGTGAGACGTATTTACCAGCCATTCTAGCGTAGTTAGCGATTTCTCTAAAGAGTTGAATTACTTCATATTCAGACACAATTCTGCTTGTTATATCAGAAAATCTATGTTTGTTTCGTGTTCTGTTCAACTTGTCTGATGTATTGAATTAACCCAGACTGATGTTACATGGCGTATTTAAGACACGGTGCACTTATGTTCATAATATACAATAATATAATGGCATGGTGCCACGAAGTTGGAAGACACTACGATATTACAACATTAACCAGTGATGTTGTATGAGCTACTGTCATGTATTCCAAGCCATTGGATAAAACAGTTTGGCGAATAACTTGTTTGTCTCTATGTAGCCTTGTCGTTCAGTTTATTTAACATAATTGACCTAGGGAAGATGTGTCGGAGTAGGGGCAGCTGTGTTGGAATCTGGGTAAATATGTCGGACTGTGTGTAGATGTGTAGGACTGTGGGTACATGTGTCGGACTGTGTGTAGATGTGTCGGACTGTGGGTAGTTGTGTCGAACTATGGGTAGTTGTGTCGGACTGTGTGTAAATGTGTCGGAATATGTGTAGCTGTGCCGGACTGTGTGTAGAACTGTCGGACTGTGTGTAGATCTGTCGGACTGAGGGTAGATTTGTCGGACTGTGGGTAGATATGTCGGACAGCGTATAGATGTGTCGGACTGTGTGTAAATGTGTCGCACTGTGGGATGAACTGTCGGACTGTGCGTAGATGTGTCGGACTGGTGGTAGATGTGTCGGACTTTGGGTAGATATGTCGGACTGCGTGTAGATGTGTCGGACTGTGTGTAGATGTGTCGGACTGTGTGTAGATATGTTGGACTGTGTGTAGATGTGTCGGACTGTGTGTAGATATGTTGGACTGTGTGTAGATGTGTTGGACTGTGGGTAGATATGTCGGCCTGTGTGCAGTTGTGTCGGTCTGTTTGTAGATGTGTCGGACTGTGGGTAGATGAGTCGGACTGTGGGTATATGTGTCGGACTGTGTGTAGATGTGCCGGACTGAGTGTAAATGTGTCGGACTTTGGGTAGATATGTCGGTCTGTGTATAGATGTGACGGGTTGTGGGTAAGTGTGCCGGACTGTGTGTAGATGTGTCGGACATGTGTACATGTGTCGGACTGTGTGTAGATATTTCGGACTGTGTGTAGATGTGTCGGACTGTGGGTAGATTTGTGGGACTGTGACAAGATGTGTCGGACTGTGTGTAGGTATGTCGGACTATGTGTAGATGTGTTGGACTATTGGTGGGCTTTGGATGGACGTGTCATGTTGAGGGTAGCACTGCGTGTTACAGTTTGAGGTTTGACGGGTTCGCTAAAATGTTTGTCCCGGAAAATGTCACTGCTAAATACGGACCGAAATCCGTTTGAGTCCTTGAACCTTTTGCGCTTCGTAAATAAAGATGGATGTATTTCTCCAAATATGTCTTCTATACTTTAACTCTCACACGAAACATTTCTCCCAATTTAACAAATGTGATATCAAGAAGCTGTATTACAAACCCACTAGGGTTTCAGTCGTCCAATTATATTGTTTGATTAATGATAAATCTAGATTAATCCGTAGAAAATGTCTGATAATTATGTTTGCTTCATTTAGACGGAATGTATCCATCACTTTAATGTTGTCTTGCGTGTCAAAGATACGGAACTATCCGTCCATTCGGCTACAATACTGTCAAAAGCTTATGGACTATTTTCTCTTAACAAATGTGTTTACTGCATTGCTCCTATTGTATATAAAGCGCGTATCAATACACACGTTCATGATATTTGTTATGAACGCATATCCATGTTTACGTGTATGTATGTTCGTATGTCCCGAATGTTCCATAATTATAATGGTACGACCGCCATTAGACTGTGAATTGAATTGACTACACAATTTAAACTACCGGAATACGCGGTAATTAACTTTTTGGTAACATGACATACCGAAGGTCAAAACAATCTGCATAACAACTGCTATAGATATTCATTTTATGGTCTAATGTTTAATGAACTAATTGTTTTACTGAATAATACGTTTGGATAGGTAACGTTTATGTTTTCTATCCGTCTGAACCGAATGCCTCACATATTCTATGACGAGTTAGTTCCCCTGAACCATTGAAAGTGCTAAAGCCAAAATGAAAATACTTAAATGACGTATACTTCAATCCACTTATAATATATGTAATAACACAGATACTTTGTAAGAAAGTGTACACAATGTTTATGAAGATAGTTTGACAATTGTTAGCCATATTACATTAGCGTTTGACACTCTCATGCAACCTTCCATGCACCTGGGTAAATAGTAGGGCACAAACCAAAGCTACACAGCTACGGCGGCAGCACGTAGTCACACACGCAATAGTCAGACATACGAGGGTCATTCAATAAATTCGTGGACTGGACTCGGCATTTTAATACACATTGGTACAGATAATAACTCATTGTATCACACT
The DNA here is from genome assembly GCA_963678985.1 of Spisula subtruncata. NCBI lineage: Eukaryota > Metazoa > Mollusca > Bivalvia > Venerida > Mactridae > Spisula > Spisula subtruncata. Next base: position 22,821,356 of record OY787669.1, on the reverse strand, counting down.
TAACTACAGCCTTTCGGACACAAGTGTAGAAAATATTGCACGAATCGACGCATTTTTAAAGAAAATATGGATAAAACAAAACTATCACCTTACCGCAACCACCACACAACGCAAATATATTCTGACGTTGGCGACGTTATTGCCGTCTTGCTATGTTTCAAATGGTAAACCCGAAATTGAATTATGTCATTAATATGGAATTGAACACAAATATTTCAGTTATATATCATTAAATATATCTGCTACAACAGTTTATGTATTCAAAGTTAAATATTTAGATGGACTTAATCGTTGTACGCTAAATTTAAACGCCTCGCAAATTTTGACTGGCGTTTCCTCAAACGTCCGTACTTTGCCAATTTCGTTCGACCCCTCTATCATTTTTAATACGACGCTGCTCTTCAGAAATGTGATTTTGTCACTAAAACACTGGGGCACTGCATACTTGATGTTCTCCGTTTGCTCTCATTAGCAGCTTATGCGTATTTGTTGTGTATTTCCAAGACAAGTGCACAATTTATTAGTTGCATGTATTTCCTTGCGTAAATTCATGGGCATTTTGACGTAAATGAAAAGGTTACAGGCATAGGTCAAATACTTCTCAATGCAAACTCAAACGTCGAAACAACTTAATAATTTCACCGAATATTATGATAATATCTTGCCATAATCTGGCAAACATATTGGAATTTAAATAAAATAATTCGGAATTTATAGCTAGTTGAACAAGTGAAAGGATACGTTACGTCGGTCGGGGGTGGTAGCGCGTTGCTATGGTAATTCAACGACTGCTGACATGCTACCGTGTTGCATAATTAAAGATAAATTTGTATCTATGGTAGGTAATACATAAATGTTTATAATGATATATGCAAGTATTATTTAAACACAACTATGATAAAATGAAAACGATTGTCTACGAATATATTGAATGGCCCTCGTAGTACATGCCATCCACATCCCCACAAAATGGATGTTTTAAGCGAGCCTTATATGCTCACTCCGCAATGAATGACACACTGCGGACTTAGAATTTTGTGCATAATTAGCCATAAAGGGAGGTAATTATATAAATGATAACTACACTGAAGTGAAGCACGGGGCGACTTTTAGCAGCCGCCAGACAGCACTTAACACCTGCTGTAGTAAGTACTTGTCCCATCTACACCATATCCTTCAGATGCCTACTAGAAAACAACGTACAAGCAATACAATGAGAAGCAAGTGATGAGTGCATTGCTAATTTTATAAAGTAAACCTAATGCTATTTTGTCTAGATAAAACCCTGTTTGTATCAGTATACTAATTTCTGGTGTATCTTTAGTGTTCAATCGTGTACCGTGTGTTGTTTCAATTAAGAAAAACTTTCTCTTAAACATACCCGTATAATAGAGAAACCGTCGCTTAATTAGTTCAAAACATTTCCAAGATGTGATTAGCTACTTAAAGTCAAGAAGCATCCCATAATTTCTGAAACAATTAGCACGGTAATGTAAGGGCGTAATGAGCCCGCTTTATATAGGACCAAGTTAATTGGTGTTCAAATGCACGTATTTCAGTTAGAATTCTAATTTGCCCGTAGGTACAAATTTGCCGGTTTCATTCCCAGCAAAGAGTACGTGAACTGTTAAATTGAACTTACGCACTCTTTCAGAAACTTCAAAGGAGTCAGTCAGTTTTCATGTATGCGCGACTGCATCCACAGAACAACGGAATGATTATCACGATATTCGTGGAGATTATCTTATCAAAATGTACGGTCAATTTGTCTTCTGTGTCGTTGGTACGCTGACGAAATGATTAAACATGGAAATAAGTGTTCAACATAATTCACTATAAGCATAATAAAGCGAAATAATAATAAAACATATATAACCAAAGTCCGATGCAGTATCCTGCCTTACCACTATGTGATTAAAGTAGCAATATTCTTGACGTTATCGCAGTTGGTTTGAATTTTAGCTGCAATGTGCCGTACAGCAAACCTATACGTGACTTTAATAACATCATCACAACAGTTACGTCCCTTTCCACTACTATCACCATTAACTCACAAATTAGGTAAACGTTATTGTTAGATAAGAACTTTAAAAATAATTACATGAATGTTGTTATACCATTAAAATTCAATAATCAATACATGACTAATATGCAGAGGTTTTATATTTAAGTAATCTTTGACATAATTGCATTATCAGTTACCGTTTGATAGTATAGTCAGCGACTTTTGGCTGCGTCAAATGACCTTAGGAAATTGTTCACCATACATAGTTGCAAGCTAACGTTCATCGCCAACGGAATCACTTTTGTATCATCAGGTTGTATTTTAACTGTTACATTTTCGATGTGTAATATAACATAGTTTAAAGCTAAATATCAACGCCTATGGAATCATTTTTTATATCATCGGGTTTATTTAAACTGTTACATTGCCAATGGGAAATATAACATTGTTGTAGGCTAAATGTCAACGCATATTGTATCATTTTTTAAACCTTCCTGTTTCATTTAAACTGTTACATCGCCGATGCGTAATATAACAAAGTTGCAAGCTAAATGTCAACGTATAGTCACATATGGTATCATTTTTATGTCACAGAGTTTTATTTAAACTGATACATTGCCGATGTATAACGCGTTTTTGGTGACAGGGATTTGATTAGAAATGTGCTCGTCAGCAGTAATACATTGTCTTAGGGGTAGCTGATCTTTGACATGTGTTATCAAATAAATGAGAATGTCAAGAGACATACTTGAAATTGAATTTGGAACCCAGAGGACAAAGGGATGAAATTTACAATATAAGAAATACAATATACGCACGTAAATTTATTTTCTCTTAACCAAAAGTCTCCCCGAGGATTCAATAAACTTCATTCTGGTTATGTTACACGTTGTCTGTGTCACAGTATCTGTAGAATATAAAAATCAAATGAAGATTTACTCTCCAAGTCTCACAAGATGAGACAGAAGAAATGGATTACTTGAGGCCAGACTTGTTGGAATGAGGCGGGCGAAGTTTATTACAATGTTATTAATGTCATTGTTAGTTAGACATACTTTAAAGGAACTGAATCACAGATTGAGCTTAAAACATTTATATGACTTAATTTCCCTACCGAACCATAAAGTATAAAATGTGACTATGTAGATTATGGGTCCTATTGACCATTGTACCATATGTTTGTGTTATGTGATGTTATTTATGTTAACTGTGCTCTACTGGTTAAGTTGAGTGCTGACTTTTAATTGTTTTTTGGTTTATGTGTGTGCATTGCTCAGTGTAGTTGTATTGTGGTGTTTCTGATTTCTGTGTTCGGATGGTTGGGTAGAGTGCTATCTTAGCTGTCTTATTTCCTCATACCCTTTTTATAGCCGATTTCCTCATATCGTTTAGTCAAACCACCCAGTGTATCAGTTGAGTATAACTATTCGTCAGCGGAATAAAAAATCAATTCACTTAGTATGTACTCTTTAATTTAACGCTCCTGATAATCATTTAACACATGGAACATTATGAAGGCATTTTAATCGGCGCACGAGTCAATAAGTGCCAGTTGGTAACTTACACGCATGGTTAATTAATGATATATTAAATAAGGCGATATCAAATTAATGGCACCTTGAATTTAAGAACACATTGTACAATGTTCATTGGAGACTGCTCCTAGAAATAATTACAACACACTTAGAGGTCTTAAAAGTTATTTATGCTTTTATTTCTTTAATTTGTACCAACATTAACATGATTCATCGGAAGTTCTTTTCACTACTGCTCTCTTGAAATGAAGATGACTTCGGTGCTGAGTTAATTTGTTTAGTTGTTTTGTTTGAGAATTACGTGGTCGTTGAAAGTTTTAAGTTTCTTTTTATGTAATTACTACTGCTTACGACCATTGTTGTTGATACGTGTTCAGTGCAATCCGTAACCATATTATATCCATAATTTTCTGTTGTTAATCTTAACACGGGTCCATCTAAGTCCAATTCGATAAATCAATTGATTACTAATGTTATCCCATGAAGATGTTGTTAATGCAGTGTTTATTGTTTTACTTTTTATTATTAGAATTACATGTTCGTTGAATGTTTAACTGTTATTTTATTCAATTACTTTGTTAATTACTGTAGCTATTAGCTTAGTGATGTTTGTAACCATATAAAATCCATGCATCTATTTCATCGATCGTAATAGCAAGGTACCTCTCCGTCCAATTCGATAATTCATCAGGATCATTTTCATAATTATTGAAGATGTTCTTAATGCAGAGGCACGTGTTTGAACGTTACATAATTCGTTGAATGTTTTATGTTTCGTTGTATACAACTTACTTTATTACATAGCGCAGCTGTATATTTGTGTTCACAGAAAAAATGCAACCATATAATATTCATAAATCTCTTTCGTCGATCGTATTAATAAGTTATCTCTCTGTTCAATTCAATCATTACAAAATTCATTGCTGATTACTGAAGATAACCACTTGAAGTTGAGTGAGAGACTGAAAATGCATCCAATGAATAAAAGCCAATTTCTAGTGCAATAGGAAATATATTTGATAATTACATAGCTGTTTCAATTCCAATATTTTTGCGAACGTGAATATACACATAAATCGAAATGGCATGAGCATTTAACGGTTCAGTTTAGTTTCTTGCTCAGCTGTGTATTGGGCAGTGTGTTGTTCGACTGTTTTAAGTGTTTATTTATTCTAAAATAAGTTATTGCTGTTGGTATTTGTTCAGCTGCTTCTATTCACTGAACAGCACTGTGTTCCCTCTGTTAGTTTGTTTGATGTATTTGCTAACATTTTAAGGTATTGAGCAGGAAAAAAGTTCAATTCAAACAAACACTAATGTCGGACTGGGTATATTATAATATATGACACCGTTTTGTTGATTGTAATCCCATATTGCAAACGAATCATCTCAATGTTTTCTCATTATGTATTCAGCAACATGGTAGTTTGGAAAATATCCACATTTCTTGAGTGCATGTTCCTATATGTTATTTAAGATTGTCACCAGCTGAGGGTCAAACTCCGATATCAGATATTTTCTTCCCCCATTATCAACTACACACTAATTATTTCCCAAGGTTTGTCTAACTCCCAAAAGGGTTGTATATATGTCCTTATTTTATCAACAACGAATCGCCATCAAATTATACATCAAAATAATCATTCACTAAAAGAAACTAAATTAAGATATATACGTCTGTCTCACTTCCACCACAAGAGACATTCTATAATGCCTTCCTAATTGAAATTAGTAGTGTCAGTTTCAGATTTAGATATACTTGATGTTAACATTTAGATGGTTTCTTTAGCCAATAGTCGTATCTTTGTACATTTGCAGGGTAGTGATTTGTATCGTCGTGGTGTCAAACCGATTTACAATAATAAGCGGTTCCATTCATTTACTGACAACGTAGACGCTCGCAATGAGAGAGAAACTTACTTGCCTGTCTTACCCTCATGGCAAATAGAAAAAACATCAGTAAGTACGTGTCGAAAATGAAAAAGTACAAGTTGGAAATACTTTTCACCAACGATCTAAAATTGATTTGCATATACCTGTTGTATAGTAAATTGTATAGTATATTATATTATATTTTTCAGGTCGATTGTGAAACACATTTACAATTCAAAGTTATATTTGCCACTCTCGGTAGAACATGATCACGTAAGTGCATGTACTAACATACTAATTTGTAACGACAAGCAGCCAGTTGACATAGTGCTCTGACTCTCATACCGCGATACTTTAATAATAACACCATCCCATGGTACCGAAATATATCATACATCAGTTCCTCACCATATATCTCAGAACAAAATGGAAGCCCACATGATCTGTACTATCCTACACCAGAACGTCTACGCCAACTGACAGAGATCAAAGTTGATAAATGGCTTAATCTTCTTGTGTGAGATAATTATTTATATGACAATGGAGCAATTGGCTACCGGCAGAAGATCTACTAACCCAATATCTGTATCAGGGTGGTGATGTATCGCCTGCTCTATATTATGTATTTTGTGTGAACAAATCATCTTAAAATATATTAGCTCCACTTTCGTGTTCTTCTGGGATATGCATGTTGTGGTGTTGTCGTGCAACGGTAATGTTCATTTAGCATGAACTATACGATGTATTGGAAATACAATCCATGTGAAACATTCTGCAGATTATTTTTATTAGTTACAGTTATCCGTTATATTTGCCACTCATACGATACCCCTTTACGCAAAACAGTTGGCTGCTGAATTTCACTCGTTTGTATATCTATCAAAACAATAGTTAGGTTTACATGCTTTAAAGGGTTATTCAATCCAAGGAAATAAGAAACGTTTATAAACTTAGACTTTTAATTACATTTCTAATTATGTCCATTATGCATTGGAGTAGTGTAAAGCGTTGTGTAAGCTCCACATTGCATCATACGAGTATGTCCCAGCCCTTTACACCAACTTAAGACGTCACCTGGCTGTATTCAAATACACATGTCACCATCGCTTTGATTACAGCTCAAATCAAAAGTTAATTAGCAATACAATCTCATTTCCTAAAAAGGGAAATAGATCACCATTATAATTTGATCATTAACAGTGGGGTGATTTTCCCAATTAAGTGTGTCCCAAAGGCAAATCAAAATACAAGGACCGGCAACATCTCTAAATAATCACATGGTGTGTCCCTGTAGTTAATTATAAATATTCCGATAATTACATGCGAAAAGTTTCAAGACACAGCCGTTTTTACTGTCAACTTATTAAACAAATGAATGCGACGAAGATATAAATTCTGCTTGAAAAAGTCAATATGTGGGTTGTTTTTAAATGTGACTTTGAGCATTGTAAATTTCTAATTAAAATCTTAAAAAATTTAAGTAACAAAACATTCTTATTCGCTCCTTTAAAAATACCACGATAACATTACAGATAAAAACAGTCTTCGTTCCTATTACGTTCTGTTTGACCAGAGTGATAATTTGTAGTTTATGTACACCATTATTAAATAGACGAGAATGCCAACGATAAAGACACTGCCTGTTAAAGGAATATAGACTCGTGCACAACGTGTTAGACATAAATGAGCCGTATAGAGGTCGAAGATATGGTATTCTGTATAGAGTTTTCCTGTCTCTACGCCAAAAAAGATATCGTGTTGTAAAAATATTTCTAGCCAGACACTTCTAGTACGTTCGATATGCATCAGCCATTTGATAAAATAACTTGATATTCTATAAATTTAATATAGAGACAAGAATATGATTTGCTTGATATATACCGATCGTTCTGATTAAATTTTATGGCACTGGAAACAAACCGAATACAGTTTCAAACGGTAAAAGACAAACAGCCTTTAATATTATCACGTGTCTCCGAAAGTGAACCGCTACAATAAGCCCATTTATATAATATAGCAATGTACATTTTATTTAGTAAGCTACGTATTCCATATTTTCTCCGGTATATACTTCAGTTTACATTGTTTAAGTGTAAAGCAATACATCAATTGCCATGCATATGATTGTTATATGCAATAACATGCCCTGTTAATTTATTTCTCATTATTGCCTAAAACACATCTTATGCTCTTCACCTCCTTTATAGATATAATATTTAATATTGTCCTAATGAGATGTAATATAACAACTTTTATAGCAATAACCTTTTGATCAGTTCGCTTCTATTTGAACCTCATAATTATGTTTCTGTTGTAGACATCCATTAACACAGTAATTCTAATTTCGATAACCTTGGAATTTCTGAGGGAACGATTTGTTTTGATAATCTTCTATAATTTGAGTTGATGCTGTGGTACATGTAATAGGCAATGGTATATAAGGCAATGTTATATAGAGAATAGCTGTGATTTTTCTGAGAATAATCACAAGTGTATGCAAATGGTGTGGTCATATTTATCACTAGGTGGCTGTCAAGCTAGAGAAACATAATCCTTTATATGCCATTTAGGACACCATCACACCATGATAAACACGTCTAACGACGACATTTACTTTCAACAATGTAGGCAGCGCTAGCACTTTATAACAAAATATGTAGATACTCAATCGTGTGATGCTGCATATAATTGCTTTGGCTGCCGAAATATGCTGATCTGTCTTCCTCTTTATCAGATAAACAGCACCACCTTGATAATATGTGCTTTCAGTATATACATGTATAATTGTGTTTTTCAAATCGATGTTATGTATACGTGTCTAATGGTGCCAGGTTTTTAATATGAGCCCACTAGCCTGTCTGACAACCGTCTGCTTTGTGCGGTTGTTTGGTGATCGGTATATGCGACGAGGTAATAATAATTTAATAACCCATTGTTTCTCGTAAATATGATATATAATTAAATTATAAATTATTCAGCTGAATAACAAGGGATATCCGTAATAGAGGACGAGTTACATTTTCTGTTAGTGTGTCCGTTATATAAGTCTTTAAGACAAATTCACTTTCCAAGCAGATGGTATACTAGTGTCATAGACATACAACTGTTCATAAACATCATGAGTGACACGAACATAAACAATATAATATCGATTGCTAAATACCTGAATGATGCATACGAACTCAAAAGTCAATATGGCAACTTTTGAGTCTGTTTCTGTGTGAACATTTCGTTACGAACCGATTACAAATACTCCAGATATTTAAAAACGGTGTAATCTCAATTTAAAATATAATGAACAATCTAATCTCCAGACGTTGTAAACATATTTCGTTGAAAATTGCATACTATTATACATGGTATATTACTAATTGATGTACATTGAAATATTAGCTATGTGTTTACATTTTGTTAATTAAGGAATGAATACATTATCAATTTGATTAATACATTGTGCTAGCATGAATAAGTTCATTTACATATCTTGTTCATATATGTTGAAATGTGTATTTGTAAACGTTATTTGTACACAATTATGGTTGCATTGTATTTTGGGCCGGAGGCCTTCCATATCATTGAATAAATCTTGAATAAATCTTGAATAGAAACATCATCTAGCATCTGTAGCTCAATGTTCCTTAATATCATAAAACACATAAAACATTTTGAAGGAATTTTGATCGGCGTGCGAGTCTGTGATTGTCGGTTTGTACCTTTGTAACTTACACTTAGGGTAAATTAATGATGTGTATAATAAAGAGATGACACCATAGTCACACCTGAAATTTAAAATAATGCGGTGCAACATTATTTAGAAACTGCTCATAGAACAAATTACTTAACACATAGAGCTCTTAAAAGTAATTTATGTTTGTATTCCTTCAATTTGTACCAACATGAAATACAGTACTTTGGAAGTTATTTTCACTGCTGCTCTCTTGAAATGAAGATGATTTCGGTGCTGAGTTAATAGTTTTTAATTTAGTTGTTTCAGTTGTTTTATTTGAGAACTGCGTGGTCGTTGAAAGTTTTAAGTTTCTTCTTATGTACATTGAAATTACTTCTGCTTTCGACAAGTGTTGTTCTGTTAACAAGGTACCTCTCAGTACAATTCGATTAATCATAATGATAACATATGCTATTCAATGAAGATTTTATCGGTCCATTTAATTTTTATGTTGCTTTGTTTGAAAATCACGTGTTTATTGAATGTTTCAACTTCGTTAATTACTGCAGCTGTATGATAAGTGAAAATTGCATCTGTGTGATATCAAGAAATCAATTTGTCGGTCGTATTAGCAAGTTACTTCCTAGTTCAGTTCAATCATCATGGAATCGATTGATGTAGGAAGAAAAGTGTCTCTTGAAAGTGAGTGAGATACTACAAATATACCAAAGGAATGAAGTAAAGTGCTAGAGTGCAATAACAAACATAAAATATACTTAATACACTGCAGCTGTTTCAGTTTCAAGGATTTTGCGAACATCAATACCCACTAATATCCAAACATCATTAGCCCAGGCTGATGACATTCAACTGTTCAGTTTCATTTAGTGTAGTTGTGAATTTGGCATTGTGTCGTATGATGGTGTCCTGTATAATACAGCATTATTTTTGTTCAAACCCGGTAGTACTCGGCTATTTCTCTTGCATGCTGCCTTTCTTCTCTCAGCATTAGTGTCAGTATATTGTAATACTTAACAATATGGATCGTATTCCCTTATAACAAAACAAATCACCCCAATACATTCTCATTATGTATTCAGAAACATAGACGTTTGGAAAATATCAACATTTATTGAGCACATGCTCCTATATGTTATTTAAGATTGGCACTATCTGGGGGTCAAACTCCGATATCAGATATTTTCTTTCGGATTCCCGATATAACAAAAACACGCGCTAATTATTTCCCAACACTTGTCTAGCTCCCAAAAGGGTTGTAGAAAGTTCCTTATGTTATCAACAACGACTCGCCATCGAAGTATACATGAAAATAATCATTCACTAAAGGAATCCAAATTAAGATATATAGGTCTTTCTCAAACTGACCACAAGAGAGAGTCCACGAGTTCTTCCAAATTGACATGAGCATTGTCACAGTTTCAAATTTAGACACTTGGTGTGGATATTTAGATGGTTTCTTTAGTCAATGTTCGTACATTTGTATAATTGTGCTTTATATACCCATAGTGTTAAACAAAGTCCGAAATAAAAAGAGCAATCATTAATTTGCTGAATATGAAGACGCTCAGGTAAATCGATAACATCAGAAAGTAAGTGTCGAGAATGAGAAATTCTAGTTGGAATGACTTTATTTAGTTTATTACAAAAGACCCTTTTCGAAAATTATAACGTAATTTACTATGTAATTTACAATATCTATTTTAGGTCGATTGTAAAACAAGTTTTCAAAATAAAGCTTATTTAGCCACTTACAGTAGAAATATAGCATTGGTCATGTAAGTGCACGTAGTAACATTCTGTTTTGTAAACTAAACAGAAGGGTAACAAAGTGCCCTGACTCTCCTACCAAGATACTTTAATAATAACACCACCCCATGGTACGGATATATATAATATATTAATTTCCCACCATATACGTACAAGACAATATCTCAGAATAATATGGAAGCCCACATGATCTGTACTTTCTTACACCAGAACGTCTACGCCAACTGACAGAGATCAAAATTGATAAATGGCTTAATCTTCTTGTGCGAGATAATTATTAATATGACAATGGAGCAATTGGCTGCCGGAAATATATCTACTAACCTAATATCTGTATCAGGGAGTTGATGTATCGCCTGCTCTATATTATGTATTTTGTGTGAACTAATCAGTCTAAAATAAAATAAAAATATTATCTCCGCCTTTGTAGTCTTCTGGAATATTTAAAAATACTGGTGTAATATCAATATAGTATCGACTTAGGTGCATCGGTAATGCAATATGAATATTAACATTAACTATTCGATGAAGTTGAGATTCGAAACTGTGTGACAAATATGGTACAATATGTATTTTTCTATAAAAAAGAAACATATTAATTTTACAGAAGGTTTTTTAGTCAGTTACTGTGGTATTTGTCAATCATACGCGCATCACCTAAGTGAAAAACAGTTGGCTGCTGGGTTTCTATATTTATCAAACCAGTATTTTTACATGTTTTTAAGGGTTATTCATTCATTCAATGTATAATCCAGTAAAGCAATATAAAACTTCTCCAAACTTAGTCATTTAATAATATGTCTAGCCAAGTCATTTATCGAAATCATAGTGTACAGTGTACATTGGAATAATGTATTATATTGGTGTATGCTTCACGTTACAATATACGAGTGCATCGCAACCCTTTAAGCCAACTAGATGAGTAATTAAATACACATTTCACCATCACGTTCATTAGATTTCTAATCAAAAGTTAATTAGCAATACAATCTCATTTCCTAAAAAGGGAAATAGATCACCATTATAATTTGATCATTAACAGTGGGGTGATTTTCCCAATTTAATGTGTCCCAAAGGCAAAGCATAATACAAGGAGTGGTAACATCGCTAAAACAATCACATGGTGTCCCCTGTAGTTAATTAGAAATATTCCGGTAATAACATGGGAAAGGATTCAAGGCACAGCAGCTTTTACTGTCAACTATTAAAAAAGTGATTTCGGCGAAGGAGCAAATACTGCTTGAAAAAGTTTTACTTTACAGCGTCACTATGTGGGTTGTTTTTAAATGTGTCCTTGAGCATTGTTAATTATCTAATTAAAATCTTGAAATATCTAAATAATTAAATTTAACATAATTATTCGCTGCGTACAAATGCCACTACAAATTTTCAGATAAAAATGATGTGTCTTTGTTACTATTACGTTCTGTTTGATTTTTCGATTTGTTGTTGTTTTTGAGATTTTTTGTTTGGCATTGTCTTGCTTTATTTTAGTCGGAATTACTTGTACCTGACTAAGTGATTAAGTGTTATGAATAGAAGATCTATCACGCGTTGTCAATTGATATAAATTTGTATTAAACGAGTTGTGCATTTTTTATTAATCGAGCCTCTGGTGAGCTTAACAATATTTCCTGAACGAGTTTAATATAAATGTATCAATTGACAACGAGTGATAGATTCTTTTTATCATCTGACACTAAAAACGCAAAATACGTATTGATTTATTGGAAAAAATCAATATTTTATATTACACGTGGTACGTATAGCTTTATACGTATTGGCTATACTAACCTGTATACAAGAAAAGTCATGTGATAAATACGATATACCTTTATTCTGTTTGTGTGGTATGAGTATTTTTTCATTTTGTGTGGATCAGACCTTTTCTTTTTGGTTTTACTTGTGGTGTGTTCTGCTTTATCTTTTACATGCTACTTTCCCAGTCTGATCTGGCAATATCGTGACATTTGAGCAACGTTTGAGCTGTCATTATCTTGTTTTACATTGCTTTTATGCTGCATACTAATTACGCGTATTGAATTACAGCATTGACAATATTGATAAGTTCGACATTAGTAATTTTCAGTTCGTCTTTTATTAGTACAAATGGCATTGTAGAGTTCATTTAGGTGCCACTAGTATAAAGTCCATGACACGAACTAGGTACCAACACCACATCCGGAGGTGTATGTTGAAAAGATACTGGCGTAGTCAGCATTGTATCCACATTGTTACGAAAGATGTACAATTCTAAGAAACTGAAAATATGCTATCAAACTGTGATTGAATACTACAGGAATAGCATACTCGCTGAATAGAAATGCTTAACGCAGATAAATCTCTGCAAAATATTAGCTTGAACAAGGATATGGTACATTTGATTAACATGACTTATGCACAACTCGTAGGGCAATTGACCTTACTTACACTAAGTATACATCAGATCATATGCACTTGCTACGTAGATTAATCATTGGTGGAATGTCGTTGTTTTTGAATTGCCGTCAACAACATTATCAACCTATTATCCATTGATGATCTGCGACATGTCTTGGATAAACATTATTGTTCTTAAAATATTGTGCTAGTGCTTTGCTTGACGATGGATCGTATTTTACTTGTGGAGTAGGGGAGACATGTGAGGTCGACATTTTCACTGTTCATTGTTATGCATGCACCGTACTTTTGCATCCAGTTCACAACACTGTTTCCTGTTGGGTTTTATTACCCTTGTTGTTTGACTACGTATAGTGCATTGTAGAAGAATATGTATCAGAGTTAGCAAATCCATGTTGTATATCGTGATTATATGAAGGTGAAGCATTTCTTCCAATACACTTAAAATAAGAAATGTAACATAATGATTTTGTATTTCGATTAACAAACTTAATGTAATGACCTAAATTACAGAGCTTTAATATGCAAAACATTTAATCCGCAATTGTAATTATTCAACTAACTGATGCATTCTATAACCACGTTCTGCTTACATATTTATGGTACACATTTGCATCGACGCTCATTTCTTAACGGAATTATAATGTATACCGGCCTGTCGAAGTTATATACCTAATGTTGACAATTTAGCAGGAGTTGTCTGAAACAATGCCTGTCGACAAAATTTATTTTATTGGTCTCATCTGTATTATGTTGAGTATGATGTTTGAAAACCAAGTCCATAACGTAGATGCGTACACTTAAATGTAAGGGAGATAACAATGATAACGATGGTGTCTGAGACATAAATGTACACATAACGTGTTAGACATCAATGAGCCGTGTAGATGTCGTACATGTATTTATCTTATTTTGTAGAGACCTTACTGTCTCTGGATCAATACTAATACCGTGCTGTAAGTATATTTCCAGCTAGACAATTCTGGAACGTACGATATGTTTCAGCCATTTGATAACATAATTGCTATTCTATAAATGTAATATTCAGACAAGTATATGATATGATAGATAGACGCCGATCGTTCTGATTAAATAGCCTGGGACTGACACCAAATCGAATATAGTTTTATACAGCAAAATACAAGCCTCCTTTAAAATTCTCGTTTGTCGTCAAAAGCGAACGCTGCAATTAGTCTCATCTGTATTATAAAGCATTGTAAATGTGTTTAGTGAGCTACGTATTCTGCATTTTCTATAGTATATACTTTAGTTTTCGCCTTTAGGCGTAATGCAATACATTAGTTGACACGCTGCGCATGCTTATAGTGCATACATAAGGTTGGTATACATGCATTCAAAGACATACTCGGCGTTTACATTTATTTCTAATTATTTTCACAAATACATCTAAATTAATACATTTCATATCTATTTCAGATATGTTGTCCTAATCATGTTCAGTATAACATGTTTTATAACATAACCCTTTAATCAGTTTTGCTTCCTTGGAGCATTGCATTGTTTTTAAAAGCATATACTAGTATGGCGATACAATATAAAATCTTCCCGTCTCTACACATCAATATTATGATATGCAGAGTTATACAATATGACAATACTTATTACTAGAAATAATTATTCCACTCCTTCTCGTTTCTCATTCATTTTCATGTACATAATGATTATGTCGTATCCGTTATAGGCATTCGTTATTATAGTAATTCCAATTACGATAACCTTGAAATATTTACAGAGATGTTTGGTAATCTTCTATCTGTAGGGTTGATCATTTATTAGTAGGCATTTGTACATGTATCTAGTGAATTTCTGTGATTCTGCTTTGCATAACCATTAGTTTATGTAAATATTGTGGTCATATTTGTCAAGAGGAAGCTGTCAAGGCGGTGAAATAAAAGACTTCATATGTCATTTACGACACCATCACACCATGATCAACACTTGGACGACGACATTTACTATCACCTTTTCTTTCTTCTATTTTTAAAGGATGGCAGCACCAGTACTTTATAACGGTAAATGTATGCAAATCTGTAAATACAGACTGATAAATGATAGCAAGTTTCTAAACGAATAATGTAATACAGCATAACATTACTTCTGATGTCGAAATATGCAGACCTGTCCTCTTTGATCTTTCACGAGCCTGTTTAATGTATATGTAACTTCGGTTTATATGCTTGGTGGTTGGCCGGCATTGTAATTGATACGTGTATTTGTCTTACAGTAGCCAGTTGATAAAGGATATAGTATAATCCTATAGTTAATGTTATCGACACGTCATTTGGCTGATGATTTAACTGTCAACTTAGTTTGTTTGGAAGTAGTGAGTATACGATATGCTCCGCCACAAATATGTATTGCATCGATTTAATTTCGTTCGTATTAAAACATCTGTGCAACTCATTTAATGACCATGGTCAAGTTTGAATGGTGTAATTGTCTGAATAATTTTCGTGTCATATACATGCATTGTTCTTCTATAACACAAATTGACGTCTGTTATTACTTGGGAACATTTTCACAACAGCTGCACTGTAATTTGTTAACATGGTTTTTCATTTACATTTCCTATAGACTATTGCGTATAGCATCTGGTTTGGCTGGATATTATAATCTGTCTTTCCATCCACACTTGTGAACGTAATTTCAGTAATGGATATTTTTGTCTGACCGATATGTTGCACTGCCGTCGATTACAAACCGGATGTAGACTATTGTCTCCCTCTAAGTACTAAATTACAACTGTCCAATTCAGATATTAAGGGGAATATACAAGATAGCTTAGAATTTGGTGCTTTAGATTTATTATTAAGAATGTACAATTATATGTGATATCTCGATACCAGTTCCATAATATTATAATTCATGCAATACGTAACATGCAGATAGTCTCTGTCGTTACAAGATTGTTTTAAATCTTAAGATTTATTCGATACATCAAATATATAGCAATTCATATTTCAATATAAAAGGCCAAATGCAGATGTAAGCAATTATGTTTTAAGTATTTACATGCGTGCTTGTAGACTAAATTTCTCCGACATGGTACGTTAATGGGAATCATAGTTGTCAAATAGTATTGTTTATCATTTTGACCATGGCAACTTTCATATCCAGTGAAAGATTTGCACACTGTAATTTTGCGAAAGTCAATATCCACTAAAATCCAAACATCATTAGCCCAAGCTGATGACATTCAACTCTTCAGTTTCATTTGGTGTAGTTGTGAATTTGGCATTGTGTCGTATGATAGTGTCTTGTATAATACAGTATTATTTTTGTTAAAACCCGGTAGTACTCGGCTATTTCTCTTGCATGCTGCCTTTCTTCTCTCAGCATTAGTGTCAGTATATTGTAATACTTAACAATATGGATCGTATTCCCTTATAACAAAACAATTCATCGCAGTGCTTCCTCATTATGTATTTAGCAACAATTTAGTTTGGAAAACATCCATATTTGTTGAGTGTTTGTTCCTACACGTTATTTAAGATTGTCACCAGCTGAGGATCAAACTCCGATATCAGGTATTTTCTTTCCCCATTATAAACTACACGCTAATTATTTTCCAAGGTTAGTCGTGCTCCCAAAAGGGTTGTAGATATTTCCCTATTTTATCAACCACGAATCGCCATCGAATTATACATGAAAATAATCATTCACTTAAAGAAACTAAATTAAGATATATACGTCTTTCTCACACTCGCCACAAGAGACATTCTAGTGGTCCTTCCTAATTGGAATTATTATTGTCACAGTTTCAGACTTAGACACTTGATGTGGACATTTAGATGGTTTCTTTAGTCAATGTTCGTACATTTGTATGATTGTGCTTTATATCGTCATGTGTTAAACCAAGTCCGAAATAAAAAGCAGTTTGGTATCCTTAATTCACCGACTATGTAAGACGCTCAGATGGATTGATAACATCAGAAAGTAGGTGTCGAGAATGAGAAATTCTGTTTGAAAATAATTTATCACAAAATACCGTTTCGAAGATTTTTTAGTAAATACTACTCGTATGTAATATACAACAATTATTTTAGGTCGATTGTGAAAAAGTTTTCAAAGTTCAACTTATATTAGCCACTATCAGCAAAAAAATTAACATTGGTCAAGTAAGTGCACGTAGTAACATTTTGTTTTGTAAACTTAACAGAGGGTGACATAGTGCTCTGACTCTCATACCGCGATACGTTAATAATAACGCCATCGCATGGTACCGAAATATTTAATATATCAGTTTCTCACCATGTATGAGCCTATATCTCAGAACAAAATGGAAGCCCACGTGATCTGTACTTTCTTACACCAGAACGTCTACTCCAACTGACAGAGATCAATGTTGATAAATGGCTTAATCTTCTTGTTCGAGATAATTGTTTATATGACAATGGAGCAATTGGCTGCCGGCAAAATATCTACTAACCTAATATCTGTATAAGGGCGTTGATGTATCGCCTAGTGTATATTATTTATTTTGCGTGAACTAATCAGTCTAAAATGTAGTATCTCATTTCTGTAGTCTTCTGGAATGTGCATTTTGTGGTGTTGTCGTGCAACGGTTATGTTCATTTAGCATTAACTATTCGATGTATTGGAAACACAATCCGTGTGAAGAAGTTAGCAGATTTTTTTATTAGTTACAGTTATCAGTTATATTTGCCACTCATACGATACCCCCTTACGCAAAACAGTTGGCTGCTGAATTTCACTCGTTTGTAAAGCTATCAAAACAATAGTTAGGTTTACATGCTTTAAAGGGTTATTCAATCCAAGAAAATAAGAAACTTTTTTATATAAACTAAGACATTTAATTACATTTTTAGTTAAGTCAGTTATGCATTGGAGTAGTGTAAAGCGTGTGTGTAAGCTCCACATTGCATCATACATGTCATTTCCCAGTCCTTTACACCAACTTTTAAAGCCAAATGGCTTCGTTATCAAATACACATTTCACCATCACGTTAATTACCTTTCAAATCATAGGTTAATTAGTCTAATTTCCTTAAAAGGGAAGTAGATCACCATTATAATTTGATCATTAACAGTGGGGTGATTTCCCCAATTTAATGTGTCCCAAAGGCAAATCTAAATACAAGGAGTGATAACATCTCTAATACAATCACATGGTGTCCCCCGCAGTCAATTATAAATACTCCGATAATTACATGGGAAAGGTTTTAAGGCACAGCAATTTTTACTGTCAACTATTATAAAAGTGAATGCAGCGAAGAAGCAAATACTGCTTGAAAAAGTTTTACTTTACAGCGGCACTATGTGTGTTAATTTTAAATGTTTCCTTGAGCATTGTTAATATCTAATTAAAACTTTGAAATATCTAAATAATTAAACATAATTATTCGCTGCTTACAAATGACACTACAAATTTTCAGATAAAAATGATGCGTCTTTGGTACTATTACGTTCGATTTGATTTTTCGTTTTGTTACTTTAGTCGGAATTACTTGTACCTGACTAAGTATTTATTAAGTGCTATACATGTATCAACGGTATACCTTTTTGTGTGGTATGTGTATTTTTCATTTTTGTTGTACTTATGGTGTGTTCTGCTTTATCTTTTGCATGCTACTATCTCAGTCTGTTCTGGCAATATTGTGACATTTGAGCATCGATTCAGTTGGCATTATCTTGTTTGCATTGCTTTTATGCTGCATACTAAATCCGCTAATTGAATTACAGCATTGACAATATTCCTAAGTTCGACATTAGTAATTATCAGTTTGTGTTTCATGAGTACAAATGAAATTGTAACATTCATTTAGATGCCACTAGTATTTAGTACATGACACGTACGTGGTAACAACACCACCTCAGAAGGTGTATGTTGGAAAGATACTGACGTAGTCAGCATTGTATCCACATTGTTATGAAAGATGTACAATTCTAAGAAACTGAAAATATGTTATCAAACTGTAACTGAATACTACAGGAATAATATACTCGCTGAATAGAAATGCTTCACGCAGATAATGCTTTGCAAAATATTAGCTTGAACAAGGATTTGGTACATCTGATTAACATGACTTATGCACAACTCGTAGAGCAATTGCCCTTACTTATACTAAGTATACATTAGATAATAAGCACTTGCTACGTAGATTATTTAATCATTGGTGAAATGTCGTTGTTTTTCAATTGCCGTCAACGTCATTATCAACCTATTATCCACTGATGATCTGCGACATGTCTCGGATATAAATTATTGTTCTTATAATATTATGTTAGTGCTTTACTTGACGATGGATCGTTATTTTACTTGTGGAGTAGGGAAACATGTGAGGTCGACATGCTCACTGTTCACTGTAATACATGCGCTGAACTTATGCTTCTAGTTCACAACACTGTTTCCTGTTGGGTTTTATTGCCCTTGTTGTGTTTGACTACGTATAGTGCATTATAGAAGAATATGTATCAGAGTTAGCAAATCAATGTTGTATATTGTTAGTAAATGAAGGTGAAGCATTTATTCGAACACACCTATTAAAATAAGACATGTAACTGAATGCTTTTGTATTTCGATTAACAAACGTAATGTAACGACCTAAATTACAGAGCTTTAATAGAAAATACATTCAATCCGAATTTGTAATTATTCAACTAACTGATGCACTCTATAATCACGTTCTGCTTACATCTTTATGTAGCCTTTGGTACACATTTGCATAGACGCACATTTATTAACGAAAGTATAAAATATACAGGCGTCTCAAAGCCATACAACTAATGTTTATAATTTAGCAGTAGTTGTCTAAAACAATGTATGTCGACAAGATTTATTTTATTGCTCACATTTTTATTATGTTGAGTATGCTGTTTGAAAACCAAGTCCATAACCTAGATGCGTCCACTTAAATGTAAGGGAGATAACAATGATAACGATAGTGTCTGAGACATAAATGTACACATAACGTGTTAGACATCAATGAGTCGTGTATATGTCGTATATATCTTATTTTGTAGAGACCTTTACTGTCTCTAGGCCAATAGTTACATGTATACAATTCTGGAACGTACGATATGTTTCAGATATTTGATAAAATAATTGATATTTTATAAAAATCATTTAATGCAATATTCAGACAAGTATATGGTTTGATATATAGACGCCGGGCGTTCTGATTAAATAGCCTGGGACTGAGACCAAACCGAATATACTTTTATACAGCAAAAGACAAGCCTCCTTTGTTATTCGTCAAAAGTGAACCGCTGCAAAAAGTCTCATTCGTATTCTTAAGCATTGTAAACGATGTTTAGTGAGCTACGCATTCTGTATTTTTTTAGTATATACTTTAGTTTCCTTCTTTGGGTGTAATGCAATACATTATTTGATATGCTTATAGTGCATAAATATGGTTGTTAAACATGTATACAAAGCCAAACTCTGCGTTTACATTTATTTCTAAATATTTGTACAAATACATCTAGATTGATACACTCCATATCTATTTAAGATCTGTTGTCCTAATCACGTTCATTATAATATGTTTTATAACATTACCCTTTGATCAGTTTTGCTTCCTTTGAGCATTGCATTGCTTTTAAAAGCATATACTAGTATGGCGATACAATATAAAATCTTCCCGTCTGTACATATCACTATTATGTCCTCAGTATAAGTTATACAATGTGACAATACTTATTACTATAAATAATTCTTCCACTCCTTCTCGTTTCTTATTCATCGTCATACACATAATAATAATGTCGTCTCCGTTATGTTATAGGCATTCAATATTATAGTAATTCTAATTTGAATGTTTACAGAGATGTTTTGTTTTGTTAATCTTCTATCTGTAGAGTTGATCATTTTGTACATGTAGTTGGCAATAATACATATATCCAGAGAATTTATTTCGGTTATCCATCGGTGAATAATCATTCGTGTATGTATGTAAATGATGTGGTCTTCTTTGTCAGTAGGAAGCTGTCAGGTCGGAGAAATAAAAGAGTTTATATGCCATTTAAGACAACATCACACCATGATCAACACTCCGACGACGACATTTACTATCACCTTTTATTTCTTTTATTTTTTGTAGGATGGCAGCACCAGCACTTTATAACAGTAAATGTATGCAAATTTGTATATACAGACTGATAAATGTGGTAACGTTTCTAAAACGAACCGTGTAATGCAGCGTATAATTACTTCGGAAGTCGAAATATGCTGATGTTCTTCTTCTGTCCTTTCAAGAGCCTTAAATGGATATGCAGCCTCAGCTAGTACGACATTGTATGTTTGATGGTTGTCTGGTTTTGTTACTGATACGTGTCTTTGTCTTCCATTTGTCAGTTGATAATGCAGATTCTATACTATTGTAAAGGGTATCGATACGTTTTTGTTTGACTGAAAATGTATATGACATAGTCCAGCAATAATGTCTCCAAAAATCGAGTAATCATTAATTTTTGGAGAAAGTTGCCAAACTTGGTATAAACATTGGGCAAACATATTGAAACATTTTTTTCATGAGACTTATTTCGTATCTGCCATGATGGTTGCCATGGCAACCATTTTTAAAGATGGCCGCCAAAAACGAAAAATCGGTGTATATCTTATATAACGCATGATAACAACGTTATTATGAGTAATTGTTAAGTATTTTTATTAGAAATAACTTAACTAACATCTGACTTATACCTTTACCTGAAAAATCGTTTTGAAATATCCAAAATGGCCGACAAAATGGCCGCCAAATTTGAAATATTCTATATAATAGTCTTTAGGTATACTGATACTATATTTTTAACATTTATACTGATAGTTCTAGAAAAAATCTGGTTAAATGTATTCCAGTTTAATTATTAATTAGTAGATAAAGCAGATATTTTATTCTAGGGACGTAAATTTCAATATAGATAAGCCTCGATCTGAGAAAAGGGCCCTTAATGACATGACATGAAATTGAGAAAATTGAGTTTTCAAGTTACGTCACCATTTTCTGCGAATTTCAGAACAGGGCACAAAATGCACATACATGTTTTATGTAATATCCTGCCACATAATTGTTGCCTTGTAACATACTTAATGTGGAGTTCTATACTAACACTTGAGACCTATATTTTTGGGGTAAAGTATGAGAAACTACCAACAAAAGTGAGGATTTTTGGAATTGGCAGACAACAATGTCATTTATAGTAGTATTTTATTAAAAACGCCTGCAATATAAGTGTAGTATCTTATAGCATTATACGATGTCAAAAAAGCAGGTTTTCCTGGAGACTGGCTTATATATATAACAGAGTAAACTCAAGGTTTTGTCCGTTTATAAAATCTGGATCCGGTCATAGCTTAAACAGTTTTGGAGCTAGATTGATGAAACTTGGTATGTGGATACAGATTAATAAGCAAATTATTCATGTCAATTTGTGTTTTATTCAGACAACAATTGCGGTTGCTATGGTAACAAAAATGTAGAAAACCAAACAGGGTGCTTATATATTGCTTGTAATTCGTAATTAATTGTAATTATTAAGCAGAAACTGGCTTTTTCTTTTATCAACGTCGACGTTGACCCCATTTACACCTATTTTGATGGAAAGTATCTTCTTGGAAGCTATATATTGACCACGTTTCATTCATATATGTCATTCCAGACTAAATAAAGTCAGCGGAAACCGATTTTCTATTTTTAGTAACAGTGACCTTGACCCCAAATGTCCCATTTTTTTATTCCATCGTGTATCATCCTACAAGCATCGTATATAGCAAGTTTCATCCAAATATCTCATTCTTAACGGAAGTTAATGAGCAAAAACCGATTTTCTATTTTTAGTAACAGTGACCTAGATATTGACCCCACCATCCAACTTTTTTTTTTTAGTGGCGTATTGAGTCAAGCTATTTATACACTAAGTTTCATCACAATATGCAATTCTAAACTGAAGTTATTGGGCGAAAACCGCCATTTGATCATTTTGGCGGCCATTTTGAAAACCGTTGCTATGGCAACTAAAGAAAATATTTTAAGTGGGTCTCATGAAAAAAATGTTTCAAATGGACCAAGGAACAGTTGTACCAATTTTGGTAACTTTCTCCAAAAATTAATGTTTATTGGACATTATTGCTGGACTAACAATTCAGTTTTAATGAAGAAGATATGCACCAATGATAAAGATTATTTTCATTCCAAACGAAAATATTTGGGTTAGTGCTCCGTCGATGGCATCATCTACGATCAACTTGTGAATAATGAGCTGATGTGATAAATTTATACAATAACCATTTGTATTAGTTATATTATAAACCAGTAAGAATGGTTTTAGTGGCTGTATGATTTCTGTTTCATACGTATATATAGTATGCACATTGTCCTTCAATAACACAAAGTGACGAGTTTTATTACTTTGGAGCATTTACAAGACAGCTGCATTGTAATTTGTTATCCGGGTTTTCATTTATATTTCCTATTGACTAAATTACGAGTGGCATCCTGTTTTGCCGGACATTATAGTTTGTCTTGCCATCCACACTTGTGAAGGTAATTGCAGTAATGGATTTGTTTGTCTGACAGTGTGTTGCGCTGTCATTGATAACAGACCGGATGTAGACTATTGCCTTCCTCTCAATACTAAATTGCAGCTGTCTCAATCAGATATTAGGACAAAAAATATAACTTAGTATTAGATGTTATGTTTGTTCAGATGGAAGAATACCCATTATAGCTGATACACTCTTATTGTTCATGCAATAATTGAAATAATGTAGATGTAGTATATGTCGTTAAAAACGCGCTTGGTAGGTTTAGCCTGCTGTTGTAATATAAAGTACTATACACTTTAGGTAAGAACTGATTTCAAACTTTCAAAGTCGACGATAATAACGGTTATCTACCTTAATGATCAAAAGCAAGGTACCCAACCTCACTTTTTAATATTAACCTTGGTACCTTTCATGTCAAGCTAGCAATATCTACACTGTTATTTCGTTAGCCTTTTGTAATCTGCTGTTTTTGTCGGGTGATGGCACCACTGTCAGACATTTTATCAATTTTTCATTGTATTGCTAGCTATCATATGTACCAACGTTCAAACAAAACAATTAATCATAATAATTTTATTACTAAACAGCCATACTCGGCTTTGATATCGTATTGAATCACCATCATTCGAGTCTGCACGAATATTGTGCATTATGCGATCCTGATAACATTTCATTTGATCAATCATAACTCAGCTTGCAGCTATAGTAACGCACTTATGATTGCTGTTAGACACACAATGCAAAGCCAATGTCCTTACTGATATGTCACCTAGTTTGCCTGGCATTTGCAACATACCAATATACTCGTCGTAGACTTGCAGTTAGATAGTTTAGTCATATATATTGTAAGTATTAGATATGTTGTTAAGTCCTATATGGTAATGTTCATATGTGTCAATTGCTGCCACCACGATCATTTGCACACTCTATATTCCATGGGAACCTTTTAATTGAGTCGACCTACTGACATATTTCATCACACGTTATATAAAACCAATGTATAGCTGGTTTCCTGGATCAGACATTACATGTCCAGTCATTGAACAACATTCTTTGGAAATAGTGTAAGTACCCAATTGTGCATTCCGTATGACACTTGTTATGTTTTCGACTAGAGAAATGGTATTCGTAACTCAAACATAACCGACATATTTATTGCACACTATGGGAACCTATTGACGTTTAATGTTCATGGGTATTGATATATCACTTCACGGTTATCTTACGATTGTATTATATCATTTATATAGTATGTCATCACTTGGTTCATATTCACATTCTCAAATACTATTACAGTTAACTCTTGTTGAATCGATCCAAGTTTCACTGATCAACCTGAATGTTTCCTTATGTCGCATTTACTTTTCAATAGTTCCTACAAAATGTAGTTAGTCAACGTATTTCATTACTGCCTAACCATGTTGATATCTCTTGATCTGAGTATTGTTGTTACACATGTTCGTTCACCATTATGTGTAGAACCACCCTGTTATGTCGGACAAAAGAAGTTGTTTTTAGTTTTACCTCTCAGTCTGGGTGTCGTGTTTTATCGTCGTACATACATGTACACCGTGTCGTGTGTGAGAGAGCGATTTGTTTCTACCTTTGATTGTATATTGTTGGGTCCAGCCTGGATATCCATAGGCATTTGATATGTTCATATAAAGAAAACGTTTCCCCGAATGATCGTATTTCTCATAGTGAGCCTATACACCGCCCTAGAATACTTAAAGTAATGCAAATAAAGTTACACATTGTGAGCAATAACATCGCCACACAATACGCACGTCACAGCAATACTCTCACTTGACAAAACGTAGGGAATATAATTTGTGCATGAAATTGAATTACATCCATGGTGGCTTACGCATAAAACACAATGCTTACAGTCTAGACGGGGTAATCAACAAAAGTATCGCTGCTAATGCACACAACAGTCTGAGAACTAAAACATGTTGATGCGTCGCAGTTAGCTGCATGATACGTAATGATGTTATTTAATTTTCGTTTTAAACTACGTTGTCTTATGTGAGCAAATCTTCCATTATGTCAACAACCTTCACCAAGTATCAGTTTCATTTCCTACTAATTTAAGATAAATTGACAATTACTTCAAAATTTATATGGTGAGACATCAAAGTAGTCCTAGCAATATTAACAATATCGTAAGTAACTTATTAGTATTCCGGAACCTGTAATAAACACAATATTTGAACAAGCAAGAAAGTTTACCTTGAAATGCTTATATAAATTTTTTAAGCATCGGTTGTTCTTGTTTAATTCACTATTATTATGAGTTTATTGAATATCTGTGCTTGTATAATGTCTGGTACAGATTTGGTGATATTCCTTACAAAACATGATCATGGTAGCAAGGCGTCAGAGCTAGAAATCGCGTTTTGTATTTATATCTGGCACGAAATGTGGCACTGTTAATGTTTAGTATATTCGTCTGGCTACGTGTGTTGGAATACATTGTTGGGGATTTAGATGGACACATTCATTGTTATCTATTGTATATGCGGTTTTTTTATTACTGGGTTTGAGGAACACCGTGCCAACTACTTTATAGAGTATCAGACATTGATTTTGTATGGATGTCAGTTTTGTAACAATAAAGTGGTAAGCAGCTAAATAAGATCGTGAGGAAGTTTTCTTTTACATCACTTACGGTGATGATATATTTGAAAATTACCATGTATGGTGCCCCCCTGTTGTTTATTAGTCTGAAACTATCATACATTCTTATATTTGATGATGATAGTCAAAGAAGTAGGTCTTATTCTTCGTCTTAGCTATAAGTGCAAACCAATTTTCACCAACACATTCACTTAGGAGAATGACAAGGGCATTAGTTGCTTTACATGTCCTTTAATATTTGTTAATAAAGGGTGTCAAACGTGTAGCATATGTAGCGTTTGGAGTCATACCAAGGAAGATGTCTGAATTTTCATTTTGCGGTAATATTTGAAGTTTTACTGTTCCATGGACGACATGGCAATGGCCTATGGCATGTCGCTGATTGCTTCTTTCAACTATAGCATGAGTTAGTTTAATGCCGTTTGTCATATTATCACCATGCGGTTGATCATTATTGGCATTTCTGACATGTTAATGAAGCTGATCGGAATTTTTTTATTGTTTTGAATCAAGCTGAAAACATAATCTGAAATGCAAATGGATTTGTAAGATGAACAATTTCATCCAACTTTTGACAATTTAATTCCAGTAATAACTTTGGCGTTTATGCAAATGCGCTATAAAATGATAATACCTTGTATCCCTATTATAACGTGCATGTCAACCAACAATTGTTATCTTACATTCAGTTGCAACTGATGCGTAATTTATTCACCATTTGTGCGTTGAGGTAGCAGTAACAAACGAAACGTTCATTTGCAATGTTGTAAAAGTTCCAATTAGTGTAACAGCTTTCTGTTTAATGAGACCAGGAGTTCATTAATTCCATAACAATTGAGACAAACGATGTTTCATATTTCAATGACACAGCGTTCGATTTTATTAAATGAATAAAATGAAGCGGGCAATTTTGCTATTTAATGAGTTGAATAGTTTGGTTACTCATTAACAATTGTGGCAAACGACACTTTTTATTACAATGTGATATTGGTCGATTTAATGAATTAGATAATATCAAGCTGGTGAGTTTGCTACATATCAAGTTGGGGAGCATGCTTATTTCGTATTCGTTGAAGGTCAATTCCTCTCACTAAACCTGTTGATAGCATTGTACAAAACCATTACAAAGGTATCCATTTACCAGAATGTGCATACATAAAATGTTCGTCAATGTGTCTAATAACACCATCCGACGCATTCCAGCAAACTCCTCTTGTCGTTGGTTCCTCATATATAATGGTTACTTGCGTACACCTAAATCATTAAACATGACAATTGTGATATATTTTACTGGTACATTTACATACAAATACACTCGAAGACGGATACGTACGTTGATTTTGCCCTATTTGGACGTTACAGAATAAAGCGACCACTTTAAACAGCAGACAAGTGGAAACGGAAATGCACATAAACGAACATATACAATTTAAAATCACATATTCCAAGCAGAAATCATAATTACAACTATGCAACAGAAACAGACAAATATACAGATGACACAAAATACACCACCCTTACAAGCAAATGAATGGTTTACTGACGGAACAGGGAAAGCTATGTTATTTTCTGTTATCTGTTCACTGTAGCATCTTGTTTCTTAGCAATAATTGCATACCACATAAAGGGATATTTTTTCTGAAATTACTGAAATTGTAAATGACTTTCTTTGTATGATTGGTATATGGGTTGCTATAAATCAGGATCATTTTTATGTTGTTTTTTTTCTGTCACGAGGAAAATAGACACGAAGATTCACCTCAACACCAGCATGTACCCAACATAATATAAACAAAAATGCTGGAAATGCATGTATTAGAAGTGCTGATTAAAGCAAAACACCGCGTACCAACATAACTGAAATACAATGCACACCTCTCACCCTGTCAGCATGCCATAGACAAAACACCATCTTCAATTACAGGATGTGCGCATCCATGTCGTTAAATTGGTACTGCTATAATAGTTGTCACTCAAATAGTTCGTCCGGTTCTTCACAACGAATACATATACCGTGTAATTTAACCAGTAGATTTAACAAACTCTCATTTATTCAATGTCGTCACTCCACTCGATGAGTGAACCATACGCCCAACTTACTCCAAATATTTTGTGCATTTTTTAAATACGGTAGTGATATCATCATAACATATGATGTTCATTAACCTACCGGATCATTGGAATTGCCTAAGATCTGTGGTAGATTCAATGAAATCTTTATTTGACGTTTCATTTAACAACAACACCAACTTCAATCATCGTAATATGGCTTTTAACGAATTACCAGAAAGCGGTTGTGTTCTGTCCCTCTGTCCGTTAAATAACAATGGTACAGAGGAGAGAAGCTATCAACAGTTTGTGAAAAGTTTTCTTTAAAACTATTGTTTATGTTGGTTACGTAATACTAATGAGAAGATAGATTTGCTAAATTATAAAAAAATCGTTTAGATTGGCATTGAATTTCTCGTTAATGGTGACGTGCCAAAACTAGTACGCATGCACTTTTGTGTTAACGTAACTATTCATTTGCAAAATCAGACAGCGTCCAAATAGTGTGTCTCCTTCATTATAAGAAAAATTCTATTCATAATTATGATCAAAACTAATTCACTTAGTACTTGAAGGGGCAGAATAAGACCTTTTATTGGGAAATCGATTTGTCGTCTAACTCAACGAAAATATAACTCTCAATACCATACCATATAGAAACGTCTAACAGTTGCGTAACAAACGTCTTATTGAAGACCTTACATGAGCGTCTGTGCCAAAGGACCGAATTGGTTTAGACCAAACGTATACAAGTATGACAACATCACATGTCTGATAAATAGAACATCGTCGGTATCGAGAGAGACGCAACCGTTGGCAAAGCGTCCTAAGTTAATTTAAAAAGTGTTTTTCTAAATCAATGTAATTGATGTATTTGAGAGTTTGTTTATTTGGCAATACGATTAATCTTTTTTGGAATTTTTGTGAAAAAGTGGGATGCAATGGCTTGGAAATATGCAGTTCATTAGGTAAATGCCACATTTATAATGTATAAATATCGAATGTAGTGTTTGATCTGTTCGTTAAAAACATAAGGTAATAATTTGTAGCATCGTGTTGTCGTTGTCATCTCTTTAGTTAAATATGCCATGCACTTGAGTGCGTTTCTGTTGTTGTCAGGATTTACGTGTTATGGCTGCATCATACGCTAGCAATTAATACTGACATATTGAAATGCTAGTTTGGAGCATTTAAATTTGTGAAATTTGAATTTTATATTTACAATTATTACAAATGAGCATGTTAATGGAAATTTTAAGCGGGATTCGATTATGCCGTTTTTTGTGCTTAGTGTTTAAACTATGGAACAGTTAACAAGAAAAATGCATACCCATATTTGCTGGAAAATATTGACAATTTCTTAAAACTATTTACTTGCACTTAAATTGAAAACTATGTGTGTAGGCTCGTGCTAGTAAATCTATTGCAAGTTGTCTCTGTTGGGTTTTTCCTTGTTCAGCAAAGTTGTCAATATCGAATATTACATGAATCTTGTAATCGGTCATGTCATAAATATCTTTTTTCTCTGAGTGTTTTAATTTAGTACTGATATCCTATATTGCTTTTTTGCTACGTTAAATCGTTACCTTGATGATGATTGTTTTTGACACGGCATCTAAATGAACGTTTTGATGGTCAGTGACGTCAATATAAAATTATGTAGCCACGGGTAATCATTTTGGTCAATGCCTGACACAAATAGTTTATACCATTAGTAAACTATTTCTTTTAGGTCGATTGAGAAATAAGTTCTTATAAGTTAAACACACATTCATCATTTAAGACATGGTATTTTGATATCAATGTCACGAGGATATGAGCATTAAGTAAAATGATGTTATGGAAATTAAACATTGTATTTACCGTTGATACGTTTCTACCCTTTTGCAACGGGGACTTGGGGAACATGGTCGGGTCTTAGATCTTCCGGTCCCTAGTGTCACCGTTTTTTTGTGTTTCTTTATGAAACTATGTCATCCTGCTTTTTTACAGCGGGAGCTTGTGCGTTTACTTCTTTCGTGGGGTTATGTATGGGCATTGTGTTATATTATATGTATCATTTATGTTTTATTTGTTCAGTTGGATAAGTTCTGCCTTTCGTGTCTTTTTATTCATATCGGGTTGTCGATACTTATCATGCTTGGTTTCTGAATATGTATTCGGAAATAAGATCTGAAAATAATAAAAAGTCTTTGCAGTTTGACTGTCTGAACGTACCATGCATATGTAGATTGTATATCGTTCCCTTGCAATTTAAATTCAAATTCGATTACGTAAAGATATACCTACGTATGTGCAGATTTATATTGTAAATGCAAATATATAATCGAATGAAAACGTATAGCAGAGATGGTTGGCTGATTATGGTTCTAATATCATATAGAGACTGAGTAATACGAATAATTCACGCCTGTCAAAGTGAGATTTGGTCACTTTGAGAATATTGACAAGCAAATTGAAGAGCAATTCAATTATTGTCAGATAATTACTTCATTCCACGATTCATGTATCACAGTCTGTTTGAAACGTCACTTCGTATGTATAGTCTTCCATCAAACAAAATAATAATATTCATACCAACGCGAGATGTATCAGTTTGAACGTACCTCATAATTGCATATACTCGGGACTGAGCTTATTGAAAAGTTCTAAAAAGATAACGAAACCTAAGACCAGGAAGGTAGCACTTAACTGAAACAGTCGAGGAAAGAAAACAGAAATACATGTAACTCGTTACCCTACATACAACTGCTTGAACAGTAACTTTCAAGTAGCAGCTTTAAAAGAGCTCAAACACGTAGTTTCAGTTGTTTTTAAAGTTGAAAGACCTTACTTTGTCAATAAAAGGCTTTACAAAATATACTCGACTTACACTTTGATAAACATAAACCCAATACTGAGAGTATATTTGTATCTAAGATAATTGTTTTTCTTGCTATACCAATATTGCAAATGCAGTGAATCAAATATTGGTTTTGATATATGCAATGATATAGCTGTTTCAGTTTCGGCAGAAAGGGCATGTTATAATAGGTTGTATCACAAACAGATAATATTGTCCCCGTACTTATATCCCTGAGGTACAAAATACAATTACAAGATTGAAGTAAATTTCTGTTACGAACTGAGATTGAGAATGTTTCGCATTTTCTAATCCTGATTTAATACTCGC
This sequence comes from Spisula subtruncata, assembly GCA_963678985.1. Taxonomy (NCBI): domain Eukaryota; kingdom Metazoa; phylum Mollusca; class Bivalvia; order Venerida; family Mactridae; genus Spisula; species Spisula subtruncata. The sequence goes on along the minus strand of OY787669.1, from coordinate 22,789,700 downwards.
AATAAGCGGTATAACTGGTTTATTTAGGTCTTTAGGCATTATGAATACACGTCGTTTTGCTTATTTCTCTAACAAGTATTTCCAGTTAGGATAACGTATGATATTATAGGATATATATGTTTTACAAATTGACTGAAATCACAGAAATTGACCTGACGTCTCTATCAGGCGCACCAATTACCCTATAATACATGTTGAAGGTGGTATATGCTGCGTTAGTAGTGACGTCGAAGAACATAAAATGAAATAAGACAAAAAAAAGTCTTATGCTTTGTATTCTTAAATAGATTAGTACCTAAATTATAAGCATTGTAATTCGTGCAATAAGCCCATTTAGTAGCAAAATGTTGATTTTTTAAATAACATACATTGATGAAATGTAAGGGAGATAACAATGACAATGATAGTGTTCGTGAAATAAATGTATACTAAACGTGTTAGACATCAATGAGCCGTATAAATGACGTATATCTACGCCAATAGTTATGTCGTAGTGTAAAGATATTTCTAGCCAGACAATTCTGGAACGCACGATATGTATCAGCCATTTGATAAAATAACTTGATGTTCTATAAATTTAATATTGAGACAAGCATATGATTTGATAGATAGACGCCGATCATTCTGATTAAATTGCCTGACGCTGACGCTATTGGTTGTTTTATCATTAACCAGATTTGAATAGTTGCTCGGTAATTTCCGTTTCACAGTCGGATATAGTTCACCAATGACACACGTCGGTTTCCGTCATTATTTTCAAAACAGCTGCATTGCAATTTGTTATTCGGGTTTTTTGTTTTCCATTTGCTATAGGCTATATTTTTTGTGGCGTCCTGTTTCGCTGGACATTATAGTTCGTCTTGCCATCCACACTTGTGAAGGTAATTTAGGTAATGGATTTGTTTGTCAGTTCAGTATGTTGCACTGTTGTTGATTACGTACCGGGTGTAGACTACCGTCGCACTCTAAATTGCAGCTGTCTCAATCAGACATTAGGACAAGTACGCAATTGCTTAGAGTTTGATGGGTTGGTTTAGAATTAGGAATACCCGATCGTATGTGACATCTCGATACCGATTCCACACTTTTATTAGTCATGTAATACGTAATAAACAGATTTCTGTCTCTGCCGTTACACGATTTCAAACTTTCGTCGATACATCAAATATATAGCTGTTGACATTACATTAATTTGTGAATTACATGAAATATGACTCATGATCGCAATATCAGTATCAAATATTTCGAAATAAAATATGTTGTCACGGCCAAATACAGACTTAGGGAATTTCATTATAAGTGTTTACATGCGTGCTTGGCAGGTTAAGTTTCTCCAAAATGGTAATTTAGAGGAAATGTTCAATAGCTAAGGTTGTAATATAAATAAGAAAACAATATGGGGATATAAGGGATTTTAAAAGTTCACAAGTTATGAAATTTAATGATTTATCCTTTAGATCTTGTCTCATTTTATGCCGCCAAACTAGCAATGTGTGCACTGTTATTCATTGTATCTTGTGTGGTCTGCTGTTCTTGCTGAGTGATGCTACGACCTTTTTACTTGTTGTTACTTTTTGTATACTTTGCTGTTTATTGTGTGTACCAACTTACACAAGACAACTTATCCTAATACGGTTATTATCAAACAATAATACTAGTCTTTGATATCATATTGTTTCATCATTTTATTATATTCTACACGAATATTGTGCATCATACGGTCATAATGACATTTTATTTGATCAATCATAACCCAGCTTCCCGCTATGGTAGTGCACCTATTATTGGTATCAGACACGCAATAAAATGTCAGGGTCCTTTTTGAGCTGTCACATATTTTGCCTGGCATTTGGTGGTTGTGTTTACACATGTACGTTCATCATTATGAATGGGTAGAATAAGCCTGTTTTTTTTTCTAACAAAACACTTTTTTTTTTACTTTTTACCTCTCTCCTTTGTACACATTGGATGTCATGTGTCAGAGTGCGGTCTCTTTCTTCCTTTTATTGTACAGAGTGGGGTCCGACATGGGTTTCGATCACAGGCATTTAATTTGTGCATATCTTAGAAGCATATTCAACTACAAAACAAATCCTGAATGATATTATTTCGTATAATGTGCCTGCACATTGTACTTATATAGTATACTCCAATGAAGTCACACATTGTGAGCGATAACATCATCACACAATACACACGTCACATCGATGTTCTCACTTGACAAAACTTAGTGAAGATACGATGCGCATGAAATCGAATTACATCCATAACAACTTACGTATAAAACCCTGTACTTACAGTCTAGACATTTTTATCAACGAGAGTATCTCTGCTAATGCAAACAGCTGTCTATGAACTAAACATATTGGTACTTTACAGCAATCTGCATGATACGCGCAGTTACTGTAATACGCTGTGATATAATTTAATATTTGTTTTTTTAAATACGTTGTCGCATGTGGAACGAATCTTTTAATTATATTATCTTATTCTTTGACTAATAACTATGTGTTATGTAAACCGGTTAATATTATGTTACCTGTAATAATTAAACTCAATATTTGAAAATGTTAAAGACTTCCTTGAAACGTATATTGATTACTTTAAGCAGCGATTGTATATTACTAAGTCACCATTACTTCATTGTGAAAGTATGGCGAGTAACTGAAATTGAATTCGAGTTTTATCCTAAATATATCCTGTATGAAATCATATTATGTCTGGCACAGATTTGGTGATATTTCACATAAAATATAGTGACCAGTGTAACAGGGCCTCAGAGCTAAAAATCGCTTATTGTATTTATCTCTTGCACGAAATGTGGCATTGTTAATGTTTTGTATATTCAAAAATGGCGGAACGTCTGGCTACGTGTGTTGGAATACATTGTTGGGGATTTGTCTGGACACAATTCATTGTTATCTATTGTATATACGTATTTTAAATATTTTGAGTTCAAGGCAATTCGTGCCAACTTCTTACTAGAGTATCAGACATTGATTTTGTATGGATGTCAGCTTTGTAACAATAAAATGGTAAGCAGCGAAATAAGATCGTGAGAAAGTTTTCTTTTACATCACTTACGGTAATGATATACTTGAATATTACCATTTATGGTGCCCCTCTATTGTTTATTTGTCTCGCACTATCATACATTATTATATTTGATGATGATAGTCAAAGAAGTAGGTCAAATTCTTCATCGGTCTATGCTTTAAGTGCAAACCCATTTTCTCCAACACATTCACTTAAGAGAATGACATAAGGGCATTAGTTGCTATCCATGTCCATTACTATTTGCTAATGAAGGGTGTCAAACTAGTAGCATATGTAGGGTTTGTTTGGAGTCATACCAAGGAAGATGTTGTCTGAATTTTCATTATCGATGATATTTGAAGTTTCGATGTTCTATGGACGACATGGAAATGGCCTATGGCAGGTCGCTGATTGCTTATTTCAAATATAGCATGAGTAAGTGCCGTTTTTTCATATCATCACCATGCGGTTGATCATTATTAGTATTTATGACATGTTAATGAAGCTAATAGGAATTTTTATTTTTTTGAATCAAGCTGAAAACATAATTTGAAATGCAAATGGATTTGTTAGATGAACAATTTTCATCCAACTTTTTAACAATTTAAGTCCGGTGAATACCTTTCGCGTTATACATGTATAACTGAACGAGACGCATATATGCAAATGCGCTATAAAATGATGATACCTTGTATCCCGATTATAACGTGCATGTCAACCAACAATTGTTATCTTACATTCAGCTGCAACCGACGCGTAATTTATTCACTATTTGTGCATTGAGGTAGCAGTAAAAAACGAAACGTTCATTTGCAATGTTGTAAAAGTTCCAATTAGTGTAACAGATTTCTGTTTAATGAGAATCAGTGTTCATTGTTTCCATAACAATTGAGACAAACGATGTTTCATATTTCAATGACACATTGATCGATTCTATTAATTGAATAAAGTGAAACGGGCAATTTTGCTATTGGTAGAATGCTTTTGGGGTAACAATAAAATTGATGTGACAAATTACACTTTGTATTGCAATGTCATATTTTGGTGGAGTCAATGAATTTGATAAAGTGGTGAGTGATAAGTTTTCTACACAGACAGTTGGATAGCAACATCGATCTGCGGCGCCCAGGAATAGAGACTGCCCTCGCAGGTACCATTTTACGCCATGGTAGAGTTGAGAATGTGGAACTTGCACAGAGAAATTAACCAGTGGTCCAAAGGGTGGTCTCGATCCCGAAGCGCGCGTCTTCCCTCTAGACCACTGCTCCCCACAACATACGACAACATTACGAACATATTCATTGATCAGAATTAGTATATTCACTTAAATGTTCGTCTAATGATAAATAATAATTTTAAGATTGGGTAGCAAAACACTAAAAGTGTTTGAGAGTTGAATTAAGAAGAGGAGAAGACAATCTTAGTGACAATGGGATATGAATCAATATTGATAATTGGCTAAAGGCAACACAACCGATCAAATCGAAGACAACTATCAAAGTTGTCACGATATATAGCATGTAAATATACAATGGCAAGAAGAAACATATTCAGTGAAAGTAATTATATGGACACAGATACTGTAGTGACCTCAGGAGGTTAACTAATATATACAGTGGTATGGAAAATATACACATATATTTGCATAAATATACAATGTCATGTAACAAATTAATTCGACATTTATTTAGTTTTTAAAGTTTAGCCATCGAGATCATATTCCACATACACATGCGGTCAATCAATAATTGTGTCTCAATGTGCCAAACATACGACATTACCAGATTGTCTAACTGATCATGCATCAACATGATAGTATGTGATGTTGATCTATTTGGAAGTTACCAAGTATTAATGAAGACAAGAGCGATCGCTGTAATCATCAGTAAAAGTAAATCACGAAAGACACGACAACTAATACGTACCATTTTAAATAACAGTTGTCAAGCAGAAATACAACTACACTGTACAAACATGCAACTGAAACATACAAATATACAGACGTTACAAAACACACCATTCTTACAACTAAATCAATGGTTTACTAACGAGTCAGCAATATATGTTATTTTCTGAAATATTTTCACTGTAACATCCTGTTTCTTAGCAATAATTACATACCACATTAAGGGATATATTTTCTGAAATTACTGGAATTGTCAGTGATTGATTGATTGATATTTTATTCATCCTCAAATTTAGGAGAGCATATATAACATAATATATACATCAAACAAAACATGGCATACAGTAAAATGCAATGCTTAATATGTACACATAATTCATTTCATACACATTCAATAATATCACACATAGACAAGCGTACGCACATCCTCACACCTGCACGCACGCACGCACGTAAGCACGCACGCACGCACACACGCACACACACATACACCCATATACACACAAACACATACTTACGCACACAAGCACGCACGCATACATTGTCATTGTCATACACAAACACGCACACATACACTCACTGATTCCACCACCGGAAGATCACCTAGACAACGAAACGAAACAGCTAGATGATCTAGAATGGAATTAAAGTTTAATGATAGGTGATATATAGATTTAACATAATTAATACTGTTGAAAGACTTAACTTGGTTGCATCTAATTTCATGGATTACATTTACGAGAAATGAACACCTTGATATTGTTAAGGTTATGGTACATGTATCTTGAATTGCTAAAACAATGGAGATTTAACATTCAACTAATGTAATGGGTTTACATAAATAAGTACTAATTAGTATGAACAAAAATGTACAAATCATAACTGCTTATCCCTGCATAACTTAACTAGGTATACCTATTAACTTATCGCTGATAGATATAAAACAACATAATCTAACCTTGAGCAAATTGAAGTGCGTATATATGGTAGACTCAATGCATTATGTATTGGATACCTAATTGAATAAGCAAATCAACCTTAAACATTGTTATACGGGCATTAGCAAATTATCAGAATGGTGTTGCGTTTTGTCCTGCCGTCTGATAAATAACAATGGTACAAAACAGAGAAGCATGCCATGAATCAACGATTTGACGCTTGAAATGTATTTAGCCAAGGTACGAGTCGTATCGTCGATGTTAACTATTATACAGGATTGCATTAATATGACATAGTTTGTAATAGCATAAATACTGAATGTCCGTGACAAAAATGTCTAAAACTGTTTGGGTAATGTCTCTTCTAAGATATTTTTGTTGCGTTATGATATAACATATTAATATTACAGCTGCGCTTAAATTACACTCATGGTTATAATTACCGAAGTATGTGCTTAACGTGTCACGAAAATGTAGATCGGATAAATTATAAGATATTTGTTCAGATTTGCATTATGGTTAAAAAGTAACGTGCCAAAACTAGTACCAATGCATCTATATGTTGTAAAGGTCTGCTATTGGAAAACCATAAAGCGTCCGAATAGTGTGTCTCATTCATAATAAGAAAGATTCTCTTCAGTATTATGATTATACTTAATTCACTTACTTAAAGGGGGAGAATAAGACCTTTCACTGAGAAATCGATTTGTCGTCTGCCTCAACGATAATATAACTCCCACTACTATTCTATATAGAAACGTCCAACAGAAGCGTAACAAAAGTCTGTATTGAAGACCTTACATGAGCGCCCGTGCCAAAGGGCCGACTTTCTTTAGACCAAACGTGTATGAAAACTTCCAATATCTGATAAAAAGAACATCGTCGGTATCGAGAGAGACGCAACTATTTGTGACGTATTTCAAGTTGATTTGTGTTTTTCTTAATACATGTATGTAGTTGATGTTTGTGTGGCTTGTGGATTTGTCAATACGATTAGTCTTTTTAAACGTGTGCGAAATTTTGTGATGTAATGTCTTGGAATTATGCAGTGCATTAGGTAAATACCACTTTTATCAAGTTTTAACGAGTGGTTGTTGGAAAATTCATTTTGTCTTCATTTGAAATAATAACGGTAAAATGACATCGTGCTGTCGTTGTCATTTCTTTAGTTGAACATGCCAAGCTCTTGGCTGTTTGTCTGTTTTGATCACTGTTTATGCGTTGTTGCATCAAGCGCTAGAAATTTATACTGACATATTGAAATGCTAGTATGAAGTATTGGTAAAATATGAAGTTTGTGTTTTCAATTATTATTGATGCATGTGTTACTGTATTAGAGCTATTCAACGGGTTGTGGTTATACAGTTGTGTGCTTAGTATTTAAATAATGTTGCAATTAACAGAAAAGTTAATATCCACATTTGCTCAGAAGCATTGATATTTAATTTAAACTACTTATTTGCACGTAAATTAAAAAAGTGCTAGTAAAGCTATTTCTAGACGTCTCGGTTGTTTTACTTTTTCAGCAAAGAAGGCCAGGCCCGGATCCACCGGGGGGGCACAGGGGGCCCGTGCCCCCCCAGTCGGCCTCGGAGTGACCATTCTTTAAAATCACTTAAATGTTAAAATCCTTAAAATATTACCAATCGATATGGCTATGGATCGATAATTTGTGACAATAACCCTGTATATTACATAATCCGGAAGCGAGGGCAATAAAATGTGCCCCCCTGTTGTGTAATCTCCAGGTCCATGTGCCCCCTATTGTGTTATCTCCAGCCTGATGTATGTTTTACAGCGTCTGAATGATGGGGATCAAGGTGTCTGTGTCCCTTGATCAATGTCACTACAGCGCTTGAATTAACATATTAAAAATTTTGACATGAATTTGAAGAAAGTAAATTTATGATATGTTTATTTGTTATAACTGATTATTTAACACTACAATTTTGATTATATCAAGCCTGTCTGGTTTTCAAAGAAAAACGTTAAAAAAAGGATTTTCATTCAAAATTGAAAAAAATCTTCACAAGGGGCACATTTAAATTGTCTATTTTTTGTAAGTTCAAATATTTTTTTCTAAAATGTAAGGACGCAATAATTAGCAAGATTTTTATTATCAAAAAAATGATCTGAATCTGTGAACACTAGTCACTACTGTCTAAGATAAAACCATGCATGGCCTATGTAATACACCAACCACCCCGGGGATGGGCGATGGATAGCCGGGGGGAAACGACCGTACATGTTTTAACCTTCCAGCTTTCCCCCCACTGCCGGGGAAAGGTTGGGAATTTTTTCTCCGAACCAATTCCTCGGGGACAGTATTTAGTTGTTAGGGGACGGGGAAATACTGGAGATTTTACTATCAGCTGTCCCGCAGGGCCGTGGAAGGACGGGGATTTTGACAACTCAAAAGTAAAAATCCCGGCCCATCCCCGGGGTGGGGGTGGATGCATCGGACTGGTGCATAATTATTTCACTTCTGTTCTTCAAAGTGAGTATTATTTACGGGTAGTCTGGAAGATTTCTTCTAAGAATATTGTGTAATTCATGTTAGTTTTTGATGTTGTAACAGTTCAAATTTATACGTTTACTTTTGATTTTAAAAGCTTAAAGTGCAGGAAATTGCATGATTTTAATTCAAAAAGTGAAAAATTCGTCGCCGGGAGGGGACACCCCTCCCGCACCCACCCCAACTTAGTATTCCAAAAATGTCTTGTGCCCCCCCAGTCCGAAATTTCTGGATCCGGGCCTGAAGGCAATATCGAATATTACATGAATCTCTTTAGCGGTCGTGTCGTAAAAGTCTTGTTTTTCCGAGTGTTTTGTTTTGGTACTGATAACCTTTATTGCTTTTTGCTATATTTAATCATGACTTTGATGATGATGGTTGTTGACACGGCATCTAAATGAACGTTTTGATTGTCGGTGACGTCAATATAAAGTATGTAGCCACGAATGATCATTTTAATTATTGCCTGACACAAATAGTTTATGGTAACCTATTTATTTTAGGTCAATTGTGAAATGAGTTTTTACATTAGGTTACACCTATATTAGACTATTAGGACATCGTATTATTGATGATAATGCCACAATGATTATGAGCATTAAGTAAAACGATGTTATCAAAATAAAACATTGTATTTACCGATGATATGTTTTGTCCGTACTGATCGCGCTTGGTTTTTTGTAGGTGTTCGGAAATAACATCTTTATTTGATAGTTCCTTCTTGTCTTCTTCTCCTTTTCTTTTTCTTCTTTCAAAGTGGGGAGCGGTGGCCTAGAGGTAGGGCGCGCGCTTCGGGGTCGAAAGGTCCCGGGTTCGACCCCCCTCTGGACCACTGGTTAAAATCTCTGAGCAAGACCCACAGCTCCACTCCACCATGGTGTAAAATGGTACCTGTGAGGGCAGTGTCTATTCCTGGGCGCCGCAGATCGATGTTGGCTGCCAACCACAGGAGAGAAATAGTCTCCCCTGGGAGACACGAGTGCAGGTTTCCATATGTAGCCCAATGACCAGGGGAGTTAAAATGTCAAAGGGTGCTTGAGCGGCCTAACAGCTGAAAAGAGCCCTAGAAAATTGGTAACTTAACTTTTTTAACTTAAAGTCTACCCAAACTTCGCAGTTTGAATTTCAGAACTTACTAGGCATATGTAGATTGCATATCGTTCCCTTGCAATGTAAATTCTAATTCGATTTCGTAAAGATATACTTACGTATGTTTATATTTGCATTGTAACGCAAATATTTAATCGAATGAAAACGTATAGCTGAGATGCTTGGCTGATTATCATTCTAATATACTATAAAGACTGAGTAAGACGACTACTTTACGTTTGTCAAAGTGAGGTTTGGTCACCTTGAGAATATTGACAGGAAATGGAAGAGCAATTCAATTATTGTCAGATACTTGCTCTATTCCACTATTCATGTAGATTCTAACACCGTCTGTTTGAAACTTCACTTCGTTTTATTGAATTCCATCAAACAATGGACAAATATTCATTCCGAGGTTAGATTCATCGTTATTGACGTACATCATAATTGCATATACTCGTATGAATTGAATAATTCTTAAAACGATAATGGATCTTAGGACAATGAAGGTAGAAGTTAACACAGTAGAGGAAAGAAAACAGCAATAACCTCAGTCACTTGACTAATTTTACTGCATGAACTGAAACTTGTCAATACAATGCTTTACAATATCTTCTTGCATTTTGATTAAGGTTATTACATTACGGTGAGTATATTTGGACCTTAGATCATTGTTTTTCTTACAATACCAATATTCTGAATGCCTTGACTATGTCTTGATTATGTTTTTGATAGATATACAGGGTGTTTCATAATATCTGTCCCCATTACAAATAAATGTCAGGAGTACATGCATGATCTCAACTGATAACTTCATACATCAATAGAAAGCCAATATTTCAAAGTTTTATTCAGTATATAACATGGCAATGTTTCTTTCAAAGCAACCCAGTAACAAGGATTCTTGCAAAATGTCATTTTTCGATAATTGCCAAAATGACGTTCAAAGTTATTTTTTAACCCATATTGATATGATAGCCTGTAAAGTATTAAATGATAAAACAAGTTTGATTATGTTTATTAACAAAATAATCTTTTGATTTGAAAGTTTATATTATATAAACAAGATGAAAATATTTTGATGAAGCAGTTACTTTGGTTTCTAGTTGCTAGGCAACGGAAGAACATAACCATGCAGATACATTCTTTCTTGTAGTCAAGCAAACAGGTGACACGTTTTCAAATTATATTTTTTCCAAAATGAATGTTTTGAATTCACAAATAGATGTGTGTAGTTTTTACTACAACCACCAAAGCAATTTATGACTTTAAAATAATAATTTAGAAAGAAAACAACCAAAGATCATACACTTGTTTACTTGTAGGAAAGCAAAAAAGTAATGTGTTTGTGTTAGCTTCTTTCATTGCATAGCAACTGGTAACCAAAGCAACTGTATCACACATGAGTTTTTAGATTATCACAAATTGATTCAACTTTCATATCAATACAATAGTTTTGTTTTTAAAAACTTTAAAACTGGTTATATCATGCAAAACTTTACAAGCTATGTAATTCAGCTGGGAAAGCAAATTTAGCATGGACGACATTTTGACATTTATCGAAAAATTGCCATTTTTCAGTTATCTTAATTCCAATGTTGCTTTGATAGTAAAATTGTCATATTATATACTGAATAACACTTTAAAATGTTGGCTTTCCATTGGTATATGAAGATATCAGATGAGATCAGGCATATGTGCATGGCATTTGTTTGTAATGGGGACAGATATTATGAAACACCCTGTACACAATACAGTAGCTGTTTTAGTTTAGGCAGAAGATGCATATTAGAATAGATTATTATCACTAACAGACAATATTGTCCCCGTACTTATATACCAAAGGTACAGAATATTATTAGAAGATAGCAGCATAGTTGTGATACGAACTGAGATTGAGAATATTTTACATTTGCTAATCCTGATTCAAACTCGTAATAAGCGGTAGAACTCGTTTATTTACAATTGAGGCATTGTTAATATCGTTTTGCTTATTTCTCTGACGAGTATTGTCCAGTTAGGATAGCGTATAATATTATATAATATATACGTTTTACCTTTCTGAAAACACAGAAACTGACCTGACGTCTCTTTGGGGAACACCAATCGCAATGTAATGCATGTTGGATGTCCTATTATTTGTATTACTTCCTATTATTTGCATTTGTATCTAAATTAACAAGCATTGTATTTTGTGCGATAAGCCCATTTATAAGCACAATGTTGATTGTTTATATACATACATTTTTGGAATGGAAGGGAGATAACAATGATAACGATAGTGTCGGTGAAATAATTGCCTACATACCGTGTTAGACATCAATGAGCCGTATGTAGATGTCGGAGATTTGTTATTTTGCAGAGACATGTCCTGGCTCTACGCAAATAGTCATATCGTGATGTAAAGATATTTCTAACCAGACACTTCTGGAACGCACGATATGTATCAGCCATTTGATAAAATAACTTAATATTCTATAAATGTAATATTAAGATAAGAATATGGTTTGGTAGATAGACGCCAATCGTTTTGATTAAATTGCCTGGCACTGAGACCAAACCAAATACAGTTCAAGAAACTCCATTTATATTATATGTCATAATAAACTATGTTTGGTAAATTACGTAACTTTATTTTCTGCAGTATATACATTGTACTTAAGTTTCCATAGTCTAAGTGTAACGCAAAACACCGATTGCCTTACTTCTACAATCATGCTTATGGTACATATTGTTATTATATGCAATGCCACGCCCTTCGTCTACATTTATTTCTCATTATTTTCCCAAATACATTTTTTTCTTTTCACACCCATTATATATGTCTGGTCCTAACTTTTATACCAGAACCCAGTTTAGGCTTACGTTTTGTTTGGTCAATCTTCTATCTGTAGCGTTTGGCAATAGTACATGTTTCTAGAGAATTTCTGTGATTCTTCTGTGCATAATCATTAGTTTATGTAAATGATGTGGTCTTCTTTGTCAGTAGGAAGTTGTCACGTCGGTGACATAAAAGAGTTTATATGCCATTTAAGACACAACTACACCATGATCAACACTTTGACGACGACATTTACTATCACCTTTTTTGTACGATGGCAGCACCAGTACTTTATAACGGAAAATGTATGCAAATTTGTATATACAGACTGATAAATACTGTCCAGTTTCTAAAACGAACAGTGTTATGCAGTGTATAATTACTTCGGATGTCGAAATATGCTGAATTTCTACTTTGGACCTTTCAAGAGGCTTTAATGGATATGCAGCTTCAGCCAATACTATGTTTGATGGTTGTCCGGCTTTGTTATTGATACGTGTCTTTTTCTTCCATTGGTCAGTTGATAAAGCGTATCCTATAGTAAAATGTATCGATAGGTTTTTATTCGGCTGATTATTTATATGACAATTCAGTTTTTATGATGAAGTAGTCAGGTTAAGATTTGCTCCAACGTCAGGCCTCAAAAAACGTTTAAACAAGTTATATTTCAATGTTAACTGTACTGAAATTGGAAGTAATTATAATGTACCATATCTCTTGAAAAAGAACGGTTTGGTTGAAATATCACACATAAGAGTTATCGTTCAATTTATGTATATGATTCCATAGTATTTGTCTCATTCTCTTACTCGTGTGCATTATTGTGTGTATATGTCTAATTTATTAATGATGAGATGGGATCAACTAATTAAATAACAATGACATTTGTATGTTTTATTATGAATGAATGGTTTTAGTGGCTATATAATTTCCACGCATTGGTCTTCGTTAACAGAAAATGACGTCTGTTACACGTACTTGGGAGCATTTTCTAAACAGCTGCAATGCTATAAGTTTTCAGAGTTTTTCATTTCCATTTTCTATAGGCTGTATTATGTGTGACATCCTCTATGGCTGGACATTATAGTTTGTCTTGTCATCCACACTTGTTAATGTAATTTCTGCGATGGATTTTTTTGTCAGAGCAGTATGTTGCACTGTTGTTACTTTTTGCTGCTTATTGTGTGACTGTACCAACATTCAAACAAAGCAATTAGTCATTATTATTAAATCATCATCCAATTAAGCTCGGCTTTGATATCATATTGTTTCACCATTATTCGCGTTTGCATGAGCATTGTGCATCATGCGATCCCAATGACATTTTATTTGATCAATCATAACTCAGCTTCAATGTATCGTAATGCACTTATTATTGGTATTAGACATGCAATGAAATGTCGGGCTCCTTTTGTGGTCTGTCACATAATTTGCCTAGCATTTGCACCGTATCAATATACACGTCACATGTTTGCAGTCATACAGATATTAGTTAGACAGTTTGTAAAGTTCTATTTATTCGTGTAACATTTAGCCTTTTGAGTGTATCAATACCCTTTACACATTCTGAAACTTGCCATTGAGCCAATTACCTGAACCATCTCAAAAATGATATCAGAACAAAATACGAATGACACTTATCATTTTTTCGACTAGAAGAAAAATACAATTAACTCAACAAAACCGACATATTTAATGTACGTTTCAGGAACCCATTGACGTTTAATGTTCGTTGGGATTGATGGATCACTTCACGGTTATCTTACGATGGTATTATATCATTTATACATTATATGTATGTAATCGCTAAGTTCATGAATCACATCTTTATATTTACACTCTCAAATAATTATTATCTCCGCGAACTCTTGATGGATCGACCTCAGTTTTTATGTTCGGTAAGAATGTTTTGTTTTCTTGTATCTACTATGCAAGAGTTCCTACTTTGTCAACGTATGCCACTACTACCTGACCATATTCATATATCTTGAACTGATAGTTATATTAACACAATCATATTTGATCATCATTATAAGTAGAACCACCCCGTTGTATTGGGTTTTTTACTTTTTATCTCTCTGTCTGTGCGTCAAATGCCTCTTTAACATGTATAAACGTTATGTCACTGTCCTTGGTGTTTTTACTAGGTCAGGGGGTGGTTTTGTCTCATTTAGTCGCCGTTTTTGGCATGGGTTTGTGTGGTTGGTTCTCCGTGCGGTGTGGCCTTTGGGAACTCGGTCGAGTGTTGGCTTCGTTTCATTCGGCAGTGACTTCTATTATATAATTTCCTTGTGAATTTGGGTCTTCTTGCATTTTATCGGCGGGGACTTTGATCTTTGGTTGTTTCTTCGGCTTATGTGTGGGCTTTGCTCATTGTAGTTGCTGGGAATATGTAATATTATTTCCCGCCCGTTCCTACCTTGCCCATATTTTAACTGGGTCAAGTCGTAGTTGTGCCGCTTTAGGTTGCATAACGTTAGGTCACTGTCCTTAGTGTTTTAACCTAGGTCACGCCCCGGGGTTGTTGTGCCAAATTTGGTCACCGTTTTGGCATGGGTTGCTGTGGGCACTGCTCAGGGTTGATTTGTCGTGATGTTTGTGATTTCTGTGCTCGGCTGGTTGGGTTGAGTGCTACCTTCCCTGTCGGATTTTCTCATACCTTTTTTTATGTATTCATTCAATATCTGTACACATTGTGTTTCCTGTGGCAGTTCCTTCATTTTATAGTACAGAGTAGGGTACGACATAGATATTCAAAAGCACTTAGATATCTGTTAATATATTAGAATCACACTTATATTCATGACAACGTTTCCCCGAGTGATAGTATTCTCAAAGTGAGCCTACACATGGTATTACTAAACTATAAGTAATGTCAATGAAATCACACATTGGGAGCAATAACATCGCGTACGTCACAGCGAGGCTGTCATTTGACAAGATTTAGTGAACATAATTTGTGCATGAAATCGAATTACATCCATGACGGCTTACGTATAAAACACAGTGCTTACTGTCCAGACAGTTTAATCAAGGAAAGTATCGCTGCTAATGCACACAGCTGTCTATGAACTAAAACTATGTTGATACTTTTCGTTTTTAAACTACGTTGCCTTACAATGAACGAATCTTCTAATCTGTCACCAACCTTCAATTTTTATTTCCAACTTATTTATGATGAATTGGCAACAACTATATGGCCTGCAATCAAGCTAGTCCTTACACTACTAAATATCTGTAAAGTAATTGGTTAGTAGTCCTTTACTTATAATAAACCCAATATTTGAAAATGTAGAAAGCTTTCCTTGAATGTGAATAATTTATGGATAACGTTAAGTATCAGTTGTTCATTGTTGAGTCATCAATGCTATGAGTATTTTGAGGAACTGAGATTGAATGCGAGTTTTATACTAAGTATATCCAGTATGGAATTGTATTAATATGTCTGGTACAGATTTAGTGATATTTCATAGAAAAATAAGTATCAGTGTACGTAACAACGCGTCTGAGCTAGACAGTGCTTTTGTATTAATATATGACACGATATTGGGCTTTGTTAATGTTTTGTATATTCATAAATGACGGAACGTCTGACAACGTGTGTTGGAATACATTGTTCGGGATTTATATGGACACAATTCATTTTTATATCTTATACGTATTTTATATTATTGGGTTTAAGAAAGTTCGTGCCAACTACTTTCAAGAGTATCAGAAATTGATTTTGTATAGATGACAGTTTTGTAACAATAAAGTGGTAGGCCGATCAATTTAGATATATTAGAATTTTACAATGCATGATGTCGTCCAATGGTTTATTTGTCTCACACAATCTTCCATTCTTATATTAGCTGACTTTACCCACAGAAGTAGGTCAGAAATTTTGTCGGTGCTATAAGTGCAAACCCATTTTCACCACCACATACAATCTAGAGAATACCAACAGGGCATTAGGTGTTATCCATTTCCATTTATATATGCTAATGAAGGGTGTCAAACGAGTAGCTTACGTAGGGTTTGGAGTCATACCAAGGAAGGTGTTGACTGAATTTTCATTATTTGGTGACATTTGAAGTTTCACTGTTCTGTGGACAACATAGATATGGCATTTAGCCTATTGCATGTCGCTGATTGATTCTCACAACAAAAGCATGACATTGTGCTAGTTTAATAACACTAGTCATATAATCTCAATGAGGTTGATCATTATTGGCATTTCTGACACGTTAATGAAGCTGATCGGATTTTTTTATCGTTTTGAATCAAGCTGAAAACATAATCTGAAATGCAAATGGCTTTGGCAGATGAACAATAAGCATCAAACCTTTGACAATTTAATTCCAGTGAATACATTTGGCGTTATGTTACTGAATGAGTGACCTTTGTCATAGCGCTATAACAATAACACTTGTATCCTGTTTTTAACGTGCATATTAACAATTGTTACCTTACATTCAGCTGCAACGAATGCGTAATTTATTCATATTTAATACATTGAGGTAGCCGTTAAGTGATATTGCGTCAAACGAAACGTTCATTTGCAATATTGTAAAAGGTCCAATTAGTGTAACAAGTTTCTCTTTAATGAGAATCAGTGTTCATTATTTCCATAACAATTGAGACAAACGATGTTTCATATTTCAATGACACATAGATCGATTGAATTAATGAATTGAAGCTTGTTATTGTGCTATATAAACAGTGGGATAGCTTGCTTATTCCGTAACAATTGTGACAAACGACACGCTTTATTGCAATGCGATATTGGTCGATTTAATGAATTAGATGAAATGACGCTGGCGAATTTGCTGCATAAAGAGTTGGAAAGCATGTTTATTCCATACTAGATGAAGGTCAATCTATCTTAAATGATATTTTGATTGTTCGACAACGTTACGAATATATCCATTTATCAGAAGTTGTACACTTCAATGTTCGTCTATTGGTCTCATACATGTAGCATCGCCTGATGTCTTTTAATACAGTATGTACCTTATGCAGTTGGTAATTAATCACTTAATATTGACCGATTTGGAAGTTACAGAACATACATATTCAACAAAACATGTAGATCATGGAAGGAATATTTACAATTTCAAATCACATATTCTAGACAGGATCATAATTACAACCATGCAATTGTTACAAACAAATAAACAGACGATACAAAATGCATTAATCTTGACTGGTGTACTGTGTGTGCTATGATCTTATATATGTTCACTGTAGCATCTTGTTTCTTAGCAAGAAGTGCATACCACATTACAGGATATATTTTCTAAAACTACTGACATTGTAATTGAAGTCAGATGATTGATATAGGGGGTTCAAATAAATCAGGATATTTATTTAACTAAATTTACTGTCACTTGAAAACAATAGATACGTATATTCACCTGCATGTATCCAACACAATATTAACCAAAGAGCCGGAAATATTAGAATCGCTGATGAATGCAAAACACCTTGTATTAACCTAACTGAAATACAATACACACATCGCCCTGTGAGCTTGTTGAATCCCTTATTTTGCATTTGATGTATCAATATAACCATGCAATGTGTTTGAACTTGAGATTGCTTCTAATCAAACAACATGATCGAATTTGTATTACCGGTAACAGTTCAAACATTGACGATACAGCCGTGTAATCAGCCCTTAGCACAAACTCTCAGATAATCATATCAATATTCCAAAGCATGCGTGCATCGTGCGCCTCAATAATTCCAAATATTTTGTACACTGTCATTTGTCTAATATATAAAGGTGGTAGCATTTGCCAGTGAATATGATGTTCATTTAACTGCTGAATCGATAACAATATCTCTCAGATCTATGGTAGGTTCAAAGCTTTCGGTATTAGACGTTTCATTTAACAACTAAATCAACCTTAACAAATGTTATACGGGCATTAGCAAATTATCAGAATGATGATGCGTTTTTTCCCACAGTCCAATAAATAATAAAGTTACAGAGCACAGAAGATTTTAAGCGTGAAATTGCATATAGCATAGTTATTGTCTTTGCTATCCGCTATAGATGTTAATTGTAATATAAAACATGACATAATTGATAATAACATAATTGGTGAATGGGCGTTTCAAAGAAACTGACTAAAACTGTATGAGTCAAGTTAAAAAAATATTATTGATGTTTGGTCACGAAATAATGTGACCGGTATAAGTTTCAGTAGCACTTTTATTATAATCATGGTTACATGTTTAATGTGTCACGCAAATGTGGATCTGATCAAATATATTTATCTAATATTTGTTTAGATTGGCATCCTCGTTAATATTGACTTGCCAAAACTAGTACATTTACATCTATGCGTTACATGTAAGGTCGACTTTTGGACAATCGGAAAGCGTCCGAACTGTGTGTCTCCTTCATTATAAGAAACATTCTATTCATAATTATGCCCAAACATAATGCTCTTACTCAAGGGGGAAGAATAAAACCTTTCATTGGAGAATCGATTTGTCGTCTACTTCAACGAAAATATAACTCACTATACTATATTATATAGAAACGTCCAACGGACGCCTAACAAAAGTCTGTATTGAAGACCTTACATGAGCGTCTGTGCCTAAGGACACCTATGCCTATGAAAACTTCCAATGTCTGATGAAAAAGAACATCGTCGGTATCGAGAGAAACGCAACTGTTTGTGAAGTGTTCCAAGTTAATGAGTGTTTTTCTTATTATGTAATTTATGTCTGTGTGGGTTTGTTTATTTGTCAGTAGATTAGTCTTTTTTAATGTGTGCGAAATTGTGTCCTGTATTTTTTTGGAATTATGCAGTGCATTAGGTAAATACCACTTTTATCAAGCTTAAACGAGTGGTTCTTTGAAAATTCGTTTTGTCGTTGTCATAATTTGGTTGAACAAGCCAAGCTCTTGGTTGCTTGTCTGTTTTAGTCAGTATTTAGGTCCTATTGCACCAAGCGCCAGAAATTTATACTGACATATTGAAATTCTTGTTTGAAGCCTTTGTAAAATTTAAATTTTATGTTTACCGATGAACGTATTACTGTATAGAAGCTTTTAAGCGGGATTAGACAATGATGTTTTGGCTTGGTATTTAAATCATGTTGAAATTTACCTGATAAGTCAATATCCATATTTGCTCGGAAACATTGACATTTAGTTAAAACTGTTTATTTGCACATAAATTGAAAAGTATATAGTTTGTTCGTGCTAGTAAAGCTATTTCTAGACGTCTCGGTTGTTTTTACTTATTCAACAAAGACTGCAATATCGAATATTACATGAATCTCTTTAATAGCAATGTCATAAATATCTTGTTTCTCTGGGTGTTTTATTTTGGTACTGATAACCTTCATTGCTTTTTGCTACGTTTAATCGTTACTTTGATGCTGATGGCTTTTGACACGGCATCTAAATGAACGTTTTGATTGTCTGTGACGTCAATATAACTTCTGTACCCACGGGTGATCATTTTATTAATTGCTTGACACAAATAGTTTATATCATTACATTTTTGTAGTAACCTATTTATTTTTAGGTCGATTGTGAAATGAGTTCTTATAAGTTCAACCTATATTTAAGCTAATCATTTGCGACATCTTATTGTTGATGTCAATACCACGAATGTATGAGCATTAAGTAAAATGATGTTATCTTAATCAAAAATTGTCTTCGCCAATTGTACGTTTTATCCATACATATCATGTTTGGTTTCTGCATGTGTTCGGAAAGTTCTTGATTTCATAATTTCTTAATTCCCTCCTGCAAAGCCTTCACAAGCTTCACGGAGTCACCGTTTATGTATTTCGTTGTGAAACTATGTCATCTTGCATCCTGGGACTTGGTCTTTTTAATGTTTTTGTTATGTTATGTGTGGACATTGCTCTGGATAAACTTACGTATGTGTAGATGTATATTGTAAATATCTAGTCAAATGGAAAAGTATAGCTGAGCTGCTTGGATTATCTTTCTAATATAATGGACGAGGAAAATGACTACTTACGCTTGTCAAAGTGAAGTTTGGTCACCTTGATAATATTGACAAGCAAACGGAAGAGGAATTCAATTATTGTCAGATGCTTACTCCATTCCACGATTTGTGTAACACAGTCTGTTTGAAACATCACTTCGTTCTTATAGTCTTTCATCAAGCAAAATACTAATATTAATACCAAAGTTACATACATTAGTATTGACGTATTTCATAATTGCATGTACTCGGGACTGTGTGTATTGAAGATTTCTGAAAAAGATAATGAAACTATAAGGACAAGAAATGTAGCATTCAACTGGAACAGCCGATAAGAGAAAGTATAAATAACCTAAGTCACAAAGCCTATATACCCACACATTACTGAACAGCAACTTCCAAGTTAAGTTGAAGCTGTACAGTAGCGCAAAACCAATGAGTTTTAGCTGTAGATCTAACTTCGTCAATAAAATGCTTTATAAAAGTGTTGATAATTATAAACGAATTACTGAGAGTATATTTGGAACTTAGACAATTGTTTTCTTGCAATACAAATATTCCAAATACAATGATAATTTTTGGATAAGGTCACACAATTAAATAGCTGTTTTAGTTTATGCAGAAAAGGCATGATGAAATAGGTAATATCACAAAAAGACAATATTGTTCTCGTACTTATATCCCTGAGGTACAGAATATAATTGTAAGTAGTGAAGTTCCGTTTCTAACACAGATTGGGAAATGTTTCACCTTCGCTAATTCTCAGTTTATGCCGGAAAAGGGAAACAGAAGTGTTCAAATGCTCATTTGCTGGTTGATTCGGGAATCTAGAATTCATATATCTCGTTTATTTAGCTCAGGCATCTGAAATGGGCATACCATTATGGACAAAAGTAACTTTAGTATATTTATGGCATTGTTTGTGTCTAAGTTACACGTGTAATGTATGAATGAGTATTGCCCAGTTTTCAGGATAATGTGATAATTATATTCTTGATGTACAAACTAGTTCAAACCATTGTCTAAAACGTACTGATGTTTTAGTTTGAAATTATAGAATCTGATGTCTTGATGAAGCTTTATAATTGGTTTCACATCGCAATTATAGGAGACGCGACCACTGTTTCAATCTTTCAGTAACCTTCCTTTTAAGTATGCTGCTTCGTGGACAAGGTATTAATATTCTATGTCCGTGTAAAATATTGAAAGAATTTTAAAAAGCCGAGTTTTGACCAATCAAATTGATTGTTTGCCAGTAACAGGCTTTAGTTACTGTCTATTTGAACATGAAATACAAACCACCGCACTATATCGTCAAAAGCATGGATACACTTAAGCAGTACAGTAACTATTTTAAAATATGCATAACTAATGTTACATGACATTGACAATGTAATGTGTTTAAGATGGAAAACAAGTATTCCAAATTTGAAAGGAATGTCTTGATGAACTTTAAAATATTTGAGTTTCAACATTTTGTGACGGAGGGACGAAATAAAGGACAAGCGGACAGATGAATCGCTATATGCCTCCAGCATCAGTAGACGCCTGGGCATAAAAATGCGTCCGGTAAATAATATCCGAGACATAATTAGCTTTAACTGACAAAGACGGCTATCAGGTGCATATTGGTAAATAATTGTTTATAGGTGACAGACGTGGCCATCCTTCACGCAATCAGATTGTCGCTTGTAACGAACGTTGACCACCCTTGAGACTACGGGAAGAGGCGGACAGTGTTGGAGTTTATCATCTTATGTTCTCTCTAGATACTAGTTAGAAAGTAACGATATAATGGTTAACGATCTTATTTATTGTATTCAACAGCTGTGCTCCCGTCATACTGTACGAGTTGCAAGCATAATAGACAGTATTATATAATGCATCGTAATAAAATTGGAACCTTTATTGCATACTCAAGGCTAAACATAATCGTTTGATTACTAAGATCGGTAAACTCCAGACGTTTGTCTTATTTTGGAAGTAATAAAAATGATTGACGAATATTCGAGCAAGTCGACTCTATATGTCAAATATTCAGTTTATTCTGAAAAGTGCTATAACGTGAAGTTAATTTAATGGAGACACGTCAGTTTTGAGAAGTGTTAAATAAAGTATGGAAGTTTCAGGTAAAAAGTCTGAAATGTTGTGTGCGGAGAAACGAAATGTCAACTAGAAAAGTGCAAGATATGAAACATGCAATGTATAAAACATTGTGAGAATAAGTGATTGGTTTATAACAAGTCATTTATTTTTACTTATTTTGTAGATTTGATACATTCATGAGCCTTCTAAATTAAAAATTAAAACACAGACAGTGATTGAGGACATGCCGAAGCCCAAGTTCAGAGTCACTTGTTCCAATTGACTAACGTCATCACTGTGCTTCAGAATAATACCGCGTTCGTTTCAAGAATATGCGGGAATTAATGAATGTTTAAATTTGAAGCACTTGGTTGTTCTCAATACAAGCGACAATCATTGTTCACAATAATTGCGTTGCGTTTAGTAATATAAAAAAGAGTATTCAAAATTGTCTGAGTTGAAGTGTACTCAACCCTTATTTCGTGGTTACGTTCTTGTGTTCGATATTTCCCAATACGCACAAAAACTACTTTCACCTCACTGGTACCGCCAGAGGTTATATGTCAGTTAGTTGTTCGCCTAGCCATTCCCATTCTGCCAATCTATTATTTCACTCTGTGTTCTGTTATGCAAATACCAAAAAGCTGTTAATGAATTGGACTAGAATACATCAATTTCGCCGTGCTTTCCTGTCGTTAATTGTCTTGTTTGCTATTGTTAGTAGCAACAGTCTGGAGAGAATCGTTATTAGGGAAAATAACTTCTCTATTCTTTATCTGCTTTATCTGTGTGTACTATATTGGAAGACTAATTATTGTTCGACGTGCTGATATATACGCTGGTTAGTTTGTGAACTGGTGCTGCTATCTGAGCGTCAAGACATGGTCGTGATGACTGTTTCGTGATGATGTACAGTGTGTTTAGACATATTAATGATTGAAACAATAGGAACAAACTTATTATTTGGTGGACCAGCTATTAATGTGCTAGTTGCAAATGTTCCGTTGTGATTTTCATTGTGTTTAGACATATTACTGCATGATGAAATAGGGACTAGAGCATTGCTTACATTTTTTTGTGCCAGCTATACAAAAAATGCTCGTTTCAATTTTTTTGTGATGCATAGAGTTATGAAATTGCAACTTATGTATAATGTTATATAATAAAGTTGTGTATTCCGGTTGTGAAATAATGCTGTGAACTTAAGTGGTTATTTTGGAAGCATGGATTATATAAGGTAAGCGGGCTATCACATGTTTGTGTTTTTTCTAACAATTCTCATGTACCACAATGGAATTTGTTTATCTGCAGAAAATAAGGACCTTACTAGTATTATTTGTATGAAGTCTGTATGGAACGTGTTAAGTTGTTTCTTCAGTTATATGTTAGGAATGATTAACACAACGAATTGGCGAAATGAGTAATTATATAAATAAAATTTGATGAAATGGGTAATTTGATATTGCGTAATTTGATTATATAACTGACCTAAGTAATTATATCACAAACTAAGGGATTAACTTCCCTAATTATTTTAGTTTTAATTTACTGTCAAATATTCTATATACTTCTGTTTGACATGTCGTTGTTAACCATAAGTATGCATTTATTTCACCTAGCACGCCAATGTCGCACACTGGGTTCAAAGTTTTGCATAGCGTATGTTTGACTACCATTATATTACCTCAATAATACACTTCATGTTTCTATCAACGACATTGTAACACCGCTATTGCGTTCTAATATCATTTGTGTCTTTGGTGTATCTATAAGTTACTAGACAACGTTATTTGCATGATGTAAGCCTTATCGATTATAATATTCCTACATCTAAACGTCCAAACTAAATATATTCATGGCTTATGTTTGCCTTTATATTGTTCGCGTGATCTTGATATTTACCGGAGTAGCTTTTCTTTCTTGTAGTATGTTAACAATGTTTGTGTAATACATCTACCAAAATACAACAAAACTGTTTGTTTGTTTGTAGAAATTGTAATGTTAACTGGACCGTTCTTGTACGCGTTGCATTCGGGGTACGATATTCATAATAGTAACATACCTCGTGTTCAGTACTACATTATCATTCATGACGCGCAATAAGGTGACGTCGCAAAGTGTAACACAACGCCGACGTTATTTTATGTATTTAACGTCGGTATTTTACTTATAAGTGGACGCGCTTCATCCAATGATTTGATGCACTGTTAATTAAGTGGAATGTATAGTTTAATTACGGATTAAAAAGTAAATTTCTATACTTTTAAACTTAACATATCATTGTTAAAACTAAGTGAAAATATGCGGTTTATGTAGTTAATTCAACTAACGTTTCAAATGATGTTACCGATAAGACGCACGTTTTATGCCCCTGTGACATTTTGTCAGTACTGACATCGGTGTTAATAACTTTGCAAGTACTGATTGGAATTGGTTCAAATTTTAAACAATTAAATTTCAGCCTAGACGTATCTCAAATTTTTAATTAAATGTTTATGTTAAAAATAATAAACGAAATATCGATATTTAAAAAAATGTACCATAAAAATACAACGTACTTTTTTCATCTGTGACATTTATTCAGCATCTACTTAACAGTCTGATTTTTCAAAACCCTTTGTTCGAAATATTGCATTTTCGCATATTGTAAAATTCATCAAAACTGTATGTAAAATTTAAAATATCTACATTATAAATAGCGTATAATATTTTTTATAGCTATTAAAAAAACCCGCAAATTATATTCTATCAATTGTGACATACTCTGACCTTTAGCAATATCCGCTGCCATTTTTGTTTCAAACACCCGTTTCCGTTAAATTTTTCGCACGTTATTGTGTTACGTCATTGACATTATATGGTGAAATTCCCCGCGTTTTGGATATCAAACAAAACAGATACTCATTTTTATAGAGGTTCGATTGGCAGACGTTGTTACTTGTGACACGACGTTTTTGACATAATTTTGACGCGTTTTTTGCTATTTTCGCATAAATAATGCCTACAATGCTTTTTAAAACAAATAGCTATAATGCCCATTACTTGATAGTTAAAATGATACATACTACAGTTAGATACGATGAACCGTTCATTTACTACACTCTTTATAATAAGACAACTCCCATAAATAAGAAAAGACGCGACGTTATTGCGCGTCATGTTTACACATATCATGTTATTAGTTATTCCATGTTTGTCATCTACCGTAGATGCATTGTCAACATATTTCTAAATTACTTTAAACTTGCAATCATCTTTGCATATACGCGTAGATAGAAATCCTGACGTTACGGTCGCGTTTTACAACCCAGTGTGTGTGGGCAATGTTCTGCTGTAGGGTGCTCCCGTCGTCCCTGTCTTCTTTTACAATTGCATCAAAGGTATGCGATTTTGACTTCTCTTAATCGACCTTTGAGATAATCAAATTTATTACAATCACTTCATCTTGTCTGGCTTCCGACTAGATAATATATGGTATGAATTAAGACTTTGGTATGGACTAATTTCTCGACATTGTTTGTGGTTATGGAAACAATGTCATAAAAAGATTAGGCTCAATTGTTATAAATAACCAGTATATATAGTCAAACTGTTGCTGACCCTGCAACAACTTGCGACAAAAGCGGTCACGTTAACACATTGAAACAGTTTACGAAAAAGGTGTGCATGCTAAGTATTCTGTCCGCGCGGTGTTATAAACGTAAGCTTAAGCTATGAAAATCTTTATAACTTGTGGCAATGCAAGGTTTTACGATGTTCGCTTATTATCTAGAAAGATGGTTGTGCTAGCTTAATTGGTAATGCGATTGTCCAGCCCCTTACTGTTCTAAGTTCAGCACCCTGGTGTGCATAACTTAATGCATGTCATGACATGTCCAACAGAGGTTTAGAAATACATTGAGAAGTCGGATGGTTACGGAAGTGCTAATTACATGTATGGCTTACGTGTATGATAAAATGTCAATCTGACGAAAGGATAAAGGATCGTGTAAAACGCATGTTTAACATAAATTAGACCGGGGCTTTCCGGAACCTTTAGAATATTTGACAGAAATGTATTTTTTTTTAATTTACAAGACTCTGTTAGGGTTTCGGATCTGTTCATGAATATTCTGCATGGAAATCCCGTAGCTAAATAGCTGAATTAGACCCCTCCCTCATAAGTAATATTACTGGATCCGCGCATCTTCATTGCTCTTGCTTCGTAGGTTGCATGTCATGTTCACTCGGCAAAATGAGATAAATTCTTGTAAAGTGCTTGCATGCTTGCAATGTCTGAATGACATTTTATATTTATATCAGTTCGTGTCACATGTGGTGAGGTATTGTAATAAATAACTGCATAATGTACACCGAACTGACATATTGAGCGAAAATTACCTAACGACAGCTGTGAAATTTCCATTAACTTTAATGCAAAATGTCCTAAAGTTGTTCAGCAGCTAAAAGGCTTGAGTTCTTAAACATGACAGTTTAATACGAATAAAATAGAAGTTAGTGAAACAAATCATTATTGAATCATAGAAGATAAGACGCACGTGATGTTCCAAATGAACTTCGACAAAACACGCTACGGGTCTTCAAAGTAGGAACACATTTGAATGTCTGAATTGATGATGATGCCCTATATGTTCCTTAATTGACACTCAAGTCTTTGAAAATAGTTGCACAAGGAGTTGTCTCTGCAAAGCCCATAGTATGAACCGTAACATCGTGTACGCCTGCAAAGTACTCTGTAGAAATTTACTCCACGCAAAGAAGTAACTCTTTGAAAAGTTGCACTGTATAATCTATTTAGAACGCTAAACTCAGTACCTGAGCCATTCCGTAAGTCATTTCTCTTTCAAAGGTACCCTGATAGCAATCCGAATAAGACTTACGTTCTTTTTAGCCTTTATAATCGTTTTAAAGAGCCAGCGTCATGTAAAAATACCAAATGACTCAGAGGTAATCCGACGTTAGGTGAACGCCATTTCACATCACCGCTATTATTGCCGTATAGTGACTGTAAAAAGTACCCCTGTATATGATGTAGCCAGAGTTGTTATCCATATATCGGCCGATGACAGATGTGGTCTGCTGCAATTACATTGATATGTGTTGTTCTATATCGACCGATCACCAATATGGTGTGCACATTCGTTTTGAATTGACTGGGAATACTTACCAAGTAAAGTGCTGATCTAAAAGCTTAGTCAAACTTGGGAAACGTTTGGTATGTTCCTTGCGATTGGAAATGCATTCAATATTCAATACAGCCAAGCCATTCATGACGTCGGGTCCTTTGCAAAACACTTACACGTTAGTGCGGAATAGAACAAACACTGAATTGTGTTATTGAAAATGCCAAAGCATAGTTTGTTTCTATCGATGAGTTCAACGAAAAGTTGCACCAAGCGTGTGAAGCTTAGAAAAGTTTACAAGTTTATTTACAAATTACCCGTAGGTCATTAGGCCCATGATGTTACAGTTTACATAATTAGGAAAGCAGTTCAATCGTTACTAGTACTACGGAGAAAGTTAATAATGTCAAACAGTATTGTATTTGTTAGTAACTATACATGTCACATGAAAATATAATGGAATATCTTGACAACATAATAATTATTGATGCTGATCCACGTTACTTGATAAATATAAAACGGATTATTTCTGTCTGTCAATTGGTATACTCAATAAAAGCTTTATGCATGTGAGCTACACTCCCACCATGTGCACTTAGTCTACTAAAACAAATAATTATTCCTTGAAGCAAAAGAGGTTTTGTTCCATATCACACAAACTAATGCACCAAGTAATGATAATAATGCATCCAGACTATCCATAGAAATACTTGATGAGCGAGTATCGGTTCGTATTCTAGAGATTTTTTCAGTCTGTCGCTCAAAGCTCTTTCCCTACAGCAAATCACTCTCCCTTCAGATTTGTAAATCATTCGATTTGTCTTCAACCAGTCTGTAATCCTTGATAATTATATTAACTCTGGCTGAACCATTCATCAGAGGTCTCACAGACTTCAAGTCGAGTCAGGTGTGGCCTCTGACGCGAATGAAAAAACGAAAACATAGAAAAAACATACCAGAGCCGGCACATGTATTTATAAAGCATCTTAAGTGAAAACTTAGAATTTTCCTAAAATCTCCAATTTTCTAAGCGTATCAGCTAAACAGGAACACTAGTATTAACAATTATTTATATTGTTTAGAAGCATCGTGTAAATAGCTCCAGTAATCATTGGCTATTTTTCTATACTTGTAAAATATGGACAGCTCATTATATAACTTAAATTAAAATATTTAAGTTTTCACTTAAGATGCTTACTAAATACCGGCCCTAGGTTTTCTTTCTGGAAGGCTTTTTTCCAAAGAAACGATACGTAGATCGATGTACGAATGTTTACCCGCTATGCATTATTAATTTGATTACGGTTAATATAATGCTTTGATATTCTCGAGAATGTTACAATAATTAGCCATCCAATTATGATAAAGGTATCCGCCGTGCTGAATATCAGATGCATGTGTATTGGTTTTATGATAAAGGTACCCGCCGTGCTGAATATCAGATGAATGTGTATTGATATTATGATAAAGGTACCCGCCGTGCTGAATATCAGATGAATGTGTATTGTTATTAAGATTGATTACTTTGAAGTAGCGTACAATACAGTAAGACATATGCAATGTGTAACAAGAGCTAAACATAATAATAATAATAATAATAATAATAATAATAATAATAGAGGTTAATACATTTGCCTATAAAATAATCTTCCATGCGTGCCTCAACATAAATACAATACAAACAAGTTACAGTGAAGTTTCAAACAAATGAAATAAAGTCTGCCACACACAGTGCAGTATTGTGTTTAGCGCATGCTTGTTCTAGTGCAGTATTTATGTTATTGCACTCCTAATCACTGTAACTAGGATAGAGTATTGAATGACAGACTGACCTGGGCCCGCATTCATAAAGCTCCAAAGGGGAACATATTTCTTAGGTTGATTTATTTACCTTTAGTTTTCTATGATTTAACCTTAGATATCTGAAACCTTTTTAATGATGTACATGTACTTTCAGATATCCAAGGTGAAACCATATGAAACTAAGGGAATTCCTATAAAAGCTTAGGTAAATATATCAACCTAAGGAATATGTTCGCCTTAGGAGCTTTATGAATACGGACCCTGGTAGAAACTAAAATAAAATAGCCGGCTATACAAGTCATGTACTTGTGTATATTATACTGGTGTTTGTCTATAATAATACCGACAATCAGTCATCACTTTTAGTGCTTTGATATTGATTGACATAAACTGTATTATATCGTTAATAATTATTTTTACGATATGAAGACAATGATGGATCAATATGTTGTTTTGGAGTGACAGGCCAAATATTGTCTGTCTTATTAAATACCGTTGAATGTTACCAAATATGTAGACAAAGTTTTAATACACTTCGCAAGAAATAATTGTGTAAATTGAGTGGCATTCGTGTCAGTGATATGAAGTGATATTATGTCAATCCCGACACGTTGTTTTGCAGAAGTTGTTACTATAGTTTTTTGTTGATTGTGAACTTGAGTAAGTTAGTAGGGGGTGTATTTAATATCGACCTCAATTAATTTGAAAATAGGGATAGCCAATATTACGGCCTGATACTGACCAATAGATTAATATGTTGTAATCTGATTGGTTGTCTTTATGCTGAAGTCAAGTAATATCAATATTGAATATCATCCCTCGTTAGGGAACAGTACAGGAAAATGATTCGATTACTATATATAACTGAAATATTATTGACAGGCGGCGAACATAGGTGACAGTATCAGTGTTTGGAAAAGAAAAAATCCGTCACTACATGGACCGTATATATATCGATTGTCTATCTAACTCCATGTACACTTGATAGTATATTAGCTCAGTACGGATTTTTTTATATATTTTTTTATTATTTTTTTAATCGTTTGCGGACAAAACACTGATACTGCCACCTGTGGCGGCGAACCGAGCCGAGCCGTACAGAAACGAACCGAATCAAAGGAACGGTTCCGCAAGTAGCTCACGTAAGCTGGTTCCCGATCTGTTTTACATGTATCTTTGTATTATTTAAATGTAATGTAAAATCTGGGACGGGAACCAGTCTAGCAACTAGCTTTGGTATGTAAACCGACTGTATTGATTTTAAACATAAGTATTCGAGAGTGTCTCTGTTTAATAATATTAGAGTATTATTTTCAAATGAAAGAGGCAATGTCTATGCTCAACAAATACAGAGACGCTGTGCATAATTAAGTATAAATGTCTGCCTACAGTAACGTTTTTCCGATTTTATTTGTACAGAAAAACTGCAAACGTTTGCTAGATGTTAAACAAGCACTTTTTCGTATTATCTATAGCCTGGTAACACATCGCCCTGTATTGACTTAACCTCAGACGCCCCATGCGATCGAAAGTGGTTTCAATTTCATAATAGCTTTCGTGCTTTTTTTGCTCCAAAGGCTTGGACTTCCTATCGACATTCCATCGACCTCATCGACCAACGAAGCGCTAAAATACATCAAATATAGTAATTATTTTCAAGGGAAATCCTGCTATCCAATGTTCAGACACTAGAAGTGTTTGCATTTATCGATGTAATTACACAAGTCTATAGGGTTTGTTTGTCTACCAAGAACAATTATTCGAGTAATTCTAACTTGCATAAATCGATTGTAGTCCTATTTCTGAAGCAAAAATGAGTTTCGTTTTACCGAGCGCCATTGTTAGATCATGCCGTCTGGCTATCAATTTCTAGATTTCTATATCTTTATTCAATTCTGAGGATTATGACATTATTGATGTTTGTTATACAGTTATTGAGCAGACGAGAATCTAGCGTGTATCTACAACGCGCAGCTTGCATGATAAACAGAAGTTTTACGCTGTTGTAACATATGTTTATTACTTACAAACATAGTTTAAGTATGATTCAACTGTAAGCATGGCATTGCGGATTATACATCAGATTCAGAGGTGAGCTGTTTTAATAAACTTAGCTCGTGGTGTGTTTTAATGTTAATTATCGTCTGGCTTCGTTGTTGTTATGTCTGGTGGTGCTCTGTCGTTTCTGTTGCTGATGCAGCCGACGTAACATGACTGCAAGGTAGTTAAATATGTACTTTGAATATAATAATTCTTTAACAACTATAACTATAAGTGTCTGGGAATTTGGGAAGACTGAATCTAAACAGTTTTCAAAGGTGGCTGCAGGGTGTCTGTGTACTTTGAATGTAACGTCTTTACATATTATCATATCTTACTGAGACGCTTAGACAATTGAGCAAAAACATATTTTCAATGTAGCTGCATGCATCCGACTGCGCTTGCCTTCAATATGGCAGTACTTCAACAAATACACAAATGCTGTGGGTGTATACATGATGTGACCGAAAAAGTTGAGTAAATGAGTCAAAAAGTTCGTTTTTGCACTTCCGAGTGAAGATAATGAAAAGCTCATAATTGTGAGTATATTTAAATATATATCAGATGACTGGTTGGCGGAGTAAAGCAGGTTACATGGCTCACGTTGTGGATTTGTGAATAGCGTGTATGTAGTTCCTTATACTTTGTAATTGTCTGGTATTGTTCCTATACTGTAATGTTACCACCGACACAATGTTTTAATGTTGCTTGGACAGTTAGTTAGTTCTGCGGTCAGCCATTAGATCAATTATGTGAGCGGTAAGTTGGTTCATGAGATAATTGATCGCTACGCAAATATTTGGTTAATACGCCGATGGATCAGCATTACTATTGACGGTTGTATAACATTGCTTAAACAAGCATCTGTTTCTTGGCTAAATATTGCATAGTAGATCTCGCTGGCTTAGGATGAGAAGGTCGTAACTTTTACTTACGACCTTATAAATCTGCATCGTAATGCGCTTCTTATGAGCTTATGTTCATAAAAAATAGGAACTTGACATGTTGACCAAAACTCAGTCTTAAAGGTAATTGAGACAGTTTTTCTTGTTTTCTCAAAATATTGATTTTGTAGTCACGACCTTCTCATTTTAAGCCAGCGATAGATAACATTGATCAGTCTACGTCATGGTGTGTGTGGAATTATGACGTGCCCTTCCGCGGACGAGACAAATGTCCTTGACTGTGTCTGCCATAAAGCGCAGATAAATGTATATCACTTCCAGCAGAAAAAAACGAGAGTCGGTGATCACCTCCGAATGTCAAAACACCTGCTGGATATTGGACAAGCAAGATACATGTATATACAGTGTACATTAAGTAGACAGGGAACATTCATAATGTAGACTTCTACCTTGCTATCTCGGGTCTAATGTGGTTGTCATAACACGTCATTCACCAACGTCAAAACTGTCGTTTTCCTAATGAAAACTGTAACCAGACAGAGTAGTATGTCCGCTTCCATTGTTAACCTTCGCCGATAGATTAGTCTGGAACTTATATAATTATATAATTACCGAAATACGGAAATTACCGGAAACGTTTGCAACCATGAAAATGAACGGACTGTTATGTCACATAATGGTAATATAATAAGGCAATGCGGATATTAAAGCGTTTGTGATTGTTTAAAACAACAACTTAACATACGTGTGTGAATTTATGATAATGGCATCAGCTTGTGTGAGAGAAACCATTGATATATGCTCTGACATTAAAGATTTGCCCTCAAATCGAGACACTAATATGGCTGCCATATTTAGCAGAAGCTGACTGGCAAATAAAGGCTATGTTCGGCATATCTAAGTACATACTTATGGGATTGGGGACGCTTCGACTTTCTTCTTAATCGCTCGGGATTATCCGGTATTCGACAATCTTTAACGGAGAAAAAATATTTAAACAATTTTACGAATCCGTCTTTCAATCTTGCATAATTAGACAGAATACGCTGAAAAGTCGTAAACTAGTTTTGCACGCTACGAACCTCCTGTATTACTCATGCCCCAGATGGCACGTAATTACAGATAGTGAATTGTTTACGTTTAATCGTTAAACACGCATGTCTGTAATGCACGATAACACACACTGCTACCCACCGGAAAGATAGAGGTGGTTTGTTGTTCACACTGTTTTGTGATAGTTCGGGTTTTAGAAAAAAGATACGAGTATGACTTCAGGTAATTAAGACAAAAAAACGACGAAAAATGTATTAGTGTTTTAAACGCCGTTTTTTCAAGGTCTGTAAACTTGTTTGTTAAGACCTGAAGTCAATTCGAGTAAACATCTGCCAGGCGTTAACTCAGGTGTTAACCCACAAGTTAAGTCAATAATGCAAAACTTTAATTCACATCTGCCAGAACGAAAAAATTTCAATTTTTGACTTCAAATTTCAAATTTAACTCAAATTTTCAAGTTTTTAGTTAGTTAACATCTGACAGGTTTAATCGGATAATCGGTCGATACAACTATAAAAGCGTCCAGAATATTGTCGTTATGAATATGAAACCAATACAATAAAAATAGAGATTATGTTGTGGTAAAATACAAATAATCGATGCAATTCATATGCATCATGTACGGAATACGAGTATACGCTGTCTCGAACAAGGAGACAGATGTCTGAACTCTTAACCAACATCCATATTTATTCGCATGATATAATACGTGTTCTCGATACATATTGTGGCATATTTCGATGGCTTAGACCAATAAGGTCGTAACAACAAAATCGATATATTGAGAAAACAAGAGAAAACTGTCTGTAATTACTCTTTACCTATGGGAAAACATGTTTTTAAAACTTCATTTTGGTCAACATGACAATTTCAGATTTGTATGACAATATGCTCATCGGAAACACCTTGTGAAGCAGATTTCAAATATGTATGAGTCTTATAAGGTCGTAAGAGGTAGTTACGACCTTCTAATTCTAAGCCATCGATATAGCGCGTGATATCTAACTATTGCTCAACTGTTTTTCTAGGAAAAATGCTTTGTAGCTGCATATTTGTAACTGGTACATATTCAGATAAATGTATAACTCCAGACTCGCCGATATTGATTGTGTATATTGTTTAAAACTAGAACAGTTTTCTGTCTACATTTTGCAGACTAATAAACCCCCTGTCTGTAAAGGGCCATACTCTTGGCGCGAATTCTTTCCTCCATCCACATCTACATGTAAAGGTTGCTCATATGTTAAAGTTTGAAGAACACTTGCCAAAACTACTATACAGAATGTGTTGCGTTCACAATAATCCGTATACGGATAGACGAACGGACGGACGGACGGATGGACAAACTGAAAACATTCCGTATACAATCATGTACATGAGTGAGACGTTAATAAACTTATCTTATCTTATCTTACACTCACGAAACAATGGTATTGATGATGTAGTACCAACAATAATGTAGGAAGTAAATAATAACCATTGATATATCGACATTTCTGGTGTTACACTGTTCAAGCAGTAACACGGTTTTATTTAATGTTGTTTACGCGTACATTTTGTACTAAACGAAGTACATATTCTTGTGCTGGAGCGTCCTCTGTAAATTTGTTTTGATCGCTTCTCTCTATCGTTCATGATGATAAACACACCTTGCCACTCGGTAATAAATGGTATTTCGCTTTCTTCTTCATATTTTATTTATATGGATACCAGTTTTTATTACATATCTCTATAATTGAACCTGATATTTATGATTTTCCATCCAACCCCTTCCTGGTTTTCCTCTAGTATTTCTTTATTGAAATTAATAAGTTATTCATAAGTACGTTATCGTGGTAAGTAACGAGAAAACGCGAGAATTTTATGATAATTGAGAGGTTAAATATTAGCGTCTGACAGCATTAGTGTAGATTATTGCTTCTTTGTAACTAAATGTCTGATAGCTTGAGATGATGGTATAGCTTTAGACTGACTTTTTGTGTGTAAATGCCAGTAACTGAATCCTCGAACGAACTTAGTCTCGAGTAAGAGTTGTATCTCTGATCTGCGCTTGAATCGATGTTCGAACCGAGTCACATGATCAATCCCACGAAAAGGGACTCAGCTGCACTGGGACATGGTGACGAAGTCGTGCTGTTAAATATTAATTGTCGGTGTGGTATTCATATCGATTTAACTTGACCTTAGGATAATGGTCGACCGCCAATCAGCTAACACCGCATTCAACTCTTGGTCAGTTACAGTCGATATATATGAGTGATTATCTTTATTCTCCATTTAAATGCGATCAATATTGAGCTCCATCACTGCGCTATCTTTGTGTCAGTAAATTATATATGACTGTACATTTATCACATCACTATATTCCGCTTTTGTCCTATGGTCAAAATATATTAGCTGAATATACAAGCGCCCTAATAAAATTTTCATTCAACGGTACAGTAAAACTTAACACTTGTAGATTAATTTCTGTAAAATACTAGTTTCTAAGAAATATTACTGGTAAATAAAGGCTATGTTCGGCAAAAAAAGGCTATGTTCGGTAAATAAAGGCTATGTTCGGTAAATAAATGCTATGTGTTATTCGGCAAAAAAGCTATGTTCGGTAAATAAAGGCTATGTTCGGTAAATAAAGGCTATGCTCGGCATATCTGACAATTGTCATTCAACTGTACACTCAGTAAATTTAACACACTCATATACTAGTAGTTTAGTTTCTGTAAAATGTTAGTTTTTTTCTAACAGACGTGCATGTTCCGGATGCATGTGCAACTGTAACACCAGGGAAAACATTTCACGTTTCAGCAAAGGTTTATTGGTGCGTAGAGAAACACAATCGCTCGTGTTTCGATCTAGGACTTTACGCCATGTCTTAACGCCCACGCGTTTGTTTAAGGCAATAAAGTGAAGAGTTGTGCTACAACATCCCGATATTGTTACTGAATTGATGAATATTATAGAATCCGGAATGCTATCACATATAACGCAATCCATGATGCTCCTTATTGCAAAACCTTACGTAAAAGTATCAGCAACAATGGGCATTGTATTCATCATGTTTTATCATGGCTATTTTACTGGCAATGTTTGTTTTGCATTATCTGTAATGGAACAATATTTATAAATCATTAAGCTCTTGATATTGTGCCAGCTATTTAGACCATCTCTTGGCTGGTATGATATGTGCGGTTCGCTTGTTTTGTTTTAGTTGGCTAACTAAGACGTGCTGGTGTATAACTTTGTGGCATTGTGAATACTGTTTCGTATTATGATTGATTCTTTTATCGGTCGATGTGCCATCGTGTTTTATGGTCATTGTGACAATAACCAGATCTCCTGGTAAGAGCATGTTCTGTCATAAGATAAAAGACTATGTAACGGCTTAAAGAAAACTAACACCATGCTGGGCCTATTTAGGGCATGGTCACAAATCATTTGTCTTGCACTGGGACTGGCAACACTTTGGTATTTATTCTGAGTCAATTATGTTTTGTTTTGGCCATACTGCGTTTGGCGTCTTCTTTAAAATGGTCCGCCACCCCTGTGAAATATTCAAGACCGCTTTCACTTTAATATGTGGGATGTATGTACGAATTACCATTCGGATGCAACCGACAGAAGCTAAAAAGGGCAACTTCTATATTCTTATATACACTACGGGTGCGGAATGGGTATTCCCTAGATACACGTACCGTGTACCGTTTCAACCATGTCTGTATTCAACAATCAAGTCGGTGATAAAGCGATGTAGTATTGAGAGAGCAAAAACATGTTCATGTTATTTGTTTCAACGTTATATTGCTTCGGGGGCTTTGGAAACATTTCCTTCAAAGCAGATGTTTTCGTTTTGCATTTTTACGCACTAAAACACCGAAATTGAATGCATTTTGCATGAAGCTGTCCACAAGTTTCCTGAGGAATATATTTTATGAACACAATTCTACAACTTGGCGCATTAAATTCGGTATGTTTTGTACTTTAATCAATTCCGAATGTGGTTTGTGAAGCCAGTGAGAAATCTTTATTTGAATGCAAGATCAATTACATGTAACAACTTCCTATCATCAGCAGCTAACGAGTATAAATTTGCGTAAATAAAATCGTTCAATAAAAAGAACTATTTCAGGCTACGCACGCCATGCACTTAGATCGGTTTAGTAGCAACAGATGAAGTACGCCGTCTATTGCACGGGATAACAGTTTAATCAATTCTGCGAATTGCTTCAAAACATTGGAACCATTTCAAATTGAGCAAGAAAAACCTTATGCTGTTTGTACAATATCAGCAGCATCATCTCAAAGCATTGTCTATCTCATCATTGAATCGATTGTCTGTTTATATGTTTTGTTTATCAATTCTATTCAATGGAATAACAGTCTGGCTGTGTTTAATATTGTGATTAAATCAGTCGCATTTACAGATTGTGATTGCTTTATGTTGTTTTTGCTGATTGTTGCTCAATTCAGACAGAGCTAAACAAACGTTGTAATAAGGTGGTTTGGCCTTTGCAGATTTATTTGGTCGATTGAGTTTTCAGTTGTTGGCCGGTATACTCTGTGTGTCGCACTATACAATAAATGTATCCCATTTGTGTGTACATATGTTTCCCGCTTTGC
This sequence comes from Spisula subtruncata, assembly GCA_963678985.1. Classification (NCBI taxonomy): domain Eukaryota; kingdom Metazoa; phylum Mollusca; class Bivalvia; order Venerida; family Mactridae; genus Spisula; species Spisula subtruncata. Next base: position 22,751,808 of record OY787669.1, on the reverse strand, counting down.
ACTCTACACATTTGTACACGTTTCTAAAGGACACCCAGCTTACGAGTACTACTGCTTTTTTACAGCGGGGACTTGGGATTTTTTTCGCTTGGTTATGTGTAGGCATTGCTCCGTGTAAATTGTGCGTTATGTTATGTTGTCATGTTACTGTTTTCTGTGCTCGGCTGGTTAAGTCAAGTGCTGTCATCCCTGTCTGATTTCCTCATGTCGTTCTTTCGACATATACAATTCTATATAATGAATGTTAAGTGTGTGCTACTTGATTGTGCAAGTGTCTTCGCTGCGCTTCTTTACTTTGTTAATGTCGTTTTATTTGCTTATTCTGTTTTGATAAAGTTTGTAACCTAATACGCGCCGCTCAACTAAATCTAAGTGCAATTTTAAACACTTCAGTTTTTTCTTGTTTTTCTCAAAATACCGATTTTGAACTTTCGACCTTCTCATTGTAAGCTAGGGAATTGTAGTGTTACCTGTAACCTTCTAAATATATTTGTTTCCTAGTGAAATTTACTTTATTGTACACAACACAGATCCAACATGTACATTTCTTCCTTTGGGGAAAGTTGCAAATGTACTCTGGTAAGCTTACCTAACAAATGTATCCATACCTACTTCATCAATGTTTCCAGAATGTGTCCAGTTTTCAGCCTTGTATTTGTCACGTGACATTATTTACGACATTCGTTCAGACATTAACCACAAGACAGACGCAGACAACTTCAACCACTTGCCAAGACTGACATTTATAAATACACGCGGTTTCCATCACATGTGATCCCTCACTCTGGGATGGAAGCAGTTTTTCCTTCAATCACTCAATGTTGACGTTATAAAATCTTCGCCATATGAATTATTTACTTCGTTTACTTGATAAACTCTCTGCATGGCACTCACCATAGACATTAGGAGTGTAGGAGAATGAGTCACGTGTCATATAATGAACAGTGAAGAATGACTTCTTGACATTACGAAATACCATTGCTGACATTTGCACTGTAGCATCTCTCCATCGGGACAATCAGTGAAAGAGCTTCACTTTACATATGCATGCTATCAATTGCAATTGCACCATTGAATTCTAACCGATGAATCTACGGAGAAGATATCTGTTACTTAGTATTGTGCATGACATGATTGCTTTTATTTGTTGCGCTCTAATACAGAACGCAATGTCAATTCAACACAGACTTTGACGAGCCGGTTTTTTAGAACGTTGCAGCATTTCAGCGAGCTCAAGAGTTGTCAATGAGTAACAAAAGTCCTTACGACGCTCGTATGACGCTCGCGGGACGCCGCACAAGATCGAAAAAAACATTGGCTCGTATGTAGCACGTACATAATTATAATCAAACATTTAGTCTGAAGTAGCTCGAGTTTCACAAAAATGTTTATCATCTTTAGTCGTTCTGTGATTCCTGAATTATCTGCTCTTATGATTTGTCTAATTATGACACCGTTCACTTGATCGTTAACATAAAGGTAAAGCTACCTATTTTCCATGGCTGTTTTAGCCGCTCAGCCATACTTTGACATTTTTACTTCCCCTTATCATTGTGCTACCTAATGACACCACTCTAGCCCAAAGCGCGCGCATTACCTCTAGCTAGCCACCGCTCCCAAAACTTCAAAAGATAAGCGTCGTACTAGGGCGACCGTGTGTAATGAAATTATGTATAATGAAGAGCCCTTTGTAGACATAGTGTATAGCTGCCGCGTCCTATACAGCATCAATATATCAGACTTCAATTGAATGAACATAAAATGTTTATTTGATTGAAATCAGGAATTGTTTTACATATTCTCTAATATATCTAAATTATCAGTAACTTGTGCTGTCTGGTTTCGTAATTGATATTGCAATAAACGTAGACTTTCTGATACGTAAGTTTTATCTACCATAGACGGACGATAACACGGTGGAATATCAGAAATATGTCTTATCATGCACAAACCGCTCGCTTCCGCAGGCTCTTCAAACGCTTGTATTTGATGACTGGGTAGTACTCAATATTAATCTTAATATTTAGGTTGGGAATAATGATAGTCAATCGATAGCAAGTGGAGGGGTTGTCTTAAATATTGATCATATTTAAGATGACGATATGGATAGCCAATCATATCCACTACGACTGACCAAGAGTTTAATATGGTGTGCTCTGATTTGTTGTCATTATCCCAAAGTCAAGCAAAATCAATATTGAATAAGACCCCTTTACATTAACACGAAACTCATTCCACGGACGTCTGGTATCATACTAGTTGCGTCGGTAGGCGGGACTTACCGTGTTTTGTCATATTTTGTCATCTGTTATCTCCGGTAGCCGTGTAATAAATCATGGTTAAATGATACAGGACTTAAATCAGACAGTTTAATGGAGGGTTATTGACAGTTTGGGGACATAAAACGCGCTTAAACAGAGCATGGGACTATATTTACAATGGTGTTTGCATCTTGTACTAATGCTTCTCAGAGATAGGCTTTAAGATTTCATACAAGTCATAGGACTGTAAGTAACAGAATATGAACTACATTTTGATAATGACAGCTGTTTCTAATAAATGTGCTAGTTAGTTCTTTCAATGCGATAAAATCCGAAGTCATCCCCGCAAATACCCACGCAATGTTATTTTTAGCATGACAGTCTTGATGTGAAATTTTTTACGCCTTCTCTGAACAGGTTTAGCTGCTAATGTATAGACATACCGGACAATGAACATTCATTTAACAGAAACAGCAAAGCGAGATAGGCACTAAACAAACACACAACTTATAAGTAAACGTAACAAGAACAAACACACAACTTATAAGTAAAAGTAACAAGAACAAACACACAACTTATGAGTAAAAGTTACAAGAACAAACACACAACTTATACGTAAAAGTAACATGAACAAACACACAACTTATAAGTAAACGTAACAAGAACAAAATACACAACTTATAAGTAAAAGTAACAAGAATAAACACACAACTTATAAGTAAACGTATCAAGAAAAAACACACAACTTATAAGTAAAAGTAACAAGAACAAACACACAATTTATAAGTAAACGTAACAAGAACAAACACACAGAAATACCTATAAATAAAAGCATGACTGTGACGTATTGCACTGCTTGTTCATTCAATATTAGGATTACCCTATACGTCACTTCACTGAAATGAAATTATTTCGTCTGAAACGGAAAACATATTCACTTATTCAGATGTTATACTGAATATCATACTTTATAAGAAACCTTTCAATAAGCGCCGCAGTGTATGTCTATTTATTACGAATGTTTCTTATAACTGTCTTTTCCCCAGAGCAGTCTTGAATATAATGAAGTAATACTTGAGATCTACGAAGAAATACTCAACGAAATTGTTGTCAATTCTTAGAGGCGTATATATTGATCGGCACAAATATTGCGCTATAGTTGATTAGGTACAAAAATGATAATTTGATTGTTTTTTCTTACTGTAATATACCAATGTGTCAAAACACAATTTGTCCTGATTACTTTTTTGTAGTTCATCTTGTGTTCTCTCAAAAGATTGTCAGGTCTTACGATTATAGTTTGACCATTGTTTGCCCTGGTTTGCCGATCCTTTGTAATCTAGAAATGTTATAATGACGTCGCGCACGATGTTCCGTCTTTTTACGTTTTTATGGTATGCGCACTGGAAGAAAATTGGTAAAGAGCTTAATTTTTATCGGATTTCTTTCAAATTTCAACTAGGAGTAGTTTTTAAAATGTACTTTTCGGCCATAATTTCAAAATAGATGAACACCTTCCTGAAAATTTATAATAGGCATTTTTCTTGAGATTTTTGTTGAAAAACGGCGTGTAACTGCGTCACATTTGTCTTAATGCAGTGTGCGATATTTCACATTAAAGAAGTCGATTTAAGGTCAAGTTTTACGGTAAGATACCACATGTGTTCGCAAATGAATAACGAACAAGATGGCATATTACATTTGAACGTGAGACGTCAAACATAGCTGCTGGTAATTGTTAAATAGTTTGTAAAATTCTGTAACTTTGCCATTTTTTGCGTAAAATATATAAAACTTCTATATAAAAATTCCTCCAGTTATTTTCATTTTCCCTGCACAATATTGATATTTTGTACACTTTAAGAGAAAAAATATGACATCAAACTAGTAGTGAAAATATGATTGAGAAAACGCAATTTTAGAAAATACAACAATTTTATAAAAATACAAAAACATGTCACAAATTATTTTGACGCGACAGTAAAATCCGAAAAGATATTTCATACACAAATATTTCTTTATGATCGTCACTATTCTTTTTTCCCGTATCCACATGTTATAGTTATGACCATCATGCAAAGTGTACACTAATTAAAAAATAACTGAACTATAATTTTTATGATTTTATAAGCATTCTTCGTTTGCCACCCGGCATGTCACAAAATAGAAAATGGCGTATTTTTCGTAGTTAGCGTCCCAGTAGCTTATATTATGTCATTAATAGTGGATGCTGAAACATAATTTCATAAAAAAGAAAGGTACTGTTTCATTGATTGTTATACCGTTATCAAATTGTCAAAATTTCAAATAGCTACGGTACTTAATTTTGTCCGTGAGAGGTTATATTCGGATGTAAGTCGTTTTGTAAACTTTTTCTAAAATGTTAAAATTCGAACCATGACTCTAATTATTCATTATTATTTGAACTACGGTGTTAGTAGATTTTAATGAATACTGAAACAAAATTATGATATTCATATTCCGTTTTCATGACAGATTTATCATGTAAAATTTCATAAGTTTCCCAGCATAAATGCTAAAATAATACAATATTTTACATCGGCATTATAGCTTGTAAACTTTTATAAATTTACGCTCTAAACATGACGTCGGACATAACTAACGTCCGCATGTTCTGACACACAGATACATAATTTTAATACACATCACAATGAAAACACACGTGTATGATATACATATATTTTATTCATAATTTATGTTAATCATTACCTATGTTTTGTGAATGAAATCTTATCAGGGGGGGGGGGGGCAAATACGAACACATTAATTAAAAATATAAGCAATATTGATTTATTAAAACAAACTAGTTATCAATAACATGTTGCATGACATTCGCTAGCTTATAGAATGAGAAGATTGTAACTACATTTGTATTACTTACGACCCATATAGAAGACTGCTTCACAAGGCGATTCTTATTAGCCTATTTTCGTGAAAATACGCATTTGTCATGCTGAACAAACTGATGTTGAAAAAGCTTGATTTACCATAAGTAAAGAGTTTTTTTCTTGATTTCTCTTAATATCGATTTTGTAGTTACGACCTTCTCATTCCAAGCCAGCGCATCGTTTCCTACATAGAGTAATAAAACATATAGAGGTTACTTACAAGTAATAAATTAAAGATGAAGATTACAACTAAATTAGAGATCTTATTGTTGAAGAAAGAACCGTAAAACATTATTAAACCCGTTCTTTTTGTAAATACAAAATACTTTTCCGACGTTCTTTGGAAAAAATATTTAATAAAATTACAAGTTATATTGGTATTCTTTTCAGTATTATTATCGCTGATATATACTTGAACAATGTATTGGATTTAATACACATCACTATAGTAGTTTTTTCAAGACAACGCGATGAAAATAACTGCTCGAATATTTTGACGTTAAGTTTTACGCTTTCCATGTGACGCTTCCACGACGCAACACCGTGCTCGACGTATATCTTGTTTTAGTTGACTATGTTCAAAGAAAGACTAGTTTTTATCATGTTTTGGTCATGGTTCTTTTTAATTTTGTTTTCCCATATTGTCAGTTTATCCTTATATTAGAACACGGTTTGCTTAAGCTTGGTTTGTACATTTGGTCTCTTACATTTTTTTCTAGTAAGATTGGCCTGACAGCTGGGGCTTGAACAGTTTCGGTTATCTCTGGGCATCCACTTTATTGTACCGTGTATTTGTGGTATATGGTGATTTTTATGTTGCCTATTATGCCCGTTTAGTTAAGTAGTACGATGCATTTCCTTACCGCTTTTCTCAATTAAATTGTCTTTTAAGATATTGAATATGGTTGGTGGTACCTTGATGCTGTCGTAAGGTAGTTTGAATTTATATTATTGGTCATGGTGTGTTAAACCTACTTCCCTACAGTCGTGACATTGCTCCGTGCAGTTATATTGTGATGTTTCTGGGTTTTCTGTACACAGCTGGCTAAGTTGACTGCTGCGTTCCCTGTCCGGTTTCCTCTTTTCTTCTTATTAATGCACGTATTGTGATTTTAACTTGGGTGTGTAGAGAGGGGACATGTTTCGATAAGATGACAGTACGAAGTATATAACGGTGTACTTGGAACTTGTATTGTATATACATAGATTGTGAAACATATCCATATGATACACTAGGGACAACTGTAATTGTTCGTACAACTGTAACAAAGACAGTAAAATTATTCCCTTCATTCCGTATCATGTCATTATAAACGAAGAAACACATTTTAGAAGGTCGACTTATACATAGTGAACCGTTTCGGTTTTTGTCTGTAATCCACGCGTTCGTTTCTGATTATGTTAACAAATCCCGGAGGAAAATCCAAATCTTAAGTTTCTGTGTTTTTCTTTATATTTTATACAATAATTCTCCGCGCCATTTGTGATCGAGGGAGACAAAATGAAATTGTTGTGCCTGGAACACCCGGAACAATTTTCACCAGTTAGTGAATACTGTAAAAGCATACTTTTTCATGTATTGAAGATATTTGTGTTGGTTTCATGGTGGAACCCAACCACAAATGATTAACCCCGCGATTTGTTCCAGGCATCCCCAATAAGACACAAGGGTTTTCGTTTTCATGTTTTACAATACTAGTACGCGAAGTTTAGGTACAATAAACTTGCAATTCACTAAAATCTACGAAAATAAATGACCATGTAAATACATTATTTTTATAATATTGTATGTTTGTTCCATTGCTATATGATATGATATGAAATCATTGCCTTGGAAGCCGTATACATGGAACAAATTCACTTATGGAAGCGTATATAAAAACACATGACATTTCGACCCAAATCTCATAAATCAGAAACATAGGTCAAGTTTTACGAACGTTGCTGGCTGAATGATCGATCGATGTTAGTGAAATAGAGTGAAGCTTAGAGTAAAACATCCACTATTTTATTATAAGAAATCTTCATTTCAGCAGTACATATTCCGTCCTAATACATACAACTTCGTAGGGAGAAGCTGCTCGGCAAGAGTTTCCGCAAACTCACGGAAATTATCGGAAATGCTCGATTAAACATCACTATCTAAATTAAGCAAACACGTGATTGATGACGTCATCGCCTGTGTAGAAAACTGAAAACTCCTGAGAATATCATATTCAATTATGACAATCGTATTAGTAATATTACAACCTTTTATCTGGACCCGACCTTCTAAATATGAATTATTAAATAACTCCGATACTTTATTCTTTGCTAACGAATTGTTATGACCCTGAGCAAGCTCTCTTTGGAAGTCAGACCAATTATTTATCCAATAATGATCACCATTTAAGTGAGATTGGGCTGCATAGCTTTGGTGCAATCGGTGGTTTTAATCGTATCTCTTTATATCTTTGAAATACATCTTCGTTGCTTTAAAGGAGTTCTATAATATCCAAATATGTTTTGCAATAGAAATGGATAATGGTTTCGTTACAAATTGGTTTTGATTTGAACTTGTTTTATTTGTGAATTTCTCTCAGAATATACTCTCTATATTAGAGGAAGTAAACGTTGATATTTGCATGAGGTTGTACATTGCTACGACTGAATACTGGATTTGATTGTAATCAAGGATACAAGGTGGGTGTAGGAATATGGATAACTTGTGATATTTTGGACTAGAAAAAGAGTGTTTCAAATGTGCAGCGTATTGTGAGATTTTATTCTTTGATCATGCTTCCGGGCTAACGTCATTTTGTGACAGTCGTATTTCTTTTTACATTACGCCATATACTTTGAATTACCAGTTACAAGTTTGTTGGTTGCAGAATGCGTTATTTAATTCTTGGGATGACATAGCAGTATATTCACATGTTATGAATATATTCATTTATGTACAACGTCTATGTAATCATAACATAACATAAGTTTATTTGGCATAATACATAATATATACATACATAGCCAGTAATCAATGAAAATCCAATAATAAGTGTGAGTCGAAGATGTATATTCAATTTGTAATTATTAACAGTTTGTTTGAACAACAATTCATTATCAACTTTGGATATGTCGAGCACCTGATATATCTCGAGTATTTGGCTTGTCCCGAAGAGTCCTCTCTTCGAGATAACGAAGTTTTACTGTATTAATGTATATCTTATGTGTGTACTTTCAGAATGCCATCGAAAGGCCGTAAATAACTGTACTTATGTATGTCTTATTTATATATTTTCAGGATGCCGTCGAAGGGGCGGTACACTGCGGGGAAACAGGTGTCGAGGTATGAGGCAGACTCCGAAAATATTGACATTGAATACAAAAACTTAGAGGATCAGGGACAGCACTCTCCATGTGCCAACTGTACGTGTCCACTCGGGGACAAGAAACCGCTTGTGATAAAAATACTAACAGTAATAGTTGTGTTTGGTGTTGGTCTTGTTGTCGGATTCTTGTTACGGAAAACTGTGTATTCAAATGACAATACAGACCAACAACAACAAATGAACAACACGGCGTCTTCCTTGTACGGGATAAAGCAGGTAACTATGCAAATTTTATTATTCACTGACTACCAAGCATAGCCTTATTTGGCAGTTAGTAAATATGACAGGCATTTATATGTATTCCTCCATCCGGATGTGAGCCCGGGTTGCCAAAGTGGACGGCAAGGCAAACACAGTTACCACTATGCAGGAATATCAAAGTGTTGTTATATTTATTAACTTCCCCACTTGTTCGATGCAATAAATGGGCCTTCGTACAATATCCTTTCTGGGTAAATAGGCCTTTGGATAGTACAGGGTGTGTCTTTCTATTTCGTTGGGCCGGTCGTTGTCGGGGCTTTAACATGTGTTAACAATGGTGCTGAAGTGCATGTGCATTATATGAAATTTTTACTTTTAAATCTTGATTAAGCAAAAAAGCATTGCTCGTTTCCGCTACCTCTACCGCCCCTATTTTTATGCAGACACTGTTTTGGCGTCATCTTCAATTATATAATGCACGCCAACTCCAGATTCCAACAACGGCATTGATCATGACATAACGTATTTGCGTAGAACCATGGGTTTTTAAAAAAAAAGTACTTCGATTTCCCCACATTATTACTCAAACTGAACTAAGTCTCATCTCAACTATTTCTATGTGTTTCTATGATAAGTTCAATGGTATGTTGGATTCAATGTTGGTGTCAAACAGAAACATAATTTTATATCGGTTTATTTCAGTTAAATGTAAATACAATAAAACTTCGATATGACGAGCATCGATAATACGAGCACTTGTTCTATGTCGAGCAAATGTTTAAGTCCCGGCGAAATTGCACCTTTATGATGAGCATCAGCATTACGAGCACATGGTTTATATCGAGCTTTTTACCTGTCCCGATGTCTCCTCGAGATAACGAAGTTTAACTGTAGCTTGAACAACAACTTGAATTCCGAATACAATTATATTAAATGTATCAGACGGAATACGCCTTTCTAGTACAGTGAGACATTATTGTTCACGCTTTCCAAAAACTGATGCGCTTGAAGATCAGATGCGGCATTCGTGTTATAAAGTCCTGACATATTTACACTTTTGTGAAATAGAGAGATTGCCTTTCTTCATCCATCGCCATTTTTTCTCAAGGAGCTCCATCATTTTTGTTTTTGTTTATTTTTCCTGGGAACAATGCTCCTCAATTTATTACACCAACTTTTCACCATAAACAAGTTTGTTTGAAAGCCGTATGCTATGATCAAGACTATCCGTGTTGGTTCTAATCACATAAATTGAACACACCATCATTTCTACGGAATGATTTATTGGAGTGTGTCTATTTTGCAAACACGATACAAATATGCTGGTAATACTACTATGAAATACGCTCCTCTGTGATTGAATACCCAAATTTTGGCAGAAAAAAACACGAAAAAACTAACCCGTTTCAAAATCAAATTACATTAAAAGCTACCGATATGGAGATAATAGACAAAACCCAGCATAACCCAGGATGGTTTGATAAAAGAGTTTAGCCGTTTAACGAATATACAAACGAACAGTTTTTTCCCGAACCCGGGAGGGAGTTAATTTGGTACCGCCAGCATCTTTGTCCTACTTGTCAATTTGAATGTATACGCCAGTCTCAGAATATATCTACATTGATTATCACGCTGTTTTTTAGATATACTTGACTTCTCAGGAAATTAAGACTGATGTACTTTGAATTTGATAACTAGGGTGATATTTTTCAATTTACATCAACAGAGCGTCATGTATTATTTATAACCCCCGAAGACTGTGGTTTATATTCCACGAACTGGTTTCTTGTATCTGGTACAATAATTGTATAGGCTTCAAAATGAAGATAGATGTTTCATTGATATTGACATTTTAATCCGTGCTGTCAATTTATCTTCACGCCTGTTCCAAACTACATGTACATTTATCTCATATTCGGGAATTTTATTGTGTTTAAATTAAGAGAATGACTTCCCAAAATGGTGTATGATGGGGGATAACTTTGCAATGCATACTTTAATGCAACGTTTACATTATTACGCGAACAGATCTGTCAACTTGCACACACAAGAAGCAGACATGGGTTAATCTATTAAAGTAATCATCATGATTAATAATCGATTACTTTTTTGCAATAATCATCATTAATCAGTAATCATGGATTTTTCTGATTAATGATTAATAATTTAATCGATTATTGAAGAAAAAAGGCAGTAATCATGATTACTTTACGATTACTTTATGATTACTTTAGGTTTAATATGTGTATTATTTAGATAAATATATTTATCATAATATATGAGACTGACCAAAAGAAATGAATTATCAGTTATAAAGAAACTAATTAAGTTTTTTACTGAATTGTACATAGACGTTATTTGTAAGGAAGTTGAATAAACTTTTATATTTTAAGTAAAATATATGGCTATACTAGCAATAATCTTTGTGTATAACTGTTATTAACATGTCAAAAATTACACTTTAATCCTTTTTAGTAGGTGTTTGTCTACAATGTGTCAAAAATTACACATTATCCCTTTATATGGTGTGACAATTATCACCTAATATAGTTGTACCCAATTGTCATGCGCAGAGCTACAATTTACCAGTCCTGTATAATGTCTGGGACAAAGTCACAATGGGTAAATGTGAAATTTTCAATATTATATTTGTACCAGTTTAAGTTTTTTCTTGCACACTGAGTAGCACTTTCATACTTGTATTTTAGCCTGTAAGTTTCTTATATTTAAAAGTTATTTTAGAACTAGTTAGAACCCTAAGTAAAAAAATATATGTTTCTCTGATTAAATTGCACTTTTTGCAGGGATAGACACTTACTATATTGGTCACTGGTCTGATAGTCAATAAGTATAAACAGCTACAGGTTCTTCAAGACTTTCACGGGTCCTTAATTTTCACGGGCCTCAGTTATTATAAATCACTTTGCAAATTTATACAAATACACTATATCAATTCCAGGAATCCAGATTACGCTCTGAATTATGCAAGTTTTATTCTGCAGCATTCAAAAATTACTTTCAAAGTTTGTGACTATCAAGACTTTGTCCATAAATCTTGTTTTAAAAGTATTTAAATTAACATTGTATTAGTTGAATGAACATACTAAAATAAATATTACCCCCTTTATTGATGTTACGTGATTCTAACTTAATTAACATGATTTCATTCCGTTCAAAATTTCAAAAGTAATCATTAATCAATCGATTACTTCAACTGATGATTGATAATTTAATCGATTAACAATAATTTGCTTGGTAATCGATTAATAATCGATTATCCAAAAATGTCTAAATAATCGATTAATAATCGATTACTTTTCAAAGTAATCGAACCCATGTCTGACAAGAAGACTAAGTATCTGAAAAAATCTGTCGATACCTCTACGGGGTCAGAGACGCTCAAAAAGGAAGCACACAGAAAGAGTTTGTCCCGTGAAACAGAAACACACAGAAAGTGGTTGATTCACGGTACAGAAACGCATACAAATGGGTGGTCCTCGAAAGAGAAACACTAAAAAAGTTGTTGATACCCGAAATAAAAAGTCTACAAATGGGTTGGCCCTCGAAATATATACAACAAGAAGGGGTGGCCTTCGAAATAGAAACGCTTAGAAAGTTGTTGGCCCTCGGAATAAGAACGCCAAGAAACTCCTCTGAAATGGACGTAATGTAAATCGAAAAAAGAACATTAAATAATTTTGTTACCCGAGGCCTTGACATAATATTGAATTGATGATACAAATGTATGTGTTGTTGTTTTGGTGTTTATGCAATTTGTGTATGAATAACATTGCGCTTGAAAGAAGTTTTAGCCTCGTGGGATATAGCATTCTGTTTGCTGTAGATTGTATAAGTATTTTTGCGTTTCTTTGAAGTTCAACATGCTCGTATAAATTGTTATCCGTCTTGTTTAAGAATCAATAGGCGTATATCCACCGGGTTTTAACGTGCGTTATTTATTATAAATGCTACATATTTACCATAAACTTGGTTAAGGTTTCATTAATATCACCCTTGAGATCGCGGAAGATTAGTTTATGTTGCCAGGCAGTACGTTGGATCGAATTGAGCATCACATTCTATTCATTAGCAAGGTTGCCAAATCTAAGAGACTTGTTTCCGTATAAATGCACGTCCCTCTGGACTTGTTTCCATTTTTTCTAAGAAATTCCTATCCGTCTTCATATACTGTATTATTCCTTGTCTTTACAACTCCCGTATTATCCATCGATCATTTTACGGATGTTCTAGCTATGTATGATACAAGAAATATAACTAATTTGATGCTGAACGAACGTTGCCCTCATGCCTGCATTACTGTGAAATGAGATTAGCAATCACGGTGATTATTTCTATGGTATGTAAGGTGCCGTCAGAGAATTGCTCTGTTTTTGAACAGGGAGCTTTGTTTCCTGGTCAGTGTAAGCGTTAAAAATATACTGGATATGATTGCGAGCTAAACATAGGTCCAATTGCGCATTCCGCGGGATGACTTCGGACTTTATCGCTCAACGTTTAAATACTACATGAGTAGTATAGACAGTAGAGGTAATGCTGGAACATACATATGGCGTTGGGGTGGTATATGCCCTCATATGCTTTGTGAGTGGAAAAATATTTTTCTGACGACAGGAACAATCCCTGTTCTTCCAGTGCCATCGGCGCTTTGATTGCTTTGCAGAATTAGAATAGAGATTAAGTTACTAACTGTTGCCTCGTTTAGTAACTTTTAATGGGTTGTACTGTAAGATACATAACACCATCACCACCATAAGTAGAATCGAGTCTGGTTTTAGAAATACATTCAACTATCTCATTCTTTTAGAACTAATGCAAAAAAACTAAACATCAAATGTGTAATAAAACAAGGCAAAAACACAAAATTCTCTTAAAATGCTGTGGATTAAAATTGAATTCAAGAAGTATTTTATTTTAATGACCGCTGAGGGATCGAAATGGAATCGGCACATTTTTAAATCAAATTTGATGTAACCTTTTTATTAAATCAAGCCATTGTGTGAAGATGAATTTCATTAAAGTTTCAGAAAACAAAACTACAGAGTTATTCAAATTTGTTTTAATTCTAATTTTGTAACGAGTGTGGTAACTCTGTTTAGTTTTATACTTCATTTATAAGACGTTTACACGGTATTAATCGAGAAACATTGCGTCTCAGTTCTGTCAGATATAGTTTCTGTTTTCATACGCCTCTGTCAGACGATGTAACGCTCGGACGGAACTCAGGATACATTACATTTGAGTTCCGTCCGAGCGTTACTTCGGTTTCCAGTCCCACCAGAAATCAAAGCGCCGATGGCACTGGAAGAACAGGGATTGTTCCTGTTGTCAGAAAAAAATATTTTTCCAGTCACAAAGCATATGAGGGCATAATTATGTCACCTTAACGCCATATGTATGTTCCAGCATCTAGTTAATACAATATCACCTCTACTGCCTATACTACTCGCAGTATTTAAACGTTGAGCGTTATCACTGACCGGATGGTAACCTAGCTTACGTAACATAATACAGTCGCTGTCTCGACATATTTACCAAGCTTCGGCGAGTGTATTTTTAACGCTAACACAGAACACCTAGGGTTAAGCACCCTGTTCAAAAAATTGTCTGTTTGGAAAATCATTTGTTAAATGAAAGATTATGTTGGTACATAAAACATCACCAACAAGCCACAGTCATTTATTTTGTAATTAACCAAAATATCGTTAAAATTGTCCGGCGAGCCGCTATTTTAAGTATCTCTAAAAAAACATCGAATGTAAATCTTATCATGAAGGCCCACCATCGGGATAACTGATCTGTATAAACCTTTATTCCATCTGTATAGACCAGTATAAGATCGCCGGCAAACTTTATGATATTATAATTATCGTAGTGTTTGGTCCTCGGGTCCGAGTCTGTGATTCTGCTATGTTCTACTTACACACGCCACTTCACTTGTATATTCATTGAAGGAGTGTACATTAGTTCATTTTCTTTGTAATTTATTTTTTCAGGATTATGACAGAGATCTCAGTAGAGTGATACAAGCTGACCTACAAGATGTGTATAATTATGAGGACCATATGAAGTAAGTGGTTTTTTTAATTTCTTTGTGATAATGGGTCATCTTCTATTTTTGCGGCAGGGATTTGTGCACTCAATCATATATTTGGGTTGGGTGTGGGCAATGTCCCGTGTAGTTGTGTTGTGATGTTACTGCTTTCTGTGATCGCCTGGTTAAGCTGAGTGCTACCTTTCCTGTTTGATTTTCTCTTATCTTTTTATAATTGAAATTTGTCGGAACTTGTCATGTTGACCAAACTGAAGTTGAGTGATTTTCAGACAGTTTTTCTTGTTTTCTCCAAAAAACGATTTTGCAATTATGACCGTCTTATTCTAAGCCATCGATATGGGCATATATCGTCAAATACAATTCGAAACTTAGAATTCATGTGTTGATGCTTGTTTATTTTCAGTATAATAACTCGATGTGTACATATGTCTGGTGTAGGATCAGCAAACAAGCTACTGGATTACGTAGAACAGAAATGGACCACATTTCCATTCAATACAGTGAAAGTAAAACGTTATAATGTCACACTATCATACCCTAACTAGTAAGTATGTGGGCTAAATTCCATTTTATATTTATATACACCCTACCTACAAGTGCTTTTCTTTACCGATTATTCGAATAATCTAAAAGGGGAACACGGAAACATTGAGCTATTCGGAACACCACTACAATTTCGGCTTATATAGGAGCAACGGACGCAATGAGCTAAACGGGCAACGAAGATAATAAACCAACGGTGCCTTTGCCACAGTACGTAAGCTGACCAGGCAATTCATCTACACTGAAACAATGTGCTAAGTTGTCTGTACACAATTTATCTAAAAGTAATGACAAGAACATATTATTGTGCAACTAGCATTAAAAAGAAGCACATGCACAACCATTTCTTTTCACAGTCACAAATTGTGTGCAAAATGAGATTTACAACCCGGCACTAGCTTAGATTAAATATCGATTGCACTTATGAATGAGCTAACTGGATCGCTTACACAGCATCCCTTTATTCCTATACCCGTAAGCACACCACGACGGCACACTGGTACTCCACCAGCCAAACGTGATTTAAATAACCGGGGTATAGGATATATACGTATGTAGGAATAAATATATATTATAGGCCACGACCACCAAAATCCTTTGGTCGAGTGTCAGTGTTTCGGGACAATTTACCTAAAATGGAGAGAAGTATATTATATATCACCTAATCAGGTCAAGCAAGAAATTGTCTGGCGCTATCTGGAGATGTAATTATAATTATTGCTTGACTTCCTGAGAGCTTGTCTTGTTGATGAAATTCGTAGATAACACAAATTACATATAGCCAGCTTTTATGACCCTCCGTTAACCTGATTCTTGGGCCGTATAAAAGCAATATTATTGTACATTCGATGTTCAATATTAGGTTGACTGTACATAAATGGTCACCAATGTGATCCTTTCTGTCCACATATCCATTCATATATAAGATCTGAAGTAACTAAGTATAGTTTTATGTTCCCGTATCTCGCTGCTGTAATAGGCGATATATTTGGTACCAAAATAGTCTCCTATATTGATTATGGCGCTGTCCTACAGGCGGCATTTTAAAATCTGCTCGCATAAAAAAGATTGCGTATGCTAATAAGTGGGCATTGTTTTCGTCCTTTACAGGAACTTTTAAACCTTCCTGTAATCAACAATGTTATCACTCAATGAGGGAAATTTCGTTTTTATGACCATCATAACGTAATGACTTGTTTTGCCTGTTTCAAGACACGGTGTCCCTTGGGAACGACACAATCTGATTTTGAAAAGATATATGACGATGTGTGTTTGTTTAAATCATGTTTTACGGCAACAATAGGCTGCGAATGTTCTTTGTATTCGATCGATAAGATATAGAAAGTGCTTGTTCTAATGTTTTAAAGTAAAATAAAGGCTACAAGATAGATGGTAGACTTGAAACAGAGGGTTGTCTAATGGATCTTTCACACAATAAACTGCACTGGTGCGTATGTAATTGCGATTGTATGTCTAAAAGGCAAGACTCGATCGTACGCAATTGCGACGTTATGTTGTAAAATGCATACCATGGTTCCATTATGTAGAGTTGCACTTTCGAGAATTAATTGCCCAGAATTTTACCTAGTGGAACACCTTTCTCAAGATTAAACTCCCCTTTCCTGGCGATGTGATCATTTTCTTACCGTAGGGAAAATCAAAGATTGTATAGCTTTAGATTTTTTATCAATGAGTATTGGCAACTGAGTTTAAAAATACGAAAATATTGAAATATATTGGCTGAAACGTAAAGGCATTTATCATAGTTTATAATAAGTCACACTATATCTAAAAGTCATGATGTGTCCTACAGGAATTCCTACTAGAAAATCTGATTGTGGAACAAACATTAAAAAGAAGCA
Organism: Spisula subtruncata; assembly: GCA_963678985.1. Lineage (NCBI taxonomy): Eukaryota > Metazoa > Mollusca > Bivalvia > Venerida > Mactridae > Spisula > Spisula subtruncata. The sequence goes on along the minus strand of OY787669.1, from coordinate 22,734,591 downwards.
CATGTACAACCATAACTTTTCACATTCCAACAGTGTGTGCAAAACGAGATTTAAAAACCGTCACTCCCTAGCTAAGAGATCGATTGCAATAAGGAATGAACTAACTGGATCGCTTACACAATATCCCTCTATTCCTATACAAATGTACCCGCTATATAAGTACAAAACGTCGTTCGGCACAATTGACCTAAAATGGAGAGATTGGTAGAAGGCAAAAGATGCATATTTCATCTAATCAGGTCAAGCCCAAAAATTGTCTGGCACTTACTGGAGATGTAATTATAATTATTGCTTGGCTTCCTGAGAGCTTGTCTTGCTGAAAAAATTGGTAGATAACACAAATTACATATAGCCAGTTTTTATGACCCTAAGTTAACATGGTTCTTGGGCCGTAAAAGAGCAATATAATTGTACATTCGATGTTCAATATAAGGTTGGCTGTACATAAATGGTCACAAATGTGATCCTATCTGTCCACATATTCATTCAAAGATAAGATCTGAAGTAACAAAGTATGGTTTTATGTTTCCGTATCTGGCTGCTGTAATAGGCGATATATTTTGTACCAAAATACTAGTAGTCTATATTAATTAAGGCGCTGTCCCAAAGGAAACATTGTGAAATCCGCTCGCATAAAAAAGATTGCGTATGCTGATAAGTGAGCATTGTTTCCGTCCTTATCAGGAACTTTTATACCTTTCTGTAATAAACAGTGTTATCACTCAATATGGGAAATTTCGTTTTTATGGCCATCATTACACAATGACTTGATTTGCCTGTTTCAAGACACGGTGTCCTTTGGGAACGGCGCAATCTGATTTTGTAAAGATATATGACGATATGCGTTTGTTTAAATCATGTTTTACGACAACAACAGGCTGTGAATGTTCTTTTTGTTTGATCAATAAAATATATACAGTGCTTGTACAAAAGTGTGAACGTTAAATAAAGACTACAAGATAGATGGTAGACTAGATACAAAGGGTTGTCTAATGGATCGTACACACACAATACACTACACTTATGCGTATGTAATTGCCATTTTATTTCTAAAAGGCAAGACTCTGTCGTGCGGAATTGCGACGTGATGTTGTAAAAGGCACACCATGGTTAGTTGCACTGTCGAGAATTAATGGCACATAATATTACCTTGTGGAAGACGTTGTTCAAAATTTAACTTCCCTTTTCGGGCAATGTGATGAATTTGTTACCCCAGAGAAAGCCAAGGATTGTATAGCTCTAGATTTTATATCAATGTGCATTGGCAATTAAGTTTAAAAATACGAAAATATTGAAATATATTCGCTGAAACGTAAAGGAATTTATCATAGTTTATGATAAGTCACATTTTATCTAAGAGTAATTATAATTATGTCCTACAGGAATTCCTCCTAGAAAATCATATTGTGGGACAAACATTAAAAAGTAGCACATATGCACAACCATTACTCAAATTCCAACATTGTTTGCAAAACGAGATTTAAAATCCGGCACTCCATAGCTTAAAGATTGATTGCAATAAGTAAAGAGCTGACTGGATCGCTTACGCAATATCCCTTTATTCCTATACTAATGTACCCGCGATGTAAGCACAAAACGTCGCTCGGTACAATTTACCTAACATGGAGAGATTGAGAGAAGCCGGAAGATGTATATTTCACCCAATCAGGTCAAGACCAAAACTTGTCTGGCACTATCTGGAGATGTAATTATAATTATTGCTTGGCTTCCTGAGAGCTTGTCTTATTGATGAAATTCGTAGATAACACAAATTACATATAGCCGTTTTTATGAGCCTACGTTAACATGGTTCTTGGGCCGTTAAAGAGCAATATTATTCTACATTCGATGTTCAATATTAGGTTGGCTGACATAAATGGTCACAAAGTTGATCCTATCCGTCCACATATTCATTCAATGATAAGATCAGAAGTAACAAAGTATAGTTTTATGTTCCGGTATCTCGCTGTAATAGGCGATATATTCGGTACCAAAAAAGTTTCCTATATTGATTATGGCGCTGTCCCAGAGGCAACATTTCCAAATCTGCTCGCATATAAAAGATTGTGTATGCGATAAGTGAGCATTGTTTTCGTCCTTATCAGTAACTTTTATGCCTTTCTGTAATAAACAGTGTTATCACTCAATGAGGGAAATTTCGTTTTTATGACCGTCGTTACATAATGACTTGATTTGCCTGTTTCAAGACACGGTGTCCTTTGGGACCGGCGCAATCTGATTTTGAAAAGATATATGACGATATGTGTTTGTTCAAATCATGTTTAACGGCAGCAACAGGCTGCGAATGTTCTTTGTATTCGATCAATAGGATATAGAAAGTGTTTGTTCATCAAAAGTGTGAAAGTAAAATAAATACTACAGGATAGATGGTTGACTAGAAACAGGGGGTTGTCTAATTGATCATTCACACACAACAAACTGCACTGGTGCGTATTTAATTGCGATTTTATATCTAAAAGGCAAGACTCGATCGTAGGAAATTGCGACTTTATGTTGTGAAAGGCATACCATTGTTAGTTGCACTGTCGAGAATTAATTGCCCGGAATATTACCTAGTGGAAGACGTTGTTCAAGATTAAACTTCCCTTTCCGGGCGATGTGATAAATTTCTTACCCTAGGGAAAATCAAAGATTGTATAGCTCTAGATTTTTTATCATTGTCTATTGGCAATAGAGTTTAAAAATACGAAAATATTGAATTAAATTCGCTGAAACGTGAAGGCATTTATCATAGTTTATGATAAGTCACACTTTATCTAAAAGTCATGATATGTCCTGAAGAAATTCCTCCTAGAAAATCTTATTGTGTAACAAACATTAAAAAGAAGCACATGCACACCCATAACTTGTCGCATTCCAACAGCGTGAGTAAAATGTGATTTAAAATCTGGCACTTCCTTGCATAGAGATCGATCGCGCTAAGCAATAAGCTAACTGGATCGCTTGCACAATACCCCTCTATTCCTATACCCCGATGTGAGCACAAAACATCTTGCGGCACAATTAACTTTAAATGGAGAGATTAAGAGAAGCCAAAAGATGTATATTTCATCTAATCAGGTCAAGCCCGAAAATTGTCTGGTACTATCTGGAGACGAAGTTATAATTATTGTTTGGCTTCCTGAGAGCTCGTCTTATTAACACAAATTACATATAGCCAGTTTTTATGACCCTAAGTTAACATGGTTCTTAGGCCGTAAAAGAGCAATATAATTGTACATTCGATGTTCAATATTAGGTTGGCTGTACATAAATGGTCACAAATTTGATCCTATCTGTCCACACATTCATTCAAAGATAAGATCAGAAGTAACAAAGTATAGTGTTATGTCCCCGTATCTCGCTGCTGTAATAGGCGATATATTCGGTACCAAATTAGACTCCTATATTGATTATGACGCTGTCCCAAAGGCAACATTTTAAAATCGGCTCGCATAAAAAGATTGCGTATGCTGATAAGTGAGCATTGTTTTCGTCCTTATCAGGAACTTTTATGCCTTTCTGAAATAAACAGTATTATCACTCAATGAGGGAAATTTCGTTTTTATGAGTATCATTACACAATGACATGATTTGCCTGTTTCAAGACACGGTGTCCTTTGGAAACGGCGCAATCTGATTTTGAAAAGATATATGACGATATGTGTTTGTTTAAATCATGCTTAATGGCAGCAACAGGCTGCGAATGTTCTTTGCGTTCGATCAATAGGATATAGAAAGTGTTTGCACAAACGTGTGAACGTAAAAAAAAGACTACAAGATAGATGGTAGACTAGATACGCAGGGTTGTCTAATTGATCTTTCACACACAATAAACTGCACTGATGCGTATGTAATTGTCATTTTATGTCTTAAAGGCATGACTCGATCGTATGCAATTGCAACGTTATGTGGTTAATTACAATGTCGAGTATTAATTGCCCGGAATACCTTAGAAGTCGCTGTTCAATCTTTAACTTCCCTTTCCAGGCGATGTGATAAATTCGTTACCCTAGGGAAAACCAAAGATTTTATACCAATGTGTATTGGCAATTGAGTTTTAAAATACGAAAATGTTGAAATATATTAGCTGAACCGTTAGGCATTTTTTATACAATATAGTTCATATCAGGTACCGCGGTGTTGGAGTGACTTACACTTTTTACTACGAATCCAGAAGTCTTTGACATTGTTACAGTACTAGTAAGCCCCGTTCAGCTCAGACGGCAAAGCGTCTAACTTGCAACTGGAGGTGTGTTTGTCTGAGTTCCGTATTTGGTTGTACACGTTTTCTTTCCTTGTATGCTTACACGTGGTTACAGCGTATGCACCAATGATCTATCCCATCTTTCTGGTTCCTATATGTATAGTGTACCACCAGCGTGTAGACAGATATGAATATCATATGTTTAGTCTCTCTGTTTTCAGTACAAACATGGATGCCAATCTGGTTACTGTTCAAGCTGAGAATGGTTCCCTAATATTTAGGAGCCAGTATAATACATCGAGTTCACATCCGGAATATCTTCCCTTCAGTGCTTACTCTCCTTCCGGTGTTGTTTCTACGGTAAGATACGTCATTCTCTCGTTTATTTGACATGTCGCTGGCTTAGAATGAGAAGGTGGTTAGTACTATATACGGCCTTATAAGACTGATACATACTTCAAATCTGTATCATAGGGCGCTTCTTATGAGTCTTATTTCGGTAGTTGTTATGTTGACCAAACTGAATTTGAAAAAGGTTGTTTTACCATAAGTAAAGAGTAATTTTCACACAGTTTTTTCTTGTTTTCTCAAAATATCGATCTTGTACTTACGGCCTTCTCATTCTAAGCCAGCATTTTGTGCTTGTTAGTAGTGGGCTGTGTGTTTGTGGTCTTGTGTTTTGTAAATATGCTCTACACACTTTTAGTATATTCGTATCAATTTGCTCACAAGGCTGCAAACGGTTCTTCTCCAATGCGATATGTCCTTCGGAATCCTCTCACAACAGCATTTGTCAGATTTAGATATCATCCCAAATAATGGTTAACTCTATCCTAAGATACGACATTTAAAAACACTGTTTGATATCAAAAGTATCCCATAACGATATTATATCCTACAAACAAACATACCGTGACATAAATGACGAATGTGACGCGGGGCCATCAAATACGCAGTTCGTTTTAATCATCAATTCACGCGTCATTTCGGTCAGTCTGGACGAACAGTATATATACATAAGCGGCATCAATTTCTTCCCAGACAGGGTATAAAGTATTCATTCCACTAGAAATTGCTTATATTCTGCGCCTACTGGGCGCTGGTCAGTGAAATTAAACTGTCACAGTTCCGCTGACCAGTCTGATGGATATATCTGCCTGGTAGAGCCATCTGATATCAGATGAGAGGTTTATTTATCTTTAATCCCGCAGCTACCTATGAACTTTGTCCTCCAAGACAAATTATCACCAATGAAACATTTCTTGATAAATGGACGGTTTTATGTTAGCATATAGTCGAGCCTGTTGTTATTAAACAACAACCACTTGTCATACAGTAAGTAGGAACTTCACAATATCTTAATCGATGTGTTATATGCAAGCCCACAACACACAAAAGTGTCATAAATCGATTAAATTATGGTTGGATACATGATTTGAGATTGATTGATTGATTGATTGATTGATTGATTGATTGCAGCGTAAGGTAGTGTATGGTCACTATGGACGAGTGGAGGACCTACAGATGTTACGAGAAAAGAATGTTTCCATAAAGGATAGTTTATTGATTCTACGATATGGCAGAATACACCCAGCAAGTAAGGTATTTATTCCTTATGCTCGCTTTTTCTTTTTTCTATAAAAATTATCAAAGTAGATCTAATTAAATTTATACAACCTGTACTTGACATATTCAGAAGTAGTGTATATGCATTGTCTAGGTATGATCGTGCACCTTTGTCTAAAAGACCAAGTTACACAGCAATCATCAACGTTATGTTCATCGGTTACTATCAAATACATTTGAATTAATGTTGATAGTCGAGTATTCGTCCTTGGAACGGAGTGTATACGTATAAACGCAAAATGTTCAGAAATGGCTTTAACTCAAAGAAACAAACAAACTGATGTATTATGCTCACACAACCCCTATCGACTTCCAAGATGTCAATGATGTCAATTTACTAAGGATTTATTCCCTTAATATTCCAATTCCAACAGGTCAGTGACATCAATCTAAAACGTCTGGAAAGGAAGTATACTTGCAGCCATTTTCCGTATATAAGATGTCTCAAAGACAGTCCGTAATAGAATGACGTGAATTTTAAACAAAGGGTTCAGCCAGTAGCCATTCACGAAAATGTGTAATATCGAGTTCGTATAAGTGAAACCCAAGCTTGTCTGTTTGCCATAATGGAACATAATTATAACAGTTCCGGTAAACGAGATGTGACATTCTGAACGACCTTTTCCAACATGTTGACAATGCACAGACTTTTCAATTATGATAATCTTTTGTTGCTGTCTTCTTCAGTTCCCCAGTACAGTAGTTTTAAGCCAATGCCCTCTGTTTTCTGTCTACCACAGACGTTTTAAGCCTTTGTCCTGTTTTTCCCACCAGATTACCAGAATGGGAGTAGTTTTAGGCCATGTCCTGCTTTTCCTGTATAACACAGCAGTATAAGGCATATGTCCTGTTTTTCCTGTCTATACAGCAGAAGTTTTAAGCCAATGTTCTGTGATATAATTATGTACCATTTCGGAAATAACTATATTTTCTCATAGGTCAGAAATGCTGAGATGTCCGGTGCTGCCGGTGTCATACTATATTCCGACCCAGCAGATTACTCCAACAATCAGACGGTTGTCTATCCAAACAGCTGGTGGCTTCCTGGCTGGGCAATACAGCTGTCACATGTACGATATCATCTACAGGGAGATCCGCTTACACCAGATTATTCATCAATAAGTAAGTCACGTGTTATTATGAATATCTATAAGTCACCCATTATCCAATGAAATTGCTTGTTGTAATATGATTCTCTTCAATTGAAGACTGAAACACGCGTTTACTCAAACAAAAGTATATAACGCATGATGTCAATGAACCAAAAATGTCACTAGAACTAAGTTATTAGGAATAACAGTGAGTCATCCATCAAGCAATGAATTTGCAATTTTTAGACTAATAGTATTTGATACTCTTCAATTGGAGTCTGAAACAAGCGTTTACTCAAACAAAGTGACATAACGCAGTGTGTCAGTGTAACTCACTAAATATTAACCAATGATCCACGAATATATAATTGTTTTATTTATCCCCATTTGAAAGAAACTTCTAATATCGAGAATGCTTGCATATGGTAAAGCTTAAATCGCAAGACCATACGTATACGGAATTTGAAAATATGTTGAAAGGCAATGTAAATATTTAACTCAAGCAACAAAAGATTTATCATTTATGACACTGAATACTATCGGCGACATTGGAAGGGATATTCATATCCGATCGCAATTATTAATTATCTTATTATAAGGCATTAATGAATTGATAGAATTTACTTAGTATGTATACTTTATGTCATAACTAATGTGTCTTAAATATTTACCTTTTAGCTGGAGTACATCATCAATCCGAAGCTAAAGATCATTTTCCAAAGATTCCAGTCCAGCCTGTCAGATATGATGATGCTAAGTTTTTACTAAGGTAATACCAAATTTGAATATTGTAAATGTCTTAATTTTCATCAATATAGGACATAGACCCGAATTAATATGAAGATTCAAACCCCTTATGATCAGTTACTGGACTTTTTTTACTAATTGAGTCGTGCCATATTTAAATAACATGGCGTTACCTTTGTTGTTTTTTTAAAGCCAGAACATTAAAGATGGACTTTAATCTTTTCTTCTTTTAGGATAATTAAATATCTAACTGAATTAGTTAAACATGCCGTTTGCTTTATATCATGCCCGTATCCACAAAGTTAGTCGATATGTCTTGTGTTTGTCTATAATTAAAAGCATTTACAATTGGCTATGTAATGTAAATGTCTTTGTTTTTCTTGTCTGAGTGTAACAATTTACATCTCCGAAAATAAGGCATTAGAACCTCTTGGGAAACATTGTGAATACGGGTCTTGACCAAATAGTGTGTTCAAACAAACGAATGTATGAATGATTATGTTGCCATTGCGATTGGGGTTATTTATTTTGTTCGCCCACCTATATAGAACGTCTATTTCTGAACCACTCTGGAAGTTTGCAAGTTAGCCCTTATTGTCATTCGTTGTGTTAAATAGACATACCGAAATCACAGCGTTTGACGTTCTCCATTTTGTACCGGTATTTGTTTCAATAAATCACTACACATTTTACCTTCTCCGTTTTTGCATCGTTCAACATATTAATCAATCCCTTAGACTAGGTTCTTCATGTGTTGGGGAAAAATAATGACATTATGTATGACAATTCAAACCAGTTTAAGTAGTCGAGAAATAGTTATGTAAAAAAGGATGTTTCTACACATTACAATTAGATTTAATACTGGTTATTTGACTTCTCTTTTTGTGCACGGTCTTATATTAGTAGATTATGTTGAAATATAATTCGACAATTATGCGATCTTGCGTATTTTACAAACTTATAATTTCGCAATCTTTCCCATAGGGGAAATTAAATCATTACTAATACGTCATCGCGCGAGGTTTTCGTCTTTTGAACGGTATTTGTTTAACTATTGATCTGTTTTACTTTCATCGTTTCCGTTAAACGCAATGAATACATTAATCATATAGATCTATGCGGAAAAACAACATATTTCATACATTTCTCAAAGGAATATGTTATTTGATACATGCATTTACCCATAACAGGGCGAATTGTTTCTGTTCTCTTACATAGCATGAAGGTTGGCTAGTCTGTTTGTCTACAAGTTCAGTCTAGAAGAAGGAATCCTCCATACTTGTAATAGTTCATGATATTACACACATCGTTGCTATTTAAGTTGGTCGTGTATATTGTATTAATAAAAAGCAACTGCGTTACATTCGACCTGATGTAATAACATCTTATAATATATTTGTAACATTGGGTCATCCGGCATTCTTTCTGCGGATAATTGGACTTTAAAGTTCTCTTGGTTTTATTTGTAGGCATTTCTCAGTGTAGTTGTGTTGTGGGGGTTCTGAGTTTTGTGCTCGGCTGGTTAGGTTGGGTGCTACCTTCCCTATCTGATTTCCCCATTACTTTGTCGTTGAGCTTCCTAGATGTACCGTAATCACAAAGTTGACGTTCGGTCTTTCGTACCAGTTTTGTATCAATAATTCAATACACTAAACATTTTGCCTTCTTCTTTCTCTGCATCGTTCAACACATCAATCAGTCCCTTATACTAGGTTTTTCACGTGTTGGGGAAAATATAATGATATTATATGACAATTCCAACCTGTTTAAGTTGTCGAGAAATAGTTTTGAAGGATGTTTCTACACAGTATAATTAGATTTAATACTGGTTATTTGACTTCCCCTTGGTGTACGATCTTACATTGGTGGATTATGTTGAAACATGATTCGACAATTGTTCGAAATTACGTATTTTACAAACTGATAAATTCTCAATCTCTCCCGTGGGAGAAATTCAACCATAACCAATACGTCGTCGCGAGAGGTTTTCGTCTTTTGAACGGTATCTGTTTAACTATTGATTCGTTTTACCTGCATGGCTATCGTTAAACGTACTGAACATATTAATCATATAGATCTATACGGAAAAACAATATATTTCATACATTTATCTTTGGAACTATGTTATTTGATACATGCATTTTCCCATAACATGACGAATTGTTTCTGTTCTCTTACAAAACAAAAAGGTTGGCTAGTCTGTTTGTCTACAAGTTCAGTCTAGAAGAAGGAATCCTCCATACGTGTAATATTTTATGATAATACAATAATAAATAATAATAACATCTTTATGTAACGAAGGTTTTATATAAAATATATATAGTTTTAAACAATATACATCTTATTTTCATATGGCATGCTGGTATGACGGTAATGACGATAATAAAGCAATATATGGACATAACCAGTATTCACATGAAACACACAATTAACTTAGATAATGAAAAACTACAAATCAATATAACACACCAATAAATAAACACATTCGTCGATAGACACTTAGAAGAAATAATCATTAAAATTATGTATTAAATGAAAACTCACACACATGCATAAAATTTATATCAAAGTTAAACTTATTTCGAATAAATTTCAATCAATTGATTAAGTAGTTTTATACGTGTTTTTAAATGAATACAATGTTAAAATGTTCTTATATTTATAGGAATATCATTCCGTGTTGATATTATACACATTGTTGCTATATTAGTTGGTCGTGTATATTGTATTAATAAAAAGCAACTGCATTTCATTCGACCTAATGTAATAACATCTTATAATGTACTGGTAACATTGGGTCATCCGGCATTTTTCAGCGGATAATTGGACTTTTAAGTTGTCTTTGTTTTATTTGTGGGTATTTCTCAGTGTAGTTGTGTTGTGGGGTTTTTGAGTTATGTGCTTGGCTGGTTATGTTGAGTGCTACCTTCCCTGTCTGATTTCTTCATAACTTGTCGTTGAGCTAGATGGACCGTAATCACAACGTTGACGTTCGGTCTTTTGTACCGGTTTTGTATCAATAATCTACTTCACTAAACATTTTGCCTTCTTCGTTTTTTGCATCGTTCAACATATTAATCAGTCCCTTATACTAGGTTTTGCCACGTGTTGGGGAAAATATAATGATATCATATGACAATTCAAACCAGTTAAAGCTGTCGAGAAATAGTTCTGAAGGGTGTTTCTACGCATTATAATTAGATTTAATACTGGTTACTTAATTGACTTCTCTTATTGTGTACGTTCTTACATTGGTGGATTGTGTTGCAATATAATTTGACAATTGTTCGAAATTACGTATTTTACAAACTTATAAATTCTCAATCTTTCCCATAGGGGAAATTAAATCATAACCAATACGTCACCACGCGAGTGGTTTTCGTATTTTGAACAATACCTGTTTAGCTATTTATTCGTTTTACTTTCATAGCTTCCGTTAAACACAATGAACATATTAATCATATAGATCTATACAGAAAAATAAACCATTTCAAACATTTATCTAGGGATTTTTTTATTTGATACATGCATTTTCCCATAACAGGACGAATTATTTCTTTTTGTTACATTTCATGAACGTTGGCTCGTCTGTTTGACTAAAAGTTTCGTCTAGAAGAAGAAATAATACATACAATAAGTTATAATATTATACACATCGTCCTTATTGAATAGTTCGCTGGCTAGAAATGAGAAGGTCGTAACTACTACTTACGACCACGTAATACTGATACATATTTGAATTCTGCATCTTCTTATGAGACAATTTCCATGAAAATCGCATCTTGTCGTGCTGACGATAGTGAAGTTGTAAAAGCTTGTTTTTTCGTAAGTAAAGAATAAATTTAAGACATTTTTTTTATTTCTCAAAATATTAATTTTGTACTAAGACCTTCTCATTCGTATCCAGCGAGTTGTTGGTAATGTATTAAAAGTAACACACCAAGATTGAACTTCATGACAAATTGTTCTATGGGTTACTTTTTAACATCTTACTTATGATAATGGTGAAAATGTTTGACTTAGTAAATTACGTTATGTTTACTTTCTAGTGAGATGTCAGGTGACATTGTTCATAACGCATGGTTTGGCGGACTGAATATAACATACAGAACTGGACCCGGATATGTTGACAATAGGTAAGATTCAAGCCCGAGTAAATGTACAAGGCATCTTATTTCAAAAATGTCTTATGAAAAAGCTTAAAGTGTGCCAGCTGAATGTTACAATCATGAGTATTGTGTTATTTTTTGGCATATATGGTTGAAGTATTGCGTAAGAAGCTACAATCCTCACTAAGAAAATAAGAGTTCATCATCAGTATGTAGAAAATAACTGCAGCACAATATGTTACCGTAAGTAAAAATATTTATTTTCAACTAAGATGCTATGTGAATTCATGTCAAGAAATCAGTGCGTTCTGAACTATCCTAAATTGCATCAGTTGTGAACTTAATACATTCTTAAATGCATCAGAACCACGTCTTAATGAATACTAAAATGCCCCGAAACGTTCTTCTCCTAGATATCTGGTTTGTAAGATGTATAATGACGCAACATATCTTCTCTTAATTACCCGTCATGTTGTGGTTCTGGTGAATGATCAGTTTTACGTAGAATTCTATCATTTTGGTTTGTAACATGATCAGTAATTTACGTTTCTTGAAGTAAATGAAATTAAACACGCATGCTTTATGTAGTTTGTTATAAACCCGATCCTCGTTTGTTTGATTTCAGACGAGTTACACTACGAGTTGAGAATATGATACAAGAAAGGAACATTTCAAACATCATTGCAGTTGTTAAAGGGCATTACGAATCAGGTACAGAAGAAGTGAAATGAGACTTCTAAATACATGTATTTGAATTACCTATGTCTTCGTTGTCTAACTCATACCAATAAATTATGAACTCAGAATAAATTATTGTGAACTTGAGGCTGTGACAGCGTACTTTAGTAAAATGGTCAATATTAGAAATTTTAACGTAAATAACATCATTATTTTATTATTTCAATATATAAATATGTCAATTCACACTTCCATAACCATATAATCCATTGTTCATAACAATATAACCAAATGAATAACCAATTAATCCCATTCTTTCAAACAATCGGTTTTGCTCTAAGAATAAAACATCGGGAAGTAGCGCCTATACGATACAGTATCAGAACTATTAACGTCGGATGAACTCGGATATATATAAAAATGAACAAATCGGACAGGGTAGGCAGCACTCAATTTAATAAGCCGAACACAGAAAACTTGAACAACATCACATGAAACAAATACACGGCGCAATGTACACACAAAAGTGAAATGTAAAAAAGCTGAATTACCCAGTTTGATAAAGATATGCCAAAAAACTTAAACCCCCAAACTTCTTATATATTTAGTTCTAAAAACTCTTTTCATATAATTTCAAAAAGAATTACTAGTACCCTGTTAGATCATCAATTATTTCAGACAAGTATGTAATTATTGGTGCACACATAGATTCATGGATACAAGGAGGGGTTGACTCTGGAACTGGATACACAGTAATACAAGAACTAGCAAGAACGTTCGCCTATCATGTAGACCAAGGTAAGATGTACAGAATAACTTTGTTTTATGTATTTGATTGGTATACTACATGTATAATAAACTTCTTTTCTCTGGCTACAGTATTTATAGTGTGTAAGCAAATATTGCTGAGCATTTATTCACTATCTAAGAACAAATCGCCAAATAGAATGTTCTTTAGTTCTTGTTATCAGCTAACACATAGTACTTAGATATTACATTCTTTAGTCCTAACAATAAGATTACATTTTATTATTTTCCATTTAGTATTTTTGCATATTGTTACCAGTATTTAACATTGTTCGAGACTACCGAGATCTCAAGGTTGAAATATAACCTTCACCTGTACGAATTACTTTTCAATACGTATGTTACTGTAATGTTAATTGATAGCTCTCACTGAAATCTCCAACTTACATTCAAAGCAAAATGCATTCCTAAAGGTTTGTGCACGTTTTACAGCAGATATAGTTTATTGTCAGTCATTTATTTTTGTAGCTGTTAAAGCATTATAAAGATTTCAAAACATTCGTTTAAAATGGGGTAATGTTTATGCGTAAGAGCAACATTGCCTTTGCCTGTTTATATTGCTACCATATCTGCGCGGATTTTCAAAGATTACTTCAAAACATTTCAATCAATATATCTTCAAACATAGTTGCTAGTTTCTCTTACAAGTTAAATGTAATTTAGCTGAGTGGTATGCGTAAAAGCCCACATAATTTGAAAAGCTCTGAATCTTTTTTATTACATGGTTTATGCCAAGATTTGATATCTTCCTATAAAATGAACTATAACAATAAATCAAGAAATAGCTGAAAAACTTTCAAATGATCTTTATTGCAAATATTTGAAAACAGGAGATAACAATAAATTACCATCTATCGCAGTTTGTGTAAGATTGATTGCACATACATTGACTATATCAATTGTTTCACTTGGTTTATTTCCTCTAGGTTGGAGGCCACGTAGAACAATAATTTTTGCGCTTTGGGACGCATCCAAATATGGTCAAATTGGTTCATACGAATGGGTTCAGGTATATATATATTACATTGATTAGATTGTTTCATGATAAAATTTCCGATAAGTTCTACCTAGAGATTTCTCCTGGCAGGCAGTCTGTTGATGGTTTTAAGGTTGAATGTACGTCTCGTATACTGCAAGAACAGTTCGCGAATGGAAATAATCGGTCACATGTACTAGCATGTGTAGTACAGCCTCCCCAAAATGTCACTCGGTAAAGCAACGTTTTCTCCATATCATCACCTTGAACATGTCCCTTGGCCGGTGATTATAACCATTTCTCATTCTCATACTCAAACTACATACACCGTGCTCCAACTTGAAAAAGAACACTTTTTGAAATTTTCCATCAAAACCAACACCAACTTGTAGCATATGATCTAATTAAGCAATGAACCCACATTTTATATGTGATAAAGAAACTACAGTAGTTTTTGTTACCGAGTTATGCCTAAATTGGAGTACGGAGTATAAGTTGGAGCATGGAGTGCGTTCTCAAATTATTATAATCATTGGACTTGTACTCGTGTTTACTTTAAATTTAGCATCTCTTGTGAAGTATCACTGTAAATACATGCATATTACCCTACAGATTACGCCTATTGGTTAAGATGTTTAACAAACCTCAAACGTTTGGTGAATCAAAGAGGACGATCAGTTCTAATGGTCACAAGGGTGGGGTTAATTCTGCGCGTTGACTCTGAATAATTTATTTAGTACCTACTCGTATTATATTGCTAGCACATTTGATCGCCCTGCATGTATAATTATTGGAAAACCTAAAACCTAATCACACTCTCTGCCATACCTAATTGCATTTGCTTCGTAGAAAGAAATAAAGTACACTGTAATAACAGTGAAGTTATGCATGGTTAATGTACAGTAATCTCGTATGATCAGTTTAAGCAGTTCAGCTAAGACAATAGAAGGAAAAGACATAAACATTTAAACGAAGGTTTCCGTCATATGACGTTGCCATGAGAATCGCCGTTGTTATATCCTTTTGATTTGCTCTCTGTAGTACTGGCCACACATGGTCCTCTTCAACTATCATGGATGCAAGTATGCTCATTCCGTAAACATCAATATATACTCTTGGGTTTAATTGTCAAAATTTACTCAACAAACACCAGATACTCAACAACATAAGCATGTTTATGTACATTCTGCGAGCACAAGACATACATAAACGCATACGTTCGCAGAATTATCATGTTATAGTACAGATAGGGGAAGAAAACCGAATATTGCGGTAGTGACTTGTGTTGTATAGTGCACACATATTCTTAGGATGCTGTTAGAGTGATGTCCATTGAGAATATATTTCATTTTAGGAATACGATCAACAACTGATGGCTGGAGCAATCGCCTACATCAACCTGGACGCATTGATTCAAGGTATGGTCTATACTTTCGTCATACAATGTATTAAGGTTATTTTGAAAGTTTGTAATATGAAGCTAGTCAAAACAGATCTGAAACCCCACTAAAATAGTGAATGCAAATAGTTTGATATAATTGTATTTAAAATAATACGCATTGCTGCACTGGGGAAATATTCCAAACATCAGGTATTCAGTGAATAGAATGCCATGGATACGTTTTTGACAGTATTAACCTATTTATGCAATCGTGAATACATATTGGTTCATAGCTAGGCCAATCCAATACGGAGGGTGTATAGTTTGTTGATCAATACGGCTAGACATGGATGTATGTCGTTCCATTACCCATAATGACAACACAAGACGTTAATACATCCACAGCAATTGAGAAAGGGGCTACTTTATAATACCACAGTATACTATTGGGGACAATCATTTTGTCGGGCCGCGATTGTTAGTCAGCTCACAACAAGTATTAGAGTGAATGAAATGTAAGCTTATATAATCCATTGATGGGGCAATAAAATAAATAGTGATTAAGCTTTTCGAATTGCTCGTAGGGATAGAAGCGTGATATTATTGAACGATCTATAGTATGCAAAGGCCAAACCACTCTTGGAAGTGGCATATCATTTTCTAAGAGTCGCCACAAGTCACAAATAGCGGTGTAGCCTTATTAATCAACACAGTAAGACTGAAACGCTTAAACTTAAAATTGGCAACATTTATAATCACTGCCATTTCTTTACAATAGTATTTAATCAGGTGAAAGTTCATCTGATTATTTTTATTACACACTGAATATGTATACCCATTTATATCAAAATCAGTACATTTATAACAATAAGAGAGCGAAAACAATGTTTGGCTATGACAAGTCTGAGTATTGGTGAATAAGGCCACTGAAGTCGCATGAATAGTTTGCAACAGTTTATCAACACTGACTATTAGTATAAGTACCTGCCAACATAATTATCTTCGGGCTGGTTTATCCCTTAGGCCATTACCAAAGAGCACCAATGACTTCTAATCAGCAGCTTATCCACTTGCCTATAAGTACAGGGCGTCTTCATTCATTTCAGGAAGCCATAGTTTCTCAGCAGCATCCAGTCCATTACTGATGTCTACTATCATTGAAGCTACAAAGACTGTTCCATTAAACTGTTCCGGTATTGCTTGGTGTACAGACGAGTCCACAGTATATTCACAATGGTTAAGGAGTTTCCCTGATGATCTAAATGATGAGCCGAAGTAAGTATCTAAAGAATCACTTACTTGGTACACAGGAAGACAAAACAGCATTCACGAAAATATTATTCAAACATAGACAGAGAAAGCATTGCTCGAAAGAAACAGCAGGGTTTTGTCAAAGCATTTATGGTAATGGTAAACGTACGCTCAGAATTGAATTCTTTATAATTCTTTAATTGCTACAAATTCTGGTAAAGCGATGTTATTTATTTCACTTTATGATTTCAAACTAGATATAACCCTCATTTGTAGATGCAAAAGCATGATAAGGAATTTAAATTTGATCGAAAGTGTACGATTTTCGTAAGTACTGATAAAACAGCACCCTGGTCTCGAAAGGCAATAATAAATTGTGCACTTTTTTAGAAACATCATATTTTACAGATGGCGAGTCACAAGGAAAAATACCATCGTAGAAAGTTTAAAATAATAGTAAACCAACACAAAAGACAAGACACCATATTCAGACAGTCGCATCAATCAGACAACTTGAAGCATTATTTGAGTAAGAGATGACAGACAGGGACGTATAAGGACGCGTATAATATAACCACTGAAAGAAATTCATTTATACAAATAGGCGTAATGCCAAAAAACATTCAAAAGTCTGAGCGGTGTCTACACTTTACTAGCTGTGCATCGGAAACAGTCACCGTTTAGCTAAGAGAAATATATTCAATGAAAATAAACATTAGTTGTTTAACGGATAAGTGAGATGGGATTTTGTAACAACATGTATAGCTAGTTTGCGATAGAAAAAAATCGTGTTTTTTAAAGATTTCTGAAAATCTATTTAACAGATTTTGGTAAAAAATTACACAGAACTACATTAACTTCCTACCTACTCCCATTTTGAATTTCATAATTTTTAGTCGCCAATTAAAAGACATTTATTCTTTATTACATATTGAAATTACATGCGTAATAACAGTTTAACGCAGGGAGGTAATCTGGTATTCTATTGATGATTTACTATCAATTATTTAACCATTACAATCCGTGATCGGCGGGATTGAGATTGCTGTTATAAAGACAAGACTTAGGAGGCTCGTATGATTTGGTTTGTTTAGATGTGTCGCCTATAAACAATGTACAGCAATTAAATGTACTTTGTCATATTCACAGACGGGCCTCGCATGTGTTAAAATAAGTATGTTGCAAATACACAAATAAACCGTTATGCGTATCACGTGACCATAAAATTGGCTGTTGCAAGTATCAAGTGTTCTAACTTGATATTTCATACAAAACTACAAATATGTTACATAGAACTTGTGAACAAATTTTTTTTAACTCATTTCTGATCTTGATGAAATTTCACTGTGTATTAGGTAGATATACGTAGGGCGTTTCAAAAGTTCCAGGAAAAGTGCTCTATAATATTTATCATATGGTCAAATTACTTCAAACTTTGTATTTAAATAGAACAATTCATGATACATAGTATACTATGAATTTAACACGTGAGGGTGTGTCGTACAAAATTGCATGGCTGCCATAGTAACGTCAGTAATGGCTACCCGGGGCAACGTTTTCGGTGACCGTGCGTTATTAACATATTCTGACTAAATCTCACTCAGTCAGTCAAAGGACACACAAAATACACCCGCTACAATAACAAGAATGCTTTATGTTCTAATAAAATGCCTCGCTTCAAGGTATGCACTTCCAGGGTCCATTTGCAAAGCATTCGAAAATATCACAAAATCGAGCAGAAACGTCAAAAGCAACGTCTAGCGTCTGATTCACAAAGGTCATGCCTTCCTGTGATCATCTGTAGCAGTACCGCTGGCAGTTTGGAAGTGTTCATACTATTCATACATCCTACCCAGTGACATGCAGCCCTATTAACAGGTAGTGCTTATACATTTTACTGTTTCAAGTCTTAATTTTTCTGCCAAAAGACAAAAACTAGTCAAATTCCAATGATTTACTGACATTTAACGGGTGATTCTAATACGGCGACAAATAAACCTGAACACAACAGTGGGAATATTAAAACTTTGGCATAAATTGGCCAAACTGATGTTATACCGTCCTTTGCAAACGTTAGATGCAGTAATTTTAGGTCGTAGTTAATTGGTAGCTGTTTGGTTGGGGGCAATGTGTTGGTTAGTTTGACCATTTCTACGACGTTACGTCAAATTTGCCCCGGGTAGCCATTACTGACGTTACTATGGCAGCAGTGCTATTTGGTACGACACAATCTCATACGTTTGAATTATGGAACAATATGTATGATGAATTGTTCTATTTAAATACAAAGTTTGAAGTAATTTGAACATACGATAAACATTATAGAGCACTTTTCCTGGAACTTTTGAAACGCCCCTCGTATTTCATTTGTTCGTGCAAAATTTCATACTCGTAGGTTTAGTAATTACAGAGAAATGTTTAAAAAACACGATTTTTTTCTATCGCAAACTAGCTATACTATACAATAACAACGACCTTTTATTTCGCTCAATTCACGTACATCATGAAAAAGCGGTACATTATTTATCACAATGTACGAATATTATCCCCAAATTACATGTATTTATCATAAAACAATTCTAAATAATCAAACCTAAGACACACATTACACCAATTGAAGTTTTAAGAATTGATTCAAATGGCATTTAAGAACAAATACATGTACATTTGAGCAAGACATATGGTTCTTTGGGAAATACCATTTTAATTCTAATTTATTCACTTCTGACTCAAAAGTAAGCATATTAGTTTCTCGATTACAGATTTACCAACCTTGGAGATGACAGTGACCATGTACCATTCGCATACAGACTTGGCATTCCAGTGCTGTTCCCACATTATACTTTCAACGAAACGGTATATTACTTAATTTATCTTCTAGTGACAACATATTATATCAAGTGCAAATACGTTCAAAATTGTTCATTCACATATCGCTGGCTTTGAAAGAGAAGGTCGTATGTACAAAATCGATATTTTGAGCAAGAAAAACTGTCTAAGCATTACGCTTTACTAATGGTAAAGCAAGTTATTTAAACTTCAGTTATTATTTACGATGTTCTCATTTTAAGCCAGTAATATATAGAGTACACTGTGCCTGGAATGATCATTCAGCTTGTTTACGACTTTGAATTGAACTACGGCTATTGCAATGGATTAAGTATTTTAGTTATTTAGTGTTTGAGACTATTATATCAGTAAATGGCAATATGTTGTATTGCAAAATGTGGCGATATTCCCAAAGCATGTTTTACAATGTACATAAACTCGACATTTCTTCTAGTGTATCAGTTAAATCATCACACCAATAGCCTAATGTGTTAAATTGTTTTCATGCATAATGTAAGGAGCCATTTAATAAATGATATAAAAAAAAACATAGGCCATTCCACTGTTTGGGGGAAATATGTGCCACACAAATTTTCAATAAAATCAAAATATTGATTTAAGCTTTTTGAAGATACTTTATGAATATCACCCCTGTTATGTTGTAAATGCGTAGTTGTTTGTTGGTTGTGCGTTTGTTACAAAACAATGTATTTGATTGTGTAATGCTAGTAAACATTTCGTTAGCTTAGTACGTAGTAAAGCCCATTTTCATGAAAATCGGAACTTGTCATGTTGACCAAACTGAAGTAGAAAAGTCTTGTTTTAACATAAGTAAAGAGTGATTGTCAAACAGTTTTTCTTGTTTTCTCAAAATATTGATTCTGTGGTTACGATCTTCTCATTGCATGCGAGCGATATATAGAGGATTAAAAGTATTCTATTGTAATATTTTCAGGCTTATCCTTTCCTGAGTTCATATCCAGCTATCGGAGCACTAGAGGATACCAAGGATTATGTGGAGAAGTTTATAGATCCCGACTATTCCTTGCACATCTCTATGACCAAAGTCCTCGCTGATGTCATCCTTCGACTCTCAGATTCGGCCATCCTGCCTTTTGATCTGATCAGTCTCATTCATACTCTAGAGAAGGGAAGTACGATATTACAACAGAAGGCGGAAATGCTTAAACAAAGAGGAATGCAGTTAGGTAAAATCTCCAAAAGTGTACTAACTTATTTTTACCTCTCTCATTGTGGCAACTAATGGCTAAACAATCTGAACTAAAGCTATAAATATAATGATAATCATCATCTTGAACTTAAAAAGAACAGATTATTGAGTTGTATAAAGTGTTGACACATCAAGACAAAGTCTGTATTTCAACATATATTAAAGCTGCCCACCCTTAGTTTGAAAACCTAATTAGTTACCTTTAGACAAAAAAAACACTCTAAAACAAAATTAAGTCATAACGACATATATCCTCATCACTACATGTATATGGCTAACAAGTATAGCATTCAATCATAGCCATTTATTATAATGAAAACTTGCTCGTGTGAAATCGTTTGCTATTTAGGGATTAGAGAAATGATGTTGAACAAGTATGAAAGCAATATCTCAATGGAATTTGAAAATATTAGAGGTTTCTTTCCATAGATGCTTTACAAGGTACGATAATTGCAAACATACTTTTTGATGTGTTCCTAAAATGAAGGTAATTTTTACTTCAGATGTGATTAACAGTGCTATAGAAGCGATACAGAGGTTCTGCAATGTGGCGTTTGATTTTGATACACTTATACACAGTTTAAACAGATCACAACTCAGGTAAAGCTTTGTGCAAATGTACAACCATTCTATAATCGTTGCAATTTGACCATCAACTTGATTTTCATCGTCAGTTGGAGAATGAATGTTCCCTCACTTTCTAGTTTGTTTGTTGGCCGGTTGGCATGATTTTACGCCACTTCTCAACAATTGTTCAATCGAATATTCTGCGGGATTCGCCCTACCAGTCTTCCTTCGCGTTCAGACGGGAATAGAATGGCTCGATCATTAGATTGTCAAGGAAAGTCTGCTTGTTGTGTTGGGCTCTTGAAATTGTAATATAGATATTGTTTTATGCTTGTACTCAAATATAGCTTAATTATTTAACAGTAGCCAAAGATGACGGTAGGATTTTCTGATAATGTTATAAGGGAATCCATATTTTTTCCGGTTTAATTACTAGTACTAAGTATCAGTCACCTTATTAGCTATGCTTTGTCAATAGGCCATGTGTATTTTCTATCAACTTGTACTGATTTGTTTTTCAGAACAGATAGAACGTGTTTGTGCTAAATTACTTCCTGTGATAAAAAGTTTATTACGCAAACACCAAAGGGTGAAAAGTGTACTCAAGACTGACCAGAACGAATGTGTTTCTGCAAATTCTATTACAATAGCTACAATTTCAAAGTTCGTGTTGGCATTGTACGTTACAATTTTAATTCATGCACTTCATGAATGCAAAAGTCATACAAAATCATGATTTCTTGTTTTTGATGCAAATTATGGCTCCTTTTGTCTTCCGCATTGTAATGTTATTTTTATGCTATTCAGACATGATCATTCTTTTCATTTTTATTGCAGTGAGTTTGATTTATACCTTATGAACAACAAATTGTTACACCTCTCACGAGCGTTTGTTTCTGATGTTGGTCTTCCAGGACATAACCAGTATAGGTATGTTTATATAGAGGATATACCATGAGTTGTCAATTGATATAAATTCATATTAAACTAGTTCTGGAAATTTTATAAAGCGATCATATGGTGAGCTTACTATTATTTCCTGAACGAATTTAATATAAATATATAGCAATTGACAGCGAGTGATAAGTTTAATTTTGTTGTATCATATGACACAAATAACGCAAAAACGCAATACAAAACAGATCCCTTTGGTGAGATCATTCGAACGTTATATTGTACATGTGTAGTATAAGAATATACGTACTCGCTATACTAACACGGATATAAGTAATACAATGTGATATATTCGAGTACAATCTTTCCTTTGCTTATATGTAGTTCATGAACATATTCATTTAGCACTTTCGGTAATAAATAATCTATATAAATGCAAGCATTTGTTTCTGATGGGACCATGTGTTGTGTTGAAAGGGCAGTAGCAAAGACAGTGATGCAAGGAATCCTTGTGGGGTAACATAGATCTCCGATTTCAATCTTTGAAACCAGACTGACGAATTGAAATAAAGACACCCATACATTTATGTGTTTGATTAAAAATACAATACAATTAAGACATTAGTAATGAAAATTTGAATAAGGTAAAGTTCCAAGTTTGGGTAGTGTCTTGCCCGGAAATTAATTTTAAATTAAACTAGAAATTATTGTTCTTTTTTCTTTCAGAAATATTTTAATTGCTCCAAACCCATCGAATCTTCAAGAAGACAACATTTTTCCTGGTGTAACTTGGGACATCTGGGAACAGTTTAACAACACACAACTAGAAAATCACTTAAATAAACAAATTTCATTAATAGTTTTATGTGTAAATCGAGCGACAGAGGTTATCAAAGATGGCATGGTGACTTGACAACGAACGGCACTTCTCCATTGACTTCCGTTCATTTTTTTAGATATATTTAAAAACAACTGAAATTACATCTCGGAGAGCAGCTTTTCTTGACAAGTATATTAATAAACACAATTTAACTATACTGCCAAAAATTACTAGTGCGAAATTGTATGGGTCGAAAGGGTTTGAGAACGAATCACATTTCAGTGCTGCACAAATGGAGCAACACGAGTGTGATTTGCGTGCTTTAATTGCCAAAAACATTGTAAATAAAACACAGACAAGGCTTTCGCTCAGCGCAGTCGTATACTTGAGTAATTACACTGATATGCATTGCACATGACGTCACTTCCTGCATGTGACGTCACTTCCTGCACGTGTAGTAAATTCATGGCTTCCAATAAGCTTGAAACATGTACGAAATGCCAAAATTAGCATACACAATGATACAAATGATGTGGCTAGACCAAGTTAACAAATGCACACTGCAAAGCGTGTCCTAGTGATATGACCTGTCCTATCATCATTCTAGGTGGTACGTCGAAATTTCTAAGCTGAGACACTAAGTACGATGTGTGTTCCGAAAAAGGGTTCTTGCAACTAGTGTGAACTGATAAAGGGGCCTCACTACTAGTGTTAACCGAAAAAGGGATCTCTCTAGTAGTGTGAACGGATAAAGGGAGCTCACTTCGTGTGCGTAAAGTGTACTGCAATACGAGCCTAGAACTCCACAACGAGAACAGTATTACAATCATTCTATCATACTGCTTTGATATACCGTGTGGGAACTTCCGGAACAAAAAAGAGCTTCCAGATAAGTATATGGTTATCAAGGAAGGCAGCGCTCGTGTAACTAGCATTACAAGGGTGTGTTCCAAGGACAAGCGTCGTTGTATTGAATCGTCTTCACATCGAATTCGAGGCATCAAAAGGCTTGATACCAATCGCAACATGATTGTACACAACACAATTCGTCGTAATGAATTCAGTTGTATCAGACATCGATGTATCGAAATCTGCTGTAATGGTAGATGGTACAACGATTGTTGTGTTAATAGCAGCGAACTTATGAGATTGATATTGTTTTGGAGAAATAGTGCTGCAGTAGAGTTTTCACTGCTGAAACTTACCAAGATGGTATTCGTGTGAAAATGCGAGTTGTGTTTTCTTTAATTTTTCAACGAAGAACTTTGTGTGAAATGTACATGTGTGTGGTGTGTATGGTTTAATAATTGTTTCAGTCACAGATGTACACGTGTCACGTCAATAACTGAATATATAGTATGGCATTCATTCGCACGCGTAATGTAAATAATAAATTTCAGTACAGTCGAGGGAAGGTATAGTTTCATCAAATTATTTACAGACATTTGAACGTTACATGCATGTGTAAATAATACATGTAGTTCAATCAGAGTTAAGTTGTGTTATCTATTAAAGGACAAACAAAACAATCAAAGTATAATGCAACGTACAATAAGATGGGTTTTTTCAACATGTAAACTATTTTGAGCATCATTTTTATAGGAAATAAAACTTAATCGAGTATAAGCGGAGTTATATGGGATGCGTTATAAGAATGTGTGGTGTTTATAAATATCACTAAATTATAATTTATATGTACTTCATGATTATATGTTGTTGTTAAAAATGTGCTAGTATTTATTTTATTTTGTGTTGTGTGCTATTACATGTATATAAAACAATTCTGCAATGAACAACATGTGCAACTAGCGCGTAGTGTTGCGTGAATTAATTTCTAGAGAAAGCGCACTTGGATGTTTGCATTTACGCTTTTCTCGTACTAATATGATAGATTACATGTTTATAGTACAGCACTTGGCCCAAGTTTAAGACCGGGTCTTGTCCAAACAAACTTAGGTCACTATGTCAAATATTAGATAAATCATGTGTTCACTCTAAAGGTCACACTTTTGATCCAATCTTCATGGAACATGGCCAGAATGTTACTTTCCATTAAATCTAGGTCACGTTTGAGAAACTGGGTCATGACGGATTTAAAAATAGGTCACTTGGTCAATTGTAAGAAAAAATCGTGTGTACACTTTATAGAGGTCACAATTTGGATCTTCATTACTCTTGTTTATTAGAAGTTGTAAATGCTTTCTTAGGTCACAATAGGTGCTGAATATGACAGATTAACGACCAGGAGTCCTTTTGGCCCTCTTGTTTCACCTTTGGGACTCAACTAAAGTACTCGAATGCACCATTTAGCTGAAAAATTACCAAGTGTTTACTTTTTGAATATAGTCGTTTAAAGTGTATAGACTATAGAGCTATATTCAAACATTCATTTTATGTCAAAATAATTACTTGCATCGTTTTAAGTATGATACTAGACTACCTTAACTGCAAATTAAAACTTTGGATGGATTCCGTGTACTTTGATTCAATCGTCGAAAAATAATAATTCTTATAATTTCATAGAGTGTTCTAGAACACTTTCGTATGAAAATATATCACAGAGTTTCTGTTAAAACAGAAGCGAATATTGATCTAATGAATATCAAAGCATAATAATTGTTTTTCAGTTTTTGAAACTTTTTTGAAAATTATCGTCCGATGTAGCTCTATACACTTTAAGGCTTGCAGGGGCTTACACATGGATCATATTTTGTAGATTATCTTATTGTGTCAATTTCGGTTGTGATTAGTGTATCATGAACGGTTTGCATTCTAGTGTTTACGTGTATATATTACATGTACTTACACATGTAGTTTCAATATTGAAATCCATTCCATGATCATTTTAAATGTTAACAATGTGAGGTTTGATCAATAAAAAATAAACATATCATGTACAGTATATTATGTTGTTGGTTTGTGTTGTTGTTGTTGTTGTCCGATGAGTGGTGGGCGTGGCCTTGATTTAGAACCCGGCTATATGGGTGTGATTCAAAGTGGTGGCAGGTCGTACCAACCGTAGCTCAGTTGTGAGTGCACTTGATGCCCGGAATCTAATCCAGGTGGAATCACATACACATATGCCTATCATATTTCAACAGAAAGCTGCCTGTCAAATAATGTATATGCTTGACATATGAGAAGTTTACAACAGTGTAGAGTGTGGTAACTGGTTATGTGTGGAAGACTAAAGTGAGTACTGGTTTTGATAGAGTTCAGTGTACTGTTTTATCAAAGTATTTACGCAAATTTACAATCTTTTTTAAATGCTTTTACAAATATAAAGTGTGGTAAATGGGGTTGTAATGCTATAGAAGATTCAGTTAATACAAACAAAACAATATCCATCACCGATGTGAAGTTGTTAATAAAGAATTATACAAAATTACGTTGATACGAGGGGTGTTCTATAAATAATATCATATGTGCTTTATTTCGTGGAAATCGTACAAATTATGCACAAAGTCACCTCGTGTCGATTGAGTGATCACTGGCTCGTGATACAGTTAAATATCTCGTCCACACGTTCACTTGCCTCAGTATAGTGTACATCGTTTCATAGCCTATTTGTTAGACTATACACAAAATGACAGGAAAACGAGACGAAAATGTTCTTAAAATTAAGGCCTATATAAAAGGTAGGTCATTACTCGGCATAAAACCTGTATATATTCACTGCGATGTGTGTGACATCTATGGGGAGGGTCAAATGTCTCACAGGAATGTTTGTAGGTGGGTAGCTTAATTTAGTGCTTGGCAGCACCAACTGAAAGATACTGCTCGCCCAGATCGTCCTGCAACAACTACGACCAAAGGTAACAAAGAAAAATCCGAACTATCCTCAAAACTGATACTCGATTCACCGTTAGACAATTGGCTCGAATGGCAAACTTATCGTTAGCAAGAGTTCATGAAATTTTGAAGAAACACCTTAAAGTTAGAAAGATAAATGCAAGAAGGATATCCCATTTGTTAACGGATGAGCAAAAGAAGACGTGTGTAACAATGGCAAAAACAACTTCTCAAAATGTACCCAAAATATAGTAAAATACCTAAAATGGTGAGAAGTATATTATATATCATCTAATCAGGTCAAATTGTCTGGCACTATCTGGAGATGTTATTATAATTATTGCTTGGGTTCCATAGAGCTTGTCTTGTTGATGAAATTCGTAGATAAGACAAATTACATATAGCCAGTTTTTATGACCCTCCGTTAACATGGTTCTTGGGCCGTAAAATAGAAATATAATTGTACATTCGATGTTCAATATTAGATTGGCTGTACATAAATGGTCACAAATTTGCTCCTATCTGTTCACATATTCATTCGAAGATAAGATCAGAAGTAACAAAGTATAGTTTTATGTTCCCGTATCTCGCTGCTGTAATAGGCGATATATTCGGTACCAAAATTGTCTCCTATATTGATTATGGCGCAGTCGAAAAGGCAAGATTTCAAAATCTGCTCGCATCAAAAGATTGCGTATGCTGATAAGTGAGAATTGTTTTCGACCTTATCAGGAACTTTTATGCCTTGCTATAATAAACAGTGTTATCACTCAATGAGGGAAATTTCGTTTTTATGACTATCATAACATAATGACTTGTTTTGCATCATCCAAGACACGAAGCAATCTGATTTTGAAAAGATACATGATGATATGGGTTTGTTTAAATCATGTTTTACGGCAACAACAGGCTGCGATTGTGCTTTTTGTTCGATCAATAAGATATAGAAAATGCTTGTGAAAGTGAAAGTGAAATAAAGGCTACGCGATGACAGATGGTTGACTAGATACATTGGGTTGTCTAATTCATCATTCACACACAATAAACTGCACTGATGCGTATGTGATTGCGATTTTGTTTTTAAAAGACAAGGCTCTGTAGTACGGAATTGTGACGTTATGTTGTAAAAGGCATACGATGTTTAATTGAAATTTCGAGAATTAATTGCCTGGAATAGTACCTAGCGGAAGATGTTGTTCAAACTTAAACTTCCTTTTCCGGGCGATGTGGTGAATTTGTTACCCTGGGGACAATCAAATTTTTATAGCTCTAGATTTTATATCAATATGTATTGGCAATTGAGTTTAAAATACGAAAATATTGAAATCTTTTCGCAGAAACTTAAAGGCATTTATCATAGTTTATGATAAGTCACACTTTATCTAAAAGTCACGATATGTCCTACAGGAAGTCCTCCTAGAAAATCTTATTGTGTAACAAACATATAAAAGAAGCACATGTTCTACCATTACCTGTCACATTCCAACAGCATGTGCAAAGCGTGATTTAAAATTCAGAGATCGATTGAAATAAGGAATGAGATAACTGCATAACACACACAATATCCCTCTATTCCTATACCCGCGATGTAAGCAAAAAAACGTCGTTCGGCACAATTGACCTAAAATGGAGAGAATGAGAGAAGCCAGAAGATGCATATTACATCTAATCAGGTCAAGCCCAAATATTGTCTAGCACTTTCTGGATATGTAATTATAATTAGTGCTTGGCTTCCTGACAGATTGTCTTATTTATGAAATTCGTAGATAACACAAATTACATATAGCCTGTTTTATGACCCCACGTTAACATGGTTCTTGGGCCGTAAAAGAGCAGTATTATTGTACATTCAATGTTCAATATTAGGTTGGCTGTACATAAATGGTCACAAATGTGATCCAATCTGTCCACATATTCATTCAAAGATAAGATCAGAAGTAACAAAGTATAGTTTTATGTTCCCGTAACTCGCTGCTGTAACAGGCGATGTATTCGGTAACAAAGTAGTCTATAATGTTTATGGCGTTGTCCCAAAGGCAACATTTTAAAATCTGCTCGCATAAAAAAGATTGCCTATGCTGATAAGTGAGCATTGTTTTCGTCCTTATCAGGAACTTTTATGCCTTTCTGTTATAAACAGTGTTATCACTCAATGAGGGAAATTTCGTTTTTATGACCATCATAACATAATTACTATATCTGCCTGTTTCAAGACACAGTGTCCCTTGGGAACGGCGCAATCTGATTTTGAAAAGATATATGACGATATATGTTTGTTATAATCACGTTTTACGGCAGCAACAGGCTGCGAATGTTCTTTGTATTCGAACAATAAGATATAGAAAGTGTTTGTACAAATGTGTGAAAGTAAAATAAAGACAACAAGAGAGCTGGTATAAGTCTAACGCGATATTCTGCAATGTCAATATAAACATAAATCACTGACCATTACATCGATTTAGGGAGAGCGGAAGTGCATTTTACCTGCTCACTTCTATTCACCAAGTAATTTAAAATAACGGTAAAGCTTGGCCACATTGGAATGAGCCTGACCTATTGATTGGCATAATTTAACAGTTGATATATTGTCTACGTTTACAACACCGATTGTATGTTTTCATAATCGGGGAGTATCACGAAGACGCTCGAGATGTAATACTTTACACAAATCTGAAATGCCGATATTGCACGATTTGCTTGCGGAAATTGATATAATCAAAGCAAAAATCTTGTAATATATTCTAACATAAAGGTCAGGCTCAGGTCACAATAGCCAAGCTATACACATTGAAAAAAGATAATCCCTTTTCCAATATCCTTATATGTTGTTGTACCTGATCTGCCTGTTTACTTTAAGTGGCACAGGTCCCAATACCGCGTTAGAGTTATAGACTAGATACACAGGATTGTCTAATTGATTATTCACCCACAATAAACTGCACTGATGCGTATGTAATTGCGATTTTATGTCTAAAAGGCAAAGCCCGATCGTACGGAATTGCGACGTTATTTTGTTAAAGGTATACCATAGTTAATAACAAAGCGAGAATTAATTGCCCGGAATAGTACCCTAATAGAAGTCGCTGTTCAATCTTTAACTTTATTTTCCGAGCGATGTGATAAGTTTGTTACCCTAGGGAAAATCAAATATTTTATAACCCTAGATTAACTTTACTAATTTGTATTGGAAATTACGTTTAAAAATACGAATATATTGAACTATATTCGCTGAAACATAATGGCATTTATCATAGTTTTTAGTAAGTTACACTTTTTCTAAAAAATCATGATATGTCCTACAGGAATTCCTCCCAGAAAATGTTATTGTGGAACAAACATTAAAAAGAAGCTCATGCACAGCCATTTCTCACATTCCAACAGTGTGTGCAAAACGAGATTAAACATTCGGCACTCCATAGCTTCGAGATCGATTGCAATAAGGAATGAGCTAACTGGACCGCTTACACAATATCCCTCTATTCTTATACCCGCGGTGTATGCACCAAACGTTGTTCGCCACAATTGACCTAAAATTGAGAGATTGAGAGAAGCCAAAAGATGTATATTTCATCTAATGAGGTAAAGCCCAAAAATTGTCCGGCACTGTCTGGAGATGTAATTACAATTATTGCTTGGCTTCCTGAGAGCTTGTCTTATTGGTGAAATTCGTAGATAACACAAATTACTGATAGCCAGTTTTTATGACCCTCCGTTAACATGGTTTTTGGGCCGTTAAAGAGCAATATAATTGTACATTCGATGTTCAATATTAGGTTGGCTGTACATAAATGGTCACAAATTTGATCCTATCTGTCCACATATCCATTCATAGATAAGATCAAAAGTAACAAAGTATAGTTTTATGTTCCCGTATCTCGCTGCTGTAACAGGTGATATATTCGGTACGAAAATAGTCTCCTATATTGATTATGGCGCTGTCCCAAAAGGCGGCATTTTAAAATCTGCTCGCATAAAAAAGATTGCGTATACTGATAAGTGGGCATTGTTTTCGTCCTTTTTAGGAACTTTTATGCCTTCCTGTAATAAACAATGTTATCACTCAATGAGGGAAAATTCGTTTTTATGACCATCATAACGTAATGACTTGTTTTGCCTGTTTCAAGACACGGTGTCCCTCGGGAACGACACAATCTGATTTTGAAAAGCTATATGACGATATGTGTTTGTTTAAATCATGTTTTACGGCAGCAACAGGCTGCGAAATTAAAACGTTCTTTGTATTCGATCAATAAGATATAGAAGTGTTTGTACAAACGTGTGAAAGTAAAATTAAGGCTACACGATGATAGATGGTAGACTTAATGCACAGGGTTATCTTATGGATCGTTCACACACAATAGACTGCACTGCACTGACTCGTATGTAATTGCGACTTTATGTCTGAAAGGCAAGACTCGATCGTACGGAATAGCGACGTTAAATTGTAAAAGACATACCATGGTTAATGACGATATCGAGAATTAATTACCTGTAATTTTACCTAGAAGAAGTCGCTGTACAAGCTTTAACTTCCCTTTGAGGGCGATGTAATAAATTTGTTACCCTAGGGAAAATAAAAAATTGCATAGCTCTAGATTTTATGTCAATGTGTATTGGCAATTGAGTTTAAAATATAAAAATATTGAAATATATTCGCTGAAACGTAAAGGCATTTATCATAGTTTATGATAAGTCACACTTTATCTAAAAGTCATTATATGTCCTACCGGAATTCCTAATAGAAAATCTTATTGTGGAACAAACATTTTTAAAAAAGAAGCACATGCCCAACCATTTCTTGTCACAATCCAACAGTGTGTGCAAAACAAAATTTAAAATCCGACACTCCTTAGCTTAGATAATGTTTGCAACCAGGAATGAGCTTATTGGATAGCTTACACAATATCCATCTATTCCTATGCCCAAGATGTAACCACAAAACGTCGTTCGGCACAATTTACCTAATATGGAGAGATTAAGAGAAGCCAGAAGATGCATATTTCGTCGAATCAGGTCAAGCCCAACAGTTGTCTGGCACTATCTGGAGATGTAATTATAATTATTGCTTGGCTTCCTGAGAGATTGTCTTATTGATGAAATTCGTAGATAACACAAATTACATATAGCCAGTTTTTATGACCCAACGTTAACATGTGTTTGTGCCGTAAAAGAGCAATATAATTAATAATATAAGTGAGCATTGTTTTCGTCCTTATCAGGAACTTTTATGCCTTTCTGTAATAAACAGTGTTATCACTCAATGAGGGAAATTTCGTTTTTATGAGCATCGTTACATAATGACTTGATTAGCCTGTTTCAAGACTCGGTGTCCTTTGAGAACGACGCAATCTGATTTGAAAAGATATACGGCGATATGTGTTTGTTTAAATCATGTTTTACAGCATCAACAAGCTGCAAATGTTCTTTGTATTCGATCAATAGGATATGGAAAGTGTTTGTTCGAACGTGTGAAAGTAAATTAAGACTACAAAATAGACGGTAGACTAGATACACAGGGTTGTCTTATAGATCGTTCACACACAATAACTGCACTAATGCCTATATGTCTAAAAGGCAAGACTCGATCGCGCGGAATTGCGACGTTATGTTGTTAATTACAATATCGAGAAGTAATTGCCCGGAATAGTACACTATTAGAAGTCACTGTTCAATCTTTAACTTCCCTTTCCGGGCGATGTGATACATGTGTTACCCTAGGGAGTATCAAAGATTGTATAGCTCTAGACTATATATCAATGTATATTGGCAATTGAGTTTAAAATACGAAAATATTGAAATACATTCGCTCAAAAGTAAGGCATTTGTCATAGTTGATGATAAGTCACACATTATCTAAAAGTCATTATATGTCCTACAGAAATTCCTCCTAGAAAATCTTATTGCGCAACTAACATTAAAAAGAAGCACATGCACAACCATTACTTGTCACATTTCAACAGTGTGTGAAAACGAGATTTAAAATCCGGCACGCCCTAGCTTAGAGGTCGATTGCAATAAGGAATAAACTGACTGGATCGCTTACACAATATCCCTCTATTCCTACACAAATGTACCCGCGATGTAAGCACAAAACTTCGTTCGACACAATTGACCTGAAATGGAGAGATTGAGAGAAGCCAGAAGATGTATATTTCATCTAATCAGGTCAAACCCAAACATCTTCTGGCACTATCTGGAGATGTAATTATAATTATTGCTTGGCTTCCTGAAAGCTTGTCTTATTGATGAAGTTCGCAGATAACACAAATTACATATAGCAAGTTTCTATGTTTTTACATGTTTTTGGGCCATAAAAGAGCAATATAATTGTACATTCGATGTTCAATATTAGGCTGGCTGTACATAAATGGTCACAAATTTGATCCTATCTGTCCATTTATTAATTCAACGATAAGATCAGAAGGAACAAAGTATAGTTTTATGTTCCAGTATCTCGCTGCTGTAATAGATGATATATTCGGTACAAAAATAGTCTCCTATATTGATTATGGCGCTGTCCCAAAGGCAACATTTTAAAATCTGCTCGCATAAAAAAGATTGCGTATGCTGATAAGTGGGCATTGTTTTCGTCCTTATCAGGAACTTTTATGCCTTTCTGTAATAAACAGTGTTATCACTCAATGAGGGAAATATCGTTTTTATGATCATCATGACATAATGACATGATTTGCCTGTTTCAAGACACGGTATCCCATGGGAACGACGCAATCTGATTTTGAAAAGATATATGACGATATGTGTTTGTTTAAATCATGTTTTACGGCAACAACAGGCTGTGAATGTTCTTTTTGTTTGATCAATAAGATATATACAGTGCTTGTACAAACGTGTGAAAGTAATATAAAGACTACAAGATAGATGGTAGACTAGATATGTTGTCAAATTGATCTTTCACACACAATAAACTGCACTGATGCGTATGTAATTGCGATTTTATGTCTAAACGGTAAGACTCTGTCGTATGGAATTGCGACGTAATGTTGTAATATGCATACCATGGTTATTTGCACTCTCGAGAATTAACTGCCCGGAATATTACCTAGTGCAAGACGTTGTTCAAGCTTAAACTTCCCTTTTCTGGGCGATGTGATAAATTTTTTACCCTGGAGAAAATCTAAGATTTTATTCCAATGTTTTTTTGCAATTGGAATATTGAAATATATTCACTGAACCGTAAAGGCATTTTTTTAGTTTATGATATGACGAGGTGACACGCTGTTGGGATGGATAACACTTTTGACCACGAATTCAGAGGTCGACAGTACATTGATGCCAGTTTATCTCAGAGCGACTTAATTACAAACGGAGGATTTTTTGTCTGAGTCCCGTATTAGGCTGCACTTAATATGTATTTTCCATGTATGATTGCACATGATTTCATCACATGGACCAATGATCTATCCGATCTCATTACAGTAGTAAATTCCTGTCCCTGTATGTATAGTGTACCTTCAGCGTGTAGACAGATATGAATATCATATGTTTAGTCTCTCTGTTTTCAGTACAAACATGGATGCCAATCTGGTTACTGTACAAGCTGAGAATGGTTCCCTGATATTTACAAAATGTAGGAGCCAGTATAATACATCGAGTTCACATCCGGAATATCTTCCCTTCAGTGCTTACTCTCCTTCCGGTGTTGTTTCTACGGTAAGATAGTAATTACGTCATTATCACGTTCATTATGGCGTGTCGCAGGCTTAGAATGAGAAGGTGGTTAGTACTATATACGGCCTTATTAGACTGATACATAATTTATATCTGGATCATAGGGCGCTTCTTATGAGTCTAATTTCATGAAAATCGGTAGTTGTTATGTTGACCAAACTAAAGCTGAAAAGACTTGTTTTATCATAAGTAAAGAGTAATTTTCAGACAGTCTTTTCTTGTTTTCTCAAAATATCGATCTTGTACTTACGGCCTTCTCATTCTAAGCCAGCATTATGTGCTTGGTAGTAATGGGCTGTGTGTTTGTGGTCTTGTGTTTTGTAATTATGCTCTACACACTCTTAGTATATTCGTATCTATTTGCTCACAAGGCTGCAAACGGTTCTTCTCCAATGCGGTCAGTCCTTCGAAATCATCTCACGACAGCATTACTCAGATTTAGATATCATCCCAAATAATGGTTAACTCTATCCTAAGATAAGACATTTCAAAACAATGTTTGATATCAAAAGTCTCCCATAACGATATTTTATCCTACAAACAAACCGTGACATAAATGACGAATGTGAGACAGGGCCGTCAAATACGCTGCCCGTTTTAATCATCAATTCGCGCGTCATTTCTGTCAGTCTGGACGAACAGTATATATATACATAAGCGGCATCAATTCCTCCCAGACAGGGTATAAAGTATTCATTCCTCTAGAAATTGCTTATTTTCTGCGCCTACTGGGCGCTGGTCAGTGAAATTAAACTGTCACAGTTCCGCTGTCCAGTCTGATGGATATATCTGCCTGGTAGAGCCATCTGATATCAGACGAGAGGTTTTTTATCTTTAATCCCGCAGCAACCTATCAATTTTGTACTCCAAGACAAATTATCACCAATGTAACATTTCCTGATTGCATATGGCTGAGCCTGTTTTTATCAAACAACTACCACTTGCATACAGTCAGCCGCAACTTCACAATATCTTAATTGATGTGTTTTATGCAAGCCCCAACACACAAACTTGTCATAGATCGATTAAATTAATGTTGGATAAATGATTTGTTGTGATTGATTAATTGATTGATTGATTGATTGATTGATTGATTGATTGCAGCGTAAGGTAGTATATGGTCACTATGGACGAGTGGAGGACTTACAGACGCTACGAGAAAAGAATGTTTCCATAAAGGATAGTTTATTGATTCTACTATATGGCAGAATACACCCAGCAAGTAAGGTATTTATTCCTTATGCTCGCTTTTTCTTTTTTCTATAAAGATTATGAAAATAATTTATTCATACAACCAGTACTTGATACATACAACAGTAATGTATGTGGATGGGCTAGGTATGATTGTGCACATTTGTCTAAAAGACCACGTTACAAAGCAATTATCAACATTATTTTCATCCGTTACTATCAAATACATTTGAATTTATGTTGGTATTCGAGTAGTTCAATAATTCGTCCTTGGAACGGAGTGTATACGTATAAACGCAAAATGTTCAGAAATAGTTTAAAACCAAAGAAACGAACAAACTGATGTACTATGCTCACACAACCCCTATCGACTTCCAAGATGTCAATGATGTCAGTTTACTAAGGATTTATTCCCTTAATATTCCAATTCCAACAGGTCAGTGACATCAATCTAAAACGTCTGAGAGGGAAGTACACTTGCAGTAATTTTCCGTATATAAGATGTCTCAAAGACAGTCCGTAATAGAATGGCGTGAATTCTAAACAAGTGGTTCAGCCAGTAGGCATTCACGAAAATGTGTTATATTGAGTTCGTTTAAGTGAAACCCAAGCGTATCTGTTTGTAATAATGGAACATAATTATAACAGTTCCGGTAAACGAGATGTGACATTCTGAACGACCTTTTCTAACATGTTGACAATGCACAAACTTTTCAATAATGATAATCTTTTGTTGCTGTCTACTTCAGTTCCCCAGTACAGTAGTTTTAAGCCAATTCCCTCTGTTTTCTGTCTACCACAGACGTTTTGAGCCTTTGTCCTGTTGTTCCTGTTAGGTTACCAGTCTGAGAGTAGTTTTAAGCCAATGTCCTGCTTTTCCTGTGTAACACAGCAGTATTAGACATATGTCCTGTTTTTCCTGTCTATACAGCAGAAGTTTTAAGGCAATGTCTGTGATATAATTATGTACCGTTTCGGAAATAACTATATTTTCTCATAGGTCAGAAATGCTGAGATGTCCGGTGCTGCCGGTGTCATACTATATTCCGACCCAGCAGATTACTCCAACAATCAGACGGTTGTCTACCCAAACAGCTGGTGGCTTCCTGGCTGGGCAATACAGCTGTCACATGTACGATATCATCTACAGGGAGATCCGCTTACACCGGATTATTCCTCAATAAGTAAGTCACGTGTTATTATGAATATTAATAAGTCGCCCATTATCCAATGAAATTGCTTGTTGCAATATGATAATCTGCAATTGAAGACTGAAACACGCCTTTACTCATTGACAAACAAAACTGTATAACGCATAATGTCAATGAAACAACAAAAGTCACTAGAACTAGTTTTTTGGAATAACAGAAGAGACCGCCCAACAGACCACCACGGGGGAGTTGTCATAATACATCGCAATGACCTACATCCGAGCAACATCAGCAACCATGACACCATATAATTAATTAGTGCCTCATTTACATTCGAGAAGAAAACCATCTTTGTCGGAGCCTTTTATCGCCCTCCAAACAAAAACGACATTAGTTACCTGAATGAAGTAAGTGATGAATTCAAAGATCTGAAGAAACAAGCGAAAAGAAACATCCTTATCATAGGCGGTGACTTCAACATCCCAGATATCAACTGGAAAAGCCTATCAGTAACAGGAAACCAATACCCCACTAGAGTGAGTGAAATATTCCTG
Organism: Spisula subtruncata; assembly: GCA_963678985.1. NCBI lineage: Eukaryota > Metazoa > Mollusca > Bivalvia > Venerida > Mactridae > Spisula > Spisula subtruncata. Next base: position 22,697,000 of record OY787669.1, on the reverse strand, counting down.
AATTCAGTCGCAGACAACAGCCTGGAGCAGATAGTCAAGTTTCCAACTAGGAGATCCAACACATTGGACCTTATCCTTACATCACATCCTAGCTTTGTCCAAAGATGCAAACCCATGCCATCAATAAGTACCAGTGATCATGACATAGTTCTCCTGGATACAACCATCTCAGACAGACGCCCAAAACCACCTAGGCGCAAGATCACGATATGGAAGAAAGCAGACATACCGGGAATTCATTCTGACCTCGCCAATCTTGCAGACTTAATTGATACTGATAGCATGACGGTCAACGAATCCTGGACTATCTTTAAGAACACCATATGTGCATCCATAGAAAAAAGAGTCCCATCAAAGCTCTCCACATCACGTCACACCAACCCTTGGATGAATACTCACATCAAAAGATCCATTAGAAGAAAGCAACGAGCGTATAAGAAATCTAGACTCACCAAAAAGAAGAAAGACCTTGACAGATACAAGAAACTACAACATGAAGTTAAATTCCTCATCAGAAGAGCTAACAGAGACTATCTGCAAACCACAGTCAGCGGTGATTATAAAGACAACTCTTAGAAGTTCTGGAGCTTTGTGAAAAGCAAAGGCCAAGAATCATCAGGCGTCGCACCACTGAAGAATAAGGATGGCTTCTTACAAAGTAACAACACTGCGAAAGCCAACATCTTGAATGACCAATTTGTATCGGTCTTCACGAAGGAAGACACCTCAAACTTACCAGATAAGGGGCCCAGCAACACGCCATCAATGAACAACATAATAGTAAACTGGAAAGGTGTTCACAAGCTTATCATGAACCTCAACACACATAAAGCGTCAGGTCCAGATCAAGTTCCGCCCTTCATACTGAAGGCAGCAGCAAACGAAATAGCACCTGCACTTACCAAGATCTTCCAACAATCCCTTGACTCCGGAGAAGTCCCCCAGGATTGGCGTGAAGCAACAGTGGTACCACTCTTCAAGAAAGGAGATCGTCATCAACCTGCCAACTATCGTCCAGTTTCATTAACATCCATCTCTTGTAAGCTACTAGAACATATCGTACACAGCAACATCATGACTCATTTCGACCAACACAAAATTTTGAAAGACAACCAACATGGATTCCGGAAAAGAAGATCATGTGAAACCCAACTACTCACAACTATACACGAAATCGCCTCTGATCTAGCAAATAAACAACAAGTTGATGTAATACTACTAGATTTTGCAAAGGCATTCGACAAAGTACCTCACTCCCGCCTTCTACACAAACTGGATTTCTACGGAGTCAGAGGAAACATAAAATCATGGATATAGTCGTTCCTATCCAACAGGACCCAACAAGTAATTCTGGATGGCACCAAGTCAGAAACGGCCGACGTACTATCTGGAGTTCCCCAGGGTACTGTCCTTGGTCCATTGCTATTCTTAGCGTATATCAACGACTTGCCTGACATGATCACGTCCTCCTCATCCAAGCTATTTGCTGACGACAGTATGCTGTTCAGGGTAGTACAGAATGACAACGACAGAGTAAGTCTACAGAAAGACCTCTCCGCATTAGAAGAGTGGGAAAGTCAGTGGCAGATGAGCTACAACGCTGCCAAATGCTCAGTCATCCGCATAGTACCAAGAGGGCGAGCTACCATCAACACCCACTACGTACTGCACGGCCACACCCTTGAAGTTGTTGATGCCAGCAAGTATCTTGGAGTGACACTTACCGACAATCTATCCTGGGACTGTCATATCAGCAACATCACATCAAAGGCCCACGGGACTCTAGGTTTCCTGAGACGAAACATCAAGGAGTGCACGCCACCAGTCAAGGAAGCCTCATACAAGGCCACGATTCGTCCAATCATTGAGAATGCTGCCACAGTCTGGGATCCAACACAAGCTAGCCACATCAAGAAATTGGAACAAGTCCAACGCCGTGCTGCCCGTTTTGTCTACAACGACTACTCCACTACGACACCAGGATGCGTCTCCAATATGCTGAAAGACCTGAACTGGGAGTCCCTTGAGAGTCGTCGCAGACAAAGCAGACTGTGCATGATGTACAAGATCCAGAATGGGCTTGTTGACATTGCAGCAGACACCTACTTCCACAAGAGTGATGCCAGGACACGTGGTCAACACCGACTATACCAGGAAAGGGTCCATGATCAGACCCTCGCCAGCACATTCTTTGTGAGAACTGTCCCAGAATGGAACCTACTCCCAGCATCAACGGTCTCGGCGTCGAGTTTGGACGCCTTCAAGACCCGCCTACAGGAGTAGATACCAGTGCTGTGCTACAGTGTATAAAGTTTTAACAGTTTGGACTATTTTAAACATTAATATTGATTACTGTACACCATCACCATGCACATTTGAGCTAAATACGCCTATTAAGTGCCCAGCTCAGTATATGAAGAAGAAGAAGAAGACATCCATCAAGCAATGAAATTGCAATTTATAGACTATTTGATACTCTTCAATTGGAGTCTGAAACAAGCGTTTACTCAAACAAAGTGACATAACGCATTGTGTCAGTGAGACTCACTTAATATAGACCAATGGTCCACGAATACATAATTATTAACTCAAGCAACAAAAGATTTGTCATTGATAACACTCAATACTATCGGCGACATTGGAAGGGATGTATATATCCGATGGCAATTATTAATTATCTTACTATAACGTATAAATGAATTGATAGAATTTACTAAGTATGTATACTTTATGTCATAACTAATGTGTCTTAAATAGTTACCTTCAAGCTGGAGTACATCATCAATCCGAAGCCAAAGATCATTTTCCAAAGATTCCAGTCCAGCCTGTAAGATATGATGATGAAGTTTTTACTAAGGTAATACCAAATTTGAATATTTTGTAAATGTCTTAATCGTCATCCATATCGGTGATAAATTAATATGAAGATTCAAAACCCTTATCGTGAGTTTCTAGGCTTTTTTTCTTATTGAGTCGTGCCATATTTAAATAACATGGCGTTACCTAGGGCTTTTTAAAAATGCCAAAACATTAAAGATGGACTTTAACTTATTATTGTTTTAAGATAATTATATATCTAACTGAATTGGTAAAACATGACATGTGCTTTATATCCGGCCCGTATCCACAAAGTTAGATGATATGTCTTGTGTCTGTCTATAATTAAAGAATTTACAATTGGCTATTGAATGTAAATGTCTTTGTTTTTCTTTTCTGAGTTTAACAATTTACATCTCCGAAAATAAGGCAGTAGAACCTCTTGGGAATCATTGCGAATACAGGTCCTGACTAAATCGTGTGTTTAAACAAACGAAGTATTAATGATCATGTTGTCATTGCGCTTGGGGTTATTTTATTTTCGCCCACCTATATAGAACGTCTATTTCTGAACCATTCTGGAAATTTGCAAGTTAGCCCTTATTGCCATTCGTTGTGCTTCCTAGACATACCGAAATCATAGCGTTTGACGTTCTCCATTTTTTACCCGTATTTGTTTCAATAATTCACTAAACATTTTACCTTCTCCATTTTTTGCATCGTTCAACATATTAATCAATCCCTTAGACTAGGTTATTCACGTGTTGGGGAAAAATAATTACATTATATGACAATTCAACCCAGTTTAAGAAGGCGAGAAATAGTTTTAAAAGATGTTTTACACAGTATAATTAGATTTGATACTGGTTATTTGACTTCTCTTTTTGTGTAGGGTCTTACATTGGTAGATTATGTTGAAATATGATTCGACAATTGTGCGATATTACGTATTTTACAAACTTATAAATTCGCAATCTTTCCAATAGGGGAAATTAAATCATAACCAATACGTCATCACGCGAGGTTTTCGTCTTTTGAACGGTATCTGTTTAACTATTGATTTGTTTTACTTTCATCTCTTCCGTTAAACGCAATGAATACATTAATCATATAGATCTATGCGGAAAAGCAACATATTTCATACATTTATCTAAGGAATTATGTTATTTGATACATGCATTTTCCAATAAAAGGGCGAATCGTTTCTGTTTTCTTACATAGCATGAAGGTTGGCTAATCTGTTTTTCTACAAGTCCAACACATTAATCAATCCCTTAGACTAGGTTTTTCACGTGTTGGGGAAAATATAATGATATTATATGACAATTTAAACCAGTTAAAGTTGTCGAGAAATAGTTCTGAAGGATGTTTCTTCACAGTATAATTAGATTTAATACTGGTTATTTGACTTCCCTTTTGGCTTACGGTCTTACATTGGTGGATGGTGTTGCAATATAATTCGACAATTGTTCGAAATTACGTATTTTACAAACTTATAAATTCTCAATCTTTCCCGTGGGAGAAATTAAACCATAACTAATACGTCATCGCGCGAGGATTTCGTATTTTGAACGGTATCTGTTTAACTATTGGTTCGTTTTACTTGCATGACTTCTGTTAAACGCAATGAACATATTAATCATATAGATATATACGGAATAACAACATATTTCATGCATTTATTTAAGGAATTTTATTATTTGATACATGCATTTTCCAATAACAGGACGAATTATTTCGTTTTGTTACATTACAGTAACGTTGGCTCGTTTATTTGACTACATGTTTGATCTAGAAGAAGAAATAATCCATAATATAAGTTATAATATTATACACATCGTCCTTATTGAATAGTTCGCTGGCTAGGAATGAATAGGTCGTAACTACTACTTACAACCATGTAATACTGATGCAAATTTGAATTCTGCATCTTCTTATTAGACAATTTCCATAAAAATCAGATCTTGTCGTGTTGACGAACATGAAGTTGTAAAAGCTTGCTTTTCGTAAGTAAATAGTAAATTTCAGACATTTTTTTTGTTTTCTCAAAATTTTAATTTTGTACTAACGACCTTCTCATTTCTTATCCAGCGAGTTGTTGGTAATGTATTAAAAGTAACACATCACGATTGAACTCCATAACAACTTGTTCTATGAGTTAATTTTTTTAACATCTTACTTATGATAATGGTGAAAACGTTTCACTTAGTAAATTACGTTATGTTTACTTTCTAGTGAGATGTCAGGTGACATTGTACACAACTCATGGTTTGGTGGACTGAATATAACATACAGAACTGGACCCGGATATGTTGACAATAGGTAAGATTCAAACCCGAGTACAAGACATCTTATTACAAAAAAATTCTTAATATTAAAAAGCTTTAAGTGTGTCAGCTAAATGTTCATGATTATTATGTTATTTATTGGCATATATTGTTGAAGTATTGTGTAAGAAGCTACAATCCTCACTAAGAAAATATGAGTTCATCATCAGTATGTAGAAAATATCTGAAGCACAATATGTTACCTTAAGTAAAAAATATTTTTTAAGTTTTCCACTAAGATGCTATGTGAATTCCTGTCTAGAAATCAGTGCGTTCTGAAATATCCTAAATTGCATCAGTTGTGAACTTAATACATTCTGAAATGCATCAGAACCACGTCTTCATGAATACTGAAATGCACCAAAAACTTCTTCTCCTAGATGTTTGGTCTGTAAAATGTATAATGACGTTACATATCTTCTCTTAATTACCCGTCATGTGAATGATCAGTTTTACGTAGAATGCTATCATTTTGGTTTGTAACATGAACAGTAATTAACGTTTCTTGAACTAAATGAAATTAAACACACATGCTTTATGTAGTTTGTTATAAACCCGATCCTCATTTATTTGATTTCAGACGAGTTACACTACGTGTTGAAAATATGATACAAGAAAGGAACATTTAAAACATCATTGCAGTTGTTAAAGGGCATTACGAATCAGGTAAAGAGGAATTTAAATGAGACTCCTAAATTATTGTATCAGAATGTCTTTAAACTAACCTATGGCTTCGTCGTCTCCAACGCTTCATAAAAGTGAGCTCACAATAAATAACTGTGAACCTAAAGTACGTTAAATTGTCTGTATATGACAGTAAGACGTATGTAACTTAATTATTTTTTTACTTTCCATTATTTCTCTACTAACTGCAATTCACAATTCCTCGACTACGTTCTCTGAGGGTTCTTACTTAACGATATTACCAAATTAATAGCCAATTAAGCCTATTTGGTCAAACAAAACAAAACATTTCTCTTAGAATCAAATATCGGAAAATAGAGTTTACACGAGACAGTATCAAAACTAAGTAGACTGGATATATGCGAACACTTAACAGACTCTTACAAACTCAGTTCCATGAACCCTCTTCTCTTTAGATTATTATAATTTCGAAAATGATTACACTATTTAGATCATCAATTATTTCAGACAAATATGTGATTATTGGTGCACACATTGATTCATGGATACAGGGAGGGGTTGATTCTGGAACTGGATACACCGTAATACAAGAACTAGCAAGAACGTTCGCCTATCATGTAGACCAAGGTAAGATGTACAGAATAACTTTGTTTAATGTACAGTAAAACTTCGAAAAGGCGAGCATCGATATTACGAAAACCCGGCTTATTTCGAGCAAATTTCAAAGACTCAGCGAATTAGCTAAATATATGTTGTATACTTATATCACAAGGCTATTTCGAGCTCCCGGTTTATTTCGATCATTTACCTTGTCACGAACAGTCCTCGCGATAACGAGGTTTTAATGTATAATTGGTATACTATAATAAACTTCTTTTCTCTGGCTACAGTATTTATAGTGTGTCAGCAAATATTGCTAAGCATTTATTCACTAAGAACAAATCGCCAAATAGAATGTCCTTTAGTTCATGATATCAGCTAATACATAGTACTTAGATATTACATTCTTTAGTCCTAACAATTAGATTACATTTCCATTTAGTATTATTGCATTTTGTTACCAAAATTGAACGTTGTTCGAGACTACCGATATCTCAAGGTTGATATATTACCTTGCCGTATACGAATAACTTTTCAATTCTTATGTTACTGTTATATTAATTACCGGTAATAGCTCTCACTGAAATCTCCCACTTACATTAAAATTTAAATGCATTCCTAAAAGTTTATGCACGTTTGCGGCAGATATAGTTTATTGTCAGGCATATATTTACATATAACTATTTGAGCATTACAAAGATTTCAAAACATTCGTTTAAAATGTGGGAATGTTTATGCATAATAGCAACATTGCCATTGCCTGTTCATATTGCTACCATATCTGCGCGGATTTTCAAAGATTACTTCAAAACATTTAAATCAATATATCTTCAAACATAGTAGCTAGTTTCTCTTACAAGTTAAATGCAATTTAGCTGAGTAATATGCGTAAAAGCCCACATAATTTGAAAAGCTCTGAATCTTTTTTATTCCATGGTTTATGCCAAAATTTGATATCTTCCTATAAAATGAACTATAGCAATAAAACAAGAAATAGCTGAAAAACTTTCAAATAATCTTTATTGCAAATATTTGAAAACAGGAGATAACAATAAATTACCATGTAACGCAATTTGTGTAAGATTGATTGCACATACATTGACTATATCAATTGTTTCACTTGGTTTATTTCCTCTAGGTTGGAGGCCACGTAGAACAATAATATTTGCGCTTTGGGACGCATCCAAATATGGTCAAATTGGTTCATACGAATGGGTTCAGGTATATATATATTACATTGATTAGATTATTTCATGATAAAATTCCAGTTGAGTTCTGCCTAGAGATGGCAAGCAGTCTGTAGATGGTTTTAAGGTTAAATTTACGACTCGTATACTGCAAGAACAGTTCACGAGTGGAAATAATTTTCTCATTGAACATGTCCCTGGGCCGGTGATTATAACCATTTCTCATTCTCATACTCAAACTACATACACCGTGCTCCAACTTGAAAAACAGTTTTTTAGACTTTGGAACAAAACCAACACCAACTTGTAGCAAATGATCTTATTTAGAAAATGAAACCACATTGTATATGTAATAAAGAAACTACAGCAGTTTTGGAGTACGGAGTATAAGTTGCAGCATGGAGTACGTTCTCCATGTTTATAATCACCGGGTTTGAGCTCGTGTTTACTTTCAATTTAACATCTCTTGAGCAACAAATGTTGAAGGAGCACTGTATATACAACCTGTATATTACCATATGTATAGCTTACGCCTACTTTACTGTGTGGGTTTTACCAAACCTCTAACGATTGATTAAACCAATAGGAAGATTAGTTCTGATGTTCACAAGGGTTAGATTATTTCTGAGCGGTGATTCTGAATAATTTACTTCGTTCTTACTCTTATATATTGCTAGCACATTGGTTCGCTCTACATGTATAAGTTATAGATTTCATCTATGTACGTCAGTCTTTCCATACCTAATTGCATTTGCTTTGTAGGAAATAATAAAGTATACTGTAATAACAGTGAAGTTATGCATGGTTAATGTTAGCTAATCGCGTATAATCAGTTTAAACAGTTTATCTAATGCAATAAAAAGGAAAAGACATACTAGTCAGCCTCTTGAACGAAATTTTCCATCATATGACGTTGCCATGAAAATCGTCGTTGTAATGTCGTTTTGATGTGTTTTGTATAGTGCTGACAATACACGGTCCTCTGTCCCATCATGGCTGCAAATATGTGCATTCTGTGAACATATGCATGTACTCTTGTGTTTCACATGTTTAGTCAACAAACACCAGGTATATTCGACTACATCATCATATTTGTGTATATTCCTCGAACACTTGATATAAATAATAGCATACATTCAATGAACATGCTATAGTCCAGATAGGAGAAGGGGGGCGGATAATGCGGTAGTGCTGATGTGACCTTTGAACTCATTTCACGTCATAAGATGCACTTCCTTGTATTGTTTAGTACATGAACATACTCGTTGGAAGCTATTTAAGAGATTTTCATTGAGAGTATATTCATTTCAGGAGTACGATCAGCAACTGATGGCTGGAGCAATCGCCTATATCAACCTGGACGCATTGATTCAAGGTAAGATCTGTTTTTATTATTACAACCTTATGCTTTTTGAAAGTGTTTTGTTTATAACACGAAGCTAGTCAACCAGACCTACTAGTCAACCCTACTCAAAGACTGAATGCAAATCTCAATGTAATTACAATAATCTGCATTATTGAACGCACTGTACTGGTTAAATGTTCTTAATATCAAGGAGTGATTGACCAGAACATCATGGATACGTTTTGGATAGTATTAACCTATTTATGGAATCGTGAATACATATAGGTTTACAATATATAGAAATAGTATCTAGGCCAATCCCATACAGAGGGTACATAGTTTGTTGATCAATACGGCTAGACGTTCCATTACCCATGATAAAGACACAAGACGTTAATACATCCACAGCAATTGAGAAAGGGGCTACTTTATAATACCACAGTAGACTATTGGGGACAATCATTTTGTCTAGCCGCGATTGTTAGTCAGCTCACTACAAGTATTACAATGAATGAAATGTAAGCTTATATAGTCCATTGATGGGGCAATAACATAAATAGTGATTAAGCGTTTTAAATTGCTCGATAGAATAGTAACGTGATATTTTTGAACGATCTGTAATATACAACGCACAAAACTGTCTTCAATCTCATAGACTTGTCATACCATTTAGATTTCTAACAATCACCACAAGTCAAAAATAGCGCTGCTGTCACATAGATAGTTCCCAACAATCTATCAGTACTAACTACGAGTACCTACCTACCTAATTCTCTGGGATGGTTTGCCCCTAAGGCATCACCAAGGAACGACACTAACTTTTATCAGCAGCTTATCGCTCCACTTGACTATGAGTACAGGGCCTCTTCATTCATTTCAGGAAGCCATAGTTTCTCAGCAGCATCGAGTCCATTACTGATGTCTACTATCATTGAAGCTACAAAGACTGTTCCATTAAACTGTTCCGTTATTGCTTGGTGTACTGACGAGTCCACAGTATATTCACAATGGTTGAGGAGTTTTCCTGATGACCTCAATGATGAGCCGAAGTAAGTAGAAATCCAGTTTATATTGTGTTTAAATCTCGGATGAACTTTCTGAGAGTGCCACTATCTGACAGTGGGAAAATTCACGAAGAAAAGAAAAGAAAAGTAGCTGAAGAATCGCTAACTGGATACAAAGGAAGACAAAACTGCACTCACAAAAGATATAATACAAGCACAAACAGAGAAGGCATTGGACGACAGAAACAGCAGGGTTTTGTTAAAGCATTTATGGTATTGGTAAACGTATGCTCAGAATTGAATTCTTTATAATTCTTTAATTGCTATAAATTCTGGTAAAGCAATGTTATTTAATTCAGTTAATGATTTCAAACTAGATATAACCCTCATTTGTAGATGCAAAAGAATGATAAGGGATTTAAATTTTAGCGGAAGTTTACGATTTTCGTTAGTACTGATAAAACAGCACATTGGTTCCAAAACGCACATAGCAATTGCACACTCTTTTTGAAACGTCATATATTATAGATGGCAAGTCACAAGGATAAATACCAACATTGAAAATTTATGATAATATTACACCAACACAAAAGACAAGACACCTTATTCAGACAGTCGCATCAATCAGACAACTTGAAGCATTATTTGAGTAAGAGATGACAGACAGGAACGTATAAGGACGCGTATAATATAACCACTGAAAGAAATTCAATTATACAAATAGGCGTAATGCCAAAATAGATTCAAAAGTCTGAGCGGTGTCTAAACTTGTGTAGCTGTGCATCGGACACAGTCATCGCTTAGCTAAGGGAAATATATTCAATGAAAACAACCATTAGTTGTTTAACGCATAAGTGAAATGGGATTTTGTAACAACATGTGCTATACAATAACAACAGCATTTTATTTCGCTCAATTCATGTAGATCTACATCATGAAAAGGCGGTAAATGATTTATCACAATGTACGAACATTATCCCCAAATATCATAAATTTATTATAAAACAATTCTAAGTAAACAACCCTAAGACACACATATAATTACCATAATTAAAGTTTTAAGAACTGATTCAAAGGACATTTAAGAACAAATACATGCACATTTGATGTAGACATGTGGTTCTTTGTGAAAGACCATGTTAATTCTAATGTGTTCGTGTCTGACTCAGAAGTAAGCTTATGTGTTGCTCTATTATAGATTTACCAACCTTGGAGATGACAGTGACCATGTACCATTCGCATACAGACTTGGCATTCCAGTGCTGTTCCCACATTATACTTTCAATGAAACGGTATTATTACTTCTTTCATCTTCTAGTCGACATACTTAATATATTAAGTACAACGACGTCGAAACGGCGTCCATGTACATTATAGAGTACACTGTGTAAAATATGACTATATTGAATAGTCAGTCTGTTTATGTCTTGGAAATTACGGAAGCTGCAATGGAATAGGTTAAGAACGTATGAGTTTAAATTAATCAAAGGGCTCGGTAAACTGAGAGATACTGCATAAGAAGAAATGAAGTACCAACTCGAACTTTTTATAAAGCAAACCAATTATTTACAAATAGTGAACGTTGGTGTTTGATACTATCATATCGGTGAATGACAATGATGTTGTATTGTAAAATGTGGCAATATTCGCAAAGTAGAATCTTGAGAATGTTCTTACAATCTCAAAATGTCTTCCAGTTTATCAGTTAAACCAGCAATAACCTTATTTGCTAAATTGTGTTCATGCATAATGTAAAGAGCAATTAAATAAACAATATGAAAACATAGGCCATTCTTCTATGTTGGGGGAAATTTTCATTTAAAGTCAAAATATTGATTTATGCTTTTCCAATGATGTTTTATGATTACCAGCACTGCTACATTTGTATGTTATGAATGTGTAGTTGTTTGTTGATGGTGCTATTGTGAGTTTTGTTGCAAGACAATTAATTTGGTGGTGTAATATACATGATGTATGGATGTATCTTTTCAGGCTTATCCTTTTCTGAGTTCATATCCAGCTATCGGAGCACTAGAGGATACCAAGGATTATGTGGAGAAGTTCATAGATCCCGACTACTCCTTGCACATCTCTATGACCAAAGTCCTCGCTGATGTCATTCTACGACTCTCAGATTCGGCCATCCTACCTTTTGATTTGATCAGTCTTATTCATACTCTAGAAAAGGGAAGTACGATATTACAACAGAAGGCGGAAATGCTTAAACAAAGAGGCATGCAGTTAGGTAAAATCTCCAAAAGTGTACTTACTTATTTTACGATATAGTTGTATTGGCTAAAGCATATGTAATTTTAGAGCTGTTATAATAATTATTATCTTCACGAATTACAAAGTTGTATATATTGTTGATCCCTTTACAATTAAGCCTATTTTTCTTCATGCATGTATTTGAATATAACGTTACATATACACTTTCATGTAATAAATACAGTGCATGTATTGTAACTAATTCATTAATGAGTGTGTTTGGGTTTGCCCAAATGTGTTGCCTCTTATAATAAAATTGTAATTGTTATAATTATCATTATTATTACATGTATGTATTTCTAACTGCAGATGTGATTAACAGTGCTATAGAAGCGATACAGAGGTTCTGTAATGTGGCATTTGATTTTGATACACTTATACACAGCTTAAACAGATCACAACTCAGGTAATGTTTCTTTTCCAGTGTACAATCATCCTTCATACCAGTCCCTATGTCATGATCTGCAAATTGATCTGCTCCGTCAGTTGAGAATATGAATGTTACCTAAACTTTTAGTTTGTTTGTGGTCGGTTGGCAGGAGTTAACACCATTTCTCAACAATTTTTCAGTCAGATATGCGCCAAAACTCCCCTAACCAGTCGTTCTTTGTATACAGAATGGATACAAAGAGGCTTATTACCCTGACAAGGATAGTCTACTTGTTGGGCTCTTGCAATTGTTTTAGAGTCTGTGATAATTGCAAGCAGAATAAACATACTTATTTAACAGTAACCCATGGTAAGTATTTCCTGATTAAATGTGTTATAACTAAATCGGCAACTTCCACTTTTTATAACTTATTATCAGTTGTCCTATCTTTTATGCTTTGTCAATAGACCATTTGTATTTTCTATAAATGTGTACTAAATTGATCGAACATGTATGTGATGCATTACTTTTTGTGATAACCAGTTAATGCTAACACCCAAGGATGAAAAATTCGCTCAAGACTGACCTGAACGAGTACTTTTTGTTTCTTTCAAATACTGTTACAAAAGCTACGATTTCAAAGTTCGTGTTGGCATTGTACGTAATAATTTTAATTCATGCACTCCATGAATGAAAAAGTCATACGAAATCATGATTTCTTGTTTTGATGCAAATTATGGCTCCTTTTGTCTTCCGTATTGTAATGTTATTTTTATTCCATTCAGAGATGATCATTCTTTTCATCTTTATTGCAGTGAGTTTGATTTATACCTTATGAACAACAAATTGTTACACCTCTCACGAGCGTTTGTTTCTGATGTTGGTCTTCCTGTGCATAATCAGTATAGGTATGTTTGTATTCGAGTAAAACCCTTCCTTTGCTTATACTAACAAGCCCATATCCAGAGACATAAATATACCGTAGCAAATATTTAAGGGTCTGTTTGAAGCATCTCTGTTTCTACTTTGTTTTGTTTTTTTTAAATGATTATTTTGGTATTTCTCAAATTCCCACCGAAGCAATCACCTCGGTGTGCCGCAGCATGGTTATGGGCCTGACATAGTACATGTATGTAATCACGTCGGTGTGCCGCAGCGTGGTTATGGGTTTGACATTGTACATGTATGTAATCACGTCAATGTGCCGCAGCGTGGTTATGGGTTTGACATTGTACATGTATGTAATCACGTCGGTGTGCCACAGCGTAGTTATGAGCCTGACATAGTACATGTATGTAATCACGTCGGTGTGACGCAGCGTGGTTATGGGTTTGACATAGTACATGTATGTAATCACGTCGGTGTGCCACAGCGTAGTTATGAGCCTGACATAGTACATGTATGTAATCACGTCGGTGTGCCGCAGCGTGGTTATGGGTTTGACATAGTACATGTATGTAATCACCTCGGTGTCCCGCAGCGTGGTTATGGGTCTGACATAGTACATGTATGTAATCACGTCAATGTGTCACAGCGTGGTTATGGGCTTGACATAGTACATGTATGTAATCACGTCAATGTGCCGCAGCGTGGTTATGGGCTTGACATAGTACATGTATGTAATCACGTCAATGTGCCGCAGCGTGGTTATGGGCTTGACATAGTACATGTATGTAATCACGTCAATGTGCCGCAGCGTGGTTATGGGCTTGACATTGTTCATGTATGTAATTACGTCAATGTGCCGCAGCGTGGTTATGGGCTTGACATTGTACATGTATGTAATCACGTCAATATGCCGCAGCGTGGTTATGGGCTTGACATAGTACATGTATGTAATCACGTCAATGTGCCGCAGCGTGGTTATGGGCTTGACATTGTACATGTATGTAATCACCTCGGTGTGCCGCAGCGTGGTTATGGGCCTGACATAGTACATGTATGTAATCACGTCAATGTGCCGCAGCGTGGTTATGGGCTTGACATAGTACATGTATGTAATCACGTCGGTGTGCCGAAGCGTGGTTATGGGCTTGACATAATGCATGTATGTAATTACGTCAATGTGTCACAGCGTGGTTATGGTCTGACATAGTACATGTATGTAATCACCTCGGTGTGCCGCAGCATGGGTATGGTCTGACATAGTACATGTATGTAATCACCTCGGTGTGCCGCAGCGTGGTCATGGGCTTGATATAGTAAATGTATGTAATAATTTAGAACTTTCAGTCAAGGATAACCCATAAAAGTCCAAGATCTTGTTTCTGATGGGGCCCTGCGTTTTTGTTCAAAGGACAGTAGCAAAGACCGTGATACAAGGAATCCTTGTGGAGTACCCTAGTTCTCCGAATTCAATCTTTGAAACCAGATTGACAACTTGATAAAAAGACACATATACGTTTAATTAAACATAGAGTAAAATTAAAATAATGAAGAATTGAATTCAGTATAGCGCTCAAAGCTTCCGTTGTACATGTATCTAGCTCTGAAAATAATTTTAAATTAAAATTAGTGTTCCTTTTTTCTTTCAGAAATATTCTTATTGCTCCAAACCCATCGAATCTTCAAGAAGACAACATATTTCCAGGTGTAACTTGGGACATCTGGGAACAGTTTAACAACACACAACTAGAAAATCACTTAAATAAACAAATTTCATTAATAGTTTTATGTGTAAATCGAGCGACAGAGGTTATCAAAGATGGCATGGTGACTTGACAACGAACGGCATTTCTCCATTGACTTCCGTTCATTTTCTTTGATATATTTAAAAACAACTGAAATTACATCTCGGAGAGCAGCTTTTCTTGACAAGTATATTAATGAACACAATTTAACTATACTGCCAAAATTACTAGTGCGAAATTGCATGGGTCGAAAGGGTTTGAGAACGAATCACATTTCAGTGCTACACAAATGGAGCAGTATGAGTGTGATTTTTGTGCTTTAATTGCCAAAAACATTGTAAATAAAACACAGACAAGGCTTTCGCTCGGCGCAATCGTATACTAGAGTAATTACACTGATCTGCATTGCACATGACGTCACTTCCTGCATGTGACGTCACTTCCTGCACGTGAAGTAAATTCATGGCTTCAAATAAGCTTGAAACATGTACGTAATGCCAAAATCAGCATACGCAATGATATAAACGATGTGTTTAGACCAAGTAAACAAATGCACACTGCAAAGCGTGTCCTAGTGATATGACCTGTCCTATCAACATTCTAGGTGGTACGTCAAAATTTCTAAGCTAAGACACTAAGTACGATGTGTGTTCCGAAAAAGTGTTCTTGCAACTAGTGTGAACTGATAAAGGG
Source organism: Spisula subtruncata (assembly GCA_963678985.1). NCBI lineage: Eukaryota > Metazoa > Mollusca > Bivalvia > Venerida > Mactridae > Spisula > Spisula subtruncata. Next base: position 22,681,114 of record OY787669.1, on the reverse strand, counting down.
GCCACACTACTAGTGTGAACGGATAAAGGGATCTCACTACGTGTGCATAAAGTGTACTGCAATACGAACCTAGAACTCCACAACGAGAACAGTATTACAATCATTCTATCATACTGCTTTGATATACCGTGTGGGAACTTCCGGTACAGCAAAGAGCTTCCAGATAAGTTTAATATGATTAACAAAGAAGGCAACGCTCGTATTACTAGTATTACAATGGTGTGTTCCGCGGACAAGCGTCGTTGTATTGAATCGTCTTCACATCGAATTCGAGGCGTCAAAAGGCTTGACACATGTACCAATCCAGACACGACCGTACACAACAAAATTCGTCGTAATGCATTTCGTTGTATCGGATATCGAAGTATCGAATGGCATACGGTACAGCGAGAGCTGTGTTAATTGCGGCGAACTTATGAGATTTTGGAGAAATAGTGCTCGAGTAGAGTTTTAACTGCTGAAACTGACCAAGAGGGTATTCGTGTGAAAATGCGAGTTGTGTTTTTTATTAATTTTTCAACGAAGAACTTTGTGTGGCGTGAATGTGTGTTGTGTATGGTTTAATAAATGTTTCCAGTAGAGTACACGTTTCACTGCAATAACTGAATACATAATATGACATTCATTTGCACGCGTGATGTAAATGATAAATTTCAGTACAGTCGAGAGAAGGTATAGTTTTATCAAATAATTAACAGACATTTGAACGTTACATGCATGTGTAAATAATAGTTCAATCAAAGTTAAGTTGTGTTATCTATTAAAGGACAAACAAAACCATGAAAGTATAATGCAACGTGCAGTAAGGTGATTTTATTTCAACATGTAAACTATATTTGAGCATTATTTTAGGAGATAAAACTTAATCGAGTATAAGCTTGGATGTATGGGATACGTTATAAGAATGTGTGGTGTTTATAAATATCACTAAATTATAATTTATATGTGCTTCATGATTATTTGTTGTTGTTGGAAATGTGCTAGTATTTATTTTATTTTGTGTTGTCTGCTATCACATGTATATAAAACAATTCTACAATGAACTACGTGTGCAACTAGCACGTAGTATTGCGTGAATTAATTTCTAGAGAAAGCGCACACGGATGTTGGCATTTACGCTTTTCTTGTACTAATATTATGTATTACATGTTTTCATGTGCAGTACTTGATCCGGTCTTGCCCAGTCAAACATATGTCACTATGTCAAATATTAGATAAATCATGTGTTCACTCTAGAGGTCACACATTTGATCTAATCTTCATGGAACATGGCCAGAATGTTACTTTCCATTAAATCTAGGTCACGTTGGAAAATGGGTCATGACGGTTTAAAAAATAGGTCAGTTGTAAGAAAAAATCGTGTGTATACTTTATAGAGGTCACAATTTGGTCACAATCTTCATTACACTTGTTTATTTGAACAAGTGTAAATGCTTTTTTAGGTTACAATAGGTGCGTAATATGACAGATTAGCGACCAGGAATCGTTTTGGCCATCTTGTTTCACCTTTGGGACTCAACCAAAGTACTCAAATGCACCATTTAGCAGAGAAGTTACCAAGTGTTATTTTTTAATATAGTCGTTTAAAGAGGCGTTCCCTATGATTTTGAGCGTTCAAATCGATTCAGGAATATTATATATTAGATGAGAAACATAATTGCTTAAACTGTACATATTTTTGACAAAAGCTCCCACTAGTTACCGAGAAAAGAATGAAAACATGTTTCCGTAACGAGCCAAAATAGTCGCGAGTTGGTTCCCTTTGACCACATCATAATAAATCGCTGGAAGCTAATAAATTATTATTGGTGATTAACATTTATTTTTTTTACATTACAGAGACATGCTTGCGCACACTTTCTTCTGACCAATTATGACAATTAATAGTGCTTTGTACATTGAGCTCATTTAATGTGATAGTAGAAAAAATACGCTAATTATATGGAATGCCTCTTTAAAGCTTGCAGGCGTATTTTGTAGATTATCGTCTTGTGTCCATTTTGGTTGTGATTAATGTATCATAAACGGTTTGCATTCTAGTGTTTATATATTACATGTACTTACACATGTAGTCTCAATATTGAAATCCATTCCATGATCATTTTAAATGTTAACAATGTGAGGTTTGATAAATAAAAAATAAACATATCATGTACAGTATATTATGTTCTTGGTTTATGTTGTTGTTCGATGAGTGGTGGCCGTGGCCTTGATTTAGAACCCGTCTATCTGGATGTGATTCAAAGTGGTGGCAGGTCGTACCCTCCGTAGCTCAGTGGTTAGTGTGCTAGATTTCTAATCTGGCGACTCGGATTCTTATCCAGGTGGGGCACATACACATATGCCTGCATATTTCAACAGAAAAAGTGGGGTGACAATTGGCTCAAAAGTGGCTTATTTAAGGAGTAGGTGACAACTCCGGTAGAACAAGCAATGTTGTATACCAAAATGTTCGCCTATGTCTGTAGTATATGAAACTGCCGGCATAAATTGTCAACGCGTGGTGCAAACCCGGAGATTCAAGATGGCGTCCAAGGTGGCCGCCATAAATTTCAAATACACCTGGAAATATATGTTCAATTGTGAATTTTTTATTTATGTATGTAGTAAAAAATATTTGCATGGATATTGTTCATATGATAAAGTGCATCAAATTGACATACTACACAGACGACTTTGAGGTCAAGGTCAAGGTCATTTCAAGGTCAAAATACCGAAAAATACCTAAAAAAGTGTTACATACTGCCTTCTTTTGTCTTTTTTATTTTTTTTTAAATTCTATTTAGCATATTAAGTGATATAAATCAGCCTAAGGGTATAATTACTTATTATAAGTAATATTTTTAACTTTAAGAACAATATTTTTATGATCACAGCCATTTTTCAAACTCCTATAGTAAGAAGACCAAAGCTGCATGCTCAAAACATGTATCACACACCAGAGATATGTTCCAACATGACATCTTTATTTGGATGTTTGTATAACATATTAACATGGATGTTATTCATTTGATTATGTGCTTCAAAAAGACATACACCATTGACCACTTTGAGGTCAATGTCAAGGTCATTCCAAGGTCAAATTGAGAAAAATAGCTAAAAATTGTATTTTCGTTCTTATTTTCTTGTTTCAACAGATGTTTTATATCACATTTGGTTTTCAACATGTTAATTGTGTTGATAGGCACATATTCTCTAATTATTAGGTCAATTTAAAATTCAAATTATTCAAAATTTGTAACAACTGACATTTATACTTGTACATATTGGCCGAGATGGAACATATTCTGAAATCGCTGCTGCCATAATGATATTTCTTTTAATTTAAGTATGACTGTTTCATTATAATGGTATAATTAAATGTTTGTATAAACCATAATAACTTTATATTTTACTCTTACTTGATATGAAAATTGATCACTTAAGGGCAAGGCCAATGTTAGGTCAAGGTCATACTTACTACAAAAATAAGTACAAAAAAGTACCTGCAGAATTTCACCGCATTTTTGTCCTGCCTGTAAAGGTCCTAAGTCTAACCTACTAATACTTGGTGTTTGCAAGGGTGTATAGATGGGGCAGGGAATTGGAGAAACAAACACAGAACCTATAGAAACATAACACTGTAAAATCACCCATCCCATGTCATAACAGGTATGTGCCACCAGCTAGTACAACTATCCAAGGCCCTTATAAGTACTTATCACCTCGAAGTACACCCATCACATCCTAGGCTTTGTATAATACCCACTTAATATAAGCACATCACTACCAGATCATATTGGGTACCCACCACCCATGAAAACAGCCTACCAGACCATATTTGGTACCTACCTGCTTCCAAACAGCAATCCCAGATCCTGTTTGGTACCAACCACCACCAAGAACAGCCACCCCAGACCCTGTTAGGTAACCATAAATTCATGTGCAGCCATTCCAGATCATATTTAGTACCTACCACCTTCAAGAACAGCCATCCCAGACCCAGTTTGCAACCAACCACCTCCAAGAACAGCCACCCAACACCTTATTTAGTACCAACAACCACCAAGAACAACCACCCAACACCTTATTAAGTACCAACAACCACCAAGAACAGCCACCCAACACCTTATTTAGTACCAACCACCACCAAGAACAGCAACCCAACACCATATTTAGTACCAACCACCACCAAGAACAGCAACCCAACACCTTATTTAGTACCAACAACCACCAAGAACAGCAATCAACACCTTATTTAGTACCAACCACCACCAAGAACAGCAACCCAACACATTATTTAGTACCAACCACCACCAAGAACAGCCACCCAACACCACACTTGGTACACATCACCATCAAGAACAGACCAACCAGACCCTGATTGGTACCAACCACTACCAACAACAGCCACCCAACATCCTGTTTGGTACCAACCACCACCAAGAACAGCCAGCCAATACCCTGTTTGGTACCAACTACCACCAAGAACAGCCACCCAATACCCTTTTTGGTACCAACCACCATCAAAAATAGCCACCCAACAGTCTATTTGGAACACATCATCACCAAGAACAGTCATCTAACATCCTGTTTGGTACCCACCATCTCTATATACAGCCCTACCAGACCCTGTTTGGTACCCATCACCTCTATATACAGCCCTACCAGACCTTGTTTGGTACCCACCATCTCTATATACAGCCCTACCAGACCCTGTATGGTACCCACCACCTGTATCTACAGCCATCCCAGACCCTGTTTGGTACCCATCACCTCTATATACAGCCCTACCAGACCTTGTTTGGTACCCACCATCTCTATATACAGCCCTACCAGACCCTGTATGGTACCCACCACCTGTATCTACAGCCCTACTAGACCCCGTTTGGCACCCATCACCTCTATATACAGCCCTACAAGACCCTGTTTGGTACCAACCACCTTTATCTACAGCCATCCCAGACCCTGTTGGTACCCACCACCTCTATATACAGCCCCAACAGGCCCTGTTTGGTACCCACCACCTCTATATACAGCCCTACCAGACCCTGTTTGGTACCCATAACCTCTATATACAGCTCTTCCAGACCCTGTTTGGTACCCACCACCTCTATCTACAGCCATCACAGACCCTTATGGTACCCACAACCTCTATCTTTAGCCCTAACAGGCCCTGTTTGGTACCAATCACCTCTATATACAGCCCTACCAGACCCTGTTTGGTACCCATAACCTCTATATACAGCCCTTCCAGACCCTGATTGGTACCCACCACCTTTATCTACAGCCATCCCAGACCCTGTTGTTACCCACCACCTCTATCTTCAGCCCTAACAGGCCCTGTTTGGTACCAATCACCTCTATGTACAGCCCTACCAGGCCCTGTTTGGTACCAATCACCTCTATATACAGCCCTACCAGACCCTGTTTGGTACCCATAACCTCTATATACAGCCATCCCAGACCCTGTTGGTACCCATCACCTCTATCTTCAGCCCTAACAGGCCCTGTTTGGTACCAATCACCTCTATGTACAGCCCTACTAGACCCTGTTTGGTACACATCAATTCTATATACAGCCCTACCAGACCCTGTTTGGTACCCACCACCTCAATATACAGCCCTACCAGACGCTGTTTGGTACCCATCACCTCTTTATACAGCTGAACCAGACCCTGTTTGGTACCCATCACCTCAAAATACAGCCCTACTACACCCTGTTTGGCACCCATCACCTTTATATACAGCCCTACAAGACCCTATTTGATACTTACCCCACCAAGAACAGCCACCCAACACCCTGTTTGGTAACAACCACTAACAAGAACAGCCACCCAAGATCCTGTTTGGTACCAACCACCACCAAGAACAGCCACCCAACATCCTGTTTGGTACCAACCATTACCAAGAACAGCCACCAAACAGTCTATTTGGAACACATTCACACCAAGAACAGCCATCTAACATCCTGTTTGGTACCCATCGCCTCTTTATACAGCTCTACCAGACCCTGTTTAGCACCCATCACCTCTATATACAGCCCTACAAGACCCAATTTGGTACTTACCCCCACCAAGAACAGCCACCCAACATAAGAACAGGTACCCATCACCTCTATATACAGCCCGACCAGACCCTGTTTGGTACCTACCACATCAAAGAACAGTCCTACGAGACCCTGTTTTGGTACGAACCACTATCATGAACAGCCACCCAACATCCTATTTGTTAACACCACCTCCAAAAATAGCCACCTAACACCTTGTTAGGTACCCATCACCTCCAAGAACAGCCCTATGAGACCCTGCTTGGTAGCCACAACCTCCAAGAACAGCACTACCAGTCCCTGTTTGGTACCCATAACCTCCAAGGATAGCCAGACAACACCCTCTTAGGTACCCATCACTTTCAAATTGCTATGGATAACAAATGTCTGATAATCATAACTTAACGGCAGTATAAAAATGCGGCGAGAAAATCAAATCTGCAAGTACTTTTTCAATTTTGTAGTAATAATGACCTTGCCATGACATTGGCCTTGACCTTTAGTGGTCAATTTTCTTGGCATGTAAGAGCAAAATATAAAGTTATTATTGTTAATGCAAACATTTAATTATACAATCATAATGGAACAATCAGACTTAAATACAAAGAAATATTATGGCAGCAGCGATTTAAGAATATGTACCATCTCGGCCAACATGCACATGTATAAATGTCAGTTGTTACAAATTGTGAATAATTTGAATTTAAAATTGACCTTATAATTAGAGAATATGTGCCTATCAACACACTTAACATGTTTAAAACCAAATGTGATATAAAACATCTGTTGAAACAAGAAAATAAGGACGAAAATACAATTTTAGCTATTTTTCTAAATTTGACCATGTAATGACCTTGACAATGACCTCAAAGTGGTCAGAGGTGTATGTTTTTTTGATGTACATGCTCAACTGAATAACATCCATGTAATTATGTTATACAAACATCCAAATAAAGATGTCATGTTGGAATATATCTCTGGTGTGTGGAACATGTATTGAGCATGTGGCTTTGATCTTCTTACTATAGGAATTTGAAAAAGGGCTATGATCATAAAAATATTGCTCTTAAAGTTAAAAATATTACTTATAATAAGTGATTATACCCTTAGACTTAATTATATCACTTAATATGCTAAATAGAATGTAAAGGAAAATCAAAAAAGACAAAAGAAGGCAGTATATAACACTTTTTTAGGTATTTTTCGGTATTTTGACCTTGAAATGACCTTAACCTTGACCTCAAAGTCGTCTGTGTAGTATGTCAATTTGATGCACTTTATCAAATGAACAATATCCATGCAAATATTTGTTACTGCATACATAAATAAAAAATTCACAACTGAACATAGAATTCCAGGTGTATTTGAAATTTATGGCGGCCATCTTGGACGCCATCTTGGATCTCCGGGTTCGCACCACGCGTTGACAATTTATGCCGGCAGTTTCATATACTACAGACATAGGCGAACATTTTGGTATATAACATTGCTTGTTCTACCGGAGTTGTCACCTCACCCCAAAAAATCACCAATTGTCACCCCACTAAAAGCTGACTGGCGAATAAGGTTTATGCTTGGCATATGAGAAGTTCACAAAAATGTTGAGTGTGGTAACTGGTTATGTGTGGAAGACTAAAGTGAGAACTGGTTTTGATAGAGCTCAGGGTACTGTTTTATCAAAGTATTTATACGCATATTTACGATATTTTAAATGCTTTTACAATTATAAAGTGTGGTAAATGGAGTTGTAATGCTAAAGAAGATTCAGTTAATACATACATGTACAAAAATATCCATCACCGATGTGAAGTTGTTAATAAAGAATTATACAAAATTTAAATTGAACGTAAGTTTACGATTTTCGAAAGTATGTTGATACGAGGGGTGTTCTATAACTAATGTCATAAGTGCTTTATTTCGTGGAAATCTTGAAATTTATGCACATAAACACCTCGTGTCGATTGAGTGAACACTTGCTCGTGGCACAGTTAAATATCTCGTCCACACGTTAACTGGCCTCGGTACAGTGTACATCGATTTATAGCCTTTTCGTTAGACTATGAACAAAATGACAGGAAAACGAGCTGAAAATGTTCTTAAAATTAGGGCCTATATAAAAGGTAGGTCATTACATGGCATAAAGGCTGTAGATATTCACTGCGAGGTGTGTGACATTGATGGGGAGGGTCAAATGTCTCACAGGACTGTTTGTACAGTCCCGTGCCAAATTAAAGTTCACAAAGCGAAAAAATCACAAAATAATTTGATGAATTTCTTCAGTTAGAATAACAAAACAATCGTAAAATTAGAACAATTTGACTATGTTTACTATCATTAAGTAGGATAATCAATTTCTGATAAAACTGTCATGCACTTGACTCATTTACGCAGTCCATTCTCGGTTGCTAAGCAATTCTAGAACACCACTAAAAATCAATGGTTAGTCCATTTAACATTGTTCTCATGGTAACACATATACCATGAAATATTAAAATTAATGTTGACTTTTACCACAGTAGATTTTACCTTAAAATAGTTTTTATATGAAGAAAATCGGAGTTCCAATAGGAAAATAACAAACATTTGAATTTTGTTTTGATATTTTTTAATGTGAAAATGACAAAATTTACATGGGAGTCAATGGGAACTTCACTTTTTGTTATTCAACTTCGAGATTTAATTACTTAACATTTTACAAACTTACTTTTTAAGAACAAATGAAGTTGATTTTTAAGAATGTCAATTACTCCTTTATATTTCTGTAAGATTGACAAACAAAATACTTAAAGTATGTAGCCATGGCAACCAGGCTAATTCCATCAATGAAGAATTTTCACTGATGTTCTTAAATTGCCTAGTAACCAAAAATTTGATAAATGTAAATTATTTTCTGAACAGAATCAAATCATGCTTGGATTATTCTATCATATGATACCACATTATAGTATAATAGCTTTCTATTTATCGTGTCATGCAATTTCAAAGTGAAAAAATCTGTCCAATTTTTCATGCATTTTTTGCTTTGTGAACTTTAATTTGGCACCTGACTGTAGGTGGGTAGGTAAATTTAGTGCTGGGCAACAGCAACTCAAAGATGCTGCTCGCCCAGGTCGTCCTGCAACAACTTTGACCAAAGGTAACATAGAAAAAAATCCTAAATATCCTCAAAACTGATGCTCGATTCACCGTTAGACAATTGGCTCGAATGGCAAACTTATCGTTAGCAAGAGTTCATGAAATTTTGAAGAAACACCTAAAAGTTAGAAAGATAAATGCAAGAAGGATATCCCATTTGTTAACGGATGAGCAAAAGAAGACGCGTGTAACAATTGCAAAAACAACTTCACTAAATGTACCCAAAATATAGTACAAATATACCTAAAATGGTGAGAAGTATATTATATATCATCTAATCAGGTCAAATTGTCTGGCACTATCTGGAGATGAAATTATAATTATTGCTTGGGTTCCAGAGAGCTTGTCTTGTTGGTGAAATTCGCAGATAAGACAAATTACATATAGCCAGTTTTTATGACCTCCGCTAACATAGTTCCTGGGCCGTAAAAGAGCAATATAATTGTACATTCGATGTTCAATATTAGGTTGGCTGTACATGAATGGTCACAAATTTGATTCTATCTGTCCTCATATTTATTCAAAGATAATATCAGAAGTAACAAAGTATAGTTTAATGTTCCCGTATCTCGCTGATGTAATAGGCTATATATTCGGTACCAAAATAGTCTCCTATATTGATTATGGCTCTGTGCCAAAGGCAGCATTTTAAAATCTGCTCGCATAAAAAAGATTGCATATGCTGATAAGTAGGCATTGTTTTCGTCCTTATCAGGAACGTTTATGCCTTTCTGTAATAAACAGTGTTATCACTCAATGAGGGAAATTTTGTTGTTATGACCGTCATTCCATAATGACTGGATTTGCCTGTTTCAAGACACGGTGTCCTTTGGAAACGGCGCAATCTGATTTTGAAAAGATATATGACGATATGTGTTTGTTTAAATCATGTTTTACGGCAACAACAGGCTGCGAATGTGCTTTGTATTCGATCAATAAGATAAAGACAGTGCTTGTTCAAACGTGTTAAAGTAAAAAAGACTACAATATAGATGGTAGACTAGATACGCAGGGTTGTCTAATTGATCTTTCACACACAATAAACTGCACTGATGGGTATGTAATTGCGATTTTATGTCTAAAAGACAAGACTCGATCGTACGGAAATGCTACGTTATGTTAAAAGGCATACCATGGTTAATTACAATGTCGAGATTTAATTGCCTGGAATATTACCTAGTGGAAGACGTTGTTCAAACTTCCTTTTCCGGGCGATGTGATAAATTTGTTACCCTAGGGAAAACCAAAGATTTTATAGCACTAGATTTTATATTAATTTGTATTGGCTATATTTTAAAATCCGCTCGCATAAAAAAGATTGCGTATGCTGATAATTCCTATCTATATCTATATCCCTCTATTCCTATACCTGTGATGTAAGCACAAAACGTCGTTCGGCACAATTGACCTAAAATGGAGAGATTGAGAAAAGCCAGAAGATGCATATTTCATCTAATCAGGTCAAGCCCAAAAATTGTCTGGCACTTTTTGGAGATGTAATTATAATTATTGCTTGGCTTCCTGAATGCTTGTCTTGCTGATAAAATTCGTAGATAAGACAAATTACATATAGCCAGTTATTATGACCCTACGTTAACATGGTTCTTGGGTCGTAAAAGAGCAATATAACTGTACATTCGATGTTCAATATTAGGTTGCCTGTACATAAATGGTCACAAATTTGATCTTATCTGTCCGCATATTCATTCAATGATAAGATCTGAAGGAACAAAGTATAGTTTTATGTTCCAGTATCTCGCTGCTGTAATAGGCGATATATTCGGTTCCAAAATAGACTCCTATATTGATTATGGCGCTGTCTCAAAGGCGGCATTTTAAAATCTGCTGTCATAAAAAAGATTGCGTATGCTGATAAGTGAGCATTGTTTTCGTCCTTATCAGGAACTTTTATGCCTTTCTGTAATAAACAGTGTTATCACGCAATGAGGGAAATTTCGTTTTTATGACCATCATTACATAATGACATGATTTGCCTGCTTCAAGACACGGTGTCCTTTGGGAACGGCGCAATCTGATTTTGAAATGATGTATGACGATATGTGTTTGTTTAAATCATGTTTTACGGCAGCAACAGGCTGCGAATGTGCTTTTTGTTCGATCAGTAAGATATAAAAAGTTCTTGTACAAACGTTTGAAAGTAAAATAATGACAACACAATGATAGATGGTAGACTAGATACATAGGGTTGTCTGATGGATAGTCCTCACACAATAAACTGCACTGATGTGTATGTAATTGTCATTTTATATCTAAAATGTTGTAAAAGGCATATCATAGTTAATTACAATGTCGAGAATTAATTGCCCGGAATACCTATAAGAAGTCGCTGTTGAATCTTTAACTTCCCTTTCCAAGCGATGTGATAAATTTGTTACCCTAGGGAAAACCAAAGATTTTATACCAATGTGTATTGGCAATTGAGTTTTAAAATACGAAAATGTTGAAATGTATTAGCTGAACCGTCAGGCATTTTTTATACAACATAGTTTATATCAGGTACCGCGGTGTTGGAGAGACTTTCACTTTTTACTACGAATCCAGTAGTCTTTGACATTGTATTACTATGCTCCGTTCAGCTCAGACGGCAAAGCGTCTAACATGCAACTGGAGGTTTGTTTGTCTGAGTCCCATATTGGATGTAATTTTTTTTATCCTGTACATGATAACAGCATATGGACCAATGATCTATTCCATCATTCGGGTTCATATATGTATAGTGTACCACCAGCGTGTAGACAGATATGAATATCATATGTTTAGTCTCTCTGTTTTCAGTACAAACATGGATGCAAATCTGGTTACTGTACAAGCTGAGAATGGTTCCCTGATATTTGGGAGCCAGTATAATACATCGAGTTCACACCCGGAATATCTTCCCTTCAGTGCTTACTCTCATTCCGGTGTTGTTTCTACTGTAAGATAGTAATTACGTCATTCTTTCGTTTATTTGACATGTCGCAGGCTTAGAATTAGATGGTGGTTAGTACTATATACGGCCTTATTAGACTGATACATATTTCATATCAAGATAAAAGGGCGCTTCTTATTTCATGAAAATCGGTTATTATGTTGACCAAACTGAAGTTGAAAAAAGCTTGGTTTACCTTAAGTAAAGAGTAAGTTTCAGACAGTTTTTTTTCTTGTTTTCTCAAGGATAAATACCAACATTGAAAATTTATGATAATATTACACCAACACAAAAGACAAGACACCATATTCAGACAGTCGCATCAATCAGACAACTTGAAGCATTATTTGAGTAAGAGATGACAAACAGGAACGTATAAGGACGCGTATAATATAACCACTGAAAGAAATTCAATTATACAAATAGGCGTAATGCCAAAACAGATTCAAAAGTCTGATCGGTGTCTAAACTTGTCTAGCTGTGCATCGGACACAGTCATCGCTTAGCTAAGGGAAATATATTCAATGAAAACAACCATTAGTTGTTTAACGCATAAGTGAAATGGGATTTTGTAACAACATGTGCTATTCAATAACAACAGCCTTTTATTTCGCTCAATTCATGTAGATCTACATCATGAAAAGGCGGTAAATGATTTATCACAATGTACGAACATTATCCCCAAATATCATAAATTTATTATAAAACAATTCTAAGTAAACAAACCTAACACGCACATATAATTACCATAATTAAAGTTTTAAGAACTTATTCAAAGGACATTTAAGAACAAATACATGCACATTTGAGGTAGACATGTGGTTCTTTGTGAAAGACCATGTTAATTCTAATGTGTTCGTGTCTGACTCAGAAGTAAGCTTATGTGTTGCTCTATTATAGATTTACCAACCTTGGAGATGACAGTGACCATGTACCATTCGCATACAGACTTGGTATTCCAGTGCTGTTCCCACATTATACTTTCAATGAAACGGTATTATTACTTCTTTCATCTCCTAGTCGACATACTTAATATATTAGGTACAACGACGTCGAAACGGCGTCCATGTACATTATAGAGCGCACTGTGTAACATATGACTGTATTCAGTCTGTTTATGTCTTGGAAATTACGGAAGCTGCAATGGAATAGGTTAAGAACGTATGAGTTTAAATTAATCAAAGGGCTCGGTAAACTGAGAGATACTGCATAAGAAGAAATGAAGTACCAACTCGAACTTTTTATAAAGCAAACCAATTATTTACAAATAGTAAACGTTGGTGTTTGATACTATCATATCGGTGAATGACAATGATGTTGTACTGTAAAATGTGACCCTATTCGCTAAGTAGAATCTTGGGAATGTTCTTACAATCTCGAAATGTCTTCCAGTTTATCAGTTAAACCAGCAATATCCTTATTTGCTAAATTGTGTTCATGCATAATGTAAAGAGCCATGATTAAATAAACAATTTGAAAACAGGCCATTCTTCTATTTTGGGGGAAATTTTCATTTAAAGTCAAAATATTGATTTATGCTTTTCTGATGATGTTTTATGATTACCAGCACTGCTATGTTGTGAATGTGTAGTTGCGTGTTGGTGGTGCTTTTGTGAGTTTTGTTGCAAGACAATTCATGATGTATGGATGTATCTTTTCAGGCTTATCCTTTTCTGAGTTCATATCCAGCTATCGGAGCACTAGAGGATACCAAGGATTATGTGGAGAAGTTCATAGATCCTGACTATTCCTTGCACATCTCTATGACTAAAGTCCTTGCTGATGTTATTCTACGACTCTCAGATTCGGCCATCCTGCCTTTTGATCTGATCAGTCTTATTCATACGCTAGAAAAGGGAAGTACGATATTACAACAGAAGGCGGCAATACTGAAACAAAGAGGCATGCAGTTAGGTAAAATCTCCAAAAGTGTACTTACTTATTTTACGATATAGTTGTATTGGCTAAAGCATATGTAATTTTAGAGCTGTTATAATCATTATCTTCACGAATTACAAAGTTGTATATATTGTTGATCCCTTTACGATTAAGCCTATTTTTCTTCATGCATGTATTTGAATATAACGTTACATATACACTTTCATGTAATAAATACAGTGCATGTATTGTAACTAATTCATTAATGAGTGTGTTTGGGTTTGCCCAAATGTGTTGCCTCTTATAATAAAGTTGTTATTGTTATAATTATCATTATTATTACATGTATGTATTTCTAACTGCAGATGTGATTACCAGTGCTATAAAAGCGATACAGAGGTTCTGTAATGTGGCATTTGATTTTGATACACTTATACACAGCTTAAACAGATCACAACTCAGGTAATGTATCTTTTCCAGTGTACAATCATCCTTCATACAAGTCTCTTTGTCATGATCTGCAAATTGATCTGCCCCGTCAGTTTGGGGCATGACCGTTCCCTCACATTCTAGTTTGTTTGTTTGGTTGGTCGGTTGGCAGGAGTTAACGCCGTTCTCAACAATTGTTCAGTGGGATATACGTCAGCGATTCCCCTAACCAGTCGTTCTTTGTATACAGAAGGGATAGAGAAAGGCTTATTACCCTAAGTCTACTTGTTGGGCTCTTGCAATTGTTTTAGAGTCTGTGATAGTTGCAAGCAGAATAAGCATACTTTTTTAACAGTAACCCATGGTAAGGATTTCCTGATTAAGTGTGTTATGACTTAATCGGTTTAATTTTTATTACTAATTATCAGTTGTCCTATCTATTATGCTTTGTCAATAGACCATTTGTATTTTCTATAAATGTGTACTAAATTGATAGAACATGAACTAGTATGTGATGCATTACTTGTTGTGATAACCAGTTAATGCTAACACCCAAGGATGAAAAATTCGCTCAAGACTGACCTGAACGAGTACTTGTTGTTTCTCCAAATACTGTTACAATAGCTACGATTTCAAAGTTCGTGTTGGCATTGTACTTTATAATTTTAATTCATGCACTTCATGAATGAAAAAGTCATACGAAATCATGATTTCTTGTTTTTGATGCAAATTATGGCTAATTTTGTCTTCCGTATTGTAATGTTATTTTTATGCTATTCAGACATGATCATTCTGTTCATCTTTATTGCAGTGAGTTTGATTTATACCTTATGAACAACAAATTGTTACACCTCTCACGAGCGTTTGTTTCTGATGTTGGTCTTCCTGGGCATAATCAGTATAGGTATGTTTATATTCGAGTATAACCCTTCCTTTGTTTAAACTTACAAGCCCATATCCAGACACATAAATATACGGTTGCAAATATTTTAGGGTCTATTTGAAGCATCTCTATTTCTACTTCTTTTTTTAAAACATGCTTATTTTGGTATTTTCTCAAATTTCCGCCGAAGCAATCACCTCGGTGTGCCGCAGCGTGGTTATGGGCCTGACATAGTACATGTATGTAATCACGTCGGTGTGCCGCATCGTGGTTATGGGCCTGACATTATACATGTATGTAATCACGTCAATGGGTCACAGCGTGGTTATGGGCTTCACATAGTACATGTATGTAATAATTTAGAACTTTCAGTCAAAGATAACCAATAAAAGTCCAAGAACTTGTTTCTGATGGGGCCCTGTGTTTTTG
The DNA here is from genome assembly GCA_963678985.1 of Spisula subtruncata. Classification (NCBI taxonomy): domain Eukaryota; kingdom Metazoa; phylum Mollusca; class Bivalvia; order Venerida; family Mactridae; genus Spisula; species Spisula subtruncata. The sequence continues at coordinate 22,665,403 of OY787669.1, read as the reverse complement.
TTGAAAGGACAGTAGCAAAGACCGTGATGCAAGGAATCCTTTTGGGGTACCCTAGTTCTCCGAATTCAATCTTTGAAACCAGATTGACAACTTGATAAACAGACACATTAATTTATACGTTTAATTAAACATAGAGTAAAATTAAAATAATAAAGAATTGAATTCAGTATTGCGTTCAAAGCTTCCGTTGTACATGTAGCACTGTAGCTCTGAAAATAATTTTAAATTATAATTATTGTTCCTTTTTTCTTTCAGAAATATTCTAATTGCTCAAACCCATCGAATCTTCAAGAAGACTACATATTTCCCGGTGTAACTTGGGACATCTGGGAACAGTTTAACAACACACAACCAGAAAATCACTTAAATAAACAAATTTCATTAATAGTTGTATGTGTAAATCGAGCGACTGAGGTTATCAAAGATGGCATGGTGACTTGACAACGAACGGCATTTCTTCATTGACTTCCGTTCATTTTTTTAGATATATTTAAAAACAACTGAAATTACATCTCGGAGAGCAGCTTTTCTTGAGAAGTATATTAATGAACACAATTTAACTATACTGCCAAAAATGACTAGTGCGAAATTGTATGGGTCGAAAGGGTTTGAGAACGAATCACATTTCAGTGCTGCACAAATGGAGCAAAAGGATTGTGATTTGCGTGCTTTGATTATTGCCAAAACATTGTAAATAAAACACAGACAGGGCGTTCGCTCAACGCAATCGTATACTACAGTAATTACACTGATCTGCATTGCACATGCCGTCACTTCCTACATGTGACGTCACTCCCTGCACGTGTAGTAAAATCATGGCTTCCAATAAGCTTGAAACATGTACGTAATGCCAAAATCAGTATAAATGATACCAACGATGTGTTTAGACCAAGTTAACAAATGAACACTGCAAAGCGTGTCCAAGTGATATGACCAGTCTTATGATCACTCTGAATCGGAATCAAATACTAGGTGGTACGTCGAAATGTTTGATGCAAGGTAATGCAGTGATTTGTAAGTGATATGTACCATATTAAAGCAATACGATAGAGATATGCTAGTGACATTTGTGATTAGTCTCTATTCAGAGATAGTAGTACAATGTGTGCTACGATAAAGTGTTTCATTACCAGTGCGAACCGATAAAGGGAGCTCACTTCTTGTGCACAAAGTGTACTGCAATACGAACCTAGAACTCCACAAAGAGTACAGCATTACCCACATTCTATCATACTGCTTTGATATACCATGTGGGAACTTCCGGTACAGCAAAGAGCTTCCAGATAGTATATGGTTGACAAGGTAGGCAACGCTCGTGTAATTAGTATTACAATGGTGTGTTCCGCGGACAAGCGTCGTTGTATTGAATCGTCTTCACATCGAATTCGAGGCGTCAAAAGGCTTGATACCAATCGCAACATGATTGTACACAACAAAATTCGTTGTATTTCGTTGTATCAGAGATCGATTTATCGAAATCTGCTGTAATGGCAGATTGTACAACGATTGTTGTGTTAATAGCAGCGAACGTATGAGATTGATATTGTTTTTGAGAAATAGTGCTCGAGTAGGGTTTTCACTGCTGAAACTTACCAAGATGGTATTCGTGTGAAAATGCGAGTTGTGTTTTTTTTAATTTTTTAACGAAGAACTTTGTGTGACGTGTATGTGTGGTGTGTATGGTTTAATAATTGTTTCCAGTCGCGTACACGTTTCACTGCAATAACTAAATATATAGTATGACATTCATTTACAAACGTGATGTAAATAATAAAGTTCAGTACAGTCGAGGGAAGGTATAGTTTTATCAAATCATTTACAGACATTTGAACGTTACATGCATGTGTAAATAATACATGTAGTTTAATCAGAGTTAAGTTGTGTTATCTATTAAAGGACAAACAAAACAATCAAAGTATAATGCAACGTACAATAAGATGGGGTTTTTCAACATGTAAACTATTTTGAGCATCGTTTTAGGAAATAAAACTTAATCGAGTATAAGCTGGGTTAAATGAAATACGTTATAAGAATGTGTGGTGTTTATAAATATCACTAAATTATAATTTATATGTACTTCATGATTATATGTTGCTGTTGAAAATGTGCTAGTATTTATTTTAATTAGTGTTGTGTGCTATTACATGTATAAAACAATTCTGCAATGAACTACATGTGCAACTAGCGCGTAGTGTTGCGTGAATTAATTTCTAGAGAAAGCGCACTTTGATGTTTGCATTTACGCTTTTCTCGTACTAATATGATAGATTACATGTTTTTAGTACAGTACTTGGCCCAAGTTTAAGATCTGGTCTTGTCCAAACAAACTTAGGTCACTATGTCAAATATTACATAAATCATGTGTTCACTCTAAAGGTCACACTTTTGATCCAATCTTCATGGAACATGGCCAGAATGTTACTTTTCATTAAATCTAGGTCACGTTTGAGAAACTGGGTCATGACGGATTTAAAAATAGGTCACTTGGTCAATTGTAAGAAAAAATCGTGTGTACACTTTATAGAGGTCACAATTTGGATCTTCATAACACTTGTTTATTAGAAGTTGTAAATGCTTTCTTAGGTCACAATAGGTGCTGAATATGACAGATTAACGACCAGGAGTCCTTTTGGCCCTCTTGTTTCACCTTTGGGACTCAACTTAAGTACTCAAATGCACCATTTAGCTGAAAAATAACCAAGTGTTTACTTTTTGAATATAGTCGTTTAAAGTGTATAGAGCTATATTCTAACATTAATTATATGTCAAAATAATTACTTGCATCGTTTTAAGTATGATACTAGACTACCTTCATTGCAAATTAAAACTTTGGATGGATTCCGTGTACTTTGATTCAATCGTCGAAAAATAATAGTTCTTATAATTTCATAGGGTGTTCTAGAACACTTTCGTATGAAAATTAACAGTTTGCATGTCCAATAAATCACAGAGAGAGTTTCTGTTAAAACAGAAGCGAATATTGATCTAATGGATATGAAAGCATAATAATAGTTTTTCAGTTTTTGAAACTTTTTTGAAAATTATCGTCCGATATAGCTCTATACACTTTAAGGCTTGCAGGGGCTTGCACGTGGATCATATTTTGTAGATTATCTTATTGTGTCAATTTCGGTTGTGATTAGTGTATCATGAACGGTTTGAATTCTAGTGTTTATATATTACATGTACTTACACATGTAGTTTCAATATTGAAATCCATTCCATGATCATTTTAAATGTTAACAATGTGAGGTTTGATCAACAAAAAATAAACATATCATGTACAGTATATTATGTTGTTGGTTTATGTTGTTGTTGTTGTTGTTGTTCGATGAGTGGTGGGCGTGGCCTTGATTTGGAACCCGGCTATATGGATGTGATTCAAAGTGGTGGCAGGTCGTACCATCCGTAGCTCAGTTGTCCGTGCGCTTGATGCCTAATCTGGCGACCCGGAATCTAATCCAGGTGGAGGAACATACACATATGCTTGTCATATTTCAACAGAAAGCTGCCTGTCAAATAATGTATATGCTTGACATATGAGAGGTTTACAACAGTGTAGAGTGTGGTAACTGGTTATGTGTGGAAGACTAAAGTCAGTACTGGTTTTGATAGATTTCAGTGTACTGTTTTATCAAAGTATTTACGCAAATTTACGATCTTTTTTAAATGCTTTTACAATTATAAAGTGTGGTAAATGGGGTTGTTATGCTAAAGAAGATTCAGTTTATACAAACAAAACAATATGCATCACCGATGTGAAGTAGTTAACAAAGAATTATACAAAATACGTTGATACGAGGGGTGTTCAATAAATAATGTCATATGTGCTTTATTTCGTGGAAATCGTACAAATTATGCACAAAGTCACCTCGTGTCGATTGAGTGATCACTGGCTCGTGACACAGTTAAATATCTCGTCTACACGTTCACTCAACTCGGTACAGTGTACATCGTGTCATAGCCTATTTGTTAGACTATACATAAAATGACAGGAAAACGAGATAAAAATGTTCTTAAAATTAGGGCCTATATAAAAGGTAGGTCCTTACTTGGCATAAAGGCTGTATATATTCACTGCGATGTGTGTGACATTTATAGGGAGGGTCAAATGTCTCACAGGACTGTTTGTAGGTGGGTAGCTAAATTTAGTGCTTGGCAGCAGCAACTGAAAGATACTGCTCGCCCAGATCGTCCTGCAACAACTACGGCCAAAGGTAACATAGAAAAATCCGAACTATCCTCAAAAATGATGCTCGATTCACCGTTAGACAATTGGCTCGAATGGCAAACTTATCGTTAACAAGAGTTCATGAAATTTTGAAGAAACACCTAAAAGTTAGAAAGATAAATGCAAGAAGGATATCCCATTTGTTAATGGATGAGCAAAAGAAGACGCGTGTAACAATGGCAAAAACAACTTCTCAAACTGTACCCAAAATATAGTTAAAATATACGTAAAATGGTGAGAAGTATATTATATATCGTCTAATCAGGTCAAATTGTCTGGCACTATCTGGAGATGAAATTATAATTATTGCTTGGGTTCCAGAGAGCTTGTCTTGTGAAATTCGTAGATAAGACAAATAACATATAGCCAGTTTTTATAACCCTCCGTTAACATGGTTCTTGGGCCGTAAAAGAGCAATTTAATTGTACATTCGATGTTCAATATTAGGTTTGCTGTACATAAATGGTCACAAATTTGATCCTATCTGTTCACATATTCATTCAAAGATAAGATCAGAAGTAACAAAGTATAGTTTTATGTTCCCGTATCTCGCTGCTGTAATAGGCGATATATTCGGTACCGAAATAGTCTCCTATATTGATTATAGCGCGGTCCAAAAAGGCAAGATTTTAAAATCTGCTCGCATAAAAAAGATTGCGTATGCTGATAAGTGGGCATTGTTTTCGACCTTATCAGGAACTTTTATGCCTTGCTATAATAAACAGTGTTATCACTCAATGAGGGAAATTTCGTTTTTATGACCATCATAACATAATGACTTGTTTTGCATCATTCAAGACACGACGCAATCTGATTTTGAAAAGATACATGACGATATGGGTTTGTTTAAATCATGTTTAAAGGCAACAACAGGCTGCGATTGTGCTTTTTGTTCGATCAATAAGATATAGAAAGTGCTTGTACAAACGTTTGAAAGTGAAATAAAGGCTACGCGATGATAGATGGTAGACTAGATACTTTGGGTTGTCTAATTGATCATTCACACACAATAAACTGCACTGATGCGTATGTGATTGCGATTTTGTGTTTAAAAGGCAAGACTGTGTCGTACGGAATTGTGACGTTATGTTGTAAAAGGCATACGATGGTTTATTGCTATTTCGATAATTAATTGCCTGGAGTAGTACCTAGCGGAAGATGTTGTTCAAGCTGAAACTTCCTTTTCCGGGCGAAGTGATGAATTTGTTACCCTGGGGAAAATTAAATATTGTATAGCTCTAGATTTTATATCAATATGTATTGGCAATTGAGTTTAAAATACGAAACTATTGAAATCTTTTCTCAATTGAGTTTAAAATACGAAACTATTGAAATCTTTTCGCAGAAACTTAAAGGCATTTATCATAGTTTATGATAAGTCACACTTTATCTAAAAGTCACGATATGTCCTACAGGAAGTCCTCCTAGAAAATTTTATTGTGTAACAAACATTAAAAAGAAGCACATGTACGAGGGTCATTCAATAAATTCGTGGACTGGACTCGTCATTTTAATACACATTGACACATATAATAACTAATTATACCACACTAAACTACAGCCTTTCGGACACAAGTGCAGAAAATATTGCTCGAATCGACGCATGTTTAAAGAAGATATGGATAAAACAAAACTATCACCTTACCGCAACCACCACACAACGCAAATATATTCTGCCGTCAGCGACGTTATTGACGTTTTGCTATTTTTGAAATGGTAAACCCGAAATAGAATTATGTCATTAATATGGAATGGAACACAAATATTTATGCTTTATATTATTATATAAATCTACTACAACATTTTATGTATTCAAAGTTAAGTATTAAGTTGGACTTGATGATTGTATGCTAAATTGAAACGCCTCGCAAATTTTGTCTGACCTTTCATCAAACGTCCCTATGTTTGCCAATTTCGTTCGATCCCTCTATCATTTTTAATACCATGCTGCTCTTCAGAAATGTGCTTTCGTCACTAAAATACAGGGACACTGAATACTGCATGTTCTCCGTTTGCTCTTATTAGCAGCTTAAGTGTGTTTGTTGTGTATTTCCAAGACAAGTGCACAATTTAATTGTTGCATGATTTTTTTGCGTAAACTCATCGGCATTTTGACGTAAATGGCAACGTGACAGGCATAGATCAAACACTTCTCAATTCAAACTCAAACGTCTAAACAGCTTAATAATTTTACAAAATATCATGATAACATCTTGCAGTATTCTGACAAACATATGGGAATGTAAATTAATTAATTCGGAATTTATAACTAGTTGAACTATCGAAAAGAGTACGTTACATCGGTCGGGGGTGGTAGCGCGTTACTATGTAATACAACGGCTGCTGGCATGCTACTGTGTTGCATAATTAAAGACACATTTGTATCTGTGGTAGGTAATAGATTTATGTTTATAATGATATAAGAAATTATTATTTAAACACAAATATAATAAAATGAGAACGAGTGTCTACGAATATATTGAATGACCCTCGTACTACCATTTCATGTCACATTTCAACAGTGTGTGCAAAACGAGATTTAAAATCCGGCACTCCCCAGCTTAGAGATCGATTGCAGTAAGGAATGAGCTGACTGGATCGCTTACACAATATCCCTCTCTCCCTATACCCGCGATGTAAGTACAAAACGTCGTTCGGTACAATCGACCTAAAATGGAGAGATTGAGAGAAGCCAGAAGATGTATATTTCATCTAATCAGACCAAGCCCAAAACTCGTCTGGCACTTTCTGGAGATGTAATTATAATTATTGCTTGGCTTCCTGGGTGCTTGTCTTATTGATGGAATTCGTAGATAACAGAAATTACATATAGCCGTTTTTATGACCCCACGTTAACATGGTTCTTGGACCGTAAAAGAGCAATATAATTCTACATTCGATGTTCAATATTAGGTTTGCTGTACATAAATGGTCACAAATTTTAATCTATCTGTCCACATATTCATTCAAAGATAAGATCTGAAGTAACATAGTGTAGTTTTATGTTTCCGTACCTCACTGCTGTAATAGGCGATATATTCGGTACCAAAATAGTCTCCTATATTGATTATGGCGCTGTCCCAAAGGCAACATTTTAAAATGTGCTCGCATAAAAAAGATTGCGTATGCTGATAAGTGGGCATTGTTTTCGTCCTTATCAGAAACGTTTATGCCTTTCTGTAATAAACAGTGTTATCACTCAATGAGGGAAATTTCGTTTTTATGATCATTATTACATAATGACATGATTTGTAAGTTTCATGACACGGTGTCCCTTAGGAACGGCGCAATCTGATTTTGAAAATATATATATGACAGTATGTGTTTGTTTAAATCTTGTTTTACGGCAGCAACAAGCGGTGAAGTTGCTTTGTATTCGATCGATTAGATATAGAAAGTGCTTGTTCGAACGTGGTAAAGTAAACTAAAGACAACAGCATAGGTGGTAAACAAGATACGACATAGGACATAGGTACATAGGATTTTCTAAATGATCATTCACACACAATAAAGTGCACTGATGCGTATGTTATTGAGATTTCATATCTAAAAGGCAAGACCCTGTCGTACGGAATTGCGACGTTATTTTGTAAAAAGCATACCATGTTTAAATTACAATGTCTGGAATTAATTGCATGGAATATTACCTAGTGGAAGACGTTGTTCAAGCTTAAACTTCCCTTTCCGGTTGATGTGATCAATTTGTTACCCTAGGGAAAAGATTTTTTGCTCTAGATTATTTATCAATATGTATTGGCAATTGAGTTTAAAAATACGAAAATATTGAAATATATTTGTTGAAACGTAAAGCATTTCTCATAGTCTATGATAAGTCACAATTTATCTAAAATTAATGATATGTTCTACAGGAATTCCTCCAACAAAATCTTATTTTGAAACAAACATTATAAAGAAGCACATGCACAACCATAACGTGTCACATTCCAACAGTGTGTGCAGAACGAGATTTAAAATCCGGCACTCTCTTGCCTAGAGCCCGATGACACTAAGCAATGAGTTAACTGGTTCGCTTACACAATATCCCTCTATTCCTATACCCGCGATGTAAACACAAAACGTCGTTCGGCACAATTGACTGGGGAGCGGTGGCTAAGAGCTAGGGTGCGCGCTTCGGGATCGAGAGATCCCGGGTTCCGTCCCCTTCTTGACCACTGGTTAATTGCTCTGAGCAAGACCCACATGCTCCACCCCCCATAGTGCAAAATGGTACCTGTGAGGACGAGTATAGGTTTCCGTAGGTAGCCCAATGACCAGGGTCAGTTGAAATGTCAAAAGGTGCTTGAGCGGCTTAGCAGCTGAAAAGAGCCCTAGACAATTGGTTACTTGACTTAACCTAAAATGGAGAGATTGAGAGAAGCCAGAAGATGTATATTTCATCTAATCAAGTCAAACCCAAAAATTGTCTGGCAATATCTGGATGTAATTATAATTATTGATTGGCTTCCTGAGAGCTTTTCTTATTGATGAAATTCGTAGATAACACAAATTAAATATAGTCGGTTTTATGACCCTACGTTAACATGGTTCATGGGTCGTAAAAGAGCAATATAATTGTACATTCGATGTTCAATATTAGGTTGGCTGTACATAAACGGTAACAAATGTGATCCTTTTTGTCCACATATTCATTCAATGATAAGATCTGAAGTAACAAAGTATAGTTTTATGTTCCCGTATCTCGCTGATGTTTCAGGTGATATATTCGGTACCAAAATAGTCTCCTATTTTGATTATGGCGCTGTCCCAAAGGCGGCGTTTTAAAATCTGCTCGCATAAAAAAGATTGAGTATGCTGATAAGAGGGCATTGTTTTGTCCTTATCAGGAACTTTTATGCCTTTCTGTATAAACAGTGTTATCACTCAATGAGGGAAATTTCGTTTTTATGACCATCATTACATAAGGACATGATGTGCCTGTTTCAAGACACGGTGTCCTCTGGGAACGGAGCAATCTGATTTTGAAAAGATATATGACGATATGTGTTTGTTTAAATCATGTTTTACAGCAGCAACAGGCTGCGAATGTTCTTTTTGTTCGATCAATAAGATATAGAAAGTGTTTGTTCATACGTGTGAAAGTAAAATAAAGACTACACGATAGATGATAGACTAGATACATAGGGTTGTCTAATTGATCGTTCACACACAATAAACTACGCTGATGTGTATGTAATTCCAATTTTATGTCGTATGAAATTGCGACGTTATGTCGTGAAAGGCATACCATGGTTAGTTGCACTGTCGAGAATTATTTGCCTAGAATATTACCAAGTGGAAGACAAAGGCAAGTCGCTGTTCAAACTTAAACTTTCCTTTCCGGGCGAGGTGATCAATGTGTTACCCTAGGGAAAATCAAGTATTGTATTGTATTGCTCTAGATTTTATATCAATGTGTATTGGCAAGTGAGTTTTAAAATACGAAAATATTGAAATTTATTCGCTGAAACGTAAAGGCATTTATCATGGTTTATGATTAGTCACACTATATCTAAAAGTCATGATATGTCCTACACGAATTCCTCCTAGAAAATCTTATTGTGAAACAAACATTAAAAAGAAGCACACGTATAACCATTACTCACTATCCAACAGTGTTTGCAAAACGAGATTTAAAATCCGGCACTCCATAGCTTCGAGATCGATTGCAATAAGGAATGGGCTAAGTGGACCGCTTACACAATATCCCTCTATTCCTATACAAATGTACCCGCTATATAAGTACAAAACGTCGTTCGGCACAATTGACCTAAAATGGTGCGATTGGTAGAAGCCAGAAGATGTATATTTCATCTAATCAGGTCAAGCCCAACAATTATCTGGCACTATCTACAGATGTAATTATAATTATTGCTTGGCTTCCTGAGAGCTTGTCTTATTGATGAAATTCGTAGATAACACAAATTACATATAGCCAGTTTTTGACCCTGCGTTGACATGGTTTTTGGGCCGTAAAATAGCAATATAATTGTACATTCGATGTTCAATATTAGATTGGCTGTACATAAATGGTCACAAATTTGTTCCTATCTGTCCACATAATTATTCAAAGATAAGATCAGAAGTAACAAAGTATAGTTTTATGTTCCCGTATCTGGCTGCTGTAACAGGTAATATATTCGGTACCAAAATAGTCTCCTTTATTGATTATTACGCTGTCCCAAAGGCAGCATTTTAAAATCTGCGTGCATCAAAAAGATTGCGTATGCTGATAGGTGGGCATTGTTTTTGTCCTTATCAGGAACTTTTATGCCTTTCTTTAATAAACAGTGTTATCACTCAATGAGAGAAATTTCGTTTTTATAAGCATCATAACGTAATGACATGATTTGCCTGTTTCAAGACACGGTGTCCTATGGGATCGACGCAATCTGATTTTGAAAAGATATATGACGATATGTGTTTGTTTAAATCATGTTTTACGGCAACAACAGGCTGCGAATGTGCTTTTTGTTCGATCAATAAGATATACAGTAGACAGTGCTTGTACAAACGTGTGAACGTAATATAAAGACTACAAGATAGATGGTAGACTAGATACACAGGGTTGTCTAATGGATCGTACACACACAATAAACTGCACTGATGCGTATGTAATTGCCATTTTATTTCTAAAAGGCAAGACTCTGTTGTACGGCATTGCGACGTTATGTTGTAAAAGACATACCATGGTTAGTTGCACTGTCGAGGATTAATGGCACATTATATTACCTTGTGGAAGACATTGTTCAAATTTAACTTCCCTTTCCGGGCAAAGTGATGAATTTGTTACCCTAGAGAAAGCCAAGGATTGTATAGCTCTAGATTTTATATCAATGTGCATTGGCAATTAAGTTTACAAATACGAAAATATTGAAATATATTCGCTGAAACGTAAAGGAATTTATCATAGTTTATGATAAGTCACACTTTATCTAAGAGTAATTATATGTCCTACAGGAATTCCTCCTAGAAAATCTTATTGTGGAACAAACATTAAAAAGTAGCACATATGCACAACCATTACTCACATTCCAACAGTGTTTGCAAAACTAGATTTAAAATCCGGCACTCCATAGCTTAAAGATTGATTGCAATAAGTAAAGAGCTCACTGGATCGCTTACGCAATATCACTTTTTCCTGTACTAATGAACCCGTGATGTAAGCACAAAACGTCGTTCGGCACAATCGACCTAACATGGAGAGATTGAGAGAAGCCAGAAGATGTATATTTCATCTAATCAGGTCAAGCCCAAACATTGTCTGGCACTATCTGTATACATGTATTTAATTATAATTATAGCTTCGCTTTCCGAGAGCTTGTCTTATTAATGAAAATCGTAGAAAGCACAAATTACATATAGCCGGTTTTTATGAACTTACATTAACATGGTTTTAGGGTCGTAAAAGAGCCATACAATTGTAAATTCGATGTTCAATATTAGGTTGGCTGTACATAAATGGTCACAAATTTGATCTTTTCTGTCCACATATTCGTCCAAAGATAAGATCTTAAGTTAGAAAAGATAGTTTTATGTTCCCATGTCTCGCTGCTGTAACAGGCGATATGTTCGGTACCAAAATAGTCTCTTTTGGTTATGGCGCTGTTCTAAAGGCAACATTTTAAAATCCGCTCGCATGAAAAGATTGCGTATGCTGATAAGTGAGCATTGTTTTCGTCCTTATCAGGAACTTTATGCCTTTCTGTAATAAACATAGTTATCACTCAATGAGGAAAATTTCGTTTTTATGACCATCATTGCACAATGACTTTATTTGCCTGTTTCAAGACACGGTGTCCCATGGGAACGGCGCTATCTGATTTTGAAAAGATATATGACGATGTGTGTTTGTTTAAATCATGTTTTACGGCAACAACAGGCTGCGAATGTGCTTTGTATTCGATCAATAAGATATAGACAGAGCTTGCACAAACGTGTTAAAGTAACAAAAAGACTACAATAGATAGTAGACAAGATACATAGGGTTGTCTAATTGATCATTCAAACACAATAAACTGCACTGATGCGTTTGTAATTGCGATTTTATGTCTAAAAGGTAAGACTCTGTCGTATGGAATTGCGACGTAATGTTGTAATATGCATACCATGGTTATTTGCACTGTCGAGAATTAACTGCCCGGAATATTACCTAGTGGAAGACGTTGTTCAAGCTTAAACTTCCCTTTTCCGGGCGATGTGATAAATTTTTTACCCGAGAGAAAATCTAAGATTTTATTCCAATGTTTTTTTGCAATTGAAATATTGAAATATATTCACTGAACCGTAAAGGCATTTTTTTAGTTCATGATATGACGAGGTGACACGCTGTTGGGATGGATAACACTTTTGATTACGAATTCAGAGGTCGACAGTACATTGCTGCCAGTTTATCTCAGAGCGACTTAATTGCAAACGGAGGATTTTTTGTCTGAGTCCCGTATAAGGCTGCACTTAATATGTATTTTCCTTGTATGATTGCACATGATTTCATCACATGGACCAATGATCTATCCGATCTCATTATAGTTGTAAATTCCTGCCCCTGTATGTATAGTGTATCTTCAGCGTGTAGACATATATGAATATCATATGTTTAGTCTCTCTGTTTTCAGCACAAACATGGATGCCAATCTGGTTACTGTTCAAGCTGAGAATGGTTCCCTGATATTTAGGAGCCAGTATAATACATCGAGTTCACATCCGGAGTATCTTCCCTTCAGTGCTTACTCTCCTTCCGGTGTTGTTTCTACGGTAAGATACGTCATTTTCTCATTCATTTGACATGTCGCAGGCTTAGAATGAGAAGGTGGTTAGTACTATATACGGCCTTATCAGACTAATACATATTTATATTTCAAATCTGAAAATATTGATCTTGTACTTACGGCCTTCTCATTCTAAGCCAGCATTATGTGCTTGGTAGTGTGCTGTGTGTTTGAGGTCTTGTGTTGTGCCAATATGCTCTACATACTCTAAGTATATGCATGTCAGCTTGATCAAAAGGCTGCAAACAGGTCTTCTCCAATGTGGTTAGTCCTTCGAAATACCCTCACGACAACATTAGTCAGATTTAGATATCGTCCCAAGAAATGGTAAAATTCTATCCTAAGATAAGACATTTAAAAACACTTATTGATATCAAAATGCTCCCATAACGATATTCTATCCTACAAACAAACCGTGACATAAAGACGAATGTGATGCAGGGCCATCAAATACGCAGCCCGTTTTAATCATCAATTCACGCGTCATTTCGGTCAGTCTGGACGAACAGTATATATACATAAGCGGCATCAATTCCTCCCAGACAGGGTATAAAGTATTAATTCCTCTAGAAATTGCTTATTTTCTGCGCCTACTGGGCGCTGGTCAGTGAAATTAAACTGTCACAGTTCCGCTGTCCAGTCTGATGGATATATCTGCCTGGTAGAGCCATCTGATATCAGATGAGAGGTTTATTTATCTTTAATCCCGTAGCTACCTATTAACTTTGTCCTCCAAGACAAATTATCACCAATGAAACATTTCTTGATAAATGGACGGTTTTATGTAAGCATATAGTGAAGCCTGTTTTTATTAAACAACAACCACTTGTCATACAGTCAGCAGCAACTTCACAATATCTTAATCGATGTGTTATATGCAAGCCCACAACACACAAAAGTGTCATAAAGTTGGATACATGATTTGAGATTGATTGATCGATTATTGATTGATTGATTGCAGCGTAAGGTAGTGTATGGTCACTATGGAAGAGTGGAGGACCTACAGATGTTACGAGAAAAGAATGTTTCCATAAAGGATAGTTTATTGATTCTACGATATGGCAGAATACACCCAGCAAGTAAGGTATTTATTCCTTATGCTCGCTTTTCTTTTTTCCATAAAAATTATCAAAGTAGATCTAATTAAATTTATTCATACAACCTGTACTTGATATATTCAGAAGTAGTGTATATGCATTGTCTAAGTATGATCGTGCACCTTTGTCTAAAAGACCAAATTACACAGCAATCATCAACGGTATGTTCATCCATTACTATCAAATACATTTGCATTAATGTTGGTAGTCGAGTATTCGTCCTTGGAACGGGGTTTATACGTATCAACGCATAATGTTCAGAAATGGCTTAAACCCAAAGAAACAAACAAACTGATGTATTATGCTCACACAACCCCTATCGACTATCAAGATGTCAATGATGTCAATTTACTAAGGATTTATTCCCTTAATATTCCAATTCCAACAGGTCAGTGACATCAATCTAAAACGTCTGGAAGGGAAGTACACTTGCAGCCATTTTCCGTATATAAGATGTCTCAAAGACAGCCCGTAATAGAATGACGTGAATTTTAAACAAAGGGTTCAGCCAGTAGCCATTCACGAAAATGTGTTATATCGAGTTCGTTTTTGTGAAACCCAAGCTTGTCTGTTTGCGATAATGGAACATAATTATAACAGTTTCGGTAAACGAGATGTGACATTCTGAACGACCTTTTCTAACATGTTGACAATGCACAGACTTTTCAATTATGATAATATTTTGTTGTTGTCTTCTTCAGTTCTTCAGTACAGTAGTTTTAAGCCAATGTCCTCTGTTTTCTGTCTACCACAGACGTTTTAAGCCTTTGTCCTGTTTTTCCTGTCAGGTTACCAGTCTGGGAGTAGTTTTAAGCCAATGTCCTGCTTATCCTGTATAACACAGCATTATTAGGCATATGTCCTGTTTTTCCTGTCTATACAGCAGAAGTTTTAAGCCAATGTTCTGTGATATAATTATGTACCGTTTCGGAAATAACTATATTTTCTCATAGGTCAGAAATGCTGAGATGTCCGGTGCTGCCGGTGTCATACTTTATTCCGACCCAGCAGATTACTCCAACAATCAGACGGTTGTCTACCCAAATAGCTGGTTGCTTCCTGGCTGAGCAATACAGCTGTCACACGTACGATATCATCTACAGGGAGATCCGCTTACACCGGATTATTCATCAATAAGTAAGTCACGTGTTATTATGAATATTAATAAGTCAATTATTATCCAATAAAATTGCTTGTTGCAATATGATACTCTTCAATTGAAGACTGAAACACAAAAATGTATATCGCATAATGTCAATGAAACAAAAAAGTCACTAGAACTAGTTATTAGGAATAACAGTGAGTCATCCATCAAGCAATGAAATTGCAATTAATAGACTATTTGATACTCATCAATTTGAGTCTGAAACAAGCGTTTACTCAAACAAAGTGATATAACGCATTGTGTCAGTGAAACTCACTAAATATTGACGAATGGTCCACGAATACATAATTGTTAACTCAACAAAAGGTTTGTCATTGATAACACTCAATACTATCGGCGACATTGGAAGGGATGTATATATCCGATGGCAATTATTAATTATCTTACTATAACGCATAAATGAATTGATAGAATTTACTAAGTACGAGGGTCAGTCAAGAAAAACTGAGAGTTGTTAAATAAAGCCTTCAAAATGTATATACACTTACAGTTTCTACCATCTATCGTCAAATGTTATCCATTGCGGATTTTCTGATGAATTCTGTGATCGGATATTGGCTTATAAATAAAGTTGCCAAGCAACCAAAGAACATCACTAAAGGGTATGCGTTCGCGCTAGCGACTGGGAGACTGATTTTGTTATCAATTCGAACGTTTATTTCAACTTTATATAGCGTAATTTAGTACAACTAACATGTGTATCTTGTAGAATCATATATATCAAATAATAATGGGCGTTTGTTACAGAATGGTCACTAATACTCTATTATTTAGTTGCCTAGCAACAATTTTACCAGTATTTTATCGATTTTCTCGGCAAGTGTTCTTTGCGTTGCCATGGTATTCTAAAACTAATCACTGAATTCACAATTTCTGCTCAGGAGGATTATAAATGTATCTAATGGAGTCCAGTGACCGTAATAGAAATAAGAAATATAACTTCACTTTTGAAAAATATCATGCGTTCTTTTGGGTATGGTAAAATTGTGGGTCTCAATACCAACAAATAAGGTGATAATTAATAGTTCCATCAAGTGTATTTTCTACATTGGAAGAACAAATCAACCATAATTAAGTCTATCTGATAGATTAATGAATTAAAAAATAAAAATTAAGTTTGAAAATGTTCGATATAACTTTATGTTCCCATAGCAACACACAATTGTGTTCTACAGACAGCGCGAACGCATGCCTTCGAGTTGCCTTCTTCGGTTGCCTGGCAACAAGAATCAAATTTTCCTACCCAAAATTGGTATTCGCCATAACATCGATGAGATACCATATTTAACGATAATGTATAGACAATATACGAACACTTATTCTCCTGATCATTATTCACCAACTCTCAGTTTTTCTTGACTGACCCTCGTATGTATACTTTATGTCATAATTAATGTGTCTTAAATATTTACCTTTAAGCTGGAGTACATCATCAATCCGAAGCCAAAGATCATTTTCCAAAGATTCCAGTCCAGCCTGTCAGATATGATGATGCTAAGTTTTTACTAAGGTAATACCAAATTTGAATATAATATAAATTAATATGAAGATTCAAACCCCTTATCGTGAGTTTCTAGTAGGCTTTTTTTACTTATTGAGTCGTGCCATATTTAAATTACATGGCGTTACCTAGGGCTTTTTAAAAAAAGCCAAAACATTAAAGATGGACTTTAACTTTTTCTTATTTTAAGATAATTATATATCTAACTGAATTGGTTAAACATGACGTGTGCTTTATATCCGGCCCGTATCCACAAAGTTAGTCGATATGTCTTGTGTTTGTCTGAATTTACAATTGGCTATAGAATGTTAATGTTTTTCTTTTTCTTTTCTGAGTTTAACAATTTACGTCTCCGAAAATAAGGCAGTAGAACCTCTTGGGAATCATTGTGAATACAGGTCCTGACTAAAAAGTGTGTTTAAACTAACGAATGTATTAATGATCATGTTGTCATTGCGCTTGGGGTTATTGTATTTTCGCCCACCTATATAGAACGTCTATTTCTGAACCATTCTGGAAATTTGCAAGTTAGCCCTTATTGCCAATCGTTGTGCTTCTTAGACATACCGAAATCATAGCGTTTGACGTTCTCCATTTTGTACCCGTATTTGTTTCAATAATTCACTAAACATTTTACCTTCTCCATTTTTTTGCATCGTTCAACATATTAATCAATCCCTTAGACTAGGTTTTTCACGTGTTTGGGAAAAATAATTACAATATATGACAAATCAAACCAGTTTAAGAAGGCGAGAAATAGTTTTAAAAGATGTTTTACACAGTATAATTAGATTTGATACTTGTTATTTGACTTCTCTTTTTGTGTAAGGTCTTACATTGGTAGATTATGTTGAAATATGATTCGACAGTTGTGCGATATTACGTATTTTACAAACTTATAATTTCGCAAATTTTCCCATAGGGGAAATTAAATCATAACCAATACGTCATCGCGCGAGGTTCTCGTCTTTTGAACGGTATAGCTAGTTTGCGATAGAAAAAATCGTGTTTTTTAAAGATTTCTGAAAATCTATTTATCAGATTTTGGTAAAAAATTACACACTACTACAAAAACTTCCTACCTACTCCCATTTTGAATTGCATAATTTTTAGTTACCAATTTAAAGACATTTATTCTTTATTACATATTGAAATTACATGCGTATTTGCAGTTTAACGCAGGGAGGTAATTTGGTATTCCATTGATGATTTACTATCAATTATTTAACCGTTACAATCCGTGATCGGCGAGATTAAGATTGCTGTTATAAAGACAAGACTTAGGAGGCCCTTGTGATTCGGGCTATTTAGGTGTGTCACCTATAAACAATGTACAGTAATAAAATGTACTTCGTCATATTCACAGACGGGCCTCGCATGTGTTAAATCAAGTAGGTTGCAAATACGCAAATATACCGTTAGGAGTATCATATGACCGTAAAATTGGCTGTTGCAAGTATCAAGTCTTCTAACTTGATATTTCATACAAAACTACAAATATGTTACATAGAAGTTATGAACAAAAGTTTTTTAACTGAATTCTGATCTTGCTTAAATTTCAGTGTGTATTAGGTAGATATATTTCATTTATTCGTGCAAAATTTCATACATGTAGGTTTCGTAATTACAGAGAAATGTTTAAAAAACACAATTTTTTTCTATCGCAAACTAGCTATATCTGTTTAACTATTGATTTGTTTTACTTTCATCTCTTCCGTTTAACGCAATGAACACATTAATCATATAGATCTATACGGAAAAACAACATATTTCATACATTTATCAAAGGAATTATGTTATTTGATACATGCATTTTCCCATAACAAGAAGAATTGTTTCTGTTTTCTAACATAACATGAAGGTTGACTAGTCTGTTTGTCTACAAGTTCAGCAAGTTCAGTCTAGAAGAAGGAATCCTCCATACTTTTAATAGTTCATGATATTATACACATCGTTGCTATTTTAGTTGGTCGTGTATATTATATTAATAAAAAGCATTTGCGTTTCATTCGACTTCATGTAATAACATCTTATAATATACTTGTAACATTGGGTCATCCTGCACTTTTTCAGCGGATAATTGGACTTTTAAGTTGTCTTTGTTTTATTTTTGGGTATTTCTCAATGTAGTTGTGCTGTGGTGTTTTTGAGTTTTGTGCTCGGCTGGTTAGGTTGAGTGCTACCTTGTCTGTCTGATTTCCTCATAACTTTGTCGTTGAGCTTCCTAGATGGACCGTAATCACAACGTTGATGTTCGGTCTTTCGTACGGGTTTTGTATCAGAGTCAATAATTCACTACACTAAACACTTTGACTTCGTCGTTTTCTACACCGTTCAACACATTAATCAGTCCCTTAAACTAGGCTTTTCACATGTTGGGGAAAATATAATGATGATATTATATGGCAATTTAAACCAGTTAAAGTTGTCGAGAAATAGTTCTGAAGGATGTTTCTTCACAGTATAATAAGATTTAGTACTGGTTATTTGACTTCTCTTTTTGTGTACGGTTTTACATTGGTGGATTGTGTTGCAATATAATTCGAAAATTGTGCGAAATTACGTATTTTACAAACTTATAAATTCTCAATCTTTCCCGTGGGAGAAATTAAACCATAACCAATACGTCATCGTGCGAGGTTTTTGTCTTTTGAACAATATCTGTTTAGCTGTTGATTCGTTTCACTTGCATTCGCTTCCGTTAAACGCAATGAACATATTAATCATATAGATCTATAAGGAAAAACAAAACATTTCATACATTTATTCTAGGCAGTATGTTGTATGATACATGCCTTTTACCATAACATCACAGGGCGAATTATTACTTTTTGTTACATTACATGAACGTTGGCTCGTCTTTCTGACTACACGTTTGGTCTAGAAGAAGATATAATACATACAATACGTTATGATATCATACACACCGTCCTTATTGAATCGTTTGCTGGCTTTGAGTGAGAAGGTCGGTATACGACATTATACATAGACTGATACATATTTGTCATGATGGTCATCTGTATTATAAGGTGCTTTTTAAGAGACAACTTTCACGCAATTCGGAACTTATAATGTTGATCAAAATGAAATTGCAAAAGCTTGTTTTTTCGTAGGTAAAGAGTAAAATTTCAGATTTTTTTGTTTTCTCCAAATTTTAATTTTGTACTTACGACTTTCTCATTCTAGGCCAGCGAGTTGGTGGTGTATAATGTATTAAAATAACACACCAAGATTGAACTCCATAACAAATTGTTCTATGAGTTAATTCTTTTTTACATCTTACTTATGATAATGGTGAAAATGTTTGACTAAGTAAATTACGTTATGTTTACTTTCTAGTGAGATGTCAGGTGACATTGTACACAACTCATGGTTTGGTGGACTGAATATAACATACAGAACTGGACCCGGATATGTTGACAATAGGTAAGATTCAAGCCCGATTAAAAGGCATCTTATTACAAAAATGTCTTATTAAAAAGCTTTAAGGGTGTCAGCTAAATTTTACAATCATGATCATTATGTTATTTTTTTGGCTTATATGGTTGAAGCATTGTGTAAAAAGCTACAATTCTCACTAAGAAAATATGAGTTCACCATCAGTGTGTAGAAAATATCTGCAGCACAATGTGTTACCTTCAGTAAAAATATTTTAAGTGAATTTCTGTCAAGAAATCAGTGAGTTCTGCATTATCCTAAATTGCATCAGTTGTGAACTTAAGGTTAGAAACCACCAAATAAATTTGCTCTATAGCTCAATGTAAAGTGCCCGTATTAGGCCCAAATTTTGAACTGTTTTTAGTCTATGGCCACCTGGACCACATATATCATTGTAAAGAGGGGCATTTAAACTTCAAAATAATGCAATTAAAAAGGGGGTCATGTATCTTCTAGGAAAGGTTTTGTCCTTCAAACATGGTTTATCCGCTTTCACACATGTCCGGATTTATAAGTTCCGGGTTTTTTACCCTAGTCTACTTTCACTTTGATATCAAGACCAAAATAGTGGAATAATACAAATATTACAGTTTTACTACATCACATGCTTATTTACCAACCATTTAAGCTCAATTTCATCATTCAAATCCACATTTGTCAAGAAATATCACCATTTACAGGCAAACCAAAGTTTTTTTAAGGACTACTTGAGTGTATCACCACTTCGTCCGCGGAGGCATTTAGTGGTTCTTTACCTTAATACAATCTGAAATGCATCCGAACCACGTCTTAATGAATACTGAAATGCACCGAAACTTTCTTCTCCTAGATGTCTTGTTTGTAAGATGTATAATGACGTAACATATCTTCTCTTAATTACCCGTCATGTTAAGGTTCTGGTGAATGATCAGTTTTACGTAGAATTCTATCATTTTGTTTGTAACATGATCAGTAATTTACGTTTCTTGAAGTAAATGAAATTAAACACGCACGTTTTATTTAGTTTGTTATAAACCCGATCCTCATTTGTTTGATTTCAGACGAGTTACACTACGAGTTGAGAATATGATACAAGAAAGGAACATTTCAAACATCATTGCAGTTGTTAAAGGGCATTACGAGTCAGGTAAAGAAGAAGTGAATTGAGACTCCAAACTTCATGTATTTGAATTTCTATGAACCAACCTACATGTTTGTTGTCTAACTCAAGCACTTCGCTCCATACAATTGAACTCAGAATAAATTATTGTGAACCTAAATTTTGTTTTGGAAGCAAAATGTACTTCTCCAACCACATAATCGATTTATACTATTACCGAATTAATGAACAATTAACTTTGTTTTCAAACAAAAAGTATTTCTCTTAGAATGATACATAATACAGTATCAGGACTAAGTAGAACCGAATCGAATATATGAGGAAATCGGACAGGGGAGACCGCACTCAACTTAACCAGCCGAGCACAGAAAACATAAACAACATCACATACCCCGGTAACACAATACATGTACCCACGCAGAGCAAACAAAACGTAAACAACATCACATAACACAATACATGTACCCGCACATAACCTAATGGAACACCCATTTCCCCGCTGTAAAAAGCTGGATAACCTAGTAGTTTCATTTAGATTTTCCAAAACGCTGAAACCCAATATGATTGCAAACATAATATACAGTTCTAAAAACCCGTCTTTATGGTGGATTCATATAATTTCAAAAACAATTACCCTGTTAGATCATCAATTATTTCAGACAAGTATGTGATCATATGTTCACACTTTTGTTCAACATACTTAGTTCCACAAACCATTTTCCATGTGGCTTCGTATAATTTCAAAATGATAAACGTCACTATTAATCTTTTTCAGACAAATATGTGATTATTGGTGCACACATTGATTCATGGATACAGGGAGGAGTTGATTCTGGAACTGGATACACAGTAATACAAGAATTAGCAAGAACGTTCGCCTATCATGTAGACCAAGGTAAGATGTACAGAATAACTTTGTTTAATGTATTTGATTGGTATACTACATGTATAATAAACTTCTTTTCTCTGGCTACAGTATTTATAGTGTGTCAGCAAATATTGCTGAGCATTCATTTAATATCTAAGAACAAATCGCCAAAAGGAATGTTCTTTAGTTCTTGTTATCAGCTAAAACATAGTACTTAGATATTACATTCTTTAGTCCTAACAATTAGATTACATTTCCGTTTAGTATTATTGCATTTTGTTACCAAAATTTAACATTGTTCGAGACTACCGATATCTCATGGTTGAAATATTACCTTGCCTATACGAAGTACTTTTCAATACTTATGTTACTGTTATATTAATTACAGGTAATAGCTCTCACTGAAATCTCCCACTTACATTAAAATCAAGATGCATTCCTAAAAGTTTATGCACGTTTGCGGCAGGTATAGTTTATTGTCAGGCATATATTTTTGTAACTATTTGAGCATTACAAAGATTTCAAAACATTCGTTTAAAATGTGGGAATGTTTATGCATAATAGTAACATTGCCATTGCTTGTTCTTATTGCTACCATATCTGAGCGGATTTTCAAAGATTACTTCAAAACATTTAAATCAATATATCTTCAAACATAGTTGCTAGTTTCTCTTACAAGTTAAATGCAATTTAGTTGAGTGGTATGCGTAAAAGCCCACATAATTTGAAAAGCTCTGAATCTTTTTTATTCCATGGTTTATGCCAAGATTTGATATCTTCCTATAAAATGAACTATAACAATAAAACAAGAAATAGCTGAAAAACGTTCAAATGATCTTTATTGCAAATATTTGAAAACAGGAGATAACAATAAATTACCATCTATCGCAATTTGTGTAAGATTGATTGCACATACATTGACTACATCAATTGTTTTACTTGGTTTATTTCCTCTAGGTTGGAGGCCACGTAGAACAATAATATTTGCGCTTTGGGACGCATCCAAATATGGTCAAATTGGTTCATACGAATGGGTTCAGGTATATATATATTACATTGATTAGATTATTTCCTGATAAAATTCCAGATGAGTTCTACCTAGAGATTTCTCCTGGCAAGCAGTATGTAGATGGTTTTAAGGTTGAATGTACGACTCGTATACTGCAAGAACAGTTCACGAGTGGAAATAATTTTCTCCATATCAATACCTTGAACATGTCCCATGGGCCGGTGATTATAACAATTTCTCATACTCAAACTACATACACCGTGCTCCAACTTGAAAAACAGTTTTTTAGACTTTGGAGCAAAACCAACACAAACTTGTAGCAAATGATCTTATTTAGAAAATGAACCAACATTTTATATGTAATAAAGAAACTACAGCAGTTTTGGAGTACGGAGTATAAGTTGCAGCATGGAGTAAGTTCTACAAAAATAATTATCACCGGACCTGAGCTCGTGCTTACTTTAAACTTCGCGTCTTCTGAGCAACAAATGTTGAAATAGTCCAGTCAAAATAGACTCAAAACGGGCCTAACCCAAAACAAATTGCAACAGAAACAGTTTTACCACCAATGTCAAGTTTGTTGGCGGACTTTAGAAAAAAAGTCCTCAAAAATTTGATAAGGGGAAAGGGAAGAAATCCAAGATGGCGTCCAGGATGTCTGCCATAAATTGCTGAACCACTAACTATCAATTTTCCAACGAGATAGTTCTATATATAGATATAATAAGAAATATTTCGATGGAAAGTGTTCATACAAAAATGTGCATCAAATTGGATGGGATAAGTGACCACTCAAAGGTCGAAGTCAATGCCATTCCAAGGTCAAACTACTAAAAATGCTAAAAAAATGAATTTTCCTCTATACTTTCATTGGTTTAAGATCTATTTTACATTTATGAGGTTATTAAAGCATGAACGTAGTTGGTAAGTGTATATTTCTTTATTATAAGGTATATTTTTCAATCAGAATATTGAAATTTGTGAAAACAGCCAGTTTTACTCGAGTACATCATGTCCGAGAGCGGATTGTGATAACTATTATCATCAGCTGTAGCATTAGAGTTTTCATTGGTAAAACTAAATGTTTGTGTGAATATTAAAAATTGAATAAGGTTTTTGAAATTGACCATTTTGAGGACAAGGTCAAGGCCATTTCAAGGTCAAATTACAGGAAAAAAGATTATTATGCTATATTTTCATTGATAATAGATATACGAGGGGTGTTCCAGAAATAATAGGACTTTTCTCATAACTTCTTACTCAACGCTTACATTTTAATGAAATTTGTCTCATATGCTTAGCAATATATGCTCTATATAATGGTAGCAACATAATTTCGTTGTTGCTGATAATGCTCATACAAAGCGTTGTCATAGAAACCATGTAACGCCAAGGCAGCTCACACTTTTATTTTGCATTACCATCCTTATTAAAAATGTGAATATCTCAATAACCACTTGAACAATATGAACGCCTAATTGTATGTCATTACGTGGATGACTTTGACATACGCATGCAAACTTTCGAAGAAATCGGTCCGTGTTTGTTATCATAAGTCAGTTATCATGGGTATGTATCTAAGCGCGTCATGGATGAAAATGACGTCAACGCCAATAAACAGAAACCGCGCGATTGTCAAATAATAGTATTCATTGGGAAAACCAACAGTGCTAACCAATGAAATGATA
Source organism: Spisula subtruncata (assembly GCA_963678985.1). Classification (NCBI taxonomy): domain Eukaryota; kingdom Metazoa; phylum Mollusca; class Bivalvia; order Venerida; family Mactridae; genus Spisula; species Spisula subtruncata. Next base: position 22,640,542 of record OY787669.1, on the reverse strand, counting down.
AAATACATGTCATCTAGTGGCATTAAGCAGCCACTTGTGTTCTGTTGGCTCAAATTGTTTACAGGTCCCGGATTTATAAACTTACAAATAAGCACATGTGAGGTCATTGAAAATTAAGTTGACGTTAATAAACACTGTTTGTACCCTGATAGACGCTCCAATGTTTGAGCAATTTCTAACATCATTGCAACACATTTATTGTGAACAGGGTTACGGAAACACATTTAAACAATCGGAACAATGTTATTAGATCTGTTTAGAAAGTCAAATATGACTATAAACAAAAATATTAAATGTTCCTTTATGTTAAAAAACTGTGCTTGAAATGCGACGTCATAATAACGTCACGGTGCGACCCGCCTCCTTGATACATAGCACATTTAATGTTAAATAAATTTCTCCTTTTGCATCCAATTTCTTTGATATTTCGCGTGTTTGTCCTATTAATTGTGGAACACCCCACGTATTTCACATTTTCTAAGGCTATTAAAGCATGGAAGTAGTTGATATAATCTACAACACTAACCAATTAAGGGTCAATGTCGTTCAGGATACAAAAATACACACTTATAATGCAATGGTATTTCCGCACTGTATTTTTCAGTGGGTTAGATATTTGTCTTGCTTAGAGTAAAACAATAATCAGTATGTTGCATGTGTGCTTGGAACATTGGTGGGTGAGTAATGTGGTTACTCATATAGAGAGGATGAATATTCAAACCCTACAGGTTGCCCATAGGGCCTATGATATTTGTTCAGTACATTGATGAGCATCACATAGTTCAACAACTGACTGTGTCAAAACTGAATACTGTCATGAGGTCGTTGATGACTGTTCATGCTTGGTCCTACAAATAGAGCTTTGAATTATTGAATGGCTGTTAAAAACAGTTCTGAATATTCATGTGGACCTTGTGTGGTTGTTGTTGGCAGTGTAACCACTGATGATTCCTCTATGTGGTATGTAATAACTATTCTCAACTCCCAATGATTCCCATTACATCAACAAGGCCTAACTACTAGGACTTTGATACATAAAATGTTGCCAACACTGGCTAGTACCAGGTCGGACGAATGATAATCCCTGCACTGATAAGTCCCCTATTGACACTACATTAATGGTTCCCAACACAGATATGTGCTTTAGATGAATGCTCCGTGTAATGGTGAGACCTTTCAGTACATAGAATACTGGCTCCCCAACATTATTGAATGTACTAATTAATGTACTATAGTAGTAACTTGTGATTGTTCCCTACACTGATAAGTCATCGATAGAATATTGTTATCAACACTTGCAAGTCCCCATAGGGACTAAGATAAGTGGTATCAGCTCTGATGAGTCCCCTATATGACATAGGACGGATTAGCAAATGCTGATGAGTTCCCACAGTGACTATGACCACTTCTGCAAGCAATGATGAGTCTCCCATAAGACCTTCATTGATGGTTCCCAACACTGATGAGTCCAAGAGGACCTTTGATTACAGCTTTCAACACTGGGGAGTCCTTCATATACATGTGCACTAATATGATTGTAACGAACACTAATAAGTCTTCCATGGACCCTTATATGTCTGCTGTCAACACTACAGAATCACATATGATCTACATGTAAGACAAGTACCTCAGAGGAGTTTGCATGACTGTTTCCAACTCTGACGAGTCATTTATAGATCCTTATAGGTTTGCTTCCAGCCAGTACACGGGCGTCTTACTCTAGGGTTTAATTAAAACAACTGCATCTTTGAATGACTTCTCCCAGCACCGCCGAGCCCCCCCCCCCGTACATGATGTATTCATTATTTGTTCATAACACTAATGTTCCCTGTAGACCCAACTATGACTACTGCCAATGCCGATGAGTCCACCGCAGGGCTTAATACGACTGTCGTAAGTGAATCAACGCTTATTTAGCCTTTCATAGGGCGTAGTATAATCTATTGAGCATTGACTAGGTCCTCATATAGAAAGCCTTGCATGACTACATTTCAAAACACTGGTAAGTTCACCTCCTTAGGGTATATGACTTCTCTAAACCCCTGTGAGTCCTTTTGAAGTGTGACAGTTACATACACTGGTGAGTCCCCTTATGGGAATATTCTCAATTCCCATATGCCCTATTTGGACGGATGCAAACACTGGTGAGTTCTTTATGGCAACTACAAATAGGTTTAAGGATGACTATTTTCAAGGGGGTGACCTATGATGACAGTTCACTGCAATAGTGTGTCCCTAATATAACATAAGATGGCAGTTATCCACTCCGCAGAATTGCCAATAGTACATTGGTGAGTACATTGGTGAGTCCCATTAAGTACCTAAGATCTTAGATATTATTTCCTTGCCTCCGTGGAATAAAGGATGATTGATTTTGATGCTCAGGATGGGACATATGGTGACTATTGTGTCATTGCTTTGTCCCTGATTCTTACTGACAATGACGGTCTCCAACACTGGTGAGTCCCCCATAGTACTGATGATGATACTTCCCAATAATAGCAAGTCCCTATCAGTACCTAGAGTGACAGTTCCCAACATTGATGAGTCCATTGTTATGTCAATTATGACTGTTTCAAACTGAAGAACCCGATAGGGCTTTGGATGAGTATTTCCAACATACATCAGTTCTACATAACGTAAATATTAAACTTAGAGCTCTAATAAAATCGATATACTTAAAACGTTGACCTTTAAAGACATGCACATTGACCTTCAAATGGTCATTGTTTGATTCTGGATTTAAGGTCACTATATTTAAGTATACTAAGTATTCTTACCTGTAAGCATTTGTTTGTATCATTGGTAAGACCAACTAAGCTTTTCACATTTTGACCTCGAAATGACCTTGACATTGACTTTCATATGGTTACCGTTGTGAGTAAATGTGAAGGACACCACCTAATGAACATTTTCATTCCAAATAAAAATAATTATATCTACATATTTAATTTCAAAAGTGATATCAAACAAATAATGGTTCCGAATCCAAAATGTCTTGGATACCATATACTTGACTAAAAGTGGCTGTTTTAACCGAACTGTAATGTTCTAAATTAAAACTATTATTCATATTGAATAAATACATACTAAACTACCGATATACCAACTTTATAATGACAGGGAAAGATGGAAATCTATAAAACGGCAAGGAAAATAACAGGGAAACAACAGATTTTAAGCTTTTTTCGCATTTCGTCCTTGAAATGGCCTTGACCTTGGCCTAAAAGTGGTCACTGTTGCTAGAAAATTTGAAGGACACTACTAAATGACATTATCGATCAAATTATAAAGAATTATATCGATATATAAAACTACCACATTGATTTTTAGAGGTTATATAGTTCATGGCGGCCATCATGGAAGCCATCTTGGATTTTTCACCTTAAGACACATAATTTTTTTGAGGACTTTTTTTCTAGTGATCAGCATACGATTACCTACCTAAAAATCGAAAAATAACTTCTGTTGCAATTTGTTTTACCTTTAATGTTAATTTGACTGGACTAAAATATCACTGTAAATACAACATGTACAGCTTATGCCTATTTTACTGTTTGGATTTTTACCAAATATCTAACGTATGATTAAACCAATAGGAAGATCAGTTCTAATGTTCACAAGGGTGAGATTATTACTGAGCGTTGATTCTGAATAATTTACTTCGTACTTTTATATATTGCTAGCACATTAGTTCGCTCTACATGTATAAATTATAGATTGCATCTATGTTCGTGTCACGGGGCTTCTGTCCACTTATGGGGGTAGAGCATGGGGTCGTATAATGTAGTAACAACACTGTATTTAGTTACTATGATCTATTACCGGTATCATCAATCTCATCTATATCATCAATATCATCAATAGCATCAATCTCATGAATCTCAGCAATCTACAATTAATTATGAACACAATAAAATACTAATATATAAGCCATGGGTCACCTGCAATTAATTCGAAATACAATAAAACACTAATATATAAACCATGGATCATCTGATTGCTTAAATTAACATGTGTAAAGTTTACTAAATATATATAGGATATTTGTGATTATAACGTCAGTACATTGTATATTGGTCGAAAGTATTTGATTGATTGATGGCGGGCTGACGGACAACGGACAAAGAAATAATCAATCGGCCGTTACTATTACTTATTGTGAATACAATGTATAAAGGAGATCTATTCTATTAAATAATACATTAGAAACATAAATTACAACAATACAAAACAATATAAAAACAACATAGTTACCTGCAGGTTTTAAATAAAACCTACAAAAATTGGTATTACAACAAAGTTCCTTATTCTTTCAATGGCGGGCGATTACTGCGGCCGGGAAGGGTCAGTGACGTATTAAATATACGGAAAGGTTAAAGTTGAATATGAATGTTAATTAGGGTTAGATGTTACTAAATATTAGGTGAGATGTTACTAAATGTTACTACTATTTACTACTAAACTATCAAAACTACATAGACTCACTAAAATATGGATGTTACCCTACGACACATACCCCCCACTTAGGAAAGTGGCGTCCCGACACTTCAACCATAATGAAACTATATATAACATTTAACACACTTATACAACTGTAAACACACTTATAAAACTCTATACGCATAATCATAATAGATATTATATACATAATTATGCAAGAAAATAACATATACATATAAAGAATATACAGACATAATCTGATTAATTCCTGGATAATAACTTCATAATTGCATCGTCTGCAACTGCAACTTACCATAACGGAAGTTGAATGCAATAACCAGTACTGTACCCTTAATCTGCATAATATCCTATAATGATATTATCAAGTCAAATGTGCCTTCACAATATGATCTAAACACTATGATAAATATAAATATGTTCAAGATATACTCTTCAAAATGAAGATATGCAAATATATGTGGCTAAATCCAACGCAAAGGGTTACAAGTACTTTTACTATTTATTTCAAAGCAGTAAATATATAATCACTGTCCAACGATGCAAAGTGTTATTACAATAAGCAGATTATACATGACATGCAAATCATATACTAAACATATATATAGACTAATCAAGTGATATGTTTCACCCGAGTTTCACTCGTTGAACATATAATAGTAAAGTACTAGTAAATCATTGATTTATTCAACTAAGTACTAGTACATCCAATGGTACACTCAAATTAAAAATACAACAATGTTTTCATTACAAATATGTACATTAAAACAAGTTAATTATGTTCAATTAAACGTGCTGATAACTGAACATAAATAACGAATGCTGTATATATCTGGTTCATGGTACAACTGAACGGTGCGATGCTAAATAACTAGCACATGTATACTACCTTATACTACCCATTCATCAGATCTTTGCCACTGTGGTTTCCTTCTAAGCCTCTGTGGTCGTGGGCTGGTTGGCTCATCTGATGATGATACTTCGTCTTCGCTGTTGGTGTTGGTGGATGTAGGCTGCACTCTTCTCTGTGGTATGACGTACCTGTCTCTTGGCTGCGTTGACGTCATACCAAGTGGGAGCAATAGGTTACGATGTAGACGTCGTATCCGTCGTGCACCAGTGCAATTCTTCCTGACGTCAAATACGGGTTGGTCCTTGTACCTCTGGGCGATGACTACATAGGGCTCTTCTTCCCATCTATCAGCTAATTTGTGCTTGCCACGCAACGTGACGTTACGGACAAGCACAAGATCACCTGGTTGTACTGACGCTGCATGGACTCCTCGATCATATTGCTGTTTGTTGTGGTGTGATGATTTCGCAGCTGTAGCTTTGGCCTTCTCATATGCTGATGACAGACGTTGACGAAGTTTTCTGGCGTATTCATTCTGTGACCTGGCTTCTGTATCGTTGCTGTTCAAACCCATCAAACTGTCTACTGCCAACTTGGGGTTTCGCCCAAACATTAAATAGTATGGCGAGAATCCAGTGCTGGGATGAGTGGTGACATTGTACGCATGGACAAGGGGACCTACGTGAGATTTCCAATCCACCTTCTGCTCCATTTCCAATGTCCCAAGCATCTTCAGCAGAGTCTGGTTGAACCTCTCGACCATACCATTTCCCATTGGATGATAGGGCGTTGTTCTTGATTTGACAATTCCAGCAAGCTGACATAACTCCTTGATGAGTGAGGATTCAAAGTTAGCTCCCTGATCGCTATGGATTCTGGCCGGAAAACCATAATGAACAAAGAACTTTTCGAATAAAACTTTGGCGGTTGTCCTTGCTGTCTGGTTTGTAGTCGGAAATGCCTGAGCATATCTGGTGAAGTGGTCTGTGATCACTAATATATGTTCCTGACCTCCTTTTGACCTCTCTAGACTCAGAAAATCTATACAAACCAAATCCATTGGCGATTTGGATGTTATACCAACCATGGCACTCTTCGGCTGTAGCGTCTTGCGTCTAATACACCTTGGACATGTGGCTACCTTATCCCGTATGAACGAGTCCATCCCAGGCCAGTAGAATCTCTGTTTGAAGAGCGACAATGTTCGATCCCGACCTTGGTGACCAAGGTCGTCGTGGAGGGCTTGGAACATATCGCCTCTGAGGTTGTCTGGAAGGAGAAGCTGTCTTTGATCAGGACTGGTTCCATGTCGATACAGGACGCCATCATGAAACTCCAACTTGTCCCAATCTCGCAGATATTTGAGCACAGGAGAAAATGTATCCGAGTTCTGCTTAGCAGACGGTCTCGTGCCTTCTCGTATGTGTTCAAATAACTGGGATATAACAGGGTCTGCAAGCTGTGCACACTTCCAATCCTTGGAGCTCAAAGCATGTGCTCTTATCAATTCAGGAGGGACTTCTGGTGGGTTGTCTACCACTGCAATGGATCTTGGTGTTGCTATACTGTATGCAAGGGGAAGTTCTTCAGCTGACGCTTCTGCAGCTATGGATAACGCCGATACAACAGTCTCTACGGTTTCCTCTGGTGCCGTTGGTATTCTCGACATACCATCTGCATCTGCGTTGAGTTTACCAGCTCGGTATGTGGGAGTAAAGTAGTAGTTCGCAAGTGCCGATATCCATCTTTGGCCTGTGGCGTCCAACTTGGCTGTCGTCGTCACATACGTGAGAGGGTTGTTGTCAGTAACCACTTCAAACTTCGTGCCATACAGGTAGTCGTGAAACTTTTCAGTTACTGCCCACTTAAGGGCGAGAAACTCGAGCTTGTGAGCCGGATAATGCTTCTCAGAGGGCTTCAGTGAGCGGCTGGCATAAGCTATCACTCTCTGCTTACCGTCTTGCTGTTGGTAAAGCACACCGCCAAGTCCACGTGTTGACGCATCCACATGTAATGTGAATGGCAATGCATAATCAGCATATCCAAGTATCGGCGGCTCTATCAGTTTCTGCTTGAGTTCGTCGAAGGCTGATTGTTGACTCTCACCCCATTGAAACGGACCTTTCCTCACCTTGGTGTCTTTCTGTTTACTCTTGGTATTTCCAATGGGATGTCCAATTAGTAGGTCATTTAACGGTCGTGCAATGTTCGAGAAACCTTTGATGAACCGTCTGTAGTACCCGACGAATCCAAGGAATTTCCTGGTGTCTTTTACACTTCGGGGAACTGGCCAAGTCAATACTGCTTCTAGCTTCTGTGGGTCGGCTTGAATTCCATCGGCTGACACCACATGTCCTAAGTAAGTCATCTTGGATTGGAAAAATTCACATTTCTTCAAATTGACTTTCAAGTTGTATGACGATAGTCTTTCAAACACTCTATCTAACCTGTCTATGTGTGAATCAATATCCTTGGAAAAGATGATGATATCGTCCAAGTAGATTAAACAGTCCTGCAGATTGATATCACCCATGCATCGTTCCATCAGTCGTTGAAACGTAGCTGGTGCATTGCATAATCCAAACGGCATTCTATCACACTCAAAGAATCCAACACCACCAACATGGAACGCTGTTTTCTCTTTGTCTGATTCTTCCATCTCTACCTGCCAATACCCAGACTTCAAATCTAACTTCGAGAAGTATTTGGCCCCAGACACGGTATGTAAGGTATCATCAATCCTTGGAATGGCATAGGCATCTTTCTTGGTTCTTGAATTGAGTTTCCGGAAATCAATACATAGCCTGATCGTTCCATCTTTCTTTCTAACAATGACTACATTTGAACTGAAAGGACTCTTGGACTCTTTGATAGCACCTGCTGCCAGCATTTCTTGTATATGTTCTTTAACTTCATGGTAAATTCCAGGTGGTATTCTTCGATATGGTTCCTTAAATGGTTCTTCGTTAGTTAGGTTAATTTTGTGTTTGACTTTATCTGTAAATCCTAAGTCTTTTGATGAAGTGGGGATCACATTATTCCATTGTTCGAATATATTGAGAAATCTTTCTCTTTGGTCCTCTTTTAGATCCACATTACCCAAGTTGATTTCATGTTGATTGTTGGAAGGTATGGTCGTTTCCGTATCTTTACTATGTGATTGGTTTGCTTCTTTTCCTTTCTGTTCAACCATAGGGTCACGAATTACTGTTACTTCACTTAACTTGCATAGTTCCTGTTTGGCATGAATCTTTATTGGCCGTGCAGTCACGTTACACAGTCGTACTGGAATCCTTGCATTTCTTCCGACAGACTTAACTTCCACTATCCTTGGGCAAATGATTGCACTGTGCTTGGCTTCATCTCCATGTTCTGTAATCGCTGAATCGACGTCTTTATGTTTTCTCAGAAATCCAGTTACAGTTCTTGTTTCTCCCGGACGCAACGTGATCTGCTTCGTGCTAGTAACTCTTCCTACATCTGCCGATATCTGAAACAATGCTGATTTCCATTCTGGTGGTATGCTGTCCAAACTCTGATCTTTCATTTCTCTTATTACGTTAGTTCCTATCAGTACGGGTACATCTTCGATTTGGTTATTTTCTGTTGGAGTAATAAGCATTAATGTGTGAATTTCTTTATTGATGATATGAATAGTTGCTTCAATGTAGCCTATGTATGGTATACTACCTCCATTAGCTCCTTTCACATCGATTCCAAATCCTTCCATTGATTGTAACTCTGGTCTTGGATTCATTTGCAGATAAAACAGTTCACTAATTGTGCTGACTTGGGCTCCACTATCGATTAAAGCATTTGATGTCATGCCCTCTATTTCTATTGTTGTGACGTTTGCTGGTCCTATCAACCTGTTCATTACATTCTGTTTTCTGTTCAAATTGAGGCTTTCTGTCTTCGGCGTGCTCTGATCCGCCTCTTCGATCAGAGCTGTTGGTCGTTTAAAGGTTCTTCTGACACATTTTCCTGTTGGTAGTTTCTTCGTCCTCTGTTGTATTCGCGCCTGCCTCTGTAGGTTCCTCTAAACCGGCTTCTACCTCTATCTGTTCCTCTATAATAAGGTTGGTATTGATAATCATTGGTCACTGTCTGCTCTTTCCCGATCTGTTCCAGTTTTACTTTCATCTCTTTCATGTCTTCCACTAACTGTTTGATCATGTCATTCTGTTCACAGTATTGGCTATTTACACTTATAGTTGCTGATTTCCTTCTTTCATTGTCGTATCTCATATCCATTTCCTCGTGTCTAATCAATCGTCTTAGTTCTTCAAAGTTGTCGGTCGTTTCATAAAAAATTCTTGTAGCGGATCTCAATTCTGTATTATATAGATGTCTCCAAAATCTTGTTTTCAGCATGTGCTCCTTTTGGTTCGGCATCACCTGTCCTTTGTCGACTGCTGTCTGAATTAGTCCCTCAAGTCGTATTCCCCAGTCTGAAATTGTCTCATTCTTGCTTTGTGATGATTGATAGAATTCTTCGATGACGGATTCTCCAGATCTGACGTTTCCATAAATATTTTCTAACTTGTGAACAATTTGCATGGTAGAAGCTGTTGAATTCATGGTAAACAGAATTTTCCTTGTATTTCCTGTCAGTGAATTTCGTACCGCTTGTCTTATTATTTCCTCATCATACATGTTGGAGTTGATCACTGCATCCACTTCTAGTTGCCATTCTTCAAATGTGTTCTCGGTCAATTTGGTATTGTCGGTTTCATTGATGGTATTGGTCTGTGATAGCTTCGATCTTCTTCTCGCTTCTTATATGTGTCCTTAAATTCTTCCTCTAAATCAACAAGTGTATTTTCCCTTTGTACAATGCTTCTTTGTAGTTCTTCTCGTTCGTGCTTTAATTTGGTCATTCTTTCCCTTTTTGATGCTTCTTTTATCTTATTTAGTCGTCTGGTTTCCTTCTGTTCTACTTCGATCCTTTTTCTTCTCTCCTTCTCCTTAATTTCATTAAGTAAGACTTCCTCCTTTATCTTCATATCGGCTATCTGTTGTTTGAGTTTGAGTTCTTCTTCTTCTTCATCATCATCATCATCTTCCTCATCCTCCTCCTTTTCATAAATTCTGTCCTCAGAATTCTCACATTGATGTATGTCTTGCGTAAGTTTGTTGTTTAGCCATTCCATTTCCTTTTCCAGCGTATCCCTTTCCCTCATTATGTTTTTGTACGATTCAGCCACTTCTGTTGTACTTTTCTGTCTTAATTTCTTATGTTTCGATGGTGTTGCAGTGTGGAGGTCCTCTATTTCCAATATATTGCCATTATCGCCTTCATCATTGTTCGAATCCTTTCTTCTTGTGCTGTCACTATGTCTGTTTCTTAACACGGCATCTCTTTGCTTCTTAAATTTGTCAATGAGTTGTTCTTTGTCGGGAATGTGTCGCTCACTCAATTGCATGGAATCTTGTTGACGAACTCTCCTTAGTTGTCTCAACTCTCTATCCGATAGATATTTAGCCATGCTTACTTTACTTGCACTATATCGCAAATATATACGTTCGAATTCAGTTCAAACCAAGCTTTCAGTTCACCAAAATTCAGTTCACAACAACACTATACTCACTTCATTACATGAATGAACTTTCAATTCAAATATTCAACCTTCACTTCACTTCAAAGCTATTTCATCAATTTCAAAACACAAGATCATTTCACTTTCACTTTCAAAACAATTATATCAAAGACACAAGTATACTATGTCTACTTTCACTTCAATACACAATATCAACAAGTTCAAAACCCAAGATCATTTGGTTTCACTTTCAAAAAAAATATTTCAAAGACACAAGTATATTATATATCTATATACTTTCACTTCAATACACAATATCAACAAGTTCAAAACCCAAGATCATTTGGTTTCACTTTCAAAAAAATATGTCAAAGACACAAGTATATTATATATCTATATACTTTCACTTCAATATCAACAAGTTCAAAACCCAAGATCATTTGGTTTCACTTTCAAAAAAAATATTTCAAAGATACAAGTATATTATATATCTATATACTTTCACTTCAATACACAATATCAACAAGTTGAAAACATAAACAACGTTGGTTTCACTTTCAAAACCAGTCAATACATTTCATAACACTTGGTGTCAAATGTCACTTTCAAACAAACTATATTAAACACACGTATATTGTGTCTACAATTGTACTTTCACTTCAGAATAAAGTATATTTATAACACAAGTACCAATATCAAATACCTAAAACACAAATGTACCAAGTTATATCTTACTTAAAGTATTACCTAAGTGTTTTGTAATACTAATGCTATCAAGTATAATCTTACTTGAAATAATTAGTCTATACCAATAGCTTAAGTATTCACCACAAATTATTTAGCACCTCTAACAAATGACTGAATAAATCAATCAGTCAGTCATCAATTAATTATTCAATCACTCCTCCATTACCAATCAATCACCACTCAATATAGCTATCATGTATGCACAACCTCCACTGGTTAACAATTAATTAGTTAATGAGTATCCAATCAAATCAGTCAATCAATCAATCACCACTCAATACAGCTATCATGTATTCACAACCTCCACTGGTTAACAATTAATTAATTAATGAGTATCCAATTAAATCAATCAATCAATCAATCACCACTCAATACAGCTATCATGTATTCACAACCTCCACTGGTTAACAATTAATTAATTAATGAGTATCTAATTAAAACAATCAATCAATCACCACTCAATATAACGATCAAGTATGCACAACCTCCACTAGCTAACAATTAACTTAAGCGTATCTACTTAACTTGCGTTAATTAAATCAAAAAGTGAAACAATTAATTAATTAATTAATATCTAATTAAATCAATCAATTAATCACCACTCAATATAGCTATCATGTATGCACAACCTCCACTAGTTAACAATTAACTTAAGCGTATCTACTTAACTTGCGTTAATTAAATCAAAAAGTGAAACAATTAATTAATTAATTAATATCTAATTAAATCAATCAATTAATCACCACTCAATATAGCTATCATGTATGCACAACCTCCACTAGTTAACAATTAATTAACTAATGAGTATCTATTTGTAATTAAATCAATCAATCAACCAATCACCACTCGATATAACGATCAAGTATGCACAACCTCCACTAGTTAACAATTAACTAAAGCAAACCTAATTAACTTGCGTTAATTAAATCAAAAAGTGAAACAATCAATTAATTAATGAATATCTAATTAAATCAATCAATCAACCAATCACCACTCGATATAACGATCAAGTATGCTCAACCTCCACTAGCTAACAATTAACTAAAGCATACCTAATTAACTTGCGTTAATTAAATCACTTAAATCAATCAACCAATCAATAAATCAACCGATCAATACAGCGATCAAGTATTTACAACCTCAACTAGTTGATAATTAATAAATGAATATCTAATTAATCTTAGTTAATTAAATCAATTAATCAATTATCAATCAAACATTTAATCAATCATTTATTCAATCACTCATTAATCAAATCAATCTAAATTACAATAAAATATGATAAATATTTATTAATTATTAATCAATCAATAAAGTAATCAATCAAACTATTGTTTATATTTGATGTCAAACTTTTGCATGTACCCTATATATTATTAATTAACCAATGTGTCTAATAAAACTTGAGGTTATAAAATACCAAACCCTTAGTTATAACAATGAAGTTAATTAATTACACTTATCTTATATCTCTCTTTACTTTAAACAAATGTTTAAATTAGTTTAATGTTATAAAAACAATTAATTAAATACCGAATGAATGATAATCAATATGTATTATGTTTTATTTACTTATTATTTATAATGTCTTGATTACATGTGTGTTTAATTAACTCTTATTTAAAGTCAAAGTAATTTTAAAACATAATAAATTGTTCCTAAGTTTCGAACCGCTAACCTTTACACAAAGAAAACAGTAGCCAACACGTTATCCTATTGCGCTTATCTAGGTCATTGGTCAAATACTATCAATAGTATTACTTTTTATCGGTGACACCACGTGACACAAGTAACAATTGTGATATCAATTTTGACCCTATACACTACTTCCGACAGACGACAAAATTCCGTTTTGTTTATAAAATCTACCAGAGGTTTTTAACTCTCGTAAACCTTTATAAACACTATCGCGTTTCAATGACGGCGCGACACCTGTAAACTTAATTAACTTATCAAACTAAATGTACCCCTGAACTGACAAATATTATTAAATGCTGTACTCAGTAAAACATTGAATAAATGATTTGTTTTCAAATTCAGTATAATCAGAGACATATAAACCTATGTATTATTTGTCTCTTGAACAATCAGTGAAAAAGGTTGATCAAGCCTTTTACTGCCGTTCAAACCTGAAAATATGATATGCAAACTCAATGATATACAGTTATACAAACATTTAGAATAATATCATACAGTCCGAGTGTAGAATTCTCAGTCGACATGTCATCCATATGGCCTATTTAAATCAATACTACATACTGTTCGAACAAATACTACACAACTAATACTACAATCATACAATGTATTCTACTAATGAGAATTAATGAATGAAATAATTGTGATAACACATGCACGGGTTAGGTGTAATGGGTATACAGGACGGGTAATGGTCAAGGTATAACTTATGTGTGACTTTTCCAAAAATGTAAACAATGGAGTTTAAACCTCAAAATGAAAGAACCTGGCAGGTATTACAAAAGTTGCAATTCATGAATACATGGAAAAACATACAAATATCAAATATCAAGAGAATAAACGAATAGAATGAGAAACAATGCACATATAAATCACACAAATAAATGTTCACATAATCCACAGTTCAACACGATGAATAGTTCAACGATGAATTATCGACGAAGTATCACACTGGAGTCGCGAACATGCAGGAATTAATGTTTATGGCCATAGAACGGGGGGGGGGGGGTATACCGTATCCTAGATGCTTCGTATACGAGTTGTTTAAAAGTACCAATCTTCCGGAGTCTTGATCGTTTAGTCGGGCGCCAGTTGTCACGGGGCTTCTGTCCACTTATGGGGGTAGAGCATGGGGTCGTATAATGTAGTAACAACACTGTATTTAGTTACTATGATCTATTACCGGTATCATCAATCTCACCTTTATCATCAATATCATCAATAGCATCAATCTCATGAATCTCAGCAATCTACAATTAATTATGAACACAATAAAATACTAATATATAAGCCATGGGTCACCTGCAATTAATTCGAAATACAATAAAACACTAATATATAAACCATGGATCATCTGATTGCTTAAATTAACATGTGTAAAGTTTACTAAATATATATAGGATATTTGTGATTATAACGTCAGTACATTGTATATTGGTCGAAAGTATTTGATTGATTGATGGCGGGCTGACGGACAACGGACAAAGAAATAATCAATCGGCCGTTACTATTACTTATTGTGAATACAATGTATAAAGGAGATCTATTCTATTAAATAATGCATTAGAAACATAAATAACAACAATACAAAACAATATAAAAACAACATAGTTACCTGCAGGTTTTAAATAAAACCTACAAAAATTGGTATTACAACAAAGTTCCTTATTCTTTCAATGGCGGGCGATTACTGCGGCCGGGAAGGGTCAGTGACGTATTAAATATACGGAAAGGTTAAAGTTGAATATGAATGTTAATTAGGGTTAGATGTTACTAAATATTAGGTGAGATGTTACTAAATGTTACTACTATTTACTACTAAACTATCAAAACTACATAGACTCACTAAAATATGGATGTTACCCTACGACATTCGTCAGTCTTTCCATACCTAATTGCATTTGCTTCGTAGCAAATAATAAAGCACATTGTAATAACAGTGAAGTTATGCGTGGTTAATGTAAGGTAATCTCGTATAATCAGTTTAAGCAGTTCATCTAATGAAATAAAAAGGAAAAGACATACTAGTAAACCACTTGAACGAAAGTTTCCATCATATGACGTTGCCATAAAAATCGACCATGTGATATCTACGTGATGTCGTTGTGTTTTGATTGGTGTAGCTGGTTGGCAATATCCGGCCCTCTGTCCCATCATAGCTTTTCATTTCTTCTCGAATCTATCCATTGTCATTTCGTGGAACTTCCCGAATGTTCATCCGAGATTTTAAACCACGATTTTAAAACTAGTTTCTGCAAACGCATGCAAATATTTTCAGTCCCCGAACATACGGAACATGCCGTAGTCCACATAGGGGAGAGGAGAAGTGCTGTTGTCTCATTTCACGTCATATTGATGTTCACCCTGTACATACTCATTGGATGCTGTTAGAGTGATGTACATTGAGAAAATATTTATTTCAGGAATACGATCAGCAACTAATGGCTGGAGCAATCGCCTACATCAACCTGGACGCATTGATTCAAGGTATAGTCTATGCTTCTGTTATACAATGTATTAAGGCTATTTTGAAAGTTTTTAATATGAAGCTCGTCAAAACAGACCTGAAAGTCCACTAAAATAGTGAATGCAAATAGTTTGATATAATTGTTTTTAAAATAATACGCATTGCTGCACTGGGGAAATATTCCAAACATCAAGTATTCAGTGAATAGAATGCCATGGGTACGTTTTTTGATAGTATTAACCTATTTATGGAATCGTGAATACATATTGGCTCATAGCTAGGCCAATCCAATACGGAGGGTGTATAGTTTGTTGATCAATACGGCTAGACGTGAATGTATTCCGTTCCATTACCCATAATGACAACAGAAGACGTTAATACATCCACAGCAATTGAGAAAGGGGCTACTTTATAATACCACAGTAGACTATTGGGGACAATCATTTTGTCTAGCCGCGATTGTTAGTCAGCTGATAACAAGTATTGATATTGTAATGAATGCAATGTAAGCTGGTATAATCCATAAATGGGGCAATAAAATAAAAAGTGATTTAGCGTTTCAAATTGCTCGATAGAATAGAAACGTGATATTCTTGAACGATCTGCAATATACTACGCACAAAACTGTCTTCAATCTGGTAGACTTGTCATACCATTTACATTTTCTAACAATCACCACAAGTCAAAAATAGCGCTGCTGTCACATAAATAGTTCCCAACAATCTATCAGCACTAACTACTAGTACCTATCCTCCTTATTCTCTTGGACAGTGTGCCCCTAAGGCATCACCAAGGAACGACACTAACTTTTATCAGCAGCTTATCGCTCCACTTGACTATGAGTACAGGGCCTCTTCATTCATTTCAGGAAGCCATAGTTTCTCAGCAGCATCGAGTCCATTACTGATGTCTACTATCATTGAAGCTACAAAGACTGTTCCATTAAACTGTTCCGGTATTGCTTGGTGTACTGACGAGTCCACAGTATATTCACAATGGTTGAGGAGTTTTCCTGATGACCTCAATGATGAGCCGAAGTAAGTAGAAATCCAGTTTATATTGTGTTTAATCTCGGATGAACTTTCTGAGAGTGCCACTATCTGACAGTGGGAAAATTCACGTGGAAAAGAAAAGAAAAATAGCTGAAGAATCGCTAACTGGATACAAAGGAAGACAAAACTGCATTCACAAAAGATATAATACAAGCACAAACAGAGAAGGCATTGGACGACAGAAACAGCAGGGTTTTGTTAAAGCATTTATGGTATTGGTAAACGTATGCTCAGAATTGAATTCTTTATAATTCTTTAATTGCTATAAATTCTGGTAAAGCAATGTTATTTAATTCAGTTAATGATTTCAAACTAGATATAACCCTCATTTGTAGATGCAAAAGAATGATAAGGGATTTAAATTTTAGCGGAAGTTTACGATTTTCGTTAGTACTGATAAAACAGCACCTTGGTTCCAAAACACACATAGCAATTGCACACTCTTTTTGAAACGTCATATATTATAGATGGCAAGTCACAAGGATAAATACCAACATTGAAAATTTATGATAATATTACACCAACACAATAGACAAGACACCATATTCAGACAGTCGCATCAATCAGACAACTTGAAGCATTTTTTGAGTAAGAGATGACAGATAGGAACGTATAAGGACGCGTATAATATAACCACTGAAAGAAATTCAATTATACAAATAGGCGTAATGCCAAAACAGATTCAAAAGTCTGAGCGGTGTCTAAACTTGTCTAGCTGTGCATCGGACACAGTCATCGCTTAGCTAAGGGAAATATATTCAATGAAAACAACCATTAGTTGTTTAACGCATAAGTGAAATGGGATTTTGTAACAACATGTGCTATACAATAACAACAGCCTTTTATTTCGCTCAATTCATGTAGATCTACATCATGAAAAGGCGGTAAATGATTTATCACAATGTACGAACATTATCCCCAAATATCATCAATTTATTATAAAACAATTCTAAGAACACAAACCTAAGACACACATATAATTACCATAATTAAAGTTTTAAGAACTGATTCAAAGGACATTTAAGAACAAATACATGCACATTAGAGGTAGACATGTGGTTCTTTGTGAAAGACCATGTTAATTCTAATGTGTTCGTGTCTGACTCAGAAGTAAGCTTATGTGTTGCTCTATTATAGATTTACCAACCTTGGAGATGACAGTGACCATGTGCCATTCGCATACAGACTTGGCATTCCAGTGCTGTTCCCACATTATACTTTCAATGAAACGGTATTATTACTTCTTTTATCTCCTAGTCGACATACTTAATATATTAAGTACAACGAAGTCGAAACGGCGTCCATGTACATTATAGAGTGCACTGTGTAACATATGACTATACTGAAGATTCAGTCTGTTTATGTCTTGGAAATTACGGAAGCTGCAATGGAATAGGTTAAGAACGTATGAGTTTAAATTAATCAAAGGACTCGGTAAACTGAGAGATACTGCATAAGAGGAAATGAAGTACCAACTCGAACTTTTTATAAAGCAAAACAATTATTAACAAATAGTAAACGTTGGTGTTTGATACATGTACTATCATATCGGTGAATGACAATGATGTTGTATTGTAAAATGTGGCAATATTCGCAAAGTAGAATCTTGAGAATGTTCTTACAATCTCGAAATGTTTTCCAGTTTATCAGTTAAACCATCAATATCCTTATTTGCTAAATTGTGTCCATGCATAATGTAAAGAGCCATTAAATAAACAATATGAAAACATAGCCCATTCTTCTATTTTGAGGGAAATTTTCATTTAAAGTCAACATATTGATTTATGCTTTTCTGATGATGTTTTATGATTACCAGCACTGCTACATTTGTATGTTATGAATATGTAGTTGTTTGTTGATGGTGCTATTGTGAGTTTTGTTGCAAGACAATTAATTTGGTGGTGTAGTATACATGATGCATTGATGTATCTTTTCAGGCTTATCCTTTTCTGAGTTCATATCCTGCTATCGGAGCACTAGAGGATACCAAGGATTATGTGGAGAAGTTCATAGATCCCGACTACTCCTTGCACATCTCTATGACCAAAGTCCTCGCTGATGTCATTCTACGACTCTCAGATTCGGCCATCCTACCTTTTGATTTGATCAGTCTTATTCATACTCTAGAAAAGGGAAGTACGATATTACAACAGAAGGCGGAAATGCTTAAACAAAGAGGAATGCAGTTAGGTAAAATCTCCAAAAGTGTACTTACTTATTTTACGATATAGTTGTATTGGCTAAAGCATATGTAATTTTAGAGCTGTTATAATAATCATTATCTTCACGAATTACAAAGTTGTATATATTGTTGATCCCTTTACGATTAAGCCTATTTTTCTTCATGCATGTATTTGAATATAACGTTACATATACACTTTTATGTAATAAATACAGTGCATGTATTGTAACTAATTCATTAATGAGTGTGTTTGGGTTTGCCCAAATGTGTTGCCTCTTATAATAAAGTTGTTATTGTTATAATTATCATTATTATTACATGTATGTATTTCTAACTGCAGATGTGATTACCAGTGCTATAGAAGCGATCCAGAGGTTCTGTAATGTGGCATTTGATTTTGATACACTTATACACAGCTTAAACAGATCACAACTCAGGTAATGTTTCTTTTCCAGTGTACAATCATCCTTCATACCAGTCTCTTTGTCAAGATCTGCAAATTGATCTGCCTCGTCAGTTTGGGGCATGACCGTTCCCTCACATTCTAGTTTGTTTGTTTGGATGGTCAGTCGGTGGCAGGAGTTAACGTCATTTCTCAACAATTGTTCAGTGGGATATTCGTCAGCGATTCCCCTAACCAGTCGTTCTTTGTATACAAGGCTAATTACCACGTCTAGGATAGTCTGCTTGTTGGGCTCTTGCAATTGTTTAGAGTGTCTAGTGTCTGCAAGCAAAACATACTTGTTTAACTTGCCCATGGTTAGAATTTCCTGATTAAATTATGGGCTATATATAACTAAATCGATAACTTTCAGGTTTAGTTACTAATTATCAGTTACCATACCAGTTATGCTTGGTCAATAGACCATGTGTATTTTCAGTAAACGTATACTGAATTGATAGAGTAGGTTTTTGTTAAAATAGTTATCGTGGTAACAAATTCACGCGAATTCTCTAGGGTGAAACTGACCATTTTGTTTCTCCAAATTCTGTAACAATAGTTACGATTTTAAAGTTCTTGTTGGCATTGTACGTTACAATTTTAATTCATGCACTTCATGAATGAAAAAGTCATACAAAATCATGATTTCCTGTTTTTATGCAAATCATGGCTCCGGTCTTCCGTATTGTAATGTTATTTTTAAGCCATTTAGAATGTTCATTTTTATTGCAGTGAGTTTGATTTATACCTTATGAACAACAAATTGTTACACCTCTCACGAGCGTTTGTTTCTGATGTTGGTCTTCCTGGGCATAATCAGTATAGGTATGTTTATATTCGAGTATTACCCTTCCTTTGATTATACTAACGGGCCCTTGTCCACACACATAAATATACAGTAGCAAATATTTTAGGGTCTATTTGAAGCATCTCTATTTCTACTTTATTTAATTAATGCTTATTTTGGTATTTTCTCAATTTCCGCCTAAGCAATCACCTCGGTGTGCCGCAGCGTCGTTATGGGCCTGACATCGTACATGTCTGTAACCACACCAATGTGTCACAGCGTGGTTATGGGCTAGACATAGTACATGTATGTAGTAATTTAGAACTTTCAGTCAACGATCACCCATAAAAGTCCAAGAATTTGGGGCCCTGTGTTTTTGTTGAAACGACAGTAGCAAAGACCGTGATGCAAGGAATCCTTGTGGAGTACCCTAGTTCTCAGAATTCAATCTTTGAAACCAGATTGGCAACTTAATAAAAAAGACACATATACGTTTATGTAAAAATTGAGTAAAATTAAAATAATGAAGAATTGAATTCAGTTTAGCGTTCAAAGCTTCCGTTGTACATGTAGCTAGCTCTAAAAATAATTTTAGATTATAATTATTGTTCCTTTTTTCTTTCAGAAATATTCTAATTGCTCCAAACCCATCGAATCTTCAAGAAGAAAACATATTTCCCGGTGTAACTTGGGACATATGGGAACAGTTTAACAACACACAACTAGAAAATCACTTAAATAAACAAATTTCATTAATAGTTTTATGTGTAAATCGAGCGACAGAGGTTATCAAAGATGGCATGGTGACTTGACAACGAACGGCATTTCTTCATTGACTTCCGTTCATTTTCTTAGATATATTTTAAAAAAACTGAAATTACATCTCGGAGAGCAGCTTTTCTTGACAAGTATATTAATGAACACACTTTAACTATACTGCCAAAAATGACTAGTGCGAAATTGCATGGGTCGAAAGGGTTTGAGAACGAATCACATTTCAGTGCTGCATAAATGGAGCAACACGACTGTGAATTGCGTGCTTTAATTGCCAAAAACATTGTAAATAAAA
Source organism: Spisula subtruncata (assembly GCA_963678985.1). Classification (NCBI taxonomy): domain Eukaryota; kingdom Metazoa; phylum Mollusca; class Bivalvia; order Venerida; family Mactridae; genus Spisula; species Spisula subtruncata. The sequence continues at coordinate 22,619,247 of OY787669.1, read as the reverse complement.
CACAGACAGGGCTTTCGCTCAGCGCAATCGTATACTAAAGTAATTACACTGATCTGCATTGCACATGACGTCACTTCCTGCACGTGACGTCACTTCCTGTACACGTTGTCAATTCATGGCTTCCAATAAAGCTTAAAACATGCACGTAATGCCAAAATCAGCTTACACAATGATACAAACGATGTGTTTCGAATGAGTTAACAAACGAACATTGCAAAGTGTGTCCAAGTGATATGACCAGTCATATGATCATCCTAAATCGGAATCAAATACTAGGTGGTACGTCGAAATGTTTGATGCAAGGTAATGGAGTGTCCTGTAAGTGATATGTATCATATTGAAGCAATACTATAGAGAAATGATAGTAATATTTGTGATTGATCTCTATTCAGAGATAGTATATACAATGCATGCTACGATAAAGTGTATCACTACCAGTGCGAACCGATAAAGGGATCTCACTGCGTGTGCATAAAGTGTACTGCAATACGAACCTAGATTACCCTAAAGAGTACAGCTTTACAATGATTCTATCATACTGCTTTGATATACCGTGTGAGAACTTCCGGTACAGCAAAGAGCTTCCAGATAAGTATAATATGGTTAACAAGGAAGGCAACGCTCGTGTTACTAGTATAACAATGGTGTGTTCCGCGGACAAGCGTCGTGGTATTGAATCGTCTTCACATCGAATTCGAGGCGTCAAAAGGCTTGATACCAATCGCAACATGATTGTACACAACAAAACTCGTTGTAATGAATGTCGTTGGATCAGAAACGATGTATCGAAATATGCTGTAATGACAGATGGTACAACGATTGTTGTGTTAATAGCAGCGAACTTATGAGATTGATATTGTTTTGGAGAAATAGTGCTCGAATAGAGTTTTCACTGCTGAAACTTACCAAGATGGTATTCGTGTGGTGAAAATGCGAGTTGTTTTTTATTTTTAATTTTTCAACGAAGAACTTTGTGTGTAGTGTATGTGTATGTGTGGTCTGTATGGTTTAATAATTGTTTCCAGTCGTGTACACGTTTCACTGCAATAACTAAATATATAGTATGACATTCATTTACACGCGTGATGTAAATAATAAAGTTCAGTACAGTCGAGGGAAGGTATAGTTTTATCAAATCATTTACAGACATTTGAACGTTACATGCATGTGTAAATAATACATGTAGTTCAATCAGAGTTAAGTTGTGTTATCTATTAAAGGACACACAAAACAATCAAAGTATAATGCAACGTACAATAAGATGGGTTTTCTCAACATGTTAACTATTTTGAGCATCATTTTAGGAAATAAAACTTAATCGAGTATAAGCTGGGTTAAATGGAATACGTTATAAGAATGTGTGGTGTTTATAAATATCACTAAATTATAATTTATATGTACTTCATGATTATATGGTGTTGTTGAAAATGTGCTAGTATTTATTTTATTTTGTGTTGTCTGCTATTACATGTATATAAAACAATTCTGCAATGAACTACATGTGCAACTAGCACGTAGTGTTGCGTGAATTAATTTCTAGAGAAAGCGCCCTTGGATGATTGCATTTACGCTTTTCTCCTACTAATATGATAGATTACATGTTTATAGTACAGTACTTGGCCCAAGTTTAAGATCTGGTCTTGTCCGAACAAACTTAGGTCACTATGTCAAATATTAGATAAATCATGTGTTCACTCTAAAGGTCACACTTTTGATCCAATTTTCATGGAACATTGCCAGAATGTTACTTTCCATTAAATCTAGGTCACGTTTGAGAAACTGGGTCATGACGGATTTAAAAATAGGTCACTTGGTCAATTGTAAGAAAAAATCGTGTGTACACTTTATAGAGGTCACAATTTAGATCTTCATTACTCTTGTTTATTAGAAGTTGTAAATGCTTTCTTAGGTCACAATAGGTGCTGAATATGACAGATTAACGACCAGGGTACTGTTTTATCAAAGCATTTACGCAAATCGTAACCTTACGATCAGATTTATATTCTTTATAATACTTTTCCAACTATAAAGTGTGGTAAATGGAGTTGTAATACTAATAAAGATTCAGCTAATAAATACCAACAAACCATATCCATTACCAATTTGTAGTTGTTAAAGAATTATATAGAATTTAAATTTGAACGTAAGTTTACGATTTCCGTAAGTACGTTGATAAAACAGTACCTAGGAGTCCTTTTGGCCCTCTTGTTTCACCTTTGGGACTCAACTAAAGTACTCAAATGCACCATTTAGCTGAAAAATTACCAAGTGTTTACTTTTTGAATATAGTCGTTTAAAGTGTATAGAGCTATATTCAAACATCAATTTTATGTCAAAATAATTACTTGCATCGTTTTAAGTATGATACTAGACTACTTTAACTGCACATTAAAACTTTGGATGTATTTTGATTCAATCGTCGAAAAATAATAATTCTTATAATTTCATAGGGTGTTCTAGAATACTTTCGTATGAAAATGGACAGTTCGCATGTCCAATAAATCACAGAGAGAGTTTCTGTTAAAACAGAAGCGAATAATGATCTAATGGATATGAAAGCATAATAATTGTTTTTCAGTTTTTGAAACATTTTTGAAAATTATCGTCCGATATAGCTCTATACACGTTAAGGCTTGCAGGGGCTTACACGTGGATCATATTTTGTAGATTATCTTATTGTGTCAATTTCGGTTGTGATTAGTGTATCATGAACGGTTTGCATTCTAGTGTTATATATTACATGTACTAACACATGTAGTCTCAATATTGAAATCCATTCCATAATCATTTTAAATGTTAACAATGTGAGGTTTGATAAATAAAAAATGAACATATCATGTACAGTATATTATGTTGTTGGTTTATGATGTTGTTGTTGTTCGATGAATGGTGGACGTCGCCTTGATTTAGAACCCGGCTATCTGGGTGTGATTCAACGTGGTGGCAGGTCGTACCGTCCGTAGCTCAGTTGTAAGTGCGCTTGACGTCTAGTCTGGCGACCCGGATTCTAATCCATGTGGAGGCACATGCACGTTTGCCTACCATATTTCAACTGAAAGCTGACTGTCAAATAAATTCTATGCTTGGCATATGGGAAGTTTACAATAGTGTAGAGTGTGGCAACTGGTTATGTGTGGAAGACTAAAGTGAGTACTGGTTTTGATAGAGTTAAGGATACTGTTTTATCAAAGTATCTACGCAAATTTACGATCTTTTTAAATGCTTTTACAATAATTATAAAGTGTGGTAAATGGAGTTGTAATGCTAAAGAAGATCCAGTTTATACATACAAAAAATATCCATCACCGATGTGAAGTTGTTAATAAAGAATTATACAAAATTTAATTTTCGGGCAATTTATGCACAAAACCACCTCGTGTCGATTGAGTGATCACTGGCTCGTGACACAGTTAAATATCTTGTTCACACGTTCACTGGCCTCGGTACAGTGTACATCGTTTCATAGCCTATTCGTTAGACTATACACAAAATGACACGAATACGAGCTGAAAATGTTCTTGAAATTAGGGCCTATATAAAAGGTTGGTCATTACTCGGCATAAAGGCTGTAGATATTCACCGCGAGGTGTGTGACATTTATGAGGAGGTTCAAATGTCTCACAGGACTGAAAGATGCTGGTCGCCCAGGTCGTCCTGCAACAACTACGACCAAAGGTAACAAAGAATAAATCCGAAATATCCTCAAAACTGATGCTCGATTCACCGTAAGACAAAGGAGTAAAGAAGGTTTTGTATGCTATTTTTTTTCACTAATAAGGGTCCGCTATTCAAATCCCGGTGCCAAAAGGGAAAACTAAGGGAATTCCTATAAAACCTTAGGTAAATATATCAACCTAAAAATTTCCCCTTAGCAGCTTTATGAATACGGACCCAGATGCACAAGCAAAGCGCTACCGAGCGCCTTCATTCAGTTACAATGTGTTCAATTTAATAAAGAAGGCATGGATTACCTCCCATGTAATAAGCGTATTTTTTTCAAAAAAATGCAATAAATATGATTAATCGTAATACAGACATAGTTAATTTTGGTGCAACGAAGCACTATCGCGGAACTATTTCCTCGTATGTATCTTGGCAGTCGGTATCTTAAGCGGTGGCGATCGTAACTACTCGGATCTTTCAGTGATGAATCCGGAAGCTCCCTCGGATGTATGTAGTGTAGTGATTTGTGGAAAAATTCCACACGGTGAATCGGTCGCACGTGTGTGATGCGGTTTGCAAGAAAATAAACCATAACATACCCATCGCATTTGTAAACTATGAGGTTTTTAAAAAAAATGTATATATAAAACACATACCCGCAGTTGACGATTTTGCATCGTCTGCGCATCTTTTCGCGCAGCATGTTTACGGAATTTGCAACGGTCTTAAAAACGATTTCTTAGCTGTCCTTCTGCGTATTAAAAACAGTTTTGCCAAAAATATAAATTCATAGAAATTAATAAATCGATTTTCGTCGACTGCAAGGGAAACAACCGTGGTGATGATTTTGATTAGTCAGTGTTTTAATTTTACGACAGCAAACTGCTTTACGTCACATGCAAATTTTCACTAAAATGAAAACGAATCGTCGTGATAAAAAGTGGATTTAAAACACTATGTGTGCGCATAGAATCATAGAATGTTGTCATAGAATACGTGAGCAACTTATACATGGCCAGGTCCAACCGTTTAACGTACACCGTTACTGTGGAAGTTGACAGAAGCACGAAACTCAAGTTGTCGGGCCACAGAAATTCACAGAATGACAGATCTGACCTTCAGCATTCAATGCTTCAGCTACATATCGTCACTGATCGTAAGTTGAAAATCAATTAGTTGACATGTCTCAAAACTGACTTTCAATAAAAACACCAATCAATATTTTGCAACGGACTCAGGAGCAGGCAAATGCCAAGGGAATTACCTCTGTCTCATAATTTCGTGCCTTCTCATGAAATCCGTGCTTAGTTGAATTCAACTACTATACATGTTCTACATAGTCGTTTCGGTGAAATTAGCCAAATAAATCGTCCAACAAATATCCTTCATCAATTGAGGCCATTATTTTGGACGACTCGCCATAGCTGTCTCCTTGACGACCAGGAACGACGCACCTAGTAATTATTCCAACTGATATTTTTCAACTGTTGTTAATGTTTCTTGCATCCCGTTTTCATTACGCATTATTTTAACACCTAAGGCTTTAATACTCAAACTGAATACGCATTTTGATAAGCACTACTACAAATTTATCTAATCTATCTGGGTGAAAATCAAAATAATGAAGCCATTCAGTAATTTCATGTTTATACAGTCCCGTGCCAAATTAAAGTTCACAAAGCGCAAAAATCACAAAATAAGTTGATGAATTTCTTCAGTTAGAAGAACATAACAATTGTAAAATAAGAATAATTAGACTTTGTTTACTATCCTTTAGTAGGATAATCAATTTCTGATAAAACCACCATGCACTTTACTCATTTCCACAGTCCATTTTCAGTTGCTAAGCAATTCTAGAACACCACTAAAAATTGATGGTTAGTCCATTTGACAATGTTGTCATGGTAACACAGGCAAACTGAAATATTTAAATTAATGTTGACTTTTACCACAATAGATTTTACCTTAAAACAGTTTTTATTGTAAGAAAATCGGAGTTATAATATGAAAATAACAAACATTTGAATTTTGTTTTGATATATTTTAACGAAAAAATGACAAAATTTGCATGGGAGTCAATGGGAACTACATTTTTTGTTATTCAACTTCGAGATTTAATGACTTTACATTTTACAAACTAACATTATAAGAACAAATGAAGTTGATATTTTAGAATGCCAAATACTCCTCTATATTTCTGTATGGTTGGCATACAAAATACGAAAAGTATGTAACCATGGCAACCAGGCTTATTCCATCAATGAAGAATTTTCACTGATGTTCTTAAATTGCCTAGTAACCAAAAATATGATAAATGTAAATTATTTTCTGAACAGAATCAAATCATGCTTGGACTATTCTTTCATGTGATACCAACTTATAGTATACTAGATTTATATTTATTGTGTCATGAAATTTCAAAGTGAAATTATCTGTCAATTTTTTCATGCATTTTTTACTTTGTGAACTTTAATTTGGCACCTGACTGTAGCTTACTGAAATAAGATACTAGGGTATTTAGTATTTCTAAAAATGTGTTTCCATGTGGTAAGTTGTTATGGAAAATTTTGTTGCATTTGGACTGCCCATTAAAAAGTTATGAAGAAAAAACCTTCAAAAAATGGCCCGTACACTTGGGACAATGCGTGACATTGAATGTGAAAGTGTATTTTCCACTTTGAATAACTTTGCAATCATCATTGACATTAACATGGGGTTTTCTTCATGGTCAAGTGCAATGTATTGGTCATTGATTAAGTAAAAGTTTGGGCAATATTAATGGATCATAATTTGTTCATATTACTTTGAAATGGAAAGGGGTTGATTCTTAGTTTGCTCCAAAAATTGCCAATGGATACATTTGTAGACTCAGCAATGAAAAGTATTACTAAATAGGCTGAATCTAGGTTATCTATTTGATAGGTACATATGTACACTTTAGGATTTTCAACAGTTTTTATACATTGTCAGCTAGGATGACGCATCATTTGCAAGTTTGATTACATGTACAAAATTGTCCCAAGTGTACAAAATAGCAAAAAGGATATTAATTTTCATTGTTCATGCCAAGTTTTGATTTATTTGCCCATTCTGACTAAGAAATGGCCCATACAAATTGGTACTAAAACAAATTTGACAAAGAAATGTCATTTGAGATTTTTACTGCCAATAATGGTGTTGTCCCAAGTGTACGTGGTTTTTGAGAGTTTTGATAAACAGGTGTCAGTGCCATGAAATATACATGATATATAATCCAGATGCACTGCTGCATTGATAAAGGTGAAATACTCTTATTGAAATGTCTTTTTGGTTGTTTTTAGGGTAAACAAAGAAAATATGATCGATAATTTTGAATTTTGATTGTAAGAAAACGATTAAATTTAGTTGCAATTTTTATTCATTAACTTGATTTCTAAATCATGTGTATTAAGATGTTTTACTATTCTTACAGCTATAAAAAGTATTATTCTGTTTAGTAATATTGATTTTATAAGGATACAATCCAGCAGGTTTAAACTGTTACTATTTTTTGTACACTTGGGACAAAAAATAACATTTTACAAATCATAACAAGAATCATACTTATTTTTTTCACAGAAACATCTAGAGTAAAAATGACTTTCCCTCTGGTATCAGAGTTAAATTTTCATGCAAAAATAAGCATAAGAAGTCATAAAACATGGAGCAACATTCTGCTAACACATGGACTAAAATACGGCTAACACATGGGCTAATCAAAACGTTTACACATGGTAGCACATATAATGACATACTGCTAACATATGGACCAATTAACTGCAAATACAGTATCTGATGCTTACACATGGAACAATATAATACCTGGTAGCTCATGGACTGACTTACTGCTTTAGTGCTCACCCAAAGACTGACATTTTTCTAATACTTCAACTAATATATGGCTTATACATAGACTGGCATACTGCTAACACAAAGTCATGGATTTGTATACAAGTAACAATAACACATGGACTGGTACACATGGATCACCATAATGCTAACACATGAACTGATGTACTGCTAAGACATGAACTGATATACAGTACTGTTAATACATAAGCTGATATTGCTAACACATTTACTGATACATACTGCTAACACATAACAGACTGCTATACAGCTAACACCATGTAGTTCAGGAAGTTATACCTGGCCTGATGATATCACATGGCAGCCACTATCTGATATACCAGGACATTGAAGCCACCTTGTCTTGTTTCAGGAATGGGACTCAAGCTTCAATTCAATTTAAATTAACTTTATATGATATTGGACATAACATTACAAAGATACGGAGCTATAACAGTTAGTGCTCTATATTTATAGTGTCCCAAGTGTACAACCTATGATGTACAACTTTATCATGAATTAAATGAAAATCTTTGAAGCCATATGGTGATAGTGATTTATAGAAGAAAAGGTTGTTAACTTGTTCTGAAGTTCTGTAATAAGCAATTGTCCTTTCATTGTTATATAATTCATGTTCAAAACGATATCTGAATGTTATAATCATTATATGCAAATGATTTATTTACGGAATTATCAAGATTCAAACTCACCTAAAAGACATTATTTCTTTTGTTCATCCTTAAAGATTTATTGTATAAGCATACAAGTGTAAAATATTGTTAGTAGTTTTCAAACATTGTTGATATAGTAAGCGCATATATTTTGTCCCAAGTGTACGGAACATATAAAAAATACTGTACTTAGGAAAATGGCCATATCTTTGTCAATATTGAATATTTTGATTTGAAATTTTGCATGCTTCATTCATATATCCTAAAGGCTTCAAAATTTAGAAGTATTCTTCTATGAATGATACTATCACAGACCTACCTAAACTTTACTAGGTACTATAGTAAAAATGTTGACCCTCGGAAGTATAAAAAGTTCAATTTTAACATAATTTTAGGTATAACATTGGTTGTTCATTGTTTAAATGTTGTCGACACATGTCAAGTTTAATTTGATTGAACTTATACAGTCTCAGACTAATTATGGTTTAATTGTTTTTGTATCAAAGTAAGGCACTTATTTGACAAAAAGTTCATTCAATTGTTCAAAACAAATCAGTCTGTATTTTTTTCTATTCTTTTAATCATCTTGCCCTTCTGGAATATTTAACTTGAACTATTTTCCTATCTAATTCAAATAATTACTTGCCCATAGAATGCATTCTAAATTTTACCCCTTATGTCACGCTCTGGCTTCATTATTTTGATTTTCACCCATCTACAAATTTGAAATTCCATCACTTTGGGCCCCAATACAGACCCATTTTTACGGAGGCACAGATTTCATGGGAAACAGTCACCAGGATTCTGAGCATCGACCTAGATATATAAAAGTTATGATTTTACGATTTTTCGTGATCATTTTTAAATTTTCTTTTTCTTATAAGTTAAGTAAACATTTTTACTTCCGAAAACGGTGGAAACAATTTTAAACTTGCATGGGCTAGTGCGCATGCGTGGCTGAAACTGTTAAGGAGCACGGAGATACGAGACAACAGCATAAATATTGTAGGGGGTGGGGGGGGGGTGCTAGTTCTAGCCTAAAACTTAGTCAAACAATCTCGACCTAGTGACTACGGAGACCGAAATCTCGTTAAGCCTAAAACTCATATAGCACTAGGGGGTGTCTAAGTTCTTCTTCTCTTTTTTTATATATCTACCTGTCAGTTGCATACACGGCCCAGCAATGGGTGGTTGATAGCCGGGGAAATTGGCCGGGTTTTAATCGGTATCATGACATATGGCATTGCATTCGGAAACCGTCAGCTATTTATAAAAATTAATTGGACATGTGCCCCGGCTGATGTAGATGTAATTAATGAATTAATTTGATATCTCACTGCTATATAAATTTATAAAGTAACAAAGAAAAAAATGGCAAAAAGTAGCCAACAATCATGTTCAAATAGCCAGAGAATTTATCTGCCTTCCCCTCATTTCTACTCTGAGTAACCCCTGTAAAAATGGTGTAGGGTAGATCAATTTTGTGATTTGTATGATGTCGGTCCATTGTCTAGAGGACATCAGATCTGTGGTACCCAACAAATGTCTTTGTCCCTTAGCCACATCTTGATCTGACAAACTTCACAAAGCAATGATTGCCACAAGACAACCCCAACCTGATGCAGCTGTGGGCCATTTTATAATGAAAATTGGTTCACCAATTATGTTATCCACCGAAAATAAAGACGTTATTATTATGCACCAAAAATATGCTGCCTGACCATCCGTCCGCCATCCAATTTGGAAGTGTGATTTGAGGTTGTTACCCACCTACATTTGTATTAAAGCATGACTCAATGTACTATCCCCCAAAATTAAAAAACTTCTGGGGGCCTAGGTCGCCTCGCCCTTATGATATGGATGATCCAGTGAAGAGGATAAATTTGAAAGCATATAGATCACTGATCAATGCATCCTTATAGAATTATAAAAAGGTGTGATCTGTTGTCTAATATTTGTTTGGTTTTATTTGTATTTCAGGTATTTTTGGACCAGGGTGACAGGGAAAGCAATGAAAACCTAATTTGGAAGAATTATTATGTACAGTTCTATTAACTGGTACTCTCATGAAAATGTTGGCCTGGTTTCAATCAGTCGGGATACAATCTGCAAACACCGGTAATAATGTTTTAACTTTGCTGTTTTAATATGTATAAAACCTTGTTTATGATAATGTGTTTTATATTGTCTCAACCTTTTTAAGTTATATATGGCAGCTGATTTATTTAGCAGTTTTCCTGGACTGCATCCTTACCTTCCACAAAGAGCCAGCAACTTCTCCACATGTGGATGAAAAGTCAGCTGTACAAGGAAGGGTACTTAGTACAAACAACCTGCCAGAACTTGGAATATAATCTGATAGATCACTCGGTTACATGTTATAAACCATTAGACAACATCATTTATAAAATAATAATTTTAAGAGTTATTTGAGTGAAATTGCCTCTGGCATGATGCACAGCTTAAATGGATTGACAATACTGTGAAACCTGTGTGCAAGTTTTGGAATCTTCTTATTTATATGCATGACTTGTATATTGCTATAATTATATACATGTAGTGCACATGACTTATTTGCACTTAATATACATTTGTATCACATTGAGTATTGCACATTCTGTTGCAGTAATAGTTGAATGATCTGGTGTCTCTTATGTATAAAAGTTATATTTGTTTACTTTCAGTTTTCTTTGAAGACACAAGGAAAAGTTCATGAAGACACTCCTTACTACCAGACATTTTGAAGGCTCTATGTAAAATAATTATGCCAATGATTTAGTATATCAAGAGCATAACTTACATAATATTATAGACTATACTTGAGAAGCAAATACAATAAATGTTCACTGGATGTTTATACCAATATTTTCAGACTCTGAATTTGTGTTGAAAGTTATATTTACTCTGTGCAATTATTGAAATTTGATAATTCTAGTGCAGAACTACAGATATATAAAATGTGTAAAATCAATTACAATTATATTGCATTTATAATACATATAGTCAAAGACTCAAACCTGATTTAAAGACCACCTTTATTATAAAGCCTGTATGACTGTGCAGACCACCTTTTGTCTCTCATAAGATTATTTTTAGCTCACCTGTCATATAGTGACAAGGTGAACTTTTGTGATCACTCTCTGTCCGTCGTTCGTCAACAATTTGCTTGTGTGAACTCTAGAGGCAACAGTTTTGATCCAATCTTCATGAAAATTTGTCACAATGTTGTTCTCCATGAAATTTATACCAAGTTTAAAACGGGGTCATAATAGGTCACTAAGTCAAATCTGAGAAAAACATTGTGTTCAAACCTGAGGTCACAGTTTTTATCCAATGTACATGAAACTTATTCACAATATTTTTCTCAATGAAATATAGGCCAAGTTTAAAACTCGGTCATGTTGGGTCAAAAACTAGGTCATTAGGTCAAATCTTAGAAAACCCTTTGTTCTCTCTAGAGCCTAGAGGTCACAGTTTTTATTAAATCTTCATGACACTTAGTCAGAATGCAATCCTACATAAAATCTAGGCAAATCCAAGTTCAAATCTGAGTTATGTCAGGTCAAGAACTAAGTCATTAGGTCAAATCTTAGCATAAACCTTGTGCTCACTCTAGAGACCCCTGATTTGATCCAATCCTCATGAAATAAGGTCAGAATGTATGTTTTACTGATATATAGATCATTGTTCAACAGGTGAGCGAGCACTCTTGTTTATTGGTATTGAACCTGTTTAGAGAGGGCTACCCAGCAATAGTAAAATTAGTAAAATTCTGAATTTTGCTTGCAGTCTTTGTATTACATACATGTATTATACCATGGGGCATATTTACACACAAGACTAACTGTAATTATAGTTGTGGATAATTGCAAAACAGCATAATACTGACACATATTGTCGATTCAAAGATGTCTGTCAAAACCGCCTTAATGTTTCCTCTCTGAATAGCTAATTGCACCAAATATAACCACTACGCTATAGGACCATCAGCTTTTTAATCATTCAAGTGTATTATTGATGGTAGAATTTAATCCTGACATACCTTTAATAATCGACCGGGGTGATTGTTTGTTTACGCGGTTGTGACATAGATCTTTGAATCAACTATAGTTGGATTATATTGTTTCTTTAATTTCACTATGATGGAAACAACTCTGTCCCATCAGCTATGGATTATTTATGCTTGGTTGATTTGTTGCATTTGTGGGGTCCAATAGTGGTGAATAAGGGTTATTGGCATATTTAAACATGTTATACTATAATTACCATTCAATTGTTGCTAATTAGTCTTGACTAAGAGATGCAAAGGTTTATTTTATCTTTAAAGAGTTATTATTATGTCCCAAAAGTTGATGAGGGTTATATTGCTGTGCTCAAGTCTGTCGGTCAGTAGACCACATGGTTCCCACTCATGTCAAGCTTTACATGGAGGTTGGTCAGCAACAGTAGATGGCCCCTATTAATTTTGAGGTCAGTAGGTCAAAGTCACTGTAACCTGTACTATTTTCGACTATTGGGCTGCATACATGTTTTACACACATCTCTTGTTTATTTTAAAATGAATGGCTGACAGAAATCATACTCTTATGACTTACTTTTTATGAGCTAATAAACTTATACTTTATTTAATCTTTTGTTGTATTTCTTTGAAACAGAACATGCATTGCAATAAATGAAAGTTGTCCGTAGAATTAAATACTGATTACAGTCATGAATACAGTATTTTGAGAAACAACTGCATTCTGTTATTTACATGAAAATCATCTATGCAGTATTTTAAGATTTTTTTGGTATTATCCATAGATAGTGTTCATCAACACTTGCATACCTTAAACAACTTTGTTTGTTGGAATTTCATTTATTTGTTCCAATTAAGCGTGTAGTTATATATGATATCAGTTGATTACACTGGTTTTCCAGGAACCAACCATACAATGCTCCTGCAACAGTCTATCCCAACATATGACTGGCTTGAGATCTGAGATGTACAACTGGACCAGTCGATTGTAACGGAACTGTTGGATGTATGGCAATGCATACTCTGCCATCTCCATAGTATTTTGCCATTTCATGTGATAACCAGTTGTATGGTTTTCATGAAAGCAACAGTTCTCAAATAACTCTCACAGTATACAAGTTTGTCAACAAAATGTCAACATTTGGAGTGTTACGCCTCCAACCGCGGTCAAAGATGGGGGTTACAAATGAAGATTTTATGTTAAATTGCACATTATACCTGGTCTGGACATTTATTTCCTCATGTGTACATGTTAATGAGTTTATTTATCTTAAAAATAATGAATATACACAATTTCAATGAATTTTACACCAATATCTGCATGACATAAAGCCGACAATCACCTTTTTTGTATTTCTGAATAACTGTTGCCATGACAACCGTTTCAAATTTAAGAAGTGTATGCGACTTCCTTGTAAACAGAATCAAGTAGTTTTAAAGATTCCTAGCAAGATTAGGTCTAACAACAGCTTTTTTATGTGAGAAAATGAAAGGACCTATTTGCATGTAATAAAAGTGGGTGGGGTAATTTGACATGGTTTTGAGTCAATTTGGTACATTCTGAACGCAATGAATGAACAAATACATGATATTACAAATTCAAATAAATGATATCATATGTACAGTGGTTATCCAGTTGATTAAACATTACATGTGGAATGAAAGTGAATAAATTTAACAAATATTTGTCTTTTTCCTGTTTCAAACAGGGGTAGGTCACACATTTCACGTTATAACTCTCTAAAACGCACATTAGCATATATTTTTGATGTTTCCTATGGGAACACAATATAATTTCCTTTCATTTTACCATGGTCATAAAAAATCGTAGTTATTATTTCAACAATATTTTTTTGGTTAAACTTTTGAATATTGCTCCGTTTTGGCGCCATTTTTTAGACAATTAATACTTGATTGAAACGCCCATTAAACTACAATTCTGGTACTATTTGTGAAACTTTCAATCTTTTTATGAGTTATAATCTTAGTAAATCGATTAATACTTGAATTCTGATGTTCTTAGGGTAAATTTGGGGCACATATCTTTAAGTATAAGCAATTTCTTTACCCCTACCCCCTTTTCTATGCCTACTGGCGCAAAAATGGCCATTTTGAGGTGGGTCATTTCGATTGGATATAGCAAAAAAAGTAAGTCATTAGCCTATGTTTTTCGACTCAAAAATGAACTTCACATAGGTTGTACTTTGCAAATAACATGGTTTTAAAAAATCGTAGTTATTTTGATCTCAGAAGTGGGTACCCTTAAAGTTAAGTGTTTTTATAATGTTTAATCAGTGCCTCAAGAGCCATTTTAACCACAGGTAACAGTATCGTTGAAAAAGAAATTTAAAAAAAAATGAAAAAAAAAAATTTTTCTCGAAATTTAGGTATATATAATACCTAAATTTCGAGGAAAAAAATTTTTTTTCAATTTTTTTTTTAATTTCTTTTTCAACGATACTGTTACCTGTGATTTTAACCTGTTTACAAAACCGTTCTGGCTACACTTAAAACCGTGAAGAACCGTTTGAATAATGGTGACGTTCTATTTTACGTCCGAGAGATGATTCGTCTTAGAAGTGCCCCGATTGAAGCGGTGGATGACTTTCCTTACTATTTTTAGACTGAAATCCGATGTCTGAATATAACTGCCCATTACATTGAACTAGGTTTGCTAAAGCAACCCTGCTCAAAAATGGTGGTCTGGGCTTAATTGTGATGACTAATTAATATTCTGCTTTCAAGGATAGATATACTCACTCATGGCAATACACGATGAATATTGTGGGAATTACAAGAAACATTTGGTGTCAAAATATTTTCAAGCAAATAGTGGAATGGCCCGCCCACAGCCCGGGTTTTATTTCATGTGACTGGTTTTCTTTTGGGCTATACGAGATCGCTTATGTACAATGGAATGCTAATATACACAACTGTTCTTCTGATCAACATCAAAATGCAATTTAAGAAGACCAGATTGCAGAAATATGTGTAGATGTAATCAACACTTTTAAAGAATGGGTGTAAACGGGAAACGTGAGACGAACAGAAATTCGGAAAACGTCGAATTACGTCAAAATGACGTCACAGTAAAAAAAATGTATTTTTGGAAATTGACATTATTTAAAAAATATTCGAGTTACAATTTCCAAACTGGTACCAGAAAAAAACATATGTCTTTTGTCTAACCATGTGCAAAATTTCTTTACGATAGCAGAACATTAAAAGATGATAAAAGTACTCCGAAACTGTATACTTTCTTTTTGGACACCCTGTACTATTTTAAGTTAGCGCGGTGACCCACGATTATTCCATTATTTTGCACTTGAAAGTATAATTATACCTCACCGAATTTCTCATACCAGAAAATCCTTGGAACTCCTCTACATGAGAATGATGATGTCACTATTTTGTTGATTATATGTACAATGTCATATAGAAACGGGATACGGCTGTTGTGTATTGAACATTTAAGTGTATGCACTTCTAAACGGAAGAGTATAGTTATGATTACTGATTACTGATTTAAAGGTTCAACGTTACATATTATCACTAAAATGCAGGTTTCCTTTGTCGACATTCGCGTTAACTTAACAGTTTGTCGAATACACTGGTCATGAAATGTGCATTCAACTACTTATTATTACTTAATTATTGAGTTTTTCATGTCCATCACATACACTCAATGGCATTTTAACATTAAACACAAATTCTGACCTTTTCTATCAAGATGTTAAATATGACACATGATGACAGGACAAAAATGAGGCCTTTTTTATTCTTCTTTATAAATATATCCCCAATAAGTTCGAACGCAAATTATAAAATATATCGAGAATCCGGTCCATGATTCGTCTTTATCAAGATGGTCACCAGGAAGTCCGGACACAAATTA
The DNA here is from genome assembly GCA_963678985.1 of Spisula subtruncata. Lineage (NCBI taxonomy): Eukaryota > Metazoa > Mollusca > Bivalvia > Venerida > Mactridae > Spisula > Spisula subtruncata. Next base: position 22,603,133 of record OY787669.1, on the reverse strand, counting down.
TAACATGTGGCCTCAAATATCGAGTATCCTTGATTCATATCAACATCCTTACGAGTATATTAGATATACACGGCTCGAAATAGGTATCCGGTTGCCGTAGCCATTTTCCTGAGTAAATACACCAATCAATAAAATCCTATAAAGTACATGTATGTATCATGCGTAACTGGTCTGATTAAGGGTAGTTGATGGATATTTAACAAATATGGTAAGTAGGCGTATTATATGTACGTTTTCTTTTATTAATTGCATTAATATATATATATAAAAGTCCGAACACATAATATAAATTATATTTAATTAACAAAGAGTGGTAACGTTACTTAAAGGAATAAAAACTATGAGCATTCGTAAATTCAGAAGTTGTAAGCTTAATCATTTGGTAGTGAACTCTGACCACATGGAGAGGTGCGAAACTCAAGTGAGACATAGCTCAACTGAGCGAGGGGGCTTTCTAATACAAGATAAAAACTTTAATGTTTTGTTTGTAATTTCATTCTCCAGCATTGCTCTACGTTTTATTAACAAATAAAATGCAAAGGGGAGCTGTTGAATATTCTAACTTTTAGTGTACCACCGGATTGTTTTCATATGTAAATACTCTATTCAATTTATAGTAGTTACATATAACAAAGTTTATTCCAAAACTCCATCTTACTTCCAACTAACATGTTACATCTATTGACCATTACATGCCTTTCATTTCTTGCGTATAACAATTTGACGCTTGTTTATATGTACGCGTGCATGTAGTTTTCAATACGTTAACCATCCGTACAGAGTTAAATAAGAACGGTTATAAACAAAAGCTAGTTCGTCTGTCAGGTAAACAGTGTTTATCTAGATCAAGCTGTTTATAACTGAGTGAATTGCATTCACTGCTATTCTTTCGAATGGAATATATTGCTATAGCTTGGCCAATTTGACACGAGCCTGACTTTTTGATTAAAGCATAATTTAACAGTTGATATATTGCCTACGTTTATAATACCGATTGTATGTTTTCATACTCGGGGAGTATCACGAAGACACTCAATATGTAATACAAACAAACATTTGAAATACCGATATCGCACGATTTGCTTTCGGAAATTCATATATTCAAAGCAAGAACCTTGTAATACATTCTTGCATAAAGTTCAGGCTCACGTCAAAATAACCAAGCTATATTACTTATTAAATCAACAGTATCTGTAGTCTAGTGTATGTGTGTATATTCGTTCAATCGTATTAAAGCAATATGATTATATTGATGATAATCTCATTTTATTTCCTTAATAACTTTAAAATATGAGTGCGTATATATTGTCAGCTTGGTGTAGCATAAAAATTATCCTATATATACTGTTTTCATAAATATTTTTCTTTTAAAAGTGAACATATTTCACATGCAATAACAACGAGATTAGTTTTATTTCTCAGGTTGGTGTAACGAAAAATGTCCTGAATATACATGTACTACTTTCATAAATATTTTACTTAAGTGAACATATTTTACAGGCAATAACGAGATTACTTGACAGGTTGCTATAGCAATACTTTGTCCTGCATATACATGTACTAGCGTTACTTTCATATATTTTACTTAAGTGAACATATTTTACAGGCAATTACAGGGAAATTATGTTTTGCTATAGCATCAAGTGTACTTGGCTCGTCAATACCGATTGGATACAACTATGGGATAGTGAACTCGCCAGAAAGAGTAATATGCTATATTAGTTCTATAATAGTTATCTAGAATCTATACTTTATAGGTAAATTGTTTTTTAAGTCCTACTGGACGCACAAATAATGATATTCATTGTAATTGAGATGGCATATTAACATTATCTTGAGGCTGTCTATCAGCAGTTACCTGGAACTTATTTTGCTGAGCGTCAAGCAAATGACATACATATCTGTACCATTTAAATAACGACGTTAACTAGTATAGTACGGTCATGGGCCAAATCTTATTTCCATTGTGGCCCAGTGGTTTGTTGAAGGAAAAGCAAGTAGATGAGACAGTGAGGGCGATACAAGGAATCCGGGCGAGCTGCTCTATGTCTTTCCGAGTAGACTCGTTGGTTCTTTAAGATGCCCGGTGGACAGCACTGATACACGCGAGACGATCTCTGGGTTTTCAACCAGTTTTATCTCAGGTTTGGTGGTAAACACTATTCAAAAAGCGTTTATAGAAATGACCATGTGCCCAGGCCGAGGATCAAACGAACAAGGGACCTCTCGACCAGTAGTCATGCAAATGGGTTATCAACTCGACCAGCTTATCAACCTTCATAGTGCCGTACTATGAATAGGTAAAAGAAACAGGTTTATGAGTTATATAGTTAGTTACTATGTCAAATGTAATGCGTTCTTTTTCAGGTTATTATAGAATTCATCCGCGAGTGTCTGCACAAGAGAGGTAACTCTGATCCATCAGAAACACTGATTACCTCACTTTATGGTTTAATGGTAGCATCGTATTCTATTGGCTCAATAATAGGAGGTCCTCTTGCTGGACGGCTAACACAACGTATTGGACGGTAAGGCTTAGTTGAATGTGCCTCCGTGTCTCAGTGGTTACCGTGATTGCCGCCTGATCTGGCGACCCGAGTTCAATTCCGGATGGATACACTCATATTCCTGTTATATTTCAACAGAAAACTGACTGCCATATAAAGGCTATGATCGGCATTAAAAAAAGGAAAAAGTTTGAATAATATACATTTGTTTTACCGAACTTCAATCATATTGGTTATGGCGATACCTAGTGACATTGCGAACCAACAGTCGCATTGATCTAGCTACTATGAGCGTCAAGCAAGGGAGCAGGCTAGATTTATGCCAGTACGTTTTTAACGACATTGCTATGTCACGACATGGAATCAAACTTGATACCTCTCGAACCTAGATGAACGAGTTAACTTAATGAACATGACTGCGCCACGATCAAACCATAGAGCAACATCGCTCACGCAAAATGTTTGTTTTTTCATTACTCTATATAAAAAACAAAGCGAATGGGGAAAAAGAAAGTTGAAAAACAGCCTGATATTACAGTGCCTATAAAAACGCAAATTATTACTATACATACTCGTATGCTCACGTAATTTGGCACGCGTATACAGGTTTCTGTTAATAATGCATACTTTTTGTTGCAGTAAGGGGACAATTCTGGCAACCAATCCGATTTTAATCATTGGAACCCTTCTACAATTCTTTTCTAAATACGTGGTATCCCTGGAGATGTTACTGATCGGGAGAATACTGGCAGGAATCACTGCAGGTACGAGGTTTAAGCATAATAACACCACAATATAAATAAGATTACCCTTCGCTGAAAAGTCAATGTCGGAGAACGATCCTCTACAACCTTTAGGCTAGTTCAAGCGTATTTATTTTGAACGCTAGTTACCGCTTGTGGAACAAGCTCTTATAGCATACTCGCTTGTGGAACAAGTTCTTATAGTATATTAATCACTTTCGACACCTTATGCCTGATTCCGAGTATCTTTTTCTACAATGCCAAGAAGCCAGGTTACCCTTTTATAACGAGCATCTAGAATGATGTACAAGATGAATAACATGTCAAAGATTTAGTATTTTTGAGGTTCTATTATAGCGCGATCTGAACTTGAAAACAGGACCTTAAACGGTGGAAGGTATGCTCTCTGGATTACATTTTAAAGAGATCTGACTCTCAAATGTAAAGCAGCCTTTCGGGATCGGTCGTGTTTGAAAGTATGCCCTCTCTGAAATAAAAAAAATACTCTAGTATGTTTGTTCCGCAAGCAAACTTGCCCGTCGCGAACGATTTCATCCACTGTTCCAACGGTCCTGGTTTCAACATCTATTTTTCTTTGCAATATACGTTAAAGAACTGTGTAATGTTTGATCAGACCAAACATGATTGACTACAGGAAACCTCTTTGAACGCACGCATCTCTAAATGAAAGTGTAATATTGATTAAACCAATGCATGCTTAAAACGTATGTCGTCGTGAGCATTTTTGTCTCGGTCGAAATAAATGAGCTTTAGGGAGGTTTCGGGAACACTGACACTCGACCAAAGAAACACTTTATAAATAGTTCTGGCCTACAATACTCAATATTTAGACCTAGATCTAAACGTAGATAATTATAGGCCACGACTATTTCATAGAATGTTTCTCTCGTCGAGAAACAGCGTTCGGGAGATAAAAATTTAGAATCATATATTATATTCAAAGGCACAGTGATGGTTGCACAGCCCATGTTTCTATCAGAGATATCACCAAAAGAGAAGCGAGGTTTGTGTGGAACAACGAGTCAAGTATGTATGGCATTAGGTGTTACATTGTCACAGGTACTCGGTATGACGTCAGTCCTGGGAACCACAGATCATTGGCAATTCGCCTTCGGTAAACACTTTTGATATTCAAGGGGAGTAACTCTGACTCACGTACAAACGTTTTCAGGGAGGTTATAACTCCTTCGAGTTAGTTTGTTGCATTGAAGCAGATTTTCCTTGATTTTGAACATTAGTACTTCAGAGTTTCGTCCCCAAACTGTCAAGGGATTTTACTCTGACTGACTTACACTTATTCAAACTAATTTCATGGGACTAACTGGCTTTCAGTTATTCAACTATTTTTCAAAGAATGTACTAGACTAGTAATACCTTTGGTGAGCATGAAATATGCATTTTATTAGTATATTCATTGTCTTCAGCTTGTATGCAATCCCACAATAAGTACGGAGTGTTTATAACCACAAGGCCTGGAATCAAAGTAGCAGTTTCCAATATGTGCGTGTACTTACTAAGTCGAATGCACTATCAAATAGATCACGAGGTCGGGTTGATCTAATTGGATTATTATATAGCTTTTATATTTAGGTCAACCAGCTTGAGCTTGAACTTGGGTTTTCAACAAGTGTATTTTAGTGTTTATTTACATGTAAGTGTTGGATGTTGTGTCATGTAGTTGCCTTCTGCCTTCCCAGTCCGGTTTCCTATCGCCTTTTTGCGCTGTTAAACCAAATTTTGTAATACAAGCATTTGCTTGCCATCTATATGAAAGACATTTGCTTCTCTTCAGGGTTCAACATCATACCAGCAGTGTACCAGTTGTTAACACTTCCATTCTGTCCAGAAACACCGCGGTATCTACTTCTAACCAAACATGACGAACCCAAAGCCAGGGAAGGTACTGTTTAGTTAGGGCTTGCTCCCACTGAGCATAGTTTTGCATCGGCGATGTACTACCGATTTAAATAAATTAGCTTCGGGAGGCATCGGAAACAGGAATATCTGAAACTTAATGTTTTAATGATTACCCAGAAGCTTTTCCTAGACCACGATGAACCTTTACCAATGCCTACTGATACCCATTAATTAAAATCGGGAGTACCTCGCGGAGGCAAAAATCTCAGTGGGACCAAGGCATTATAAGAAAGTTATGTAAATGTATAACGATATATAATTTTAGCTCATGACATTTAACATGAAATCCATGCTCATCTGTTAGCAAAGCACTTCAATCAGAGTTGCTATTTCGGATATTCAATCCATTCGCATTTAGATGATTATTAAGAGACACTTAGAGATGTTTTCCGATGTGGGTACCTGTCAGGCTATGGGTCCTCTTGATTAGACTCTTCTTTATATTCTTACGCACATTAACGAAATGATGGTTAAATAACTCCAGGTCTAAATTTATGTACTATTATGATTTGTGATTAACTTTTGTTTAAATATACAGTACAGCTTCTCCAGAGCTGCCCTTTGCACAATAACAGCCTCTCTATAACAATACATTCAAAATCCCCTCAGTCGATATGTACTTTAATTTAAAATTCAAAATTATGTCTGTTTAAAGCAAAACATATTTTGAAGCATAATACGAAATATAGCCCGCTGTATACTGTCTAATTAAATGTATCCATGTTTTCTATATTTGCTTCTCTCAGCTTTAGCCTGGTTGAAGGGAGAGCATCAGGTAGATGACCACGTGGAGGAGATTTTACACGAGCGGGCTAACTTAATCTTCAAACAAAAAGTAAGTTTAACCTTTCATCCATCCACCTTAGCAACCACCAGAATGCGTATTACAAAATATGTGGCATGTGTGCTAAATAGTGAACATAATTTACAATTCAAAGCTTTGAACGCGTTTGAAGATATAGTGGAAATGAAAAAATCTTCAGTCATAAATTGTATTCGTCAGTGGAATCAAGTTGTCGTTTATATCGCGAGTTTCAATGTTAAAATGTATTTTCGTGAAACCTGTTGAATGTGGTGTAGACCTTGGACACCATCCTAATCCGGGAAAACGATGAACTATCCAGATATCTTCAAAGAATTTTCCTTTGCCAGGACATAAATATTAAAACTGCAAGTGTTTGCCAAAGTCACAAAGGAGTTGTCCGTATAAGGATGCTTCACCTTTCAATATCTGAACATTGAAAATCAAGCCCTTTGTTCGTCCCTGATAAGAAATGCATGGAATGAATGGCACGCCGTCTATTCGTATATGTAGCATTTGAGCAATGTAATTTCACATTAGGCTTTTGTTGGTTATGTCAGAACTACTATGTACATTTTTTGTAATTTCGAAATTTCGTTGATCTTAAATGTCGTAGTTGTTTTTTTTACTTTTTTCTTTCGTTTTTATTAGTTTACCTTTCGGAAGCTGTTTGGCAATGCGTCATTACGTCGTAGACTTCTGTTGTGTACTTCCATACGGGCAACCCAACAATTCTCGGGAATATATGCGGTATTTGTTTATACATGTCCTTATCTGTATATTTCTTTTTTATTATTTTACTATGATTTATAATAGTGATACTGTTACAGCTTCAAATCGTCCACGAGAGAATGCAGCTTTATTAGTTTTATTGTTTTAAACATTCTAATGGAAAATATATGTAAAACAATAGATTATTTATTAATCATTATAAGTTTAATGTATAAAATAGTCATTTGCAAAGTAAATGCAATGTTTTGAACACATTTGTGTAAACATAATGACTGAGCTTAATGTAGTTTGTGACGGAGTTGTATTATCTTTCAATGGCTCTAAGCTGCAATAAAACGTTGTCATTTACTTTTGTCTAGTATGAGGATGTTGTCAAATTATTATTTTATTTCAGGTTATTTATTATTCTACTAGCGTGTTTGAGATTGCTAGTTTTACAACAGAACAGTCGCAGTATGCTACAATAGGAACCAGTGCTGTATATACACTAGTGGTTATATTCTGTGGTTGTATTGTTGATAAAGCCGGTAGACGCTCTCTGTTACTGTTGGGGTTTGGTGGAATGTTCTTCTTCAATGTTCTTCTAACCGATAGTCTCCTTTTCCAGGTATGATACTAGTATGCGTTAACTTTTATTATATTTTAAACATCTCAGTACAAAATGCCGAGGATAGCTTTTATTTGTCAGTTAGCTTTTTACTGAAGTATTGCAGCCGCAGGCATATATGTGTTTCCACCCTGATTTGAACCTGGATCGCCAGATTTGACGCCAAGCGTACTAACCACTCGACTACGGAGACACTATATGTATACCAAATGCCAGGCAAAACCATATGGCCAATTAAATGCATTTCGATAACGTTGTGAATTTATCATAGAAACGTCGTAGAAGCATTCTTGATATTGGTAATTACGTTCACAACTAATTGTTTGAAACATTTATTTCTACGATGGTTCTATCAACAATTCACAACTCGTAAAGATTATGATGTCTATAAAAGAAGTGTGTTTATTATTTTTTGGGCAATTGCTCATCTAGCTAATTACTAAAATAGCTCGATGGTTGTTTACTAAATAAAACATAACATTTAAATGACTAGACATTGTCAAAATCTACTCTTATATTGTTGTTAACTAAATAAACTATTTATTTTTTTAATTTCTGTTTCAGACATATTCACCGGCCGTGCCATACGTTTGTGTCGGTGCAATTATGTTTATTCGGTTATTCTTTGCAATAGGCCCAGGTACAGTAACTGGTTTGTTACACAAATCCTTTGATTCTTTCGACATTTTAAGATATATTTTGTTTCATGGTACGAGGGGTGATCAATATATTCGAGGACTTTTCATCTAGCAATTTCATATTGGCAGGAAGGCTCAAAGCCATTTAACACCATTCTGAGTAAGATGTCTCCGACCGAAGGCACTAATAGAATTATTTGATTCATACCAGGGTCGCTGATGTTGGACGTCACGCGACGTCATTCCAAACGTCACCGTCGGAGCAGCATATAGCTACTTTCTGGACTGATACCCGATTCCATGCAGGAGACTGGTTGTCTTTTACTACTGAAATAAGTAGTTAAAAGCCGAATCTTGAATGTGAGGTGGAATAAAAAGAGTATCGATGCGTTATTGGAAGCAAAACTCGGAAAAGGGCGGTTGGATTTACAAAATTATATTATTTCAATTAAGACTGAAACAGGACCTATCAGGTTTAGGACGCAATATCGAAAAAACCCTTTTGATTCGGAGTCAACGATTTTATGTGTAGAAGCCTATACTAGTCTTCGTTTTTGCCAGTTACATTTGATTGAGATCTGTGCGTCGTATTTCGCAGAATTTAACGGAAAGTGTCCCTAACGCGGTATTATTTTTGCTGTTTATCCTAATTTTATCGACTCAACCGTTTGGCAGAGACCATACAATCACATAAACAACGGAATCATACGAAAATGGCTAATTGGGAGCGCACAGAATCCATGCACAATTTAGTCAAGTCATTTTGGACGTATCGTAAGGAATTTACAAGTGTCGCGTTAATTTTCATAGCGTGTCGTTTCTCAGAAATAACGCTACGCCCGAGATGCTCGACGGTGCGCGCTTCTCCATGGTTACAAAAAGTGACGTCATCAAGTAAATAGTGACGTTATCATAAGGGAAATTAGACAAATCGCGAGATAATTGATTGATCTACATCGTCGTGTAATTTCATTAATCTAATTTCAATATTTCAAAATTGAGAAGGAAAGTCCTCGAATATATTGATCACCCCTGGTATTACGTGTCCCACATTCCTGTCCAAGTCATTGATAGACTATAGTGAAACGAAGAGCAAGTGTTGCAGATATGTTTGAAATACAATCATGACATAGAATCGTAGGATTAGCCAACTTGGATTTTTAAGATAATAAATGGTAAACCAGGGGCCTTATTCACCGACGTTGTAAGTAAAAAACTCAGACTTAGACTTTAAAATGCCATTATTTATAATCACTGGTATTCCTTTGAAATTAGATTTAAACGTGTGAAATTTTATCTGACTATTTACTGTTACCCACTGAAAATGTATATCAATTTTTACCATAATCGGTACATTTATAACAACATGAGAGCGAATAGAACATTTGAAAATGAAAAGTCTATATTTTAGACTTACAACGTTGGTGAATAAGGCCCCTGACTGCGCTTCCTCTTTTGATATAAAGTTTTTGTTATTATCATTACAAAACTATCTGACAGGGGAAGCAAACCACACAACCACAGATGCTGAAGACTTGTATTTGTTACATCGAGTCGACATAATTATGCCAAGGCCTCGTCATACATATATTCGTCAGCCAGTTACTGAACCATATAATGTTTTTGGAATCAACCAGTACTAACTTCTTCCGCAAGCAGTTGACATTTTCTTCATATGTGCATGACAGGACCATATACAATGCACTGAAGAACAGCAAACACAATCTGAATTTCCTCAAAATTCTCTGCTAGAGTTATTGGTACGCAAAAAGTGTATAGAGCTATATCGGAAGATATTTTTTACAAAGTTTCAAAAACGGAAAAACAATAATGCTTTCATATCCATTAGATCATTTTCGCTTTAGTTTTAACGGAATTTCTTTCTGTGGTTTATTGGACATGCAAATTGTCCATTTTCATAGGAAAGTGTTCTAGAACACCCTACGAAACTATAAGAATCGTATATTTTTCGACGATTGAATCAAAGTACACGGAACCCATCCAAAGTTTTAATTTGCAACTAAGTTAGTCTAGTAGCATACTAAAAACGATGCGAGTAATTATTTCGACATTGAATGACTGTTAGAATATTGCTCTATACACTTTAAACATAACATAAGATATTTCTACATGACGTGAAAACGTTACATAATTTATATACAGATCAATATAAGGTTTTTCACAGTCAAGTACAAATGTATTTAGACACGTTTGGATCTATTTCAGCATCCATACCATCATTTCTGGCTGCTGAGATGTTTACACAGGAAGCCAGATCGTTCGCTATTACAATAGTTGTCCTGACAACACGTGTCTCCAACGTTCTCGTGGCTTTTTTGTTTCCAATTGTTAAGGTAAGTTTGTCTGTATTTAATGCGATGATCAAATGCATTCAGTTTGTCTTCTCCGTATAGCCAAGTGCTTAGCGCACTTGTAATCTGATCAAATTCGGGTGAAGACACTCATATATTTGCCTGCCATAAAGCTGACTATATGCTCGGCACAGTTTTATATTGTTCCAAATGGCAAAGACATACGCTTCGGCTCGTTCATTTATCGACGATGCGAGTCGTTACAATTCTGTAATGAGGCCATAATCCTACAGTTTACAGATAATAAGATATAAAATTAGGCCACCGTCCCTTGCACAACATACATATGTTATAACATAAATATATGTGCATTTAGTGGTGATGTGTATAGTAATAGCAATGTATATCTGAAACACCTAAAGTAACGTTAGAAGAAAAAAACTTTAGAACTTAGAAATCTTAAAATTAATATTAATCAGCTGAACAAGAACAGTAAGTACTAAATTAACATTTACTCAAATGTTTTGTATTTCAGGCTAAAATTGGACCTTATTCGTTCATTCCATTCGTGATGTGTTTGGCTTGCTTAGTTCTATATCTGCAACATTATCTACCAGAAACCAAAGGTAAAACGTACAAGGAGATCGAAGACTTGTTTACGTCCGAAGAAGAAAAGGCACTACTTGAAGACGAACGCTACAATTAGAGCGCTGCACATAATGTTGACGTTGGTGGCATGTAAACAAAGTCCGATTACAAAACAACGTATTGTTCCAGGTCTTTCCTGACATTAATGTTGCTAGTCCATGATGCGATGGCACCATAAGTATTATATACATGATCTTGCATGAGTAGTTTAATTAATCTCGTATGTAATTAGCACCAATGTAAGATTCTATTTATCACATAACCTTATAGAACGCCCATTAACGTTCAAATTGCTCATGTACGCTCAAAGGTTTCGTTCAAAATTTAGCGTTACAACACACGCGACGTCATGACGACGTTTGTATTATACTGATGTCATGGGTCGATTCAAGGCGCGTTTTGGCTTACGTTACGTCACCGTGAATCAACCAACCAATCAACGTCAAGCTAATTTAAATGTTTAATGAATGGGCTGGGAGTGCATTACGATATTTCCGGCACGGCTTTAATGCACTCCCGTACTGCAGCTTCTGTGATAAAATGTAATATTAAATGTTTTATTGAAACATAATTCGAGAGTGCAATCGAATTGATAGTAAGTTATTGACATCGATTGACAATAGTCAAGTAACACTATGTTGTAATTTATGATATGAATGGTGAACATGCTTAATGTTTGTAAGAATAATCGTTATCGGGGAAGTGTTCGAAATAGTAGGGGAAAATTTTCGAAATTTTGTTACCTGAGTGACAATGGAAAGATACTTTCAGATATGTAAGCATATGTCTTGGTGATGTTAAAAAAGATGGGAGCAGCACTGAGGGTCATTTATAAAGCACTTAAATCAGCGTTTCCATGGCAACCGTGTGGCTACATATTTGAATTTCTCACTGTATACGATAATACCTAATATATTTTTAACGAATAAACATATTTTAATGAAACTTGGAATGATACCTAACAATATCCCAGCAATGATGAAAATATATACTTCAATTGCAAACGCTTGATGTCAAGGTCACAGTCAGAGGTCAAAGGTCAACTTTTGACATTTTTCCGGATATTTCAGACAGTTTTCATGTAGTCCAGTATCCTGACTTCTTTGTGTGCAGCCGTCCAGAGGGTTTTTTGGTTTATTTGTGTAGAGGGGTGTTTGAAGTTTGATTTCAGCGAGTATGGACAGCTGGCATCATGCAGGTTACCATGGAAACCAAGATGGCGTCCAAATTTCCGGCCACTTTAAGCACACACCCCATCTTTATCTAATCATTTGTACTAAGTATGTACACTTGTATACCAGTATGCATTTGTACAATAGTTAAAGAACATATATATTGCTCCAAAATGATATGTGTGTCAAGGTTATTAAATTTCAGGGTCAAGGTCATTTGAAGGTCAAAAGGCAAAAAATGTGTAAAATTTGTGTTTTATCCTTAAAGGGTTATCTGTAATTATAGGTGCACTTATGGCAAAAATAAGTTTGATGTACGTCATCACAATGTGGCATCACTAAGTCGCATAACAACATTTATTTTATGGTCATGAGCTGAAAAATTAAAAAATAAGAAGGAATTCGGTAACCCCACCACAATTGAAAATTTCATAATTCTTTGATTATTATGAAATAACTGTATGCGTTGCATTTACTATCACCGGGTTTATATGCGTAAATAACGCATACATGTCCAAGTAAGAGCAACATTATTACAAACTGATGTCTAGACCAGCGTTCAAATTGATCCGTCTACCAAGGTCATGAAGGTCAAGGTCATTAAAAGGTGCAAATTCAGGAAAATGGTTCAAGTCACGTTTTTACGTTGTAAAAAGAAAGCTATCTTTAGTTGATTTTGCTTCAGCGAGTGCCATTTCCTTCTATTATAAATGTCTTTGTTTATTCGTGTAGAGGGATGTCTAAGGTTTAAATCCAGGCGAGAGTGCTGAAATAAGGTTTATTACCATGGAAACCAAGATGGCGGCCTATGTTACAGCCATTTTATAAGCTAATTACTAGTCAAAATCTCATGTTTGTTACCCATAAGTAGGCAATACATATTTTATTAAATAAGCATTTTAATTAATAAACATATGCGGACCTTCGACATGAACCTTTTACCAAGGTCAAATGGTAGAGGTCAAGGTCATTTAGAGGTCAAAACTTTATCAAATGCTTAAGTCAATATTTTACCTAAAATAATTTGAATTAAATTGAGATATTTTCTCCCTTCTTTTCATTTTGCAACATATTATATATTAATGTTGGGTTTTAAAGTGTTTAAAGTCTGGAAAAACACATATTTCCTGCCACAAGGCCAGTTTTTAATTCAAAAACTTTGCAACTAATGGCATCTTTGTGCATGTTGATCAAGATCGATTTCTTGAGTTGTTGCGTCCATCTATAATTCTTAGTTTTCAAGTTTGACAGTTTTAATTCTAATGGACTGAATAAATCTTTGTATAAACATTATAGATATTTTTATATTGTACTTTTTACTGACAAACATTGGCCACACAAGGTCAAGGTCATTTTAAGGTCAAACTACAAAGCATACCCACATATTTGATACTTTTCGGCGCAAAACATCATTTTGTAATTCATTGTACAGTGTACTGTGTATTTTGATGTAGATGTGTTATCTAGGTTTAGAGAGTAAATTCTTTCATTAGAAGTTATAGGACGAAGGGCCTTGTGTGTTTGTAGTTTTTAACGACATGTCTGGGAAGGGTAAAGGGTAACCATTAGGTTTCGGGATGACTGCACTCATAGGATATGGTTACCTAAAATGGTATAGTATTGCTGTAAATAGGGATGGTGGATACAAAACATGAAATGGGCTGGCTGGATATAGAGGTTGTTTGTTACAAACAGGGTCTGGGGGGCTGCAAATGGAAGTGGTGGATTCCAAACATGGTCATTAATAGATGTAATTAGAGATGGAGGGAACTAAAATGGGTCTAGGAAGGCTCTACCTAGAGGTTTTGGGTTCCAAACATGCCATGGTAGGGTTGTACATGGCGATGGTGGATACCAAACATGGTCTGGCATGGCTGTTCTTGAAGGTGACTGGTACCAAGCATAGTCTAGAAAGGCTTAAATAGAGGTATTGGGTACCAAACATGGTCTTAAATGGCTATACTTGGAGATGATGGGTACCAAACATGGTCTGGGATGGCTATACTTGGAGATACTTCAACGCCCTTTTAAACAACGACTGGTCAGTCTACAGTGGCACCCATAAACTTGTTTGTCAAGTTCATTGCTGTGTGGTCATATGCTGCGATCACTATTATCTCAACTGTCTGATGAATCCTAGGTATGTACTTAGTGAGGGACCCACCAGTGTAAGAAGCTGTCATCCATAGTAATATGAGATGCTCGCCAGAGTAGGGAACTTTCATCTCAATTAATTTGTGATAATCACCAGCGTAGGGAACTATCATCCCTAGTACTTTCACCAGTGTAGGGAACTTTGATCCTAAGTGGTATTTTGGGACATGCCATGGAGGGAAAAGTCATCATAGATCTACATTTTATCATTTGAGAAAACGAGGCAACCTGAATTATGGGGGACTCACAGGCATTATCTTTAAAACGGTGCTCATAACTGGACATGCGTGCAAGTATGTGGTGTCTGTGTGCAAAACGCTGGTGATACATAGAAAGACGTACGTGGACGGTCAGTATGGCTTTCGTTAGTTTTTCTGAGCACGCAGAAACGATGCAGTACTTTTCGTGTATCTGGAACATTCTGGTCTGTTTACGTATTTGTCCCTACACATGCGACGCTCTTGCAAAATGTGTGCCTTTTACTGTCAACTATAACGCACATGATCAGTACGTGCAAGTACTGTCTCCTTACACAATAACTTGACAATCATCAGGCGAGTGTACAATGTGCGCACGTTGTAGTCATGTGCAACGTACTTGTCAAGCGAGCAACGCACGATTCACACAGTTTTTTTTTATTACAGTCAGGAAAAGCTTTGCATGCAATGAGCATCGACGTACTTACTTCGTACTTCCTTCCTTTTCGAAAAAAACGTAGTGACCACAGGCTTGCAAAAACACGCACGTTGGGTTGTGGCCAGGCCATTAGAATGACTCAAGACTTTTCGAAGTAGTCACCAACCGCCCTAAGGGCTATGATGTTGGCACTATGAGTAGGGACTTGGAAGGACTAATGACTGTATAAAATAGCAAACCAAGGTCCGCATTATGCACAGAATAAGCGGGGTGACCTAAAAAGTTACTGTTGCAGCAACTGCTTTTGCCTTAATGCTAATTTGACTGAACTATAAATTTTATTTTATATACATAAGTGAAGATGATGACAGCAATATTGGAAACCATATTTGCCATGGTTACAATAAGTATTTTTCTATCAAAGAATCAAGGTACATTTATTTTGTTTTTGTTAAAGTAATCAAATCAACATAAAAGATACTATTTATTCCTGCATTATTTTACTTGATTGTTTCATACTTACAATGCAAATTACGAAATTCCAAATTTGACATTTGACCTGTAATACAGGGTGTTTCATATCTGTCCCCATTACAAACTAATACCATGAGAGCATTCTTGATCTCATCTGATATATCTGCCAGCATTGTACCGTTTTATTCAGTATCTAACATGACAATGTTACTATCAATGCAAGATAGGAATTAGGTTTCCCCCAAAAAGTCATATTTTCGATAAAAGTCAAAATGACGTCCATATTTAATCTGTTTCCCAAGTTGAATAATATGTTATTCTAAAGTATTGCGTGATATAACCAGTTTAAAAATAAATACGATACCTATGCGAAAGTTTCATCCATTTGTGATAATCTAACCACTTATGAGTGATACAGTTGTTTTGGTTACCAGTTGCTAGGCGACGCAAGAATCTAACGCATAACGCTACGTTCTCGCTTTAATTAATACAAAGTACCGGTAACAAACTTGCTGATCTTTGGTTGTTTCTCTTTCAAAATCATGTTTTTAAAGTCATCAATTGCTTTTAATGGTGGTATTGTAGACTCAATACGACTTTTTGTGAATTTATCACATCCATTTGGAAAAAATATTCGTCGAAAACCAGTCACCTTTTTACTTGGCTACAAGTGAGAATTATCTGTGTGGTTAAGTTCTTTCGTTGCCTAGCAACTAGAAACGAAAACTAACTGTACCACTAACTTATCTGAACTTAACTTGTGGTATATAATCTAAACTTTGTAATCAATATATTACGTGGGTAATAAACAGTGTTATATCGTTCGATACTTTACAAGCTATGCTATCAATTTGGGATAAAAATCATTTTGAACTTTATTTTAACAATTATCAAAAAGTGACATTTTGCAAGAATCTTATTTTCTGGGTTGCTATGATAGCAAAATTATCATGTTATATACCGAATAAAATAGTGAAATGTTGGCTTTCCAATGGTATATGGAGATATCAGAAATGATCAAGCATGTTCTCATGGCATTAATTTGTAATGGGGACAGATATTATGAAACACCCTGTATGACATTGACATCAAGGCTGACAGAGGAGCCTATGTTTACAAATATTGTAACAAGTACATATTTGCTAATATTCAACTTCATCATTTCAAATGATAACTAATCTAATTCAAATCATGTCATCTTTGGAACATGTTTCATTATTATCAACTTTACCCCTACGGTCCTACCCCTGATGAGAAAAGTATAGAGTAGATATGAGCAATGTTGATAAAATACTTATTTATATATGTACTATTAGGATGATTTACATTAGAAAACTTAAAATTTCAAATTACGGATGCAATTACCTCAGAATACCTTCACAGTCAACGTGTACATGCATAATAGTGTCAGATTTAGTATTTTGAATTGAAAACTGAACTAATAATTAAAGAATATATGTGTACAAATTATTTAATCACATTTAATGCCAACTTAAATACAAAACATTTACTAAAATAAGAAAGTTAGAGAGGAAATATCTATTTTTCAGCTATGTTTCATAATTTAACCTTGGAATGGCATTGACCTTGACCTTTAAGTGGTCAGTACAGCATGCCCAGTTAATGTACATCGTCAAATGAATAATATCCAGGCTAATACCTGTCAGTTTATACATAAATTAAAACATCACATTAGTTAATATACTATCAGGTGTATTCGTAAATTATGGCGGCCATCTTGGACGCCATTTTGGATTACGCCAAACGCTATATCGTCCCATGAAAGGCTCCCGCCTTTTTTGAATCAGCAGAACTGCCCAGACATTTTGGTATATAACACCTCTTGTTGCCTTTCATGGCAGACCCCTTTGATTTTTTAGCCAAATTGTCACCAGACCATGAGGAAATTGTAACTTTTGGACCGTACGTAATAGGAAAATTCGAGAAAGTATTCCAATATTAATTGAAAGGTGCATAAATGACACCACGCTCCAACTTTCCTAATAGTTAAATGGAGCAAACTGTTTTCCGTACGGTATAGTGTCTCAATTATGTATATTAAGTAAAATATTGAGGCTTTTCGTAGATTTTAAGAAATTCGTACCCCACCCACTTTTATAGTGTATTGTCAATAATTAAGTACTTTTATTTTGTACATTTGTTAGTATTTGCAATTCCCTAACTATATAGCATATACTTAAGACAAGAATTGTTATAAATGTGGTAAGAATAATCATGGGTGGTTAAAAATCTTACCCCTACTCCTAATTTTTGCCAAAATTTGATGATAAATATGATGAAAAACAACTTAATAACATTCCATGTTCACAATTATCCACCAAAATCACCTAATATGATAAGAACAACATACCATACACTGTTAAAACGACTTATTCCCTGTAAAAAATGTCATTTCTAATTCCCAGGGGCTATATAAAGGCAAACGCTGATATTTTCGTTTTTTGGTGGCCATCTTGGACGCCATCTTGGATTTCTCTAAGCATACCTATTTGACAGTGCTGCTCCCATCCTTAAGAGGTCGAGTAAGGTGTTGGGTGTGTGTATGTAAAATATTGAGTCATTGTCATTCCGGTAACAAAATCGGCCAAAATTGGACATATTTTCCCCTACTAAAATGGGCAATGTTCATGTGATGTGCATAATTGTGTCGATGATGAATACAGGCACTTTCGAATAGCTGTTATATGCTAAATAATATGTGATTGTTGATTGTCAACAGTTTTGTATTTGTTAAAAAAATGTATTAATCTATATGTTTATTTTAAATTAGTGAAATGTCAAATGTATAGTTCAGTATCTATGTCTGTTTATGTACTCGTGAATTAATTTATGTGTTTCTTTTTTACATTTTGATTAACTGTTCAATATCATATCAGATATCGATTTGTTTGTCTGTATATAGCTTCGAAAATAACTTGTGCAGTATTAAGAATGCTGACACGTTGCCGCATACACTCCTTCGTCGATCATGTTTATACAGTTGTAATTCATAAAAATTATGATGTATGTCGCTGGCTTAGAATGATAATGGTGTAAGAACAAAATCAATATTTTGAGAAAACAAGAAAAAAACTGTCGGAAACTTACTCTTTACTAATGGTAAAACAAGCTGTTTTAACTTCAGTTTGATCATCATGACAAGTTCCGATTATCATGAACATAGGCTCATGAGAAGTACTTTGTGATATTGATTTTAGATATTTATCAGTCCTATAAGTAGTACTTACAACCTTATCATTCTAAGCCAGCGAAATGTATGTATC
Organism: Spisula subtruncata; assembly: GCA_963678985.1. Classification (NCBI taxonomy): domain Eukaryota; kingdom Metazoa; phylum Mollusca; class Bivalvia; order Venerida; family Mactridae; genus Spisula; species Spisula subtruncata. The sequence continues at coordinate 22,584,486 of OY787669.1, read as the reverse complement.
ACTCTATTCCTAAGAGGAGAAATAAAAATATACGTCTTCATAGTTACATATTTAATGGTTATTTACATTCTTATTTACATCGTTTTTCCACAATTTGACATCGATTTATATAAGCCAACTTAGGTTGACCTCTGTTTAGTGACCTAATTGTCTGAAGTTCTAGTATAAGTGATAAACGCCGAAAATGTTTGTGGAAGTATTGACGGACAAGGACAGATGGAACCCAAATCTGCGCCTTCTACTGGAATTTAATATTTTCATATCAAGAAGTTGTAATTCAACTTAAAGGCGATGCAACAGACATCAGTTTCTTTCATGCAGTTATAATGACCTTATTACGTGACCACATGGAAGTGTCTCTTATTAGCTATAATACTTTTTATACTGTTAGTATCTTAGTCAAAGACTCCATGACCCAATTTTCAACTGTAACCTGATGGTCCTTCAACCAATCGATGTTAGCTCTTGTTGCTTCCACGGCTTGTTCAAAAGCCTGTTTAGCCGTACCAAGGTCTGGTGTTTGGGTAATAAACGCCTCAAGATCCCCGAGTTGTTCTACTGTAGTAAACGATGCAGTAACACCTCTCACCAACCTACTCAGTAGAAACAAACTGTCCGAAAACCTATTAAGAAAATGCTGCCAATTTTGCTTGACGTATATCCAAGCAATATCGCTGTCAGACGCTTGTGCAAGCAATGTCAGTGTCGTAACAACGTCTTGGCCTTTCAATGTCGATGTGTCCATTGTCAGTAGCAATAATGCTTCTATTATAGTGTTATCTCTCGGACACGTGAGGGCATGTAGATAGTCCCGTTTCTCATTGACGTTCGTTGTTGTGTTATATCGTCCTAAAACAAAGTCCCAGTCAGATTTGGAGCCGTTTTTCATTGCTGCACAAAACGCGGTTGAACGGATGTTGACGTCCATCTTCTGGTTGTAGTTTTTCCATTGTTCAAACGACTGCTGGGAATCGTTTAGACACGTCTGTAGCTCCAATGAAGATGCCAATACGTAAATCTCAGATCGTAGCCAATTCTGCTCAACAGTAAGATTGTTTTTATTCGCTTGGAGAAAGGTGTAACGAGGTCCAATAAGGTGTTTCATCAATGTCCTGTATTGCGCATGCGTAATTGACTTTTTCATTAATTTGTCGATGAAACTTATTTGGGACGATGCCGGAATCCATGGTATGTATTCTTCTTCATCTCTAAGGTAGTTGAGCACGTTAAGTGAATGATTTAAGGGAACCAGCTTGGCTTTACTCAAGCTAAATAGGTCATTGATGATTTGTGCCCGATTCACCTTATCGATGAGCAAGTGATCACTATTCAATTGATCGATTAAATTCATCCACAATTTGTCTTCATAGTTGACTCTGTAATACCCCCACTGTTTAAGATTTGCTATAATCCAGTTTCCTTGTCCAGTCAAGTTCTCAATGTCTCGATCAACGACGAACAAGATTTTATCTTCCATCCAAATAATATCTTTGTTGGTCACTTCAAAGTGAGGCTTAGTAGTGTAGTTAATCTTTAGTGTGTATGTCAATGGTATCTTCCAAAGATACTCCCGGAATGGCGAAAGCTCAGTGTCGTTTTGAGCCTCAGCCGGATTATTCAAAAACCGTTCCTGTTTGAATTCCAATAAATGTGGTTTCTGTTGACGAATGGTGACGACTGGGTAGTTCTTCTGTAGAATCCACGTATCCATGACGGCTTTCACGCCAGGGGGATGGCAACGCGACAACGGAACCGGTTCAATTTCCCGCCATAAATCATCGTACCCAACATTTTCGTACTTAAACTTTTCAATGTATCGCGTCAGACCAGCACGAAAATCGTCATCACCAAGGATGAAGTTCAACATCCGTATCATACAACCGCCTTTAGTATATGAAATATCGTCAAACACCTGGCGTATTTCAGTCACATCGCGCAGAACTTTATGGACAGGATGTGACGTCACTAAACCGTCTGAATCGAATACACTATGCATGTTTCGGGCAGCAAATTGGTCCATAAAATTCCATTCTGGGTAAACATGGTTTATTCCAACATCTGCGAAGTACACAGCAAAACCTTCCTTCAAGAACAAATTGCTCCACCAATCTAATGTTACTAAGTTACCAAACCACTGGTGGGCGAGTTCATGTGACGTCGTTATTGACGCGGATCGCAACGTCAGAAGACTATACTCCCCTTCTTCGTATAATATGTTTTGCTCGTTGAAAATAATCAGTCCCCAATTTTCCATGGCACCTACAGCGGTTTCCGGGACGGCCAGAATGTCTTGCTTAGGTAAAGGAAACGTACTGTTAAAGTAATATTCAAAGAAGGAGAGCACTTTTGCACCAAATGTTAAAATCATCTCAGTTTTGTTTATTGTTTCAAATCCTGCCCATGACGTATAGTTGAGTCCTGCTCGTGCTGGTATAGTTTTAGATACAAAATCGCCGACTACCATGGCAACAATATAGGTTGACATCCGGGGAGTTCTTTGGTACACATCCGCGACAAAACGAGCTCCTCGTCGTATAGTCTCAGTCTTCGGCATATTTGATAGACTGACCATGTCATCTCTTCTCACAAGAGTTATATCAAACATTGCTTTGAAATCCGGTTCGTCCAGACAGGGAAACGCTTTACGGGCGTCTGTTGGTGAGAATTGAGTAGCTGCTACGTATCTGTTCGCGGTTCGGAGTTGAAAAGCACTGAGATAAAGGCCAGCATAGTCCGTCTTTAAGGAGCCAGTATATTTCATGCCTACAACATAGTCGGTACCCGGAAGGAGAAACTCGTCCAAATGAATTATCAAGAACTGCCATTTCTTATCGAATTGGACGGACAGCGTGTCAATCCAACCATTATCAGTTACACCATGCTTTCGAACATAAATAGTTCCGTCAGTTATATTCAGCTTGTTAATGCTCATTGTGATCTTCTTACTGGGTTCGGTACAATAAAATAACATCTCCACACTTCCGGTAAAATAGAAAAGTGCTGAGTCATTTCCATAAATGTGTGGAAAAATTTCAATCGTGTAAAGAATGGGGATTATGCTGCGTGGTAGGCGTCCATCGTTTACACCTGGTCCAACTAATGGCGACGTGTAGCTTTTGCTGGTGTTAAAGTAATCCGGACTTCCGGTTGGGACTATTTCCGTCTCGCAAGAGGTACTGTTAGCTCCAATGAAGTAGAAAATTACTGCTACTCCGCATAATAAAATAGTTCCAATGATGACTGCCACCAGACCTGAAATAGAGTAAAATACATTATTACAAAATACACACATTTAGTTGACCATTATTAGATCTACCTGGGTAATTTCATTTTAATATTCAGGGTTTACATGTTAGATGGCATTATACGCAATTGTGTCAGGTGTTTCATTTGATTTTAGTTTTACATAGAGGTAATTAAATGAAATAGTGTACGAGCGCTTGCTCTCCCGCAAACAGTTGATATCTTAAGCCTAGTTCGCACTGGGGAATACGTGCATTAGAAAATGCCGATTTCCTCGCAATGTCAATAAATGTTTCATGACTTCCACGAAGCCCTCCCTTGACCATGAAGACTATGTTCCCGAAGCTTCATGAGGCTAAAAATGCTTAGTCAATGTATCAACCTGTGCGATCTTGGCAGTGCGCTTGGAACGGTCAGGGCAGTCTAATACACACGAATTGTGTTAAGGATGGTAGGTAAAGATCAACAAATGTTTTTAAAATGTTTATAGATTACTGGCTACACAGTATACCTATCCAGACCGGTCCTCTGTAGAGCAATAGCCTCTCTACAACAACACATTCAAAATTTCCCCGAGCTCTTATATTTGCAGTTCCAACAGGGGGTTTTTTTACTCTACAGAGGTTGTACGGTATAACCTAAAAGTGTTATGTTTTATTTTGTTAGTGTCGACTTATTTATTGACAAAATATAATTAACTTCATGCATGAGTTCATTAATGTCATTTTTACATGTTATGCAAATATATGGTAAGTTTCGATTATGTTCTCACTATTGCGACTATGACATTAAAAAAACAAACATGTGTAGATTCATCAAACGTATCGTTTAAAACGATGGCTTTGCTTCATAATTTGTTGTAATCATATGTTATAATGCATTTACCATTTTGTATACACGTGCGAGATACTTTTGCATTAACATAACATTGACTATGCAACGAACGAGGCCTGATTTGTATGCTTTTAACAAAAAGCTTTAAAAGGTGTAACATCGCTTTGAGTACAAAAGCCTAAGAGTTGAGGGCGATTTATTCAAAATATTTGTCCAAACCTGAAACTTTCACTAAAATTAATCATATGACCGAACTTAAAGAAATCCCTTTTGAGAATTTTGTAAGAAAGGGATTTTCTTAAAGTTCGGTCATATGACTTAATCTGATGAAAGTTTCAGATTTTGACCAAAACAATGAATAAATTGCCCTCAGCTTACTTCGGCTACAATACCTTTAAAGTTCAAGTCGGTCTTTGTGACACACTTGTTTTGATACTGTTTGCGGTCGCCGTTGTTGATGGATTGAAATAGAGTGATTTCACATCACATTAACAGCGATCCTGTATCACTTTATCAATTTAAGTACGTACAATGGTGAAATGGACAAGTATACAAAATGTAGGATAATTTCATTGGTGTCAAACTTTCTGGATAATTTAACAATATATTTACAGTGGACTGAAATCATATTGAGCCGGGTCATTTTTGTTTGGGTTGAACGATTTTTTTCAGAAAAAACAAGACTTGTACTTAGGGGGTCCAATGTTTGGAAAATCAGAACTATAACCTTCAGAAGAAAAACATGCAAATCGTATTGTATAACAATGTTTAAAACGTGGTTCACTTATTATATGTTTATTTAACGTGAGAGTCAACAAATATGTCAATGAAATTTGGAGAAAAACACTAGTTTCAAGGGCAGAAAACTCTTAAACTATTTCGATGACTTATGATTATATGTTTTGTATTTTTGCTATTTCAAACTTATACTTATTTCATGTACAAATGAGTTTAATCGTTTTCAATTTCAGTAAAACTTCGTTAAGATGAGCATCGATTAGACGAGCACACGGCCTATCTCGAGCAAATTCCAAGGTCCCGGCGATGCTGCACTTAATTGTTTATGAATTTAGTCCGAATGTATTTAAGATTTTTTTTTGCACTGTCCCTCATATGAGAAATTACCGTGACCTACCTTAAACACAAAATAACAGAACAGACGTAACTAGTGGACACAGCAGAGATATAATGTGGTTTTAGTTAGATAAATGGATCGCTTAATTATGTGATACAATATATTAGCGATTATGTGATTAATACACTAAAAATCAATACATCTACATTAAGATGAAAGCCACCAAAGCAATAAATAAAAAGAATAGTCCTAACAACATGTATTTCAGAGAGTCGATAATATGAAACATCATTCAAAGACCTACTCAATAATTAGACCACGACAAAATGTTATTTGTTAAAGTTCATTTGCACTTAACTTGACAACTAAGGTTGATACATATATATTAAGGACCGCAATGGAAATATGAACTGCATGTATGTGTAGCTCTTGTTTGCGCCATCCTTTACATGTATTGTTGATTGCCATGGCTTAATTATTGCTTCTATGTTAGTTTATTGTGATTGTATGTTGCGATATATTTTGTCATGTTTAATTATGCATTATATGTAGAAATAAATATATCTATGCATGGGTAAAGATTGAAGATTTGACTAGTAACAAGTAACTTCTTTACCGAACCAATAATGTACCCCGTCACCATGGCCTTTGCCTGGCAGTTCGAAGTAACTCAAATGTACAATCAAGGTCTCGGAGAAATACTATAGGTGCAGTGCCCATAACATTGAATTTGTCTGGCATTAAAGTCAGTCGTGTCAAGCATAGTGCATCCCACTGTTGGTAAATTATAAGAAAAACAACGAAAATATTGACCGTATAAAATGTTCAAATGCTTGCAACCGAAGAAAACAGACAAAAAGTATTGTTTTAAATTGTGCAGCATTTATTAGTTGAATGACTGAGTTTTCACTCACGCACTGTACACTGTTCATAACACTTTGGTGATGTGCATGTTATTATTGACATTAGATATTCGTCTAACTATATTGCACAAAAAATGATAAATCAAAATTAGTGAAGCATTGCTGATTGAAGTACGTTTACGTAATATGCAAATGTAAATTGTTCTGTATGCATGTTTTGTATAGGTTTGTTGTGTGATGCACAAATAATCTGTGCTAGATACACCATGCGCATAAACAGTGCATATAGGTAACAGGGCAGTACGAAATCTGAATTTATTTCCAAGAAAAATAGAATTCGGGTTCTTAACTAGACTATACGCATCCTTCTAAATTTGATAGTTTACGACGCGGTACGGGCGCATGTCCGGAACGTCGAAGTAATAACATCGAACATGGAACTTTTTTCTTAAGTATATCTGAACTTGCCAGATACAACGAATGTACGATTTATTGTTGAAGCGAAGTTATTCGCGTCTTAGCGTATGTCTGTTGGATAAATAAGATTTTAAAAAATAAAGATAACGTTCAGACATGCGTTATTTACCCACTCCAGTAAAACTATGGTTGACATAGGCTGACATATGCAAAAGGATATAACACTAAGTGTCAGTGGCATCCAAAGCACGTTGCTAAGGAACACTAAAAGAACATTCAAAATAGGGTGGCACGGTGGTCTAGTGGTAAGACGCTATACTCCTGATCGAGAGGTCCCTGGTTCGATTCTCGGCCGGGACACTTGTTAATTTCAGAAACGCTATTACGTATTTCCCACCCAACTAGAGATGATCCTGGTAGGAAACCCAGAGGTAGTATCGCGTGCATCGGTGCTTTACACTGGGCACGTTAAAGAACCAAGGAATCTAGTCGAAACAAGCTCGGGTATCGCACCCGGATTGTATCTTGTATCTCACCTCTGTCTCTAATATTTGCGATAATGCCCCAGAGTGGGCCCTGCAAATCAAATGGAAGAAAGAAAGAAAATAGTAACGTTATACGTACCAGAACGTTTCGTAGAACAAGTGTCAGTCATTATGTCCAAGAAAACACCTCCGAAAACAACCACCTCTTACATGTAAGTCTAACAGCAACAAGTCCTTGCGTTAGAGACACAGCATGAAATCGCTTACTAGTATATTTGCAATTTCTATAATGAAGGGTTTCATTCTCTAGCACATAAAACAAGATTGAACGTTAACTATTATACGATGTTTCAGCACGAATGATACGTCACCTAACGAGGTTGGAATGTCATTAAGTTAAACTTTAGAGTAGTATCAAAATCACTGACAGAGCGTGTCGAGGCGTTTGTTTAGATTAATTCAACTTAAATGTAAAGGCTAAATAAGTATGGCCGTTTTTTTGGTCAAAATGCAAATTTGAAATTTACGTTTCTAATGAATTTCAATGACGTTTTTTAATTAAGAGGTTCGGTGTATGATGGAGCAAAAATAAGTAGACCTGCACTAGATAAATAAATACTCTTTGTCCCACTAATAAACTTACAACTAAGTATTTGATAATCTTGGAAAATACAGCAATATAAATGTCTAGTGTGGCATCCTCGTCACTTAGACAATAGGCATACTCGCACATACATTGCAATATACAAATACACGCGTTTTATTGTAGAAAAGGAAATATTCGATGTTTACTCGTGTGACCGGCGCGTGACGGAGGTAGCCGATGTTGCACAGTTATATGTCTAAGGTGACGGGCGGGTGACGGAAATTGCCGATGTTAGGCCTACACGGTTATATATCTAAGGTGACGGGCGGGTGACGGAAATTGCCGCTGTTACACGGTTATATATCTAAGGTGACGGGCTGGTGACGGAAACAGCCGACGTTACACGATTTGATAGCTGGAGTGACAGGCGGGTGGCGGAAATAGCCGATGTTACACGATTTGATAGCTGGGGTGACGGAAATAGCCGATGTTACATGATTGGACAGCTCGTACAAGAGGTAAGTGTTCTATATAGCTGTCGGGGTGACAGGAACTAATGCACATGGAGGCAAGGAAATGTTAAAATGTGAGTAAAGTCTGGAACAGCAATCTTATATTGGTTGATCACAAGCATGCCATACATGAAATACATACGACTAAACCAACATCAATGGTTAAATGAACTTGGGTAACAATCACATGGAATCAAATCGATTATCACACGGTGTTGAACATCCCATTTATGAACCTCTCAAAGTGAGTTTTAATTACAAGTGTCCCCAGGTATAGTTCATTTCTTTTATAAGACTTAATGAACATCAGAGGCCTATTGTGAGACGACCGGTCACGCATATTAATGTATCAATTTAAATTCTACTTCGCGACAATGCTCGGCGCTCAATTTAGTGGACTTGCAGACTTATTCCGGAACTCGTGCAGCGTGTGGCATAAATATTCTAGTTAATATAAACAGTTACATTACAAAAATATCTGAATAGAATGAATATACGAGTTTCGAGAATATTTCCGAAGCGTGGATGTATTTGCTTTCGTGTCTGCATATGTGCAGTTGACGAAATGTTAAAAATTCAAGAAAATTTCTAAAACTTGGATCGGTTTACTTTCGTGTATCTACATTCAATAATTGAAATGCAGTTCTGTTTGTTATGTCTAGTTTGTTCTGCAGTGACTCAGGTTGGAATAGTTTGGGCGGTACAAAGTTTGACATTAGTGAGGCGATACCCTGGCTGGTTCTATAAGGAGACAGGACATTTTGATGACATCAATGAATCAACTGTACCTGACAGAGTATTGTGTGAGTGGCGATGTGTCAACAGAGACAATAGTGTCGGTGTATCTTACAATATCTCGGATAAATCATGCGTGTATGTAAACATCATTTTATTTATTAATTTAAAGATATTATACAATGCCTAAAATTATATGAACTTTTTTGTTAAACATTTAATCATTTCTGTTAGCACAATTCAGTTTTAAAACGACCGTACACTCTGATTACATCGGGTCGGAATTGGTTCCAACTCCAGACAGTGCTGTTCATGCAGACTGAACCATACTCATAATAGCCCATGTACATGGTGCTTGTTCATAACATTTGCAGCGACCATAGGTAGGTATACAGCGCAACCTCTCCAAAGCAGCCTTCCCTGAAATAAACAATCTCTATTTAGGGGTTTTATCATTTTAATTCAGTAGTAGAACAATACCAGTGTGTAGAATCACATGATCAAATGAATGCAGTTTTACGTTCAAAACTATTGCGATTTCGTCTGCTAACGGTGAGTTTTTTCTTGATTATAACAATCGTGCATTTAATATGGTTATATTATATAGCCTAAAGTACATTACGTATATGTAAGAATACCCGGCAAGTACCGAGTTCGCACTATCTTTAGCTGTTTTTAATTGATGCTTGACCAAATTATTACACTCGGTTGGAAACTGCATTTAGTCGAGCATCAATTAAAAACAGCTAAAGATAGTGCGAACTGGGCATTTGCCGGATATTCTTACATATACGTTTTGAGCGTAAAACTGCATTCATTTGATCACGTGATTCTACGCCTACTATATATGTTTCTAATGAATTAACTCTCCATTATATTGACAACCCCTGTGTAATAACCAAATTGTGTGTTTCCTATATTATAATCTGTATATTATACAAAATGTATTTAGGGAAAATAAGCTGCCCACACGCTTCACAATCATACTTGTATTACCATTATTATAAAATTATTCTTGCAGGCTGATACGATCGGCAAAGGTTGTCTTCAAGTTTACCAGTACCATTGATACTGAGCTTGTATTAATGCGGCCTATAGTAGGTAAGTTAAGTTGGACGTAACATAAAAACAAAATTAAGAGTTACAGTCCTTTCAAAGTTATATGAAAACGGTTATAAATATTGGTTCGTCTGTTAGGTAATCTATGTTTAATTGTTCATTTATGTTTAACTGGGTGTGACTGATTTAACTATATAGTCCTCGATATTTAATGCTTCTAGTTCTCGCATTTAGTATTACTTATTGAATCGAAAGTACATGTACCACGTTTATCTTTATTACTGCTTAAAATTTGATAAGTTTCAACACACATGTAATATTATTTGGCTTGTGAATACTTTGCAAAATTGAATAAGATGGGCTGATGTAATATTCAGCTACATACTGTCGCATCTGTAACAATGTAAACAAATAGATATACAGTAACATGTAACATCAAAATGTAATGTCCAAGTACTGCTTAGCCCAACCTCACTTAAATGTTTCTCGTACATTCAATTCTCTGACAAAGTAGACGGTTTTCCGTTTGTAGCATTATGTGTCTTAGAAAAGGGAAAACTCGTGTCATTTTTTGCAATTTGGTCTCTGATAAAAGTGCTTATCAGCTACCTGGGAAAAGATGACATTATGTTAATGTATACCAAACGGGTGGGGGACAAAAACGACTTCACGTACATGTATAAATACCAATAAAATTGGGGGATGTAAATTTCAGTGGGAGAGATTAGAAGCTCGTCCAAGGATTACGCTTTCTCGACGTTAGAAGATGCCAGGTATGGGTGCAATTTGATTGGTCTACAGCTGATGACGTATGGTGAGCTGGACTTCCTCCGTGCGAACCAGACATACACCTCGTGCAAGTAAGTACCCAACTGAGCATAGCACTTTATTAGCCAATCAGCTTTCTGCTGATGCATGACGGCCTTACGTTGTATATGTGAGTGCCTCTCTCCTCCCGGATTGGACCCCGGGTCGCAAGATTAGATTGCGATCGCACTTACCACAGAGTTACAGAGGCACATGCAATGGAATCATGTCCTTTTAGAAACCAACAATCGTCAACGCCATACAAAATGTATCATTGAATTGCAAATATCGTCATAGTTTCTATCACTACCAAATATTGCACCCTTTCATCTTAAAAGATACATTGATTCGCATTTTGAAATAATTCTAATATATAAACAAATTTGTTCTACTTCAGCTAAAGCTTACATACTAGTATTGCATTTTACAAATTATTCTACATTCACTTTATATAATAATGCTCGACAAAGGCCGGGTGCTCATAATACATCGATGCTTGTCTGGAAAAAGTACTGTACAGTCGTCTAAAAATAAATGATGATCATTTCAGTTTAGGTAAGCAACATCCCATTGTAACCCAGGTCCCAAACACTGGGAATGGCGGTGGATAGCAGGGGAACAATACCGAACTTTTACTGCACGATCCGCGCCAAAATAGTGGGAAAGTAGAGCCGTCAGTATGGCGTGGTCCATGTGCGGTGTTTTTTACATCATGTGTGGCCCTGGTGAGCAGGAATTTAACTTTTACCAGGGATTTGAAAAAACAGAAGTCAAAATCGCCGCCCCTTTACCGGAGCTGGGGGCTGGGTTTGGATTGAGTTGTGGATCCCTATTTGTGTTGTTTGATGTTTTACAGGTGTGGTTTTGTTGACGATGTTGCTAACGAGTCTCCAGAAGAGGACGTTGACAGATATTTCCCAATGGCCACATTGTTTGGGTGTATGAAGGGCATAGTGGGGATGAACAACTGCAGTGTGGAACCTTTAGCCAACGCGTACTGTAGAAGTCCATAGTGTAGTGAAGTAGTCAAATAAGCATCGCGTCTTCTAACGTTAGTGTGTATTTTTTTTCTTTATTAACACCACAGATATGTATTTCTAAATACATATCTGTGTTAACACAAATCGTTCAAAAACTCATTATTATCAAAGACGTTCATGTATGAACGTCTTTGAACGTCTTTGTTATTATATACAGAATAAAGCATGTGTCATATACCGTTGAATAGTAGTAATTAAAAGTCTAAACTGTGGATACAACTTTGAAAAAAAAACGTTTAGGACCTATTAAATGTATTATACACATTGTCTGCCAGTAGCGCCGATCAGTGATAGAACTGTCGGGCCTACGCATCATTATAAAGCTCTGTTAAATTAACCTAATATTATAAGTGTGTACTGCAATATGCAAAAAGGCACCTACAATTTAAAACGTGATCTACAGTAGGCCTACAACTCTTTGGAAATCAAAATTTCATCAACTGTTTTTAATTAACCAATTTGATAACGAAAATAAATCACCATTAAGCCCGTATAAATTCGTCTGAATATGGCTGCAAGGGAGATCACTTCTGCTTTGATACGAGTCCAGTACGGGTAAATATGAACTTTATGCGTGCTAATCACTGCACAGTTACTTCCCTTTATTTAAAAACTCCATTTGTAAACGACTATCCACATGAGTGTTTTTTATGCTGAAAATACCTTTTCTTGACGGTAGGAATCTTATTCATTGTTTATATTTTATTAGTTTTCAATGTTGTTCATCGTATCTCATTGATTTGTGTTTAAATATAGACAGTCGTTGCCATGATGTTCCAGTGGTGCTGGGTTTGTAACCTGGACTGGTCCTGGAGAACTGGGCCTAGTATTACTCTTGAAAGCTCTATTGAACAATGAGCACTCCATGGTTTGATACCTAAGAGCTTGATGTAGCAGACAAAATGAAAATTCATATGCTAATGTCATCCATTCCTCTCGCAGACAGCTGAGTGCTAACAATTAAACAATTAGCTGCCCCTTGCACGAGAAATTGTGTATTATATACTTATCAAACGCATCAGTATAAACTATGGTTGCATTATTTGTGAGCCTTGTTTGTTTAAGGCAACAAACATAAATAATGTTCTTATGCTAATATTAAACAACTGAAACTTAAATCGATACTGCAGCCACTTGGATAGTTCTGTGGTAGTGTGCAACACAGGCACCCGTCATGTTACCCCCCCCCCCCCCCCCCCCTGTAGACCCCAATACTACCAAGGTACCACCACTTTTGTAATGAAGTACGATATGTATAAAATATGTGCTAGGTTTGTATATTTTGAGTTGGTGGTACGTGATACCTGGGAAGTATTGGGGTCTACAGGGGGGGGGCATAACTTGACGGGTGCCTGTGGTGTGCAATACTAACGTCTGGTGGTGGCATTTCTAATGCTGCATATGTCTCACTGTGTTCGTGGTCTCCATTGTTAATTCAATGGCGACATTGCAGCCCATAGTTTGCATGTATCATTATCCTCAAATGCTGGAATGAGGAAGAGTTTACTGCTGTCTTGATAGAATGGCAGCCTTGTTTGGTCAGATGTGACAGAGCATAGTGAAAGTGACAATAATTGTATGTTTGTGCCAAATTTAACATTATTGTTTAACGACTCTTTATTATATTAGCCTCTCTCAGTCATCCATACTCTCTGACTCAATTGTAATGTAGATCTACATACATGTTGTAAATTATTGACATTTTCTTTCCATTATACATTTCAGAGAATGATTGAAAGAAAATAACTTGTGCTGTATCAGAAGTATAAACTCATATCTTAACCAAGTGTGTAGAACCAGTGTCTGTAAAACTTTGTGTGACCTGTTTTGTGTGGAGTGCTTGTTATAATAATGGAGGCTGTCAAAATTCTTGAACCAGGACTATCTGTGCATACATTTCAAGACAAAATTTTAGACACAGATGTATTTTTTCAAGTGATAAAACTTCAAGATAGTTTTTATCTGTGGTTTGGCAAGTCTGGAAGCTTTGGTGAATTATCAGTTGCCATGACAACCTTGAGTAACAGTTTGACCAGCTCAACAAATTTAGTTGGCAGTAGAGATTCTCATTCCGTTGCCATGGCTACAAGACTGAGTAAGAAAACTGGCGGTAAACAAGTTTTCATTGGTGGAGAAGTGACGTCATTCAATCAGTTGCAACTTCCTCTGGTGGAAAAAAGAATTGCTGAAGAAATCAAGAACTCTCCAGACAAGTTTTAAATATGTCATAATCATGATTATCAATTTATGCACCAGTCATTTGAAACAACACCCCCCCCAACTAATAGTCTATGGGGAATGACATTGCTATTTACTTTTTGCCATGGAAAAGTCCTGGACCAGGGGCCATACAGATGGTTATCCCCCTCCGATTGTAAGCAAATTCCCCCCACCCTATAAAGTAAAATAGTCACGGCTATATTTCCACGCTATTTTAGCTTGAAGCAAAACCCGGCACTTGAACTGAAGTGCAGAACTTCAGTAATAGGTAAAACATGGAACCTTTCCCCAATAATCCTTCCCAGGGTTGTGGGTGTGGTTTCAATTGACTGATGCATTATCATTGTGGAAATATATGGTACATAGAAAACCAAACTTTTGTGACAGTGTTCAGAATATCTATATTCATTACATTTATATAATAGAAGATTTTGTTTTACATTGTTATAACTGAACGTGCATACATTTCAATTCTGGTTGTAATAGTACAACTACAAGTTGGTCCTGTGAATCACGGTTTTTATGATAGTTCTGTGTACTTAGGCTTATCTAAGCTAGCTGAGTTGTTTTAGCAAGCCTACATCTGAAATAGATTTCAACCTCACAGTCCTGAAAATGAGTGGTTTTACATTATTTGTAAACACTCAACACATGCAATATGTAATGAAGTTTGTATGGTATGCTATTGAAAGTGACAGAACATGTGTTTCAGTATCGTATATAATGTACTGTAGTCTGTACATAATTTCATGAACTTTCCTATATGTTATGTCCTCCCATTTTAAGATTTGATGGTGTATCTTGACTATAATTCAAAGGATACTTACTGTTTTTGTACTATCCTGGTGTGTTCTCATTTTTGGTCAGGTTCTATTTCTGAACTAGTACACTTTTAAAGGAACTGTTCAACACCAATTTAACTTGGACTGATGGAGTAATGGTGTACATTATCAGAGTTCCATCTGGGTTCTGAAATGCATGCACCCTTTCAAGCTCAATTTAAAAAAAAAAGATAATCCCCTACATAAAAATAATGTATTACCAAAATTAATTGAGTCCCCAGCAGATTTATGTGTCTAGGGCTCAGGGCTCACACCAAAAATGACATTTTGACATTATGTTGTACATTGGTCATATGTCAAGATTAGTAACTAATTGCATCGATCAAACACAAATTGTCATGGTTGAGCATGGATGGCACTATTTTAGTTGATGTATGCTTTTAAAAATAAATGATAATAATTTTCTTTCAATTGAAATTTTGTTGTTTTCATTTGGTCTAGTACAGTTATGTATTCTACTGTTTTAAGCTCTGACATATTCTGATGCAGGAGTCATATATTTCAAGCAACACTGTAATATTGTTGTTTGTGTCCTTATATCACCAGTGTGGGGATACAAGAAGTGAATAACACAAGACTTGTGTGGTTTTACTGCAACTTTGAAATACCAGGAAGCTTTTTATATACAGTCCATGGAAATACAGATGGAGCCGAGGCATATAACAGAGTCTGACCAGTGTAGCGAAGCGTGGAGCAAAGGAATTTTACCAGCACTCATCACGAACCTAGATACACCTTCGTGAGCTCATTCAGGAAACGTTGTAGTTATCTATAAAGGTTCAGTACACCAGGACCTTCTGTTTAAATATATAGAAGAGCTCCCGGTTACACACACCAATTATGCACATGAATAAAATTGTCCTATAATATTTTATAATGGATTGACTTGTTTAACTTAAAACTTTAAAAATGAACGATATAAGTCTTTTGTGCTTTCATAGTTTATGATTTCTTTAAAAGTGCCACATAAACAGAAGCGCCATTTGTTGGTTTACATCTATGCTTTTTTGCTTCAAAGCACCCTGCCCGGAATGTACGGATTTCGTGATTTTAGTCATATCTATTTTTTCAGAGTTGTCTTTCTTGTTGACTCTTCTCCTCGATTGTTGTTGTGTTAAAAAAATATTAAAATTTGTGTAAGTTAAACCAATCCTAGCTTCTTATATATCAGAACTCGTATCGAAGTTGACGCTTATATCTCATGCTCAAGATTTCTCACCGAATTCCACTTGTAAGTAATTCTCCTAAATTGATTTTGCTGTGCAATTTTGTGGCAGTGCAGTGTGGGTGGGGTGTTCTTTTAAAATTTAAGCTTTAATTTATAAATAAATTTGCGATTCACTCTGGTTTATGGGGGATATCGTTAAGTCCCGTTCTCACTGTCCCGGTTTGAACCGTGTCTAATCTTAGGTACACCCGAAGCTGATAGCGGGACTGCGAACATCCGGGGCGAATTGGGATGAACTGCGTGGCACCGGCTAACCGCCCCGGTGGTTTTGCAAGGTAAAAGTTATAAGGTAAGCGTTAGAATCTCCAATTGTCTAAAAGGTAAGCGCTAGAATTCCTCGATGTACCAGAAATCAGATGGTCGTAAAACGGCAAAACTGTCGTAAAATTGATACCATATGATGCGATAACTTTGAGAATGGTAGTATTTAGACAATAGTGACTATCTTTAATATACGTTTAAAATGAAAACGAGTATATTGCGGTCCGTATATGGTAGGTCTTAAGGGCTAGATTATCTAAAGCTTTTGTGTAGATATCTACACTATATGCATTGCTGAATATCGATGAAAATTGTACAAAGACATAAAGATACAGAACGATTGTCTAAAGGGTAAGGGTTAGAAGAGATTAACCATCCCATATAAGTTATAGTGTAAAGGGTAAGGGTCAGGGTAGCAGAGCTCCAGATAAGGTGCGTGAAAGCGTGATTACGCATTGAAATTAACGTATAACGCATTAAAAATTATTTCTGTGCGTCGTAAAACGCATTGAAAAAGACGATCACGCATTTCTGATCGATTCCGATGCGTCGAAGGGAAGTAACTCTTCCGTAATCCGGTCAGTTGTCTTGGTTTTAGACACACCAATCCGGTATACAGGTACAAAAATCCACTGACAAATGTCTCTTTGAAAACAAAAGTTTTTATCGGTAAATATGCAGGATTCTAGCTCTCATATCACTCAATCTCACTAAAGTGGGACAAATGCCAATAAAAAAGTTGGATTTATCAACTTCAGCAATTACACATTAGCTGTACATTTTTGGAACCATAGATGTGTACATATGTTGAGTCTGAAGTTTCACCAGTACAAGTGTCATATTTTTCGAGATATAAGCATTTGAAATAAAGAGTTCATACACATTTTCAGAGCAATGTACGAGTCATGTTTAAGAATATTATGTTATCAATATAAGTCCAGAAACAACCATTGATTAATAAATCTTTTGAATTTAAACCAAGATGGCATATTTGACTATAGGAATCATAACATAGTTGGCATGTCAGAATATGTAACAAGCTAAAAAACACTAATACAAGTTTCAATAATACAAGAAAAATTGTATATTTTATATACTTTATCGTATACGTCTCTAAACAAAAAATGAACATTTGTGCTAAAATTAACATTATGATAAACCTTCAATTGAATGGCAATATTCATATTTTAGAAATATAAAAACGATATCATGTGACATGTCTTGTTGGGTTTTCTGTCACATCTCAGACTCATAATATTGTCCCGAATCTTGTTTATTTTTGTCCCGAATATTGTTTGGTAGAATATATATGTCTGTCACAAGAAATGAAGAACGAATATCTGTCCTAAATATTTAAAATGATCATCTATTAACATCACACCAAAGTGAAGTCTTCAGAAGTACAAGAAACAGTATTAAACACATATTGGTATATTGTTTTTAAACGTCACATGAATTATAGATTGGTATATAGAACTTCGAAAGTGTCACATATTTATATGTAGTTGTTGTTTCTAATTGTTCCCTTGATGTGACATCTAACTAGGTAGACTTGCTATTACACAATCATTAAATGTGCATATAACGTTAGCTACATAATAATTTTGTCAAAGATGACTCTTAACTTCGATGTCCCGAATCTTGTTAAAATTTAAAGTCCACATTTCTACTTAGTTGAAACATCCATTTCCAGACCTGTACCAATACTCTGTCTTGTGTGATGTTGCATCGTTATCTATACTGAACATACGTTTAGCTTTTGCTGTAGGTTTCGGAATATCATTACTTTTGATACAGTTTTACTATTTAATCATATCTTGTATTTTTCCAAGCCTCTTGAATCGGCCTTCAACTGTGTTGCATTCTTCCATGCAGTTGACCTCAACTTCATCATCATCTTTGTCAATGTCTGTAATTTGACCAATATAAATAGCACATTTTAACACACTCTACAATCATAAAATCGTCTTGTGTCCACACTGTATCTCTACATGAATTCTGCTTTCAAATATTTGCTATCAACAAACTTCGGTTTTACTATCTTTTTCAGTTTCTGTCTCTCGGCATCAAATATTTGTTTGCTTATACTCAAGTCTATTTAGCTTCTTGTGTGTGTAATTAAATTTCCTTTTCAAGAACTTGTTCGCTGCTTATAAACTTTCATTCTTTCTGTATTGCTTTGCAAGAGCTTTTGCAACCCTTTTCTCTCACGTGATGTTCGATTTGTTTGCTCAGATGTATTAACATTCATTTAAACTTTTAATGGACCAGGATTATCAATGTTTGTAGTGCTGCTAACACCATTATTGTCACTTGTTGAAGTAGATGCTTCCTGATCACTCTGAACTCTTTCCTGGTTAACTTCAGCTAGTTTACGTTTCTTCCTGAATGTAACACAGTGTCTCCTATTCAAAGCATGCTTGTGTTTCAACTCTTCAGCACTAAATGTACATTTTTTGTAATGTTAGTTGTGATACAGGTACACGCGAAGCATTCATTCTCTCCCTTTCCATTCGATTCCTTGCTCGGTATTCTTTCATCCTCTGTGACTTTGCCGGTCTGCAAAATAATTTGAAACACATTTAATATGTTAATCTTAAAGTCATTAAAATGCTCTTGTTTCATGCATAATATATGACAAACAGACAGACAGATGAACGGGCGAACAGACGGACAGACAAACATACCACTGACAATATGTAGCTTTAAAAGATGTAAATGTATTTGTCTTATAACTTATAAGCTCAAAATATGTCCCTCTCAGTAGGGAATATCGTAAACAGTCACGTGAATGTGCAGCAATGTTCGGGACAAACTGCTGCAAGGTTCGGGACACTTTTGAAACGTTCTCTTTTAACCAACTACATACTTCGTCAAATTAATCTTCATGCGATCTATTTTACTGTTATATATACTGTATTTCAAACAATTTCCGATTCGTAGAACATATTTATTTACTGAAATATGAGCACAAAAGACCAATAGTCTATATTTTATTATTGCATGGTACCTATCTTCGGGTATAAACATAATTTCAATTGAAATAAATATAATGACAGAGCACAAAAACACGCTTAAATATATTTATGAAACATCCACATGGTTTTGGTACTTCAATTACGGAAACACTCCCGTGTATAGCCTACTTGTAAACACACATGCCAAAAAAGCAATGTTCGGGACACATTTACAATGTTCGGGACAAAACAACATTGCGTTTATGCGATAAACATGGCAAAAACATTGAAGTAGTGTTTCCAAAACACAATTTCAATATTGCAAGAATGACATAAAAAGCACCTTTCAAGAACAGGTGCTATCTTTCACTGTAAGAAACCATCAACAAATAATATCATGAATAGTATTGATTTTTCACAAAAATATGGACTATTCGAACAATACGGTGGAATGAAACTTTTCAATTTCGAAAATGAGGCTAAAGACATCATTGTGCATAACAAAATGAAATGAACGAAAATAAACATGAATAATATGGCCCAAAATGCTAGTTTTGTCCCGAACCTTGTGTCCTGAATCTTGTTGAATATTTTTTATTTTTTGTTATAGTTACAACAAAAATTTGAAATTTAGATGATTTTTGTCTGTCTGTACCTAGCATAATACATAGTGTTTGACTAGAAAGGAACAGTATACTTGCATTGTGCTTTATAACACCCTGGTATGAGCATAAAGAACCGTCTCGAATCTTGTTTCTTTAAAATTACGCAAATCATTTTAAGACAAATCATCTGCCTTTTCACACATGCATACATGAATCCAGGAAAAAACTTTTTCCATCCGGAGGATAACATATAAGTGTTTGTTACATAAGAGGAATTGAATATATGTACAATGGATAATAGCATGTGGGTAAATATTAATTTGATCTCGAACCTTGTTTTAATTTTGAAGACGTATAAAATTCGGGTAATTTAAAAAAATAGTAGAACTTTCTGACAAAATGGTAATATCTATGGTCATTTTGGACGTCTGAAGTATCCAATGGCCACATAAATCAATCGCTTAGGCTTATACACACATGGTGTACGTAAGGTAAAACATAAGATTTTTTATGAAGACATGCTGTTTTAGTACTTGTAGTCTTAATGCAACTCGTGTGACTTCATAATTCTGCAAGAGTGGCAATGTATTTTTTGCTTATTAAATGTATATATGATATGTCTACGTTGAAATGTATTTAGGATATAATATTTGATACTTAATATTACGTTACACTTGTGTCAATGGTAAAGACACCAATTGTCCCACTTTAGTGAGATTGAGTGCCATGCGTGTATTTTAAACCAGATGTGGTAACACATGAGAGTATGTACGACCTTGCATATTATTTATCATGGGAGATGCTATAATAAAAGCTTGAATTGAAACTTTCCAACACAAAAATTGAAGATAGTTGAAAATACATGCATGACAATTGACAACACGACAACACGCGAAAAATGCGAGTTTCTCGGTTAGTTAAAGTCGATGTTACAGATACAGTTGTACCCCGATTATTCGACAACATTTTATTCGAAAACCTGGTTTTATCCGAAATAGAATTGCAGTCCCGTTTTACTTCCTATATAAATCTATACAAATTCGATCGGGTTATTCGAATTCTATTTTTCGAAAAGCCTCTGTTATTCGAAACAATTTTTGAGTCCCGAGTATAATATTTCATACGAATTGTACCCCTATTATTCGAATTTGCATTATCAATAATAGCTAATAATTTTTTCTACCAACAAAGTTTGAAAGTTTTCGCACCTATTGTTCAAAAGGTGTTTAATTGATGTGATTAAGTGTTTACATTCTCAAGTTGTGAAAAATACGAAGCGGTTGTTCGTAATATTTGCTATTCCGTGAAAAATACATATCATTATGTTTGATAACATGTTTGACTTTAACTATGTGTTAATGAGTGTTGACTTTGATGTACAAACGTTCGGCAAACTTTATATATAATATATTAAATAATAAATAAATATATTAACGCAGTTTTTTTTATTTCCTTTTACTTCTTTATTATTTTATTTATATTAACAACAAAACGTGTACAGAAACGAGTATCCTACACGACTATAGCTAAGATGGAGACTATTGAGTTGAACAGAGGTTTGTCTTCTTTGAATTTGGATAATCCGAAGCCCTGGATTATCCGAAATAAAATTTCGGTCCCGTCAATTTCGAATAATAGAGGTTTGACTGTAAATCTATTAAACCATGTAATTCAATTCACAAAACAAACTTTAAAAAACTTTAAAAATAGTTTTGAATGCAGATCATTCAATATAAATGCTTCACAGTTCATTTTTACATCGTGTCATGAAAAAAATAAATGCATTTTATTTCCACTTTGTCAATATATTGACAGCATTATCAGCATTTGGAAAAAGGGATTTTTTATTGCTTACTTATTGAATGTGACTATCAGTCTATGTGATTAAATCCGAAGTCATTGATATTTTGTCTCCGGAGTGTTTCACTCATTAGTTTTGAAAACGGGGAGTGAACGACTCATTGCACCTAAAAATTATCTGGAGCACTGGGTAGCTTCCAACATGAATTGTCTAAAAGGTAAGGGCCGAGTAGCATCAAACATGAATTGTCTAAAAGGTAAGGGCCAGAGTAGCTTCCAACATGAAATATCTTGATGGTAAGTGTCGGGGTAGGTCCCAACATGAATTGCCTAAAAGGTAAGGGCCATGGTAGGCCCCAACATGAAAAGGCTAAAAGGTAAGTGTCAGGGTAGCTCCCAACATGAAAAGTCTAAAAGGTAAGCGTCAGGGTAGGTCCCGAAATGAAAAGTCTAAAAGGTAGGTCCCAACACGACAAGTCTAAAAGGTAAGCGTCAGGGTAGGTCCCAACATGAAAAGTCTAAAAGGTAAGCGTCAGGGAAGGTCCCGATATGAAAAGTCTGAAAGGTAAGCGTCAGGATAGCTCCCACCATGAAAAGTCTAAAAGGTAAGCGTCAGGGTAGGTCCCGATATGAAAAGTCTGAAAGGTAAGCGTCAGGGTAGCTCCCAACATGAAAAGTCTAAAAGGTTAGCTCTCTAGCTCAATGTAAATTGCCTGTAGTAGGTCCCAATTTTCAACATTTTTTATTGTATGGCCACCTGTACCACATATATCGTTTAAGCTTCAAAAAAATACAATAAAAAGGGGTCATGTGTCTTCTAAGAAATTTGAGTGTATCTGTTTATCTGTTCCCAATTCATGTACATTGATGATTGCAGGTCCTACAGAGTACAGACCAGATGACAGCATTGAGGTGTATTATACTCTCTGACATAAGATTGCCCCACATAGAATGAATGGTGGAGTACGATCATACATACGAACAGAAAAGTAACGACGAGACTGCTGAGCGTCAGGAACAATCCATTCTAAATAACTTCATGTGGCGGGAGTTTCTTTCTTTTTTTCGTTCATTTAAAGGTAAGATTGTTTGATACCAAGCACTGAATTTCAAACTTATGTCATTCAGATTGGTCTAAATCCAATTGAACTTTAAAGGGTATACTGACAGCAGACTAATGGCCTTGTACATATTAGCTAGTTACCGTCAATATCCAAAGCACAGGTAATAGAAGTAGTCACAACTTTCTTCCTATATGTATCTGAAAAAAGAACCTTGTGATAAAATTCAGCAGTAGTTGAATTTCTCCCTAATATTGCGCATGATAATTATGACAAACTGATTCCATGCTGGAAGTCTGTGTCTGTCAGTTATGTCACCAAGATTATCCACACTAGTTTTCCCAAACCATTGATCCTTTATCAATGAAACTTCACATAATTAATTATTACGTGGTACCAAATGACTAACAGTGCTTAGTTGTGCATAATGATAGATATTGAAGGTCAGATCAACTTTTGCCATCAGATCCTTGGAGTTATGGCCCCTTGTGTGTTTGAGACATACTTGCACACTACAGGGGGGTCAATTTTCCGGATAAATCTGGAATCCTGGATTTACATGCCTAGAAAGAGGCATAGATTCTGAATAAAATAAATTTTATTTAATATTTGATGAAAATATCTATATATATATCTAATATAATGGAGAAGTTATGGTGAATTTAGTCTGTTTTGAAGGAAATTCGTAATAAAAACTGATTTAAATATGGAAATATTGTAGTTGAAGGCCTCTTTTTTCAAATTGTTGATTACATCTAATTTTCCTGATTTAAAAATTGGCTCTGTTGACACCCCTGACACTGATATATTTGTTTAAATTGTAGGGAAGCCACTAAGAGAACAGATGAAGACGAAGAATTTCTATGCTATGATATTGTTTCTGCTGGCGGCAGTCACAACGCTATGGATTCTGGTTGACCCATCCCCGAGCCTACATACTATTGTATCAGAAACACATAAACAGATCTCAAATATCAAAAATATTCCGTCAAATATTCGGCATACCAAGAAAGAGCTGTTAGATGTTGATCGGAAATATCTCGATTATTTGGGTTTTCCTTCTTTCACTTCTAAGCCGTTTATAAATAGAACAAAAGCTGCAGTTCTAAAAATAGATCCTGTGATTGTGGTTCCAGTATTTTCATCAGCATTTGAACAAGCTAAGACATTTCTTGCTTCTGTTGTGAAATATCTACCAGATAAACATGTGGTTTTCTACGATCTTGGTCTCGGTGGGAAAGACAGCTTGCAGGTATATTGTCCATTCAAATCAGTATTAAATATACCTCCCTGCTTACGCATATTTTGGTCAATTCTCAAACTTTTACCAAGGCAAGTGCCTCCGTGTGTCAGCCTGTCTGTCCGAGCTAGTGTGCAACTCCTACATTTCTTAAGTGATTTTGACAAAACTTTCACAGAATAACTACTATGAGGATAGTATACAGGATTTTGCAATTTATTTATTTTTTGTCTTAGTTATGGCCCTTTGTTGATTATCTTCTCTTTGCGGGGATAATGATTGCCGTCTGTGACTGCTTCTTGTTAATATATATTTCATGAAAAAAATGACAAAGTTAAGGTCATTTGTCAAATTGAAATTCAATACTCTCAATTTTAGCAATAGAACTACAACGATTGAAACCTAGTTAAGGTTTATGGATTGAATGTTTGCTAAATTTACCGAAACAGACTTGTGGCTTGTTTTCAGGATTGGGCATTATGCCCCAATAAGACTCCTGATAGGTACAATGTAACATCATTTACACATGTATGTTTAATAAATATTTCTTGAAATACTTAATTTTTTATTTAATGGATGATTTGGATTTATTTACAGTTGAAGAAATCTTGTAATACTACTAAGTATAGTTGTGAAGTGAAAGTATTGAATTATAACAAGTATCCATCACACGTACATTCCCAGGCACTGGGCAGTTATGTTCCGATCTGTATACAGGTATGGTTATCTTATCTTTTCTACATCACAATCGAGGATCTCTTTTCTCAAGACTATTTCAACAGCTGTCTGTTGCCTAAACAAAGAGAGAGCTACATAGCGCTTTCCATGGGAGGTAACCATGCACGCTAGATATTTAATTGAAAGGGAGGTAACTGAAAGAAGACACTTGGTAGTGCTAAATGCTTGGGCAACGAACACCAGGTGTCCTACAAATTGGGAATATTTGGCAAGTTTGTGAAATAGGTAGAGCTCTCCTTTATCACCAGAGGGATCCTGTTTTGATCCTACTCAATGAGAAGGTGATATTTATGCCCCCTCTGATAGGGGAGTATATTGCTTTGCTCACGTCAGTCAGTCAGTCAGTCAGTCAGTCAGTCAGTCAGTAGACCAAATGGTTTTTGTTCAAAAACTAAAGAACACTTTGCCTTAGGATCTTCAAACTTTACATGGAGGTTGTTTAGCATCATTAGACCTCTATAAATTCTGATGTCTGTTGGTGAAAGGTCAACTTACAGTTACCATTTTTTAGACCAAATGATTTTGTTTCCATTCAATAACTTGAGAATGCTTTGCCCTTGGATCTTCAAACTTTACACGGAGGTAGGTCAACAAGTGAACAGCAGTCCTCAACCCCTATTGATTTTGAGGTAAGATCCAGGTCACTATCACCTTAACCGTTTTCGACTGTTATGCTGCCATGGGGCATACATGTTTTACAAACATCCCTTGTTTATTCCTTGTCTCTTAAAATGCTTCATTAAATCTAATGTTTGTCTTATTTTCAGGAAAGCTTAATGGAGTATGGTGCTGTGATATGGTCTAATCCACAGGAATATTTTCTGACCCAGGAGATTTCATTTGCCATTGCTCAGGCAAAAGAGGCTGGGATTCTGGCTTGGACAATAAAAGATACGACTTCAAGCATCACATATCCAAAAATGTTCACATACTTTGAAGAAAAGCCGGAAAACTATTACTTTCATCGTGCAATTAAAACATCACATTTGATTATATATAACACAGGCAGGGTACAGAATAACATTATGTTACCTTGGGTAAAATGTGCACTCGTCGAGGAATGTATCAGTCCCACGGGGTCACAGAACTCAGGGTATTGTAATGAGCGGAGACCTAGATATCTTTACTCCGGGTGTCATTATTACGAGCAGTCGGCGTTAAACGTTATTCTGGGAAAAGTGTTCTCATTCGAAGCGACGTCATATTCCACTACTGAAAAACTGTTTGGTGTTGAACGACACAACAAGACTGTCACCTCAGCGGCTATTCAACAGTTCAAGGACTGATGAACATTTTATTGTTGTGATATTTATGTTTATCAATGTTTTACATTTAGAGTCATAGTCCGCCGGTGATAACTCTAGCCTTTGCTTACAATAAACA
The DNA here is from genome assembly GCA_963678985.1 of Spisula subtruncata. Taxonomy (NCBI): domain Eukaryota; kingdom Metazoa; phylum Mollusca; class Bivalvia; order Venerida; family Mactridae; genus Spisula; species Spisula subtruncata. The sequence continues at coordinate 22,558,495 of OY787669.1, read as the reverse complement.
AATGAAATAAAATGCATTTTCCGTGACCATTTTTGTACACTCTTGGTAGAAATTACTTTTCATTCATTTAATGATTATTCTTTCTATCTATACTAAAAACAAGCGACCTGTCAACCTGATTGTGTTGTTTTTAGACATTTAATGTTTGTATACAAAGCTAGAGTTATCATCGGCGATCTTTACCTGTTTTCTTAACTGTCCCATTTTAACTAAAATCAACAAGTAATCAAGTATATTTATGCAGATTTGCAAGGAACTTGTTTAGTGAGTATTGGTGAAAAGAAACCACTATTGTACATGTAGGCCTAGTCTGGCTACCCATTTAGATAATATATTTTTATCAATCAAATAGCATAACTTTGTCAATTTTAGCTAGATTTCTTTGGGGCTTGCTTATATGTTTGAGGGTGCAAAAGGATATACTTTCATTACAAAAGAGAAGATTGTGGTGTTGTCTTTATAAACATAGGGTATGTTAGAGACACTAGTGTAGGCCTACCAGTTTTTTATTTTGTAAGTTTGGATGGTTCCTAGACATGTTTTGTTTTTCACAATTGGGCATTATTTTACCTTCATACTCATGGGTGTATTGTATTAAGACTTTAATATTTTGTTGCGCCCTTATGTAGAATATCAGGATTGTTTTGAAAATTCTGAATGATGAAACACTTCAATCTTCACTCTGAACAAAATATTGTATTCAAGACCAATTTAATAATTAAAGCACCCTATTTAAGAACCACAATGACTTTCAGGGGTTGGCATTCAATATAGATCTTACTTTATTTGAGAATAAGTATAGCAAATCAGATTGCCTGTTACTGACCAAGAGTTGTATAATAATGAAAATATATTCAGTATGATTTAGGCCACCAGCCCATAGAGGATATTTGTTGATTTTGGTGAAAGATCAAATTTTATTTCACCGAGTGATCACAGAAATCATTATTTTCACGAGTGAAATAAAATAAGTTCTTTCACCAAAAATCAACAAATATCCTCTATGGGCTGGTGGCCTAAATCATTCTGAACATATTATTTTCATTATTATAAAACAAATTTTCTGTTTATTATTTGCTTCATTTTTTAGTAAAACGGTACCGTAATTGGCTAAATTGGAAAAATTACATTGAAATTAGAACGTCACGACGTGACCAATATTACGTGACAATGACGTAACGCATATTTTGAATCCTGGCGTTGTTGACGTTGCGTTTCTTTTTCTAAACGATATTGGAACGAGCTCCAAACAAAGCTAACAAAATGATAATTTCACTGTTATTTGTCATTGTTATTTTTACTGAAAATCACCATAATCCATTGAAAGCTAATAATAAATATCATTACCAAGAGTTGTAAAATAGTGTGATCTGATAGGTTGTCCTTATCCTTGAGTTTAGTAAGATCAACATTGAATACCATCCCAGGTTCATTTTTTACTGCTCTTCATTCATTTTCAGTTACAAAATCATACAATGGTCTTATGTTTTTGGGGTTTATTGTATTTTTTTTGTAGAAATAGAGAAATTCAAAGGAGAGGTTAGCCATGTATGTGTTGAATGTGCATAATATATCCATGTTTTGAGCAATCTGATGAGTTGCTCCATTACAGTGTAACTTAGCTGGAGCGGCCATCCATAAACCAAGGTGCCCATTTACGATACATTTTACCTCTCCAGAATAACAGCCTCTGTACAACAACCAAACACTAAGTGTTAACCAAAAGCTGTTGCTCTAGATAAGTTGAACTGTTTATTCATTACTTCTAATTTTGTTTTACTGTCGATTCAATAAGTAATACTAATGAGGGAACTATCCCATTCGAAAGAATAGCGGGGATTACAGTTAGCTCAGATGTACACGGTTAAACCTAGATAAACATAGGTTATCCCACAGATGAGCTAATGTTTACAACCGTTATCGATTTACTTTGATTGGACTGTAGATGATTGTTAATTTGATCAATAGTTATTGCATTGTATTGTTATTGTTAGACAGTGCTGTTTTTAATTCATCACTTTTGAAACTTTATTCTTGCACAACGTGGAGATGCAATAACATTTTTATACCACGGTTGTTTGATATTGTGCTGGACTTTTGATGGATGTCCCTTAGTTTGACAGTGCTAGTCCTTCTTTACCCAGTGGTTGGATTACAAGGTGACACATCACATGACTGCTTGTAACCAAGCCTATTCGTTCATTTTTGTCATGAATTTATTATAGTTATGTCCCTTTGGGGTAGATACCTTTTTGTGTTAAATATTATTTCAGTTATCATATCTAAACTTAACTGTTTGTTCCTACCTATCCTATAGTCGAGGTCCTAGACCAATCGTTAAGTTACTATATTTGTACTCCCACAGAAGTTGTAAGGAGAGTATACTGTTTTCAGCGTGTCTGTCTGTCTGTCCATAGACAGAGTCTTGGGAACACAACTCTTCCTACAGTTTTTGTAGAATTTTCTTCAAACTTTCACAAATGAACAAACTTAGCATGTAGATGTGCTAAGAGGAAACAATTAGAGCTGTGATTATTTGTGCCAGAGTTATGGGCCTCTGCAAGCGGGGTATATTAATCTGCTGAAAGGGACAGCTCCATTGTTATATTAAAATATTGATATAAAATGTAACTATATTTGTTGCTTATTACAGGTGGTTGCTTAAGTTAGGTAACCACTATAACATGTTTTACTGCTAGCAATGATTGCAAAATGAACAAAGAAATTTGAAAGAAGAAAAATATACTGTTATTTCATCATTCTTGTTGTTTGTGTTATTTCATGTAACATTTTGATATCACTTCTAATTATTATTACTTTGTCACATTTTATTGTTAATTGTTTTTGATTTGTTGTGTAATTTTATTGAAAATGCAGATTAATTAACTTAATTTTATCTTATTATTCATCTAAAAATGATAATAAACTGGATAAAATTTCAACCTGATGTTTATCTTTGCATTTTAATGAAGTGTGACCCTTTACTCTATAGATCTCAAGAGTCTTGACTATTTAGTGCTGACCAACTAGCAGGGGTTAGTTTTATACAAAGCTGGTGAAGATTTGACCACACCAAAATATTCAAAGGTATGGTTGGTAAAATCGGAAGAAAACAGTGTTAATTTAAAAACACAATTGGCTAAGAATGAGAAGGACATTATAAGTGAAAATTAATAGTTTGAGAAAACAAGAAAAAACTGTCCAAAAATTACTCTTGTGGTAACAAGCTGTTTCCACTTCAGTTTGGTCAACATGACAAGTTTCAATTTTAATGAATTTAAGGTGATTACTAGTACTAACGACCTTATTTTAAGCCAGCAAATTATAAAATGTTGCTCTCGTCAATTCGAGAGACAGCTAAGAAAATAGCTAGGATTAGACAAATATAATGGTATTTTGTTATCAATGCACTTACAAATAACTGTCATATAATGCTTATACAACCAGAGATGTAGTTTGTAGGAGTTTATTGATTGAATCATGTTTTTATTGAAGATCCCCTTCAGCACTATTAGTAGTTGTTACTAGACTTGTGAAGAATCTAGAATTTAGTCATAAGTTTACAAGTCTTTTGAATTACATAAGCGCTTTGATAAAACAGTGTCATTGCCTGCATAGGCAACAAGGAAATCACAAAACAGCCACGAATGGAAGCAGCACAGTCATAGTCACATTTTCCACTGGGAGAAATCAAGTAAAGCACACTGAGCATTTTTTTTGCCTCTGCGATGTACTCCAGATTGTGAAAATGAGCTTCGGGTTTATGATCTCCATAATATGACGTTAATCACTAGTAGTGGACACGTCCATGCTAAATGTAATAAGTGCCTGAATACACACAATCAAGCTGAAGGGTTTCCCAAAAAATATTAAACATATCTATCTGACCACTGACTTTGTGTTTTAGTTGATAAAACCCACGTTGGTCAAATAGATATGTTTAATATTTTTGGGGAAATCCTTCAGCTTTTATCCGTTTATTCAGTTCATTCAGGCACTGATAAAGATTCAGTATGGACGTGTTCAGTAAGTACAGCCAATGGGATACCAAAACTGATAGCATACATTCAGTCATATCAGTATACAAGCATAGTGCATTATAATGGTAGTAAACTGTTTTAATGTACATGTATAAGTGATTTGAACAATATAAGTCTTATATCATATTAATATGCATACAGTTAATATCAATGATGATAGATCTACCATAGACCTAGTCATTTGATAATACCACAAACTTTGGTACACTTGAAGACGGCAAACAAATAAATAGAATACTTGTCCATATACACGTACATAGTAAGTCATGTAAGTCCATAACAAAGGCACATTCATTTATATTTATAAACGCTTACAAATTGCACTTAGTAGATCTCTGTGGATTAACATTGTGCACCAAGAGTCAAAGTTGTACATGTTTAAGATAGTGATGACATTGTCACTTCAAAGTTCTGTAACAAAGTATGAGTTATTAGGCATTGAACCACCGTACTCCTGAATCGCGTCATCTTCAACAAATTCTTCATGTGTCAGCAAAACATGTCGGTCCACTTTGTGTTTCTTTCCTGCAGAATATGTTAAAGCCCGTTCCCTGTTGCTAGGCATAGTGTCCATGTTTTGTTTGGTTGCTATGGTAACTATAGGCGCATCCAGTCCTCCCGGTGCGCTGTAAGTGTTGCGCCGTAGTGTAGAGTCATCAAATGAATATTGTTGGTCGTAGCTTCTTCTTTTACCTGAGCTACCACGCCGTAGTTCTGTTATGTTTTCTGCGGAAGAATTATTTCGTGAAGAGCGCCGAGAATATGGATCAATGATACGGACCGAGTGTTCCGAAAGACCTGAAGACGACTTCCGGTGATTCTTCAGGGACGATTTATGAGTCGGAAATGTTGTGGTCGAAGCTAGCTGGTAATCCATAAAGTTATCGTTGATAATTGTATTGTTGTATGTTCGCATTGACCAAATGTCTGTCCTCTCACGCTCCAAAGACAATTTTGTGTGCCTGCAAGGTCAAGAAATAAACTTAATAAATACATAATAATAAGTAATACAAGAATTAGTGCTTCTGTTTTTTTTGTGTAGTGTTGTTGTGCTTTGATGTGTGGTTCGGTCTTGTCTTCGGCTCAAACGTGCAAGTCATGCATGGTCGGTGGTCGGTAGCTTGTATGTTATCGTGTTTTTGTAGCTTCACTCGCTCCGCCCTTTTTGATCGTTTGTACTTTAAAAAAATAATATATTCTTACCATTACCGGGTACTTAGTTCATACCCATCGTTATACACCGGTGGTTATATTCAAATTCCAATGTTATAAGGTTATGACTAAGAACACGGTGTTTGGGATAAACAATATAATTATGCCATGAAAAGCGAGAAATATATAATAACTTGTAAAATATTTTCGACATACCATTTGTGTCTAAGGCACAAGCAACAAATAAGAGATAGTACTGCCACCACCAAAACTATCCCACCAGACACACCGGATACTATGACTGAAACAACAAACATGATAAAGTTATAACCAAGAACATTATTTTGAGGTCTTCGAACTTTAACGAGCAAGTTCCTAGTATTTAACAACATATTGGTAATAATCATAGTGAAATTCATCTCCATATTGGTTAACATTACACACATGACACTCTCAAGTCACGTTGAATTATGAATGAATTATTTTAAAAGATTATACTATTTTATTTCAATGAAAGAGTATAAGCTATACTTTTACAGTAGTGTTAAAAACGAGTTGGTTTTTTTTAAAATTCGTTTCAAACTAGACCACACCATGTAACCTGCACATCTTATGTCTGATATATAATCAACCACAACGATGATAGGTCTTTTTCCGGTTTTGCTTAGCGTCAAACAATAGGAGCACTTAAACAAGTTTTCTTTATTTCGCTTTAAAGTTTTATATACATGTATATATAAAACATTCGCGACAAAACGGCTTAATATACTAGTGAAGCAAAATTGACAGAATACTACCAGCTGGTCAATACAAACACAAAAACGTAATAATAAAACTATACTTACACAATGTTGTCTTGCTGAAGCATATTTCATGCGGCATGGGTTCTGTCGTGCTGAGGATGATTGTTGAATTAGTAGTCCCATCACCTGGAATATATACACGGTGTATCTACAAATGGTTAAAGGTGGGCTGGTATCTTTACGGAGCCCTGTGTTTATACATACAGTATGAATCGCCGTTTCAACGTTAATTTATTTTAAGATTTTACCTTGGTGGTATTTTGCTTCATCAAATATGAAGTTGTCGCGCTAAAAGGCCATTATATGCATGTGTATTTGACTTAAACTAAACATACCAGTTTTGATATTTTTCAATTTGTCATGTATACCAAACTTCATGTATATTCGAACATACATGTATTTGATATTTAATTCTCAGACATCAAATAAAAGTGTCATATCTTAACACCTACATCGATATACATACAGTTGAAACAGAACTGATTATTCAGAAAATGAGTTCGGTGACATAATTCGTTTGCATCATACTATAAGTCTTTGTCAGAATAGATTTTTGTCAAACTGTGAACGAAATCTTAATATTGGGTCCATACCACCCAACGTCCTTTAAAGATACCAACTTTGAACAGGAAGTTCATGCAGTTACAAACCATATAACTGATTATTTTCAGAACGGAGATCAAACTAGCACGATAACCCAACAATGTTAACAGTATTCCATTGCACCACGAATCACTAGGCCTTTATACGTTGTAGCTGTATTTAAAACGAAATTATAAGTTAAGAGCAGTTACAAACTTTCAAGGGCTGTTCTTAGCTATTCAGCTGTTCAACCACCTTTTCAAATTTTAACTTGCCTGGTTTTTGGGCTACCTAATGGAATCTACATTTGAGTCTCCCTGTGACTATTTCACTACTATTTGTGAGGCAGCCAACATCGATCAGCAGTGCCAGGAATCGGAACTGCCCTCGGAATGACCAATTTACACCTCAGTGGAGTAGAGTATGTGGGTTATTCTTGCTCAGAGAAATTAGCCAGTGGTCCAGACGAGGATTGAACCCGGGACCTCTCGTTCCCGAAGCGCGTAACCTACCTCTAGGACACTGTGTCCATATCTATCAGCGTCACAAACTTACGTCATGCACGGAACATTACCTGTGGTGAATGTTGGGGCGGTGCTCGTTTCTAAACGTGTAGTTTCCTCTGATGAACTTCTCACATTGGTAAACCTGGTTGAGTAAGTTGTCATATTTTCACGTTGTGAGTTAGAAATTGTTTTTGTTGTTCTTTTACTTATGACGTCCCTACCTGGCGTTGACGTTAGATCATTGGAAGAGGCAGCTGTCACGTGATGTCTCGTTTTTGTTTCATTGACTGCTGCGTTGGTTGTTCCTACATAACGTGGTGTTGTGACGTCTAGATCATGGGAACTGGGCGTGGTATTGTCGTTACGTCCATGTACACGAGAATTCGTGCTTGGTGTTGCCACACTGTTTTCCCTCATAACAACACTTGTGATGTCAATTGGTGTTATGACAATTCGTTATCTTATAGCATGACATATACACATCTCTAGACACTAGGGTCAACACCCATTCATTCGAACCATAAAGACAGCTGTGTCATAAGAAGCTATTTTCAAAGCAAACAAAATGTATATTGATTTTGTGAACACGAAACGAACATCCATTCGATCATTATAGTCTTAAAATAGCATTCTAATTATCAACACATCCGTAAACTATTCTTAATATCAGTATCATATACCGGAATCTAAACAGCCATCAATTTGCGAATTGTTAGTATAAGTTTTCCATTTCCATTTCCAAGCACGTCAAACGATTATTTCAGAAACTTTCATTTAAAACAGTCATTTTTTACATTTCAATATTAAGATAATATGAAGATACAACGTATAGCCAAGTTAAAGATAGTTAGTATAATCTAGCCACAAATATCCTGAAATTGCGGAAGGAAACGACATAGCGATGATACTAGTATACATTTGTATTTCAAGTGTTTAAAGGTTTCAGTTGATGTTGGTTATCCATAGTAACTTCCGTATCATATTTCAAGTACAATTAAAGGATGATACATTTTAGTATTTTTATATTACATTTGTGTACTGCACCTTTACATATTTAAGTACAATTTTGACCCGATGTTTCCTGGTGTTTTGCATGTACAAATGCTACCTACATGTATAGTAAACCTTGTATTAAAGACCACCTCTACAACGTATTCTAATATCGCAACCTATCTGTACTGACCACATATTTTCGTAGGTGCGAGTCTATTCTATAAATCACTCTTTGGCTATGATTCTAGGCATATACCACTAAATATCCTGGACATAGATATACCTTAACCACTAAACCTGATCAAAACCCTAACCTAATCCCTAGCCCCTAAACCGTACACAAACCCTAACCATAGCCCCTAACCGAGACCCTAGCCTCTAAACCTTACCTAAACCCTAACTCTAGCGCCTTACCAAATTTTTAACCCATAAAACTTACCCTAACCATAGACCCTAGCCCCTATGCGTCCCCAAACCCTAATCCCTAGCCCAAACCCCTTAAATTAACCCTTACATCACTTCAGCTATAGGTGACTGCTAAAAGGCTACCTGAACTATAGCCGCCAGACTGGACTATAGCTGCCAGAACTCTAGAAAAGAGTATTTGCCCAGAGATGGGCAATGATATTCAGTCTGCTGTAAGGCCATTTTATCTGTACTGCTACATTGTAGGTTCGACTGTATATTTCTTGATATTCCTAAGTAAAACCAATTATTCTTTATCTAGTGTCCATTCCCAACAACCGTATCTCTGTAGCCAATGTAGCATTGTTGTACATAACCAGTATAGTCAAGCTAGGGTAATCTGACAGTGACGTCATTGATAAATATTAAAACCATTGCTAAAACAGGAAGAGTTTAGTTTGGTATTGAACTGTTGGTATCAGCTTTTATACTTGTTTTTACACCGTACTAGTGGATTGTTCCACTGCGTCACTGGATTTTTATCCTAACCGGACTGTACATCCAAGTAATATTATCAACCAAATCGGAAAGGGGGATAATTCACGTCAAATACGCACACATTGTAATGGTTCATAATAACTTCATATACATGTATAGATGATCAATTACAATTTTGAAATTAATTACGAGGGAATATGTTTATTGTCGTACGTACGTTATAACGATTAGCAAAAAGGTTATTGTTACTTTATTACAGTATGTCTATAAATACCTGGCGGCCCTTTTTCCACAACCCGAAACATTTGAGTAATTTTGCAGAATGTAACCGCGGATCCTTGATCTTACGGTGCATAAGATCAATGAAATATTCAAAACAACAATATTATTTGTTTTACTTTGCAACATGGTATATATATATATAGAGGTTGTTTGTTGGTTTTGGTGTAAGATCGAATTTTATTTCACCGAGTGATCACAGAAATCATTATTTTCACGAGTGGCGTAGCCACGAGTGAAAATATAATTTTCTGTGATCACGAGTGAAATAAAATTAGATTTTTTACCAAAAATCAACAAATTTTCTGTTTATTATTTGATTCATTTTCTCGTAAAACGGTACAGTAATTGGCTAAATTGGACAAATTACGTTGAAATTAGAACGTCACGACGTGACAAATATGACGTCACAATGACGTAACGCATATTTTGAAGCCCAGCGCTGTTGACGTTGCGTTTATTTTTCTGCACGATACTGGAACCAGCTCCAAAACAGTGAAAATAACAAATTGATAATTTCACTGTTATTTGTCATTGTTATTTTCACTGAAAATCCCCATAATCCATTGAAAGCTAATAGGGGATTAAATAGCCAGCGAAGCTGGCTATTGTAAATAGGCCTACCCATACCAATAATGTCCACTTGCGTATCTTCGTCGAGTCTCTGCAGGTACTAATGCTTTCAGAAAAAGTTATTTCCGGTCAAAAATTTCAGGCAGTTTTCCGAGGTGAATGGTCCTTTGTTAATAAAAAAATAGTAATCTGTAAACGGTTGCCCCTATCATTTTCTTTCGAATTATAACCATCTTTAAAAATATTCAATAAATAAAACAAACTATTTTAAAAAAACAAAGGGAAGTAAGAAATACGCTAATGTACTGGATACACAGCGCCAATACATGACGTGATGTCATGACGTCACAAATCACAAGAAATGACGTCATACCAAAAGTACGCCAAATAGACTCATGACGTTACGTTGTAATGTAGGCCTATAACAAATCAGTATAATTATAGGAAAAACTCCAGGTTAGGGATGCCTACATTTATTCAAAACATAAACCACATATACATAGCCAATCTAAAATTTTGAAAAATTATTATTTCTGGTCTTAAATTTAATGATGAAAAGTGATCAGTTGCTGATCAATAACTATCTTTGTATATTTTATAACATCTAAATTCAACTCATATTTAGTCAGTTTCTATCTGAAACATAGCTTAGCAGATATCCAATGTGTATTTAATCCCTCATTTAGGCGGTGCCTTAGTTCATATTAATAAATACATGTATATGGCCATATATCATCAATTGAATAAACTGCCGTAAACTTAACACATCCTCGGCATGTCGTTTTTTAAATATTTATGAAGGTTGCATACTAAATAATGTAAATGTTCATTTAGTGATACATTTTATAGTTTTAAAGATAGAACTACAGATCAGAGCTTACATGTAATATAATAGAAGAAGCATCAATATAATAGAAGAAGCATCAATATAATAGAAGAAGCAGAGCAGAGCAGAGCAGCAGAGCAGCAGAGCAGAGCAGAGCAGAGCAGAGCAGAGCAGAGCAGAGCAGAGCAGAGCAGAGCAGAGCAGAGCAGAGCAGAGCAGAGCAGAGCAGAGCAGAACAGAACAGAACATATCAGAATATATCAGAACTTCAGCTATGCTTGTTATTGTAACAGGCGGTCTGGAATGGTGGGCGAGGATACCTGTGACGTGTGGTTTGTTTTTCTCCGTACATCCTAGTAACTAGTTTTCCTGCTTTTAAGTGTGGAGGAAAATGACGTTGTTGTGGCCGTCGGTGGTACGAACCGCGAACAGCTAGCTGGGGCTGATTGGGTCAAGGTATCCCCGGGTACTACTTCACCGTACCCCGGGTACTTAGTAGTATACTTCACCGTACCCCAGTATGCTTACAAGTACCCCATTTTTACTGATAAACAGATTAAATAGATATGATTTCAATCGCCGAGCACAAAATTTATACATGAAAGGAAGGTAGGAAGATTTCATTTCGGTATACTTCGACCCATAATTTATCTTGTTTTACCGTCGAATTTCTAAAAAAAGAATTCTTTGTCGTAAAAATCGATCACATGATGGTCACGTGACTGCGCTTGGAACAAGTCCGAAATCAAAACACTGGCGTTTTTTGGCGCACTTTATATCTTCCAACAGATTATATGCAAAAAGTGTTCAAATTCGTTTCCACCAGCCTAAATATTAACTTCTTCTTCGTCCTCTTCTCCGCTGGATACGTACTCTTGAATAAAATTAATGTTTTACCTCTTTGATTTTTATCAAACAATATTTTTTCAATGCCGATACGGCCGCAGGTTTACGCTATTCTATTATTTGTAATTTTACGACATCGATTTTTGGCACGCGGTAAACCCGGGTACGGTTGAGTTTTTTCGGGTACGGTGAAGTAATGTCTGTGAAATCGGGGTACGGTGAAGTATACTTCAAAGTACCCCAGGTACGGTGAAGTAGTACCCGCGGGGACCTTGACCCATTCAGCCTAGCTGGGACGGTAGTCTATATTAATCTTATTTAATAGGTGGATAAGGAAAGTCAACAATATCGCCTGTTCCTGGCTAAGCTTTTAATATGATGTGATCTGATTGGTTGTCCTTATCCTTAAGTCAAGTAAGAACAATATTAAATACCACATTAGGAATTGAATCCGGACCCTGGGTAACAACATCAAGATCTCTACAAAATTGGTCATGTGATAGGTTGGTGTTGAATTTCATTACATTAGTGTCAGCACAATAATAGAGGTATAAACATCAATTATCGATTTATAGATAATTCCAGTTTTTCTACGTATGTAGTGATATCTAACAAAACAGGTATTGTAAATAATATTGGACGATACCTAACACGGGTACGTAATTATATTAGCATGCATATTATATTGCTGTCAAATCATTTATTTTTGATGCCACAAAATTTCGTGGTTTTGGTGAAAAAGACCACTTCGATGGGACGTTAATAAATATATTCGTGGATTTTGCATTTCAGGTAATACTAGTAAATACAATACAAGGGTCAAAATTACTTATCGATGGGATTTAATTTCGTGGAATAATGTGAACCACGGAATCGACAAAACTTAATCCCCCACAAAAATCAATGATTTTACAGTATTACATAATTATGATGCATTATTCCGTGTCTACCAGTAATACATAAGAGCTACGGGGTATTGTATATCAATACGCTTGATCTATTAGATACACCATCGATATAGACCTGGTGATATACAGCGTTGGCATACAAAAAAGCTCCATGATACAGTGTCATTTTAACAACATTGTTTGGTCTTTCGGCATTGCCGCTTCATAAATTAAATATGGATACATGAATATTGTTTTTTCTTTTGTCAGAAGTGGGCGCCCATTTTCAGGTAAGTTAGACATTGATCATACATGTAAATTAGTAAGTTCAATTATGTTAATATTTTAATTTACTAATTCCATTGATACAATACTTAAAACTAGTATGAATATATCTAATATGTATTGTCTTTTTGTTGACAAATTAGAAACTTCGATGATTTTTTGAAATCATTTAAATATTTCGGGAATTATTTTTTATTCCGCAAATTTATATTTTTCTCGGCGTTTTTATACTACTACGCTATAGAACAAAGTAAACTATATATTTTATTGCGGTAGTCGTGCAATACATTTTAGGTGTTTAAAAAGTAGTAAACCAACGTTGTGCGATTATTTATCTTCTAGATGAATATTTCCAGATTCTTATATAAATATATTAGGTCGGTCAAGTCAAAAATAAAATCGATTTTACGAGAGATTTTTGATAATTTTCGCAATTTACCAACTAGAGTTTGGTCCCTTTAAATTGCAAAAGGTTAAAATATACTTAACTGATTATACAAAACACAACATTTGGGTTACGTGGCTTTATACCAAGAACACAAAATTGGATCTTATACTATTATGTACAATTGTGAAGGTGAACTCAATGTCGTCATTTTGGTACCAATGCGATAAAAAGCCGGCAAATATTAAATAATATATTGTATATTAAATATCTCTATCCAGAAAATGAAAAATCACACTTTTGACCAATTTGTAATAGTGAGCGCGTAGAACAATTTGTCCACATGATGGAGATTCCAGTAAAACTCAGAAGAAGCCCTATTAGTTTAATTTGTTATAATGATGTTGAAATAATGTAGAATGTCATCTAGATTACATAATTAACCATTGGAATTGTTGCAACACTACTTGTATTGCCGTGTTCACAACAACAAAAAACAACATTTGGCGTGAAAGTAGGCGAGTATTGGTACAAATTGCCAATAATAGTCTTATTTATGCGACAATTCCATTATTACTTATCCGATTTTAGATATTTAGGTATCAAAATGTCGGCATTGAACTCACGTTTAATATCTGGTACAATGACGATAAATGTTATTTCACATCCCTGGTAAACCTTGGGGTATCAAAGCGTCGCATTTTTAAATCCGTTACCATATGAAAATTAATTGTGCACCATCATTTTTCTTCACCTTTTAGCACTTAAATGTTCAATCTGGAAGTTACTTTGATGTCGGTTAATTCTTATTTCTATTAAACAATCTGAAATGACGCAATTGTAAGTTCCGACGTACATAACAAGCGCCTCTATTTAATGATTGGTTACCATAGCAACGCAATCTGTTCGACAATTATAGCACATTAATTTGAACATTTAATGGTATTAGCCACGCGAGGTGATTTTTTTATCAGTAAATAATTATTGTACGGATTCTATAAATAACAACGTTATGTCTTTGTAGACGTTTGAAATGCTACAAACTTATGCTTGATAAGTTTTATCACTAATGGCTACTAATCCAAGACAAAATGTGACAACATTGTTGCACTAAGAATAGCGGAACGAATTTTATTTCTAGACCGATATCTATGAAATATATGCCAGACTTATTACGAGAAACTGTGAGCTTTCCACGAAAAATGTTGAACCCCCTGGTCACAAGCTGGGCCGTGTTTCCAAAATATCCCCTTAAAACATTGGGCACGAAGGTGACTTGGAACTGTAGCCCCCTAGCATACAACCACTCAGGAATTCTCACAGATTGCTAGAAAAAAAACAGTTTTAGTAAATGAAGATCCTATATTTCGCGGAAAGTATATATTATTTTCCACTAGCTGTTTCGTGTAATAAAATACTTACGGCTACTTTTGTGTCATAGTTCGTCTTGTGCCAGTAGCCTTTGGTGACGTCAAAATCACCTGGTATTGCACACTGTGGGAGCTTAATAGCCATCTAGGAATAGGCGTTGTGTCAGGCGTGTTTTGTACACCAACTTTATGGATGTTCCTCCGTAGCTCAGTGGTTAGTGCGCTTGTCGTCTACTCTGACGAGCCAGGTTCAAATCCGGATGGAGGTACATATGCCTGCCATATTTAAGTAGAAATCAGGCAAATAAATGCTATGATAGGAATTCGATGTCTAGTAATCATTCAGTATACTGTTTCTGGGAAATTGTGCAAGATTGGTAGACGTATAGTCTCCGTGAACAGTGTTTGCTTCAAGTCACATTCTGCATTAAACCGCTATTTTAATGATCTATAACTTGGTAACCTCTCTGCAGAATTTTGCAATTTGAGCAGTGTAGTGGATGTCCAAAAGTGGAAAACACTATAAGATGGAAGAATATGTAATAAAACATTCAGATGGTTTCTAGACAAAATGATAATTTGTAAACAATAAATGTATGATTTAAAGTCTAAGGGGAGCAACTCTTGAAAAAATAGTATTTTGTTCACTATACATTTTACTAAATACGATGCTTGGCCTACCATTTCGACAGATATAGTGCACATTTTATTCCTTTAATGGGATGATCGGAAAAAAGTTGTGGGAGCGATAAAGTGACTTTAATACAGATGATCTGTTGTATCATAGTAAAAAACGTTTACCAATACAGCGATATCTCGAGGTCACAAACCACCAAATAGAGTTGTTCTTTAACTCAATGTAAAGTGACCTAGGTCAGCCAAACAAAATGTCAACTTTTTGTCCATGGGGCCCTCTCAAAATCTTTTAATCAATAGAAGTAGCATCCAGCTTGAAGAAAATGAAAAAAGTGGGGGGGTCATGTATCATATAAGAAAAATTTGGTTTGTCAAACGCGGTGAACAGATTTTCTCACTTGTACGGATTAACTCACTGTCCGTTAGCCCCAACCTTACTTTCACTTTCATATTTAAGCCAGAATACAAAATATTTCTGAATAAAACCATTTCACTACATCACATACATGCATACAAAGCATTTAACACCAATTCCATGATTCTGATGCTGATTTGTCAAGACATACCCCCCATTTCCAGTCGCTTTAAAGTTTTTTAACGGACTATTTGACTGTATCTGAATTTGGTCCGCGTAGGTATTTAGTGGTTATTTACCTCGATAAAGCGACATTCCGATAAACTGGCATACTTAAATGCTTTGGGGACAAACTCATTTAACACTTCTTGTATAAATTCAGTATACAAGGTGGGCATACTACGTGGCTTTTTGGCTAAGTCTGCAAGTAAAATATGTAAACCTATTAAAATTAAACTGGTAGTGCACATTCTCGGCTCCAGCGTCGAACATATCTCATGAATACTAGTATCGGTTTTTGTAAAACAATACATATTTTTACTTGCAGACTTAGCCTAAAAGTCAAGTGGTATGGCCCCCTGTATACTGCCATGTTGGTTATGTACCCCGACATTTGTCTTGGAAACACAAACGTCGTTATACCGAGACCTGAATGAGATTAATTTAAACGTGTTGTGTACGGCAAACTTCAATTAAATCGTCAAAGCGCAACATAATTGTTGTATGTCAGGCTCTATAGAACTAACTTCGCACACATATATGGAACTATTGTAGTCCGCGTATTCTTTGTACCAATAATATTTCATTGTCCTATATATAACTCTGACACCTTACTACAATACAGAACAATGCTAATAGTGCCAATGACGTTAGGTAGCTCTAATGAGTTTTCACAAGCATATAGTACAGGCACAAAAAGATGGTGTGTCCGAAATTACACCAATTACATGTACGTGCTAATGTGCCAGCATTTTTATTGCGTTGATATAAAGAATAAGAGAACTTTATTTGCGCTGCTCTCGAATATAATGATCGGTATAATTAAGTGCATGACTTTTGTAACTGTTACAAAGTATTATTGTTAGAACATGGACCTAATTAATGAGGTCGCGAAATATTCGCTTTGGACCAGATCGAATCTAATTTTTAGCCTGGAACAAGTTCTGTACAAATGGAAACTACACACACACCACTAGATGACTAATTTGCTCTTTTTGTACAAGTCCTAGATATTCCGCGACCCTATTAATTAGGTCCATGTTCTTACGACAGTACTTTGTACAAAAAGTCCTACAATATTAAACTACAAGTATTTTATAATTTGTTGTCGATTATTTATTATCATATTATTGGTAATGTTGTGACATGTTGTTATTAACAGCTGTAGGAAATGACCGTGTATTTAACATATTTTTCAGATTAACAAAATGAACGCTACAGACAATAACAACATCACGGAAGTGACGTCACAGCACGAGCAATACAACACCGAAGTACATCCTGTCATTCTTACTTTGTGCCTAGCGATCGTTGTATGGCTACTCTTTGCAAACACTGTCATAGTCGTTTGTTTCATTACGAACAGAAAGAAAGTCTGGCCTTTATTTGTAGCCCAGATATTCTGCTTGTCTTTGAGTGATCTATTTGTTGGCCTTGTATTAGTGCCATATATAATTTTACCGATTGCAAAACATGACCATGTAGCGGTTTCGTACTTATGGTGTTCTACCATATTTTATTTGCTCGTTTGTTCACAATGCGGATCTTTATACCATATGTTGGCAATCTGTGCCCACCGCTGCCTCAGGATTCAGATGTCAACGACTATAGTCGACCCGCAGAGGAATAGAAAAATACCGTTTTGCTTAGCGCTCTTATCATGGATTGTAAGCTTCGTAGTTTGTGCCATACCATTTGTATTTTGGGCTGATACGGAAAGAACAATGTACTCATGCGTCATGCAAGAAGTGTTTGTCGATATCAAGAAAGTTATGGGACTTTTTACGATCATCTTATTCCTACCACAAGCGCTAACCAATGTGTTATATGCTGTTGCGTGTTTACGACTTCGGTGCATTTGGCGACGTGTATTTCCAAACTCTTCAGTATCGTCACCAGGGCAAACGAACTCGACCAGTATCGCACCAAGCGGTTACAATCGTACAAATATTCGATTTCAAAGACGTTTTATGGGTACTATCGGGATTATTATGTTGCTATTTAACATATGTACATTACCCGTGATTTGTCTAGCACTTTTGGAAAACAAATACCACGTGACGAATCGTAACTTCCGGTACACCGCGTGTACGGCTTTTGTTATAAATTCGGCATTGAATCCGTTTATTTACGCCTACCGCTCGTCTTGGTTAAAGAATGCTCTAAAACAACTAATTCGAAATATGTCTGACTGTTTCGTTTGATCATATAGTGTTTTAACGGTTAATATCTTTTTAAGTTTAATATGTATAATTACTATATATAGCAGTATATTTATTTTAGTAAAGTAATATTTTGTTCGTTGCTTAAATTTGTTCCTTTTCCGTGTTACCATGTGTTGTACCGTAAAAAAGTGTTGGGAATTATTGGCAATTGGCTTTAATTATACTTTTGATAATAAAGACAATTAATCAACATTTGTCAGAAATTCCAGAGCAAAACTTGCATAAATTAACACACTAAAAACGTAAAAGAGCACGAACGACCGACACAAGACATAATACAAAAGCAAAAGTCACAAACTACATGCACAAGTACATGTACATACAAACATTAAAAAAACAATAAGCGCAGGTGTCCGTAAGCGCTACGTAGCGTTTTTCACGGAAGGTAATATATATACAATTGCCTTCTATGTTATTGAACTGGAGGTTTAGTTTAATATATATTTTATGTCCAAAGAATAGGAGGTAACTGAATAAATGCGCCCGGTAGCGCTTTGCTTAGACAATGGACACATGGACAGCGAATGGCATAAAACTACACACCATACACCCGACGGACTGATATATCGCGTTTCTTATGGTCACATTGCCAAGACGAAATATGCTTCGACCATTTCCATGACAAAAATAGCCGTAAGAGTGTTTTCGACGTGAAGAGAATTTCGTCTTGTCACTGCAGCCAAACGGGCACGTGGTACTTCAACACTGTTACTAATGGCATCGTATGATTTGGCCTACTGCATGAATGTATACATTTGCTCTCATGTTTCAGTATCGTATTTCTATACAGTAACTGATGAAAACATAAATAATGTCTTATAAAAAGGTTTTGTGATATTTTTTACCGATTTAACTAAAGCAAGCATTTTTCTGCAGTTCTTATTTCGATCCTTTCACCACATGTGTTCTTCTTAACTCGAATAAAAAGACGACGGAACGCCCACCAGTAACTATTAGATATGTGTTCGAAAGGTCCATAAAAAAAACTCAAAACATTTCAAGTTGCTTTCGGTCATATCTCTTCTTCTGATTACAATATATACAGTATAATAAAAACATTTGATGTATTTACCAGACACATTATTTATCTTTCAGTTACGCCAATAGACAGATAGATACATACCGGTAAACTAAGGCCATGCCAAATCGTATTTTCGTTTAGCGTCCACCCTAAGTTCGAAAACCTATCTAGCTATCCTGAGACAAAAAAAAAACACTCGGAAAAAAACCAAGTCATAATGACTTCTATCCTCATCATTATACATGTAGGCTTATGACTAACAAATATAGCTATCAAGCATTGTCAATCATAATAACTTACTGAAATAACTTAAAACGTGTTTGTGTGAAAGCTACTGCTGTGTAGGGGTTGGGGACATGATAAAGAATGAGTATGATAAGTATGAAAGCAATATCTCAATGGATTTTGAAGCTATAAGATTTACAAAGTTTTTTCTTTTTTTTTTCTTTTCCAAGATGCCCAAACCTATTCGTCCACGGACGCTAAACGAAGAAACGATTTGGTATGACCTGAGTAACTTAAACAGTAGGCACAACCTTCTACACATTAGGAAACATTATTGTCGTTTCAGAGTTATAAATAAAAATAATGAGCAAAGTAATTATCAAGAACCAAAAAATATTATAGTTTGATCTGTTTATTCAATCATTGTAAGTTTTTGTATTTGTCTTTACAAAAGTTAATTAATAATCTTCAGACTTGCACAAAAATCTGGACAAAGGGATTTTCTTTAATTGTAGACTTACAATTTAGTCTTACTAGCGGTAAATTACCGTTTTCATGAAAAATAACTGCGAGTGATAATTTGCCAAAGAATAAAAAAAATCGGACATGTAAGGTATTACTCAAATCAACAGCGAAGCACGACATTAATGCAGAACAGCTACAAAAAACGACATCTTATGTCTTCAGACTACTTATTCAGTCAGTCAAACACATCTGGACCAATACAATGCAGCAGTCAAGACAAATTAGAAAAATACAAACACGTAACATGCAACATGTTACAAGGACAGCACACACAGCGACACAAATTTTGCAGTGCTTGGTATTTGATAGCATCGTAAATTGATCAAAAGTATTGATTTGTGTCTGGTTTTATCGGTTGCTTGACACTGATATAGTAAGTAGAACAACTGGCATGGAAAGCGATACAGCTTTATACTGAAACCTGCGAAAAACAACATTTATAACAGTCACACAATCCTCAAAAGCTGCATCAAAAGGATTTCTTCACAAGTCCTCCGTTGATTATGTAATACCAGTTACACCTACCAGTACGAGAATAACCGTCAGCTTACTGTAGGAAACACCTAATAGTATTTGGTTAGATATATATATCCAACAAACAACGTAGTGATATACGGGTTTTATGTTTAATAGCGTCGTCGAGCGGCAAGTAGGTTTTATAGAAATTTTCCAAAAAGAAAATTGCATGCTGTACAAAGGGGGCATTTTGCTCTGGTGAATTTATGTTCTATTCTCAAAATGTAGACGCCAACAACATTGTGACTATAAGAACAAGTAATTGAGTACTCAAGAATAGAACAATGAGTCTTAAATATCATACAACATTTTTGGCGGATGTTGCCACTCAGATGTCTTAATGCCACTTTACGGATCCAAATTAGATCATAGTGCATTTTTGAAAATCGTCTAGTTTTTGTGAATATTAGCTAGGTTTCAGAAAGACAGACCTGACGCAAAACGATAAAGCGATTTGGTATGTATGGCCTTAGCCATTTGAAAGATACTTTCGACTACATTTGTATTGACCCCGATTTGTACTTCTGTACTGCATGATACAAACAGGAGTCCCTTGTCTAAGCAAAGGGCTACGTAGCGCTTTCCACGGAGGTAACTCATTTCTTCTATATTTAATGGAAAGGGAGGTAACTGAAAGAAGTCGCTCGGTAGTGCTTTGTGTAGGCAACGGACACCAGTATTATATAACGTTATCTGTGGCGTACCATTGGGATAGACGTCTGTATCAGTTACTTCATGATACAAACAACTGCTTGAACACGTTTACTGATTTATGTGAACATCTTGTGCCAGATGTTTTATTTACATTTATTTATTTTATTATCCGGAAAACATATAAAACATCCGGTGTATCAATGATTGATTATGTAAGCCTTGTCCTGTATAATCCCCCCTCTCCTCATCAAATGACTATAAATTGAAATCAATTCTGAATATTTTATATTGGCATTTCGATTGCATTGCAAAAAAAATTAATACAACATTTGATCAACCATGGACTCAAAATTATTGGTGTTATTGTTGATTATCGCGTTCAGCATGGGTAAGTACTGGTCAATATTAATTGCTTATTTTTAATTTAATCTGAAGTTATTTAGTCTTTTTTTCGTCAAATTCCGTTACTAGTATTTTACAGAAAAGTAACCTGAATTAAAATACCTATCAGCCTTTTAAAGATTGATCTGAAGTTTTAGGTTGGTCAGAATATAAAGATTCCTATCTTCATTTTAACATTTGTTCTTATGCCTAGGTCCCAAAGAGCATGTTTATCTTGGCGGTGTTCTCATGGTTTAATAAATGAACATCGGGAGGTATCGGGAAAAGGGCCCTCGTGATCTAGGGGAAGCGTCGGGATAGTCATTAGAAAACTTGTGAAATCCCTGTCACGATCCCTCCCGGAGCTAATTTATTTAAATTGGGAGTACATAGCCTAGGCAAAATTGCTCAGTGTGACATGAGCTTCACAAACAATATGTAATCACAGCGTATAAACCAAATCACTGTATGACTTATCGGATTACGACAGTTAGGATATAGTGACAGTGACGTCATCGGTTATGTGTACCAAAATATTATAACCATTGCTAAAAAAGGTATCTAGTTTTGTTTGGTATTGAACTGTTAGTATAATTCTTTATACTTGTTTTACACTATACAAGTGGATTGTTCCACTGCGTCACCGGATTTTTATCCTAACTGGACTGTATCATTTATTGCTATTGAAAGCACGTGTAAAATCTGATCAATTTACTCATTATTGCCGTACTATATAATTAAACATGTACTCCGTACTGCAATTGCCATACATCGACTCGTTTATTCAAAGTGGCAATCCATTTTAACAACCACATTGGCTAAACTTGTCGTTATTAGAACAAATATACAGAAAAATCATGTTTTTGAGCCGTGACTAAGGTTGATTTGCCATCAAAGGATAGATATATGGCTTCATATTAAGGCTTAAGCAATATATGTGACCAATGACAATAACCAATCCATGTCCCAGGGAGATTTTAACCAGGTATATTCACATACCATGACTAAGAAGTGTAACGTTCCGTCACGGCTGAAAAACATGGTTCTTCGATAATGACAATGCACGTCAACTTATAACGTGAAAAAAGATCAGTTATGGTGCGTGCACACAGTAGGTTTTGGGCGTATAAGTCGAGAATATATACTTTACAAGATGTACGTAGTGCCCATACGTTTTCATCAAACCATTTCATTTTGGTAACAATGAAGGTGTAGATCTCGAGAAAATGTATGATAGAGGCGTACTACATGCAAGCACAAATGACATATTGACTTATTGGTCAAGATGTGTACATCAAAACTTAATGTATGTACGCACCTTAACTCTCATTATGCATGGTTGTACTCTGTTTTTTCAGTTATTGATGCACAGGTTGTGGAGGAAGAAGGCTTTTGCGCCCCTGGATTGTGTTATATTAATCCTTGCTTACTCAAGCCTTGCCCTTTTGGTCAATATTGCATGTACGTAATGTATATTTTGTTTCATTTTAGAACCTAAATAACGTTAAACTTAGAAAGCCTTATAAATACATTTAGGAGTCGCTTGCGCTGATCTCAGAAAATTCACTTAATCGATTTGGAAATGCAACGATTTTGAAGTTTGTAAATTTTTGTGTAGATTATTGTTTTTTTGTTTTGTTGGGACGATAATCTTATGCCGGATATGATTTTTCACGAAAACATATTTCACTTTAACCCATTACTCCATTTTAACGTCATTTTTATGATTTACCTGGGACGTCAGAACGGATCCATTGGTGTGACGTTTTGACCTGCAAATTGACCGCAAACGATGCCCGACCAAAATTCAATAAAAAAGGCTTGTGGTGTGTTACACATGCTGCCATAATTGTTTAACTATCGTCTGTTTGCGGTAAAGAATTACTTGGGCGGTGTTTTAAAAAAAAACAGTTTACACCTACGATTATCTGCATGAGGTAAGCTGGCGATAAAAGCACGTAAACATGATGGCACCATACTTATCTGTATTTGATCACTGTATTTTTACTGGTGAAGCTAAAGTTGAATGCAATCTCCGATGGCCACCAAGAATGGCATCATCAACCAGAAACTTCAGAGCGTTTAGGGAGTAAGGCATTTTCCATATACATTTTTTGTTTTTTGTTTAGAATATCATTCAAGTGTCCTATATTTTCCAACAGGTGCATGTTTTGCGCAGTAGATTGCAACTTTTGTGACTTTTACGTTTTTCGTCACTATGGTTTCATTGTTCATTTCAGTGACTTTTCAAAGCTTGATTACTATAAAATTTGGACATACGATATTCAATGTATTGAATTCATATGGTGCCAAATTTAAATAAAATTGAAACACCCTAACTGACTAAAATGTTTCAAAACCCCTCTACTGCGTTATTAAATCGGTTAAGTGTATAAATATGTTTAACATAACCCCGAAAATGACGTAAAGACACCTGTTATAATGGAGATATCGATGTCAAAATTTGAACAGCAATTGGATCTGTGTTTTTGTTTAAAGTTTATTGAAAATGACGAGCTTATAGCTTGACCAGATTTAGTAGACACTCATTAAACTTCGGAAGTGTGTATTATTTTCTGTAAGCGTAGTCGGTATTTATCGGAAATATTGGTTTATTTTTGCACCGACTTTGTCCGAAATATCCACGGAATATGTTCGGAGTGCCTACTAAACCTGGTCAAGTTATACAAAGTTGCAAATATCCCTGTTTCTTTAGATATACCGTTGTTTTCTTTACCATCGTAAGTATTACTCTGAAGAAGGGTTCGGCCGAAACGTTAGTTACCTTTAAAGTTAATACAATAAAAACAATATGTGTACGTGCTGTTGTTGATTTTGCATCATTAGATAATACTTGTGGAATGGTGTGCATTGGTGAACGTTACGAAAATATAAGATGTCGCCTGAGTTACATGTACGAGGTAGAATAAGATGATCCTTTATCATTATATTGGGGTGTCCAAATGTCAAATTCATGTACATTGCACAGAGGCCATTTCTAATCATCATGTTTTGTTGCTCGATCATTACACGGTGCTTCTTTTGTTCTCTTTTCAGACCAGATTACTGTGATGGTAGGTGCGATCACTTGTGTTTTTGGCGAAGGACGATGTAAATTTACTGATCGCACTGGATATCTTAGCTGGCTTTAACTGTTTGTTACAATAGTGAATAAAATAAAGAGTAACATTCGAAGTGTTTTTTTTTTCATTTCCATCATGTGCGCATGCAAGAAAATTCAAAATGCGTTTTGAACAGATAAGAACAAAGTTAACATACAATTTAGTTCCTATTATCGCATATGGAGGTTAACTCATGAACTTGGTGAAAGTGCACAAGTTGATATTATTTAACTTTTTATTTTTGGCATGCAAGAATAGTGGGTGGGGAATGGCATATTTTTTAAATATATGTGTTTACAATAATGCAATACAATTGTTCAAATGAATCTGCTTGTACACACTATGCTGTGAATATTTGTCTTCAAATGTTGTTTCATCACATTAGGAAAATTAGGTTAACTTATACAAATGTATGCAAAATCAGTACATTTAGGCGAATAGCTTCAAAAGTAGCCTCGGGATCCCTACTTTTACTACAATGATTTTCTGATTGATTCTTAACTTATATAAAACAATAAAAACACTGGATTAAAACTATTTTTGTTTCGATATTTTTGCAACTATTTATCATGTACAAATACGCAATTTGTTCACCAGGGCCCGTATTCATAAAGCTCCAAAGGGGGGAATATTTCTTAGGTTGATATATTTAACTAAGGTTTTAAAGGAATTCCCTTAGTTTCATACGAGAGGTGTTCAACTTATTTATGAACAAAACATGAACACCGATTTTGCAATATTGAATAAAAACAATTGAAATATATTTTTTAAACCATGTGAGAAAATGTTTGAAGTTCAACATATGATTATCATACATTATATATTTTCTTTGGTTAAAGTTTAAAACAACAATTTAGTAGATGATGTTGTTTTTTCTTTATTGAAGGCAAAATGGCCCTTTTATAAGCATCAAGAAAGTGTTAGTAAATTTTCATTTTGCATTTTTTATGAGCACATCAGTAATATTTGTCGTAAGGAGTGTTATTGAAGTTCTGTTTCCAGTAATTGTGAAATGGCTCCAAAAATTGAAAATTTCCCAACATTGCCAAAACCTACACTTGGTTTTATGACATATATGATGAATCCATTAGCGAAACGTGGAATAGTACCACAGATGGGAGTGTCCATAGAAACTATCAGTGACATTATTTAGAAACAGTTGAATGCATAGTTCTGCAAAAATGCGAAGTTCTTACGCTAAAAATCAAGAAAAACATGCCTCGCAGTCAAATGTCTTGGAATCTAGAAATGCGAAATAAACAACATTAAAAAATGTTTCATTATGGCGAAGTAATGCTGAAATCTTAAGAAATGTTATGATAGATTATCGTAAGCTAATTTAAAAAAGGTCACAAGGATAGGGAGAAGTTCATGTTTGACCAGCTTTGGGTGTTCGCGACTGTTTTCATGGAAAGTCATTTGGTTTGTTATTACGGAAATACTCACATCAAAATCAATATCAAATTGACGAAATTGAAGGCTGTGGTCTATGTGAAAACCGTTTCAAATCAAATTTTCAACAAAAAATTGTTATGTATTGTTCCTAGTGACTGTTCCAAGAACATAGTGTTTCATCCAGATCCAGCTTCAATTCACGATATACAACGCCAAATAAAAAACTGAAGAATACAACTTTGTTATATATTATAACCAAACAGTGGATGTTGAAGTCTTCTCATGCTTTAACAGTTAAATTTTCTATCTGGTTGATACTAAAACAACGATTAAAGAAAGAAAATGTAAGCGTAATTATAACAAGTTTTGGACCTTCAAAACGCAAATAACAACACCCTCTACCGTAATGCTGATTATGATTTAACCGTAACGTATTGGGAATTGACAAATAATATATGTACTGCTTGATACTCTACTTTACACAATATAAAAGTTTTTATTCAATTTCATTGTTAGAGTAACGAAATATCAATGTTCATTTTCTGTTCATAAATAAGTTGAACACCTCTCGTATGCTTTCACCTTAGATATCTGAAATCACATATTAAGGTTGTTTCAGATATATAAGGTGAATTCATATAAAACTAAGGGAATTCCTATAAAACCTTAGTTAAATATATCAACCTAAGAAATATTCTTTATGAATACGCAAACAGGAAGCCAACTTGTTTGTTTATGTAAGGAAGACAAATCAATGTTCACATACAAAATCGTGGAGTGATTATAAATGAAGTAATATTATAAAAACATTCAAATGAGTATGATAGTGCCATATTTGCTAGAAATAGCTGGAATGAACAAAATACGATGGTACATGTAGGTCATTTGAAAATCACTTATCTCGAAAACGAGCATAGGAACATACGTTTTTTTATGATGACAATGTTCTTAAATATGATTTTTCTGTCATTTTAAGGATTTCGGAGAAAATTCGATCGTTTAAAGGCGCGCGGGTAACCTTAAATTGAATTCAAGGGTCGGATTTTAATTTAATGTATAATGCATTCATACAAATCCATAGTCGAACGAAAGGACACCATACTGAAATTAATGTAGTTCACAATGATTATTTCCTCCATTTGAAGCCCAACATTTTGAGCGATTGCTATACGAACTGTTATTTTTTCCAACAGCCAAAATCAATCCATTGACATTGATTAACACTTAAAGCACCTAGTAGAGACACCACAGCCTATAAACCAAATCACTGTATGACTTATCGAATCACTATAAAATTCATTTTGTATCATTCATTGCTAATTAAAGCACATGTGAAATCCGAGCGCTGTATGTCTTATTGTCTTACTTTTAAAACGTGTACTACAGTATGTCTTATTGCAATTGCTGGGAATCGACTCGTTTATACAAAGTGAAAACAGAACGGACAATAAATGCGCGTTAAGCACTGGATATATGACAACTCCATTAAATTGTCTTATATAACATTTTAAATTTACTACGTTAATGAGGCATCATTGACATTAAATGAAATGTGACGTATCGTCTCGATCTTCATTAACTAAATAAATTAAAATACAAAAGTAACGCATCCACAAAAAGGTAGGCTCTACATAGTACGGGTTGTGTGTTTGTGAAATTAACTTAAAACAAATGTTTTCTTAGTGTCGTAGTAATCAATCATGTAAAAGGAAAGTTTAAATAACAATACATGCATTGATAGTAACGCTTGTTTTATAATAGGCCATACCAAATCGATTCTTCGTTTAGCGTCCGAGGACGGATAGGTTTGGGCATCTTGGGAAAGTTATCTCTGTAAGTTATTATGATTGACAATGCTTGAAAGCTATATTTGTTGACCATATAGGCTTAAACGTATAATGATGAGCATAGAAGTCATAATGACTTGTTTATTTCAAGTGTTTTGTTTTTGTCTCAGGATAGCTATATCTTAGGCCGGACGCATACCAAAAATAACCTAACAGCATTGATGTAATGCGTAAAATTAAACGTGCAATGACCTCCAAGTGCATGCATGTTTACTGTGTTTTCTCCTCCATCAGCCCAAAACCAGAAGAAAACTCCGCTTACATGTTTGACGACATTTCAGGAAAGTCGGAACTTGTCATGTTGCCTATACCGAAGTCCAAAAAGTGTTACTACATAAGTAAAGAGTATTTTTCTGACAGCTCTTCCTTGTTTTCTCAAAATATTGATTTTGTACTTCTTGAACTTCTCTTTCTAAGCCAGCGATATATCATTAGGTCTTTTTATATTGTTCATATCAATCAATTTGTCAATGTTATATAATATACATGTATTACAGTTATTGTTTTGCATGATATGCTCATTGATCAAGTAAACTGAACCACTTTATAATGATGCATCTTTTACTAGCGACCTAAGACATGTTATAGTGTAAATACATACAAATATCAGTCGGTAACAGCTCCCTCATGGTACAAACATCATGCAAACTATGCGAAACACGTAAAACATGTCATTTACGGTACCATCCTGAGACGTTTTTTAAACATAAAAAGTGTTTTAATGCAAATCATCTGGTGTTTTGGTAATGATAAAATACAAGGTCAACATCGCTTGATTGATGAGGTAAAAGCATAAAATGGCATTGAAGTGTGACACTCAGGCGTCCTATAAATACAGGCGGCGTTATTGTTTTTCAAATGATACTTGATCAGCTATGAACTCGAAACTGTTGGTGCTGTTGTTAGTTGTCGGATTATGTGCGGGTAAGTACTTTACCATAATTATAATGAATTGTTTTCAAAGGAGTAGGTACTAAAAGGGATGTTTTGTCACAGTCTGAAGCCATAGCAATAATCTGTGTTTTTCTTCTTATTTAACTAAAAAGCAATCACTGGAAATCATGTATGAGTAAAATATAACGAGAACTACATTTTAATTTATAAAAAGTTTGTTTCTGTTTCCATGTTAACCATTGTTTACTATTTACTAAAATATGCAAAAAATCTGTGTTTCAATCAATTTTTATGGTTTATCATTTTCTGTAAAGGAAACTTTCATAACAAAACTTATAGTTTGTCCAAAAGATTTAGGACTTATAAAGCCCCTTATCCTCCCTACTCCTTTGCCATCTAGTTATTTGAATACACTGTAAATGCTCACCAATACTTTTAGAGTTCTTGAAAACATGTTTTAAGTTAGGAGGCAAGTTTAGACTAATTAACTAAGGTTATTAAAAAGCAAATCATAAAAGCTGACCTCGATTCCTCATGTGTTTTGATGTGTTCTAAATATATTTTGATATGAATACTTACGAAACTTCAATATATAGATAAAGGAGTCACTAAATGCCAATATTAGTATGGAGATCGATACTATTAAACCAAACCAAATGTCTGTAAACATTAACTCTTTTTCAGTGGCCGAACCAAGGATTTGGGGTCGTCGTCCAGGAGGCTGTAAATACGGAAACCGTGTTTACTGCTATATAAATCCATGCATGTCCAACCCGTGCCCTTGGGGACAAAGGTGTATGTAAGTATATTTTTACCATTTTTATATTATCTGGTATTTTTCGTACGGGGTTAAAGGAAGAACAGCTTTCATGGAATCTATCAACTGATATTTGGATACTCGTTTGTAATCTAATGTTACATTTATTTCACCAAATATTTATCATAAAGTGCATTTTGAGTCAATCTCTTTTCCTATTATCATAGCAGACAATTGTAATAAGGTAAATGCAGATTATTTGCTTACAAGTATTATAGTGTAAGGGTCATATAATTTTACTTCTGCGTCATTTTCCTCGAGTCCTTTCTATTATTGCCGGGCGCCTGGCAGAGATTGGTCTATGGTGACCATTATCTAACTGGCTGGCGGTTCACCAAACGGCCGTTTCAGTTATAACCTAGATACTGTCAGGATTCGAATATTCGATCTTCCGCTTCTAAGACGGACGTCATGATCACTAATAATATATTGGATACAATATTGCAAACTGTACTCATGCATCAATTCTATGTTCAGACAAAGTTATTAATGTAATGGAACACACATTTCATTATATTGCAAAGAAACAAAAATATACCAACAAAGCGTTTCAAAATGTGAACGTCGCACAAACGAGTACATCAGTATAAATATTATTTGTATTACTATTATGCTCATTTCCATGCCGCATGTTGTTAATGCTTGTACATATAATATGTTGTTTCTATTATTTTTACAGACCAAATTACTGTGGTGGATGTTATTATTATTGTGTACGAAATACATACGGATAGTCTTGTATGTGAATAACCTGGTGTGACGTCCTGACATAATATAATTTGGATTAAACATGTAAAAAATACAACAATAAATAAAATGTGAATGCTAATGTGTGTTCTTGTATTTGTCCATCCGATTTTTATGTGTTAGTCTGCTGTTGGTACGACACTTACACAACTTCGTAATCAGCCTTCAACTATCCTTTTTATTAATATCTTAAAATTCCAAAATCTAGAGAGTAATGTTCAGTTTTATGACGTCTTCTAAAGGCAGGTGTTCCAAGAGCACAGGTCCATTATCAGCACCCGCTTGTCCATATCCGACCAAAACAAACTGGTCGAAAGTTGAGGGTACATTCCATGAAAGCAAACGTCGTCGGCAGACATATATCATGGATTGCATATCCAGCTGAAGGGCAAATTTGGAGTTGTCTAGATATGATGAGGTTTTTTATCCAAAAGTTATACTGTATCGATGTGAAGAATATTTAGTCACTGTAATGTAAATTGTATTACACATGGCAACCCTGTCATGAGCAGCAGTCTCACTTAAAAAGCATCTTAATTCTTTTCCAGGAATGACACGTCATTATTATAAATTTTGTATTTGTTCATAACACCGACTTTTATATTCCAAATGTTTCAACATCAATATTCCATACAAGATGTTGTAATGTTTCTAAGCTCATACTTGGTATAATTCGTCAACGTTTTGAATACTAATAGTTCAATAAGCGGATACATGGAGCATGGTTTCTGTGAACTTTTTGGAAACTTTGTCATTCTACATGTATATACCAAGTATATGCTAACTTACGCTACAACGTCATTGTACATTTGAAACGCCGACGTGGGTGTTGAATGTAAGTTTTGCTATAGGTAAGTCAAGTAATCGTAAAGGGTTAGACAAAACAAGCGCCTATCGATCATGACTACAAATGATCACCCCTTTCTACATGTAGTAGCGAGTTTATAGATTTGTCATATTTTGCATAAACATCTGACTAGCGTTCTACAAGCTACCTGCTGTAAGCTAATAACTATATCCATTGGCTTTCAATAAACATCTGACTAGCGTGTTGCGAGCTCCAAGCGAAATGTTGCGAGCTGATAGCTATGTATTGAAGTTGAATAAACACCAGACTAATGTGCTGCAAGCTGCAAGCTATGTTTTGTGAGCTGATAGCTCAGTATTGAAGTTGAATAAACACCAGAGTAATGTGCTGCAAGCTGCAAGTTACGTTCTGTCAGGTGATAGCTATATATTCATTTTAATTCTAACACGATTCGCGGATTAATCCAATACACAAAGAACGAACCGAACCATGTTTTATTGCCCCCATAAAACATACCTATCAAATTGGCTGTTTCTATTTACGCCCGGTATCACTTGACATATTTATGAATGAATGAACGTAAACTTTATAGTAAAATTTACTACGAGTCACGATGACAAGGCGAGTTGCACGAGAATCCAGTGTTACATCTATGACGCATCTTTTTTTAGAAACTCCAATATACTCTAGAAACCAAGATTTATTAAAGCTTCTGATAATCAATCCATTTATATTTTTTATTTTATGAAATAGATACCATATACTCGTGTTATTAAAATTGTTTTAATGTTTAAATTGTGGTATTTCCTTCAGAAAATTACGAAGGTCGTTTTCATTAACGAGGGAGGTAATTGTACCAGCTAATAAGCCACTCAATTTCTTCGTAGAATTATGTTCAATGTCAAATGGGTGAAAATGGAATGCGCGCAGTTAAATAGTGCGGGATATTATCGTATTTAGAATCAAAATAAAAACTCTGTTCTTGTATATTGTCGGTGAATAAAACACGGGCACTCGTTCGGATGCGGAAAATTAAATCACTCGTGCTACGCACTCGTGATTTATTTTTTACGCATCCGAACTCCTGCCCGTGTTTTATTCACCGACAATAAACGCGAACAGATTTTTATTTCTTAAATAAACATCTGACAAACGTACTGCAAGCAGCGTGCTGTGAGCTAAAAGCTGTGTATCCATTTTGAATAAATATAATGTATGCTGACGTGCTATGACCTACGTGCCAACTTCACAGATCTCATTATATTGAGAATTCATCGCTACAGATTCAGTAAATAAATATAAGGTAAATTGAGGACTGACTATGAAGGTATACGTTCGTATAAATTACAAACACATCCGTCCATCGACTTGAAGAATACAAGAACAAGCAAACATTATGGAACACTCTAATGTGATTTATTGTATTTATTTTAAACATAAAAAACCAGTTAAAACCAAATGTTCCTAAACGTTCGTCCCACCAGAAACCCTAACAATACGGTTATACGTATGTATTTGGTAAACAATAATGATAACATCCTCCACAGTAATTAGGGCTGCAAGAATAAAAGAAAGAACATGTAATATGTACAAGCATAAAAACATGAGCTGGCAAAATGCTCATTTTTACAAGCACGTACAATGTACTCATTATGTTTTTTCGACGATCACATCTTAGTTGCTTTACCCACAATGAAATACGTGTTCAATAACATTATTAAATTAGTCTAAAGATGGACTGGTTGTGTGAGTATAATTATGGAATACAATATAATTTACAACAAATGCATTGGTAGCATTGCGTACGTCTTGGAAGCGGAAGATCGAAGGTTCGAATTCTGACAGAAGCATGGTTAGAATTGATATGATCGGTTGGTCGATTGGTGAGCAGCCAGCTAGTTAAAGAATGTTTACCAAATGCCAACCTCTATCAGACAAGACGGGAATTTTAATACAAGAAAGATACTAGTCTCAGAGGTAAACTTCAATGGCTTTTACACTGTATAATAAGCAAAATATCTACACTTATCTTAGTACAATTGTCAGCTATGAACATGCGAAAATGCATTGGCTCAACATGAACTTTATTATTGATATTTAGTGAAATGAATGTGTCATAATAAGATAACAAACAATCATTACAACGCCTTAATAAATTACATAGAATCTATTCTTCCTTTACCCCGTAAGACAAATACCAGAGAAGATAAAAATGTTAAAAATATACTTACATACACCTTTGACCCCACGGGCACGGGTTGGACATGCATGGATTTACCAAGCATGCAACTTCATTTCCGTATTTACAACCTCCTGGACGACGACCCCATATCCTTGGTTCGGCAACTAAAAAATATTTTATGTAAGTTTACAGAATCTGTCACAGTATCGATTTCCATATTTGAATTGGAAAGTTATAGAAGTATTAGAACACTTCAAAAGTAAGACATTTAAACCGGTTTCCCTGCTTGAACGATCAGTTAATCAGTCTATATTTCAACTTCAAACTTATTTTTAAGAATTATAAAATGTTGCTAAACGTTTACAGTTTCTTGAAGTAATGTTAACTTGAAAACAATTACAATTACTTACCTGCGCACAATCCGACAAGTAACAACAACACCGATAGCTTCGAGACCATTATTGATCAAGTATTATATGAGAAACGATCACGAGGTCTGTATTTATAAGTTGTCTGAGGGACACGCTTACGGGCCACTTTATATTTTTACCTCATCAGTCAATGTTGGCCTGGTTTTTTCGTCATTACCAAAACACCGGATGATTCTGTGCATGTTTTTATGTACATGATATCATTAAAATACTTTTTATGTTAAAAAATAGACGTCGCATGATGGTACGGTAAATGACGTGGTTTACGTGTTTCACGTGGTTTGCATGAAACAGATGTTTGTGGCATGAGGTAGCTGTTACCGACTGATATTTGTATGCATTTACACTATCACATTTCTTAGGTCGCTAGAAAATGAATGCATCATTATAAAAGTTGTTCAGTTGATTGGATGACAATGAACATATCATACAAAACAATGACTGAAACATATTTTATAACATTGATAAATTGATTGATATGAACAATACCACGGACTAAACAGACCTAATGATGATATACTGGATAAAAATAAACACCTACAGAAAATATATGTTAATAAATGGGTGATTTGATATTAGCCCTGTTATTTGTTCGAGGGCAGTCGTATTGGCCCGAGGCCGTAGGCCGAGGGTCAATACGTCTGTCCCGAGGACAAATAACAGGGTTAATATCAAATCACCCATTTATTGACAATTTTATTAAATAAGTATCAATTATTTTAAAATTCTTCATCGCCTTTCTGAACTGCAACGCATAAATCTAGCATGTATGAATGTCTCCAAAATATGTGAAAAACAACTTTTTTCGTATTTTTTAATCAAAACCTACACCAAAGTGTAGCAAATCGCCTAACTAAAAAAACGAATACCCTTATGACATGTTTCCGTTCAGTAATTTAAAAGTTACATTCATTTTAGTGAATAAGAATCGATTCTCCGTAATTTCGGCAGAGAATCTACATCACTTTTTGGCCCTGTCTATTAACCAATCAGATTACTTAAAAGGAGGGCCAATATTAATATCACTTTTCGGCCCTGTCTATTAGCCAATCAGATTTTATAACACTTTACGTCCCGGGGCCGATAACTGATATAGATTTTCGGCTCTGATATAGTGAAAGCATGCGTATTATAAGACTAGGACAATACTGTGTTATAGGGCTAATAATTGATAGTAATTTAATAATAATGTTTATAAGCGAAGCTATAAGCATTTTCTCGTTATATATTGATCATCCCTCGTATGTATATTTAGACACATTATTCCTCAGACATGTAGTCGCTAGGCATATTGAAACCATTTCATTCCAGTGCCTGTGCCCTGGTGATACTAAACAATTGTTACAAAAAATGCATACTTAACGTGACACACTTGATACAGCTGGTTTGTGTAGTGTACAGAGTTTGTTTGTGTTTTAATTATCGGCCGGAAAACAAACAAAACATCCGGTGTTAGCGTAATTAGTTGAACCAGGACATATATAACCAACAGGCTAAGCAGTGAGCAAGCACTGAACAGATACAAAATTAAATATACATTATATTGCAGTTGTTTTGCGAAGTAAATTTGATTAACCATGGATTCAAGACTGTTGGTGTTATTGCTTGCTGTCGGATTAAGCATGGGTACGTACTGGACAATATTTATTCTAAAATGTAGTTTGATCTTCAGTTAAACAGGGTGATCATTAATATCTTATAACATACTTACTTTTATAATAACAAAAATAAATATATAATAGTAATTGAAAATATGTATAAAGTGCTTTATATGACAAGTCTCTAGAACGCTTAACACGCGAAAGTCAGCTAATTAAAAGTCTAAAAAAAATCACCTTTTTATTATTTATTTATGAATAAATTATGTCAGAATTTATTTTAGCAATAATTTTTTTAAAAATTTAAGGAGTCCAGGTCATTTTGGATAACTGATGCAGAAAAACTGCTATCATGTATCATCTTCGTTACGTCAATTACGTGATACCAGATTTTGCGACTTCTACCACATGATATACCACGAACCTGACCTTATACATGGATATAATGCAAGGTTCTTGCTCTGAATATAGCAATTTCCGCAAGCTAATCGTGCAATATCGGTATTTCAATTTGTGTTTGTATTACATCTCGAGCGTCTTCGTGATACTCCCCGACTATGAAAACATAAAATCGGGGCAATAAATACAGACAGGACATCGACTGTTAAATAATGTTAATCAAAAGGTCAGGTTCGTGTCAGATTCCTCAAGCTGTACACAAACTTGTATTCGTAAAATCACTATGCTCTGTTTTCAGTGGCTGAGTCAAGGGTTCGGCTAGGGTTAGGAGTTTGCGAGAACGGAAACCGTGTACACTGCTTTATTAATCCTTGTCTTCTTGCACTGTGTCCTGTGGGCCAAAGGTGTATGTACGTAGCTTTTGCATCTTTTAATGCTTTCTCGTAATAATTCAAATAACAACATCTTCCCGTATTGTAGTGCATTGATATTGTGTAGTGTAGTTTATTTATATCGTGTACTGTAGTGTATTGTAGTTGTGTATTGAAGTTCATTTATATTGTACTCGTATTTACATTGTGTATTGTAGCAGATTTATATTGTGTATTGTAGTGTATTTACACAGTGTAGTGTAGTGAATTTATATTGTGTATTGAAGTGTTATTATATTGTGCATTGTAGTGTTTTTATATTGTGTAATTTAGTGTATTTATATTGTGTACTGTAGTGTATTTATATTGTGTATTGTAGTGTTATTTATATTGTGTAGTGTAGTGTATTTATATTGTGTATTGCAGTGATATTATAATGTTTATTGTAGTTTAGTTATATGTGTACTGTAGTGTATTGAAGGTGTGTATTGTAGCGTTTTGTAGTTGTGTACACTAGTGTATTTATACTTTAGTGTATTTTAGTGTATTTATACTGTAGTGTATTTATATTGTGTACTGTAGTGTATTTATATTGTTAAGTGTAGTGTATTTATATTGTTTACTGTAGTGTATTTATATTGTGTACTGTAATGTATTTATATTGTGTACTGTAGTGTTTTTATATTGTGTACTGTAATGTATTTATATTGTGTACTGTAGTGTTTTTATATTGTGTACTGTAGTGTATTTATAATGTGTACTTGTATTGTAGTGTTTTCGATGACGATGTGTATGAACTGTTCTTTAGGAGTCAGACCTCAAGCAAGAGACTATTTGATAGTCTTCGATGGGACTGTACAAGCGACAAGTGACATCAAGTATGCTATCAATGCTTATTAATATCATGTCAAACGTAAACTTTGATATTTAGCATTAACTTTTAAACATTTTAAAAATTTAATATTTGTAACAGAAACATCTTTTTCAAATGTCTATCCAGAGCTTCCATAGTTAATATTAATCAACCATCACATGACGTGTGTTTGGTGTATATCCCTTTACTTACAGCCTATATAATGACATGTTATAGTGTGTGCATATTAAAACTATTACTCATGTGGTAACGCTTGTTTACAAGTGCGCATTCATTTACGTAATAATGAGCTACGTACATGTAATTTCATTATCGGGAAACCATGAAAAACATCCTGTTCTGTGGTAATTAGTACTAAATATGTCCGGTTTAAGGTAAAATGTAAAAGGACACAAATGGGCTCGAAGCATTCTACTTAAACTGGCGGACTATAAATAAATGCGCGATGATTGTGATTCTCCATTACTACTTGATAAACTATGGCGTCCAAACTGTTCGTGTTAATGTTAATTGTTGGATTAAGCATAGGTAAGTACTCGTACATTTGAATATTAAATATTATTATTCTCAAAGTCTTATAAAACTAAAACTTAAGCATTGAGACTGGATTTAAGCATGTGTAGTAGCACAGGTAACAGTATCATTGAAAAAGAAATAAAAAAATGAAATTGAAAAAAAATCTCGAAATTTGGAAAAAAAAAATTCAATTTCTTTTTTTTTAATTTCTTTCTCAACGATACTGTTACCTGTGTGTAGTTCATGTATATAATAGTGTTTATCTATTAAATAAATGACTACGTTGTGTAAGTCCTGTGGAAGTTCGTTAGGTTTAACTGTCTTTCGTTAGATGGTTATCTTATTGGGGGTTTTTGGTAGGGCCAGTTAGCTGGCTAAGACGCCAATACACTGGATATTCATCGCGTACACGACCATCATGACTTGCGACCTCTAAAATTAATACTAGTACTTAAATAATGTACAAATTGAAGACGATTTTAATTCAACTAGCTGATTGATTTTAATGGTGAGGTGACTAAGATAGTTCAAGTGTGAAGATCATGTTGACATCTTAACAAAATTAATGCTCAAGTTCGTTAACTTCGAAAACTTTAACCTACCCACCTACCAGTCTTACCTAGACTTCATCCGCCAAGCTGTATCGAAACTGTATTAAAATATTGTACTAATTATTATGTTCTGTTTTTTCAGTGACTGAGTCAAGGAACTTGGCTTTCTTAGGAGGTTGTAAAAACGGAAACTACGTGTTGTGTTTTGTAAATCCTTGCTTATCGAATCCATGCCCTGGAAAATGCACGTACGTATATATTGTGTCATTTTCAAAATCTCTGATATTTCATTACGAAAACTTATTGATAATGTTCTGGAACTAAGAATGAAATGCGTTTCACCGGATACTCAATTATCACATAACCTGCACTCCACATTTAAATTAGCTTGACGTTGATTGGTTGGTTGGTTTAGGGTGACGTAACGTAAGCCAATCCGTGCCTTGAATGGATGCATGACGTCAGTTAAATACAAACGTCGTCATGACATCGCGCGCGTTGTAACGCTAAATTCCGAATGGAACCTATGTAGCGTACGTCAGCGTTTCTTTAACGTTATGTGATTAATATGATCTTAAATTCGTGGTAATTAGATACAAGCTTTATTAAAGTGTATAGAGCTATATCGGAAGATATTTCTTAAAAAAAAATCGAAAACTGAAAAAACGATTATGCTTTCATTTCCATTAGATCATTTTTCGCTTCAGATTTAACAGAAACTCTCACAGTGAATTATTTGACATGAAAACTGTCCATTTTCATAAAGAAGTGTTTAAGAACACACTATGAAACTATAAGAATCGTTTATTTTTCGACGATTGAATCAAAGTACACGGAACCCATCCAAAGTTTTAATTTTCAATTAAGGTAGTTCAGTATCATACTAAAAACGATGCAAGTAATTATTTTGATATTGAATGACGGTTAAAATATAGCTCTATACACTTTAAAGCCTCGTGTCGCACTGGTATTGTTTTGTCCACTCGTTTAAATAAAACTAGTATCTAATGAGCACGCATGCAAGATCCTCTAATTTTAAACGCGTATCTTCACACTTTAGGTAAGTTGGCGAACTGAGCTGCATGAATCAGGGAGTAAATGACTGTATGCATATAATTAGGTATCCCTGTTGTGAAAGTTGTACCTCGTAAACTCGTGCAATATCGGTATTTCAGATTGGTGTTTGTATTACATCTCGAGCATCTTCGTGATACACCCCGATTATGAAAACTAGACTCGGTGTTGTAAACGTAGACAATATATCGACTGTTAAATTATGCTAATCAATAGGTCAGGCTCATGTCAATGTGGCCAAGCTATACCGTAATTTTAATTTACTTGTGAACTGGTGAATAGAAGTGAGCAGGTATAAGTCTAACGCGATATTCTGCAATGTCAATATAAACAGAAATCACTGACCATTACATCGATTTAGGGAGAGCGGAAGTGTATTTTACCTGCTCACTTCTATTCACCAAGTAAATTAAAATAACGGTAAAGCTTGGCCACATTGACATGAGCCTGACCTATTGATTAGCATAATTTAACAGTCGATATATTGTATACGTTTACAACACCGAGTGTATGTTTTCATAATCGGGGAGTATCACGAAGACGCTCAAGATGTAATACAAACACAAATCTGAAATACCGATATTGCACGATTTGCTTGCGGAAATTGATATAATCAAAGCAAAAATCTTGTTATATATTCTTGCATAAAGGTCAGGCTCAAGTCACAATAGCCAAGCTATACACATTGAAAAAGATAATCCCTTTTCCAATATCCTTGTATGTTGTTGTACCTGATCTGCCTGTTTACTTTAAGTGGCACAGGTCCCAATACCGCGTTAGAGTTATATATACAATAAACATCTGCTCTCCCTAAATCGATGTAATGGTCAGTGATTTCTGTTTATATTGACATTGCAGAATATCGCGTTAGAGTTATACTTAAATTATATTGATATTGACAATTACATGTAATGTCATGTTTGTTTCTGTTCTTTTTACAGCCCTAATTACTGTGGTGGATGCAATACAGTTTGCGAAGACGATACGGGATTGATGCCGCCGTTCTTTTAGAGTCCCTTGTACAGATTGAGGCCCATATGGAAGATTGCATTATTGTAAATATGTTAGCCTCGTAAAATAAAAACTTTACTTACTTACTTACTTACTTACTTACTTACTTACTTACTTACTTCCAGATTCGATGACTTGGCATTAATGTTGTTTGTTTGTTGGCTTAGTTTGTTCACCTGTTATTTATTACAATAAACACAATGTAAAATCAAACGTGTTGAACATGCATTTTTGCAGTCAGACCCTCGATTAATAAAACTCCGTAACAATGCCTCGCAGTTCCCAATATAAGCTACTTACATGCAATTTTTGAACAGGGTGCGTAAGCACTCCTGTTGTTTGTAAGTAGAATTCTAAAATCAAACATGATCATGATGCTAAAAATAGATAAAAGTGGTCATTCACCGGGATAACTTCGAGCTTTATCACATTGCAGTACAAGTAGTGCGTGACCGAAGAAAACAGAAGTATCCAATGCACGTTAAACCTTAGACTGGTGCCGCGGTCCGCTTTGAACTATCGTCTCTTTCGAGTTGTCTATTATCAAAGGCGTTCGCTAATGTTCCTTGAAGTTAAATCCCCGCAAGACATTCTTGTAACGGCGCCCCTGCACAATGTTAGTTTTTGCGGCGTATACTGTTTCACCTATTCCGTCATAGTTATCGACCAATATGCAAACTTATTTGATCAAGATAATTCAAGACAAAATGCAGCACCAATTGCATACGCTTAGATTGTCTATGATTTAGCATACTAGCCAGATGAACCAATATATTGAACTTGGTTTACTTATTATCATTGTGACAAAGTTTCATAATCATTAGGCTAAAGTTTTATTATCCGGTGTGTGGCAAGCAAAGTCGCAGATACAGCTTGAAGCTGGACTAAGAGTCATCACAAAAGTTCACCTTGTCACTTTGTAAGAGGGGAGCTAAAATAGATTGTACTATCACAGGAAATGCAATTAGATGAACACAATTTTATTTTTCAAGAAAACACATGTCAACAAAATAACAATTGTGTAAATCAAATCAATTAACAAGACGGCCTTATTCGACTAACCTATGCGCTAAGGAATCATACGTGGGTTGTTCATTTAATTCCCGGACGATCGATATTGCTAAAAACCCATTGGACGGATATTAATGAAAACGCACACAAGTACATTCACATCATTCCTTAATTCACATACAAAATTTCGACTTGGTACAATAAAGGGTTTTCATAATATCAGCGTTTTAGTAAGTTCATGTAACGTTAGTCGGCCCATGTCGACGTCAAAAATGGCGACGTTACGCCGTTTTCGCATCTGAAACGCTACTTTTTTGCATCATTTAAACATTGTTTAGGGGTCAAGAAAATGCCCGAACACATATGTTCGCAGTGTTAAGAGTTTAGTAGTGACGTAATATGTTATAACTATGGTTGAATATTGCAAGTAACTGCAATTTATAGGGCAGTCATTATTCTATTCGTGTCTACCGCCCAACAGGCCTTGAATCTACGTCTTTTTCTGTTGATGACGTTAAAGTTGCACCGCTTTTGATCATCACGTGGTGATGCCGTGTCATCGTAGAATGATTTATTATATATATAAACAACGGTTTGCATTTACGATAATCGTGTAAATGGTTTTTCTATAAGAGAGACTTGCATTTTACAGGTGTACGGCCAACATTTTCATACAATTGTTTCACTACCCGTTTTCTCTAAACAAATACGAGTTTATTGCGATATTCACAGCAGCACGCTCTTTGTCATTAGAACGTAAAATGTAATATGGACTTGACATCAAATGTTATATTACACGACCTAGATGCCTACATATTGTTGTCTGACGTTTTCTGCTTAAAATATGCGATAATACCACGACCCCTACCAAATTTACACTCTACATACCACTACAAAATTGGGTTGGGTCGGGTAGTCGTTTGTGGGGTTACTATAGTAACCATAG
This sequence comes from Spisula subtruncata, assembly GCA_963678985.1. Taxonomy (NCBI): domain Eukaryota; kingdom Metazoa; phylum Mollusca; class Bivalvia; order Venerida; family Mactridae; genus Spisula; species Spisula subtruncata. The sequence goes on along the minus strand of OY787669.1, from coordinate 22,516,714 downwards.
TTTGTGTTCGACTGGATAAAACTATTTCATGTTTTGTCAAATAATCCAGTTGGTAACTAAGTCTTATGAAACGAAATTTTACTACAATGGTATGTTCAAATCGAGCGCTATGGCGATCGTCCGGGAATTAAATGAACAACCCTCGTATATCTCATTAAACAAGAGGCTATGTGCTCACCTGTTGAGCATGGATCTAGATATCAGTAAAACATACATTCTGACCATATTTTATGAAGATTGGATCAAAGCAGGGGTCCCTTCAGAGAGCACAAGGTTTTTCCTAACATTTGACCTAGTTCTTGACCAGATATTACCCAGACTCGAACTAGATTTTATGTAGAATTGCATTCTGACCAAGTGTCATGAAGATTTGATCAAAACTGATCTCTAAAGTGAACACATTTTTTTTGTTTGCAAAATTTGACCTCAGACCTAGTGACCTAATCCGTTGTATACCGTTGAAGGACATTTGGACACTATTTTTGGAGGGACGATTGGACACCTTTGGAGTTCCTTTGGAAACCATTGAAAGGACTTCTGGACACCTTTGGATGGATTATGGAAATACTGTTTAAAGTACTTGCGAACACATTTGACAGGACCAATTGAAAACTGTTGGTATGACCTGTGAACATCGTAGGAAAGACATGTGGACACATTCGGAAAGACTAAGGAAACACAGTTGGAAGAACTCTTGACATCTTTAGAGAGACTGATGGACATTCGACATACCAAATGATAACTACTAGAATGGAAGATGGGTTCAGTTGAAAGGGTAAATGTAAGACATGAGCAATACAGTTGAACAAATCTATGCGGACCATTGGAAATAGCTTAGAAGGACACACGCCACCATTGGAAATAGCTTGGAAGGACACACGCCACCATTGGAAATAGTACTAATGTAACTGCACTATGCTTATAGATTAAATAACAAAAGCAGAAACTCTGTCCTTTCACTAAATTAAGTATACTGTTGTAGGTGCAGTCACGGCCCAATACTCTATTTCGTTGTATAAAGATGACTGGCCTAACTAAACGAGTTACGCATTATTAAACAGTTACATGTATAGTATAAATTATTATATCAAACAACCACCACCACATGCATAATTTTTATAAACGCCATGTTTTGATGTATCGCTTTACTAAAGGCATATGACAAGTCATAGTAGATGCATATTAAAACGATTATTCATGTGGTAACATTTGTTTGTGCACATTCATTTTACGTAATAATGAACTATGTACTTACACCTGTATTACCCGGAAACAATGAAAACATCCTGCTCTGTGGTTTTTACATCCTGTTTAAGGCAAATGGGCTCGAAGCATTCTACTCGGACTGACGGACTATAAATAAACGCGATGCTTGTGATTCTCAAATACTACTTGATAAACTATGGCGACCAAACTGTTTGTGTTAATGTTAATCGTTGGATTATGCATAGGTAAGTACACTTGAAAATTATAATATACATATTAAAAGTTGATTCAAAGATCTCTGTCACAACCGCGTAAACAAACATTCACCCCGGTCGATTATTAAAGGTGTTTCGGTATTAAATTTTACCATCAATAATACACTGAGATGATTAAAAAGCTATTTGTCCTATAGCGTTGTGGTTGTACTTTCTGCAATAAGCTATTCAGAAATGGAACGTTATGGCGGTTGTGACAGACATCCTTGAATCGACAAAAAAAATACTTATTATTTTCAATTTTTAAATAAAAGTAAAACTTACACAGTGAAACTGGATTTTTACATATGCATGTATATTATAGTGTTTATCTATCAAAAATACCTGTTTTGTTGCTTCTATGGATGTATTCCGTGATGGTTAACGTTTGTTGGGTTTAATGACAGTCCCTGTTAGGTAGCTATAAGTCAATTTGTCATATCTGGGCCTAAATTACATACAATACGACCAAAGTCCGCTGATTAGCTGCCTATTTTGGTCATATCGGGTTGAAGACCCGATGAACACCGATCTGTTATCGGGCACAGCCTATGTAATTTAAGTCTCTTTTAAAATATGCTTTGCTTCTCATCGGTCGGTGTCCGCATGATGCCAATGCACTGGGTACTCAACAAGTACATGTACACGGCCGTCATGATTTTTTGATGCATGTTTATATAATGCTTATCATTTGGAGAAGATTTTAATTCAGTCAGCTAATTCATTTTACTAAACTAGTCAAAGCGAACATCTGACTTAATTGAAAGAAAAATTGAAACCCCAACAAAAACTAAACCACGATAGCAAAATAACTAGCTTCCGTCAAACTGCACACAAAGAAATACATTTATAACAATCATAACGTTCTGTGTTTTCAGTGACTGAGTCTAGGAATGTGGGTTTAGGTTTCTTAGGAGGTTGTAAGGATGGAAACCTTGTTCAGTGCTTTGCAGATCCATGTATGGTCAATCCATGTCCATGGAATCAAAAATGCACGTACGTATATTTTGTGTCTTTTTAAAACACATTTTTTTAAGTAAATCAGTGTTGCAATACAATGTGACTTTGGATTACTGACCGAAGAAAAAAATTCTTACGGCTTGTTCTGGAACCAGTTTCTGTTCGGTTAAGTTTTGGAACTAGATTTTTTGTAACCGATGAATCAAGTGGTATTTTGCGGGAAACAAGATGTTTTCCTCGAGCGTTTGCACGCTTGCTGATATTTTCGTCATTAGTTAGCCATCACAGTGTATGTATAAGTTTTTATTGACTTTAGTAACTCTTTTGCATTGTTTACTGAAGTTCTTGATGCGCATTTTGTTCTAATTTGCTTAGAAATATCGTCTGCAGGAAATTGTCTCCCTTGCTTGCATTTGACCGAGTTGTACGAGTTGTCTCCCTTACTTACCTTTTTTGACAGGGTTGTACGAGTTATCTCCCTTATGCCTCTTGGAGGTTTTGTACGAGTTTGTACAAGACAAAGTATAATTATTCACATGTAGTTGTATTTTACATACTTTGTTGTTTAATTAATGTGATTTGTTGTGTAATGTGACTCGTTGCTTAATGTGCCTTTTTGTTTAATTACAGCTTTTTACCACACTCACAGTCAGTCGTTTGTTGGTTATACTCGCTGCTAGACATTCCGTTTGTCGAGGCAGTACAGTAAAAAGACTACAGTGGTCAACAGGATGGCTTCATCAGTCAAGTCCGGTCAGTCCTGTCATTCGTCAAGATCAAGAACATCGTCGAACCGAAGCAGTGCTACTTCAGTATTAACACAGACAAAAGCAAAGGCAGAAGCCGCTAAAGTAAGGCTTAAATATGCTGAAATTGAAGCTGAACTTAAGAAAAAACAAACTTTAATGGACGAAATAAACAATATGGAACTCGCAAAAGCTCAAAGACTGAAAGCTGATATCGATATTGATCTCAAACTATTGTCGCAAAAATGTGAAGCTGCAGTCGTTGAAGCAGAAGTTGATGTTCTACTTGAAGCATCGGAGTGCGATTCGGAGAGATCAAATTCTCTTATCCTTGACAGCCACTTGTCTGGGATTCTAGATCCGCATGCTCGTACACGTGAATATGTGAATAGTGCTAACTCAAATGTGCAACCATCTGCGGTTCATGATACCTCGGTGGAACATAATGTGAACTTTGATCATGGAGAGGGTGTGTGTTCCCAAAATCGTGTTAGCCCCACTGTGGATTACTCTAGTTCGGTTCGTGGTGCAAGCATTCAGAAGCAAGTTGTCGAAGAACGACAGAATGGTGCAGTGGTTACGGACTTAACGCGATTCTTACTGAAAAAGGACTTGTTGTTATCCCGTATATCAAGTTTTAACGATAAACCTGAGACTTATCGAATGTGGAAAGTATCATTCAAAACTATAATGCATGAGCTTGAAGTAAGTCCTCTAGAAGAGTTAGATCTTCTGCAGAAATGGTCAGGACCAGAATCCCAAAAACATGTTGTGTGCATTAAAGCTGCACATGTGACTACTCCAGAAGTTGGCCTGCAACGGGTTTGGGATAGATTAGACGAAAGATACGGATGTCCAGAGATTCTAGAAGCTTCTTTAAAGAGAAGGATTGAAACATTTCAAAAATTGACATTGAAAGAAAATAAACGTTTATACGAACTGACAGATTTGGTTTCTGAAATTGAGTCGGTGAAAGCGGACAAAGATCTACAGTATTTGTTTGGTCATTATGACTCATCCACCGGAGTAACTCCGCTTGTGAATAAACTTCCCCATAATTTGCAAGAAAAGTGGACCACAACTGCTGCTAGATATATGAAACTGCATAGTGTAACATATCCACCATTTGGTGTATTCGTGGAATTTCTGCGCGAGCAGAGCAAAATTAGAAACAATCCTAGCTTTGTGTATGATTTGTCACAAACAAACCCTGATCGCCCCCCTTTTAAGCAAAGGGAGAGAACTATAGCTGTTAAAAAAACTGAGACCAACAATATCAGTTCTGATGTCAACAGTTCTACTTTGCAGTGCCCTTTGCACCATACAGGACATTCACTTAACGATTGTCGCGCATTTAAATCTAAACCTTTGCAACAAAGATTCAAGTTTCTTCGTGAAGAGAAAATATGCTTCAAATGCTGTGAATCAACTTCACATATTAAACGGGATTGTCCACAAACTGTGAAATGCATTGAATGTCAAAGTGAAAGTCACCCTACGGCGCTTCATATCAATTCTCGTTTCACCGGTCATAGTGTTTCATCACCTGTAACAAACCATGGCGGGGAGTCAAAGTTTGTGTCGTCTACATGTACCCAAATATGTGGGGAAAGGTTTCCAGGGAAATCTTGTGCGAAAATCACTCTAGGTACTGTGTATTCAGAGACTAATCCTGAAAGGCGTGTACAGCTGTATGCTATCATCGACGATCAAAGCAACAGATCAATGGCAAATACTAGTTTATTTGATATGTTGGGAGTTAAAGGAAATGAAGCCGAGTACATACTTACATCATGTTCTGGAAAGATCCGCACATCTGGTAGACAATTAAATGGTCTTGTCTTTGAATCGTTTGATAAGGCTACCCAAATAAAGCTACCCAAAATCACTGAATGTTACATTCCAAACAATCGGGAGGAGATTCCTACGCCAGAGGTAGCTCAGTGCTTTCCTCATTTACAAGACATTGCATGTTACATTCCTCCGCTAAATAGTGACGCTCACATAATGATGTTGATCGGACGTGATGTTACCAAGGCACATCATGTGATGGACCAGCGTATTGGGCCTGACAACACACCATATGCCCAAAAGCTTCCATTAGGATGGACCATTATCGGTGAAAGTTGTTTGGGAAAAGTACATTGCCCTGAACAGTTTAATATCAACAAGACAAGTATTCTTACGAATGGGCGAGCTACGCTTTTTGAACCATGTGCAAATACACTGAAACTTCTGGATGTGCAAAATTGTGACCAGTTTCAAGATCTGAACAAGTGTAGTTTGTTTATTAAGACAAAAGAGGATGAGACACCTGGACTGTCCATAGAGGACAGAGAATTCTTGAACGTTATGGCTTCCAGCTTTGACAAAGATGAAGACGGCAATTGGAAGTGTCTGCTTCCATTCCGACAATCGAGACCGAGGCTTACAAACAATTACTTTGAGGTTCTACGAAGAGCCCAAACTCTCGATAAAAGTCTAAATAAGAACTCTGTTAAGAAAAAACATTTTCTTGATTTCATGGAAAAGCTTATTAAGAATGGTCATGCTGAAGAGGCTCCAGCATTAGCGAGTGGGGAAGAGTGTTGGTATCTTCCTATCTTCCCAGTATATCATCCTAAAAAACCAGATCAGATCAGAGTGGTTTTTGATTCTGCTGCCAAGCACCGAGGATTGGCACTCAATGACGTATTGTTGTCTGGACCAGATTTCACCAACAGTCTGCTTGGTGTATTACTTCGTTTTCGACGTGAGTCCGTGGCAGTTATCGCCGACATTCAACAAATGTTTTACTGCTTCCGAGTGAGTAAGGAGCATAGAAACTATTTAAGATTTCTCTGGCACTCTGAAAATGACCTGGACAAACCCCTTGTGGATTTCCGAATGTGCGTGCATGTATTTGGGAACACCGCGTCTCCGGCGGTCGCTACCTATGGCCTAAGGAGAACTGCTTATGAGAGCACATATGCTGATGTAACCGAGTTTGTCTTTCGTGATTTCTATGTTGATGACGGGTTGACTTCACTTCCAACTGTTGACGAGGCCGTAGACTTAATCAGAAGAACCCAGGAAGTATTGAAGTCTGAAGGAAATCTGCGACTTCACAAGATCGCTTCTAACCGAGAGGAAGTTATGCTTGCTTTCCCTTCTGAAGATTTAGTGAAAGACATTAAAGATCTCGATTTGGGTACAGACTCTCTTCCAACTCAACGTAGTCTTGGAGTCGCATGGGATCTTGATTCAGATTCATTCCTGTTCCGCGTTTCAATGGACCCACAACCATATACTCGCCGTGGGTTGCTATCAACTGTTAACAGCATATTCGATCCTCTGGGATTCTTGGCTCCAGTGGTCATCGAGGGTAAATTACTTTTGTGACAATTGGAACATGGGACCGTTGACTGGGATGCACCCTTACCAGAGGAACACCGATGTCATTGGGAACAATGGAGAAATTCCCTAAGTAACTTATATGAGCTGAAAATTCCACGTGTCTACGTTCCCAGAGGCTTCCGTGGGTGTAAGCAGAAGTCCATACACATCTTCTCTGATGCCTCAGAGATGGCGATTGCAGCAGTGGGCTATCTCAAGACGACAGAAGATGGCGTTCCAAATATAGGGTTTGTACTCGGTTAGGCCAAAGTTGCTCCCATGAAGGGCCACACAATACCCAGACTAGAACTATGTGCAGCTGTACTTGCTGTTGAAGTTGCTGAGTCGATCTCTCAACATCTTGGTTTGCCTATACGGGATTTCAAATTCTACACAGACAGCAAGGTCGTTCTAGGATATATCTACAATCAATCGAGAAGGTTCTATACCTATGTGTCAAACCGTGTACAGAGAATCAGAAGTTCTACCGAGCCAGATCAATGGTCGTATGTGCATACTAAGAACAATCCCGCGGATCAAGGTACAAGATCCATTCTAGCTTCAGAATTATGTGGAAGTGCATGGGTAAATGGTCCATTATGTTTGCTGAAGGGAGAAGTCGCTAGTATGGCGTCATTTGGAATGCTTGAGCCTGACGACGATAAGGAAGTGCGACCAGAAGTCGTTGTATTGAAAACCAACGCTAAAGAGCTATATTCCGCTTCATTAGGATCACATCGATTTATGAGGTTCTCGAACTGGATGAGACTTCGAGAGGCCATTGCTAGGCTTAAACATGTTGCGAACAATTACCGTAAAAGTGGTAATAATGTGTGTTTCAAACTTAAAACTGTGGAAGCAATTGATTTTGCTGAAAAACTATTGATCAAAGAAGTTCAAAAGGAAGCCTATCATGATGAGATGGAATGTCTTGGAAATGGTTGTAGTTCAATATCATCGCTGAACCCATACATGGATAGCCAAGGTATTGTCAGGGTTGGAGGACGACTGAAACATGCTAGTGTTAATCAACTGGAAAAACATCCAATCCTGATTCCTGGACAAAGTCACATCGCAACGCTTATAGTTCGGCATTATCATGAACATTCTCAACACCAAGGAAGACACATTACAGCAGGTGCTATCAGATCAGCTGGGTTCTGGATCACAGGAGGTAAACGTCTAATATCTTCAGTGTTGCACAAGTGTGTTAAGTGTCGTAAACTAAGAGGTAATCTTCAGTTTCAAAAGATGGCTGACCTTCCAGCAGATCGCCTAGAACCAGCCCCCCCGTTCACCAATGTGGGTGTTGACTGTTTCGGTCCTTGGGACGTTGTTACCCGTCGAACGCGAGGAGGTCAAGCAAACAGCAAGAGATGGGCTGTGTTATTTACGTGCCTCACCACCAGAGCTATTCACATAGAGGTCATTGAAGAGCTGAGCTCGTCCTGTTTCATCAATGCTCTCAAGCGGTTTATCGCGATTAGGGGACCTGTGAAACTATTCAGATCGGATCAAGGGACAAATTTCATTGGTGCGACTGCAGAACTTGGTTTTGACACTATAAACACCAAGGAAAGCAAAGTTGGAGCCTTCTTGTGCAAGAACAGTTGTACCTGGATCTTCAATCCGCCCCATGCTTCTCATATGGGAGGGGCATGGGAACGTATGATAGGTATAACAAGACGCATCTTAAACTCACTTCTTGCGGATGTTCCAGGAAACGGACTTACTCATGAAGTACTTACTACATTCCTTGCTGAAGTCAGTGCTATAGTAAATTCAAGACCTCTCGTCCCACTGTCAACTGACCCAGAGGACCCATTTCCCCTGAGCCCGTCATTGATCCTGACTCAAAAGCCGGATACAATTGTGACTTTGAACGATTTCGGCACCAAGGATATGTTTCGACAACAATGGAAGAGGGTACAAATTCTCGCCGACACCTTTTGGTCGCGATGGAGATCCCAATATCTCCAAACTCTTCAAGAAAGAAGAAAATGGAAGACAAAGCAGAGAAATTTAGTGTGCGGGGATGTTGTTTTGCTGAGAGACAAACAAGCGCGACGAAATTCGTGGCCATTTGGCATTGTTGCAAAAACATTCCCTGGAGACGATGGCTTAATTCGTAGTGTGGAGGTCCGTGTATTTCAGGAGGACAAACATTCAACATTCATTCGCCCAGTCACCGAATGTGTGCTTCTACTGCCAGATGATTCCCAGTAGAAATGTAGTTTGCGATGTAATTTTGATTTGCTAACGCGATTAAAAACTGTGTTCAAACGTGAATCCAAACTGTGTTCAAACATAGTGCAAATGTGTTTTGAAGTAATTCCGAAGGTATCCATGCAGGAAAGTGACATGAACTCTCGAGCGATAATTACGAAGTCTGTTTGTAATTTACATAACATTGGTTGTGTCTTTGCTATATATGATAATTCTATTATGTATCTTAAATTTTTGATGATTGCATAAATTTGACTATGTTTGACTATATTTGGGAAACATTCCTTAACATGTGTTTTGAGTACTTCGTTGATGTACTTTAAAACTTGACTATAGTCGGTACTTTATGTGAATTTGTTAGTAAATTTTGATCGATTTCTTTATTTCGTATTCATGAATCTACATGTATGTGTTTTGAGTACTTCGTTGATGTACCTTAAAACTTTACTAGTTGGTATGTTCATTCGATATTAAGTCTGTTGATTTCTTCACTGTGTATTTAGGAATCTACCTATGTTAACTTACTTTGGTCAATGTAAGAGGGATTTTCGTGTCCCATTTTTTGCTTTTGTGTAGTTTTTAGTACTATTAATTGAAACTTCCTTTTTCAAGAATTTAAGTGTCCGTGTTCACATACTATTTAAATTTATCATAGTGATATATTTGTAATATCAGACGGGGAGTGTTCTGGAACCAGTTTCTGTTCGGTTAAGTTTTGGAACTAGATTTTTTGTAACCGATGAATCAAGTGGTATTTTGCGGGAAACAAGATGTTTTCCTCGAGCGTTTGCACGCTTGCTGATATTTTCGTCATTAGTTAGCCATCACAGTGTATGTATAAGTTTTTATTGACTTTAGTAACTCATTTGCATTGTTTACTGAAGTTCTTGATGCGCATTTTGTTCTAATTTGCTTAGAAATATCGTCTGCAGGAAATTGTCTCCCTTGCTTGCATTTGACCGAGTTGTACGAGTTGTCTCCCTTACTTACCTTTTTTGACAGGGTTGTACGAGTTATCTCCCTTATGCCTCTTGGAGGTTTTGTACGAGTTTGTACAAGACAAAGTATAATTATTCACATGTAGTTGTATTTTACATACTTTGTTGTTTAATTAATGTGATTTGTTGTGTAATGTGACTCGTTGCTTAATGTGCCTTTTTGTTTAATTACAGCTTTTTACCACACTCACAGTCAGTCGTTTGTTGGTTATACTCGCTGCTAGACATTCCGTTTGTCGAGGCAGTACACGGCTGTTTTTGAATTGAAGACTTCTTGTGTCTGTAGTCCAAAGTCACGTGGTATTGCAACACTGTAAATGAGGTAAAGAAGCCCGGGAGCTGCTGGACCACGAATTGACTCAGTTTCACTAGATATGTAGTTGTACTAAAATAATTGACACTCAATATGAATTGGAAACAAAAACATGACTGTATGCTATGTACGTATATTCTGGTTAACACTTCCGACGCACAAGTTATTTGTCGTTTAATTGTGTATTACACTATGATTATAATAAGGGGGCCTGCAATGGTGCGCTTTGAATACGAGTATTTTGCACTCAAGCATTGGTGATTGATGACGTCTAGTTTTGATAAGGTGTCTCCTTTTGTCATTGTGTCCGATGTTATTGATTTTACTTTTCATTGTGCAATGAAGTTATAATTAAAAATTTATACTTATTTGGAAAAAGTGACAGCATAAAATTCCTTCATAAACAAGAACGAAACATTAAGCATAATTATAAGTGTTGCGTTAGGTGTAAGAGTATTTTATCACTTTTATTACTAATGCAAGATTCTCTATTTATGTTATGCTATATGACCAGTTGGTTCGATATTTTGTTGGTTATTTCATGTACGGTCATGTTGTTTTCTTGTTTTTCTCACAGCCCGAATTACTGTGGTGGATGTCATGCAGAGTGCAAAGGTAAATCGGGAATTTCTATACCATGGTTTTAGAATCCATTGTACTGAAGCGGAGTGGATGCCATGCTGACTGCAAAGACTAATCAGGAATTCCGATGCCATGGTTTTAGAATACATTGTACTGAAGCAGAGTGGGTACCTGACTGCAATGACTAATAAGGAATTTCAATGCCGTGGTTTTAGAATCCATTGTACTGAAACTGATTATTGCCATACTTTGTTTTGTTCCAATTGTTATTTATTACAAAAAATATTAATTTAAAAGTAAAATATGACGTGTACTTATTATGTTTACCCACCACTGAATATGATAACTTTTTTTAAACGTGGAAAAGACGTTTGTTTTTTGTAAAATGTGCCTCTTTACATTCTTTGGATTTTTATACATGGGATAACCCGTATCATAAAGTTAGTTTACCCTTACTTTACAAATTGAGCTTTTATAATTTATTATAAACTAAATTCTGTTTTAAGGGGTTGGATACACATTGTGTAATGCTAGTGATAAAACACATTATTCGGAGAGATGTAAGGTAAATTATCCACTTGATAATAACCCCCACTGCTCATTTTTGTCCAGATGGATAAAATTCATTACATGAATGTTTCCAGCTGGACAAAATTCCCACCTTAAAATATGTAAATTTCTTTTAGTGTGGTTATATTTACCCATGTTACGACAAAACAACATTATACTGTCTTCGGTTTAGTAATAACGCTTAGAAACTTCACTTGCAATAATTATTAAATGATCGATTTATAAAGATTCTAGCAAAATGATAGAAAGTTATTTTTCACCCAGTGGTTGGAATTGTGTCCTCCTGGCAGGAATGAACAATGGGGATAAAATTCTGTAGGATTTGTGTTCGTATCTCCCATTCGGAATCAATAGAACTACTGCTGTATTCTTTTCAATTGGTCGAATCTCGGTTTACTTCCCTTGTATAAAAAGTAGTTCTGCATAAAACACACTGTAGGCCTACATGGATGCATGATACGTATTCGGAACAGCGTATAAACTTCTTCTTCATAAATGCTAGCGTCTTGCATGCCAAATTGTTGAGATTAACAAACAATTACTTGCGTGCAATTTTTGAACAGGGTGCGTAAGCACTCCTGATGTTTGTAAGTAGAATTCTAATATCAAACATGATCATGATGCTAAAAATAGAAAAATTGGTCATTCACGGGGATAACTTCGGGCTTTATCACATTGCAGTACTAGTAGTGCGTGAGCAAAAAAACCCCAGAAATATCCGATGCACGTTAAACCTCTTTGATAAAGATTTTGAGACAGTGATAGTTTTATGTTAGTTTTGGGGTTTTTTTATTTGCCGAGCATAGCCTTTATTTGCTTTATTTCTATTGAAACATGACAGGCATATATATGTACCTCCACCCGGATGTAAGCAATGTTACCATCCGGTCAATGATTACTATTTCATCCCGTTGAGAAGGGCTTCGAAGCAGTCAACTTATTCTAATATAGTTGGAATGGATTACATAAGGATTGTTACGTACTACGAAGCGTTTTGCGAGATTAACTGAGTGCTTGAGAGAAATATTGTTTTGTTTAAATGAATTCGCTTGTCGTTTTTTCGACACATATCTAGTGTTTAGCGTACATATACTAGTGAATTGCTAATATTATTTAGCACATCAACTTAATACTGTACATGTGATTGTTTAATAGGGGTTACAATTAATTTTCTAATACTGCAATAAATGCCTTCTCAGACACGGACACGTGTCACAGGCTTTTTGGCTAAAAATATAATTATCTGACAACAGGAACACTCACTGTCATTTCAGTGCCATTAGCGCTTTGGTATTAACGTAAATGTGACCATTCGGTGTTCAGGAGATACTACTGTGCTATTCTTTAACATTGGCTGAATCGTCTTTTACCTCCCTTGTAAAAAGTAGATAATATTTATACGCATTCATAATTATAATAATTTGGAACATTGCACATGCATGCATTATATCATATTGTACTTCACTGTGCGAGTAGTATTAATGTACTTGTCACAAAATACGGAGATACTATAATCATATGCACGTGTATATTTATATAATACGAGCTTTATATAAACGTAATGCAACTGTAATGGTGCTATTCATTCGTTTACACGTAAAGTCTGTGAAGTTGGTTTTTAACGGTTAAGTGCTAATTCAGAAGCGATGCCATTCGAGTTCACATCAGCCAGAATTTAACGCAGAATTTAAGTAAAAATTGAACATTTGTGTTCACATCTGAGTTAACATCTGCAAAAACCAGCAACTAAGCATACCCGTGTAATAAAACTTGACACCACTGTCTCTGTCAATGAGAGTTATGAGACTCAGTAATATAGATAAACCTGGAATTACTTAAACAATGCAATATGCCGAGCATATCCTTTATTTGCCAGTCAGCTTTTTGCTGAATATGACAGGCATATGTGTGTCCCTCCGTATTTGAACCCGTGTTGTACGTGCTAACCACTACGAAAGATGCCTGTTGCAGTATCACAACAAGCCTGGTGTCATGGAGTGAAAGCAACTGTTGAACAATATTCTACAGCTGTTGTCAGTATTTTAACTCTTCATAATAAACGAGTCAGCTTAATATTTAGCTTCAATTGACAATAAACCACAATGACAACAACGTACAATGGAAAAATGAGCCATGGCCATATTGAAACAGTGACAACACGTAACTCCACTCTCCGATCCTCGCTTGAGTCTTTTAATTTGCAAGAAGGGGCCACGGGATTCCAGGGACAGGGCAGGGCACCTCGATTTTCACCATTTTTACATCAACTGATGCGTCACCCAATGCAATGTGCGCCGCATTTAGTTCAATCAACACTTACTTAATTACCTTTACTTACCACTGTAGGGTTAACGCATGCGTTTTCGTGCTATTTCATCTGCAGAGTCCCGAGGGACGGTTGGTGCCGAAGCCCGTCAGTTTTTGTTATGAGCGTCGACTTCCGGTATTGGCAAATACCAAGAAAACAGTGACATTGGGGGATTTGTTTACGTTTATTATTTTACTATTATAGAAAAATGATTAGTAGTTACAATTAAAATGTGAATTACAGTTTATTCGATGCCGCCAGGAGGCGGCATCGAGTATGAAAGGGTGCAACCAGATGTCCCAGGAGGATACAAGATTTGATTGGTTATAACGCTGTTGGACTCGCCCGTCAGGGGTAAAATAGGATGATAAATATTATAACAAAATTTTATATAAAAATATTTTTAATATTATTATCACAAGATGTATGTAAAATGATTATACACTCATTTATTTCCGGCTTATAATTTTTTTTATTCGACTTTTATAAAAACAGTTTATCTCATACCTTAAAATTGAATGACTACCAGGGCAATGTTGTTCGGTAGGTACTAAAGTCCAAATCAGTTCGGAACGGGTGTTTATATAACGGCTACATATGTTGCAATTTGCGGGTCTTAGCAGGGGCTATTAAAAAGTAAAAAAAAACTATTTGCGCGGAGCGGCGATTTTCCTTTCAGAGAATGATTGTCATCATGTGACCTGGTGCATATTATCAGGGTTTTATGATTCAACCAATTTTGACGGAGTTATGGCCCTTGAAACAGAAAAAATTGGCCGCTTTCCTTATGTCGCACGGTACTCAAAGTACACGACATAGAGTCATGAAACCTTCACAGAAATGGTCAGGATGTTTTCTCTACACCTGGGGTTTCACTCCCCTTTCAGTTTAGTACATCCAGAGTTATTAGCCATTGAAATGGTGTAAAATAGCCATTTTTGACTTGTTTCACATGCTACTCAAAAAGTATTTGACCTAGGATCATGAAACCTTTATAGAAATGTTTGACAGCATGTACTCTAGTGCACCTGGGGTTTCACTCCCCTTTCAATTTAGTACAACCAGAGTTATTGCCCTTGAATTAGTGAAAAATACCCATTTTCAGCAATCTTAAGTTTTTGCAGCGTACACTCAACACATGAGAATAACTTCCCTTGTGCATCACACATCACGCCGGAATTTTAGTTTGTTTACAAGTTTCTACCAATACCTTTTACTAAATAAAAAGATTTACTTAAAAAGAACTAGCGGCATCTTTGATGCCCAGCATCAACATTTCACTTGTATAACGCTGTAAGTCATTTATTTTCGTCGGCTGGGTCCTGAAATGAGCATACTTAAAACTGAACACCAAAAGCGCGTACGCGCAAGGATCTTTACAATAACGTACCTTTTTTCCCCGTTTAAGTATGAGCAAAATCACCGTTTTTATGCTATAATTTCCAATAAGCAATACAATTATTTCAACTTGAAAAGACGAAATATGTTCAGATTACACGATAGTAAAATGTTTATTTAAGTGTGAAAATTAATATTTCGGGCACAGATGTGCGCGTACCATGAAAACATATTTAGAAGCCTCGCAAAGCTATCGGTTAGGCCATACCTTAAAATTATTAAGCGTAATTTGTTGGAAAGACTCTTGACACCGTAAATATGGCATATGAACACCGTTTGACGGCCCTATGGACATCTTTAAAATGACCAGTGGAACACTATTGTATGGACCTGTGGACTCCTTTTGAATACCAATACCACCGTTTTGCTGCGTTTAAACGGCCCATGTACATGTAATTATTGGAAGGACCGTTAGACGCTTTTGAAAGTAACTTTGGACACCGATGAAGATCCTTTGGATACCGTTGAAGGATGTTAGACACCATACGCACGACGTTAGGCGGAGCTGTGGATAGCTTCAGAAGGTCCTATGGAACACTATTGAAATGGCCTATGGACACCTTTGGAATACTAATAATATCGTTTTTCTTCGTTTAAAATACCGATGGACATTGTCTGAAAGACATGGACATTTGGGACTCATTTTTAAGTACATTTGGGCATGGTTTGGGGTCGCTTGGACACCGTTGAATAACCTTTAGACACCATTGGGACAACCTTGGGAAGAACCTCTTGACACCATTGGATGACCGTTGTATACCGTTGAAGGACCTTTGGACACTATTTTTGGAAGGACGTTTTTAACACCTTTGGACACCTTTGGAGGTCCTTTGGAAACCATTGAAAGGACTTCTGGACGCCTTTGGATGGATCATGGAAATACTGCTTTACGTACTTGCGAACACATTTGAAAAGACCAATTGAAAACTGTTGGTATGACCTGTGAAACTCGTAGGAAAGACATGTGGACACATTCTGAACGACTAAGGAAACACAGTTGGAAGAACTCTTGACATCGTTAGAGAGACTGATGGACATTCGACGTACCAATTGATAACTACTAGAATGGAAGATGGGTTCAGTTGAAAGGGTAAATGTAAGACATGAGCAATACAGTTGAACAAATTTATGCGTACCATTGGAAATAGCTTAGAAGGACACACGCCACCATTGGAAATAACTTGGAAGGACACAAGCCACCATTGGAAATAGCTTGGAAGGACACAAGCCACCATTGGAAATAACTTGGAAGGACATAAGCCACCATTGGAAATAGTACTAATGTAACTGCACTATGCTTATAGATTAAATAACAAAAGCAGAAACTCTGTGCCGTGACATTGACCTTTCACTATATTAAAGTTGTACTACTGTTGTAGGTGTAGTCACGGCCCAATACTCTGTTTCGATGTATAAATATGACTGGCCTAACTAAACGAGTTACGCATTATTATACGGTTACATGTATAGTATAAATTATCAAACAACCATCACCACATGCATATAAACGCCATGTTTTGATGTATCGCTTTACTAAAGGCATATGACAAGTCATAGTAGATGCATATTAAAACGATTATTCATGTGGTAACATTTGTTTGTGCACATTCGTTTTACGTAATAGTGAACTATGTACTTACATCTGTATTACCCGGAAACCATGAAAAACATCCTGCTCTGTGGTTTTAGGCAAATGGGCTCGAAGCATTCTACTCGGACTGGCGGACTATAAATAAAAGCGATGCTTGTGATTCTCAAATACTACTTGATAAACCATGGCAACCAAATTGCTCGTGTTAATGTTAATCGTTGGATTAAGCATAGGTAAGTACATTATTGTACAGTTGAAATTATAATGTTTATTATTTTCAATTTCTAAATAAAAGTAAAACTTGAACAGTGAAACTGGATTTTTACATATGCATGTATATTATAGTGTTTATCTATCAAAAATACCTGTGTTGTTGCTCATATGGATGTTCGTCAGGTTAAACTGTATTCCATGTTGGTTAACGTTTTCTTGGTTTGATGACAGTCCCTGTTAGATAGCTAAGGCAATGTGTCATATCTGGGCCACAATTACATACAATACGACCAAAGTCCGCTGATTAGCTGCCTATTTTGGTCATATCGGGTTGAAGGCCCGATGAACACCGATCTGTTATCGGGCACAGCCTATGTAATTTAAGTCTCTTTTGAATATGCTTTGCTATTCATCGGTCGGTGTCCGCATGATACCAATGAATTGGGTTCTCAACATGATTTGTGATGCGTGTTTATATAATGCTTATCATTTGGAGAAGATTTTAATCCAGTCAGCTAATTCATTTTACTGAGCTAGTCAAAGCGAACATCAGACTTAATTGAAAGAAAAATTGAAACCCCAACAAAAACTAAACCACGATAGCAAAATAACTAGCTTCCGTCAAATTGCACAAAAAGAAATACATTTATAACAGTTATAACGTTCTGTTTTTTCAGTGACAGAGTCTAGGAATGTGGGTTTCTTAGGAGGTTGTAAGGACGGAAACCTTGTACAGTGCTTTGCAGATCCATGTATGGTCAATCCATGTCCATTTAATAAAAAATGCACGTATGTATATTTTGTGTCTTTTTTAAACACATTTTTTAAGTAAATCAGTGAAGCAATACCAAGTGACTTTGGACTACAAACCCTAGAAAAATTTCTTACGGCTGTTTTTGTTTTTGAATTGAAGACTTCTTGTGTCTGTAGTCCAAAGTCACGCGGTATTGCTACACACTGTAAATGAGGTAAAGAAACTTGGGAACTGCTGAACCACGTATTGACTCAGTTTCACTAGATATGTAGTTGTACTCAATATGAATTGGAAATAAAAACATCTTATCTTATCTTACTGCCCGTTATGTCCTCTGGTATGTAGGGCAGCAACAAAGGACCTCCACCGACTTCGATCTTTGGCAAGCTTCTCCACTGTTCCCAAGGACTGTCCCATGGTCTTCAATTCTGCCTCGACTGTTCGCCTCCATTTGATCTTAGGTCATAAAAACATGACTGTATACTAATAAGTATGTGTAGCGTGCGTTTGAAATATTCTGGTTAACAATTCCGACGCACAAGTTCTTTGTCGTTTAATTGTGTATTACATTATGATTATAATTAGAGCGCCTGTATTTGGTGAGCTTTGAATACGAATATATGCACTTAAGCATTGATGATTGATGACGTCTAGTTTTGATAAGTTGTCTCCTTTTGTCATTGTGTCCGATGTTTGTTTTTTACTTTATATTGTGCAATCAAGTTACTTATTTGGAAAAAGTAACATCATAAAATTCCTTCATAAACAAGAACGAAAAATTAAACATAATTATAGGTGTTGCGCTAGGTGTGATTAAGAGTATTTTATCACTTTATTACTAAGGCAATATTCTCTATTTATGTTATACTCTATTGCTGTGATATTATGTTGGTTATTTCATGTACGGTCATGCTGTTTTCTTGTTTTTCTTACAGCCCGAATTACTGTGGTGGATGTCATGCAGAATGCAAAGATAAATCGGGAATTGTTATGCCATGGTTATAGAATCCATTGTACTGAAGCGGAGTGGATGCCATGCTGACTGCAAAGCCTAATCAGGAATTCCGATGCCATGGTTTTAGAATCCAATGTATTGAAACTGATTATTGCCATACTTTGTTTTGTTCCAATTGTTATTTATTACAAAACTATTAATTTAAAAGTAAACTATGACGTGTACTTATTATGTTTACCCACCACTGAATATGATAACTTTTTATGAACGTGTACCTTTTTGTCAGCACCAAATTCATCTGGATGTTATAAATTAATCTTCACAAACTCAAGACATGATAATATGTATAATTGTATGGAAAAGACGTTTGTTTTTTTGTAAAATGTGCCTCTTTACATTCTTTGGATTTTTTATTCTTGGGATAACCCGTACAATAAAGTTACATTACCCTTACTTTACAAATTGAGCTTTTATAATTTATTATAAACTAAATTCTGTTTTAAGGGGCTGGATACACATTGTATAATGCTAGTGGTAAAAACACATCATTCGGAGAGATGTAGGGTAAATTATCCACTTGATAATAATCCCCACTGCTCATTTTTGTCCAGGTGGATAAAATCCATTACATGAATGTTTCCAGCTGGACAAATTCCCGCCTTAAAATATGTAAATTTATTTTAGTGTGGTTATATTTACCCATGTTACGACAAAACAACAGCATACTGTCTTTAGTTTAGTAATAACGCTTAGAAAATTCACTTGCAATAATTATTTAATGATCGATTGATAAAGATTCTAGCAAAATGAATGAAAGGGATTTTTCCACGCAGGAGTTGGCATTTTGTCCTCCTTGCAAGAATGAACAATGGGGACTAAATCCACATTTACACTACAGTGGTATTCTTTTCAGATGGTCGAATCTCGGTTTACTTCCCTTGTATAAAAAGTAGTTCTGCATAAAACATACTGTAGGCCTAAATGGATGCATTATACGTATTCGGAACAGCGTATAAACTTCTTCTTCATAAATTCTAGCGTCTTGTATGCCACTGTGTTGAGATTAACAAACAATTGAGATTCGGTCTGTATGTGAGACAATAATATCGCGAGTTATATGTGTATTAATTGAAGGGAACTCGTACGAAACATCAAGGGGCACATGTACGCAGTGCAACATGTTGCGTACTGTATATATTTACAAGCTCGTGAAGTTTACCACCTTAATTGCAATTTTCACCATATTAACATCAAATGATGCGTTACCCACTGCAAAGTACACCGTATGTAGCTCAATCAACACTTACTTAATTACCTTTACTTACCACTGTCTGATAAGCAATACAATTATTTCAACTTTAATGACGAAAAAGCTATGTACAGATTACACGATAGCAAAATGTCAATTTAAAATTAAGTGTGAAAAATAACATTTCGGGCACTGATGTGCGCACACCATGAAAACATATTTAGAAGCCTCGCAAAGCAATCTGTTAGGCCATACCTTAAAGTATTTAAGCGTAATGTGTTGGAAGGAATCTTGACACCGCAAGCATGACATATGAACACCGTTAGACGGCCCTGTGGACATCTTCAAAATGACCAATGGAACACTATTGTATGGACCTGTGGACATCTTTTGAATACCACTACCACCGTTTTTCTGCTTCTAAACGGCCCATGGAAATTATTGGAAGGACCGTTAGACACCTTTGGACGTAACCTTGGTCACCGGTGAAGATCCTTTGGATACCTTTGAAGGTCAGTTGGATATAGTAGGATGGACCTGTGGACACTGGTGACGATCCTTTTCATACCGTTTGAAAGACTTTTGGCACCGTACGTAGAACCTTTGGACCACGTTAGTCGGACCTGTGGATAGCTTCAGAAGGACCAATGGAACACTATTGGAATGACCTGTGGACACTTTTGAAATAGTAATACTATCGTTTTACTTCGTTTAAAAGATCGATGGACATTGTTTGAAAGACATGGACATTGAGACTCCTTTTTAAGTACATTTGGACATGGTTTGGGGGATCGCTTGGACACCGTTGAAGGACCTTTGTACACCATTGGGAGAACCTTGGGAAGTACCTTTAGACACTTTTGGAGGTCCTTTGGTAACCGTTGAAAGGACTTCTGGACACCTTTTGCTGGACCATGGAAACACTGTTTGAAGGACCAATTGAACACCAATTGAACACTGTTGGTATGACCTGTGAACATCGTTGGAAAGACATGTGGACACAATTGGAACGACTAAAGAAACACAGTTGGAAGAACTCTTGACATTGTTAGAGTGACCTATGGACAGTCGACATACCAATTGATAACTACTAGAATGGGAGATGGGTTCAGCTGAAAGGGTAAATGTAAGACAGGTGCAATATGGTTGAACAAATCTATGCGTACCATTGGAAATTGCTTAGAAGGACACAAGGTACCCTTTGCGAAAAAAATATAGACACTCTTGGAACAACCAATTTGTCCAAACGTCCCGTCTGTGTTAATACATCTTTTACGCAGTGTTTTGTTTCTAAAATCCTCGGATGTTCGACAACCATTGTTGTTCTACGTGGTGCCCTATAAACTAACAAATATTTTATGGGACACCCGATGACCATGACATGAAAATGCAGAAGTGGTGTTGAATGCTTATATCGACCAAGTTCCAAGTGTTTCCCTTTCTTTCGAATGACGAATCGGACATAATTATCATAAACAGATGTTACTTCATCAATTTATTTATTATAGCCTGACATGTAATTCAATGGTTTATAATGATCTTGTATAAGCCTACATACATTTACATCTAACCCATAAGAAAAAAGTAGTATCATGCCATATTGCACACGTTACATATGGCTGATTACGCTTTATGTAACATCATCTTATAATCAGTGATTTCAAGCTTAGCAATATACTAGTAATATTCAAACCGGTTTGTAACATATGGTGTGTATGTTCGCAATTTATTCCGTGCCATAGTTACTTTAACTGCGTACCACCATGGCTACAAAACTGATCACTATGCTGTTGTTGTGTATGTTAATGGAAGCCATTGGTAAGTGAACTGCTTTGAATTTATTACAATTATTATTTAATATTTATTGCGTAATAAATGTATAATTCTATAATTACAATTATACGCAGGGTTATCCACAAATACGTGGATGGTTGGTCTATTTGTTTTTTGTTTTATATTAGGTGAGTATCAAAGTTACCATACAGCGACGGTAATATACACTTAACCGCTTTAAAACGCACCACGGTTTTAGTGATGAAAACGTCAATTTCTGCTTATTTATTTTCGGATTAATATTCTACAGCCTAGTTTGAAATAAATTATGATATAGGTGACCGATGAAAGTGAAAGTCGCGATTTCAAAAGCAAGTATAAGAGCCCGCTACATTGATGCATGCACGTGGTATCTCCTCAAAGCATAACATTAATTACGTAGTAGGAAAGAGATATGTTCGACGTGATGTTTCCCACCATTCATGCAAAGCTTAATTTGAATTATAACTGTTATGTGACGATGGCTGTCTGGTTAATAACATACGACCGAGTGTGGTTCAGATATGTTCATTATGTGAACCTAAGATGGATGCAAGCCTTATTTAAACTTAAAGTCTTGGTTATAAGCATCAGACTGTCTGGATGTTTCCCGTGGTGCTTCTATGGCACCACAAATTAACACGCTTGAAGACAAAAAGTTGGGACATTCGGCTCTAAATGGGAGAAAACTCATTAAAAATGTACTTAAATAATTTTCCTTTTCACTGACAATTATGAAAGGAATAATTATGAAAATGCAATAATGTACTTTTGGCTTGTTGATAGACACCCGGCATGCTTTTGACACTGTGTGCAGCCATGCGGAACCAATTACAGTGACACAACCTGTGTCATGTTTCCTCCTAGCTCAGGCTCAATACATTAAGCTGGTTTCATCCAGGTCGGTATTTGACTGTGCCACTCGCTAGGAATCGATGTTCTAAGCCCACAATCATTGTATGGTTGCAGCTGAACCGCCATGCTAAGATACCAAGGCTCTTTTCATTTGGAAGCGAAGGCACAACCATCCAAAAAAATTTTCGAGATGATTCGCAGCATAAAGATACCATGAGCAAATAGTGTTTATGTTGTTTTTTCAATGTGTAAACTAGCAGCGTACAGTTTAAAGTCAATATTGATCACATAGGTCGACGCGCTCGAGCTGCACGCGCAAAACATGCAAAATAAAAAAGTTATGAAATTTGAATAAAAAAATCGTTTTCTTTAATGAGGTCAAGCTTATTAACTGAATAAGCCCTATAAACTATTAATTTTATCAAAAAAATGTATTTTGACGAAATTTGATTATCTTCAATAGTGGTGCGTTTTTAAAGCGGTTAAGTGTACATGTGTACATGTACATGTATTATATTACTCAAGATAATCTTAAATATAAATTTGATAAAATACCATTTGAAGCGAAGAACAATTGATTAACAAAGAGCTTCATGAAATGATACAGACGAGAAGGTTCTTGGCGTGCACTTGGTAGAATTACCACACAAACCAAATATTAATGCTATTTATTATCATAATATCCACACAGGTATGTGTGTTAGTTTATTATTAAATTAGCTAACTATATAGACTTAATATACTCTACCCAAAGTTCAAAAAAGAATATTTATTTGACCATACTTTGGTGAAATTCGGTCAAGTCAAATCTCTACCATTGTCAACAATATGTACATTCACAGCAGACAGCGGTCAACAATGACACCGCCGATGACACTGAAGGCAAACATGGTCAACATTTCCATCTCGACCTCTCTAATAGTATCGGAACCGGCCACACGTTAACGTATTGTGAGTTCGATGTTATCACGTTGGTTTGCCACTAAACGGTCATGACGGCGAATTTGCGATGATGCGTAATTTCTATACGCCCGTGGCGGGCCATCTTGGTTTATGGTCCTTCTTTTACCAAAAAAATGTAAAATTGACCTTGTCTGTACTCTAACTCAAACAATTTTCGTCCGTTCGTCTTCAAACTTGGTTAAATATTTTTTGGCACAAGCACATCCAGGACGGGCGTATTTTGTGACATTTTGACACTCTTGTTATAAACCGGGTATTGTGGACAGTGACTGAGATTGTGACTTAAACGAATTTCATCATTTTAGCCAAGCTGAATATTGTTGGTTTTAGGTTATAAGCGTTTCTTTTTCGGTCTAGTATGCATTAGGCGAGTAACAGGGGCACTTAATGGAGATTGTATTATGCGATTTGAACGAGAATGAACCCTGAGACATCCAGTGCAAAAAGCGGACACTTAACTCCTCTCCAGCTATCAAGTTGAATCGTGTTTGTTACCAGACATACAAAATCTAATTGATTATAATTTCAGTAAACGGTGCCCCGAAGAAGAATCCCCCGATTATTTGCCAACTGTTCGTAAAAAGCCCATGTGATGGACAGACATGTACTTCCAATACAGACTTAGAATGCAGGTCAGTATAGAACAGAAGTGAAGTTCAATGCTGTGATGAAATCATTAATTACCTCACAAAGTTGCATACAATGACCACAGGTAACTGTATCGTTGTAAACGAAAGGAAATCAACGATACAATTACCTGTGACAATGACATGACAAAAGCACATGTACCCATCAATTCCAAAACATTTGATGTGGCACTTAAAATGCCATACGCACTGGTACAAAGCTATTTTTGTCATGTAGTCATAAACTATTTGATGTTCATGTATACATATTGTCCAACACATGCAAATAGCATGTCTGTTTAATTATCCAAGCACAAAACATGTTCTTTTATATGTTACCTAATTTTGTTTTCTTTGCAGGTATTGTGGCTGTGGCATTGAAGGTAAGGTCGGCGAAATCTACTGGTTTGATACTATTTCTGAAACTGTAAAAACCTGCGGACAAAACAACGGGAATAACGGAAACAACGGAAATAACGGACTAACTGCTGACTCGTACTGTAATAGCAAGAAGAAACCTTAACAGGCTAATCTTTAAAGTCACAATACTTCTATCTTAATAAGCTACAACTTGGT
Source organism: Spisula subtruncata (assembly GCA_963678985.1). Classification (NCBI taxonomy): domain Eukaryota; kingdom Metazoa; phylum Mollusca; class Bivalvia; order Venerida; family Mactridae; genus Spisula; species Spisula subtruncata. The sequence goes on along the minus strand of OY787669.1, from coordinate 22,492,184 downwards.
AACCTCTCTGCAGGTTTATGCAATTTAAACAATTTAGTCGATTCCCAAATTTGGAAAACACGAGAAGATGGAAGAGAATGTAATAAAACATCCAGATGGTTTGTTGACAAAATGACCATTTGTAAGCAATAAATGTATGATTTAAAGTCTAAGGGGGAGACAACTCTTGCAAAATTCGTATTTTGTTAACCATACATTTTACTAAAGACGATGTTTTGCCTAACATTTCGACAGATATATAAATAGTTAACATTCAATTGCGATTTAGCCATTTGTTTAAAACAGCCAAATGGTTCCTAAGTCGTTGTATATAATGGGTTGATCGGAAAATAGCTGTGTGATCAAGTATGTGGCTTTAAATATAACACAAAAGTATTCTACAAAACTGTAGTGACGAAAAAATATGACACCATGACATTCAACAGTATCTCTAAAATATTGAATACCATTTTTAATTGAAAATCAATTGACCACTAGATTCTACTTCAAATAAATAAAATCATGATTGTTATCACTCGTGTTGTTGTTGATGGTGGTGGTGATGTTGTTTTTATTAATGCTTTGTTCAAGTATTCATACTTCATACTCCATGCTCAAAGTTGAAAAAGGTTTTTTTAGGATTTTTGTATCAAATCCAACACCAACTTTTAGCAAATAATCCAATTCAGAAAATGAACCATAATATCATATTTTTCCATTCAGTAATAAAAAAGATGCATCTGTTTTTTTTTGTAACTAAGAACATGTTCCAATTGGAGTACGGAGTATGAGCATGGAGTACGTAGTCCGTAATGTTTATCATCAGGGGCCAATAGTAATGTTCCATGTAACAGCGAATCATTTTTTGGAAATAGTATGAACACTTCATTAGTTGGTGGTCTTGCTATAGTATTATATATTGTAGATTGGAGCTTTATTTTGTCATTATACATGTAGCATATTTTACAACAACTTATTTTAGAAAAGCACAAACTTGTACAAACATGCATAATACCATAGCTTTACCCGTTTCTATCATAGAATCGATATACTTCGGAATGCAATGCAATCATGCAATATACTCTGGTGTTTCCGCACTAATCCCGCGGTACAAGCAACTTGTACCGTTTTCCAAGTTTTTGTCGATAAATATTCATATATGAACTATTGAAATGAGCGATGCTTATTAATAGCATTAGCAAAGGATTAAGGTCAATATTATTTGTACCGCATGCACATTGGCGAAAAACCTACAATAGTGTACATTCCGTACAGTATCTATTCAGTATAGTGCCGTGTCGGAATTCGTAGCTCAAGTTAATACATCCGAATAAGTCATTATACCTTATAACATACATTTTACATTTACATTTAAAGAGGTATTCCCTTAAACTAGCATATTTTCTACTATCACAATAAATGAGCTAAATGTACAAAGCACTATCATTTATCCTAATTTGTCAGAAGAAAGTGTGCGCAAATATGTTTCTATAATGTCAAAAATATATTTAAATCACCATTAATAAATTATCGCTTCCAGTGATTTATTACTATGTGGCCAAAGGGAAACAACTCGTGACTCTTTTTGCTCTTTACGGAGATATATGTTTTCATTCTTTTCTCGGTAATTAATGAGCGTTTTTGGATGAAAATTGAGAAGTTTAAGCAAAAATGATTTTCATATTAATATGTATAATATACCTGAATCGATTTAAACGATCAAAGTTATAGAGAAGGCCTCTTTAAAAGCCGACACAGGGTGGTAAAAAACTTGTTTAAACATTTGATTTTGTTGATAAATTTAATATCATCAAACGTAATTTTCAAACAATTTGGTTGGTAACTACAAGCCCTAACTAAAGTGTATCAAATGTTGAATAGCTTACAATTTCATCGCTTAGGTATAAACCTGATGGTTGCTAGAAAAAGCAATGTTGGTAAGTCTCGTTGTTGGGTGGCTATGTAGAAGGCTAGATGGAGAAAAGAGGGACAATGTTCCGTACATTCTCAAATAACCAATACAAAGGGAGAGGGTACGGTACACACTTTATAACATCAACGTTTGAAATTTACCATAAGTGTTTCAAAACCATCGCCAATATGTTCGAAACAAACAGCCAAATTTGATCCTAATAAGGTCACTATATGATGTTTACAGCCCTCATAACGAAACACCTTAAGTATTGTAATGTTAAATTAACATGTTAATGGTGACTAAAAGCACGAATGCGGCACCTGCCATCATGCGAGATGAAACTACTTTGTCGCAGTTATTCAATGACGTCATAATTTTGAAATATTCATGCACGCAAATAGTCCCATTCCTTTCAGTTTTGATGACATCTGGAACTTCGTCTATACCGAGTGAAGAGATGTGGATACGAGGGCATTTATCCACCATGGCCCAGGTTACAATGAAAGGTATTTGTGTACATAATCCATTTCTTTTAGGTGAGTGAATAAACCGCATTTCTGGAGGGCTAAACTCCGGAACTATAGTAACTTCTGTGACATTTTGAAATCGTAGACGGATTGGCGAGCGCTTGTGAAACCTCTTCATCTTTGATACTATGAAGTTTTCATCGCAAGACAATTGTGACGCCAGTTCATACGTCAGAAAATAGTTAGAAACGCCATCATATTTCAAGCTGGTTACACAATGATAACACTCATCGTTCGCCAGCCTATTCGTAACAGCGAGCTTCAGAAAGTCCTCAAGTTCTACTGAATAGTTATCGTCACTGGTATTCACCCGGAACATGATAGTAAATGATGGGCGCGGTAGATGCTTGTGTAGATCTTCACATTTTCCGTTATATGAATAAGTAGCGGCTGGGCATCTTACAGAGAGACAGGAACCCTGCAAAACAAAGAAATAAACAATAAGGCATAGACGACCCTAGGTCGCTCATCTGCTGTCATTTGTATATTGTCGATTCAAAGATGTCTGTCAAAACCGCCATTATGTTTCATTTCCAATATGCTAATTGCAGCAAGTTTAATCACTACGCTATAGGACCATCAGCTTTTAAATAATTTAAGTGTATTATTGGTGGTAGAATTTAATCCTGACACACCTTTAATAATCTATCGGGGCGAATGTTTGTTTACGCTGTTGTGACAGAGATCTTTGAATCAACTAATACATGTAGTTGTAATTATTTAAACCTTTATATATTATAGTTGTTACACGTAATACAATATCATTATTCAAACTAGCTAATCGTAATAGCTTTTTTACTCCCTGTCTATTTGTTGATTAAAATACCAAAAATAATACATAACACCCAATGGGAAAAACATTAATTAGACAGTAAAAAACTGGAATTGAAACACAAAGTTGGTAAAGTTAATTTAGTGAACTTTGCGAAATTTCAATAAAATTGCATAATTACTTTTAAAGAAATTTATGGTTTATGGGAGTCTAGCTTGGTCGCTAAAAACCTTTACCACCTTTGCACATATGGTATGCTCTAGGCATTGTATGTTTAGATTAGGCCTAGTTTAGACAATAACATTTTAATATGTTTCCCTATAATTATATAAGTATATGTAACGAATCGGGACTTACCGGACTCCCCGGACTTATCGGACTTGTCGGACTCACCGGACTTGCCGTACTTTTCGGACTTACCGGACTTGTCGGACTTATCGGATCAGTTGGCAGTATTGACTTGTGTACTAGGAGTCAGTCAGTCAGTCAGTTAGTTTACCATCAGGACAGTGTTAACGTCAGTCCGTTTTACCATCAGGACACGTGTGTTGTAATATTTTATGGATCTAGCATTTGGATACTATTATTGGATTATTTTGTCATGTTGTTATTGTATTAGGAAAATACAGTTGATTAATAGTGCTTGGAGTTGTTTTACCTGTGTCTTTTATCTTGTCCAAAGAACAAAAGCGTTACATATATGTAAAATGTGTTACTCCGGGGGCGGAGTCAATTTTGACCACAGTAGAGCGGAGTCAATTGTGACCACAGTAGAAAGATTTAAACAATCATGGTAGAGGACGAGTACATGATGATACATGTACATATCAAATATCAAAAGTCTAGGAATCGCATTTTAAGACAAGGCGATAGTTTTGTTTTTCCCTGTAGAAATCCAAGTAAAATGTGTTACCCGGAGGCATGGCTAAGTTTGAGACCAGGGGCATGAATTGAACAACCATGGTAGTGAACCATCAGATGATGCTACCTACAAAACATCAAAGCCCTTGAGGCATTGTGGTTTAAGACAAGGAACATTTTATGTTTTCCTTATAAAAGTCTATGTAAAATATAAAACTGGTGTCCCACGGGGCGAGGCAATTTTTTAGTACAGGGGCATGTAGTGAAATACGAAACTTCTAGCGAAGATTGTAAATTTGCTTGAAATTACGCTAGTGTGTCACCAAGCCATGTGATGCACAATGTGCTCAAATACCAAAAAAAGTCCGAAAAATAAAACATACGTTTATATCCGGTAAATATACTTGCACTTATTTCGTGATAAAATGCACAGCGAGGATGCCGATACAGGGCATACAACGTGAAATGAATGATAAAAATGTTTTCTTACGTTAAATGGATTCCATATTTGTGACGGATCGCACTGTGTCGTCTTTATTGTGCCTCCATTAGCATTAGGGTGCTTTGCAAAGTTGATGAAAACAGACAAACCGTAGGATTTAGGTGCATCTGGGTCTGCTTTTTCACATAGACGGCTTGTATGTACGTCATCTTGGCCGGTATTGCAGAGGAAACAGTAGACATTATTGTAATATAAGGTTCTAATATAAGGTGTAGGTTGCATTTCATGTCTATAAATGTTGTTCGTATCGCTATATCCAAGTTCACAGGCGTTCTTAACTTCAATATCGTACTTATCCCAATTGCCGGTAATGTTGCAACGGTCTAAAAATATCCTTCGGCATCGTACGAGCTGACTAACCGATGGCTCTGGAGGATAAGGAATCAGGGAGCAGTTTCTCATCACGTAGTCATGCCATGCCTCAATGGTTTGGTAATCAGAGTACGGATCACAGTCGGTAATCAAATTCCATTCTGTCAGGTTCTCGTGAGTGACCCCATTGCACCATGCACAATGTTTGTTTCTATATAACATGTCAGTCAATGGATCAGTAACAACTACGTAATCCTCCAAGACTTCAAGTTCCAAACATCTAGGATATGCAATACCAGCCAGGTGATCGGGACATCTATCTATTATATGATATGGAAGCAGGTTACCCAAAAAATTTGAAACCATGCCTCTTGGTTCATTGAAATAGGTACTCAGACTTACGCATGGGTAAGGGTACATCACGGCATCTGGTGATCGCATCTTGTCGGGACAACAGTTACTGACAAGATGACAAGCTGGGTCGCACGAACACTTCTGACAACACGATGTTAAGTGCATCTCATCTTGGGTTCGACTCTAAAAGTAAGAACAAGGACCAGTGGTATTTGTATTATACTACTTTATGGTGGTGTCGGTAAACTACCTGTAGTTTTCCCGAAAGTTTCAAAGTATTTTTAATTAACACTTACCCGAGAAAAAACGTACCAAACCCATAAAAGCATTCCCATAGTCGTGTTACGTGGGGCGTTCAAAATAACTAGGATTATTGTCATAAAACCCGCATTGTTAAACAGCAACAATGAAATTTTATATCATATGAAATTCAATCCTTCTTCTACAAACAGTTCAACTATGAAGGTAAATAAATACTCAGTTCGATAGTTGCTCGTACTCGAATGCATCAATTGCTTGATATAAACAGTGAACTCTCTTTATTTCGAATTTTGCGGGACCGTGGAAATAACTTCGAGATAACGAACATTCGAGATAGAATTCTGGACATCAAAGTTGCAATGTTTTCTGTTTTCGACATAACGGAAAATTCGGGATAAAGGAGTTCGAAATGATGAGAGTTGACAGCACCTTTTATGTGTAGGTCAAAGAACTTCGAATGGCATGCTCACAAAATTAATGACTGACTATGGCACTGAGTTAGTTTTAAAAGAATAAGCTTGACTAAATAAAAAAATCCTTTAATATTTTAGTAGGAGGGGTGGTAATTTTCGGGACAAAAACGAATTTTCACGAAATTATTAGGTGCAAGCATTTCTATCTTTTGAATACAAAGGGCCAAATTAAGACGATCGTGAACTATGTCCTTTGTTCGATATTCATAGTATGAGTCGCTTTTTCCGGAAATTGCAATAAGGCATGCACGTTGGATTATACAGTATGGCAATAAGTCACACAGTTATCATATTTTACAATGTGCTTCCAACAGCAATAAGTGATATAAGTTGACTTTTGTAATAATTTTGATTTTGATGGTTTATACGCTGTGGCAATTACATATGAATAAAATAATAATATAAAAAATAAGTATTCGAATGCGAACCAGCTTGTGGCATCTTTATTGATAGTAGCTTTAGTTTAATAGAATATAAATGTAAACCGCCCCTTTCACAATTGTCGAACGATGGTCGTCCGACGGACATAAAAGACTTAGGCCGGTATTCCATGTGCACGCGTCCGTGTTCCGCTTCCGCGTGTCCGCCAAATAACGAACTGGTTGAAAGCTTTGTGATACATTCAATGTCTCCGCGTTCCATGTACGCATACGTCGTCCGTATTGCGTGTCCACAAGGAATTGCTCAGTGAGCGATTTTTGACGTAGGCGTACCTATTTCACAGATAGCACATCCATCGGAAGGTTAAATTTGGTCTTAATAAAGGTTATACTGTATTCTAAAAGGTATTGATGTGAAGAATATTTAGGCACAGTAATGTAAATTATGTTACACATAGCGGCCGTGTCTTGGGCAACAACCTCGCTTAAGCGATTTAATTCTTTTGTTCAAGAAGTGACACTTTATTATTAATTTTAATTGTTCATAACGTGTTAGCAACCACCTCTGGTCAACACTGATATTTGTGTTCCTGTTGTTTCAAGGGTATTATTAATTAAAAGACGTTGAACTGTTACTAAGCTCATACTTCGTATAGTACGCCAATGTTTCTTTATAGATCAATTACATGTAGCGGATATACATGGAATAGGGTATCCGTGTCCGTATGCGGAGCGCGGATACGGAACTCGGACACGGACCACGGACGCATGCACATGGAATAACGGCCTGAAGCATCGTGTCTCCGTCGTACGACAGAATGTAGTATCCAATATTATCCAAGTACTTTAAATTAAATTAAATCAGTGTACATGACTTTTTCTCATTTTAGGCATAGTTCTAAATATTATTACATAATTACTATAATAATGCCACTAAGCCCTGTTTTCCTTGTAGAATGGCCTATGTATATACGTGATTCCCTTACGCAAATTACTAAAGTGTGTTTTACTAATTGATTGCAAGTTTGTTGCATAAATTTACGTAAAAATGTTGACTTTTGATAGTTAATCGGGCCACAATATCATAAAATAGAGAAGTTATCAGAATAAATAAATAACAAATTAATGTTCGATAAGTTTTGACACAATACACTTCCTTTTTTAATTTTAAAACGTTTTTTTTTCACAAATCTATATAACCTATCAGTCAAATTAAACAGTGCACTTCAATTTGCCTCACTGCATCCATCTTTATGATTATATGGTCGCTCTAATGTTGCATAGAAAAGACGCCAAAATCTACGACAGAAAATGAGAAATATATAGAGGATCTATCACGAGTTGTCAATTGATATAAATTTATATTAAACGAGTTTTGGAAATTTTATTAAGCGAGCCTCTGGCATCACCTGTAAATATATCAATTGACAACGAGTGATAGATTCTTTATATCATATGACACAAAAAACGTAAAATACGCATCGATTTATTGGAAAAACTCAATAACTTATACTACACGTGGTACGTATAACTTTATACGTACTGGCTATACTAACCTGGATACAAGGAAAGTCATGTGATATAATGAAATAATGGAACGCAATTGCGCAGCTATATGATCGGCGTACGCAATCATATTCACGGAAACGTAAGAGTTACGCAAGTGTTTAAGTGTATAGAGATATATTCTATCAGTCATTCAATGTCAAAATAATTACTTTCATCGTTTTTAGTATGATACTAGACTACCTTAATTGCAAATTAAAACTTTGGATGTGTTCCGTGTACTTTGATTCAATCGTCGAAAAATATAGGATTCTTATAGTTTCATAGGGTGTTCTAGAACGCTTTCGTACAAAAATGGACAGTTTGCATGTCCAATAAATCACAGAGAGATTTTCTGTTAAAACTGAAGCGAAGAATGATCTAATGGATATGGAAGCATAATTGTTTTTCAGTTTTTGAAACGTTTTTAAAAAATGTCTTCCAGATATAGCTCTATACACTTTAATGCTTTGATACAACAGTTCTCGAATTGCGACTGTTGCGTAAATGAAAAATAAAAATAAAATAAAAATATAATATTTACCATAGTTGCGTTGGAATTACAGAAATCGTTGTATGGACACAATGTAGCTACATCTGGCAAGAGACCATCCACCGATGGTAGGTGCGTACCAACAACAAATAGCCAAACAACTATCCTCCAGTATTGCGCCATGCCGACAACGTCAACCCTGCATGCTGGCATCAGCAACTAATACATTGTAATCAAAGTACCGCGTGTTTTATACCCAATGTCGGTAACACTTTTTACGAGGGATGTTCAAAATTAACCAAGATTTTTGTCCTTAAACCCGCACAATGAAACAAGTGGTGTATACATGTACATCACGATAAGGACGCCAATACGGAGTCAGTAATAGGTTTAATTGGAAAAAAAATCTGGGAAAATCATACCAAGCACGCGACTATCGCTAAATTTATTGATTTATACTCCAAACCAATTTACAAAAACACCCCTCCCCAAGTACGTTACGTTTCTAAATCGGTTAAGTTTTTTTCAAATGATAATCATCACAAATCGGAAGTTCAATCCTTTTTCTACATAAAGTACAATCATATGTGAAGATAACTAGGCGGTCCGCGAGCGTCGGAGCTAATTTAACAGGGTCACTAACGCTGACTGCGCAAAATGACGTCGGTGATAATGTTAGTTCTACAGGAGTGTGAGATACGTTGTTTATGATGATTATTTGTGAATACATTCCTGCATCACAGAACAGAAGAACAGAACAGAAGTTTATTGGATTTGTGCGTTGAGCACCTCATCACATACAAACAGTTTATACAAAATGACATCACACTGCGCCGCATTATTATAAGGGAATTGTCTGTGAAAATTGCTCGCATGTTCCAATTTGTGCTTGCTTTATCCGTTTTGGCCCTAGTCCTGTTTATTTTTTACCATCCTCATATTTAAATAAATGAAGAATATATATATACTAACGTTAGTAACGTTATGCCGTACTAGTACGAGGGGTGATCAATATATTCGAGGACTTTCCTTCTCAATTTTGAAATATTGAAACTAGAGTAATGAAATTACACGCTGGTGTAGATCAATCAATTATCTCGCGTTTTGTTTAATTTACTTTATGATAACGTCATTATTTACTTGATGACGTCACTTTTTGTAACCATGGTGAACCACGCACCGTCGAGCCTCTCGGACGTCGCGTTATTTCTGAGAAACGACATGCTATGAAAATTAACGCGGAACATGTAAAATCCACGCGACATCTCCAAAATGGCTTGACTAAATTGTGCATAGACTCTGTGCGCTCCCAATTGGCCATTTCCATATGATTCCGATGTTTATGTGATTGTTGGGTCTCTGTCAAACGGTTGAGTCGATAAAATAAGGATAAACAGCAAAAATAACACCGAGTAATGGACATTTTCCGTTAAATTCTGCGAAATAAGACGCACAGATCTCAACCAAATGTAACTGGCGAAAACGAAGACTAGTATAGGCTACAAAACATTAAATCGTTGACTCCAAATCTAAATGGTTATTTCGATATTGCGTCCTAAACCTGGTAGGTCGTGCTTCATTCTTAATTGGAATAATCTAATTTTGTAGAGTCAACAACCCTTTTCCGAGTGTTATTTCAAATAACGTATAAATACTATTTTTATTCCATCTCACATTCCAGAATTGGCTATTAACTATATATTTCAGTAGTAAAAGAAAACCAGTCTCATACATGGGACCGGGTCTCAGTCAAGAAAGGAGCTATGTGCTGCTCCGACGGTGGCGCTTGGAATGACGTCGCGTGACGTCCAACATCACGCGCTCCTTGTATGAATCAAATAATTATATTATTGCATTCGGTCAGAGACATCTTACTCCGAATGATGTTAAATGGCTTTGAGAATTGCTGCCAATATGAAATTGCTAGATGAAAAGTCCTCGAATATATTGATCACCCCTCGTATATCGGATCGACTTGTTTTGTAATCACACTATGACAAGTTCTTCAAAGTGTGAACAACACATATCATCTACGGTCTCGTACTTGCAAAAGTACATTCTAAGACTTTGATTTCCGTACAGCAATTTACCTTAAAGAGGCATATCCTACTATCAGCGTATAATTTATAACTTATTGAGCTAATTCTATAAAACTATAACCTGTTTTAATATTTAAGAAATAAAACGTGTGTTAATATGACTCTATGATAAGAAACACTTACAAGTATTCAAATTCTGAATAACAATTTATTGCTACATGTGGTCACTAATATATATGGACAAAGGGAAACAACTAATTTCAGCATGTATGCCAAATCCACATATATTGACAACTTTAACGCTCTTGTATTGGCTGTTGTTTATTTGTCGGTTCCTTTAGAAGCTGTTTTTTTTTTAATTTTGAGGGGCTTTAGAAATATACTGAGTATACATCTAAAAACACAACACTGGGGTTATTGTCAACACTTTGTCAAACTTTATGATTGAGAACCAAACTGTATTTACTTGCTGATATTTTATTCCATGCACAATGCAACTGTAACATTGTTTTCATAAAGTGCTATCGATGTGATTGGACAGTGCTTGTATCTATAGTGCGGCTAAAAAGTCAAACAAAAACTTGGTAAAATCCTTTTTTGCAGAATCATTGTTCTAAGTGAAAAGTTCAAATATTGATAAAATATCGATTGATTGCTAGTACATATTCATGACGTCCAACAAGTTGTTTACAAGGATATGAATCAGTTGAGAACTTTGCCTTGAGATGGTACATGTGGAGTTACTGTTCCTGTCTGAGTGTTGTTTCACATGGATGGCCTGGTCATGGGTAGTTGTAAATAGTGCCAAAGTGCTAGTGGAGTGTCTCCAGATGAACCATTGTCGGTTCATGACAATTTAGCCGAAATGAAACCTTCCATTTGACGTCCCCGTCATAAATATAAGCATTCGAATCGCTTGATTAATTGGCCCACGTTTGGACTATCCTGGATTTTTTATTCCGAAGCCAAGAACTTTTGTTTTGTGATTTTCTTTCCATTGGCAACCTTACAAAGAATTCGAAGCAATTTTCACCAAAATTTATCATGCGTGTACGATGCACGTGGAATTCGCGTGTTTTGTGCTTGTTTTTGGCGCCCGGGAGCCGCGTAAGACGATCGATAAAAGTTGGACAATAGCAAAGTTTCTACACAATTATACAATAATTATTATTTCACAAAATTAAAAAATGAATGAACAATGGAAGTAAGAAAAAATCAAGGATGAAAACGTTGAGTTTCTAGATGTATTGAGTACTATTATATAGTAATTCTCGTTGAATGTCCAATATTGTCAATCAATTTAAACGATCCAATATTCAGGGAATGTCTCTTTAATGAACAAATCTATATAAGGAAGTATATATTCCGAATAGCGACATAATTTATGGTTTCTCACATTAACTGTAGGATCTTCTTGTTTTAGTCGAACTACTAGCACCAGAGGAACGATTATTCGTGTTAATAGACGTATTTATTATATCATCAACTTTCAGGCGTCAGATTTATAAATAAAATGTGAATTGTGTGAAGTAATAGCCGCCTTTACGTTGTCATAGACAAATGGGTGCTACTTTTTGGCGTCGGAATTCTATCCTTTATGTAAATGGCGCGAGGCAAATGGTGCTTCGTTTGTGACAATACTAACACAATAGTATTGTATAGCGGGTATACATGTATTTCACAGGGTCCAATGCTACACAAATATAGTCTTACTTGTGTGAGACAAATGGCTGTCGATTTGTAGTGATACTGGTAAATTAATATTGTATATTGAGTATATTTCACAGGTCAAAATGTTAAAGTCACATTAAAGAGGCATTCCCCATAATTAATCAGAAGAAGATACGCGCAAATATGTCTCTATAATGCCAAAAATGTATATATTCCAGCGATTTATTATTATGTGGTCAAAGGGAAACAACTCTTGGCTATTTTGACTCGTTGCGGAAATATGTTTTCATTTTTTTTCTCGGTAATTAATGGGAGCTTTATGTTGAAGATTTGCGGAGTTTAAGCAATAATGATTCTCATTTAATGTATAATATTCCTGAATCGATTTAAACGATCAAAGTTATAAGGAACGCCTCTTTAAGCCTTAAACTGCTATTTTACTAACTTAAGCTATAACTTAGTAACCTGCAGAATTATGCAATTTGAGCAGGGTAGTTTATTTCCAACAGTTGAAAACACGATAAGATGGAAGAAAATGTAATAAAAAACATCCAGGTGGTTTGTTGACAAAATGACAATTTGTAAACAATAAAGGTATGATATGAAGTGTAAGGGGAGCAACTCTTGAAAAAAATAGTTGAATGTTTTGTTAACGATACATTATACTAAATACGATGTTTTGGCCTACCATTTCGACCGATATACTAGTAGTTAACATTCTATTGCGATTATTGGTCATTTGTTTAAAACAACCAAATGTTTCCATATTTCATTGTATTTTATTTAATGGGATGATCGGATGGGGGAGCGATAATGTGGCTTTAAGGAGATTTGAAGCTGTAAGAACTTCTTGTACAACAGGCATCAAAAATGTTATTAATGGAAAAAACAAGCTTTAAGCATCATTTTGCAAAAATACAAAATGTTTCACGGCTAGTTATGAAAATATTTGCATTTTTGCGAGAAAATGAAAAACAAAATATGTTTGAATATGTTTTCAAGTCTGGCGATTGAAAATAGGTATAACTGGTATAAGTTTGTAGCTAGTCATAAAAGGCAGTAGTAAGAATTAACAAACATGAAATTCGTGGACATATATACATTTTATAATATTTTGAAAAAAATGAAAAAAAATGTTCGTCTTTTCACAATCAAAATAATAACATTACACGACTGAATTTCGAGAAATTGGCGTATTGTATTTTTTCATAGTAATTATGCACAAACATATATACTTTCAGTGTTTTGATTTTGGTAATAGGAAGATTATTCTCCCTTGTCGGAGGTTTCGGCACAACCTTAAAATCATTCATTATCCTTCGCAATGTTTCATATTGTTTGTTATTGCTAAATAACTAGATAGACACCGTTAAAATGTGTTCATACTTTAAAGTCAAAACAACAAAATAATTAATGTACAGGTATGATACATAAGATCTCTTGTATAAAAAGCATTAGAACTTAAAAAAACTATTCTATTCATAACAATATTTACACGATTGGCCTCTTTCTGTGTATATTGTGTATTGTTTAGATTGTTTTACTTTCCTTTTTTTGTCTGTTAACCATGCATAATATGTAAACATGTTTTCTTTAAGAAGATTCTTTCCTGACTTATACATTATCATAAGATAAACGTCAAAACCGCCACCAAGAGTAGATATATTTTGATTGTTTCAGAACAAATTTAAAGCATTCTCATGAATCAGTGTATAGTGAAGTCTCTATTACGGAAGAAAAACACGCTGGTTGAACGAGAATGATTTAATGGAAAAAATCACTTTATTGAAGCACCCCATGTTACAAGCTATATATCGATGGCTTAGAACTAGAAGGTCGTAACTACCAAATCGATATTTTGAGAAAACATTGAAAAACTGTCTGACATTTACTCTTTACTTAAAACAAACTTTTACGACTTCATTTTGGACAACATGACAAGTTCAGGTTTTTATGAAAATGGGCTCATAAGAAGCGCCTTGTGACGCTTATTCTAAATATGTATGAATCTTAAAAGGTCGTAAGTGGCACTTACGACCTTCTAATTCTAAGCCATCGATATAATGACTGGGTAGCAATTAGCAAACTTCGTTTAAGTCTGTGCATTGTATTCCTGTACATGATTTACCCGTCTGAAGAAAAAAACAACATTTTATTGTGTACGAGGGTGGTCCGCGAAAGTCGCGAACATTTGTTTCTACTATATTTCTTCAAACTATATTAGCACTTGGCATACATAGTCTTATACAGGAAAATAACTCGTAGCGTCTAAATGTAAGACAATGTTCGCGATTTCGCGGAGAACCCTCGTATTATGCTATTATTCAAGAACATGAGCTACCGGTATCTTATTGACACGTGAAACCCGGTAATGACAATGCTAATAATGTGTCAACGTTGGGTTCAGCGTATTGTAATTCGAATTATGTTGGTAAAGTGTTTATAAGAACATCATTTTTCAGATCAGGTTTGCGTCAACTGCCTAGTATCATTGCTGGAATTCGTTCCAAAACACGCCTGGTCCGTATTCATAAAGCTCCTAAGGGGAAAATAGTCCTTAGGTTGATATATTTACCTAAGGTTTTATAGGAATTCTCTTAGTTTTATATAATTTCACCTTAGATATCTGAAACCTTCTTCATGATGTTAAAACGTAGCGTTTCAGATGCGAAAACGGCGTAACGTCGCCATTTTTGACGTCGACTTGGGCCGACTAACGTTACATGAACTTACTAAAACGCTGATATTATGAAAACCCTTTATTGTACCAAGTCGAAATTGTGTAGGTGAATTAAGAAATGATGTGAATGTACTTGTGTGCGTTTTCATTAATATCCGTCCATTGGGTTTTCAGCAATATCGATCGTCCGGGAATTGAATGAACAACCCATGGATTCTTTTCCTAATTGTTGGAAATATACGCTTTACAAATTTTGAAATTAAATCAAAATATTTATGTTTTCCACTAAGATGTTTTATAAATACCAGCCCTGGATGATTTATGATATGAAACCGTATAGGCCAAAATATCAATATTTTATTTACATAATTTCCTCTATTGTATATTTTTTCATTACATGTACTATCATGTTTGCTGTTACTATTACAGTTGCCACATTTGTATTATAATAGCATTCTCTGTAGGATTATTCATTGCACGCACCGTATGGATATAGCTAAAATACGACTGGATTCTAAATAAAACTATGCCATGTATGTGCCTAAGTCTGGTTCAATCAATTATTCGAAACATGCCTGATCTTAGTCCTCTACGAGTTGTGAAAATCCGTACGATACTCGTACAAGTCTCGATATCCGTACGGGCTCCGTGTGGGCTCCGTACGGACGTCGTGCGAGTTCAGAAAAATCAACTCGTACGGAGCTCGTAGGGCAAATGTGACTAGCGTATTAGACCGGTTTTCCTGAAAAACGGCTCATTTGCATTATTTTATTTCAGTAAATTTTTGGTTTAGGTTGATGTAGTTTATTGGCGTTCAAACACGACCGTTTAAGGTCAAAATAAATAGCACAGTGAATTTTCCAACATCAGAATAAAGCAAGCCGAAAACTCTTCCACACCGAAATCACGAAATAGTCCAACAGAGTCTGTCGAAGCAAATACGTAATCAACAAATGATTTGCCAATTGCATAATCTTTATTACGGAATGCCCTACCGTTTAGTATGGCAAGATTGTTACTTTGAACAAATTAAAGTCTACCCGAGTTCTTCTATACATAACCATTCAAATTAAGTCTCATTCATGTACATTTACACATATAAAATTCCATATACAATAAAAGCAGTTCAAATATACTTAACCATTCAAATTTGAAGTACGAGAGACATTATTTAAGGCACTAAAATTCTCATATAAGTACATATAAAATTTATCACAATAACTTAAAAGTACTGACACTATCATATTATAGGCATTATTAAGATTTTTAATATTTATATAAATAAAGAACTGTTGTTCGTGCATGTTATTAAAATGTTTTTAAAACGATTGATGTAAGAAAACTGAAATTTGTAAATAGGCACTGATGTGCGTAGTAAGGAATAATTATCTTAAAATATCAATTATCACCCCGGTCAGACCGTAGATGAACTGATTAACAACAGTCTCTTAAATGGAAGTAAAACACTAGCAAGTAAAAGAATAACGACAAATATTTTACATTATTCACATAAAATTCATCATACACGCAAATATAATAAGCATCATGTCTTATACTAAGTACACACATCGATAGGATCCATCCAAAGGATCCTAATCCGATAACCTTTTCATAAAAAAAAAACATATTTACAAATATAAAAAGTTCTTCGTTGTAAAATATCGTAACAGGCTTTGGCACAAAAAATTATCATATCAGAGGAGTTGAAAAAGAAACATAGTTTATCGTTTTTAGACATTCTCATAAAATTATCATTTAAATCAACTGCTTTATAATACATACTTTAGTATTCTGTCTAATGTCATCATATAAATGACAATCAAATATAACATGAAACTCATCTTCAATGCTGTCACAGAAGGTCGTAACTACTTCTTACGACCTTATAAGACTCATACATATTTGAAATATGGTTGACAAGGCGCTTCTTGTGATCCTATTTTCATGAAAATCGGAAATTGTCATGTTGACCAAAATGAAGTTTCAAAAACTTGTTTTTCCATAGGTAAAGAGTAAATTACAGACAGTTTCTCTTGTTTTCTCAATAATATTATATCGATTTTGTAGTTACGACCTTCTCATTCTAAGCCAGCGAAATATTAAACTATCGTTCTGGTAAGAATATACATTGGCTAATACGTGGTCATTAAAGGCATTAACATCAAACACCCGAGACGAATTTCGTGGATTCAAATAGCACACACTAAGAAAAACTAAGTTTTCCGTTTGATGAGACATTTTTAGCCACAGCATACCCTCTGATGTTTAATCTAAAATACTAATATCAAACAAATCACATACAGTGTTATTGATTAGAAAACCAACACCTCCATAACCAGTTCTTGTGTTGACGTGAACATGTTGTTCCGGTTTAACCCGAACCATCTATAACCATCAATATCAATATCATTATTGTCTGTAAGGTATGTTTCAGCCACACTCAATATATCTTAATAACTGTTTGAAACACATATCGATCTTAGAATAAATTGTCTGATCTGAAGTCTCATCAAAATTCCAATTTCAGTCTTCAGTTTGTTCGTGTGTTTCATTGTTTCACCATAGAACACGCAATGTCTATCTAGAAGTACAACAATAACGTATTAATAACCCCATTCAAACCGCTGTCCGATCATTCCGAAAAACTTTTCATTTAATGGTTTGAAATATTTCTTTAATAAGCGTATTACCGCTGGTTGAACAGTAGGGTGGGCACGTCCTTTTCCGGACTGCATGCATTGTTGAACACCTGTATTATCTATTAAACAGTGTTTCCCTTTTGTAGAGTTGAACACAAATTTTTCAGGTGTAAAGTAGCTCCCAATATTCAAAAACCGCTCCACCTTCATTAGTTCCGACGAAGGATCGTCTATGAACTTCTTACCGTCTACGAGTAATATTTGCTTCATGTCGAAATTATCCAACCAATATTGCATATGTTTTTGATAGTTAGAAAACTGTATCATTGACTCATTTGTTTTGAGTTTAGTTCTTTTATTTGAAGTAACATAATCTTCGAACGACAAGTTTCCCACTTGGTTAAGGTCTTTCAACATAGCGTACATAGATATAGCTCTTTCTATCGGTTCTTTAACGGTTAGGATAATTTTCGTCTTAGGATTCATTTCGCGTATTCTCTCCGCACAAAACCTCCTGAAGAAATAAGGTGGTGATTTTTCCATCGTGATTTGATTGGAGTAACTACACGGCATCAGATTCTTGTACCAATCTAAGCCGTTCAAATACTTACTACCCGAGAAAAACTTAGTCTCTACTGGCGATAGACAACCCGCGATCTGAGGATGGTCGTTCAAAAACACTAGTAGAGTTGTGGTGCCACATTTTTGTATGCCGGCAATGATCGCTTGCGGAAGTCTCTTTGTGCATTTGTCTCCCGGATCGCGTTTCTTGATTTCTTTTAGATTTGATACCCCCTTTAGCTGAAGACGATGGCCTGGCGTGGTAGCATCTGTATAAATGTATTAAATACTTTATAAGCAAGACGAAAGTGACTTGTTGGCTGATTTAGGTGATATCACACATGGAAACATATTTAGCAGAGTCACATACATTTATAGGCCTATGAGCATAGAGGAAAACGAGGTATCAGTGAATTACTGTTAATACAAAGGTATATCTTGACGAATTTGACACGAACCTGACATTCAGATTAGCATAATTAAACAGTCGATATCATGCCTGTATTTGTAACATCGGTTGTAAGTAGCATGAAGACGCTCGAGATGTATAGTGCTTCAGGATAAGGCGGGTCAATTTGGAATAACCCACATAGAAGGACAAAACAAGCTTGCTCGATTTATTAGTATAATTGACAGTGTGTGTTTATGTGAGTAACCAATGTTACAACAGTAGACTTATCTATTCAATGTTCCACGCCTTATACAATATGACAGCCAATAATATAAATTCTTAAGAAACATCTTATTTCATTCTCTTTCTTTATCTAACGTTATGTATAATTGTACCAACCAGCTTTTCCGATCTCCAATTTCTGATTTATCGATTGGAATACGTTGTTGATAGATATATGGTAATTGTTTGACAAAGATCCCCATGCCAGAAGCACAACAATAACAATTAGTAGTCCGTAGAAACACGTGATCTTAGCCCGACCCTGGGAATTTCGTTGGCAAACCATAGTGGATTAATCTGTGAAATAAAACAAAAAAAATAAAGTTATGCGGAGCGTATTAGCAATTATTTGCATGCCAGCTTTCTGCTGAAATATGGCAGGCATGTATGTGCCTCCGCCCGGATTTGAGTCCGGGTCGTGAGATTCGACAAGCACACTAACCACTGTTAAAGGCATCCATCTTTCAGACAAGTGAACATCGGATAGCTTGATATCGCTTTGTATACGCAGGTATATCGTGGCTAATTTGATCTGAACATATATGCGAAATATGCAATGCATATCTGACAGAACAGGGGTACAGTTCATATAATTATAAATAATACAACATGCTCCTCAATATGTGGATAAGATTTGACAGATATAGCATATTACATTTTTTTAAAATAACTAATAAAGTATGCTAATTACTATGCGAATAAGGCTTGTATACAGTATACAATTCTCTACAACTCTTTACATGTAACAAAGTTAATATATGAAACATGCATAGATTTGTGAAATATAGCAATAATTCAGCATTATTTCTAACACGCAATATCCGAAATGCATGCGTATAAGTGTGTAGCAGTATAATTGATCTTTAGAGCAAAATGTATTTTCATTATACCGATTACCTTGTCTGTATTCGTGGCTTGAAACTGTTCATGGACATTTTCTATTCGATGAAGAAGAATTCAATAAAACGATCAGTGCGTCAACGAACGTCATTGTTCGAAAACCAACGTCAATGGTCGGATAAAAATAAAAGTTATCCAAGCCTGAAACATGGCTTCCACTAAAACAGCAATAATGGCAATAAATACACACTCTATGAGACTTAGATTCCATACAGTAACGACACATTTGGCAGTTTGACAGGAGCCATTCTCTACAGTTACAACATGTAAACAATCCCATAAATCAATATTCAACATGGCAGCCGATGAAAATAAAATGCATGTGGCTCAAAATATACTCGAATATTCTCTGGATTAACACAATATTAACACATGAAATAAGTCTGCTAAGTTAATGTTAATGTTCCTTCAGCTATTTATGATAAGGATGTGAAATGTCCAACGTGAAAACGTGTACAAATGTAGTTAAATGATCGAGCAATCTTGCATGGTAGTCGGATTATACGGTAGTCTGGAAGTTGTAAAGTTGATCATCATCAATAGTTATGTCCAGGAATAAAATAGAGGTGTTTCATAGACACTTAACTATATAACATATATCAACACAGGTCCATATCAATATTATACATAATATACAATGTACATGTATTACTAGTTCTACACGTTACGTAGTATAGTACAGAACTCATGTCTTCACGTTGTAATAGCGTACAAGGTGTACGGGCTGGGTTTTAGGGTTGACATGTCATGTGATGGGTGGATGTATCACATGGGGTATACGTATTAGTCACGTGATGGGGTGAGGTATCACGTGGGTATAAGTTGATATATATAGCGGTTTCGCGGGAAAACAGCAGTTCGATGCTTGACTTCAACCAGTAAACTTAAAATGGATGACGCGGCAGGATTGCAGGAGATAGTAAAGCGGGAGGTCTTCAATGCTTTAAAGGCGAACAATGACGAATTCATGATGAACATCGGACAAATGGTCGATAAGATAAGTGTTCCTTCACCTTCTATTGTAAAAAACGTCATTTTGGACAAACCTGTATTTAAACGAAGAAGCAATGAAGAGCAATTCAAACATAATGCTCAAGTATCAGAGAAATTAGGTGTGGTTTCAGGAATTGATTCTGGAACGTTGGATAGTGCGAAAGACGCATTGATAGAAGGTAAAACAAATTTATTGTAATTGTCGTCAAATTGATGCATTCAAAACGAAAATTATAAAAGCGAGATAAATGTATCGATTTAACGGTATAGTATGTCACGTGATTTAGCACAGAGTGAAGTATTATAATCGCTCGTGTAGACCCTGTAAAAACACAGTATTGAATCACAGGTAGCAGTATCAGTGTTTGGAAAAGAAAAAGAACAAATCCGTCACTGAGCTAATACATTACATGGACCGTATATATATCGATTGTCTATCTAACTCCCTGTATATTATCAAGGTATAAAGCGTAGTATATGTCTATGTCCAAAGATTGTGGAACATTGCATCTTACAATAGGCTTGGTACCCAACAATTATTACGATATTGTGAGCGCAGCGGGTAACCAGTGCATAAATAAAATGACATTGAGCGAAGTTGAATAACGAAAGTAACACTGTTTCGCAGTTATAAGATACAATTGAACGAGATTTTCGGTAAGAATTAATATCTTATAGTTTATTTGAACGACTTGTATAGCAATTTTTCTTCAGCACCCGTATTTTATGTTGAAACAACGAGATGAAATGTTCCACAATCTTTGGCATATAGACATATAGTACGCTTTATACCTTGATAATGTTAGTATATTAGTTCAGTACGGACATTTTTATATATTTTTTTATTATTTTATTTAATCGTTTGCGGACCAAACACTGATACTGCCACCTGTGTATTGAATAGGTGAAATATTTTGTATATTTATATTGGAAAGATTGAATGTTTATTTTAAAGTGTATACATGATTATACAAACGATGGAACATAGGATTTAAATATGAAAGGTACAAAATGGATTTTTGGAGTTTATAAATCTATTTATTTTGAATCAGGCACTATGCAGAATGAATCCGTAAGGTATTAAATTCATAACATTTTACGAACATATTTTAAATAAACACGCATGTACATGTAATAGAAATAGAAAGCAAAGGTGCTTTTAAATATATACATATATAAACATATATAATATATGTGTATAAGTACATTACGTAAATATAGTATAATTGTATTGAATGCGTATGAAAAATCATACGGGTAGATAACTCTCATTAATTTTATATTGTAGCCAAAGACATGATAAAAAAGCGCCAGAAACTAATACAATTGGCAGATAAGTCAGAATTGGGGTGGAAAGTGGTAGCCGAATACGAGGCGAATCCCATCGCTTCAGTTAGTGAAGATGAAAAGAAGATATATAAAGCAGAAGCCAGGGCCAGTAGGAAGGCAAAAGCTGAAAAAGCCAAAAAATCAACCAAAGCTCGGGTATGGCCATACAAAAATTATGGACGATCAGACACAAATACAGCTGAACGATCCGATGGGAACAATAGCAGACAGAGGCATGGTCTTTGTTTCATATGTGGAGTGCCTGGACATTGGAAAGCTGAATGTCCTCCGCAAAAACAGTCAAACAATAAGATAAGTAAATCTAATGATATTTTGTACGATATGGCTTTGAGCCAAACACAAGTAAGTACAATTCAATATTCTGCAGGTCTAGATATTGAACAGACGATGTCATGTACAAAGAACGAACATCGTTGTCATGTTGAGACACAGGTAAGAGATAATATTATACTTGAGCAGTACGAACAGATAGATACACCATCTGAGAAATCGCCAGTTGGTCGTTTAAAAAATCATGTCGAAACATGGAAACAAATTACTGAGGACAAGTACATTTTAGATGTCATAGAAAACGGGTATAAGTTACCAATGAAAACTTTACCAGTAAGTACATGTTTGAAAAATAACAAGTCCGCGAGGGACAACGGAACATTTGTTAGAAATGAGATTGCAAAGTTAATTTCAAAAGGTGTCATTTCAGAATTACAAGAAATGCCTACAGTTGTTAATCCTTTAACAGTCGCATACAACCGGGTCGGAAAGCCTAGGTTAGTTCTAGATTGTAGACATGTGAACCCTCATTTACATTTGTTCAAAGTCAGATTTGAGGACATTGCCATTGCAGAGCAAATGTTCGAAAAATATAGTTTTGTTTTTGTATTTGATCTTAAAAGCGCCTATCACCATATAGATATAAGATACAGTGACAGATCAATTTGGGTTTTTCATGGCCGTCACAAGATGGCGTCAAATATTATTTTTTCAATTCACTTCCTTTTGGAATAGCCACAGCAGGTCATATTTTCACCAAATTGGTTAAATGTGCGATCAAATATTGGAGATCTTTGGGTCACAAAGTAATAACCTTCCTTGACGACGGAATTGGCGGAAATTCAGATTTCTAGAAGGCAAATGAGTCCAGCTGTTTTGTTAGAAATAGTTTGTTAAGTTTAGGATTTTTGATTGCAGAAGAAAAATGTTGTTGGAAACCAAAGCGCAAGGCAGATTGGTTAGGTCACACATTGGATTTTGATTCAAATCACATTTATATTTCAAAAGAACGAATACAAAAGATCGAAGCTTCGATAGATTCAGTATTGTATCAAATAACAAAGTCAGGACCATTTCAGTAAGGTTTTTAGCATCTATCGTAGGCCAAATCGTATCGACAATAGGCGTGATTGGTAAAATTGTTTGTTTGAAGACAAGGCATTTACACAAATGCATTGATTCACGCAATACGTGGAATTCTAAAGTGTTTATATCAGAGAAAGTAGTAGACGAATTAAGTTTTTGGCGTAAATATATACGTATTTATAATGAAAAAGGTAAAGGTTTAAACGACAACGAAACAGTAGATGTGATTATTTACTCAGATGCGAGTTCAGTTGGCTATGGTGGTTATATAGAGTCGAATAGTTCAGTATTAGTCACCTCCGAAGTGGTTGATTATGATATGATAAATTCACCGGAAATGAGTTTTGTAGAACCAGTTACAATGATCTTAGAAGAAGGTAATGATCAAGCGGTCAGTGAGTCCCAAATAGAGGATAATACAATGTCTTCATTAGTATTGCCAGTAAAAAAGGCTACTGTATCGTATGTATCGTCCCCGGAAGTGGACGAAGATAAGTCACGCTCAATACCCCCGGAAGTGGGCAAAAGTGAATCATTGACAAAGCTCCCGGATGTGAGCAGGGTTCAGTTAGTTTCAGTACTCCCGGAAGTAAACGAGGAGGGGGCAGTATCGAAACACCCGGAAGTGTGTTTCAGCCAATCAACGAATGTAGTTGATGGTTTGAATGAAATTGTTCAATATGTATGTTCACGGGAAGAGAACCATTTTAGATATCAATCTAAGGTAAGAGTACAGTCAAGTAAGATTCCACTCCCAGAAAAGAGTGTATGTTACAAAGTAATGTCCCCGGAAGTGGACGTTTGTGATGCCAAAACAGAAATAATTGGTAATTCAGACGTAATAGGTACATGGGAAGCAGACGAAATAGGTAAAAGCTCGACTTGGCGCGAGTTAGAAGCAGTATATAGAATTATGTTAAGCAATCAAAAGGTAATTTCAAATGAAAGAGTGAAAGTGTATACAGATAACAAGAATATAACTTATATTACAAAGTCTGGTAGCAATAATGACGAATTGCATGCTGTTAGTTTAAGAATACATGAATTTTGTGAAGAACACAGGATTGATCTAAATGTAAGTTGGATACCTCGAGAAGGTAACGAACGGGCAGATCATTTGAGTAAATGTTTAGACTCTGACGATTGGTCGGTCAGTGATAACGTATTTAAAAACATAAACATAAAATGGGGCCCACATACCATAGATCGTTTTGCAAGTCATTATAATGCTAAATGTCAAAGATTTAATTCAAAATGGTGGGTCCCTGGAACAGAGGCAGTCAATAGCTTTGATCAATGTTGGTCCGGTGAATGTAATTGGTTGGTTCCCCCGCCAAAGTGTATAGTTAAATGTGTAGCGAAAATGAAAGCAGATAAAGGCAGGGGTACATTGGTGATACCAAAATGGACATCTGCTCCGTATTGGCCAACGTTAGTGAATGAAAACGGAACATTTAAGTCATTTGTGCAAGACATGGTTTCTTTACCCATGATAGGGACAGTTGTACCAGGCAAAGGCAATAACGGTATATTCGGTGTAGAACCATTTGCATTTAGAATGTTAGCTATAAAATGTGATATGAATAGATAAGTCTGTAATGTGTTTGTATATATGTACACATGATTTATGGGGTACCTTTATTTCAACAGATTTTGATTTGAGAAGCAATTTGAAGAGAAAGTTTGAAGACGCAGGGGTTGCAATCGATAACCAAGATCATTCTATTGATAGAATGGCATCGCAACTAATAGATTCGAAGGCCAAATCTACAGTGTCGAAATATTCTTCATAGGTGAACGCTTTTAAGGAGTTTTGTAATTCAAAGGGATTTTCGTGGTTACCTGCGTTTCCAATTCATGTATCGATGTATATATCAAATATGATTGACGCTAAGAAATCACACACCGTGATTTCGGCTTCATTTTATGCCATAAAATGGTTGCATACCATAAACGATATTTGTGATCCTACGGAGAGCATATTGGTGAAGAATATGCTGGAATGTGCTAAAAGACTAAACGCCAAGCCTGTTGTCAAGAAAGATGTCGTTTCAACAGAGCATTTAGTAGAGTTATGTAATATGTATACGGATTCGACAGACGTTATAGCCTTGCGAGACTTAACCATGATTTTATTATCATATGCGGGGTTTTTCAGATTTAATGAGGTCAGCAATTTAAAGTGTCATGACATAACATTTAATCCTGACCATATTGTAATTTTTGTAAGTCAGAGTAAGACAGATGTTTACAGACAAGGAAAACGCGTTTACGTTGCAAAGGGGGACACTAGTGTTTGTCCGATAGATATGCTATCACGATATATGAAACATGCGAGTTTATGTAATGACCTTTTTCGTCCGGCATGTCGTTCCGGTAGAAAATGTTTTTTGTTACAAAAGAATAAGAAATTAAGTTACACTTGAGCCAGAGAATGTATTATTAGTAAGTTAAAGTCAGTTGCTCCTTTGAATTTGGGTACTCATACATTGAGAGCTAGTGGCGCAACTACAGCCGCTAACGCTGATGGTGTATCAGAGCGTTGTATAAAACGTCATGGCAGATGAAAGTCTGATTCGGCAAAAGATGCTTATATAGATGACTCCTTAGATAAGAAATTGTTTATTTCTAAACAGTTGCATTTGTAGAATGTATAACATGTTCGAATCTGAATGAAACACTTACCTTTTAAATGCTCTAGTGAAGTCTTGCCACAGCAAACAGAGTTTGTTATTTGTACATTGTATAGTTAAGACTTACTAGTTCTGCACGGTACGTAGTATAGTACAGAACTCATGTCTTCACGTTGTAATAGCGTACAAGGTGTACGGGCTGGGTTTTAGGGTTGACATGTCATGTGATGGGTGGATGTATCACATGGGGTATACGTATTAGTCACGTGATGGGTTGAGGTATCACGTGGGTATAAGTTGATATATATAGCGGTTTCGCGGGAAAACAGCAGTTCTATGCTTGACTTCAACCAGTAAACTTTATTTCAAATAAAGAATTCATTCAGATTCGATCAATGTCACATCGATTTTATGCTATTCAAATTAACATATAGAGTCTTAGATGTCCGTGAGAAAGAAACATGCTTCTGAACTAGTACCGTGGTGCAGTATTCTGGGAATGGTCTGGAGGGCAGAATTAAAACCTTTGCCCGTCACGGTTTCCACGTTTCCTCCACAAAGTGGGGGTTTTTCGTGTACGTCCAGCATTCTGTATTCGGAATATAGCATTGTCATCGAAGCAGCCTCTGCTTGAGCATGATATAAGTTGAAATATATCTTAAGTATATGTATCATGTCGTCTCCAGTATATTTATATCATGGGGTATAGTGAATGATGAATGTATACATGGTACTATTTATGTAAACTTGATTACCTTACAAATGGTAATTATTGTATCAATGTTATGATTACTTAGTAACGATTGCAATCCCCAATTAAAGTGAAGTCTTGCCACAGCAAACAGAGTTTGTTATTTGTACATTGTATAGTTAAGACTAACGAATTACGTTTTATCCAGTCGCTTCCGGCAAAATCGACCTGATAAAGGAATGCCGGATAAACTTTTTGATATCCCGTCAAGCAGGGACGTCCCTATGCTTACACACTAACGCATACATGCGTAAAGTTAATTTGAAAAGTCGAAAAATTAAAAAAAAAGCTAAAAACGCTAATAAAAATCGTAGGCTAACCCGGGTTAAGTTCAGTCCTAACTAACCGAAGAACCCCGTTCTTTAACCAGATGTTCTCATTCACCACTGTCGTCAATGCAAAGTTTATTCAAGATTATTTGTGCGAGCGGACCCGGTTAAAATTGGGTATGTCGGACCTTCACATTCTGCAATAAATTATTCAAAACTTGTTATATTATTATAGATTATATTAGCTTTTGACACCAAACGAGTTCATATATAAATACAAAATGTTTTTGCTTTATTGGTAAAAAAT
Organism: Spisula subtruncata; assembly: GCA_963678985.1. Taxonomy (NCBI): domain Eukaryota; kingdom Metazoa; phylum Mollusca; class Bivalvia; order Venerida; family Mactridae; genus Spisula; species Spisula subtruncata. The sequence continues at coordinate 22,464,988 of OY787669.1, read as the reverse complement.
GGACATACCCACAGTGTTGTGTTTTTAAATCCGTTTAAGTTCTTTAACTTCGTATATAAATCATGCCATTTCACAACCAGGAAATATTTCAAACTTCAAACATTGTCAATTCGTCATATCATAGCCTTAATAGAAATATTTCAAACTTAAAATATTTTATGCAAACAAACTAGTTTTGTCATTAAGATTCTATTGTGAAATATTTGCTATTTTATAGCTTGACCAGCTAGATTAAATTGAGACTCCTTGCATAATTGGTAAAAGTCCGAAGATAATGGTATATAATAAGTAAGCATACACATTGAATACAACCGAGCACAGCCCGACAAGTTTTACGGAGTTTTATGAGCGTCAGTTTAATCTGGTCAAGCTATACCAGTAATTCTTTTGTTAACGGCTCATATATAATTCTTTTGATACACAAACTTATGTATACATATTGAAAGTAAGCGGTCATTCGTATGGACGTCCTTTGTAAATACAATAGAAAATGTTGTATTTCAAAGTCAATCGATCAGCGATATTCGTGCGTGCAGAGTTACCTCCCTTACCGGATGAGACGCTCTACAAATAAACGACACTAAACAAGCAGTAGCGAACAGATTATTAACATATTTAATTACTGTTTTTCGTTCAATGCGTGTTTCGTAGCTGTTGTTTTTTCAATGAAGAGGTTAAAAAATAACTAACAATGTATGTAATAATATGTCACTTTTTTTGGATGTGGAGGAAACGTGTGATTTCTCGGATTTTTGTCCATCAAAAATTATCAATAACCGGTGTCGGGCGTTAATTTCAAAATAGATCTCTTTTTTATATCAGTGTGAAGAATTCCGTGATCAAATGAATAACGTTCGCACTCAACACAATTTCGTCTGCTTACGGTGAGTTTTTTCTTGATTATAACAATCCAGTATTTAATATGGTTATATTATATAGCCCAAAGTATCTCCCGTATACCCGACAAGTACCGATTTCGCTCTATCTGTAGCTGTTTTAATTGATGCTCGACCAAATGCAGTTTTCAACCGAGTGAAATAATTTGGCCAGGCATCAGTAAACAATAAATAAAGAGCAAAATTGTGATTATCTAGTGTTCCTACATAAATAGATGTACTTTAGGCTGTATAATATATTCATATAAAGTGCACGACTGCTATAATCAAGAATAAGCTCACTGTTAGCGGACGAAATCGCAATGTTTTGAGTGTAAAACTGCATTAATTTGCCCAGTGGAGATTTTGTCCTACACTCAGTTCTTACAGTACGACATAATTAGACCTAGTTAATACTCATGAATCATGGCTAGATCTCATTTCTTTTTACTAATATAATTCACAAGTAATGTGTTGTTTACAATCTATAATGGAATGTAATATCAAAGCGCCGATGGCACTGAAAGAACAGGGATTGTTCCTGTCGTCTGGTATTGTGTCTGAAATAAATGGTTCAGTTGTAATCACTAGGAGAGAATTTACTGTTAATTGTTGAACTCCTATTATACCTCTTCATCTCATCCATCCAAATATTATTCAATGGCAAAATACTTTGCAGCAAAATACTTTGCGACATGTTGAAAAATCCACCTTTTATACTTTTATATTGTGTTGTTATACTTCAGACTGTTTATTACTTATATCATGGAGTTATATGTCATAATATCTTTGTAAATATGTTTTATCATAGAGGCTCACAGGGAAGACTTGGCTTGCCCAACTGTGTTGCCTCTTAAAATAAAGTCGTTATTATTATTATTATTATTATTATTATTCATCCCTGACATTTGTAACATTCTGCATTCTGACTAAATATGGCTTACAGTCATAACCACTCGACAATCTATACCGTCCAAGCGAGAGTGGAAATATGCTGTAGCATCTGCAATACCACTGAAAGAAACTCTCTTGTGAGACAACAGAATATCTCACGACACTGATTTTACTTTCTTCCGGATTCTTCACCCACGAATAACTCCATCGATAATATATATCGTTTGTAAATTAAAATCTTTTAATTACATCCTGTGCGTTATAGCCAGATTATGGACAAGAAGAGTTCTACTGGAAAATAATGTGGGGGGGGGGGGTACGAGGTATGTACGGGAGTCGGACCCCATTCTGTTGTTTGTGGATCCGGTGGACTCCCGTGGGCAATTTATTAATTATGTGTGTGAAAATGCATAGGAAGGGGTCCATTCTTTAGATGTGGGGGAATCCATATTTACACGTTTTATGTTATTACCGTCGATGTCTTGATTCAAAATTTGTGCAAATTAGCAAGTGTTCTGTTATATAATTTTAGATATTGGCTGCCATAATTGTGGCAAGTAGAAGATTAATATATAAGTAGTTTTTCAAAACAATGGATGAATCTGATGCATTCTAAGACTATCTGGGAGCCCTGAAATATCTTTTTTGTCATAAACATGATGCGCTTTCTTACAAAAACAAGCACATTCAAGTCTTTATTCTGTAAATCATCTTACTTTTAGTGTTTGCTCAATTGACTGAATTCTGAGAGTTTATTAAGGATTATTTAACATAGAAATGCTAAGGCAAAATTTGAATTATTATTAAAATTATTCTGCGAGCGCACCTATAAATGCTGTCACAATCGCTTTCAATACATTATTCTTGGGTTAATTTTGGGCCCCGTGTGACCTGAATGTTGGGCAATAATGAACAATCTGGGCTCGTCGTAAGAAGTACCGTTCGCAAACTTTGATTACGGTGGGAACATGGAGTATTACTATATTTTCTGTAGGCTAGTCAAACGAGTAAATGTAATATTTATTAAAAGTTATTTTCTTACATTTCATTCAGGAACGAAATAAAGTCTGCTTGTTCAATAACTGTTTTATTGTTTATTCATTTTTTTAAATCTCAGCCAACTGGGGGGCACTGGCCCTCGTGCCCAGTGTCTAAATCTGTGCCTGATATCTGTGACATATGTGAATCGATTTATCAGGAAGAAAGTGTACATGTGATTAGTGAATGCAAATGCACTGAGACAATCAGATCTCTCTTTTTAGACTAGCTTGTTGAATACATCAGTCGAGACGATATAAATGAAATGACATCACTTGACAGTATCTCGTTCTCACTTAAACTCTTAGGGGCTCCGTTGGAACCAGTGTTTGATGTTGACACTGAGCACGAATTCCTTAGTTAATCTTTTATGTATGTGAACAATTGTCTGAACAGATACTCTGCTTATTGTGTTACGGTATTACATGTAAATTGAACGGTCAAATAGCTGACCGATAACCTTTTGAGGCATGTAATGCCTATCCAGGTACATGTACATTTTGTAATTACATTTTTTTTTATTATCATGTTCCAAATTACATAACCACTTATTACCCTGTTACTATGTACATATTGTGTTCAAAATCCTCATCAAAGAGGGAAATAAAGAATTGAATTGAATTGGCTAGGTGTTGATGTGAACTAAAATGTGTGAGGGTCTAGTATCTGCACATGTCTGGTTTTCCCCATCATGCTGACTCAATTTGAATTAAAGTGACCGCGGTATATGAGCCAAAATGCCGGAAATAAAGACATGATTATTTCGCATGTACTTCAAAACCACGTACCTCGTACACAAACACATACGCCGTGCCATATACTAAACATGACATTAAACCATGACCAATATACCTCATCTATCATCAGAGAAAAATGATTTGGATATTTTATCTAATCTTGGGTTGCTAAGACCTCTTACTCTACAAGATAACAAGCTCTCGTGTTTCAGCTTTCGTTCTGCGGCTAACAACACAAGATGATACATGTCATTGACAACTCAAAATCAAACAATAACAGTAAGAATTTCATTATTTGACCATTTAAACGAGACATTCCCGACGCTCATGAGTATAATGTACACGAACACCATCTACGTCACGTTAGTAGTTTTCAACAAAACACTATAGTGTCTGTCTGAACCCGACTCAACTGATTAAAGAGCAGTTTTAACCAAGTGAAGCTTTGGAAACCTTGATTTTTCAGTGAATGTCTGATTAAAACCTTGGTCCCACTGCCATTTAATTGCCTCGGCGATGTACCCCCGATTTTATAAATGGGCACCGGAATGCATCAGGAAAAGGGTCCTCGTAGTCTAGGGGGGACTTCGGGGTAATCATTAGAAAAATTGTGATATTCTTGATTCCGATACCCCCGAAGCTAATTTATTTAAACTGCTATTTTAATCATATAATATGGTAACCTCACTGCAGAATTATGCAATTGGAGCAGTGCAGTTGATTTCCAAATGCGGAAAACACGATAAGATGGAAGAAAATGTAACAAAACATACATATGGTTTGTTGACAAAATGACAATTTGTAAACAATATATGTATAGTTCGATTTCGAGCATTGAGCCGTGACTGCACTTTTAAAGTTTAATCAATTCGCCGATAAAGTTTGTTACGGCATTGACTAACTGTGTTAAATTGCCAATTGATAAATTACACATATTAGTAAGTTTCATATTTTTAAACCATGACTATTGAAATCAATAAATCACGGGTTACCCGCCCAAATAGAATCGTCTTTAGAAAAGGTCATGGCTCAGGGTTCAAAATTGAACTATATGTCTTAAAGTCTAAGGGAAACAACCCTTACAAAATAAGTCTTTTGTTCACCATTCGTTTTACTAAATACATGTACGATGTTTGGCCTTCCATTTCGACAGTTCTAACATTCTATTGTGATTATTTGGTCATTTGTTAGAAACAGCCAAATGGTTCCATAATTCGTTGTATTTAATGGGATGATCGTAGTTATGGGAGCAATAATTTTCTTTGAATCGGGAATACATCGTTGAGGCCAAAAATTCTCAGTGTGGCCAAGGTATAATAAACAATCTTTAGTGTAGGCTGAATTGCACACATTTAATGTTCACGAGAAAAGATCGGGCTCATAGCCGAACAGTTCAAAGTCGTATTTATAGATACGTTTAATTTGGTCTAACACTTCCAAGGGAATTCCTTTGTAAGCTTCGAGCATCAGGCTTTGTTTTTGTGATTTAAAACTTCCAGTCTGATTTCCTATGGTCGTTTTCATGATATCAAGAAAAGTCTTTTTGGGGTTTAATTCAAAGTCCGAATTTTCAAATTCTTTACTTGGAAATGGAGTCAATCGATTTAAGTATCCATTATACTGAAACGCTTTCCAAAGCCTTTGAGCAACTAACCTTTTATTTAAACATTCTTTGCTAATTATGCTTTCAATTGCGAAATTATATCTGGTCAGTGTCTTTATCTCTTCATATACAGCATCAGTGATATCACCCGATGATGTGTTTTGATTCAGACTAATTCCATACCGCGATAAAATGTAATCCGTATCTTCTTTGAAATTTTCCATTTTACCGATTGCAGTGAATTTTACGTGGCATGGACTACATAACTTATGAATAGGTTCAAAATGTTCATTCAACTGTTTGTTCTTACGCCAATTCCTTGTTATAGCAGTCAGAAAATCTTTAAATGTCATGCCGTCATTACACGCTATTTCCTTTTCAGTGGGATGTTCACTAGCAAACATGTTTAGTTCTCTCCCCTTGCCCCAAAAGTCGGGTAACAAGAACTTGTCTATGTAAGCCGACCATAGTCTAGAGTACGGATTACGCGTGAACATGAACGCTTTGTTGGTCATTGATTTACGTTGTTGCTCACTACTCATAGTATATTCTGTAATGCTTGCATGAGGCCCGTAATGAACAAAATATCTGCTGATATCCGATGGTTTTCTAATATTTGCATCCTGTGGATAGTCGCGGCTGATGAACCTTAATATACGTTTCCAATAAGTACATCCAACTTTAGGTACGATGCAGTAATATAGATTCAGCTTTTTATAATTCCACACCTCGCCAGAGGGAGTCAATGTGTTCCAGTGAGGTCTTTTAGAATAATTTTGACACTTTCCTTCAACTTGATCCAGTTTCATTCTCATAGTTAGCTCTTGTTGTCTGGATATGTCGTTGAGAGAAAACAATACGTGGTTGTCGCCAAACGATCTGAGCAAACCTCCCTGTAGAGTAAAAGTCGCTGGCTTAGAATGAGAAGATCGTAAGTGTCACTTACGACCTTATAAGACTAATTCATATTTGAAATCAGCATCAAATGGCGCTTTTTATGAGCCTATTTTTTTATGAAAATCGGAACTTGCCATGTTAACCAAACTGAAGTAGATTTTTTTTATTTTATCGTAAGTAAACAGTGATTGTTAGACAGTTTTTGTTGTTTTCTCAAAATACTGATTTTGTAGTTACGACCTTCTCATTCTCAGCCAGCGATGTGGATAATCACAGGCGTAAGAAATTGTGTCACAAACGACAGTTTTTACATCCCCAATTTTTCATCCATTCAATATATAATATAATATTATATTCTTTTATCTAATAAATGAGTGAAAATTTGGGAATGTTAAAACTCTGTTTTACTTGATATAATTTCTTAGGCCTGTGGTATAATGACTCGACACTGTTTATTGTTTCAAATATCGTTTTTGATGAATGGACAGTGGAAACCAATACCTTACTCTCCCATTCGATAAAATACTAGTGGTGCGGTTTACCCCGGTTAAACCTAGACAAACATACTTTACCTGACGGACGAAATTATATTTGGAGCCGTTATCATTTAACTTTGAATAGACTCTAAGATAAATTACAACCATTGTTCAATATGTAAACAATGTTGTATTACGTAAATAAATGACTAACATGAATGCATGGACATGAAAATTCGAGTTTTGTATACTGTCCATTCAATAAGTAATACTAATGAGGAAACTATCCCATTCGTGAGAATAGGACGGACTACAGTTAACGCAGTAACACCCAGGTAAATATAGTTAACATATTTTATACTGACGGACGAGCTTATGTTTATAACCGTTCCCAACTTCTCATTTGACTTTGAATACTTACATCATATGAAGATTCATATCTCTTTGACTCACTCCCTGAAAAACAAAACAAATAGATCTACTAATTTAAGCATGTACTTAACAAAACTTTTAAGTTAAGTAGATCTATAAGCACCCTTTGACATTTTAACTTCCCCTGGTCATTGGGCTACCTATGGAAACCTACACACACTCGGAGACTATTTCGCGCTGCCCTCACAGGTACCATTTAAACCATGGTGGAGTGGAGCATGTAGGTCTTGCTCAGAGAAATTAACCAGGGGTCCATAAGGGGGTTGAACCCGAAACCTCTCGATCCCGAAGCGCATGCCCTACCTCTAGGCCATGGGTGCACCGCTCCCAACAGCATTGTAAAGTGAATACCAAGTTATTATGAAATACCCGCTTGCCTCAGTAAAGTGAATATCAAGTTATTACGAAATACCAGCATTGTATTTAGTAAATACCAAATCTCGAAAAACTATTATTATAAAATAAAACATATTCTGTAAAATGCAGATTTCATTACTCACCTAAAGAACCCCATCCAAAATATACAAGCACTAAGCCAATCGTATTCACAAGAACTGTATAATAAAAAATCTTCTTTCGTGTCCTCATGGTCCTGGGATAAATTGTAAACTGTCACGTAAATTATAAACTAGCAGTCACGTAAATTATAAAATTCAAAACGATTTGTTCGCTCCTTTTAAATATACCTCCTTAAAAATCTCTGTTGAACGTATGCTTTCCAGTGGAAACCAGATGGGTCCAGACTCTTTTAAAAAAATGTTAGGAGAAAATAAAGGCTTGAGTAAATAATGTCTTGAAATGACAGAACAGAACAGAAATTCGTATCGATTGAAGTTTTGTTTCAACTTACAAACGCGCGACAAACAATGTGAACGATTAGTCTATTGTTGAACTACTAGTACATGTAACAGGATAATCCGAGGATTTGTTCACCGTTACAAACAAATCATAGAGCTCAAAGTTGGGGGATTACATACGGACTAGACTACGATACGGAGTAAGTAGGTTACAGTACGTATAATTTACCATGATCCTCGACTTTGTATTAACAAATTTAATAGCTGATATTAGCTTGTTATACTTATTTTAACCTCGCGGTCAAGGATAACCTATAAAAGTGCAAGCACTTATTTCCAATTGAGTCCTGTTTTTTGCTGAAGGGTCAGCGATTAGAAGAGACTGTGGTGTGATACAAGGAATCCGGACGCACTTAATTTTCTAGCTCTTTTGGAACAGACTTGTTCTTTAACGTGCCCGATGTACAGCACCGATACATGGGTTGCCAACCAGTTCATCTCTAATTCGGTGAGAAACACAGAAACACATGATCGAACCAGGTACCTCTCGACCAGGAGTCAAGTTTACATTATATTAAATAGACCTACATGCTGTTTACAATATTTCTCTTTAAAGGAAAGTGAAAAGTCTTGTCCGGTGCAATTGCGGCCATTAATTCCATGGTCTTTACCACGACTATACGTCCCCGCTGTTTTGGCGGGAATGAAACCCTCGTAGTGGCCCGACAGTACAGGGGAAGCTGGAAGGTAAAAACACGACTCCCCCGCTCAGTATGGTCAACATCAATTTAAATCGAGTTCCTCACGTGCATATTAGAACGAAGAAATTTCAATTTGACCATTGACCTAAACCTGTAAGCAGCCATTGCCTTTGCTTTTCAAAGGTATTGTCCTCATGGTCCTGACAAATGTCAATTTGACCTTGAACTGTGACCTTGATATTTGAGATAGTAACCAGGCCCCGAGTTCACAAAGGATCAACTTGTAGCCTTGAAAACCATTTCCTATTATTTCAAAGTTTTGGCAACTTTTGGCACATTCTGATCACATCTGACTTTATGCTATGCAGTATTTACCGGAGACAAACGGAAATGGTAGAGTTTTCACGATTGCTTGTGACAAGTGCAACTTACAACCATGAAGAAAAAAATGCCTAATTTAATTACTTCCAGTTAACATGTTCAAAGTATTCAGATCATCGTCTTTTTGTTTTTGCAAAAAATGAAATATTGTCCTTAAGACTAAAAATGATCAATTTTTAAATCCATGATCAAATCTCGTAAGTGTTAGTTTTTTATATCTGACTATAAAACCTCGTTTTCAAAGTTGTTGAAATTGAAGGTAACGTCATTATATACCAACGTGTATACGATTTGCAAGCTGAAGCTTATATAACTATTGAATTTCAAAAGATATAATATCATATTTGATCTTGATCCTCAAAATTAATCCTTTGTGAACTTCGGACCTGGGATTTACTCATGCCATTACAGAAAATGAAAATACTTCATACGAACAGGAGTTCAAGATTGATTCAATACACATATTGCCCATATTACCATTATTGTCTAGGTTACATGGTAAAACAACTCGATTTCACCTTCAGTTGTGACCTTGGATTTACCCATGACACTCCTTCGTATTGAGGTTAAAATCCTTCCCAAATACTGGAACAATATTTATAATTCTAACTGTAATGCTGATCCTGCCAAATATAAGCAATATTTGACAATATTGGTCAACACAGCCAAGTTGTGGCCTGACAAACTGCGACTTGTCTCGTCACCATGGCCACAAGCGGTCTCCATAATAAACTTCTGCGTATTTGAGTTATGTACCTCAAACGTCCATTTTCAAAAGGCAATAACTTGGTAACTTATCTTTGTACCCAAGCTTGCTATACCCAAAATTTGATGAAGATGGATCTGTCTGAACTCAATTTATTGAGGGAAACCATTTTTCTATTTTAAGAAACAGTGACCTTGGCCCCAATTCGTTAGTACGTCTCATGCAAATGTTCATATCTCAAGAACTGTTCTGTGCATTTGTTTTTTTTAATTTGGTCATCATATTTTAAATTACATTGAAATTACGGTGTGGGAAAGTTCGTGGTTTTACTGGCGTAATGCACGACAGTATAGCATCAGTGACATTACTTTTGGCTATACCAACGTACAACCCAAGCTACGTCTCCATGCCAACCTCCTATATACAAAGTTTCATTAAGGTGTGTCAACCCGCCCCCCCCCCCCTCAAGTTATTGAAGATGATTCAATCTTATGCACCAGTCGTCAGTTGCATCCACGCCCTAACTCCTGGGGATGGGCGTTTTTAACTTTCAGCTCCCTTGCACGGTGATGTTATCATGTGTTAGCCTTGAAACCTGCAATCAATCTGTTTTGCTACGACATACAGTGGTGTAGATGGCTCCTGTAAGTGCAATCAAGCAGTTTCGCTGCGACATCCAGTGCAGATGGCTACTGTTAGTGCAATCAAGCTGTTTTGGTGCGACATTCAGTGCAGATGGCTACTGTTAGTGCAATCAAGCTGTTTTGCTACGACATCCAGTGGTGTAGGTGGCTACTGTAAGTGCAATCAAGCTGTTTTGCTACGACATCCAGTGGTGTAGGTGGCTTCTGTTAGTGAAATCAAGCTGTTTTGCTGCGACATTCAGTGTAGAGGGCTACTGTAAGTGCAATCAAGCTGTTTTGCTACGACATCCAGTGGTGTAGGTGGCTACTGTTAGTGCAATCAAGCTGTTTTGCTACGACATTCAGTGTAGAGGGCTACTGCAAGTGCAATCAAGCTGTTTTGCTACGACATCCAGTGGTGTAGGTGGCTACTGTTAGTGCAATCAAGCTGTTTTGCTGCGACATTCAGTGTAGAGGGCTACTGCAAGTGCAATCAAGCTGTTTTGCTACGACATCCAGTGGTGTAGGTGGCTACTGTTAGTGCAATCAAGCTGTTTTGCTACGACATCCAGTGGTGTAGGTGGCTACTGTAAGTGCAATCAAGCTGTTTTGCTACGACATCCAGTGGTGTAGGTGGCTTCTGTTAGTGCAATCAAGCTGTTTTGCTGCGACATTCAGTGTAGGTGGCTACTGTAAGTGCAATCAAGCTGTTTTGCTACGACATCCAGTGGTGTAGATGGCTACTGTTAGTGCAATCAAGCTGTTTTGCTACGACATCTCTTGTAGATTGCTCCTGTTTATGCAATCAAGCTGTTTTGCTACGACACCCAGTAGTGTAGGTGGCTACTGTTAGCGCAACCAAGCTGTTTTGCTGCGACATTCAGTGTAGATGGCTACTGTTAGTACAATCAAGCTGTTTTGCTGCGACATTCAGTGTAGAGGGCTACTGTAAGTGCAATCAAGCTGTTTTGCTACGACATCCAGTGGTGTAGGTGGCTACTGTTAGTGCAATCAAGCTGTTTTGCTACGACATCCAGTGGTGTAGGTGGCTACTGTAAGTGCAATCAAGCTGTTTTGCTACGACATCCAGTGGTGTAGATGGCTACTGTTAGTGCAATCAAGCTGTTTTGCTACGACATCTCGTGTAGATTGCTCCTGTTTATGCAATCAAGCTGTTTTGCTACGACACCCAGTAGTGTAGGTGGCTACTGTTAGCGCAACCAAGCTGTTTTGCTGCGACATTCAGTGTAGATGGCTACTGTTAATGCAACCAAGCTGTTTTGCTACGATATCCAGTGTAGATGGCTACTGTTAATGCAATCAAGCTGTTTTGCTATGGTATAAAAGTTATCAGAAATTATCTTGCTAGACGCTCAGCATCTAAGGGAAGCTGGCTTCGCTTCTCTCATACCCTGGTGGCGATGGATGATGTCAGCAATGAGGTGTCGAGTGATTAATATACATGTAAGTTGGAAAACGTGTTTCACAATAATCAATCGACCTTATATTAACTAAAATGAACATTATGATGTTGGAGTTGCGTTTTCTTGGTTGCTTCTTTCACAAGTTCTACAGCATTAATGAGGCAGATGCCTCGACAGTATGCTCTATTCTAGAAGCTATTGTCCAAAATATCACTAGCTAAGAATGAGAAGGGTGTATAGGCCGGATACATATTCACCATATGCTTCTTATGAGCTTGAAAATCGGAGCTTTTCATGTTGACCAAGCTAAGTTGCAAAAGCTTGTTTTTTCGACAAGACAAGTTTCATTCAGTTTTTACACGTTTTCTCAAAATATTGATTTTTAGTTACTACCTTCTCCTTCTAAGCCAGCGAGTAAACTGTGTTGTTAGGACAAAAAACCTTTGATGTTTATACCTGTTCAACACCATGTCTGAAGTTTTCAGCTACGACCTAATAAGGCCACTGTTCACCTAACCAGTATTCCTGGACTGTATCCCCAACGATTACTAACTTGCCCTTCCACAAGGAACCAACATCTTCTCAACATGTGCAGGAAAATCAATATTGTGGTCAAATTTCATGGATGCCAAATTATGACCTGCTATGACCAAGTATCAAACTCAAATCTTCGGGTTACAATTTTAGCAGATTATTTGAACCACTGCATACATGCCAGATCTCCAGCATTTGAGACTCTTCTCCCGCATGATTTTAGGCAAATTGATCAAATCTCCTGTATTTCTTGGAATAATGGAACCTCCACATTTTTTGTCTGCATGATGAAAATAATTACAAATATTAATTTAAATAGCTTTAGGAAGCATGCATGGTTATGTCTTACAAGTAAAATAGGTGAAAACTGCATATTAACATTTATTTAAGTTGAAAGTTTGAGCAAGTAAAATCTCCTGCATTTCCATCACCAATCTCCTGCATAGGCTTCAGAAAAATATGGAATGTATGCTACTGTCCAACATCTGACGGACAGGTTGCCTATCATAACTGCCTAAACTGTATCACACTGACCATAAGCAAAAATAAAACAAAAATCACTGTAGAGGAGTACATTGTATTACATTTATTATTTACATAGTTATTCTATTTATTTTACTACGTACAGTATAGATAAACCATGTTTTTTGAGCTGTGACTAATTCATGCAGGAAGGTTGATTTGCCCTCAAAGGGCAGGTATATGGCATGCATTAAGACTTAAGCAATATAATTATGTGATCAATTAAATGTGAGTAACAAAAACATGGTCCAAAGGATTAGGCATTAGCTGTATTCTGAAGAGATTTGAATAAGGTATATTTACATACCATGACTAAAAAATGTGACATTCCGTCACCGCTCAAAAACCATGGTTGATCTATAGTATGACAAACATAATTATTAATGAACAGAAAGCAGTCCAAGGGATTTAATACATTGATTCTAAGAAAGGGAAGTAATACAACAGTGAACTAGGACAAAATAGAATTTTGTCCAATGGGGAAACATGATTGTTCACAAACGGGGTATATAGCAAACAATACAAAGGGCCATAATTATATTAACAATTAATGCAGCAAACAATTCCGTCCTTTACTGGGCCTAAAATAAAATATTGTTTGTTTCCCCATCCCCTACCTTCCCAATTAAAAAGGGCCCTACCCAAAATAGTTTTTGCCCATATTGAAATAAAAAAATAATAATAAAAATTGGAAGTGAAATTTTTTTTGTTTTTGTTTGCTGGCTTCTTTCTTACATGTACCATTAAATTTTGGTTGGTTTTCACCAAAGAGTTAATTCTAAATTTCATTATTTGTATGTCAAGACCATTAACTATCATATTGAAACAATTCCAAAATTTTTTTGCTAGAGTCGGGATGGGGAAACCAAGAATATTTTAAGTTTGGTCCTGTCATGTGTACATCATAAGGTTGTCGATAAATGATGAAATTCCAGCAAACAGTGTGTCAGCAGTTTTAACTATCAAGATTATCTTTATTGTACAGACAGCACCAATACTGTTTGCCCCAACTTACAAAACAAATCATAATATTTTTGTAACAAGTGCTAAATTAACAGTTGGGATATTCCATTGATTATATAACAATATCTTCACTAACTTTAACAACTAAGTAAGCAGAACAACGAGTATAGCCAGATGATTGTCTGTACTTTAACGGAAGAAGAAGAAATCACGTCTACTCATTGTCAGGTTATTCTAATATAAATGTTATGCTTCAGTACACTCTAGAAGGCTATCTTTAATATAAAAGTTTGTGTGCAGAAAAGATGCAAATTCTAGATTTACTATCTGGATTTTAGTAATTTATTAATAATTGATGCATACAGGAAACACTCACACATAATCTCAAATCAAATTGAGATTTACTCAAATTAGAGTCTGAATTATAAACAAACATTCTTAAGTAGTATTTAGCTCACAGTGAGATGCTTTGGGATCAAACCCTATCTTAGTCTGATTCTTATGTAAGGTCATATTAACCAACAAAGCTGTAATTTTGAGCAAAGAATAACAAGAGTTTCATGTGTACGTCAGAATTGAACAGTCCTGTTTTACATGCCAAAATAATGATACATTTAGCAGTCCCAAGCTCATCTTTAATGGTATTGTAGAAACAGGAACCTAGTCGCAGGAACTGAGTAACAGGAACTAAATCACAGGAACCAAGTCACAGGAACCAAGTCACAGGAACTGAGTCACAGAAACAAAGTCAAAGGAACTTAGTTGATGTTGCAATGATGATATTTTAATGCACGAGCTGCCAGATGAACGTCACCATCACATACAGTAGTTATAGTCACTATATAATATGTGAAATATGTACATATATAAACTACATGTATTAGCTGTCTGTCTTGCTACTTCCTGCTTCTGCAACATCATTACTTGACCTGAAAAAGTACAAAATTAGGGGTCATGACTTCACATAGTACCATATATGTCCCCTTAGTACAATAAGGTTGTAAGCGCCGCACGTGATTGTAAAAGTAACCTACACGAATATTGAAGGTCAAATTTGAATGAATTAGTGCCGAGACTATTTTCGCCAGAAATATGCCCTTTTACCAGCTGGTGTATATTAGTCTGCCGAATGGCGACAGTTCTAGTTAAGCCAGTGTTTGTTTCCAAGAGGAGTTAAGAAAATGCTCAACAAAACAGCAATGGATTCTTTTTATAATATCATAATACCATAGATACAGGGTCAAATCTAAGCTAGACCTAACAAATTTGAGTGGACCTGGTTATATTTTGTGAAAAATTTGCAGATGACATCACCATGTGTTATCAAAAAGCTGGCGAAGAACGTTTTGCAATCTGGTATCATATAGATGATTTATAAGGGTATCTATATGATCAGGGCTTTTTTCACTATAAAACAGAGGCCAAAATAAGGCTTCTTTACAATTCCAAAATGCCAGCTTCACAAACCTAAGAAATGTCACCTTTCACAATTCAAACTGCTTGCCCAGGCCCCAAATTTTGAAATTGATAAAAATAGAGTAGCTTAAATATTCACTGATGAAATATTACAAGCCTTTATTGATATTCTTTAGAAAATAAAGGGAAATATTAGTTTCACAAAGTTAATTAAGTCAATAAAGCGCTTCCACTTTTCAATTCAAAAGCGAAACAACACTTTAATTTCATAATTTTAAGATAAATCGCGCTGTACGTTTCACAATTCTTACAGGCTAGAGCATCTTCACAATGTTGGCAAAAAAAGCCCTGGTAATAAAAGTAAAATTTCACTACAATAAATTTCAAAACTTCATCCACTTACCCTGGTTTACTAGAACTGCTTTCTAAAATTTCTATTTCATCATTAGGTATTGTATTTTCTTTATCATTTGTACTCTCAGTTGTTGTGTTAACCTTTTTGGCCAAGAATCCACCAATCCCTTTCTGCCAGTCAGGAGTGGGTCGTTGATATACAGGGTTACCTCCAGCATACTTCCCAGCACCTTTACCTGCAACCAGAGATGTGAATCAAATATTTCCAAGTGAATATAGTTCTTATCTGGCATACAATCCCATTGAAGGAGATTTGACACTCTAAGAATTTCTTGTACAACAGGTACCAATTGGCAAAAGAAGTATAAATGGAAAAAGCAAGCATTAATTATCAGTTTGCCAAAAATACAAAATGTTTGCACTGCTAGATATGAAAATATTTGCATTTTGGGGGAAAGTCAGCAAAAGATATTTTGGAATCTAAAATAGGTATAAACGGTAATTAGTTAGTAGCTATACATTGTAGTCAGTAGTAAGAATCAACATACATGAAATTCATGGACACATATATATACATTTTTTAACATTTTTTTAACTTATTTGCAGTCTTCACGAAAAACTTATCAAAGTACTAGCCAGTAGGGCTGCCAACAAGGCAAAATTTACTAGCCCGAGGTGGAATTTACTAGTCTGAACATTAAATTATTAAAATTATTACAATTTACACTAGCCTTTCGGACTAGTCACCTAGAGAAAATTACTAGCCTGACCCAGTTGTTACTAGCCTCGGGCTTCGGGCTAGTGGCCAAATTCAAAAACTGTATTTGTAAATGGTATTTAAGTACTACCATTCCATTGAACACAAAATTATTCTGGAATACTTCATATCATCCAGTTATGATGGTGGCACGGTGGTCGAGTGGTAAGACGCTTGACTCCAGTCCTGATCGAGAGGTCCCCGGTTTGATTCTCGGCCGGGACACTTGGTCATTTCAGAAACACTATTTAGTGTTTCCCACCCAACTAAAGATGATCCTGGTTGGTAACCCAGGGGTAGTCTCGCACGTATCGGTGCTTTACACAGGGCACGTAAAAGAACCAAGGAATCTATTCGGAACGAGCTAGGGTATCGCATCCGGATTCCTTGTATCTCACCTCTGTCTCTAACATTCGGATAATACCCCAGAGTGGGCCCTGCAAATTACATAGAAGAAGAAGAAGAAGATAATTCAAGATTATTTTCCCTACCTGCCGGTGAACCTGAGTCACAACTTGGTCCAGCCCCTCCTAAAGCTTTTCTTGGGGCATTTCCTCCAACAGCTTAAAAAATAAATAAGTAAAAGTTATATACTGTATACAATTTCAATGAAACACTGTAAAACATGAGAGCACCGCCTTCGATAGTCAAACAATATCGACTCAGTACTGGATGACACTACTAAAGTAAAGTGCGTTCCCAGGCGGAGATAGAGTATCATGAATTCTGGATTTTATGAAATACATGTCGTTTCCGAAAATCCCATGTAAACAGTAACTGACAGAGTAAGATGAACGGGAATATGCGATACACAGGATCAGTCTAAAGACCATTCTGAAATTCACTAGCTAACATTGAGCGAATCATTAAGCGTGCAGTTAAAGTCATAACTCATTGTATTTTGTTTACTGGCAGTTTATTTATAAGAAAAAAAACCCAGCTAAATTTGATCATACAGCAGACCTTAAACAGGGCTCAAATTTAGCACTCGCACACTCGCAAAATGCGAGCCGTTTTTGGATATTGCCTTAGGCAATGATTGGCAGCTCGCTGCTAGGTTTCTTACTGTTTGATCGTAACAAGTTGTAAAATAAAGCACTATTTCATCGATATCAATTGGTTCCCGCTTGATTTGAGTCTTAAAAATCAGTATGTTTACATCTTGGGAAATTATGCATTCGTCCTCGACCATTTTCTTTCATGTTTGAGCATCAATTATCAGGTCTAGTATTATGCTGTTTTTATGGATAATCAGTAAATTTATGGATAGTTCATGTTTTTACTGATAAAAATATCAGTAAATTTACGGACTTATATTGAAAATTATCATTATTTTCCGATTAAAGAAAAAGGGCAACAAATTACAAATATACTTTTGTTCAAAATACAATTTTACTGTATTGAAGTAAGTTTCGAGAAATTCCTATGATTTGGAAAATTTGCTGTTTTTCATATTTTCGAAGGTGAATTTCAGCCATTCAAACTTGAAAGCTATATTTTTTACTCATTTTAGTATACAAACAACATCTGAAGTGATTTACAAGTAGGGGAAATTCACAAGATCTATATTTTAGCTGTTTCAGGAAAACTTCGAAATTTGTCATTAAATTGTCCGTAAATTTACGGATATTTTGATCAGTAAAAATATGGACAATCAGTAAATATACTGATAGTCCATAAAAACAGCATAATACTAGACCTGACTATGAAATTGCCAGTAAAAGATACTAATGATCAACCAATATTCATTAATTTCCGCTTGTTCTTCTTCTTCTTATATAGACTGCACTCCTTCAAAACTCTGAAGATTATGTGCAGGCGCTAGTTAAAGTTTAAAAACAATTTTGAATGCAAGTGTATAATACACATAATTATTATAATACATGTGCAGGATAAAAGATTGATTTTCTAATCAAGAATTTACGTTAAAACTTTGTAAATTTGTAGATTTAGTTTGCATATGTGGACACCAAGACGGGCACAGTGACAATGGTCTTAAAAACATCAACTGTGTCTGCTTGTTGTGCAATTAAGGGCAACATATTCCACTGGCTAATTGTTCTGGGATAGAAAGAATACTTGTATTGATCATGTGATGTACTGACATGTTTGTAGCCATACCCATTACTGTATCGTGTTCGGGGGTCAGATGGGATTAACAAATTATTTTCTGGGTATATAGCAACAGCATGATGGATAATTTTATAAAACATTATTAGGCGATCTCTGGTTCTTCTAATTTCTAAGGATGGCCAGTTTAAGTTGTTAATCATGCTTGTTACTTAGCTGGTATTATGGAAGCGATTGGTTGTAAACCTGGCAGCCCTTCTTTGCACTTTTTCAATTTGGTTTATTTGGCATTTGGTATGTGGGTCCCAGACAGAAGAGGAATATTCTAATTTTGGTCTCACAATGGCTTTATAAGCGTGTTCTTTGACCTTTGATGAGTTTATTTTTAGATTTCTACGTAAGAAGCCAAGGGATTGATTAGCTTTGTTGGTGATTGAATTTATGTTTGTCCCATTTTAGGTTGCTTTGTAATGTTATGCCTTAATATTTAGCGGATTCAACTTTTTCAAGAATGTGGTTGTGCAGTTTGTATTGAAAATTTATTGGGGACTTTTTCTTTGTTACAGTGAGGATGTTACATTTATCGGGATGGAAATGCATAAGCCAGTCCTGTTCCCACCTACCAGCAGCCTCCAGGTCGGACTGAAGAAGTTTGGCATCATTAGTACTTTTGATTTCTTTGTATATAATGCTATCATCGGCAAAAAGTCTGAGTGTGCTATGTTGAATGTAGTCTGCAAAGTCATTGATATAGATAAGGAATAGGATTGGACCCATGACTGTGCCCTGGGGTACACCTGAAGTAACTGGTACTTTTTCTGACATTATACCATCTAGGGCAACAGTCTGAGTCCTATCTCCTAAAAAGTCTGAAATCCAGTCAATGACATTGTTATTTATGCCATAATAATTAAGTTTGTAGAGAAGATGTTTTTGTGGTACTTTATCAAACGCTTTGGCAAAATCCATTATAATTATGTCTGTTTGTATCTTTTTATTAAATGAGTGACAGATATTTTGTAAGAATGAAATGAGTTGGGTTTCGCATGAGCGTGATGATCTAAAACCATGTTGTAAATCATATAAGATATTATTTTTTTCAAGAAATGACATCATGTTGCTGGAAATGACATGTTCCATTATTTTACAGCAAATACAGGTTAGGGATATAGGTCTATAATTTATAGCATTATGTTCATCTCCCTTTTTAAATACAGGGCAGACGTTTGCATGTTTCCAGTCCAATGGGATTTTGCCAAGTTCAAGAGATTTGTTAAATATTAACGTGAGAATAGGGGATATATTATCTTTACATTCTTTCAAGACTCTACCATGGATGCCATCCGGACCAGAAGCTCTATGTGGGTTGATATTAGATAGTAATTTTGAAATGCCATTTTGAGAGATATGGATGTTTGACATCTGAGGGAATGGGCTTGGTCCTTTATTTGGAATTTCTTGTGAGGTTGTTGGAGTGAAGGCATTTTGAAATTGATCGTTAAGAATGTTGGCTTTAGACTTTGCATCTGTTTTAAGCAGGCCATCCTTACGTAGGGGTGGTATAGTTGAATTTTCTGTTTTCTGACCTTTGATATATGAGAAGAGATTTTTTGGTTGTTTGTTGAATTTATTAGTACCCTCATCAGGGATTGGAATATTAAATATCATATTTTCTATATAGTTCCAGTATGCTTTTCTTTGTTCTTTTTGAATTTCAGATGTCTTAGATGGTTAGTTTTACTATGTTTTTTGTTACGTTTCATAAGTTTATGTTTATAGTTGTTCATTTTCTTTCTCAATTCATTTGTTATCCAGGGAAACTTATTTTTAGATTTGCATAGCTTTGATGGTATGTTTTTTTAAATTGATCTTTGTACGTTTTCTTAAAAAATGTTCCATAACTCATCGATATTAGTACAATTTTGTTCTTTTTGTAATATTTCAGCATGGGCTTTGATGAGATCGTCATTAATATTGTCCCAGTTTGCTTTGGAGTATTTTAGAATAGGTCGGGGGTTCGGTTTACATCTACGTAGGGAGGTTCTACATTCGCACATAACAATGTCATGGTCAGCTTCTCCAATACGGGGGATGGTCTCGATATTATTAATAACTGAAGGGTAATTTGTCAAAAGTAGGTCTAAAGTTTTATCTTTTCTGGTTGGTTTTTCGACTAATTGGGTAAGTGAATGATCTGCAATAATGTCTAGCAGTTCTTGATGTTGTTTGGTGTTTGGTTTACCAGGTATAGTGCTATTTGAGCTCCAGTCAATATTCCCCAAGTTAAAGTCTCCCCCAACCAGGAGGATTGATTTAGAATTGGTGTTGATTCTGTTAATGGATTCATTTAAAAGTTGTAGGGAGGTGTTGTCGTCAGGATGGGGCCTGTAAAAGGAGCCAATTATCAACTTTCTACTGTCATGCATTGTTGCATCTACCCAAACAGATTCACAATCAGTCTGCAACTCTTTATTTTCAACTGACTGGTATTCATTTTTGATAGCTATCAGGACACCACCATGGCTTTGGCCCTTACTGTTAGGGGGTCTATCTTTACGAAATACAGAAAAAATATTTGTGTCAAAGTACTCAGAGGATGCGACTGAGGGATCAAGCCAGGTTTCAGTTCCTATTATTATATCAGGGCATAGAGAGTCTAAAAGAGCGTCAAGTTCTGTTTTTTTGTTTTTTATTGATTGAAAATTTAGACAGATAGTTTTTAGAGGATGATTGTCTTTTGTTTTCATATTTTTCCCAGTTTCCACTAACAAGCGAGCACACGGAGGCTCGTCTGATAATGAACTGATGAAGCCTCGCTAAAAAATACTTATGCCCAAGTTGAAGCCTTGTCCATAAACGCCATAGGGCAAGGTCAATTGGCGGGCTAGTTCCCCTTCTGCATTGCATGGGGGGGGGGGGGGGGGCGGTAGGGGACAATTTTACCCAGGGTTTGAAAAGAGGGTTGGGTTCAATTGACTAACTTTAATGCATTATACACACACAGCAATTTTGCCTCTTAGTTTATTTACTTTTCTGATACAAACACATATTGCTTATAACGTTACAATTTGGTGGTGTGTAACCCAAAGACAGAGTGGGTGTCCATGGTTTTACCGATTTCCACTAGCAAAAATAATGTCAAAGTTCATAATTAAGTCAGAATCGTAAAATACCTTTCCTAGACCCCGAAGATCCACCTCCGTCTGCTTTTGTTCTCACCATTTTACACAAAATAATGTTAGTGTTCACTTTTTTTGTCCTCTTTTCTTGCGTTCCCGCGCTCTTTGCGGCGATCGTTATTTTAACACGTTTGTGATAGTCGCTTTTGTTTACTTCCGTCGCAACCAGGAAATGAATTGAGCCAGTGCTGACGAGCTGTTTAGAGTTCAATGTGTCATAATTATTTTGGCTTGTCAATATATAAGCAATCATATATGATATTGCAACATGATTTAAGTGTATTTTCCTAATAGATCAGTGTTTCATCTATATTAATACTGTAAGTTTGTGAGGCATAATTCACCTGTATTAGCAAAGACGTTCATACACTGGATTTGAAAGTCATCGATTTTACCGAAAATCGTGGATGATCCACAATGCACTGCGCACGTTTCGGTAATTATCGTCCGTTTCCACTAAACCTTGATTTTACCGCGTTCGGTTAACTCCGTTAATTTCCGCCGATATTGTTTACAAAAAAAAAAAATCTTTAATGGAGTGGACAGGTGGTTTAAATGTCTGATAATTGACTTTTATTGAGACAAATTGGCTATTTGATAGAGTATCAACATGTTTATTGTCATTTGAAATGTTTTATACACCAAAACTTCGATTAAAATAGGAAATTATTATGTTTTCCACAAATTGATCACGAGCAGAAATAGGAACGAAATTGGATTTGGACGCCCGAGTAAGAATTCAATTTTACCCCCATCAAATAGAAAAACGAAGTTGTTTCATTACCACAAGTATTTTCAAGACAGTCCAAAGATTACAAAAATTAATACTCCCTAAAAATAGCGAGTACGAATAGCTCTAAAAGAATAAAAAACAAACCGCATAATTTGTTGCGGGCCGATTTGTCGGTTCGAAAACTCCATTTCGATAACTCGCACAAATCTGAGGTTTATTTTAATATAGTGGACGTATCATACAAAATATTGTAACTTAAACATAGAATACATAATTATTAGAGTCAGTAAATGCCCACATTTGTTCAATTCGACGGAGGATTAAACATTAAAACCTCTTATCTAAAACGAACAAAAATCTTCTTTCATCCGAAAAATCCAAGATGGCGGATAGCGTCTTCTTCAATCGTGTGACGTAGGTGGATCACATGACTGATAATCTCGGGTCAGCTAATCAGAAATACTCTAAGAAATACTCTACTTTCATATCCAGTGTATGAACGTCTTTGGTATTACAGACCTTTTTCTTGGTATTGTGTGAGGCCGAATTTCGGCCTCAAATTCCATTCCCAATTGGTGAAAAAAATTCCCAATTGCTGAAAAAAATCCCAATTGAAAAAAAAATCCCAAAAAAATCTGACCCAAAAAAAAATTTTTTTTTAACTCCAGAGCGAAATATGTTTATTACTAAATATAACACGGTATACCAAATATCTAAATATATTTTGTTAAAGAGAACTTATTTATGGATATATAAGCATGGTTTTAAGATATTTTAAAAGGAAAAAAATCCCAGTTTTGTCATTTAACCGCTTATTTTTTTTCCCAATTTGTAAGAATCCGCGACGCAAAATTCCCAAATTGGGCAGGGGCCTTTTTCCCAAAAATGCCAGAAAAAGGTCTGTATTAGTGTTTACATTTTTCCACCCAGCTACTCAGGTAGGGTATATTTTATTATAACATAATCTCACTAGATTTTAATGAACTAATTGTCAACCTTACCAATTCATGTAATTATTGTTTTATTATTTTTTATTCAAATGTATTGCAAGTCTGGATCACAGGTGTTTGATCAAGTTGATCCGATTTTTTGGGTCCAGAAAAAAACATCCACAGGTGTATCATTGTACAGTACTGTAAAATAATTAATTTTTGTGGGGGATTTAATTTTGTAAATTTCGTGGTTCATCTTCTACCACGAAATTTAATCGCATCTTTTGAGACTTGTATTTATTTCCATGAAAATAGAATGTAAAATCCACGAATTAATGGCCCAGCCAAATGGTCTTTTTTACCAAAACCATTAAATTTCCTCCCATTGAAATTAAATGATTTTACAGTATAGTTCAAATAAAGATATTATCTGAGCTGGGGTTTCTGACTGACATATGTAATGTCAGATCTGATTAATAGTCTTTGGTACATGTATTTTATAGTTGTTATAACATTAGACAAGTGGCTGTCAGCTAGGAGATTTTTTTAAAATTCTGACTTTTATCTCTGCAAGACTTAGTGCAACAGAACTGAAGTCGAGATCGCTTGACTATTTTAACGTATACATGTCTCTTTATTTTCAGATTTAGGAGAAGCGTACATATAGAGACTTTCTGGAAGAAATTTTATTTTTCTAAAACTTAAACTGTTACCATGGAAGCAATCAGTTTAGTTATATTCGGGATCATTTTGTTGGTGATCTACTATTTTTGGGGAAGCAGTGGATCGAAGACTGGGAGAAACCAAGGTAACACCACCAAGCAGGGCATATATCCTGACCTCTCCAAGTTGCAAAATAATTCCATATTTAGGATGTACGGGGGAGGTGAGATATGCTCATTTTAATTCATTGTCTATCAATTCTTTTTGGGATGTGGTTTTTAGCATGTAATTAGATATCTAAGGGTTTCAAGTTTTAGACAGACGTTGTCTCACTATTTTGTTGGTAGGTCTGGTCCAATTTTACTTCAGAAATATTTAGTTTTGCAAATTATTGTCAAATTTAGATCATAGGATACATTTAATGAAGAAATATAAGTCAAGAACTTTTCTTAAACATTCTTGTGTCCTTCATGTTAAGATGACTTATCTTTGCAATTTATATGTCAATATAAATCTTATCAACTATTCAAAACTTTCTTCTTTTAATTTACTTTGAATGAGGGAAAATGGTTATAATAGTTTAAAAGTTTTGTAATATTGTATATGCTTCACAAATGACCCATTAAATTTTTAACACAGCTGCTATAAAAAGTTATCCACCCAGTCAATTCAATATGGTGTCAAAAAATACATTGCATCAGGGTTTAAAAATAGTCTCAATAATCCTTGAAACAAATTCACAGTTACTCCTACACAGAACACAAACACATTTTGTTACAGAATAAATATAAGCAAAGATATGATCACTCCTTAGAGAGTGACTTTGTTGTCAAAGCACTAATCTAATATATAAATGTCATTCTCCAGTCATCCAAATTTATAGAATTTCTACATTATACATTATATTATTTGTTCGATTCAGGAGTGCTACATGCTGAGAAAATATTTGACAAATTTACTACACTTGATGAAGTGACAGATGCAGTTCGAATGGCTGGACTTGAATCCAGTAGCTTAATATTTGGTAAGTGATTTGTTGGATTCTGTTACAAATTTTGAAGTACTGTAAAATCATTAAATTTCAATTGGACAAAATTTTGTAGTTTGGTGAAATTAGACCATTTTGTGGGTATGTAATTTTATGGATATCTTATCCTCTAAGTCATATACTATAGAAGTTGTAAATATTCTGTGGGATTAAATTTCATGGTGGAGATCATCCATGAAATTAAATCCACCTAAAAATTAATGATTTAACAATACATCCTCGCTGTTCTGTACGAAAACCCATCAGTCAATAAAATTTTGCCTCTTTTCAGGAGAGGAAATAGTTTTTAAAATTTAATATTATAAATTTTGTTACCCATTATAAGGTCATTGTATTTAGGTTTTAGTGCATTTTCAACGGAATTTTTTATTATACATACCATGGATTTGAACTCTCTCCTGTAGTTAAGACAATCGGACATTCATGTGTTTTTATCATAATAATTTTTGACTAACACTTTTTAGAAAAACACACTTTTACATCATTTTGGCAGTTATCTTAATCTGCAAAATTACTGTTTCATACGTTTTTCTCATTCTTTAAATTAGATATTGAATGGCAACAGTCTATTTAATGGCCATTATACTAAAGTATTTCCTGGACTATCATTCCTGGCCATGCATTTTTATTTTTTCTAAAAAAATCATAAAGAAAATGTCAACAAACACGGAAGAAATTTGTTAATTCAGTGTTCTAAATGTGTTGATTTCTAAGATTTTGAATCTAAATACAACATAAAGACTTGTTGACTAATTAAAATTGTTTAGTTAAAACTTATACTTCTGATAAAATATATAATCATGTTTTCGCTGGCTTAGAACAAGAAGTTCGTAACTACCAAATCAATATATTGAGAAAACAAGAGAAAACTGTCTGTAATTTACTCTTTACCTATGGAAAAACACGTTTTTAAAACTTCCTTTTGGTCAACATGACAATTTCAGATTTTCATGAAAATAGGCTCATAAGTAGCGCCTTGTGAAGCAGATTTCAAATATATATGAGTCTTATAAGGTCGTAAGAGGTAGTCAAGACCTTCTGGTTCTAAGCCATTGTTTTAATCATCCTCATAAATCAGTTGTTATTGAATTCCCTAGACTATACTATCAAATCGTTAATTTTCGTGGGGGATTAAATTTCGTGGATTCACCTCAACCACAAACTTTAATCCTAACGAACATTAATTTTGACTCTTGTTTTATTACCTGAAATGCAAAATCCAAGAATTCAAGTGCCAACAAAATTGTCTTTTTTACCAAAACCACAAAATTAATGAAATTAAATTTTTTAATGATTTTACAGTATTTCAGATGAAAAATCGTGACACTTGTTGAACATGAATGATCAAAACTCAGAATAAAGTCCAGTTAGGGACAATGACTATTCAATATAACACTGTTCTATGTTTAAAAGTTTACTTTAAAAAAGAACATGAATGGTTTCAATGTATGTATTATAATATTTAATTTCCAGGTATAGATTTCACAGCTAGCAACCTTCATCAGGGTATAAAGACGAATAATGGTCGCAGTTTACATCATCTAGATATGCTGAATCCTAATCCATACCAGAGAGTAAGTCAAATATTTCCTTGTATAAACCGTGGCTTAAAGACATTGTAATGTTGATAAGCTAACTAACCAATGTGTATAACCACAGGTAACTGTAACGTTCAAAACGTAAAAAAAATTTTTTTTATTAATTTTCAAAAAAAAAATTGATATAAATTTAGAAGAATCTATATATTTAAAAATTTTCTTCATTTTTATTTCATTTTCAATGATACAATTAGCTGTGTGTATAACCACTATAATATTGAACTAATAGCACTTCACAATGAACATAACATGGTAAATTGAATTCTTATTTAACCTAAATAGAGGATGTTTTTGGAAATTTTATTAAGCGAGCCTTTGACAAGCTCAATAATATTTCCTGAACGAGTTTAATATAAATATATCAATTGACGAGTGATAGATACTTAATTTATATCATACAACACTAACAATGTGTAATATGCATCATTTAATTGAAAAAAAACCCACACCATCTGGGTTTTCCCTAGGATTTTTCATACTAGGGTCCCAGGACCCTTAAGGTTTATAAGGACCCTTAAGGTTTATATTTAGGGAGTCCCTGAGAAATTTTGGGGGTCCCTTCACTATATGGTAATGCATTTCAAGCTCATTATAAGTGAGTATCAAATTTATAAATGAATAAAACAGCAAATTCAGATTGCTCAATGCACCACAAGACTTAGTGCAATAAATAGCAGAAAGAAAAATGTTCTAGCTGAAATAAAAATGTCTATTCGAGGGATCCTATTGGGGGTCCCAAGGATGCACAGTAATGCAGAAATGAGGGTCCCAAGCCACAAAGTTGCATCAGGGACGCAGAAAACCTGCATCAGGGAAATCCCTGCACCATGTAGTATAAATTTATACTACACATGTGTGATATAAGATTATACAAAATCACTATACTAACCAAGACCCAAGAAAAGTCATGTGATTTAACCAATTAGACAGTCTTGATCATGTTGATTTGATTAGTCCTCGCATAATGTTAATTTCTTTGTTATTATTTGTACATGTATTATAAAAAAATCAGGAAAATCGGATGCGGTCAACCATTTTTGACAAACAAGAAGCAATTTCAACCACATTGTTTCCGTATTTAACTCTGTTTTTATTAATAAATTTCTTCTATACAGACTGAAATGACCATAATTTTGCCACTTCTCAAGATATGTTCATCAGATAACTATCTTGTTCAGAATTAATCATGCCTCTGTAAGGGTAATACTATGTAAATCCGATATTCCCGATTTATCCAAAAAATTGACATCCCTGTAATGTTGATATGATTAAGTTCTCAGGTAATGTTAATTTCACTGTTCTTATTTTCAGGTTATATCTATACTTGGTGAAACGTTGGAATCATTTGACGATGATGGTTTGATACCGGCATTTGGATTTGGGGATGTTACTACCAAAGATAGAGGGGTCTTTCCATTTTTGACAGGGGTATGTTATTTAAATTTCAATAGTGATTTCTAATTTATCTATCTATTATTATACAGTGTTAAATCATAAATTTTTGAGGGGGATTAAATTTCATTGATTTCGTTGTTCACCTTTAACCACAAAATTAAATTTATTTATTACTTTAAATGCAAAATCTACAAATTAATGTCACATCATAATTGTCTTTTTTACCAAAACCACGAAATCTTGTCCCATCGAAATTAAATGATTTTACAGTACCCAGGACCCTTGCATAGACAAGAGTGCATGATAGTGCTTTATAGGGATTATACTAACCTTCAACAGTGAAGAGTCCAAATGACTCTCAATTTTTCAATAGCCATCATAACGATTACAAGAAAAATTACCCTACTAGCACATTTATCATGACTACGTATATTTTTTATTTCAGTCTTACTGCCGAGGATTTCACAGTGTGTTAAGTGCCTATGATAGTATTGCACAAAGAATTCACCTCAGCGGTCCCACCAACTTTGCTCCACTGATAAATACGGCAATAGATATTGTGAAAAATACTAAATCAGTAAGTAATAACAACATGTTTCATTACACACTTAATATCATGTAAACATTGTGCAATATATATATAAAAAATTACATTGTTTAAATACTTTTACAACCAAAATTAGATCTTTTTGTTTGTCCACAAAAATTTGTAGGGGATTTGATTTTGTGGATGACCTCAACCAAAAAATTAACCCCCAATGAATTAATTAGTAACTTTTATTTATAAGTATGTCAAGTTTACAGTGGGTGCTGTGGTTGCTTTCAAGTTCAGGCCGATATTAGACTTCAAAGTTGTTTTTTTAAGTTTACGTGCATATAAAAAAAAGCATGTTATAAATAATTATTATATAATAATGTTTGATCTTTAAATGACTCCTGATCATTTGTGTGAATCTAGACCTTGGAATATTTTTTCAGATATTTGAATTCCTTGAAATTTCCCGATTAGTTCCCACAAAATGGTCATTTTCACCAAATCTACAAAATTTTGTCCAATTGAAGTTCAATGATTTTACAGTAATCACCGTTGTCATTTTTCTTTCTTTCCAGTATCACATTCTAGTCATTGTGGCTGACGGCCAAGTTGCATCGGAAACAGCAACAAAACGAGCTATTGTTGAGGCATCTAACTGGCCCCTTTCCATTATTCTGGTAGGGGTCGGTGATGGCCCTTGGGATATGATGGAGGAGTTCGATGATGGGTTACCAGAAAGAAAATTTGACAATTTTCAATTTGTTGATTTTCATAAAATCATGTCAACTGCTAGAAATCCTACAGCAACCTTTGCTTTGAGTTCCTTAATGGAAATTCCAGACCAGTATAAAAAAATTAAACAATTAAAATTGTTAGATTTTGAATAAAGGTTTGCTCAAGCAAGAATCAAATATATTTTTATATAAAACAGAAATTTAACATATTACCGTATTTACCCGAGTGTTGATCAGAGCTGTATATACGACGCCGAAAATTAGTTGTTGGAAAAAAGTTTTGAATGATAAGGGAATTAATGCGGCTATTTTCCCGTTCACCCATTGGAGACTTCAAAAATGCAAGTGACAGCTTGTCAATTTAAAGCCATGTAACGAACATATCTAATTTTTGGCTGCAATTCTTTTTCCATATTTCACATATATATACAATAGATGCGGTGTTAATTATCATAATGTGCCAACATTATAACTAGACTGAAAAAGAAGTTGTAGTATGGAGATGTCCGCAGATGATTGTTGTGCAGTCAATGATTTATTGATGAAAACTTAGGTCCCTCCAAATCCAAAGAAGGTCTAGACCAAATGAGTGAATTGGTCTCAAATTGTAATCGGTTGTATCATCACTTTTTTTACACTATACCGTTAAACTTTGTCAATGCTTGGTTGTTCACAAGTAATTTGTATGTTCATGTTATGTATTGTTGTACATTGTATTTTCCTAACACAATGAATATTAAATTAATTCAGTTATTGATGGATGTTAAAATTTTAAAGGTTGTGATAAAATATGTGTGCCTTAGTTCTTAACCACTCCATTACTTTATTAATTAAGCATTTACTTAGTCTATCACTCAGCTGATGCATGTTTGCTAGTCTGCCAGGCCATACATGTAAGGTACAGGCTGACACCTATATTGGTTAATTGCCTCAATTATGCTGGGTTAAATCTACCAGGCCATATGTGTAAGGTACAGGCTGACACCTATTTTGGTTAATTGCCTCAATTATGCTGGGTTAAATCTACCAGGCCATACGTGTAAGGTACAGGCTGACACCTATTTTGGTTAATTGCCTCAATTATGCTGGTTTAAATCTACCAGGCCATATGTGTAAGGTACAGGCTGACACCTATTTTGGTTAATTGCCTCAATTATGCTGGGTTAAATCTACCAGGCCATATGTGTAAGGTACAGGCTGACACCTTTTTTTATTTAATTACCTCGATTATGCTGGTTTAAATCTACAAGGCCAAATGTGTTCGGTACAGGCTAACACCTATTTTGGTTAATTACCTCGATTTTACCAAAAACACGAAATTTCGTCCCAATGAAATTCAACGATTTTACGGTATTTAAATACCAGTTTATTTATTTGTTTGTTATGTAAGAAAACTGACTGGCAAATAAAAGCTTTGCTCGGAATATGAAAGAGTTCTATTGAACTTGACCATTTCTTTTTGTCATACTTTTGTCTGTGGTTAATTATATGTTGACATGCCACTTAACTTCTGAATCAATAATTTTTCACTTTTTCAGCCATTTTTATATGTTTTGTTATGGTATAGTCCAGTTAGAATAAATTGACAGTGATGTCATCGTTTATGTGTACCCTAAATATTAAAACCTTGCTTAAATAGGTAGAGTTTAGTTTGGTATTGAACTGTTGGCATAATCCGTTATACTTGTTTTTACACTGTACTTAGTCTAGTGTTTTGTTCCTCTGCGTCACAGTATTTTTATCCTAACTGGACTGTAGAATTGTCGTTTGTTTTTATTTTTTTACCATGTAGACGTTGTTTCCAGTTAGCTTGTTCACAGACATTTTCATTGACAAATCTTTCTTGTTACAAAAGACTTTCTTTGCTCTATTTGTTGTATATTTTAACTATTTCTTTATGTTTGTTAACATGACAGATGTATAAGTTTACAAAATAAATATTTTCCAAGCAACAAAGTGTTTTATCTCTGATATTGTCCCACCAGATTAAACTGAGACTCCTTGCAATACTTGTTTCAGTCCAGAAAATTCTGAAGTTAAAAAACCCCACTAATACTGAACATTTGTACTTACAAGTATGGCCTTTTACAGAGATAACGGTACATAGAAAATAAACATACAAATCGAATACAGCCGAATATAGCCGGACAAACTTACAGACTTTGATGAGAGTCAGTTTAATCAGGTCAAGCTATATAATGGTGCTCATAGCCGGGGTTCTACTGAGGCATAAATATACCCAATCCTGAAAACAAGACACTAGTCTTGTTTCAGATGCCATAACACATAACATCTCTACACCTAATCTATGTTTCAAACATTGATTTGTTGTTAAAAGTACAGATTAAGAATTTTCAAACTACTATAACTTCAACAATTCTCTGAATTTTTTCACCAAATAACTTTTATTTTGTACAGAATTTTCCCCGGAAATCTGAATTATTCAGGAATTGTAGAAACCCTGGGACCTTATTCACCAATGCAGTAAGTCTGAAACTCGGACTTAGTCTTAAAATTGACAACATTACTATTCACTGCCATTTCTTTGCAATATGATTTAACCATATGAAATTTTATCTGATAATTTGTTGTTAACCACTGAACATGTATACCCATTTGTATCCAAATCGGTACATTTTTTTCAACATGAGAGCGAATTGAACATTTGGCAATATAAAGACTAAGTCTGAGTTTTAGACTTAGTGTTGGTAAATAAGGGCCCTGGACACAGTGAATAGTTCCACCGAGGCATAACCATACCCTGTCATCATAAGAAGCAGTCATAGACAGCCATATCCCCTGCTCAAGAGAAGATAATTGTGCTACACCGGTATGTAAAAAATCAACAAAGGGCCATAACTCGGTCGAAAATGGTTGAATTACAAAATCCTGACAATATGCGCTGTAGCTCCTCATAGTAGAACTGGTATTCCATGAAAGTTTCTTCAAAATATGTAGCAAATGCAGGAGTTGCTCACAGAAGGTCATACGGACAGGCTAACTGACGGATGGAACGACGCCCATTATTACCATATCAACTTCATATTTGATGCGGGGATAATTTAAGAAAAAGAAAGGTGAAGACAATCTGAGTCATTAAATGTTTATTTTGGTATCTGATAATCATAATATTAACAATACAAATAAGCAAATATCACAATGTAGCACAATAAGTGTACAATAATTTAAAAACAATACTGTATCATATTTATAGCATGGGAAACTGAATCATTGAAAAATATGAAAACAAGACTGCATTCAGTAAAGGCTTAATTTTTTAATTATGCCCCAGTGGAAGCCTCGTCCATAAGAAATAGCTAAGTCATTCAGGGGTCATATTTTTGTTGAAACGTTTGATAGTGTTACATGGCTTTGATAATGTATGCTGTTTATGATGGTAAACAAGTTTGAAAGCAATGGATTTCAAAAATATGTGAGTTTCAACATTTTGTAACAGACAAACGGATGGACAGGACAATCACTATATGCCTCCCGATCTATCGATTAGGGGCATAAAAATGTTTTAGAAAATTTTATAAAAATTATTTTTGCATCATAATTATTTTTTATTTTACTTTTTTCAATGATTCAGTTACCTATGATTTAGAGCATTTATACATAAAATGAAACCATATCAACAGATTGTAAAATATGAAAATTTGTAATAAAACAGCAAAATACAGTGAAACCAGTTTTATTTGTTATTTGCATGAAAAGTTGTGGATTTTTGTAAAAAAACATTTTCATCCACAAATTTTATCAGAGTTTCCCAGTTGCAAATGAGGTCAGAAAAGCAGAAGTTTTTGTTCAGTGTCATTATTGTTGTAAATATACAATTTAATTAGCCAAGAAAATAAAATTTTCTATTGTTTCATAATATTTTATGTATGTACAAAATATACTACAAGTCAATATGTCCAAGGATCTTACAGTTAGCAAATTTTGAATTTTAGACATTTGGCGTGCCAAAACATGCAATATTTTTACTCCTAACTAAAACCAAAATTTATTCATGAGTAAAGGTCTGCAAATTTTGTTCATTTGTAAAATGGGCCAGTACTTTGATATGACTAATTGAAAAAATCACCAGTACATAAACTATATGGAAGCAAAATGTCAGGAAAATTGTATCATAGGAGCCATAGTAAATGTAGGATGACACTAAACTAGCACCTTTAACAGGTTAAACTAAAAAACAAACCAAAACAAGTGCACCAAAAATAATACAACAAAGCATGTGGTAGGTTAACAATTATAGCTTGGATTCATCTAGGGGCAAAATACAAAGTCCGGACTCACTGGCACTCAACCAGAGAAACACTTAATCAATAGCTGTGGCCTATAATCTATATTAAGACCTTAAAGGGGGACTTTGCCAGCGGTAGGGGGCACAGCATGGATCTTATTTTCATGTTATTGGTAATCATTATTTTATGTAATATATTAGACAGCAATTACTGGAAATGATGGGGATGTATTTCTATCTTTGACCATCTGGGTATCTAGCAAACTATACTGACTATGTTACAATATCTCTGTATGGGGCACTGCATGATATGATACTACTGAATGGTTTGTAGCTACAATATACTTGTTATCCATGATCTTGTGAATTATACAAGTCTCAGCCTTTATGCCAGAAATATTCTGGTGATGCGGAGTGTTAGGTTATCCAGGAACTTTCTATTATAGTGATAATTATTTGATTTGATTATTTCATATCGACCTGAGATGTAACTTTAGTCATGTGCTGTACGTATGATGACTATTTGGGTTAGAATCCCATTATACAAATAATTTCTGTGGATGTGTTTAACCATTATTACTCGTGAAAATTATATTTTTTTCTTCAATTACTATCATATTAATTATCAAATTGATGATACATTTATTTATTTATTTCCGTCTCATTTATGTACATACTTATACAATACATCATATAACAAAACAAATAAAATAAGTACACAACCATTCAAACTTGAATTATAAGAGGCTCTTAGTGAAGACTTTAAAACAATTTGAATATAATAAATTCATGATATAAAATCAATGCAGTTTCTGAGTGTATAAAGAGATGCTATCATTCGCATATTATTGCCCAAGTTATCCTGACCACAGGCCACATGCTGATATATAATGATAAGAAAAAATACCACACATGTTTTGACTGACTCTCACAGATACCAGTTTTCACACATTGCCATTAATGAAGAGCCTGCTGGCCCACTAATTTTTTTCCTGGTAAACCAAAGTCCCCCTTTAAAAAACATAGATTAACGTTCATGTTTATTAACGATATGTTTCTCTGGTCGAGTGCCTGTGAGTCCAGACTATATTACTGTAAAATAATTAATTTTCATGGGGGATTATATTTCATAGTTTTCATGGTTTACCTTGAATCAAATACCATTGAACAATAATTTTGACCCTTGTATTTATTACCTGAAATGCAAAATCAACGAATTAACGTCCCATCGAAATGGTCTTTTTATACCCAAACCACGAAATTTCTTCCCATCAAAATTAAATCATTTTAAAACATACCAGTCTGAGGGGTGATAGCTCAATCATATAAAGGAGATTTAAACACACAAATGTTTTGTATAACCACATGGGTTGAAAGTGATAGTAAAATACATGGAAACAAATAGCACTATATTGTCATTCAAACAATGTTATAATTCAAATCACATACATGTCATTCAGTAATAATTTTAAAACTGTTTGTTCATTATATGCATAATGGTTGATATCCGAACTCTGTGCAAGGTGGTTTTCCCCTTAATTTACATGTAGGTACAAACAAATCCGGCCTATTTAGACTGGTTTTGTATTCATATGCAAATACAACTGACACCCACTCTATTGTCCAGATATGAATATTCAAGTGACACGAGGATTATAATGGTAAAACTTTATTTGTACCTACAGATTAGTGGAGATCTGGAGTAGGTCTATTACAGCCCAGTTACGATGTTGTGCGAGTGACATATTCCTTTACATGTACACAAAATATTACAACCATTGTATGACAGGTAGGGCGTAAATGGTTTAACATTTAAATTATAGATGCCTGTATAAGCATTTATAATTGATTTTACACAGTAATAGTGGACTTTATTGCTGTGTTACTCTATTCTTACTCTGGCTGGACTGTAATATTAAAGGGAAAAATATAAATTATTGAATCAACATAGCTGGCTTAAAACCTATTGGTGTAAAAGTTTGGAAAATTAGTTAACAAACTAAGAACAATCGCTATTCTTAAACAATTTTTTTGTAAATCTTTATCTACTGAATTTACCAATACAACAATTACTATAATTGTATCTGTTCATCAGCCGTCGTATAGTTTGGAGAATTTGAAAGGACCCAAGCTTAATGCATGAATATATTACAAGGTTCTTACTTCAAGCATATCAATTTCCCCAAGCAAAAAGTGCCATGTCGGAATTAAATTAAGATTTGCGTTTGTATTACCCCTCAAACGTCTTAGTGATCATAGTCCTTGCTTACGAAAGCATAAAACTGAGGTTATGAATGTAGACAAGGTATCAGCTGTTAAATTATGCTAATTAAAAGGTCAGGATTGTGTCAAATTCTCTAAGCTATATTTGAGATTCATTCTGTTTCCACATCAAATAATTTGATAAGTAGAGCAACAACCTTGATGTACAACCCTGGAGTTCTACTAAGTAATAATGCCCATCCCGAAAATAAGTGGCAAGTCTGTTTTTAGACACAGTTCAAACATTGTTCTTATGTTAAGATTCAGCTAATGAAATTTTAAATGACCATAACTCTGGCATTTTTTAAAATTCTAAACCAAATTACTGTCATTTTCTGCAGAAAAATCATTCTTTCAAGTGCAATAAATCCAGATGTATATTTTTTCTTATAAATTCTTATGAAAATTGATTCACAAATTTAATTATCTTACCCAAAGGAATTACCGGTATGAGGTTATTTTGTGTCTATCATTCAAAATCATGGTACAAAGTGAAAAGTATCGTTTAAAATACTGTTCCAGCTAAATAAAAATATTATTAGTGATAGCATGAATTTGTTTACAACATTGTACACCTGGACGGCAAGCAAATCTGGTACTACACGGGTAACAAATACACATAGCATTAACTGCAAACAAAATCAAAATGAACATATAAAATCTGTAATGATATGCCTCATCAAGGATGGGGTTGGAGGGCATTAAGTGAAATAATGAATTAGTGAATCACACCAACAATCTTTGAAACTAATGACTTAGCACAATGCCAATAGCTTGCAACAATGCCTTATATGCAAAGAAATTTAGAAGCCGCCAAGATTTTAATTCATATTAAATACTCATATTAAGTACCAGTATGCCCTATATAGTGTTATATCGTCACTTTACTAGTGATCCTAATGCCGCAGCGAAGTACTACCAGAATATTTGTTATATTAAACCATATTGATTAAATAAACAAGAAGCAGTCATAGACAGCCATATCATACACCCAAACGAAGATAATCAATAAAGGGCCATAACTCAGACAAAAATGGATGAATCACAAACCAATATGGGCTGTATGTCCTCATAATTTTGTAAAAATCCCTTAAGAAAAGTAGGAGGACTTGCACACCAATTACCATTAGCGTATCAAATTTACCATTGCAACTATAGAAACAGTTTCATGATTAAGGAATTATTTCATTGTTATTAATAAGCCTGGCAAAAACTACAAGAATGTTTAATGATTATTTCGAAAAAGCTCCTAATTATTGTTCCGTAGTCTAATCTTCAAATCACACAATTACATAATTCCTCTAAAACTTAACATAACACAACTAAATTCAAGGGTGGCAAATTTTGATTATCAAATCAACACTCAACCCTACATATAATTTCAAAAGCCTATCATGTTCATAGTTTTATACAAGCTAATTCATAATAAAGTTGTTGTGATACTCATCTTTTCTGAATCGATGTAATATTTATCAAACATTATAATTTATTATAACATATAAGATCTCTTTAACAATCTAAATTGTAATATGATTAACAAGTTTAATTAAATACATGCAAAAATGATGGATGTGCATGGTATTTGGTATACTTTGTGTCTGTCTATTTTTGGACAAAAATCAAGTTTAAGTTATCTCCCTTGACAAAGTGTCTTGTAAAAATCAATTTCCAGAATAGGATTGTCTCCCCTTCATTCTTAGTAGTGGTAAATAATTGACATTATGCCAGTTTGTCAAATGCAGAGTGGTCTCTTCTTTGGGCGTAATGTCATTTTGCATTTGTCATCGGAGAATTAGTGCGAATGGAGAATTAGTGCGAATGGAAGCATCTATGGGGTAATGGGTTGATTTTCAAGGTATGTGTGGGGGTAGCTTTATTACATGTGTAGTACTGACAACTGTACTAACTGATATCAGAGTTAAAAGTAAAATATGAGAGACAGATTGGGGTGTAAGACAGATGAGGATATAAGTTTGAACGTAACTCAATATCGAGTTCTTATATTTTTGAAACTTGTTGTTGAAAGTTAGCAGTACATTTCATCACACTACAGTATACAATATGATACACTTTTCTATCACACAAAGACTATAACATTCTACTTAAAATTATCTTCACAAAACAAGAAACAAGAAAGGTACATTGAAAATCCACGAAAGGTCATGTTCCTGCTCCGTAAGCCTCCGTTACAATGGCATGTCTTCACATTTTATCATTTATTCCACACATTAGATCAGCAGATATACACACAACAATGAACACACCTTGTACCCATGGCAATGTGCTGATGATAGTATCTACTACACGATAGTGCCCGTTTGACGCAGTTGATTGATTCCACTCGCATCAACAGACTACCGGTTTGTAATAAAACTGAAAAGGTAGCGCCCATATAACACATTCAATCAATTGATTCTACACGCATCAACGGACTACCGGTAAGTATCTGTTGCACGGTAGAGCCAAAATGATGCGATTGATTTATTCATCTCGCATCAACAGACTATGTTACACAAGTAAAACTGATTAAGTAGTGCCCGGATGACACAGTTGATTTATTCCACTCACAGACTATGTAATAAAACTGGTAAGGTAGTGTCCGGATGACACGATGGTCAATTTATTCCACTCGCATTAACAAACTGTGTAATAAAACTGAACCTCTTTCCTTCGTTGACCACTCTATTTCATTGTTACTTATTTGAGGGTCAATGGGCTCATTAGCCCCTATTGATTGTGGTCCTATTTTGTACGATCCAGGTTTAACACAAACTTGAAATGCCACTCGTACATGATGAACTTTTCTAGTCTTAGGATCGATGACTCTGGAAAAAAATCAAACAGATCAATTCATAGCAATGGAGAAGTTGGCCTTTATTGCACATACGCTTGCCACCTTATTCGATGATCCAAATGCTACATTTCAGCAGAAAGCTGACTTGCAAATAAAGGCTAAGCTCGGCTAAAGACAGACTCAGGTGGAGGGCCTTTGTTGCTGCCCCACATGTCAGGGGGCATAACAGGCAGTAAGTTATAAGTATGCAAGTGAGCCTATAAATATGCATTTCCAAAATATTTGTTACAGATAAGACGTTTTTTTTTTTCGCTCTCCTGAAAAGTTGCGAATTTGCAGTTATGGCGTTTGCTCGTGAGGCTGACTATAAGTAAACATTAATAATCGACTTTATTTAAAGAGGCAATACAGTTTGATAAGCCCAGTCTTCCATGAGAACGAATATCGAAGCTTTCAAGTTTCTTTAATATTGTTTGCAAGTTGTTTTAAACACAGGTTCGACCATACGTAATAATACATCTTCTGTTACTTACTTATGTTTTGGTGAAAATTCATTAGCGCCAGCATATTTTAACGTAGGAGACAGGAATATTGTGTTGACGGATGTTCCGTCAGGTTGGGATTTCTCAGTAAACATCAATGGCTGCGGTAATAATACACTTCCTCCGCTCATAACTTCACCTAGTAATAAAACGCTCGATTATAGTACGAAATTTTTAATTCAGGAACCAAAACAGTTCATTTCAGTATCAAATATAATTTAAGCAATAAAAAAATTATTTTAGTAATTAATACAACATTTACCAGTATTCTAAGTAACTAGGCATACGTTTTATGTTTATGATGAAGACACTTGTGCCTCTCTGCCTGCACAACAGCCAAATTTTGCAAAGAATATAATTTTACTACGCCTTAATTTGCTAGCTCTTAGAGCAAACAGAAAAGTCTGTAAAGTATGAAATCATACTAAAGAGGGAAGATTCACTGGCCTGTTTTACATCAAACAAACATGTAAATTACATCTTGTACTCACCAGTTGAATGTAAATCTCCTGTGTCAAGTATTTTTCTTAAACTTTCAATCTTAGATCCGAAATATGCTACATGCCATTTCTCGTCTACATTCCAAATGTTCACTTTCCGAGGCAATCTGTGAATGAAGCCAATGTAACAAAATATAAGCTAACCAGGGATTTTTTTCAACAAATGGGGAAGGGGCTTTTTCTTTTAATTTGATGAAAAATAACACATATTTTTTCCAAAGGAAAGAAAAAACCTGATGTTAGTTGAATTTTATGGAAAAACTGCATGATTTCAAAGAATTTTCCATAGAAAGGATTAAAGTCCTGTTAACATTCAATATAATCTTGACACATTTTCAACGCACACATGTAACGTCTCCCACAAAGGTCCATTACTCCAGCAAAAATCATCAAAACCTACAATTCTTGACAATGTGCATAACTAGGTTTGGCATAAAAAATTCCTGTGAAATTTCATTGAAATCAGACCAGTGGTAAAGAAGGAATAGTGCAGAAATTTGTGGACTCCCCATTACATAGAAGTGTACAGCACAAAATCAATATGTTTCCCACATACTGTACAGTCATTTAATTTTGATGGAACAAAAATTTGTAGTTTTGGCAAAAAAGACCATTTCAATGGGACATTAATTTGTGGATTTTGCATTTCATGTAATAAATAAAAAGGTTAAGGGTCAAAATTATTGTTTGATGGGATTTAATTTTCGTGGTAAAAGTTGAACCAAGAAATCAACAAAATTTAATCCCCACAAAAATTTATGATTTTACAGTAACCACTCCATGTCACTCACAGACTGAAAGTGATAGCCCTAAATCAAAGTGTCATAACTCAAGTTTCATGAAGATTTTGATGAAATCAGTGCAGTAACATAGCCTCCATAGTGTACACAATTCCCTAGACTATTGCCAATTTTTCGAATTTCCCTAACCAAATTAAAATTTCCCTGACTTTTACCTCACTTTGAAACAAATATATTGTTTTTCAAAGTATTCTTTGTGACTGGAATCCTACAGATTAAATTTTGTGGTAGAAGATGAACTACGAAATCCACAAAAATTTAATCTCCCACAAAAATTAATGATTTTACAGTACAACGAATGAAGAATTGTAAAGAGTAGGAATACATACTTTAATCTGAACATACACCAGCCGTACTGTGTGGCGTATTCCTTCGGTGGATCACCTTTCTGATGGTATAATTCTTCACCTCGTAGTTTATGGCACATTTCACAATAACACACATGTTGGATCATATCAAAATATCCATCTAAAACAAACAGAAAACTAATTGAATAATTAAAATAATATAAGGACTTCATTTTGAAAATCCATTTAAGATGACAAGACTGTGTTCAGTAAACGCCTACGCCCCTGCAGTACCTCATCCATAATAACTAGCTAAGTCAATCAACTTGAAAGTTTTGAAACAGATGGACCAACTAACAAACAGATGGATAGGTGCATTACTATATAAATGCACTATGTGCCTCCGCATCAGTAGAAAGCAAAATTGAATATAAAATGTAAACTTATTATAAATACTGCTTTAAATTATAAGACCACTTCAATATTTTTTTGAAAAGTCGAGCTAAAAATGGAAGAAGAGAAAAGGGTACAACATTTTTGCATCCATGTGTTCAAACGTACCTGGCAAGGTTAATTGTGCTTTGATTCTCAGACAGAGATTTTGATATTCACAATGTCTCAACACAGAACTATGTTCTATCACAGGTTGGTGAACTTTCTCTTTCACAGCTGAAACATAAATCAATCACAAAATGCACAATAATAATCACATTGACAAACACCAGCACTTCAATCATATTAATTTTCATGTTTAACTCAGTATTTGTAAAGACAATCCTTCACAACCAACAGATTAAAGTGACCATAACTTTGCCACGTAACGAGATGTTTTCATCAAATAACTTTTTATTTTGGTCAGAAATCATTACTTTTTCAAAATATGTTAATGGGATTCCGGATTAATCAGGAAGATTGACACTCCTGTAAATTGTAAACAAGTATTATTGGACCAGTTTGCCAGGGTTTTTTGATGTTTGTTGAATTGTACAAAAATCATTAGGCTAAATGCTAAAACATTACAAGCAGCATATCTAATGTGTACATACCATCTTCTAAGTCAGCTTTCTCTCTGTCTTCTAATTTAGGGTATGCCAGTCTCATGGCATTATCTTCAGAAACTATTGTTACCTGTAATAAAAGAAAGATTGGCCCCTAAAATAAGATAACCCTACAATCCACAGACAACTTATTGGCTTATCATTATGGAAAACCAATTTTCTGAACACATCCACTTCTTACCCAGATCCTTAGGTTACAAGTTCAGCACCTAACCACAGGAAATTGTTGAAGACGGACACAGGACTATGAGTGGTCACGAAAAAAAGGGAAATGAGAGTTATAATCTTACCCTTTCACACTGTCCATATAAATCTACCATACCATGAAAAGGTACGGGTACATCACGTGCAGCTATACCCTGATCTATACCATTCACATATACATGTTGACTTACCCTTTCACATTGTCCATATAGATCTACCATACCATGACACGGTACGGGTACATCACGTGCAGCTATACCCTGATCTATACCATTCACATATACATGTTGACTTACCCTTTCACATTGTCCATATAGATCTACCATACCATGACACGGTATGGGCACATCACGTACAGCTATACCCTGATCTATACCATGTAGACTTACCCTTTCACATTGTCCATATAGATCTACCATACCATGACACGGTACGGGTACATCACGTGCAGCTATACCCTGATCTATACCATTCACATATACATGTACACTTACCCTTTCACATTGTCCATATAGGTCTACCATACCATGACACGGTACGGGTACATCACGTGCAGCTATACCCTGATCTATACCATTCACATATACATGTACACTTACCCATTCACATTGTCCATATAGGTCTACCATACCATGACACGGTACGGGTACATCACGTGCAGCTATACCTTGATCTATACCATTCACATATACATGTAGACTTACCCTTTCACATTGTCCATACAGGTCTACCATACCATGACACGGTATGGGCACATCACGTACAGCTATACCTTGATCTATACCATTCACATATACATGTTGACTTACCCTTTCACATTGTCCATATAGGTCTACCATACCATGACACGGTACGGGTACATCACGTGCAGCTATACCTTGATCTATACCATTCACATATACATGTTGACTTACCCTTTCACATTGTCCATATAGGTCTACCATACCATGACACGGTACGGGCACATCACGTGCAGCTATACCTTGATCTATACCATTCACATATACATGTTGACTTACCCTTTCACATTGTCCATATAGGTCTACCATACCATGACACGGTACGGGCACATCACGTGCAGCTATACCCTGATCTATACCATGTAGACTTACCCTTTCACATTGTCCATATAGGTCTACCATACCATGGCATGGTACGGGCACATCACGTGCAGCTATACCCTGATCTATACAATGTAGACTTACCCTTTCACATTGTCCATATAGATCTACCATACCATGACACGGTACGGGCACATCACGTGCAGCTATACCTTGATCTATACCATGTAGACTTACCCTTTCACATTGTCCATATAGATCTACCATACCATGACACGGTACGGGCACATCACGTGCAGCTATACCCTGATCTATACCATGTAGACTTACCCTTTCACATTGTCCATATAGATCTACCATACCATGACACGGTACGGGCACATCACGTGCAGCTATACCTTGATCTATACCATGTAGACTTACCCTTTCACATTGTCCATATAGGTCTTCCATACCATGACATGGTACGGGCACATCACGTGCAGCTATACCCTGATCTATACCATGTAGACTTACCCTTTCACATTGTCCATATAGGTCTACCATACCATGGCATGGTACGGGCACATCACGTGCAGCTATACCCTGATCTATACAATGTAGACTTACCCTTTCACATTGTCCATATAGATCTACCATACCATGACAAGGTACGGGTACATCACGTGCAGCTATACCCTGATCTATACCATTCACATATACATGTAAACTTACCCTTTCACACTGTCCATAAAGATCGACCATACCATGACACGGTACGGGTACATCACGTGCAGCTATACCCTGGTCTATACCATTCACATATACATGTAGACTTACCCTTTCACACTGTCCATATAAATCTATCATACCATGACACGGTACGGGTACATCACGTGCAGCTATACCCTGATCTATACCATTCACATATACATGTAGACTTACCCTTTCACATTGTCCATATAGGTCGACCATACCATGACACGGTACGGGAACATCACGTGCAGCTATACCCTGATCTATACCATTCACATATACATGTAGACTTACCCTTTCACATTGTCCATATAGATCGACCATACCATGACACGGTACGGGTACATCACGTGCAGCTATACCCTGATCTATACCATTCACATATACATGTAGACTTACCCTTTCACATTGTCCATATAGATCGACCATACCATGACACGGTACGGGAACATCACGTGCAGCTATACCCTGGTCTATACCATTCACATATACATGTAGACTTACCCTTTCACATTGTCCATATAGATCTATCATACCATGACACGGTACAGGTACATCACGTGCAGCTATACCCTGATCTATACCATTCACATATACATGTAGACTTACCCTTTCACACTGTCCATATACTATAGATCAACCATACCATGACACGGTACAGGTACATCATGTGCAGCTATACCTTGATCTATACCATTCACATATACATGTAGACTTACCCTTTCACATTGTCCATATAGATCTACCATACCATGACACGGTACGGGAACATCACGTGCAGCTATACCCTGATCTATACCATTCACATATACATGTAGACTTACCCTTTCACATTGTCCATATAGATCGA
This sequence comes from Spisula subtruncata, assembly GCA_963678985.1. NCBI lineage: Eukaryota > Metazoa > Mollusca > Bivalvia > Venerida > Mactridae > Spisula > Spisula subtruncata. Next base: position 22,420,632 of record OY787669.1, on the reverse strand, counting down.
CCATACCATGACACGGTACGGGTACATCACGTGCAGCTATACCCTGATCTATACCATTCACATATACATGTAAACTTACCCTTTCACATTGTCCATACAGGTCTACCATACCATGACAAGGTACGGGTACATCACGTGCAGCTATACCCTGATCTATACCATTCACATATACATGTAGACTTACCCTTTCACATTGTCCATATAGATCTACCATACCATGACACGGTACAGGTACATCACGTGCAGCTATACCCTGATCTATACCATTCACATATACATGTAGACTTACCCTTTCACACTGTCCATACAGATCTACCATACCATGACAAGGTACGGGTACATCACGTGCAGCTATACCCTGATCTATACCATTCACATATACATGTAGACTTACCCTTTCACACTGTCCATACAGGTCTACCATACCATGACACGGTACGGGTACATCACGTGCAGCTATACCCTGATCTATACCATTCACATATACATGTAGACTTACCCTTTCACACTGTCCATACAGGTCTACCATACCATGACACGGTACGGGTACATCACGTGCAGCTATACCCTGATCTATACCATTCACATATACATGTAGACTTACCCTTTCACATTGTCCATATAGGTCGACCATACCATGACACGGTACGGGTACATCACGTGCAGCTATACCCTGATCTATACCATTCACATATACATGTAGACTTACCCTCTCACATTGTCCATACAGGTCTACCATACCATGACACGGTACGGGTACATCACGTGCAGCTATACCCTGATCTATACCATTCATACATATACATGTACACTTACCCTCTCACATTGTCCATACAGGTCTACCATACCATGACACGGTACGGGAACATCACGTGCAGCTATACCTTGATCTATACCATTCATACATATACATGTACACTTACCCTCTCACATTGTCCATACAGGTCTACCATACCATGACACGGTACTGGTACATCACGTGCAGCTATACCCTGATCTATACCATTCACATATACATGTAGACTGTTCTCATCATCTAGTAATACACCCACTGTATGTCCTACTTGTAACTTATCTAGATTACAACCATAATGTTCCTTGATCTGAAACATACAAACCAACAACAATGTACACTGTCAGTCAAAACTGTGTAGCAAGACAATCTTCAAAGAAAGAAATGGGTATACATGTTCAGTGGGAAACAACAAATGAGCACATCAAATTTCACATGGTTAAATCTAAATGCAAACAAATGTCAGTGATTATATGTTTAAATGTCGTCAATTTTAAGTCTTTCAATGTTGGTGAATGAGGCCCCTGGAATAAAGCCAGTTTTTTCCTTTTTTTTTCTTTCTTAGAATATGTATACAATAACAACTAATCTGCATTACTTACAGTGTGTGATATGTCAGCAAATGTATTGAAATAATAAAATTTTCGAGGGGTGCCTGCAAGATGGTAGCAAGTCCTTCTTTAATTATATGTAGTTACTACAGCCTTGCTGGTACCCCTCGAAATCAATATGCCTTTGAAGACAATGATGAGTAGAGAATCATCATAAAACTTATTTGCACACACATGGCCATCAATTGAAGTTGAAAGTATTCTGACAGCCTAAAATAGTAAATTCGGAAATTTGTTAATTACACTCAATGTTTCAAATATTTGTGTTAAATGACCATTCTGCTAAGCGTCCATTTTTAGGCCTTCCCATAGGGTGGTCGCTTAACACAAGTTGCTCTGTAGACTTATTCAGTGATAATACCTTTGATCCGCATGAGTAGACTTGATCAGCTTGTATAACAACACATGATTTCTTTATGGCAATAGCTGAGACAGGAAATGAATATTTCTCCGGGGAGAAACCGAGATAGCCGATCATTAACGATGAGCTCCAGTGACTGTTTAACTTGTCTATCCGTACCTGTAAAATAGCAGTATAATTTTTAATGCTGATTATCAGTGTTACAAATCATATACACTTTAGTAGGCATCAACATTTTTTTTTCATACTGAAATTTAGCAAAGTTCAAATTCATCACACCACAACTAACATTTAATATTGTGATAGATTCTTATCATGAAACTTCAAGAACTTTACAAACAAAACTAAGGAAAGTTTTTTCACTTTTCACTTACAAGACATTGTTCACACAAAACGAAGAGCAGCTTCAATGATTGGGGGAATTATCCCCCCCCCCCCACAAATTAATAGTAGGAGATTCAATAGAACTCACCCGAAACAAATGATTTCTGACTAGAGGTTTATTTGTTACTGCAACAGCCTGATTGTAGCTAGCAACTCGTTCTATAGTCTGGTTACTGTTGCTAAGGAGGATATTTTTACCATGGTTACAGTGAAATTCTGGAACACATATACTGGCAGTGTCTTGGTCCTGATCACGATCTAAAGGCTGTAAAATAAATTACAGAAATAAGTGAAGGAAAACATCCTAGGAAATGAAAATCATGAAGATACGTATCAATCCAAATTCAAGTCATTGGCCAGAATTCCCCAGTTTGACATCGCGGTCTGCCTGCCCACCAGTCCCCCTCTCCCACCTGCCATACCCCAATATAATAACCAGGATTTTTATTTGAAAAATCTGGTTCATTATATTAATTTTTATTATTGAGGCTACATACTAGAAAGAGTTTATTAACACACAATGGATGTGCAGGGATATCTATGATTCATAAATCCCCATGTGATCATACTCAACATAACAATTTTATATTGATACTTTATGCATCGGATGATAAAATAAAGTCAAATAAGTTCAGCTGCTGAAAGAACTTTGACATGGTCGTTACGAAAGGAATCAACATTTTCAATATGGTGCCCGATTATTCGGTTTGATTTGTTTCATATTGACGATAAACCAGCATCAGAATTTTTAAATCGTCCTGGTCCTAGAATAATCATGATACAAATAAATATGTAGAAAGTAAATAGACAATTTACCAGTGATATTTGATGGCCTGTTTCTGACTCTACAGATGGTGTGGTAGAACTACTATCTGTGGTGAGTACTACACTACTGATGACAGTCACTGATTCTACCATACCAAATAAATCTATCACAGCAAACACATTCTGAAACATATGAAACACATTTAGCAGGGTGGACATAGCATGTGACATTTTGGCTAAGTCTGCAAGTAAAATTATGTAATACAATAAGTTTAAAAACAACTGCTATCCAACAATTGACATTACTCCAGAGCCTACATTGCTCCGCCTGATTGTCGAAGGTTGCTTGGCAAAGGTTTTCAAGTAAATCCATTGGACCATCTGATAATAATTCACCATTAAAATGGAATTAAAGGGTATTGATTGACAACTGGCGTAATGTCAATTGAGCTATTAAACTATGTGGGAAGTGCTCATTCTCGGCTTAAGCATATCTCGCCAAAATCGGTCAAAGAATAACTTTTTAAGATATGTATGGTTGTTTTTAACTTTATGCTTACATAGTTTTACTTGCAGACTAAGCTAAAACATCATGTGGTATGTCCACCCTGTGTAGACAAGAGCACTGCTTATGAGTGTGGGACGCTCAACTTTCTCATTCTTGAAAGTATCTTTAGGAATCTTACTCATATGTGATAAAATTCTAAAAGGGCAGATAGCTCATTAAAGTGGATATGTTTTAAAGTATTTTGTAAAAGTAACAAAGGGTCATATTTCTGGTTCAATTTGACCCCGCAAAAATTCCATCCTTTACGGTCAACTACACATAATGACATTAAGGTTGTCAATCAGTGAAAATTTTGAAGAAAACGGTTTGAGTGGCATTCAACACACACGATTTGCATTAAGTACAGACGTACATACGGACTGAAGGACAGCACCGATGCAAAATACACCCCACTTATACGAGGGACGTTCAAAAAATACTAGGACTGGAGCCCTCGCGGATACAGTTTTAAAAATTATACAAATATTAATACATAATATTAAATCGGAATTCAGTTGCGAAAAAGTGATATCAGATTTATCGCGTAACTCTGTCATGTCCGTTCGTAATCGTCCATTTTGAACCATAGTAACGCGCACCCGGCGCAGCCCATCAATAACTACTGTTGTGGACTACGTATTGAGATATATCTTCACTACTATCCTATCGTTAGATGTGAAACATCGCCAAAACATAACTTGTTGCATGTTGGACTTCGTCTGCAAAAATGACGATATTTAAACTATAGATGCTGAAATAAAGAGAAGTTGAACTCTATGAGGGACAACTTCGGAACGCAAAAGTGACGTCATCAAACTTAACAAAAAAACTGACAAATAACAGGTTCCGTCAACAGTAAAATTATATGCGCTCGAAATAGTATGCAAAGTATCGTTACTACGACAGGACATACTCCTGCAGTTATTGCTACAGTTTTAGAATGTCACATAGGTATTATGGATGGTTGTTCTAGCGTGAAAGACATGTAAGTAATACGAAATAAACAAAATGGTAACGTCAGTTACTTCGACATTTCCATTATATCAGCATTTTATTGTGCGGATTCTCGCCCCGATATTCGATATAAAATTCGGAAAAATACATGTGATTCTCACAAACGATATACTTATATATATCTTTGTGTGTTACAAGCATGTATTCATCACCATTATCATTAAAAACAGCGTATTTCATAGCCCTATGAGTGAAACTTACGACGTAAAAATAGCGCGACGTCATTTTGTGCGCCGATTATGAGTATGTGTTAAAGTTTAAACACCTGCAACTATCGAACAGCGTATTCATTTACCTTCATAATTACACTGTTTGTAGTATAAGGTTTGAATTTTCATATGATATAAAATTGGATTTTTTGTATTAAACAATGCGGGTTTTATGACAATAATCCTAGTACTTTTTGAACGTCCCACGTAAATAACTTTTTAAACAAAATAATAAGTTTATTGCAACTTACCTTAGGTATATTAGAGGCAGCAATGCCTAGATTTTCACCATTCAGGTACAAATGCATGGTGCCATCATGACTTCGTCTGATACCTACTTTATTTCCAACCTGCAATAAGCAAAAAGACAAGTATGAGACTACTAAGTTAGTTATCTATTCAAAGTGTAGAAAACATGCACTAAAAACAAACATTGCAATGTAATGATTTAATGTAATTAATTCTCATTTCAAGTGAATGCATAGTGAGAGTAGCTTTCATTCAGTAAACATGTGACAGTTCTAAGGAACAGGCAAGAAGTTGGCTGGTGAAATCCTCATGGGTGACATGGAATTAAAATTCAATATATGCTACAATTTGACCTAGTGACCTAGTTTTTTATCCCTGATCATCCATTTTCTACCTTGGCCTAAATTTTGTTCAGATGATCACTCTGACCAAGTTTCATAATTATAAAGTCAAAATTGTGAATACAAATGCAATTGTGGACGAACAGACAAAGAGAACAATCACTATTTCTCCCGAATCGATAAATTCATGTACATTTTGTATATTGTCATTATTGCATACTGTCCAAACACAAATATCCTTTTTTCATTAGACACACATGTGTACAACACATGATATGTGTAAATTTTAAACAAATTGGATTATATTAAAGAAATGAATAAAACTTTTGTTTCCCCTTCCAAGTGCTATTTTGAGTAATTTTGTCAACATTTGAATGGGTAGTATACCAACACGTAGACTGGCATATATATGAAAAGTAAATTGTCTGATGATAAAATCAATATTTGTATTCGATAGAAGAAGGTTGTATCTTTCAGAAAATAAAAGCTTTAAGGTGCAATTAGTAAATATTTAACGACTTACTTAGAACTTAAAATTCCCCATGTAGTATGAAATAAGGAAAATGCTGAAATTGCTACCAAAAGTGACCTTAAACAGTTACATGTCGATTTTTTTGTTTTTTCCCCACTGAACTCGCATATTTGACGTTTTGTCTGTAGTTGATAATAGTCTGTAGATGATGAAAATGCAAAGAAACTCTGTTTTGCAATTTGTTTGAGGTTGACCATATTTTTTAGCTTCAATGACTGGACTATTATGGCCATTCACCTGTATAGAGAGTTAACTCACTATGTATAAATTTAAATAGTACTCTCACTGTAAACTAAAGCAGAGATTCTCTGCACTCTCAGATCAGTAAAAGTAGGCATTGGATGATGTAGGGTTCACATCAACATTACCCCATACTGAGTGTTATCAGATCCTATCAGTCATTCTCAATAAGCAGGCGCAAATAGTGTCGCCGGTGGTTTTTGACGCTATAAATCACTTTCCAGAAGTCTATATGTGTGCATATGATAAATTTAGAGTTCGTCTATTTGGTGCACAGAAAAAAATAGATGTAGCTTTTATGATTGCTGAAAAAATTTATGTCAAAGGTGCTAAAATGACGTGTTCGTTACTGTCTCCAACGCAAATGTCTAAATTTCACTGTGTATTAAATTCTTACAGACATAACACATACCAATAGTAAATGTTTCTGTCGATAGTATGCATTGGTATAACTATTTTGCTCGATGTTTTCTTAATTATATCAAGACACGAGTTCAGTGTTGGCTTTTAAATGTTGAAAAACTCGTGTCTCCGGTTTCAGTGACATGTTCGTTATTTTAACTTAAGAATGTTGTAATTTCGAGTTCGATTGTTACAAATTTGTGTTCACAACATATTCGACTTATTGGAACCTCATTTGATGCATAATGCAAAACTTCAATAATATAGAGAAAGCAATTTTTGTTAAATATTGCTTCATACAACGCTGACTGGCGATTTCTATATCAAACTGTAATGTTCATTACCTGACTTTAAATAAATATCGAGTCCAGTAATACACAGTTTGAACATGTTAAATATTAGCCTTCTGTATGTTGATTAAGATGTATTAAAGTTAATCTAATTGAACGTTAAGGGCTTCCGTAAGTGCACATCATGTACCCGTTTGAAACGTTCCGTTACCAACATGTTCGTTACCATGTAATAAATAAATTGAGATAGTGAGGTAAAGGTTTACTGTAAACGTATGGCATTGGATTTTGATGTAAGCCTACCACTATACGCCGTTCTCTGTGCTGGATAGATTGTCGGAAACTGGTCTACTATGCCATAAATAAGTATTTTACATTTGATTGTTTGTTATGAAGGTAGCTCTATTCCCACACCTCTATTATCCTTACCTGATGGTCTTAATAAACAATAGTAATCAAAATGTCTGCGAACGACGTCATTTCGAACGCCCTTTAACTTGACATCGGTGTACATACACTCTGATACCAGCACACACATGTTATGTGTAGTGAAAGGTTCGTTACCAGGTGGTTACGAACATTTCAATTACACTATCTAGCTATTTTGCCTATGTATTTGACTGTTTTTGTTGTAAAATAGCATCATGTAGTGTTAGTATAGTGTCTATATTGCGCATTTTCATGAGTAACGAACATTTCAAAGCACAAATTCGCAACGGAATTTTCTTAACAAAACGATCAGGCTTCATTAGACGTCAAAGTTATCGTTTTATGACGTAAAATAACATATTCACACTATCTGATCCGGACATGGAGGGTATTTTACTTAAATGACTGTAAAAGATTACTCTAAAAGAGTCCAAGCGAGCAGTGTTACATTGGGTATATTATTGTAGCCAAATGTTCGTTACTGAAATGTGACTTTCGGTGTGAAACATGATCACAGAAGTCGATGTTAACAGGGACATTTATATAAAACATTACAGACATATACTACACCTAAGCAAGAAGTCGAGGAATATCGGATAGATTGTTTATTTACATCTTTTAAATAATTTTTATACGCGAAGAATTATGGTAACGGACATTTCAAATATATGATTTAACACTAAAAATATTAGTTTCCATGGGCTTCAATATAACAAAACTGTTGCAATTTTGTTAAATATGTTAAAGTCGTATCGTGTATGTTCTTAAATTAAGAACCACTAGCTCAGGAGCAATGATTTATCAAGTAATAAGTAGTTGCTAGATGTGTGGAAATAGAGACTGTTTGGCAACAATAGGGTTTTCAATGTCTATTTACAGACAAAGTAAAGCTAAAATAGTGTCTAGGTGCTTTGAGAGCCATTCATGTGTTGAAGAGTTGATATTTTTGTGTCCTAATTAAAAATTTCTGGTCGCTTTCGAAATTTATCATACTTCACTCAACCTGCTACGAAATGTTCGTTACTTTGTGATATATCTTTAATAAACTTGAATCAGTCTATATTGAGCAGGTTGGTTCATCATCACTTGCCATTTACAGTAACTTTATATAGTTCTTGTTATCGTTAAATAATTGTAGTAAGGTTACTATTATTTGAAAACGGTGCAATATCCATCGAAACATTAAAGGCAATTCAAGATTTTACCAAGACAAGGCCGTTGTAATAAGCACGATGCTTTTTATTCATTTGTCTGTTTAAATAATGCTTTCTTACAGACTCATGTTATGTCAAACGGATGTTTGATGTTAGCAGCTTAAAATAATCATTTATTTTTGTAATTATCAGCACCATATACCCTATAAACTGTTTTGACACAAGAGCTGTCACATAACGAACATTTCAAATTGAAATATAACAATTTTATGGTAGCTTTTTTCAAACACTCGAATACATGCACCATGGTGTCCTCTTGATCAAACCACGTTGATATTCTTGCTGACAAAGGTTGTTAGTTTGAAATTCTTTGTTTTATACATGTTAATGAACACATCGAAATTGCACTTTTTTAAACCACTGAATTGCACCTGCTTATTGAGAAGGACTGTATATCAGTGTAAAGTAGTGGAGTTAATATGGGTCTGATTTAAATGAGATTTCTAAGAAGCCTAAGTCTAAAGCTTATGTTTACCAAATCACTTACAGACAGTCTCTCCAGCGATGGAGCATAGTTTTCTTTTATAGTAACACCAGATTTCTTTACATCAGTTCCACAAACTATCCAAGTCGGTTTTGTCGTAAGCTCCAAAGCTGATCCGGGTAGCACAGATGTTGGACTCGAATCTGAGATAGCCATCGAGGTGAGCCCAATACGTAACGAGCCAGACCACTGATTTGAAAGTTTTTCAATTCTGATTTCAAAGATCTCATCTTTCTTTAAAGGATCAGAACTGAAGACCAATCCATGGTTGAAGTTAGCATTCCGTGTAGCAGTGTGACTGGTCGATGATAGAGCAATACCCTTACCACAACAGTGACTGAACCGGTGAGATTCTGGAGATAAGAACATGATCAAATATCGAAGTAAAACAAGAAATATTTGAAAAACATGTATGCCCCAATGGAAGCCCAATAGTGGGAAATGGTGAAATTAACAGTGACCTACTGACCTCAAAATCAATAAGGGTCATCTATTCTTGCTGACCAACCTCAGTGTAAAGTTTGAAGACACCAGGGCAAAGCATTCTTGAATTTTTGAACGGAAACCATCTGGTCTACCGACCGACCAACAGGCAGGAGCAAAGCAATATACTGCCTCATCAAAGATGGGGGAATAATTAGTTTTTGAGAAATGTACACCATAAAGAAACTTAACTTATGCCCTCACAACATTTCATTTTTTCTCAAATTTACTTTTATTATAATTTTTTTTAAATTCTGCATTTAGGATTCCATCTGCCCAGTTTGTCTCACAAATTTGAGTTACACTATAAAAAGTCAGAACCTTATCTTGGCTACATACCTGCAATGCTGGCTGGAGAGTTAAAGTTTGTATGTTCAGCTACAGCACGGTTGATAGCATTGTTATCTGTGGGTAGGATACCTGATACACTGGTTATAGATACCTGTGCACACTGACCGTACAGATCTACAACAGCTGACACTCCTGAAATATAATACAGGACCATACCTTCAGATATTTTGGACATGGTTTAATTTTAGCCTGACTCGGGCCCCCTGCCTTAGTGGCAAAAATATAGCTGTCCATAGTTTAACTGGCGAATTATGTAATCTTCCATCTCGTTGAAACCAATGCACCATGTCATGTACAGTTACTTTTTACTACCTGTGTTAGATATCTTACCCAGCCACTACACAGCATGTTTATCATAATACCTCATGCCTAACTCGAGTCATCCAACGGAAATGAAGAGTGGACATCCCACTTGTTCCCCACAAAAATTGCAAATCTAATAACCTGTTTTTTTTCCATTCGAAAATCTGGTAAGGTATGTCCCATATGAGGATGTCTCCTCACTTTATGAAAGAGACATAATCAACAAAGTTCCGCTCATATTTTAGATGCTTAACCAGAACAAATTATAATAATAATGCAATCTTCACTGATTACACTTACCAGGGGGTATGTCCGAGCAAGCAACACCTTGGTCAGTTCCGTTAAGAAAATAATGTAGAGTTGCATCTGAACATCTCATCATTCCAATACGACAACCAACGTTCACCGAATCTAGATCTAGTGGGTACCCATTCCTTATAGTTGACCCATCCTGCATAATTGCTGAGCCACTGAAATAAAACACGCTTAATCAGCACTTTTTGTAAACAGTGAAACTATTGAAATACAAAATGTGTAGTTTGACAAATTCAAAAACGCCTCAGCAGCTATTCCTTGCAGTGTTCGACAAATTTCTAATTTAGCTGGTTGCCAACTGGTCTACCAGAATTTTTTTAGGGAGCCTAGCAAAAACGTTTGGTAGCCAGCAGGCTCTGGGCTCTGGATTTATCAGACAGGCTTGTCATCATCACCAATCTGAATTACCTTTGGTCAATTGGACTTTGATTTTGTAAAATTTTGCAGTTAATTTGCAATTTTCAACAGTCAGGATGGGCTGATAACAGTTTTCATTTAGTCTGTTCACCTTAGTGGATGAATAAAATAAAAGAATTGTCTTACAGCAAAATTACAAACAAATCTCAAAAAAGGTTAAAGGTTTGATTTGCAATTTTGTGTTCATCTTGTAGCACTAAAATTTCAAATTTCATACAGCGGACAAAGGATGGTCTTATGAAAGTCAGACGAAACAACAGCAATTCACCAACAGTGCCTAGAAAACAGATCATAGGCAAAGGCATCGGAATGTGTAGTTGGGGTAACGGCAAAAATCAATAGCACAGTGTATAGTGCAAGTTGTTAAATTCTACGAAACCGTGTGCCTGTGATTACAGCCATCACAACCTCTGAAGACATGTTATCATAGTAAGAACTATTTACCTTAACATCCATGTATCATACTCTATATCAGTCATAGTGTTGGGGAATTCTAAATCTTCAGGTTTGATTAATGTCACACCTATCAATAAACAAACATTCATTTAAAGCATCAATGGCTCAATTTTTCTACATATTTTCCAGGGGTGAGGGAATTCTTAAATATTTCACTCGCCCATGGGCAAGTTGGACTGAAAAATCTCCTTACCCGAAAACTAAACCTTCTTGCCCAAAGGCTAAATATATTGTGAACCAAGAACTCTCACAGATACTAACTTTCACATTTTTCCGATTTTCATACTTTTTAATGGGATAAGAGCAATATGGTGAAATAGGCATTTAAATTGTGTTCTGAAATTTGAGATTTATAATTGAGGTCAAGTATTTTTTACTGAAAGTCAATAATTGCTATGTTTACCTGCTTCTATGGAACCAGACCAACGATCTACCATCCTTTCAATGACCACTTCAAACAGTTCATTATCTTTCAATGGTCGACTACTAATTACTATAGCATCATTAAACTCTCCCGTAGCATTAGGACGTAAAGCAGAAAGTCCTCCGTTAGATATAGCAGAGTTGCTACCATGTAGACGGTGAAACATGAGATAATCTGTGTCCGCTAGACTCGAAAAGTCCATGTCTGGTATACTTAATGAATCTGTGTCAAAGAAAAAGTTTTACCATGTCATGTGAGTCAAATAATGCCTCAGCAATTGTCGGTATTGTATATACTATATAGGTATTCAGTAATGTAATTTTATTTTGTGGCAATATTTAATATACACATTACCTTTGATACTGTGTAATAAATATTTACTAGTAAGCAAAGAATAAAGAAGACATGGTATAATAATGTTAACTTGTACCATACTCTTAACAAAGTAACACATATTTCATTTGACCATAACTTTACCATTTCACAAGACATTTTCATCAAATAAATTTTATGTTGGTCAGAAATCATATTAACCGGGACCAATAGCACCCCTGTATTATACTGCAATTTATGACTGATGATAATATCATAATTTATAGTTCGATTTCGAGCATTGAGCCGTGACTGCACTTTTAAAGTTTAATCCATTCGCCGATAAACTCTAAATCGAAAAATTACACACAGTAGCAAGTAGCATATCTTAAAATAATGACTATTGAATAAATCACGGGTCACCCGCCCAAATAGACTCGTCTGAAAGTTCATGGCTAAGGGTTCAAAATTGAACTATAGTACTAACCTGATTGGTCAACAATGGTGGCCTGAGCAGCTTGACCATACAGATCAAGATCAATATTGAACAAGCCTCGTATTATAAAGTTAGTACCAACCTGATTGGTCAACAATAGTGGCCTGAGCAGCTTGACCATACAGATCAATCACACCAAACACATTCTCTGGTACAGTACTTGCTGCAGCACCTTGATCTATACCATTCACGAAAAAATGTACCACACCCGAATCCTTTCTTACTACACCAACACGATCACCGGCCTGTAATAGTAAAGTGTTGTATAATTAAGATGATCATTCAGTTTTTTAGTTAATACATACTCAGCGATTTTTTTCCACTGGGTTGGGATAGGTACCAGTAACAGATAAATTGGGAAAATCTGTGTTTTGACCCCAAATTGGGATTTTTAAACAGTGAATTCTTAAAAACAAAAACATTATAATTTATCTCATATTAGACAGACAGTAAAATGAAACACAAATAAACTGCCTAGATGCAAAGCTGCACAAGATTGTGATTTTTTTATCTAAATTGGGAAAATGGATAATTCTTCAGATTAGGAAGGTACCTTCTAGACATACAAACATTATACATACACAGCACCAAAATGTGGAAATCCTAAGAAAATCTCATTGATTTCAATGACATGCAAACTTCTTAGTTTAACTATATTTTAGACAGCTAGCATTTATATATAACTAAACTAATTATCATTTCTAAACATTTTGATTTCAAATCTTTTTATAAGTTAACAAAATAAAGTTCCTAGTGTGAAGTATAAATGAATATTGCAACTACAGTGCAGTCCCTCTAGTGCAGCCCTTCCATGAGCAACAACCTCTGTTTTACAGTCAAGCAACATTTTACATTTTGATAGCAACAACCTCTGTACAACAACAATCAAAGTTTGCGTTATCAAACAGGTGTTGCCTCTGAGGTGTTGTACTGTAGTTACAAACTGAGTATGTTGTCATGATGTTAAAAATAATTCTTTACTAATGACTAACCTTTAACCTATCAAGATTCTGACCATAATCATCCATGACTGTCGTGCCGTTGTACATGACACCATTTCCAGTCATCATCCAAGTACCCGAGCGAATATTTGTCATGGTTGATGGAAACTCTAGATTCTCTGGGGTGTGTAATGTCAGTCCGATTTCTATAGACCCCGCCCACTTGTCCACCATTTTGTCAATTCTGACCTCGAAAACTTCATTTGGTCGAACAAATCGGTTTGTAAGTACCACGCCATTATTGAAATCATCTAAAGCACTGAAATGAACGAGTAAAACCATACTATACAGTATCTACACTTACTTCACGAAAACATTTGGGGACATTGTAAATACGTGTTTCTCAGGAGGAATAATGCCAAATCCTGATAACTAGTTTCTAACCTGTTTAAGATTATATCATTACTTACGGAATCCCTTCACCATCAATTAGTTTCAAAGTTTTGTTTTAATGTAAAAAAAATTAGAGTATGGATCTTCCAACAGCCATAACTTTTATTATTATTCAATTATTCTATTTTCTTCATTAATACCGTAACTTTTATTTTGTGCAGAAAAGAAAGTGCTACTTATAAAATTAATGCAGTAAATCTGGATATCCAGACTATTACAGAATTTAAGGAACCCTGAATTAATAGTTTTATTTTTATGCAAACACAGACCTGTGTTCTTACCATTCTGTACTCCCTGAGTAACAGTTACATAGTAGAGTGAATTAAAACTTGGGGTACAGCAAGCATTTTGGGATAAAAAGCACTCATTTGGGGTTTTTGGGAATACTGATATATTTACTTACTTTGGTCTATGAGCTGTTTGTCCATTACTGACCACGGCAGCATGTGTACCACAACGTGTATGAAAACATAACCTTTCCACTTCATCCTCTGTAATCAGAAGTCATATCATTATCTTAGTGTCCATACAAATTTTTACTATTTTGCGAAATAGTTGGACATTATTGTCTGTTTATTCTAATGCATTACAGGGACAACAAGAAATTATGTATCCATGGGTCACGGGTGCCTCCATTGGGGTATATACTACAAAAATTACTGTATAAAAGGGCTGTGACTCTGGTAAAAATTGCTGCAGCAAAAATTCCTTCCTATACAGTCAACTCCACATTAGAGTCGATAATCTGTGAAAGTTTGAAGAAATTCCAGTTCAACACACAAGATTTGCGTTACATAAGTACAGATGGACAGCACCATTGCTATATGCTCCCCACTTATAAATAAGTGTGGGGGCACCATAACTCTGCCTTGAAAATTAATAATTTCATAAGTTATAATACTTACCAGCACTAATTTCTTCATCATACAGGTCTACAATTTGTCGAGGAACACGTTGTCTTTCAAGGCCACCTCTACTGTTTACCATGTGATGATAGTTTGGATCATTACGATCAAGTATCGTGACCTTGACAGCCATGCCATAAAGGTCAACCACGCCCCATACTGTTTGTGGGCATGTATTGGAAGCCATTCCCTGATCCACACCGTTAATGAAGTAATGAAGACTACCATTTGTTTTCCGAATCAGACCTATCCTATCTCCTTCCTGAAGAGTTCATGAAAACAATAACATTAAACAATAACTATTTCACCTAGATTTTTACCTAGACTTCATTTGTTTTCCGAATCTCTAGTTCATGGAAACAATAACATTAAACAAACTATTTTACCTAGATTATTACCTAGACTTCATTTGTTTTCCAAATCTCTACTTCCTTGAGAGTTCATAAAAAATACACAAAATTGAAAGTTAAACTATTTTACATTGATTATTGTAAACCAATTTAGTTTCATAAATTTATACCAATTTTCATGTTTTACCAATCATCTGCATGACTGTTCTCTTCTACAGATGCCAACGTTTTTAAGTTTTCCGCAATGTCCATATTTTATTTGATGCTTTCAACACTATCGTGGTTACTTAACTTCGCAAATTTCTATCACACGAAAGTATTTCATTAGTAATTCAATCTTACCGCAAGAGCATCCAAGTTATACTGTCCGTATTCTCGTCTAGTGCCCTTACCATTGGTCAGTATACCACAGCCACTCATCATGATTGTACCTATAATTTATCAATTATACCACATTCTTAAACATTCATTCTTGACCTGGGTCACCAATAAAATCCTATCCCTGTCATATCATTGGACAGCACTTTTTTATACTAATCTGGCCCGGTGATTATAAACATTTCTCATTCTGATACTCAAACTCCATACTCCATGCTCCAACTTGAAAAACAGATTTTTTTAAAAATTTGCATCAAAACCAACACCAACTTGTAGCAAATGATCTACTTAAGAAAATGAACCCCCATTTCATATGTTTCCATTCAGTAATAAAGAAGTTACAGCAGTTTTTGTAACTGAGAAATGCTCCAATTGGAGTACAGAGTATGAGTTGGAGCATGGAGTAAGTTCTCCAATGTTTATAATCGTTTTACAATTTCATAACTTTTTATGCAAAATACTCAAGATTTAAATTTTTAACTAAACATGAGAAAATGACCCTTCAAATCAATGTATTTCAAGGTCAAAATATGGCTTTTTGGAAATTTCAAGGGTCAAAACTTCTACTGTAGTGTAGAGTCAATTTGAACACCATTACTGCCAAGTCAAATAAAACACATGCTAACCAATATTATTGATAGAAAAGGTATACCTGATCTCATGTTGGTCATTGTAGCAGGGAAATCTATGGCACTAGGATTATGTGTAGTGATTCCTACTTCTATAGAACCTGACCATTTGTCTACCAAGCGATCTAGTCGGATCTGAAATAAACATGTGAGTACACAAGTCAGTAATCATTGATTAGGACCCAAAGGTTGTCAACAAATCCATGACAACCAACCTAATCCATTAAAAACTCTGGTTTTCAAACAAGACACAAAGCACATTTCCAGCAAACAAAATTAATAAGTGATAAACCTCCGTTAAACTTTGCATTCATCTTTTAACCACTTAATGAAATATAGGTTAGACATTCAATTTAACTCCGTACTTGTCTAAGACTTATGGATTGGCCATTGAAAATTACCTCAAACAATTCTCCATCTTTCAGTGGTCTGTTGGTCATCACAACCCCATTGTTAAATTCGTCCAGAGGTCTGCGTCTCTCCCCTGTTCTCCTACCATTACTGAGCTTAACGAGACTACCACATCGTTCATGAAATGTTAGACGCTCGTTAGAGTGGAAAGAATCACTATCCGCCAGTGTTAGGGCTTCGGTAGTATTGGATAAGTCATTTACTATTTGACTAGATAATTGTGCAAGAAACTCGTTGGCAAGCTGATGGGTTACATCTGAAGTGTTGGAGACCGGAACTGAAATATAAATAATTATCAAAGTATATGAAATGCAACTGTTGATTTTCCTGAAATATAGCAATGAACTCTAATACTTTTAGCATAATACCCAGTCCTGAAAAAGGTTCAGGTCTTCACTGGGCGCCATGAGCAGGCTGCACACATCCATACACCTTTATTAATTTTCCAGATAGTTATTGGTTAAAAGTCCCACTGGTCAAAACTATTTCTGTCATAATGATAGAGAATACCCAGTCACAGTAACTATCCTGACTCTGGGGCAAACCGACCTTGAACTGACGTGTTTACAAGGAAGATAAACCAGTACCATATTAAACTAGTTTGGTATGTCAGAGCCTGGGATTATACCTAGAGACCTCAAGATTGCACTAAATTGGTAATTTAGATTAGCTTCAGATTACTGGTTTTTTATTCATACTTATGCCAGGATAAATACTTGAATGAGAAATCATAGAGAGCCATGTAAATAAAAGGTCAAAACAGTTTAGCCTACTCTAAAGGGACAAAGTTTGTGGGTTTATTTATGAAAAATATCATGTCATGGGGATGTAGTTTCAAGGATACATGAATGATGATCCACTAAGTCAGATACTATAGAATCATTAATATCCACAAAATCATAGATTTGTATTAGAACGGATAGGCAACTCTATAAATAGATTTTTATCTGCCGAACTGCCAAACGCCCATAATGCAATGCGCACACTCGGCCTTTTCCGTTAATCATCGTTTTTTTTGTATTCGGTACACTGTAAGTCGATAATATGGCGATGATCGGTAACATAAAATGTTTATGGCTGCCTCGAAAAAACTTGCCTTATCATTAATAATTGATCTATTTTCAAAATTAAAACAATATTAAGAAGATACACAATGCATGTTTCATGCAATATACAATGCAATTTAAGTCAGAGTTACAATTTCGTGTGATTTGGAGCAAGAAATGAGAGACACAGGTGGAAAATGGCGGAGGCTTCTTCGTTACAATTTAGTCTACGAAATGTCTTTTAAAAGAATCATCAGGACTAATTTTATAATATTTTACGAAAGATGTTTCAAGTAAAACACCAAATAAGATTTTAATATTTTTCAATCTGATGATAGGAATTTGTCATGGTTTGAACTGAATTGTTTTCTAGCTTTGATGTTCCCGCGAAACCGTTGTGTATTCAAACTCCATTTTTGGACATATAGCCAATATAATCGATGAAATATACATACACACTAATCAAGGTATGTTTATTCTGTATCTACATAGTAAAATTTTCTCGATTGATTTCGAAATGTTGATTGGATTGGCAGATTTATTTCTGCAAATTTCTTGCAAAACAATACAAATAACAAAGATGGCGGATCGATGAATCTAGCCACTAAAACTCTGTGATCTCGCCAAATATCGCGACAAACGTGAACCCGCGAGACTTAAAGTCGATTTCTACTGATTTCAACTGGGTCACGTGGTAGAGTTACCTATCCGTACTAAATACATATCTGTGACAAAATAGATTAAATCCCAAAGAATATTGATGATTTTACAGTATTAAGTTTATAATATACCTGTAACTCTATTGTCTGTAGATTCAATAATCGAAACTTGAGCACATTTTCCATACATATCAATCACAGCATATATATTTGGAGGAATATCCGTCGCAGCCGGACCCTGATCCACGCCATTTACGAAAAAATGCAGTTCTCCAGTGGTTGACCTCATCACACCGACAACATCACCTTCCGAAAGCTGGTCAAGGTCACAGCCATATTCCTCAATCATAGAGTGGCCATCTTTCAGCACAGAGCTACCTGACATAACCCAGGTACCATCACGAAAACCAGTAGCACTGATGGGAAAGTTGAGATTATCTGGATCACATGTTGTCACGCCAATCTCAATGGACCCACTCCAGGAATTCACCTGTAATTATAATATATTGCAATTACGAATCATCAATGGTAATCATACACATGATACAGATGGCAAGTCTCTGACCCAATGTTGTACCCGGGCCACTAGCTGGATTTATCATCATTTATTTTTATTATTGTGGACCATAATGAAAATTGGTTTACCAATTATGTAATCCACTGAAAATAAAGACGTTATTATTATTATTATTATATAAATGCAACATTTATTATAATGCTATACAGTGCTTTGACCAAAACCGTAATTTCAAACTTACCAGAGCATTATCTCCTGTGTAAAAATCACATCATTTTGTGTAAAATTTACGTTGTAAACAACAGACTCGCCATTTTCGTCTTATAATTGTACCGCATATACATTTTTGTATATGAGAAGTTCTGACAGGTCTGGATTTATGCACCATTTATTATGCTGTTGCTTTGACCAAAACCGTAATTTCAAACTTACCAGAACATTATCTTTTGTATAATTATCATGTGTGTAAATTGTCACTCTCAGTCTGTGAACATCAGAGTTGACATTTTAGCTTTAAAGCTGTCCTGAATATATGTACAAAGATGCAAAGCTATGCCCCGGATTTTAGCACCAATTATTTTGCTGTACAGACAATGCAACAGGTCAGTCAGTCTCATCAACGCTCCAACCAACCCGGGACTGGGTGGTGGATAGCCGGGGAGACGACAGTGTTTGAACCTTCCAGTTTCCACGCACTGCTGGGGAAATGTTGGAGATTTTTTCTCCAAACCAAAACCCATGGGACAATTTTAAGTTGTCAGGGGCCAGGGAAATACAGGAGATTTTACCATCAGCTGTTCCCACGCAAGCGGGGATTTTAACAACTCAAAAGTCATTATTGCCGCCCATCCCTGAGGGTGTGGGGGCCGTGGACGCAACTGACTTGTGCATAATCAAGGCTGTTTCCCCGGCTATCCAGCCATTCTTACCTAGACGTTCAGTGACACTGTGACAGCAATACATAATCGCTTATTCGTGGCGACTGTAAGATGTCGTTCATATGCTGTATTCTGAAAACGGCCACAATCATTAGGGATACTTTTTTTTCTTCAGGATTAACTCCATGTCATGTCTCATGATTTTCTAAAAATTAGTCTGCAAATCTCTGAAAAATACCTTTTTGTCAATTTTTACTTCGAGAACTTGGTCGTCTTTGAGTGGGATTGAACTAAGAACGACACCATTATTGAATTCCTGTGTAGGATGATTGCGTTGCGCTGTTCTCCCATCGTTGCTTAGCGAAACAAGGGCCCCCGTACGATTATGGAATCTTGGCAGGGAAGCCATTTTTTCAGTTTCAGCTAAAACCCGGCAACCCGTACAATTCCGTACAGAAAGGAAGTGGATAAAACCCAACCCCAAAATTCCGGAAACTTTCCGGAAACACGTCAGCAGTCGAGTTGGCAAAATGGCGACTTTACGTGGAATCTTTGCGTGTGCTTTTCTGGCAATAGTTTTACCTGCACTTTGTTCAGCGAACAAGAAAACCCTCGTATTGTTAGATAATTGGTCTCTGAGGGAAACGCACTCCATTTTCTTCCGATCTCTTCGCGGTAAGTTGGAAAATGAACGTGTGGCATTTCCATTGTATGAATTGGTGGGTGGGGTAAGCCGGTAGCCGGTTATAAATTATTGCGTTATTTACTGAAATGTATAGAACATGTCATGCGCATAGGAAGTGTTCGTTATTTAAATTTAACTGTTTTGAAGACTTAGTAAGTATCGCTACCTCAGACAATACGTAATTACCATTGGAATGCAGCAGTGCCAGTTGATTGAAACTTCAAACCCGTCCCCGGGATGGGCGGCGAATGGTCACAGGAGTTGATAGCATACTGTTTCTCAGTACTTTGCTAAGAGAACTGACTTTTTACAGTCTTCCCGATAGTCGCCGACAATCTTTTGGACCAACGGTCTGATGGACATGGAAGTTGGAGAAACTGTCAGACCAGAAGGAAATCTATCGGACCGCTTTTTGTTCGCTAAAATCAACAAAAAAGCAAATATTTTCAATTTCCCTTTTTACGCGACATACACACAGTATGAGATGGCTTTCCTCGTTAATGAGTACTGTCATCGAGAAATCGGCATTAAACTTGTTGTCCGGTGGCCAATTACTGATAATTCTTTCAATTTTATCCATATTTTTCCATCTTTCCCATGGAAATTGAAAGGGACTCTTCAAAATAGGAGTACAAGAACGCAGAGTTAGAAAAATGGTTTGCGCTTTGCGAGTGGCTTACGAATTTATTACCGACCAATCAAAATAAGTCTTACAAAACACATGCAGTAACGTACCCAATACAAAACATACCCAATGCAAGCGTTCCTAGACGATTACGGATAATCGGACACGCGGTTCGACGGAAAGGTCTGACGCACCAGACCCATAGATAAACGACGGCTATTGGGAAGTCAGTTTTTAGAAGCAAGCTGTTTCATCATGTTGCGCTCGTTAGCCCCTTGCTTATGCAACGACCTCCAGGTTTTTACCTTTCCGATGGCACTGCTCTACCAGGAGCTTGTTGCCTAGCCAAGGTGCTAGTTGGAATTGCTTTTCTTTGTCTATGCAACAACACTACCAGAGTGAACAGTGTTGACCTATAGCATTCTCAGCACTTTGCTTACACCAGACTTCACGAAAGACCCAAGAAATTTACAGGACATTCGGTCTGGTAAACTGAAATGTTTTACCTGACCGAACCAAAGTTTACAGGACCGGAATTAAAAATCTAAATCTGAATGATTTCACTACTTAATTGCAATTTATAAACAACATAACAAATTAATTACTGTACATATTGGCCTATGTCATTGACCAGTGTTTCCACTCCTTTTTGGGGGTAGGTGTTTCACCACTGCCAGACAAATAAGGGGGTGAAATTAGTTAAAAGTACTCAAACTTGAAAGAAAATATAGTAGTCTACGTATTTTTTTACATTTGGGTCGAAAAGTGTTGGGGACGAATGCATAATTTCCAACAGCGTAAAAATACTTATTTTTACAACTTAAATCAAGCGGCAATCAATGGATGTCGACGGAATATTGCTTTACTATACGACTTTTTACGATCATACAATACGATATCTAGCTAGCGGCGAGCGGTCATCTTATGCCTTACGGTAAATTATCACGTTTGTTTACAAATTACATGCAACATGTGTGAATTTGACCCTGATTAAACCACGTGGATGCACTGAACCAATCGTAGGTGTCGTTATAAATACGTTTCTAAAAATAGACGTAGAACAACAGTGCTTGGGTCGTGTGCAAACGAGCACTTGTTACGCACGCGCAAACGAATTGGTTTTATGTAAACTTCCGGATGAGCTAAATTCCGTTTTTTCATGTACTTTTTGGCGATTCACGCGAATGGGAACATTGTTGACTTGTATTTTTACCGGACACTCGGTCATGTAAACTTGCTACATCTTGTCGGACCGTCCCAAAATTTACCAGACATGTCCGACGGTCCGACGGCTTTCGCGATGTCTGTACACAAGTAGAGTGCTTTCAGTTTCATATGCAACATACTGCTAGCCGTGATCACTCGCCAATATCATAGCATATAAATTTCTCGCTTTGTCAGCTACTTAGCACTTTTTTAAGAAGGCCGTTTCTCTAAAAAAGAGTAGCGCTACCGAGTGCTCAATTGTGCCTTGCTTAGGCAACCGGCTCCAGGTGAGTGAGTGGATGGATTGTGTTCTGCGTCAAAATAGCGGAACATTCATTTGTATACCCAGGACTATATTTCACTTCTTTAGGATGTGAGCAATTGCCAAGCCTGGTTTTAACCTTCAGCATGGCTCTTGTGGCAGGAATTTTACCTGGGGTTTGAAAAAGCAATTTAAGAGAAAATTCGCCTTCCCTGGTTAGGGGGAGGGTTTCAATTGACTGGTGTATTTCATTTGCAATTATTTCGGAAATCGTCCCTATAGATAAATCATTAATTGCTGGTACTACTGACAACTTAGCAATTGAAATAATTCTTATTTGTATCGATTGTGTAAAGTTTTGTTTCTATTTCAGACAAAGGGTATGATCTGACGTTTAAGACTGCTGATGATGCCAGCCTTTCTCTGTCCAAATATGGCGAGTTCATCTACTCTAACCTCGTTATATTTGCTCCATCTGTTGAAGGTATGAATATTTAACTTTAAAATCTTCAAATAAATATAAAATTAGCTATGTTTGGGGACTGATAGTGGGCACATGATTATGAACTTTAAGTATCTATTTAAGCCGTCATAAATTTCTGAAATTCATGTTCATGTCTTTATTGTAAAATATGAATCATGTGAGAAAACTTACAAATTATTTTCAGTAAAAACTAAATTATTTATTATAATAAAATAACGTGTTTTGTTCCTTAAAAGTTAGTCGAAGATAATTAAGATTTGTGATTTTCATATTAAACACTTTTTTTTCATAATTAATGCAAAATGTGAGTGACTGTCTTGTTTGATCAGGGCGGATGCATGCTTTATGTGCTGAGCCTCAGTGTTTTTAGTTTCAGGTTACTGCGTGTTTGCCCTTGACATGACTGAAATTCTGTTAACCAACCCGTGGTTCCTAACAAATTAAAATTTACAATATTTTGTTTGGGTTATTTTTCAGAGTTTGGTGGAAGTATTGAGGTGTCATCAATCACAAACTTTATCGACAATGGAGGTAATGTAATGGTTGCTGCCAGTTCATCTATCGGTGATCCATTGAGAGAGCTTGCTACAGAGTGTGGTCTGGAGTTTGATGATGAGAATACAGCAGTGATCGACCATTTGAACTATGATGTGTCGGATGAAGGCAGGGTATGTTGAATTGACAACTTAAGTTTTTATAACAAATTTACAAGTTACATGAGAAACAACTTAAACTGGGTTCTGGTTGGCCAAACAATTAAATGCCAAAAAATAATTGCCTGTAAATATCGGGACTTTCAAAATTGGGCGAAATACAGGAACTTATCAGGGAATGTCATGCTTCATTTTCTATGACCCCTCTGTGAAACTGGTAAGGTAAGCTATAAAGTTCTTGTTTGACCGACATACTTTCCACATAAACATGGACTTATTTATCTATCTGAGTACAGGGACGTAGCTGGCTATACGCAAATACGCACGTGAGTACGCTGTTTGAAAAAGACACAAAATTTAAGTGATATAAAAATGCAATAAAATTCAATGCCTAACCCGGGTGAGGCATATTTTCCATAATTTTATGATAAAATGTAACTTACATAGAAAACTATTAAAAGCATCTTCGGTAAATAAGGCATATTTTTCTTGCTCGCTTCGCTCGCACAATGCATTTATTGCTGTATACATGTAATATCAAGTAGAGATTACTTTTTTGTGATAAATCATGGACATACATTCGTACATTGTGTCTAGTTCCTCACATGTGTCTAGTTCCTCAATACATGACATTGTATTAAGTCTTAACATATTAATGTTTGTATGTGCTGTGTCCCTCAGGTACATAATTATTGTGTTTTTACCACACTCTTGTGAGCACTGAGTCACATCCTCCATTAGAAGAATGGATAAAACACACTAAACCATTTCACCTCCTTCACTTTTGCGACCATCGATGCGGTTGTGACAAGGCAACAAGAGCGAGCTCGTGCCCCAAAACGACAACAACAAACAATCTATAAGGCTCACATTGATATAACCAAGGAATGTCCCGGATATGCACTTCAGAGCAACGGAAGAAGTCGGACGAGAGACAGGGAAAATCTCGGATCAACACAGTATGTGCCCGTGTATTCAGTGTAAACGCCGTGCGAGGTCTGGTGACAATCGTACCTCTGTCGTCATGCTCGTTGATATACCGGGGTCTGACGTATGTCCCCGGACTATCGAGATGGCACGACAAGGTACGGACGGCTCCAGTCAGTCAATGCAAATATACCAATGAACTTAATGTACACATATTTCGCAAAATTGTTCCTATCTAACGTAAAAAGACGAGATGTTCATGTTAGTTCCTAGAGTTTTGTTGCTGTTAATATCGCTGTGATGAGAAAAAAACCACGTATAATTTTTATAGAAGTCAGTTGCACCCACAAACCCACCCCGGGGATCCACGGGGATAGTTGGGGGATACGGTCGTATTTTTACCTACCAGCTTCCCCCGCAGGGCCGGGGACATGTTGCGATTTTTTTCTGCAATACCCCGAGGACAATATTAAGTTGTCAGGTGCCGGAAAATAACGGAGATTTTACCATCGGCTATTCCCATAGGCCATGGAAGTAAAAATCCCGGGGATGATGGTGCTGTGGATGCAACTGGCTGGTGCCTTATAACGTATCGTTTATTTACATTTAACTTTACAATGAAGCTGGGGCCACTTTAATCCATTAGTGTCCATTAGTGTCCTATTCAAGCCAAGCAGTATCAATGTTTCTCATGGCCGTAACTAGGGAGTGCGTTGCGAAAGCCATATTAAATAGCATTTTTCGGGGGTGAAATATATATTCGCTTTATAACATTCTCATTTTTTCTGGCTCACTTCGCTCGCCAAATAACCTTAACAATTAATAACCGTTGTCATAGCTAGGGGGTGCGTCGGATACCAACGTAGTCAAAGTAGTTTTTCTTAGGAGGAAAATTATCTACATTGGATTATTTTCGAGCTCGCTTCGCTCGCTTTAATCAATGTGATACATCAAAGCATAATCCTAAACTATAGGCCTACTAGAGTATAAAACGAAATCATATGTTTTAATTGAAAAAATAGAATCAGAGTTTATCATGCCATATATTACGCCATAGTATGGTCTGAAACTACTCCAGAATGCACGTACGGCTTCGTAGAAATAAAAAAATCCCCGGGGGCATGCCCCCGGACCCCCTAGCAGTTCTTCATTTATCATGTGCGTACACTGAAAATATGCCCAGCTACGCCCCTGTGAGTACCTTTAGTACATGTATGTCAGGGGCCAGAGTTATGAAATGCACATTGTTAGTTAACACTGCGGCAGTATGGCAATTGAAATTACTTGAATTTATAATTTTAATTAAAATTTAAATATATATAATTACCGAGTATAGAACTCCAACATGCTTTGAGGTGTGACTAGTAAGTACTTTGTAATCTATCTCTAAAGGGGTAATTGCTGAGACGTCAGGGTAGATCTAAACTTACTTGCTTCCAATTTTGCTAGATTAAATATAAGATGTATGACTAGATGTATATTATGTTTTTCAGCATACAACAATTGTTGCAGATACTGACTACCTGTTGGAAGCTCCAGTTATTGTTGGCAAGAAGTCACCAGCACCATACCTGTTCCGAGGTGTTGGGTAAATATCTTATATTTCATTTCAATCACACATTACATGACTATCAGGGGTTCAATTCAACTCAATAGTAGGTTTTTGACCCTCAGTCCCTTGTAATTTTCAATATTTTGGTTTTACCAGTGGTTTGAATCTTCGTAATAAAGCTGAATTCCGGATTTACATAATTATGAAAATTTAAATATGATTATGAAGGCTTGACGCCAAGCCTATTTGTGCTTATTTGGAGAGATTTTAGGTTTGATAATATTTTTTCTGAGTTATGGCCCTCTGTATGAGATACAATATGCTTTAGTGTCCAATTTTTATAGTTTTTGAGGATTGAGAATCCCTTCTGTAGTATCCACTGTCCATGTACTATATGGATTGACTTATAAATGTTTATCTCCTATTTCAGTATGGTTGCCGACCCTGAGAACCCGCTTGTTCTGCCTCTCCTCCACGCTAGCTCTACATCATACAGTTACCAGCCAGACATGGCTATCGATGACTACCCACTAGCTATCGGTACTAACACGCTCCTTATTGCTGCTCTACAAGCCCGTAACAATGCTAGAGTCGTGTTTGTTGGATCCATTGACTTCTTTAGTGATGAATTCTTCGGTTCATCAGTACAGAAAGCCAATGGTGGCAAGAAGTAAGTGTTTGCAAGTTGATATTGTAAACCAAGAAATTATTTGCCGGATACAGTTTCACAGAGTGTCCGAGTGGTAGAAATTCTCGAAATTAAGTAGCAGGAAATTGTTCAAAACATTATTATGGACATCGCAGAAGACTTAAACATCCGAACATTTGTAGTTAGTATAGGAAAGTAAATTGGTTTGCAGTATTGCTACCATGACACTAATGCAACAGAAATAGATATATGAAAACAATTCATTAGGAGATTTTAACCAGGGTGTCAAACAAGCCAAAAAGTGATGATCTGCTTGTATTGCTCATGCTGTTATGAATATTGGCATGAATGTGATAGCTACAACCATGTTTTTGCAAAGTGGAAGTGTAACATTGGTCATCTTTAAAAACCTTGGTGCAGATTGATTTTGAAATTGCATCAGAATAAAAAGAAATAAGGTGAATAGTGAGTTCGTATTAATTTTGTGCTTTATTTGAAGGTATGCCAAGGCTGGTAACCAGGAACTTGCTATGAACCTTGCTGATTGGGTGTTCAAATCTCGTGGTGTACTCAGAGTTGGTGAAGTGAAACATCACATACAGGGAGAGAAAGTACCACCACAGGCTTACACTATCTTCGACATGGTGGTAAGTAACAATATGTTTTCTTGTGTACATATGTTCAGTATAAACTGATTTTTTTTTATTATACGGTTGTTGTAATATTTTCAAGGTATGGAAATTGATCAAAAGTCAGGGAATTCTTCATTAAAGATGTTGGTGATTGACATTGCCTATAAAGAAAATTAAAGACTGGGAAAAATCCTTGCTCGCTAGGCTCACTTGGATAATTCTAAGTTATGATTACTTTATCTCAATCAACAGCCCTAAACTACCACCTGAAATTTTTGGGTTCCATATAAAGTAAGCATAGCGTCATCACTCTAAAAGGTCAGGGAAAACTGCTACAGGTATTCACTTTTGTCAGGGAAATTCGGGGTCAAGTCCGGGAATTTGTCTGAGAATATTTTTGGGAACCCTGTTTACGATTACCATAAACATAGATATTATAATGTGATGCTAGGAATTTTTACCAAGAATCAGGTTACATACATGTGTGATTTTATTTCAGGAATATACCATTGAGATTGAAGAATACAATGAAGGTAAATGGCAGGCATTTAATGGTAAAGATGTCCAACTGGAATTTGTCCGAATTGATCCATTTGTTAGAACCACTTTGAGCAATAAGAGTAAGTTATCTTTATATAACATAAAATTAGCTTAAATTTTTGTGCATATATAAATTTGTATAAACTTACAGGGTATGGGTATTTTCTGCTTACGAAACATAATAAAACTTTGTAATGCACATACTGTAAAATCATTTAATTTCGTTGGGACGAAATTTCGTGGTTTTGGTAAATAAGACAATTTCGTTGGCACTTGAATTTGTGGACTTTGCATTTTAGGTAACAAAACAAGGGTCAAAATCAATGCTCGTTGGGATTAAAGTTTGTGGTTGAAGTGAACCACGAAATCCACGAAATTTAATCCCCCACGAAAATTAATGATTTTACAGTATCTAATTAAATAAGTAATTTAACTGTGTTATTTCAATATTTCAATATAACTACCGGTATGTTTTTTTGTGCACACTATTTCTCTTCTAACCTTAATTGTTATAACAAAATAATAAACAAGCTATACATTCATTGAATCATGGAAAATGTCTCTATATTTCTCTTATAAATTCTACAGACTTCAACATTTGTTGTTTCCCTAAGATTTTATACTTATTAATTATACTGACTTCAAACTTTGTTGTTTGTGTTTACAGATGGACTGTTTAAGACAACATTCAAGTTACCTGATGTATATGGAGTATATCAGTTTAGGGTAGATTACAACAGGATGGGTTATACACATCTCTTCAGCACCACACAGGTATGTTACATTTCTTACATTATCTAGCTGCTGCATGTCATTCTGCACCCACACTTATTTATATGTTGGGGCATATAGCAATGGTGCTGTCTGTCTGTCCATATATATGTAACGCAAATCTTGTGTGTTGGGTGGAATTTCTTCAAATTTGTAGTTGCTTTGTGTAGTCGACCGTAATTCATTGTTTCTGACTGTAGGATCCTCATTTACCATTCAGCCCCAATCTCCTACTAAATTTCCACTTTCTCAACAAAATGAAGCGAAATTCACCTACGCACCTGGTCTTCGCTGAACCCTCTTTAGTGGCTCCAAGTGGTTATAGATAACTTCGCTGGATGAATGAAAAAGTCTTTATGTACCACTGCCGTTTAAACATAATGACTTTGTATACATCATCATTGTCATTTTATAAAAAGTTACCTAGTGAATATTTTGCTTTCAACTGAGACAAGCATAGTGTGTGGTCATTAGAGTTTATCCCTACCTGATTGGCCAATGATTTCCAACTTCCAGAAACACTAAGACCAGTCAGACATTAAAAATGTAAACTTTGAGAAACTATCTGACCGGAAGGAAATCTGTCGCCCGCCGGACCAATGTGTGTTCATTGTATTTTGTAATCAAATCATGCTTGTAACATTGCAGGTGTCCGTCCGTCCACTGGAGCATACACAGTATGAGAGATTTATCCCGACAGCTTATCCGTACTATGTTAGTGCTTTCTCAATGATGTTTGGAGTGTGTTTGTTCAGCTTTGTATTCCTACATTTCAAAGAAGAAGTTAAAGAGAAGAAAGAATAAAGAAAAGTTATTCAAATTAGTCCAATTACGACAATTTATTACTTAGTCCAATTACCAATGGAAAAAAGAAAGGATAGCTGCAATTTAAAATGTAGTGTGTGTAATTTGTATTTGAATGAAGAATATCATTATTCGGGTTTAAAGAAAGTGCTACTGTGATGGGTTTTTTGTTGTCCAAATTGTGTGATTTTAAGAACTTTGTTTTAAACCACATATTTGACCAAATTATGTTGTGGTATTTTTAAGAATCTGTATTTTTTCCTAAATTTCTTATAAATATAAAAAATAGCAAAGAAATTACTTTAGTGTATTACATCTAGCTAGTTGATTATTTCATCGGTGTCACAAATACTGCAGATTTGTGAACTTAACTATGCATTCCATCATTAACTTAATGTCTTGTCACAAACATCACATCATATCAACCTTATTATTGTATTTCTTATTTTACATTTTGTGCATTTTACTATTCTTTGTGCGCTCATAGAAAATCCAATAAAATATTGACAAGATTAACAATCATGTGTGTTATATATTCTCCATTTAATGTGCACATTAGTGTGTACTAACTTATGTAAGGTCGATTGTGAAACAAGTCTTTCCAACTTATTTATCGACACCTCATTCCTGGTGTTATCTGTCCTCATGAGGGTATGAGAGAAGAGAATCTGGTTTCCCTTTAATACTGAGCTAAAGCAAGGGAATTGCTGGTACCCGTTTTATTTTGTCTGAGAGGCGCTTCATGGGATAGAATCCGGATCTTCCCCACTCCGAATCTGATGCTCAGGCTATAGAGGAGGTGGCATTTACACAATTATTGGGACATTGATGTTCTATTTCTCATTTTTGCATCACATACATTCAAACTGGTGCATTGATTGGTATATTTAACACATACTTTTTTACCCACAAACATATAAATGACCAAGCAGGGGTTAGTGCTCTGAAATTGTAGCCCAGTGATTTTGGTTTGATTCCCATAAGCTGCAGGCCATACCTTTCCATGAAGATTGGACAAGTTGATTTCTCTCCATATGTGGATCGTTCGGTTGTTTCTTGTGAAAGGGTACAGAATAACATGCTAAGATACAGTCAAACAACATAATTCTGGTATCCAACATATCATTGTCACAGGTCTTAAAACCGGAGGGGACTATAGGTTTGCCATCCGTCTGTAAAGAAATCTAGATCCTTCCGTAACTCAAAACATTGCATGTGGATGGGGACCAATAAGGTGATTATACATGTCTATTATTCGGACAAAAATTTTGGTTGCCATGGCAACAGAAACACTGGAAGTAAGGTAGGGGCTACTGGGGCCTTATTCGTCAATGCTGTAAGTCTAAAATTCAGACTTAGACTTAAAATTGTCATTATTCATAATCACTGCCATTTCTTTGAAATTAAATTTAACCATGTGAAATATTTTGTCTGACTATTTGTTGTTACCCACTGAACATGTATACCGATTTATATCAAAATCGGTACACTTATAACAACTTGAGAGCGAATAGAACATTTGACAATGTTAAGTCTAAGCCTGTGTTTTAGACTTACAATGTTGGTGAATAAGGCCCCTGTATTGCTTGCAATTACTTAATGTACAATAATAGAGGAGTGCAGTAAAACACACAACAACACAACATGTCTCATAACAATTTATTCTCACACAATTAGTTCAGCTAGATATTAGGCTAGCCATCATCTTATTCTACATTGTGAGTTCATTAGCTTTGAGCTTATTATCATGACTTGACAGCCACAGTTGGTATGTTTATACTATCATCTTTATATTATAAGTTCTGTTAACTTGCTTTGATCTTATTATCGATATTGCTACCACCAGTTGATACATTTATATCATCTTTATTATTGTCTGTAATATTCTCAACAAATGCTTTATTTGTTGTTCCACCGACCTCTATCTCTACATCAAAGTCTTCATCTTTAGCCCAGTCCTTGAAAAGAAATATTGGAAAATTGGTAAAACAATATAAAACTATAAAAAGGGAAATAACTCGTGTAAATTCATGTACAAATGGCGATTAACAGTGTTAATCTCTAATAAGGTATCAAAGGTAGGTTAATTGTGTTAAATTTATTAGGATTTATAAAGGTGTTTCATTCGTATAAATCTACTGAACATACTTTATAAACGTTTTTTCCACCAATAATGGTAGTAAAACTGTATCAATGGGTATTGGTGGCCATAGAATGTAAAATATTGTCTAAAAAAAAATTATTTTCCTGATGAACCCCCTTCAAAGTTTACAGTTATAAGGGGGGGGGGGACAAGTGTCTATCTATTACGAATATCTGTCCCTTTCCACTAGCAATAAGATTCTTGACCAGGAATCAGACTTTTATATAGCCTTATAGGGGGAAGTTGTACGTGCAGGTGAATATAGACTAGTATTCGCCAAACTCTTCATGACAGGGGCAGATAATCGAGACACAACGCTCAAAACTGACCTGTAGTTCTCCTGATGCGAACAGACCAAACACAATGATACCAAACACATCAAATCCTGCACACACATAGAACACGTTTCTCCATTCTTCTGGTGTTCCCTGTAAGTACATTGTATATGGGTGAATATTTGATTAGGTGTCACTCTGTGTCCATGTCTATTAAATATAAGATGCAATACATATTTTGTTTGTCCTGTTTTAAAAAATGTTGTTGCAATCTTAAATTGACTTTGTCCCATACTTGTTTCGTGCAAACAAATCGCATTTACTGATTTGGAGGAACATTTGTTGCATTGACCCCCCTAATTTGCGTAACGGTGGCGTGTCCGGAAACGACGGTGTGACTTTTCAAAGCAGTATTAAACAACAACTAGATCGATTTAAAAGAGAAGTGTATTGCAGAATATAACAACACATGTATAATAATTGCAAAACAACATTGCTTATTGATAAACACATATTTGTTGATAAATTACAAGGTTTTTAAAATGTGTCCGTAATTTTGTTTTTCGACACCGTTACGTGTTTCAGTCATGATACTTCGGTACGGTTAGGTACGGCATTTTTCAATTTTTCCGTACACGAAACGTCCTTTTATCGTCTACTAGCAAGCGCCTACGTCAATCGTGAAACTTCGACAAATTTCGTGTATCTTCGGTAAATGTGAAAGTTAGGTTTATTGTCTGTCGACACCGTTCATCTTTTTCCTTGACAGTTTGCGGATATACAATTAATTTCACTGCACAATAAAATTAGTATCATGATTTGTAGTAATATGAGAAATCAGGCACATGTTTAGCTATAGAAACACGCCGAATACAGGCGTTTAAAGAGTAATTGTCGACACCGTTACGCGTCGACACCGTTACATTTCGTGTCAACACCGTTACGTTTGTAACGGTGTTGACGTTTTGTAACGGTGTCGAGCATGCATATACGGTCTTTGGTATGCATGTCAACACCGTTACGACGTATGGAATCGCCAGTAGTTATGTTCAAACACCAACTAGAATTTTACAAGTAAGTACATCTGTTTGAGTATGTACCAAGTAAACATATTGGCAGAAAAACCGGGTTTGACTACACTAAAATGAGAAATTCTAGAGAAATAGAAAGTTTTTTATTATGAAAAAACATGACTTCACACCGTTACGCAAAATTCTACTAGATATGCACCATAACTTCTGTTTTTCTTTAATGTATCGTTTGGTATCCATTTTGTTTGTTGGCGTTTGATAGAGTTAAGGGTTTAATAGTTGATGTTCGTGAAAATAAGACAGTTTGAAATGTGTTTGTCCGTAACGGTGTGGACATTTTCAGTTCTTGCGGCCTGATAAATATCACGATACAAGTGTCATCTTTCATTCATTTACTCGGCAAAAGCTTGAGAATTACCTTCATACATGTATCACTTGTACTGACTATCAAAGAAAGTGCTTTGAGCACATTCATTTCTCAGTTCTTTTGAAACCCAAATGACACCTAATCAAATATTCACCCATATCTATCCATTAATTAGACGCATGCAAGGGCCTACTTTTCAATGACTGAAACTAGGCACACTGATGCTTTGTAGTAACATATATTACAACCCGGATTTAAGGCAATGTAACTAATCTCTTTAATGCATTTTTATCTAATAGATTTGTATAAAAGCACAAGCCTAAGAAACTTCTCACTTGGGGTGTTTTGACTTGATACCATTTAATAGCTACTTCTACCAAACCCCCTGATAACCTCGATCTTAATACACTGTAATGGATCAATCAACCGGAGACAAACGGAAATGCATTCTCGATTGTGGTACCAAGTAGATCTTGTATTGTGTCAATTATGATGTACTATTGTCTACAGACCAGCAGAATGTCATGTGTACGTAACAACGATTTAGATATAAATATACGTTACATTAGGGGTCATATATCCAGCCAGTAAAGGAGCTGTCATCCCTGGAATTGTAGCTAATGTATTGGTTATACCGAACAAAACACCAGCATATCTGAAGGGGAAATAATGCTTTACTTTTAAAAAAATGTTATCAATATCTTTATGCCATAACACATTTTTTAAATAATAATGATCGCTTAAGAACATGCAATAAGAAAAGAAAATGAAAAGGCCGATGCAGAAAATGGAAATACAAATGAACTCGCATAAAAAAATATACAGACAAAACTTCGTTAAGACGAGCATCGATAGGTCTGTAGTTACCAGCACAAGGCCTATGACGAACAAATTTCAAAGTTCCCACGCAGTTGCTCTACTATACTTTATGTTTTATATTGGTTCACACCATAATGTCGGAGTATCATTATTACGAGTACCCGGTCTATGTCGAGCTCAGGTGATGGTCCATTCAACAACTGTCATCTATAACTAGTTAATAAATAATTCAAAATAATAACAATTTGATATTAGAAAAACGCGTAAGATAAATGAAATATTCATAATTACTTCGGTGCAAAGTCCACGTGGTTCACCACATATCCGGCTCTACAGAATCCTGTGAACATGACAGCTAGTGACAATAATGAGACAGCCAGTGTTCGCTGTGTACAGTCACAGAACCCTGTGGCTATAAGACAAGCGGCGGCTCCCACAAATGCTGGAAAAAGATCAGTATGACTAAATACACATCACTGGCTTAGAATGAGAAGGTCGTAAATACAAAATCTAAAGAAACCACTGTCTGAAATTTAATATTTGCATATGACAAAACAAGTTTTTACAACTTCATTTTGGTCAAAGTGTCAAGTTCCAATTGTAATGAAAATAGGCTCTTAAGAAGCGCCTTATGATGCAGATTCAAAACATGTATCAGTCTTATAAGGTCGTAAGTAGTAGCTACGAGCTTCTCATTCTAAGCGATATATTTATGCATCTTATTTCAACATTGTTATGCACCATTTAGTTGACTCCCTACCAAGGAAAGGGTGGGTTTTTTAATTTTTCAAACCGTGGGTAATATCCCCTAGGGTCATGCAGAAAGTACAAGTACCCACAATTGTCCCAGTCCAAAACCAATGAACTAGCATGGACAATTATATATTCCGCACCATTTTGGCGCGAAACAAAAGTCCCAGACTCACATGGCAGAGTGAAGACATCTGAAAAGTAATAACACACATGCTAGTAACTGACTGGGGATTGATTGATTGGTGGTTAAATTTAATCATTAAACAGTCACAGTCCTATTAATAATGTTGGTATTATCATTTCTTGCCACCCTTATTGTTCGATAGGGTTTCAAACCCTTTAGATTTATGTGGAATATATCAGACAGTGAGTGTCTCCAACCGGAATTGAACCAGGGTCGCCGTATAAGGCGGCAAGCGCGCTGCATTTCTAATAGAACTTATATGTTCACAACAACTTGAATAAGTTACTTCAACATACAAAATATTTGTAGTGATTTTCTTGTTGCTGTCGTTGACATTATATTTCGTGTACGAAGAAAATCCGCCAACTGCCCAGCAAATATGGCCGACACAAATTGACATATATATGGAATGGCCGACACCGCTCCATTCTGAAAATGTTAGTATGAACGAGAATTATATATGAATACTATGTATAAAACAAAAGTATAATTATATTTATTGACACAAAGGATCATTGTGTGGTATACATACAGCATTACATATACTTAAAAAACTTTTATAAGTTAACAATATTATCAAGTTGATAAGAAACTATAACTCACGGGAGTGCTCTGGAGAGGTAGCATTGAAGTCGAAATTAAAATAATAATTTTATAAAAAAATGACAATAACCGCAAAGTTCATAATTATATTCCAGTGTATGACAGAGCTTGAGTTGCATGACACCATTACGTCGTGTAAAATGGGCAAAATAGGTTATTGATAATTAAAATACCATGCAATATAATTACGTAATATTAGGCAATAGGATGCAATAAAGTCACATATCTTGAAAATCAGGAACCACATACAGAGACAATTGAAGGGGTCAGTGCAAGATGGTACCTAACTCCATTCCACACTATTTCGAGAAAAAAACAATTTTGTAAAAAAATGGTATTTTTGATATTTCTTTAAACATGTTTCAGTTACATATATGATATTTATGGTAAATAGCCATTTAATACACAGTTTGTTAGTTTTACTGTACATTGCACCATTTTATTGAATAAAATGTTAATTTCGTTACACTTTGTTATGCATAAACGGCACTAAATCCATCGGACCTTTGTGTTTCTGGAACAATAACATAGGTATGGAAGGGAATAGTCGTATGCATTTAACCTTTTCTATCTAGCTTAAAAGAAGCTATGTGTTGTAGATGGTCAGGTATCACCAGACCTTCTAATATTGTAAAGTTAGAACTGTGTCTTGCATATTCTTTCTTGATAAATCGACCTATTAATCAAATTTTTTACCAATTGATCAAGTTGTTGACCGATTTTGATAGAATGATTTATTTATTGTATTTCATGGGTTTATACTTGACATTGAGGCAGACCATCTTTTATGTTATGCTATATTCGTGGTATTTAATTTGTATGCATTTCAGCAAATGAAAACAACAACAATAAATCATTAGCTGTAATATTCTTCATAGAAAGATACTCATGAGGCTTGTAAAAAATTATTATAACCAAATTTATTTGGCCCTGTGCCACAATAAATGCCTTTAATTAATATGTAACGATAATGAAATCTAAAATGTATGGACTTAGTATGCTTGTTATAATTGTACATAAATACAATGTAGCAGCAATTGAATTTTCATAAAACTCACCGCTTTGATGTCGAATTTGAGTACATCTCTCATGAATGTAGGAATATTGGTAAGTAATGTATAGTTGGTCCAGTTATTACATACATGTGCTGTTAGACACGCCCACAAACACTTAGACTTCAACATTGATAGCCAGGGTACCTTTACTGTCTGTAATGAACAAAACATCGTTTTTTTCAACAAAGATAACACGGGAACTCGGTTTTCAAACTTTTGCCCGTTATTAAGACGTGTGGAACATTTATGCCAAATTTACATGTGTGAGTGGTAATTCAACATAGTTACTTTTATTTAATGTTATCAATATGATTGCTAAACGTATTGTATCATTATGCATAAAACTATACTAAAAAAGTTGATGAGAGTCGAAACCGTTTTAGATAGCTGAAAGTCCTTACATTTTCTCTTTGAAAATTTTGAAGAAACTTTGCCTTGTCAAATTTTATAAAAATGGCACTGTTTGGCCCATTCCTACACAGTTACGACCTTTATGTAATACCGTACTTTGGGATATTTTGGACATGGTGTAATTTTGAGCTAATTCACCATCCAACTTTAATAGCGAAAATATAACTGTCCAAAATATAACTGGCGAAATTACAGATTTTTTGGCATCCGGCGCATTTTGGCTGATACAAGAAAAACTGTTATAATTTAATTAATATGCTGTTGCTTTCATTATTGATGTTATCAAACAAGGGTCGGTATCAATAACAAAGGTCCGGGAAAAAATAGAACAATATCAATATCGGTCTTCTGGCATAACTCAATTTAATAGATTTTAATATGAGTTATATTTTACATCGAAATTTTAGTTATCATAAACAGCTTTATAATCAATAATTTGTTACCATAATTAGAAAGACGTTTTAAGCTATGTACAGTGGCTTAAACATCCCTTATTGGTTTTACATGCATTTCCACTGACTAGACTTTTTCGTCTCAGTAGTTATATAATAATTCTGATGGTGTCCTTGAAAGATTTATGTAGTACCCACCTTTCTGTCAATTTTGTACTCTATCGAACTACTTATATATTTCTTTTCTTCATCTGATATCCTGGGATGTGATGTCGGCGAGTCCGAGGAGATATACCACCATGCAAATGACCACAATACACCCAGTCCACCTGATCATCAACAAAAACAACAAGACTGTGTTAAGCTTGTCCCGGTGTAAACCTTGTCCATAACAAATAGCCAAGTCATTCGGGGTCACAATTCGGCTAAAATGTTTGATAGTGTTTCATGGCTTTGATAATGCAATGTGTTTATGATGGTAAACAAGTAGGTCAAGTTTGAAATCAATGCATTGGTGGACGTAAAATATTTGAGTTTCAACTTTTTAACAGACGAATTGACGAACGAACGCACGGACAGGGCATGCACTCACTACATGTATATGCCTCCAGCATCAGTAGATGCCGGGGTATAAAAATGTAACAATACATTAACAAGACACGTGACGCAACAACAAAACCAATGGTTGTTCCTACCAGATCGATCAAAGACCCCCGACTTCAAGCGATACAAGGAATATGTGCACGCTACGAATATACTACTTGGTCATGTTGGTTTTTAAATATTAAACATGTCGGATGTATATCACAGCTACACGTGAGACTACCTCTGGGTGTCTGACCAGATCATGTCTAGTTGGGTGCAAAACACTGAACAACGTTTCTGAACTTTCCAGTACTCCGGTCGAGATGTAAACTAGGGACCACCGTAATTATACTCGAGTGCGATAACCACCTTGCCAAAGTGTCACCAATGTAACTCTGCAAAACCTGTGCAAAACTTGCTGCTGTTATGGTTGCTGAAATTTCCAGACCCCCGGTCGACATTCTCCATCACCATACACACTATTGTAATACTGGCGACGAGGATACGTCCTTAAAGGGACTCAACTCCAGTTGGTAAAGTGCAAATAAATATAAAAAGTGCTCTTAAAATCGCATTATATTGGCTTGCCCGATCTTATACATTCATATAAGAATCTAGTCAAATTCATGTAGAAGAAAAAGAATCACATAACGTCGGTTTATAACATTTAAACTTAAAAATCTATAGCGTGACTTACGCATTTAAATATAGATTAAACGTTGTTCTATGGCGTAGAAGTGTCTAAATGCGGAGAAGTGTCTAAATGCGGAGACAGGCCTTCACCGAATTAACGGATGGTAAAACACATTCGTGAGTTTCTATCAATAGCACCTTTTATCGTAATGTAAGTGGTAAGAATACTGTATGTATTCGTAAAACACAGTTTTGTGATTTTTAAAAAACGTCTACAAAACGTGTTTTATCGTCGCAATGGAGTTAAGTCCCTTTAAGTTGATCCGAGAAAACTGCCCCTTATAAAAATGTTTACTACCTAAAATATATGAATACATTAGTTAAAACATTTTTATGATAAAGGTAATGTATTATACACTTTACCTGTCACATAGAATATAGATCCCCAACCATTGTCAAAACCATACGCACACAGAAGACCCGACGTACTGAATGTCAAAACATTTCCTAGTGTAGTACCTGAGTTATAAGTAAAAACAGAAGATTTGTCTTATATGCATTCGGACCTTTTAAGAATACGAGCTTTTTGCAGACTAATATTCGAGATGGTTATGCTCTTTCGTTTAGGATAGTCGTGCATTTTACGTGGAATAGAATACTCTTTATTTTCCAATCAAGGGTCATACAAAACATGGCATGTATAATCACATCATAAAACAGTAACGATTCATAGTAAATAGAGAATACGTAGCCTTAAAGGCATAACAGAAGATGCTAATGCAACTAAAGCTTATTTCGTATTGGAGTTAAACACAATTAACAAAAGTATAGTGATAATGAAAAAGCATAAGATGAAACTAAGGATGATAATTACAACTATTTTAAGTCGCATACAAAGACACATTTTACAAAATAACGAACATACGTAAATCCTAACAGCCTGACAATATAGCCAATCTTTTTTCATAGATATCAAATATACTAAGCAAATATATTTAAAAGGAGTGGATCTTCAGAGGACATTAACCAAACAAATCTTTCTTTTTCAATCAGAACATAGAACTTTTTACACAGCGATATAATTTTATGAAAAATGGTCTCTCTCAAACTATGAAAACATGTACAAACCATAGTAAAATGTATTTCATCTTCTTCATGTCCAGATAAATTGGCCCGTATTTGTGGCAAAATAATCTATATAGTCCAGTCATTGAAGCTAAAAAATATGGTCAACCTCAAACAAATTGCAAAACAGAGTTTCTTTGCATTTTCATCATCTGCAGACTATTATCAACTACAGACAAAACGTCAAATATGCTAGTTCAGTGGGGAAAATACAAAAAAATCGACATGTTTAAGGTCACTTTTGGTAGCAATTTCAGCATTTTCCTTATTTCATACTACATGGGGAATTTTAAGTTCTAATACTTCCCATGTAAGTCGATAAATATTTACTAATTGCCCCTTAAAGCTTATATTTTCTGAAAGATACAACCTTCTTCTATCGAAAACAAATATTGATTTTATCATCAGACTATTTACTTTTCATATATATGCCAGTCTACGTGTTGGTATACTACCCATTCAAATGTCGACAAAATGACTCAAAATAGTACTTGGAAGGGGAAACAAAAGTTTTACTCATTTCTTTAATATTAATCCAATTTGTTTAAAATTTACACATATCATGTGTTGTATACATGTATGTCTAATGGAAAAATGATATTTGTGTTCGGACAGTACACAATAATGTCAATATACAAAATGTACACGAATTTATCGATTCGGGAGAAATAGTGATTGTTCTCTTCGTCTGTCCGTCCACAATTGCATTTGTATTCACAATTTTGACTTTATGATTATGAAACTTGGTCAGAGTGATCATCTGAACAAAATTTAGGCCAAGGTAGAAAATGGATGATCAAGGATAAAAAACTAGGTCACTAGGTCAAATTGTAGCAAAACCTTGTGTAGTCGATAGAGGTCATAATGTAGACCTTATATTTATGAAACTTGGTCACAATTATCATATCAACAAAATCTAGGTCATAGTTATAAATTGGGTCATCCGGGGTCAAAAAGTAGGTCGCTAGTTAAAATCAAAGGAAAACGTTGTGTAGGTACAAAATTCACAATTTTGGTCTAATAGTTATGCAACTTGGTCACAATGCTCATCTCAAAACATCTAAGACAAGTATGTTATTGAATAATTTGGGTCAAAATTAGGTCAATAGGTGAAAATAATTGATGCGACTTTTTGGCGCATGAAGGTTTGTCTATTTTTTGACCTAGTGACCTAGTTTTAACTCATAATAAGTAAATATTGAATTTGACCTACATTTTGTCTTCATTATCCATGTGACATGGTTTCATAAAGATTAGGTAAAAAGGGCGCCGTCTAAAGATTTGTTCTATAATTTGGCCTAGTGACCTAGTTTTTAACTCAAGTTAATCCAATTTCATACATGACCTTGAGTTTTGTAAGGTGATCATTGTGACTAAACTTCACAAGTGTAAGGTCGAAATTGCGACCCCTGGTGACTATATCTTGTTTTTTTCTTTATTTTGACCTAGTGACCTAGATTATTGCTCCGGTTAACTCAAACTTTTATTTACCTAGATTAGCTTTCGATGATTATTGCTGCCAAGTTTCATAAAAATCAAACCAAAATTGCGACCTCTAAGCACGATGTAAAAATAAGTTACTGGTACAAGTCAAGATTTATTTACATCAAAAGTGACAAATATCGCGAAAACATGTGACAATTCAATATATTTGTAAATATCTCAAAAAGTCCCACGAATATTCAATTAGGACATTTTGTACATTGCTAAGGATAGCTTTACGCACCATATAAACACAAAACTGTTTGTTTTGCAAATAGTTTGAGGTTAAAAGTTAAAATGACTGGACTAATATACTCAATCGACTTTAGCTATATTTACGTGTACAAAAATGTAGTTAATTAAGTTATATGCTTTATACTGATACAACAATTATATTTTATGGGTATTTCAAATTTAATTTAACAAATGCCATTTATTAATAGCTGTCTTAACAGTCGTCGTATGGGTTACGAGTGTCGATTGTTTTACCTGCATAACATAATGTCGTCAATTTGCTTCTTTCTAAAGGTGGTGCCCAACGACCCCACATGGCATGCATAGCAGGAAATGTCACAGCCTACAAATTCAGTATTTAAAAGCATGCTTCAGTTTTATACATCTACATGTTCAGCTATAAAACAGTTTACTTATTAAATTGTATGGTTTACGTTTTCTTTACTTTCGTTATTTAAGTATTTGTTTAAAATCAACAACTTTATTTGGTAAAAAAAGTATTAACCATTTTATGTTGCATCGGCAAGACTCCAATCACGGTCGATTGTCATCACTCGAGGGGCATAGCGGGATTATTGGCGTTCAGAAGGGAGGACTCGGCGTTCCCGCGAGTACTCGCATTGAACACACAACACGCCACCTACCGTCAAAAGTCCTAGAAGTATACGAATGGCGTAGACAAGGTACACACTATATCTTGCACATACAGGCATTAACAATGTAAGTAAAGACGACCCCATAATTGCCGCCATGAGAACTTTCTTCCCACCATATCTGAAATGCACCATATTTTGAGAATCATAAAGCAACAACTAAATTATGTATACACCAGTTAGTTGCATCCACTGTCTCACCCGGTCGTGATTTTACCTTTCAGCTTCCCCCGCAGGGCCGGGGAAATGTTGGAGTTTTTTCTGCGAACCAATACCCCGGGGACAATATTTAGTTTTCAGGGGCCGGGGAAATACCGGAGATTTTACCATCAACTGTCCTCCACAGGGCCGTGGCAGGACGGTGGTTTGACAACCCAAAGGTAAAAATCCAGACCCTTCCCCGGGGGAGGGGCCGTAGATGCAACTGACTTGTGCGTAAAATAATTATTTTTCACTTTCACCGCAAGTCCACCAATGCATCTTAGAAGAGAAGCAACATTGATGGACTTGGTGAGTCTGTGAAAAAATTATTTTACACACGCTTGAAATCAAATGCTTATAATTTAAACGACAGGCTAGTGTTGTGTTTGGGGTATTTGTAGTATAGGAACAACAAGAAACGTAAGATATGAGCAAATATTTATTATACAAGTAGACACATTGCAATACTGGTATAATTAGATGATTTTTTTGGTCAAAATCAAGACTTGGTGGATTCAGCCGCGTACTCGTGCATAGGAAGCTACGCGAATAGCAAACAATACAAGAGGGCCATGATGGCCCAATATCGCTCACCTGATTATACATGAATCCCTGCACAGTTTTCACCAAAGGGAATAATTTGACAACTTGGTAGAAAACCACAAAATGATGCTACGTACCAATTATCAAAACTCTAGGCAGTGTAGTTTTAGACAAGAAGATTTTTATATGTTTTCCCTATATAAGTCTAAGTTAAATGGTGACCCCCAGGGTGGGGCCAATTTTGACCCGAGGGGAATAATTTGAACAATCTTTGTAGAGGACCTCTAGCTGAGTCTACATACCAAATATGAAAGCCCTGCGCCAAACGGTTTCGGAGAAGAAGATTTTTATAAGGTTTTCCCTATATAACTCTATGTAAAACTAAGGACCCCCGGGGCGGGCCAATGTTGACCCCAGGGACATAATTTGAACAATCTTTGTAAAGGACCTCTAGCTGAGTCTACATACCAAATATGAAAGCCCTGGGCCAAGCGGTTTCGGAGAAGAAGATTTTTTAAGGTTTTCCCTATATAACTCTATGTAAAACTAAGGGCCCCCGGGGCGGGCCAATTTTGACCCCAGGGACATAATTTGAACAATCCTTGTAGAGGACCTCTAGCTGAGTCTACATACCAAATATGAAAGCTCTGGGCCAAGCGGTTTCGGAGAAGAAGATTTTTAAGGTTTTCCCTATATAACTCTATGTAAAACTAAGGGCCCCCGGGGCAGGGCCAATTTTGACCCCAGGGACATAA
Source organism: Spisula subtruncata (assembly GCA_963678985.1). Lineage (NCBI taxonomy): Eukaryota > Metazoa > Mollusca > Bivalvia > Venerida > Mactridae > Spisula > Spisula subtruncata. The sequence continues at coordinate 22,377,009 of OY787669.1, read as the reverse complement.
TTTGAACAATCTTTGTAGAGGGCCTCTAGCTGAGTCTATATACCAAATATGAAAGCCCTGGGCCAAGCGGTTTCGAAGAAGAAGATTTTTTAAGGTTTTCCCTATATAACTTTATGTAAAACTAAGGGCCCCCAGGGGGGCCAATTTTAACCCCAGGGACATAATTTGTCCAAACTTTGTAGAGGACCCCAAGGTGATACTACATACCAAATATGAAAGCTCTAGGCCTTACGGTTTCAGAGAAGAAGATTTTTAAAGTTTCCTTTTTGAAAATCTATTTTTAGCCTGTGTGACCTAGTTATGTGACAGACCGGAAATCTTTTAACAACTTTGGTAGAAGTCCACCCAAGGAACATTCCTCTTAAGTTTTATCAAATTTGGCCAAGCGGTTTAGGAGGAGAAGTCGTTTGAAGAAATTGTTGACGGACGCACGACGCACGACGACGGCGGACGCATGGGCGTAGGAGCAGGGGGGGGGGGGGGGCAGGGGGGGGGGGGGGGCAGGGGGGGGGGGCCAGGCCCCCCCAATGTCTGGACAGGGGGGGGGGCCAACATATCTTTTGGCCCCCCAATAATTCAGACGAAAAGTGTAATTTACGACCTAATATATATCGTTATAGGCAATTTGCCTTCAGTTCTTGGTCAAAACGTATAAAAAAAATTTTTTGCTCGCTTCGCTCGCAAAAAGACGTCCTTATATAAAAATATTTCAACACCTATTGTTTGCAAAAAGTACAAATGTTACATAAATCATACTCTAAACATCCTCCAACCCTCGTTTACGACTTTGAGAGGTTGTCCATTGTATACAAAGCCTTTGAAACAAAAGTTTTCACATTAAGCTTCAATCTCAAAATCGAGGAATTGAAATTTTGTCCAAACACTTGTCCAATGTAAGAACTTTTAAAATTCCCTGTATTTAGGTCCTTTTTAATACCAAATAAGGTATCTCGGAACGCTTAATATGGTCCAGATTGATCCATTGTTTAGAAAATTTTCCCGGGGGAATACCCCCGACCCCTTATACTTCAACTAATGAACTTTCAGTTACCTATAATTACTAATTTCTAAAACCAAATTACCACAGAACAATAAATTGACAATTTCATAGTCAAATATAGATACAGGAGGATTGTGGACGTTAAAGAGTACAGTGTTTGTACGAGTATATCATGTACAAACAATGGGTATTGTCATATTTTGAGATAATGCAGTTACTTGGCGAGCGAAGCGAGCCAAAAAATTTTTTTACCCTAAGTTGCCAAATGTTTGGCCCCCCCCCCCCCCCCCCCCCAATGTTGAAGACGCTCCTACGCCCATGGGACGACGGACATCTCGGTATGACAAAACCTCACCATGACCACTTTGTGGTCAGGTGAGCTAAAAAGTAAAACTGTAATAATTGTAATCGGAATAGTAATGTAAATAATTAAATACATAAGGCTCACATACCTATCAGCAATCCAGCCTCCTGGTATCTGCGTCACTATATAACCATAGAAAAACGAGGCCAGTATTGACGACTTTGTATCCTGACTCCATTCCAGTTCGGCTCTCTGAAAATCCAAATGTTTCGTATATCGAAATATTTTTCTTTAATTTATACAAAAAAAACACGGGGTCGTGTTTTGCTGTTCCGTGAAGCTTTAGCATGCGCCTCTATGACTGCATCATCTCGTATCAATGATTAACGCCACATAAATCATTAAACAGCAATTTTCAAAGAGCAATATCGTTGCAACCTATCTGTACATTTGTGCTTTTTAAACTCTTTAGTGGGGTGCCAAATATGGGAAACACTATGCGATAGAAAAAAGGAAATAAAGCATACACGGGGTTTGTTGAAAAAAAACCAAATTGTTACTAATAAAATATTAATGCATAATTTAAAGTATAAGGGGGACAACTGTTACGAAATAAGTATTTTCTCAGCCATGCAATTTACTAAATGATAATGATGTTTGGAATACAATTTAAACACAAGTTACAGTCTGTCGTCGATTTTAGGCCATTTGTGAAAAACAGGCCAATATGTCCATAATTACTTGTATTTATTGAATCAAAAAAGGTTCGGGAACGATAGTGTGGCTTGAAAATGATAACGCACTATCTTTAAAATATACTCATACGGATTAAATACCTAAATATAAATGATTTTCCAAAGTTTAACGTATATTAAACTTCATTATTATACAAGACGCTTAGTTCATTCCCGAAGGTGGAAAACAACATAAGAAGGATGAAAATGTTACAAAACAACCAGATGGTTGGTTGCAAAATGACAATTTGTTAACAATAAATACATGAGTTAAAGTCTAAGGAGAGCAACTCTATGATATTTAGTCTAGGATATAGTTAACATTTTATCGTCGAGTTTTGGTCATTTGTTAAGCGATACAGGGATTGTCTCAAATGAATTTTGATATAATATACAGCAGTCTGATAATTCATCAAATATCAGACTGCTTTACGTTATTCTTTGTTAGATATGTTATCAAAATGCATTTGAGACAATCATTCGGTTTTTATCGCATTATGTTTACAGACGTGCACATATGTTGTAGGCTGGTAGCATATACATCTCTGATACATATCATGACGATTACTAATTACATTTTACTGTATATTTTGCTCACTAACATCATTCGAGTGTGACGCCTCCTTTGTTTCAGCTACGCAAGCGATGTCATTGTCCGGTGCAAAGGTTGTGAAATTAGTTGTGGAATTTGTGTACAACGTCATCGTTACGTCATCAACTGGTGTTTTGACCATGCAAACGACAGCCACGCTGATGTTGACTCGCAAAGAATACACCACACCAAAACCAAAGAATCCTATATACGCAAGAATCCATCTTTGTGAACAAAGAGATGGAACTCGAGCTGAAATACAGGTAAATGTAAATGTAGGCTGTATGCACTATATTTGACAGAAATAAAAAAAACAAATGCCGTGTACCAGGCATGCTTCCGCTAGAGCGTGACATCGGTTTTCTGCCCCGTCAGAGCCATATGGCAATGAAAAGCGGTGTATCGGGACAGAAACCGTGCTTTCTGGCAACCCACCATAACGAACTTTCCTCATTTGGCAATTTATTTGTTTCTTCATTTTGTCGTACAAAACATAACGACTACTGCAACGCACTGAACGCAGCGAACATCACAAACGGTGCGTAACTAGATCGACACGTGAAATGAACACCCGTCAATGTGCAAAATGATGTGGCAGCCAATCAGTTAATAGCAAATCAAACTGTTCGACTGCATCAGTCGGATGTGCTCGTTAAAACGATGCGTTATCCGAAAATTGCTGTACAAAACAAAAACTCACTAGGTATATTTGTAAAAATAATGTATTTTATAAAACAACAGTCAACAACAACATCCACGTATAAGTAAAGATAAAAACGGCACAGTTTACTTAAAATGATGTATGAAAATGCATGTATGGTATATAAATAAAATTGAATCACATATACTAGTAGATACAATAAATAGATTTGATACTCAAGCAAAACAAGTGAAAATTGTAAAAATAATAAATATAAATAAAACAGTAAAAAACGTAATACATAACAAAAAGGAGTTCGAAAAAGGAAGCTAAATATCTAAGCCACCATGTCGTAAACTAAAACAACCATCTTAAACAACAATTGAAAGTACAAGTTTGTACATGTAAAATCATTTTATGATAAACTCTAAACCACTTTAACGTCGCCTGATGTTCATTATTGCGAATGTCAGTTACATCACGTGACCAATTTATGAATTCTCAATCGAGCATTCCTGGAGTATGCATTCTTCATGTTCTGAGTATTGAAATATAGTTTACGTGGTTTAATGAATTTACGAGAAATTCAAAGTCAAAAGCACATTTTTTGAAAGCCATGTTCTAGACCCTCATTTTTCTAGCTGCGATAAAAGACCAACTGATTAGGTCGACCAGTTTCCATTTTCCCAGTTTGACGTAATACTAACATACGAAATATGAAAGATTGTCCATCAATCATGAATACCCGAGGAATATTCGCATTAAAACACAATGGAAGGTGACGCACACAGACATCTAGTACGTTTCCGACCTTCAAATATATCACATTCACCACCCACAGCAGCACAACGTCCTTCACCTTCTCTGACGTCATTCCGCATAACACCACGTGGTATGACGTCAGTGCACGTGTTTGTTATACGGTTAAATCTACACAGTCTCCTTATTCTTTGAGCATTGGTATCGCTGATTACTGAGACACACACGACACACACTGCAACTAACACGATGAATTTTGTAAAGGCCATGGTGTGGATTGTATGTTCGATACTTTCTTTGATTCGGATAAGTCAATATTCGGATACGACTAGTAGATTCTGTTTTACCTGAAATAAACGATAACATAAGTCAATAATCACGATTTTAAAGGTGTTATTTGTAATAATATGGCTCATGATTGGACATGCCAAATAAAACAATAATAGTTTAATCAGCACTTTGTATGACTTGGTATATTAGTAGTACAGTACAAACTGGAAGAATGGCATCAGTTTAAAATCTAAACTGGATCCGTTGTGACTACACATTATTAAGCGCTTTACTCGTGAGGTCGTTAACTGGCTTATGAATTATTTAGTTTTAACTGTAAAAACTTATAGTAATTATGTCAGGTCAGACTGAAAAGCAACAAGAAAACACACATCGAGGGAAAGTAAGACATTCGGGACCTATTTCCTTCCACCTTGAGCAAGAATTAAACTATAGAATGGGAGTACTGTTGCTTGCATGTAATAAACGTTGAGTAATAGTAATTTTTCAAAATCCACGTTTTCTAGTCGATAAATAGAAAACTGTTATAACTTACCTCTAAGTTTTTTAAGAAAAGCCTGTTAGATCTTCTATAGTCTGATGAGCTTCGTCTTATCGTGTTGAGTAGCAAAGTTGGTTTGATTTTTTGTACTAAACTAACTGGTTTATATACACAAAGCTCGATGAAAGTCATTCATAGGATGATATTCCTTGTGATTGTTTTAATCATCAGCCATTTATAACTTATGATGTAATTAATATTTTCCATTGTTTTTAAGATGATTTCAAGTTTTTCAAGTGGTTGTTATTGACGGGGAAGTACTTGTAGGAACGAGCACTTGGTTATATCATACTTTATTTAGACATATGTTACAACAACTTGGGGTTTTTTAACGTGGGACTATGAATATGCATACTCCTGATCATAAAATAATTTTAAAATTCCGGAAATGACGTATCAAGTGTTTAATTTTCATCATAACTTCCCCTTCTTGGTGCGTGCATGTATAATCAATACTTTCAGTGTGCTTGTGAAAATGTTGACTGATTTCATTTTAATGAATGACGTCCTTCAGCAATGCCTGCGCGCGTGTATATGCTCCACTTAGTAAGCGGGAATTACAATGTGTATTATGAATAAAAGTATAGTCATTATCAATGAAATTTTCCCTATTGTTTTATGAACGACATTTTTACGTCACGGTGACACGTCCAACGAAACGAATACATATTGTAATTACAATTTAACATATATAGCTATGTGAAGTTATTCGCTCAGGTATCAGTACTTTCAGAATACCCCTCGTACTTTCCTGCTTTTAATTGTCATTCAAACAATATATATAGGAGTCTAAGTTTTGAAAAACACATTTCTAAAGATTTCTCATACCATACTATATGAGCGTTTGTTTGACAGCTACCAGCCAAAGGCATGCCCTCTTCCTCCGCATAATGTTTTATGTGTGATCGTACATCTCACGGAATGATGTAGTATACCCGGGGATTAAATGCTTTTAGTACTTTGATTACACTAAAGTTTAATTTAATATATAGATCTATACTTGAGGACAAAAGTTTTGCACGGTATTCAAATCCCGACAAGGGAAAAACATTAACATTTTTCTTAACATGTATTGAACTAATATGGTTTGGATTTCATTTTATCCGTAAAATAGGGATCTAATACACGTTTGTGAACTAAATATATTCAGTATCAAATAAAACATAATACGGCATCAAATTCGTGTCAAAACATTGACGTTTTTGACGTTCTACACTTTTCCAAAGACGCCACCAATATGTGCGGGTTTTTACTTTTCAACGTGTTCGAGCACGCGTGTTCCAGACAAAATGCTGTGAAACTGTGAAACACAATCGTAAAAGGGACGCAACAAGTTTTCTAAAAAATGTCGTATAGGCCGAAATACAAAATAAAACACATTTGGTTAAAATTGTTTGAATATTAAAAAAAAGTTATTAAGGTTCAAAAACCTGGGCAAAACTTTTGTCTTTGAGTATATTTTATTTCCAAAGAAATGGGTTCGGGAAACAGGCTTAGCCTATATTATCCCTCTCCGTAAATGTATGTTAAAGTTTGTAGCAACACCGACCAGTATACATGTATAAGCCAAGTGGAATTTGGTGAAGGAAAACTGCTCAAATCTCCAGCAAGCTTTTTGACATCTACCGGTATAAGGCACATTATTGGTAGTCAATGAACACTCTATTCCACCATTGTATCATATCAGTAGGTTTTGTTATTAGTTTCAGTCAAAGAACGGTCCGACCCACTTTAATATTACAAATATAAATGTATGATCATTTGAGAAAATCGAACTTTGAAATTGAGCAATCAGGGACAAGTTATGTTCGGTTTTCTCATATTTCGTTATACATATTAGCAACCAAGACCTCATTTTATTTATTATTTGTTAGTGGCATCATATCAGATAGAAAATGTCTAAACTTCAACATGGTCGATTACTACTACATGTAGTATAAGTATATTTTTCAACTTTATATACCATGGAACAACCGTAAACCTTTTCACAGGGCCGAACAAAATATCCGGCCAGTTTAATTCTAGATTAATATTATTTTCATACATGTATTAATGTTCAACAATGTTAAAAAAGCAAATATCCATAATGTATTAAAACAAACTATCATTACCTTGGCTTTCTTTATCCGAACTGTCCGTCATTGGGCTTACCGGGTGGGCAAAAGAAGTTACAGAGTACGTAAATGCAACACTACTCTAGATATACTTTTTAAAGGTAGTGTACTCGGATGTAATGAACTACTTTTGAGAAGGTGATAACACACATACTATTCATGTATCATAGAAAGGGTTTTCACATTTCACTTTAAGAAAGTTTTCACATTAATTTTCACTTTCAGAGGGTTTTCACATTTCACTTTGAGAGGGTTTTCGCATTTCACTTTGAGAGGGTTTTGCGCATTTCACTTTGAGATAGTTTTTCGCATTTCACTTTGAGAGGGTTTTCGCATTTCACTTTGAGAGGGTTTTGCGCATTTCACTTTGAGAGGGTTTTCGCATTTCACTTTGAGATAGTTTTTCACATTTCACTTTGAGAGGGTTTTCGCATTTCACTTTGAGAGGGTTTTGCGCATTTCACTTTGAGATAGTTTTTCGCATTTTACTTTGAGAGGGTTTTTCGCATTTCACTTTCATACTCGCATTTATATTTACAGTGGACCCAAAGACTTTCTCGGTCGGTAAGTAGTTACGGGAATGGACAAGTAGTTAGGGCAATGGACATTGTCAAGTAATATTACGGGAATGGACAAGTAGTTAGGGCAATGGATATTGTGAAGTAGTTGCGGGAATGGACAAGTCGTTAGGGCAATGGACATTGTCAAGTAGTTACGGGAATGGACAAGTAGTTAGGGCAATGGATATTGTCAAGTAGTTACGGGAATGTACAAGTAGTTAGGGCATTGGACATTGTCAAGTAGTTACGGGAATGTACAAGTCGTTAGGGCAATGGATATTGTCAAGTAGTTACGGGAATGGACAAGTAGTTAGGGCAATGGATATTGTCAAGTAGTTACGGGAATTGACAAGTAGTTAGGGCATTGGACATTGTCAAGTAGTTACGGGAATGGACAAGTAGTTTGGGCAATGGAGATTGTCAAGTAGTTACGGAAATGGACAAGTAGTTAGGGCAAAGGACAAGTTGTTAGTGCAATGGAGATTGTCAAGTAGTTACGGAAATGGACAAGTAGTTAGGGCAATGAACATTGTCAAGTAGTTACGGATATGGACAAGTAGTTAGGGCAATGGGCATTGTCAAGTAGTTACGGGAATGGACAAGTAGTTTGGGCAATGGAGATTGTCAAGTAGTTACGGGAATGGACAAGTAGTTAGGGTCATGGAGATTGTCAAGTAGTTACGGATATGGACAAGTATTTAGGGCAATGGGCATTGTCAAGTAGTTACGGGAATGGACAAGTAGTTAGGGCAATGGAGATTGTCAAGTAGTTACGGGAATGTACAAGTAGCTAGGGCAATGGGCATTGTCAAGTAGTTACGGGAATGGACAAGTAGTTAGGGCAATGGAGATTGTCAAGTAGTTACGGGAATGTACAAGTAGCTAGGGCAATAGCGATTGTCAAGTAGTTACGGGAATGGACAAGTAGTTAGGGCAATGGAGATTATCAAGTAGTTACGGGAATGGACAAGTAGTTAGGGTAATGGAGATTGTCAAGTAGTTACGGGAACGGACAAGTAGTCAGGGCAATAGAGATTGTCAAGTAGTTACGGGAATGGACAAGTAGTTAGGGTCATGGAGATTGTCAAGTAGTTACGGGAATGTACGAGTAGTTAGGGCAATGGCGATTGTCAAGTAGTTACGGGAATGGGCAAGTAGTTAGGGCAATGGAGATTGTCAAGTAGTTACGGGAATGGACAAGTAGTTAGGGTAATGGAGATTGTCAAGTAGTTACGGGAATGGACAAGTTGTTAGATCAATTCCTGTATTGTGCGATCGGTCAATGTCCCCTTTACTTGCTAACGTATGTAACGATATAATATATTGATACCTTCCACCTGAAAATATATTTGAAATATAGTTCAAGTTGACTCAGTGTTGCTTATTCAACACGTGCATGAGGTAGGTTGAGACATTTTTTATTCAACATTGCACATACCCAGGAGGAAACTTGTTCATTTTACTTTACCACACCCTCCGCAGTTTATTACATGTACTTATACATTACACGACGTTTCTCTAAATAAGTATACTGTACGTAACGCGGTATATACATATGCTTTCAAGTTCGTACACGAATTGCATTATTACTTGGACACTGGATTATTTATAGGTCATAGAATCGTCTAATTGAAGATAAATGCTGGAATATGTACGTACAAAATTTACATTTATGAAGGTTGTTTGCGAGGTAAATATATGTGCGGTACATGTATACATAGCGATGCGAACTAGATTACAAAATAAAATGCATTTACAACCGTTACTACTCGGGCTAAACTAATCATTCATGTTCGTGAGGGATTAAATTTCGTGAATGTCGTAGTTCACCTCAACCACGAAATTAAAAAAGTTTGCATTTATTTCCTTAAATGCATATTACACAAATTTACGTCCCATCGAAATTAAATGATTTTTCAGTATATATATACATATGAAGTACCGGTAATTTATATTATATGTGACTGATTTAGAATGCGAAGATCGTAAGTACAAAATCAATATTTTAAGAAAACAAGAAAAAGTGCTTGAAAACTACTCCTTACTTATGGTAAACCCAACTCTTTGGACTTCAGTTTCGTCAACATGACACGTTCCGATTCTTATGAAAATAGGCCCATAAGAAACGCCTTGTGATACAGATTTCAAAATTAATATGAATAAGGGTCATGTTCGTGGTCTCAAGAAATTGTGAGCGAGTGGACAACAAGGCAATGGCAATCACAATAGTAGGGTACAAACCAAAGCCACACAGCTACCACGGCAGCGCCTAGCCACACACGCAAGAGTCAGATATAGTACAAGCCATCCGCATCACCCAAAATAGGCTGGTAAACGAAAATTTTCACTCGGACTAATTGCAACAAAAACTAAACTTATACTGGGCGAAAGTACATCATGTTAGTATATACAAGAAAAAAGTTGCAACCTGTAGACCCTGGCAAAACAAAACTATAGACCATCAAAGATGTAAATATTTCCAACTGAAAGTATGGCCCGTATAGCACACCGTAGTAAGTACTCTTCAGCGGGAGGTACGATTTACGGTCGAAGTTTAATGGCGGCGCCCAATAAAAAAACAATAACAAACGTCATGAAGTGTTATTATCGATGGAATATGCAAGGTAAGTAACGATTATGGTTATTTTTAATGATTACTAAGTAGTGTGTCTGTGTTTACGCGTTGTACGTCTTCACAGATGTGCATGTGTGTCGTTTTACGGCGAAGTCGGGGCAAAGGTCGAATGTCGTTTAAACTTCCAAACATTGAGATATTAAAGTGAATGGGATATTTTAATAATTATATAAATAATATAAATACATATCAAGGATAAAAATAAATAAAAAGCACTTGTTTGATAATAGAAACGTGTTTTATGGGTTATCAAATATTTTCATTTTTCCAAGTATGGAACGCCGTTATTGTCATCATTTTGACGAAACTTGATAAATTATCAAATTTACGAACTTGACAACGAATAGTGCCTTTTTTGTAGTATCTTTTCGAATTTAAATATGAAAAAACATTAAAAGCATATTTTACTGCACAATTCTCAAGACTAAAAGGATCGATCTACTATAGATATTCAATCAAATACATCCTTTAATTGATAGTTGTTATTGATTATAGCGTACATAACAGTACTAGAACACGACCAACCGTATATTATATGGTCACAAACTGCATTGCTTGATTGTCATACTGCATGTTTCATGGTGTTTATGATTTTGATATACATGTATATTGAAAATACACGCTGGTTGATACTAGCAATTAGAATAAAAACAACCATTGTCAAGTCATATTGATGTTATAATGATAACGACCCCCATTGTTTTGTACCCGTAAAAGATACGTTTCTAATCAGAATAAACAGCCTGCTTCACGCTTTCAAAGAAAGAAACTCTTTGTCTGAAGCTGTTTTGCGTCTAGCCCATATCATGATATGAGCATGCTCCTAAACGTTTTTAAAGATTTTTTTATTTAGTAAATCAGGGTTTCCCTAGGAATTTTCATACAAGGGTCCCCTTAAGGTTTATATTCAATGAGTCCCTGAGACATTTTGGGGTGCAATCATATACGGATATGCATTTCGAGTTCATTGTTACAGTATCCAATTTATAAATAAAATAGCAAATGCACATGAGTTAATCATTTACATGACTATTTCAATTGGACAGCAGTATGGAATGGAACGTTCTGCCAAGGTTGTCATAAAACGCCTCTAACTTATTATAGCGTGTAGAGTAGACGATACAGATTGCTCAATAAACCACCAGTGCAATAAATAAAGTGCCAGAAAAAATGTTCTAGCGGAAACAAAAATGTATTCGAAGGATCCGATTGGGTGTCCCAATGATGCACAGTAATGCAGAAATTAGGGTCCCAAGTCACAAATTTGCGTCAGGAACGCCAGGGAAATCCCTGCTGTCATTTAAATCCCAATCGAAAGCCTGCACGTGTTTCCAATTAATCTTGTACCTGACCTGTGCCCATCTCAATCAAGCCAACCAAATGCTACATGGATATATCACAGTCTTATTAAATATTACCAAGATAAGCTGTTCATTATAATTTCATGTTTGATATTATTCTGCACATAAAAGTAATGTACGATCCTATTAATTGATTTACACTCTTTACATCTCTAGTGTGTTACAGCCTAAAACAATGATAACATACATGTTTATTATACATGGATCATCCAGAGTAAATGGTTCATATTTATTTTTTATTTCAGTTGCTGAATAGATACTAACAACGAAGTCCAAGTAAATGGACATGATAAATTTGAAAATTGTATATATAACTTTCCTAACTTTTTTGTAAACATTGTGTTAACAATAGTAGTATTAAATGCTTAACACATACATGATAATATAATGATAATTATGTTAATTTAAATTGATCTTTTGAGCCTCAGTAGTTGAATATAATCATTCAGTTAAAGACAATACATATCATGTGATACTCAACTATACAGACTATCGTATCTACAGATATACCGACCAGTAAATTAGAAGTATCTATCATAGAGTTAAAAGAGTTCTACACTACATAACTATCGTGTGTTTATGTTTATGTATATGTAATACTAATAAAATATTACTTGACAAATGATCTCACTATATAGACTTTTAAGTCTAATATTTTAAAGACAAACAATACCAGTAAGTAATTCAAGGATGGAAAACTTGAGAAAATTAAGAACAAGACTGGTTGTTATTCCAAAAGTTTTCTGGATCAAATTAGATAAATAAGTTATGTTGATTATATTGTAGAATTTAGCCGATTGTTATCTTAAACTGGGCATACTTATTAATTTCAGATAGATAGCTGTTTGTTCTACACTGCCAAATCTACAAGACAAAGGCAACAAGTCTTACTGACAGTCAATCAAATATACATGTTGTTTCTGGACAGGAAATTAATTCACATTAACTGCAGAACAGACTACATGTATATCTATAACCGAAACAGTCTTGTTATTCTAAGCACAACTGATCTTCCAACTGCTGGTTCCATGAAATGCCAAACATGTCAAAACTTAAAATGGCCAGATTCTTAAGGAGTTTGAATAGATGCTAGGCCACATATTTAATATACAAAGTCAAGCTATCAGATTCCATCTATAGACAGTGATTTGTGGACACTGTTTACAAGACAGAGCCGCATGGAGTCATCTTTAGACACTATTCAATAAATTGTACATCTGGAGGAAGCAGCACAGAAGGTTCTACCAACACACTCGTCTTTTGAGACCATGCTTCTGGGAGATGCAAGCAACCTACAGAAGACAGTTCAGTTACCCAATTACTACATCCAAATTTTAGCTATTTTATTTCAATAACGACATAGATCATCCAGAATTATGTTCATTGTGTTCATCATTTTCTACCGATTCGTCTACAAAGGAATATATACATACAGTGCTGACGAGTCATTTAGGTGGGGATAATACTGATGTTAAATCAGCAAAACAAATAAGTTATATAGTAAATATACACGTATATAAATGATTTAGTGCACGCACTCCTCCAATTTGGTACCATTAAAAATAGGCATAGGTGTGCAGTTACACTAACACTTTGGACACGTGTTCACTGGGTATTGCGAGTAAATGAGTTATTTAGACGTAATGTAGTGCTATACAAACATGACAGTTGGCAGTTGTCAGTCAGTAATATCAATAATCTGCACAGTAACGTTTAGCTGTTTTAGTTAGGATCTGTTTGTACTTCCGTCATTCTTATGATTTTTGGAGCAAGTTTGTTTTGGATCATCATTAACAGAATGTTCAATTCAAAATCAATGATACATGTACTTTAGTAATGCAATAATTCCAGACACATAATGTCATATGCAGCATCATGACCATTACTTGATAGTGAGTAGTCGCTTTTTACAAGGGATCTAAAACACTTAAACAATACCTGTTATAGTTTGATGTATATGACCATGATAAAATCTGAAGATGCATAAACCATTTAAGATGCGTGAAGGAATCAGTCTTGTGGTTCTCGTGACTGAACTTACACTCTTTTTCCAGTCCAATGTCGCGAAAAGTAATGCTATTTGTTAAATATACTTGCAAGATCCAATGTACGGTATACCGCAGTTGGTATATATGCTTAACAGTTTGGTGCTTCAGTTATTTTTAGGTTAATCATTTTGTGACTTATCCTCGATCAATTTTGGCTATTATCCATTTTCACACATGGGTCACTACAAATGTATCATATTCACAAAACTGCTGTCAAATAGTTTCAGTTTCATGAAAGCTACTATTCTATCTTCGTACGTTAACAAATTAGTGAAATTGGTCGAAAATAGGTTGTTTTCGAAAACATACATTCATCATTTTGGATTATCCAATCATTTAGGATTATCTGGACAACAACGGTGCTATCTGATATGTCATAAATAAGGCAAATAAAAGACATTGTCGAATAAATAATAACTAACAAACATAATGGTGTGTCTTTGTTATTTTTTAAAATTTAAGTATAGTCCTAAAAGTGGGTGGGGTAATTTTACCCCCCAAGAAGGATAATTAATGCGTTTTTTATAGCATCGTATGTAAATAATGGCCAAAAAATGCGTTAAAACATATCTAAAGTTCATGGTGTATACAGTACAGCTTAAAAACAACCCATACTATCAAAGGTAAGTACTAAACGACCAAAACATGTAACGATCAGAGCTTTTTAAAATGATTTCATATGACCTTAAAGAAAGGTCATTTTCTCAGTATTGCCAGGTCCATGTGAATGCAACTTTTTTCCTGTGTTACTACACATATTGTAGTTTACGAAAACAATGGAGAAGTTTTTGTTGCAATTAGTCCGAGACATGATGCTACTCAAGATTTCGTTTACTGGCCTAAAAAGGATGCTTCAAGCGAGCCTTATATGCTCTCCCCGCAATGAATGACACACTGCGGACTTTGAATGCGGACAACTCACCTTGCTCCAACAAACTACACAGTGATTGTTCCCCTTGCTTACTGCATTATTGTAAATGTTAAATTGTTGACGAAGGTCCATAAAATATAGATCCTGTAACATATATATTTTGATGGTATAACATTACATACGTACCTCAACATGAATACAGTTTTCATACATAATTATCAGGAGCATTTCTATCCATGTTAAATCATAGTACAGCCCCAAACTGCATCGTTGGTTAAAAACTTAGTCACGTTAATTTTTGCACACACAACTTTATTCCGATCATCCATTACATACAATGATTATGGAACCATTATGTTGTTTCTTAACAAATGACCTATACTCGACGATAGAATGTTAACATAATCTGCTGAAATAGTAGACCAAATATCGTATTTAGCAAAGTGTATGGGGAACAAAATACTAATTTTGCAAGAGTTGCTCCCCTTAGACTTTAAATCATGCAGTTATTGTTTACAAATTGTCATTTTGTCAACAAACCATATGGATGTTTTATTACATTTTCTTCCATCTTATGGTGTTTTCCACATTAGAGAATCATCTAACGTCCTCAAATGGCATCATTCTGCAGAGGTTATCAAGTTATAGCTTATTAAAATAGCATTTTAAGACGCAATACGACTTTAAAATCGATGTCTAACTATTCCAATTGGCTATAACCAAAAAGTTACCTATTACAAGCAGCATCTGATGCATTGTGAGTATGTTGTAAATTGTTGCAATTCAAGCATGCGTCATAAAAAATAGCCTCTCATTGTAAATCGTAACCAATTACCCAAGGATAAGACCACTTTTACTCGATAGTAAAGGAGGGATGGCGCCGTCGTTTGATTGTCCGCTGTTTGTTCGGCTCACTATCGGGTTCACTGTGGTATAACGTACACCGGATATTGCTAGCAAGATGAGTAATATTATCAATTTTCGCGACATTCTAGTGTTGACAAGGGTAACATGTGGGGTTTGTATTAATGGATTAAAGAACTTTCACATCATTTGCAATTCAAACTATTATCATTTTGATGTCTGCAACGGTTATGGCAGTTAATCTATTGGTTGTCTTCATGTTGTGACGGGTCATGTCGTGATTCTTGTGAAGCTAAGCTAATTTATCCAGGATATAATTCAATGGTTTGGTCTTTTATAAGTGCTGTGTAATATAGGTAACCAACACTGTTTTGACGACTCTGTGTACAAAATATCCTTTTTTAAATATAAATTTTGTACATGTTCTGTACTTGAGGCGTTTCGAGAAAAACAATAGTACTGTGTTCAGTAAATGCTTATGCCCATATGGAAGCCTTGTCCATAAGAAATGGTTACGTCATTCAGGGGCCATAATTCTGTTGGATAAGTATTTAATGTTACATGGCTTTGATAATGTAATCATGTTTATGGTGGTTAACAAGTATGCCAAGTTTGAAAGCAATGCATTGATGGATATTTGAGTTTCAACATTTTGTAAGAGACTAACGGACAAACTGGTGCATCGTTATATGCCTCCACATTGGTAGATGCAAGGGCATAAAAACGTATGCATGACAATGCTTAATGCTGAACAATAGTGTGAATAATTATTAGAATCCAACCTATTGTACAGGAGAACAAGAGTAGACATCCTTTGTAACATCCATCCATGCGTCCAGCACAACATCAGCATGACTTGCCCACAATAGAAGTCTCAACCTCGATTATTTACCAGAGACAAGTGGAATTGACTGAGCCTTCACGATTGACTAGAATGCGCGCCTACACTAAAACTCTTGATTCGAACTTTGATTTTTTGTCAAAATTCCACAAATGAAATTTAGAACGGCCATCATTCAGTCAATAGTTCTTTTTCACTAGTTTGTTTTCTTTTCTCCAGAAAAGTTAATTATCTCTTTTTTGCATCATATTTCCAAATTTAAAGACCCTTGTAATGAGTTTGTTGGTGGAGTATTGTTCTGTATCAAAGGACCCCTGCAATCAGTCTGCTAGTGGAGTATAGTCCTCTGCATCAAAGGACCCCTGCAATCAGTCTGTTAGTGGAGTATAGTCCTCTGCATCAAAGGACCCCTGCAATCAGTCTGCTAGTGGAGTATAGTCCTCTGCATCAAAGGACCCCTGCAATCAGTCTGTTAGTGGAGTATAGTCCTCTGCATCAAAGGACCCCTACAATCAGTCTGTTAGTGGAGTATAGTGTTCTGCATCAAAGGACCCCTGCAAGCAGTCTGTTAGTGGAGTATAGTGTTCTGTATCAAAGGACCCCTGCAAGCAGTCTGTTAGTGGAGTATAGTGTTCTGTATCAAAGGACCCCTGCAAGCAGTCTGTTAGTGGAGTATAGTGTTTTGCATCAAAGGACCCCTGCAATCAGTCTGTTAGTGGAGTATAGTCCTCTGCATCAAAGGACCCCTGCAATCAGTCTGTTAGTGGAGTATAGTGCTCTGCATCAAAGGACCCCTGCAATCAGTCTGTTAGTGGAGTATAGTGCTCTGCATCAAAGGACCCCTGCAATCAGTCTGTTAGTGGAGTATAGTCCTCTGCATCAAAGGACCCCTGCAATCAGTCTGTTAGTGGAGTATAGTGCTCTGCATCAAAGGACCCCTGCAATCAGTCTGTTGGTGGAGTATAGTGCTCTGCATCAAAGGACCCCTGCAATCAGTCTGTTGGGTGAGTAGTGTTCTGGATCAAAGGACCCCTGCAACCAGTCTGTTGGGAGGTGTATAGTGGCAGGACACAATAAAACAAGATAAGACAATGTTATGTATTTACAGACATTTACTTTACTGTGATGTCACATATATAACAATTTAATGTGACTACACACCTATATGATACTAAGAAAGAGAAATCAAACATCACCTTACAGATTTTGTAACCACAGAAACATACTAGCACACAAACAAAACAACCAAAAATTAAACAGCCAAGAAATATATACGTATATTATAACAAGTCAAAAACTACAGTACGTCTAATTATAGTAATCTATTACAGTGTGAAAACGACAAATATGACCTTGACCTTTAAACAGGTGCGTATATTACATTTTTCCCAATAAACTATGAATATGTTCTTTTAATGCCATTTTAATGCCTGTAATATGTAGCGTTATAGTTCTTGCTAAAAAACTATAAATAACTTTATAATCACTAAGTACCAGTATGTATGATATAAATTAAGACAACCAATGAAAATCAGGTAAATGGTATTCAGTTTGGAAGATGCATGATATTCAAAATTATGTAAACTGCATCAAGGTTTAAGGACACATAATTTTTCAAAGGTATCCATAGGTATCCATTCAAAGGTATCCATGAAGGTATCCATAGCTTTCAAAAGTACAGAAAGACCGAACATAGCCTTTATTAGCCAGTCAGTTTTATGCTGAAATATGGCAGGCATATGAGTGCCTCTGGCCGGAATTGAACCCTGGTTGTCCGATAAAATGGCAAGCATGCTAACCACTGAGCTAAGGAAATGTGAAGTATGTGAAATAGCATTCAGAAAGGAAAGTGAAATTTCCATATCATGCAAATGCCTTTCAATTTGAATGATCCATCGTATTTCAAATAATTAAATGCAAAGGGCAGTTAAGTTGTATCATAGATTTTTGTTCCCAAAAAAGGTCAAAGACATTGAGATTGAAAGACACATAAATTTCAATTTACATTCGAATTCAGATTGAAGGACACATTTTTCAAATAATGTAAATGGCATTTACACTTTAAAAGACATATTTTTTCAAACAAAATAAAACGCATACAGGCTGAAAGGTCATAATTAAATTACAAATTTAATCCATAAATCTTGATAGACCCAGACTACCAACACAGCTCTATAGCCAGACTATTATTGCCTCCCGATGAAGAAAGTATGAGCTAAGATAGACAGACATTCACAAACAACTGACATGTAATACATCATGACCTGCAACAGAATGTGTGAGAAATATAGTATGTGTAGCAAAATCAATACAGTAAGTAATTGATGTAAAGATATACACAAACTTTAATAATTAATAATATACAAAAATTAATGAGTAACAAAAAATGGAAATTGTTTTTAAAAAAAATTTATTATTCAAAGAACAGGAATCATATTTTTTGACAATTGTACACATATTCTGAGAATGATTTACTTGTGTCAGGCCAGACCAATAAATTCCTAGATTTTCATCGACCATGGCATCCAATAGGTTTCATGCTTCCCCATCAATTTTAATTTCTGTTTTTAAAAAGCCTTAATGGATTAAGTCCTGTTTTTAGAAGCAAAACATTATTATTATGCAGATTTGGTAACAATCTGGTAGCCTTTATCATAAAATGCTTCCAAAACTATTTAGTATTCACATGAATTCCATAAATCAAAATTAAAATAAAGAGTCCAATTTGAAAGATGCATCAAAGGGGAAAATCCATTCGGGGGAAAAGACGTTGATGACAACCTTTTAATTAATTCAGAGTAACCAAACATAATCTTTAAGCCAACAGCGAAAAGGTCTAGTCTTTATTAAACCTCAATATTTTTAAAAGCTTTAATAGCCAAAAGGTCTTATCTGTATAAAACCTTAAGTCTCCGAGCAAAAAGCCAAAAAGAGATTCAGGGGTTGAGCATTGACACACACAACACATGCTACATTTACAACTCGACAGCTAACTACCATGTGTTCTTAGATAAATAGGGATTATGTGTAGAAGAAATAATCTGAATTTTGTTCTCACTGCAAAATGCTAGATAACTGGACAGCTCCAAAACCATTTAAAACTCTAAAATTCAATAATAGCCTTCAAGAACAGAAATCCAGCATGAGCAAACAATTTGATGTTGAGACATCTCTTTGTAGCACATGACTTAAGTTGTATAACAAGAGGGTCCAAAGGGCCCTGGGTCGCTCACCTGTTTGGCCTAGTGACCTAGATTTTGGCCCAAATGACACAGTATCTAACTTGACCTAGATTTTATAGAGATAAACATTGTGACCAAGTTTCATAAAGATAGAGTCAAAATTGTGACCTCTAGTGTGTTCACAAGATTTTTCAATGATTTGGCCTCGTGACCTAGTTTTTGACCCCATATGACCCAATATCGAACTTGACCTAAATTTTATAATGATGATCATTGTGATCAAGTTTCATAAAGATAAGGTAAAAATTGTGACCTCTAGTGTGTTCACAAGCTTTTTCAATGATTTGGCCTTCAAAGGCTTGTGACCTAGTTTTTGACCCCGGATGACCCAATATCGAACTTGACGTAGATTTTATAGAGATGATCATTGTGATCAATTTTCATAAAGATTAGTCTCAAATTGTGACCTCTAGTGTGTTCACAAGCTTTTTCAATGATTTGGCCTTGTGACCTAGTTTTTGACCCAAGATGACCCAATATCGAACTTGACCTAGATTTTATAGAGATGATCATTGTGATCAATTTTCATAAAGATTAGTCACAAATTGTGACCTCTAATGTGTTCACAAGGTTTTTCAATGATTTGGCCTCGTGACCTAGTTTTTGACCCCAGATGACCCAATATCGAACTTGACCTAGATTTTACAGAGATGATCATTGAGATCAAGTTTCATAAAGATTAGGCTCAAATTGTGACCTCTAATGTGTTCACAAGGTTTTCCTTTGATTTGACCTAGTGACCTAGTTTTTGACCCCAGATGACCCAATATCGAACTTGTCCTAGATTTTATGGAGATGATCATTGTGATCAAGTTTCATAATGATCAGGCTAAATTTGTGACCTCTAGTGAGTTCACAAGGTTTTCCTTTGATTTGGCCTAGTGACCTAGTTTTTGACCCCGGATGACCCAATAACGAACTTGACCTAGATTTTATAGAGATGATCATTGTGATCAATTTTCATAAAGATTAGGCTCAAATTGTGACCTCTAATGTGTTCACAAAGTTTTCCTTTGATTTGACCTAGTGACCTAGTTTTTGACCCCTGATGAACCAATATCGAACTTGACCTAGATTTTACAGAGATGATCATTGTGATCAAGTTTCATAAAGATTAGGCTCAAATTGTGACCTCTAATGTGTTCACAAGGTTTTCCTTTGATTTGACCTAGTGACCTAGTTTTTGACCCCAGATGACCCAATATCGAACTTGACCTAGATTTTATAGAGATGATCATTGTGATCAATTTTCATAAAGATTAGGCTCAAATTGTGACCTCTAATGTGTTCACAAGGTTTTCCTTTGATTTGACCTAGTGACCTAGTTTTTGACCCCAGATGACCCAATATCGAACTTGACCTAGATTTTACAGAGATGATCATTGTGATCAAGTTTCATAAAGATTAGGCTCAAATTGTGACCTCTAATGTGTTCACAAGGTTTTCCTTTGATTTGACCTAGTGACCTAGTTTTTGACCCCAGATGACCCAATATCGAACTTGACCTAGATTTTATGGAGATGATCATTGTGATCAAGTTTCATAATGATCAGGCTAAATTTGTGACCTCTAGTGAGTTCACAAGGTTTTCCTTTGATTTGGCCTAGTGACCTAGTTTTTGACCCCGGATGACCCAATAACGAACTTGACCTAGATTTTATAGAGATGATCATTGTGATCAATTTTCATAAAGATTAGGCTCAAATTGTGACCTCTAATGTGTTCACAAAGTTTTCCTTTGATTTGACCTAGTGACCTAGTTTTTGACCCCAGATGAACCAATATCGAACTTGACCTAGATTTTACAGAGATGATCATTGTGATCAAGTTTCATAAAGATTAGGCTCAAATTGTGACCTCTAATGTGTTCACAAGGTTTTCCTTTGATTTGACCTAGTGACCTAGTTTTTGACCCCAGATGACCCAATATCGAACTTGACCTAGATTTTATAGAGATGATCATTGTGATCAATTTTCATAAAGATTAGGCTCAAATTGTGACCTCTAATGTGTTCACAAGGTTTTCCTTTGATTTGACCTAGTGACCTAGTTTTTGACCCCAGATGACCCAATATCGAACTTGACCTAGATTTTATGGAGATGATCATTGTGATCAAGTTTCATAATGATCAGGCTAAATTTGTGACCTCTAGTGTGTTCACAAGCAATTGTGAACGGACGACGGACGACGGACGACGGACGGACGGACGGACGACGGACGACGGACGAAGAGCGATCACAAAAGCTCACCTTGTCACTTTGTGACAGGTGAGCTAAAAACGTCCCAAAAAATCAAGATTAAATCACATTATTTTTAGCTCAAGTCCATAAAGCAGTCTACTAAATTACTTGAAAGCATTACAAACACTTTACAATTACTTATTTGTCTAGCATTTTTCATACCCATGCAGTAAGAACTGTGATGACAGCCTCTGAAATGCTGAGCAAAGCCTTTATTTTACCAGTCAGCTCTATGCTGAACTATGGCAGGCATATATATGAGTGCCTCCGTCCGGATATTTGAACCCCGGTTACCAGATTAGATGGCAAGTGCACTAACCACTCGGCTACAGAGGCACACCCTTCATCCTTGTATCATAAATTCAGATAATTTACCACCAAAAATCAAAATATCGTGACAACATGAAGTTCTGGTACAATGAATTATGTACTATAACATTTACACTTGCAAACACACTTTTTAAGTCCCCACATCAGTGACTAGAGGATAAAACAGAAAAGATTAAAAGATACACACACGTCTTCGTACATTTATAATAATATTTATACACAAAAAACAACAAATTGTAACCCTTTACACAATATACAGAAATTAACTATGTACACAAATAGAAATCCCCTCCTCAGGTCAGAAAAGGAAACATTTTACACAAAAATGTGCTTTAATTTGGCCAACAACAAACAAAAGTCGACTTGTAGCTCACTAGCAAACTTTAAGCATGACCAGGACATACACAGTTCTTGTTAGAAATACAAATCTATTTCGACTCATAAATCCTGAAAAAAATGATGCAGATCACATCATTCAAGAACTGTTCCTTTATTGCACAAAACTGGTCAACACTTTAAGACTAATGCCAATTTTGCTTGACAAGTAGTGTAGACACCTGACATAGACCGAGCATAGCCTTCATTTGCGTTATTTCTACCGATACATGACAGGCATATATATGCGCCTCCATCCCAATTTGAACCAGGGTCGCCAGATTAGATGGCAAGCACACTAATCACTTAGCAATGGAGGCACATATATCTATACTTGTTACCTAATCTGCAACAGCCCTCTATTCATCTGTTGTGGCAGGAAGTTATAATATAACATAACAGTTCAAACACTTAATGTGCTTTCAAATAATAAATAGACATGTATCACCATACAAATACATATTAACTCAATCTAGAGCAACTCCTGGGTCTGTATTCACAAAACTTCAGAAAGATTTTTTTTGTCAACAAAAACTTAGTTTTTCCCTACTGCTATAGTTTGTAGTTCTTGGTCTACATACATGTAGTTAACAAAAAAATCTGAATTTTTATCGAAGACAGGTGTTTTTGTACAATGTTACTATGAAAGCAGCAAGATTGTGTAAGATAATTATTTTTTAATTTCTAAGCGAAATATTTGAGAAAATTAAACTTCTTTTCAAAAAAAATCTAAAGATGTTTTGCGAATTCGGATGCCGACACAAGAAATAAAGCCAAACGGAATGGTTTCAGGTATGAAAGCCGTATAGGGAATGATTTTTTACACATCAAGGTTCGGCTATAACTAGTTAAAGCATCTCAAATAGAAATATCATCTGCAAATCAAATCGAGATTTTAGTCAAATAACATATGCTTGTTTGAGAGTGAGTCAATTCACAAGTTAGTGCTCTCGAAAATTTTATTGTAAAAAATATGTTTTGTGGGTCATACTGACATTTCTTTCGGTCTTGCTTTAAAAATTTAAACTTCTGAATTTGCAACAACATAGCTGAGCTGAGATTTAGCACAGTATAAAGGTTCTAGACCATGAGGCAAATGTTTATAATAATCAATTATGCTTAGAGCCATTAAAGCCAAATTGGCGAATTCCTTATAATTATTTCATTTGACATTTTAATCCATGTTGAGGAGTTTTTTGGTCATTAGAAAAAACATAATGTCAGTAAAGTTGATAGGTAAGTATAAATAAATATGGACACTCTGAATAAAAATTCTGGATACATTAAAGTACAATAAATAAAACAAATGAAAATATAAATGATTACAGCACTTGAAAAAATGATATAATTAATGCTTAGAGTGAGTATATATAATTATTTAGAAGAATTAGTCCACAAAATGCCTAAACATGAAAACCTAATGAGACAAAAAAAAAATACTGTCAGAGAAAATGAAGACGACACAATAATGTTATTTCATTAATTGTTATTTCAACTATTGAAAAATATGCAACAAAAAGCCAGGTAAATGTTTATTTCATTAATCGTTATTTCAACTATTGAAAAAAATGCAACAAAAAGCCAGGTGAATGTTTATTTCATTTGCCACAAGCTAGCCAGGATTTGTATGATTAAAATATGTTTATGATGATTTTTTTTTTGAAAAAATGACTAATGTTATATTTACTAAAATGCAAAATAATCAGATCTTTTTCAAACAATACACAACACGACAGTAATCACATGTATTCTAACATCTTACGTCACGTCTATTCTTTGCTCTAAGCTGAGGAAAGTTTCAAAACTCCCAAGTTCAATGCATAGATGCTCAATTTTATATCTCAAGTTCACAAAAACATGTTGGAATGCAAATTATTTAATAGCCTAAATCATTTAGCATTTAACCCACATTATTATTCAGCTTTAACCCTATAAAAAAGCAAATTTGAAATCACTCTCAATTATACAATATTTATTCACAAATATTGCTCAATTAGAATGGAATTTGAATGAAATTGCAGGACATCGAAAATAATCAAGATATTAAAAATAATAAATATTGAAAATATTCGGGGAAACAAATTTTCATGTTCTAGACGGCTTAAAATAAATGTTTCTGACATTCAGGTATAAACTTATCATAAGTCATATAAACATAGACCGTAACTATCTACAATATATGTTGTTGTTCCCAAAACCTTATAAACATGACATTTAATATGTGACGATTATAACCTTCTATAGACAGATGTTTCATATATTCTAAATTACTTTTATACAAAGCCACAACCATAAATATAATCATCATGTACTAGAGATCCAAACATCAGCATTTAACCTAAACATCATTTTGACACACACAATCCTCAACCTTCCTTTAGCATAGTGTGCCATGTAGAAAATTAGTCAGAACTCAGAACCAAATATGTCGTCCACAATAAATGAAGTCATTTTTTTAAAATGCCGAGCATAGCCTCTATTTGCTTTATTTCTACTGAAATATGGCAGGCAAAATATATGTGCCTCCACCCGGATTTTAACCCGGGTTGACAGATTAGACGGCAAGCAAACTAACCACTGACCTACGGAGGCATATCATAATCATGCTATTTATACTTTGACTGGAGAATCATAGATATAAAGACTAGTTTTTGAAATTTGGACTTAATTTATTTCAGTAACAAATAGACTGATTGATTATTTCAACAAAAAAATGATAAAATATCAAACATTTTTTCTCCAAAGTCTTTGATGTAATAAATAACACGCCAATAAAAGACAGGAAATATTTTTTGAATATAAATCAAAACACAGCCTAGACAAAATAAAACAAAACTTCTGATTGGTTGATAAATCAGCCAATGGAATGGCTTAATATATCATATTCTAACATGCATTCTGATTGGATCACGGGTAATAAACTAACCAATCCGTCGAGACATTAATATGAAGGGCAGCAAATTCATCCAGCTTCTTTCACCTCTAAAGTTTAACAATCATAATCAACATACAAAACAAAAATCAATTCCTTGCTGTATCAAAGCAAAAAATTGTTATCATTCTATCAAAGTTTCAAACAAAAATTTGTTCAGACAAAATTTAAACACTTGATTGAAAACCATCTACATATACACAGCAATACAAGAAACTTGTCAGAAACATAAGATGCATTTCAACCAAGACGCCATATGACCCCATGTTTGCAACCAACAACATTTCAGTTCAGAGAATTCATCAATTTTAGTTTACCTTACAAAAGATGAGTGGAGTGGAATTACGAACCAATCAAATCCTAATTCACAGTTGATCATAAATTCAAATCTCATGCAGTATACATCACTGTGATTGGTCAATTCAAATTTTAGCTTTTAATCAACCAATCAAAAGATAGGCATTCACACTGATCAGTCATTGGCCAATTCAAAGATTAAACTTTTAATTAACCAATCAAATGCTAGACTAAATATTCAGACAAATTTCTGATTGGTCGAAATTTGAATCTGGAGCTCATAGTCAACCAATGAAATGCTTGATCTCTCAAATAGGTTTATACAACTTCAGATCTAGAGAACTGATTACGACCACAAATAAGACGGATTCTCACTATATATTACTGGACAGTTACAGCATACTACAGACACGTACAAGTGATTACTAATGTATACTAAACACACAATTTTGTGGCTTTCACACAATAAACAAGTTTAAGTGCTTGTAACGTTTTGTTCGAAAACAATTACTGTTACACCTTTCTCGTGATTGCAGCCTTTATGTCGATTTCTATAAACACTCTAACTGATACGGTGTGGTATACGTGTTTCATGTAAGAGAAAAATGGTAACAATGCAGTGATGGGAAAAATACATAAAACATGAAGATCTTGATGAGGAGTAACAACATGACAGTGGGTGGGGTAAACCTGCTTATACTAGAACTACACGTTTGGTACATATTTGTAAGATACAATGATATATACTTTATTACATGTTGTACAGCTATAAGTACTATATTGTAAATTCAGCAACAAAAATGAACGATGGGTAAATACATCGCTTAAACAAGGTGACTGGGTGACTGGTCACAAGCCAAATGATTATAAAAGAACTTAAATATATAACATGAACATTTCATGTTGTTAACAGTAATTTTCTTTCAACAAAACTTTTTTATTTTAAGTGCAAATGTCCAGCATGATGGAACACACTTCATGTAGGAACAAAACATAACAAACAGTATTTAATAATAAAGTCCACGAAAAAATATATTGACCAGTAAAAGAAAGCACTAAGATAATATCGAAGCAAATTTTATTATCAAAACTTCATTTTATGTTCTTAATAATCAAATCACAGCTTGCCAAAACCTGGTCCAATCTAATTTTATTTACTTGCAACTAGCCAAATAAGTGTTTTCATGAGACAAGCTGTGCTGCCATGTTTCAGGGACAAAAAAGGACAATATTGCGTTTTTACTTTTCAATGTTTGGAATCCATAACAAATATTCAAAATATTAAATCGGCACAAAACACTATCATCACAAGTAGTATTAATTCGGAAAATGGAAAAAAATGTGAAAATTGCTTTTTAACGAGTTCAAAGTTCATACACCAAATGACCAGAAAACACTATTAATCTGGGTTCATACCAATAAATTTCAATCAGCCTAATTAACACAGTTTGTCATTTCACCACAGAAACTGACAAAGTCCGTAAATTGGATCATAAAACAAGGAGCAAACAAAATAACGGAACTACAGTACTTTTAAAAATTTCAAACAAATTTCTTGGATGGTCGTGGAATTCTGTGTGACCTTGACCCATAGTATCGTCATGGTGATTCATCAGGGACTATTATTTATTGCTTTTGGTGTTGTTGTTGTCACTACAGCAGGGGCAGGTTTGGCGCCACCACTGTCATCACCCTTCATACTAGTCGCCACCCACACTGAAACAAAAAATATTAAATTCACTAGCCTATATAAAAAAAAAATTCATTCCAATCAACTGTAACTCCCAGTTCATATTCATGAATGATTGTTGGGTAAAATGAAGAACAGTATATTGTAAATCTGCAAAAAT
This sequence comes from Spisula subtruncata, assembly GCA_963678985.1. NCBI lineage: Eukaryota > Metazoa > Mollusca > Bivalvia > Venerida > Mactridae > Spisula > Spisula subtruncata. The sequence goes on along the minus strand of OY787669.1, from coordinate 22,349,587 downwards.
TAAGCCACAACATTCTGGTGAACATTTGTGACCAAAACTTATATAATGAATAACTGACACCAAAGACAACCCCATTTCTCAACTAATTGTGCCAGTCTGTCGAAATCAACGAGCTTAACGTTGTAGCCCATAATGAGCGATACATAACAATCTGGAAAATGTTACTTTCATAAATACATGAAGTGACCTACTGACCAGTCCCAGAACTCAAGGGTAGGCTCAGTCCAAATATTGTATTAACTTTCTTTTTTTAAATGACGAGCATAGCCTTTATTTGCCAGTCAGCTTTCTGCTGAATATGGCAGGCATATATGTGTCTCCAACTGGATTTGAACCCTGGTTGAAGGAATACACTGCAAGTTAACTAACCACTGAGCCACATGATTATTCATAAAATGAATCCTATCATGAATATAAACTACAAAACACTGTGTATAATGATGTGTTATTTTGATTCAATGCCATTTTTTAATAACATCTTTCAATATGACCAGCAGCTACATGGTTCACCTAACCAGTTTTCCTGGACTGAATTCCCACCAGTACTGACTGACAAGGGATCAACAGCTTTTCCTTTTTAAAATGAAGAGGTATTTGGAGTCAAAGGACCATTACGACCCTATGGTGCAACAAGGTTGTTTATCACTATATAACACACAGTAAGATACGACCTTGTTGCACCAAAGGAATGAAAAATTAGCTTTAATGTAAACCGATGCAAATGTGTCAAATAGTTATTAAGTTAATACCAAATACTACACGGCTATTGAAGTATACATGCAACAAACTAACAAAAAACTCACTCAACTTATTCTAACAAATATTACAACTAAATTAAAGATCTTTTTATACCACAATGACGTAACAGCATTGCATAAACATGACTGTGTTAATAGTCAAACCCCCTTTGCTTGACCCACAAAAAATACCGATCCCAAAATGGCAGGCTCCATGAGAAGATAGGATAGCAGTGTTGCACAGAGTACGTGCTGTATTGCAGAGGGGACTCCTCAGGTTCAATGTTCAGGAAGGACCCCTCAGGAATCTTTCAGGGAGGATTAACTCCTTCAACTAAATATATAGGACCAAATAGCTGAAAGCAGCACATTGCCTGAATGTATTACAGAGAAATGGAAGATTTGAGTTATGTTCAAGGGAGTATGTTTTCCAAAGTTCTGATATATCAGGTCATATGGCAGGTTGAACTTCAGGGGAGACATGCTTGGTAATTCAGGGGAGACAACTGATACAGGTTTGGTAATTCAGGGGAGACAACTGATACATGTTTGGTAAGTCAGGGGAGATAACGGATACATGTTTGGTTATTCAGGGGAGACAACTGATACATGTTTGGTAATTCAGGGGAGATAACGGATACATGTTTGGTTATTCAGGAGAGACAACTGATACATGTTTGGTAATTCAGGGCAGACAACTGATACAGGTTTGGTAATTCAGGGGAGACAACTGATACATGTTTGGTAAGTCAGGGGAGATAACGGATACATGTTTGGTTATTCAGTGGAGATACAGATTAACTTTGCAGTAGTATAACAGAATGCACTGAACAGAATCAAACGGAAAAAGGTGAAGAAAATAACAAATTTGTCTAAACAAGGTTTCCCTGAGTTACACAAGGAATTTATAGAGAGGTTTTGTATTCAACCAGTCAATAAGAAGAAAGCAATCATCATGCTCAAAAGTCTGAAGTAAGAAAACTTTAGTGAGACTTGATTTAACATTTAATTTATACAACTAGATGGGTTTGTTTGACACAAAAACGAATGTCTCCCACGAGATGCCATGACTCTAAGTAAAAATATCTGAAATAAACTTCAATAAGCAATATACACATCTAGGCTGGGTTACAAAGGAAATAGTAGCACCGATTTAAAGATATCATAGAAATCTGACCATGAGTTCGGGAGAACCAGCAAAGACAAACTTTGTGACAGATATACAGATAGACTTCCAGCATAAAATCAATAATATTTCAGCCCATCTATATGACATTGTGGGAGACATTTTTCCGCTAGTAACATGCATTTCATTAACAGAAACAAGGACAAAACAGTATAATCTACAGTAACAGTACACTCCGCTAGTCTGGTTCAGACAAGGCATTCACAATACACATCTCTAAAGGTAAGAAAAACAGAATATAATTTCATTCATAAACCGGACATTCATAAAATAACTGTTACAGTACACACAAAAAGACTGAACTTTGAAAATGACGGCAATCATACTGCAGTGATGTTTATAATTCAGTTACCATGGTTCATACAAAAATTCCCTAAAAAATTCAAGTACTTTTCAAGAACTTTTCAAGGACATTTCCCCTCATTTTCAATGATTAGAATTTAGCTTATCATGGCAATAGCGTGCAATAAAATTATTCAAATTCAATGACATAACAGTAGAAGCTTAAGAAATCAGATGCCAAATATCTTAATGGTTTTATCCAGTTGTATCAGTTCAGAAAAAAGATGAGTCAAAATGATTGTGCATAGGTTTTGCTCAATTTGTAAACTAGAAGCTACCTGAAACTAACAATGCTGAAACTGAAGCAAGGGAGATTTACCAGTATATTTTTAACAACTTTGAAATGTTGTGGCCAGGGTTTCAACCTGAGACCTCTTGAACTGAAGAGCATACACAATATAACTAGCCTATTGCTTGAGGCAATTAAGGGCACGTAAATAAGAAATTATCTGTTTTTTCTGATAGAATAAACTTGATTCACAGTAATATGTACCCATCAGTTAATATCATTTTTCTGTACAATGTTGGCATTTGTTCCAAAATCACCCGTTCAACACCAAGTTAATTATTTGTAAAATGCATATATTTTGTAGAACAGTAAACTGAATTTTCACCAACATCACTGCAGTGTATAAAAATTATGTACGGAATAAAATGCAAGATTCATATGGTGGCAAAACCTTCGTTTATAAATTGATGTATTTTTAATAAGAATTTTGAGGCATTGATTACACTCTATGAGCGTTGAAAACTCCCCAAAATAAGTGCTTTTATGGGAATTAATCATGCTAAACACAGTTATAGGAGCTTGTCTTTGAATCAACCTTTTGACCTCTTGTATTTCCAAAAAGTCAAAGGATTTTTAGAGTCATGTTTTTTATATTAAGAAGTATTTTGGAATTTTTAAAACCCCTAAAATCCAAATCTTCTTCTCATAAATTTGACAAAATTCAGTATGTCTTTGAAACAAAAAGAAACAAAAATTTGGTATGCATAATTTTGAAACCAAACAGACAAAAATTCAGTATGCATAGTTTTAAACAAAAAGGAACAAAAATCCAGTATGCATAATTTTTAAACAAAAAGGAACAAAAATTCAGTATGCATAGATTTTAAACGAACAGAACAAAAAATAAATCATTATGCATAGTTTTTAAACAAAAACTGAACAAAAAAAGAAAATAAACAGCATGAAAATAAAGGTCAATACCCATGAACAAAAGGAAAATATCGCAAGCCATTTTTTATGAATATTCGATAACATATAAAAAGGGGAAATTCATATTCATATAATATACAAATCAAAAGGTATGTCTAAACCCTTTTCTCCATTGCCGTGTCAAATATACACTGAACCATGCTATAGACGGAGGCTTGTGACAGAGCCTAACAAATCTCCAAACTCGGATGTATCGGTAAGAAAATAATAAGTGACTGAAACTTTTATTAACAGGGAAAATATTGTATACTAAGTATGACTCAGGGGTTCAACTGAGGTGTAATGCCTACTAATCCTGAAAACAAGTCACAAGTCTATTTCAGATACCATTAACATTTTATGCATGAATTCTAAAGATCCTAGATGTGAAACTTAATAATGCATTGATACTATAGAAATTCCTGTCTCCATACACTTAATACAAAAAAGTCAACTTCCGAAAAAAGAAAGAATCGTGACATATATATTTAAGTTTTAAATGGGTTAACTAATTTGCCACAGGTATACAATATAAGAATCTCAAATACAACATAAAATACCACATTTTGTGAAAAATATCACATGATATTTCACTAAAAACAGTAATACATTTTTTCCCCTCATTGGGGGTAAAAAAAATGCTGAATGTTTTGCCACCAATTAGGATGAGCGTCTAACGAAGAGACAATTGATTACAAGAGGTAGTTACCCTAGCTGTACTTTGAGGCAACCCAAGCTGATGGTAGAGAGGAAGGTATAAAATAACAGAGTACGGTTAGTAAGTTTTCTCATATAGTTTGGATAAAATGTTAATTAATATATATACAGAAAGCGGTAAAGTTTATTATTAGAAACATGAAATATACATGCACATCACGCCACCAGAGGTATTCAGGGGTCTTCATGACATAACATGTACAAAAGAAAGGGTTTTGGACATAAAAACATAATTCTCCCACAAGGGACCATAACTGGCAATTTTAAATCATCTGTCTAGACAGTATGCACAACTGGATTAGGTGCAAGGCATTTATGTGAAGTTTCATTGAAATTCGATTTTGCCTGAATTCCACTTTTTAATATAGACAAGACAATTTCAGGATTCAAAAACCTGAAATCAGACACAAGCTTGAAAAATACCAGGCCTAAGTAAAGGAGTACAAGAGTGGACAATAATTGTGGCATTCATTCAGACATCCAGCAAAAAAATCAATATGTCTCCCTCACTATAAGTGAGAGACATGACAGATAAACTGGTACCAGGCTTACACATTATTATAAGAAGACAAAGATGATGTAAGTTACATTGTGGCCCCAAAAATACCCAGAGTATTTAACAGCTTTCATGATATAATTAATAATAATTAATAGGCTAAGCCATATCAACACCATATCATGGAGATATAAAGAAATGTATTCAGTGTATGATCTTCCAAAATCATACTACAATTTCAAACTATGCCATTATTACAGTGTTAATCATCACAAGTCAAAGTAAGCCTTAGACAATGTAAGACAGGCAAAGACATGTCCTAAACAAGTCCTACAAAATCAACTTTCGTTGTGCTTGGGGATATAATTATTGACATGGAAAAAGAACCAAACTAATACCTATAACAACATAAATTTGTAATTCATGAACTGCTAACATTTAAAAGTTTTAAAACAAATGGTCAACTATAATTGTAATATTACTTAAATTTAATTTTCTTAGTGTCAATAATATCATCTTAAAGTGAAACAACCTTTTTTAGAAAGTTATTTATACTGTACAGGGAAATTGCAAACTTTAAGGTTACAAAATGTTACAACACATTAAATTTTAATAAACAGAATTGGTAGAATAGGTAAAAAGTTTACCAAAGGTGTATAAAAGACAAAATGCATTCCGAGTGCAACCTAGCTATTTCATGACTAAGATATAATGAACTAAAGCATTCACAAGAGCACATTTCCCCAAACCAAGTGTAGAAACTACAGCAAACTATAAAACTATGAAAAACTTTCTAATGCACCAAAATTTAAAAATTGCACTAAAACAAACTAAAACCAAGGACTCAACTAAAAAATTATCCTTATGGATGCTCCCTAAGTATCATACTGAGAGCTCAAGGTAAAGCTTTGAAAGATGCTTTATAGAATTCTAGTTAGTTGTTGGGAAGAAAATTGGAGAGTATAATGTGGATACCAATGTAATGATGAACTGAGAAATGTAAGGACAGTATATAATATATAGGAAATTGAGAGTACACAAATACTGGACAGAGGAAATTGAGTGTACACAAATACTGGACAGAGGAAATTGAGTGTACGCAAATACAGGACTGAGGAAATGAACAGATACACATATTGGACTGAAGAAATGAACAGACTCAAATGCTGAAATTGAGAAATGAGCAGACACAATGCTGGACTGGGGAAATGAACTAACACAAATATTGGACTGAAGAAATGAGCAGACACAAATACTGGACTAAGGAAATGAGCAGACACAAATGCTGGACTTAAAAATTGTGTATATGAACACAAATACTAAGCAGATGCAGGGAAAAAGCAGCAATTTAATTATTTTCCCTCACCACCTTCAGGGAGCAAATATACCTCAAAGGAGTGGTTATTGTTAGTATATTAATTGTATCAAATGGGAATCACCATTCCAATTAACTTACCAATAATTATAATTATAATAACAAGTATTATTCCAATCAAGATCAACCACATCTGAAAGAACAACAACATAAATGGTGCTCACTACAAAACATAAAACAACAACTGAAACTTAATAGAAAACAACAACAAGTACCGTATTCCTCCGAATAAAAGATCCCCCACTTATAAACACCGCCCCCTCTTTTTGGAGTGCTTTTTCTAAATATCGCTTAATTTTTTATGTTTTGTATGATGATTATCAATATTTTATGATAATCTAATTTAAACACCCACAAAAAAGCCCCCTTTCTACAAAATGCATGGCCCCATTGGGGCGTTTATTCGGAGATATACAGTATCAGTGAAGGTTACACAACAATATGGATGAGAAACTTCATAATCAAACATTCAGACTTGTATGCCAGGCAAACGTTCACACATGAGTCCGAAAGTAAGAAATTTTGGAATATTTTGGAATTTCTGAAATCCTGACAAGTTGTCAATTTGTATAAGGAGAGTAAAGAAAACAGAGCTTATTCTGAACTTTCAAACTGATCCTGAAAACTTTCAATCACACTTTCATAGACAACTGCCCATTTCTGGACCATAGTTCTAATAACCCTGAAGTTCAGGAAATATCTTGAGAACTATAATCTTTGAGCATCAGTTTCAGTTTTATTGGTATAATCGGCATATGGAATGCCTTTCAGCTAGACATAAAATTACATTAAAATTGGTTTCGGTACTTTTCTTCTAGCTGACTTTCGACAAACCAATTAGTATCATTCATGATTCAGAAGTTTCACATCCAAAAGAAGATACAAAAGGGGATACAGTGAGCAAAGTCATTCATTCAGTTTATCAACCTGTATTATAGACTTGTTTAAACAATGTCCGCCCCTTTGTACAGACTATTCATATACCTATATGGAAGTCATTATTTAATTAATCCTAAGATATTGAAAAAGAAACTTTTTGGCCTACCAATGATCATAATCTGCCTAGTAGGCACGAAAAAAATATGGCAATAAAAATTAAATTCAAGGACAGACCAAGAAGTGCGTATTTGTTCAGTCTGAGATGCAAAAGCTTTTTGTGTCTAGAGTGTCATTTGAGTCTTATAAATATTCATGAACTAGTATGACTTCCAAGAAGGTAATATCACAATTTATACAATATAATCACTACAACAGATCTACAAAATGAAGTATGAGGCTTTTTCATGACACTTGATCTCTTTATGTCGAATACAAGCTTGTAGCTTATGTTTCCTATGTTAATCATAATCGACGTTAAATAAAGTTTTTCTTATCTTATATAAGCAGGGGTTGTCAACTGGGCCAAATTTAAAATCAGGATAATTGTAAGCAGCTCAACAATGTTGCCGAGCCACAACATTGTTTCCATAATTGCCTAAGTTTGTATTAAAGTAAATCTGTCCAAGGACACAAAATTAAAGATAACTCTGCCATTTCTTGAGATTTTTTTATCAAATAACTGTTCTGATCAAAAAACATTTCACTTTCAGGCATGTTAAATCCAAATTCTGATAAAATCAGTTATCAAAAAGTAACAATTAAATTGCCCATGAAAAAGCCGCAGTCTTTCAACTCTGAAAGAAAGTTAACATAATTATATAAAAAAGTGCAGGAAATAAATAAACAGAACTTGAACAACATTGAAAGTATGGTGTTTAACAAGTGCCATGCCACGTCTATTGTTGACTTGACGACGGCGTGACGACAACAACGTTCTCTTACCTATGATAATTACAACTATCACGCCAATAATACCTCCTAATATCAACATCATCTGGAGAAATGCAGCAAAACATTCAAGTTTATAAATTTTTATAATAATATATCAAAGGCTGATTGTGAAACAAGTTTTTCAACTCAAATAGTAATCACTCTGGACACCATTTTGCCCAGCATAGCCTTTATTTGCTTTTTTTCTACTGAAATATTATATATGTAATTATGTGCCTCCATCTGGTCGACAAGCACACTAACCACTGAGCTATGGAGGCACACTCTGGATGCTATCCATCACCACAAAAGTATGAGAATCATATCTGCAGATGGATTTTCACAATGCTTACATCCAAGCAGAAGCTTCCAATATCGTGCAAGATATTTGTCAACTAATTGGTCACAAGGTGCAACATGTTGGATGCTACAGACACAATGAGATTCAATATAGTACTTATAATATTTTTAGACAAGATAGATCATGATTGTTATTTAAGTTTACCTTGCAATTTTTCCACCAAAATTTTCGTTTGAGTTTTCCTGCACTAGCCTCAAACTGTGAAGCACCTGCTTGCAATGCATCTAAAATGTATAGTAGACACATGTGTAGACAAATAATAAGGTACATTTATTACAACACTTTTTTCAATGCATGTTTAGATCTTCTCAATCTATGTTAAATGTCGCATCTTGGCCCCTTATGCACTCACCAGGGTTGGGAATTCCCCAGAATTTGCACGTAATTTTTTTCTGTATTGCCTGATTATGTGCTTAACATAGGTTGTGATAATCTCACCTTGGTGAGGATTTGCAGATTATTTTTACTGTTACAGTATTGCCTGATATTTGACCCAAGCTGACCATGTAGCTAACTGGGTCCAGCTAAAAACTGTTTAAACAATAGATTATAATGCTACAATATATATCACAGCAGTGTTTGAGATATTCTTATCCAATACTATTACTATACCATTCAATACTATATCAGTCAGATTCAGAAACAGTGAATATATTATGATATACAATAGCAAGAGATGTTTGTACAACAAGTATGCCCCATGGCAGCCTAATTGTTGAAAATAGTAAAAGTCACAGTGACCATGAGCTTTTACCTTAACTGATAGGGGTCATCTACTGTTGCTGGCCAACTCCCAAGAAAAGTTTGAAGATCCTAGAGCAATGCGTTCTGGTGTTATTGAAGGAAAACCATTTTGGTCTTCAGACAGATATACCGACTGCAAGTGCAAAGCAATATACCCAGTCATCAAAGATGGGGGGGGGGGGGGGACATATTTTGGCTAATAGTGAAGATTGGACATACCTGCTCTATCATCAAGCTCTGATATTTTCTGATCTCTTTCTAGGACTTTGTCCACATTTACCCGCATAATATCTACAACCTGGTAATATAACAATACTGCATATAATGCTGTTTTTAAATAATAATTATGACTTTTTTTACTAATTTTGGATATACAAATTTCAAACATTTAGACATGGCATTGCAGCAAAAGCAAGTTTTCTGTGCTGTGTCCACTAATGTGGCAGTCAAATTGCTGTGTTGGGTATGTCAACATTTTTTTGCCATACCCCAATCTCAATCAGAAGAACTTTTCTTTGAAAAATCTGGTAAATAACTTAAGAAGTGTTTGTAAAACATTAATAGTGTATGACATAAACCACGATTCTTTTTATGTTTCTTTTAAATTGGTCAGGATGCAAATGTCTTTCAGGATTGATAAATACAGAATTCTAGATGAATCAGGAATATTGACACCCCTGGAAAGTCAAGGTCATTGTCAAATTTTCATGGAAGGTTAGGTAATGACCTGACACCAGTACAACGAGCAGTCAACCCTGGATAGGCAGGTGATGAATTTAGAGCATTTACCACTTGTTCACATTAGTTGACAACAGCACCTCATTTAACTGTCACTATGTACAAATTATATTTAAAGTCGGGATTTTATTCAAGTTTTCATGGAAGGGTATGACTTAACACAAATGGCATTCAACCCCAGATTGCCAATTTGCCTGGAAACAAATTCAGTGCACATACCGCTGAACATCATAACTAATTGGGCCTAAGTACCTGGGGTCCATTTCCTACACAAAGCGCAGCGAAGCGCATCGAAGCGCTTTCCAGTGTCACTGATAAGCACAAATTAATACTATGTACTCTAGTACTATTGCTTACCTCATCGACTTGGGCTTGTGTCTGCTGCAGTCGTTTACTGCCCTCTTTCGGGGCTCCCGGTGCACCCTCTGACCTGAAAATATACACAAAACATGCATTCAATGGCTGTTAAGATGTTTGATATATATATGCAACAGAAAGTAGCTAAGACTGTTTATGCTGTCAGAGCATTAAGCAATGTATTTACTCAATGGTATAGCTTGGAGAATTTGACATGATCTCGAATGACCTGTATGCATGAATATATTACAAGGTTCTTGTGTTGAATACATAAATTTCCTCAAGCAAATTGTCCATTATCGATCCTTTAGATTTGTGTTTGCATTAATGGCCTAGGCAAGTCCTCTTCCATGGAACTTAAAAATTTCCAAACGAGTCCCAAACCAATATTTTGGGTAAAGAACTGATCACCAAAATGAAACACTACAGTCAATATCTTTGTAGTATATAATATACTCTCTATGCTGTAGTCAGCATGTATCCATCATTGTGCTGTTACTGTATAAATGCTAGACTGTATCTATAAAATCAATGTGTAATGACATAAAATAGCTGCAGTGATCAAGAATGATATATTACTTTCGTTCTAGACAGGTCTGTACTTGACACTCTGCGGCAACAGTTTGCTCGGTATATCTATATTTATAAACTGTATTATAAATAATTATTTTATAGAATTTTTCAACCTGTGCTGCTGCTGCTGCTGCTGCTGCAGTACAAATGATCAACTTTGCATTATTAAAAAAGTATATATACAGTATAACTAGGAGAATTTGACCTGATCCTGAACATTATGCATGTTCAGCAAGCAATTTCGACTGGTTGGACGATTGGTTTCATTGTATGTAGTTCCAGGTAACTGCTGGTATCTTATGTCAGGTGTCAGGATAAGGTGATTTGTCTCAAAATCTGATCACCCTACATACATGTCATGAAGGATTGGCAACCAGGCAATGACCATCCATTGAGATTTATAGTTCAATTAACAATTTAAATTGCTGATCAAGTGATGTATGAGGCAATTTAATGATTTGTCAAAATCAGAGAGACTAATGTAGGAAATGAACAATATATTTAATTGTTCACATGTTGATTGTGTACACACTTAACTTGCATTTAACATTATTGAATTATATCATTGCATTTACAGCGGCTGTAACGCTGGCTTAGAATGAGAAGGTCGTAAGTGCCACTTACCAGCGGCCATATTGCTGGCTTAGAATGAGAAGGTCGACCTTATAAGACTAAATAAATGAATATTTGAAATCTACATCACATGACTTATGAGCCTATTTTCATGAAAATTGGAATTTGTCATGTTGACCAAACTGAAGTCTGAGGTCAACATTTACACTCAGAGGAGTCGGAAGACGAAGATGAAAAGGTAAAAAGTGATTGCCAAACAGTTTCTCTTGTTTTCTCAAAATAAAGATTTTTAAGATACAACCTTGTCATTCTAAGCCAGCGATATAGAGATTGGGTAAGCCAACAGAATAAAATATGTTCATGTGTTCTTAAAATGATGAAATTATCCATATATTGATGAAACACTACTATATATCAGTAAACAAGATCTTTTACTAAAAAAAATGACTTGCAGCAATTTATAGGAAATTTATCATGTGGGAAAGAAATGTTTATGTGCCTGACTGCAAATGTACATGTAATACAATTACATATATTTATTTTAATTAATATAATATATAATTTATTCTACAAACTAGTAATATTTCTTTTAGGGCACTTGTCAAACCAGTTCTACAACTATAATACTAGTTCTTGATGATGATGTTTGAGAGGGAAAGGAAACCAGAAGCTTCGATTGACTGCATTAATTTTGGCTTTTTATAATGTTTGCAGGGGTACTACTGAGACATAATTCCCTAAGTTAACCTGAATATGAGCTTTGTAAGGCTGTTTCAAAGCCATTAACAGCACACATTCGGGTGACATTCCTACAGCAAAACTCAATTTGCAGCATTGTTGTTTTCAAAAATAGCTCAAGGTTAAGAAATGTCAAATGACCCTTGGTTTCTTTGTCAATTCTTTCATCAAAATAACTTAATTTTGTGCAGAATATTTAATTCTATCAAGTGAAGCGAATCTGGAATAATCCGGAATTGGAAAACCCCTTTAGCTTGGAGTCCAAGTAGCAAGTAAAGTACTTTGGTTCCTACTTTTAGTGTGTTTGCTATGACCTGCAGGCTTTTCACTGGACATTGATCTTCAAGTCCGGATGCTTGAGACTTTCAAATGATGCAAAAAGGGCCCAGGGTATTTCAAGCCTTTGCGTCACTATGGACATGGGGGATTTTTCCTTTGTCAGTCCATTTAAATTATCGCACGTTTCCTGTCATAAAACTGTTCATATAAGTGTGCAAACAATCACTGGGCGCTTAAATAATGTGTGCCATAATCCACTACTGAGTGAATAGTGCTGGGACCCTAGGGTTTTCAGATCTAGTGAAACCCATGACCTGAATGAGCAAACTTTTATCCTGCCTAACTTTCAGTGCCAGGAAGCTGACTACACTATGACAGTTCAAGGATATATTGGGGTCAACCTGGTAATTAGTCAACAATTGAATGCTACTGTGGCTGAACCCATATTTTTATATGTTATAATAATTTCTCATAGCCAAAGGGTGAAAGCAAACCTAGCTATGCATACATTAAAATATTGATATAACAATAAAACGAAGGAAAATATTTACTTTAATTTCCCATAAACTTATAATTAAAAAGTAATTGTTAGCCACGCTTCACCAGAAATGATTACGACTTATACCGTTTATTAAATCTGTACATCATTATTCAGGTAAATGTGTGTTTAAGGTAGATCATTGGTTAAGCTTGATTAACGCCTAGCTACCCCACAGAAAATTGAACTGGGATCCCAGTGGGATCCCAGTGGGATGACTTAATCCTGGTGGGATGTTGTCATTTCAGTGGGATGGAAATTCATCCCAGTGGGATGGAAATTCATTCCAGTGGGATGGAAATTCATCCCAGTGGGATCCCGGTAATAACCTACCGGGATTTCCAAGTACATTTCCCGGTGGGATCCCACCTGAATAGTATTTTAGACTGAACTTATTTTTGTTGACTGTTGTTTTTTCCTTTTAGCCAACTTGCATTTTTTTTTAGAGTTTGAGCTAGAAAAATGTTTTATAAACCGTTTGACCATGGTGAGAAAAGACAAACTGAAGCTTGACCATGGTCTAACATGGTCAGTGCTTTCAACCGTGGTTGACCATTTGACCATGGTCGACTATGGTCAACCATGTTAGGCCAAAAAGAAAAAATAGCTTGTTTCCGCTACCCCGACCGACCCTATGTTTATACCGCCGACCCTACGATTTTTTTTGAGAAATTGAAAAAAAATGAAAAAAATCCGATCCTTTTCTGTTATTTTCGATCTTTCCGTGTATTAACTGTCTTTGCGCCGCGCTTTTCGTCTTACTCGCGAGGCGCTTTTAGTAGAGCGTGAAGCAAATAAAGCGTTTATCGATACTGATTCCAAACGATAAGATGGCGTCAATTCTCAATATTGTTGCCGACAAATGTAAACATTTTGGAGGCGTTAAGAAAATTTGCCCCTTCCCGAACAATACCACAGTATTGGAAATATGTTACGATATCCACGGTTCCTCCCATAGTTCTTCTTCTTCTTTTACTCCCGATTTTAAGTCGAAGAAAGACTCGTTTAAAGTACAAGGCTCACAGTCTCCGGCGCCGAGTACAAACATAATAAATTTGAACACAAGTTTACCAGAGGTCGATTCTTCCATGTGCGTGTCAGACATTGTACAATTTGGTATAAAGACATTATATATACAGTGCAAACAAGAGGAAACTTTGTTGGACACAGTTGCTAAAGCTGCAGAGGAGGCTACACATTCAGCAGCCAATGCATTTGAGCTGCTGATGAGCAAGGGGAGAGCGTTCCCGGATAAAAAAACTACAAGGTTTATTTTTAATATTTAAAATATATTTAATGAATATCAGATTGTTGTTTTTGTTTAATTGGGTTAAATGGCACTTTAAATAATACATATTGAAATCATGCCAAGTTGCTTGGAGTCAAAATCTCACAGTTTTTTCATGCATGGTGACGGAAGATCCCAGGGACAGGGCCCGTCAATATACCCATATTTTGAAATAATTTTAATTTGTACACAGAACTACTGTTTCAGCAGTACGCAGTACGGTACCGTACAAGAATGTCATACTCCAAACAGTTTAAGTGCATAAAATATTAAACTGTAACTTTTTTATTTAAGATTTTGTACTAAAAGTCAAGAGGAATTCTTGCCCGGTCAAATCAAAAAGTTTTTCTAGGAATTTGAATAGATAAAAATGACAGTTTTTTGTAACAAGTAGAATTTTTAAAACTATATTGATACAATCTATTTAATTTATAATTTAAAATAAAAGAGGAATGCTTCACTTTTCAGTTCTGGATCAAAGACTGGCTCTATTAATGCGAAAGATGATTTGTACAACAAGCTGGTAGATTTGTTTGTGATGAAACATCTTGATTTTCCGAAGGGCAGTAAAGCAGAAGGGCAGTATTTGATACAGGTGAATGTTTTACCTATCTTTACAAATTTATTTCAATCTATATTAAAGGCATTCTCTGACATCTGGAACAAAACAAAAAGAAAGTATTATGTCAGATCTTGTTATGAAAATTGAGTTTTGTTCTTGTTTGGTTTAGACTTAAACATGGTGAACTACGGACCAAGATCTTTAATAGCACTCATTTTGAGTTTGACAGCGGGTAGAATCACTGAATATCCGTAGCTTCCTCACATGAACAATCTACACCCAAAATGAGGTTTCAACCCTACATCAATGAGGTACAAGCGATTCTTGGTCACCGACCTCAACCACTCAACACACAGATGCCCTTTAAATCTGTCACTTGAAATATTTTAATACAATTCATACAAATTTTAATGGAACACATGTATACATAGCATATGAAATGTTTAATAGTAAAATATTTGGTGAAATTAAATATCCAGTACATTTTAAATATTATATTGTATACCATTTAATTTTTCATTTCTAGATTTTATTTTCATGAGGTAAGATGTAATCCTTGTAGCTGTAGTCTTTGGCAGTAGCTTTTTCCTTTTTATATTGTGTACAAAAGAATAAACTATACATTCTATATTCTGTCTTGGTGTATGGTCTCTTTGCAAGTGCTTGTTTTTCTTCTAAATATTTCTACTCATTGTTGTATGTTTAATATTAACACTAAAAATTATAACGCTTGCACTGGTGGTAGTTTTAAAACAATAATACTGTATTTGTCACTTTTGTTTTTATACCCCCGTATCAATAGATCGGGAGGCATATAGTGATTCACCTGTCCGTTCATTCGTCCGTTCGGCCTGGTTAACCCAAATTGACCGTTTCTTCTAGCATTAATATGGCTTGCTACAAAGCTTTCAAACTTGCATGGATGTTGTATATGACCACTCTCTACACGCCTGTATCACCATTTTGACCTTCACCTTGACCTAATTTTGGACTTAGACTTTAATATTGAAATGGCTTCCACGGGGGCATAAGCATTTATTGAATGCAGCCTTGTTTAAATCTAATATCAAATATTTATTTCATATATAAAAAATCTCTCAAACCATAAAATATAATGTTTTGCATGAAAATTTTAACCTACCAATCTTAAGGTCATCCTTAAACAATTGTAAGTTTGCGGAAGAGGGAGCGCCTCACTAAACAGTTTTATTCTTTATATAAATAGAATACTGCTATTTAAATTATAAATTTCTTGGTTGTATAAATTTGGGCTTCAAAATGATCCATTTAACAGATTTATAAATTAATACAAAACATGGTTGTATATTTTGTTAATATCAAATTTTAAAATACTGTTTTTTTGGTCTGTTTTCAGGTTTTGTGCAATGCTCTATGGTATGTTACCAACCATCATGAGACGATAAAGGAAGCTTCCCGAGTACACTATGTGAAACCTATACCTCCACCGTTTGATTCTCCAGAATTTCAGGACCTTAATAACTTTAAAAGAAAGAAAATCAAAACTACAAAACTTAGTGAAACTGAACTGCAAAGTCATTGTCAGGCAGTGTACAGTTTGTTGTTAAAGCCGTTTATGAAGAGTAGCCCTTCCTGGTGTACTGCCTACACAGAGATTAAGTCTTTAGCCGACTGCTTTAGTTCCTATTGTGAGTATTTGAACAAAAAGAATGAGAACATGCAAAAGAATCACAATCTTGACCATCCTGTTAAAACTGTTGGGGAGCATGCTACAGTTGAACATAAAGCTAAATGCATACTTGGTATCAAACAAAGGTATTCCATAGTAAATGATAAAGTATCTTCATTGAACATTGGTGAACACATCTTTTTTGATGAAAATGAACATTTAGAACAGCCTTTCAAAACTAACAATCAGAGGGCAAGGTATTTTGAAGACCTTCACTTGTCTGTACCAATTGATTTGTACAGATTTGGTCCAGGCGGTGGCATAATAGCGACTGTATGTATTGTTCGTGTTGTTGAAAATCGTACAATACCTCAAATCCTTACACAAGGAGCTAGATTTGTCATGCAGCACAAGGATGATTTCAAAGAATACCACACACGTGCACAGAAAAGGGCTTTCAAAGAAAGCTTAAACAATATTGTTGGTGTATTGCCTTCCGTTTCAGAATTCATTTACAAGGAACTGGCTTTAGATGTCTCAAAGGCTGCTCATCCAGACATGCAAGAACGCTTGCGTCTTATTTTTCTTGGTCACAAGGGTCTAGTAGCAGATCTGCGTAAGTTAAACACGGGTAGGCCATCACAAAGTTTTGATGTGTTTTTTGAACAATTGCAGAGTATTGTTGAAAATAAAACAGCCGCTGATGACAGAAGGCATGGTGAGGCTCATCTTTCTGAGTGGCTGTCACTTGAAGACATGATACAGCAAGCAAAAGAGCTCTGTCCCGAGAACACTCCCATACCGTCTAAGAGCCTGGTCAGACTTCAGTTTTCACCGCGAAATCCATATGCTAAAACATCATGGAATTTCACAAGTCGAATCAATGTACAATACAAAATTCAACGAAGGCAGCTTCGTCTAAGTCATCCTGATGAGCACTACTGCAATGCACTTCTCAAGTATTTAAAAGAATTTGCAGTTGAAATGAAATCACTGTGTAATGTTGCTATGTTCGCATGTGATGACAAGGCGAAAGTCCCCATTGGTGAGCCTGGATTTGCTGTCAGTACAGGAGTAAGGGGAAAACAGACCATAGTCCCAACATCTTCAACTCTTGTGGCTGGTGACCATGACATGACTAAATCATCTCTTACCCCGTCAGTGTCACTCCAGTGTGAAATACCCGATTCAAGCCAGAGTTCATTTGTTAGAGGGAAAGTTCACGTAACTGTTAATGACTCGGTTTTTCAATCATCCAACCCTTTCAGGCATGCAGCTACTTTGATGAAAATTTTGGAACAGGAACATCAGCCAAACTTGAACATTCTCATTATGTATACGGACGGTGGAACTGATCATCGAAATACACTGGCAAGCGTGCAGTGTTCAGCGATATGTCTCTTCCAGGAGCTAAATGTGGACATGCTTGTGCTTTGTCGTTGTGCTCCAGGCCATAGCTGGAGGAACCCCGCGGAGAGGATTATGTCGTTGTTAAATATAGGTCTTCAAAACTGTTCATTAGAGAGAACCCAATGTACCGATGAAGTAGAGAAACAGCTTAAGAAATACGGTAGTATGAAAGACATACGTGAAAAATCTGGAGCAAACGTGAAACAAGCCTATTCTGAATCTGTACAGAGGGTACAAAGAACTGTTCAAAACCGATTTTCCAGATTAAAACTTAAGGGAGAGAGCGTCCAAATCCTGGATCCCATTACAGAAGAAAACATAGATTTATGTAAGAGACATTTGAGAGAACTATTTCCGGAACTTAACCTACAGAAATTAGTGAAAAATGTAACAAAAAAGGTCCCCGCCTTTACACAGTGGATGGAAAAACACTGCCGCCAACGCCACTATAGCTTTCAGCTTAAAAAATGTGTTGACGAGAGTTGTTGTATCAAATCACCTCTTTCTGACAGCGTTCCTCTGGATTGGCTTCCAGATCCAGTTCTCTTGGATGACAAAGAGCATTACAGATCATACCAAGACAGTAAGGGAAAGGAAACCGATGAGTCTGACCGCCCAACCTTAAAAGAGCCAGAACGTAAACAGGTGACAAAGCCAAAAGCTGCAAAGAAGCGGGCTCTGGAAGAAACCACAGACGACAGAAGTGACAATGCTACCGAAGAAAATATGGTTTGCATATACTTTTATACTCAAAGCCTCTTTTACTATTTTGCATATGTATCTTTAACCCTTTTCATGATGAGGGCAATTAAGTAGCTATTTGCAAACAGCTTGGCACCTGCTCAGGTGCCTCAAAAAGTTAGCCTTCAATTAGGTTCCAAGTTGTTTTTCATTTAGACAGTACTTAAAAACTCTGATAAAATTAAAAATACATTTATAGCAGATGACAATTTTTATCAGCATGCAAAGGGTTAATATACAAATTATACATGTTGAACCAAGCAAGCAAATTTCTATATAAACATGTGTAAATCTTTAACATTTAAACAAGAAGTTTATATCAACATGTTTATATCTTAAATATTTGAAGAGGATGTTGAACCAAGCAGTATTTCATATCAACATGTTATATCTTTAATATTTAAAGAGGATGCTGAAACAAGCAGTATTTCATATCAACATGTTTATATCTTTGATATTTAAACAGGATGTCAAACAGTATTTTATATCTGACAACATGTTTATATCTTTGACATTTAAACAGGATGTTGAACAAGATCTTGAACCAAGCGTTTCTGAAGAGACTGAATCTGAGGCACCATTTCCGCTGACAGCTCAAACAGCGCGAGGGGTAGTTGACTGTGTGGAGTGTGAAAAACCTAGAGTGTACTATTGTAAAACCAAACTGTCTGGTCGTCAAAGTTTACTGCTGATAACAAGTATTTCTGAGAATGATTACACATGTGGGTCTCCCCTTTCTGACCATGAACTTCTGAAAACTGTTTATATGAGGACTGCTCTTACTTGTGGCAGTCAAGTGGAGTTCCCATACTATAGCAGCGACTTTGCAAGGTTCGATGTTTGCGCACACTGTGGAGATACTGATGCATCTGTGGATGCTGAACTGAAAAAACGCTTCAGAACAGTCCTTCCCATTTGTAAGACATGTGAAAATAAGGGGAAAACGACTGTGACCAAGAGACCCTATGGAAAAGGAAAATGACTTTTTCATTCAATGTTTAAAGAGAGACAGTTTAAGGGGGAAAATGATACAGAATACTTTAAAACTTCTAATGTTTATTTTCATACTATTATTTTTATAAAACGAAAAATTTGACAGCATAAAATACAAAGCTTTATAATCTACAATTTAACTTCATCATCATCTGTAGCTTTATATAGTTAATACAGCAGAAAGACCAGTTTAATATAACTGTTAACAACTATAACAACTATAACAACTATATTTTGAAAAGTGCATTTCAATACTAAATATCTGATCATACAGTGTTTGGAATAAACAATGAATGTATAAAGTCTGACAATATTAAAATTGAAATGGATTTCATAAGTGTTTTTTAATATTTCAAAATGTCAAATATCTGAAATTGTAACAATTTCTCATCAAAGATGTATATTTATAAATTGTAAACCAGACCCCAGTACTCTGAGATTGCTGATATTTGTGATAGCCTGTCTTCAAATGTCCATTATATCGGTCTTCAAATGTCCATCATTTTATGTATATTTTTGATATTATTGAACTGAAAAGTTTCTTCCAACAGCAGTTTATAGTATCAACAATAACATAAAATCTTGGGTAAAGCTATGGTATTAAAATGTCACTTTAATATCTGTATCATTTACATACATAACTTAAACAGTTTTCAAACGTCAGGTGAAAATCATTTTTCTGAGAGAAAAAAAAAAAGAAAAAAAAAAAAGATCCCTACCTACCTACCCTATTTTTTTCAAAGCCGGTAGTGGAAACAAGCTATATTTTTTTCTTGGCCTTATTGTCTCACACTTTTATATTATCTCCCTTTAACAAAAATTATATATTTTTTTTTAAAGTCCCAAAAAACACTTTTAAAATAAATGTTAGCAAAGTAATTTATCATTATTATTATAAAAATAGAAAGATTTATGAATTAGTTTGACATAATAAAAAATTCATAATTACAACAAAATATTAATTAAGCTTTCCTATAAGAAATCAAATATTACCTGACATTATTTGAAACAAGCTGATTCATCTGTAGCTTGAACATTATCAGCAACTGGTGAGTTCTTGCCTTTAATTGTTCTAACATGGTATCTAACCATGTGACAAGGTAAGAAATACCAAAGAACTAACCGTGTTTTGTTAAATTGCACAAGATTTTGAGGGTAAAAAATCAACACTGCTGACCACCGGGATCCCGACCAATTTTCCCGGTGGGATCCCGCCTCTCATCCCAGTGGGATCCCACCTCTCATCCCAGTGGGATCCAACTGGGATGAGAGGCGGGATCCCGACCAATTTTCCCGGTGGGATCCCACCCTCATCCCAGTGGGATTCCCAGTGATTTTTTCTATAGGGTAAGTATTAGATTTTAAACTGATATGTAGACTTCCAGATATCTCAGTGGGCTGAGGAACACCTCATACAGTGTCCACTAAAAAAGCAATTATAGGCTTACTATAAATAGTGTAATAATTAAGAATACTACTTACATTGTCAAGTTTAATTAATAGCACACTTTTGAAATCTTAAAATCCAATCAATATATCACACACTTCACATATAATACACATATATTCTACATTATTGCATAAAATCTTAGTATCACAGCTTTTATTTCCCAGGAAGCACGTACACACTAACAGAATTGCACACTGGGACCTGTCCCAGTATCTGGACGACCAATGATACACATCAAAACCCACAGCAGAGCTCTTTATCTATTGTCATGTTTCACACAGACCATGTGCAGTTGATAAATTATTCACGGAAAAATATGTTCAACCGAACAACTGGTATCCAAATATTAGGTAACTAATTGCTTAAGCAGGGAATATTGAAGTTAGAATACAGAACAGTCACAGAGAACACGTGATAAGTTTGTTCAGTTGAAAGCATTTTCCACGAATTTCCTAATAATTTTAGGTATTATTGAATGAGACTGGTTTAAAGTCTGTGTATGGCTATGCCAATACAAAATGTACTGTAGTATAGCTAGAAATCAATGACAAAAGAACATTCAAATAGCTACTGTTCCTATGAATCTCAAGCCAGAATATCAATAGTGCTAGACTGGCATTCTTAACAATGATTCACAGACCAAAGAACCTTGCAATAACTGCACATTCAAAACCGCAACCAGTCGACACATTATAATTCGCATTAAAAAACTCAAGTCACATAATCAGCGTGGGTGGCATTTTCCGGAGCCCCGGCCAATTTTGTAACGACAGTAATCTCTGTCGCTTAAAAGATATCCATTATCATTTCCTACCACCAACGCACTGACTACCGCCAAGATGTTTGTAACTATAGCAACGAGGCCAAAAATAGACATCGACTGTCCTACATAGCCTGTGAAAGAATACGTATATTGATCAAATCGTCACTGCCTTGAACACACTGAGATACTCCTCCAATACTGTGGAGGTATTGGATCCATTGTCAGATCAATATCATTAATACAGCAAGACTCCACACACATCACACACACGTTTTCTAAAGCATTCCTTTAATACAAAAGTGAAAAGTGAAAACTCAATCATCGTCAAAATCATTATCATTATAGGTGTTTTTGTTTGTATAAGAGAGAATAGTATTGTTGTAAACTATCCCCAATTTATATGAGATTTTACTAGCAAGCATAGACCTGAAATAGCTATACTAATGAAGTTTACTTATAAATCTCCTATGCAAACTTGCAATACACCAGTGGCCATCTTTATTATCGAGCATCTTTATAGATACTTACTTAATGACTCATTTAGAGGAATATTCTGTGCATCTATGATCAATGTAATTATCAGTATACTTAATAATAACTTAATATATTCTATGCATAATTAGCATAAATTATTCAAGAACAAATACATAGAGACCTTAGCGCTAACCTTAGCGCTATTATGTAATTATTTTCCCCAGTGAGAATAGCAAAACTTGCAGTAGTACAAAATTAATGTAGTTACAAGAACGAACATAAACATGAAAGTGATTTTTTTAGGTATTTCTAGGACTGAATACAGGCACTGTTCCATTGCAAAACAATCAACATTTTTTCCCAAATGCTGACATCCCTATAGAAAAAATCACTGGGAATCCCACTGGGATGAGGGTGGGATCCCACCGGGAAAATTGGTCGGGATCCCGCCTCTCATCCCAGTTGGATCCCACTGGGATGAGAGGTGGGATCCCACTGGGATGAGAGGCGGGATCCCACCGGGAAAATTGGTCGGGATCCCGGTGGTCAGCAGTGTTGATTTTTTACCCTCAAAATCTTGTGCAATTTAACAAAACACGGTTAGTTCTTTGGTATTTCTTACCTTGTCACATGGTTAGATACCATGTTAGAACAATTAAAGGCAAGAACTCACCAGTTGCTGATAATGTTCAAGCTACAGATGAATCAGCTTGTTTCAAATAATGTCAGGTAATATTTGATTTCTTATAGGAAAGCTTAATTAATATTTTGTTGTAATTATGAATTTTTTATTATGTCAAACTAATTCATAAATCTTTCTATTTTTATAATAATAATGATAAATTACTTTGCTAACATTTATTTTAAAAGTGTTTTTTGGGACTTTAAAAAAAAATATATAATTTTTGTTAAAGGGAGATAATATAAAAGTGTGAGACAATAAGGCCAAGAAAAAAATATAGCTTGTTTCCACTACCGGCTTTGAAAAAAATAGGGTAGGTAGGTAGGGATCTTTTTTTTTTTTCTTTTTTTTTTTCTCTCAGAAAAATGATTTTCACCTGACGTTTGAAAACTGTTTAAGTTATGTATGTAAATGATACAGATATTAAAGTGACATTTTAATACCATAGCTTTACCCAAGATTTTATGTTATTGTTGATACTATAAACTGCTGTTGGAAGAAACTTTTCAGTTCAATAATATCAAAAATATACATAAAATGATGGACATTTGAAGACCGATATAATGGACATTTGAAGACAGGCTATCACAAATATCAGCAATCTCAGAGTACTGGGGTCTGGTTTACAATTTATAAATATACATCTTTGATGAGAAATTGTTACAATTTCAGATATTTGACATTTTGAAATATTAAAAAACACTTATGAAATCCATTTCAATTTTAATATTGTCAGACTTTATACATTCATTGTTTATTCCAAACACTGTATGATCAGATATTTAGTATTGAAATGCACTTTTCAAAATATAGTTGTTATAGTTGTTATAGTTGTTAACAGTTATATTAAACTGGTCTTTCTGCTGTATTAACTATATAAAGCTACAGATGATGATGAAGTTAAATTGTAGATTATAAAGCTTTGTATTTTATGCTGTCAAATTTTTCGTTTTATAAAAATAATAGTATGAAAATAAACATTAGAAGTTTTAAAGTATTCTGTATCATTTTCCCCCTTAAACTGTCTCTCTTTAAACATTGAATGAAAAAGTCATTTTCCTTTTCCATAGGGTCTCTTGGTCACAGTCGTTTTCCCCTTATTTTCACATGTCTTACAAATGGGAAGGACTGTTCTGAAGCGTTTTTTCAGTTCAGCATCCACAGATGCATCAGTATCTCCACAGTGTGCGCAAACATCGAACCTTGCAAAGTCGCTGCTATAGTATGGGAACTCCACTTGACTGCCACAAGTAAGAGCAGTCCTCATATAAACAGTTTTCAGAAGTTCATGGTCAGAAAGGGGAGACCCACATGTGTAATCATTCTCAGAAATACTTGTTATCAGCAGTAAACTTTGACGACCAGACAGTTTGGTTTTACAATAGTACACTCTAGGTTTTTCACACTCCACACAGTCAACTACCCCTCGCGCTGTTTGAGCTGTCAGCGGAAATGGTGCCTCAGATTCAGTCTCTTCAGAAACGCTTGGTTCAAGATCTTGTTCAACATCCTGTTTAAATGTCAAAGATATAAACATGTTGTCAGATATAAAATACTGTTTGACATCCTGTTTAAATATCAAAGATATAAACATGTTGATATGAAATACTGCTTGTTTCAGCATCCTCTTTAAATATTAAAGATATAACATGTTGATATGAAATACTGCTTGGTTCAACATCCTCTTCAAATATTTAAGATATAAACATGTTGATATAAACTTCTTGTTTAAATGTTAAAGATTTACACATGTTTATATAGAAATTTGCTTGCTTGGTTCAACATGTATAATTTGTATATTAACCCTTTGCATGCTGATAAAAATTGTCATCTGCTATAAATGTATTTTTAATTTTATCAGAGTTTTTAAGTACTGTCTAAATGAAAAACAACTTGGAACCTAATTGAAGGCTAACTTTTTGAGGCACCTGAGCAGGTGCCAAGCTGTTTGCAAATAGCTACTTAATTGCCCTCATCATGAAAAGGGTTAAAGATACATATGCAAAATAGTAAAAGAGGCTTTGAGTATAAAAGTATATGCAAACCATATTTTCTTCGGTAGCATTGTCACTTCTGTCGTCTGTGGTTTCTTCCAGAGCCCGCTTCTTTGCAGCTTTTGGCTTTGTCACCTGTTTACGTTCTGGCTCTTTTAAGGTTGGGCGGTCAGACTCATCGGTTTCCTTTCCCTTACTGTCTTGGTATGATCTGTAATGCTCTTTGTCATCCAAGAGAACTGGATCTGGAAGCCAATCCAGAGGAACGCTGTCAGAAAGAGGTGATTTGATACAACAACTCTCGTCAACACATTTTTTAAGCTGAAAGCTATAGTGGCGTTGGCGGCAGTGTTTTTCCATCCACTGTGTAAAGGCGGGGACCTTTTTTGTTACATTTTTCACTAATTTCTGTAGGTTAAGTTCCGGAAATAGTTCTCTCAAATGTCTCTTACATAAATCTATGTTTTCTTCTGTAATGGGATCCAGGATTTGGACGCTCTCTCCCTTAAGTTTTAATCTGGAAAATCGGTTTTGAACAGTTCTTTGTACCCTCTGTACAGATTCAGAATAGGCTTGTTTCACGTTTGCTCCAGATTTTTCACGTATGTCTTTCATACTACCGTATTTCTTAAGCTGTTTCTCTACTTCATCGGTACATTGGGTTCTCTCTAATGAACAGTTTTGAAGACCTATATTTAACAACGACATAATCCTCTCCGCGGGGTTCCTCCAGCTATGGCCTGGAGCACAACGACAAAGCACAAGCATGTCCACATTTAGCTCCTGGAAGAGACATATCGCTGAACACTGCACGCTTGCCAGTGTATTTCGATGATCAGTTCCACCGTCCGTATACATAATGAGAATGTTCAAGTTTGGCTGATGTTCCTGTTCCAAAATTTTCATCAAAGTAGCTGCATGCCTGAAAGGGTTGGATGATTGAAAAACCGAGTCATTAACAGTTACGTGAACTTTCCCTCTAACAAATGAACTCTGGCTTGAATCGGGTATTTCACACTGGAGTGACACTGACGGGGTAAGAGATGATTTAGTCATGTCATGGTCACCAGCCACAAGAGTTGAAGATGTTGGGACTATGGTCTGTTTTCCCCTTACTCCTGTACTGACAGCAAATCCAGGCTCACCAATGGGGACTTTCGCCTTGTCATCACATGCGAACATAGCAACATTACACAGTGATTTCATTTCAACTGCAAATTCTTTTAAATACTTGAGAAGTGCATTGCAGTAGTGCTCATCAGGATGACTTAGACGAAGCTGCCTTCGTTGAATTTTGTATTGTACATTGATTCGACTTGTGAAATTCCATGATGTTTTAGCATATGGATTTCGCGGTGAAAACTGAAGTCTGACCAGGCTCTTAGACGGTATGGGAGTGTTCTCGGGACAGAGCTCTTTTGCTTGCTGTATCATGTCTTCAAGTGACAGCCACTCAGAAAGATGAGCCTCACCATGCCTTCTGTCATCAGCGGCTGTTTTATTTTCAACAATACTCTGCAATTGTTCAAAAAACACATCAAAACTTTGTGATGGCCTACCCGTGTTTAACTTACGCAGATCTGCTACTAGACCCTTGTGACCAAGAAAAATAAGACGCAAGCGTTCTTGCATGTCTGGATGAGCAGCCTTTGAGACATCTAAAGCCAGTTCCTTGTAAATGAATTCTGAAACGGAAGGCAATACACCAACAATATTGTTTAAGCTTTCTTTGAAAGCCCTTTTCTGTGCACGTGTGTGGTATTCTTTGAAATCATCCTTGTGCTGCATGACAAATCTAGCTCCTTGTGTAAGGATTTGAGGTATTGTACGATTTTCAACAACACGAACAATACATACAGTCGCTATTATGCCACCGCCTGGACCAAATCTGTACAAATCAATTGGTACAGACAAGTGAAGGTCTTCAAAATACCTTGCCCTCTGATTGTTAGTTTTGAAAGGCTGTTCTAAATGTTCATTTTCATCAAAAAAGATGTGTTCACCAATGTTCAATGAAGATACTTTATCATTTACTATGGAATACCTTTGTTTGATACCAAGTATGCATTTAGCTTTATGTTCAACTGTAGCATGCTCCCCAACAGTTTTAACAGGATGGTCAAGATTGTGATTCTTTTGCATGTTCTCATTCTTTTTGTTCAAATACTCACAATAGGAACTAAAGCAGTCGGCTAAAGACTTAATCTCTGTGTAGGCAGTACACCAGGAAGGGCTACTCTTCATAAACGGCTTTAACAACAAACTGTACACTGCCTGACAATGACTTTGCAGTTCAGTTTCACTAAGTTTTGTAGTTTTGATTTTCTTTCTTTTAAAGTTATTAAGGTCCTGAAATTCTGGAGAATCAAACGGTGGAGGTATAGGTTTCACATAGTGTACTCGGGAAGCTTCCTTTATCGTCTCATGATGGTTGGTAACATACCATAGAGCATTGCACAAAACCTGAAAACAGACCAAAAAAACAGTATTTTAAAATTTGATATTAACAAAATATACAACCATGTTTTGTATTAATTTATAAATCTGTTAAATGGATCATTTTGAAGCCCAAATTTATACAACCAAGAAATTTATAATTTAAATAGCAGTATTCTATTTATATAAAGAATAAAACTGTTTAGTGAGGCGCTCCCTCTTCCGCAAACTTACAATTGTTTAAGGATGACCTTAAGATTGGTAGGTTAAAATTTTCATGCAAAACATTATATTTTATGGTTTGAGAGATTTTTTATATATGAAATAAATATTTGATATTAGATTTAAACAAGGCTGCATTCAATAAATGCTTATGCCCCCGTGGAAGCCATTTCAATATTAAAGTCTAAGTCCAAAATTAGGTCAAGGTGAAGGTCAAAATGGTGATACAGGCGTGTAGAGAGTGGTCATATACAACATCCATGCAAGTTTGAAAGCTTTGTAGCAAGCCATATTAATGCTAGAAGAAACGGTCAATTTGGGTTAACCAGGCCGAACGGACGAATGAACGGACAGGTGAATCACTATATGCCTCCCGATCTATTGATACGGGGGTATAAAAACAAAAGTGACAAATACAGTATTATTGTTTTAAAACTACCACCAGTGCAAGCGTTATAATTTTTAGTGTTAATATTAAACATACAACAATGAGTAGAAATATTTAGAAGAAAAACAAGCACTTGCAAAGAGACCATACACCAAGACAGAATATAGAATGTATAGTTTATTCTTTTGTACACAATATAAAAAGGAAAAAGCTACTGCCAAAGACTACAGCTACAAGGATTACATCTTACCTCATGAAAATAAAATCTAGAAATGAAAAATTAAATGGTATACAATATAATATTTAAAATGTACTGGATATTTAATTTCACCAAATATTTTACTATTAAACATTTCATATGCTATGTATACATGTGTTCCATTAAAATTTGTATGAATTGTATTAAAATATTTCAAGTGACAGATTTAAAGGGCATCTGTGTGTTGAGTGGTTGAGGTCGGTGACCAAGAATCGCTTGTACCTCATTGATGTAGGGTTGAAACCTCATTTTGGGTGTAGATTGTTCATGTGAGGAAGCTACGGATATTCAGTGATTCTACCCGCTGTCAAACTCAAAATGAGTGCTATTAAAGATCTTGGTCCGTAGTTCACCATGTTTAAGTCTAAACCAAACAAGAACAAAACTCAATTTTCATAACAAGATCTGACATAATACTTTCTTTTTGTTTTGTTCCAGATGTCAGAGAATGCCTTTAATATAGATTGAAATAAATTTGTAAAGATAGGTAAAACATTCACCTGTATCAAATACTGCCCTTCTGCTTTACTGCCCTTCGGAAAATCAAGATGTTTCATCACAAACAAATCTACCAGCTTGTTGTACAAATCATCTTTCGCATTAATAGAGCCAGTCTTTGATCCAGAACTGAAAAGTGAAGCATTCCTCTTTTATTTTAAATTATAAATTAAATAGATTGTATCAATATAGTTTTAAAAATTCTACTTGTTACAAAAAACTGTCATTTTTATCTATTCAAATTCCTAGAAAAACTTTTTGATTTGACCGGGCAAGAATTCCTCTTGACTTTTAGTACAAAATCTTAAATAAAAAAGTTACAGTTTAATATTTTATGCACTTAAACTGTTTGGAGTATGACATTCTTGTACGGTACCGTACTGCGTACTGCTGAAACAGTAGTTCTGTGTACAAATTAAAATTATTTCAAAATATGGGTATATTGACGGGCCCTGTCCCTGGGATCTTCCGTCACCATGCATGAAAAAACTGTGAGATTTTGACTCCAAGCAACTTGGCATGATTTCAATATGTATTATTTAAAGTGCCATTTAACCCAATTAAACAAAAACAACAATCTGATATTCATTAAATATATTTTAAATATTAAAAATAAACCTTGTAGTTTTTTTATCCGGGAACGCTCTCCCCTTGCTCATCAGCAGCTCAAATGCATTGGCTGCTGAATGTGTAGCCTCCTCTGCAGCTTTAGCAACTGTGTCCAACAAAGTTTCCTCTTGTTTGCACTGTATATATAATGTCTTTATACCAAATTGTACAATGTCTGACACGCACATGGAAGAATCGACCTCTGGTAAACTTGTGTTCAAATTTATTATGTTTGTACTCGGCGCCGGAGACTGTGAGCCTTGTACTTTAAACGAGTCTTTCTTCGACTTAAAATCGGGAGTAAAAGAAGAAGAAGAACTATGGGAGGAACCGTGGATATCGTAACATATTTCCAATACTGTGGTATTGTTCGGGAAGGGGCAAATTTTCTTAACGCCTCCAAAATGTTTACATTTGTCGGCAACAATATTGAGAATTGACGCCATCTTATCGTTTGGAATCAGTATCGATAAACGCTTTATTTGCTTCACGCTCTACTAAAAGCGCCTCGCGAGTAAGACGAAAAGCGCGGCGCAAAGACAGTTAATACACGGAAAGATCGAAAATAACAGAAAAGGATCGGATTTTTTTCATTTTTTTTCAATTTCTCAAAAAAAATCGTAGGGTCGGCGGTATAAACATAGGGTCGGTCGGGGTAGCGGAAACAAGCTATTTTTTCTTTTTGGCCTAACATGGTTGACCATAGTCGACCATGGTCAAATGGTCAACCACGGTTGAAAGCACTGACCATGTTAGACCATGGTCAAGCTTCAGTTTGTCTTTTCTCACCATGGTCAAACGGTTTATAAAACATTTTTCTAGCTCAAACTCTAAAAAAAAATGCAAGTTGGCTAAAAGGAAAAAACAACAGTCAACAAAAATAAGTTCAGTCTAAAATACTATTCAGGTGGGATCCCACCGGGAAATGTACTTGGAAATCCCGGTAGGTTATTACCGGGATCCCACTGGGATGAATTTCCATCCCACTGGAATGAATTTCCATCCCACTGGGATGAATTTCCATCCCACTGAAATGACAACATCCCACCAGGATTAAGTCATCCCACTGGGATCCCACTGGGATCCCAGTTCAATTTTCTGTGGGGATTAGTCTTCGGTTCTCCAAGTACTACAAGAAATGTCATTCAAACCTCACACAGTATCAGCCTATTTTTAAAAAGAGGTGTGTTCCCTTTAACTTTGATCGTTTAAATCGGTTGAGGAATACTATAAATTAAATGAGAATCATCATTGTTTTAACTCCTCAACTTTTCAACAAAAAGCTCCCACTAATTACCGACAAAAGAATGAAAAAATATTTTCATAAAGAGCCAAAATAGTCACAAGTTGTTTCCCTTTTACCACATAATAATAAATCGCTGGAAGCGATAAATTATTGGCGATTTAAAGATATTTTTGACATTATCGAGACATATTTGCGCATACATTCTTCTGACAAATCATGATAATTGATAATGCTTAGTACAGAAATTTAGCTCATGAATTTAATGTGATAGTAGAGAAAAATATGCTAATTATAGGGAATGCCTCTTTAAGTATTTTTGATGAGATATAAGTTATTATACATCCACATCTGATATGCTGCATGCTCCTTTAAGGACACATTCGGGAGAATTTTCTCTCTAGACAAGGTGTCTTGTTGTTTCCATTTTACAATTGGATTTGTCTCCCCTTCTTGCCTATATGACTATATTGGTTTAGAAGCTTTATTACTGTCTTGCCGAAATCAGCAAAAGTAATTTAGTAAGATAACAAGAGGGCCATTGGCCCTTAAGCGCTCACCTGAGTTTGTTGCAATGTTGGCTTTGTTAGCAAGATTGTTGTAGTATGAACTCAAAATACTTATGTGGCCTAGATTTGAATTTTGTACTAAAATGTTTGTGAGTAGTAGGTAAAGTAGAGTTCCTGAAATACATACTTTGGTTTGACTGCTGATGGGTTTAGTACCGACTAGTTGTACTTGTGTAGAATCAAGCATTATTGAATTTGGAACTTTTTCCACATGACCCAGTTTCAAACTTGGCCCAGATTTCATAGAGATCATCATTCTGACCAAGTTTCATGAAGATTGGATCAAATTGATGACATCTAGAGTGTAAACAAGGTTTTTCTAAGATTTGACCTAGTGACCTGGTTTTTGACCCCACATGACCCAGTTTTGAACTTGGCCTAGAGTCCATAGAGAAATACATTCTGACCAAGTTTCATGAAGATACAACCAAAATTGTGACCTCTGGTGTGAACACTAGCTTTTCTAAGATTTGACCTAGTGACCTAGTTTTTGACCCCACATGACCCAGTTTCAAACTTGGCCTAGAGTTCATGGAGAACAACATTCTGACCAAGTTTCATGAAGATTTGATAAAATCGATGACATCTAGAGTATACAAAAGGATTTTTTAGATTTGACCTATTGACCTATTTTATGACCCCACATGACCCAGTTTCAAACTTGGTCTAGATTTCATGAAGAACAACATTCTGACTAAGTGTCTTGAAGATTGGATCAAAACGGTGACCTCTAGGGTGTACACAAGGTTTTTATCAGATTTGACCTAGTGACCTAGTTTTTGACCCCGCATGACCCAGTTTCGAACTTGGCCAAGATTTCATGGAGAACAACATCCTGACCAAGTTTCATGAAGATTGGAACAAATTAGTGACATCTGGAGTGTACACAAGATTTTTCTAAGATTTGACCTAGTGACCTAGTTTTTGACCCCACATGACCCAGTTTCGAACTTGGTCTAGATTTCATGAAGAACAACATTCTGACCAAGTGTCTTGAAGATTGGATCAAAACGGTGACCTCTAGGGTGCACACAAGGTTTTTATCAGATTTGACCTAGTGACCTAGTTTTTGACCCGGCATGACCCAGTTTCGAACTTGGCCTAGATTTCATGGAGAACAACATCCTGACCAAGTTTCATGAAGATTGGAACAAATTAGTGACATCTGGAGTGTACACAAGATTTTTCTAAGATTTGACCTAGTGACCTAGTTTTTGACCCCACATGACCCAGTTTCGAACTTGGCCTAGATTTCATAGAGAAGAACATTCTGACCAAGTTTCATGAAGATTGGATCAAAACTGTGACCTCTAGGGTGCACACAAGGTTTTTATCAGATTTGACCTAGTGACCTAGTTTTTGACCCGGCATGACCCAGTTTCGAACTTGGCCTAGATTTCATGGAGAACAACATCCTGACCAAGTTTCATGAAGATTGGAACAAATTAGTGACATCTGGAGTGTACACAAGATTTTTCTAAGATTTGACCTAGTGACCTAGTTTTTGACCCCACATGACCCAGTTTCGAACTTGGCCTAGATTTCATAGAGAAGAACATTCTGACCAAGTTTCATGAAGATTGGATCAAAACTGTGACCTCGACAGTGCTTACAAGTCAAAATGTTGACGACGTACGACGGACGACGGACATTTTGCGATCACAATAGCTCACCTTGAGCACTTCGTGCTCAGGTGAGCTAAAAATAGCAGTCCTCTAGTACTGTAAAATCATTTAAAATTTTGATGGGATGAAATTTCGTGGATTTTGCATTTCAGGTAATAAATACAATGGCCAAACTCAACATTATTTTTCGATGGGATTTAATTACGTAGTAAAAGGGGAACCACAAAACTCACGAAATTTAATCCCCACGAAAATTAATGATTTTACAGTATTTCCTGTCAAATAAAAGTTACTTAACCAGTAATTTCTCGACAAATACAGGACAAGTGAGCTAGTGCTAAACATGCATACCAAATTTGAAGTTATTTAAAGTTAAAATGATAATGTTATACTCAGGTCTGGGTATACAGTGCTGACAAGAAATATTCTAATAAAATAAATCAAAGGGAAGTAATTAAAAAATTGCATAAGATAGAGTTACAGTTGATTCGCACTGCACTTCACATATATAATTACAAAGAAAACTAGAAGCTATTTAATTTTACTTTTAAAATAAAATAGTCTCAACTTTAATTATGACTTGTTCTATAATTAAGGTTGTAAGTTATTCAAAATTAAACAAGTTAGAAAAATCTACAAATTACAATGTAGCAAGATGAAAAGTTTACACACAAACAACAGTGACCCAGAGATTCCCAAAAGTCCCGGACCGACTGTCCTGACCGGCATAAATTCTTTCGGACTAGGATTAATTCCGTCCCAGCCGGTCCAACTGTCCGGTTATTATTCGGAGTTTACAGGGCAGTAGAACATACTTTGACAACTTGTATCTAATTAAATCTAACTAGTGTTGTTCCGATAATCGACTATAATTGAAAATCATTCAAAAATCCTTGCATAACTGATTATCGATTGTGTTTTTTTGTTGTTGATTATTTAGAAAAGATAACTCTTGAAATAAAAAAGTTCTATTAATTCAATAATGAAACATCCAGCTAGCATTGAAGAGATGTGGCTAAACAAGCTGTGATGAACTATTTAGATCCAAGCAATATTTGATTAAACAGTTTAATTTAGGCTATTATTATATCACTGCATGTACAGTCATATCTTAATGAGCAGACCTTATGGTTGGAATGTTTGAATTCTACTTCATATATGTCGCAACAAGCACAATTCCAAATACAACTAATACTAAAAGGGCACATAATTAATAATTTCTAAAATAGGTAATAGGCTAGAAACTACCACATTTAACATACATTTTGCTTGAAATCTAGTTGAAACATTTTTTTTAAACAACTTAAATGCTGCAAAATGCAGAGTCATTGGCTCATGTAGCAGACAATCAGAGATTTCCCCAGGGCATTTTAATGTCTGGGCCCAGTGCGCTTGGATTCCAAAATCCAGTTTGCCAGTGCGCTTACAATTTGATTTGCGCTTACAATTTGATTTGCGCTTAAAAAGTCACAAAACCTCCCTTATTTGCACCATTTCATGATTTTCATCCCCCAAATTGATTTTTTCCAAAATACAGGACGGGACACCCCTCCTGTTCCCACCCCTATTGCGCTTGGAAAAAATTCTGGGGAAATCCCTGAGACAATGTGACATATATATGTGTCAGCGGTTTTGAGTCTGATACCCAGTTGTAACCTGGTAAAAGTTTAAGCTATAAATAACCAGCAGAAATAGTAAAACTGGACTAATTTTCTCCAAACACCAATTGGCAGTCTTTGCTGTAAGGCTTCATAATGACATAATCAATAATTCATTCAGGCAGTCAGTGTCAAATTACTTGTCTGCAATTCAGTTCACACGTTTGTCTGAATCAAAGCTGGGCCTCAACTTTCAGGTACTGAACAAGTAGTAGGTGTCACACCGGTTCAAATCAATGCTAAATTACCCTAATTCGCATCTCTCCCTTCGTTTCACTGACATTCCGGGTGATTTTCTATGGCCGCTTCCATAAAAAGCAATCACTGTCATCCAAAATAAGCTGGAGAAAATGGCATGTCGATAGTTTCGTTTTCGAGCTACTGCAGGTCTTCTGGAATGACAATGCTATTTTCCATGCCCCAAAAGTTGACTCGACCGAAGCACACATACATTGTCGGTCTTCAGCCAGGGAAAGATAATTAAGAAAAATATCAATGAATCACTCTTAAAAGTTAGCATGTAGGTCATATTTGATCTACATTCATGTAATTTGGTCAACTATTAGCATTTTCCACACTAAAACAGTACTTAAACAGACATAAATCAAATTTTTGAAAGGGACTATTTTAGCATACTACGACCCGGAAGCACTTTCCACCGGTGTGACACCAGTATGGTGCTCAGGGTTGTCATTAGGAGTTTACCCCTTGCTGCCTTCCACCTTCAGCGCTCAAGCACCTTGGCCTCCCCAAATGTAAAAAAAGCCTCCCACAGGAATTCCTACTGAAAACCCTGCCGCTAAGGTTGAAAGAAATTGTCAAAATAACTAATTTTTCCCTGATCATAGAATTCAATGTTTCATAAAAACATCACACGAGTGCCGTCTTTGTCATGTCCTTAATTAAGTCTTTGCCTGAAACTAACACAATTTATGGCAATTCTAGTCGCTTCATCCTGCCTTTATACTGTCGTACAGACTACTTACGACACTCATTCTTCCCCTCACCAACAAGACTGTGGAAGAAGCTACGAGAGACCCTAGCCACTGCCCAAAGGGGTTGGACGGAGCCTACTTATTTAAGCAACAGTTACCCAGAAAGGGACCTGCTCAGTACTGGACTACTGGCAGAAGTTTTATCTTTTAGATGTGCCTGCACTACTGGATAAGTGCAGAGCTTTTGTTCCCCAACAAAATACTGGTTTTACAGAGACAGTTTTTATTTTGTAACTTTCGTAAAAACTCTTTTTGCTAGCCTACTTCAGACTTCCAAATATCCGTCGGACCAGTCATACAATTTAGCTCTCGGTCTGCTGCGTCAGACCTTTCTGTCGGACCGCGTGTCCGATGGTTCGTAATCGTCTAGGGACGTTTACATTTGGTATGTTTTGTATTGGGTACGTTTCCGGGTGTACAAATTTGTAAGACTTATTTTGATTGGTCGGTAATAAATTTGTAAGCCAATCGCGTAGCACAAACCATTTTTTCTAATTCTGTGTTCTTGTACTCCTATTTTGAAAAGTCTCTTTCAATTTCGCGTGGGAAACATGGAAAAATATGGATAAAATCGAACGAATTATCGGTAATTGGCCATCCGACAACTTCTCAATGACAGTACTCGGAAACAAGGAAAGCCATCTCTTACTGTGTGTACGTTGTCTTAAAAGGGAATTTGAAAATATTCGCTTTTTTGTTGATTTTAGCGAACAAAAATCGGTCTGATAGATTTCCTTCTGGTCTGACAGTTTCTCCAAGTACGTCAGACCGTTGGTCCGACAGATTGTTGGCGACTATCTGGAAGTCTGCTATTTTCGTCTTTTGGTTGAGTTGAGTTTGAAATGCCGTATTTAAGTCCCGAAGACGCTTATTGATTTCAATAATGCGCACACGTCACACAGTCGCTTGTTGAGTAAACTGTATTTAGAGAACTTTCTTATTAATAAAGTGATCAAACTTAAGAAAAATACATCGGTCTACCATATCAGTGACCACAACCCATGATCGGGATTTCCAAAGACCGAAATTGTAATTTAGTTCTTTGGAATTTCCGAACCCAATCCAAACATTGTTTTAAAAGGATGGCCCGATTTGTCATGGATGTCATCTCATCACATAGAAAGACATAATGAATCAATTGCAACACTTACAACCAAAAATATCAACACAGATTTAGATTCTCTACATGCTTGCAGTGATTCATTTTGGAGCGCATCACGAGTCCCTGACTCACAAAATCTGCTGGGGACTCGTTAAATTTTGAAAATATATTATTTTTACATAGTGGGACTTGTTGCTTTTCTAGGTTCCATGGAAAGGGACTCATAGTTTTCAAAACCAAAATGAAACACTGGCTTGTGTCCGACATTTTGAACTAAATCACACAGATTCGAGTCATTTTGTTTGTTATTGATTTTTCATGAATGGAAAAATCATGCAATGAGTAACAGAGGATGTTTTGTTTACTTCATGAGGCATAGAATTAAAAGAAATATGTTGCAGCATATCAATCTTAATTAACAGGAACAACATGAATACTGTGTCACACTAAAAGTGTTCACTGATTGAATATGTTGACTGTCTAGTGTGGTGACATTATTTTGACAGGAACGCGAAAACGCGTGCTTTTGCAGTCAAATTATGACTAAATAGGCCAGGAATGAACGGATAATTTCTACACTTAATGTTAAGCAATGTCACTTACATGATTTAATGCCTCTCTGTGAACTGCCAGAGAAAAATCAAACACAAAATTTGATGTAGCTACTTTCTAATTCAGCAAAATGGCTGCCAAAATCAATGACATCATCATCCGGGAGTTCCGTGAAATTGTTTACTGTACGACAAAATATTCATGTATGCGGTACTATACAATATCAGCCCTGCGTTCAGTTAGAATCTTCGTTCGGAGAACATATAGTTTTAACCGAACTGTCTTACTGAACGACACCGAACGAAGAACTGTAAACAACAATGGCGGCGCCCATGAAAAACTTATGACCTTCTCATTCTAAGCCAGCGAAAAATTATATAATTTATACATAATATAGACAGAAAATATACTACCGTTCAAAAATATACTGGTAATCTAACTCATTTAGGGCGCTAAACTCATGAAAATTGCATTTAACTTAGGTGCGCCATTTCTGATACCGCGCCACAAACCATGCCATGAGAAATTGAAATGTCCTTGAATTTATGCATCAGTCAGTTGCAACCACGACGCCCTACCCCAGGGATGGAGTTCAATAGACCGGGAAACGGTCATGTTCTTACCTTCCAGCTTACCCTGCACTGACGGGAAATGTGGCAGATTCTTTGTCTAAACCACTACCCCGGGAACAATATTTACTTCTCAGGGGCCAGGGAAGTACCGGAGATTTTAGAAACAGCTGTCACCCACTTCCATTTCATACTTAAATAACATCGATAAATTGTGCACACAGGTAAATCAACTGATGTGGGTTATACCAAATTTTCCCACCTTTCTTGTTATCCTGGGTACACTATTTCATAATGTTTTATTGATCAATGTATTTTCAGAAGCTGTTGATCAGTGTCATCTTAGTACTAAGTTAATGGGGGATCAAGAAGAAGAAGACATGCAGGAACTAAAGAAGGCAAAATAGGCTGCCAAGGAGAGACGGGCTAGGAAGGAGGCGATAGACTTGGGCTGATAATGTCAATTGCTTGTTAACTTACATAGACAAGAAATAAAATAATAATTTTATATTTGTTTGAATTCGAATATTTATGTAAAGTTGGTAGTGATGAACCTCAGATGTATTCTAAAACATGCTGACTTGTTCATTTGACCGGGAAGTTTGGTACATATTAAGCTTTCCGTTTTTACTTATTTATTTAAGGTCGATTGGGAAACCAGTTTTCCTAACTTATATTAATCACTTTCGACACCTCATTGCTGATGTTATCCATCACCAAAAAGGTATACATACTGAGAGAAGAGATGCAAGTTTCCCTTTTATAGGGAATTTCTGGTACAATTTAAAGTTCATCTTTGGTATGACACGGCCACACATAGGATCAAACCAAGAACCTCACACACTCGAAGCAGACACTCTACCACTAGGCCATCGAGATTTTGTGATCACTTTTCAGATGCATATTTTCTGGTATCATTTTAAATTGCATCTTTGGTATGACACGGCCACACATGGGATCGAACCCAGGACCTCCTTACACACTCGAAGCAGACTCGTTACCACTATGCCATCACTTTTTGTCCGCTTTTCAAGTACAGAAATTCTGGCGGACAAAGTTTATGCAACCTTATTTCAACGTTGATGCAACCTTATTTCAACGTTAATGCAACCTTATTTCAACGTTGATGCAACCTTATTTCAACGTTGATGCAACCTTATTTCAACGTTGATGCAACCTGATTTCAACGTTGATGCAACCTTATTTCAACGTTGATGCAACCTTATTTCAACGTTGATGCAACCTTATTTCAACGTTGATGCAACCTGATTTCAATGTTGATGCAACCTTATTTCAACGTTGATGCAACCTTATTTCAACGTTAATGCAACGTTGCATTTAGGTTGTATTAACGTTGAAGTTTCGTTGCAACATAGTGGTTGCAAATGAAACGCTTATACAACCTTATTTCAACGTTGCCCCGCAACGTTTTTTCAACGTTGTATAAACGTTGCTGTGCCTGCTGGGAAGGAGAGTACTTTTATTAGTGTCACTCATCACATTAAAGTCATTTTGTGAGTATAGTTCACTGAAAATATCACGCCGTATATTTGAGTAAAAAGTGCAATTAATAAGAAAATGAACCTCCGTTTCAGATTCACCCGAGTCACAAAACAAACATAGTCTTTGCTCCGGGATTTCACCAATATATCGTCCTGTTTCTATCCTAAATGGGAGAATACCACATCTAAATTGGGCGAATAGTGATCGCTCGTTTCTCGCCAAGTTTAGTGTAGTGTATTTCTCTTGTTTAAACACATCTTTGAATGTTATAAAGTATCTCAGTTTCGAGACTTTTGTGACATTTTCTTTCCACAAACGGTTGTAGTACTGACTAATTGCTACTTTGATTGTCGGTAGACTTACAACTGCTTTATCAATGAAGTGATTTGATAGACAAAGTTTTGATAGCATATCCTTTACATCGCTACACCAATTGTTTCGGCATACCTCGTAATCCGTATTGAAAACAATCTTAGTTAATCTGTTATTACTCATGTTTATTAATCGATTCCATTGTCGAATTATTGCAGTCCATCGTCTATATTGAACCGGAAGCCAGCCGATATCACTTGTTATTGCTAATACAGGTGCGAAGCGGTGTACTCCCAGAAAGTATCGTACATTGCTCTATTTTGAACATTGTCTGTAGATTGGTATTTCCGGTAACCCCATACACCTGCACCATACTCTAAAACTGGAATGACACACGCCTCATACAGCCTTTCAAATGTTTTGATACCGAACTCCTTTAAGCGATGTATTTTGGATATTACTCCCCCTAAGGCCCTTCCAGCGCTCTTTGCCAGCAAGTCCGAGTTTATCGTAAAATCACAGTTGTAACGAAACATGACTCCAAGATATTTGTATTGATCAACAAGTTCTATTATATTTTCTCCAATACTAAATATCCTTTCGGACTGACGTGACCGTCCTTTGCGGAAATGGATACATTTGGATTTCTAAGTGTTAATAAGGACACGCCATTTCTTACACCACTCGTGCATTGTATTAAGCATAATTTGCAGATCGTTCTCCGACTTAGCCAGTAATACAAAGTCATCAGCATAAAGCAGAATTGATAATTTTCTGGTACCTAGGTCAAATCCAAGATTGAGATCATTAACTTCATGTACAAGATCGTTTATGAATATAGAAAACAGGGTTGGGGACAAGTTGTCTCCTTGTTTGACTCCAGTTTTACAGTCGAACCAGTTCGTAAGTTTGCCATCTACTCTAACACAAGCCGTTGTATTGTCATATATAGACTTAATGGAATTGTATAGTTTACCGTCAATATGATTTAACAGTAATTTGTACAGCATCATATCTCTGTTAATAAAGTCAAAACATTTTCTAAGGTCGATAAACGCAGCAAACACAGACGGATTATTCCTAACAATACTATTGAGTGTAAATATTAGGTCTTCGCAAGATCTATTAGCTCTAAAGCCATTTTGTTCATCGGCGAGTAAGTCATTGTTCTCTAGGTAGTTTGTTAGACGCCCGTTTATGAACGAACTGTATAGTTTGCTGACGTATATGTTGAATTTAGAATCGAATGCCAACTAACCATGACATAGATCTGTCAATTTATATGACATGTGTTAAGCAAACGGAGATACATTTCCACGAAGGCGCATTTATAACAAGTAAGTGATTTATTTTATTTAAATGTAGATCTATTTAAAAATATTGTCCTGCGGTTAGTTGAGGAATTAATGAGCGCTCTCATGGGATACCATTTTGACTAATTATAACTGAATCTGGAGAGAGGCTGAATGGTCAAGTCGATATATAGATGGCGGTCCAATCTCTTTCGATATCATCCGATATCAAACTGTGCAGGTTCAATAATATAAAAGAGCAAGCTATCATGTATTAAGTTGATGTCTTTGATGATGCTTGCAACTTGCTTGCAACTTGCTTGTAACTTGCTTGCATGTTGTGTTTGTCAATCATTATGACTCCCAACCATACATTGCTGTTGTTGGCAGTTCTTATATTTGTATTTCTACTGCATCTTTGTTCTGCTTTAGTCATGCTATGGCGACACGACACTGTGCGTATCGGGTGCACAGCTATATGTTGTAAGTGAGACACCCTTGCGAACAATTTGTTTAGTGGAAAGCTTACGGGACTGAAAGCAAATAAGTTAGCATGATTGACGCTATGTTAGTTACCCTAGGAAAGGTTGAAGGTCAAGTCCTAACGGATGGCGGCCCAATCGTGACCAATATACACGAAGGGAGCTACATGGCGGATGTGAGAGTAGTTTCATTGATGATTTAACTAACCGTAGCTTGGTCTTGCATCTTCTTGTAGTTTCCGTGTGTGTCTTATGTAGTAGCTAGATATAATTCGTTAAATACTAATTTGAACTATCGACGGATGACATGACGACATACATGTACTTACCTAACGACGAATGAGAATTGTAAATATTGGTGTAGGTGAAATTAATTTATGATAGCAAGAATGTAATCAGAAAAAGAACCATTGTAATATATGGTAAAGTTTGGCTAGACTCAAGTGACCACTATCTCATACATTTCCATGGCGGTGCATCAGAAGTAAGTGATTTTTTTTCAATTATTTTTTTTCAATAGTAAAGACCTGCGGATAGTTGAGATATCAATGAACGCTCTCCTGAGACATAAATTTTGACTATTTATAAGTATTATAATTGAATCTGGAGAGAGGCTGAATGGTCAAGTCGATTTATCGATGGCGGCCCAATCTCTTTCGATATCATCCGATATGAAACTGTGCAGGTTCAATTATATGAAAGAACAAGTTATGTATTAAGTTAATGTCTTCGGATGATTCTTGCAACTTGCATTGCTGTTGTTGTCAGTTCTTGTATTTACATTTTTACTGCATCTTTGTTCTCCTTTAGTCATGTTATGGCGATACGACATTGAGTGGATCAGGTGCACAGCTATTTGTTGAAGTCAGACACCCTGGCGAACAATTTGTTGAGTGGAAAGCTTACGTTCTGATAGCAAATAAGTAAAAATGATTGACTTTATGTTAGTTACTCTAGGAAAGGTTGAAGGGTAAGTCCTATGGATGCCGGCCCAATCTTGACCAATATACAAGAAGGGAGCTTCATGGCGGACTTGGGAGTAGTTTCATTGATGATTTAACTAACCGTAGCTTGGTCATGCATCTTCTTGTAGTTTCCGTGTGTTTTATGTAGTTGCTGAAACAAGAATATATTTAAGTATATAGGTATACTGCGCATGCGTGAACTGATCAGCCGTCTCTCTAAGTAGCTCCGAAAATTATATTGTTACTACTTCTTCATATGAGAACAACCTCATTTTTTCAACATCAACTACAAGAAATCAAGATATTGGTTTGATCCATGACATTCCGGACTCGACCTATTTCATACTCTTTCTTCAACCCTTCTTGTTTGCCATTTGATACCAGATCGAGGCTACCATTGTATACATGTATCTAAAATGGAGGCGCACACACAGAAGATGTAAACATAAATATCATGCTTATTCTTATCGTCCTCAAGCAAATCACAGCAGTTAATGTACAAGAGTCAACCCTTCCTAATGAAGACAGGTATCTCCATTGTATATTACATGTTACTGTTCTTTATCTACCACCAGCTTAGCCCGCCCACTCCCACTATGGCTGTGTAACTTGAAAGAGGAAACTTGGAGGAAGCATATCAAGTCCATCCACATCAAACAGCTATTACTCATTGCTGGAATTGAACCTAAACCAGGCCCAAAGGAAGCCGTATTTCCCTTGTGGTATTTGTTCTAGAGCATGTAAGGATAAATTCATTGCCTGCGACGACTGTGATCAATGGCTACACAAGTCCTGTATAGGCCTAACTACAGCAGACTTCAGTGCCCTTGGTAAAAGTGATAAAATATGGTATTGTCCAACATGCAATAAGCCGAACAAGTCGAGCATTGTTTATACAGTTCCGGAAGAGGACGATGGTGTCACTTCGACAGTATCTCGGACATCACATCCTCAACTAGGTACAGTACCAGCACATAACCAGATACACCATCTTCGTGCAATCTGTCTAGCCTTTTTTATCCAAAACATCATCAATATTCTCAGCTAGAAACTTACCTACAATCAAGAAACCATCAACTCTACGATTCATAAATATCAATTTTCAAAGTCTACGCAAAAAAAGAAAGCTGTTAGAAAGTATTATCGAAGACTGTAACCCAGACAATTATCATAGGAACAGAGACATGGCTGGACAGCAGCATCAAGACATCTGAAATAATCCCATCTCTACTTTGATATAATATACAAC
The DNA here is from genome assembly GCA_963678985.1 of Spisula subtruncata. NCBI lineage: Eukaryota > Metazoa > Mollusca > Bivalvia > Venerida > Mactridae > Spisula > Spisula subtruncata. The sequence continues at coordinate 22,306,293 of OY787669.1, read as the reverse complement.
ACAGAGACCAACATGGTGGTGTACTGACTGCGGAGAAATTCCACTTACAACTAGGCGAAGTGACAGTCAGCACATAACTTGACCTGATATCATGTGTCATCAAAGCGGACAACAAGAAAGTCTTCATCTCAGCCTTCTACAGACAACCGAACCAGATTGATGCGAACTACCTGAACACCACCAAGAATGAGATTGGAGAAATCCGTGGAAAAGTCAAGAAGAACATTGTTACAGTGGATGGCGACTTCAATCTGCCAGATATCAAATGAGACTCGCTAACAATCACCAGCTCCAAGTATCCATTACGCGCCTTCAAAACCTTCCTTGATGTTATTGCTGACAACATCTTCGAGCAGATTGTGAACTTCCCCGCCAGTCTAGACAACACATTAGATCTGATCCTGACCACACATCCAACTTTCATGAACCGCTGCGAACCCATGCCTTCTATAGGTAACTCGGACATGACATAGTGTTACTGGACACCAACATCAAAGCCAGACGCCCTAAGCCGCTGAAAAGGGAAATCAACTTGTGGAAGAAGAAATATATCGAAGGAATTAAGACCAACTCTTCCTGATAGACTGAATGACGAAATGGATATCAACGAAGCATGGACCCTTATGAAAACAAGTATACCGGAAGTAATAAAGCAGCGAGTTCCATCTATGATGAACGCTAGTCGATACACAAATCCATGGATAAATATAGAGATAAAGCGGACAATCAAACGCAAACAACGAGCTTACCAGAAATACCAGAAATCCAGAAAAACGAAAACTAAGAGGGACAAGGACAGATACAAAAGATTACAGCAGGAGGTTCAGTATGGTGTCACACCGATGTAAAGTGCTTCCGGGTCGTAGTATGCTAAAATATTCACTTTCAAAAATTTGACAGTACTGTTTTGATGTGGAAACTGCTGATTGTTGACCAAATTACATGAATGTACATGTAGCTCAAATATGACCTGCATGCTAACTTTTAAGAGTGTTTAATTGATATTTTTCTGAATTATCTGTCCCTGGCTGAAGACTGACAATGTATGTGTGCTTCGGTCAAGTCAGCTATTGGAGCATGGAAATTAGCCTTGTCCTCCCAGAAGCCCTGCAGTAGCTCGAAAACGAAACTATCGACATGCCATTTTCTCCAGCTTATTTTGGATGACAGGGATTGCTTTTTATGGAAACGGCCACAGAAAAACACCCGGAATGTCAGTGAAACGGAGGGAGAGATGCGAATTTGGACCATTTTGCATTAATTTGAATGGCAGAAAATTCACCGGTGTGACACCGTATCAGACAAGGAAAGCATAAAGGAAATACATAGAAAAAACTATCAGCGGGGATTTCACTGACAACAACAAGCGTTTCTAGACGTATGTGAAGAGGCCGGGACAAGAAGCCATGGGAGTCGCGTCACTGAAGAACACCAACGGCTTCCTGCAGAGTGACCCAACATCACGGGCAAATATCCTGAACGATCAGTTCCAGTCGGTCTTCACCGAAGAAGATCTCACAGACATGCCTGACCTGGGCACAAACAAGTTCCAACAATGCCTGACATTAAGGTTGACGGGAAAAGAGTGCACAAGTTACTTGTAAACACCCGTTCCTTCACAGCAGCAGGACCATACTTAGTCCCGTCTTTCATCTTGAAGACAGCTTCAACTGAACTAGCACCAACACTAGTCAATCTGTTCCAACTATCACTCAACCTTAGCGACATTCCCAACGAATGGAGAGAAGCTGTGGTTGTACCTATCTTCAAGAAGGGAGACAGACACAAGCATCAAGCTATCGCCCAGTTTCGCTTACTTCGATAGTTTGCAAACTCCTAGAGCACATCATTCACAGTAGCATCATGAAGCACTTCGACCAAAATGGCATACTATCGGATAGTCAACATGGTTTCAGACGTTTGGAAATCAGGTAGATACTATTTTGCTTGACTTTGCAAAAGCATTGGACATAGAGCCTCACCAGAGACTATTACTCAAGAAGAAACACTACGAATTAGAAACAATACACTAACCTGGATACATTCCTTCCTACTCGACAGGAACCAACATGTGGTCATGGATGGAACCAAGTCGGACAGGGCGAAGGTGATGTCTGGAGTACCACAAGGACCTGTTTTATGCCCACTGTTATTCCTGGCCTATATAAACGATCTACCACAGTCCATAAAGTCATTCACCTCCAAACTGTTCGCCGACGACAGTCTGCTCTACAGGATCCTCCGAAGCCAGTAGACAGCAAGCTTCTCCAGGAGGACCTTACAGCTCTAGAGTCATGGGAAAGTAGATTTCAGATGAGTTTCCATCCAGCCAAATGCGTAGTACTCCAAATTATTCCAAAGAAAGCCAAGCTCATCCCGACCAGCTATCAACTACATGGACATACCCTGGAGACAGTTGTAGACAACAAGTGCCTAGGAGTGACGCTATCTGACACATGAAACTGGAACACCCATGTCCACAACAAGACTCTAGCTAGGCCTACAATAGAGTATGCTGCTGCAGTGTGGGATTCCACGACCCAGAACAACATCCGATCCCTCGAACGGGTACAAAGAAGAGCTGCTAGGTTTGTCACCAACGACTATTCATCGAAAACCCCTGGATGCGTCATGAAGATGCTTGAGGACCTCCAGTAGGTATCCCTGAAAAGCCGTCGGAGACAAGTCAGACTTCAGATAATGTTAAATATACACCACAGACTAGTGGACATCGAGACAAGCCAGCTTCTGAAGCCTGGTGACACACGTACTAGAGGAGGCTTGAAGTTCTTCCATGAGCGCCGACATGACAAGACTTTGGGAACCTCGGTCATCCACAGAACCGTCAAAGACTGGAACTAACTTCCATCAAAGGTGACAGCTACAGAAAACATGGAGAGTTACCAGAGAATGATGAGAGCCTGAGATATAAGGCACTTACAGTACTTTATATAGTTTCAATAGTTTTGGAAGAGTGAATTAGAGACAGTTGTTTGCTCATTTGTAAATAGCCGCTCAGCTTCATAAAGTCCGGTAGGACTCCTGCTCTGTAATTTGAAGAAGATACTAGTATTCAGAAAAGAACTCTTGCATAAGGTAAGGTTTCGTCTTACTCAAGTACCACAATCTCATACATTTACATGACGGTACATAAGAAGTAAGTGATTTAAATATTTAAAATTATTTCAAAAGTATTGACCTGCTGATAGTTGAGACATCAATGAGCACACTCCTGAGATATTATTTTGACAATTTATAATTGAACCTGGAGAGAGGCTGAATTGTCAAGTCGATATATCAATGGCGGCTCAATCTCTTTCGATATCATCTGATATTCAACTATACAGGTTCAATCTTATAAAAGAGCTAGCAATGTATTAAGTTGATGTCTTCGGATGTTGCTTGCATGTTTTGTGTCAATCATAAAGCCTTCTAACCATGCATTGATGTTCTTGTCAGTTCTTGTATTTGCATTTCTACAACGTCTTTGTTCTGCTTTAGTCATGTTATGGCGATACGACATTGTGCGTATCGGGTGCACAGCTACATGTTGTATATGAGACACCCTTGCGAACGATTTGTTAAGTGGAAAGCTTACACGGGGCTGATAGCGGATAGGTAATATTACTTGACGTTATGTCCGTAGCCCTCGGAAATCTTGACTAATATACAAGAAGGGAGCTATATGGCGGATGTGACATAGTTTCATTCATGATTTACCTAACTGCGGCTTGGTCTTGCATCATCTTGTAGTTTCTGTGTGTTTGTATTTATATACCGTTAGTAGCTGGAACGAATTTCATAAAATACTAGTTTGTACTACTGTAGTAACTAGTACATAGTAATTAACGGATGACATGACGGCATATATGTTCTTACGTAATTATGAATGATAAATTGTAAAGACATGGACCAATGAATGAATTTGATGATTTCGGATGATGCTTGGGCCTTGATTGAATGTTGTTTGGCAATCATTACGATTTGTAATCTTGCCCAGCATATCTCTAGCGTTCCCGACGTCTTTTGAATTATTTTCAAATTCTTGCCAATCGCATGCACATCGTTGCAATGTACGTGTAATCAGGTATATACTTTCACCGATGTCGTCGTCGGCAGCTAGTTTTAATGTATCGCAGTGTGTTGCAGTTACTTGAATTAATATCGTCCGACTTATTTGATTGCGAAGTTCTCGTGGTAACAATGTTTGGCAAAGTTATGGACATTATTGGACTAGGATACACGGGGAGTTACTTCATGAGGTACAATTAAGCGGACTTATGGAATTACGTCCCTTACTTCGTGTAAATGAATGCATTGCAAGACAGGCGCGTATACATTCGTACAAATGCGTAACATACAGTGTCATTCTTAATTTGATTTTGAATAAGCAAACATATTCTTTGAGTTTTTGATGAATCCATCTGCAAGGTATGTTGACCATGGTCGGTTAAACAACATTCTGCAATGGACTATCAAGGTTATCAACAATCTTCCACGGACCTGTCGGTGAAACAACAATCTTCCATGGACCTGCCGGTGGAACAACAGTCTGAAATGGACCATCAAGTTTAACAACAATCTTTCATGGATCTGCCGGTGGAGCAGCAGTCTGCAATGGAATATCTTGTCGAGCAGCAGTGAACACAAACATGGATACTTGCGGACTTTGATTTATTCACTGAGGGAAACTGATTGTCAGTAAAAACAATGTTAACACTGTACACAATTTCTTTAATAGTAATAAAGTAGTGTATTCAAGCCATTATATGTTGTTTTAATATGCTTAATTGAGTTTCACTTGTTATTGGAAAGGTTGTATTACATCATAAAGAAATGTAAGTCGACAGTCAAAGTGTGCTATAGTGCGTTAGCTACTAAGCTGGACCCCCATAAACCTTAAATATCTTTAAAAGTAATTATGCAATTTTATTGAAATTTGGCATATGTCAATAAATTACCTTTACCAACTCTGTGTTTAAATTGCAGATTTTTTTACTGTCTTATTAATGTTTTCCCCATTGGGTCTTATGTACTATTTTTGGTATTTTAATCAACAAATAGCCAGGGAGTAAAATAAGCTATTACGATCAGCTAGTTAGAATAATGCTATTGTATTGTGTAACAACTATAACGGGATTATTGTATAACTTTGACCAAAATTTGTCTGGTCATCAATGTGTATATAGTCGAGGCCCATCTTCTGATTGTAATGATCATTTGTACAAACAAAATACACAATGTTTTTCTTGTAAACATTTCTACAAAGTTCCTCCAGTTATACAGGCTAAGATAAACGTTCATGTATGGGCCTCATTATATATTTTCAACAGTCACTGGTGTGCGACTCAATGTACAGTTATACTGGACGAATTGTTGATCTTTGCTGTTCCGGTCGCTTCTATCACCCATACGTATTTACCCTGTTTTAGACTTGAAATTTTGCATTAGGCGTCTATGCAAAGTACACTTTTCTATGGACTAAAAATTCTATTTTATTTTATGAGAGTTGGTAGGGGTGTTTTACGAAGACATACCCATTTTTGTTTTAATCGGCATTGTACTTTTTAAGATATTTAAGGTTTATGGGGGTCCAGCTTAGTCGCTAACGCACTATAACAGCAAAACGTTCCAGTTGTGTAGTTTTTATGTGTAGTAGGTTCATTTTGAATTCATGATCAAGCGATACATTAACATGGAAATTGAGACCATTGACCGCATTTATCTCAAAACTTTAAAAACTTTTTGTCGGGTAATATTTTCGTTATCATGTAGTGCATAAATAACAAGCACGAAGCTCAGGTAAAACAAACAAATAAAATGCCCCATCGATGAGCTTATTATCTTGTGACATTGAACTACGTGACCCTTTTATGCATCATGTAATGATGTAAGGCAATTTTAACAAAGGTTTGCCAAACATCAAAATAAATGTAAGTATGAAATTGATACGTTTTCTTTATTTCATTTTTAAACCGTTAAACATGTTGTATCAGAGATTAAGTTTCCAAAACAACCATAGCGCCGTTGTTGAGAATTAACCGACTCGTTTTATAACTCTATAGAGATGTCGTCGAGATGAAATTTAATATGATATAATGTAGGGTGTTTTCTATTGAACAATGAGTCATGATCTTTTCTAGATGCATGTGCTTGTGTTGATGATGTACATGGTAGCGATGTCGTCTGCAAGTAGTTGATTGAATGATTTTGATATGCCACTAGATTTCAAATGTCATTCAGGTAAAGTCAGTTGTTGTTTGATCATTTTTATCATCATCATTAGTCTCATTCATCATTCCATTCATCAATTCATTGAAAGTAATTATTTGTCATTTGTATATTTTCAGAATGCGTTCATTGGTAATAAATACATAATTATAGATACAAATAGAAAATGTTCTTATTTATGAACGCATTGCACGCCGTACAGATAGTATCATGTCTGCTGTTTCATGCCAAATCCCGTACTGCGAATATGAAACACCTGATATGTATGCTGCCGTAGTTGCAGCACTTACAATAGCACACATGGTAACGCATACACAGACTATATGAGCGCAACTAAAGTAAAGGGACATTAAACATTTGTGACGAAACACCTTCAAATTGTGGCAGTATAGCAGACAAGTCGGAAGCTGACATTCTCGCACTGATAAAGAATCTAGCTGTTCACGAGGAGAACACTATGATGCCTCGTGTCATGCTCCACAACATGCGACAAGATCGTGATGCAACTGTCCGTAGCTTTGGGGCGCGCCCACGTGGACTTGCCGGTATCTGCAAGTTTGATATTAATTGTCCTGGCTGTAGTTTAAGTGTAATGTACTCAGAAGCTATTCTCCGTGATGTGCTAACCAGGGGCATCGCATACTCTGAGATCAAATAAGACCTTAGGGGGACAAGAATCAGGACATGTCTTTAGAAGATGTATTCAAATTTCTCGAGGCTAAGGAGATTGGCAAGCGGTCAGCATCTAGATTATTGGACTCTCATCCTGCAGAGGCAGCCGGTTGTTATTATAAGAAATCAAGCAGTGTCGCCATTCAAGAGAAACATATGTCGTGTTCATACTGTGACAATAAGGGACATGATAAGAGCTCCCCAGCTCGCATTCGCAAGACTGAACGTCCCGCATATGGACATCGATGTGACATTTGTGGCCGAGTCCTTCATATCGAAACCATCTGCCGTAGTAAGAGCAAGCAAAGGTCTAGAGACAGCAATGTGTTTAATTTGACACTCTGTGCACCATCAATGATATAGCTTCTGAGGCAAACGCGTGTGAACATGCATCAGTTGATGATTCTTGTACAAATGCCGACAACGGACTGCCAGAACGAGTGATCTCTCTTGACCATCATGTCTATTACAAACTTTACAAAACGTGGATAACGCTCAAGGCCACAAACCAATGTAAATGTAACGGCCAAGGATTGTACAGATGATTATACGTCACTCGGTTTCCAACTATCATGTCAGACCCGGACTACCACCATATCCCTGCTAAGGCTGATATTGGTTGCCAGAGTTGGCTGGCTTGAAGGTCATCTACAAACTCGGTCTACGCGAGTCCGACTTAATACCGGCCACAATGCGAATGTACACAGCTAACAATCAGGGTATTCGTATCCTTGGTGCTACCATTCTACGCCTCGCAGCAAGTATAACTACGACAATTTTGTTCAGACACGTCAAATGACATACATTACTTTCTCTTCTGGTAGACTGTTCTTGAGCAAAGAGGCTTGTATTGCTCTCGGTGAAGTCAAGACTACTACTCCAGTTCAACCAGACAGTACAGTGGTGGTACAGGATCAACCAACACTAGATTGTTACTGCCAGTAGCTCATCATACTTCTGTACCCGTACCCCTGCATTGGCATGATGATGTGAAAGCAGGTCTCGACCAGGACGTTTAATTTGGTGTCATTGAACAGGTACCCGTTGATGAGCCAGTGACTTGTGCCACAGAATGTTTGTATGTGCGAAGAAAAAAGGGACTCCCAGACGCACTGTTGACTTCCAGGCTCTCAAAACCCATGCCACTAGGGAAACACACCATAGAGGAAATTACGTGCAATCATGAAATTCCCAAATCCTAAGGACATCAAAGATGTTAGATCCTGGTTCGGTCTTGTCAACCAGGTGTTCTACACCTTCAGTATGGCTCAGAAAAGGTTACCATTTCAACAACTACTCAAACTTATATCTCCTTTGAATTGAACGATCATCTTCAGCGCCTGTTCGATGAGTCGAAGACCGTCATTGCCAGTGAAATAGAAGAGGGCGTCAAAATCTTTGATCCAAACCTACCGACTTGCCTCGCCACTGACTTGTCGGAACACAGCATCGGTTTCTGGTTGTTGCAGAAACATTTTTTATTCGCTGGCGCCAAACCATTTTTCTGCCACACAGAATGGAAGATTACGCTCGTCGGCAGTAGATTTACACATCAAGCTGAATCTAGGTATGCCCCCGTGGAAGGTGAAGACCTGGCTCTGGCAGACGCTCTTGATAAGGCTATGTATTTTGTACTTGGTTATTAAGACCTGATCATCGAAGTTGACCACAAACCACTGCTGAGGATCTTCAATGAAAACTCACTTGAATTTATTAGTAACTCTCGCCTCCGAAACTTGAAAGAGAAAACCGTTTCCGCATGGTACATGTGCGAAGCGTCTGCCAGCAAGCTTCTGATTGCGTCTCGCGACATCCTATTGGTGAACCGGAGAAAATTTTCCTGACGGACGACGTGGCAGTCATTCACTCAACTGCAATTATGAAGGGTCTACGCACTCCTGCTCCAGAAGCATCCATGATAGAAGATAGTACCTTCCTGTCGGATGTTTCTACGCTTGAGACCCTAGATATGAAGTCAGTGACGTTAATACTACCATTCAGAGAAAATCTGCATACCATTGATGGTGTCATCTTATATAAAGACCGAGTCGTCATCCCACCATCTCTAAGAGAGGAAGTCCTGGCTGCTCTCCATGCCGCACACCAGGGTGTCACGTCCACGACCGCGAGAGCGGAATTCTCCTCCATCTTTTGACCTGGTATTACCCCACAGCAACCACAGCACTGCGTAGAACCTGCAATCACTGTAATCGCAACGCATCATCTAACCAATGTGCCCCACCCACACCATTGATACATCCAGACTACTCTTCCAATGTGTATCTGCGGACTTCTTTCATTATCGCGACTGTAACTATCTTGTGGTAGTTGATCGTTACTCAAACTGGTCCATTATAGAGAAGTCCATCGACGGCGCATCTGGCTTGTTCAACAGTTTGCGGAGAGTATTCGTCACCTTTGGTATCCCGGATGAATTGGCCTCTGACGGTGGCACAGAGTTCACCACTACTGGATCGACCCGTCGATTCTTGCAGGATGGGGGTGTGCACCACCGGCTTACATCTGCTGCATTCTGCCACAACAATTGCCGTGACGAGGTAGGGCTCAAAACAGTGAAACGACTGCTCATAGACAGTACTAATCCCAACACCTCAACACTGATGCTTTTCAACGTGCAATGCTTAAGTACAGAAACACGCCTGACATGAACACACGACTCTCTCCGACAATGTGCATTTTTGCAGACCCATAGGCGATTTCATACTGATCCCACCTGGCCGTTACCTGTCACAGGACACTTAGCGACACATGTTTGCCAATCGAGAGGATGCTCTGCATAATCGTCACATGCGAGATGCAGAACGTTGGTCTGATCACACTAAACGTCACCAACCGCTGGCTGCGTGCGACCATGTGCGAATTCAAAACTAAGTTGGTCCCCACCCAAGGTGTATATGTAAAAAATGGCCTTTTCACTGTTCAATGGTTGGTTACCATGGTAACTATCTGAGTAACTTATCCATGCATGATATAAAATTAAAAAGCTGTCCCATTTGAAATAAATTGATTATTTATTATCAATATATTAACAAAAGGCACAACTTTAATCTCCGGTTTTTGGCAATTCATTTGAAAACTAAGTCCTTTTTCTACAACGTTTCCTTGGTAACCAAGACACCAGCCACATGCTTATTTATTTTATGCTTAATCAAATTGAATCATGCATGTCTAATGTACGAGTGTAACCAAATATCTCAGCATTACAAAGCGTTTATTTCTATTTCTATTCAAAACAATTTTAAAAAATAGGTCCTATATGTTAAAAAAGTAGGTGGGGTATGGTTTTAACATTGTTTTCTTCAGATATGTGTTGACCATTAATCATTATTTAACTTACAAACACTTGATTTTGTAATTTGTTTTACGCTTAATTATGAAGATTATAAGAAATTATTTTGAATAAAGGTAAAAAGAAAAAAAGCCATTCGTTGGCACATTTTTACCAACAATATCTCATTTGCACCACGACAAAAACATTAAGGCCATGAACACCTGTACGAACTGTCTTCAAAAATATATGTGTGATATCTTGGTCCGCGTGCTAACTCATTTACGAGGGGTGTTCGAAAAGTAATGCAAATTGCCCTCTAACTTTTTATTGACTGAACCGATTTCAATGAAACTTACTGACAATCTTCATCGAACTCCCCGCTTCAAGATGTACACAAATTGCATTATTAAATTCAAGACTGAAATCATGTTTGAGCGTCTGCAATAGGTACTACTTTCTTGCACTGAAATACGGTTGACCACACAGGCTTCCTGGAAACGTACCTTCGCTGTATAGAATGTGATCAAAGATCTAAAAAAACTGAAAAGAACTAAAAAATAGTCGCATGGGACTAGATCTATAGAATATACTTGTTTATCAGGCATATTTATCTGGTTTTCGTTCAAAAACTACTTTTAAGTAGATACCTGGAGCAAAGAGGTATTTTCATGTGAAAGGGACATAATGCACAGTTTCAGTAACAAATCGACGCAATATGAAATGTTTCTAAAGTTTTTTCTGTTTCGCCATCTGTTACGCTCGGTAAAAACATAGTTTACGTATTAAAGGTATAAATAAAATAATTGTTGGCATTTAAAATAAGATGATATTTTAGACACCACGCAGTGAGCATGGTACCCATGGGGTACAAATGTTGTTAATTTCTAGAATTTTCTTCAAAATGATGTGAAAGTGGGATAACATCGAGCGTGTGCGATCAGCTAAATGCCCTACTATCAATACTGCGGTTTTGATACCAATATCTAACTTTTTATCAACATTTCGTTTGATTGTGGTTGTTGTCGACTGATCATTTTTGTTGTTGTCTTTCAGCTGCTGTTGGTCTGCTTTGAAACATGTTGAATAAATAAAACATTGCGAAAAGACATCCTACGATGTCTGTAAATCTTAAAAAGTTCCTCGTGTATCAATTTGTCACTAAAATATCTAAGTTAAGTACATCCTTTGATATAAGGCATACTTTCCGTCAGTTTTGTCAGACGTTTTCCAACGCTTTTTAGCTTAGTGTACATTAGTAGGGGTGTTTTAAACTTACCTTATGAACCAACCGACGAATCTAAGTCAACCAAATTTTATCCAATTATAAACGACAGTTACAAAGTTAAACATGCAAAATTTAACGCCTTAAAATCCCGAAACTACAAAGATATGCATACATTTGCATTACTTTTCGAACACCCCTCGTAAATTAATTTTGAAAACCAATACGTTTTTATGTTTTAGAAAAACAGAGATTTGAGAAAAGGGGTCACAATAGACATGTACAACCAAAGTGGAAAGTGCAAAAAGAAAGTGGAAAACGGAGAAAAACTGTCGGGTTGGTTTCAAAAGTTTTCTTCAATCTAAATAAGGCCAAACAAAATAATAAATGAATCACTCAGTGTCGATCAATGAGAATGAACCTCCAACTTCTCTGTTGCTGAGGCTCTATAGAATGCCTTTATATTTTTTTCTGAAGGAGCTGTATATCATATGAGTCAATATTTATTTTTGCAACATTTCAACTTGAATATTTTGTCTTAAAAAAAGTAGTAGCATATAATATATTCTTGTTTAAACGATGTATTGGTGTATATCCCATGCTAATGTTCAGAAATTCCACATCAATCATTCCACATTTTGTCAGGATACTATATTTCGTTTGGTTTCTTATGTTGTAATGTCCTTCCTGTAACACATTTGTATTATGAAATTTATTAAAAACCAAGCAACAAAGGTAAATCTTATTATGTTTTTGAAACGAACTGGACGTGTAGTTTCTCTAAGTGCCTTGGTATTGAATAAACATGACACGATAAAACCATATTTAGCGATTAAGAGACACCTTTTTTAAAAGTGTGTTACTTGATCGTAATTGAGTTATTTTGGCGGTTCGAATTTTAATCCATCTCTTATAAAAGCTATAGTTTTGTAACAACAAAGACCGAGTTGTATGAAAAAACGCCTTTGTTTGTCAATATCATTGGTATTTCTACTGATAATCAACTTAAGTTGCACTGTTACATTAGGGACATGCCTGTTACAGGAAGGACATGCTTTGTTATAGGAATGACAAATCAAAGACAATTTGTATTTTTTATAATTTTTAATTGAACAAGAAACAAAAAATAAGGAACAAATCTGACCATATTGTACTTACAATCAATTGCTATAATGACCATGTGTATCATCCCTATAAAACAGATAATTTCAGCAAAATAATTCATGACCTGTTACATGAAAGAATATTCATGTTTCATGACTGACATCTGTTTACAAAATATGTGACGACTTCTTAATAACACATGAAACTAACTGTTACAACTATTCGCTTTTCTCTTAACCACCGTTTCTTATACAAATTCATTTTCTTTTCCATATTATTCAGTTCAATTTCTTTACATTTTAGATCACTGTAACACTTTGCAATTTTTCTTTTATTAGCTTTGTCATTACGATTAAATTTTGATTTACTTGGTTCGTTTGTACCCTTTATATCTTCTAAGTCAGGCTGTTTTATTGTCCGAGCTTCCATGACTTTAGAATGTCTCTTACGTTTTCTACACTTTCTTTACTGTAAACGCCATACCTTTCTTGCATGCCTTTTCTCTCGTTTAGTCATATCGGTCACATTTTTCGTCTTTCCCACCATCTTGTATTTTCGATATTTAGTCTTATATTCCTGGAGATATTTCTGCCTTCTAAGTGGATTTGCATTTCTTAGCATACGAAACTTCCGTTGTCGTTCTGCATTTGACATTCCCATCTTCTGCAATATACAAATGCCGTTCATGTATCACACATAAAACAGCTATACATACACTAAAGCTATCTCTGGGGAAATAAATACCCAAAGGAAGTTTCATATGTACCTCAATTAATACTTGATATGGTGACATATATGTACTCCTGTGTAGGGTTCATGTTGATAAGCATATAAGTATCAATTTTATATGTCAATTGACTTTGTGAATATATGAGCTTAAACAACTTGTTCCTAAACTTTGGTAAACACAATTAAAGTTACACCGATGTCAACACCAACATCGAATCCGACATTGAATAACACATAGTTAGATATATCCACAACAACTAGACATTACTCATATATTATAAAAGACAAACAGTAATAAAATTTTATTGGTATATCGTGTTACCTGTTTTCATCAAAGATGAGAGGGTATTCGTATTTTTGACAGCTTGAATCTTCTGCATGGCACTTTAAGTTTCAGATGGTACAAGTGGACCCTACATGAAAATAAAATCATTGCTAATTTTTTCAAAATTACTGTTTAAGTGCATATTTCTGCAGCAAAACAATATTAACCTTACAGGTGTATCTACTCTTTTGATTTACTTCTTGTATTGCATCAAACAGAATTCCGACAGCATCAATTGAAAACAATTTTTTAAAAATTAAACAGAGAATGATGGTGAAACTACATTAGTTGTTGTGTCATCATAATTTTGAGGTAACTTTTCGAAAAAATCAAGTAGTAGCAATTTATTGAAATTCAGAACTGACACTGACCGATACTTCCATTTTTAAAAACCATTTATTGTTAAGAAAAAGACATATCAACATACCTCAGTGATATAATGGGGCAACGCAGGATTCTGCCTTTCTGCTATAGTGTATGAAATGCAATAATTCTATGCTGACCAAAGAAACAAACGTAGCAACCTTTACGTCCCCAGAATGCTCTGCACGAGTAGTGTTAACCAATGGAATGGTAAGGTATAACATTAATTTTACAGTTTTCTTCTGCGACACAGGACTGCTTATGCCCCTGTGGAAGCATTGCCCATAACTAGCTAATTCAATCAACTTGAACGTTTTGTTTTTACATTGTATCGAACGGACAAACAAATTGACAGGACAATCCCGCATCAGTAGATACCGGGACATGAAATGCTTATAGTACAGTATGGTCCTAACTATTATTCAGACAGTCGATTAAAACACATCATAGTAAATAATATGATAAAAGATAAATCTGTACTAACTATGCTTTATAACCCAGATTGAATATAATTGAATAAAACATATCCTGCATAACTAAACCAAAAAGCATAATATCATAGTTGTATGTAGTGTTGTCCTTCGTGTAACATATTAGTCATTCCAGTAACTGGAAACTGTACACTGAATTGATTTGTTTTTAATAGATTTGTAAGTAAAAAATCACATAGTTTGAACTGTTTTCAAAGTCATTACACACTGTACCAACCCATCACAAAATCAGAAACAATTTCATTCATTAACTTCATTAGTCCCTACTGTAGCAAAATAAGTCATTCATGTAACATTATAAGTATTATTATTTGCGTACCAAGATATAAAACTATCAATAACATATGTTACTTTTATAAAGTAAGTAGTTGACATAAAACTGCGCATCTGTCCGCATGTGAACATATTTCATTTCATGGTATAATTAAGTTAGCGGCGCCTAAAACATAATTATGTCATTACGGTAATGATTTCGGTCCTTCGTGTAACAAAATATCGAGTTACAGGAGTGACTGTTACATGACTGAATTATTCTCAGTAAAACTTGGATAAAAATCATACCGCATACATATGGGTTATAATACACACGGTTTCGTGTAAAGCACAACCCACTCTTTACATAGTATACACCGTAGTTTATCTATTTCGTTTAAACATATAAAACACTACCGTTACAGTAAATACATAAATGAAATATACGCATCTACTTACCAACCTTTGAGTTCTGTTTCTGGCTTCTTGAAGACTATTTCATAACACAACACAATACCATTTTGTTCCCGAATGTTTACTCTTCAAAACGACGATGGATGTATTTCACAAACGTACAGGGATGCGTGATTACTTTTTCATTCGGGGTAAATGTTACACGAAATACGACGATGCTGGGTACACACTTTATACACTTTTATTTTTTAAAACCAAGTGATCGTTTAGTATGTGATGTATATGAATGGGTTGAGCAAAGATGATTGCTAAGTTTAAAACAATTTTCTACACAAATAAATAGACCAGTAATTTATTACACACGTGCAAACACAAAAGTAACAGGTGGGAGACAACCAAAAATCACGATATTTGCTACTTAGATACGATGGGAATGTTATGTCTTTGTGAATTAGGGAGAAAAAACTACACAGAGTTGTTAAACTATATCTGTGCTCATTGTCAAAATGCTTTGGAATTACAATTTTACTAAGATGAGAATAGAATTGCACCAGGACACCAAATGTTGCAAAAATAAATAACGACTCGTATATGTCACTCTCCCTCATGTTATTGATGACGAGAGTCCAGTTTCCAGAATTCGCTATATATAGGCCCTTAAAAAACAGTGATTGCCATATCTGAAGACTTCACAAAATTCCAATTTCGCAGTACGTTATATATAGCACCAGCAATTGAAATATGAAAACAAATTGAGTTTCAACAGTTTGTAACGGACGGGCTGGTGCATTGCTATATGTCTCCAGCATCAGCAGATGCCGGGACATAAAACATAATTCGATGCCGCCAGGAGGCGGCATCGAGTATGAAAGGGTGCAAGCAGATGTCCCAGGAGGATACAAGATTTGATTGGTTATAACGCTGTTGGACTCGCCCGTCAGGGGTAAAATAGGATGATAAATGTTCGGTAGGTACTAAAGTCCAAGTCCCAGGAGGATACAAGATTTGATTGGTTATAACGCTGTTGGACTCGCCCGTCAGGGGTAAAATAGGATGATAAATGTTCGGTAGGTACTAAAGTCCAAATCAGTTCGGAACGGGTGTTTATATAACGGCTACATATGTTGCAATTTGCGGGTCTTAGCAGGGGCTATTAAAAAGTAAAAAAAAACTATTTGCGCGGAGCGGCGATTTTCCTTTCGAACTTTTATGGAACATGTTAAATACTTTCATGTCTGTCAGATATTTTTTAGTTATGATTTTCGATTTTTTCCAGTTCTTAGGTTTTGTCTTAATCTAAATTTGATAAATGCAAGTGTTTTTTTAATCTCTATGTTTCTTTATTTATGTATGTCAGAAT
This sequence comes from Spisula subtruncata, assembly GCA_963678985.1. Lineage (NCBI taxonomy): Eukaryota > Metazoa > Mollusca > Bivalvia > Venerida > Mactridae > Spisula > Spisula subtruncata. Next base: position 22,289,838 of record OY787669.1, on the reverse strand, counting down.
AGTTTGTTTTGCCAAAATTTAAACGGGTAAATATAGCTTGCCAACATTGAACTGACACTTCTTATTTACAAAATATTCATATGCGCTCCTATACTCCTGCCAAATGGAACTAGTTCTATGCATATTTTAAACTATGTTGAACGTATTAATTCGCAATAAATTTACTTATCAAGCTCACAAACCACGAAATAACAATGTCCTTTAGTGTCAGTTTCACGTTGTCAGGCTATACCACGTTATTGGAATACACTTTGTTATTTTATGAAACATGCTAAATGCCATCTGTGAAGCATTAATCAATATTATAATGGTGCTCATATTTCTAAAACATGTTATGTTCATTTGAATAAATATTTCAATAGAAAATAGAATGTTTTCATGTTTTCTATTCTTTCCTGGTGTTTCACTGCCTTCAAGTTTTTAACCAGGTTTTCCAAAGGAAAACTCTGGTTATTAGATTGCTGAATGTCGACGGGCCTTAACAATTTCTTCTGTGCACAACTCCTCCTACATTTCTTCATAGATTTCAACCAAACTTTCAGAGAATGATTGTCATCATGTGACCTGGTGCATATTATCAGGGTTTTATGATTCAACCAATTTTGACGGAGTTATGGCCCTTGAAACAGAAAAAATTGGCCGCTTTCCTTATGTCGCACGGTACTCAAAGTACACGACATAGAGTCATGAAACCTTCACAGAAATGGTCAGGATGTTTTCTCTACACCTGGGGTTTCACTCCCCTTTCAGTTTAGTACATCCAGAGTTATTAGCCATTGAAATGGTGTAAAATAGCCATTTTTGACTTGTTTCACATGCTACTCAAAAAGTATTTGACCTAGGATCATGAAACCTTTATAGAAATGTTTGACAGCATGTACTCTAGTGCACCTGGGGTTTCACTCCCCTTTCAATTTAGTACAACCAGAGTTATTGCCCTTGAATTAGTGAAAAATACCCATTTTCAGCAATCTTAAGTTTTTGCAGCGTACACTCAACACATGAGAATAACTTCCCTTGTGCATCACACATCACGCCGGAATTTTAGTTTGTTTACAAGTTTCTACCAATTCCTTTTACTAAATAAAAAGATTTACTTAAAAAGAACTAGCGGCATCTTTGATGCCCAGCATCAACATTTCACTTGTATTATATGGTATTAAAGTATTATGATATTCATGTAGCACATTTCCATGTATTCAATTGTTAAAAGTGCTATTCAAAGGTATGATTACATATAAAACAAAACAAAAACATCATGTATAACTATTTCACATGTAAACATTTAATTAAATGCATAAACTTTAATACAGTTATGTATGCATTATTTAACAGCGTAGTTCTTAACGATGATAAACAATTATTTAAAATTGAATTGCATAAACATATCTCGTAAACTAAGATTAGATGCGTTTAAGGTGATTCACCACTTTTGAAATGGACAGTAGTTAAAAAAATCACAATTACTTGGCAAGCGTATTGAGAACGCCTGAAAGCAGAGATCAAGTAGTGCAAAAAGATTATAGTTGATTTTCAAGCATCTTGGGGGAAGGTTTTTTGCATTTATTTCTGAAGAATATAAACAAGTTCAAACTGTAAGTATCTTTATAAATACACGTTTTAAAGATATCGCGAAATCCAAGGCTGTATACAACGGATGCAAAATGTTGATTCACTGTGTTACTTCCCCGATTGGGGTTTTCCAAAATGATTGTCGTAAATGTGTTCTTCATAAATATAACAGGTTTGATATACCTTGTACAGAAAACCCCAGCACTAGCGAATCACCTTAAAATAGTATACCTGTATTCTGTCGCATGCTTGTCAAAAAGCTGTTATCCGTGAACTTGGTTCGAGAATTTCGTGCAACGCATGGTACACTTATTGACATCTCCTGTGCTATAAAACCAATAGTTTTAGAGATAATTTCTTTATCACAAGCGTACTATCGAGTTACACTTATACTTACGATTGAAATTAAAAGATTGACCCTGAAAGAACGAGAAATATTATGATAGCTATAACAATTACACAGACTCTCTGATTTTGTAGAATATCATGACAGTGATTACTGTTTGATTACGATATCAAAGGCGATACGGAAAGGGGATACATACTGATGTCCCTTGCAAAATATCAAAGCTACACGCTTCTTCGTTTTCTAAAAATTTGTTCAGTGGTTTAGAAGAATACGTTTTAGAACGTGCACAGCAAATTGAACGCAGTTTACATTATTATAATTTTATACCAGCTATTGGCAGTAATGAGAAAACCCCTGGACGTTTCTCCACTTTCCACTCTCTGTTTTCCACTCTCCGCTTTAGTTGTACATTAGTCCAGTCATTTTAACTTTTAACCTCAAACTAATTGCAAAACAAACAGTTTTGTGTTTATATGGTGCGTAAAGCTATCCTAAGCACTGTACAAAATGTCCTAATTGAATATTTGTGGGACTTTTTGAGATATTTACAAATATATTCAATTGTCACATGTTTTCGCGATATTTGTCACTTTTGATGTAAATAAATCTTGACTTGTACCAGTAACTTATTTTTACATCGTGCTTAGAGGTCGCAATTTTGGTCTGATTTTTATGAAACTTGGCAGCAATGATCATCGTTAGCTTATCTAGGTAAAATAATTTTTTTAGTTAATCGGAGCCAAAATCTAGGTCACTAGGTCAAAACATAGAAAAAACAAGATATAGTCACCAGGGGTCGCAATTTCGACCTTACACTTGTGAAGTTTAGTCACAATGATCACCTTACAAAAATCAAGGTCATGTATGAAATTGGATTAATTTGAGTTAAAAACTAGGTCACTAGGCCAAATTATAGAACAAATCTTTAGAATGCACCCTTTTTACCTAATCTTTATGAAACTATGTCACATGGATCATGAAGACAAAATGTAAGTCAAATTCAATATTTACTTATCATGAGTTAAAACTATGTCACTAGGTCAAATAATAGAAAAACCTTCATGCGCCAAAAAGTCGCATCAATTATTTTAACCTATTGACCTAATTTTGACCCAAATAACTCAATAACATACTTGTTTTGATATGAGCATTGTGACCAAGTTGCATAAATATAAGACCAAAATTGTGAATTTTGTACCTACACAACGTTTTCCTTTGATTTTAACTAGCGACCTACTTTTTGACCCCGGATGACCCAATTTATAACTTTGACCTATATTTTGTTGATATTATTATTGTGACCAAGTTTCATAAATATAAGGTCAACATTATGACCTCTAGCGACTACACAAGGTTTTGCAACAATTTGACCTAGTGACCTAGTTTTTTACCCTTGATCATCCATTTTCTACCTTGGCCTAAATTTTGTTCAGATGATCACTCTGACCAAGTTTCATAATCATAGAGTCAAAATTGTGAATACAAATGCAATTGTGGGCGAACAGACAAAGACAACAATCACTATTTCTCCCGAATCGATAGATTCATGTACATTTTGTATATTGTCATTATTGTATACTGTCCAAACACAAATATCCTTTTTCCCTAAGACACACCTGTATACAACACATGATATGTGTAAATTTTAAACAAATTGGATTAATATTAAAGAAATGAATAAAACTTTTGTTTCCCCTTCCAAGTGCTATTTTGAGTCATTTTGTCGACATTTGAATGGGTAGTATACCAACACGTAGACTGGCATATATAAAAAAGTAAATTGTCTGATGATAAAATCAATGTTTGTATTCGATAGAAGAAGGTTGTATCTTTCAGAAAATATAAGCTTTAAGGTGAAATTAGTAAATATTTAACGACTTACACGGGAATTATTAGAACTTAAAATTCCCCATGTAGTATGAAATAAAGAAAATGCTGAAATTGCTGCCAAAAGTGACCTTAAACATGTCGAATTTTTTGTATTTTCCCCACTGAACTCGCATATTTGACGTTTTTTCTGTAGTATATAATAGTCTGTAGATGATGAAAATGCAAAGAAACTCTGTTTTGCAATTTGTTTGAGGTTGACCATATTTTTTAGCTTCAATGACTGGACTACATGTCTAATAAGATAAGTACAAAAATATTCTCGATCGACCTGGATAATATTTTTACAGTAAAGCAGTTCTACAATAGTACATGTAACATACCTTATGAAAAATTTGGGTGTGTGATGGCTATTTTTGTCTCGAGTTGTTCTTAAAAAAGCGTTAAAATGACAAAATTCATTTTTCAAAAATGTGAAAATAATAAATATCAAATTTCCTCTGTTGCCATAGCAAATTTATGAAAAATGCCCTGAAAGGTTTTTTAGGGTGAATACCAAAAAAGTTGCATAATATTTTTGAAAATCTGAGACTATGCATTGACAACCATGTCTGGGGTCAATATAAAATAGGTTTTAAATTCTATTGCTGCGGTTACCCAATTGACACCTTTCTCTTGTTAATCAGAAAAGGAACGTTTTCTTAAAAAAAAATTACAATTCACAATGTAATCATGATTTTAAATTACCGTTTATTGAATTCCTTCGATCATAAATAATTATATTTCAATACAAGTAAGTCATTCATGACTGTTACTGACCTACCTACATATCCTCTTCGTGCTGGCCGGCACATTGGGCTGCTACAAGATGTCTCCATTGCTTCCTGTCTTGACATAACCAAACCATCTAAATGTGTTGTTTAATTATAGTTCTGATGTTCTTTTGTCCAGTATTTAAGTAAAGGTCGTCCATAGAGATTTTAGCCGGCGTGCAGATCTAACAGATTTTACGTAGGCACCTTGATGAAATCTAGATAATGCCTGACTGTCTTTTTGTGTTATAATTCTCCAGAATTCTGTTCCATACATCTAGAATGAGAGCGCATTGGTTGGGTAGAGTTTTATTTTGGTCCTTTCACTGAGTGTACGTGTATTTCGAGAGAGCCTGTATGTTAAAATCTAGGCAGAAACAGCTGACTTCAAAGAGGTAAATAGTGAATGACGGTCTGTCTGAATTTCTTAATCCAAGTTTGGACTTTATAAATTACAAAAGCTTATGGCTCAGATGATCTGCTGGCAACAGTAACTTGTTTTGAATAAATGAAACATGTTTAACTCTTACTCGATTGTGTTGCAGATGTACATTTATACGATTGTAGCCTTACAAGTTGGACGAATGATTTTGACCAGGAATCGAATTATGTTGTTCCTACAGATATGTTGATAAAAGGTGTTGACTCCGAACATGATAATGGTCGAGAGTAAGTATTCGTCAACTATACTCGACCTGTTTCTTCACACTAGTTGGCTCATACCGCATACAGTGCAGCACACAATTCATGCCCGCCTGGGGGAGCCGTGGGGATACAGGGGGAACCAGACAAACGAATCTTTCCGACAGACGAAAATTTCACAACCTTATTGACACCAAATGCCTGAGAATATTCTTTGGTACAAATACAAGACCCTGGAATTACTACGTGATTATGTGCCCCACCCCAGGGAGTTAGACAATAACATTGTCTACAGGGTGGGGATTTTGGGATTTAGACATCAACATTTTGAAAAAGGTCTTATTCCCCTGGGTGCTCCTGTGCTGACAAATTATTGACAGGTGCATTTATATGATATTGGGAAAGCAGTTTGACTATCACTCGTGTGAGGTTATGCATTTGTGAATTTCCGACAGGCAATGCACCAAGTGTACATGATAGCCTACATAAGTTATGAAGATAAGTTGTCATTTATTTGCCCAAGGTTATGTAATGCCTTGATCCCATTGAGCAATATTTGGCCTCGGTAATATTTTCCCCGATTTAAATAAATTAGCTTCAGTAGGCATTGCGAACAGGGGTATCACACGTCGTCACACGACCCTTTTCTCCCGATGCCTTCCGATGCCGATTTATAAATCGGAAGTACATCGGTGACGCAAAAAAGTCTCAGTGGGACCAAGACATTGACACTGGTTATGATTTTATTCCAGGGGTAAAACTGAATCGGGCAACAACCAAATTATATAAAACATTAACGCGTGAGGACAAAACAATAGCTACAATAGATAATGTTTAGTTGGAGTTTCGCATCACGACATTATTACTGTAATGAATGAAAGTATGTGTTCACGTTTTTAAAAATGCCAAAACACCGCCTCGACAAAGCCTAGTGGTAGAACGTCGAGTACTGGGTGGTTTGGCTCTTACCTAAGACGAACTTAATTGACACACACTTTTTAAACCGGTTTCTTGAAAGCTCTTCTCTCAATACCTCGTATATGCAACTCTGACTACCACCAGGATTCATAAGGAATAAGTTGTCAGGAGTGACGAATAAGAGTTGTAGAACTTTTTGGAATCTGGGACTTCAAGGAACCAGTATAAATAAATCTATACTGCATATTATTATAAGCTGAACAACAGGTATTAGTATCATTGAAAAATAAATTAAAAATAAATTTAAAAAAAAACATTCCCATTTTTTTTTAAATTTCTATTTTTTTTAAAATTTCTTTTTCAATGATACTGTTACCTGTGATGTAAACACGTACTCATACATATATTTTAGGGATTGTCGGTTCATATACGATGTCTGTTATGTTCAACTGTCTGACGGAGGGGTAATTGTTGGATGAAAGGTTTCAAAGACATTGACTCTTTTCCAATCTTAACTCGTGTTGCATTGTATAACAGACAAATTATAATACAAATGTATAAGCAAAATAAATGAAAACATCGTCAGACTCTACACCTTGGTACTTGGTATTTCGAAATTATGTGGAGCTATCCAAACGTATACCAAAAAGAAAGGATACTTTGTACTGCAGGGTGATATATGTCATGTTCATATTACAAATAAAAAAATTGTTTATACGTGTTGATTCGCATGTTCAAAAATAGTTTCTACTTGCATGAATATCTGACTATTCACAGAAGGGAGGTAACTCAGCTTCATGGCCTCATCGAGATTCTGTATAACTTGTTTGGATTATACTTCCTTCTCCACTGAAAACCAGGCATTGCTCTCGTGAGTAGCGTTTGTATATTTCATGACTTGACTTTATTTGCCAGTCAGCTTTTTCCTGAAATATGGCAGGCATTTGAGTGTCTCCAGACGAATTTGAAACGGATCAGCGGAATAGACGTCAAGCGCGCTAACTACTGAGCTACGGGAGAGTTCTGCTGTACAAGGCGTACAAGTGCGTAGTCATCCGCCTGTTCTATAAAACAATAACATCCGGTTTCGAAGGATAAGATAAAGCGACCGACACAAACTATATAGTCAACAATGTTTCTTTATTTCGTTTTGTTTGTTTATCAACTTTGTTTCACATACCATATGTCTCCGTGGCTCATTGGTTAGTGTCCTTGTCGGGTTTAAATATGGGTGAAGGCACTCATATGCCTGCCAAACTGTCACAGAAAGCTGACTGGTAGATGAAGGCTTTACTCGGCATTGTAGTAGATAAATATTTGTTAAGGACCATGTAGGTGTTTATCAAATACATGTAGTTTGTCTGCTAGTACAGTAAAGCTTCGTTAAGACGAGCATCAATAAGACGAGCACACGGCCTATGTCGAGCAAATTAAAAAATTCCGGCGAATTTCAACACACAAAAGAAAAACATTCTAAGATTAGAATATGTACAGCACCATGCTTATCACGAGCATTTTGTTCAATCCGATGAGTCCTCGAGATAACGAAGTTTTGCTGTATTTACTAATTATCCCGTACGATTTCTAATATAATATGCGTTTTCTTGAATACCTGTTAAAAGTCACAGGATTACTTTAAAACCAAGGTTCTACATAATATATTGTGGAACTGCTTGTAATTGTAGAAGAAACATATATCTTAACGTTGGAATGCTGCTTTGCTTGGAACCAGAGTTAATTATAACCAGTGTTAATTCATAACTTAAATAAAATAAGTTTGAACTAGTATTTTATTGCATCTCGTTGCTTAATGAAGTCAGTTAATGTATTTGAAAGGTGGTTGAAAAAATTCTTGAAGAAATTCCAATTTCACGGATAAGTGCTTTCTTTGATGTTTGAATCAATACTAGTATCGGCTTGTCTGTCTTGATTCTTTTTTCAAACCAGTCTTTATTGGCGAATGTTTATTGGAAATGCTACCGCCAACTGCGAATTAAGATCGATGCATACTGTGCATGTCTATTACACATGATTAATTTTGTTTCATTTTAACCGGTGTATTGAATCAATGATTAAGGTGACGGTTTCATGTGAAGGTTACAACATGCAAGTTGAGTTGAAATATTGAAACGCTTCGAAAAGTCAATCTATCCATACTCCACATGGAAATGAACACTAAAACCAAACATGTCTAATATTTAAAACTGACAACTTAAAAAGGCGTTCCCTATAACTTCGTTCGTTTGAATCGATTCAGGAATATTATACATTAAATGAGAATCATTATTGCTCAAACTCCTCAAATTTTCAACAAAAAGCTCCCACTAACGTGAGAAAAGAATAAACACATAATTCCGTAACGAGCCAATATAGTCATGAGTTGTTTCCCTTTGTTCACATAATAATAAATCTTTTGAAGCGATAAATAATTATTGGTGATTCAAATATATTTTTGACTTTATTGAGACATATTTGTGCACACTTTCTTCTGACAAATTATGATAATTGATGGTGTTCTGTATATTTAGCTCCTAAAATGTGATAGTAGAGAAAAATATGCTAGGTATAGGGAATGCCTCTTTAACTCTTATCTTTAGTCGCTTATTCTGCATTGACAATGTCTCTTAATTATGTCTCGGACATTATGGTGGAGGGTTTTGTGCTAGATGTCTGTCTGGGCTGAATCGGATGAGTGAAAGGATGGATTTCAAAACTGTTGCCAGTCCCAATTTAAACGTATCTTCACATGAATGCTTGGAACCAAGTCTAGTTGTGCAATCTGTCCGGAACTATAGGTAGAATAATTTTGACAGTGTTAATACCCCTTGTGAGACCCCTACATATTTTGGTCAAAGCATCTTCTATGCAAGTTTTGTTTTATCAACGTAGACTCAAGTCGAAGACCCAGAGCTACAGATAATCTGCGTTCTGGGGTAATTACCCAATTTATTTTTCTTAAAAAAACAACAATAGACTTTGAGAGGAGGGAATAAGAAAAAGCAATGACAATCTGAAATATCCAAAAAGAAAAGGATGATATTGTGAAAAACAGTGCATAAAATATCATTTACCCTGTGAGTTTGATTAAATACCCAAATATAATTTGTCTAAACCCAATCAAAATTGAAACTGGGGGAGGGGGGGGGGGTCAAATACCCAATGGACTAAAGACTTATCTGTAGCTCTGAAAACCGCACCAATTATGCATGAAAAAATTATAGCATATCAGTTTTTAATTCCAATTACTTTTAATAGCATTGCTTTTATTTCGTAAGAATTTTTGGTGCCAAAACTTACATGTACATGAAAATAAACTTTGATACTTTACTATGGTATATTTATTAACAACAAACGACTATAAGTTGAGTTCAAAAATATATTTTTATTTTATTAATCTCAAATAATGTATACTGGCGACATGTATTGTGAGTTAACCTACCAATGAAATATGAAATATTGTGAACTTATATGTTTGATGACCCGATTGTTATGACGTTAGTTCCCGTTCCAATACAATGGATGAAATATGTTATCAACGATGCCAGACCAATGACCAAAACAGTTTGCTCATGCGCTTAATGTTTGGTCAGAAATGAAGTAGTTACACCATGTAATCACTTGGTAATAACCAAATAAAATCAATCGAGTGCCCTTTTTATACATCATATCATGAATCGTTTATCAGAACAAACAAGTGAAATGTTGATGCTGGGCATCAAAGATGCCGCTAGTTCTTTTTAAGTAAATCTTTTTATTTAGTAAAAGGTATTGGTAGAAACTTGTAAACAAACTAAAATTCCGGCGTGATGTGTGATGCACAAGGGAAGTTATTCTCATGTGTTGAGTGTACGCTGCAAAAACTTAAGATTGCTGAAAATGGGTATTTTTCACTAATTCAAGGGCAATAACTCTGGTTGTACTAAATTGAAAGGGGAGTAAAACCCCAGGTACACTAGAGTACATGCTGTCAAACATTTCTATAAAGGTTTCATGATCCTAGGTCAAATACTTTTTGAGTAGCATGTGAAACAAGTAAAAAATGGCTATTTTACACCATTTCAATGGCTAATAACTCTGGATGTACTAAACTGAAAGGGGAGTGAAACCCCAGGTGTAGAGAAAACATCCTGACCATTTCTGTGAAGGTTTCATGACTCTATGTCGTGTACTTTGAGTACCGTGCGACATAAGGAAAGCGGCCAATTTTTTCTGTTTCAAGGGCCATAACTCCGTCAAAATTGGTTGAATCATAAAACCCTGATAATATGCACCAGGTCACATGATGACAATCATTCTCTGAAAGTTTGGTTGAAATCTATGAAGAAATGTAGGAGGAGTTGTGCACAGAAGAAATTGTTAAGGCCCGCCGACATTCAGCAATCTAATAACCAGAGTTTTCCTTTGGAAAACCTGGTTAAAAACTTGAAGGCAGTGAAACACCAGGAAAGAATAGAAAACATGAAAACATTCTATTTTCTATTGAAATATTTATTCAAATGAACATAACATGTTTTAGAAATATGAGCACCATTATAATATTGATTAATGCTTCACAGATGGCATTTAGCATGTTTCATAAAATAACAAAGTGTATTCCAATAACGTGGTATAGCCTGACAACGTGAAACTGACACTAAAGGACATTGTTATTTCGTGGTTTGTGAGCTTGATAAGTAAATTTATTGCGAATTAATACGTTCAACATAGTTTAAAATATGCATAGAACTAGTTCCATTTGGCAGGAGTATAGGAGCGCATATGAATATTTTGTAAATAAGAAGTGTCAGTTCAATGTTGGCAAGCTATATTTACCCGTTTAAATTTTGGCAAAACAAACTATTCTGACATACATAAATAAAGAAACATAGAGATTAAAAAAACACTTGCATTTATCAAATTTAGATTAAGACAAAACCTAAGAACTGGAAAAAATCGAAAATCATAACTAAAAAATATCTGACAGACATGAAAGTATTTAACATGTTCCATAAAAGTTCGAAAGGAAAATCGCCGCTCCGCGCAAATAGTTTTTTTTTACTTTTTAATAGCCCCTGCTAAGACCCGCAAATTGCAACATATGTAGCCGTTATATAAACACCCGTTCCGAACTGATTTGGACTTTAGTACCTACCGAACATTTATCATCCTATTTTACCCCTGACGGGCGAGTCCAACAGCGTTATAACCAATCAAATCTTGTATCCTCCTGGGACTTGGACTTTAGTACCTACCGAACATTTATCATCCTATTTTACCCCTGACGGGCGAGTCCAACAGCGTTATAACCAATCAAATCTTGTATCCTCCTGGGACATCTGCTTGCACCCTTTCATACTCGATGCCGCCTCCTGGCGGCATCGAATGAACAACACATATTAGCATCGGGCTTCTCTCTTGTCGTATGTCATTGGTACAAACCAATTATCTATGCCGCGAATGAATCACCATAACCTCCTTCACTCGACACCACAGTCGTGTAGGACAGTACACACATATTCTCGAAGATAACAGTGCTCATGGTCACCAGTCATTAACGTAACGGTACTGTCATGAGAACGATCATCATCCATGAACGTCGTGCTTTAAATCAAGCTATAACTCACCAGAACCCGTAGATAGCTTAGAGAATGCGAAGCTCAACTCCTCCGTGCAGTGTGACAGGGAGTTAGATATTTTAATGAAGCCATCGAGAATGAAATCTTGAATACTAGTTAAGTACAACTAGTTGACAATCTTCCATTTGATGATGCTATTTTGCCCGTTTCATGATTCATCAACGTCTGTTTCATGTTCACGAGTTCATGTCCACGTATTGACACATTTCTTGATGAAGAAGTGGAAACCGCAAACAAACGGTTCTCTAATGAGGAGCAGGTCCTGCCGCTACTGGTGCTACGTCTATGGAACACGAAGAAGACTATTGGGTTCGCTATACCATTCCAATAATATGTTGTAACAAATGGCATGACGTAAGGATTACTGAAACTTCCGAATATGTTTAAGAACATCATCACAAAGAATGGAGTCCAAGCTGCAATAAAACCTGCAGAAGATACAAAAATGTGGTAGGTAAGCAATTGCGAATACAGTAAAGCCTAGGCCCACTGAACATTTTGCCTCGGCGATGTACTCTTGATTTTCAAAATGAGCATTGAAAGACATCAGGGAAAAGGTCACCATGGTCTACTGGAAGCTTCGGGGAAGTTTTTATAGAAACTTTGTGAAAACTCTGTTTCCAGTGTCTGCCGAAGCTGATCTATTTTATCGAGAGTATATGGCCGAGGCAAAAAATGCTCAGTGGGACTAACATAGGCATAATGTCCAAGAACATTGCCAATAGTGCAGATATTTCTAATTGTAAAGAAAAGAAGCCCCAATTTAGAAAAAAATAAGTCCGCTATTATGGCCAATTCCTTATTGATACACTGTACCACCTTTTCATATGGTCTTGAGAGGACTAACGAAAATCATGTAAGTAGCATAACAGCTGCGGGCGATTTATTCCTTTATGTCAACGTCGGTACAAAAGTAAGGCATGTACTTGAAGTTCAGAAAATCAATTTCTTTCAAATGTTCTGATAGTGCTAGATAATGATGAAGGTATCGAGAGTCTTATTATCATAAATCTAATTATCATAAATATAATTATCATAATTCTGAATATTTTGGTAAATTGCATTCAAGAACAGAACATAACATGAATGCCTGGTAACAACACTAAATTCATATTCATACACTGGTTGTGTTTCGAATTAAGCCTTTAGCGAACTACTTTTATGTGGTATTACAAAATGTTAAAAAGCACATACTGAACAAGATGCATTTTATTTACATACTTATTACTATTCCTAGAGTAAGTTTGATGCTTCTGGTCTTTGAGCTGGGTAATCCTCTATTGAACACCAATGATACCCGTAGGTTGTCTATGCCTTTAATACCTACAATGAAAATAACTCTAGCAATATATAATACTAACATCATTTCTTCAAGAAGTAAGTTAGAAACCCGGTAGATTAATTTGCCATGTAGTCACAGCTTATCAGAAAGGTAGAAAAGGCTTTCGGTAGCGTTTTGTACTGCATATATTTCGACAACTGTGATAATTCTGTATACATTTGCCAACACATTAAAAGTAATTGTTACACTACTTTCTTCTAATGAAGCATACATGGTCACATTATCCTGAATCTGAGACCACTGCTGGCATTTCCGTAATGTGCTTTAATCACGCCAAACAAAGGTGCTCATATCGCATGTCAGTAGCATCTTTAAATAACGACATGACATGTCTCTGGCATTGATATGACATTAGCATGTACCGATGTGCTGTCCTTTGTACTAGAAAATATATAATTAACATTCCGAAATGACAATTCACAGACGAGCAAAATTTAATGAACGTTTATTCTCGTTATGTGAAGAATTTCAAACAGCGAGATATCAATAAATTGTGACTCATCTGACAGGTATCACGACCACTCAAACGTAGAATTAGCGAATGTCTTGACAGGTTTCACAGATTTTATTATTCCCAGGACCCTTCACATTTTCGCGCACTTGACGACAGAAAAGGAACAAAATTTAAGTATACTGTTTATTTTACATAATCGCTTTCCGTCGGAGCAGACGTTCATGCAGCTCGCAGGGAAGATAGGGCAAATGTCTATGTTTCCACTATAAATAATGCCTTTATCATTTATGTTACAATGTATACTTAACAACTTTTCTAAGTCCTCATTTTTATTTATCCATATATTTTTTATTATATACAATGAAGTGACAAAATTCCGCACGTGAAGTTTGTACAACAAAGTCATAATTATTCCCGTATCGATTATCGAACTGGTCGTAATTCACGTGGTTTGTTCGTCACAAGATTGGCGTGCGTTTCGAGCTTTTTTGACGCCACGCGTTTACATATACATTGAGGGTATTCCAAATGCATTCATTGTAAGACCAATGACTCACCTTGTATGAGAAACAGTTTATAAAATTATTTAAATATCACAGTTATGCGTTGAATGATGTCAGAAAAATATACAGTGACGCAAGTACGGTACAGAGTAGCATTTAGTGTCGACAATCATGACTTTTTACCATAACATCCACGTCTGATATCTTTTCAACGTAAACATGCCTAGTTGAGTGTTTAATTCAAGGTAAACGTCTTGTTTGCTTGTGTTATATTGATTGCAAGAGCATTTAGCATTTTTATTGTGACGTCATGATGTAAATTCGATCTACGTCGAAGATACATGGCATCTTTTTGTTCAGATGGTCAAATTTAATGAGTATCTTCAATCAACAATGCTTCCCACTCGCGTATTTGACTGTCAATAGAAACATAAGACCAAATGGTGGTCATCCAAGATATCAAAATATGTATTTGCGACTTTTACTTTCTTGCGGTCTTATGTTATGCGTGTGTCCACTCAATGAATTTCAATCAAACTCAACTGTTTGTTTTACAATTCTGCAAACCTATAACCCAAGAAAGTTCTAGCCAAATTTCATTAGGTTACATACACGTTTGACAAAGTTATCTTCAAAAATATGAGTGTGGACTTAGAAAAGTTGCTAAGTATATTACATTTGTATTTATTTCAACTGCGAACTTGCTCCAATACATTCCCTACTCAATAATATTTGCCCCGTCACATGTCAATGGAGTGAACCTGCAGTCCAGCAGGACATGATCACTTCTTGCTGCCTAATCTTGTGAAAAGTGACAAGTTGTCTGGGTTGGTATTCAATGTTGATCTTACTGGACTTAAGCACAGGTAACTGTATCGTTGTAAACGAAAAACAAATGAAAAAAAAAAATGAAAAAATGTTGGAAATTTTGATTTTTTTTTCATTCGTTTTTCGTTTTCAACGATACCGTTACCTGTGGACTTAAGAAGGAGAATAAACAATCAGATCACTTATGAAGGACTTACTGTTTGGTGGAGTTCTTGCACGTTTGTATATGGCCATGATAAGAATGACGTAACTTGTAACTATGATGACTAGTGGTATTAATGCTGCTGCCAGAAAGTATAACACTATAACTACCTGCAAACAAAAGTTTAATTAACATATGTATTGAAACATCGCACAGATGTAAAACTAATTTAAAAGAAGGCAGTTTGTGAACATGGGTCTTCTTACCGACAACATACACTGCCTGCCAAAGGTACGTATTCAAAGATTATTTCCCAAGTCGTTTATCTTTTACTTGTATAACACTATTTGTGGTGACCAGTAAGACTTATCCTTATTGATTTGGTATCATAAGTGAACATTAAACACGTTTTCTTGAACGGCTATAAAAAACATTGCCATAAAGTAGAATAATCAACTCCAGTTGGTCACAAGCTTACTAATAATTTGATTAAACATATTTTATTCTGTCTCTTTAGGAAAAGAGTTCTAGTTCAATTTTGCAATTATAAAATTATATATTTTTCTGATAATTTTAACTACCCATTTCCTCGCAGGCAGTCGGTATGGTCGCGGTCACTTCAGTGCTAGGTGCTCCCGACGTTGGGATCTTGGGTTCGAAGCCCACCAAACCGGGTGAGGATTTGCAAATTTATTTTTGATTTATGTAATGCATATGGTATATAAAGTAACTTACCTTCCATTCGTGTGGTTTAATGCCATTGTCGCAGTATGGCATGTGTGTATCATTTGACATATGGCTAGGTGAGAGCATCGTTTTGTGAGCTCTTTTCAAATAGGGACTTGATATTAATATACCCAATATCCAACATAATGCGATTAAAAATTTCTGAAGAAAGAAACCTGAAATGGATATTCAAAGCATTAAAAAACGTAACAATATACTGTCTATGGAAATGGTAAATAAAATGTTCTTGTAATAATAAATATTTAACCTACCAGATATCGGAACTATGACTACGTTGGAATAGCTAAGTCTAGTGCCCCACAATGAACGAAAGGAATACAGGGAGACGCTGATCAAAACAAAGCTTACTAGGTTACACTGATTGGCCCAGTCAATAGACATTACTTATCCGTTTATTTATAATACTATTTAACAAGTTAATCATGAGCAACGTAGTAACAGGGCGTCTATAAAGTGAATAAAAATGTTTAAAATGTATGAGGAGATCGGACAAGGAAGCGAACACTCAACCTAACCAGCCGAGCACAAAAATCAGTAACATCACAACACAACCACACAGAGCAATTCCCACACATTTACTTCGAAAAGTCTGGCTACAATTGTAATACTATATTTAGCTCAATCAAATGGTGAAACATCTTTAACTCTGCCAAAGTATTGAAACAACAAAGTACATCAATAGCAACATACCTCGTTTGAAGCTCATCATAGGCTTAGCAACAACCATTGCTCTGTCAAAGCTGGTTGCAGCCAAGATGAAGTTCGATGCTATCATGGAAGCTAGGCTTAGAGTTTTATATATTCTGCATGTGATATCATCCGCAAACCAATAATAATTTAAATATTCAATACCAAGACTTCTTTCAATGGCATTCACAAAGGCAAACACTCCTGTTACAAGATCTGTAATAGATTTGAAAATTAGAAAGAAATGATTTTATTCCAAATTTTTCATATCTTGGTCTTCTTCAGGTATTAATCTGACGAAGCGCAAGGGCTAGAAGATTTGAATTAGGAAATAGATCTTAGTTTTCCGTGATATACCGGCCAATATATCACGGTTTGGAGTTCATATGCGTAGGAATTAATCACGAAGGCTGTAGGCCTGAGTGATTAATAACTATGCATGTGAACGACAAACCGTGATATATTGGCCGGTATATCACGGAAAACTCAGATCTATTTGCATTCCAACACGTGTAATAAGCGCAATTTTATATGGACTCATTTTTATTGCAGAGTGATGCGTTGTTAGTCGTGTTGCTATAGACAACTTCCGCTGTTTAAAGTATAAAACCTCCACCCCTTGAATATCGTTTTTTGCTCATTTCATTTAAACAGAGGCATAACTAGAGCTCATTTCAAACTATGAATTTCATAAAAACTCAAATGAATCGATAAATGCAATTGACGTTGCAATACTACGGATATAATTAAATAAATTAAAGAAAAACGCTACGCAAATGCAAGTTCGCGCAACGTCACGTTAACGTTGACGTCAAATAAACGTCATACAATCCATGACGTCATGTGATAAACAAGACGTAAATTCCATTCATAAAAAGCGTTATTTATACTTGGGAGGTAATTCAACAGCCAAAAAGTAGTACGGCAAAAACTGTGATATACCGGAAATTTAACCACGGTACAGTCCTATACGTTTACACGGAGCTAAAACTAGACAGTGTTAGAATCGTCGTTCTAACATGCATGAATGTAAACGTTTTAATGAAATAAGACATAAAGTTAATATCTCTAATAACTTCATACAAAAATATTATGATCAACTTGTTTACGTTTTCAATTAACTGTAAGTTATGACTAAATGTTATTAATGTTCCATTTTCCTGCCCATCGCAATGTTCAGTTGTTTAATACGGGATGGAGAGTGCTCATAAGGAAAGTGAGTCCGACACATTTTAGTGAACAAATATTTTTAACAAAGTGCGTCTTTGCAGCCACTCCAAAACAACACTCGGGTTTATGCCGTCTTTCAATTGGTTAAAGTTCAATACGAAGGAGATACTTCCGAGTTTTCCTGACCAGTATTAATTACGATTCAATGCAACCTCTTCAAATGGAAACGTCATTGCCATTAGCTGGTCTAAACATCCAGTTAAGTGAAATTAATTAGTATGGCTTGTTTTATAAACGAGAAGATTATGCGTCGTCCTTTTCATAGAAGTATGTTGCGTTTATGTTTACTGGAGTTTTAATGACATGAAAACTAGAGCAGTTTCATTGAACGGTCTCCAATAATATTAACACACTTAACACTATCAGAAAACATATTGTTACCCATCAACTACTTCTTAGCCTAGACATGTTTCTTATAATGAAAGCATTACCGGACAGAAGGCAACCAGACATACTGAAACGAACATACATGTATACCTGCTATAGCCATGTTCATGAGGAGATAATACAGACGTGATTTCTTCTTGTATCTCAGGGTGGTCACAATGACAGTAATGTTTAGAGATATCATGAGTATAGAGTTGAGCCACTGTAGACATAGCGCAATCAAGGCACACTCCTGCAAGTAGAAATAAGTCAATTAGCAATCACCAGTAAGCCAAGAGCTGTTGTTTTGCACTAAACAAATTTCACGACGATTGTCAACAATACAGCAGTTCATCATTTTTCACGAAATTCTATCAACCATTAATCCAATTATGGCTTGTTTTCTATAAACAACTGACGCCTCAGGTAGAAACGGTAGAATATGATTGCAGGAATACGTGCATGCATATTAGAGAGTATTAACGACAGTAACATTTATATGAATGGATATTAACTTTGGAGCCAAGTTCTGCAGGGAGTGAATCAAACGCTATATCAAAGCCAGCTGAAAACCTAGTTAAATCAGGTGATAAATAAGGGAAATGCAAATCCTTAGGTCATGTCACTGCTTGCAGGTTTATGTGCTGCATGACGTACAAGGTTATACTCAAATGATGGTCATACTGGTCGTCATAAGTTTGGTCTACTACATATTTTACAAAAGGAAAACTATCGTTCTAATGAATATCTAAGTTTGTCGTAAATAGCAATTACGTTTTATCAATGGAGCAATCATCTCGACACAAAACTTAATCATTGAGAACAACCACCAATCATGTTTTCCACCACATTAATATAAATGCAATGATACAAATCGCACTATAATACGTGTACATCATAAGTGAACTTGGCATCAATGAGTACTAATGCTGTAACCATATAACCAGATTTGAAATTGTACTAGACATTTTGATATATAGCACACAAAAATGGAACCTTCACATAATTTTAGGATAAAAAACAATCAATATATTGTTCAACATTGCTTGCCTGTCGTAACCTTACATTGCAGCATAAAAATATCAATGAATAAATCATCTGAAAACAAATAGTAATCACACAAAACACCCGCCAATAATGTTTTCCACCACACTAAATAGATAAGCAATGATTAAATTCGTATAAAAATAAACGTAAATCCTAAGGTTTTGTAACTATAGCCAGATTTGCAATCTTACAAGACAATTATATCGCCCATATATCATACAAAATCGAAACCTTTCAATTAGTATCAGAAACCAATTGACTAATATCGTGATAATCAACAAGTTTAATGAGCTGTACAAGGTCATCATCAAACGAAAAATGAATGATTCGACCGATAAACACGTAATGGCCAAACCGCGGGAGCGGTGGCCTAGAGGTAGGACGCGCGCTTCGGGATCAAGAGGTCCAGGGTACGACACCCCTCTTGACCACTGATCTGTCTGAGCAAGACCCACATGCTCTACTCCACCATGGAATAAATGGTACCTGCGAGGGCAGAGTCTATTCCTGGGCGCCGCAGATCGATGTTGGTTACCACACGCACAGGAGAGAAATAGTCTCCCCAGGGAGACACGAGTGTAGGTTTCCATATGTAGCACAATGAACAGGACAAGTTTAAATGTCAAAGGGTGCTTGAGCGGCCGAACAGCTGAAAAGAGCCCTAGAAAATTGGTAACTTAACTTTTTAATGTTACTACGCTATATTCTAACGATTCTTTGGTCTCAATCTGACTAAAGTACTCGATCTTCCTTACGGCAAGATCTGATGTCGCCATGTACGAGATTCTATTTCCAGAAGTAGGAATTTCCACTATCGCTTTTTATATCTACATTCATAATTCAGCCATTCATTCAGCTCTTTACATTGGTACTTTGGTCGTTATTTCAATATTAATAAACTGTAAATTACAAATAAACATTTTTCCACAACTTTAATCTGCTTTTTTGGTGTAATCCTGATTAATTCGGCAATTGTAATATTTGTAATACATATAATTTGATATAAACGCACTGTTGATTATAACTCACATGGGCGCTTTCATTACATATGAGGGCGTAAGATGTACGCGTTCTTAATAACTACCATGTTTAAAAATAGAACCAAATCACTTTCGGAATTAGGAAAGCGAGGCGACAATTGGCTAATGGGAAATATCGCCTGATGTGACCTTCTATAAGTCGTCTTCAGATCCTCATACAGTAGTGGGTTTGAGGATATGCTTCCATTTAGATTGCTTAGGTCTAACACTTCGATCAGAAGACTAAAGTTAGTACGGTAACTAGCTTTTCAATTACTAAAAAATGTGTATTTGAAATTACATGAACATCGTGTTATATAAATTTGGTACTGATAATATAATTACGTGTGTACAATATATTTTTAATAATTTACAAATAACCTTAGTCTATGCTTTAACGAATTCAGCAGAGGAGACTCAATGCAATGCTCGATCGTGAATCACACGCATATCAGCTGAAATATCCATGTGAAAAGTTAAAAAAGTTTCTTTTTTAATTTTCATACCACTCCATTTTATGCAAATGATCTTATACTATTAATTAAATCTGTCCGTTTTCTTTTCAATTTCTCGACTGTTCCTCCTCCCGAGGGTTTCAACGTTTTAAATATTGGCATATTTCATTTGAATAGTATTATAAACCTTAATGTCCATGCCCTGCTTGTATTTCCAAGAAGTTATTTTTTCATTTCATTGAAGCCAAGATTCAAAGCACGAAATACTAATTAGATTTGTAAGAATTTGATTAAATAAGAGAAATACACACTGGCATGGCAATATGAAAGCCACATGTAATTTTATTTAATTTATATTTGAAATACAAATGTATTGTTTGTGTTTTGATGCCGCAGTTGAAAACCTTTCTGCTGAGGTTGACAACTAGGATGATTGCCAACCTGCAACAAACGTGTTTCGTTCTGACGTGTCGGTGTGAATCTGTTGGAGTGTGGCGACAACTTGCAATTGCCACTTTGATTTCTCATTTTGTCTTGTTTGAGAAATATGATCTATTATTGTTCTTTGAGTTAATTGTTTTTCATGTTCCTTTAAGTCTGTTTCTTGTATTATGTTCTGTTGTCACATTGGTTGTGCGTCTCATTGTCATTTTTTTCTGTTTCTGTTAAATGCCGTTTTTATTATCGGTAATCAGATAAACTGATTGTCCATATCCCACACAAAATAGGAACCTCCACAAAATTTCAAAATGAATCTATTGATCAGCAATCAGTATAGCTTACCTGCCGTAACCTTACGTTGCAACTCCACAATATCAATGAGGAAATCATCTTAAAACACAAAGTAATAACACAATACAACCACAGGTCATGTTTTCCATCCCACTTATAGACAATCAATGATAAAACTCACATAATAATTTAAGTAAATCATAAGGCTATGTAACTATTGCCAGATTTGCAATCGGACTAGACAGTTTTATCGCTCATATATCACAATAAATCGAAACCTTTCAATTTGTATCAGAAACTAATTGACTGAAATCGTGATAATCAACAAGGTTAATGAGCTGTGTATTCTATACAAATTGTGTTTGTTAAGTGGGTGAGGGTACTAGGAAATCATCACAAGAAAGATGAATGAATCCACCGATAAACACATAATGTTACTACGCTAAATTCTACATGTAAGTTCTAACAATACTTTGGTCTAAATCTTCGACCAGAATATTTGGAACGGTAACTATTTTAATTATTAAAAGGTTTTTACTATTAATTCTATGAACATAGTGTAACATAATTATTTTTATTATTTATATATTTATGTATGTGTATAATATATTGTGAATAATATACAACTAACATAAGTACATGTATATGCTTTAACAGTGTGGAGAATCTCGTGATCAAATAAATAACGTTTGCACTCAACCGATGTAATCTGCTATCGCTGAGTTTTTTCTCGGTTATAATGATCGTGCATTTAATATGGTTATATTTATAACATAGAGCATAAACCCGTATATGTAAGAATACGCGGCAAGTACCCACTTCGCTCCATTCGTAGCTGTTTTTAATTAACGCTCGACCAAATGCATTTTCGACGCAGTTTTCAACCGATAATAATAATTTAGTCGAGTTGTTAACAAAAGCTAAAGAAAGATCAAAATCGGTAATTGCCTAGTGTTTCTACATACATGTATATGATATCTACTTTTGGCTGTATGGTAATGCACAATCGTTAAAATCAAGAAAAGAACTCACTGTTAGCGGACGAAATCGCAATTGTTTTGAGTGTAAACGTTATTCATTTGATCACGTGATTCTCCACACATTAAGGAGAGAAACCCAATTCTCGACCATGAATCACACGCATGTCAGTTGTGATATCAATGTGACAAGAACAAAACATTGTTTTATTTTTCAAACCACTATGCAAAGTATCTTATATTAATTAATTCGGATTTTGTCTCCATTTTTCCACGTTTCCTCCTCACAGAGGGCTTCAACGTTTTAAATATTGACATATTTGCCAATGCCCTGCTTGTACTTCCTAGAAGTTATATTTTTATTCAATTGAAAAAAGAGCAAAAATTCAAAACACATGATCCTGACTAAATATGTTAGAAGGTGATTATAAAAGAGAAATACAAACTGACATGGCCATATGAAAACCACATATCATTTGATTTGATTAATATTAGAAATCCATGTTTGTGCTTATGTTGCAACAGTTGTAATCCTTTCTATTAAGGTTCACCACGGTGTCGCTTAGGATGTTGTCAAAACTGCAACATACGTATGTCGTTCTGACGTTTTGGTGGCAGTCGGAGTGGGGTGACAACTACTGTAATTTCTCATTTTGACTTGATTGGAAAACATTTTTGTTTGTTTGTTTTTCGAGTTAGTTGTTTTTATGTTATTTTATGTCTGTTTCTTGCCTAATGTTCTGTTGTCACATTGATGGTGTGTTTCATTGTGATGTGCCGTTTATGTTGAATGCTGTATTTTATTACCGTTATTTTTATTAAGTTTTGCGGATTTCAGACAAAACGATATTCAGCCTTTTCGGTGTTGATAGTAGATCGTTGAAAATAGGCCATTCAGCGTTTTAAATTACTGTGACTAGGGTTGTTTAGTTTTCGTTCGGTTATGTGTAATGCATTGTGACGTGTATTTGTGTTAAATGTGATATTTTATGCTTAATGTTCTATGCTTGTTAAGTTGAGTACTGCTTTTCCTTTCCGATGTTCTATTATACATATTAGTTATACTTCTAGTTTGATTTCTAAATCGTGATAAATATGATGCATGTGATTGCATGTGATATTAAGTGTGTTCCATTCATGCAATTACCTTATAATAACTCTTCTCAATTGAAGTCATATCATGTTGTATTATGTCAAAACTTTCTGTTCGTAAATGAAAACAATCATACGTAAACGTGATATAAAACGAAGCCATTATAACATCGATAATGTTGATGGGAAAATAATTCTCACCGTCAGAACCAAACTTATGTAAAATATATTTTCAATGTTTGACGTTCTTCTTCTTCCTTTGTGATATTAAATACTATTGTGTTAGAATACTGTGCAATGCTTTAACTACGAGAAGAATGTACCACATAGCATGTTACAATTGTTACATTTTCTGTTCGATTTAGTAGCTTATATAGATGAAAGAAACCAATCTTCAACGATATGACTACAACAATATGTATTGGTCATTTGGAAGCCATAATACTAAGTCAGCATTGCTAATGATGCTATTGCCAAGTTTGCATCCAACCTGTTTGCGACCAATAAAATACAGGAAAACATGCAAATTATTTAGACATTTGTTTATCTGCTAATAGTTTTCACATGTTGTACCCATTGCCGATCAAATAGAAAGTGATTGATACATGTGTGGCAAACGTCAGTACGTTTCTTTCCAACTCCTTTAAAAAGACAATAAACATAAATAGACCGCACAGACGTAACGACTAAGCCGTACGTTCAGAAAGTTCAGTAAATCGTGTATAATTCCATTTCAGCAAATATATTCTCTCAAAAAGTATATTTCTATTTGATCAGCTATGGGTATATATAAGTTTATAAGCTACTAAATCGAACCGAAAATGTAACTATTGTAACATACCATGTAGTGCATTCTTCTCGTTATTTAAGCATCGGTTTGAACCATTGCACAGTATTTTAACACATAGTTTTATTTATTATCACAGAGGAAGAAGAAGAACGGCAAACATGGAAAATATATTTTACATAACATTCCTTGATCTTGATAATGTTTTTATACCCTAGGTCCAGCCATAAACGAGTTAGGGGATATATACAATGGTGATTTTTATGAGTGGACAAATATGTGTATGATTTAAATCAGAAGTTATGTTGCTACAATAGACATGTTATGTTATGTTTTCAATAGGTGCTAGTCATTAATACTATAGCAAAAGAGAGTGTATATTCAGGTTATACTGTTAGAATGCTATTCACTCTGTGACTTATGTATTTTGTTTTAAATCATGCTATTACAGTTTAAATTCTTGGGATTTATCATGCTATGTATTAATATTCATTGATTAACATTGTTTGTTACAGTAATAATTATATTACTTTTTGTGATAATTGGTACATAGGTGGTGGATGGGGGATTGTGTCCATTTTAGATCAGTACCTGTACACAATTTGTGGCATAATTTTGTATTTTAACCATCTTTGATGTTTCTTCAAATAATGATACTTTAGTTTTATTGGTTTATTTGTATGTTACAAATACATACGTCATTTAGTTATGAAAAATAAATGACAAAAAATTTCAATCAATACTGAGTTCATCATATTTCATTCATCATCAAACAGAGCACCACCTATGTACATATATGTGTAGGTTAGTTACAATGTTTCGGGGTGAAAACTTGTAGGTTGGCATAAATATTGATTTATTCAGAATAAATAAATTTATGACAAATATAGGTTTATAATGTTCAAAAATTAAAATGAAAAATACGTCTCAGGCCGTGCAGATTACAGAACGTGCTTTTAGCGGTAACCCGCACTGTTGAGCCTCGTTCTGTTTTTTCACGCTCTGAGTAAACAAAGGAAAACCCACCGTCCCACCCTTAAGCATTGTAAATATTTTATGTAAATATGTATATATATTGTTTGAATACATGTGTTATGACATATTTTGGTAATTTCATTAATTTTGTTTATTCGTATTGTATTTTATCCATTTTGATGACGACGAAACGCACAACCAATGTGACAACAGAACATAATACAAGAAACAGACTTAAAGGAACATGAAAAACAACTAACTCAAAGAACAACAATAGATCATATTGTTCAAACAAGAAAAAATGAGAAATCACAGTGGCAAATGCAAGTTGTCACCACACTCCAGCAGATTCACATGGACATGTCAGAACGAAACGTTTGGCAATAATTTTAAGTTGCCAACCTCAGCAGAAAGTACTGTTCGAGTCATCTGCGGTGTTTCTATATGAATAAAGAAGGGATTTGACGGGACCGGAGAACGAGTTCGAGGCATCTGGGGTGTTCAAGGCATCGAAGTTCGACTCTATTTTGAATACAATACAAAAAACCTTAGTCTATGCGAATTTAGGAGAGGAGCCAAAATACTCACACGCATGTCAGTTGTGATACGAATGTGACAATAACCAAACACACCTTTGTTTATTTTTTTCAAACCACTCTGCTTTACGCAAATTATCTTATATTAATATTGACACATAAAATTTAAATCTGATTATAAAGTCTTAATGTCAATGCCCTGTTTGCATTTCCTAGAGATTATGATCGAAGCATACATTTACAGCACAGTATGCTGATTAGATTTGTTAAAACTTGATTAGAGAAATACAAACTGACATAGCAATATGAAAACCATAGATCATTTGATATCATTTATATTCGAGATACATGTTTATTATGTTTCATGTGCTAAGCTGGTTAAGTTTAGTGCTGCCTTCCCCGTCCGACTTTATATTATTCATTTCAATTGTGATTTAAATTGATGCATGTGTTTCCTAATCATAAAGTGTGACAATTTTCCCATATGTACATTTATCTTATAAAATTCGACATTCACAACTAAAGTCAGATCATTGCGAACAAATTTGTCGTGCTGTTGTTTGTGTTTATCTGATGCTTGTTGCAGGATGTCAAAACTTTCCTTTTGTAAATGAAAAAGAATCATACATAAACGTGAAACAAAATGAAGCATTTCTTGTTGATCATGTGAATGAAACATTCGAACGTGATAACACCGGTAATGTTGATTAAGAAAATAAGGATCATCATCAGTTGCAAATTTTTAGAAAAACATATTTCGCATGTTATGCTGTTCTTCTTCTTCTTTGATACTAAAGCAAACTATGTGTTTACCGCACACTGATTCAAACCGACGATTGTACGAGAATTGTTTCGCATGACATGCTACAATCGTTACAATTTCGGTTGGATTTTATACCGTTTCAGAATGCATATTTCTCCAATGGAAAAAATCAACCTTTCAACGATACGACTACAACAATCTTTATTGACCGTTCGGAAGCCATAATACCGATTCAGCTTTGTTAACGTTGTTGTGATGTTTGCACCAACCTTTTTGCGACCAATAAAATACAGGAAAACATACCAATTATATAGACTTTTGTTGATCTGCTAATAGTTTTCAAATATTGTACCCATTGCTGATCAAACATCTAAGTTATTGATGCATGTGTGGTAAACGTCAATACGTTTCTTGCCAACTCCTTTGAAAAGACAATACACATATTACATTTTATGAAATCAATATGGAAGAGACCGCGCAATATTGTTCTGATTTAGTCATTCGGTAGATTATTTCAGTAAAATATTGGTGTTCCATTTCTGTAAATGAGTTACATTTATGCAATCCTACAGCAGATAATAAATACACAAAAATGAAAACTAATTACATTGCAGCAGCGCGGAATCTTTACATTCAATGAAACAAAATATTTCCACACAAGACATCCATCAACCGTATCGTCGCGGTTATAAATCGCATAATAATACTAATACATCATAACTGTGTTTGGCATCTACGAGTACAAATGTTGTAACCATATAACCAGCTTCGAAATCGCACTAGACAATTTAAATGTCCATATCTCACGCACAATTGGAATCCGTACACAATTTTAGGATAAGAACAATAAATGTATTGAACAGCATAGCTTGCCTGCCGTAACCTTACGTCAAAATAGCAATGAGAAAATCATCAACAAACAAATAGTAATCACACAAACACACACCAATCATGTTTTTCACCACACTAATAGATAAGCAATGATAAAACATACATTTTGTTTTATTCAAATAAAGATTGGGTAGAAAGCTTTATTAAAAGATTTATAAACTCGATCCTTCAATGATATTATGAAACACCCTTGTCGTCAATAGCATTTTTTTATGAATGGAGAAATCATCTCGACATAAAAGTTAATCATTGAGTACAACCACCAACCATGTTTTCCACCACGCCAATAGATTAGCAATGATAAAACTCGCATTATAATACCAGTAAATCATAAGTGTGTTTGGCATCTTTAATCACTAAGGCTGTGACCGTACAACCAGATCCGAATGCGTACTAGACAATTTTATCGTCCATACCTCACACGAAATTGAAACCGTTACATTAATTGAAGATAAAAGCATTCAATATATTGATTAGCTGTGTTTGCTTGTCGTAACCTTACATTGCAACATCGCAATAACAATAAAACATCTGAAAACAACCTTAATCACACAAAACACACCAAAGATGTTTGCCATCGCACTAATACATTGTAGATAAGCAATGATAAAGCTTGCATAATAATAGACGTAAATCATAAGATTACAAAACTATAGCCAGATTTTCAATCGTACTAGACAGTGTATTCGCCCATATATCACACAAAATCGAAACCTTTCAATTAGTATCAGTAACCATTTGACATAAATCGTGATAAGGTTAATGAGCTGATATTCCATACATTGCAAATATGTCTGTTAAGTGGGTAGCCGTACAAGGGAATCATCAAACGAAAGATGAATGATTCAACCGATAAATACATGATGTTACTACGCTGTATTTTAACAATACTTCGGTCATACACTTCGACCAGATGACCCAGTACGGAAACTTTGTTTTCATATTATTAAAAATTTGTACTTGTAATGACATCAACATAGTGTTATATAAAGATGGTATAACCTTTCTACTGAGGTTGACCTTGGTGCCGCTTAGGATGATTGTCAACACTTCTGTTCGTAAATGAAAATGCGAATGCAAATGCGCAGCATGTATTTCCTAGAAGCTATTTTTTATTGGATTGAAGCTTATATTCAAAACACATGATGCTGATTCGATTTGCTGGAAGTTGATTAGATAAGATAAATACCAACTGGCATGGCAATGTGAAAACCACATGTCATTTGATTCGATTTATAATAGAAATACATGTTTGCGTTTATGTTTCCGCAGCTGAAAACCTGTCAGTCAGTCTGTTGGTGTATTGTGTCAACTGGCGTTTGCTACTGTGACTTCTCGTTTTGTCTTGTTTGAACAAAATGATTGTTGTTCTTCGAGTTACTAGTTTTTTATGTTCTTTTATGTCGGTTTCTTGCCTTGTGATCTGGGATGTTGATGGGAAAATAATGGTCACCATCCGAACTAAACTTAATGTATAGTATATTTCCCGTATATGATTTTCCTTTTCTTCTTTGATACCCAAGCATATAATGATTGTATTTATCGTACACTTCTTCAAATCAATGCTTTCACGAGACAAATACCCCACATGACATGTAACATTACAATTGTTATATTTTCGGTAAGATTTAATACCGTATCAAAATGCACATTTCCCAAGGAAGGTAACCTACCATTCCGAAGCCATAATAGTGATTTAGCATTGTTAACGTTGTTGTGAAGTTTGCACAACCTGTTTACGAACAATTAAATACAGTTAAACATGGCAATTACTTAGACATTTGTTTATCTGTAAATAGTTTTCACATGTTGTACCCAGAGCTAATCAAACGTGAAGTGATTGATGCATGTGTTGCAAACGTCAGCACGTTTCTTGCAAAGTACTTTAAAAAGACAATGAACATATTACATTTCATGAAATCAATATTGGAAAGACCGCGCAATATTGTTCGGATTTAGTCCTCCGGTAGATAATTTAAGATATTGGTGTTCCATTTCTGTCTGCAATTGAGGTTTGCAATCCTACGGTAGTTATAATCAACAAGGTTAATGAGCTGTGTATCGCATACTGAAAAGTGGGTATGCGTACAAGGAAATATTTCTTCTTTGGTACTTAAGCAAACTATGATTGTATCAGACGGATGCTTCTACGAGAAAAATGTCGGTCATGACATGTTACAATCGTACATTTCCGGTTAGATTTAGTACGTTATCTGAAAGTACCTTTCCCACACAACAATATTTATTGGCCGTTTGGAAGCTAGTATACCGATTCAGCATTGTTAACGTTGTTGTAAAGTTTGCACTTAACCGTTTAGCTACCAATAAAACACAGCAAAACCATGTTTTTGCATCACACTAATCGATAAACAATGAAAAAATACTCGTTATAATACGAGTAAATCATAAGTGTGTTCGGCAACTATAAGCGCTCAGTTTGTAACCACATAGCCAGATAATGAAAACATGCAAGACAATTTGACCGTCCATATCTAAAAAAACACCTACACATAAATGGAGAATAAAACAATCAATCTATTGATAAGCATATAGCTTGCCTGTCGTAACCTTACGTTGCAACATCAAAATATCAATGAAAACATCACATGAAAACAAAAAATTATCGCACAAAACAACTGCCAATCATGTTTTCCATCGCACTCAAATAGATAAGCAATGATAAAACTAACATTGTGGTTCTTAAGTAAATCATACGGTTATGTTAGTATAGACTGATTTGCAATCGTACAAGACATTTTTATCGCCCATATATCACACAAAATCGAAACCTTTCAATAAGTATCAGAAACAATTTGACATAAATCGTGATAAGGTTAATGAGCTGATATTCCATACATATGCAAATATGTCTGTTAAGTGGGTAGGCGTACAAGGAACTCATCAAACGAGAGATGAATAATTCAACCGATAATGTTACTACGCTGATTCTAATAATACTTTGGTCTAGCACTTCCATCAGAAGACCTAGTATGGCAGCGTTTTTATTTTATTTTATTGTAAACGTGATCCGTGTGCATATATATGCCTTAATTTCTGAAATGAACTGTAAGCTGTGTATTTTGAATAAAAGACAAATAATCTTAGTCTATGCTTAAACGAATTATAGGAGATGAGCCTCAATTCGCATGTCAGTTGTGATATCAATGTGACAAGAACAAAATTATTTCTGTTTAATTTCATACCACTCTTCGTTGCAAATGATTTTATTCTATTAATTAATTTGGTACGAGTAAGTTCTTTTTAAAATATTGACATATTTCATATGAATTGGGTTATACGACCTTAACACCAATGACTTGCGTGCATTTCCTAGAAGTTACACCTTTTTTGATTGAAGCGAACATTCAAAGAACAAGATGTTGATAAGATCTGGTGGAATTTGTTCATACTATATAAGAGAAATATAAACTGACATGACAATATGATAAACCACATATCATTTGATTTGATTTGATAATACATGGCTGGGTTATGCTTGTGTGGCCGCAGTTGAAAACCTTATTTCTGTGGTTGTCAAACCTTCAACATACGTATGTCATTCTGAAGTTTCGGTGCCAGTCTGTGGGAGTGTTGTGGCAACTTGCATTTGCTACTGTAACTTCTCATGTTGTCTTGTTTGAATGATACGATTGTTTGTTCTGTAAGTTAGTAGTTTTTCAAGTTATTTTATGCCTATTTCTCGCCTTATATTCTGCTGTCCCATTGGTTGTGCGTTTCATTGTGATTTTAATGTTGGGATATTCATGAATGTCTTTGATAATTAATACTAGGCGACTCAGCGTTATATAGTGGGACTAGGGTAGTTTATCTTCTCTGTCTGTTATGTGTACCGCTCTCTATCGTGTATAAGAATTATGTAATACTTTTTATGTTTATTTGCCACGCTGCTTAAGTTGAGTGCTGTCTTTCCTGTCTGACGTTCGATTATACATAATTCCCGTCTAGTTTGATTTTTAAATTGTAATAAAAATGATGCATGGATTTCCTCAAAATAAAGTGTGTCAAAAGTCCCATTTGCTAAAACGCTAAGACAAACTGCAGGGCCAACACTTCGCATGTCGCATCAGCTGTTATTTTCTGTCAAAAAGAAAAAAAGATGTCACCTTCCTAACCACTCTACTGAATTAAAAAAATAGTTTTTGCTTTAAGTCCTGATTTGTCTCAATGTTTTCACAGTTCCTCCCCAAAGGATTTCAACGTTTAAATATTGACATTATTTAATTCAAATTGGAATACAAAACCTTAAACGCCATTGTCCTGATCGCATTTCCTAGTTTTATTTTCCCATTTCATTGAAGATTCACAGAACACATTGTTGCACATAATTTGATGAGATAAGGTTACTATGAACTGGTTTAATTAATCAACGACTGTTTGTTCTGTACGATTTATTATAGAAATCAATGATCGTGTTTTATAGTCTCGTAATAAGGGTATCTATGACATTACACGCATCTCTCTTAAATTGTTTTAAAGGAAAAATGAATACGAGTTTATTAATGAGTTTCGTGTTTTCAAACTTTGATACATCTGTATAGTCGATTTTATGTACAGACTATTTGATTGAGTATTGATTTGTAATGTTGTGACACCTCCCTTGTCACAATAAAGTGTAAACCAGTTGTATCATTAGCCCATCGGTTCCAAATTACAACGTACTAAAGCACGCATTGATTAAGACAGGGACAATATAGACTGTTCCTGATTAAAAGACTCAAACTTAGTAAGTTTGAAGCCCAATTATTTTGGAGACCCTTGTCAAAATTAATACCGAGGCCGCACTGAAATACATGTATACTGGGATTGACCACAGTAGCACTTAGTTAGTAAATTGTCATGACTGAGTCATTTTGTTATTATTCATTTGATATGTCTGTGTCGTGCCTTTTTGTTTTTATTGTCACCTTGAGTATGTGCTTCATTGATTTCGTTCATTGTTATTCAAAATGCAGCATAAAATGTGTCACAGAATCCCTAGTGTTAAAATGTAATGTAATGACTCATTGTCCACAATTGACAAATATGTCGTGTTTGTGTTTTTTAATTTGTTGTATTTTTCATAATTTCAAAACTTTCTGTTGTAAAAAAACCCCTGATTATTCAGAATCAATGCAAAATAACATGAAGCGCGTTTGGTTGAAAGTGTGAACGGAACGCGTGATCTTGACAATACGCTCAATTTAGATGGGAACTAGTGTTCACTGTCCGCAGAACCAAATGTCAGCAATATTAATATTGTTAAAATCAATCTCAGAATATAATCACAGAGCAGTAGCTATAGAGGCAGATATCCTACTGTCATAATGTCATCTTGGATGGATTGATGAAAGTTTAAAATGTTTTATCTGTTCCAGTTTGAGGCGGATGCTACAACGTGAGGGAAATCCCCTAAGGGTGTGTTACTGTCGTTTAACGACACATAAGAATGTCATTTGTGCGCTACTACGATAACAAGCACCGTTAAATACGACAACCCCTTGCACATATCGGTTATGGGAAAGAAAAGTGTTTGTTAAAACATAAAATATTGTGAATTCCAAAGTTAGATTCAAGGTTTTGTCAACTGAATTCTATATTTACATCTGTAAACATCCTGCATATGGTAAACTATAACTGTCGAATACGTTAGCTAATTATTACTTTTCCCTATTGAGTTCAATTACCAATAAAAGTAATCATTTTGTTAATTTCCACTAAACGGTATAGCATTTTGCTGAATTTTATTATATTCCCATTTCTGCATGCATAAGCTTCTTTATGTGTTATATTTGACTTAAACAGATTTATGGTATATGTTCGACCATTTTTAATGGTTTTATGCCAATTTATTTTAGGTCCAGTGTGAAACAGTTCCACAACTATAATACATAAACGAGTATCCACACCTTATTCATGGCGGTATCCATTGACTCGAAGGCAGGTAAAGATGAATCAGTTTTCTCGTTTTAACTTTCTGTACAAGGCAGCTGTATACAACGTCATGTTCTTTTATATGGCGTTTAGCATGGGGCAAAGGATTAAACATTTTGATGAAATCTTTGATGTGACTATTAACTGTGTTATAACTGTACATATTATTGCTTCCTTCGCTGCATGATCTAGTTAATACGTCTGTTTCGAGGGTATCGTTTAGATAATAGCATATTTTCTCATAGTTTTACCAGGTGATTGGTATTAAGATACACATATCTTCATGAAATGGCTAGGTAATATAACTTTAAAGAGCAATACATTTTCGAAATTTCTATAACTGTGCAGCGCGGAATTGAAACAACATTCACATTCATTGAGAATTAAACTGATCTTGCGATAAACATTTTTCTTATTTGACCCACTTCAACGATGTTATTTTCGCACTCTATTTGCACTGAAATTATGCTACCGATTTTATGGAATTTATGCAATCATCCATTGCATTAAAGAAGGTTTTAACGTCTGCTTAATTACATTTTTTATCTTGACTTTCTTTTAGCTGCGCATATCATGTAAATTTCTTTAATAATATCACTTGATATTGTGCATGTATCTTTGTAAATTAACATTATATCAAAGTTATATGAGACTCAATTGGATGACTGGGTAAACCGAACTGTGATTCCTCTTTAAATAATCAGTGTAATAGTAAAGGTAATTTACAACACCTGTTTTTGGTAATTGTACAGACGCTCATATTTACAATGTTTAACAAACGCGGGAACACAAAATATAAGATAGATTAAACGGCATTGTGGAATTGCGCTAGGGTTCAATTAAAGTCATTAATTTCACGAACAAACGTCCATAACCCATAAAATTTAATTATTCTAAATGTATTCTTTCCGAAAAGACGTTTCCTTATGTGTTGCATACAACGTCAAATAGATGCAACCAAATATATATTAATAAACATGCTGGGAGCCATGTATTATATCAAGTACGGTACATGATCTATGTTCAAATATTCACAACCATTTATTGCCTCGTGTATAAATAGTTGCTTATATTAAGTTAAAATATTCATTTACAAGAAGAAACAGACATACAGACCGGAGCAGACGATATACTTAATACGACATTTTACGTACTAGTATATTTGCCTTTATTTGCCTGTTCGTTTTATGCTTAAATATGGCTAACCAAAATAGTAAATATGAGTGCCACCACCAGAATTTGTACCCGGATCGCCAGTTTAGACACAAAACAAACTAGATAACTACTGACATACGGAGGCACGTGTACCACCACCCGTTCATTCTTCGTAACGTATATAGAGGATCTATCACGAGTTGTCAATTTATATAAATTTGTATTAAACGAGTTTTTGGAAATGTTATTAAGCGAGCCTCTGGAGAGCTTAATAATATTTCCTGAACGAGTTTATTATAAAAATCAATTGACAACGAGTGATAGATTCTTTGTATCATATGACACTAAAAAGGCAAAATACGCATTGATTTATTGGAAAAACTCAATATCTATGCTATGCTACACGTGGTACGTATAACTTTATACGTACTACTATACTAACCTGGATACAAGGAAAGTGAATGTGATATATCATGACAAATACAAGTACGAAGTACCTAATAATTCTAATCATTATGGCATAAAGTGAGCGGTGATTGAACACAGGATTAAATAGAAAATGAAAGTACAGTAACAAATACATGCATGTGGAGTTTATTGGTAGTAAGGTCATGAAACTAATTTGGCTCAGTACACACTGTAGGCAATTTTGCATTCAACCTGTTTGCGACCAATAAAATACAAGAAAACATGCCAATTATTTAGACAATTGTTGATCTACTGGTAGGTTTCACATGTTGTACCCAGAGCTGATCAAACGTAAACTGATTGAAACGTTTGTGACAAACGTCAGGACGTTTATTGCCAAGACCTTTAAATAGACATTAATCATAACCATTAAACATCTAATGAAATCAATATTGGAGAGACCATTAAGCATTGTTCTGACTTAGTCGTTCGTCAGATTATATCATTAAAATATTGTGATTCATTTCTGTAAATGCATGCACACTTCCTTTTCGATAGACTAAATGAGTTTGTAAAATTTCCTGTTGAGTTGCGTTGCGTTGTGCAATTGCACTGGAGACGTAACTGCTCATTAGTACACACAATGGGTTATATTATTCAACAGCAGCGCACTTATATCTGAATTTGAGTGGAATATTCAGTGTCCTTTCTGTATATACGTGCGCTTTAATTGTTTATGTTCTACTGAGCACCCTTATTGTATATTTTAATAGCACTAATGATAACATGCAATTTCCCGTTGAGTTACGTTGTGAAATCAAACAGCAGACGTAATTGACAATAAATACACAAAACATGAATCCAATTCCACCATAGCAGCGGACGAATCTTTACACTGATTGGTATTCTTCAACACCACAATTGTCTTATTAAATCTACGAAGCCTTAAATATGGTCTGCATCGTTGCTAATTTTGAACATGGGCTATTTATATCATGAGAAAAGTGACGAAAGACTATTTGTGTAATCGAAGTTGCACTCAGCAGAAACAATAGAGGACGAATTACACGACAATAGAACAAAAGTTGAAGAAAATAAAATGTTAAGAGTACAAGTCACATGGGAAGCCACGCAAAGTGCAAAGAACAACGAAATTTTGCTGACAACTCAGATATTCTACCATTTATTTCTACTTCAGTACATTTATTAAAACTGCCTTCTAATGAACTGAACGGTTTTCTCAAGCTAGACGTCTAAGTTTAAACATGACCTAACATAAACGTACAAAGATGCACACATGCCATTTATCATAAAACGTATATCAATTCGTTATCACATGAATACAATTATTGTTCAAATCAAAATCCGTGTTAAAATGAATAAATCCTGTCGAAACAGTGTGGATGACATGTTTTATTCCAAAAATACATGTTTTACAGCGTTTGCTTTAGGTTATTTTTCAGCAGACTCATTTATTTATCAATACGAAGTAAGTGAAAGTATATATTCGCGTGTGTAAGATCAATAAAGGTATGCATTGGACTGGAGGTGAGACAGAAACAATAAACTTTGATGTTCGAAGCCACTGTGTTTAGTACAATAAATAGATGTATTGTTAAGATTTTATCATAAAGGAAAGGAAATTATATTCTAGACGACATACTGATGGGCTAATCTAAACATATCGCTGGCTTATAATGAGAAGGTCGTAAGAACTACTTACGACCTTACAAGACTCATGTATATTAAAAGCATATTTCTAAAGATATAGATTATGATTATCATAATGTATCAGTATTTAAGTAAATATTTATAAGGGATACAAACAGATGAATTTTAAAAGTTCCTTCACAATAAAGGGAACATATACCAAAAAGGTATACGTATTGAATTGTCCAGGAACTTGCAGTACATTAATGTAAATGAACGTACACTTCTATCATCAAGAAGAAATAATACAGTGTCGTCAGAGAAAAGTAGAAAAGGTGGAATTTACTAGAATTTAGAATCATAAAAATGTCGAACTATTAGCTAATTGTCTCCAGAATATATGAGCCGAATTACCCAAGGGGAGCTATCAATAGAAGTGTGAAAATTTAAACGCCAGGAATTTGCATTAAACAATTCCTGTGAGTTAATTGGCGTCTGAGGTTAGATTTGAATCGTTCACGTATAATATCGTGTATTGCATTGGCGTCGAAAGGTCAAACGGAAATTATTTTTAAAAGACCAGTGGTAACCGTTCTATCAGAATATATTAAACATTTTCATAACTTTGTCTCTAATATTCAATGGCATGAACATAAATGGAGTATGTAAAAGACGAAACCTTAAAAAATCTGAATACACACACACTCCAAAGGCGCAATAAACCTTGCACCAGTAATTCCCTTGCTAGACGCTCATCACGTAAGGGAAATGGCTTCTAATATCTAATACCCTTATGGTGATGGATAACATCAGAAATGAAGTGATTAATATACATTGGAAAAAATTGTTCACAACCGACCTTAAATAAATATAGGGTCATATAGGAGACATGGGTGCATTACTTTAACTTTCGAGGAGTGTTTGACAGCATGTTGAACTAATAAATTCATAATATGTCAATATTTCAATATTTGATCGAACTGCACGTCCTGCCATTCCTGTCTAATTTTCGAAAGATTTTATAGGTTTTCTGGAGATCCAAAATCACATATTATCTTTCTGTACTACATGTTATGCTATTTTATTCATGTGTATTATCAGTGAAGTATGCGGTGTTTCCGACATTCAGGTCATGGAAAGCCAATTAAATATGATGGACTGGAGCTTAAGTACCCATAATAATCTTACATGTGTACCATTCTCTATTTCAGTATTTTACAGAAGTTAGTAGCATTTTATCACAATTTACAGCAATACACTTACGCACACTCCTAACGCAACACCTATAGTTTTCATGATTTCTCAAATATGCATGAAGGGAATTGGTTAAAACTTGGAGAACATCTAAAGCAAACCTTTACAAATGCTTCATATAATTATTATTGTAGTTGATTAACAGTAATGTGAAAATAAATTCAAATGTTGAGCATCACCGTAAAACCAAAAGTCACAAAACGGCACCATATATAATGTCAACAAGGAGAAAAAATCTTCTTATCAGTTTAACACAACTAACCGATCACAGAATATCACACCCGTCTTGAGGTATTAAAATTTCGTGTGTCTACCCTTTCTTTTCATCACATGTTCACCCCGTGGTTAAATCCCGGACCTCTCGATCTTAAAGCGCGGTCCCTACCTCTAGGCCACCGCTCCCCACAAATATTGATAATAGTTTATGTTGTTTTTCTTAAAAAAGCGAAATATTGATTAAATTCATTATTCAATGTTTTTTTTAACTTTTATAAGAGTATGTAGTAAAGTGCAGCGCATACCTGTCTTATGGATTGACCAGCCTGTGACCTTCCAATCGCGCGACCACGCTCTTCGATAGTCTTTCGAGCCATTTTTATACAAATCTTGTTTTTTCAGTCGGACTCTCACCAAAGAGGAACTCAATGACGAAGAATATCGATTTTTTTCACCTCATACGATTCTCACGTGCAGCACGAAGAAATCGCCACCGCGCTACGCTCAGAACTAACAGAGCGTCACGGGTGAATGATTTCAACATTTCTGTATCGATAATAACTTAAAACAGCAGGGTTTATAAGCGTAACTTCATATCTTCAACAGTTTTTGAGAAATTATAATTATAAAAGTGTTGCGTTAGGAGTGTGCGTAAGTGTATGTCATATAACAAATGTTACTTATGACGATTTATTGCCATTTGTCACGACAACTAAATGATTTAGATTCCTGACAATATGTTGTATTCTCACGTGATTGATTTTATCATTGACACGGTCGGAGCGTGGGTCATATAAAATATCAAAGAAGAAAGTTTGTGACTGATTGGATTTATTAATTTTTTAAGTTATTAAGACGGGTTTTCTCATACTTTTTGATAGCATTACCTTTTTGTAATATATGACACCCAGTAACATTACATACAATAATGTACATACCCTTTTCACATGTCAGACCTGTATGTTGTATCCGCTGTGTCTTCATTTTAAAACTTGATGAAGTTACATAACCGCATGCCTATGGCTTTTCCGATTTATCACATCTCAAATTCAGTATCTTATAGGTATGTTTCTATCACTACTAGTAATAACAGTGGATGGGGCTTCGTCACTATTAATGGTATATCTTAATTCAATGCACAATGTTATTAAATTTAGACCAACAAGACAAATATTAACTGAATGAACACCTGAATAACCTTGGAAAAATCAACAACCAACCAGCACAAAAATACATGATACATGACAACTTTTACAAACTTTTCAGACATATTACATCACCAAATACCACTATTGACTCAATCGACACATCGTATGCTTAAATGTCATTTAGGAAAACCTATGTCCATTAAATAATGTTTATTCTACGGTCAATATTTCATCTGGTGTAGAATATTACTAAACAATGAGATAATAAATCGTCATCAATCAACACAGGCAAGTATTCTCTATGTAGCAAGTTCTCCTTTGAAATACAGTCGTAAAAACAAGATAATTTTGCAATAAATCAATTCAAACTATTCAATAACTTATATGTAGAAACATACTTTCAAGCTTCGCTTTTGATTTAACATTTGATGTCATTGAATATACCTAATTACGTAAATAAAATATACATGGTTTGTAGATTGCGTTGGTGTCTCACACCCGTCAGAGTGGATGCCATATGAAAATGTCTACGAAGACACATTTTGGAAAACACACGAAATCATCGAAAGAAAAGAAAGTATTATTACTGCTAGACAAAGTCATTATTTAATTTAGTTACACCCACTACTAAAGCCACCAACTGGTACAAAATTCTTTGCAGACGGATCAGAGGGGAAATGAAGATTTTTTCAATGCGTGTTTGTGATAATGTCCTCGGACGTTTTATTCAATATTCCCAGAACAGTCTTGGTTATCTTGGTTATGCGGTAAAAGATTTACACTAAAAGCTATATATTGTCCATTGTAATGGGAACCGACTAAATGGATAACGTCGTCTTTTTTCAATGTTATATTGTCAGTGATTCTCTTGATTAGAATAAGGTTGTACAGGCTACTTAAAAGAAACATACTTAGTCCAAATCTACATCTGTCTCATCAGACACTTCTTCCCTCAATATAAGAAGATTCCAGCTTGATTGAAATGAAGAAGAAAAAGTTTGCTTATACATTTGAGATAATACTAGTTTTAGACAGTTTTTGTTGCTTAAAATGGCATTTTTGGACTCGTACCTCGTCTTCTGAGCTTCTAGCATATTAATCATTTCATACAGAGAACCTTCCTTTTTTGTACAATGCCAAATGAGAGACATGCTATAGCTTTTGATTAAAAATAAGCATGAAATATGATTTACCACTTCATGCTCTGAAATAAAGTCATAATTTCCACCTGGTTTATTGTTTAATTATTGCATTTTGATTGTTAACATATTATACTAGTATTTAGGGAAATACAGCTATAAGAATATGATACATATTCGTAATTGCTTACTTTGTTAATAATAATATAAATATATTGCAATTTTAATATACGAGAGGTGCCCCACTTATATTTGAACAGTGTTGAACATGACATATTTTCATGGAAATATGGTATAAATCAAATATTGCTTTTGTACTGTATAAACATATGTCTTAGGTAACATTTACACTAACTGGTGGGTTTGTTTGATAAATATAATGGACCAAAAACAACACTTTTGTAGAGGGTATGGTGTTTTGCGTTTTGAAGGTCAGCGACTGCCATAAAAGCACTTAAAAGTTGTTGGTTGAGCATGGGTATTCCATTTTTGTGAAGAAAATATGCAATTTGTGTCACAGGAAGGATGTTTTCCGCTTTGTTGATGTTTTTTACGAAAGTACGCAAAATATTAAAAACTGACAAAAAGTCTTGATACCTACCAAAATCTTAAACTTTGGTTATTTGATAAGTAAGTGATATCCAAAAGCCAAAATAGGGACTTCAGCGACGTTAAGAGTACCCATTGGAACTTTCGATTTGTTCATTTAGAGAATTATACATGCCGGACTCGGGATAAAATCGGTGTTTACATGCTCAATACAACAAAAACAACATAAGGGAGACAAATGTCTTTAACGCTGTTTATTCTTTCAACGGAACCGTAAATGCCACAACTTTGTCACCTCTGTAGAGGCAATGCTTTATCGTTGACAAATATTCCAGGAACGGACAGCCTTATATATGATAAATGTTGATAAGGCTACCCATAAGTTGACATTCGTTAAGCTTCACATGTTTCCGAACGTTTGCATAACGTATGCTGTTGTTTGCTATACTGGCTTAATGGAACACATATGTTTTACTAAAAAGTCAAAGGTGAATGCACATTTCTGTGTAAATTAGGTTCCAAAGCATATTTGGTCAAAATGTTTGTAAAACAACTTTCATGGAGACCATATGGGGAGCATGGTGTTTTTTCAACACGGAACTTCAACTCCCTCCACAAAAACACCATTCTGTACCTTAAGAACACAAATTTGAAGTATATTACGCAATATGAGTAAAGGCCAAAGTCTAATGAACATATTCCCACATACCCTTTAGTCTATGGACTATTGCTGCGTTTATTACAGGCGGGAAATGCAAACATCATCGATCGGATTATTCGGTCTTCAAAAAGCCAAACACCATACCCCCTACAAAATTGTAGATTTGAGTGCAAACTAAGAAATAAAGTAATAATCAATAGCTGTATGTGTTTCATAACACGTTATTATGCACGATGATATAGAAATATTTTGATTATATATAATAAGCATCAAACTATTTGATATTCAATGCTGTTCAAATATAAGTGGGACACCTCTCGTATCACAAACTAAAGGAAAATGATTTATTTTTCGAATATAATATTGTACTTAAACTTGTGTGTATTTCCAAATGTTAATATCTATTTTAAACAAGAGCCATTATGATTTCTATGGAATCGATAATAAAGGAACATTAATTGCCAGACATTTTATGAATTTCCGTTTCTAGAAGAGTTTGAAAGGTTTTGCAAGTATTATTATGTTATTTTTGAAGTCGTTATGTTAGACATTACCATCAGACAGCGAGACTGTGAAATTGACTTCCTTAAGATCTGACAAAATTATCGCAAAATCCAATAGACAATTATAAAGCCCCGGTGAATAGAATTACAATACATACATTTTCATAATGACCATCGAAATATACAAAAACCCATAAACATATTTTAAGCAAACTAAATTTTGTCAAATGTGCTCAGCTGGCATCATGCTGATCCCTCTATAAAGTTCTGGACCAGAAGCAAAGAAGGAAAAATGTACCCCTTTAAGTCCTTTTATATGACATTGGGTGGTTGCTGCATATATAATGAACGTTTAACAATTTTATTTGAAAGGAATAAAGATACACATAATATAGAATATTCAACAAACATAATGATGGGGATAGAATTCAACAATGCACCATGAGCCAATAATGCAAAAATGCAATTCCCTGACCGGCTTCTTTGAAATGATGCTTCTGTAATTATTATGTAACCGAAAACTTCATACCATAGTATAATGTCTGGAACCAGACAGCACAAATGAATTTAAGCAGATGATAAACATCTTATAGGGAAGATAGGCAGCATTCATCAAAACACACACACCAAAAAGAGCACGAAAGGCTCATAATTACAGAAAACGAGTGCAAAAAAGAGAATAACAAATTGCAAACGATAAACATAGAGACGAACACAAGAAGAAAATCCAAGTTCATACGAACGAATTAAAATATCAAACAAAAACATGAACAAGTCTGAAAACATAACAGCTACAAATATCCATCATGGACCGACCTCTAAGCATACTCAAATTAAATCGATATATACACAACTCTATGAAATACTCGTCCGAGTTAATGATAATTGAGCATTATGTCACATTCTTCAAACAGACATACATATCGCAAATTCGCATTATCCTATAAGTCCATAAATCACTGTAATGGACAGTTTAGGATGATAGCAGTATACTTCATTATTCATTCAGTACAATATAACCACATGTTAACAGTTTCCAAGAGCTAAATGGAATGCTCATGACATGACATAATGTCTATCATTAATTAGATTCCATTGTAACGTATACTTATGTTGGTCTCCTGAACATCAGCTACTGTTATGTCTGCACGTGCGGATATATTGTCATTTGCTTCCGGAAATGCATATTGATAAATTCTTAATTCCAAGGTTTTTTAGAACTTCGAGAGATATATGCTTATCACTATATGGCATGGTAATACATTGAGAGACGTTAGACGCCCCATTGGTAACTTTCATCTCATTTCTCAAAAGAACATACACCACTTTCATATCATGCGGTAATTATGTTTGAACGCTCGAATACTGATTAAGCTGTAGCGATCCTACCCATGCCTTCTCTGCAAGAGTCGTTATTATCTCGTGATGGCAATAATTAAAGCTACTGGTCGCAGCTTTATATTTACTCGTACTTTGCTATGTTTTATTTGTAACTTGTGACTTGTGTGTACTTGTGACTTATGTTGAATATTGCTTTTGCGAAATTCTGCAATGCATTTCAGATTCGTTATTGTCTGTATGCATTAAGTAATTGTCAATCGTGAATTGGCAAGAATAAATTACTGGCAATTTTCCACGTTTGATTCATAATTGTTATTTACTAGATAAACGATGCGATGATCGTAAATGCCAACTATGCGGGAAGCAACAATAGACACGGTTGTAAATTTGTAATAAAACAGAACATATTATCAAGTATAATGGGCCCAATTTGCCTTTTATATGTTTTAGAAATATTTCATTCGGATAAAAGAATGCATACTGTTATAAATGAGAAAGTAGTGCGTAGCGCATA
The DNA here is from genome assembly GCA_963678985.1 of Spisula subtruncata. Taxonomy (NCBI): domain Eukaryota; kingdom Metazoa; phylum Mollusca; class Bivalvia; order Venerida; family Mactridae; genus Spisula; species Spisula subtruncata. Next base: position 22,246,061 of record OY787669.1, on the reverse strand, counting down.
TTACATTTAATATTACGTTTCCTTGAACTGCATTTGAATAAACAACAGTAAAAACCTGAGCATCCTTTTGCATGTAACTTGTGTTGTCCTGAACACGCAATATACAAACAAACAGGATGTTAACTTTTTAAGCTGAAAGGTGACGTAAGCAAGATAACAATGTTCTATGCGGCAAACAATTTCCGAGTAATGCAAAAGCATTTATCAACAAAGCTTGTTTTTTTATGTTTCCATGTTTCCAATTCTAACTTTCTCATCCAAAATTAGCGAACTACGATCATCAATAATCTGTTTGTCGATACAAGTTGGATACGATACAAACGATAACACATTGCATCATCACAAGTGTTTTATTTATAGGTTGTTCTAAACGGCACGTTCTTTCAATACGAAAACGTTTTTGCACCATCAGGATAAACACACAGTTGCATATTTGATTAGTAATATTAGAAGTTTTCTTAAGTGGAAATTTGTTAGTTCTAGACAAGTAATATATTCTGGCAATTAAGATTGAACATCATCACTGGATACAGCTCAGTCCTTACCAGTAGAGAGGTGATGTTTTATAAATAGACACATGCAAACAATTATTCAACTGTATCCGATAGTGATTGGCAAATATACATTACATAGAAATCCGGTATCTAGTAGCTAGTATGTTACTTAACTCATCATTTGATATAATTAAACACGCCATAAATGTACATGATTAAGCAATCAAAATCACTTTATACTTCTTCAATGTTAAAAGGCTTTCCGAGTTCACTGAAGTGGATCCTCTCAGATCTGATGATGTTAATGATTCTCAGCATTTGTCAATGTAATTAATTACGAGTAATAGTACGTATTTACAAAGAAGATTCCCATGAATACAAACTCTTGATATTGAAGTCAATACCTGCGTTTTTCGCGCATTGCATGATAAATATAAACACGGTTAATGTTAATTCGTTTGCAATTCCTTTGGGTTCAATTTCATTCCGTTAAGTATTGTTTACTGTATAAAACTAATCTTAATGAAGGTAAATGCCATATGATGGATCATTAAATAGAATACAATGCAAAACACGTGTTGTTGAATTTTGACTCTCTAATTCCTTCAGTTGATACCAGCAAATTCTGTTTGTTATGAGAATGAAATTTTGGTAACAGTCCTAAATAAATTCCAATGTTATAAAGAAATTGCAATGTGTATAGTGCCATTGAAATTATGCAACCATTTGTCGTAAAAAGTGAAAACTATTCAATTCTATTTAATTTGTTTCTCGATTTATTTTTCAGATAGATGCATTTTTGACAAATAGTCACCTTTCTTGTGCAGACACTTTCACTGTATCCCTAAATGACATCTTCTGAATGCCTGGTAAATTGTTTTCAGAAATATAGTAACGTCGACACTGCTTATACCAATTGACCTTTGATCCAACTGTATTACTAAAAGCCAACACTGCCAAGCAACTACATGTATGATTGTAGGGATATATACTAAGCAAAACAGCTAACCGAACGCTTATGTTTTTTTATGAATATTTATAGAACTATCCATAGGAATTGTCTGAAACTTGGCCTGAAGTATAATGAAAGCATTAGAAGGCTGGTGGTAACATTTCGTCAAAATATTTAATTTGCATCATCGTCAAAATATGTATTTAATGACATCACTCATCAAGATGAAATTCACAAAATGTTCAATTAGCATATTTTATGAATGAGCAGCGGTTTTTACCGTACAACTTTTTTATTGATTAATAAATTTTTGCACGAAAGTTTGTGTATTTGTTATTTACGGTCTTGGGGTGCGATTTAAGTAGTTTCTTTTTCAAAAATGCGAAACGGAAGTTCACAGAACCATGAAATAACAGAACCAGACCTATGAACTTGAAATTCATGAATAAGCGTTCAATAATACAAGATTTTAGGTTTAGTCCATACACATTTTAAAAAGACTAATCGCCAAATCAATAAAACAAATAGTCAAACTCGATATCATGCGATTTGGTCACAAAAACATGGATTTTTTAATTTTTCAAAATTATGATTATAATTTTCAATGGTCAAGGGGAGGTAATTTGGTCGAATATCTTTTGTGCGGATAAATAAGGGTAATTATTGACTTAATTTTGGTTTTATTCTGAGTATTTTAATATTTATTTTTGTTTCCGTTATCAGAATATACACTTAAAACAATCTTTATTACCAAAGCGGGCATTTACAATTTGTCGAACACCTGATGAACGCACTTCAAAAGTGTCCTGTATACTGAATGGAGAGAAAAACACGTTTTTTCAAACACATGCAAAAAAGTCCTTAGGACTAATATTTATTATTTTTTAAAGTCAACGAGTTTCACTTAGGCATGACAATACAATTTTATAGGAAAATGTAGTGAATGAACTTTAAAAGATGTAAAATTATGCAAGAGTTATCCCACTTGAATTTGCTAGTTTTCTTTGCTCCTGTGATTCCCAATGTACTGGTTTAGGTAATTTTATGTGCATTGGTATTCACACACACGTGAAAGAAAAGGAAATAATGTTAGTGATAATTTAAATCTGTGTAAAACTGATCTGTCTGATTGATACCCTCCAGGGAGCGTAATTGCCGCTTTTCCGCGGCCTACCTTTGACAAATGCGCCACGTTTTTGACATAATATTTTGTTTTTCCGACTAACAAACACACAGGCTACACAACATATACACAAAACTCGTGCAATTCTAGAGCAATCGATCACAACCTGCAAAAATGAGATTTGAAGCTTTTTCGTTATGGATGAGTGATTTTGGCATGTATTTTCATGTGGTAAGCTGCATAAGGTGCACAATCTATATTAAAATAACTATACAAAATTTTAAGTTTTTGAACGTACAGGATACTGAAAAATTCAAATTTAAAAAGTGTTCGGTTAGCTGTTTTGCTCAGTATACATGTAACTTGAATTTCCTCTCTCATCTTTAAGATTGTTCTGTTCGGGTCTAGACGAAAACCTTAATCATAGAATAGAAACAGTTGCTAATCTTATTGCAGCAAAACTAACACATTAAATCCAGATCTGTTGAGGTACTACGGGGTTGTGGGACCGAGCATAAGTAGAACACGGGCTTAAAAGGATGACGTAAAAATGACGACAAATCTAACTACAATGTTAACTTTAAGTCTTAATAGCTACAAATTAAATGCGATTTTTCAACGTAAAGTAAAATATTTAAAGTGAATCACCAAACCAGCACGTACACAAGAGTTAAATTCAGGATTCACTTACAATCACTCGATTGTACCCCTAATTTATTCCCAAATACTATCGCTGATAATGTTTTACTGAACTAATGCAAATGTCATTCTATCATTTAGATACACCCACCATTAAAGCCACCTACTATACTATGCAAATCAGCTAACCGAACTCTTATGTTTTTATGAATATTTATAGAAATACAGTTTTAATAGGACTTTTCTGAAACTAGTACAATGTCGATTCCAGACCGAGTGGAGATGAAATAAGAATCTTTCTAAAGCGAGCCATGTGACAATTTGAATAGACGTTTTATGTTATAGTTACAAATAAATCTTGATTTAATTGTACAACATTTTTATTAAACGCCATATATTGTCCAGTGTAATGGGAATCGCCAGACTTGATAATGACATCTTAATTTCAATGTTTTTTTGTCAAAAATTCGCTGTCGTAGAAGAATATAGTCGTATGTGTTACTGACAAAACCCATATAAACTAGAAATGATCATATGTGTATATCCCAAGGTACATGTCTTGCTGCATTTGCATAAAAAAGAAGATGGCATATTGAATCAATGATTCGCTGAATTGATACCTGCATCATACGGTTAATCTTTCATCAAAACAGGATCATATGTTTTTGACCAAACGGAAGACGTATACCATAGCCTGTATGATTATTCCTGATATTAACATCAAAAGTTACGTATATCACGAGCAAGCATAAAGTTCCTAATAATTCATTATGGCATAAAATTGCCGGCGATTGAACACAGAACAAAATAGTCAATTGAAGTACAGTAACATATGCATGTATGTGGAATTTATTGGTAGTAAGAAAGTCATGAAACTAATTTGGCATAGTACACACTGTTGGCAATTTTGCACCCAACCTGTTTGCGACCAATAAAATACAAGAAAACATGCCAATTATTTAGGCATTTGTTGATCTGCTAATATGTTTCCCATATTGTACTAAGAGCTGATCAAACGTAAACTGATTGATACATTTGTGGCAAACGTCAGGACGTGTAATGCCAAGTCCTTTAGATAGACAATAAACATAAAACATCTAATGACATCAATATTGGGGAGACCATTAAGTATTGTTCTGACTTAGTCGTTCGTCCGATTACGTATGTCATTAAAATAGTGTGATCCATTTCTGCAAATGCATGCACACGTCCTTTTCGATAGACTTAATGATTTTGTACAATTTCCTGTCGAGTTGTGTTGTGCAATCGAGCTGAAGACGTAATTGCTCATTTGTACACACAATTGGTAATATAATTCAACAGCAGCGCACTAATATCTTAATTTGATGACTTAAGTGAAATATTAAGTACCCTTTTTGCATATACGTGCACTTTAATTGTATATTTTCTATTGAGCACCCTTATTGTATATTTTGATAGCACTAATGATTCCATGCAATTTTCTTTTGAGTTACCCTTTGAAATCAAACTGAAAAGGTAATTGTCAATAAATACACAAAACATGAATCCAATTTCAACGCAGCAGCGGACGAATCTTTACACTGATTGTTATCCTTCAACACCACAATTGTCTTATTAAATCAACGAAGCCTTAAATATGGTCTGCATCGTTGCTCATTTTGAACATGCGCTATTTATATCATGAGAAGAGTGACGAAAGACTATTTGTGTAATCGAAGTTGCACTCAGCAGAAACAATAGAGGACGAATTACACGACAATGGAACAAAAGTTGAAGAAAATAAATGTTAAGAGTGCAAGTCACATGGGAAGCCACACAAAGTGCAAAGAACAACGCACCTTTGCTGACAACTCAGATATTCTACCATTTATTTCTACTTATGTACATTTATTGAAACTGCCTTCTGGTGAACTGAATAGTTTTCTCAAGCTAGACGTCTCTGTTTAAACATGACCCTTACATAAACGTACAAAGATGCACACATGACATTTATCATAAAACGTATATCAAGTCGTTATCACATGAAAACAATTGTTGTTCAAATCAAAATCCGTGTTAAAATGAATAAATCCCGTCGAAACAGTGTGGATGACATGTTTTATTCCAAAAAGACATGTTCAACAGCGTATGCTTTAGGTTATTTTTCAGCAGACACATTTATTTATCAATACGAATTTAGTGAAAGTATATATTCGCATGTGTGAGATCCATGAAGGTATGCATAATACTAGAGGTGAGACAGAAACAATAAACTTTGATGTTCGGAGCCACCGTGTTTGGTATGATATCTATATGTATTGTTAAGATTATATCATAAAGAACAGGAAATTATTTTCTAGACGACATACTGATGAGTTAATCTAAACATATCGCTGGCTTATAATGAGAAGGTCGTAAGAACTACTTACGACCTTACAAGACTCATGTATATTAAAAACATATTTCTAAAGATATAGATTTTGTAGTTACGATCTTCTCATTCTAAGCCAACGATATGCTAGACAAATGTGCGGAGTAAAATGGTCTGAAGCTAAATTTGAACCAGAGAAGAGTAGAATATGTGGAATTTACTAGAATTTAGAATTATAAAAATGTCGAACTATTAGCTAATTGTCTCCAGAATATATTAGCCGAATTACCCAAAGGAAGCTTTCAATAGAAGTGTGAAATATTTAAACGCCAGGAATTTGCATTAAACAATTCCTGTGAGTTGATTGGCGTCTGAGGTTAGATTTGAATCGTTCACGTATAATATTGTGTATGGCATTGGCGTCGTAAGGTCAAACGGAAATTATTTTTATAAGACCAGTGGTAACCGTTTTATCAGAATATATTAAACATTTTCATAACTTTGTCTCTAATATTCAATGGCATGAACATAAATGGATTATGTATAAGACGGAACCTTACAAAATCTGAATAAACACACACTCCAAATGCGCAATAAACTTTGCACCAGTAATTCCCTTGCTAGACGCTCATCACGTAAGGGAAATGGCTTCTAATATCTAATACCCTTATGGTGATGGATAACATCAGAAATGAGGTGTAGAAAGTGATTAATATACATTGGAAAAAATTGTTCACAACCGACCTTAAATAAATATAGGGTCATATAGGAGACATGGGCGCATTGCTTTAACTTTCGAGGAGTGTTTGACAGCATGTTGAACTAATAAATTCATAATATGTCAATATTTCAATATTTGATCGAACTGCACGTCCTGCCTTTCCTGTCTAATTTTCGAAAGATTTTATAGGTTTTCTGGAGATCCAAAATCACATATTATCTTTCTGTACTACATGTAATGCTATTTTATTCATGTGTATTATCAGTGAAGTATGCGGTGTTTCCGACATTCAGGTAATGGAAAGCCAATTAAACATGACGGACTGGAGCTTAAGTACCCATAATAATCTTACATGTACGTGGGGTTATCCAAAAGTTCGTGGACTTTTGCTCTAAAACTTTGATTTTAAGTCAGATCAGTATGAAAATTACCGTACAGTGACATTAATCTATTACATACAAGTGCCTCAAAACATTTTTATAAAGTAACATTTGTATGAAGAGTAACACGTTGCCATAGTAACACAAAAATGCGTTAGCGGCGCACTGCTGATTTTTTCCAGAAAAACGCGCTACGTTATTGTCGATTGTTACAGTGTTTCTTTATCTAAAAATACAAAAATGCGTCGTCATGTTGAGTAATGTCATACCAATATTTTGGTATAATTTAAAGGTTGTGTCGTATATATTTGTCATTTTATGAGCATAAGGGTTAATGTTGGCCTATAAAATTCAACGTAAAATATGACGTCACAAGATATCATTTACAGTCCCAAAATAATTCAATTATATATACAGCTAGGGGAACGCGCAATGAATACAAGAATTGTTTGGAAAATTAAGTATGAACCCTTCTGCATTGTATTCAATTGTTTTTAAATGGCATAAATAGCTTACAGACAGTCAGGGTGGTGTGACAGACGATGCATGTTAATAGGTACAAAACTGTCGTTCAACGAATGAGCGTTACGTTGATTAGAATCGATCATCCTAGGTATTAGAGAAAAAATATCCACTTGTAGAGATAGAAACGACACAATTCAGTACACATCGATTGAGCGAGTGTGTTTGCATATTATAAGTATACAGCTGATTACGGGAAACAAAGAACAACTTATTTATGGCGTTTAAGAGCTTTATGAAATGATTAAGTCGAAAGGGCGACGTCGTGCGTCATTTCTGAGCGTGCGCCGGGTATGCCTTCTACGCATGCTTACAAATGCTATATTTATGTTATCTGTAATTATATCCGTATGATATTTGGTACAAGTGTTCAATATAAGTCAATTTTACAGGAACCATAGATTCGTAGCTTTAAGTGAAATGGTTTTTGAATAAGAGCAAAAGTCCACGAATTTTTGGATAACCCCACGTATATCATTCTCTATTTCAGTATTTAACAGAAGTTAGTAGCATTTTTATCACAATTTACAGCAATATGTCATATAACAAATGTTACTTAGGACGATTTATTGCCATTTGTCACGACAACTAAATGATTTAGATTCCTGACAATATATTGTAGTCTCACGTGATTGGTTTTATCATTGACAAGAGTCGGAGCGTGGGTCATATAAAATATCAAAGAAGAAAGTTTGTGACTGATTGGATTTTTTTTATTTTTTTAAGTTATTAAGACGGGTTTTCTCATACTTTGTGATAGCATTACCTTTTTGTAATATATGACACCCAGTAACATTACATATAATAATGTACATACCCTTTTCACATGTCAGACCTGTATGTTATATCCGTTGTGTCTTCATTTTAAAACTTGGTGAAGTTATATAACCACATGCCTATGCCTTTTCCGATTTATCACATCTCAAATTCAGTATCTTATTGGTATGTTTCTATCACTAGTAGTAATAACAGTGGATGGGGCTTCGTCACTATTGATGGTATATCTTAATTCAATGCACAATGTTATTAAATCTAGACCAACAAGACAAATATTAACTGAATGAACACCTGAATAACCTTGGAAAAATCAACAACCAACCAGCACAAAAATACATGATACATGACAACTTTTACAAACTTTTCAGATATATTCATCACCAAATACCACTGTTGACTCAATCGACACATCGTATGCTTAAATGTCATTTAGGAAAACCTATGTCCATTAAATAATGTTTATTCTACGGTCAATATTTCATCTGGTGTAGAAAAATTACTACAATATGAGATAATAAATCGTCATCAATCAACACAGGAATGTATCCTCTATGTAGCAAGTTCTAACTGGAACTACAGTCGTAAAAACAAGATATTTTTGCAATAAAATAGTTCAAACCATTCAATTACTAATATGTAGAAACATACGTACAAGCTTCGTTTTTTATTTAAAATTTGATGTCATTGAATACACCCAATTACGTAACTAAACTATACATGGTTAAAGAGGTGTTCCCTATAACTTTAATCGTTTTAATCGATTCAGGAATGTTATATATTAAATGAGATTCATTATTGCCTAAATTATTAAAATCTTCATCAAAAATCGTCCACCGATTACCGAGAAAAGAAGGACAATATATTTCCGTAACGAGCCAAAATAGTCACAAGTTGCTTCCCTTTGATCTTATAATAATCAATCGCTGGAGGCGATTAATTGTAATTAGTGATTTGAATATATTCTTGACATTATAGAGATATATTTGCGCACACTTTCTTCTGACAAATTATGATTATTTATAGTTCTTTGTGAATGTAAACGAAGTCAATGAAGATTGTTTATAATTATTATTTTCTCATTGCAGAATGGTTCGAAAGTACAAACGTGCAACAGCTCCATGTAATGTTGGATTAATGTCAATCACTTTTGTTGAGCGTGGGGAGCTTGTCACTATGTGTATAGCTGTAAATTCTATCGAAAACAAAGAACCACCCATGCTCATATTCCCTCGTGTCAAGTACGAAGATCACTTAATTAGGATTGGGGCTGTAGATTGCGTTGGTGTCTCACACCCGTCAGGATGGATGACATATGAAAAATTCTTGAAGAACATGGCACATTTTGGAAAACACACGAAAGCATCGAAAGAAAATAAAGTATTATTAGTGCTAGACAATGTATGTCATTATATAATTTAGTTACACCCTCTACTCAAGCCACCTACTCGTATATTTTCCTTTCCAGACTGGTCAGAGGGGAAATAAAGATTTTTCTAGTGCGTGTTTGTGATAATGTCCTAGGACGTTTTATTCAATATTCACAGAATAGTCTTGGTTAAATTGGTTATGCGGTAAAAGATTTACACTGAAAGCTATATATTGTCTAGTTAATGGTAACCGCCAACCTGAATAACGTCATCTTTGTTCAATGTTATTTTGTCAATGATTCTCTTGATTAGAATAAGGTAATACGGGCTACTTAAAAGAAACATACTTCGTCCAAATCTACATCTTTCTCATAAGATGCACCTTTCCTCAATACAAGAAGAGTTCAGCTTGATTAAAATGAAGAAGAAAAGGCTAGCTTATACATTTGAGAAAATACTTATTTAAGACAGTTTTTTGTTTCTTAAAATTGCAATTTTGGACTTGTACCACGTCAGTCTTATGAGCTTCTAGCATATTAATAATTTCATACAGAGAACCTTCATTTCTTGTACAATGCCACAGGAGAGACATATTATAGCTTTTGACTAATAATAATCATGAAATACCATTTACCACTTCATGCTCTGAAAAAAAGTTATAATATTCACCAGGTTTATTGTTCAATTATTGCATTTTGATTGTTAAAATATTATATTTTGGGAAATACAGCAATAAGAATGTGATACATATTCGTAATTGCTTACCCTGTTAATAGTTAATAATAACATACATATATTGCAATTTAAATATATCACACATTAAAGGAAAATGATTTATTGTTCGAATATAATAGTGTACTTAAACTTGTGTGTATTTCCAAATGTTAATATCTATTTGAAACAAGAAGTAACAATAGCCATCATGATCTCTATGGAATCGATAATACAGGAACATTAATTGCCGAACATTTTATGAATTTCCGTTTCTAGAAGTGTTTGAAACGTTTTGCAAGTATTATTATATCATTATTGCAGTCGTTATGTAAGACATTACCATCAAACAGCGAGACTGTAAAATTGACCACCTAAAGATATGACAAAATTATTGCAAAATCCAATAGACAATTTTAAAGCCCCGATGAATAAAGTTACAATACATACATTTTCAGAATGATTATCAAAATATACAACAACACACTAAACATATTTTAAGAATTTCAAAACTAAAAGTGGTCAAATACGACCAGCGACCTTTTATATGCCATTGGGAGGTTGCTGCAAATACGTGTAATGAACGTTTAACAATTTTACTAGAAAGGCAGAAACATACAAATGATACTGAATATTCATCAAACATAATGATGTCAATAGAATTCAACAATGCCCTTAGAGCCAATAATGCCAAAATGCAATTCCCTGACCGTCGTCTTTGAAATGATGCGTCCGTAACTGCGCATGCCCGAAGAAACAGTTGTCTTCCGACTTCGAAAAATTTCAAATTGAATTTACAAATTGAAAACACAATAATTGCAATAATTCTTTTGGAATCTTGCTTGGTAAAGTATTCCCTAATGATTCTGACCGGAGATCTTTGCCAAGACTGCTCTAGAAGCCTACACTGAAATTTTCACTGAAAATCACGATCACCAGACGCTTGATCTGCATCCCCAAGCTCCCAGAAGTTGACAGATTGATCACTTCCGGTTCACTCGTTTGAAAATGAATTCTACAACAATTTCTGCATTTCTGATCATCTTGAACTTGTGCAAGAACCATAGCCATTTATATTCTAACCCAGAAATCTCCAGTGAGTATTATCCATCTGTATACCATGAACTATTGTCAACAAAGACCACTGAGACCCAGAACATTCAACAGACAGATCAGTCAATAACAAACATTACTTATCAGTCGTCACTGAAACTACCGGCCAAGACTGTCATCTTCTGCTTCCTGATTTCTCCACCAAGTAAAATGACACCATATAGCCTATCCGTTCATAAACGATCACATATATTAGTACTATTACTGATAAGCGGCATAGCCCCTAACCCAGGACCTACTGAACTACCGAGATACCCGTGCGGTGTATGTACACAAGAAGTACTTGATGTTAGAGCCCTAGCATGTGATGAATGTGACAAGTGGTGCCACAAGTCTTGCCTCGAGATGACCACACCAGAGTAGATACACCTGGAATAAACAGACATCCCATGGTATTGCCCAACCTGCAACTCGTTGAATCGATCCACGTTTGTGTATGACATACCAGAAGCTGACAACCACTCATCTGTCAACTCTAGTGGTATGATCAACAGCACTCGAAGCACAGACCCACCAGACTCCACCTCTTCTCCACCACCAACACAGGATTCATCAAGCATCTCAGACTCCACATTCTCTTCATTTGGTAGCCCAAGCGCATTCTCATCTCCCAAACCACGTCCAACACAGCGTAAGAGCAGAAATAGTTCATCTCTCCGTTTCTTATGTATTAACTTCCAGAGTTCGAGGAAAAAGTCTAAGTATATATCTACACTGATTGAAGCCACCTGTCTAGACGTAATCATAGGAACCGAAACCTGGTTAAGCAGCGATGTCCATTCAGCTGAAATATTTGATGACAACCTAGGTTTTGAAGTTCAACGTAATGATAGACCTGATAACCCCCACGGGGTGTCCTCATAGCAGTGAAGAGGGAGATAGGACTTACAAATGTGAATAAATCTAACACTGTTGAATTTATCTCTGGAACTATTGAAACAAAACCAAAAAGGAAAATCGTCATTGGGAGCTACTATCGCCCACCATCGAGAACAGACCAAACCTATTTGGACAACTCTCGGAACGAATTCTTGAAAATGAAATCTGAAAACAAACGAGCTGTCTTTGTACTTGGAGGTGACTTCAACCTACCAGACATAAACTGGAAGGACAACTCGATTACATCAACGAAACATCCGAAGAGAGTCTCCCAACATTATCTAGACATCACAGCTGACCTGGGACTAGAACAGATGGTTGACTTTCCAACAAGGAAAGAGAACACACTGGACCTGATGCTAACTTCACATCCAAGCTTTGCTGAACGCTGCAAACCAATCCTCCAATATCTGCCAAGAGCGACCACGACATTGTACTGTTCGATACAGCATTACAGCCAGTCAGAACCCGCCCCAAGCGTAGAACCATACACCTATGGAAAAAGGCTGATACAGAGGGAATCAAGGCGGCATTCTCCAACTATAGTCCAGACTTCATGCAGAAACCCTTCCAGTCCATCGAAGACATGTGGTCAGATATTAAAATGAAGATCAACAAAGTTATCAGCGAATTTGTACCCACCCGTCAGACACTAGCTAAACAATCTCATCCCTGGATCAACACCAATCTCCGTAGAACAACAAAAAGGAAACTCCGTGCATTCAAGAAAGCGAAAAGAACTAACAACCCTCGGGATTGGGATAGATATTCACAACTGAAAGCAAAATGCCAAAGAGATATCAGACAATCACATAGAAGATACATGAATGACATCTCCTCCAACTATACCGAGCGACCCAAACAGTTCTGGTCCTACATCAAATCCAAGAAACAGGAGGCATCAGGAGTCGCACCACTAAAGAACAAAGATGGCTTCATTCACATTAACAGCGATGCGAAATCTGAAATCCTGAACCAGCAATTCAGCTCTGTCTTCACCGATGAAGACCTTCACTCCATGCCAGATATGGGACCCAGCCAATACCCAACTATGGAAAACATCAGGATTCACTGCAATGGAGTACGAAAACAGCTCAACAGTCTCAACCCACACAAAGCGACGGGAGCAGACAGCATCCCCACAGCCATACTCAAGATAGCAGCCGATGAGCTAGCACCTATTCTCACAAGGCTATTCCAACGCTCACTTGATGACAAGATGGTACCCCAAGACTGGAGAAATGCTATGGTTGTCCCCATATTCAAGAAGGGTGAGAAACATATACCAGCCAACTACAGGCCTGTGTCACTGACCTCTGTTGTATGCAAGGTCCTTGAACATATTGTATACAGCTCCGTCATGAATTTCTTCGAGCACAACAAGATCCTCACCCAACACCAACACGGATTCCGCGCCAGACGTTCATGCGAATCACAATTGCTGTGGACAATACAATCAATTGCCAGCAGGCTGCGAGGCAGAGGACAGTTCGACATCGTTCTGTTGGACTTCGTCAAGGCATTTGACATAGTACCCCATCAGCGCCTTCTGATGAAACTCCACCACTATGGTATCCAAGGCACCACCCTGGGATGGATCGAAGCTTTTCTGTCAAGCCGCAAGCAGCAAGTACTTGTAGATGGTGTGACGTCAAAGCCAGCGGACGTGAAGTCAGGTGTTCCTCAGGGGACGGTTCTCGGGCCACTGTTGTTCCTGGCATATATCAACGACCTGCCAGCAAGTGTGACATCATCAAAAACAAGACTCTTCGCCGACGATAGCCTCCTCTTCCGACATATCCAGAACAACAAGGATGCAGAACTCCTACAAAAGGACCTTACAGCACTGGAGAAGTGGGAGAGTGATTGGCAGATGAGTTTCCACCCCGAAAAATGTACAGTCATCCATATATGTAAGAACAAGAGATACCTAATCAACATTCAATACAAACTCCATGGACACATTTTAACAACTGAAGAAGACAGTAAATATCTCGGAATTACCATCAGCAACAATCTAACCTGGACGAAACATATCAACAACACAGCATCAAAGGGGAACAAGACACTAGGCTTTATAAGACGCAACTTATCAGACTGTACACACAAGGTCAAGGCTGCAGCTTACAGCACCATGGTGAGGCCGATCCTAGAATATGCCTCCACCGTTTGGGATTCAGTTACAGCCCAAGATACCCACACCCTGGAACAAGTTCAGCGGAAGGCAGCGCGCTTCACCACGCAGCAATATACAGACCGCACGCCCGGCTGTGTATCGTATCACAAATGCTTGCCAACCTTGGATGGCAACCACTGCAACACCGGAGATACCTGGCCAGAATCACCATGATTTTCAAAATCAACAACGGGCTAGTCGAGGTACCAGAGCACCCACTCCACGAGGCAGACTCACGCACAAGGGGAGTTAACCGCTTTAAGTAACCAACAGCATCAGATGCGGCATACAGGACATCATTCTTCCCAAAAACGATATCGGAATGGAACAAGCTCCCGGCGATGGTCACAGACAGTACCAGCATAGAGACATTCAGAGCTACAGTGATGTCTCTACCAGTCGGCCATTAGATCACCAGTCCTTGTACATAGTTTTAATCTGTAAATACATATACAACTGTTTTGTCGGGCATGACAGATTTTATCGCTGGGTACTAGACATTCCAGAAGGATTTCTACCCATTTAACGGAAGAAGAAGAAGAAGAATTATTATGTCACTAAAAACTTCATACCATAGTATAATGTCTGGAACCAGACAGCACAAATGAATTTAAGCATATGATAAACATCTCTCATGGAAAGCAGTATTCAGCAAATCACACACAGAGCATCCAAAAAGAGCACGAAAGGCTCACAATTACAGAAAAGGAGCGCAAAAAAGAGAATAACAAATTGCAAACGAGAAACATAGAGAAGAACACAAGAAGAAAATCCAAGTTCACAAGAACGAATTAAAATATCAAACAAAATCATGAATAATACTGAAAACATAACAGCTACAAATATCCACCATGGACCTTAGCATACTCAAATTAAATAGATACCTAGACACCTCTATGAAATTCTCGTCCCAGTTCATAAAAATTGAGCATCATGTCACATTCTTCAAACAGACATATCTGTCACAAATAAGCATTATCCAATTAGACCTGAAATTATTGTAATGGACCGTTTATGGTGATAGTATGATGAATTATTATTCATTCAGTACAATGACTAGACAATATGTTTACAATTTCCAAGCGCTAAATGGAATGCCGATGATATAATGTCTTTCATTAACTATATGTAGATACCATTGTAACGTATACTAATGTAGGTCTCCTGAACAATAAGCTACGATTATGTTTTATAATTTCTCGTACATTGCTATGTTTTATTTGTAACTAGTGACTTGTGTGTATTTGCGACTGATGTAGTACATAATGTATGTTGTTTCTGCGAAATTCTGCAATACATTTCCGATTCGTTATTGTCTGTATGCATTTAGTAATTATCATTCGTGAATTGGCAAGTACGAATTACTGGCGATTTTCCACATTTGAATCATGAATATAATTTACTAGATAAACGATGCGATAATCGTAAAACTATATGGGAAGCAACAATAAAGGATGTTGTAAAATTGCAATACAACAGAACATATAATCTAGTGAACTGATCCCAAATTGCCTATTATATGTTTTAGAAATAATTCAGTCAGATAAGTGAATGCATACTGTGATAAATGAGAAAGTGGTGCGTAGCGTACATTATATTTTAATGTTTTATTTAACCAAATTTTATTTAACAACAGTAAAAGATTAGCTTCCATATGCTATATATCTTCATGTAACGTGCTTTCAACCAATCATTTGGTATTTAATGAATTAATTACTGTCTGAAAATGGAACATGTAAACTTTAAGGGTGTTAATGTTTTCATGTGAAGGATGAAGTAAGTGAGATTAAATGGCTCTTTAAGCAACAAACACGTTTATTTCGAATAACTCAAACGCGCTTATCAACAAAGGCTGTTTCAATGTTTCCAATTCTAACTTTATCATCAAAGATTAGCGAACCAGGATCATCAAGCGTCTGTTTGTCGATACAAGTTGGATACAATACAAAAATAACACGTTGCATCATCACAAGTGTTTTATTTATAGGTTGTTCTAAACGGCACATAACCAACACGTTCTTTCAATACGAAAACGTTTTTACACCATAAAGCGAAACAAACAGTTGCATGTGTGATAAGTAATATCAGATATATATTTCTCAAGTGAAAATGTGTTTGTTCTAAACTGGTAATATATTCTGGCAATTAAGATTGAACATCATACACCTTAGTCCTTACCAGTAGAGCGGTGATACTTTATAAAAAGACATATGCAAACAATTATTCAACTATAACCAATAGTAAGTGCCAAATACACATTACATAGAAATCCATAATTTACAATGTAGTAGCTAGTATGTAACTTAACCCATCATTTGATGTAATTGAACACGCCATAAATGTACATGATTAAGCAATCAAAATCACTTTATACTTCTTCAATGATAAAAGGCGTTCCGAGTTAACTGAAGTGGATGCTCTCAGATCTGATGATGTTAATGATTCTCAGCATTTGTCAATGTAATTAATTACGAGTAATATTATTTGCAGTAAAGATTCCCATGAATACAAAGCTTGATATTGAAGTCAATACCTGCGTTTGTCGTGCACTGCATGATAAATAAACACTGTTAATGTTAATTCGTTTGCAATTCCTTTGGGTTCAATTTCATTCCGTTAAGTATTGTTTACTATATAAAACTAATCTCAATGAAGGTAAATGTCATATGGTGGATCATTAAAAGAATACATTCAAAAACGTGTTGTTGAATTTTGACTCTCTAATTCCTTCAGTTGATACCAGCAACATTCTGTTTGTAATGAGAATGAAATTTTGGTAACAGTCCTAAATAAATTCCAATGTTATAAAGTAATTGCAATATGTGTAGTGCCATTGAAATTATGCAACCATTTGTCGTAAAAAGTAAAAACTCTTCAATTCTATTTAATTTATTTCTATATTAATTGTTCAATTAGATGCATTTTTGACAAATAGTCACCTTCCTTGTGCTGACACTTTCACTGTATCCCTAAATGACCTCTATTGAATGCCTGGTAGTTTGTTTTCAGAAATAAAGTAACATCGACGCTGCTTATACCAAATGACCTATGATCCAACTGTATTCCTAAAAGACAACACTGCCAAGCAACTACATGTATTATTGTAGGGATATACAAAATGTAGCACGAATTTCCTCTCTCATCTTTGGGATTGTTCTGTTCGGGTCTAGACGAAAACCTTATTCATAGATTAGAAACAGTTGCTAATCTTATTGCAGCAAAAAGTCTCACAAACACATAATATCCAGTTCGGTTGAGATACTACGGGGGTTATGGGACCGATAATAAGTAGAACACGGGCTTAAACAGATGACGAAAAATCTAACTTAAAATGTTAACCCAAAGTCTTAATAGATATAAATTACATAATGCGATTTTTGAACGTAAAGTAAAATGTTTACAGTTAATCACCAAGCCAGCACGTACACAAGAGTTATATTCAGGATTGACTTACAATCACTCGATTCTTACCCCTAACTTATTCCCAAACACTATCGCTGGTAATTTTTTACTGAACTATTGCAAATTTCATTCTATCATTTAGATACACACATCATTAAAGCCACCTACTATACTTAGCAAAACAGCTAACCGAACTATTATGTTTTTATGAATATTTATAGAACTATCAATAGGCCTTTTCTGAAACTAGTCCAGACCGATTGGAGATAAAATTAGAATCTTTCTAAAGCGAGACATGTGACAATTTGAATAGACGTTTTATGTAATAGTGACAGAATAATATGGATTATAGTGTACAACATTGACACTAAACATAAATATATTGTCCAGTGTAATGGGAATCGCCAGACTTGATAATGGCATCTTATTTTCAATGTTATTTTGTCAAAAATTCGCTGGCGTAGACGAATATAGTGGTTTGTGTTACTTTCAAAACCCATATAAACTAGAAATGGCCATATGTGTATATCCCAAGGTACATCTCATGCCACATTTGCATAAAAAAGAAGATGTCATATTGAATCAATGATTCGCTGATTTAGCACAGAAAAGTCGTATAGGATACTATGAGATATTCCTAATCGATATCTGCATCATATGATTAATCTTTCCCCAAAACAAGACCATATATTTTGGACCAAACGGAAGACGTATACCATAGACGTATACCATAGTCTGTATAATTATTCTCGATATTAACAACAAAAGTTACGTAAATCACAAGAAAGCATAAAGTTCCTAATAATTCTATTCATTATGGCATAAAATTGCCGGCGATTGAACACAGAAAACAGTTAAGTATGCATGCATGTGGAGTTAATTGGTAGTAAATGTAGTCATGAAACTAATTTTGCACAGTAAACGCTGTTGTCAAGTTTGCACCCCACATGTTTGCGACCAATATAATACAGAAAAACATACACAATATTTAGATATTTGTTGATTTGCCAACAGTTTTCACATGTTGCACCCAGAGCTGATCAAACAGAAAGCGGTTGATTCATGTGTGGCAAACGTTAGGACGTTTTTGCCAAGTCCTTTAAATAGCGATATTTATTTCATAAATCCAGTAACACTATTAGTGCCTTGTGGTTGTTAAATGTCTACCCGGACATAACACCAGTGCTGTTAATCCTATATACGAGTACATTTTGTATACACAAATTGTTTTATTAATGTTACGTAAATTTTCATTCAGAACTTTCATCACAATTTAAGAATTGTACGTGCATATGTCTTTAGCATAATACTCACACCAATTCTTTATCACATGAATGCAATAATTGTATAAATCTAAATCCGTGTGGAAATGAATTAACTTTTTTGTCAAACCATTGGTAAATGACATTTTTCATTCCCAATGAGAAATTATGAATATCATTTGTTCTAGGTTTTACAGACACATTTATTTGTCGTTTTCCATTGTTATGTTATTATTAGTTTGAAGCAAATGGATGTATTTTTCGCGTTTATGATATCAATTAAAGTCTGTATTATACTTAAGAGGAGACAAACACAATAAACGTTGCTAAACGAAGCCATTGTGCTTGGGATAAGGATGGTGTCTAAAAGCGTTGTTAGGATTTTATCATAAAGAACCGGAAATTATTTTGTAGACGACATACTGATGGGTTAATCTAAATATATCGCTGATTTAGAATCATACAAGACTCATACCTACGAGTATTAAAACATTTTTCCCAAGATATCGATTTTGATATTAAAGCCAGTGATATGCTAGACATAGAGTAAAATGGTCTGAAGCTAATTTTGAACCAAATGCAGTATTGTAAACTGGCAACCATATTCTAGAATATAATAGTATAAAATTAGATTTCTAGTAATTGAAATGTTACCTACAAAGATGATGGAAGTATTTAAGGTAGGTACATGTAGCTATGGGATAATGTAGACTCATGAAAGAGCATTTGATTTAGATGCTCAATATATATCGGTATTTATACATATACTTATAAGGGGTACTCTCAGATGAAGTTCTTTCACGATAAAGGGAACATATTCCAAAAGACATACGTATTGAAATGTCAAGGAACTTGCACAACATTAATTTACATGCATGCACAATTTTACCATCAAGAAATAATACAGTGTCGCCTGAGAACGCAGACAAGACGGAATATATTAAAATTTAGAATAAACATGCCTATCAGCTAATTGTCTCAGGAATATACAACATGTGAACCAAATGTGAGAGTTATATATCACCAGAATTCTGCATGAAACATTCCTGTGATTTGCAATGGCGTCTGACGCTAGTTTCGAATTGTTCCCATGTGTTGTAATGTATTCAAGTGTATTGCATTGGTGCCTTTATGTCAAACTGGATTTGGTTTTAAGGACCAGTGGTAACCGTTCCATTAGAATATATAATACATCTTCAAAATACTGTCATAAATATTCATTGGCATGTGACTAAATTAAACATTGGTTAAACAAAATTTTAAAAACATTCAAACACCTGGAGATACAAATATACATATAGGGTTGTGTAGGAGACATGGGTACATAGACTTAACTTTCGAGCAGTGTGTACAATATAGCAGCATTTGGAACTAATGAATAAAAATAGAGGAATATTACGAGACTTGTATTTAAAAGAAATGCATATGATTGCTTTCCTGTCTAATATTATATAGATTTGATAGGCTAACAGGAGATCCAAAATCACAAATAACATTTTCTTCACTAATGTCATTTCATTCATGTGCATTACGAGCGTAGCAGTAAGCTATGCGATGTTACCGACATTCAGATCACGGAAAGTCAATTGAACACGATGTACTGGACATTAAGTACCCGATATATCATACATCAATTTCTATTTCAGTATTTTACAGGTGTTAGTAGGATTTATATCGCATTTATACAGCAATATGTCAAATAAAAACGTTACTTATGATGATTTATTGCCAATTGTCACGACAACTCAATGATTCCAGATATCTAAAAATATGTTAAATTCTCATATAATTGGCTTTTTTATAGGCACGGCTTGGGGCATGTGTTATATAAAAATATCATACGAGAGATATTGTGACTGATTGGATTTGTTTTACAATTCTAGGTTAAAAAGGTATGAGAAAATCCGACAGGGAAGGTAGCACTCAACCTAACCAGCCGAGCACAGAAATCAGAAACACCGAGACACAACGACACAACATCCCTGAGCAATGCCCACACAAACCCATGCCAAAACGGTGACAAACTGAAGCACAACAACCCCGGGCGTGAGGGGAACAACAGTCCCGGGGCTCGACCTAGTTTAAAACACTAAGGACAACTACGACTTAAAATAATGGACAAGGTAGGTAAGACGGCGATAGCATAACTATTTGACACACACAACATATAATACTTCATATACTTTGTTAACTTGTCTGTATTTAATATTCATTTATTTCGTCATAATAGGTAAAGAACCACTAAATGCCTCCGCGGGCCAAGTGGTGATACACTCAAGTAGTCCTTAAAAAAACTTTGGTTTACCTGTAAATGGAGATATTTCTTGACAAATGTGGAGTTGAATGATGAAATTGAGTTTAAATGGTTGGTAAATATGCATGTGGTGTAGTAAAACTGTAATATTTGTATTATTCCGCTATTTTGTTCTTGATACCAAAGTGAAAGTAGACTATGGTAAAACCCAGAACTTACAAATCCGGACATGCGTAAAAACGGATAGACCGTGTTTGAAGGACAAAAACTTTCTTAGAAGATACATGACGCCCCTTTTTTATTGCATTATTGTGAAGCTTAAATGCCCCTCTTTACAATGATATATGTGGTCCAGGTGGCCATAGACTAAAAAAAGTTGAAAATTGGGGCCTACTAAGGCCAATTTACATTGAGCTATAGAGCAAATCTATTTGGTGGTTTCTAACCTAGTAATATACTTGGTGTAGTCACGTTGGCTCAGGCCGATCGTTCGCTTATTTGTTATTGTCGTTTTAGATATATCAAATCTCAAAGTCAGAACCTTATATTTATATTTCCATCACCGCTAGTAATTACAGTGGATGGATCTTTGTCACAGGTGATGTATGGCATAATTTAGTGCATAATGCTATAATATATAGACCAACAAAACACTCATTAATTCTATGACATCCTGGTGAATCTAGGAATAATAACAACTAACCAGCACATAAACACATGATACAGGACCAGCATTACATATTATTCCGGTATATATACGTACGTCACCAACTGCCGCTGTTGACAAAATTGACACACTGTATGCTTAAATGTTATTTAAGAAAACAGCTGTCCATTAAGTAATGTTTAGTCTATGGTAAATATTTCATCTAGTGTAGATATGATTTGGATAGTGATACCCGATGAGATAATAAACTGCAATCAATCAACACACACAAGTATCCTCTATGTTCCCAGTCATCATGAAAATTACAGTTGAAATGATACTTGGTCTTTGCACCAAAACATTTAGTAACCAATGTGTAGAATTATACGTATATCACTTCCAAGTTCAACGCTTTTGGTCAAAATATACGTGTACATATCAAACGTACACAGTTTATTAATTGCTAACAAGCACTTACACTCCCAATTTGAATTAACATTTGGTGTCATTGGATACACTCAATTACGTACCTACAATACACATGGTTAAGCAATCCAAATCACTTGATACTTGTTCAATGTTAAAAGGCGTTCCGAGTTAACCGAAGGGGATCCACTCAGATCTAACAATGTTAATTGTATCAGCACTTATTTGAACGTAATCACTAACGGGATATAGTATTTGTAGTAACGATTCTTATGAATACAAAATCTTGATATTGAAGTCGATTCCTGCGTTTTTTTGTGCTCTACAGGATAAATAAACACTATTAATGTAATGCGTTTGCAACTTTTTTGGATTCAATTTCATTTCCGTTAATTTTTGTTTACTGTATTAAAATGATCCCAATGAAGGCAAAATGGATAATTAAAAAGAATACATACAAAAACGTGTTGTTGAACTCCTTGCGTTGATACCAGCAAAAGTCTGTTGGTAATCATAACTGCTATAATGTGTTAACACCCATTAAGCGATATAATTAAAGTATTAAATTCAATTTAATCGTTTATGCATGTACATAAATGTGTCAAGTGGCAATTAAATCATGCAACCATCAAAATTTATATTCACCTTTCTCGTGCAGACACTTTACAAAATGACAGCTGCTTAACGTCTGGCAGTTTGTATTCAGAAATAAAGTAATGTCGGCGTTGCTTATACAAATTGATCTTGGGTCCATTTTATTCGTATTAAGCCAACTCTGCCACGCAACTGTAATTACATTGTATAGCAATTTTTACATAGATATTGCCACTTTTCATTTGTTAGTTCTCTGTTCGGTTCTACGCGAAAACCTTTATCAAAGAATGTAATAAGTTGCTATTTTTATTGCAGCAAACACTCAACGACATTCTAACTCAAAATCTCTATTTCAGTTGGGGCGCTAGAGGAGTACATGGACCAGGACAAAAGTAGTACACGGGCATTGACATCTAACGACAAACCATCAAACGCATAATGCTTATTGATAAAGTCTTATTATATGTTACATATATAATGAAATTGTTCAAGTTTGATAAATGCTAGTTCTTGTTCGTACAGACAGTTAGATGTTTACAGAGGGTCACCAAGCCAACAGGTGCACAGGAATTAAATTCACGACTGAATTACAATCACTTGCTTTGTACCACTATGATATTTTCAAATACTAATGCTGATAATATTTTACAGAACCAATGCAAATGTCATTATATCATTCCGATACACACACCATTAAAGCCACCTACATGCACAAGTACATTTCATTTCCAGACTAATTAGAGAGGAAGTAGAGATCTTTCTAAAGCTTGGTTTGAGAAAATTGCAACGGACGTTTTATTCAATATTCACATAGTAGTCGTGGTTATCATGGCTTAATGGTAAAACATTTACACTAAAAGCCATATATTGTCCTGTGTAATGAGAATCAGCAGACTTGATAATGGTATCCACATCTTACTCTGTGATTGTTATCAATGATTCGCAGACCGAGACGAATAATGCAGTTAGTGCTACTTATAAGACCCATACATATTCAAAATCTACATCATAAGGTGCATCTTATTCAGTAATGTACATGAAAGTCAGCAAGCATGACCACACTTAAGAAGAGAAATATAGATTTCCCGAAAGTTAAGACTACTTGGAGACATAAAATGTATATTTTGGTCTCCCACAATTACATTTTTGCAACTACAACCGTCTTCTTATCCAGCAAGGAAATCATATCATTTAAACACTTTTCTGTCGTATTAGTTGTATTCTAGACACTCTTGTCAGTTTACTATATCGTACAATGCCGATTTGATGACGGTTCTTGTATATAAAACATTATGACATCTCAAGCACACTTATTGCTCTGAATTAAGTTATAATATAGGGACAACCGAATTTATTGTTCCAATATTGCCTTTTGATTGTTGCAGTATTAAATTCAGTAGAACACGTAGCATCTGTATTGCAATTGTGTCTGCTTTGCTTTGGTACAGAAATATTTGAATATCTATCAATATTAAAATATCACAAATGAAAGGGGAATTAAAAGAACTGTAATTATTATTTGAATATTGCATTTTAATTGTAAAATATAAATTTAGCTGAAAATGCAGTAGCAATATTACAACATCTTCTGCTTTGTAAAATAATATTTTGATATACATTGTATGAACAGTCGTCATAGTTTCCATGGAATCGAAGAGAAAGGAAGAAAATTGCCAGACATTTTATTTAATATATCCGTTTCTCGTAGTTTTTCATATAGTTTGCAAGTACATGTATTATCATTTAGAAACGCACTTTAATAACGTTTTATGAGTTACCAGGCTCTTTTAATATTTGATTACGATAAGTTGCAAGAATTATTATGCAGAAACGCACCTTCGTGTCTTTATTACAGTCGTTAAGTTACGTTTTACTACAAATAGCGAGACTATGTAAATTACTAACGGTATGAAGAAGATTATCTTAAATCCAGTAGATCACAAAAGAGTCCCGCGATTACAGTTCCAATGCATGCATTAATAAAAAAAACAATGCATGATTTCAAAGACAAAGTTAGTGGCCAAACGTGTATAAAATAAATGTGATGAGAAAAACATATGAACAGAACCATTTAACATCAAGTTTGTAGTCAAGAATTACCCGAATTGGTATTCATTAATAGGAACAAGTTAACGTTTTACACTTTTAATAAAGGCATTACGTTACAGACACGACTGAATATTCATCAACGAATGTTAATAGAAGTTAACGATACAATGTGAGCCAATAATGTATTCCCTGACCGGCGTCTCTGAAATGATGCGTCTGTAATTATTAGTATAATGTTTGGAACCAGACGGCAAAAATATATTTAAGCAGATGATAATACATCGCCTAAGGAAAAAAGTATAATTATTCAGCAGAAACGGAAATGCAATGCACACAAAACAGAACACGAAATGCACATGATTACAAATAACACGCACATAACAAACATAAAAGGAAGATCACTGGTCACAAGCTTGAAACAAAATGTCAAACAAAAACATGAACAATCCAGAAAATGTAACAACTCCAAATAGCCACCATGGACCGACCTCTAAGCATACTCAAATTAAATACTAGGGGATGCATACACACCTGTACCTGTTCTCGTCATAATAAGGTAATGATACAGTAGTTGAACAATTTATCATAATTTCAAAAAAGAGACCCATCGTTAAT
The DNA here is from genome assembly GCA_963678985.1 of Spisula subtruncata. NCBI lineage: Eukaryota > Metazoa > Mollusca > Bivalvia > Venerida > Mactridae > Spisula > Spisula subtruncata. Next base: position 22,220,627 of record OY787669.1, on the reverse strand, counting down.
TCATATTATCACAATAAGTATAAGTCCATAAATTAATGCAATGTATCGTTTAGGATGTTTATATGATGATTTGTCGTTCATTCAGCATAATGAATAGACGAGACGATTGATAAACAATTTGCAAGAGCTTAATTGAATGCTTATACCATAATGGATATCATTAACTAGATACCATTATAATGTTTGCTAATGTACTTCTTCCGGACATCGGCAATGGTTAGGGCTGCACATGCGAATATTGTCATTGTGTCCGGAAAGACATACGGTGTTGGTTTAATTCCAAGAACTATTGTTTAGAACTACGAGTATATGTACGCATATAACTATACGACAGGACAATATATTGATATATAGAGAATCGGCGGACAACCCGTTGGAAACTTTTTTATAAATGACATCTACTTAAAGGAACAGGTACTTCTCGTATGCTGCAGTTGTAATTTGACCCACGTTATACTGGTCTTGTTGTGCCTGTCCTGCCCATTCCTCTTATGTCTGATTCGTTATTGTTTTTGTTTCGGCTCATTAAAACGCATGTATGCAGCTGTGGGTATTAAATAAAACATGTACTAACTTGTTCATTTAATTCTCCTTGTGACACGTTTTGTTGAAAGATGTGCTCTCTGCCTCATCATTGTATGTATGCGTTAACTGTGAGTGATTTCTAGACTAGAACAAGTATATTTTACTTGTAATTTTCCGCATTAATAAACTAGTAATGAACTTAATTTACTAGATACAGTATGCTTTAATCGTTAATGCCAACTATGTGGGAAGCAACAATAAAGAGTGTTGTAAAACTTTAATAAAACAGAACGTTAAATTATTGTCTAGTATAATGACACCAATTTGCCTATTATATGTTTTAGAAATAATTCATTCGGATAAGTGGATGCATACGATGGTAAATGTGAAAGTGGTGCGTAACGTATACAGTATTTAATTTGATTTGAATAAACTACAGGAAAAACATAGTTTGCATGTGTGATATACAAACAAAGAACATGTAACGTACTAGGTTATCTATATTCTGGTATTTAAAAACTTAGATATTGCCTTGAGAACGACATTTCCACAACAAAATAGTTTTAAAATGTTGAATGACTAACGATAGCAGGATTGAAATGCTTCATGAAACATCTGCATAACTCGATCGCTTAATGCCAATGATTGGTATCTTATCCTTACCAGAAATTAAAAACAAAACCATGATTTCAAAACATACACATTGTCCGAAAAGACCATGCAATTTGTGCATTAACAACTGTTTCATAGTTTTGAACGTCTATCACAGCTGCTCCTTGCTCAATGGTCATATATATATGAAACGAATGATTAAGAAATGTTAAATTACCAGCATGATAGACTCTCATGAACTGTCGCTACAAATGGACGTAGATTTATAGAAGTGTGTATTATTTTGATTATCCAAATTCTAATCTGGGATACGTTTCATTACGAAATCAGTGATCTGCGTATTTGAAACACCTGTTATTCGACAAAAGCAGGATTAGATCAAAACAAAAATAAATTGTATCTTAAAGAGTGATTTTATCTTTAGTTTGTACTGAAAGAAATATAACGTAGTACAACATCAAATAAGAAAACATTAGTTTGCAGCATAAAACGAAACAAACAGTTGCATATGTGTTTCAATCAGTAACATTAGGAGATTTCTAATTTATTTGAAATACGTTGGTTCTTAACAAGCGACACATTGTGCAATTACTTCTAAAAACAAAGATAAAGTGCATCATCAATGGTCGATATCAAACACTACTTTAAAAATAATTAACCTAACTTACGATCAATAATTTTTGTGACACGCAGTGTTTTGTTAGAGCATTTTTAAAGGATACTAGTATTTATATACATAGAGCGAATTACTGGCTAAACTTTTGTTTTCAGTATACACCATGTATATAAAATAGGGAGGTGTATAAAATGTAGTTATATACATTAAAATTGTAATGTCATGTTATTTTCTCGAATACTAGTATATAGAACACAATATGCATGAAGCATATGTTTGAAACAATCACTGTCTCCCTTTTTTCCGTGTATTCACAGTTTATTTCAAAACAACCAGATGGCCATAGACATATGTGGCAACACATGAATAAACAATTTTACAAATACGATTTTGGCACAACACGAATCTCAAAGCCCGGTGGCAACAACTGCCTAAAATGTTAAAGGGTATTAGATGCACTCAACAATTTGATTTTTGATGAGCTTGTGCATGGCCCAAGAAAAATAAATTAATTTTACATTTGTTGCAGCTGACGTCAGTTTGAGCAACAAAGTGGGAAACAACTCTAAGAGAGCAAAAGCGTCTAGAAAAATAAAAATGGAAAACAGGCATTGTTGTTCAAATGATTTTATTTCGAAAATTGATATCAAACCCTAGATACATGACGACGTAAAAGATACTAAACGATTTGTTTGGCCTTAGTGATGCATGCGCAACACTTACAAGATAAAACTTTTAGACACTATTAGTGCAATTAGTACGTATATGCCAATTGATTATAAGTCAAAGTTATGAGTACAATGTTAATATGCTACCTGTTTTCTTACAATGCCGAGTGTGAAACAGGTTTAGAGGGTAGTATACATTATACATATTCTTTCTTCGTACAGCAATACGAAGAATTGGTAAATGTTCCGACAAACTCATGTATTCGTACAGAACGTAAAAACAAAATGCATCTTCCTTCGAAACGGAATTGAAACAATACGCCAAATGCCCTTTTAATTATTTCTCAATATTAAAATTATGTTCTCCCAAGTAATTTGGACTTTTTTCTAGGTATAAAATTATATTAACATCAAATGATCCGAACTAATTTGACAGACAAAAAAACTCAAGCCATTACAAGTATATGGAGTTCAAAAAAGCAATTACCATGTAATCTTAGAATCAACTTTAACACGGGAAATCATCATCTATCATTTCCAGCAATTTATGAGTATTTTAAGATATGCACTATGAAGAGCTTAATTATCCAATACACTACCTGTAGAACAAGAAGAAATAGAAAATCAGGGAAGGCAGCACTCAAATTAAACAGCCGAGCATAAAATATAGCAAAATGCCAACACCATTAGACGGCACAGAGAAAATAAACTTATGTCATGGCTAAGGCAAATTGCATCAATGATAACTCAAGAGATATAGGTTAATTCAGAAATAATTGATGTACATTTCTTGATGTTCATAGATCAGAGGAGTACAATTACAACAGTGCAATATAATATCGTACTCATATACTACTTGAACAATATATTCTTTTTAATCGTTGTATTTAGAAACTCAGCACGGTTCCAAGCAAACAATGTTTTGGCTGTCAGAATTAATTATCAGGATAATGTTCTTATCAAACTCAGTTTCATTCAAGCATTATACAGCTGCATATTCCATTCATATTTGTTCGTTATGGCAATTGACACTTGCAATTAGGATATGTAGCTTAATAATGTCAATTGTTCTTTTCTTGGATCCAAGCATCCCCAATCTGTTTACCTATTTTCATTTTAATGGCAACATTCGGAAATTGTTCATACATTTGCCATTTGCAGTAATTCGTAAACTTTCAGGACTTTTTATACCTAAACTTAGAAGTTGCAGCTGTCAAGCTGCATTTCCATGTGCAGTTTAGAGCTAGGCATTGTTACGTATACTTTTGATATACTTTTGCTGCCGTTCCTGTCTAATGTTCATTTTTACAGTTTCAGTGTTACATTATCTGTAAGGGTGTGAATATCATATAAACGATAGTAGAGTATATCGTTTGTTTTATTGACGAGTTGCCTTTATTAAGTTTCCGTCCCTGGTTTGGTTTATATATTCACAAGATAACTTCAAACATTGCCATTAAACCTAATGGACTTTCCTCACCTAAAATTTCCTGGGAAATATACAGGAAGATACTATTGGATATAACATCATAGTGCATGTGTCGTTTCCGATAACAGTAGATCGGCGACACGTTATAGGATTGCCAATTTAGTTGTCATATCAACAAGTCAAATTCTAATCAGACGGACATATTTACACTAGAAAAAATGTTTGTATTACAAAAGTACTGGTGTTATTCAATTACATTGGCTTTACAAAAGCCGGATCGACTTTTGGTAATAGAATTTTATGGGTAACACAAACTGTTTAAACTCTTTTTTCGTATTGGCATGTACTACATTTTGTACGTACATCACTAAATACATGCATGCAATACATAGCATGATAATCTTACTCTTAAGATACACGCCTATCATCAAGGTAGACGATTTGAAGTTTTAAAATATTTCAATGTTCAAAAACCTTGGAAGTTATCTCAAAATCAGTGAACTGCGATTCGCAACCAGCTGTTATTTGACATACGCAGGATAAAGTTCAAATTAAAACAAATTGTTGTTTGAAGATTGCTAATTTGCTATGCTTATAACGTTATAAGAAAAAAAAAAACTTGGCAGCATGAAGCAGAACAAACAGTTACGTTATGAGAAACATCAGAAGCTAATTGAATTGGAACCATCATTATGTTCTGTCGTGGGATTATAAAAAGTAGTATGTACAAAGTGCACATTAGCAACCGCCAATTAGACAGGCAATAATATCAATTGTTATAAGTCAACACATTTTAACAAGCAAGAGCATTAGACTAGCGTTAACGATAAAGAAATCTAGACACATTTCTATCTTACCAAATAGGTATCTTTAAAATCAATCTAAGCAATTAATTTGTTATCACTGGATCTACACTTCAACATAAAACATCATCATCGATCATTTACCGCAATTTACGAGTATTTTTATACCTTGATTCTGTTGAGCTTAAATTACTACATGATCAACACGCTAATATTACACAGGTGGTGATACAGAACAAATTTCACGCCCTGAATATACTTCATTCACATTTCATTTGGTACAGTGGGATGGATAAAAATAATTGGAGATAATATACCAATTGGATCATACTCTTAAATACTGAAGTACACAGTACATCGTCATTCCAAGTTCACAGAGAAGCGGCGACAGCAAGAGATTAGACATATCTGTCATAACGACTATTAGTCCAGTCATTTTAACTTTTAACCTCAAACTAATTGCAAAACAATCAATTTTGTGTTTATATGGTGCGTAAAGCTATCCTTAGCAATGTACAAAATGTCCTAATTGAATATTTGTGGGACTTTTTGAGATATTTACAAATATATTGAATTGTCACATGTTTTCGCGATATTTGTCACTTTTGAAGTAAATAAATCTTGACTTGTACCAGCAACTTATTTTTACATCGTACTTAGAGGTCGTAATTTTGGTCTGATTTTTATGAAACTTAGCAGCAATGATTATCGGAAGCTAATCTAGGTGACATAAAATTTTGGGTTAACCAGAGCCAAAATCTAGGTCACTAGGTCAAAACATAGAAAAAACAAGATATAGTCACCAGGGGTCGCAATTTCGACCTTACACTTGTGAAGTTTAGTCACAATGATCACCTGGCAAAAATCAAGGTCATGTATGAAATTGGATTTACCTGAGTTAAAAACTAGGTCACTAGGCCAAATTATAGAACAAATCTTTAAAATGCACCCTTTTTGCCTAATCCATATGAGACCATGTCACATGGATCATGAAGACAAAATGTAGGTCAAATTAAATATTTACTTATCATGAGTTAAAACTAGGTCACTAGGTCAAATAACAGACAAACCTTCATGCGCCGAATCGTCGCATCAATTATTTTAACCTATTGACCTAATTTTGACCCAAATAACTCAATAACATACTTGTCTTAGATGTTTTGATATGAGCATTGTGACCAAGTTGCATAAATATTAGACCAAAATTGTGAATTTTGTACCTACACAACGTTTACCTTTGATTTTAACTAGCGACCTACTTTTTGACCCCGGATGACCCAATTTATAACTTTGACCTAGATTTTGTTGATATTATTATTGTGACCAAGTTTCATAAATATAAGGTCAACATTATGACCTCTAGCGACTATACAAGGTTTTGCAATAATTTGACCTAGTGACCTAGTTTTTTATCCTTGATCATCCATTTTCTACCTCGGCCTAAATTTTGTTCAGATGATCACTCTGACCAAGTTTCATAATCATAAAGTCAAAATTGTGAATACAAATGCAATTGTGGACGAACAGACAAAGAGAACAATCACTATTTCTCCAGAATCGATAGATTCGTGTACATTTTGTATATTGTCTGTATTGTATACTGTCCAAACACAAATATCCTCTTTCCATAAGACACACATGTATACAACACATAATATGTGTAAATTTTAAACAAATTGGATTAATATTAAAGAAATGAATGAAACTTTTGTTCCCCCTTCCAAGTGCTATTTTGAGTCATTTTGTCGACATTTGAATGGGTAGTATACCAACACGTAGACTGGCATATATATGAAAAGTAAATTGTCTGATGATAAAATCAATATTTGTATTCGATATAAAAAGGTTCTATCTTTCAGAAAATATAAGCTTTAAGGTGCAATTAGTAAATAGTTAACGACTTACACGGGAATTATTAGAACTTAAAATTCCCCATGTAGTATGAAATAAGGAAAATGCTGAAATTGCTACCAAAAGTGACCTTAAACATGTCGATTTTTTTGTATTTTCCCCACTGAACTTGCATATTTGACGTTTTGTCTGTAGTCGATAATAGTCTGTAGATGATGAAAATGCAAAGAAACTCTGTTTTGCAATTTGTTTGAGGTTGACCATATTTTTAAGCTTAAATGACTGGACTATATCCATATTATCCATGTAAAATATGATAGGTCAAGCAAGCCTATAATCTCACTGTAATTTAATTTCATGCATAATTATATCACTCTTCATAAGGTTACGAAATAAAAAGTTTACTATATAAAACATACCTTTGCGCACGGTTTGAATGTGAAGTCATCATATTCCTCGTAATCATAAACAATTGAATCATTTCCAAACGTTTTATTAATATAAATTTCCATTTTAACGTTAACACTGACAGATAAGTACGAAAACACACAATATCATGTACCAGCAGCCCGATATTACAGCGAATGCGTTAAAGTGGCAAATAATACAGTCCGTTAAAAACAGATTGGCTTCAGTCTGTCTATTGGCTGCTGTCTTCATAGAGAAATCATACTCCAAAAGGTAAGTTACTCTGAGCTTATTCACAAAACAGATTGTGGTTATTTTATATACCATGAGAGGTACCTTTTGGATTAACCGTGTAAATGGGATGTTCACTATTTGTAGCAATTCTTGTTTTTAAATTAATATTACAGGTTTTAATCACGTTCATAACGTTAGCTTAGCATGAGAAGGTCGTAAATACAAACTTGAGAAAACAAGAAAAAGATGTCCGAACATTACTCTTAACGTTTGGTAAAATAAGAAGTTTCAAGTTCAGTCAACATGACAAGTTACGGTTTTCTTGAAAATAGGATCAGTTTTCCTTCAAAATGAATAAATTTAAATAAATTATTTTTTATATCTTTTTTTTCCAATATCAAAGTAATTAAACAATAATTTCATATTGATATAAAAATATTTTCTTGGAATACCACCAAGTGCAAAATGTTATCAAGTTATCGGAACAAATACGTCAGACTAAAAATGGACCAGCCAGTTCAAATAAGCTACAACAAAGCAATTAATTTGTAATCTCTGGATCTACACTTGAACAAGAAACATTACCATCTATCATTTTCTACAGTGTATGTGTATTTTAGGATCATGATTTTGTTGAGCTGATCGAATACTCACAGCACAAATAATATACAGGCGGTGTTGCAAAAGCAACTTTCTTCAATTATGTTTGTAACTAAAACTGCATATTATTTTACTTTTATATTACAACAAGGTTCCAAGTAAGCAGCGGTTAAGTTGTGTGAACAAATTATAATAATAATCTTTTCTAACTCAGTTTTCGTCAAGCATTATGCAGCTGCATATTTCATTCATGTTATCTTTTTGCCACTTGCAATTAAGATATGAAACTTAATAGTTGCATTTGGTATTTTCTTCGACCCATTTCTCACCTATCCGTGTACCTATTTTCTTGTAATCCTATTATTGGCAACTATCGAACATTACTCATATACCTGCCATTTACAATAAATCGTAAACTTCTAGTCCAAGTCTTCTTTGATACCAAACATTTGACGTTGCCGTTGTTAAGTTTCATTTCCTTGTTTAGTTTAGAACAAGGCACTGTGATGCACGATTCTTATTTAGTGCATCCTTTCTTGTCTGAATTTTCGAGATATTTTTTAAATATCTGTAATTGTACGAATGTCATATAGATGATAAACAGTATAAGTGTTGTGGTATTTACGAACCGTCTTAATGTAGTAACCGTCCTGGTTATTGTATACATACAATCATCAGAAAAGCTCGAATATTTCCATTAAACCTAATGGTCCTTCCTCACCTCAAATTTCTTGGAAATATGTGGGAAGATACCATGTACTCAAAGTGCATGTGTCGTTTTCAATAACAACAGATTGGCGATACGTTATCGAATTGTTGATTTAGTTGTCACATCCATGAGTCCAATTCAAATTAGACGGATATATTTACACTAGTAGAAAATATTGTTTGCATTACAAAAGTAATGACGTTATTCAATTACGTTGACTTTACAAAATCCGGATCGAATTGAGGTAAAGGAATTTTGTAGGTAACACAAACTATTTAAACTCTTTTTTCGTATTGCCATGTACTAAAGTTTGTACGTACATCACTAAATACATGCATACAATACACAGCGTGGTACAAATGCTCAAAAGATACACGCTTATCATCAAAGGTAGTCAATTTGAAGTTTTAAAATCTTCAAATCTTCGAAAACCTTGGCAATCATCTCAAAATCAGTGAACTGTGATTCGCAACCAGATGTTATTTGACATACGCAGGATAAAGTTCAAATTAAAACAAATTGTTGTTTGAAGATTTCTTAGTTGCGAAGCTTATAACCTCATAAGAAAAAAAAATTGGCAGCATGAAGCGAAACAACAGTTATGTTATAAGAAGGATCAGAAGCTGACTGAAGTGGAAGCATCATTATGTTCTGCCTTGAAGTATTATGTACATAGTGCACAAATATAATTACAGAGGCAATCTTATCAATTGTTATAAATCAACACATTTTTACAAGCAAGAGCATTAGACTAGCGTACACGATAAAGAAATGTATACACATTTCTGTCTTACCAAATAGGTATTTAAAACAATCTAAGCAATTAAATGTTAATCAGTGGATCTACACTTCAACATAAAACATCATCATCTATTATTTACCGCCATTTACGAGTATTTTAATACCTTGATTCTTTTGAGCCTACAAAATAATCAAAACGCTAATATTACACAGGTGGTGATACAGAACAAGTTTCACGACCTGAATATATTTCATTCACATTTCATTTGGTACAGTGGGATGGATAAAAAATAATGCAGATGATATACCAATTGGATACTGCAGTACACAGTGCATTGTCATTCTCAGTTCACAGAGAAACGACGACAGAGATGAGTCAGATCTGTCTAAACGACCATCCATATTATCCATGTAAATGATAGGTCAAGCAAGTCTATAATCGCATTGTAATCTAATTGCATGCATAATTATATAACTCTTCATAAGGTTACAAAAAAATGTTAACTATATAAAACATACCTTTGCGCACGGTTTGAATGTGAAGCCATCATATTCCTCGTAATCATAAACAATTGAATCATTTTCAAACGTTTTATTAATATAAATTTCCATTTTAACGTTTACACTGACAGATAACTACGAATATCACACAATATCATGTACCAGCAGCCCGATATTACAGTGAGCGTGTTAAAGTGGCAAATAATACAGTCCGTTAAAAACAGATTTGCTTCAGTCTGTCTATTGGCTGCTGACTTCATGGAGAAATCATACTCCAATAGGTAAGTTAGCCTGAGCTTATTCACAAAACAGATTATGGCCTTTTCATATACCATGAGAGGTACCTTTCGGTTTAATCGTACAATTGTGATTCTCGCCATTTGTAGCAATTTTTATTTATATTATAGATTTTAAAGACATTCATATCGTTCGGTTAGAGAAGGTCGTAAGTACAAAATCAATATTTTGAGAAAATTACATGTAGAAAAAATGTCCTAAACTTACTCTTAACGCATGGTAAAATAAAGAGTTCGACAAGTTCCGGTTTTCATAAAAAAGGCTCACAAGACGCACCCTGTATCAGTTTTATAAGGTCGAAGGTAGTACTTACAATCTCCTAATCCTAAACCAGTGATATATTTTTAGACTTGGGGTTCCGAGACAGACATGACTTATTGATGCTTTAGTGATACGAATGTATGAATATTCAATTACTCTTAAGTTACCGTATCGTATAAATCGTCGCCAATCTGAAAATCATATTGATACAACATGGTGCCCCCTGTACAATTCGCTAGCTTAGAATGAGAAGGTCGTAAGTACAAAATCGATATATTGAGAAAACAAGAGAAAACTGTCTGTAATTTACTCTTTACGTATGGTAAAACAAGCTTTTGTGGTTTCATTTTGGTCAACATGACAAGTTCCGATTGTCTTAAAATTAGGCTCATTAGAAGCGCCTGTTACTGAGGATTTCAAATATGTATGAGTCTTATAAGGTCGTAAGTAGTAGTTACGACCATCTCATTCTAAGCCATCATTGTCCTTTGAATTGTTGCTTTGTGAACATTCTGCATAGTAGGACCAATGAGTCGTCCTGTCGGAATCGATTCTCATGATTGAATTGTTCATGTGGAACTAACTTACTTTTGTATGTATGTATGATCGTATTTATCCTCGGCCCCGGATAATTCAAATGGTCGAGGACCCCGGGTAAGTCATTTTAAGTTTCGGGGCATGGTACAGATACAGAACATGGACTCGTTCCAGAGACGCGACTGGTTCTTTTACACGCCAGGTGTATAAAACCTATACATGAGACCTCTGTTTAAATTTCATCCGAAATAATATTTAATTTAGTAAATTTAGTTATTTAGCCCTGATACTAGAACCAATAACCCCTAGATCAGAAGTCTCAAGCTATACCGACTGCTGTATGCAAATGTTTTGTTTTGTTCCGTTAATGCAACAAATAAAGACAGGAATATAGAAAAGTTAACAGATATATCGGCATTATAGCAACATACGGAAGTATGGATATAAAATAGGCATAAATGGACGAGTGGGTTAATGCATTTCCTTAACATAATATTGCCTGAACCAATACCTCATGCATTGAGTAATACCACTCGACTGTCATTAATGACCAAGACAAGTAATCGCAACACGTCATTTATAATCAATGTTCCAACAAATACATAAATGTTTGTGACATTATCATAATCTGTCTGGCGAGAGAAATACTGTTGTCGATGAATATATTTTATACAAAGTAGGCACACGAATATGCACACTATCTACAAAGGTTTAAATTTAAAAGGTTGTCCAAATAATATACACACAATGCTTACATGACATGTTAATTACGTTGTAATGTTTCACGTTGTTTATTTAATGAACTAGTCACAGTCATACAAATAGTGATCAGGTATGTGTTATTGTGTGCGGAAATCAATATATAGATTATCATTGTCAATTAAGACACGTGATTAATTAATCAAAACTAAACAGTATCACGTAATTGTATGACATTTTGTTTTATTGATGATGTGTCTGAATAAAGTTCGTGCAATTTAACATTTCGCCCAGTTAGTTCATCCTGTTCTAAGATTTCCATACATACATCTAATGCACCTTTGTGAGACACTGTTCCAAGACAGTGTGTATAGGGACTATGTTGGTGTAAGTGTTTTTTGTATTAATTGTGCCCTTCCTAATTTTAACTGAACTGCAATCCAGTACTATGAAATGAAACCAACCCTACTGCCATATTGTCCATGAAAATATTACATCATAAATAAAACAATGCATTCATTATACGCAGCGCGTAAAGAAGCAAGAGTAATGCCTTTAGTATTCAGAGTATAGTTCCTCCGATTCAATAAGACAATAAGGTATTGCACATATCGTCTTACATAATTTTTTCCAAAAATGTCTCCAACATTTATTATCTTTATGAAAGTTTATTTAAAGAAGTCAATTAGCAGTTCATTTGTGTTTACCTATATAACGTTTGTATAAGCAATGTAAGAACAAACAGATTTATTAACAGCCAAATTTTCTGTGAAAATCATTAAACTGCCAGGATATATGTTTGGAGTGGGTGTATAATGTTTCAGGGAATTTATTGGTATAGACTTGAACATAATGTGTTGTAAATGAATTAGAAAAGTTATGGTAGGCATATGTAAAGATGGAAAAACATAAAATTGAAATCTTATGCAATCAGAATCAACGTTGTGTTCCGAAATTGTACTTATTCAATCAACCATTACTAAAAGGATATGAGGAAATGTGTCAGAGAATGCAGCACTCAACTTAATCAGCCGATCACAGAAAAGACTAACAACGTAACTATACGGAGCAATGCCGACACATAACCCAACGAAATAATTTATAAGCCCAAGGTTCCCGCCGGAAACACGCGTAGGACATAACCATTGCATATTCGAAGAATTGAAAACAAACGGTGGATGCACGTTTAGCTAAAGTTAATATGTCATCATACGCTCTTGAAGCACATTGCATTTATATTTTGTTGCGGCGTTGTTCACGGCAAATTTTAAACTGGAAATAAGTGTAACTCAAAGTAGATATAGAATCAGATACAATTTTTGTATAAAGACTCTGACAATCTTTTTAAAAAGTGTCGTGAATTTCCTCTCCAATTTAATGGTCTTCGTAAATATAAAACTTTGGCGTTTCTTCAAAGAAATCATTTAGAGAATTATGTACGAGAATAAAGTCGATTTACAAATTTAAAGGCATATTCCAGTAAAGAGCTTAAAATGCTAAGTATTCTAGAATATTGTTTAAACGATAGAAGACACCAATCTCAGCTTACTGTAACTCCAATAAAATAATACAAAATTATAAACATTATGCCAATGAAATTGAACAGATCGTGCATGTTCCATAGTCGTGATCTTATTGCATCATTTGTTATATTTGTCGCCACCAACTACCATTATCGGCATTCTATCAACAATTATATGCATATTAAAGTAATGTGAACACATTTCACCACTAAAATAATCATCATTATTCGGTATACGCACATTTTATATACGATAGTTGATTTAAGTAGTGTCTAGAATAGTCTCAATTACGTACGACGCGAATTGTGATTTTAATTGTATAAACAACTAAACGTAGTTAAACCCATTATAGCTTATTTTCTTGACAATTTCAGGGTATAACATTATTCAAACAGTCACAAAAAATGAACACAACCTCGCCAAAAGGTGTTTCGACACAATATGTAATACATGTATCGTTTTATGAAGTACATGGCCCAGGGCCCGTAATCATAAAGCTCCTTAGGGGAAAATAGTCCTTTGGTTGATATATTTACCTAAGGTTTTATAGGAATTCCCGTAGTTTTATATGATTTCACTTTAGATATCTGAAACCTTCTTAATGATGTTTCAGATATACAAGGTGAAATCATATAAATATACGGGAATTCCTATAAAATCTTGGTAAATATATCAACCAAAGGAATATTTTTCCCTTTTGAGCTTGATGAATACGGGCCCAGAAATTGCCAAAAGTTATACAACAATGTATTAATTCGAATGTAAAATGTGTCTGTACGTTGACAGCTTTCGGGATAAATGATAACAAACCGCAATATACACAAAGCCACTCGAGAATGAATGTATGTCAAGCATAGGCATTAAATAAATTTGCCGCATATTGGGTGGAGTCAATTACAAGAACGCGAAATGAAATAAATCGAGTTGTGTGTTGGCTTTTATAATTTTGTTGATTACTTTGTATGAATTAATAACTGGTTGCTATTACGTTACCGAAATACATGAAAACAATTCATATATCACTTTTAACGAGAATTGTTACAAATAGGTAACGTAATCTTCAAATAGAAACATTATTTATCAAGGCAATCCTAGTTGTCGGGATTCGCGCCAAACATAATTGATTACTATGTTATTTATCATCAATAATCAAATGTAATCAAGAAAGTGTGTGAACTATTACACTTGTTCTAGTCCCAAATCATTGTACCACATTTTGTCTGTTCACCAAGAAATGACATATCGCTAAAACACTATTGACACGAAACCGAGCACCAACTATCTTTGCGGGAAGGGTTGGGCATTACAATGCGTACTGTATCAGTATGGAGAAAATGAGATATGCTAGTAGGAGTTATACGTACATACTATAAACACTAAAATGGTCGTGGAAGATTCTCCAAAATGCAGTAAATCAAACCGAAAATCATCCACTCACATTCATATTCTAAACCTAAACGTTATTGTCTCTGAATTGTTAAGCTATTCAATGCAACCATTATAAATTTCAAAAACTGTTAGTAAAGTCGTGGAAATATCTTAATATGGAGACTGCATTTCAATAACATAGTATAAGTCATTCAGAATATGGTATTCCGGCAAACAATACTTATCTGGTGCAAAACTTATATATATATTATTTCTATATTATCGTGCAAAATAACGTGTTATGAAACACATACAACTATTGATTATTACTTTATTTCTTAGTTTGCACTCAAATCTACAATTTTTTAGGGGGTATGGTGTTTGGCTTTTTGAAGACCGAATAATCCGATCGATGCTGTTTGCATTTGCCGCCTGTAATAAACGCAGAAATATTCCATAGACTAAAGGGTTTGTGGGTATATGTTCATTAGACTTTGGTCTTTACTAAGCATGCATAATATACTTCAAATGTGTGTTCTTAAGGTACAGAATGTTGTTTTTGTAGAGGAAGTTGAAGCTCCGTGACAAAACTCCATGCTCCCAATATGGTCTCCAGGAAAGTTGTTTTGCAAACATTTTGGCCAAATATCGTTTGGAACCTAATGTACACAGCAATGTGCATTCACCTTTGACTTTTTAGGATTAAATATATGTTCCGTTAAGCCAGTAGAGCAAACAATAGCATACGTTATGCAAACGTTCGGAAACATGTGAAGCTTAACAAATAACAACTGATGGGTAGCCTTATCAACATTTATCATATAGTAGGCTGTCCGTTCATGGTATATTTCTCAACGATAAAGCATTGCCTCTACATAGGTGACAAAGTTGTGGCATTTACGGTTCTGTTGAAGCATACACAGCGTTAAAGACATTTGTCTCCCTTATGTTGTTTTTGTGGTATTGACCATGTAAATCCCGAGTCCGACATGTATAATTCTCTAAATGAACAAATCGAAAGTTCCAATGGGTACTCTTAACGTCGCTGAAGTCCCTATTTTGGTTTTTGGATATGCCTTACTTATTAAATAACCAAAGTTTAAGATTTTGGTAGGTATCATCACTTTTTGTCAGTTTTTAATATTTTGCGTAATTTCTTTAAAAAGAACAACAAAGCGCAAAACATCCTTCCTGTGACCAAATTTC
The DNA here is from genome assembly GCA_963678985.1 of Spisula subtruncata. Lineage (NCBI taxonomy): Eukaryota > Metazoa > Mollusca > Bivalvia > Venerida > Mactridae > Spisula > Spisula subtruncata. The sequence goes on along the minus strand of OY787669.1, from coordinate 22,205,039 downwards.
TATATTTTCTTCACAAAAATAGAATATCCATCCTCAACCAGCAACTTTTAAGGGCTTTTATGGTAGTGGCTGACCTTCAAAACGCAAAACACTACCCTCTACAAAAGTGTTGTTTTTGGTTCATTCTATTTTTCAAACAAACCAACCAGTTAGTGTAAATGTTACCTAAAACATATTTCCATGAACATATGTCATGTTCAACACTGTTCAAATATAAGTGGGGCACCTCTCGTATATATGCGACCTTAAATGCCGTGACAGACCAGACAGAAGTTATTATAGAACGTCGTGCCATTCCCAATCATTCTCAATAATGTTTAAACAAATCTGCTTTAAATACAATTAATTCTACACCATACCATAGATTGAGTTTTTTTTATCGAGTTTGCATTTTGATAAGGGTGAATAATAAGCTGTATACAGTAAAAAAAATCAGCACTACATTTGGTTTTGAGAGCAACATCGTACTTATACAATAAAACGGTCTTCGCATTCTATTACATTTCTTTTGCATGATTTATACAGTCTATTTGTTTTACAAAATAGTATATGACTTCTTATATCAATAATCTCAATGGTCACTATTGATTACACTTAACTAAAAGAATAAAAAATGATGAATAACGTACCTTTGAATAGGGTTTAATTCCGTATTCCTCTACATAGTAATAATAATAATATTCAGAATTATTTTCACTAATATAATTCATATTCCCATTCATAAAAGGGGAAATTTCCACTAAATTCGATGCCATCATTTCAATATAATTTATATGCTGACCCAACAGTATTTCGGTATTAAATTTGACAATTGATACAAATGCAACATTTTTATTTATAATGTAAATCATGTATTAGTAAACACGCGACAATGCAACAACGTGTAAGACGTAGAGGTATGCTTGTATCCTATTAGTCCAGTCATTTTAACTTTTAACCTCAAACTAATTGCAAAACAAACAGTTTTGTGTTTATATGGTGCGTAAAGCTATCCTTAGCAATGTACGGAATGTCCTAATTGAATATTCGTGGGACTTTTTGAGTTATTTACAAATATATTGAATTGTCACATGTTTTCGCGATATTTGTCACTTTTGATGTAAATAAATCTTGACTTTTACCAGTAACTTATTTTTACATCCTGCTTAGAGGTCGCAATGTTGGTCTGATTTTTATGAAACTTGACAGCAATGGTCATCGGAAGCTAATCTAGCTAAAATTAAATTTTGAGTTAACCGGAGCCAAAATCTAGGTCACTAGGTCAAAACATAGAAAAAACAAGATATAGTCACCATGGGTCGCAATTTCGACCTTACACTTGTGAAGTTTAGTCACAATGATCACCTTACAAAAATCAAGGTCATGTACGAAATTGGATTAACCTGAGTTAAAAACTAGGTCACTAGGCCAAATTATATCACAAATCTTTAGAATGCGCCCTTTTTACCTAATCTTTATGAAACCATGTCACATGGATCATGAAGACAAAATGTAGGTCAATTCAATATTTACTTATTATGAGTTAAAACTAGGTCACTAGGTCAAATAATAGACATACCTTCATGCGCCAAAAAGTCGCATCAATTAGTTTCACCTATTGACCTAATTTTGACCCAAATTATTCAATAACATACTTGTCTTAGATGTTTTGAGGTGTGCATTGTGACCAAGTTGCATAAATATTAGACCAAAATTGTGAATTTCGTACCTACACAACGTTTTCCTTTGATTTAAACTCGCGACCTACTTTTTGACCCCGGATGACCCAATTTATAACTTTGACCTAGATTTTGTTGATATTTTTATTGTGACCAAGTTTCATAAATATAAGGTTAACATTATGACCTCTAGCGACTACACAAGGTTTTGCTACAATTTGACCTAGTGACCTAGTTTTTTATCCCTGATCATCCATTTTCTACCTTGGCCTAAATTTTGTTCAGATGATTACTCTGACCAAGTTTCATAATCATAAAGTCAAAATTGTGAATACAAATGCAATTGTGGACGAACAGACAAAGAGAACAATTACTATTTCTCCCGAATCGATAAATTCGTGTACATTTTGTATATTGTCATTATTGTATACCGTCCAAACACAAATATCATTTTTCCATTAGACACACATGTATACAACCCATGATATGTGTAAATTTTAAACAAATTGGATTAATATTAAAGAAATGAATAAAACTTTTGTTTCCCCTTCCAAGTGCTATTTTGAGTCATTTTGTCGACATTTGAATGGGTAGTATACCAACACGTAGACTGGCATATATATGAAAAGTAAATTGTCTGATGATAAAATCAATATTTGTATTCGAAAGGAGAAGGTTGTTTCTTTCAGAAAATAAAAGCTTTAAGGTACAATTAGTAAATATTTAACGACTTACACGGGAATTATTAGAACTTAAAATTCACCATGTAGTATGAAATAAGGAAAATGCTGAAATTGCTACCAAAAGTGACCTTAAACATGTCGATTTTTTTGTATTTTCCCCACTGAACTCGCATATTTGACGTTTTGTCTGTAGTTGATAATAGTCTGTAGATGATGAAAATGCAAAGAAACTCTGTTTTGCAATTTGTTTGAGGTTGACCATATTTTTTAGCTTCAATGACTGGACTATATACACGAACACGTAGTCGCATTGCGTAATACTAGCAAATACAATACGCGAGTTAGCGTTCTCTGATGAAGCGAAGCATTCCAGGAGAGTAGCAGTTACGTTTCTTCTACCGAAGTTGGATTGCTCTGGATAATATGAAACACGGGACAAATGTGCGATCAACAAAATAATAACTACATGTACATAGTTATTACGTCTATGTAAGACAGGGGTGGTATTAACAAAATTATGCTTCTGAATGGTTTCTTAACACCTTAATGTTTACTTGAATGTATCAGCTAAACAGAAAAATCAAGATTACCAATGTTTACACTGATTAAAATCAGTTTGTACGAGTATAAACATGTGGAATATTTGGTCTGGTAAGCGCTTTAAGATCCCTTTTTGACGAATCCAATGTAGGGGTTCAGAAATGAAGTAAATTGGCCAAATCATAGAAAAAGCCTGGTCTGACTATACAGGACATGCACATCTTGAACCCTATAATATTTGATTGTGTTACTGTATTTGATGCATTTGCCTTGTTGGTACATTATATCATGAATACACGATATATGGGAATGCATTGTGGCATGTGTAATAGACACATCTTTTACTACGTGACAATAGTTCGGCCAAATATATCGCTGGCTTAGAATGAGAAGGTCGTAACTACAAAATCGATATATTGAGAAAACAAGAGAAAACTGTCTGTAATTTACTCTTTACCTATGGGAAAACAAGTTTTTAAACTTCATTTTGGTACATGTAAAACATGATAATTTCATATTTTCATGAAAATAGACTCATAAGAAGCACATCGTGAAGCAGATTTCAAATATGTATGAATCTTATAAGGCCGTAAGTAGTAGTTACGACCTTCTCATTCTAAGTCATCGATACGTTCATGTCAAATAGTCTCCGTCATTAGATCTTTTTGTTATGTCAACAGATTTGAAACTAGTTTCAAACTGCTTGTAATTGTTTCCATTCGTTTGACTTACCTATGACACATTCCTTGCGGTGTGAGACATGCCTAGATCAATGTAATTTAGCGAGTGTGTTTCCTGTAGAAAGAGAAGAAGAATAGAGTGTTTGACCACAATACGTTTTCAGTTGCAACTATAAATAACGGCAGCATAGACGGAAGCGGATGCCTAAATTGTATGAGGATGTCTTGAGCATGTTGGCGCCCGAGAAGTGTATGTCTTGCTCGCTGAATGGAAGATTTGGATTAGTTTCAATCCTGTTATTCAAAATACCGTTTACTGAAAGTAATTTGACTGACATTTGATTTACTTACTTATGACATGATATATTCAAACAGTATTGTATTCTATCTAACGCTAACGTCACAGTTATTCAATTGTCGAACATCAATAGTAAAACATACAAAGGTTTTGGCGAACATTCGTAATATTTTATGGCGGTGGAAAACTGTATAGTTATATTTTATGGTTTCTTCTCGAAATTTATTCAGCTTTTACAACAAATATAATATAAATAGTATGTGCGAACACAGAGACGTTTTTAATATGGCGTAAATTTATTCATTTTAATGGAAAGATGGATTGAGTTCTGCATTACATGATCGGTAGAGTAACTGTCTTTAAGCAAAATTGTACATTATAACTGACCCAACTACATTAAGTCAAATAGTTTAATTACTGCACTAGTGACATTTCATTTATCATTATAAGTATAGTTTACACTCTTCAATATTGCAATCAGAAGACTGGTGAAGAAGCGCTAGCTCGGCCGAGAAGCTCTGGTTCGCGATTTTATGGAGTTGGCATGTACAAAACAAATAACACCTAAAATGGATAAAAAATTATCGGATTTTAGGAGCGTAAAAACTGTAGTTTTAGTTAATATATTCATGATCGACAAGAGACATTTGGATTTAATTATTTTATAGAAAATGTGTCGAGTAAATATACGATATACGGGAAATGTTTGTGCTCATCTTCTAGTACATCGATACTCCCTGTCAGTTTTTATAAATGACAATTCATGATAACTAAGTTGCAACAAGTAGCCGACACGTTATAGCACGTCACAAGTGCATTTGAAGAAATCTCTGAAGCCATTTGATACAAATTAACTATAGAAAGGTATTTTATGCTTAGAACAACGGCGACACTGCATAAACTTTCTTGCAGAGCATAACATTATGTTCTTTACATGTATCTGACTGTTTTCTTAGCAACTTCAGAACTGTTTTAATTCAGACGATTACAATATTAAATAATAAATCCCACACGCAACATTATTTATAGATCATGAACCCCCATAAGATTTAGATACCTCATAGCGGTAAGCAATGCATTCATTAGACATCTTCAAATATTTTTCTAATTCAACTTTGAGTTAGACTTATGACGGTAGGCTCTCGGTTTCATTGTTTCAAATGTCAATTTTTGAGAAAAAAAACGCATTAAAATGTTGTCTTTGTACATGTATTTGGAAAGGTCGTGAGAACCAAAGAGTGTATTGTTATCAAGATACGATTTGCTCTAAAGTTATACCCGTAGTGTTGTAAGAACTACTTTTCATGCTATTATTTATTGGATTATGTCGACAAACCTTTTATAACTGGGTAACTTAAGTAAGTACGTTCTTTCCAAGAGCGTCACATTTGTTTTCTCTGGGGATTCAAAGTATATAAAAACACTAATATACGTAATACTATATGTATGAGAAGATGAATACGCAACACCTTTGTAAATAAAATACTCTGCACTATCAGTCACATTCATTAAGGTTTTAAGCACTGGATTGAATATACAGTTTGTATAAAACCTTCTCCGACAAGATCGTTATCTTAATGGTCACAGCTATGAATGTGGACGAATCTGTTTCATCTGAAGCATAAGACAAGGTTAAAGTTTAAAATACACCCAGGGGATTAACCCATTCATAAACTCTCCATTATTTTTCAGGAATGGAGCGTTGTCTTAACAATAACTCTCCATTATTTCGTATACACATTACATTCAATGTGTATACGAAATATTGGAGAGTTATTGTTAGAAAACTCTCTATGCCTGAAAAACATAACACACCTGTAGTGTTAACAAAAAATGGAGATTTTTTAATTAAATGTGTTAACATGTAATGGAGAATTATTGTAAATCATGTATAATTATACACCAGTGAGTTGCATTCATTGCCCGCCATCCCAAATAGATGGGTCGGGAAATTTACTTTTGGGTTACATTGTCCTAAAGGTATTGGTTCGGTGAAAATACTCCTAACATTTCCCCGGCAGTGCGGGGGAAGCTGGAGGGTAAAACATCGCAGCCATACGCGGGGGTCGGGCCGTGGATGCAACTAACTGGTGCATTACAAAATGTATGTGTTCACAAAAAGGGCAATACAATTTGCAGGAAAAGCGGCTGAAACTGAAAGAGCCAAACACAGAAAAAAGAAATCAAAAGACAGATAAAAATGCTCAAACCACAACGAAACTAGAAAATTAAATCAACCCGCTGTTACTAAACAGCTAAATAGCTTTTAACATTAATATAATTTCAGCTATTAAGGTGGTATGCGCGCAAGAAATAAAGAAATCAAGATAATGCTAGTGTGATATGATATTAAATACCGTTAATAATTTGCAATTGCACTTTCGCATCATCATGACCATTCAATAAGTTCCAATTACAGCTTTTATACATGCATAAGGGCCAACATTTTCACTAAATCTTCAGCATTATACTGAAAATGAAATAATCGACCTTGGCCTATATTAAAATGTCCAAAAATATTGCAACTTAGGTTTTGAGATGATCAGATGAAACTGTTTGAATATAATAGTACGTGCAAAGCTAATTACTAATTGTTTTGGTCATACAAGGCTTATAATCCAGGAAGACATGTGCCGATTGGACTCCTATGTTTGAATTAAAGAACAGGCAAAGTTTGTATTAATTTTGGAGTGTAAGAAAAAAGTTAAGTTCCCAATTTACGAGGGTTGTTTTTAGCTGTCCATCCGCTAAATCCCTCTTTGACATTAACTTCCCCTGATCACTGGACTCCCAATGAAACATTCGAGTCTCACGGGGAGACCTTTTCTCTTTTGCTGGTGTGGCAGCCAAAATCGACCTGCGGCGCCTAGGAATAGACACTGCCCTCACAATTATACTGTATATGTACATAATTAATACTGTGCAAATACAGAGCTAGGTTTAAAAACAACATGTTAAAAACATTGTAGTTATGTCCATCAAGTTGCATATCAATTATAAATATCCATGTATAGTTTATGCACGGTAATATATCCTCTGACTGAAACAAAGTCTTAATAATGTCCACCGTGTTATAACATCAAGTGACACTGGGTAAATGACCATTGACTGATCGTGTAACACATAACTCACAACTTGTGTTTGCATGGACTACACACCATTATAAAGTAATGGAGAGTTATTGTATTAGTTCACTGGTTTCATGAAAAAAGCATGATCTTCTCACTCAGTCGTGTTAATATTTTTAATCTTCTTTTTATAAGAGGTACATCAGGGGAGACTTTTTTGGAAAAATGCATTTTCTTTCAATTTTGACATTTAAAGCATCTTTTCAGAAAATCAAATTTACATTTGACAGTATTGGTGTATTTTAAGTCAGAGAAAATCCGCGTATCTGTCCATTCCTGAGAAATAATGAATACTCGGCCCCTTCGGGGCCTCGTCTCCATTATTTCTCAGGAATGGACAGTTACTTGGACTTTCTCCTTAACTTCATGTTCCATTTTGCAACATCGAACCACAATGCCTCTTCGTTTCTTTCTAGTGTACATTGCACATATTATGTAATAAACTTTGAAGATATTGAAAGTGTGATGTGTTCCACTTTTATTGACACTCAAACTGTTTAAACCTTCCGTATTCAAACAAACATTTTTTCCAACTTGCAAGTTTCCTATCTAGCTCATTATCTGCAACGACACTAATTTAAGCAACTACAGAACAGTCTGAAATTTGGCATTAATCTGTGTATTTGTTTTCCATATAACACCAGACTATCCGATAATGCCACCTTTTCTGTTACTCCTAATGAACCATTGTCAGCAAATGTTCCCTGGGAAAAGGGAAGACATTTTCTAGATTTAGTGCATGTGCCATTCACAATAACAGCTGAACGACCAAACTTTTTAAAATTGCTTCCTTATCAAATTCAATGTAGACTAGACATTAAGGCTAAATAGTTTTGTTTGAATAGAAAATCAATGGAAACCTCATCAGGCAAGATTGTAATTTATAAGCGGTTTAACACTTTACGTAGTAATATTGTATATCATAAACTACAGTCACTATTTACACGCTACAGTCTGAAACAATACAAAACAAATGAATGATTGATTTTATATTCAGTAAAGTTCTACCGATTCAATAAGACAAGTATCTCAAACATTAATTTTCTTTATGGACGCTTTTATTAATAGAAGTAAATTAGTCAATTAGCAATTCATTTGTGTTTACATCTGTAGTGTTTATTTTGGCAAAGTTAGCACATAAAATTATATTCACAGCCAAATGTTTTGTGAAAATCATTAACCTGTCAGGGATATGTATAGAGAGGGTATGTAATGTTTCAGGGAATTTATTTTGATAGACTACAACATAATGACTTAGGAAATTAATGGCAGAAATATGTAGAGATGGATAATACTAAATAAAATGGAAATACAATACAATCAGAATCAACGTTGATTTTGAAAATGTTCCGAAATTGTAATTTATTAATCAACCATTACTATGTTTTAATTCCATCAACAACTGAAAACATCTCCACGCGCACAGGACAAAACCCTTGCACATATACTGAATCGAATTCAAACTGCATCACCAGAATCAATCATTACAGCACACAGAAGCTATTACCCGGTTGGAATTTGAACCGTTAAATTGTTGTTGCGTTTATTTCAGTCAATTACAACAACTGACATAATGGTTTTTCGTCGGTAGTATATCCAAAAGTACTTTCACTGATGCTATGAAATCGTGCATAATGTCAGTAAAACCACGAACATTTTCACACCGTTAGTTCAGTCTAATTTAGATATGATGACCAAATTTCACAACAATGCGCATAACAGTTCTTGAGATATGAACATAAATATGAGACTTATTAACGAAGATCGCCGCCATTCCGACTTTAACGACGTCATAATGACGTTACTTGCTGACATCTACCCATCCTGCAAAAGTCCATCCATGGTATTTCTAAAGACTTCTAAATCATTCATGCTGTTCATTACGTGACCTTTAAAAAGAAGCAACCAACCGAAACTCACTATATTCAAATTAATTCCAAGTGTCCTCTGGGTGGTCGATATCTAAAGTTTTAACTCACCACATTATGATCGCTGTTTTGACGTCGAGTTGAATTGACGGCGTTATAAAATATAATATTGGTGTTCTTTTCGTATCTACTACAAACCGTTCTTAGGACTCTCTGTTAACACTGATTTGGTTATACATGCCCCCCCAAAAAAGCTTATACTACAGGTACACGAGACTATGTTGCCGCCGTGTGTAACGCTAAGTTTCAGTAGGTGACTTTCCTAACTTTTGGGAAAAGTGCATTACTACAGTGCGTAATAAGTATATTGCGAGTTTCAAAATAGAGTGACGTCAATGATATAGTGCCATTTCGTCTAGACATCGAAAATTATTATTGTAATTCAAAAACATTAATGCAAAATCCTAAACATCATGTCAATGTAATTGAATAGTTCGACATTGTCGCATGGTCTTAAGACATTATCTTATTGCATCATTTGTTATATTTATCGCCATCAACTACCAATGTAGGCAAATTAATGCAATGTGAACAAATAGCATCACTAAAATAATCACCATATTTCAGTCTACGCACATTGTATCCAGGAGAGAAGGTTTAAGTATTGTCTCGAATGGTTTAATATACAAAAATATGCATGATTGTTTTGTTCATTTTATAAATAACTAAACATAGTTAACCCTCTAATGGCATATTTTTGTGACAATGTCAGGCTATTCACGTTACGTTAATTACCAAAATGTAATAACAAATAATGTATCACTAACCAGAAACTGCAGAGCACGGCCTGCACATAAACACACACGAGATCACCGAACAGTATCGACATATTAGGTGATTCATGATTAACTCATCATGTACATGGATTAGAACATTTCAAAAAGTAAAAAAAAACAATATACATGTGTATTTATTGAAATACAAAATGGCTCTGTAAGTTAAAACACTCGATAATGAAAGCGGGTCAAACATCGGCACTGGGTCAATTAAATTAGCTGAACGCTGGGTGCAGTTCAATGCAGATGAATTCGACATTAAATGAAATGCAGTTTAGTCCAGTCATTTTAACTTTTAACCTCAAACTAATTGCAAAACAAACAGTTTTGTGTTTATATGGTGCGTAAAGCTATCCTTAGCAATGTACAAAATGTCCTAATTGAATATTTGTGGGACTTTTTGAGATATTTACAAATATATTCAATTGTCACATGTTTTCGCGATATTTGTCACTTTTGATGTAAATAAATCTTGACTTGTACCAGTAACTTATTTTCACATCGTGCCTAGAGGTCGCAATTTAGGTTTGATTTTTATGAAACTTGGTAGCAATGATCATCGTAAGCTAATCTAGGCAAAATAATTTTTTTAGTTAACCGGAGCCAAAATCTAGGTCACTAGGTCAAAACATAGAAAAAACAAGATATAGTCACCAGGGGTCGCAATTTCGACCTTCCACTTGTGAAGTTTAGTCACAATGATCACCTTACAAAAATCAAGGTCATGTATGAAATTGGATTAACCTGGGTCACAAGGCCAAATTATAGAACAAATCTTTAGAATGCACCCTTTTTACCTAATCTTTATGAAACTGTGTCACATGGATCATGAAGACAAAATGTAGGTCAAATTCAATATTTACTTATCATGAGTTAAAACTAGGTCACTAGGTCAAATAATAAAAAACCTTCATGCGCCAAAAAGTTGCATCAATTATTTTAACCTATTGACCTCATTTTGACCGAAATAACTCAATAACATACTTTTATTAGATGTTTTGATATGAGCATTGTGACCAAGTTGCATAAATATTAGACCAAAATTGTGAATTTTGTACCTACACAAAGTTTACCTTTGATTTTATCTAGCGACCTACTTTTTGACCCCGGATGACCCAATTTATAACTTTGACATATATTTTGTTGATATTATTATTGCGACCAAGTTTCATAAATATAAGGTCAACATTATGACCTCTAGCGACTACACAAGGTTTTGCAAAATTTGACCTAGTGACCTAGTTTTTTACCCTTGATCATCCATTTTCTACCTTGGCCTAAATTTTGTTCAAATGATCACTCTGACCAAGTTTCATAATCATAGAGTCAAAATTGTGAATACAAATGCAATTGTGGACGAACAGACAAAGAGAACAGTCACTATTTCTCCAGAATCGATAGATTCGTGTACATTTTGTATATTGTCTGTATTGTATACTGTCCAAACACAAATATTCTTTTTCCATAAGACAGACATGTATACAACACATGATATGTGTAAATTTTAAACAAATTGGATAAATATTAAAGAAATGAATAAAACTTTTGTTTCCCCTTCCAAGTGCTATTTTGAGTCATTTTGTCTACATTTGAATGGGTACTATACCAACACGTAGACTGACATATAAATGAAAAGTAAATTATCTGATGATAAAATCAATATTTGTATTCGATAGAAGAAGGTTGTATCTTTCAGAAAATATAAGCTTTAAGGTGCAATTAGTAAATATTTAACGACTTACACGGGAATTATTAGAACTTAAAATTCCCCATGTAGTATGAAATAAGGAAAATGCTGAAATTGCTACCAAAAGTGACCTTAAACATGTCGAATTATTTTTATTTTCCCCACTGAACTCGCATATTTGACGTTTTGTCTGTAGTCGTTAATAGTCTGTAGATGATGAAAATGCAAAGAAACTCTGTTTTGCAATTTGTTTGAGGTTGACCATATTTTCTAGCTTCAATGACTGGACTAGTTGTATGTGGGCTATCATAATGTTGTTGAAAATGCTATATGAATTAATAACTGCTTGCTATTACGTTACCGATATTCATATGAGACGTCTATAAATCACTTTTAAAGAGAATTGTTATAAGTAAGTAACGTACTATCCATAAAGAAAGAATACATTTATGGGATTCGCGCCAAACATAATTGATTAATCTGTTATTCGCACAAATAATTGAATGTAATCAAGAAAGTGGGTGATATATTACACTACTTGGAGTTCTATATCAGTGTGCAACATTGTGTTTGAAGGCAGAGAAGTGAAACATCGCTAAATCTCTATTCATACGAAACAACACAAACTTTGAATATCTTTTCCGTAGAGTTTTGGACATAACCAAGCGTGTTGCATCAAAATATGAGAAAAAGTAATATGCCAGTATGAGCAAAATACTTCCAACATACGGTAAATCCAACCGAAAAGCTTACACTCAAATTCATATTCTTAACCTAAAATGCATTGCCCCTGTATTGTTATGCTTTACAGTTCATATCCTTATAGATTTCTAAAACTGTTAATAAAGTCGCAGAAAGGTCTTTATATGGAGACTGTTTTTCAACAACACGTTATAAGTGTTTCAGAAGATGGTTTTCCGACTACCAAGAAGCATCTGGTGCACAACTTGATTATGTGTACAAATATGTCTACGATCTAAAAGAAACTCGGAATACTAATGCAGATAAATGTGACGCAAATTGACTCCTGTCCGTCTACTTAACTTAGTTAATGAAGTGTTAGTATTCCCTGATGGCTACCAATTTGGCAACCTTAGTTTGATTGTAATTTACATACTGCCTCTTCTGTCCTATACGACAATGTTACGATACTGCTGTTCATGGAAATGGCTACAAGCCAATGAGCTGGATATGAAAGTTTCAAATGAAATAGAATAACATTGAAAGTATCAAACAACAACAAAAAACTCGAGTAAAGATTAAAATCAGTAATACTTAATATAATATCACTAAACAGCATGAATACATAGTCGACAATGGCTTTTGGGCATAAATTAAACTAATATTCTAATGTGTTAATTTTAACACTCAGATACAAAATATGTTGCTTATTTATCTTGACACGACAAGCCATGTTGTAAAACCTTACATCTTCGTATATTTGATATATAATTACAAGGTAGGATAGACCACCTAAATCCAAATTCCGATTGCGAATTATGCAATAATAAAGTATACACTTTGAACAAATAACACAACCCTAGTCATTCTGAAAAGACAATCCATCAATGCAAAATGTTTATAGAAGCTGTTTCGAATATTTGATAAACTAAATGCTTGAATTGAACAAACCACAATTTGATGTTTATACATTTATTGAACTTCGTGTTATTTTCAATCATTATAGATATATGATGCACAGCTAAATGTTTTAAGCGTCTGGTTAGTTAGTGAATTAGTGAGTGCTCCCACTTAACAATATTATTATGTTGATTCATCAATCTTAATGAGCTTTAAAACATTCATCGAATCTGTCTAAAATTTAATTAATTCTACACCAAATTATAACATACTAGCTTGTCTAGTTGATTTTTCAGTTTTGATCTATAGGTGAAGAAAATAATGCTTACAGTGAAATAGAAATTTACCACCACCTTTACCTTTGAGTGCAGCATGATATATCGCAGATGTATTTGATCGTACTTACATAAGAAAATGGTCTTCGAATTATATTACATCTCCATTGCATAATTTTTACAGTCTGTCTTCTCCATATATTATATCAGTCAAATCACTTGAATGTCCAAGACAATGTAAACCTAACTGAGAAATTAAAAAACGATTTCCAGGTTTCTCATTTTAAATACTGACAACGTTAATTATAGTCTGGATTTAAAGTTTCATCTTAAATTTATTTGCATTAACAAATCAATTCTGACAGCATATCAAAGCAATTATGTATACACATTCCTTATGTGAATTGATGAATAACTACACGTAATGCTTGGTCAAAGAGTTCAAATTATGACCAAAGTAAAATCCGATGTTGGAATACCCTAGCTGAAATATTATGTAATTCATGCTATTCGAACAAAAAAAGGTATAAAAATTCTTAAATTCATCCTCGTACAAAACGTAAATGGCGGGTAATATATTTTTAAAATAACTGTTGAGGTGATACGACCGAATACACAGCACGACTATGGCTTCGTTTCGTAATTATAATTTCTTTAGTGGTGAAACACACACCATACTTCGCATCCATAAAGTTATGTAAAATCTCATATCAATTATATCAATGATTTGTCCATTTAAGATGAATTGTTTCACCTAATTGGACCATAATCAATAAACAATTGATGAATATCTTACCTTTGTATATGGTCTAAGTCCGTATTCCTCAACGTAGTAGTAGTAATAATAATATTCAGAAGTATTTTCACTGATATTAATCATATTTCCATTTTTTGAATGATAAATTTCCGACACATTAAAAGACATCCTTATACGACAGTATTAAGAATTATTTTCAAAAATATTTATGATATTCCCACATATTGTTAAATTAAATGTCATCCTTTCCTAACAATTCAATATCATATAGTCATGTATGTTTACCAGAAAGTATTTCGATATTAACTATGACACTACGAATGCACCATTTTTATATTTAAAGTAAAATCATGTATTGGTAAACACGCGGCACTATAACATCATGTAAATCGTAGGAGTTTGTTTGTATTCTGTTCACGAAAACGTGGTCGCATTGCGTAAAACTAGCAAATACAATACGCGAGTTGGCGTTCGCTCATGAAGCGATGTATTCCTGGAGAGTGTGCGTTCATCCGGTGTCGGCCCCCTCTGGATAATGTGAAACACGACACAAATTATGGAAGCATCCAATTACATCGCGAAGACAGAGTACCAAACTTACAATGCTATCAGAAATGTTTACTTTTACAATTGGCAACCGATGATTTTCAAATGCATGTTTGAAATGTTCACCTAATCCTGGTCGGAATACACAGCGCTCGTACACGTTTATGTTTGTTCACTATCTGGCAATCGCCAATATTCTTTCGTTGGCATTGTTGTGATTGCGGGGTAGTACAATTTACACACCATGCACCATGCTTGAGTAACCACTGATTGGGAGGGTGTCCAGTATACACACCGAGCAAGAGTGACCACAGCCAATCAAGGCCAGTGTAAATCACATGGACTTCCAAAGCATGATTCTTGTATTCTGTCTCTTTGATAACCGGTCTCCCCAACGAATAGATGTGCTTTTCATACACTCAACTCCTTAGTGAGCTTTCTCTCTATAGTTACTAAGTGGCTATAGGGAATTTAACAAAAGAAGGATATTAGACAGCATTGACCTACGTTATGACTTTTTATTCTAATATCTTTAAACCCCACAACGTTCCACTTAATCAAATTGACAAATGGCTTATTTCACTCGTTTACCAATATGTTATATACTAGTAATGAATGTGACGTTTGGTATTGTCTTCCAACATTCAATGAACACTGACAAACAGGCTCGTAGTATCGAGACTTTGTACTGCATGTGTACCATTTATTTGCAGCTTCCTGGCAACACTTTGTTCGTGTGGTCGTTTCTGAAATTCCAATAGCATATTACGTCACGCGAAAAAGCAAAATGAAATTTTCAATATCTGTGTGACAAATGTCTCAACAAAATGATTGGTAAAAAATACAAAAAATGTAGACTAGCAAGAATCGAAGGAGGTTAAACTGTAGGGGATATTTGTTCGATTTCATGTACATTCTCGACGTCAAGGTGTGTTCGACCATTGCTGATTTATCGATAATGTCAGTTCGCTATTATTTTGTTGTATTTTGTCTTCACTTGCACCATCTTTTCAGCTTCTTCAAAACGCGATTATTGTGTCAATGAGACCATAACAAAATGAATACGACAATGTGTGTTTGATTTGAAATTTGTGAGTCTCATGGCGACAATCTGTCATGTGACTAGCATGATGTACGCTTCAATTTCTACTCCGTTCTTTCAATTCGTATAACCGGTCTTGTGAGAGTTGTTCCTGCACAGTTAAATAAATATGTTAAAATGTTTATAAAAACTATTTTATTTTTCCGTATGCACAATTACCGTCATAAATTAATTGAAGTCTATTCAATAAATAGCTCAAATAAGAGAAATTTTACCTCTAACTTTCGACGAACGACAAATATGACATGTTATGATGGTTAACAAATTAGTTCTGTTAGTCTGATTTTGCCATGTTTTCTAAACACAATCCGCTCAATATTTGTGTATTCTCTAAAGAATACTTGAGATATATTGCCTGGGTCTTTTTGTTATGCCAATGCATTTAAAAATTGGTCGAACTGCTTGTGATTGTATTGTCTATGGTGCTGGCTTTCGTTTGACTTACCTATCACTCATTCATTCACTGTTGTGGTGTGAAGGATGCGAAGTTCAATGTTAAGTGAGAGTGTGTCGTGATGAAAATGAAAGAGAAAAAGAATGAATGTTTGACAACAATACGTATTGAGTTGTATTATAAATAACGGCAGTCAAGACGGCAAGCTGATCCCGAAATTGTATGAGGTTGGCATAATCAGTTTGGCGCTCAAGAAGTTTACGCCTTTCTGACTGAATGGAAACTTTGGATTAGTTCCAACCCTGTTATTAATATTATCATTTACTGAAAAAAAATATAGAATTTTTGGGGAATGTCTTGAATGATACCATTACTACTCGAATTGTCGAACAAAAATAGTAAAACATGCAAAGGTTCTGGGCAAAATAATTTTTTGTAATATTTTGTGGATTACATGTTTTGGGATAATTATTCATGTTTGCTGATTTGAATAAACATGTATATTAGAAACATGCAGCAATTATTCAGTGATGTGAAGTGTGCATGTTAGAAGATTCGACATACTTAGATGAACTGGTTATCGATTGAAAACATAATTGTTTACAGTTTTTGTTGTATGCTTTTGGTCCGTGTATTGTATTTTTGTACGCGCCTTCGTGCCTGCCGCGTTTGACTGTTTCTGTTCAGTGCTATCTGTCCTGACCGAATTGTAAATATTATTTTGAGTTTCGATGATCTGACTATCCTTCATTTGAACAATCGCTCCTTTGCGCTCATAATTATTATTGTCATCACACGAGATCATAAAAATAAAATAAAAACAAATATACATGAAGAAGGCTAGCTATTCGAATTAGAAACACCCGACGATAAACAAACCAGCAGCAACGTTGCAAAGAGATAAAATATAAAATCGGATACACTGGTTCGTTTGTCAACATTTCATAAAAATCGAATGTTCATTGTTCATAACGCCCTCTGGTCAAGTCGTCACACCCTTGACAACACTGAAAGTATGATATATCACAGAGACACGCTTTCAATCAGTATTTGATTTTATATGGCGATAAGTTAAGTTTTAATGGAATAATGAGTTTTGCACTAAAGGAACATTAGAGTAACTTTCATTAAACTAAGTTATACTCAACTACATAAGTCAAACACATTTTATTTACTATTTGAGTGGCAATTCATTCAGCAATGTGGACAATCAAAACTGTTGCACTAAAAAGACTGTTGAAGAAGTACAAGCCCAGCATATAAACCCTGGACTCCGATTTCTCGGAGTGGACATGTATAACAAAAGTAACACATGTATAACGGGTAAGAATTGCACGGATAGAAGCGTACAACTACTGTTGGCGAAAGTTAATTTTGTCATGGTAGACATGGTATTTTTGCATTTAAAAAAATGTGTGGAGAAAATACACGGGACATATTTATGCTCAACTTCTATTGCATCGATACTCCCAGTCATGGTTTATAAATGACACTTCATGATTTATAAGTTGCAACTAGTAGCCAACACTTTATTGCACGTCAAACAATGTATTTAAGGAACTCTCGGGAAACCTTGCCTGCAAATTAAGTATAGAGAAGTGCAGAGAGTAACATTATGTCCCTCATTTGACAGTTGTATTTGTAATAAATTAAACAGGATTAGAATGGAAGATTCCAAATCACTCACGCAACAATTGTCTTAAATCCGATTCCCCAAAGGTTTAAATGCCACAAAGTGCTAAGCAATGTAATTATAAGACTTCTTCGAATCTCTTAAAATGGAGCATCGAGTTAGACTTTATGACGGCAGGTATCAATACCAATTTTTCAAATATCAATGTTTAGGAAACCGCATTTAAATTGTTGTCTTATTTTTGCAAAGGTCGTAAGAACAGACCAAAGTACTGTTTTCAAAAGACGATTTGCTATACAGCTTTTTTTAAGCAAATAAAAACTCTAGTATATGTATCAGGAGATGGATATGCAAACGTTTGTTTGTACTTTGCGTGATTATTCACATTCATTAAGGTCGTAAGCGCAGTATTGAAAACATGATATACTGCAACGACAAGAATGTTTCCTTAAGGGCCACAGCCATGAGAAGGTGGACGAATATATTTCAACTGATGCCTACGATAAGAGAAATGTTTTATGTTATCTTGTTCATCATCGGAAAACAAGGCTACTAATTATTTGTTCCTTCCAAAAGTACACGTATAACACCAGACTATCGAATTTTGCCTCATTTCTTTACACATAATGGACCATTGTCAGCAAATGTTTCCTGGAAAGTGCTTGGAAGACACGTTCTAGTCTTATTGCAAATGCCGTTGACAATAACAGCTTGACGACTAACCGTTTTAAAATTTCTTCCATGTCACACACACACACACTATCTCAATTCAATGCCGACTAGACTTCATTGCCACGTAAGGAGAGTAAAGAAAATTATATTTCTCATACTGTGTCTGGTACCAATGTAAATCGCAGTGAAAATTTGAATACACATTCGTTTCAGTTAAAACAATCGATAGTTTTTCAAAGCAAAGTTGTGATGACTCTCCAGTCATATTATTCAGATACCGGGTCGGTGGAACAGATACCTTCATTTAATTTAACTGAAAGGGTATTGTTTGGGTAAAGAAAGTTCAATGGAAAAAAATGATGCAGGATTCTGCTTTTAAGCCCTTTAGTATACTACTAAATAATTTAACTTCATAAAATATAAGTACATTCATTGCATGCTTGCCATAGCCTGAAGCAGTACTTACCACGTGAATGATAACTTTTGTAGTTAATGTTGCTCCTCCAATCAAATAAGACACTAAGTTAGCTTACATCTTTCACATAACATTCGTTGCCAAACAAGTCTCAAAACATTTATTTTCCTTATGTACGCTTTATAAATAGAAGTCAATTAGTCAATTAGCAGTTCATTCGTGTTTACATATGTTACGTTTATATTGGCAATGTAAGTACATACAGTTATATTCACAGCCAAATGTTCTGTGAAAATCATAAGGTGTATATTTAGAGAGGGCGTATAATGTTTCAAAGAATGTATTGGTACCCGAACATAATGTTTTGTATGTGGATTAGGAATTAAATGACAGACATATGTAAAGATAGATACTACTTAATAAAATTGAAATTTAATGCAATCGGAATCAACATTGTTTAATATTTTCTGAAGTTTTAAATAATTAACCAGCCATTACTTAGTTTCTATTCCGCAAGCAGTTGAACATAGTTTCAAATACTCATGAACTCTTTGAACATATGAAGGAATAAATGAACAACAAAAAAGAGTACAATGTTTTTGAAAAGATTCAGACAATTCTTTATTGTTAAATAGGGTGGTCTCTAATTTCATAAATGTAAAACGTTTGACATTTCTAAAAAGAAATTGTAGTTTACGAATATTTTAGATTTACAAAGACACAGACCTGCAAGTGCTATGTCGTCTAGACTTTGAATATTATTTTTGTAATTTAAAAACATGTATGCAAACTTATAAACATCACGTCAATGTAATTAAATAGTTTGACATTGGTGCATGTTCTTAAGTAATTATCCTATTGCATCATTTGTATATTCGTGTCCATCAACTACCATTGCGGGCTGACTATCAACAATATGGTACAAATGAATGCAATGTGAACAAATAACATCCCTGAAATAATCACCATAGTTCGGTATACACACATTTTATATACGAGAGCAGAATTAAGAAGTGTTTCGATTGGTTTCATATAAAAAATATATATGTGTTGTTCATTTTAAACAACTAAACGTAGTTAAACCTCTAAAGGCATGTTTTCGTGACAATTTCAGGCTATTATATTCATCCCCAAAATGTAATCACATATCGGTCAGAAACGTAAGTACATGGATAAGAAATTTCAAAAGTTATAAAACACTAATCATGTGTATTTATTGGAATACAAAATGGCTCTGTACGTTAAAAACACTTGATAATGAACGCCAGTCAAACATTTGCCCTAGATAAAGATGTCCAACGCTGGGTTCAGTTCAATACAGATTAATTCGACATAAAATGAATTGCAGTTGCGTGTTGGCTCTCTATCAATTAATAACTTTTTGCTATTAGGACACTCATATTTATTAGAGACGTCCATAAATAACTTTTAACGAGAATCGTTAAAAATTAGTTACGTGAGTTTCATATAGAAATGATATTTATTGAGGCAATTCTGGTTGTCGGGATGTGCGCCAATCATAATTGATTTATCTGTAATTCGCATCGAAAATCAAATGTAATCGGAATAGGCTCGATTTATAATACTTGTTATAGTTTTAAATCATTGTGCAACATTTGTCTGTTCACAAAGAAGTGACATATTTCTTTACCTCTGCTGGTATGAAACCGAACTTGAAATATCTGGAAGGCTTGGGCATAACAATGCGTAGTGAATCATTATATGAAAAATTGGGATATCCCAGTTTAATTAATTCATATTATAAAAACTAATCCAGTCGTGGAAGATTCTTCAAAATATAGCAAACCAAACCGAAAAGCATTCACTCACATTCTTATTCTCAACGTCAATGTCTCTGAATGGTTAAGCTATTTAATGCACACCCTTATAAATTTCTAAAACGGTTACTTAAGTCGCAGAAAGATCTTTATACGGTGACTGTTTTTTAACAACGTGAAATATGTCTGCGGCCTAAAAGTAACTCGGAATACAGATAAATGTGACACAAATTGACTCCTGTCCGTCTGATAAACTAAGTTAATGAAGTGTTAGTATTCCTTGCTGGCTACCAATTTGGCAACCTTAGTTTGAGAGTAGTTTGCATACTCTCTTTCTCCTGTCCTATCCTGTCGGCTGGATACGAAGGTTGCAAATGAAATAGAATTACATTGTAAGTATTAAACAACGACGGCAAATAAGAGTTACGAGTAAGAATATTAAAACCTAATATAATGTAAATTAACAACATGTAATCCTAGTGGACAATGAGCTTTGAACATAAGGTAAACTAATATTCCCATTCATGGTATAGCAACACTTTTATACAACTTATTCTGCGTATTCATCTTGACACATCAAAAAAATTTGTAAAGCCATACATCTTCGTATATTTGACATATAATTACAGGGGTAGGATTGATCACCGAAATGCAGATTCCCAATATCGAATTATGCAGTAATAAAATGTACAGTTAAACAAATACTACTGTACCATATGCCGGATAAGACAATTAATAAAGGCAAACAAAATGAGTTTCACTTATTTGCTAAACTTAGTGTAATGATCAAACTGTAAATCTGGATGTATATACATGTATCGAATTTTCTGTTATGCTACCGGATCAAACCTTAATGTTTGACGTTTCTGGTAAGTGAAAGGAAGGTGCTCCCAATTAACAATATAATTATGTTGATGCAGTACTGAGACGTACTGTAAAAGATGCAACTGCTCTGTATACGTTTTAATGAATTCTTATAAAATGTGTACATATCGAGTTTTTATTCTTGCTATAAGTGAATACTGTCTAGTTTACAATGAAAAATAATTCAACACCATATTTGCTTTTGGTGCAGCATCATATATATCGTAGATGTATCTGATCGTACTAAGACAATAAACTGGTCTTCGGATTCTGTTACATTTCAATTGCATATTTTATACAGTCTGTCTTATTCAAAATTATACCAATTATATCAATGGCCCATTAATCGATAACACTTAATTAAAACAATAAAAAATAACTTACTTTTGCATTAGATCTAAGTCCGTATTCATCTACATAGTAGTAGTAATAATAATATTCAGAATTATTTTCACTGATATTGATAACATTTTCATTTGTTGACGGGGAAATTTCCGTAATATTTAAAGACATCCTTTCAATATTTGTAAAACAACTACTTGTTTATACGACAATATGTATAATTACTTTCACTAATATTTATAATATTCCCAATTTGTTGTAGGGTAAATGTCCGTTAAATCAAATGTCATCCTTTCCTTTTAATATAATTTATATGTTTACCCCACATAATTTCGGTATTAAATATAACAAACAAATGGAACATTTTTATATAACGTGAATCGTGTATTGGTAAACACGCGGAACAACAACATCATGTAAAACGTAGGAGTTTTTATCAATTCTATACACGAAAACGTGGTTGCATTGCGTAATACTAGCAAATACAATACGCGAGTTGGCGTTCGCTCATGAAGCGATGTATTCCTGGAAAGTATCAGTTACGATCCTTGTTTCGGAGTTGGCCATCTTCAGATAGCATGATATACTAAACAGATTATGGAATTACCCAATTACATCGTGATGACCGAGTAACAAGCCTATCATACCATCAGAAATGTACTTAAATAATTCGCAAACATCATTTTTGACCGATGACTATCAAACGCATGTTTGTAATTTTCACGTAAGCAACAGTAGTCATTAAATAAGGTGCGAAACAGAGCACGTTCGACTTTGGATATGCAAACATGGTTATGTCGTTATGTTGCAATGGACGAAATAAGAAACATACAGTGTTGTATCAGTATAGCACTGGGGTGGTGTTCACAAAGCATCTTCAGGGAAAACTTGGATTTTTCTACAAATCATAAAATTACAGCTACACAGAAAAATCAAGACTACCAAAGTGTACATACGTAGGGCGGGAAACTCAAGGCTATCACACACATAGACCCTTCCAGCTTTATTCATGCTCGCCATGAAACAAGCTTCAACCGTCACTTGATAACTTAACTCACATATAGGTACGCATGAGTATTGGTAACCAAACATGCGTTCGAAAGCCAAAAGCCAAACCAATGCAACACAAATACTCTGAAGGACGACCACTAGATGATATGTATGAATCGTTCGACCAACGAGATTACACGCATTCTTTGTTTTATCTAGCTAAGCGTTGAGCTTATGTATTTCAATATTTGAGCCATTGGCTGTACGACAGAAAACTAGTTTAAAATGTCTTCCAATTTGGCATGGAGACGATTTGGGTTTCTTTAAGCCATTTTCTGAACGAGAGCAACCTAACCAAACATGTCGCACAATCCATGGAGCATGATATTAAGTATGGTCCTAAGGATTTAGACCTTCATGTTGTGTTAGACGAGTTGTCCTATGATTTTGTACTGGACATACATTGTAGCGTTCTACAGAATAAGTATTTGTTTGAATCACATTATTGTAGCAAACTTTTGAAGACCTGGTATACATAATACTTTTAGTAAAGTAAGGTAGTTATAAAGCCTGTCCAAACACTATACAAATCACATTAAATTACATTGGAACATTAAATATCATTGGACGTATGTAGAAGGATGGACAAAACAATCATACCATCTGGCAATCGACATGGTTCTATCGGAAGGATATTAAACAAGATGTGCTCGTACCTAGCGTAATTACTTCTTATTCTAATATTTTGAAAGCCCGCAACATTCCACTAAATCGCAATTATAAATGGCTTCTTTCCACGCCTTTGCCAATGTGTTGTACATTGTAGAAAGATAGCTTTATTCAGAAAAAGGCTATTAGCCTATCATTCCACAAACATATATACAAATATAAACATAACATGTCAATGGTGGTTGATGTACACAAATAATATATATAACGTTATACATAAACTTTTTCAACGGAGACCAACAATTTCGTCGTGTAATTAAGAAATTTAACACATAATTAGTATAAAATATACTAGATATAAACATTGGTAGATTATATTTAAAAAATGAAAAAAGAAAGAACAGAAAATCTAACAGTGTTAAGGGGGGAAATCAGTATTATAAGAAGTACATTTGAGACCTTATTTCGAAACTTTTGTAGACGAACAATGATAAGTTTTTCATGGTTTTTTTATTTTCATTTTTTAAAAGTTCTGCAATTTTCAAAACATTAGGATTTTTCCAATAGTATTTTTTAATGTATATGTTTCTTAGATCTTTGTATACTGGGCACTCTAGAACAAAATGGAATTCATCTTCTAGAGTGCCACAGCATCTGCATTTACGTTCTTGAAATGGTATTTTGGCAGGCTTTTGCCACCTCCCAGATTCAATTTCTAATTTATGTGCCGAAACTCGTAACCGTGTAAGACAAGTTCTAAATTTATAAGTAGTAATACTATCTAAGTATGGTTGACGAAAATCTGCTAGTAAATTATATGTTTTTGCTCTTGTTGAATGTTGAAGTTCAATGTTCCAATTTTGAATAGAGACATCTCTAACCCTAGTTTTAAATATTCCCAAAAATAAATTAACGTTTTCTACGCCTTGAAATTGCCACACGTAATTAAAACCCAAAGATTCCAACAATTGTTTCACGGAATTTGCCCACGATTTTTTGTGGGGCCATATTTCCAAATCATTTAACATCATATTATATACATATTTTACATATTTACAATCATTACATTTTAGTATCTTAAACCACTATTTAATTACATTTACTAATCTTCTTTTAATCAATGGTGCTCTTCCTAACTCCCCGTATATACAATTATTTTGTGTTTGCGTTCTGACGCCTAATATTTTTTTACAGAATTGTAAATGTATTCGTTCAATTGTGTCACTGTTATTAAAACCCCATATTTCACTTCCGTAACTTAGTATAGGCGAAATGAGCTTATCAAACAAGTCTAAATAATGACTTATTGAAATCTTAGGAAATTTTACTTAGTATTTATTTAGTTTAAAAATGGCCTTTAGGGCTTGCCCACTTAATGCTTCATACGTTGCTGCATATGACCCGCTTGTAGTAAAAACAATGCCTAAATATGTGAACTTTTTAACAATTTCTAATTTTGACCCCATATATAAAAATTCCATGTTTTGTCTTAATGTTCCTCCCTTTACAAAATCATAACCGATAATTTCCATTTTTCGCAATATGTTTCTAACAAATCCAGACCATGTTGTAACCCTGTCTCTGATTCCGACATTATGACTATGTCATCAGCATATAAAAGTAAAAATATCTTAAAAAGTCCTACATCTACCCCATCAAAACCGTTTAGTGCGAAGTGCTCTTCTATGTCGTTTAGGTACATTGAAAACAAAAATGGTGACAGACATTCTCCTTGTCTGACACCCAGAAAACAGGTAAAATCTTCACTTAACGTATTTTCATATTTTACACGTGACTTGACTTTAGCATACATTGATTGTCTAATGTTTAAAATGCTTCCTCTAATGCCCAATTTAATCAACTTGTACCACAAAATATCTCTTTCAATAAAATCAAAAGCCTTCGTAAAATCAACATAGGCTACAAACAGTTTTCTATTTGAAATTAAAAAGTGGTTGATAATTCCATTTAAAACAAAAATATTGTCTACAGTTCCCATGTGTTTCCTTAACCCAGCTTGTGCCTCTATATATACATTGTATTTTTCAGCCCAATTATTTAATCTATTGTTTATGACCCGAGTGAACAATTTTCCAAGTGTACTTTATAATGTTATCCCTCGATAGTTGCCTGCTTCATTTTTGTCCCCCTTCTTAAGATTCTTGTATAATGAATGTGACATTGTGTATTGTCTTCCAACAATGCAACAATGCAACAACAAATCAATCAACACCAACAAACAAGTATCAAGAGTTCGAAATGTATTTCGTTTTTTGTTGACACCACATTGTTCATGTGGTCGTTTCTGAAATTCCAATTGCAACAGTAGAGTGCATTACGCCACGTGAACAATAAAATAAAATTTTGCTTCAAGGCATAAAAAATTTCGTTTTAATAAAAAGATAGGTAAGAATGGTTCGATTGAAAAAGGTCAATTGTATGGGGTATTTGTGCGAATACGTGTACGTCCTTGACAACAAGGATGTAAAAGTCTGCTGCTGGGCTATCGACCGTTATTCCGTTGTATTTGTGTTCACTTGTACAGCTATTGAGTTTCTCCACAGCGCGTTCATTGTGTCATTGAAATCACAATAAAAAAGAAACATGACAATGCAAGTTTAATATAAAACTTTTGGCATTTCTGAAACGAAATTGTTATTTACGAGACAATATATTAGATTTACAAAGGCATACTCCTGTAGCAGAGTTTTAAGTGCCATGTCGTCTAGACATTGAACATTATTATTGTAATTTAAAAACATTAATGGAAAATCCAAACATCATGTCAATGTAATTGAATAGTTCGACATTGTTGAATGTTCTAAAGTCATTATCTTTTTGAATTATTACTTATATTCGTGTCCACCAACCACCAACCACCAACCACCATTATGTGCATACTATCAACAATATTATGCACATGGAAGGAACGTGAATAGATAACATCACTTAAATGATCACTATCAATCAGTATACGCACATATTATATACTAAGTCTGATTTACGTCGTGTCTAGAATAATCTCAATTACATGCGACGTGAATATGAGTTTCATTTTATAAACATCTACACGTAGTTAACCCCCTAATGGCATATTGTCGAGAATACAAATTATAACATTCGTCACCAAAATATAA
This sequence comes from Spisula subtruncata, assembly GCA_963678985.1. Taxonomy (NCBI): domain Eukaryota; kingdom Metazoa; phylum Mollusca; class Bivalvia; order Venerida; family Mactridae; genus Spisula; species Spisula subtruncata. The sequence continues at coordinate 22,178,506 of OY787669.1, read as the reverse complement.
TGAAAAATGGTGAAAAATGGTAGGACTCAACAGTTAATGCAGAACACGACACATGAGGTAATACATTTATTAATAATTATAAACATGGATAAGTAGCTTTCAAACATCATAAACAATGTATTAATCTGAATATACAGGGTGTTAACAAGTTCGTAGACACTTGATTTTGTTCAATAAATCCAAAATCGTTCAACATACAGTTTTAAAACTTGATAGGAATGCAGAACTATACATTATCTTTATATGTATAAATATCTGCATGTGACATCATGGCGTCATCCTTTATGATTCTGTAAACATCAATTAAACACGCAGTTTATATCGAAAGGTGGTGGTGTTGAAAAAAAATGAATTTCTTTACAAGTGCTTAATGCTGTTTTATACTATGTTGTTGGTTATTTATTAAAAGAAATCTCCAGCATTCTCGATGATTCTTGTGGTTTGATTGTTAAGGGAAATACTAAATATAAGAAAGAGGGTAGCGATTCGGGATGTACGCATGTGTACGTCCTAACGGGATCTGAGCATGGGTGTATACGATAGCTAACAATATTAAATGTAAGCGATGTAAATATATCAGATTTGTTGTAAAAGAACCGACAAATGTGAAACGAATTCAGTCTTGTTATTGAATGAACTCACTTGCACAAAGACATAGAAATGGTATTTTCTGAAATACCCCACCCATCGGTATATGACTGGGATAGTATAAGAAAAACTTGCATTTGCTCTTTGTTCCATGAGCTAAAAAAATATTTTGTATGGGGATCCTCCGTAGATAACATTCGACTCCAATAAGAGTCCAAAACGCTGGTTTGGGGGAACAATTGACAAACGTGGCCTTAAAAAGTTCAATTATCATTTCTGTTGGTAAAATCGTTACATCTGACTAAGGTGAAATACCGCTAAAACTTCCCTGGCCAGAAGTTACCATGAAGATATTACAAATATGCGCCTAATCCTGTACTACATTTGCGATAGTATTTACCACTTCAAAGACCAGGCAACTCACTCTACCTAAACACAATTGAAAACCTCATCAGAATATTGGACATTTGCAAAGATCGAGTATCTAAAGCTGTGGCGTCATTTTGTCGTCTTTCACATTTTGCTTTGTCACGTGAGTCTATTAAACTCTTATATATCTCATACATCACATGGCAGATCGACTTGATTGAGATTAAAATAATCAAAGGCTGTAATTGTAGTTACTAATGTGTCAGAAAAATGTGAAAATGTTAATTTAAAATAAAAAGGTCTACAAACTATTTTAACACACTGTAAATATATTCGTATGACTGCATTTGGATCATTTCGAACAACTCCCATTGTACTATAAACACTCGATAAAGATGCTATTCAATACTAATGAACTAGAAATAAAATAAATTGCAATTGCGTGTTGGCTATCATAGTGTTATTAAATAATATATATGTATTAATAACTGCTATCACGTCACCGATATTCATAACAAACGTATATCAAACACGTTTAACGAGAAATTGTTCTACAAAACGTAATACAATCTTCAAATAGAAAGAATATTCATCGTGACAATCCTGGTTGCCGGAATTTACCCCAAACATAATTGATTAATCTGTTATCTATCATGAATAATCGAATGTAATCAAAATAGTATGTGGTATATTACACTTGTTAGAGATCAAAACTATGTGTGCAATATTTGTCTGTTCACAAAGAAGTGACGTATCACTCAATAACTATCGATGCGAAACCGAACTTGAAATCTCTTAGTTTGGAAGGGTTGTGCATTACATTCGTATATCAGTATATTAGAAAAGGCGATATGCCAGTTTGAGTAAAGAATATTATAAAAAACAATCCAGTCGTGGAAGAATCTTCCAAAATACATACAGCAAATCAAAACGAAAAGCCTCCACTTACATTCATATTCTAAACCTAAACACCTGCCATGTTTGGCTATTCAATAAATAGCCATATACGAGGAGTGATCAATATATTCGAGGATTTTCCTTGTCATTTTTGCAATATCGGAACTAGAGTAATGAAATTACAAGCTTATGTAGATCAATCAATTATCTCGCAATTCTTCTAATTTACTTTATGATAACGTCATTATTTACTTGATGACGTCACTTTTTGTAACTATGATGAAGAAGGTATCGTCGAGCATCTCGGGCGTAACGTTATTTTTACGAAGAGACATGCTATGAAAATTAACGCGAACTCCTCACGATATCTCAGACATGACTTGACTAAATTGTGCATGGATTATGTGCGCTCCCAATCGGCTTTTTTCATATGATTCCGTTGTTAATGTGATTGTAGGGTCTCTGTCAAACGGCTGAGTCGATAAAATAACAGCAAAAATAACACCGCGTTAGGGACACTTTCCGTCAAATTCTGCGAAATCAGACGCACAGATCTCAACCAAATGCAACGGGCGAAAGCAACATTAAATCGTTGACTCCAAATCCAAACGGTTATTTCGATATTAAGTTCTAAACCTGATAGGCCGTGCTTCATTCTTAATTGGAATAATCTAATTTTGGAAAGCCAACCGCCGTTTTTCGATTTTTGTTTCCAATAACGCATCGATACTCTTTTTATTCCACCTCACATTCCAGATTTGGCTATTAACTACTTATTTCAGTAGTAAAAGAAAACCAGTCTCATACATGAGTCCGGGTATCAGTCCAGAAAGGAGCTATGTGCTGCTCCAACGGTGACGCTTAGAATGACGTCGCGTGACGTTCAACGTCACGCTCTCATTGCATGAATCAAATAATTTTATTAGTGCATTCGGTCGGAGACATCTTACTCCAAATGATGTTAAATGGCTTTGAGTCTTGCTGCCAATATGAAATTGTTCGATGAAAAGTCTATATTGATCACCCCTTGTACAACTGTTTGTAAAGTCGTGAAAATGTATTTTAAGTCTAAGACTGGTTTTATAACTACATGCACGGTGTATACAATTTTGATATACGTGGAATTGAATTCCAGCCAGTCACAATATGTGGTGCACATCTTAATTTAGCAAAAAATTGTTTCTGTGAAATGTCATGACCAAACTTAGAATACTAATGCAAACAGATACGACACAAATTGACTTCTGTCCGTCTACTAAGCGCATGTCGTCCTTAGTTAATGAAGTATTAGTATTCCTTGATGGTTGTCAATTTTGGCAACCTTAGTTTTCTAGTACTTTGTCTACTGTCTTTCGTACATCATATTTGATAATGCTATGGTAGTGGTTTTTTTATTGTTAAACGTCATTCAGCTGACTTCGAACATGCTGATGAAATAGAAATACATTGTTAGTATTGAACAACGACAAAAACTCTCGAGTAACGAGTAAGAATATTAATAACTAATACAATGTAGAGAATCTAATGTTTCAACACGTTAACATAGTCGACAATGACGTTTGGACATAAAACCAACTAATAGTCTCCTTTATGGAATCGCAACGTTCTTATACAGATTATTCTGCGTATTTATCTTGACACGACAAGCCAGGTTTTAAAGCCATACATCTTCGTATATTTGACATATAATTACAGGGGCAGGATAGATCACAGACATGCATATTTCCAATTGTTCCAATAGAACAAACACGACAATCCCAGTGATTCGAAAAAGACAATAAGTAAATGTAAAAGCAAATAAAAGCTGTTTATATTTGTTTAACTCAGTGCAATGATCAAACTGCAATTCTGGATGTATATACATTGTACATGTACATGTACATGTACTTCACACGGTAATATGTGTTACTTTCTATCATTATAGATACATGTTACAAAGTCAAAGCTGAATAGTTGATGTTTCTAGTTGCTGAAAGTGAGTGTGCTTCCATTCAACCGTTTTGTATTAATTTTAATGAATTACACAAGCATTATAAAATGCACAGTGTATAAACTCCTGTCCGCCTAAACCGGATGTCGCTCATAACTAAGCGTGCAGTTTCATATTCGACAGCTTTTCGAAGTAAACAGCAGTAAGTATTTCGTATTTTTTCAATCGTTTTGCATTGAATAAACCTGTTTTACACATTGTTTCAGCGTCTAATAAACGTCTCTGCAACAGAAAAAGTCCTTTACTAGGCATTAGCATTTCAAATAAACACGAATTTCATCAAAATACACCGCTGTTCAAAGTGACAGATGAATCAACACGCTAAAATCACCGTTATTTCGGACATTCTGATGGGAAATCGAGTACTAATCGCTTCTAAATGATCGTTTTATGAATATATACGTATGCATTTACATAAGCCAGGTTGTACTTGCCACCCAAACAGTTACAATACTGTTTAATCCAACATGTATTCGAATCATGCACTAAACGCCTATTCGGATAACTCAGAATTCCGACTGCCCCAATAGTCGCAACACTACTGTCAGCCTAATTTATAAAATAATTACGAAATGCTTATGCGTATTAGCCTATTCAAGGTGCTCATTTAAATGATACATAATATATTTGGTTTGTATCTTTAATTGCGACAACGAAACAGTCAATTTTAGTAAATTACATCCATAATCAAATCACCCCTTGCAATATCTATTTTAAGATAAGATAGATAAGATAATCTTTATTTAACTTCGGTAATATTTAACATAATAACATAAGCTTGAAGCTTGTATCCTACATAAACATTGATTATCCAATAACATACACACAAACAATCGATAAAATAAAAGAAGATTAAATATATTAAAGACAGTATCACATTCAACGCTCATTATCATATATATAGATAGGTAAAATTTGAATACACAAGGAAAGACATGGGTACAAACTAAACTAATACATGCCTCTTAAAGAATGTAAACACATGTTGAGCAGATTAATAAGATCATTGGAAAACAAATCTAGATAAACAACAACAAGAGCATTGGTAGAAATGTATATAAAAACACAGTCACAAAAATTAAAACTGCATTTGAAGAATGGTCATGAGTAAAATAAATAGCGAAAAAGACAATGTCATGTTCAATGGAATAGTGGCAATCATATGATTAAAAAGAGTTCAATATACAATTCATGCAGTTTTATGTAAATAAAGCTACATGCTATACGTCACAGAATGCACATGTACATGCAAATTAAGACAAACAAACGAGCATAAAACGTATAAAACGTGTTCAATTGTACAAGTGCTTGATATGTAGTCAGGAACCCATGATCCCCTGCCTCTATACCCACTAAAAGTTTTAGCAGAGACTGTATCTATACAGTGAACCTAAATTAAATGCTAAATCTATCAAAGGTATTTTATTGCCAGGCTAATGAGCTTTTTATTTCATACATGTTGTACTTTCCATAGAAATATGTTCTTCCAACCACTGAATTGTTTGCTAAAACCTATAATGAGTTTTACTGTCTTGAACAAAGATTGCTGATCTACTTGCGTAAAGAAAAGTATAACACACATATTAGACAGGGGTAAACGACGCTCTGCTAACAACGTTGTAAATTTCAAGAATAGGTCATGCTGTCCAGCCGATTTGCTGTGACAGTTGTTTTGTTTCTTCATCCATTCGATTGTTGTGATAGTCAAAAACAAAGCAATCGTTCGTCTGTGTACCGACAGATGTTTGAAGAATGTGCATATCATCGAAACACAAACCCAGCTTAGCTTCTTCATCGTCGGTACTGTCTACCAGTGACACCTGTGTCGAATTTCCTTTCACAGGTGTTCAACACAGTCTTAGAACTTTCTTTTCTGGAGACGTGAATATATCATTATCCGGTAAACATTTAGAAATTTTTAGTTTCCACAACCATATTTCTTCGAAACAGGTTGTAAATTGGTTATGCATATATATTTGTTCTGGAATGATTGAAAGTTTTTTGTTGAAAGGGAAAGGATTTTTCAATTAAATATTCTTTTTATTTTATTTTTAATATGCAGTCAGAATGGAGTATTAAAGTACGATCTATAACGTCTGGCAATGTTGAGTGAAAACAGCATTAGTAGCATTGATATTGGTCGTCCATGAATTGAAACAAATAAAAAATATAATTTTCTACCGTTTTTACACATAACAAAGCCAGAACAGTACATTCAAGTATGAATAGACGTGATAAATCGGCATACAAATTTACTACTAGGCGTACAGGCCAAATTGACAAAAAACGATTAGTTGGCCTATACTGAATCGCATAGTCGTACAGTGTAATCGGCATACATGTCCCCGAAAAAAAACATTTTATATGAAAAAGAAACCGTAACAGTAGGGAAAAGTTAGTGTTTATCGATGTGTCATACATTTATTTACAATGTTATAAAAGTTGCAACACTCGTTGGGTACCACATAAACTTTCTTTTAAAGAATTTGTTGGTTCTTTGTAAAATCTGGCAAATAACCAACTGTGAATTTACTTTAAGATAAAATTATTATGGGGTTTTATTAGGACTGTTTGGTATCAACGTATTAACGTGCTACATATTTAACAAAATAATATACTTACTGTTTGCCACGCTAACGAATAAACTAATCAAATCCAAAACATTCGAGACCGTAAACGCAATTTAATTTTTTTTGGCCGCCTAGTCATGAGCGACATCCGGTTTAGGCGGACAGGAGTTTATACACTGTGAAATGTGTCCATATCGAGGAGTTTCTATTCTTGGGATACAATTGATGTGAAATATAATTTACCACCTCTTTTGCCTTTGAGTACAGCATGATAAATATCGTAGTTTTATCTGCTCGTACTAACCCAATAAATGATTTTCGGATTCGTTTACATTTCTATTGCATAATTTATACAGTCCATCTTCTTCAAAATGTATATGGCTTCTTATATGAATAATATCAACGGTGACCGTCACTTTATCGATTACACTGAACTAAAATAATAAAATAATAATGAATAACTGACCTTTGCATAGGGTCGAAGTCCGTATTCCTCAACATAGTAATAATAATAATAATATTCAGAATTATTTTCACTAATATTCATCATATTCCCATATGTTAAAGCAGAAATGTCCGTTGTATTACAAGACATCTTTTCAAAATATGTATGTGTTTAAACCACAGTATGTAGAATTATGGTCACAAATATTAATAAAATTCCCATTTGTTGAAGCGAAAATGTTCGTTAAATTAAATGGCATCCTTTCTTTTCAATACTATTTTTTATGTTTACCCAACACTATTTTGGTATTAAATATGAAAATACTAATTCACCATTTTATATATAGAGTAAATCATGTATTGGTAAACATGCGGCACTGCATCTCATGTAAAACGAGTGGTCAAATTGCGTAATACAAGCAAATACAATACGCGAATTGGCGTTCGCTCATGAATCAATGCATTCCTGGAGAGGAGCAATCACGTTTCTTGCTTCGAAGTCGGTCCTCTCCGGATAAGGTGAAACAAGGGGCAAATATGCAATGTACCATCTTTGTTTCTAACTGTATCAGTTATTTTCTTAATTTCATAGGAAATATTTGCAATGTTTTTATATAGCAAAATATTTAATTTTCTACCTGAGATGCTTTGTGAAAACCGGCAAGAAACGCAAGGCGAGAAACTCAATATTACCGCACCTACAGGAAACAAGCTCCAACTGTCATTTGATAACTTACACGTGCACGCTTTGTTTCGTATGCAAACTTAATTAAAACTCACAAGGTCGATTGTATGGGTATTGGTTATCAAGGAAATGTTTACGTGTTTTCGTATGCGTCCGAAAGATAAATGTAATCGTGGCGACATGACATCCCTGACCTACTGACGTCCAGCAGGTGCTAAGTATCGACCAACGTTGATGTATACATCAACCAATCAAGCTAAATATTTATATATTTCAGCCATTGGTTCTACTCAATTCGGCGTGGAAACGACTGTGTCTCTTTAGTCATTTTCTGTACGACAACCAACCAGTCTAACATGTCGATCAAAACATAGCACACGGTTGGCCTTGAATATGATCCGATCGGTTTATGCCTTCCTGACGCCCACAAAACTATGTTAAAAACTAGTTATAAACATGGACGTAGATAATTTACGGTGTCTTTTATATTGTCCAAATGTCGTTGGCAGTTATTGCATCATTTTAGTTTTAAGATAGCTCAACGAATACAATATGTATTCACGTCGAATGAACAAAAACGTCATACTTTCAATCGACATTGTTCTTTTACCGGAAGGATAGTAAACAACATGTTCCTAGTGTAATGATTTCTTGTTATAATCTATTAAAACCCTACAATATTCCCCTTAATCTTTCCACTCATCTATTTAAATTATATCGTATAATTTATGTGATGTTTGGTATTGTCTTCAACCATGCATTGCAATCAATCACCAGCAATGAACAAGATCACAGTATCGAGAGTTTGTACTATACATATTTGATTAAGTTAGTTGTTTGTAATGCACGTGTATGATTTAGTTGATGGTTGGCAATACATTGTTCATGTGGTTGTGCTTTTCAATGCAGACTGTAATTAAGTCCAATAATAGTTACTATTGTGTCATGTGAACGGTTGAACAAACTCTCAATACGTGGTGAGATAAATTTTCACAACAGAACAAGTTCGTAGTGATCAAAAGAAATAAACGAGCGAGAATGTGTCGAGCGAAAGAGGTTACACTATATGGGACATGTGTTCCATTACATGTATATTCTTGACAACTCGGTGTACTAGTGTTCTGCTGGTATATCATTTATGTCAGTTTGTGTGTTTGGAGCGCTATCCTTCAGTTGTTTTTTATGTTCACTTGCAACAGCTATTCAGTGTCTTCAAACGTGGTTATTGTGTTATTTATCTCACAATTAAATGACTACGTCAATGCAAGTTTGATTTTAAATCTGTGTGTCTCATGGCACAATCGATCATGTGGCTAGCATGCGTTACGCGTCAATTGCGACTTCATCCATTCAATTCTTATATCCAGTCGTGTAAGGGTTTTTCATCCACAGTGGAATTAAACTGTTATAAATGTACAAACAATGTTAGATTTTACTTTGTGCTTAAATAACGTGCTGTGCTACTGTCATAAATAAAGTTGGATGTAGTACATTATTAGTTCAAGCTAGAGCATATGCTACACAAAATTTCCTTGTATGACAAATATGACATGTAAAATTAGTCCTTATTGTCTGATTTAGCCAGATTTGATTCTGTATTTGTTTATTGTCAAACGAATACTTGAAGCTTATATTTGGTATTATAAAAACAAAATAGCTTTCAGAAAGTGTTTAAAACACATCTTTTCAGATTGTTTCATTAACAATGAACATTTTACTAACATGTTATTTTTGTGTACAGCGCAAAAGAAAACATCTTGTTATTTTTGCGCTTTAAAAACGTATTGTATTTGTATTTATCGGGATTCCGATGTATCCATATTTGTCTCTACATCTTGCCACAAATCAATCAGCAATACAGTGCGCGACAGAAATGTTATGTAATATACTTGCATGTACATTATATACATATTGTACTACGTGGCAATGGTTTAGCCAAATACATGTTTCTGTCAAATAGTCTCCGTCATTTGGCCTTTTTGTTATGCCAATACATTTGAACCTATCGTAATTTTGCAGTCGAAAGTCGATATGTGTAGCCTAATGTAACTTAGTGAGTGTGATTCGTGAACAAAATGAACAAGAAGAGAGATAAAATTTGATTGACAAAACTGCCTTTTGAGTTGTTGTATAAATAACCACAGTAAAGCGAAAAGCGGATCTCGAAATTGAATGAGGATGCCCAACTGGAGTACGCCTTTTTCATTGAATGGAAACTTTGAACTAGTTTCAACCCTAGTAATAATATAAGCGTTCGCTGAAATTAATTTGGATGGCATTTGGTTTATTTACTTATGGTATTATATATTCAGTATTCAATCGATTGCTCACGACACTCTTGCTCCAATTGTCGAACAGCAACAGTAAAACATACAAAGGTTTCGAGGAAAGTGTTTGGTAATATGTAATGGTGTTGGGGTAAATATATTGTAGTTTCCAATATGTTATGGTTTCTATCAGAAACTTATTGATTTTTGCTGATTTGAATATATCCTTAGAAATATGCAGGAAATGTGTAGTGTAAGACGACTTGACATTCATAAATGAACTCGTAAAAATTGGTGTAGACCTTTCTATAACGGTGAACAAAATAGTGGGATATCGTCTTGAAAATACGTCCTTTCACGAATTACAACGTATCGAGATACATTGAAGTGGTTTAGTTTCTTCTTCATCTTCTGTGTTTTAGTCTTAGTAATACTTGTTTGCTTTCATTTTCGTGCATTTCGAGTTGTGATTTTTGGTTGAGTGCTGGTTGGATAATGTGTAAACTGGTCGGCGAAAACAACATAACTGAATTATATATTTCACCTGACTATCCATTACTTTCTCATGGACAATTGTATCCACATGTTCCCAGTAAAGTGTGTTGTTGACACTTTCAAGTTTAGTACATGTGCCATTCTCAATAACAAATGGACGATCAAATTTAGAATTTGTTCCCTGTCACACGCATGTATCCAAATACAATTCAGACCTTATTGCCACGTAGAGAAAGAAAAGACAAACTAATTCCTCATACTGTGTCTGGTAACAATACAAATCACCGTCACACTTTTCACACAAATTACTCGTACTTTCAGCAGATAAAGCAATCGATAGTTTTGCAAAGTTATGACGTCTATCTTGTCACATTATTCATCTACTTTTGTTTTAACATCGAATCTAAAAAGGGTTTTGTACGAAAATTGCATCATGCAAGATTATGGTGTTGTTGCAACCGTTTAGCGTACTTATTAATAATAATATATCATAAACTACATTCACTATACTAGTATGCATTCCACAGCATGAAACACTACAAACAAAAGAGTGATCAATTTTGTATTCATTACTATTCCTCCGATTCAACAAGACAATAATATGTTGTAAATATCGTCTTACATAACAATGTTTGCCAAAAATGTCTCAAACATTTATTTTCTTTATAGACGCTTTTATAACTAGAAGTCAATTAGTCAATTAGTCAATTAGCAGTTCATTTGTGTTTACATATTTAGCGTTTATATTGGCAAAGTAAATACATACAGTTATATTCACAGCCAAATATTCTGTGAAAACCATTAGATTGTCAGGGCTACTATGTATAGAGAGCGGGTGTAATGTTTCAGGGAATTTATTGGTATAGACTTAAACATAATATTTTGTAGATTAATTTAAGGAAACTAGTGACAGACATATGTAAAGATTCATCATACTGAATTAAATTGAAAGCTAATGTAATCGGAACCAATTTTTAAAAAAAATATTTTCTAACCTTGTATTTGATTAGTCAACAATTTAAACATTGCTTACTTGCTATTCCACAAGCAACTAAAACATCTTCAAATGCACAAAACCCTTGCACATTATAAAGAATCGAATTCAAACTATCCACTATAAGAATAAATGATCACTTCACTGATGCCCTGGCAATATTGGGTTAAGATTTTAGTCGCTTAAACAATTAATTACAACTACAATAATGAACCGAAAGAATTGTTATTTTTGGTTAAAATAATTTGGCATTGTTTCTAAATTGTATGATACATAATTATTCTCTCATAATGTTAACAACTTTCAGATGCACTCAACTTGTCTATGACAATATATGGAGCATCGAACAAAATGCCATAAGTCATTTGATATTACAATGTTCTAAATTTGGATTGTTTTGGGTGATTTAGTTTGTTACTTTATAAAAATACCACTTTTGTATATAGTCTAGGAGCCAGGTTTCAAAAGGGCCTTAAAATGAAAGTTTATTTACCCCATCTGGTAGAAAAAGTCCATTGGTATTTTCGAACAATGCATACATTCCGACTTTAGAAAAAGGTGGATGCCAGATCTGAAAGTGGTGCAGATTTTTTTAACAGGGGCAACAACTCTTGCCTCCGAGCTAATTTACGAATACACATGACATTCTTAATTCAGTTGTGATTTTTTTGTTTATGTCTATATTGCCATATATTTGGGTTAATATTATTCAATCAATGTTGGGCATCAAATGGACATACATAACTGACCAGTTTGAGGTCAAGATCAAGGTCATTTCAAGGTCAAAGTGAGAAAAATAGCTAAAAATTGATATTTCACCCCAGTTCTTTCTTCGTATAGCATATGTTTGGAATCAAATTTCGTTATTAAAATGATAGCCGTGTTAGTAAGTACATATTCTTTCATTATAAGCCATTTGTTTAATGAAAATAGTCATTTCTTTGTCAAAATAGCAATTTAAAACATATACATGCTGGCCGAGAAGGCATTCTTTGGACCACCCCTGGTATTCTATGATCTAATATGATTAAATTGTTCATATATATATTGCTACATAATTGCATGGATGTTATTCGTTTGATTATGGACATCAAATGGACAAACATAATTGACATTTCTTGGGTCAAGGTCAAGGTCAGTTCAAGGTCAAATCGAGAAAAAAGCAAAAAATGGACAGTTCCACTCTATTTTTCTTCGTATAGCATTCGATATGAATATAAGTTGCCTATAATAATGATAGCCGTGTTGGTAAGTTCATATTCTTTCATTATAAGCCATTTGTTCAATGAAAATAGTCATTTCTTTGTCAAAATAGCCATTCAATGCATATGTATGCTGGCCGAGAAGGCATTCTTTCGACCACCCGTGGTATTTTATTATCTAATATTATTTAAATGTTCATGTATATATTGCTACATATTTGCATGGATATTTAATTATTCATTTGATTATGGACATCAAATGGACAAACATAATTCACCTTCTGGGGTCAAGGACAGTTCAAGGTCCAATCGAGAAAAATAATAAAAATGGACATTTCCACTCTGCTTTTTTTCGTATATCAATTGATTTGAATCTTATTTGCTTATTGAAATGATAGTTGTGTTGGTTAGTTCATGTACCTTCATTATAAGTCATTTGTTTAATAAACAAGACTGCGTTCAATAAACGCTTATGCCCCCGTGGAAGCCATGTCCATAAAAAGCTTCAAGTCAATCAGGGACCATTATTCAGTTAAAATGTTTGATAGTGTTACATGGCTTTGAACTATAAGGGACTTATGATGGTATACGAATATGCCACATTTGAAAGCAGTGCCTTGATTGACTTCATGTGTGATCTGGTGATACAGGTGTTATGGTTCTTTGTCACTGCACTTCTCCAAGTTGCCACCAATTCATATACCAAGTTTCAAGTCAATATTTTAAATACTTTTGAAGATATGCTCCAGACAAACAATTATCATAAAAATACTGAAGGGGAGATAATTCAAAATGTAAGACAGGCAGAGTTATGGTTCTTAGTCCATGCACTTCTACAAGCTACCATCTATTTATATATCAAGTTTTAAGGCAATATCTTAAATAATTTTGAAGATACACTCCGGTCAAAATTTTATTCTGAAAATACTAAAGGGGAGATAATTAAAAGTTTAAGACAGACAGAGTTATATTGCTTGGTCATTGCACTTCTCCAAGTTGCCATCTTTTTATATTCCAAGTTTCAAGTCAATATGTTAAATACATGGGTAAAAGTTCAAAATTATCAAAATACTGAAAACTGCTGGTCAATATACTGTACTAGATAATTTTCTCATAAATATCATTATAGTGTTTTATTCTAAAAATACTGAAATCAGTATTAAGACTGAACACTTTTACCCCTGTAAATAGTTTTGAAGATATACTCAGAGAAAAATTTGACTATAAAAACACGAAAGGGGAGATAATTCAAAATTTAAGACAGACAGAGTTATGGTTCTTTGTCAATGCACTTCTCCAAGTTGCCATCTATTTATATTTCATATTTCAAGTCAATATGTTAAATAGTTTTGAAGATACGCTCCAGACCAAATTTTATTGTGAAAATATTAAAGGGGAGATAAGTCTAAGTCCAAAATTAGGTCAAGGTGAAGGTCAAAATGGAGTTAGGTGATACAGGTGTGTGGAGAGTGGTCATATACAACATCCATGCAAGTATGAAAGCTTTGTAGCAAGCCATATTAATGCTAGAAGAAACGGTCAATTTGGGTTAACCAAGAATTTGGCCTTTCAATAAGTCTAAGTCCAAAATTAGGTCAAGGTGAAGGTCAAAATGGAGTCAGGTGATACAGGCGCGTGGAGAGTGTTCATATACAACATCCATGCAAGTTTGAAAGCTTTGTAGCAAGCCATATTAATGCTAGAATAAACGGTCAATTTGGGTTAACCAGGGCGGACGGACGAACGGACGGAAGGACGGACGGCCGTTCTCACTGACTTGACATTGTGGGGTTTTCTTTTGTTCATCCTTTTGTTTGTAAAACCCCATAAGCAACATTTTGCACCCCGTAAGCAACGGAATGAATAGAATCTAAATATAGCCTATTGTTCCACACCTCACAACTACAAGTGGGTGAGTACGGACAGACGGACGGACGGACGGACAGGTGCATTACTATATGCCTCCCGATCTATCGATACGGGGGCATAAAAAATCGTTTTTAGTGTGAAAATAGCTATTTTGTGCATGTGAAAGTTTACGAACACTTTTACGACAGCCCCTGTGATTATATGATCTAAGGTGATGTATGTGTTTATTTATGAAGGGAGTCATATGTTCGCGTTTACAATGTACTATTCATTATATTATGGGCATCAAATGGATAAGCATCTAAAACGCTTTTGAGTTAAGGTCGTTTCAGGATCAAAGTTAGAAAATATATAAAAATGTTTTTTTTCTCTCTGTATTTGTAATTCTCACGTACGGTTTGAATTCGACTTTATTAGGAAAGTGCAAATTTTATTTGTCTCACTTTTTATCAAATGGACTGTACACAATACTGCCTAAACGACCAATAATTTTGTTTACGTTCAAGCAAGTATGCAAAACTACGTATAAATGCTTGCAAAAACAATATACCTGTCTATTTTATGCCAGTCTCGGAATATTTGTGTACGCCGTTTTTCACAGGGGCACTGCTTGGAAGGGTTCTCATGTAAATGCATATCATTAAATCCATCAGGATTTTTAGACTCTTTGAAGACCCATCATGA
Source organism: Spisula subtruncata (assembly GCA_963678985.1). Taxonomy (NCBI): domain Eukaryota; kingdom Metazoa; phylum Mollusca; class Bivalvia; order Venerida; family Mactridae; genus Spisula; species Spisula subtruncata. The sequence continues at coordinate 22,163,452 of OY787669.1, read as the reverse complement.
ACTACTTATGTAGCTCTCTAGGATTCACCAGGACAATATGGCATACCCATCAACACATACAGCAATACGTACGGCCTATGATAGGTGTATCCAGTGGCTGTTAAATATTGGTGATGAGCACATCATAGGCCTAGGATGGCAGTTGTTTCGCGTAATAATGCACTAGTCAATGTTTTGTCCGCCTGGGTGATACAGGGGGATTAGACAGACGCATTCTGACCGGCGAAATTTGACAACATCGTCGACGCCTAGTCAAAATATTGACTTGTGCATAACACGTAACTTCATACAATTCGATGCCTGTATAGTGCAGTGGTGTGTATTGTATAACACATAAAGTCTAGATAAAATCTAAGGTGTTATTGAGTATCATTACGGTCTGTGATGAGATATTTCATTTGTGGTAGCTAGAACTGAATTGGTTATGATATGTATATTCCTTACAGTGATATGTACCAACATAGACATCTGATACCTGTATTTAGTAGTAATATGTACGACATAGATCCTGTGAAAGCTGTAACTAGCAGTGTTTTGAACCACACTAGATTCTTAAGTGGTACTTATCACCATTAAGGGTCGACAATCCTGGTCCTATGGAAAATACTAGTACAACACAACTCTTATAGTGTAGTCACCATTGCAATTTAGCACTGCAATAAGTAAATAATGTCACAGATACGTGCATTTAACATAACGGAATATAGTCACCCCAGACAAAGTAGTACCAGCATCGTGTCTAACCACCTGAGGCCTAATAGCGTACATGTATCCACTACGACATAATATTCTAGAAGCCTTACGACTTCTTCATACGATGTACGCACCACCACATAATTCAGCCATACCTGGTTCTACAAGATACACATTAATAAAAAGTAGAACCCTTCCAATCCCTAATAGGTAGACATGGCTACAGGATACAAATACAGACACCCAAGACCCTTGGGAATAGATACCACAGCATTGCATGTCCATATCAGGCCATAAGAGTTGCTCAACTCCACGGTGTACTGCCATTTTCAGGTTATAATGTATGCGGTACTCCTCATTGCCAAGAACATGTATAATTATCCAAAGATACACATCATCAGGTCTTGAGCCAGATATCATTTGATACTGTATGATACTTAACACACAAAACAGCCTGGAACAGGGTGTCCAAATAGTACTTTAACAGTTTGCCTATTTTCCAATTGCCTTCGCTCCTTTTTCATAAAGCAAACTTCACTTAGTGGGTTTCATACGAGTATCTATCATTGGTTTAGCCATTCTGGATTTCAAATTATGTTATTGAATTCCAAATGTATTCTCAAATAGTACAGTCATATCTGGCGTTATCTGATATGCTTCACTGCAAAATACAGGCCCAACTGGTATGGCCTATGAGTGTACCCACTATCACTGAGTACAGCTAGCCATACCACATTGGGTAATCACTACTGTATTGTGCAGTTATTCAAAGCTCACCACCATGTAAGCCATTATAGACTTTACCATAACGTGTAACCAATCGCATACTTTGTGCAACTATCCTTATCCTAGGAGGTAAGCATTATCATTTGCCAGATTGGTCAGCCAATATGCTCCATTGAATATACATCACAATAAAGTACCGCCACATCCATATCACATTTTAAGGGGTTCTCACTACCATACAGTACACCAATCCTAGTCCATATAGGTTGACTATCATATTTGGTACAGCCATTCCTTATTTTTGGTACAAAGAAATTTGTAATCAATGGGGCATCTAATGATGGTGACCAAACTCTAATTAATATCGAAGGTCCAATCGTTCTGGATTTATTGGTCGGAAACCATTTGATGTATTCATTCATTTAAAGACAATGGTTGTCGTGACATTCTGATATCAGGATCATTGCCGTTTGCTGTTTCATATAAACAACTAACCAAAAGGCTAAGGATAGTAGGATCAATCATTGGGAAGGCGTTTGCTCGGAAACCGTTTGTTCTATCGACAGGCAGACACGCAGATTAACTTGTGTTAAGCAATATACTTCCTCATTAAAGATTTTCATAACACTCGCAGCTAATAGAATTGATTTCAATTCATTATTACACACCCACACAAACTAGTACATCTACAAGTAAACACAGGTACAAAATGTTCCGTATTGCTTGTAAAAAGAACAAATCAGCCAACACATAAATTGTTACTGCATTATTACAAACCACAGTTTTACCTTGAAAGGACATTGATTTTGACCTTGAAATGGTCAGTATTTTAAACAACTTTGAATACGACATTGATATTACAATGTCCATTCATATATTCAATAATACCAAAACATACATGAGAAAAAGAATTACAGATCTGAAACGAAATATCATGTTTCAGCTATTCTTCTAAATTTGACCTTGAAATGACCTTGACCACAAACTTATGTAAGATGTTTGTACATTGGATGTTCATAATCAAATGAATACTGGTACTAGTAGTATCCCTAAATATACATGTATCTCTCACTACATACATCACATTATGTCAGGGGTTGTCGTGCAAGGTTTTCGTAATCTGTCATATAGCTATTATCACACTAAAAACGAAATTGTTTATTGAACAAATGACTTATAATGAAAGAAAATGAACTGACCAACACAGCTATTATTATAATAAGCAACTTATATTCATATCAAATGCTTTACGAACAAAAATAGAGTGGAAATGTCCATTTTTTTGCTTTTTTCTCTATTTGACCTTGAACTGACCTTGACCCAAGAAAGGTCAATTATGATCGTCCACTTGATGTTTATAATCAAATGAATAATAAATTCCATGCAAATATGTTGCAATATATACATGGACAATTTAATCATATTAGATCATAGAATACCAGGGGTTGCCGTACAAGGTTTTCGTAAGCTGTCATATGCAAAATAGCTATTTTCACACTAAAAACGAAATTTTTTATTGAACAAATGACTTATAATGAAATAATATGAGCTAACCAACACAGCTTTTATTTTATAAGCAACTTATATTCATATCAAATGCTATACGAAGAAAAACAGAATGGAAATGACCATTTTTTGCTTTTTTCTCGATTTGACATTGAACTGACCTTGACCTTGACCCAAGAAATGTCAATTATGTTTCTCCATTTGATGTCCATAATCAAATGAATAATATCCATGCAAATATAAAGCAATATATATATGAACAATTTAGTCATATAAGATTATAGAATACCAGGGGTGGTCCAAAGAATGCCTTCTCGGCCAGCATGCATATGTATTAATTTGACAAAGAAATGACTATTTTCATTAAACAAATGGCTTATAATGAAAGAATATGTACTTACCAACACGGCTATCATTTAAATAACGAAATATGATTCCAAACATATGCTATACGAAGAAAGAACTGGGGTGAAATATCAATTTTTAGCAAATTTTCTCACTTTGACCTTGAAATGACCTTGATCTTGACCTCAAACTGGTCAGTTATGTATGTCCAATTGATGCACAACATTAATTGAATAATATCTACCCAAATATATGGCAATATATACATAAACAAAAAATTCACAGCCGAATTAAGAATGCCATGTGTATTCGTAAATTAGCTCGGAAGCAAGAGTTGTTGCCCCTGTTAAAAAAATCTGCACCACTTTCAGATCTGGCATCCACCTTTTTCTGAAGCCTGAATGTATGTATTATTCGAAAATACCAATGGACTTTTTCTACCAGATGGGGTAAATAGATTTTGAATTTCTGGTCACCAGCTCCTAAACTAATAAGGATGCAGACATTTTTCGATAGTGTCATGATATTTTCTTTCTAATTTGAAGATGTTTAAATTCGTAAATGCTTGGTGTTTCTTAAAGGATATATATATTTAGGAGAATAATGTCGATTTAAAATGCGATGCTGTCTAGACACCTAAACTTATTTGAACGATCGAAAACATGAATCTTAGCTTATTGTTGTTCAAATAATATGATGCAGAATCCCATACGTCATGTCAATGTAATTGAATAGTTCGACATTTGTGCATGTTCTTAAGTCATTATCCTATTGCATCATTTGCATATTCGTGTCCATCAACAACCATTATGTACAGACTATCGACAATAATGTGCACATTAGAGTAATGTGAAAAAATAACATCACTAAAATAATCATCATAATCCGGTTTATGCAAATGTTACATACGAGAGCAGTCTTACGTAGTTTCTAGGATAGTCTCAATTACATGCGATGTGAATGGTGAGATTTTATTTTTTAACAACCAAAGTTTACCCTCTAATAAACATATTGATGTTACCATTTCAGGGTATTATATTCATAACCATTATATGATAACAGATATGTCAGCGAATGTCACACTCATCCGAAAATGCTGTTGATTATACGTCATGACTGCATTGGGGATCATTATAAACAACCCCTTACCTTCCCAAATTACACGATAAAGATCGCAGATCAAACATTGTCATAAGATATATTATGTCAAACTAGGTGCAGGTCAATACAGATAAACTAGAAATAAAAATGCAGTTGCGAGTAGCTATTGTAATAAACTGTATGAATTAATAACTGCATGCTATTACGTTACCGAAATTAATGGGAAACGTCTTATTAATGACGAGAATTGTTATTAATAAGTAACGTTATCTTCATATTGAAAAAAATCTTTATCGAAGCAATCCTTGTTGTGTTGTCGTGATTTAAACCAATCATAATTGATTAATTTATCATCAATAATTGAATGTAATCATAATAGTGTGTGATATTACACTTGTTAGAGATCATAATTATGTGTGCAACATTTTGTCTGTTCACAAAAAGTGACATAACGCAAAATTCTAGTGATGCGAAACGATACTTGAAATATCTTTGTCGGAAGGTTTGGACATTACAATGCATCAGTATATGAGTACAATATCTGTATATGAGAATGGCGATATACCAGTGTGAGAAATATATACTTTAGAAATTAATCCAGGCGTGGAAGATTCTTCACAAATACAGCAAATCAAACAGATAAGTCTCCACTCACATTCAGATTCTAAACCTAGTGTTGTTTTGACATCTAATGCATATCGTTATAAGACTGCTACAAAATGTAGTAAAGTCGTCGTAGAAATATCTTTACTAGTGTTCTGTCTATACGACTTTGGTTTACTATGGTATCCAGCCAACTACAATACCTGATGCACAACTCTATTATGCAAATAAACATTTCTGTGAAATGTCATGACCCAACTTAGAATACTAATGCAAACGGATACACCACCATTTGACTTCTGTCCGACTTCTCAACGTGTGTCTTCTGCCAAAATCCTTAGTTAATGAAGTGTTAGTATTTTTAGCTGGTTGTCAATTTGGCAACCTTAGTTTGATAGTAATTTACATACTCTCTTTCTAATGTATAATCTGACAATGTTAAGGTAATGTTATTTATGGTTAAAAAGCCAATTAGTTGAATACGGTGACGATGTTCTGGTATACTGCTAGTTCTGGTTTAACTCAAAAGTCAATCGACTGAATATGAAAGCAGCAAATGAAATAGAAAAATATGATAAGTATCAAACAACGACAACAAACTCGAGTAAAAATTATTATAGCATGGACATAACATCAACTAATATTTTCATTTATGGAAATGTAACGCTCTTATACAAAACATGTTGCATATTTATCTTGACACAACAAGCCACGTTGTACACCTATATATCTTCGAATAGTTGACATGTAATTAAAGGGTTAGGAAATATCACAGAAATGCAGACTTCCAATGCGAATTGTGCATTTAAAAAATACGACTCTCTGTGTGAGTAGTAAAGACAATAACTAAATGCAAATATAATCAGTTCCGCATATTTAATGGGCATAACGTCTGGGAACTGAAGAGAATACAGTAGCATATCTTGGATTGTCATTGCCTTGTAAGGCATTTGTAGCAAGGTTGGTGAGAGGCAGAATGCTCCCAATGAAGTATAATATTATGTTGATACAGCATTGTGATAAACCGTAAAATGTAAAACAAATCAGCATGTCTGTATAAATTTAATCAATTATACATCACCATATATATAAAATATATCCCTATTGAGTTTTTATTCTTAGATTTGTAAAATTTTGAGTAATATGACGCTAACGGTGAACTAAAATTTGACACGTCATTTGCCATATGGTGCAGTATGGTAGATATCGTAAACATATCTATCCGTTCTGACATGATAAAATGGTCATCAGATTCGTTTACATTGACATTGTGCTATTTTCACTGTCAAGTTATTTGTCCATAACAATGTAACATAACCAAGAAATTGCTGGCAAACGTTTTGTATGGTTTACCTTAGACAACATTGTGTTTAAAACGGAATTCTGCATTAAATTTACCCTTTTATATTGTAAACATAAATCATTTGGGATAGAATATTACTACGTTAATGTATACTACTTCTATGCTTGAATATACAGCTAAAACATTAATATGTAATTTCTGCTGCTAGCCAAACAAGCAGAGACATCAATTCTTACAAACATCCTGGTAAAAAAACGTAAAATGTAAATCGTCATATTTCACAAACTTTAATTACTAAAGTGGCGGGTCACTTATCTTAAATAACTGTTTGGTTCGATGCGACCTAGTGCACCAACAACACCATGTAGTGGTCCCAGAAATTATTAAGGTGTTTTCAAAATGGTTTACATAACTATGTTTTTTGAAAGACAAACAACTCTACATTTGTATACGTTAGATATTCTATGTTCATTATATACATTGCAAATAGTTTTAGTTCAAATAATGAATGGTGGTCATGTCTTTAGTGATTGCCTTAGATCTTATATCAATTACATCAATAATGTGTCACTAAAACAAAATTTATGACACGTTATTACCTTTAAACCTAAATTTATGACTAGCTTACCTTTGCATAAGATCTAAGTCCGTATTCCTCTACATAGTAGTAGTAATAATAATATTCAGAATTATTTTCACTAATATCAATCATAGTTCCATTTGTTAAAAGGAAACTTTCCGATGAATTAGATGGCATCATTTCAAAATAATTCATATATTTACACGACAGTATTTCGGTATTAAATATGACACTACCAATGCAATATGTTTGATATATATAAAGTGGATCGTATATTGGTTAATACGCGACACCACAACAACATTATGTAAAACGTAGTTGTTTATTTGTATTCTATACTAGAAAACTTGACTGCATTGCGTGATACTAGCAAATACAATACGCGAGTTGGCGTTCTCTCATGAAGCGACGTATTCCTGGAAAGTAGCAGTTACTTTCTTTCTTTTGAAGTTGGTCCTCTCTGGATTATACACGAGTTGGTCAATTACATCGCGATGACCGAGTACAAAACTACTTAGTAATCATACTTTAGGAAGTGTTTACTTTAATAATACGCAAACATAATTTTTCAATTAAAAGTCACAAGTACGATTGTATGGATATTGGTTACCAAACATACGTGTTTTCGTATGCGTTGGCAAGCTAAATGTAATAATTGCGACGGACGTCCAATGAATACTACATAAGAATCGTACGTCCAACGGGATTACATGTCGTATACTTCATATGTTCAAGCTAAGCGTATGTATTTACATATTTGAGCCATTGGTTGTACTGTAGCCAACTAGTTTACAACGTCTTCCAATACGGAGTTGATATAATTGTGCATCTTTTAGCCATTTTCTGAAATGTGGTTAACTAGTCAAACATGTCGCCAAGGCATGGCACACGCCATTTAAAATGAATACTGTATAGCGGGTATATTTCACGGTGTCCAATTTTCGCGTTAATTGGATCCTTTTGAATTCGCGGTGTCTTGATTTCGCGCAAATGGCATTGACCGCGAAAATAAAACCTTGTTTGAATAAAAGAAAAATAGGGTGGTCCCACTAATGTTAGTTTTACAGTGTACGTACGTAAAAAATAGCATGAATATTAAGCCTAACCGTATATGCAATACCGCATGTTTATTAAAATTGCGAAGATATGTATACTTTATGAAGTCAAATAGTGCTATCCATAATCAATTAATAAAAAAGTACGGTCCATCCAAATTTGATGATTTATAAACAATAAGCAAGCTATCATAAGCTCAAATAAGAAATTTATGTACTGACAAACAAATGAATTAAGTCGGCAAACATTTACAAGTTCCGCAAACAAAACTGCTATTACAATTGAACAAGTTTGATGCACCGTCTTTAATATACAATACACCCCTTATAATTGTGAAAATACACGATATTGATACGCATGCATAGAGATTTTTTCACGGGGTTTAGATTTCGCGCATTCGACGTTGACCGCGATTATAGCGAAAATTAAATACCCGCGAAAATTACCCGCTATACAGTATTCAGTTTAGTCCATCATGAAACATGCATAACCTACGATATGTAATTTACATGGACGTAATAATATTATATCAAATGCGTTGTGTTGTCCAAAATGTCGTTGGCAGTAACTGCATCAATTTGATTTTAGGAACCTTGAACAAATACAATTATACATAATAAATACAGTTTAATACATGTATGTACATTGTGTTGACCTTTTACATACAGTAATGCATTCCAAACTGTACATAGCGTGTATTAAGCGTTGTTATGAAGAAGGATGAATAAAAAAAAACTCAAAATAGTTTGCAATCGACATTGTTTTTTATCTGAATGATATTAGAGAACCTAACGTAATGACTTCTTGTTCTAATCATTTGAAACCCCACATTGTTCCACTAAATCAAAATTATAAATGGCTTCTTTCCACTCCTTTGCTAGAGTGTTGTATATTGAATGTGATATTGGGTATTGTCTTCCAACATGCATAAAACAACCAATCAACACCAAAGAACAAGATCGCAGTATCGAGAGTTTGTACTACATGTGTATCGTTTTGTTGTGTTTTGGCATCACATTGTTAATGTGGTATTTCCAACAGTAGGGTAGAGTATATTACGTCACGTGAAAAGTAAAACAAATTCGAGTTTAGATACATGTTCACAAGAGAACAAGTTTTAAAAAGAAATATACCTTTGAAAATGGGTCAATCGAAAGAGGTTACACTGTATGTAATATTTGTTCGATTACTTGCATATGCATGACAACAATGTGTACTCGTCTATAACTGGTCTATCGATCATGTCAATTTGAGTTTTCGGAATGCGTTTATTCTATTATAGTTCATGCTCAATTGTACCTGCTATTCAGTTTCTTCAAAATGTGGTTATTGTGTCATTAACATCACAATAAAATCAACACGACAATGCACGTTTGATTTTAAATTTATGAGTCTCATGGCGACAATCTGTCATGTGACTAGCATGTTGCACGTGTCAATTATGACATTCTTTGAATTCTTATATCCAATCATGTGTGATTTGTTCATGCACATTGGAATAAAACTGTTATAAATGTGCAAAAAGATGGTTTATTTTACTGTGTGCTTAAATGAAATACTGTGCTACTGTCATAAATAAAGTGAAGTGTAGTGAATTAATAGTTCAAGCTTCGCAAGATTTCTATGAACGACAAATATGCCATGTAATGGTGGTTCACAAATTGGACCTTATAGTGTTATGTTTTCATGTTTCCCTCCAATAATCCGCTAAGAATTTGTTTATTGTCAAACAAATACTTAAGATATATGACCTTTAAAGCTTATTTCGTTATGGCAATACATAGTTTCAAACTACTTGTCCTTGTATTGCATACATAGTGTTGGCTTTCGTTTGACTTACCTATCAATCATTCTTCCACTGTTGTGGTGTGAGAGATGTACAGCTCAATATAATTTAGTTAGTGTGTTTCTCGAGGAAAATGAGAAAGAATAGAGTGTCTGACGACAATACCTTTGGAGTTGCGAATATAAATAACAGCAGTATACATGTAGACTGAAAGCGGATGCCGAAATTGTATGAGGATGTCTTAATCATTTTGGCGCTCAACAAGGGTATGCCTTGTTCGCCGAATGGAAGTTTTATATTAGTTTCAACCCTGTTATTAGCGATACCGTTTACTGAAACTAAATTCAATTTGGATGTTGAGGTAAATGAATGTATTTGGAAATATTTTATAGTTTCTTTTAGAAACTTATTCATTTTTGTTAGCTGATTTGAATGAATCCTTAAAAACATACATGAAATGAGAAGTGTCAGAAGATTTGACATACGTAGATAAAATGATTATCGATGGCAAACATAAGTTTAGATCTTTCTATAAGGCTTTAAAAGTGAGATACCCGTGTTGGAAATACATACTTTGCGAATTAAACAGATACGTCGATACATTGAATCGGTTCAGGATCTTTATCATCTTTATTGATGTATGCCTTTTGTCTGAGTAATACTTGTGTATGTTCATTTTAGTGCATTTCGGGTTTCAATTTTCTGTTGAGTGATGTCGTGTGCTGGCCGCTTTTATTGCCATATTGTTTCATTAAAAAATCAACTTCATTTTATCCATTACTTTTTTACCGTGATGGTTGGTATATAAGTTAAGAATTGATACGAAATACACGGATTATAGACACCAGACAAGGCATTTAAGAAACTCTCTGAAAAATTGCATGAAAATCAAGTAATATTATAAAGAAGTGTTTTATGTACAGAACAACTGCGACACTGCATAATCCTGTTTCCAGAGCGTAACATTATGCCCCTTATTTCACAGTTTTCTCAGCAACTTCGGATATGAAATTAATCAGACGACTATTTTATTAAATTAAAAAACGCACACGCTACTCTTTCCATAGAACAAGAATCCCCAAAGAATCAAATACCTCATAGTGGTAAACAATGTCACCATAAGACTTCTCCGAATATTTTCAGATTCGGCATTGAGTTCGACCTTATGACGGTAGCCTCTCGGTATCAATGTTTCAAATGTCAATCATTAAATTGTCGTCTTTATATACTTTGCGAAGGTCGTGAGAACTGTAGAAAGTAGTTCTATAAAAAGTCTTAGTGTTATAACAATTCTCTTTTATGCTATTATATAAGCAATGTTATCAACAAACCTTTTAAGACTGCTTTAGTTCAGTAAGTACGTCATTTCCAAGAGCGCCGCATCTGTAAGACAATAACTTCCCTAGGGGATTGCAAGTAAATCAAACAGTTTATGAATGAGGAGATGGATACGCAAACCTTTGTTAATCAGATACTCAGCACGATCATCAGGATTCATTAAGGTTGTAAGCGCAGGGTTTACATTGTAATACATAGCACACTTATCCAACAAAACCTTTTGTTTCATGGTCATAGACATGAAAATGGTAGAATCTATTTTAATTGAAGCATATATTACAAGGGAAACGTTTCATGGTCCGCTTTGCTACATCAGAGCACAGGGCAAATTCGTTTCTTTCAAAAATACATTAATTTTCGTACGTATTCTATATTGAATATAAAAATATTGAAAATCCAATGTGTTCCACTTTTATTGGCGACACAAAAAGTGTCAACGTTCCAAATTCGTTCACATGTTTTTAAATCTGCTTGGGTACTATCTAGCGCATTATCTGTAACAACACCAATAACAGCGAGGTTTAGCGACGGCATGATAGTATGGCATTTGACATCATTTATGTCTGTGTGTACTTGTTTTCTATTTTACACCCGACACTTAAACACTTTCCAATTTCCTTTACACTAAATTGACAATTGTCAGCAAATGTTCCCTGGAAAGTGTATAAGAAGATACTTTCTAGTCAAAGTACATGTGTCATTTACAATATCCGCTGAACGACCAAAGCTTTTAGAAATGCTTCCTTGTCAAAGGCATATATCTAAATTCAATACAGACTATGCAGGATTGCCACATTAAGAGAGACAAGACGACCAAATTTCTCAAACTGTGTCTTGTAAATCACCGTCACGGTGAAACTTTCAAAACAAATTATTGTCAGCAGATTGATAGTTTTCCAAAGTTATGATGAAACAGCTATTTTTATTTAATTTTAACTTCGAGGCTAAATAGTGTTTGCTTAAACGGAAAGTCAATGGAAACTACAAAAATGTACATCGAGCTAGAGATTTGTTTTAAGCCGTTAAGAGTAATACTTATATCATAAACTACATTTAGTAGAAATGCATTCCACAGCCTGCAACATTACAAAACAGATTTAAGAAATGTTGCTTTAATTTTGCCAAAATATGTCCCAAACATTTATTTTCGTTATGTACGTATGTTTAAAGAAGTCCATTAGTCAATTAGCAGTTCATTTGTGTTTACATATGTAGCATTTATTTTGGTAATGTTAGTATAGTTCAATTTTGAACCCTGAGCCATGACCTTTTCTAAAGACGATTCTATTTGAGCGGGTAACTCGTGATTTATTGATTTCAGTAATCATGGTTTAGAGATATGATACTTACTAATATGTGTAATTTATCAATTAGCAATTTAACACAGTTAGTCAATGCCGTAACAAGCTTTATCGGCAAATTGATTAAACTTTCAAAGTGCAGTCACGGCTCAATGCTCGAAATCGAACTATACATACAGTTATATTCACAGCCAAATGGTCAGTGAAAATCATTAAACTGTCAGGGTTATATGTTTAGAGAGGGGGTATAATGTTTCAGGGAATTTATTGGTATCTAGACTAGAACATAATGTTTTATAGATGGAAATTAATGACAGACATATGTAAAGGTGGATTATACCAAAAATGCAATCGGAATCAACGTTGTTCTTGAATATGTTCTAAAATTGTTATTATTTAAGCAACAATAACACACATAAATATATATCTAAAAGGGGATCACAATACTGTTCGTAGCAAGATCCTTCTAATACTCAATATTTCGACCTGTCGGTTTTCTTCAGGAGCTATGACGCACTTTCAATATATCTACATTACTCCTGTAAAAGACCGACATGTCGAAATACTGTGTATTAGAATGATTCTGCTACAAAAACATAACTACGTTTCTATTCAATGAGCAACTGAAAACATCTCCACACACACAGAACATTTTCAATTAAGAATCGAATATAAACTTTGTACTACCAGAATCAATCATAACTGTACCGATGCACTGGCATTTGCAGGTTGAATGTTTCGTCATTTAAACTTTGTTTTCATAATTTCAGTTGATAACAACTACTAACAGTATGGTTTTTGTTGATCAAATAGTGTACCAATGTTTTAAATTGCTTGTTTATGTATCCTTTCATGATGTCAACAACTTTCAGTTGTACTCAAGTTGAACATCGAACAAAATGACAATATAATGATCCAAATTCGAAGTATTTTGGAGGAATTTATTTTTGATGCGGAGGTATACAATGTAGCCTTTATATATGAATGTACGAGTATGCTCAGCTCATGTTTAATAAGTTCATCAGTTTGTGCTCTTACAACACTTTGTCATTGTATTTGGTTGCAATGTTGCAAACGAGAAATTCAATTTTTAAATTTTAAACTCAAAGTATATAAAAATACAAACTTGGTATAAAGATTCAGACAATCTTTTAAACAGTTTCGTGAATTTCCTCTCCAATTTGATGGTCTTTAAATCCGTAAATGTAAACCGCTTGACTTTTCTTAAAATAAATGGTTATTTACGAGAACGAAGTTGAATGACAATGGCATATTCCTGTAAAAAAGCTTAAAATGTCATGTCGTCTAGGCATTGAAAATTAGTCGAACGATCGAAGACATGAATCTCGCGAAACAACATTTTAATGTAATTGAATACATGTACTTTGACGATGTTCTATGTTCCAGAGCCATGCTCATTTATTATATTTGTCCCCACCAACTACCATTAAGGGCAGACTATCAGCAATAATATGAACAAATAACATTACTATAAAACAATCATCATATTTCGGTATACACAAGTTAAATGTGCTTAAACAGATTTAAGCAGTGTCTCAAATGGTCTCAATACTAATAACCCATCTTATATTCAGCTAGACGTTTTAACCCTCTAATGGCATATGTTCGTGTCAATTGCAGGGTATTCTATACATTGCCAAAATGTGATAACAAATCGGTCAGGGAAGGTAGGACAACTAAAACTACAGAGCATGGCCTTCACAAAAACTAACACGACTTTACCAAATGGCATTTCGACTGATTAGGTAAAGTATGTATTCACTTTATTTTTTACATGTATCATAAAAATCCGAAAGTCATGAAACAGTGCAATAAGTGGAAAATAAAAATATTCATAACAGTTACTGTACGTCATGACTGCATATAGATTATTTAATACGATTCCCAGTATACACGAAAGCACTTGAAAATGAAAGCGGGTCAAACTATTTTAAAAGAAATTAACAAAACGGTGGATGTACAAATGATCTCGAAATAAAACAAATTGTATTTGCGTGTTGGCTATCATAATGTTGTTGGATGTTCTGTATGAATAAATAACTGCTTGTTATTATGTAATCGAAATTCATATGATACGTCTATAAATCACTTTTAACGAGAATCGTTATAAATAAGTAACGTAATCTTCATACAGAAATGATATTTATCAAGCAATCCTGGTTGTGGTGATTTAAGCCAAACATAATTGATTAATCTGTAATTCGCACCGAATAATCAAAGATAGTGTATGATATATAACACTTGTAATAGTTCTATATCAGTGTGAAACATTTTGTCTGTACATCAGGAAGTGACATATTGCTAAACCTCTATTGATCTGATATTGCGTGGGAACAAACCGAACTTGAAATATCTTAGTATGGATGGTGTGTGCATCACAACGCGTATTGTATCAAAACAAGAAAAGACGATATGCCAGTATGAGTAATCAGACTCTACAGTAACTAATCCAGTCGTGGAAGATACTTCAAAATACAACAAACCAAACCGAAAAGCCTTCACTCGCATTATATTCTAAACCTAAACGTCATTGCATCTGAATGGTTATATTATTCAATACACACCCTTATAAATTTCTAAAAGTGTTAGTAATGTCGTAGAGAGGTCTTTATATGCAGACTGCTTTTCAACAACATGGTATCAGTGTTTCAGAAGATGATATTCCGGCAAACAACAATTATCTGGTGCACAATTTGATTATGTGTATAAATATGTCTGCGACCTTATAGAAATACGGAATACTAATGCAGATAAATATGACACAAATTAACTCCTGTTCTTCTACTAAACTTAGTTAATGAAGTTTTAGTATTCCTTGCTGGCTACCAATTTGGCAATCTTAGTTTGATGTTAATTTACATACTCTCTTTCTTAAGTCTTACTCGACAATGTTATGGTGCTGTTGTTTATGGTTAATAGTCGATCGACTGAATACGAAGTTGCTAATGAAATATGTTTGCATTGTTAGTTTAAAATAGCCACAAACTCAAGTAACGAGTAAAATTAGTTAGATTAATAGATCATTTAGCATGTACACATAGTTGACAATGGCTTTCGGACATGTCATAAACTAATATGCTCATCATTATAGGATTATAACACTTTCATACAGAATATTTTGCGTGATTACCGGGACAAAACAAACCACTTGTAAAGCAATGAGTCTTCGTATATTTGACATATAATTACAGGAGAAGGAAAGACACCGAAATGCAGATTTCCAATTTAGGAATGTGCATTAATAAGGTACATGTACACTTTGAACAAAACGACAGTCGGGGTGACTAGGAAACGACAGTAAACAAATGCAAATAGAATCAGTTCCGCATATACAATGGGCATATCGTTTGGAAACGAAAGTGGATACACTGCGTCTGTTTGGTAAATGAATCTTGATTTTTCATTGACTTGTAAGGCGTTCGTTTGGTCGCAAGGTTGGTGCGGAGAAAAGTGATCCCAATGAACTATAATATTATGTTGATACAGCATTTTTTGATAAACTGTAAAATATTGAACCGGTCAGTATTAATTTTAATTAATTGCACGCATGTTGAAATGTTTGCATATCGAGTTTCCATTCTTGATATAGATAAGTACAAAGGCCGGCTACAGTAAACTATAATTGAGCACCACCTTTGTCTTTGAGTGCAGCATAATGTAAATTGTAGATGTATGTGATCGTTCTAACATAATAAAATGGTCTTCGGATCCAGTCCCTTTTATATGGCATAATTCATACAGTCTGTCTTCGTCATATACGATCTACTGTCAAATTATTTGTCCTAAACAACGTAAACATAACCGAGGAATAACCGAACGATTTGTAATGTCCTCATTAGAAATACTGACAACGTTGTTGTTAAACAAGATATTCTTGATAAAATTGCCACTTTATATTTGCATTAACACAGCAATGTAGTCAGAACATGAAGGCATACACAAGTATTCTCATGCCTCCTGAGAATAGATTAATACCCCATGCTTCTCAGTGTAATTGTGTTTTGGTGTTACTGATTTCTGTGCTCGGCTGGTTAAGTTGAGTGTTGCCTTCCATGCCGGATTTCCTCATACATTTTTTGTTTAAATAGTTCAAATTGACGACCAAAATACAATCCAATATTGAAATATCCAAGTCCAAGCTAGGACAATTATGTAACTCATCACTCTGTTGGCTCAACAATCAGGCACAACAAGTCTTACATACATTCGGGTACAAAACGTAAAAAGTGAATTGTTATGTTATGTTGCGTAGTTTAATACCTAAAATGGAAGGTCATTCATTTTAAATATATGTTAGTATAGTGTGAAACCACCAAGTGCACCAAGTACAGCATCAATTTGGCTTAGTTTCGATATTTACAATAATTTTAGTGATAAAACTCTCCTATAGCGACATACGTACTTCACATCAATAAAATTGCATACAATCTAACAGGATTATTCGTATCAATAATTTCTCATTTTCACAATTTTTAGTCCAATAAAATAAAATTAAAAGAATATTTGAATGTTGAAAAACTTACCTTTACATAAGATCTAAATCCGTATTCCTCTACATAGTAGTAGTAATAATAATATTCTGAATTATTTTCAATGATATTCATAATATTCCCATATGTTAAAGACGAACTTTCCGTTATATTCAAAGACATCTTTTCAAGATAAATTATACAAATGAATATATATACACGGCAATATTTCAGTATTAAAAAATAGTATTTCTACAAATGCAATATTTTTATATGTAAAGTGAATCATGTATTGGTAAACAAGCGACACCACAACATCATGTAAAACGAAGGAGTTTGTAACCAATACAAGAAAACGTGGACATTGCATTGCGCAATACTAACAGATACAGTAGAAGGTGTTTGTTCATGAAGCAATTTGTATTCCTGGGGAGGTTTGGTGCATGGTGTTTATTAACTTAATCAAGTCGCAGTCACGCGTCATTTGATCGCCTGTGGTCATCACCGTTTTGGTATATACACGTATTTGTGAAACTAGGTCATCCTGCAGTAGCTCCGTGTAGTTGTGTTATGTTGTGATGTTACTGTTTTCTGAGTTGGACTGGTTACATGTTAGTTTAGTGCTGCCTTCCATGTCCGGTTTTATCATATATATTCATGTATATGTTAAGATGAAGAGCAATAAGTCGTTTAGTTGTAAGGTGTGGTGAACAAAATAATCACCATACAGGTGTTTGCATCTAGTAAATATGCATGTACATCGATGTGCCTTTTCTATTTCAGAAATAAATCACCTTGTCTTGCTGTGATTTTCTTCCAATATGCAGAACATACTCAAACAATATTGGTATGGAATATTGATGCTCAAACCTGGAAATCGGATGAAACTGAGATCTATCTGAGGACGTGTAACTATTTGTGCAATATTGGAGCGTGGTGCGAAAGCAGATTTGTCTTATGATTCTGTAGTGGACATGTATTGTAGCGTTGTACAGAATGATTTTTGTTCAAACCTTATAATTATAGCAAACCTTTGAATATCCAATTTACCGGTATAATAACTTAAAGGTAATTATAAAGCCTGTCCCAAAAACAAGCACACGCTATACAAATTGCATTAAATTTCATTTGACGTAATAATATGTAGAAGGAAAAGCAATTTATACTGTCTGACAATCAATAATGTTCTTAAGTTGGAATAATATTAGACAACATGTTCTCAATGTAATGATATTTTTTCTAATCTTTTGAAACCCCACAACGTTCCACTAGATCAAAATGATCAATGGCTACTTTCTACTCCTTTACATATATGTTGTATAATGAATTATGTGGAGTTGGGCATGGTCTTCCAACATACATAAAACAATCCATCAACACCAACTAACCATATCGTAGTATCGAGAGTTTGTACTTATTTGTATCAGTTAGGTGTTTGCTCTCTCCTAAGCGACTGTCCTCATAACTCATCCCCTCCCAAACATATACTACAGCAATTATAATGACATTAATGAATAATATCATAAAGAGTCGTGAATTAGTTTCACATTTACTTTGACAAAATTGTTTGTATATTTTGTGTTGTGTATAGCTGTATAACATGTCTTATATCTTGTATCTCTTGTATCTCTTATGAAAATAAAAAATGTTAAAAACGAAAACAAAAGTTAGGTGTTTGTTGACACCACGTTTATCATGTGATCGTTTCTGATATTCCAATTCCAACACTAGATAGATGATTTTGCATGAATGCTTATTACAAACGAGTTTTATTTAACGAATGGACAAATCAAATGACACGATACTTTGCCGAGCATCATATTGTTTCAAACTCGTATGTAATGAGCACGAATGTAAGATTCTAGTTATGGTACAACCTTATCAAATTCCCATATCTTAAGGTTATCATAAGAATGATCTGTCTTGCATATGCTTCCAACAATATTTAGTGTTTCTTTGAGCGTGATGCACGGACTTCGACTTCGTGGACTGACCTAGATATGGATTGACATTTTAGGCACGGCTTGACGGCCCTCCCAGACCAGTAAAATAAGTTCACAATACGTGTTAAGATGAATGGTCACAACATAACAAGTTTTGAAAAGTAATAGACTAGCGAGAAAGGGTCAATCAAAGGATGTTAAACTGCATCGGGGTACTTTTCGGTCACATATTCATCATCAAGGTGTACTCTTCTACTATTGGTCTATCAATATATGTTAACTTTTGTTTTGGCTCGTTACAATTCTGTTGTATTTCACGTTTACTTGAACAAGCTATTCGGCTTCTTCCAAACGCGGTTAGAGTCTCATTAAAATTACAAAAACAATGCAAGTTTTATTTGAAATTTGTGTGTCTCATGGTAACGTTCGTGACTAGCCTGCGGTATGCGTCAGTTTCGACTTCGTTTTTTCAATTCTAATATCCAGTCACGTGAGAATTGTGTCACGCACAAACAGTTATAAATGTAAAAAAAATGTTTTGTTTTATTGTGTCTTCGATCGACGTCCTTTGCTACTGTCATGAATAAAGTGAAGTGCTGTAAATTAATATTTCAAGCTAGGGAATGTGCTACACAAAATTTCTACGATATACAAATGTGGTATGTAATGGTGGTTTAGAAATAAGTCCTTATTGTCTGATTTTGCTATATTTTTCACAAAAATCTACTCACTAAAAAAATGTGTTGATTGTCAAAATAATAGTTTACATACATTGTCAATAAGTTGACAGCAACTTTGTGATATATATATTCCCTTGTATCCGTAGTTGTCTCTACATATTTCAAAAATTAACAAAATAAGTAATACTGTATAACAAAGATATTTTATGTTGTTTTGCTGAACAAACATGAAAGAGAATGCTGTTTTCCCCTACAATATAGTAACCTCAGTCTGTAGTTACCAAATGTCTACATGCATTGTACTGTTTAAAGAATAATCTACTGCACTCGTATGTCTTAGTTGATAAGTCTAATTGATAATGTTCACCATAACACGTACTTATTAAATCTAATTGATAATGTTCACCATAACACGTTTTGTTTATTAGAATTGAACAACACCAATAAAAAGAGGTACACAATCATTATTTATTCATGGTTAGGCAATGTGTCATTAGTAACAAGATATACGTGTATAAAGAAAACACGTCGAAAATGAAGATCACCACTCAGGGGAACAATAAATAGTGGTTTGCAGATGGCCTCTATGAACAGTTTTCAATTGTTTCTTTGACTGAGAAACAATGTTAGTCTAAAGGGATAATAAAAATGTATTTTTTGTCAGGTTGTATTTTACCAATTTACATACATATTGCTATAGTTCACGTAGTGCAGTGGTATTCTTCATTAAAAGGTATTAATATATGATAATAATGTTTCTTCAATTATAATGATACTAGCTATGTTTAATGAAATGACAAAAAAAAGTAATATAAAACGTGAACTATCATCCGTGCTTCTGTAAGGTCCATTGCTAAATATTGGGGGATCAGAAATTAAGTGCATGTAAATGGGTCAAATCATGGGAAAAGGACTGCTCGGATTGTACAGGACACATCTTGATAGTGTTATTCCTCCTCTTTCAAACACTTCAAAAATGTTTACACGATACATGTGGCATGTGTCTCCATCATTGTGTCTTTTTCTTATGCCAATACATTTGAAACTATTTTCAAACGGCTTGTAGTTGACTTATTTCATAGTTGCGGTGTGATATATTTGTAGCCCATTGCATTTTGTATGTGTGTTTGCTGAACAGAAAGAAAAAGAAAAGAGAGAGTGTTTGACAACAATACTTTTAAGTGTATTATAAATAACAGCAGTGAAGAATGAGAGTGAATAACGAATCGTATGAGGACATCTTAAGCATTTTGGCACATGTGTACGCCCTGCTCGATGAATGGGAGCTTTGGATCAGTTTCAATCCTGTTTATAACATCACCGTTTATTGAAAGTAATTTGGATGGCATTTGATTAACCTTACATATAGCAGCTATGGCGTGGAATAGTGTAGTATTCTATCAAACTCTGACGCCACAGTGACTTCAATTGTCGAACATCAATAGTTAAACATACAAAGTTTTTGGCGAACATGTTTTGTAATAGTTTATGGTATTTGGGTAAATATATCGTGGAATCCAATATTTCATGGTTTCTTTCAGAAACTGATTCATTTATGCCGTTTATAATATATCCTAAGAAACATGCTAACATTGTTTAGTGTAAGAATATTCGACACACTTGGAAAAACTGATTCTCGATGGCATTTAGTTTTGTTAAGACCTTTCTATAGGGTTAACAACTCGATGGGATATCCGTCTTTGAAAAGGATACTGTAACGAGTTAATATTTGCGTCGATACATTGAAATAGTTTAGTGTCGTTTTCATCTTCGGTGATGAATCATTCGGTAAAGTAGCTTCATTTTACCGATTACGCTTTATAGTTTGATGGTTGATATATCAGTTTAGAATTGATACGAATCATATGTATCATACGATAGGTGCCCCTTTTATTAGGCCAGTTCTGAGTGTCCGATGTCTTCCATCTAAATGACATGGACTATCTCTTTTGAACATTGAGAAGAAATGTTTCAGGTTTCATACACTCATTGTTTTGGATATTTGCAACATGGTTTCGACCGAAATTGCAAATTCTGTAGATGATGTTGCTTTTGGCATATTGAAAGACAAGCACCCCCAGAGAATCGCCAAGAAGAAGTTGAAGAAACATTGGTGTACCGTTTTGTGAATCAGTAATTCTTGTCACTAGAAGGGTGTTTTTGTCATGTTGCGCCCATAAATGAAATAACACAAAATATTAAAAAATGCCAAAAAGTGACAAGCATGTGTTTGATGATCAAACCCATTGGGTGCATAATGGCTCGAACAAACCAAATAACTAAAATGCGGTTTTCAACGGAGTAAGGAGTAGCCATCGTAAATACCAAAACAGAAATTAAAACGCAAATATCACATACCAAACTCCAAAAGATATCGGTGTTTACAAGCGCAAAAATAAAACAAAAAATGAAGGGAGACAGTCGTCATTAGCCACCATATTTATTACAACAGAACGGTTGTATCGATAATTTTATTTTGTCACCCCTGATAAGACAATACAATACCATTGAACTTTTTACGGCACACGACCATACTGCTATATGAGAAATATCTACGACCCTGCCATGATTTTGAGTTTCGCTAACCAAACGATTTAGCAGCCTGTTTCATTACATGAACTGTTGTTTGTTACCGTATAACTAATAAAATATAACTGATATTTATTCTACAAACGGACATATCAGCACTTGATACATGTAGTATGCCATTTATGTTCAAAAGCGTTTTGGGATATAATGTATCCCACATGGCTTTCCTCTCGAAAATTTCCGTATCATCGTGTTTTAGTTAAGCTCAGCACCATCACCAACACAATCACACCATTTGGTACCATAAGAACACGTAATTCATGTTTATTGCACGAGAATAGTTAAGGCAAAAATCAAACAACGCTGCATTCAAAGAATTGGAATCTTAAGAATAAAGCATCATTGATTACACTCGATACAAGTTCACAAATTTTGTTGGACTTTTTTAGTCATAAAAAGTTAAGAAAGACGTCCGTACAAAAATGCGCACCTCTCGTAGACATGTAATATAATTTTCATCGTTTGAAAGGGAGAGAATTAGATGAAAATTACTTTCCCTTGAACCTGTTTAGCCAACAGGTGGAGTGGTGATCACGTGAAGTCACGTGATTATCCGCGCCAGTTTTCATTCAGCGTTGTATGTCAAACCAAGACACATCACGATTTTATTTTTTTAAAAATTTAAAAAATTGAAAGATGATATTCAGGCGGAAAGTTACTAATTTAGTTACAAAGAGTGAGCTACCTAACTTAATGTATATCTTTATATGAATATTTGTTTGAATTGAACAACTTACATCTGATCACATTGCTGTGTTGGGTTGAAATGAAATATATGCATGATAATGCAATATTTAGGGTTCCCCACCCACTGCTTTATTCCCATGTTTTCATACTTTATTCCTTAGTAGATCATTATTGGGCTTAAGGTTTAGTCTCTGCAGGAACTATTGTGTATATTCTTTGTAATTCAGTAGCTTACCTACTTCTAATTCCTTAATTTTGTCTGTAATAAGCCTTTTAATCTTACAGTTTAAAGTTAAATTGCTTCTGTCCACCATTTTGTTTAATGTATTGGTCATGTGACTAGGGGGTGATGTCATCACAGTCACATGGTATATTGATGACGTCATCAATGACGTCATTGATTATACCATGCTCTTCTTCTAGGAATTTGTTTACTTTTATGATTGAGGCTACCTTAGGGTTGTGTTTGAATCTATTTTTAACTTGTAAATTATTTATTGGAGCATTTCTGCTTTATTGTTGATATTTATTATACCTGTTTATCTTAATTGTATTTATGGAATGTTTATAGGTAAAATTAGTATATTATGCTTTTTAATATTTGCATTTAATTTTACTGTTTGAGGTGTTTGAAAGCGTTTGAACCCCACCTTGGGCCCCTTTGTTTGATATTTTTGATCTGTTTGATTCAAACTTCAAACAGTGTTTGAGTGTTTGAACTTTTAGGTATATAAGGTGTTGTAACTGTTTGAGTCTTCACTCAGCAGCGATTTTTCTTGGGGTTAGGCATATTGTCATTTTTTTATTTAATAAGTACTCTATCCTTTTAGTAAATTATTCTACAGATATCTATAAGTAAATATTGGTTTTAATTGTCTTAATTAGTGTATTTGAAAGAGTGAATTTCTCCTATTTTTTGGGTTTATTTGGAGCTAGAAAATTACTTCTACTCCTGAATTAGAATATTGTTAAGATTTATAGCACTTTAATAAAATAGTCATCAAGTGTTTATGATCTGGCTTGTTTATATTAGAGTTATACTTTGCCCATTGATTAATACTTCGCCTTGCTGCTGAGTCACCCGTGACATTGTCCGTCCGTCCGTCTGTCTGTCCGACCGTCCGTCTGTCTGCATCAAAATATTGTTCGAGTGTGTTTATCTACTGGTGGACAAGAGGTCGAAGCGAGAGCACAGTTGGAGCTGAGAGCTATCCTGTGGGTAGCGTGTAACATTTATTGGTGGCAGCGGTGGGATCCGTAATTTTCAAGGCGGATCCAGTGATTCGAACTCAGCACTCCGTATAGCTACGATGAATGACCTTCAAGCAGTAGACAGTGAGCAGACAATATTCTTCAATCAGAGGAACACAGAGATGCAGACAAGTAGTTTACAGACTGGCAAAGACGATGTGAGGTCGGAAGATTCACGCAACGTTTGTGAACGTGAACCTGACAACCGCGTAGATGCGACACTCACTACAGACATGTTGCGGGATATAACAGGATGCCTTAGAGATATGGCTCAAGAACTGATGTCACTGAAACAGGCCCAGGGATCTACAGAAAGAACTTACAGAAGGCGTGGCCCTACAGATGTTAACCAGAATGGACAGTGGGATACTCCACCTGAAGGGGATTATCATGGCTGCAAAGGAACTCAGCAAGATGAATCTCGACGTAGTGGTGAAGATCAAGTCCAAGAATCAGTTAGCCGTGGTGATATACAGTATCAGACGTATGATAGAAGCGGGAGCGGAGCGTCACAGAGTTTAGATAGATCCGATAGCATGTATAGGGCTAATAATGGTAGATGCAACAGTCGACGACGGATAGATATGAGCAATTTTAAGGTATCGCCATTCACGGGTAAGGAAGATTGGTGGGTTTGGTTGGCTAGGTTCGAGACTTTAGCCCGAAGGTACAACTGGTCTGATGATGATAGGCTTGATGAGTTATTACCGCGTATTGATGGACAGGCAGCCCAGTTTGTGTTTTCACAGCTTCATCCGGCGGTTTTGTCGGACTACAGAGAATTGGTGGGTGAGCTGAACAGCCGGTACCGCGTAATTGAAACCACTCGGTCTTTCGCAGTGAAATTTAGCAGGCGGGTGCAGAAGGTAGGGGAAACTGCAGCGGACTTTGCAGCGGATCTGAAGTATTTATACCAAAAGGCACACGTTTATAGGGATCGCAAGACGAGAGATGAAGACTTGGTGCGAAAGTTCCTAGATGGTTTGCGGGACGATGATGTAAGCTTTGCAGTTGAGTACCACAAGGAGCCTGATACATTAGATGAGGCAGTGTTTTATGCAGTGAACATGATACAGACCAGGAATATCCGAAGGAACAGAGACAGTACCAGAAGGGTGTGTGATGAGCTGGATATTGATCAGGATGGGGCGACTAGAAGGGCTTCCCAATCTGAAGAAGAAGTTGAACCGGCCCATGACAAGGTGTTTAGGGTTCCAGAAAAGGGAGCTAGACAAGAAAAGTATGCAAAAGGGGACGGTAGGACAGAATCTATAGAAGCAAGACTGTTAGCAGAAGTACTTGAGAGGCTAGGCAAGTTAGAGGAAGTTCACAGAGAGACACAGTCTAGAAAACCAACACGACAGAATAGAAAGTCTGTAGAATGCTACAACTGCCACAGGACCGGTCATTACGCTCGCGACTGTCCAGATAGAGAGATGTCCGGTGGAGGAAAAGACAGAGGAGTTAGCAGAGAAGGTGTTGTGAATAGCTCAGACGGGAATCAGGATTTAAACTTCCAGGGACCTACCCCAGTGGCAAGGGGTTGGTCCAACTAGTAGACAACAGCCACAAAGTTAAGAAGCCGGGGGATGAGAAAGATCCACAAGTGGAGCAGCGTACGGAAGGTGTGGAACAGCGTACGGAAGGTGTGGAGCAGGGTACTGAAGAAGTGGAGCAGGGTATGGCAGAAGTGGAGCAGGGTATGGAAGAAGTGGATCAGGGTACTGAAGAAGCGGAGCAGGGTTCTGTAGAAGCGGAGCAGGGTACTGTAGAAGCGGAGCAGGGTACTGAAGAAGTGGAGCAGCGTACTGTAGAAGTGGAGCAGGGTACTGTAGAAGTGGAGCAGGGTACTGATAAAGTGGAGCAGGGTACTGTAAAAGTGGAGCAGGGTAATGAAGAAGTGAAGCAGCGTACTGAACACATGGAGCAGCGTACTGAAGGAATGGAGCAGGGTACTGAAGAAGTGGAGCAGGGTACTGTGGAAGTGGAAATGGTACGTGAAGTAGTGGTCGCGGATGGAGAAGACGATGTTCTTTCGGGGTTAGACATTCTCAAGGGTAGTCAAAGAGGACCAGCAGACTTGCTGTTGAGCAAGGATATGAAAGGGTTGGACGAGGCAGATATTCCAGGTTTCCAGGTGGGACAAGGGAACAGGTCCAGGATGGTCGCTTGTACGGATGAGATGTATGTCCCAGTTAGGACTGATGAGACAGTAGGGAGAAAGTCGCTGAACCATCAAGAGTACCAGGTGGAGTTGAGCGAGCGCTGTAGAGATAGAATCGTAAGTGTTCACTTTCAGGATGACAAGTTCATTGGCAGTGGATATGACCTGTCGAGCATGGTGAGGTCAGTGAAACCTAGAGGCAAGGGTGGAACATACTTAGCTGAGATGACCAACAGAGAGCACGGAAGTACAGGCTTGAAACCCAGAGGAAAAGGTGGTACTAGGGAGACCGTGAGGGACAAGGGTGGCCTGTGCAGAGGTGTGAAACCAAGAGGCAAGGGCGGCACTTGGAGTTCCTGGAAGACCACAAGGGAGGCTGACGATTCATCTAGTAGACCAAGAGATAAAGGGGGTACGTATATGACGGCGAAGACCAAGGGGAAAAGTGAAGACGATAAAGAGCAACGAGATGAAGAGGACATCCGGAGTGTAAACGGAAGACGTGTGACAGCGAAGACCAAAGGTGAAGAGCAACAAGATGAAGAGGACATCTGGAGTGTAAACAGAAGACGTGTGACAGCGAAGACTGCAGGATTAGGCGAAGACACTGAAGAGCAACGATATATACAGGAAATCTGGAGCGTAAACCGAAAACGTATTAGAACGAAGACCATAGGGGAAAGTGGAGGCGCTGAAGAGGAAGGAGATGAAGAAACAGCCGGAGAGTAAACCGAAGACCTACAGGAATAAAGACCACGGTGCAAGTTGGAGATGCTGAAAAGGAACAAGGTCAAGATTGAGGACAACCCCAGCATAAACCGAATACGGTGCACAGGAAACAACTCAGCAACACTAGATAAGACAACGCGATTTACAACTCAGATAATGATAAGCGACAACTCGCGACTCTTAGAGGAATTTCAACTCTACTCAGAAGGGCGACCAACGAGTATACAGCAGCAGAATCTTACTACGACATTGAAGACAGCATCAGCAGCGGTGAGCCGCGCAGGAAGGAGACATCCGCGACTGGAACATTGAACTGGGTGAACTAAAATTGTGAATAGTGAATCTGTTGAACTGGAATTTGACGTTTTAGTCCTGTGAGACTATGACTTGTATCTTGTCATTGCATTTATGTCATTGAATTGAACATTGTTGATGCATTAATTGAATTTTGATTGAATTTTAATTGGAATTTAATTGAAAGCTGTTTGTGCTTAAATTTTTCATCTTGTGTAGGCTTTGAATATTTTTGTAATTTTGTAAGTCATGTTTTATTCTACTCTTGTTTTATGTTAAGTAAGGCAGTTGGAACTTTGCCTTGATTGGGAGGGGGTAATGCAATATTTAGGGTTCCCCACCCACTGCTTTATTCCCATGTTTTCATACTTTATTCCTTAGTAGATCATTATTGGGCTTAAGGTTTAGTCTCTGCAGGAACTATTGTGTATATTCTTTGTAATTCAGTAGCTTACCTACTTCTAATTCCTTAATTTTGTCTGTAATAAGCCTTTTAATCTTACAGTTTAAAGTTAAATTGCTTCTGTCCACCATTTTGTTTAATGTATTGGTCATGTGACTAGGGGGTGATGTCATCACAGTCACATGGTATATTGATGACGTCATCAATGACGTCATTGATTATACCATGCTCTTCTTCTAGGAATTTGTTTACTTTTATGATTGAGGCTACCTTAGGGTTGTGTTTGAATCTATTTTTAACTTGTAAATTATTTATTGGAGCATTTCT
This sequence comes from Spisula subtruncata, assembly GCA_963678985.1. Classification (NCBI taxonomy): domain Eukaryota; kingdom Metazoa; phylum Mollusca; class Bivalvia; order Venerida; family Mactridae; genus Spisula; species Spisula subtruncata. The sequence goes on along the minus strand of OY787669.1, from coordinate 22,135,557 downwards.
GCTTTATAGTGGATATTTATTATACCTGTTTATCTTAATTGTATTTATGGAATGTTTATAAGGTAAAATTAGTATATTATGCTTTTTAATATTTGCATTTAATTTTACTGTTTGAGGTGTTTGAAAGCGTTTGAACCCCACCTTGGGCCCCTTTGTTTGATATTTTTGATCTGTTTGATTCAAACTTCAAACAGTGTTTGAGTGTTTGAACTTTTAGGTATATAAGGTGTTGTAACTGTTTGAGTCTTCACTCAGCAGCGATTTTTCTTGGGGTTAGGCATATTGTCATTTTTTTTATTTAATAAGTACTCTATCCTTTTAGTAAATTATTCTACAGATATCTATAAGTAAATATTGGTTTTAATTGTCTTAATTAGTGTATTTGAAAGAGTGAATTTCTCCTATTTTTTGGGTTTATTTGGAGCTAGAAAATTACTTCTACTCCTGAATTAGAATATTGTTAAGATTTATAGCACTTTAATAAAATAGTCATCAAGTGTTTATGATCTGGCTTGTTTATATTAGAGTTATACTTTGCCCATTGATTAATACTTCGCCTTGCTGCTGAGTCACCCGTGACATTGTCCGTCCGTCCGTCTGTCTGTCCGACCGTCCGTCTGTCTGCATCAAAATATTGTTCGAGTGTGTTTATCTACTGGTGGACAAGAGGTCGAAGCGAGAGCACAGTTGGAGCTGAGAGCTTTCCTGTGGGTAGCGTGTAACAATATGTTTACAGTGGTTTAATGTTATGCATGTAATATATATTCTTTATTTGAGTCACATGTATGTATTTGTATGATTTGATTATATGATTATATAATATCATTCACAGTTGGTTGACATAGACGCAAATACCAATAAATGCTAAATATTTATTCAGTGTTGTTCACTGTTGGTGTAAAGTATATTCAGGGAAGAACTGTTGTTGGCACTTGTTAATGATGTCAAAATCGACAGGGTTAAAACTTGAACACTATCTGCGAAGCAAATGAATGTGACATATGTGACGTTGAAGGAGAATTCAGGCCTTATGCGAAAACATCTATTTTTAGAAAAATAACGTCAAATACTTGCGCTTTAATTTCGTGGATTTTCCAATGAATACACTTATAATGTCAAGTGTATTTGTTTGAAAAACTTTTGTAATTACATTTAAGATGCATAAACAACATTCTGCAACCTCTCAACGAAAATTTTAGTGCAGTCTAGCCAAGGTATCAGTAGTTATTTCCCTTTAACAAGTTGACCTTATTTATATTCATCATCTAGCACATCAAAAGTTACCCACAGCGCTAACAAATGACACGCCATGATGTATAAATTGCGACAAGTAACGAACACTTTATTGCTAGGCCTTTAAGAAACTCTCCGAAGACACTGTATGAAAATTAAGTATATAGATTTAAAGAAGTATTTTATGTGTAGAACAACGACGGCATAATATTGTTGCCAGAGCGAAATATTATGACCCTTATTTGACAGTTTTCGTTGCCACTTCGTATAAGTAATAAATCAGATGGTTACAATATTAAATTAAAAATAGCACACGCAACACTTTTCATAAAACACGAATCCCAAAAGATTTAAATTCCACATAGTTCTAAACAATGTCACCATTAGTGTTCTCAGAATAGTTTCAAATTTGGCATTGAGTTAGACTTTATGACGGTAGCCTCTCAGTATCAATTTTTCAAATGCCTGTGTTTGAGAAAACGCATTAAAATGTAGGGCCTACATGTTGTATGTGCAAAGCTCGTGAGAACCGTAGAAAGTATCGTTATCTAGATACGGTGTACACTACATCTTTACACGTACTGTTTTAAGCACAGTTGGCAGTATCACTGTTTGGTCCGCAAACGATTACAAAATATAATAAAATAAAAATATAAAAAAATCCGTCACTGAGCTACTATACTATCGAGGTATAAAGCGTGCTATATGTCTATATGCCAAAGTTTGTGGAACATCTCATCTCGTTGTTTCAGCATAAAATACGGCCGCTAAAAGAAAATCGCTACACAAGTCATTCAAGTAACTATAAGATATTCATTCCCTCTGAAAATCTCGTTCAATTGTATCTTATAACTGCCAAACGGCAAAACAGTGTTTCTTTCGTCATTTTACTTCGCTCGATGTCATTTAATTTACGCGCTGTCTACCCGCTCCGCTCACAGTATCGTAATTATTATTAATATTATTATATAAAATATCAAGATGTGTCCTCTAAAATCCGAGCAGTCGCTTTCTATGATTTGACAAATTTACATGTACTTAATTTCTTAACTCTCAATTTTTAGCAACGGACCTTACGTACAATGCATTTGTTTGAAAAAAGTTTGGTAATTACATTTAAGATACATTAACAACCAAAACTGAAACTGAAACTCAAAATAGTGAAAATGGTAGATAGAGCAACGTTCCACTATCGATACGATACGTGAATCAATAATAGCAACTATGATTTGAAATCGTGAATTTGATACATCAGTTGTAGTCCAAACTGATTATAGTTTAGTATAATAAAAAAGATTAATGCCCTTCCATTCCAACGACAACCTTGAACAATCTTTTTACCAAATACATAAGGGCACCTTTAAAATTTAATACTCAATCAACTGTCGGCTCCATTTCATTCTTAAGTCAAACAATACGTATTGGAAAAATAGTTTCTAAGAACTGTCTTCTTTGTCAGTAATTTGTTTCCTCTTTGTCGTATGCATCCTACTTAAAGTAATACTTCCAAACTAATATACGTATATAGGTTTGATATGACGTTGTTCTAATTTACTATGTACTCTTTTCGTGCTTATTATGTTGTGCTGTTTCTCTTGGTTGCTGTTTTAAATGCCAGATCTGTAACTATTCATTGTTTTCTTACTCGTTGTCATGATCGTCCTTAGTTATAGTGACTTATACCTTTAATATGTGATGTGCCTGTTTGTATGTTTTAGTGGCTTAATGTTTCGTACTCCCACTATTTCTGTTCTGCCTTTCCTGCACGATTTGTTATTGTTTGTTATTATCGAGTTGCTCGTGCTTCTTATTTATGTTGTCCTTGTGACTCGTACTAGAAGAAATTTGTAATTTCCTTTTTTTCGTTTCGATTGCTCACGTCGTTAGTGCTCAATGAGTTGTAATTATATATTTGTTCTAGCCCATCACCTTTGTCCAATGTTATCTTGAGAATATACTATTGGTGGTGCTGACCAGAACTAATGTTAGGGCTTCTTTTTACATGATGACTGGTATTCGTTTGAATGGGTCTATACAAGCTCGACAAATGGGTTCTAATTTTCTGGCTTTTTTACTTGACCCTTCGATGAGTTTATGCATGGTACATTCGCCTGGGACACTCACAAGTCACGCTTATTCACGACACTCGATATTAACACCTGTAGCTATCAGCACATGGTGACTACATAACCATGTATGCCGTCCACTTTGACTGGCTCCATTGGTTCAAATCATTTATTCCCTTCTTACATATGAAGTTATGATCACCTTACAGATCCCGGAAACATGAAAGGTTAATATAACCTTATAAAAATAATGTCCTTAGAATGATGTATAAATCCAATTCGATTTTATCGTTTTCGAGAAACATTGTTTCAAAATGGCATTACTTTTGTTTTATAATAAATGGGAAATAACCGTCTTTGAACAGTCACTCATTGACACTGCAAATTACTCCTCTTTTTGTGGAATAGAATATAATGTATGCTGTCTACACATGAGCTTCGACACTTGATTAAGTGCCCTGTCTTTCTTTTTTTCATTCTGAAATCCTTCGGGTTCCTTGTATCTCTCGGTGCCATGTTGACATCCCAGTGTCCGGTCTATAATAAACAAGCGGTTGCACACGTAAGAAGTATATAATTAAGTATTTAGGCACAGGGCATATTTGGAGACGGTGTCTGCTTAAAGTGTATAGAGCTACACAAAATGTATATCGGAAGTTTCAAAAACTGAAAAACCATTATGCTTTCATATCCATTAGAATATTTTTCGCTTCAGTTTTAACAGAAACTCTCTGTGTGATTTATTTTTGACGTGCGAACTGTCCATTTTCATACAAAAGTGTTCTAGAACACCCTATGAAACAATAAGAATCGTCTATTTTTCGACGATTGAATAAAAGAACACAGAACCTATCCAAAGTATTAATTTTCAATTAAGGTAGTCTAGTATCATACTGAAACGATGCAAGTAATTATTTTGACATTGCATGACTGTTAGAATATAGCTCTCTACACTTTAATAAATAAAGTCGATGGGGCATATTTTGTGATGATAAAGACGCCTCTAGTGCCTTGGCTTTTGTTGTGATCCGTTAAATATTTCACAGTCAATGTTGGTTGTGGAGTTCCTACATCTGTTACAGAAAAGCATAGTTCGATTGCTTCTATAACATACGTTATCACTTTTGGGCGGGGGCATGTTGCTTGCTGGCAGTTGTTTCAATTTTAGATATACAAAACGGCAGTTAAGCAACTTAAACATTTTACAGACAAATTTAGATCATTTATTAGTTCAGCATGACTATAATTAATAATAATAATAAAATCTTTATTTTGTGAAGGTGACAAGTTAAGACTTATACATATGCATAGACAAATAAATACATATAGTATTTACAACAAGGCAGTCAATACTTAAAATTTAAAAAGAATGGAACAAAAGAAGAAAAAAGTAACGTAGCAAACCATGATAAACAACAAAATTATTGAGAAAGAAAAATAAAATACACAAATACATTGCAGTAATTGAATTAGCATATGCCTGGTATTACAAGTGCATTATAATACGGCTACAAACCTCTGATGCAACTGAATATGACCGTCAGCTCATGTTTCAATATGTACAAACGTATACGAGTACAGCCAAATGTTAAACAAGCTCACTGAAGTGTGTAAAGGGTGGGAAACTAATGGTTAAACATTGAATTTCTAGAATTTGCTTTAAATTTGAACTTTAGGGTAATGGAAATGTGAAAATCTAGACACTATTGGATAGGTACATTTTTTGTAAGTACGCTTTCTTTAACCTTTTTTGATTGTTTGAAAGTTGAAATAGATCTGCCCTTTTTACAGTAGAAAATAGGTCATTCAGCTTTTTGTAACTGGATGAACAGCTTTTTATAGCTAGAACTAGCATTGTCAGCATCTTGACATCTTGGATTTGGACTTTCGACTTTTTGACAGCTGATATTCAGGCATTTGACTTTCTAACAGCTGAAACTTGCACTTTCGACTTTTTAACAGCTGAAACTTGGATTTGAACTCGATGTTCATTTTCTTGTTCAGTTGTGCGTTGGGCATTTTGACGTATAATTGTGGTATATGTTGTTTTTATGTTATCTTTCTGTCCTCCCTCTAAAACTCAGACTTAGACTTTATATTGCTAAATGTTCTATTCGCTTTCATGTTGTTATAAATGTACCGATTTTGATATTAATCGGGATACATATTCCGTGGGTAACAACAAATAATCAGATAAAATTTCGCATGGCTCAGACTAATTGTAAAGAAATGGCAGTGATTATAAATGATGTCAATTTTAAGTCTGAGTTTTAGACTTATAACGTTGGTGAATAAGGACCTGGTAGCTGTCTAATTTAAATGCTACCTGTCCGATGTTCAATTGTTTTCATGAACCGAAAGTAACAATATTCGAAATATTACCCAGTAAGGCAATTTATTTCGAATACAAATATGTCTACTTTCGATTGGAATTATTTGAAGTTTCGTTTTAATATTTGCCCGACACCGTCTTTGTGTAATTGCCCTTTGCACGTACATGAATATAAAGTCCTAGCGTAAGATGGAAGACAATGTGATTGGATTACGTACTTGGTTGAGATTTGATTTTGATTTCAGTTGTATACTGGTGTGTACAACTTCCGTGTGCGTTAAATACTTCACATTTAATACTATTTATTATTTTGTTGTAAGTTAATGATATGCAGCTCTTTGTATATAAACATATACAACCTTGTAATGTAACTTTTATTCATCTAATTCAGAAGAGCTTACTATAGAGTTTATAAAATGTGTAATTAAAATATCATATTTCTTTTCAGCGCGCCGGCACAGTCGTGCTGTTCAGTGTTTGTTTCTCATTGTAAGAAATGCGACACCAAAATTGGTATATCACCAAATATGTTATCTACTATAAATAAAGTCGTTACTTACTTACTATATGTTATCTCATGCATTATGGTACATTTCGTTCAAAGTTAAATGATATCGTTTATAAACAAAAGCTCTTCTATCAGGTGAAATATGTTTATTTAGGTTTAACTGGGTGTACTGAGTTAACGGTAATACACGCTATTCTTTCGAATCGGGACGTTCCTTTATTATTATTATTACTTATTGAATCGACAGTCTCGTCATCATGCAGTACAGAAAAGTAGAAAGTACGAACCAACGATAGTGCCATCGTGCTGTAAACAATAAAGTACAAGCATTGTGAAAAACTATCGTACGGCCATGTTTTCACCTTATTTAACTATCATTTCTGCACTACCATTTCTTCGTGTTTCAACAGAATATATCGTGATACACTGCTTCCCGTTCTGTCGGGAAAAAATTTATGTGCCATGTACGGAAATGAAAACTGGTGTTTTGCTCGGACGGAACTCACATGCCATGTGTCCTGAGTTCCATCAGAGCGTTGCACGGGCTTCCAGATTCTTCAGAATCATATATTCAATTGTAACAGAAAGCTGTTCAAACAGAACCTATAAGCAGTGTATCGCGATGCATACATGTACTGTAGTTTCCATTACTGTACTTTAGCCGCGGGTTTCGTTCTTTTGTTTTCTATCTTATTAAGCGATAGCCCTTATGGGACATCGTAAAACAAATGCACAAAACCATTTTGTCACCTGATATCCGAGAAATCTCGTGATAAAGACATTCTTAATAATTGCCAAGATAATCTCACGTCCCCTCTGCATGATAGACTGGTACCGCGTGTACTACTCCAAAATATTATTGTATATTGAGTCGGAAATCCAGACCCCATCATCAATCGGAACACCTCGTACAATTCTCAAATCGAATTACTAGTATCAAAGAGATAAATACCGTACGAACCGTTCCGATTGCTCCATCATTTCAGACGAGTATAAAATCCGTATCCTTCAAAAATACGGACCTGGATAATTCGGTCTATAAGCGAGGACTGTTTTATCATTTATCCAAATTAAGTTGTACTCACTATACTTCTCGAGAGTTGGCTATATTTTGTTGACCTATAGAGATAACATGACATCCATACTAATAGGACAGAGTTATTCACAGCTATGTTTCATGGGAGCATATACGTAAATCCATTTACGTAAATAAAGGCCTCAAATGACCAAGTGGACGAAATTCACATTGGCGAGAGGTCGTAGTGTCAAACACCAATATGGACCGTTCTTATATGAATTGAGTGTATAATGTTCGTAGTCATGCAGAGGCACATCGAAACACTTGCATTTGCATCGGTGGTAAATTTGAGTAGTGGCATTAAAGTGTTTTAAGTAAAATGCATCCCAAAAACGATATGAGGAAGACAGCATTCAACTTTACCAGTCAAGCACAGAAAACATAAATAACCACATAACACACATACACGGCACAATGCAAACCATTATGTATTTGGGTTTGGTCTCGTGTCCTGGTACTGATCAGCTATGTAGCAACTAATTTTTTAATAAAAACCAAAATTGTAACAATTATTCCAAAAAATGTTGGGGAAAAATGTAATAAATTCTAGTTTAATTGTATCCCTAACAGGGGATCATAATATCGTTTGAAGCAAAAGTCGAAGTTTCGACCTAGCGGTCACTTTCAAGACTAACCACTAACAATGTTTCTACATTTTTCTACATCAATTAAGATATTAAAAATGTTAGAGATTCATTACTCTTGAAAAATACTGCTGGGTCGTGAAAGAATGTATTGTGTTTACTACTAGTATGGCTAAGGTCCGCGGTACACTGTTATACATATAGTAACACGTGTTAGTCGACCAGTGATTATTAAATGCGCAATAAGAACTTACATCACGACAGCATTTAATTTCCTAATGTATAATTTACTTTATAATGATCATATTAGATACTACAGTAATACCCACAAAAATGAACTACGGACTTTGAATGTATGTCCATCAACGACCATTGTAGGCGACATATTGTTTATGTTTTTCAGTTTTAACAGCGGAAGATGCTTCAGATGCTGTGAGTACCTAGTAAGTCAGTGGAGCACAAGCATGCCCTTGTATGGATGATGGATGGATCTCCGGACACCTGCTCTTAGACCAGTGACCCGGCAACATTGGGAATAGGTACGTTGTGTTTTATTGTCTTATTGTACACACGAAATCACCTAGGTAGTAATATGCTGCACATTTGATGGAACGAATTGCAGGAACCAGAGTCGGTGGAGGGAATCCATCAATAGCCTATGCTCCCCAGTGGAGCAAAGGGCCTAAGTAAGGAAGCAATTACAGTCGCTGCACATATTGTTGTCTTATGCATTTTTCAAAAGAACACTAAGTTTTGTATCGCTATCTACAACCAGTCTGAGAAAATTAGCAGTCTGTTCACAGCCACCCTGGATGTTAAAACGAACATATACGTTGTCTACAAAGGGGATTTCCTATGAGTTCTTTAGATGATATGACAGGATCTTACTTTTCTTTCCAAACCAATATTACAAAAATATTCCGAAATTTATTTAGAGAATATTACGGCTACGAAGCGCATCCCATGGAAGGTAACCCATGCATTCAGACTATGATTGTATAAGTGTGCGTAAATGCGCTTATTAGCGCTTTGCTTTAGGCAATGGACAACACCACGTCTAGATGTAACAAAGCATATGCACCATTGTCACATGAATAACTTAGCTAAGTACTAAAGATCTAAGTCCGAGTAGAGTGGTGAGTTATTAAACTTTGTCCAATGATAAATAAAGAATAAGTGTGTACAGTAAAATTCAGATTATAATATCGCTGGTTTAGAATGAGTAGGTCGTAAGTAGTAGCACTTGCGACCTTATAAGACGTAAACATATTTAAAATCAACATCATAAGGCTCTTCGTATGAGCCTATTAAAATATCTATTTTGTACTTACGTTTTTCTCATTCTAAGCCAGCGAATATGACCAGCTCAAAAGTTGGTATTGGAAGCATGATTTCAAAATAATCAACGTGGTCTTATTACGAAACTTGACTGTATTTTGGTGATTCGCCGTCCACTTTCGGTTGGTCTAAGGTTAATGAACATCTGTCTTCGTAAATTATTTCCTACAAACCAACAAATTAATTAGCTCGTGATTTTGAATAAATGTTGTGAATTAATGTTGTACGAGGCCCCTCACATATCCAGTGATAACGGTCACGTGTTGAGAGTCGCAGGTAACACTAAAACATTCTGACGGACTTTTTACCTTGAGTGAACCAGCTTCCGCTTTAACCAGAGATCTGTGTATTTTAATAGCATACATTTTAATTCAAAATGCCTAGTATAGGGCTTTTTTTGCTATAGAACACGTATATTTTATTAAAATAACCAAACAAAAACATAAACTACTAACTACGTGTGCAGTTTACTACAGATAACGTCCAAATACGAAACTGGACGCCCACTTCTGAACGACATCCGGTACAACATACAGTCAGTCAATACATATATTACGGACAATTTGGTTTGAACATTGACCTTCAATTACCGAAATTCAACAGCTCATATTTTATGTTTCAAATAAGAGTCGAATGCGATTTGTGATGATAGAATTATTTGTATTAGCTCGGATTTTATGATTATGTCTTTATTTTACTACATTTGACTTGAGAGTTGTTTGGCACTTTGAACCACTTTAACTTATACCAGACAACTTTTCGATGCACATTCGTGGTGAAAAAATGCGCATTTTCCACCATGGACCTTCAAACCAAAAAAATATGTTTGGCCTGTTCAATGCGGTAGGGGACGAAGAAGCAATTTTGTACTGCCCTGTGACCTTATATGCATGATAGTCTCGAATGATAACAGTGAGGGATATTTCGGTCAAGACACGATACTCAAACTTAAAGATTCGGTACACAACTTTATCCTGAGATTATGTTTGTGAAAAGTTTGGTTTTCGCGGCATGCGATTAACTAATATAGACGGCGTGTTCGGGAACTTATTGACGCACGTGAGTAATTGAATAGTTTTATAATTATATTAATGAATGCACGTTTTGGTAACGTTATTTATATTTATTATACATGTACACAAATTCGTGTATTGGCGTAGATTAAGTTATATAAAGACATCTAGCGCGTGGAACACATAGTTATATGATAAACGATTATGACTCGCATACGAACAATGTTGCAAGGATATTTGAATTCACTTTTTGTTCGACCCTATCACATGATTTCGATTTTACTGGTGTTGTTGTTTTATGAGAATTAAATATTTGTGTAAGAATACTTCATGTCGTATGGTCTTCGATTTGAATAATGGGCAAACTGTTTGTGTTTGGCATGTATTTCGGATATGACATATATTCGGATAGAATGGCATTGCTTGTAGCAAAGTCCTGCTTAATCATTTCTGACAGGTAGTTCAACTAAATATTATTGTAAATAACGTGAATAACGTAAACGCATTCATTGAGTAGTCCCATATGGCTGCCAGTATTTTGAATTGTGGAATTTAGACGCACCACCGAGACTTGACCGTCCCACCGTTAGTAGTTAATCGAATACGTACATGTGATATTTAATTGGAAAAGTCAAATGCATAGCACGTAACTGCATACATAATACAATCACTTCTACTGAAACCCTCAGACAAATAATTAGGCAGGAACCATCAGAAAAAAAATTAAGCAGGGCGATATGGCACGTGGTCACTCGGTTCTGTTGGCTGCATTATAAATGCAGATTGCCTTACTATTTATTTTGCAGTGGATGTATGAACATGCAGTTTGGTAATTTCAAATTTGGTTTAATATAGACTTGGCTTTGCATTTCCTCTCACCATATCTAAATGTTGGAGTTCACGTAATCGCAGTATCCATAAAGTGTTCAAGTCTGTCATTGAGCTACATATCGCGTAGAACTGTAATAGTTAGTATTCAGTTTGTTTGTTTGTTAGCGTTTAACTAACAATGTCATAAACGGGTAGTAACCCAGTCCTATGGTTTTCCTTTTATTGTCCATTTGACTTCTAGAGAAAATATAGTTGTGGGATATAAACAATCCTGATAGATTTCCTAATAGCCCTGTCCCAATGGACACCATGGTTCTAAATAACGTATCCGGTGTACTATAGCCCAACGGGGCCTATTTACTCTTCCATCGTGTCACCACGGATTATTCTCTTAGCAATTTATAGATTCTTTTTGGGGGAAACACAAATATGCAATCATTAGCCTTAGTCCTTATACGCAAACTGAAACCGCTAACATTAAAATTCTTTCGTGCAAGTTAAAAGTAATATTGTCTTTGTTCAACGAAGAGAACTTATATGAACGCTCACTTGTACCCTTAAAGTGTGTACATTGCTTCATGACATGCATACCTCGGATAAATGGTATGATAGTCTGAAAAAGAGCTCAAATGTTTCCCCATTCCCGTGTTGTGATGAAAAGGGGGCTTTCACAATGTCATATGTACACATATCACGCGATAAGATGTTATCCGAACATGGTTACATATTATGCTCATGTTGAAGTCGTGTCGACCTCGTTCACAAACTGACCAAATTATATTTCACAGCCAGTTGTGGTACCTCATTTTTATCTTATTTAATACAGGAATAAGAATAGCCAATCATATCGCCTGTTAGTGACCAAGAGTTTAATACGGTGTGGTCTGATGCGAGCCCTTATCCTTAAAAGTAAGATCCATATTGAATACGACCCCTAAAACAAACCTTACCACGTGTTTGAGGGGTTCAACTAGATAAATTCACGCATGTTTAACATGCTAGATTACAGGTCATAGTATTGTGTTTCATTATCAAACCAAGTGCATCATGTCATGTATATACCAGCATGTACCTTATGCATGGAATATTGGAATAGTTGTGCAATATTCCTTATTTCATGATTCTGGCTCATGGTGTGTAAACGGCATATAAGGGTTTGAGTCTTATTTTCATTTGTCATTGGCATTGTAGTGATACACTTCTTCAAAAGGAAAGGAACATTAATTTTGACTTAATCATATTATTCAAATCGGAGACTACTTTATTTAGTTTGATACACGTTACATGTAGTTATATTTGTATAACTATATAGATCAATCTAGTTTACGATCAGTTGAAATCAGTGAAATTACCATTTGGATTTTGCTCTTTTTGTGGTAAGAAGTGGGTTTATCATTCATGATTGCTTGAAAAGATTTTTTTATTTAATGGGAAATGAGTGGTGCGTCCTCTGTGTGTCTCTAACGTGGATGGCCACACGCTGTCATCGCTTCAGCATATGATTAAATTGTCTTTGTTGTGCACAATTAACAGTTTTTAGTTATTATCCAATTGAAATATTATACAATTGCTATCATACACATGTACATTATCAGCATAGTATATGCGCATTGGTAAAGAAAAGCATTTTAAATAACTTACAAGGGTTGATCCTAATACTAGTTTTCGAGAACTTTCCATCTAGCAAATTTGCTTAAGTTACAGAAGCAATGCCCAAAAGCAAATATTCATTGGGTATTTGATATACAGTAAAACTTCGTAAAGACAGGCATCAATTAGACGAGAACATGACCTATGTCGAGCAAATTTCTATGTCTCGGCGAATTTGCTTTATAGTGTATATAAATTGATAGCATTATGTCGAGCATCAGTGTTAGGAGCACCGGTTATAACTCGAGTACATGTGGTGGTCCATTCAATAAAATTTAATGTATTTCACTGGTGAACAACTGGCCTCAGTATTTGACGCAAAAATCGTTGAACACTATACATACAAAAAAAAACATGAAGAAAACATCGAGCTATCGCGGCCTTTCATGGATCGTTTTTATCTGTTTAAAATGATTCAATTGAACACGTTTAGACGTAACACTATCCAGCAATGCTCCTCTCTGACAACGAAGTAGGCTTGAGAAATGTGTTATATCATCGCATTTATTTAACCAAGATAAAGGATAAAAAAATTATCTTGTAAAGACATTGCAACTATTGAAACATAAAGTTTGCATTTCAAAGTGTTTTGTATCTTCCGTATCTATTTTTATTCTAATTTAATGGTTGTCGTTTCAAACTGAGGTAGGTAATATCATCCAGTAGCTGTTTAATTTGATTTAATGAATTGGTGTTTAATAATATTAATAGCAAAATCATCAATAAAAACTACTCAAACCTGTGTCCAACTGATTATCTTTCGCCTCGGCGTTTTACTCCCGGTGTTAGTTCGCATCGAAATGCATCATGGGTATCGGGAACAGGGTCTAGACGATGCTTCGGAACAGTTCTTATGCCTCAGTCATAGTCATGTCATAATCAAGTCATACAGCCTACCCCCAATCCATTGTACGGTTCCAAGTCCTACGCTAAACTGAACCTATAACAAGAATCAAGCATGTGTGTTTAGTGATTAGCATGTTAGAACTCCGGACAACTGCTGAAAATCCTTCTAACATTGGTGACTTTACATTTTAATTTCAATTTTCACTAAAATGCAAGATATAAATATCAGCTCTGCTGCTGGTTTGATCTGAGTATGGTCTTTGGTAACATTAGTTATGGTCCTATTGTTTGTGTGTTGAAATCCTAAACGCTAGAAAAGCTCTCCGCAGCTCAGTGGTTAGTGTGATTGGTGTCTAACCTGGCGATTCGGGTTCAAATCCTGGTGGAGACACATAGTACATATGTCTGCGATGTTTCAGCAGAATATTGACTGGTAAATAAAGGCTATGCTCGGCATTTTAAATAAACAAGAAAAGCTCAATGAGCAGTTTCAATGCGCGTTCTTATATATATATACTTGACATAATTGCTCACATGTTTATAGTTCCCCTTATAAATGAGTAGTAAAAACAAACTCAAGGTTATAGACGGTCAAACTTGGTGATAAGTGGTGTACTAGCTATATAGAGTTTGGAACATTAACTTTTTATTTCGATAGCAAATATCGTAAAATGAAGAGTTGTAAATAGGTTTTATATCATATAAGTAGTGGACGCTATTTGAAAAGCGCGTCGGTATTTGATTGATATGCTAGTCAAGGGGTATGTTCAACTCAGTTACTTAATCTTACTTTCTGTCCGATATGCTGTCTGGCATGTATGGCAGCAACAAAGGACTTTCAACGGCATCTATCTTTGACCAGCTTCTACATTGTTCCCCAGGACTGTCCCATGGTCTACAGTTCTGCCTCGACTGTTCGCCTCCACGTGGTTTATGGTCTCCCGCAATCCCTCTTTTCTTCGGGTGTCCTATGTAAATCTACTGTTGGGATGGCGTTGATTTCTTTTCTGCATACTTGCCCATTTCCATCTTCTTCTGAACACTATGTTGGCCATATCTTCTTGGTGGCATTGTTGTAGAAGATTTTCATTTGTCATTGTATTTGGTTTAAACATTCTAGAAAGTTTTCATAAACTTTTTGTATGGAATGTTGATAGGTAGTGGAGATCATTGTTGCTTCATAGATATATTCAATGAGACAAATAAGAACGTTAGTTAATATTCAGCACTAAAAATGACCTGTTAACCTTTCATATGGAAAGGTCTCTGTGTGTAAGTTTGACAGTTTATTGGCATACTCCAATATACCAACACCAAATTTGTTTGTCGTGAATGAGTTCAGTACCCCAATTTTGACCTTATTTTTGATATACATAGTATCAATCATAGCATAATCAAGTTGACCAATACCAAATCCGATTGTGAATGAATAGTGTACTCGCATTTTGACCTTATTTTGATATAAATAACTATCAAGTGTAGTCAATGGTTTTAAATTATGCAAACAGAACACCGGACTGTTTCGTCGTAACGTGATTAAGATAAATTTACGTCAAATCGTTTGTTTAAGAGACTGGCATGATAACACACCACTGGATCAACATTTAAAACTTGTACTGGTCAAATAACCCCGTTTTTTTTAATGCGTGAAAAGTTAAAGGCGGGTTCACAACTTTACAATCAGGCCTGTATTTGTTTGACAAATGATACGTTTTAAGAAATCCATCAGTATCTAGCTCAATTAGATATCATTTAAAAATAAAGAATTAGGATACTTTAAAGCTGTGTTACAGTTCTGTTTAACGTTTAGTTGACATATCGCCGGCTAAGAATGGGAATGTCGGAAGTGCAAAATCGATATTTTGAAAAAACAAGAAAAACTGCCCGAAAATTACTATTTACTTATGGTAAAACAAGCTTTTTTCAACTTCAGTTTTGTCAACATGATAAGTTCCGATTTTCAAGAAAAAAGGAAGCGCCATATGATGCTGATTTTGAATATGTATTAGTCTTATAATGTTGTAAGTAGTACTTACGACCTTCACATTCTAAGCCAGTGATATTTGCACTTGCGTTCTTAGCCAAACATAACATCACATACCACGTGGTAAGTTCATACTGATAACTCAAAAATATAATAGCACATCGGACAGTAAAGAAACTAAACTTAAACATCCCAGCACAGAAAACATAATAAGCATCGTATATCACAGTCACACGGTACAATGCCCCGGACAAGTAAGGAAAACCTGAACTTAACAGAACTCTGAACAGCTTGATCGTAACGGGATTTAGATAAATTTACGTCAACAAGTTTGTTTAAGAGACTGGTATGATAACCCAACAACCCATTTCTAAGCTGTCAAATGACTGACAGACCTATGATTTTCAGCAGTCAAAAAGTCGAAAGTCCAAGTCCCAGCTGACAAAAGGCTGAAATACCTAGTTTCCGCTGTAGAAAAGCTGGATCATCTTGTTTCAGCACAAATCGGTACTAATGACCTAGTAGTTGGAAATTCGTGTCGCTCTATAAATCAGTACAGTCCGGTTAGGGTATGCATAGGGTGACACAGAAGTAGAATTTAAAATCAAGTGAAATTACACAAGAGCAGAGATCGCTCCACCCGGCTGTTTGTCGAAGGTTTTCGAGTTATTCCATTGGACAAAGTGGTAATAATCTACTGTAAAATATTTTTAAAAGAATTATAAAGGCTAATAAAACATGTGCTGTAATTTATGAGTCAAATGCTAAACTAAACTCAACCTATTCAGACAATGGCTGTTATATTTTTGTTTCTCATGAACGGCTACGTCACTCTCAAAATATCCTAACTGGACTTGTCTATAGGACCTTGTATTGTGAATCGTCCTTTAATGTTTAAGTGTATATATTACCATACTAACCGTCAATGACAATGATTATCTCATTGAGTAGTTACATATAGATTACTACGAGGATTTGTGAGTACATTATAGTAACTTTATCATTCATTTCTGACATAACAAGCGTCAGCAAGATGTGTATATGGCGGCCGTGTTGACAAATATGCCCAGTCCTGTTTAGGTCACTGATAGTTGAATCACTTCACATCGTATAAACCAAATTGCTGTATCACTTATCGGATCACTACAAAATTCAACTTGTATCATGTATTGCTAGTTAAAGCACATGTAGAATCTGATCACTGTATGACTTATCGGATTAATATCGAATTACACTTTTATCATTTATTGCTATTGAAAGCACATGTAAAATCTGATCACTGGATGACTTTTTATAGGCTACGTATAGGCTGCCAAAAACTCCTCCATCTCTGTCAGTCATGCGCTTCTGTTACAATGGTGTGTCAACTACTAGTATGTCTTCATTCCCTCATTTCAAGCTCTATTTTTCTGCTCCAGGTAGCTCTTGGTCTACCTATCTTTCGATGTCCTGGAGGGTATCACACCAAACCTTGTCATTTGCAGTTTGTTTTTCCTTTTCTCAATGTATGTCCTACCAATGTGTTTTTCTATATCTGCTTTGAGGAAGGAATTTGACCTAATACCGCCAATAAATTCTGATTGTTGATTCGATTTGGCCACTATATCTTCATGATTCTTATACGTAGCCATCTATTACACATGCTGTTTTAAAAAATGTGTTGGCCTATGTATTAAGGTACATTGTGTGTAACTGAACAATGAATTTACAAAATCAAACGCACCAAGAAAAAAATATTAAAGTCTACATACTTGACCGCACGACTATCAGTGAGACAGACGGACGCACGTACCACAAATACACAGCAATCGGTAGTATTTTAAAAAGTATTTAATATTAAGAGCCAGTAATTATGTATACACCATTTCTATTTGCGAAATACGAATCAACAAGACACTCCATGCATTCTAGAGTGCCAGAAACCATGTGTTACATTGTTAAAAACCTCTCATTATATTGTTATCTAGTGTCGTTAGTTTCAAGTAACATTTGCGAGACTGTTTATACATGTAGCATCATGACATGGTGTACATAATATAACACCACTGTCTTTCTTTGCACTATATATTTTTCTGACTGTTTATTGCTTACGTTCTATTTTTTGTAAACATGCTGTGCTATAGACGATCACAGGGAAAACTGTGCTTGCCCAACTGTGCTGCCTCTTACACCATCTTAGCTCCGATCAGGCCAAGTTTTGGCGCTGGAAGCTCTTCTCAAACCCGTTTATTTGTATATTTTTGGCTTTAATGAATATTGTTTCTTGATTTTACAGAATCACATTGAGGCACAATACGAGAAAGAATCGGCATTTCCATAGTAACCCTGAAATAACGCGTGACCAAGGAATAGTACTGTTGCAAAGTACGCACAAATAATGGAGGTAAACAATTTATACTTCTATTCGATTTTTCTCTTTAACTAAGCTTTGAATACATGAATAATACATTACTGGAGATATATAAAAATTCAAATTCAAAATGACGAAAAACGTATTGGCAAATTGGCAAATAATATAAACAACATCACTTTGCTTTAAATGATGTTTAATTTATGTTGATGTTTTTAAAAAGACACCTTAGCAGACCAATAGGTATGATCTCTACATTCTCAGGTGAAAAATACATGTACCATACGAAAATGCCGAAGCAACAAAAAAGTTTTCATAACTATTTCAACATCAGTGTGGTCAACATGACAAATTCCTATCTTCATAAAAATATACTCACAAGAATCGCCTTGTGATGCTGAATTTGAATATGAATCACTCGTATAAGTACTTTGTGGGGAACGGTGGCCTAGAGGTAGGACGCGCGCTTCGGGATCAAGAGATCCCTGGTTCGACCCCCCTCTGGACCACTGGATAATTTCTCTAAGCAAGACCAACATGCTCCACTCAACCATGGTGTAAAATGGTACCTGTGAGGGCAGTGTCTATTCCGCAGATCGATGTTGGCTGCCACACCCACAGGAGAGAAATAGTCTCCCCAGGGAGACACGAATGTAAGTTTCCATATGTAGCCCAATGACCAGGGGAAGTTTAAATGTCAAAGGGTGCTTGAGCGGCCTAACAGCTGAAAAGAGCCTAGAAAATGGGCAACTTAACTTTTGTTTCTTACTTACAGGGTAGAGACGATTCTCGGATGACGTTTTGGTTGTTTACCAGTATCACAGTCAGTGTGTTTGGTAACTCTTTCCTGTATGGCTACAACATAGGGGTCGTCAACTCTCCTGCTAGGGTAGGTACCACTGTTGCAGTGAACTTCATTTTTAAATTATGTCTTTTAATGATGTATGGAAACTACTAGTATATGCATTTTCTCCAACGGTTGAGTTTGCAATGATCAATAACTCTTAGTGATCACCGGAACTTGATAAGAATTCGGGGTCCGTGCGTATTGCGTAACGTCAACTCATTCTGCTCTTCGTTTATATGTACGTAACACAATTATACTAGTTTTAGTTTTTTCTTATTGTTTATCTATTGGATCGTCTCCTTTTTATTTATATTTGCATTTTGCTCCATTTGCTATTTAACTTACTACATTCAATTGCCTATAGTTTATCAAAGTTTCCATTTTCTCTCTTTTCATTCACTAGATTATCTCTTTTTTTCTATACCTTCGATTATCTATATTTGCTTAGATTGCACTCGGCGTTTTCAAATAGTTCAATTGCCAGGAAGATTATTGCTCTAGATTATGTTTGTATATTTTAGCTGATAAAGGCGTTTTACGCTATGACATACATGGGTAGACAGGGGATCAGCACATACTATAACCCGGATGACCGGGGTCTGTACTTTAGCATGATGCCGGGATCTGGAGCACCTAACGCTACTAGTATGACAACACAACCACCAGTAATTGTTACACTGGCCGATAATGGTAACAGTTCTATCCCGGAGGCCAGAGATCCATTCCTGGTTATGACAGAGGAAGGTGAGTCACGTTTTTGTGTATGGAACACTTCACTGGCTTAGAAGTTAGAATGACATTTTGAGAAAACAAGAAAACTGTCCGAAATTTACTCTCTTTGCTTATGGACAAACAAACTTTTTCAACTTCAGTTTGGACAACATGAAAAATTAAGATATAACAAGAAGCGCCTTATGATTCAAATTTCAAATATGTATCAGTCTTACGACCTTACTACGCCAGCGACTTGCTTCTCAATTCTAGTAGCCTCGTATCGGTAGATACAATCAGGGATTGTATTATACTTGATGCAGAATTTGTTTCAGAACCAACCTAATATAAATGTGTATAAACTGGGCTGATCATAACATAATATGAGGGAATGGGGGCTACGTCCAAAAAAACATTTAAACGTTTCCTGACAAACTGATCGTTTCATGAATTATACACGCATTGTATTATGCAGGTAAACGATTTATGACTGTATATTCAAAATGCCACGATCTTGTTCTTCAGAAATTGAGGCTGATAATTTCATTGAAATCTTGTGGTCACTAACAGTAGCCTTCTTTGTGTTCTTTGGTATGATTGGTGCTTTCTCGTCGGGAAAAGTCGCCGACTACTTTGGAAGGTAAGTTGTAGCTTCATGTTTGTGAAGTATGTTTTTTTAAATGTATGGTGATGTAATCGGTCGAGAGTTGAAAATGAAAATTGGTGAGCGTTCAATATCTAATTGGAAAAAGTTAATGATAAAGCTAGCAGAAAGTTGATGTTAATATTAAAGTGTATTATAATATGTACCAACTTTCAAGACAACTATCTAACACTCACGAAAAAACCGTTATTTATGGGTAAATAATAGGGTAGTTGACTCTTTTTTCAGGAAGAGGGGCATGGTTCTAATTACGTTTTTGATGTTTCTGGCTGGTATATTTGGTGGCATACCAACTGTGACTAAATCCCCAGAGTGTGTTATGATTTGCCGGGTATTTGTTGGTCTACATACGGGTAAGTTCTTAAACGTTTATTACGATAAATAACAGTGAGAAAAAAGAGAAAAAAACCAGACCCATTATGTGACCCATTATATGAAACTCATTTCAACAACTTAGTTACATCACAGACTCTCCGTACACTATTTCAGTTGAGCCCATTTTTAGTATATTCGCGACTACAATGTTCAAACCATTGATTACGATGCTAATGTGTGTAATGTGATTGGGTGGGGGAGGTTGTGCTCGACTTGTTAAGTTGAGTGCCGTATTCCCCGTCCGATTTTCTCATTATATTTTAAACACGCTGCATACAGTTCTAGCCAGCCCGCTTAGCTCAGTCGGTAGAGCGCGACAACTAGTAGTCACTACTGATCTCGGGGTTGTGGTTCGAATCCCTGGCTGGCTATCTAAAATTACTAATAGTCTTTCGGATGAGACTTTAAACCGAGGTCCACTGATGGGTGCTATACTGCACCAGACATGTAAAAGAACCAGGGATGCTTATGGATGTTTGGGCATCTTCTGTATCATGCACTATCCCCAAAAATCTAAAAGTACTTAGCCTCTTCTAGTGGTCTCGCCCATATGGATTATCCGGTGGTGAGGATAAATACGACCATTAAATAGAATAGCGTACAGTTTCACGGGTTTGAAAATTTTCCCTGAAACGACCAAAGAATAGTTTCGTCCTAATACAAACAGCTTGTGATATATTTGGACTCTGTTACGTAGTTATGCCTACAATTATTTTTACAGGAATGGGTATAAGTTTGGCATCTCTCTATCTAGCCGAGATATCACCAAAGAGTATAAGAGGAGCTGTCGGCACATGTCATCAACTGTTTGTAACCCTTGGTATTTTGTGGTCGATGATTCTAGGTCTCCCCAGTCTAGCTGGTAAAATTATTACTAATACTTATTTAGTAATATACTATAAACCATGAATGAATCGATTTTATTTCGATCTTCGATTTATTAACCAGGGCCGGTATTTATAAAGCATCTTTTGTGCAAACGTAAAGATTTTGTCTTAAGTTAAAATATTGAGCTGACAATATTTCACAACAAACGAAACATAGCCCATGTTTTCTTTATTCTTTATGATTACTGTAGCTCTTTACATATTGCTTCTAAACAATGTAAATAATTGTTAACATTAGTTTTCCCGTTTAGCTGATACACTTAAGAAAAATTTGAGATTTTAAGATTTTTTTTTGCTTAAGATGCTTTATAAATACCGGCCCTGTATTGTAATCGAACATTATAAATATCGACGGTGCCGAACCAAAACCCCGTAACTCAATTTCGGTGCGAAAACTTTGTTTGCAGCATCTGCATCTGCTAGACGTCCCGCGCATTTCTGTCTTGTCGCCATCTAAGTACGCTATTGGCTATTTAAATGCCGACAAGACAGAAATGCGCGGGACGTCTAGCAGATGCGGATGCTGCAAACAAAGTTTTCGCGCCAAAATTGAGTTACGGGGTTTTGGTTCGGCACCGTCGATATGTAGCACTACGATGCATCTCGAAGTACATGCATGGATTAACATTAAAAAGTTTCATTCCATTTCGATGTGTCGATAGTTTTAAGACTTGAAGCTGTGATCTTGAATAAATGAATTTATAAAAACTGTCCATGTCTAGATGTTTGGAAATATTGAAAACAAGTTTCAGACACTGCCAAGTGCACCGGTCGAGAACCGAAATTGTGTAATGGACAACCTTTAGATCCTTAGTCAAGAACGTTCCCCACTTTACCACAATTCCACTACAGAAATTTTATAATAGTACATGTATATGCAGCATAATGTATGAAAATATTAGGATGTATGATGTTCATTTTTGTCTCTAGTCCTTTTTTAAAAAAGCTTTAAAATGACAAAATTCATTTTTAAAAAATGTCATAATAGCAAAAATCGAATTTCCTCTGTTGCCATATAGCAACGTTATAAACAACGAAGTTTTGAGCCCTGAAATCGTTTTTCTAGGTGAGTTACAAAAAAAATGGTAAAATATTTTTAAAATCTGAGACTTTGCATGGACAACCACGTCTCTATTTGCCTGGTTTGAATACAAAATTACAATTAATCTCTATTTCAGGTACATGGGATGCTTGGCCTGCATTGTTTGCATTCAATGCTTTACCGTCAGTGGTCTGTTTGATATGTTTACCCTTCTGTCCGGAAAGTCCCAGATATTTGCTAATCAAGAAAAACGACGAAGACGGGGCTAGAAAAGGTATGTTGCTTTAAATACTGTTTTATTTGTTGTATTTTGGGAAACCGTGACGTCAAAAATGTATAAGGGAAGTAACTCTATACAAGATAATGTGTATGAAACAATGTATCATTGTCTCCCTTTAAATATAATATTTTAGAAGCCATTTATTGGTCGATTACCACCATCGACCATGGTTTGACATGAGTTCAATAACTGAAGAACTATTTGTCCTAGACTCTTCAAACAATTCTTGGAGGTGGTTTAGGAGCAAAAGTATGTGACCTCTATCGGTATTTAGGTCAATAGGTCAACGGTCAATGTCACAGAGACCTTTGCCATTTCTGACTATTGGATTGCCATGGGACATCTCTTGTTATGATTTATCTTCTTCGTCGTGTATGTAACGTTATTCACTTCAAACATTTATATTTCAAGCACTTAGTAAGTTCCGTGGACATGATGACGTAGAACATGAAATAGAAGAAATGAGAATCGAAGCTAGAAGAAGTACATCTACAAAATCATTTACAATGAAGCAATTGTTGACCACCCCTGAACTGAAGCTGCCTCTCATTATATCATTAGTAGTGCAGGTTGCCCAACAATGGTCCGGAATCAACGCGGTAAGCGGAGTTTTATCATTAACCCCAAAGATGGGGGTTACATCATAATTGCATACTGCAGAAACTCCAAATACTGCTCTAATACATTTTAGTTCCATATTTAGTTCTTCTATGTTTTAATGAATTGCTCTCCCGTCAACTAATTAAACAATGTAATACATTGTATTTTTTAAGGGACATTTAAATTAACATCGTTTTCAGTTTAATACTTATACTAACTAGGTTCGGCAGCAAATTCACCAGGGTACTCTTACGGAAATCGTTAACTTACGTTCTTATTATTTTTATAATCTTAACAACTACAAATTGGTGACAAATATTGTTTGTAGGAATTCATTAATTGAATCTTAATTAGTACCATTATCACAGTTCCATTCACTACATCTTATAGTACCCTGTATCCTAACTAGTACTAACTTGCCCTTCCCCACTTAACCGCGACTTTGGTTTACTGGAGCTAATGCCGTTGATCATCATGCCGTTCTATGGGATTATTCCGTTAATGGCTAGGCGCTGTATCATTGATAAATACTAAAACGAAAAAGTTTTTTTTGTAAATTATATTTTTGTTTACAAAAATGTTTTCGTTTTTATTGCGTTATCAACTTAACCGTTACATGCGGGCGCTGTCGCCGGTTCTGTACGTCTTTGAATTGTCTGTATGTGAACAATATGTATGTTTGACTTTTACTGCAGGCAATGGCGTATTCCAGTTTTATTTTTGCTCAAGCCAACGTTCCAGATGACATTATCCCATATGTGATTGTCGGACAAGGTGCCATCAATTCAATATTTACAATGATTAGCGTAAGTAATTTTAGTTCTGACAATATTGTTATTCTCATGCATTACATGTTTAGTGATGTAATGTATAGGTACGACCGCAAGTAAAATATGTTAACACAAAAAAATAATATAACACTGACGGATGTTTGATTCACTTTGTGTTGACAGATTTACTTGCGTCCTTAGCTCAATTCTTAAGCCACATACCACGTGCTATATTCACACTGTATTATACCCATCAGAAGACCAATCATACGTTCTTCCAGCTTAGCTTAATATACATATCATCCTCAACACCTCAATAGTGACGGGGTACATTACCACGGGAAAATGATAGAAGAGAGTGAGAGAAGCTTGTGTACCATTTTGACTCATTCGCTGAATCACAGGAATGACAGGCAGCTATACCATTGGCTGCTTAGTAGGTTCCTTATGTCGTCAAAACATAGTTACTGTAGTCAACAGTGTACTCAGTACTTATCAAGCGTGTGGCTTAAGTCCTCCAAGGCATGTGACGACAACGAGGAGCGAATCATATGAAAATGCATGCAACAGTGCCAAGTAGAACTCAGTTTCATATGATTTTCATTGACAGCTTCTGAACCATCCCTCGCAACTCTATATCGCTGTAGATAGTATATATCGTTTGATTTAACCAACTAATTACATGTCATTGATGAATAAAGATTATTTTATACTAGTAAGGCACCAATCAAATCGTGGGTGCCTTGTGTAAGCTGTGTGACGTATTCATGTCATGTTAATGATTGTATTATTACTACATCAATACGTACAGCTGTTACCTAGCAATGTATTTTAGCTTCCGAACGTACGTATGACGATATGAAGATCTTCTAATTAAAGTACAAGCTGTATCATATGCGTCTATTTCTGTGATGCTTGGCATGAAATTAGCACTATTAGCAGTGATGTCATTGTTGAATGCGAGTTAGTCTGGCCACCAGACTAGATAATATATTTTACCAATCAAAT
Source organism: Spisula subtruncata (assembly GCA_963678985.1). Taxonomy (NCBI): domain Eukaryota; kingdom Metazoa; phylum Mollusca; class Bivalvia; order Venerida; family Mactridae; genus Spisula; species Spisula subtruncata. The sequence goes on along the minus strand of OY787669.1, from coordinate 22,110,560 downwards.
AGAATAACATTTTTCGATTTTCGCTACATTTTATTTTGGGCTTGATTATCTATGTTTGAGAGTACAAAGGGAAATAATTTCATGAGAAACGAGTAGATTGAGGAGCTGTCTTTCTAAACATAGGGTATGTTAGACAGACTTTATGCGAGTCAATGCCCCTTCTATTTAGAGTAGAGCTTCTGTCTATAAAAATTTGCGATAATGCCCCAGAGAAGACCCTTCAAATTACATGGAAGAAGAAGAAGAGCAGGGAATTGGTATATCAATTTTAGTTTAGGAACGGGCACCCATTGCGGACTTTCATTGTCATGTGACAGTACAGTATACATAAATAAAGCTAAACTGAAAAAAGCAATGTGAAAATTTCACAGGAATTGTGAATTATTATAAATAAGCATACACTAAATGTAGTCACACACAAGTACGTTCCATCCATTATAATAATATATTGAATGTTAGGATTGCTGTTTTAGGTTCCCCTGATGGAGAAGCTAGGACGTCGTCCATTGTTGATCTGGCCAATGTGTGGCATGGTAGTATCCTTCATCATCCTAACAGTCTGTCTAAATCTCCTCACATCCGGGGATTACGAGGTAAGAACACTCCCTTGACCCTTTAAGTTCATTGTCACTGGTGGCTGTTACCTAAGCTAAGCTTTGCTGCCACACCACAGGAGAGAAATAGTCTCCCCAGGGAGACACGAGGTAGCCTAATGACCAGGGAAGTTGAAATGCCAAAGGGTTCTTGAGCGGCCTAACAGCTGAAAAGAACCCTAGAAAATTGGTAACCTAACGTTTTTTAGCACAACCTCTTCTGATGAATAAGCGTTTTACAATGTTAGCAATAATGTCCTTGTTTATAAAGTATAACTCAACATCATTTAGCACCGTCTTCCGTGACCAAGTAGTTTAGGCATCCAATTTTGAAGCTGTTGATCGAAGGTTCGAATATCGGTAGGAGTTCGTTCTGATATGAGCGGTAGATAAACTGGTCAGTTACCCAGATGTAATAGTCCATGTATCTATGCTATATTGTGAGCAAGGAGCCTATAAAAGAAAAGAAAAGAAGAGTATCACGCTCGGATTTCTTGAATCGCTCAACTGTATATTCTTTTAAACTCAGACAAAAGAACGAACGAACAAATGCCGCACGCACGCACGTACACATGCACGCATGCACGCACCCTCACACACGCACGCACCCCCACACACGCACGCACGCACACGAACCAACGAACCAAACAACGAACGAACCAACGAACCAACGAACCAACGAGCTAAATAAATTGATAATTATATAATTATTTCTCGTTTTTCAGGACCAGAAGAATGTTCTTGCCATTATATCCATAGTTGTCATGTTAACATACGTCATAGGCTTCGCCTTGGGTTTAGGTAAGTAAGGTGTCCTAGTCATGCCGCCACTATGCATGTGTTCAGTCACATATTTATTTCACAAACAGATCTATAACTTGCCCATACAAATCCATATACAAATAATATATGAAACATACATGCATTTTGGATATATCGAGCCCATGGTTTATCTCAAATATCTGGCTTGTCCCGAGTAGTCCTCGAGATAAGAAAGATTTGCTGTACCTTAATGTTACAAAAGATGGGGGTGGAGGAAAAAATATTCTTGAGTGACAATAAGCATGCAAACGTGTCTGTATATATGCATCGAATGTAAACATTGCTGTGACAAGTCATATGAACTAAGAAACGATAACCTAGTTATAATTACATGAGATGTTAACTGTGTTGCAGGTAGTCAGCAACGAGAAAAAGTATTTAACTGTTTTATTGTTATTACAGGTCCGATACCTTACATTGTTGTGTCTGAAATCTTCCGTCAGGATGCAAGAGCTGCAGCTATGAGCATTTCAATGGCCGTACAATGGACATGCAACTTTCTACTTCTCTTAACATTTAGATTTATTCAGGTAATATTCTTATAACACTAACTTGGAAACTTTTCAAAAAATTAGATCCATAACTTTTTGGAAACCTTAACCATTATTCTACACATTCCTACCAAAATTAGAATATTTGAAAGTTTGACCTAAGGTTGGAAATCCACAATGGAGGCTCGCTCATTAAATGTTTAATTTTTTAATGTCTGTTCCCTCTGTTCTTAAGAGCAGAAAACATATTGCTGGTCAGAGACTTTTTTCAACAATGCAACTGACCTGAAAATGCTTCAATGTCCGAAACACGTATTGGTGTAATTACAACATGTAATTGTTTTTTTTCCTAATTATCTCCCACCGAGGCCAAGGGGTACTGTAATGGTAGGCGTCATTCTATCCGTTAGTCCGTCTGGCCTTATGTGTGCAACTTCATCTACATTTCTTAACTGATTCTGACGAAACTTTCACATAATAACTACTATGAGGAGCTACAGCGTTATATTGTCAGGAGTTTGTGATTCGTCCATTGATTTGAACATAATACTGCAAAATTTTGTCTTCTCTTCTGCGGAGGCTATGGCTGTGTATGACTTCTTCTTGTTCTAACACTTTCCACTCTTTTTATATTTACAGAAAGGTATTGGAGCCTATACGTACCTTATTTTCATCATTATTCTCGTCTCCTCCATAATCTTCATCTTTATCTACGTTCCCGAAACCAAAAATCGCACATTTGATGAAATTGCAAGAGCCATATCTTCTGGACGGGAAAGTAAGCAAAAGTATGACGTCAACGATGAAGAAGAATTACAGCCAATGGGAAGAAAGGAATGATGGCACATGACTAAACTTAGGATTTTCAAATTTTTGCAGTTTTAATGACATTGTTTGTGCAGTGCTTATTGGAATATGCTAGAACTTAAAGGTTTATAGTGAAACATGTACATGATTGTTTAAAGGTTGATAGGTTTGAGTGCGACGCCGTGACAAAAGGAAAAACAAATCCCGAACGATTTTTTGTCGCAAAATTAGTGTCACATTTTTATGAGAATTTGCAAGCATAAATTGCATGATTAGGTAATCAAGAACTTTAAACATCCGGTGAACGAACAAAACAACACAACGGTTGTTATCTATCCATTTTAAAATATTTTTTTTTAAGTACACACATTTTGAAAATGAGTACATTCAATGGTGACGTAAACGACAGGGGGAATTCACTGCCGAGCGGACCATTGCATGCGAGCAATATGAAAACTTGGAGTATTGCTCATAAAGTGATAGTTTGTGAAGAACATTTGGTCGCAGCTTTCCATTTCTGATTATGAAGTATCTTTATGTCAATGTACTGTTTGAAATGGCACAAATGTAACTATCATGTAGGATCTTATAGTGTAAAATTATTTTTATATGTAACATTGCATTATGCGGATTTTTATGACAATTAGTGACATTTAAAATGGTTTTATTAATATTTCTGCATGTTTTTAAACATTTACGAGGGATTTACTAGTAAATTATACTTCTATCACTTGCAAATTCCTGTGTTTAGACCAGCTTGTATAAGATTAGTAAAGCCCCGCAGACTTGCTAGTGCCTATTAACAATTAGAGCCGTTAGGCTTCATTTGTACCTGGTATCTGTCATTAGGCCCGAACAGTTTAAGTCATAAGGGTGCTGTTTAAGTAGGACCTGTCACCGGTCGTTAGGTCCGTACAGGATCCTTATCCAATGGATTCTAGCTCATGTGAACTACCACTGACCATTTAGTCTGTATGGTACCATCAGACAAAGTAATGTGTCTTTTTTTCAATAGGATTTGCTACTGTTAAATGCGGTCATGCTCGAATCCAAGACAGCAGCCAGTTCGTCACCGATAAACTAGTTTAGAAAATGGCGCATTTAAATTATTAGACAAATAGACAAAATCACAGCATTTGACTCGATAATTTCTGATATATATTTACGAAATTACGTTTCATTAAATTCCGAAATGTCATATTGAAATGTTTAACTGAACTATGTTGTTTTTGCAACGTCATCATAAATCTGTTCTTATTCAACCTCTTTGTCGTTTGAAACGTGGGAATAGTTCAGTATGGTGTTAACATGTTGCTTTCCCGTCGGTGATATTGTTTGCCAGAAATTGAGTGTCACTATGAAATGGCGGACCAAGAATATGTAAAACTTGCTTTGACCCCTGTATGTGATTGACTCAGAAGTAACCGGGCTAGTGCTTAATGTTTTGCCATATTAATAATCATGTACTGACATTTTTGCAAATATAACCATCAATATGTAAACTGTTTGTTTTATACGTTAAACGTTTGTTTGTGCGTTACAAGTATCATTATAAACATACTGCACAACGCATCAGTCCATTGAAACCCCGGTAGATATCCCGGGAAAGGTCAAGGGGATAGCGGGAAAAACAACCCGGGATTTTACCTTTCCTATGTACGTGGGGATTTGATCCGCTCCAAAGTCTGGTTAAGGACGATGGCAATAAATGGGGATGTATAACCAGGTGTGGCAGGGTTTTGTCTGGGTTTTGAAGAAGCAAAAGTCAGATGTCCCGTCCTTTTACGGGGTTTGGGGCGAGTTTTTAATTGACTGGTGCATAACAATGATACAAATGTACTGCATAATACATGTATACGACTTACAGAGATTTAAGCTTCAAATGGACGAAATTTATGACTTATTTCGTTTTACTCTGATATATTTTATAGACTAGTAAGTGTGTTTGACATTAGATTTGGTGCGATCTGGCATCAGTAACTGGATTGATTCTAAGCAACGCCTCGTTTGATCACTTGATGGTGTCACCGCTCTGGCATATCTTTAGTATATGAAACTTAAGGTTATCCAGCTTAATAGTTGGGACTTGGACATTTCATTTTCAAGTTAGGTTATTTGTAGGCAATTTGCCGTGCATTTGTTTTATGTGATGTTGTTTTCGTGTCTGTGTCCGATTTCCTCATATCGTTTTTTCTAGATGCGTGTATGTATAATGATGCTACCTACACTTTCTCATAAATAATTGCTACTGGCTTTTAATTCTATTAAAACGTGTTATCGTCCATATTTAAAAAAGGGGGACAATCGTTGTCATACTCCCGACCGACTAGTGCTGTTCAAACAAATGGGGTTTGAGACAAAGGGGAACAACTTTAGATTTTTTCTTGTTATATAGCAAAAGTAACGTTTGCACATTATGAGTATCTAAATAATACATAATTATTAATTTGGTTTGACGATCTACATACTGCATTTTAATAAATATTATATTATATAATTATGTGGGTTTTAATACAATACGTGCTTTTAATGATTAGTGGTTATTTTGTCTAAAGGCAATTTATTATAGCCATTAATTTATACAATGTCAGGTTCGTGGTGCGAGTTATAAGCTCAAGGAAAAATATATGTGCCAGGTAATGTTGAAACATACACATAGTAAAATGTGGTTATGAGAAACAAATGTTTTTATTTTTTAACATACGTGGCCAATATGCAAAGTTGACAGATGATAATGTGTTAAATTGTTATACAAAATATATCAAATTGCCCATTATGTAACCGGTTACCAACTATATAAAGTCTGACTCCGCAGAATTCGGTGAACATATGTGTGCTACTGCATGGTGTTTCTTTACGTCAGAAATAAATTGTTTTTATACTATTTCAGAAACATCTTTTTTCTTACAATTTTACGGTTGTAGATCAATCAACATAATTTATGCGCTAATTGGAAACTGTGAATCTATTCATTTAATGCTTAAGCTATGTATGTATGATGTAACGAATGCGATTACTACATTATGGCGTTATAAAGTGATATGATAAGCAAAAAACTCTTTCATGTTAATAGTAATGTGCATTTTATAGTATTAAAACGTCCTTGTACAAGAATACAAGAATAGGTCTAGCTATATTAAAGCATATGTTTAACACACAATTAGTACTGACTACTGACGACTATAGCTCTAGTTATAACTATACTCTTTACGCGCCCTTCGGTTCACCCCAACCTACTCACGCGTATCATATTCCCATACAGTGGTCTGTTTATTTCTTTCATTCTTTGGAATAACGAAGGTCTTGGGCAACTCAGTGTGTATTTTTAGCTACTCAAGGGCATTATAAGTTCTCAACATGACTGAGGTATGTTACTTTTCTTGTTGTTTTCGTTGATTTCATTGTATACGATTTGAATGAATCGATTTGAACGTCGTTACGCGTGTTTTGCATGAGTGCCTTTTGCAGATCAAGTATTGTATATTTGATCTCCACACGTGTGCGCTGGAGGTCACTAAGGTCACGATATGTATAATGGCTTTTCTGTGGTTGGGAAAGCTGAGCACAGCTGTTGAAGTCACCAATCGATTCGGTTTTAAGCGACACACCTTCTTTTAGTTAAATGCACTTCCTGAACATCAAATCGACCTAGATTGTAACCGTTGATCATCTATGTCATTCAGACGCTGTATCAAACATTTGTACACTATAATTAACTAGTCCAGCGTGGCGCTGAGCTATTAAGCGTTTATTGATTTGTGTTCAGAAGTAGATCGAGAATCTAGGTTAACATACATGTAAGCTGGGAGGGATATTGATGAGTCCGTCGATTCATAATTTGTGAATGATTCAAACTGATAAATTGTTCGGTTTTTTTTTGCAACAGCTTTAAACCTCGTTACATATCACTGCACTGGAACGTCATCTAGATAGATCTACGGATAGAATCTAGATCTATATCATAACCATACCTAAATAGATCTAGATCCTATATATGCAAGAATCTAAATTATTATAGATTCTTTAAAATGCATAAAATCTAAAGATAATATAGACGAGAAGCGGTGGCCTTAAGATATACGTACATAATATGCCTATAGGGCGCGCTGTTACGTGATCGAGGGGTCCCAGGTTCAACCCCTCGTCAGACTGAACCACTGTTCAATTGATCTGAGCAAGAATAATCTACAAGCTCCACTCGACCTAGGTGTAAATTGGTACAGACCTGTGAGGACAGTGTCTGTACAAGTTCAATATCCTTAGGCGCCTTAGATCGATGTTGGCTGCACACCCACCAGGAGAGAAATAGTCTCCCAGGTATTTGAACGTAGGTTTTCCTAAATATGTAGCCCATTGGCCAGGGGAAGTTGTAATGTCATTGGGTGGTTGAACGACTAAACTGCTCTAAATAGCCCATGGAAACCTGTAACTTGATATTTCAAGTTTAGATCTCTTGAGGGTTTAACTTAGAACATAAATTCTCAATTAATAATGTTAAATTGCTATTCATTGTTTTGTAAGGTAACGTCAATAAAATGCATTCATGCGTAAATTCAATATTATAAGCAGTAGCTTAAGGTTATAGTAGTTTTACTAACTCGTACACAAACTAGATGACGTGTTTGAACACTGTAATTCATACACCGTTTATTGACATACTTGTGTGTAAAGACGGAAGAGTATTTCAAATGACAATGAAAAATAGTTTGTTCAAAAATAAGTCTTAATTTTAACCCATTTAAAACTCAAGATCGGTAGTCGACTCGCTTGTTTAAATTCGACCTCCTTATGAACCGTTTAGGTTAAGTGACAATGACTCGTATTTCATTTGTGGACATTATGTCGTAGCTAGTGTCCTATTTCTTTACAGTATGTCATAGCTTGGTCGCTCAAGTAATTTATTACGGCCCTCTTATACCTCTATTTGGAAAGCGGGATGGGTAGCAGTCTCTGGGTACAGTGCTCAAATGAGTGTATATAGTCTTTATAACAGAACACACGTATGCAACATTTTTCTATGTAGAGCAACAATCTCTCAACAACACTAACAAAAGTTCATATTGACTATAAACGCTGAAGAGCAACGACCTCTAAACAACGCCCAGTATTTGCAGCTCACACTTCCGTTGCTCTCGATGCACAGGGTGTACTATACAAGTCATGGTTTAATGAACGTTTAATTACTATAATGAACGTTTGATAAACTATTCATTTATATTCAATGTTTACATGGCTATAACGTTAATACAAAGTTAACGTACAATGCTTAAGGCATACTGTAAAACTATTATTTTGCATTTGTCATCTTCGTGGTTGAGCTAGATCGCGAAATCTTTTAAACTCAATGGGTAGCTGACATTCAAACCATGGAACAAGGGCTTCTCTTTACTACTCTTCTGTAATCCACGAACATAGTTATTTAATCCACAAAAGTTGCATTTTAGTGGGCTTTGTTCCCAAACTCGAGGAATGCAATGCCCACGAAAACGAGTGATTTTTCACTGTAAAACAGTATCTTTTCTCCGTCGTAGCACGCTTTATATCGTTTCTATGTGTGGAAACTAAGATGCGTGTGTGATTAATTAATATGAGGTTTTATACTACATTTGCTTAATGACTGATTAATGTGCATGTCCAATTTTAAATGTAGTCATTTTCGTCTTGGTCAGTTTTTGACTAATATCCTCTCGTGTCAGGTAGGACATTGCTTTCTTCATGATCCAATGTCGCCCACGTACTCGCAGTGTGAATACTTTACCTGAGACAATCGGGACTGATCGAGCTTTTTCCAAAAAAGGATTTCAAGAAATCGGACAGGGTAGGCAGCTCTCAACTTAACCAGCCGAGCTCAGAAATCGAACTCTACTCAATGGCTCTACTCCACAACTCCATTCAACACCGCCGCTCCACTCATTTACTCTGCTATTCCATTTCATGCTGTGCAGTTTGTCGGACTACACACAATACCCTAGTCTGTCTAACATGATACCCTACAGTATGGTTATAAAGACAACTCCTCAATCTACTCTTTACTCATGACATTATCTCCCTTTGCGCCCTCAAACATAGATAATCAAGCCCAAAATGAATTCCAGCTAAAATTGAAAAAAAGTTATTCGATTGATAAAATTATCTAGTCGGGTAGACATACTACCGGTAAGTTACAATTCGCGTACTCGTACAATATCTGTGTTCTCTCTATGTAAGTGTACAGTTTCACCTTGACAAGGTCGATACCACCAGGTATTCTTAATTAATTAGCAACAATGTACTATAGCCACTGTACAAATGAGAGGAATGTGCGCTACAATAGTAGTAACATAGATCTCTACTATATTATATATATATATACTGTAAACAATGTAGTTATTTCGCGCGATTTAATTTTGCGAGTGGTAGAAATTACCGAAATTGAATAGTCTCGAAAGTGTTCAAAACATATTGACATCGCGGGAGACTAAAAAACGCGAACATTTGTAGTCGCGAATTTACCGACGATCGACAAGACGCGAAAATAAGTATTCGCGAAAATACCTTGTTTTATTAGTATGTTCGCTTCTAGGTCAGTGTCAGATGTATTGTTAACATTGTATACTTTGTTACAACTTACAACTACTGTGCTTAACGATCGTAATTGATAATCCATATTTTTCGCATTTTCTAACAAAATGTACCCTCGTACATCGTTGGTTACTGAGTCAAGTTCCCAGACTGGCTTTGGTTCGGATGACAACATACGCTGGTTGAACGAGAATGAAAACATTGAAAATTAACGAAATATACAGAAGTCAGCCCTGTAGTGGTCAGAACCGTAACAGTTGAACACACGGTTCCATACACTAACAAATCACTATGGTGGGTCTGCCTATGCTAAAAATCAGTTACAAACAAAGACCACACAGTTTTATAAACATGTCTGTAAAAACTATCAATTAGCCACACCCGCTGCTAAGTTTATCTTACAAGCTAACTATCAAACCAATTCTGTTCTTCCATTCCCTCAGAGAAATATACAGCTTCACATGTTACTTGTTTGAATTTTGGGTTTTACTGTGAAACAAAATTTTCAACACAATTTATCATTATCGACACCTCATACCTGATGTTATCCATCGCAACGAAGATCAGAGGGAAGAGATGCAAGTGTCCATTATAATGCTGAGCGTTTTGCAAGGGAATTTATTGTACCATTTTTATTACCACCAAACATAAGTTTTATTAACAAATAAGCGATAGATATTAAGTTTGCGCAATTTTCGACCTCATATTTTTATTTCATTCGTTACAACACTTATTATTTGATAATAAACCACGATTTATAATATAAAAATAACTTCAACCACACATGAATCGTTTGGCGAAAGTTCGAGCAATGCTATAATTGTATTGCATTAACTACTTATTGGATTTTGTGAACTGCATGATCTTTTATTTTATTACGAAACTATAGTTACTAGTATTTTATTGATAATATTTGGTAATCACTAATCCCTCCATCGGTTGGAAGTCCAATCTGTACGGACCAAGCCATGTACAAATTTAATCCCGTTCATACACGGGAAGTATTTAAAGGGGATTGGCCCCTTTTTGGTTGGCATACAATATTTGAAATGCTAATTTATATGCGTGTGAGTTTGTAAAGATCTTTAAAAAACTCAGCTTAGATTTAAAATAAAATGGCGAATCGCTGACCCGTAAATATGTGAATACCATGGGAACAATGAGACGTCGATAAGCTTACAGGGGTCTTAAGTCGGGACTTAAAAGATACGTTTTGTGAAATGGATTTTCACTTCTCATTAACCAATGACCTGTCATCTTAATTGCTGGCAATTCATTATTTCCAAAATCACTACCTTAATGTACGGTATAATTCTTTGAAATGTTTAATGAAAGCATTTCACAGACTTTGAATGCCAATTACTGTAAACCAATTTACTTTCCCGAGTACTAACTTTCGCGTGTTACGGTGTACCAGATCGTCTGCATATTCGCGACTACAAATTTTCGCGTTATTTCTAAGTCTCCCGCGGTGTCTATATTACTAATGTTTTTAACACTTTCGCTGCTACTTTATTCAACTATGATGTACACATCAGCCTTGGAGTGAGCATTAATCACACGTTTAACAAGGTTCCATTTAAATGCGGACCGTGGTTGTTTTATTCAAAATGCCCTTTTATCAATCGATTAAGATATTAAATGAGAATGCACTTAGGTTGACATTTATTTCCAATGTTGCAACTGTAACTGCGTTGTGCAATCAACGTTAATTATAATTAATGTTGATTTCTTTGTTGAATGTGTCATGTTTGGGTTCAATTCGGCAGTGTAATCAGTATTCGCGAGCATTTTAGGATTTTGAATGAACTTTTCGTAATTTATTATTCGTCTGTTTGCATAACCTTATTGTTGATTGCTGTCGTGCAAATATATGCCAGCCTAGCTTGCACATTTTCTCTCTATCAAGGGGTTGTTATCTCGACTCGTTATGTATAATGGCGAGATGATAAATTATTATGGGTGCATGCTCACTTCTACACAGACATGCGTTTGTTGCGTGAGAGTTGGGGACAATTTCAACGTCATGGTGTAGCCGAATGATAAAATCTGCAAACTGTTATTATTTTTATAAATATATTTCGGTTACAAACGTCAAATATCTGAACTAAAACATTCACCAAACTCGTACACCGGGTCAGGCTGTTGAATACTAGTTGTGTGTCGCTTTTTATTTTTTATTATTATTATTCGGGGTTCTTAAAGACCAAATACTCGCGGGTCCACATTTGGCCCAGTGAAAAGCCTGTTCATTTCCTGAGGAATCAAAAACCCTGCGAATAGTTTCAGAACTGATCGAGAATCAAACCAGAGATCTATCGATCATTACTGAAGTCTAGAAAAGTACAAATTGACCATCGCACCACCCCAGACAATTGTATTAATATGCATGTATATAACGTAATCTTATTACATGTACATGTTCTTTACTGTGGAATGTACCTCATCATGCTTGTTTCCGTATAATTTGTCTGTGGAATTGTAAAACTACAATAATATCATGCTGTAGTAGCGTAATACTCGGCAGTGATCAGTTTTTTGGGACATTAGGAATGTCCATAGTCTGCCAGCAGTGTGTGATACGTTTTGTCTGGCCTTGACAATTGATAGTACATGCGTATAAATGTATTTTAAAAAAAGCATTGTATACATTACACAAACGTGCCACATTTGCTTAGTTTACAGTTTTCGTGCATAAAGCACAATAGCAATTCGTTTACATTACAATACATTATAAAATAGTCTAGTTGCATGATATGTGGTATACTGTACGTAATGACACAGTCGTTGTTTTGTCTGCAAAGTTTTAGTAATTTAAAGTGAGGGCATATAGCATCGGTGCTGTCCGTCCGCCCGTGCGTATGTACGTAAAGCAAATCGTGTGTGTTGAACTCCTCACAAACCTTTGGGTGGAATTGTTTTAAGCTTTCACAGATTAACAACCTTAATAAATACTATAGTGGACCGTTAAGGATGGATTTTTTCTGGGTCAAATTTTATCAGAGTTACAACCCTTTGTAACTTTTACTGTATACCCCAATGGGTTCGTTCTTGTCCAATGGACACATTTCTAATTTTCGTTAGAATGTGGTTCTTTGCAAATTGCATAGTCTACTTTGGCACGAGTTGACAATTTATAACAATCCTCCTATAAATACATGTATCATACTCACCGGGCTGAATGGACAGCACTTAAACATACAACGTGCATGGATGAAAAACATGTTCAACAATTACAGTTAGATACTAAAAATATCTTCATTTATAATTGTAATTAAATACTAGAAATATCTTCATTTATTTTGGTAATGTAATCTACAACACGTGCTCTAAATTAAATACAAAAAAACCTTTTAGTGAATAGAGCGTCAATGTAATTAAATGCAGTCAATTAAAAAAACACGTTGTTAATGCATTTTCTATCTATCTTTTTTCATGCGTGTTATGTTTCGTATGATAAACAAATATAGGACGAAATTACGTTGCTTGGGAATTTACGACTTCTACTTTGGTTTAATTTCTTCTCATGATTGATTTGAGGTCGTATTTCATATTGTGTATATATAGTTAATAGGCTCTAAATATGGGTTATGACTTTAATCCAGCATTATGTAGAGTTTTCTATAACCCAAAATGTCATGTCATGCTTAGGTCAAATCTTGCTGAATACTAGTAATACTAGTATTCAGTAACTCGATTTATAACCCAATAGTGTTATTGTATACTGCTGGCCATTTAAAAGTAGCCAGTTATTCTAGCGTTACTGTCGATTCATTTAGTAATATTAATCATAATGAGAGAACTGTCCCATTCGAAAGAATAGCAGGGGTTACTATTAACTCAGGTATACTCAGTTAAACCTAGAAAACATAGATTACCTCACGGACGAGCTAAGGTTTACAACCATAATCAATTAACTTTGCACGGACTGTAACATAAGTTATGCAGTTATTGACCTATGTTGAATATTAAAATGATAGATGGTTAATTCAGTCAATTTTGGTCTTATAACAAAACAACCTACGCATATAGATCAACGAAAAACTTCCGAGCCGTGACTAGTGTGTATTTTGCATTATATCTCTCAAGAGGTCTCTTAATACCTTGCGGTCGCGGTAGATATATACTATTATATTCTATGAGTCTTATTTTCGAATAATGACCCAAAGACCGTGTGAAAACTACTGAAAGCGTTGCCTTATGAATGATTGACTATTGTCAGTACTGGTGAATGAACACATAGTATTACGTCATAATTAATTCAGAGGAGTATTGTTATTTATGGCTCGATACATTATCATAACAATACGATAATCATTGAACATTTGTGACGGTCAGATTTGCTGTTAAGGTACAAAATTGACCCCCGACGAATTTTGATCAGTTGCTAAATTGCATCTTTGTTTTCATGACAGCTCATATTTGGAGGACTGAATTATAAAATAAGATGCTATTTTTCACTCAGCTTGACAGGTACATCCATGACTACATTCAGTTAGCATCTCGAGTAAACATGCAGCACTGACCTCGTAGTATACATGTATCTTCATCATATTCTATAGAATTCTGATTGTTATACTTGGTGGTACACATACAATCCAAACCCAATCACACAGAAACACTGCGACAGTACCAAGCAAGTCACGTGTGAATCAGACATAGATTGTCCACCCATATGCCTCAAAACGATTAATTCAAGCAATCCTTTATACTTCATAATGAACGACACATTGTATCCTTTGAATTCGCCAAAAGCTATTTATACAGATTACTAGGAATGGTGCTATACTATGGTGGACACTTACATGTATGTATTTTCCTCATAGAATTACGCAAATTAAATTGACTTTCTTTGAATATGTTACGTTGTGAGACACACGTATGTCTTAAACATTGTGTAGTTAATTGCAACTTTGTGGCGCTTTTGGATGTTCAACGTCAATGTATTTGTTTCCTTAATGAAGAAACCAGCATTGCTGCTCCGATATTTTCTATAGTACTACTATCCAAACATGGAAATTGTACTGAACAAGGTCAATCGATGGGTTATACATACTTTTCGCTGCGAACTATAATCGAGTATAACAATATTTCAACTTCTGAACATTTTATTTATTCAACGGATTGGTGCCATGTTTGCGCACACTACTATACTGCACTCTTGCGTCAATGTATGATTTTAAGTCTTTATTCAAACATGCACATGTTAGAAATATTTGTGGTCTTTTAGTTGAATATTGAACGATTTCATTAAGCTTTATTTGTTGTGGGAACGGGTCTATGTATACCCGACCTTCCCTGTTTACATGGAAGAAATTCGAACCTTATGATACCAAATGCCCTCATTGAGTGTTTTGTCAACATTTTTTATTACGTATTTTAATATTGGTTTTATTACGAAGTCGTATATTTGCGTCGTACGTATTACTTGAGGGCAATCAAATTATCACGCTAATAACGAAGTGTTGTTAGATGCTATCTTGTTTAATAATTCTCGGGTGTACAAATTTGTTAATTATAAATACCTTAACTACAACCCTGCACATTGAGTGATAATGATATACGTTTCTAACTGCGTAAATAACTGGTCAGCCAAATTAATTACTTTTCCTTTGACCACACCTACTTTTAAATTAAATAAGTATGTGCCCATATGCAATGAAGGGAGGAACAAACGAACGAGCTACAGTTGTAGTAGGCAAGCAAGTGACCTTGTCAATCAATCGAACGAACAAACGAACTAGTAAGCCAGCAAGCGGACTTCGATCGATCGATCGATCGATCGATCGATCGATCGAACGAACGAACGAACCAACGGACGAACGAAACGAATGAACGTACGGACATAGGAAGAAATAAACGAACGAATTTACAATTTAATTATGAGTTGTTTCCCTTTATATGTGTTTCGATGTTACTGTATGATGTGGGTACTTGAACAAATCTTTTCATGACGACTCGAATTACATCAAGTAGTCCATCTTACTCCGTTTCCATTGTCCTGTTCATAATAGATATTATCATATTAAGAAAACTTGATACGGATCTTTAGTATTTTAGGATTCGTACGTTTTCGTAAATGTAAGAGTTAAACCTCACATTCCGTAAGGTCTATATGACCCAGTCTTAATAAGTTAGTACGCGAACTTTCAAACATTTCAAAAGTCTAGTAATTTACTCACGATCGACAGTAAGCTATTTTAAAGCGATTATGAAATTTATAACGTCGGCGTATTTTCT
This sequence comes from Spisula subtruncata, assembly GCA_963678985.1. NCBI lineage: Eukaryota > Metazoa > Mollusca > Bivalvia > Venerida > Mactridae > Spisula > Spisula subtruncata. The sequence goes on along the minus strand of OY787669.1, from coordinate 22,095,046 downwards.
TTGACTGAATAAAATAAGCCGACACCGCGGATTAATCAAATCACCCGGGTCAGGAAGTAGAATGATTGAAATAGCATTTAATTTGTATATTAAACTACATTTATTGGTAACTATATTTTGTACGTGTACGGAGATATTGACGTGGTCCTTGCTTTACTTAACATACTTCAACTTCGTGTGTTTTCGTCATTGTACTGTAAGAATGCCTTGTCTGTCCGTACGCCGTTACATAAAATCAAATATGTTTAAGTCCATCATGTCATTGTTTTAAATCTTGACATACCTGTTAACCATCATGCACAAAATGCATTGTCAAAGCCATGTACCACTTTCCAACATTTTAACACAATTACGACCCCTGAATGAATTAACTATTTGTTATGGACAAGGCTTACATCGGGGCATAAGCGTTTACTGAACGCAGACTTGTTTTAGTGGAGATATGATTCATTGGACCAACATTTTCGACGTTACGATCTGATGTCATTTGAATCATGTTCGTAATGTCCAGTGCACAAATTCTAATTTAGTCTTAATATTCTTCGCAGCAAACTAATGCTATGTTAGATTAATGCCGGGAACCAGACTTGTTCCGGATGTGTAAAAATGTGGTTTCTTGGTCAGTAATGCAATTCCCACTGAGGCAAATAGTGAAGGTACGTGTGGCCCCAGTAAACGATGAGTGCGATTTTCTACATTGTCATGATTTAGAAGGAGACATAAAGGAAACCAGGTCATCTGTCAGAATGTACGTTACAATTAATACATGTATGCGCTTGTAATTAGTCTACAATTACTATTATAAATTAATCTCTAAAATGGTCTGAGCTATTTAGGGACGCACAAAGGTACTTTGATAAATGTTAAGTGTATATACAGAGATGTTACTAGGTCGATGTATTACTGCTTCAGGGCATTGTTTCTATACAAAATGTATGTGTGTACATGTGTTGGCTTAGATTTAGTTCTGCATTTACGTCCGCTGGGTGGCCGTATGATGCGCATATGAGGTAGCATCGCAGTGCACATGTATTAGTTTTAGCATGGCTAATGGTCGCAATGACGACGTCGGGCACATAACGTTGTCCACAACGACTCCAGTATTACACGGTGATCGAGTGATCAATGGCATCGACTGACCTAACACTAAAATTTCCCTGGAAGTCTCAAGGTTGTACCACATCATCGACATCATGAGCAATATCTAATGTAACTTTACTATATCCAAAACCGGTCATGATGTAGAGTCACCATTTGCATTTAACCTAATTTTATGCTTAAAATGTGACCAACCTGTATTCGGGACAACCGTTTAGTCGATGGCAAACGAAAGCAATGCGTTATGGTGTTTCTGGTGATTAAGATACAGTCATTAGCGTTGTCGTTAGCAAACTATACGCTATTCCAGCACAGGGACAATCCGCTGGTTTTCCTTCGACAAAGTACTAAATCCAACAATCATAAGGCGGAGCTATCTCTTCGGTGGAGTTGACATGTAGGTCCTATACTATATCTACCACTGTGCCGTTCTAGTAGGCATTTGCTAGTATCCGTTAAGTAACAGACACATGTGCCTGATGAATGTTTGGGGTATTCAATTGTTACGCAGTTAGTATTTATGTGGTAGTATGTAATTATGTTGGCAGAAATATAACGATGAGACAAATGCCAAATTATTCTTACTGTGTCTGACAGTGTGAAACATACCAAGTGTCTCGCTGAATTACCCGTCAGGATTTTGTTGAGTCTGTTGTCTTAAAAGATGTGATTGTTGGTAACTGAAGGTCATCATTTTCGGTAGGTGTCTAACTACTTTTACGACATATCCGCCTGAGGAAATATGTGCCGTACAATTGCTAAAATCATCACTATTAGCATTTCCAGAATACCTTTATACCCGTGTTGCGCTCATTCCTGGAACATTGGAACATTTTCAGGACCGTATCTAGAGAAAAATAGCAACCACGCGACTATATTGATATTTCTTGATAATAATAAATACTTTCATTTCCTGTGTATTACAAAATTGAATGAGCAATGTTCATTATGCATATATGGTCCAAAATGATTAACAACACACATACAATTTCATAAACGAGGGTTGCTCTTGGATCTATTTGATGCGTTTGTTTCTTGAAAAGCACTTTTACCTTTGGCTTTTTCAACAAGACAAGTGTCTCGTCGTGGGCAAGTGCCTGGTTTCATTGGGCTTAAATGGCCAGTCACACAGATGGTCTCAAACGGTATGGAATTTTGGAAGTAAAATTCTTAAACTATTACAAAATCCTGATGTTTCACAAGTTATATTTATATCAGTGTGCTTGTTTATGGGATATACAGGCATCTATGCCAAAATAAAGTGACTATTTAACACTTTTATTTAATTTTTGCTATACGCTGAAACGCGACACAGTCCCTTTAAACCACGTACGTGTAGACTGCCATACGTGCATTTGTTAACTTAAACATGCATAAAACGCCACAAGGTCACGGTATATGTGCTTTTTGTTATCGTTCAGATTTGGCACAGTGTCTAGATATTTTTTAAAAGCCCTGATGTATTCAGTTTCATATCTTTTCATACTACAGTGGTTAGTTTATGAATGTAAGCCAAGCACCCGCTGCACAATGCTTGTCATGATTAATTATAGTTAACATAGTTAGTATGCCAGTAAACCAGTAGGTCACTTGTTGGGTCATGTGTTTAACACATGAAACTTAAAACCCTGATTGGAATAGGTCCAATCGAGGCCGTTGACGATTAGATTTAACATTTTGTTTTATGAAACATACGTGTGAATATACATAAGACACGTGCGAGTTCAAATGTGTACAATACGGAGAAGTTGACTTAATCCTCGGATTTGTATTAATGTACATGTAATGTCTGGTACCGTAATGGATGTTTTCAAAAGAGTATGTATGACGGTCTCGGGACAATTCAAATTCGAACCTGAAGAACCGAGTTAGAACTTTTTCTCGCAGAAACTGGTATACTAGAACCTGATATTGTATACAGAGGATCTATCACGAGTTGTCAATTGATATAAATTTATAGTAAACCAGTTTTGGAAATGTTATTAAGCGAGCCTTTGGCGAGCTTAATACTATTTCCTGAACGAGTTTAATATAAATATATCAATTGACAAACAGTGATAGATTCTTTTTATCATATGACACTAAAAACGCTAAATACGCATTGATTTATTGGAAAAGCTAAATACCTTATACTACACGTGGTACGTATAACTTTATACGAACTCGCTATACTAAGCTGGATACGAGGAAAGTCGTGTGATAAAAAGTAAAGGTAAGGATCAAGTCAAAGCCTCCTCAATATACGTCAAATTGAAACATAATTGATTAAGTAGTCATTGGCCTTATGATAATTCGCTGGCTTAGAATGAGAAGGTCGTAAGTGCCACTTACGACTTTATAAGACTAATACATATTTGAAATCTACATAATAAGGCGCTTCTTATGATCCTATTTTCTTGAAAATCGGGACGTGTCATGTTGACCTAACTGAAGTTGAAAAAGCTTGTTTTACCAAAAGTAAATAGTGATTGCCAGACAGTTTATCTTGTTTTCTCAAAATATTGATTTTTTAGTTACGACCTTCTCATTTTAAGTCATCGAATTATACAATTAATGGCATATATCCACGTTGACAACGTAGTACATTTGTACTACCAGAAATTATAATTCCTTGGCAAATTTCCTTGACCATGAGTTGAAAAGTTTGGACTGGGGTTATAATTTAGAATCTCACTGTGAACAAATCCGTAATAGGTAAAACTATTCACAACCATGTACATTGTTTTACAAGGACAATGCTTTTGAATTGAATGAGTATCCTTTGTAGTATAGAACACATTACATTCCACAAGATTTGATAATTAGCTGATAAAATTGTTAAACAAAAGTCATGTCCAATTGACTAAAATTTATGATGCATTGAAACGAAGATTTACAATCATGGTTTAAACATTTGGGTCCTTTGATAATTAGACCATAGTAATTTGTTATGATTTATGCGTTAGGATATTGTTAGACTTACGGGGTAGAGCATAATTTATATTCTTATCTGTTTGGTTTGATTATTTATGATGGCACTACACAGCTTCGAAAATGATAGACCCTTGGCTGAAAGTCGCTTTGGAATGACGTGTCGGTCGAAATATTGTTTTGCGTCACTCTGATAAATCTGTGGGCTCCGAAGCTCAATGGTTAGTCCGCATGTTGCCTAATCCGGCGATCCGGGTGGAGGCACACATATGCTCGCCTAAAATAAAAGATATGCTCGACAATGCTCAGCAAAAATCCTTACTTTTCTGAAGGTGACTGTATCACGAGTGTTCGGTCACGTGCAGTAAAATTTTGTATATTTGATTGGTCATTTCAACTCTACATGTAACAAAACTACCAAGTCACATTATCTTGAAACAGGTCGTAGCGTAAAACAAGGGTTCTATACATTTTGTATACCAATACTACATATTATAAGGCTTTACTTCAATTTAAAACGTCTTAGACGACCTTGAGACCTCTCGCACTGGACGAGTTTGGTGACTGTCAGTCATTCGTGACGACCAGTTAAAATATAAAGTAAAAGTAAAACGTTACCATGTTTCGAGTTTTTTGGTCTGTTAGGTCTTTCAACAACACTTGCACATTTTTTGCCCTGATAATTTGCCTACCTATGGAAACCAGCATTCGAGTCTCCCTGTGAAGACTTTTTCTCTCCTGTGGGCGTTGCAGTCAACTTCTTTTACGTTGATCTACCATGTGCGCCATTTTTGGTAGTGTTTAAAGTCCGTCCTTGACGTTTCAGACCGTACACATATCAAACAAACTGCGCTGTGAACTATTCGCACACTTAATCAATTTCACCGATCCCGAAATTGTCTTCGAGAGAGAGAACGATATCTTCTGCACGTACAGTCTATTGTTGTTTAATTGATTGAACATTGTCAGTCGTGTTGTTAACTTGTCTCTAACATTTATGTTTCGTGTCGTCTGTAATGAAACTCGTCTGTGACGTCATTATTGACGATTTTCGATTTTTCCCACGAATGAATTGGCCTTGATGTCGTCTGTTTTGTGTTTGATCTGTGAAGTTGCAATTGATGTTTAAGGGACTGTATGATGCAATGAAAGCCGTGCATTCTCCATATTCTTTCTGTGGCCGATATACTGTATATTAGTCATGCGCAGTTTTTTCTGCGACTGGTCGATTTTATGTCAGATATAGGTACACAATATAGGGTTAACGCATGCTATTTCGTGCTATTACATCTGCAGAGTCCCGAGGGATGGTTGGTGCCCAAGCCCGTCAGGGCGAGGGCACCAACACTCCCGAGGGACTCTGCAGATGTAATAGCACGAAAAAGCATGCGTAAACGCTATTATAGCATAAAAACAACACTTTAATAGTATGTTTTTCAAAATTATGACATTTTGGCGGGACATTTTGGGCGACGTCGGGAAAACAAACGCGACGTCGCTTAGCAAACGTTACGTCACATACAAGTTTTTGTTATGAGCGTCGACTTCCGGTATCGGAAAATACCAAGAAAACAGTGACATTGGGAGTTTGTTTACATTTATTATTTTACAATTATAGAAAATTGATTATTAGATACAATTAGAATGTGAATTACAGTTCATATAAAGCTGCAAATCATTTATTTTCGTCGGCTTGGTCCTGAAATGAGCATACTTAAAACTGAACACCAACAGCGCGTGCGCGCGAGAATCTTAACAATAATAACGTACCTTTTTCCCCCGTTTAAGTATGAGCAAAATCACCGTTTTTATGCTATAATATACATTAACATCATAATATCCATATTCTTAACTGGTAGAAGTCTCATTAGGGACATAGGAAATGTAAAAACCAGGGACTATTCCATCTTGACTGGTGCATAACTTCAATCTAGTTCTAATTAAATGTGATAAAGCTGACAAAAATCACCGCACTCTGTCAATTTCGCTCTCAGAAACATTATTATATAGCCTCATAAACCTGGTCATTTTATGCAACTTCCCCTGATAACAATTTACTCGTCTGTTTCGTGTGGGCAGAAATACGGAACCAACGCCTTATTAGAAAATGATAGCTTTTTCCCTTTTATGGCTGCTGTTACGTAATACGCAGAAATGTTTACAAACATTATCCAGTAATAACCTTGGAAGGTTGTTTAGACAGAAATATCGATTCCAGACACTTCAGAAATGTCAAGGTAACACCGATGTAGAATTCAATAGCAGAAAAGCTGTTTTATTCCATGTATATAATGCCGTGAGAGTTAGCTATCTCGTAGACAAATCCAGATATTTACGTTCCACTTCTTGACAGATGCAAGAGTCTGTCGCATATCGGACCATTACATCTATTTTTGATGTAATATTGACAAGAACTGTCCAAATATATTTACATAAAGATGAATAAAATAAGAAATTTTAGTAAATATGGTTAGCCGTAACCCTCAAGTCGTAAGTACTATAAGGTTGGTGCCGCCTTCTCGATGGCCAAGTGGTTGAGCACATGACTATTCACTATACCCAAACATTTTCTGGTGCCCGTCCTAAATCTTACATGTACATGTGTATGAGCCAGACTCTACGAAGTCCTGCATACATCTATACAAAATTGTATTCAATTGAGACAGGGGTAGAGCGTGACGATTAGGTTTTATCCCTGCCTAACTGGCCGATCACCTCTAGCTTCGAGGGACATGACATAAAGTTTGTGCTTCCCAGATTCTCCGATTATACAGGGGTTTTGGTTCTTTAACGGGTCGGTTATCGGTGCGTATAACCCAAATTACTGTATGACTTCTTTGGATATATGTACTATAAAATTCGACTTGTATCGCTTATTGCTATTGAAAGCACAATGTAACATCCGATCGCTGTATGACTTATTGGAATACTATACAATTCAACATGTATGCCATATTGCAATAACCAGATTTCAACTCGTTTATACACAGTGGCTATATACTATAGTAGCAACGATATATCTTTCTAATAACTTACATAATAATGATAAGAAAATATGAAAATGTAACAGTTCTAAAGAATCTGCGTACAATTGCAAGCACCAGACATTGGAAACATATCTTGGCGTGTTGTCATTGACGTCTCGTTCTAATAACTTCCGTCGAGTTCCATACGATATTTTGCTTTATAGCTAGCTACAACATTTCTAAAACATGTGTTTACATCATAAACGCTTTTCTTCCAATCGTAAAAGCTCGGCCATTTCCGTTTGTCTCCGGTAAATACACTGGATAAAAACCGAAGTGATGATAGATCAGAATGGCCTTTCCCCTTGACATCATCTTGTTTCCACTTTTAGATGCACGAAGCGATTTTCAATGACGTTTCGGGCGGGTTGTCATGGCAACAGAAATTGTTTGCAAACATAACTGAGAGGCTTCGGCATCATCCTGTTTGAACAAGTTGTTTAGATGCAATATTGAATATAAGGTTAGTGCTTGGGCTAAGATGTAATGACTACGCAACGTATAAATGATAATTGTGCTACATACATATCCCTTGCTATTTGAAAATTTGTAAATTATTAGTACTATATTGACTCTAGAATTCGTTTCGATGGCAACTAACGCGTAATCAGTTACTTCACACGTGTAACAACATACCGTTTGGTTGGTGTTTGAGTATTTATAGCAATACATGTGTATATTAATTTTGTACTTAATACGTAGATAGAGTAATATTATTAGATTTCGCAGAAACTTGATGTTGATGACTAGCGTTACGTTACAAGCAACAAACTAATAACTTTATAGTAGCCGTCAAATCATACAGTTTTACAGTTTACTTTCAAGATGGTATGACAATGGCCCATTTACCATATATAGTACATGTATATTTATAAGCAATAATTGCAAACTATAGATCAAAATATCATATTATTATTATTGTAAAGTTAAGTTACAACCTTTCCATTCATGAAAAGTAGTTCATTTCCTTTTTCGGAAATAATGGCGAGATTATACTGCATATGCATGTATGTATGTGTGTATGTACATGGGCATTATTCAGCTCGACAACTACAGATGTACATACAGGGCCCATTTAGCATTGCTATATACAGTCAATGAAAGTCTGGCCTTCAGTGTATATATTATAAGACCTCCTCAACGCGCTGATTAACATGCCATATTTGTCTTCCCTGTCTGCATTTGGATAATCGTAGTTTAGAATTTGCATTTTTATCTTGAATGATTTTGTTTAACTGCCAACTAAAGCGGACGGAATACGGAACTGATAGTGCCATGTAGTATGGTGCAATCTCATAATAAGGCCCATAATCTGATACAATAATTACGAAAATGCAAATTATTTAGTATACTAAAATTTGACGTCAATGTCTATTTCCAAATTTTAACGACATGCACTTTTGTATTACTTGTTGAATTGTATAATATCTGTTCCGGCTTTACCGGATTGCTTAACCAGGATAGATATTTTTGCCAGTTCAGTTTCCGGATCTCGTGTCTGACCGGATTCATGTTAAAATATGTATAATATGTATAGAAGATAGGACGGTGCATGTGTGAGCGATCTGTTTGAAATAATACTTTACATGACTCTTCATCCGCATTTTATTGATAGTGAAGTTGCATGATTGAACGTCATCAGGAAGTTCCGTGTTTGATTCCCGGGTTTGGTTATAGGCGCCTACATCGCCACTAGAATCCATTCTGAAAGCTCGGCCATTTCCGATGTATATTGCGATGCATAAAGGCCGAGGTGATCAGAATGCACTGGACTCGTTTATAATATAACTAGTTGAAGTCTAACCTGGAGTTTTCAATCGTAAAAGCTCGGCCATTTCCGTTCGTCTCCGGTAAATACACTGGATAAAAACCGAGGTGATCAGAATACTGGAGTTCCCTGCCCTTGATTCCTACGACATCAGTGTTGAATGTTGAGACGCACATATTGACGGGAACCAGATTATGTTAATATGGTATACTAAGTGTAGAGTCATGTTCTTCCGGTAATATAAAGACTTGTCCTACGCGCGGTCCGTCCTAGTATCAATCTCAGCGACCTGTCCTGTGTTCAAGGTAGAATCACGTTATGGCATGTTAGTAGGTGGCACGGTGGTTTAGTGGTATAAAGAGGCTTGACTCCTGATCGAGAGGTCCCGGGTTTGATTCTCGGCCGGGACACTTGGTCATTTCAGAAACGTTATTTAGTGTTTCCCAGCCAACTAGAGATGATCCTGGTTGGAAACCCAGAGGTAGTCTCGCGTGTATCGGTGCTTTACACCGGGTACGTTAAAGAACCAAGGAATCTATTCGGAACGAGCTATGGTATCGCAACCGGATTCCTTGTATCTCACCTCTGTCTCTAACATTTGCGATAATGCCCCAGAGTTGGCCCTGTAAATTAAATGGAAGAAAGAAAGAAAGTAATAACGGTTTGGTACCAGTTGCAAAACGTTAGGAAAACGTTACGAAAACGTTACGATCATTCCATCACATAGATTGTACCTTGAACGCAGGGCTGTCGCAAAATATTTATGACTATGCTTGCTTAAGTGAAATATAATTAAAAACGCGGCACAATAGCTGACCTGCTCTGGGCATTGAAAGGCAAGGCAGCCAACGTGTATTTAGCGTTAATCGGCCAAGGTTTTAGAATTGCATTGCTGGTGGTCAGAATTGCCTTCTACTCTCCCCTCTCTCTACCTTCCTCCCCTCCATGACTTCCTTTCTCCCTTGCTCTTTGCCTCCGTGCCTCCCACCCAGATTATCAAAAATCTTGCTAACGTACGTGTATGAAACCTGTTTATGTTATTATTTTAGCATGGTATTCAACCCTAACACTGTGCCAAGTTGCCAACACTGCTTGTTTTCCCACTTTGATGTGTAGATACTAGATAGTTTATGTTCATAACGACCTATCTTCACTTTGTGTTTGTAACGACTTATCTTCGCTTTGTGCTTGTAAAACTATTTCATCATCAAGAAAATGTTGTCATTTAGTGTCATTGAATTCGTGCCAACGTTATACTTAATAGTTCACAGTACTTATACGCGACAATGTCACCTTGAAACTATACTATGCATACATGAATAATTATATATTTGGATAGTTATCAAGTTATTTTAGATTCTACTATAAAAACTATCTGATTTAATGTCTGGGAGCGTTTTAATTGACTTTTAAACATAACAAGCGAGCCATAGTTTGGCTTATATCACTTTTCTTAATGTGTTGTACGCGTTTTATTGGCGCGTATGTATTATACTTTTATGTAGCGGTAAGTTGTAATAGCAGCTTTATACTGCCTACGGCGTTTTGTGATTAATAATAAATTCAACTTTGAAATACATGTAGTAGGCTACTAGTACAACCTTCTCGTTGAATTAGAACACGGACCTGTACATACAATAATCTGTATTGCAAACAATTTACATTCTTATGCCTATACATGCTCAAATAATAGAAAGTTGTTTGGGTAGCTTTTCCAAATTTGAGTAATTACCAAAATATGTACGTTTTTAAGGAAAAAAATGCCTCAAATAGACCCTGTAAAGAAAGGGTTTGCCTCGGGTGCGTTTTTGGCCTCAGGATACGACCTCAGTAAGCTATAAGGACCCGCAATACAACGTTATATTAAAATTGATATGAACTGTATATTGTGGTTTTATAGATATTTTAGTTCACAAAAGCGTACAATTTTCTTCTTTTCTTGTTAACACTGATTGTATTTCGTGATATACACGTTATGCTATACATTAATTGTATTGAGTTTTCGCTCCGTCTTGCGATTGGCCACGGTTGACACACCTTTTAATGACGTATATTGAAATAGAGCTGCGCGCGCATACTGGTTTACTAGGCCACAGTCGGTACAAAATGATGCAAGACTTACAAAGACGAATCGATAGCGTAGGCTATCCAATGTTTACCTTTGTTGTACCATATGTTTGAATCGATTAAAACCTCCCAAACGAAGTGAATGTTCACTCATATGCCTAAGTAGTCAATTTCAAGTCATTATTTGTATAAAAGCTGTTTTGGTTTTACGCTTACACACGAGAAACGCTTTAAGTTTAGCCTATGCTTATAAATAAATAATAAGTTGAGACAAGGCTTAATTTAGTGTTAGTATTCCGCTTTACCTCCCTTAGCAGTGGGGTGCGTTGTGGGGACCATAATACTATTTATGATACAAGTTGTAAAAAAAGAATTAACCACAAAGATTAACATTTATTAAGTCTATTTTATAGTGAATTCGCATATTTATGCATGACTTGTATCAGGCTGCATACGCTTAATATGCTTTGATTGAAGTGGTTAATATAAGTTTGGTTCATGTGATTTAAATAAGTTAATTATATTGCTATGTTAGATGTTATAAACTCATTTTCTTCGTCTTTCCCAGACTATGCATGATGTTGAAAACGTTCATAACATTGAGCGGTAAAGGGAATGGTGTAGTCTAGTTTAACTTTACTTATCCGTCCGTCCGTCCATCCCGCGGCATCCGTCCGTCGTCCGCCCGCCCGTCCGTGTATTATTTCTAAATGATATATTTGCCATCGGGAAATATCGGTAAATTCCGCTTGTCTCCGGTATATATACATTCACTGTACTATTTCCACAGACAAATGGAAAATGGTCGAGTTTTCACGATGTGGCATAGTTTTGTTTTGAAATACAGTAGTCAATACGATGCTACGTAAATAGCACAATGGTGCTAATTTTCACGAATAAACGTTTTTTTCCGCGAAACTAAATTTCCTGTCAATATGAGTCAGTCAGAATTCGATATTGGATATGCCTACACAGTCGTGAGCAAGTCATCATGACATATCTATTATCATTCCAGGAATAGTTGTACAGTATGTAGATCGAAAGACATATGATAATGTATAGTCGGAGATTTTCTCTCAGAACACGTCCTTTAACCAACGTTGTTTAAATCCTTGTAGAAATAAATTGTCCATGAAAACCATCCAATCTTTTTAAACAACCCCTTTTGACTCGACTTTGTGAATCAGTCCTCAATTCAGAGACTAACCGTGGCAAAATAAATTAATATAGATCTATTTCTTGTCACAATAGATATAGCTTAGTTGATCTGTATCGGTCTTCAGATTTGTGCTTAAATGTCATTGCCAAGTCGTCCTTTGAACATATTTATAAACTTCAGTGGTGCGTTCAATTTTCACACGTCGAATGAAATACCGCGAAGTATTGGCAAATACGCACACACGAATATGTTCAATGTCGGAATGACGCAATAGTTCGATCTGCGGGGAGGGGATATATATAGTGGTAGCTACTGATCACGCACTCAGTTAGTGATTGCATCAGCGTTCGATTGGACGAAAATTCGGTGAATTCGGAATATTACTTGTGGATACCTTAGACTTTCATTCATAAATTGTTGTTATTTTTACGACTACGCTACATTTGTTTGTATAAATCTAGGTCAATAATAATATGGAAAAGAACGGGAAAAGCCACGCTTTGGTCACCTCAATAGTAAGTATGAGAAAAAAGTTAGAGAAAATATAGTAAAAAGGTATCTAACATTTAGAAATAGACACTGTGATGTAAAAAATAGTAAACTATAAAAATACGTTATACTATTTTGTTGTTGATCTTGATGATATTGTAATAAACGAAGACTTGGGAAGTTGGGCGATTATTGTCATAGGTATATGATTCCAAGTGTGAGTTTAGAAATGTATTATTTTATCATAGTCAAGCTCGACCATCAGTGTATCTTAGAAGATTAATCATATGCCTGTGATTATTTTATAGAAATACTAATTTTACGAAGTCTGAATTCATAAATTAGAAGAATTAAACCAACTTCAAAATGTATTAGAAATACCAAGGGGAGGTTTGAAGTTAACATTGGCATTCTTGATTACGTACTAGTTCTTTAACTTAAACTCTTATACATTTTTATTGGAGTTTTGTAAAATACGACTTTAAGATTTATTGGTAGGACGTATTTGGAATCACGTACATTCATTATTTGTTCTAGTTAGTGTTGGCCTTTAGAAGTTGAAAGTGTTATTATTTTAACTTCAACGTAGAATCTACTTATTGATGAAATCAATCCTACTTTAACGAGCGATTTTGATTCCCCTTTCATATTTTATTAAGCTATTATTTGAAGTATTTTGATTTGTACATAGATTCATAACATTTGTAAAATATATTCATAATGTTCTGAAAGTAGATCTAATAACTCCATAAACAAAAGAAATTTGGTTTGAATTTCTAGATTCGGGTACTTTCTAGTCGGCTGGGTTCTCTCTCCGTACAGGCTGATGTTTTGAAACTGAGAACTTGATTTATTGATCTTTTTGTTGATTGTTTCGGCAGGTGTGTGTAGTTCAAAGAAATACCAATAAACCGACTTCTGATATATAAAATGTTGCCATAAAGAAGCAGACGTGTTGTGATTTGCGATTGATCTTAAACTAATGAAGCCTGTTTAGTTTGGAAACGAATGATTACGTTACTAGAACGGCATGAGGCTTGGTTATAACCATTACTCTATTCTGGGCGCATTCATTCAGTATTTAATTTGTATACTGGTTATAGCTAATAGGGAGTATAGTGTATGTCTGTTACTTTGATTATGTTATGCGTATACGTGTATGAAGGAGTGACTGAAGAGGCTGAACGAACGCGGGGTACTTGAGTTCATAATAAATAAACATTTTGTTTACTCGATCGCGATTGGTTTAAACGGATTGCGGATATGTGTGGCGTTTATCTTCATCTTTGCGCACGTCGCAAGCGAAGCGAAGGTTGTCATCAATTGACTGTTGTTGATACAAGTAACATAATGTCAATTTGTATAAATAGAAAGTTTTGAGTAGATCTTTCATCTATATGTTTTATTAATCATTAAAGATGCGATCTAGTATTTGCTAATAAGTGTCGTTGCAAACGAGGCCCACATAGAAGATTGGGTTACAAAATGTGTATCCTCGTTAAATAAAATCTTTACTTACTTACTTACTTACTTACTTACTTACTGATACTGCTTAGCTCCTTTGACGTTTTTGTCTTTCTAACGCGCATGGGTGACACTGTCGAATCTAAGTTGTCATCGATAAAAGATTGAAATACCATCAAGCTCATAAAGTAGCATTTAGTTTTTAAATGACGCACATATATCTACGTATGTGTGACAAAATGATAAAGCTTTTATATATTTTGTAAAGAAGTATATTCTATGCATGTCTATCCCTTTACATATGCATATATACCACACTATTGAGATATTTACAATGCACGTTGCTGTACAATTATAAAAGAAACTGGACCGTAGGACGAAATCACATGTGCAGTGATATGGCACTTTATGTTCTGAGTTCGTATTAAAATAAATGATGACTGTTTTTGTGAACAAAATGTTGAACAATACTAATCTGTTATTTGAATTAAATAAAGTAAGTTTTCTCTACTTATAAAACACAGTGACATACATGTCCGGCCTGGCATAGGCCTACTCGTCCAACCAGGGTATAGTTTTTCATCATCTTGTCTAGGAATTTGACTATAATCAGTGATGTATCACAGGTAACAGTATCGTTGAAAAATAAATTGAAAAAAAAATAATACCTAAATTTCGAGAAAATTTTTTTTTTCGATTTTTTTTTTCAATTTATTTTTCAACGATACCGTTACCTGTGTGATGTATGAGGATGTTTCCCATGTGGACGAAGCAAATATCCGATACTTCCCTTTTCTGTTTCACTTTTCAATTCTATGAGAAGGAAATATCATGTTATGTATCATGTACTCTCTATTACTGTGTGCTTATTAAACTTCCCATATGCGGACGTTATATCTTCATTCATACAATAGGTTTACGAAGAAAATCTTCCCAGTGGTAATTTCTAGTAAATATTAAAATACGAGCATGTACAATAACAGTACAACCTGATTAGGGCAACTCCCTTTAGGAGCTGCTAATACTCTCCCTTGTACAGAGGTTGTTGCCCTGTGGAGGTTTTGTTTAGAGTAAATATCTGCCTGTGAAAGTTGTTAAGGTGTTTTTATACTTTAATATCTTATATTGAAGTGAAACTTTGAATTAAAGAAGCTGGGATATATACATATATATTTAATATATAGTATACACAGGCCAATAATAGTATTGTTGTAAACAACTACTTATGAAGCAATTCACAGCTGCTAATATAAAAATATGGTGAATTGTTTATCATGTTAATGTTGAGGATGCACATCATTTCCTGAAACAGTAAGATACTTGTCAATTCAGCCAATACGAAAAATAGCTATGTACTGTAGTAAGTGTTTACAAACAATAGGGTTATATCAACATATAAACATAATATATTGGAAGGCTTGCCTAAAGTATTCATAATTTAAAAAAGATTTTGATGATATATTATTATCAGGAAGGATATATTTAATTAGGTGTACAAAAACTGTGCTTAATTAGGTGTACAAAAACTGTGCCTGCTATAATTGGACAGGTGTTTTAATTAGTACTTGTTGGATAATAAAGTTGTTCATACACATGGATGACAGTGGTACTGAGCATTCGGTAAGTTTATTATCATAATAGTTTTGTATTTATTACCTGCCTTCAAATGTGGCTGCTTAAAGGAGGTAGTATAGTACGACCTCTCCATAGCGGGCATAGTTAGAGCAATATTCTCTCTAAAACCATTTAAGAATTTCATTAAAATGATATTTACTATTGATTTAACCTCTGTGGAGTAACAACCTCTGTACAATGACCAATTTATTTGGCGTAAGGGCATTTTTCTAGAGAGGTTGTACTTTAGTTGTTTTATTGTTTTAGGTGTGACCGTCTAACACCAACAGAGGTTTGACAGTATTGTATGATTATTATGATTGAACTTACAGTACAACCTCTATAGAGCAACACCCGTTTGTTTGGATCTACACATGTTGGCTGTTATACAGAGGTTATTGCTCTACAGAGCTTAAGTTTTGTGTAAAAATCATCGTTAGGGAAATGTTGAAGGGTATTGGTGTAGAGAAGTGGTTGCTCTTCAGATGTATGCTCCTAAGAGGTTGTACTATATAAGTATATCAATATTTGAATGTATTGACTAAAGTACAACTACAAGCCTTTTTACAAGGTGATTAAAATTGACCATGCCATGGGTGGGTGTATATAAACATTCATTACATAGGTCATCAAATATATAGCACACTTATGAATTAATTACAGAAAACTGAATAGATCTAGTAATTTATGCTGTTTACTTGTGGCCGAGCCTTCGGCATGTTGTGTATTATGTCAATTTGAGATGAAAAACCAGATAAATTTAATTATTTTTTTCTATGACGTAAAGTAGAAATTTAAAGAGTTGCTAGCAAGATTGTAGTAATTGTAGGTCTTGAATGCAATTTCAATGTTCTATGATATAATGGTTATTTTAAAATAAAGGGAAACAACTTTTGATATACTGTAAAATGATAAACAAAGGGAGACAATTTTACATAATGTAGGAGAGACATAGAAAGAGAGACAACTTTGATATATTGTAAAGTGATAAACAAAGGGAGGCAATTTTACATACGTAAGAAGGGACATAGAAAGGGAGACAACTTTGATATATATTGTAAAATGATAAACAAAGGGAGACACTTTTACAAACTGAAGAAGGTACATAGAAAGGGAGACAACTTTGATATATTGTCAAATGGTAAACAAAGGGAGACAATTTTAAAAACTGTAGAAGGGACATAGAAAGGGAGACAACTTTGATATACTGTAACATGATAAATAAAGGGAGACAATTATACAAACTGTAGAAGGGACATAGAAAGGGAGACAACTTTGATATACTGTAACATGATAAATAAAGGGAGACAATTATACAAACTGTAGAAGGGACATAGAAAGGGAGACAACTTTGATATACTGTGAAATGGTAAACAAAGGGAGACAATTTTACATACTGTATAAGGGACATAGAAAGGGAGACAACTTTGATATACTGTGAAATGGTAAACAAAGGGAGACAATTTGACATAATGTAGAAAAGTCATAGAAAGGGAGCCGACTTTGATATACTGTGAAATGGTAAACAAAGGGAGACAATTTTACGTAATGTAGAAGAGTCATAGAAAGGGAGACAACTTTGATATACTGTAAATTGGTAAACAAAGGGAGACAATTTTACGTAATGTAGAAGGGACATAGAAAGGGAGACAACTTTGATATATTGTAAAATGGTAAACAAAGGGAGACAATTTTACATAGTGTAGGAGAGACATAGAAAGGGAGCCGACTTTGATATATTGTAAAATGGTAAACAAAGGGAGACAATTTTACATAATGTAGAAGAGACATAGAAAGGGAGACAAATTTAATATATTGTAAAATGGTAAACAAAGGGAGACAATTTTACATAATGTAGGAGAGACATAGAAAGGGAGACAAATTTAATATATTGTAAAATGGTAAACAAAGGGAGACAATTTTACATAATGTAGGAGAGACATAGAAAGGGAGCCGACTTTGATATATTGTAAAATGGTAAACAAAGGGAGACAATTTTACATAATGTAGGAGAGACATAGAAAGGGAGCCGACTTTGATATATTGTAAAATGATAAACAAAGGGAGACAATTTTACATAGTGTAGGAGAGACATAGAAAGGGAGCCGACTTTGATATATTGTAAAATGGTAAACAAAGGGAGACAATTTTACATAATGTAGGAGAGACATAGAAAGGGAGCCGACTTTGATATATTGTAAAATGATAAACAAAGGGAGACAATTTTACATAGTGTAGGAGAGACATAGAAAGGGAGCCGACTTTGATATATTGTAAAATGGTAAACAAAGGGAGACAATTTTACATAGTGTAGGAGAGACATAGAAAGGGAGCCGACTTTGATATATTGTAAAATGATAAACAAAGGGAGACAATTTTACATAATGTAGAAGAGACATAGAAAGGGAGACAAATTTAATATATTGTAAAATGGTAAACAAAGGGAGACAATTTTACGTAATGTAGGAGAGACATAGAAAGGGAGACAAAGGAGCAGGTACTATAAGAGGTGGTTTTGGCCCAAATATTTTGGAAAAAATAACATCTATGTTAAGAAAGTTTTCTTTACAGAAAACGATAACCCCATATATTGACTGTCAGTTTATCATGTTTACACAAATTTATATGAGCTGGATGATGTCATAATTGGTCTCATTTGACCCCTAAATGGCCAAAATAGACAATTTTTGTCTAAATATGGTCATAAAATGACAAATTGCAATACGAGCACAGCCGTGTACCAAGATCAAATTTTGTACAAGTGTTGAAAATCATATTAATTATGAATACACAAAATATAAAGTTGGTACACGCCTGTGCTGATATCTAATTTTTAAAAATTAGTAAAAATAAGAAAATATTAAATGAGAGTGTGAATTTTTGGAATCGGTATACTACAAAGTCATTAGTTAAGCTATTTGAAAATAAATCACAATGGTATATGCAAATAAACGTCTAGTTTTATATATTACAGCATTGTGTACGGGGCTTTAGCAAAAGAAACGCTATTTTGGGATAAAAGTGACAAAATATGAAATAAAAGAGTGAATTTTTGGAATTGATATGCTACAAAGTCATTAGTTAAGTTATTTGAAAATAAATCACTATGGTATATGCAAATAAACGTCTAGTTTTATATATTACATCATTGTGTACAGGGCTTTAGCAAAACTCTATTTTGGGATAAAAGTGACAAAATATGAAATAAAAGTGTGATTTTTTGGAATCTGTTCACTGCAATGTCATAAATCCCTTTATTTGAAAATTAATTGCTTTGGTTGTCGCATAGTAACCCTAAGTTTAAGTTATACAAATTCCAGATTCAAATCTTTCTGCAAACAAGGTATACTTTGGGGTAAAATTAACAAAATTTGAATAAAAGTGTGAATTTTCGGAATCGGTAGACTACAATGTCATAAATCATTATTTTTGAAAATTAAGTGCTGTGTTGGGTGCATAGTAACCCAAAGCCTAAGTTATACAAATTCTAGTGTCAGATTTGTATGCAAATAAGTATTATTTTGGGGTAAATATGAAATAAAAGCGTATGAATAATAAATGAAATTTCAATGTAAATCGTATTTTTTTGCATATTTATTAATTTGTGTTAATGGTTGCTATGGCAACAGAAGCACAGAAAATGGTAATAACAGTTGTAATATATTACACACAAATGGTATATGTCATATATTGAATAATACTTCAGAAAAAAATAGATGGAAACACAAATTATTGCATATTTAGCAAAAGTAAAAAATGGTTGCCATGGAAACAAAAACTAACTTTTTAAAAATTAAAATGTAGAAATCGTGATATTCAAGTACATGACTTCCAATGATCACTTTTTCGTTCAAATGAGAAGAAAAACACAGATTATTGCATATTTGAGAAATTAGAAAAAACGGTTGCTATGGCAACATACAGTGAACAGAAAATATTTAAAATACCAAAATCGTTTACAGGAGGGTATATATCTTTCATTTACAGAAATTTCATTAAAATCGTGCATTGGGCCAAAAACACCCCTTATAGTACTTGCTCCTTTAATATATTGTAAAATGGTAAACAAAGGGAGACAATTTTACATAATGTAGAAGAGACATAGAAAGGGAGACAAATTTAATATATTGTAAAATGGTAAACAAAGGGAGACAATTTTACGTAATGTAGAAGAGACATAGAAAGGGAGCCGACTTTGATATATTGTAAAATGGTAAACAAAGGGAGACAATTTTACATAATGTAGGAGAGACATAGAAAGGGAGACAACTTTGATATATTGTAAAATGGTAAACAAAGGGAGGCAATTTTACGTAATGTAGAAGAGTCATAGAAAGGGAGACAACTTTGATATACTGTGAAATGGTAAACAAAGGGAGACATTTTTACGTAATGTAGAAGGGACATAGAAAGGGAGACAACTTTGATATATTGTAAAATGGTAAACAAAGGGAGACAATTTTACATAGTGTAGGAGAGACATAGAAAGGGAGCCGACTTTGATATATTGTAAAATGGTAAACAAAGGGAGACAATTTTACATAATGTAGAAGAGACATAGAAAGGGAGACAAATTTAATATATTGTAAAATGGTAAACAAAGGGAGACAATTTTACATAATGTAGGAGAGATATAGAAAGGGAGACAAATTTAATATATTGTAAAATGGTAAACAAAGGGAGACAATTTTACATAATGTAGGAGAGACATAGAAAGGGAGCCGACTTTGATATATTGTAAAATGATAAACAAAGGGAGACAATTTTACATAATGTAGAAGGGACATAGAAAGGGAGACAACTTTGATATATTGTAAAATGGTAAACAAAGGGAGACAATTTTACATAGTGTAGGAGAGACATAGAAAGGGAGCCGACTTTGATATATTGTAAAATGGTAAACAAAGGGAGGCAATTTTACATAATGTAGAAAAGACATAGAAAGGGAGACAAATTTAATATATTGTAAAATGATAAACAAAGGGAGACAATTTTACATATTGTAGAAGGGACATAGAAAGGGAGGCAACTTCATTATATTATAAAATGATAAACAAAGGGAGACAATTTTACATTCTGTAGAAAGGATACTTAGATATTTTGTTGAACAAATTTCTCACAGCGATAACATTACACTAAACAACCAACTTTCTTAGTGCATGCAGTGGCATGGGAGACCACTGTGTTAAGAGTTTTACTGTATATTACTATATATGATAACAAAGGTTAGTTGATTTATATGCTTCATTATGTAGCTAGTACTAAGTATTCTACTCATGAAATGTAATAGAAAGAGAGATTTTACAGACATTGGTATAAATCAAATCTTAATGCAGCAAATCAATACAACAAAGGATATAAAAATACATCTCAAACATTATAGATGCACTTGAAGTCTAGGCAGATGAATATTCTCAGTGCCTCAGACTGATCAATAGTGATCTCATGATTATATAGAGGATATTTGTATTTTTCCGTGTATGATCAGCTAATAATTCACAGAGTGAGCAGCTGATGTAATATTTTCACGAGTGGCGTAGCCACGAGTGAAAATATTAGTCAGCTGCTCACGAGGTGAATTATCAAATGATCATACACGGTAAAATACTAATATTCTATTTATTTCATGCTTCAAATTGCTTAACTGATGGAAATACTCCACTATATACCTCGAATGTTTTGCCTGACGTCGTTTTCCCGCCATGCACGCGTCGAGTTGCAATCAAATAGTTCTTCTGCAATGGCTTCAATTTCGTCCATTTGTTTTACATTGTATGTATATATAATATTGTGTTATTTGTTAAAGATTAAGAGAGCAAGTGAAAATGCTTATTATTTTATTTTTGACGGCGAGGAAATTTGATTTTAAAAAAATAGTCTATTTGCCGTGAAATTATGAACTGTGAAATTATGAACAGTGAAATTATTGGGGAATAATCCACCGTTATTCTGCCGTAAACCACCGGTAAGCATGAAATAAATTCCAATAATTTTTTTTTTTTTTTTTAATTTTTTATAAATAATTTTTTTTTCTTTTTTTTTTATGATTATATTCCAATATTTTTATGTTATTCCAAGTACCTAATTGTTTTGTATGATTATATTTTCAGCCTGAGCGGGAAGCACGTTTGACTGGTTGGTTGTTCTTCAGCATCACGATATGTGTGTTTGGTAACTCCTTCCTGTTTGGGTATAACATTGCTGTCATCAATTCCCCCGCTAGTGTAAGTACTCTATGATTATTTAGTTATTCTGAGTCACTTGTCCTTGACCTCTGAACTGTGTGCCTCTGTAGCTCAGTGGTTAGTGCGCTTGTCATCTTTCTGGCAATCTGGGTTCAAATTCGGCTGGAGGCACTCATATATTATGCTTACCATATGTCAGCAAAAAGCTGGCTGGCAAATACAGGCTATGCTCAGCATTCCTAGCTATTTCCCCTTTCATTTTCCCTTCTGTTTTGCCTCCTTTTCCCCTTCCCCTCTCTTTTCCCCTCCTTTTACTCCTCTCATTCCCCCTACATCTACCTTTTCTTTACCCCTCTAAATTATACCCGATAGACAAATACCTCCCCCCCCCCCTGACATCAAAACTGATGAATATATAATATCCTGCTGTACATTTTCCCACATATTGAATTGTAATAGAAAACAGTAACATTTTTATCAAACATCTCACAACATGGTATAAGATCCTATCTCAAGATCTAGAGCTACTGGCAAATATTGTTGTATGTTATGTTGAATATTAAGTAGTCATTGGGTTTGCTCTTGAATTTGTACTTACTTCACTTATGGTACATATAATAATAATCATTGTATGAGGACATAGTATGATCAACCAATGAGCTAGCTGAAAATATTAGATGCACACTCAAGTACTCGTACATAGTCTTTTCCCAATTAAATGCCTTTTTTGTCTGACTGCTTAGCTCAGTCAGTAGAGAACAAGACTTCTGATCTAAGGGTTGTGGGTTCAAGTCCCAGGGCTGACCAACTAAATGTACTCAAAGTCTTTCAGCAGAGACTATAAACCTAGGTCCCATGTATTGGTGCTATACACCTGACATGTAAATGGACCAGTGGTTACTATAATCTCTGGAAGCCTAAAATGACTAAACTCTTCTTGGGGCCTTCACTGAAAGGAATTATGGACCCCCTGATTGCCTTAGCTAGATAACGTAACGCATCCACCGGAGCATTATAAAAGGGTTTATTGAACACATTTTTGTTTTCTTTAACAGCTTATCAAGGCATTCTACCAACAAACCTACCTCGCTCGTGATGGCACCGAGACCATGTATAAAGACAAGAATTTGTACTATAAAAGTATCGACAATGTTACGACATCAGCCCCTACCGTGGTTGTTGTCCCTGCTGGCCCTGACTACTCTACAAACACCAGTGCCAAGTCTACAGTGGCTACAACAACTGCAACCACGTTTGACCCCTACCTAGCAAAAACTGCTAAAGGTAAATGAAGTTCTAAATTATTATTTCATGTCAAAGTTATGCTTCAACAGAGATTACAGTAATACATTAAAAATGGACATGAAAATATTTTTCTGAAAATTTTGAGATGGTCCTTATATGAGGGTTTATGTAGATTATTATAAGAGCATTAAGCTATGGGAGCTGTCTTTAATTGGTTGTTGATCGAGATGTATTATTGGCTTATTTTAGAAGTTTTGAAATCATTGCAAATGAGAATTTGTTGCTCTACATTGGTTTGATCTAGAGTAAATATTGGCTCAATTTTGAAATCATTGCTATTAAAAGGTTGTTGCTCTGCAGATGGTTGCTCTGGAGCGGTTTTACTATTATCTGCTATTGATCTGCTATTTATTATGTGTTTACATTTTTCTTTATATTCTTGTAGAAATTGAAGATGACAACTTCATTGAGTTGATGTGGTCTATTACTGTGGCATTGTTCGTCTTCTTTGGAATGATCGGTGCTTTTGCTTCAGGAAAGATCGCTGACACATTTGGCAGGTAAGATTGCGAGTTTCATGTGTTCATCATTTAACCCTTTACACCATGGATACATCAAACAACACCCATTTGCATGTCCACTACCTAGTATTTATCCAATGATAAGTATGCAAGGGAAACAACCCTATTTCTAGCACAGAAATAGAATTTTTAAGACATTACAAAGGGAGATAATTTTTAACCAGGGTTTTCAACGAAAAACATTTCACAGACCAGTACTGTGGTTTATTACAGCAAATTTTAAGAGTTTTCATTGACAAGAACATCAGATTTATCTCAAATACAGATTCTGATTTGAGAAAAATCTCAATTTGAGATTTCTACTTGAGATGCTTGGTGAGATGAGGGTGTGATTCCCTGAATACTAGTATGCTTCTAGGATTGTATGGTTTCTACAGATATTATTATTGAATTGTTGTTTTGTGAAGTTTGTGTATTCCCTGCAATGATGTAATAATCCTTGCATACACGGAATCATACAACTGTCTCGATTGGATGAATTGTGGAAAACAATCAACTTTCAAGTAGTTTCTGCAAATGTCAGGTTTCACCTAGGGAATATTATATTGCATGCAACCAGAAGTCTTGTTATATGATGTCTGATACTCAGCTACAAGCTACAGAAGTCTGAGCATGTTACTGCCTCTTATAAATTAATTGGATTTGGTCTCAAAATATTTTTTGACACAATGGTGAGGCCATTATAATGGGATGAAGGGGATATTTCATGGAGGAGAGATGGCTGGGGTTTAGCTGGGGCAAATTGATGGAGGGGACTACATGAGGTGCATGGGTGCATATGGGGTGGATGGGCAAAGGGTTAAAGGGGAAGAGTATGTTTAAAAATTATTTTATTTCCTAAGCAACTGGATTTGGCAACAGGCTTAGCCTTTATTAGCCCTCTCCTAAAGAGGGGGGAGAGTGACAAAAGTACACGGGGTCTGGGCAAACCGGTTTGGAGGGGAAGAATGGCAAAGGGTTAAAAGAGCAATGGGGTTGGAGCGGAACTAGTGGAGGTTAGAAATAGTGATGTCGAGGAGCAGAGGGAAGGGGATTAGGGTGCAGGCAGGTGAACAAGAGGACGAATGTTGTGGAAGGAGACTGTTGAGGAGAGGAGAGAAAGGGAGGTCAGAAATGTGGTGAGGTAGTTATAAGTTTGATGAGTTTATATAGACTATACCTACCTTAGTAACCTAATCCTCTTCGGGCTGGTTTGCCCCTTACACCTATAGACTATAAGCTGTTGTTTATTTTTCAGAAAGAAGGGTATGATCCTTATTACAGGGATTATGTTTATCGCTGCCATATTTGGAGGAATTGCTTCAATTGTCAAGTCACCAGAATGCTTGATGGTGTCAAGAGTTTTTGTCGGACTTCATAATGGTATGTTAAAGTTTGGCTCATACAAGTACTTTAATGCTAAAATACAATGTATATGCTGTAGCATCATGCTGTGGCATGCAGCCAAAGCTGTGGTCCAGCGGTTGGTGGACCCATAGATTTCTATCAAGACAATCCGGGCTTGACTCTCAGTCATGGCAGGTCATATTCTTTTATGAAAATTAGGCAATGGTGTTGATTTTCCTCCATATACAGAGAAGTTAGCAGGCTCATACAGCAAGAAACAACATAATTATATAGAATTATTATAATCAATTTACTTGTATTTACCACTGGTAACTGTATTGTACTGTATCCTTTTCGTGTAACATTATATTATATAGGTTACAACATAAAGCTAACCAGACACATTGTGTATCATCCTCATACACCAGTGGTTAGTCAAGTTCTCTGGTTAGCGATTTACAATGAAAAAATTATGCTGGCTGAACCGTTGAACGAGAGTGATGAGTATGTTTAGATGTTTGTGTGAACTAATGCTATGTTGACAAAATGTAGATTTGCTCCCTCATTTATAGAAAGTGCTGGTATTGTGTGTGAAATGTAAGTAAGTAAAGTACTAGATAGGATACAGTCCATAAAAACTTGTTAGTTGAATTGACCACATTGAACTAAATCTCAAAAATTGGTAAGAAACTGAATATTTATGCAAAAATCTTATTCCAAGGGAAGTAACTCATATAATATGTATTTACCATTTCAGGTGTGTGCGTCAGTCTTGCCTCCCTTTATCTAGCAGAAATCTCACCAAAGAAAATCCGTGGAGCTGTTGGTACTTGCCATCAATTGTTTATTACCATCGGCATCCTGTGGTCAACTATTCTTGGACTTCGTGAACTGTCGGGTCAGTTTAAAACACATTCATTTTGAATTTCTGTTTAATACTGTAAAGTCATTTTGTTTTGATGGGACAAAATTTGGTGGCTTTGATCATTTCGATGGGACGTTAATTTAATAACTCTAATCAGGTAATAACTACAAGGGCCGAAATAATTGTTTGATGGGATTTGATTACTTGGTTGAAGGTGAAACAAGAAATACACAAAATTTAATCCCCATTGAAAATGAATGATTTTACAGTATACAATTAAATTTTCAACTTGAACATGATTGACTGTACATGTATGATTTTAAAGTTTTCCTATGAAAGAAAAGGGGTCTTATACTATAAATGCACAAAAACTATGTACTAATATGTCAGCATATTTACAGATTTTTAATTTCGCAACTTTCTACCACTCATAAATTCATTTATCAATAAACTAAATTGAGCAGAATAATTTCTTGGTTTACAGAATTTGTTTGCTGATATTTCAGGTGGATGGAATTCCTGGCCATATTTGTTTGCTTTCAATGCTGTACCAGCCCTTGTTTGTCTTATACTGTTCCCACTGTGCCCAGAGAGCCCTAGATATCTCCTTATCAAAAAGAATGACGAGGATGGAGCCAAAAAAGGTAAACATTAACTCTTTACTCCATTGGGTCCTAATTCATGTTGAATGTAGTCAA
The DNA here is from genome assembly GCA_963678985.1 of Spisula subtruncata. NCBI lineage: Eukaryota > Metazoa > Mollusca > Bivalvia > Venerida > Mactridae > Spisula > Spisula subtruncata. The sequence goes on along the minus strand of OY787669.1, from coordinate 22,068,551 downwards.
ATGTACCTTGTTCAAAGTTAGGTGAACAAAAATAGAAGTAACTCCACTTTAATAGGGGTACTTGGTAGGTATGTGTAAGGTGAAAAACTAAAAATTGTAGCTCTGTCTTACTTGTTTTCATTATTAGGCCTACATGACTGGTAAAATTGATTATGAGTTGAAATTAACAGTCAGTTAAATTTTACAGTTGAAATTTACAGTAAAAAAAATTCTTCCAGCAATATCATTAAAATCAGATCCTAACATTAGCTTCATTCATTTAGGCTTTCAGTTAGAAAAAAAAGTGGAGCTTAATTAGGGTCTGATTTAATGAGAACGTTCTACCAGTCTGCAAACATAAATTGTGTAAAATAATTCATTGGTTTAACATTGTTAGCACTGGTGAAGCTACGAGGATATTCTGACGTGGAAGATGAACTTGAAGAGATGAGAATAGAAGCCAGGAAAGCGTCATCAGTAGAAAGTTTCAGTATCAAAAAGTTACTAACAACTCCAGAACTCAAATTACCCATCATTATAGCAGTCATTGTACAAGTAGCACAACAATGGTCAGGTATCAATGCTGTAAGTATCTGATGTGTCTTATTATGTAGCATATTAAAGTGTATAGAGCTATATTCTCACAGTCATTCAATGTCAAAATAATTACTTGCATCGTTTTAAGTATGATACTAGACTACCTTAATTGCAAATTAAAACTTTGGATGGGTCCGTGTACTTTTATTCAATAATTGAAAAATAGACGATTCTTATAGTTTCATAGGGTGTTCTAGAACACATTCGTATGAAAATGGACAGCTCGCATGTCAAATAAATCACACAGAGAATTTCTGTTAAAACTGAAGCGAAAAATGATCTAATGGATATGAAAGCATAAATGTTTTTCAGTTTTTCTTCCAATATAGCTCTTTACACTTTAAAGGCAGTTTTATTCTTAGATGAGAGGATTATTGCTTAATTTTCACATTTCTCATAACAGCAGTGGATGACCCCAGGGGCCTATCAATTTTGGGTACATTAGGTCAAAGGTCTAGGTCATTGTGACCTTAACCATTTTTTGGGCCAAATGTTTTCGGTTCAAGAATTCAGAAATGCTTTGCATCTTGAAACTTTACATGGATGTTGGCCAGCAACAGTAGATGGCCACTATCAATTTTGAGGTTAGTAGGTAGAAGGTCAAGGTCAATGTGAACTTTAATATTAATAGCTATTTGGCTGCAATTGGGGCATACAATATTTTACAAACATCTCTTGTGATGCCGGAAATATAAATATAATGTACTTTACCTTACCATTTCACTTTCAGGTAATGTCGTACTCCAGTTTTATCTTGAAGCAAGCCAATGTAGCAGAGGACACCATACCATATGTGATTGTTGGACAGAGTACTATTAATGTAATAGCTACCATCGTCTGTGTAAGTTATATCAATTTACAAACACAGGCCCCCTATTTATAATTGGTTTTCAGGCTTATACTCAATTTTAAATTATGCATTTATTAGTTACCTATCTACATTTTGTCAACAAACCTGCTGGATGCTCCATTTCGTTTTCTTCTAACTTATAGTGTTTTCAACCTTTGGGACTTAACTAAAGTGCTCTAAATACATCATTCAACAGATAGGTTACCCAAGTTATTGCTCTTTGACAATAGCCGTTCCTGGCTTTTTGAGGTTTTAATCAGTTGTACTAATGAGTACCGGTAATGTAAAAACTTGTGGAAAATATTTATTACAGATACAGTGCATGCAACACCATGCTCATAAAAATACTGGATACTCATTATACCTTAGGGCATATAAATGAGCATGCATTACAGAATATGCAAGGCTTTATAACCTTTGACTTGGAGAATTTGACACGACTCTCGACTTTCTATTAGCATAATTTAACAGCTGATATAACTTAGTCTATATTTATGATCCCGTTGTAAGTTTTTATAAGTCGAAAATTGGATGCTTGAGGTGTAATACTAACACAAATCTAAAGGACTGATATTGCACGATGTGATAGCCGGAAATTGATATATTCAAGGTAAGAGCCTCATAATTTATTTATCCATAAAGGTCAGGTTCATGTCAAATTCTCCAAGCAATGCCATGAGGACTGGTCATTTTGAGACACCATCATGATTATTTGCCCGAGTTGGTCTAAGATCTGACACAGCTATAAATATGAGGATATTTTGCAAAGATGGTCTTTATCGTTAAGGGCTCAGTATAAAACTATGGTAACTAAATCATTATGTATAGGCTGCTACCTTAGTTTTGCAGAGCAGTGCCTTTCTTTGCCAGTTAGCTTTCTGCTGAAATATGGCTAGCATATGATTATTGCCTCCGTCCAGATATGAACCTGCTTCCCCAGATTAGCCTGTAAGCATGCTAACCACAAAGATATTGAAACACTGGGCCCTCAATTCGGTTTAATTTTGCCATTATATGCCCTAATTTATGATTTTTCTACACAGGTACCATTAATGGAGAAATTGGGCCGTCGACCATTGTTGATATTCCCCATGGTGGGTATGGTTGCTGCATTTGGTGTTCTGACCGTTTCTTTGAACTTATTACAATCTGGAAACTTTGATGTAAGTACACAAGTATGAAGGTTAGTCGATGAATCGGATATGATTTGATTGTGCCGGTATTTTTAAAGCATGTTAAGTGCAAACTTAGATATTTTGACTTAAGTTAAAATATTGAGCTGCCAATATTTCACAAGAAATGAAAAATAGCCCATGTTATCTATATGATTACTGTAGCTCTTTACATAAGGCTTTTAAAACAATGTAAATAATTGTTAATATTAGTTTTTCTGCTTAACTGATACACTTAAGGAAAATTTGAGATTTTAAGAAAATTTGAAGTTTTCACTTAAGACCTAAATACCTAAATACCTGCCCAGGTTGTTTTCTTGAATAATGGGACATTGTTTGATAACACGATTAAAAAATTTTTAGTTTTGAATACCACTTTAATATCATTTTCCTGAACTCTATATAACGGCCTAGTGGTAGTCTAGGTAGAGCATGCGCTTCAAGTGCGTATGGTCCCTGGATTGATACCAAAGATGAAATAAAATTGCTACCAGAATTTCCCTTCTGAGACACTCAAGAAAACTCACCAGGGTTTTCTTCTTATGCCCTTTTGACTGTGTTAGGCGATGTCATTGGATATCCTTATTCTAAAATTAAATGAGATCAATATTGAATACGTACCACCCCAAATCTGAAGGCTGTTCGAGGCATCACAATTTGCAACTAGTACATTTTGTACAGCAAATAACAATTAGTAATGGTTACTATGTTGTTCTGTTTATTGAAACATTTATATTTACAATTTCAGGAACACAGAAGTACCCTTGCCATTATCTCCATTGTTGCCATTCTGGCTTATGTAATAGGTTTTGCTGTTGGTTTGGGTAAGTAGTTTTTATTCACCGTCTACACCACAGGGAACTGTATCATTGAATATAAAGAATAAAAATGTTCACAGACTGCATTTTTAGTGTGACCGTCTCCTCTGTTTGCATGTTCGCATGCTTGCATGCTTGTCTAAAGCAGTCTGTAAATTAGGATTACAAACCACTTGCTTGAATCAGCAGATTCTGAAGTGAATAGTTTTCCTCTGTATGCTAAACATATTATCTGCACAAATTACATGCCTGAACAAAAAAATACAAAATACTTGTCTCGGAGAACCTGGCAAGTGCTAATTTTAGGCACTTATCCTTAAAGTATGTGATACAAAATTTGTTCTTTGATATTTGGTAAATTATAATTTCTTTTTAAATATTTCTAATCCTGTATTATATTTGTCAATCAAGACCCTGAAGTGTAAAATTAATGTGTCTACACAATCGAAGGAGTTAAAAAGAAGGAGAGTTTATTATTGTCTATAAAAAAGTTTTATGAATGATGCTTATTATTTTTTATTGTATTTTTTCAGGACCGATCCCATTTATTGTTGTATCTGAAATCTTCCGACAGGAGCCACGTGCCGCTGCTATGAGTTTCTCCCTGGCATTTAACTGGATCTGTAATTTTATACTCATGTTGACATTTAGGTTCTTACAGGTAAGAAAAGAAGATTATAAAAAATAATGCACCAGTCAATTGAAATCTGTTCCCCAAACTCCACCCCGGGGAAGGGCGGGGATTTTGACTTTTGCTTTTTCAAATCCCAGTTAAAATTCCTGCCACCCAATTAAGGCTTATAATGCAGAAGGTAGAAATTCTTTCCCATTGTCCTGGCTCTAAACCATTGAAATATAGTCCAGGTTATATGACCCTGCTATTTTGGCACGGAACAAAATCTCTAAGCCGACAGTGTGGGTGCATTGGAAAGGTATCCACTATCCCCCACCCTTCCCGGGGGTTATGGGAAGCTGGGATTCAATTGACTGATGCATAAAAGAATCTCTTAAAAAATATTTTTGGTTACTGTAAAATCATTAATTTTCGTGGGGGATTAAGTTTCGTGGATTTCGTGGTTCACCTTAACCACAAAATTTAATCCCAACGAACACTAATTTTGACCCTTGTTTTATTACCTGTAATGCAAAATCCTCGAATTCAAGTCCAAACGAAATTGTCTTTTTTACCTAAACTACGAAATTTCATTCCAATGAAATTAAATGATTTTACAGTATGTTACATTTTATGTTGCATTACAGCCAATAAGTAAGTTAGTACAGTTTCTGTTGTATTTAATTATATGTAGTTATCGTGATTTTTGTTTGTTAAAAATATATAAATTATTTCTTGTTTTTATTTTTCAGAAAGGAATCGGGGCTTATACATACCTTATTTTTATCGTCATCCTTGTGGCATCAATTATTTTTATTGTCATCTTCGTACCAGAGACGAAAAATAAAACATTTGACGAGGTGGCACAATCCATTGCATTTGGACGTCAGAATCGTGGTCCAGCGTTTGGACAAGATGCTGAGGAAATGCAGCCTATGGGAGCACAAAAAGTTTAACGACAATATTAGGCTAGTTATTGTTACCGTAGAACCAATTATTTCCGTCGTAGTTGTAGAAATTTGCAACACGCTTTATTTAGGGACGTTTTTGTTACGAGTTATTAAATTATTCATTATTGAACAAATTTATGTTACTGTCATACATTTTACATTTAGTTCACTCCAACTTTATCATAATATCATTGTTAATTTATTGCCTAGAAATTTTAGCATCAAAATTTTCCAAATATTTCCATATGTACAAAGTGTTAAGTGTAGATTTGCAGTTAAACACATATTGTATTATGAATCATTCAATTGCCAGTCAAATTATTTTTATAAAATCTTTAATTTGATTTTTTCCAAATGGAGAAATATTAATGCCTTGTTTATGATAGAATATTCAAAATATTTGAATCTAAGTTTATTTTTTAAAATTTCCAAAAATGTTTATGAACATTAAGCTAAGATCTTAGTTCAAATCATTTATAGAATTTTGCAGAGTGATCTTTTATTAGTTAATTTATTTTTTATTAAGCATTGATCAAGTTGCTGACAGGATCTTCTTTCAATGTTCATGTTGTTTACAATGTATAGAATTGTAATTATTAGTGTTAAGTATTGTACAATTGGCCTTAAATTGTAGAAACTCCCCGTGTGTTGTTTTGAAAATATGTACATATTTGACATGAAGAAATTGTTGTAAAACTTGCTGTGTATCGTTATAATGTGGGTATGAATTACTTTGACAATAACTGTAAGGTATATTTACAAAAATATAAATAGTATGTACAAAAATATAAATATATTGTTACAGTATTTATATTGTATATCCGCTGTAATGTACGTATGTAATATTTATCGTACTCAAATGTTGTATAGATTGTTTTCATTATGTACATAGTATTGTCATAAATACTGTTTTAACTTTTGTTTATTTGTATGTGCATGTGATCCTAAGATTAAGAGAAAAGGTGACCGCAGTGAAGGACACTTTGAAAATAATGATATGTTGGAGAAAACAACAGTTTGGAAAGATTAATAATTAAGAGAAAACATCAACTTGGAAATGATGATAATTTCGAGAAAATAAACCGATTTGGAAATAATGATAATTTGGAAAAACAACAATTAGGAAATAATGATAATTTAAAAAAAAAGTATAGGCTAAATGATACACTTATTAATGAACAAAAGTTGACAGACATGTCATAGCTATATTTTAGGTTTAAAAGGATTTTTTTTGACGTTTTTGCTTATGAAGGCAAAAAGGGCTCTAGATTGCTCACATATCAGCTAAGAGATCTTAGGCTTCAAAGAGCCTCTTGTTATATGTCTGTTCCCTCCTTTTTTCTTCAGGCTGCAAATTTTTCAAAATAAATCCCCATAAACCTAAATATTAGAATATATTGTTGTGTTATGCCTCTAGTGTTGACCATGTGGCAGCTGCATAGTATGTAAGCTTATATCTAGGCTTTCATCATTTCCTTCAATATAGGCTTGTGATCATTTATTTATTTCATTTCATCTAGATGCTGTATCGTGTTATGTTAGAGCACAATCTCATTTTAATCAGACCCATATTAGCTCCACTACTTTATACTGATATAGGATCTGACCACACTCCGAATGGGGTCATGTGGCTGTGAACTTTACATCATCCAATCAAATCGCTACTTTCTCAAACCTGAAAGTGCAGAGAATCTCTACTGTAGTTTACAGTGAGAGAAATGTTTAAACTTTATACATCAGTGTACATATACTGTTAAACTCTTTTAACATACAGGTGAAAAGCAATACAACAACATGCTCTTGATATTTTTTTAACGTGCCCGCTTATGTAGTATTGTCAGATCTAACTAACATCGCAAACGAATGGAGCAAATGTTAGGATCTGATTTTAATAGATTGGTGAGAGCAAAACTGGTCATTGACAACTGCTTATCTGGTACATTACCAAAACCGCTTGTGTGGCATACTCTAAAATAAGCATCTCTGGTGCACTACAGAAAACCAATAATGCTACATATGTGTCTTGAATTATACCTAGATGAAAAACAGGCCTGTGTTATGAAGGGAGTATATATTTTACCATGACTTATTGTAAGGAATTAGTCAGTGATGCCTGCACTTACCTCATTTAGCTTTCATGTTTTTATTTATGTTTTGTGTAGTATATGCTGGTCAGTGTGTGTAGTTGTAGCATAAGTGAGTGAATATTACATGCATTTATTGCATAAGTGAGTGAATATTACATGCATTTATTGCATAAGTGAGTGAATGTTACATGCATTTGTTGCATAAGTTGGTTAGCTGTATGATATACATTGGTTGTATAAGTTGGTCAATGTATGATGAGTATTATAAACGAATGTTGCATAGTGGGTAAATGCTTGTGTTTTTTGCATAAGTCAAGTAGGCCATTGTGTGCATTTGTTGCATAAGTCAAGTGGGCCAATGTGTGCTTTGGTTGCATAAGTCAAGTGGGCCAATGTGTGCATTTGTTGCAAAAGTGGTCTTTTGTGTGCATTTGTTGCATAAGCCAAGTGGGCCAATGTGTGCTTTGGTTGCATAAGTGGGCCAATGTGTGCATTTGTTGCAAAAGTGGTCTTTTGTGTGCATTTGTTGCATAAGCCAAGTGGGCCAATGTGTGCTTTGGTTGCATAAGTGGGAATATGTGTGCATTTGTTACATAAGTGGGTCATGCTCTAAATGTTTTTTGAGTAAGTTTGCATAAAAATGTGTATATATTAATGTTAACATGTAAGTGTCTTTAAAAATAGACACATCCTTCCAAATTCTGTTTTTATCTAACTAAGGATGGTATAATTACACATACTTTGACAATCTAGGCCAGCAGGTTACAATTGAGCCCTATTTTTCAAGGGTTTCAATGGTTGTCTTTTACTGAAGGTTTTAATGTATATTTAACTGGTACTTATAAAACGATTCTGGTGCTCAGGACGCAGGTTTGTTTTGTGTGAAATTTATTTGTGTAGTTATGAGATTTTATTTAATTTGTGTAGTTAGTGTGAAAGAATTTTTGTACAACCAGTGTATTGTTTGTGGGAACTTGACTAACCACTGATTTAAATGAATATTGTGTGAAAGTACTTGAGGGTTTATTTTATTGAAGTGTATGATTTAATTGAAATGTATACAATACTTCTCAAAACTCAACATGACACAAGTTAAAGTTACAGTAGTGTATTAGGCATTGTTTTGTTATCATACATGTATGTGATGTACAGATATTAAATGCTCATAAATTAACTCTCTTATCTGAAATGATAGAACAGAATCTCAAATGTGTTTACAACACATATTTTTCATACTATTAGGTAATTTACGTTCTAGTGGAAATTGTTATACTCACTTATACAGAATCTCAACAAGTTATTATGACACTGTCAAGCTTAAAGCTGTACTGAAAAATGTAGATTTATTTACAGTGTGACATACCTCCCGTAGAAGACCAATAGGTCTCGTACTAATACAGAATCTCTGATGACTTTATGACTGAACTTTGTCTTATGTTCATTTTTGTAAAATTGATTCTTCTCACTAATGCAGAATATCTAATGCATTTAGGAAATTTTTTTTTAGTAATTTCTATTTGCCTGGAATCCAGGTAATTCTCATTAATACAGAATTTCTAATACATTTATGACAGAAATTTGTCTTTAGTACATTAATTTTGTAATTTAGTAATTTCTGTTTTCGTGGAATTGGTTATACTCATTAATACAGAATCTATAATGACTTATTGGCAAATGTTTGTCGTGAGTCATTTCTGTTCCTGCCCATCCTCTTATACTCAATAATCTTGAATCTCATATTAATCTCATATAAATATAATTCATCGCAATGATGTGTTAACCTATATAATGTGAGATTTTCGTAGAAACCATGGTTTTTTTATGACATAATATACTTTTAAGTCCGTTGCTGTTATTTTAAGAAGTGTTTATATATGATATGATATTTACAGGTATTTTTATTCTCCTTTTTCAATTCTGTGAGCATTTTATGACTATTTAAATTGAAATTAATAATTTTAAAAATGAATTTGTTTATTAGTCCATACACATGTGATTATAGTGCTTATTCTATAACTATTTTTATTTTTTATATATTTTTGTTGAAATTTCTTCAAAAAGTGCTTGATTTCAAATAAAACCCACGCATATTCTCTTTCTTATTAATAGTGCTGAATTGTGTTTAGGCGGTAGGCGTTACTGCATTACTGGTGATCTTTTTTGAGAATTGATTTGATTAATAAATATTTGACTCATTATATTAAATAGTGCTGTTTTTCTTTCTGCATTTGTTAATTAGTGCTTATTCATGAAAAGTGCTGTTTTGTTCTGTATTTGTTTATAAGTGTTAATTATTTTATCTCTTTCTTGGATACATCTTTAACTTAAAAATATTTCGTGTTGAGATTTTTATTGAATCTCAAACATTGATTTTATTGCAATCTCAAAAGGACTTTGTTAAAGAATCTCACATTGCAGTGTTATACTTGTCGTAAATTTGTTGGGTTGAATGTGCTTATATTTACATAAGGTTTTATTGAATTAGTTGAATGTGCTATTAAAAGATCTGTTTTACTGTTGAATGAACAAAAATACGTGCTCACAATTTTGTTGAAATTTCGCTGATTTTATTGTTACAGTGTTACTTGTTTGTGCTATACATTTCTGCTACCGTGTATATTTCATTTTGCATTTACACAAATTTTAAAACTTTTATTGCATTCTTTTAGCCATTACCTGGTAATTTTTAGTACCATTATTACACATTGCGTTTTTTAAATGTTGAAATTGTTAATTTTAGACATCATGTATGTTTTTATTTTTCTGTAAATATTTTTAAAAACAATAAACTACATGTAAAATGTGTTTATGAGCTGATTTTAAATTTCATTGACTTTGTCTTTTTAATTTAAAATTCTAACTTACATGACATGTTTCTAGTTTTTGTTTCACCAGTTTTGTTTGTAAATTGTGTCTATTTCTAAAATACAAACACACGAGTTCTATACAAACATTATCCTTTTAACAATTTTATACATGACATAAGATTATAAAATTTCTAATAATTGGTTAATATATGATATCTTCTTTACTGATATGCAAAATTTAATGTACTTTACCATTGTGATATATTGGATAAAACATGATTTAATAGTATGTTTCGATCTTTAGTTTTCCAGTATTCAGCAATATTGTTAAATAGATAAAATACTGAATATTCTGTACAGAATCTCAGAATGTGTGTTTTAGTATTTACCATGTCAATTTCCACCATCTCTTTGAAGATAAAAAAAGGTTGTTTTCTGTTGGAACTTTGGACATATCTTTATCTTTTTTATCATTTATTTTGTCATGCGATAAATGAGTTGGCCAACCTATCAAATCTACTGTTGGCCAAGTCTAGTTCTGAGGGATTAAAATTGTCTCCCCTGATTAGGGGTCTGAAATTTCTCCCTCAATAGTGTAAGAACAAGATAAATAATGTAGCAAACCTTCACAGCAAGTTTATTATATGTGTGTTTGTGTACATGTATTACATTTTTGTTTATTGTAAGTCTGTGTGTGAAGTATATATTCATGATATGCGGTTAATAAAATAAAAGAATGGTACTAAGTAGTGTATTGTTGTCTATCTTTTATTGGTAAGAAAAAATTGTAATTCCAAATTTATATACAATAACAATTCTATATTAGAGCAAATCATCTTAAATAGAGTTCAACTGCCCTGTCTCTGGGTGAGTGCATATTATTTGGTTTTGGTTTTGACATGTCCCCTTTTCTAGGAAAATTGCATGTGCAAACACTTAATCACCCTGTCACAGAACATTTGCAAGTGATATGCATATGTGTTGTTCTCCAGGAACACTGGGCTTAGTGACAGAATTATGAAAACCATGATAATATGGTATAATAAAGACAAGCCTCTTATGAATAGGTTCTGATATTCAAGCAAAATATAACACCTATTTACTAAGTTACAGACATTTAAAACTTACCACTCACACATACTTGATGACGTCATTCAAACGTCAATTGATACAACGTTATCAAGCATTTCAATAAACGTAAATTTTCAAAATTGTATCAAAATGAATCTAAGAGATAGAACTATATGATCTAATTACAGACAAAAATAAAAAAAAAACACGACAATTTTCTTATTTTTGAGCCGTTTCTGTCTTTCATTAAATAGTTCCTAAAATAGTTCCTATGTAATGTCACTAAGCTAAGTTTTTCTGAAGAATGATTCATATATACAATGTATACATGTGCGGTATTGTTTAAAAACCTATGCGTTATGCTAAGACTGACCATGCTTTAGTGAACTACGGGGTATTTAAGTCTATTTATTAAAGAAAACTTAAAGACGGGGATAAATACCGTTATGCAAATAATGCTTTGAAGAAAAAAAACTACAAATCACGTTAGCGAGAATGTACCTCGTTTTAGTGAATGATTTTAGGGGATAACTAGAAAACCCCGCGAGCGATAATGTACCATGTTTTAAGTGCAACACGTTTCAAGGGTTAGCTACAAAAGCCTGGGCACCAGAATGACCTCAGTATAGTAAATACTGTTTTAAAGAAAAACTATAAAAGTCCGAGCCAACATGACCAAGTTTGAGTAAATGGTGTTTAATTAAAACAAATTAAGGAAGAACTACAAAAGCCAAATACCAACATGACCATATTTTAGTGAAAATGCTTTAAGGCAAAACTACAAAGCCAAAGACCATTATGACCATGTTATAGTGAAAATGCTTTGATGCAAAGTTACAAAAGCCAAAGACCATTATGACCATGTTTTGGTGACAATGCTTTAAGGAAGAACTACAAAAGCTATAGACCATCATGACCATGTTTTAATGAAACACGTTTTAAGGAAGACCAACAAAAGAAGATGGTGCTAGTTAATAGGTACACAAAAAAAGTCTATCGTATCGACAACAACATCAGCCCGGAGATGTTCAAGATCGCATGACTTTAACCATCCATGTCAGACGTGACAGAAATAAAATACAAGATTCACAAGGAAACTAAGCTTGACTGATCGCATCCATAGATTTAACGTTTAAAGCAGACGAGCAATGATATGAAGGAACCATTCTACTCTGGGTTAGATTTTTTACCAGATGTTAGACAAGTTGCGGTAGACCATACGAATGGACGTATTGTTGTCAAACCAGAATGGCCACAATTAAGTGAATTATATTTTAAGAAGATCTAAAAAAAAGAAAGATGAAAGTGGCCAAGCTTTAGAAAACAAATTCTGTTCTGTTTAAATACAGTGTACCAAAGGAAACAAAGCTTGACAGGTCACATACATCGATTTAAAGCCGCCTGGAAAAGAAATGTAGGAACCAGTCTACTTTGGGTTAGACTTTCTACCTGATAGAAGATTGGTTGCGGTTGACAATACGAATGGACGAATGTTTGCCCCGGACCAGCAAATCCAGGCTTTGGTAAGTTATATGTTAAGAAAAAAAACATGAAGCGAGAATGACTACGTTTTAGTACGGAATAGTGCTTTTAGGAACAACTTACGCTACAAAAGCCCAGCGGTGAGTGCCCACGTTTTAGTAAATGCTGTTTAAAGAAAACCTACAGGTGCCTTGATACATGTACGAGAATGTACCACGGTTATACTAAAACTTGTTTTCATGAATAACTGCAAAACCCCCGAGACGAATGACCAAGTTTTAGATAATAATGTTTAAGGAGTGACTACAAAATGAGATGTTGAGCACATTAATGTGCGTTTAGATTTATGAATATGTGAACACTTGTATTGTATATATGTTTTGTTAATGGCCAAAGGTATTGTATAAATACTGATTTGCTAATATACTTGAAATATTGAATAAAAGGAACACAAGTTCAGAGGGGGAAACGACAGCCTAATTGTATTTACAACAATGTGAGACGTACAATCTCACAGGGCCATTGGTCACACAATCCTAACTTAATGGAGATAAACTAGAGTGTACCAAAGGAGAATCAAAGCTTGACCGATCGCATCCTAGATTTAAAGCAAACGAGCGATGACATGGAGGAACCATTCTACTCTGGGTTAGATTTTCTACCTGATGGCTGACTAGTTGTGGTGGACAATACGAACAGACGTACGTTGTATTATCGGCATGCCAACATGTCTACAAGTAAGTTTATTGTATTGTAAGAACAACTACAGAACAAGAAGGGCAGAATGTCCAGGATTTAGTAAATACTGTTTTAAGGAACTGTTACCGACTGCGAATCACTGTTAAGGAAAACCTTACGTTAAAAGGAGGCGAATGGTCATGTACTGTTAATAATGTAATAAGGAGCTACTACAAAAGCACAGAGCCGAATGACCACATTCTAGTAAATACTGCTTTAAGGAAAAACGAACGAAACAAAAGCATTAACTTCAAGGCAAATTACCACGCTTTAGTAAATACTGTTTTGGGAAAACATAACGTTACAAAGTTCCAAATTCAAATAACAACGTTTTGGTAACCACTTTTGTGGAACAACTGCAAAGCCCAGAGGTGAATGACAACGTTTCAAGGAAAGACTAACATTACAAAGCAAATTACCTCGTTTTAGTTAATAATGATATGACAATAGACTTTAGTGAAACATGTTTTAAGGGATAGCTACAAAAGCCAGAAACAAGCATGACCATGTTTTAGTGAAACATGTTTTAAGAAGAACTGCACAATCATGGAACAAGCATTACCATGTTTAGTGCAAAAGTTTAAAGGAAATACTGCAAAAGCCAAAGACCATCATGACCATGTTTTAGTCAAACATGTTTTAGGGAAGAACTAAATAGCAAGGGACCAGCATTACAGTACGGCTCGCGAATAAGTTCCGTGTAAAATTATTTTCGTTCGATCGTTAAACGAGAATGCGTTACCGTTAAAGCGTTAAGCGTTTGCTACAACGGCGCATGCGCATCGTGTATAATCGTGTTAAACCGTGTACCGATTCATCCGTCTGCGCATGCGTACCGTGAAACGAGAGTTCGAAATTCTAAACGTGAACTTAGTGCGCATGCGCAGCGTGTATAGCCGTGTACCGATTTTGCGTCTGCGCATGCGCACCGTGAAACGAGAATTTGAAATTTTAAACGTGAAAATGGCAATTTATAATTTAAAACTAGTATACATACAGTAACGGACTTTACAAAGAGTAAATAGTCCAGTAGGGCGTACACTTAAATATAAAAATTTTATTTATTGATATCACCAAACTTTATATATATTATAAGTATACTCCGTAAAAGCGAACCAAGATAGATCTTATCCGTATGTTTAATTTCATACTAACATTAGTTTCTATCATGAATAGTCTATACTTTATAGATCTACTATGAATTCAAATTGATCTAAAAGCTAGATCTATTCACTCATACATAAACACGAAAATAAAGGCTTATAAACGAAAAATCCCGCCTATACAGACGAATTAACGGATATGCACGAACATTATCGGTAATAAACGAAAAATAACGGTTCTAAACGATAAAAAACGGTCTACACGAAAAATAACGGTTCTGCACGAAAAATCACGGTTCTACACGGTTTCTCGAATACACGTTCCTGAGTAACGAAAATGCGCCGATTTGATTGGTCAATCGCTTTGACGTTTATCGGTTCCTGATTAACGTTTTAACGGGCGTTACGCGTTAATCGTTAGTGGTTTTTCTCGAATACATGGAACTTATTCGCGAGCCGTACTGTATATATATATACCATGTTTAGTAAAGCATGTTTTGAGGAACAGCTACAAAAATAAGGGAACATCATGACCATGATTTAGAGAAACGTGTTTTAAGGAAGACCAACAGACAAGGATGATGTTACGTAAAGATACACCAACAAAAGTCTATCGTATGGACGACAACATCAGCCCGGAGGCGTTCAAGCTCGCATAACTATCAACCATCAAGGGTAGGCGTGATGGAAATAAAATACAAGATACCCAAGGAAACTAAACTTGACCTCCTGTCATGTCAATTGATTTAAAGCCGACTGGAGGGGATAAGGAGGAACCATTCTACTCGGGTTTAGATTTTTTATCTGATTGTAGACTAGTTACAGTGGACAATAAGAATGGACGTATTATTGGTAAACCAGCATGACGATTAAGTGAATTCTATTTTAAGAAGATCTACAAAAACACAAACTTCAAAGGGAAAGTGGTTACGTTTTAGAAAACAAATTATGTTTTGTTAAAATACTACACTACAAAACCTGAACCATGAATGGCACCATTCTAGTAAATATTGTTTAAAGGAAAAATACAAAAGCATAGAGATGAATGGCCACGTTTTAGTAAAAAATGGCTTAAGGAACAACTACAAAAGCCCAAACACGAATGATTACGTTTAGTAAATAATCTTGTAAGGAACAACTACAAAAACATGAAGCATGGGTGAACACGTTTATGTAAATTATGTTTTAAGGAACAACTACAAAATTAGATAATGTTAATATGATCGTAACGTTAATTGGTAAAATAACAAAAGCCAAGAGGAGAATATGACATGCATACCGTATGGACAACAACATCAACTTAGAGACATGTATACGCTTGCAAGATCTTTAACCATCAATGTGTGACGTCATGGAGATAAAAGGAAACAAAGCAGGCCGATCACTTACATAAGTGTTAAGCAGACTAGCGATGATATGGAGGAACCATTCTACTCGGGTTAGATTTTCTACCTGATGGTAGACTAGTAGCGGTCGATAATACGAATGGCCGTATTATTGGAAAACCAGCATGACAAAAATTAAGGCGATTGTATTTTAAGAAGATCTGCAAAAACACAATTTTCAAGAAGAAAGTGGCAACGTTTCAAATAACAAATTATGTTCTGTTCTGTTCCAATACAGTGTACCAAATGTAAACAAATCTTAGGCGATCACATCCATAGACTTAAGGCAGGCTAGTGATGACACAGAGAAACCATTCTACAATGGGTTAGATTTTCTACCTGATGGTAGACTAGGTGCGGTGGATAACACGAATGGACGTATATTGTAATAGTCGCAAACCAGCATGACGACAATTAAGTAAATTGTTCTTAAGAGGAACTGAAACACCGAGGGGGAGATGCTCACGTTTTAGTTAATTGTGTTTTAAAGAACAACTCATGTTTAAAAAGCCCGACTGTGAATTACCACTTTTTAGTGAAAACTGTTTTAAAGAATAACTACAAAAGATATTGCTAGGTTAATTGATACAAGAAGAAAAATAAAGAGGGGAATACGACAACCCTAACGTACGGAAAATAATGTTAGCTGATAGACGTACAAGATCGCATGACCATTAACCATCAAGGCATTGTATGATTGGGATAGATACAAGGTACCTAAGGAAACTAAGATTGACCGATCATATCCATATATTTAATGTAGATGAGCGGTAATGTGGAGGAATCATTTTACTCGGGGTTAGACGTTTTACCTGATGGTAGACTAGTTGGGGTGGACAACACGAAAGATCATGTTATTGGGAAATCAGCATGACGATTATTATAATAAATGAATTGTATTTTAAACGAACTTCAAAAAATGAAGGACATACTGGCCACCTTCAAGCCAATTCTGTTGTGAGGAAAACATAACGTTACAAAAGCCCGGAGGCAAACAAACACGTTTTACTACAATTTGATAAAGCTACAAAAAACTGAAGCATAAATTGCCATGTTCTAGCAAATATTCTTTCAAGGAAAAGTTTATATTAAAAAATCCTGAAACCAAATAACCACGTCATTTAGTAAATATTGTTTTTAGGAATAACTACTAGAGTCCCGGGGCGACACTGACCACGTTTTGGTAAATAACGTTTAAAGGAATAACTGCAGGAGCCCGGTGCGATAATGAACACGTTGAACAACTACAAATGTAAAGAAGATCGTTCTATTTTAATACGGTAGCTACAAGAGTGATAAATTACGACCTGCTTATCTTATGAACAACAATGTCAGCTCGGAGACGTATACAGACGGGAATAACTGTTAACCATCCAGGTCTGACGTGTTGGAGATAAAATATAAGATTACCAAGAAAACTAAGCTTGACCGATAATATCCATCGATTTAAAGCCGACTGGAGGTGATAAGAAGAAGCGATTCTACTCGGGTGTAGATTTTTTACCTGATAGTAGACTAGTTACAGTGGAAAATAAGATTGGTCGTAGTATTGGCACACCAGCATGACGAATAAGTGAATTTTATTTTAAGAAGATCTACAAAAACACAAACTTCAAAGGGAAAGTGGCCACGTTTTAGAAAACAAATTATGTTCTGTTAAAATACAGTGTAGCAAAGGAGGCAAATCTTTGGCGATGACATCCATAGATTTGAAGTAAAAGAACGATAATACGGCGGAACCTTTCTACTCGGGGTTAGACGTTTTACCTGATGGTAAACTAGTAGCGGTGGACAACACAAATGGACAATTAAGTGAATTGTATTTTAAGAAGAACTACGAAACACTGGAGATGATGTGAAGAAACCACTCAACTCGGGGTTAGATTTTTTACCTGATAGTAGACTAGTTGCGGTGGACAATACGAACGGACGTGCATTGTATTATTGGCAATCCAGCATGACAACAATAACAGAAAACATAGCAGTACATGCATATATGAATATACACTGTAATGTTTTAAGGAACAACTAGAAAAGTCCAGAGACGAATTACCAATGATGTTTTAATACTGTTTTAAGGAACCACTACAAAAACCTGAAGCATTAATGACACCATTCTAGTACATATTGTGTAAAGAACAACTACAAAAGCCAAGACATGAATGATTACGTTTAGTAAATAATCTTTTAAGGAACAACTACAAAAAACATGAGGCATGAGTGACCTACACGTTTAAGTAAATTATGTTTTAAGGAACATCTACACAAGAAGATAATGCTATCGTAACGTTGATTGGTACACGACTATAAGCCAAGATGAGACCAATACGACATGCCTATCGATTGAACAACAACAACAGCTCGGAGATGTGTACAGGCTCGCATGGAAATAAACTATCAATGCCTGACAAGTTGGAGATAAAACATAGTGTACCAAAGGATACAAAGCTTGGCCGATCATGTCCATATGATTAAAGCCGACTGGAGACGATATGGAGGAACCATTCTACTCTGGGTTAGATTTTCTACCAGGCGGTGGACAATACGAATGGACGTACATTGTATTATTGGCTAACCAGCATGACCACAATTAAGTAAATTGTTTTTACGAAGGACTATAAAACATGAATGGGATAATTACCACGTTTTAGTAAAAAATGTATTAAGGAAAAGGTAACGTTCCAAAATCCCGAAGGCGAATGCACCATGTTATTAGTGCAACATGTTTTAAAGGATAACTACAAAAAAACATGTACCAGAATGACCATAATATAGTAAAAAATGTTTTAAGGAACATCCACCACACAGTTAATAGTTAATTGGTGCAATAACAAAAGCCCAAAGGAGAATACGACATCCCTATACATCCCAAAATACAAGGTACCAAAGGAAACAAAACTTGACCGATCGCTTTCGTAAGTTTAAAGCAGACGAGAGATGATGTGGAGAAACCAGTCTACTCGGGGTTAGATTTTCTACCTGTTAGTAGCTAGTTGCGGTGGACGATACGATTGCACGTACATTGTAGTATTGATAAACCAGCATGACCACAATAAAGTCAATTGTTTTTTAAGATAAACTACAAAAAACGAAGGGAAGACTGACCACGTTTTAGCAAATTCTGTTGTAAGGAAAACATGTAACATTACAAAAGCCAAGAGGTGAATACCAACGTTTTATTAAATAAAACTACAAACAACCTGAAGCATAAATGACCATGTTCTAGTCAATATTTGTTAAAGGAAAAGTTTTTGTTACACAATCCTGAAACCAAATTACAACGGAGTTTTAGTAAATAATGTTTTGAGAAACATCTACAAAAGCCCCGGGGCGAGAATGACCACGTTTTGGTTAATAATGTTTTAAGGAATAACTGCAGGAGCCCCGTGTGATAATAACCACGTCGAACGACTACAAAAGAAGATATTTCTACGTTAATAGCTAGAGTGATATAATGAAACATGCTTATCTTATGAACAACAATGTCAGCTCTAAGACAGGTACATGTACACGCTCGCATGACTAATAACCATCCATGCCTGACGTTTTGTGAGGTAAAATACAAGATACCCCAAAAAAAAAATAATAGACCGATCACGTCAATCGATTTAAAGCCGACTGGAGAGAATAAGGAGGAACCATTCTACTCGGGTTTAGACGTTTTACCTGATAGTAGACTAGTTGCGAATGGACGTATTATTTGCAAACCAACATGACGATTAAGTGAATGAACTACAAAACAAGGGAAGAATTACCACGTTTTAGTTAATTCAGTTGTAAGCAAACATATCGTTACAAAAGCTGTGAGGCGAACGATCATGTTTTAGTAAATAATGTTTTATTGAACAACTACGAAAGCCAAAAGGAGAATAACCACGTTTTAGTAAATGATGTTTTAAGGAACAACTACAAAAACCAAAAGGAGAATAACCACGTTTTAGTAAATGATGTTTCAAGGAACAATTACAAAATTCCACAGGCGAATTATCACTGTTTTAGTAATTAATGTTTTAAGGAACATTTACACACAATTAAGCCCAATGGCGAATGACCATGTTTCAGTAAATTATGTTTTAAGGAACAACTACAAAAGCCCATAGACGAACGAACACGGTTTTGTTAATAATGTTTTAAGGAACAACTACAAAACCACACAGACGAATTATCACGTTTTAGTTAATAATGATCAATAGGGAACATTTATAAAAGACTTAGCCTTGGGGCGAATGACCATGTTTCAGTAAATAACGTTTGAAGGAACAACTGCAAAAGCTCAGGGGCGACAATGTACACACTTTGATAAAACAAACTTAAGCCTAGAAACAACAATAACAACGTTATGCGATTACGTTTTAAGGATAGAGGCGTATAAAACTCCCTAGGCGTGATAGACCACGCTTTAGTAGATTAAGATACGTTACGGAAACAAAAAAACCCTAGAGAAGAAAACGACGGAGCTACGTTAGGAACACCAACAAGGTTCCAAAGGAAAGCCGAATGGAGATGATGTGGCGGAACCATTCTACTCCTGGCTATCTTTTCTACCAGATAGTAGACTAGTAGCGGTGGACAATAAGAATGGACGAATGTTTTCAAGACCAGAAATCGCAGGCTTTATTAAATTATATCTTTATAATACGGTAAAGATTCGAAATGACTGTAACAAATTTGAGGGACAATTATATAATTACACCAGTAACTGCAAATGACCACTCTTTAGTAAAAACTGTTTTGAGGAACAATTACAAAAGCATGACTGCTAATCACCACGATTCAGTAAATATGTTATGAGGATACGTAAGAAACTCCTCAGGCGTGATGGACCACGCTTTAGTAGATTAAGATGTGTTACAGAAAAAAAAACCTAGAGAAGAAACGACGGTCCCACCTTAGGAACATCAACAAGGTTCCAAAGGAAACTAAGCTTGACCGATCATGTCCATACGTTTAAAGCCGAATGGAGATGATGTGGCGGAACCATTATACTCCGGGCTATATTTTCTACCAGATAGGAGACTAGTAGCGGTGGACAATACGAATGGACGAATGTTTTCAAGACCAGAAATAGAAGGCTTTATTAAATTATATCTTTATAAAACAGTAAACTACAACAAGAGGGTCCAAAGGGCCCTGGGTCGCTCACCTGTTTGGCCTAGTGACCTAGATTTTGGCCCAAATGACACAGTATCTAACTTTACCTAGATTTTATAGAGATAAACATTGTGACCAAGTTTCATAAAGATAGAGTCAAAATTGTGACCTCTAGTGTGTTCACAAGATTTTTCAATGATTTGGCCTCGTGACCTAGTTTTTGACCCCAGATGACCCAATATCGAACTTGACCTAAATTTTATAATGATGATCATTGTGATCAAGTTTCATAAAGATAAGGTCAAAATTGTGACCTCTAGTGTGTTCACAAGCTTTTTCAATGATTTGGCCTCGTGACCTAGTTTTGACTCCGGATGACCCAATATCGAAGTTGACCAAAATTTTATAGTGATGATCATTGTGATCAAGTTTCATAAAGATTAGGCTCAAATTGTGACCTCTAGTGTGTTCACAAGCTTTTTCAATGATTTGGCCTTCAAAGGCTTGTGACCTAGTTTTTGACCCCGGATGACCCAATATCGAACTTGACGTAGATTTTATAGAGATGATCATTGTGATCAATTTTCATAAATATTAGTCTCAAATTGTGACCTTTAGTGTGTTCACAAGCTTTTTCAATGATTTGGCCTTGTGACCTAGTTTTTGACCCCAGATGACCCAATATCGAACTTGACCTAGATTTTATAGAGATGATCATTGTGATCAATTTTCATAAAGATAAGTCACAAATTGTGACCTCTAATGTGTTCACAAGGTTTTTCAATGATTTGGCCTAGTGACCTAGTTTTTGACCCCAGATGACCCAATCTCGAACTTGACCTAGATTTTTTTTCAGAGATGATCATTGTGATCAAGTTTCATAAAGATTAGGCTCAAATTGTGACCTCTAATGTGTTCACAAGGTTGTCCTTTGATTTGACCTAGTGACCTAGTTTTTGACCTCAGATTACCCAATATCGAACTTGACCTAGATTTTGTTAAGATGATCATTGTGACCAAGTTTCATAAAGATTAGGCCAAAATTGTGACCGCTAGAGAGGACACAACCCAATTGTTGACGGACGGGCGGACGGACGACGGACGAAGAGTGATCACAAAAGCTCACTCTGTCACTTTGTGACAGGTGAGCTAAAAACCCTGAAGCGAAATGATTGTTACAAATTTGAGGAACAATTACACAATCACAACTGCGAATGACTACCTTTTAGTAAAAACTGTTTTGATGAATAGTTACTAGAGCATTACTGCAAATCACCACGTTTCAGTAAATATGTTTTGAGGATACGTAAGCAATTCCCTAGGCGTGATGGAACACATTTTAGTAGATAAAGATACGTTACAGAAAAAGAAAACCTAGAGAATAAAAAGACGGTCCCACCTTAGGAACATCAACAGGGATTGAAAGGAAACCAAGCTTGACCGACGGGAGATGATATGGCGGAACCATTATACTCCGGGCTATCTTTTCTTCCAGATAGTAGACTAGTAGCGGTGGACAATACGAATGGACGAATGTTTTCAAGACCAGAAATAGCAGGTTTAATTAAATTATATCTTTATAATACGGTAAACAACAAAAACCCTGAAGCGAAATGATTGTAAATCAATAAATCACGGGTTACCCGCCCAAATAGATTCGTCTGAAAGGTCATGGCTCAGGGTTCAAAATTGAACTATATCATGTCCCTGGTGTTAACGCCGACTGGAGACGACAAGAAGGAACCATTGTACTCGGGTTTAGACTTTTTACCTGATGATTAAATGAACAAACTACAAAACAAGAAGGGAAGAATTACCACGTTTTAGTTAATTCAGTTGTAAGCAAACATATCGTTACAAAAGCTGTGAGGCGAACGATCATGTTTTAGTAAATAATGTTTTATTGAACAACTACAAAAGCCAAAAGAAGAATAACCACGTTTAAGTAAATGATGTTTTAAGGAACAACTACAAAATTCCACTGGCTAATTATCACTTTTTTAGTAATTAATTTTTTAAGGAACATTTACACACAATTAAGCCCAGTGGTGAATGACCATGTTTCAGTAAATTATGTTTTAAGGAAGCCCAGACACGAACGAACACGGTTTTGTTAATAATGTTTTAAGGAACAACTACAAAATCACACAGACGAATTATCACGTTTTAGTAAATAATGTTAAATAGGAAACATTTATAAAAGACTTAGCCTTGGGACGAATGACCATGTTTCAGTAAACAATGTTTTAAGGAACAACTATAAAAGTCCAGGGGCGAGAATCAGCACAGTTTGGTAAATAACTTAAGCCTAGAAACTACAATAACAACGTTTTGCGATAACGTTTTAAGGATACGTACGTATAAAAACCCCTAGTCGTAATGGACCACATTTTAGTGGATTACGATACGTTATGGAAACAAGAAAACCCTAGAGATGAAAACGACAGAGCAACCCTAGGAACATCAACAAGGTTCCAAAGGAAGCCGACTGGAGATGATGTGGCGGAACCATTCTACTCCTGGCTATCTTTTCTACCAGATAGTAGACTAGTAGCGGTGGACAATACGAATGGACGAATGTTTGCAAGACCAGAAATCGCAGGCTTTATTAATTTATATCTTTATAATACGGTAAACTACAAAAACCCTGATTCGAAATGACTGTAACAAATTTGAGGGACAATTACATAATTACAGCAGTAACTGCAAATGACTACCTTTTAGTAAAAACTGTTTTGATGAACAGTTACAAAAGCATGATTGCAAATCACCACGTTTCAGTAAATATGTTTTGAGGATACGTAAGAAACTCCCTAGGCGTGATGGACACATTTTAGTAGATAAAGATACGTTACAGAAAAAAAACCTAGAGAAGAAAAAGACGGTCCCACCTTAGGAACATCAACAGGGATTAAAAAAAAACCAAGCTTGACCGACGGGAGATGATGTGGCGGAACCATTATACTCGGGTTTATCTTTTCTACCAGATAGTAGACTAGTAGCGGTGGACAATACGAATGGACGAATGTTTGCAAGACCAGAAATAGCAGGCTTAATTAAAGCATATCTTTATAATACGGTAAACCACAAAAACCCTGTAACAAATTTGAGGAACAATTACAACTGCGAATGACCACTTTTAAGTAAATACTGTTTTGAGGAACAATTACAAAAGCCTGACTGCGAATATCCACGTTTCAGTAAATTCGTTTTTAGGATATGTATAAAACTCCCTAGGCGTAATGGACCACGATTAAGTAGATTAAGATGCGTTACGGGAACAAGAAACCCCTAGAGAAGAAAACGACGGAGCTACCTTAGGATCACCAAAAAGGTTTCAAAGGAAACCAAGCTTGACCGATCACATCCATCGATTTAATTAAAGCCGAGAGGAGATGATATGAAGGAACCATTATACTCCGGATTATCTCTTCTTCCAGATAGTAGACTAGTAGCGGTGGACAATACGAATGGACGAATGTTTGCAAGACCAGAAAAGCAGGCTTTAGTAAATTGTATCTTTAAAATAGACTACAAAAACCCTGAAGCGAAAATGATTGTAACAGATTAGAGGAATAATTACACAATCACAACTGCGAATGACCACTTTTTAGTAAAAACTGTTTTGATGAACAGTTACAAAAGCATGACTGCAAATCACCACGTTTCAGTAAAAATGTTGTGATGATACGTAAGAAACTCCCTAGGCCTGATGGACCACGCTTTAGTAGATTAAGATAGGTTACAGAAAAAAAACTAGACAAGAAAACGACGGTCCCACCTTAGGAACATCAACAAGGTTTCAAAGGAAACCAAGCTGGACTGATCACATCCAGCGATTTAAAGCCGACTGGAGATGATGTGAAGGAACCATTATACTCGGGGTTATCTTTTCTACCAGATAGTAGACTAGTGGTGGTGGACAATACGAATGGACGAATGTTTTCATGACCAGAAATAGCAGGTTTTATTAAATTATATCTTTAAAATTAACTACAAAAAAACCTTGAAGCGAAATAATTGTAACAAATTTGAGGAACAATTACACAATCACAACTGCGAATGACCACTTTTTAGTAAAAACTGTTTTAAGAAACAGTTACAAAAGCCTGACTGCGAATCACCACATTTCAGTAAATACGTATAAAACCCCCATGCGTGATGGACCACGATTTAGTAGATTAAGATACGTTACGGAAACAGGAAAATATAGAGAAGAAAACGACGGATTCACACTAGGAACATCAACAATAGTTCGGATCAGGGATATCCCCACCCCCCCCCCCCTTAAAACGCGAAAAGTATTTTGGCTTACAGGTGTATCAGTGGTTTCTTGTTATAAATGCGATTTAGGCAATATTGGAAATATCCATCTACTTTAAAGTGGCCGAAAACGAGAGCATTCACCATCGATAAACGACCATCTCCGCAAACAATCATTAACAACAATACTTAATTGCTCTGTGCATGCAATATTACAAAAAATAGCAAATGAGACAACAGCCAACTAGGCACAAACATGTACATGTATAGATATTATGCTCAACAATGAGTAAAGGAATTAGTAATATTCAGCACTCACCTATACATCAATTCGATCAACAATACCGTTACAACAAATTCACAATTATGCCATAAAAGTATATAAATCCAAGCATATGTAAGCGTAAAATACTTAAATGAGTCAATAATTTATACACAGAGACTCGAACTATATTGCACCACGGTAAGGCCTAGTTAGGCCTATAGGATAGTCAGTTCAGATTCCTTTTCCATTTCATACACTTTTGATACAATGATTTAAAATTAAGTTAGTTTTTATAGAAATTAAAAAATATATGACTGCATTTTGTATGTTACAGTTGTACATTTGTAACATACACATTTGCTAGTGTTCACATCGTCATCCTGTTATGTCAGAGGGGCACTCCGGGTACTTGTATCCAGACGAGGGTTAAGCTGAGACTTGAATCGGTGATCTTTCATCGTAATCAACGTCATCGTTATGTCGCCGACTAGTTTTTCGGCAGTCCAGCATTTGCAGTAAATAGTCTCTAACAGTTTTATCACAGAAGCAGAACAACACGCAGTTCCAAAAACCTTGCCCACTATCGCCGATACTCTGTAGCGCAAGCAGGGCGTTCTGGGTTTTGTTGATAACTACACTATCAATGTGTCGGTATCTGATGGCCAGAAAGAACCGTACTGTTCCCCAAATTCGTAGAATGTACAAAACAAACGGCACATACATATAGTTCTCATCTTCGTTCCGTAGATCGCCGGTAATGTCAGCCATATTAAAATGATGTCGAGGCATTGCACGTCTCTAAAAAAGTTCAAAGTTAAAACAGAAACATCATTGAATTATAATTTAAATATCAGCCCTACTTTGTGTTCACGAGCTACAGTGTAAGTTCGGTATAAGCCATTACCATACGCCGCCACACAATCCTTCATAAAATCCCTAGTTCTATAGCGTCTTAGATCTTATAAAATACGTATATAAACTTTATAAGTAAACCAACAATCCTTATTAGTTGTTACATTTGTACTTTGCTCTCGCTATTCATTCGAATACGGAGATAATAAGCCAATCTGGCAGAGCAAACACAACTGAACACACACTTACGACTAGATGCCCCAGTCGAACACGGTCAAACAACACTGATGAATCAGCTCAGTCTAACGACCAGCTTTGGTCTATCATATGAAACTCTTTTAGTGACACATTTGTACATATATTTTGTAGTACATTCGTTTGTATAACCTAGTTTAGTGATTGGTTCGATCGACAAATGACACCTTGTGGTTAGTTTCTACGGACAATAGGCCCTACTTGAACTTTGAAACTTATACTAATAGTAAATTCTGTAAATTCGTTGAATTTCGATGGGACAAAATTTCTGTTTTGTTAAAAAGACCATTTCGATTGGACGTCAATTCGTGGATTTTGCATTTCAGGTAAAAAATCCAAGGGTCAAAATTAGTGTTCGATGGGATTTCATTTTGTGGTTAAATGATGAACCAGGAAATCCACGAAATTTAAACCCCCACGAAAGTTAATAATTTTACTGTAAAGGAAATACTAGTACTTAGCACCAGGAAGTATGCCATGTTCGAAACAATGGAGTGAAAGGATATAATAATGATTATGATAATAAAGGGCATACAGTCATTTGACACGTGCTTTTACGTAGTCATACATCGATGGCTTAGAATGAGAAGGTCGTAACTACTATTTACGACCTTATAAGACTAATATATATTTGAAATCTCCATTACCAGGCGCTTCTAATGAGCCTATTTTTATGAACATCGGAACTTGTCATGTTGACCAAAATGAAGCTGTAAAAGGTTGTTTTACCATAAGTAAAGACTAAATTGCTGACAGTTTTTTCTTGTTTTCTTAATATATCGATTTTGTAATTACGACCCTCTCAATCTATTTAAAGCCAGCGACCTGTTTAATAGTTAACCAGCTTATACCGCCACGTTGGGCAAAATGACTAATACAATTTTTTTCATTTAAGACATCATAGAATGTTAAATGATTCGTAACTTTATTTTTTATGATTTTGTACTGGTTTCCTACTCCAAACGGGTTTGGTTGAGAATGCGAAGCGGACAACAGTCTACTCCTACAATGAACCTTATAGATGTAGAACTTTAAGTTATAATTCGTATTTGGTTTGACGCAGCCTGTGGTCGAACTCATGACCTGCATGACCTTCGACTAGACTATCGAGGAGGTAGTTGTGTTGAGTGTATAGGGCACAGGAGGCAGTATCAGTGTTTTGAAAAAAAAACAACAACAAAAAACCGTTACTAAGCTTATACACTATCAAGGTGTAAAGCGTACTATATGTCTATGTCCAAAGATTGTGGAACAAGTGTATAGCTTATTCATTCGTTACTGTATGACTCATATATAATTAACCAGTTAAATACCGTAGTGTTTGACTTAACATACTATTTATTCTAAAGTTTCGTGTGTATGCAACAATCTAGTAAACATTCTGTACTTACGTGCAAAATAAGTTTCAGTTTCGACAGTATATAAAACGCAGCCGTCAGAACATAGCACATAACTTCCCAAAATTTTCCAGTCAGCAGCATCCACATCACTTGTGTTGTATTATTTAGCTCGGTACTTATCCAACACCAACTTCCGGTACCCACTGAGTTATCGCTCCCCAGCACTCCAAAACTGGCAGCGGTGATTGTGATTATACCTGTGAAAATATTGCTTGTTGACATTAATCCTGGCTTAGGGTACTTGGCTAGGGCCGTTATCAGCAGTTCAGTCGTTCAACTTTAAAAATAAGTACATTTTGAAAAATATGATACACTGCCTTCTTGCGTACCACAAACACTTTCAACATGTTACTGAAACCGCAACTTGAAAAGTTTTAGCCTTATCATTACAAAGATTAAGTATCACATCGACATGGATAAAATTGCCTAATGACTAATGTCTACTCGACAAAATAAGTTTCAAGGTGCATGATATGCATGTACATGTTTATCTATGAAGTGTCTAGTTTCGGTTGCATGAATGATGGATGCAAAATCATTGTTTGACAGAGTAACTATCCACTTATAACACGTATTAGTTAAAATTAAATGCGTAATAAACCCAGAGTCATGTCGTTCTGGCTTATGTACATGTAGATTACTAATACCGTGCATGCACATATAATATTTCCCCCCAGTTTTTAACCTCTTTATATCGTAAATACATCTTAGCTAAGATTCGACTTTTTAATATTATGTATATAAAAAAATAAAAATAAATAATGAATAATAATTCTACACAATACGTGTTGTTGTTGAACAAATTCCCAATTATAATATATGTATACTAATTTGAGCTACAAAAGACAGTTATTGCATTCAAACAATGCTATGTGAGCTAGAATTATCAGAAACTATTTGACTTAGCAAATAATACTTATTATGTATAGGCTCACTTGAAATGATGTCAATAGAATGCGAAAAAGTCCAATCTTAGCTAAGATTTGTCTACGAAACGGGGCTCAGGACAACCATCCTATTATATCACATCATTTCGATATGATTGGTTATCCTTATTCTCAAATTAAATGAGTTCAATATCGAAAACCATTCCCAGGACATCCAATAAGACCACAAACTATTAGACTCTTGATCAGTCACAAGTGCTATAATTGGCTCCCCTTATACATGTATAATTATATAATTCTCCAAATGAATAATATCAATAATAAATACCACACCTAAACTTTATAACGGCATCTCGTAATTATTTTAGGCAGAGTAATGATATTGATATACTGTGAAACCATTTAATTTCGATGGGACGCAATTTCGCGGTTTTGGTAAAAATGTCATTTAGACGGGTCCTTAACTCGTGGATTTTGCTTTTCACGTAATAAATACAAGGGTCAAACTTAGTGTATGATGGGATTTAATTTTGTGGGTTAAGATGAACCACGAAATCCACCAATATTAATCCCCAACGAAAATTAATGATTTTTCAGTACAATCCGACTCAACAATGTGGTACGATCGAGTTTAGAAGGGACTATAATGATAATACAAACCTGGTATTAAGTAACATAGTGTACTGTATCCTAGCAACATGTGTCCACTTCGGATGATCTCTGACCTTTCCATAATGTGGAGGAATATGTGAAGTGCAATGATGGTTGTCCAGAAGAATGACGCCATACTTGAATATGTCGTCACAAAGCTTTGAGTGACGCAGACGAGATCTGTCTCCTGCAGACGCTCGCAGCCGTCTACAGCGTTCATCAACACAGCATACCGGATACTTCCGGTAATATTACCTATAGCGGTAAAGAAATCAGCGACGGTCAACGCTAGCAAAAGTTTTCTCATCAAATTCCTGATTTCCGGTAGTTTTATGAACGTATATAATATTAATATACTTCCTAATATTGATAAAATACAGCTTATAAATGTCAGGACTAATGTAACAGTCTGTACTGTCCGTACACACGTGGCACCGGTAATATTGCTGCTATTTGTAGACGACATGTTGCCAGGTGCATATGCGTGTGCGTAAGATTCTATTTCATTCATGATGCTACAGGATTTGATTACAAAAAAAGTAGAAACTGTTAAAAGTGATTGCAATATAATGCAATAAGCGTTTTTTACATTGACATTGAAGTTTCGATCAAAACTGAGGTCACTAAACGTTGCGTTGTCGCTGAAATTAAACGAATGTTTCTTTCACAGATATTGCCACGGCGAACAACAACCTTTCGTAAGCAATACTAGCGTTTATAAACTTATGCATATGTGAATTGCGTATAAATAACGGCAGTCAGTTGGATGAAAGAATGATATTTTAAAAACAATCTTTCATTTACCCTATCGTGAAAGCTCGGCCATTTCCTTTTGTCTCCGGTAAATATAATGTAATGCATAAACACCGAAGTGATGAGAATGCCATTTACCAATTATAGCTAGCTAGCTGGTGGGCAAATTTGCATATGAAATCGTCTGTACACAAGTATGATCCCTCCTTCACGAAAATCACAATTATTATCGGTCTTATATTGAATACACAAGCATTTAACAATCCTATTTGTTATATGAAAACACCCTTTATGTATCCATGCACTGTATTTCTCATATGCTTATATCCCACGTAGAATATTGAACACAAGCCACTTTAAAATAAGACACACATAAAGTGTCAGTATAGTTAATAAACTCCTTGTTATCATTTGAAATTAACACAAACTTTAAGACACATATAACATTATCTTCGTTATGGCCGTGTATCCAGCATTTGTTTTATACAAATTCAAACTCAATATAATTATAATATCTTAACAACATGACGGTCACCGTGTTATGTATTACATGTACTATGTACTATGTTACTGCATAAATGCAATCACGCAACTTCGATATGTACAGGCCATATTCCACCCAAGCTTGTAAAAATAAATCAGCCCCCATATAAGGATGTAAACTTGCAAGTTGTATGCATCAAGGTTATATTATTTATTTCCGAGGTTGAACATTTGTTCCCTATAACTTCCGGTTAGGATGTGTATTTAATATCCTTTTGATTTCGCGTACATTGTGTATTTATTTCATGATAACGTTGTACAATATTCGTATCCTAGATCATAGCAATCCCGTATAGCTAGTTTCCATATGGGTCCAAAACGGTTGCTTACATTAGCCCCATGTGGGCTACCCATGTGGGCCCAGGTGTGTTTAGCAACCAGGATTGTCATGGGTCCAATATGGGGTTTTATATGGAACCCATAATTGTTATATGCTTGTCCCATGTGGTTAAACTGCCGGTATTTTGGCCCCAAGTGGGTTGCCCACGTGGGCCCTAGACGTGTTTTGCCACCAGACCGGCATGGATCCCATATGAGTATATGAAACCAATGTGGGTTGCATATTATAGCGGTCAACTATTTAGGCGCCATTCGGGTAGCACCAGACATGTTTATCAATACATGTACTTGTCGAATATTATACAGCCCTAGTAAATAAAGTAGAAACTCTAGTACTTCAAATGATACAGGCCCGATTTTCGTGACAATTTTTGGTCATTTGTGGACAGCTTATATGCAAACTACCGGTATTTAGGTCCCATGCGGGCTTGTTAGCTGGAATGTAACGCCATTAATGCTAATTGTCTGACACTATGTAGTGCAAACTAGAGGAACAGCATCTATGGAACACAATGTTTGGTTATTGCGAAGAGGACATTGCTCTTTTAAGAAGTAAACGGTCCGTCATAAAATCAGGGGAGGTAACTCTGTTTGTGTAATTTTAAGTCGGTTGGAGTTACTTCACCTGACAACTCTCCCTGACAAACAGATGAGGGTACTCTTTAGTACAAGATCGAGTTACTTCTTTTGAAATTAGGTTGGGGAACCATGTTTTATTTATATAAAGTCTCTTAGAGTTACCTCACTTAAGATCAGGGGAGAGAACTCTGTGCGCCTTATTTAATCAGTAAAAGTGACTTCCCTTGAAAATCAGGGGTTAACTATGTTTGAATTACTTTCAGTACACACAGAGTTTCCCTACAACCTACTACAACAACAACAACAACAACGACGACGACGACGACAACAACAACGACGACGACGACAACAACAACAGCAACAATTACTTACCCATTTTAACAAGGGTCAACAATTTCTTCAAAGACCTGTAACCCATACACAAAGAAAGTATCAAACTCTTCAAAAATGCACCCAATGTATGGTATCTGTGC
This sequence comes from Spisula subtruncata, assembly GCA_963678985.1. NCBI lineage: Eukaryota > Metazoa > Mollusca > Bivalvia > Venerida > Mactridae > Spisula > Spisula subtruncata. The sequence continues at coordinate 22,036,548 of OY787669.1, read as the reverse complement.
AGTAGTTCATCCAATTATACAGTAAGCACAGACATATATCGCTGGGTTAGAATGAGAAGGTCGTAAGTGCCACTTACGACCTTATAAGACTAATGCATATTTGAAACCTACACCGTAAGGCGCTTCTTATAAGACTATTTGCATGAAAATTGGAACTTGTCATGTTAACCAAACTGAAGTTTAAAAAGCTTGATTTAACATAAGTTAAGATTGATAATGCCTATGATGTTAGGCCTACGTTAATTCCAGGGGCGTAGCTAGGATCTTAGCAATGTGTAGGCCCATAGGTAAAGATGAAAGAAGTAGGGGGTCCCATGCTCCCCCGGATTTTTTTTTATTCCTTGAAAGGTACCGGTGCATTTTGACGTATATTCAGGAGATCAAATTTCATGTTAAACTTAAAAAAATATATTATTTTTTCTCGAAATGATGTGTAGGCCCGGGCCTAATGGCCTAGCGGCAGCTACGCTACTGAATTCTAAATGAACGGAATAAAAGAAGAAACAATCCAACAGTTATTTGGCATGCACTGATTGTTCTCCTATGTTTCGATTTTGCTATTTTACCCGACAGCTCAGCATATCGTATTCTACGCATAACACATTCTTAACAGTGACGAGTAATGTATATTACATAAGGGAAGTAACTCCAAACAATATTAAGGTACGATTTATTTGTTTTCTTTGTTATTATACGGAATACATTGTCATAATCTAAATTATATCGCTTGGTAATGATTATTCGGTTGATAATATGCTTGTCTTTATTCGTAGTTGCAATGAAGTTGATATTTGCACGATCTTTTTATGTAAGTGGTACAATTTACGCTCTGTCTATTTTGAGTAGATAGTCATGTCATTGTTTTCTCCCTTTAGTCAAAGTGCCATGAAACTTTAAAGCAGGTGTAGCGACATAATTATTCTACAAGCACATTTTTTGTTAATTGGTTATATTAAATAATCACTGGGTCTGGATTTATCAACTTGTAAGTTTATTTCATCGTATCTTTATTATATTATATATATGGAATTCAATGAGTTTCGATTGAAAACAGCAAGTAGGCCTAGAATCAAATATAAACGTGGTGTTTGTGAGCGAGCAATATTTAGACCCACGATGAGAATCCTGACAAATTAATTTGCTGTTATTTGAAATACTTTCAGTGTAACACTATCCTGTACATGTATATGCTTAGCTTAATGTCCCAAAGCAAAATTCACTTCAAGAAATGTGTGTAGAAAAAGCCTACCCATTTAAAGATCCAGATTCCCTTATTAATAACTCATATTATACAGACTCATTACCTGTATTTATTACATGTTTTGTGTACAGATACACTCTGTCTTTTTTCACCGAATTGTGAACAGGCCTATAAAGCCTTTAGACTGTTGTGTGGGAAACAACAAGCGTGAAAAATCTCATACTTGTGAAAAAGTTCGCGAAGTTATGATATTAGGTTTAATGACTGCAATAAACTGAGACAGCGAGCTTCATTTTACCCCATTTTTAAATTTTACGTTTTCACATATGCAGTGAAAATTGTTGTAAAGTGTATCTATAGGGATGTACACTTGTGGGTAAATATACAATTGCTTGTATAACCTCAGACAGAATGCTCTAGGCTTTAACATTTTGTGGTTTCATACTATAGTCGTGTAGACTATGATATCACATTGCAACGATGTAAAGTGAGTAGGTACAAAATGTACACACCTAGGTATGTAACGTACTGTAAAATTCGAGACTTCAGAGAAATTTAATTTCACTATAATCGCAAATTCTTTTGGGTGGACATGGCGCGTGACTTTTTGGCTAAGTCGACAAAACTGAGTATAAATACGTCAACAAAAACGTTACTATCAATCGTCAACTTAATAATTTTGTGAAACACGTCAAAGTGCATGCCCGAAACCGAACCTGGAACTGCATGTATAACCGTTCAGTCGGTTCTGGGCAAAAATATTACCTTTAAATGAAGTATATATCAAGCTGAAAAGGTTGCGTTTGTTTTTGGCTTTAGCGTCCTACATGTCTCGTTAATTTTTATTTTGCATTTTAAGCATAATACAATGCTTATAATCGGTCAAATTATAATATACAGGTACTTACGATTATGTTTAACTTTTTGTTGACATAATTTACTTGTCGACTTAGCCATGTAGTCACCTTAATAATGTTACTCGTGAACTAATATACAGTTATTTTGTAAATAATTGAGCCGTTCTCCAGGAAAACCGGGCTTAATGACATTGTATTGTAATTATGCAATAAGGTTTAGAAAAATGTCTAAAATGAGAAAAAAACTTCTGTCCTTTGATTTTATATTTAAGTAATTGGATAGTTTAGTACTATACATTAGCTTCAAGTTTTCTTTAAACTTGTGTTAAAATAACTTCTGTCTTTGTTATGGTGATCGTTTTCTAAACAGTACTCATATCAAGGAAAACAATGGTAATGTGGCTAAAAACACTTGCAATTTTTCTCTGTAAGCAAACACTCACAACTTGGACACGTTTTATTAAAATAAGAATATGATTCTATAATGTGCCACAATATTAAAAGTTTAAGTCAAAAATTTATCAGATACTGTATCTTTGAAATGACAGCTGACGTAACGTCAAAAGCGTAGAGAATGACGTTCGCGACGTCACTCAAAAAGTAGGCGTTAGTGGTTGGTTTTAAAAGTCTATAACTTTGTAAGTGTATTGAATAATTCGTTCAAATTTTCAGAATCTGTTCACAAGAGTCTCGTCTTTCTAACCATATATTTAACAATATTTTCACAATTTTGTCAATAAGCCTGGTTTTCCTGGAGAACGGCTCACTTATAAATCGCGAACATTCATACCCGCGATGTATTTCTAAATTTGCAATCTGCAAATGTTGACTTCGAGAAAATATGTTGTTTTACAGTATGTTATTTGTATTTGAACTTGATAGGATATATTTAATTTAGCTAAAGCTTAGACAGAAATCCTCGTACACTTACATTAGTATTATTATTAATACTTATATCAACTTAGAGGTATAATTAATCCTTCTTACACATATATTTCAGGTGTCACTGAGGAATATACACGTACATAAAAACGGTACACCCTCTGTATAGCAGCACTCTTTTGGTGCTGCAGTTACTGATCGTTGTATAAATTTTGCTCTTTGGATGTTTTGAGATAACTTCAGCTAAGCGAATTATTTATGTTGATCGTTATAGAGAGGGTGTTGCTCTTCAGAGAATCGTTATAGAGAGGTTGTTGCTATACAGAGGACCGTTATAGAGAGGTTGTTGCTCTTCAGAGAATCGTTATAGAGAGGTTGTTGCTATACAGAGGACCGTTATAGAGAGGTTGTTGCTCTACAGAGGACCGTTATAGAGAGGTTGTTGCTCTACAGAGGACCGTTATAGAGAGGTTGTTGCTATACAGAGGACCGTTATAGAGAGGTTGTTGCTCTACAGAGGACCGTTATAGAGAGGTTGTTGCTCTTCAGAGAATCGTTATAGAGAGGTTGTTGCTATACAGAGGACCGTTATAGAGAGGTTGTTGCTCTACAGAGGACCGTTATAGAGAGGTTGTTGCTCTACAGAGAATCGTTATAGAGAGGTTGTTGCTATACAGAGGACCGTTATAGAGAGGTTGTTGCTCTACAGAGGACCGTTATAGAGAGGTTGTTGCTATACAGAGGACCGTTATAGAGAGGTTGTTGCTCTACAGAGGACCGTTATAGAGAGGTTTTTGCTCTACAGAGGGCCGATGTAGTGAGGTTGTACTGTGTATGTGTTGAAATGGTGTTAAGGTTACTGACTGGCAGGTGCGGACGACAGAGAACGTGTACTGGAGTAACCATGTGTCGCAATCGGACAATGAAGTATAGACTATTTCTACTTACTACTATAGTACTCATAGGTAAGTTCTTTTAAAGTCAAATGATAACGTTTTGTAAACATTAGCTCGTCCATCAGGCGAATTATGTTTATCCAGGTGTAAATGGGTATACATTGGTTAACGGTGATCAACGTTTAACTTATATTCTTTCGAATGGGATAGTTCCCACATTAGTATTACTTATTGAATCGACTAGTATAAGTTCTTTAAAACCCATTATTCCCCAAAACGGCTATTTTCAAAACGCTTGGTAAATTAAACCATCTGCAGAATGGCATACTTTAAGCACCTTAGTGGAACTCCCCTGGCAAGGCGGAAACACCATAAGATGGAAAAAAACAAAACCTAACCTCCAGTTGGTTTGTTGAGAAATTAACGATTTGTAAATTTTTATGTTAAATAGTCTAAGGGAAGCAACTTTTGTAAAATACTTATTTTGTCATCTTAGGAATTTACTAAATGTGATTTATGTTTTTCTAGGTTTAACTGGATGCAACTGTCTCGGTAGTTCCCGCTATTCTTTCTAATGGGATAGTTTCGTCAATCATTAGTATTACTTATTGAATCGACAGTGTGTTTTCTTTCACAGGTATATTTGTATACAAAATGTGGACATCCTCAAGGAGTGATACAAATGGGATAGATATCGATACCAACCTACATAGCGATTTACAGCAGCATTCTACATATATAGACCTTGACAGAAAACATTCTACATCTTCTTTCGGTACTGGCTCCGTGCAAGACTATTGCAACTCCCCATTTAAACCGACTACCGGAAGTGAAGGTTAGTTACATAACAAAAATCTAAATACGGCCATATCCTATGACAAAACACACCAGGCAAATACCTTCTTGGGATTTTTTGAGGCGCGTTGGTTCTTCAAACGTTTATTAATTTCTCAAATGTTCAGCGAAGCAAGTGCCTCGATATATCTCAGTTTGACACCGGGTCTTTAAAGCAAATTAAGTTTAGATTTTCCCTGATTTTGTAAGGAATTCAAAATCAAATTATCTCAGTGTCTAGCTGTTCCGGTCAAAAAGAAATAACCTAATTGTCACAACATATGCTGTATGAAGTTTGTTTATAATTTGATTAGACATGACCTATTATCTTCAAACCATGCATCTCTGTTTTTTTATAAAAGTAATATAAGTATAACAATGTATATTTATGTAAGTTGGTATGGGGCCGTAAAAGGTAAACCAACATTATAATATTAATTTCAGATTTGTTACGTCATTAGTGACGTCATAATTGTATTGCCATTCTATTTCAGGAACAACACCAAATGGATTTTTTCTCCGAATGGTTCATGTTTTTATTCGTCATGGTGATAGAACATCCCTTCACGACATCCCTGGATACACTGCTCCACAATTAAGTTGTCACTTCCAATCATGGTATAACGGAAGTGACGTATTATTTAAAAAATTCCCATTACGCATGCATGAATTAGGAAAGGACCAATGGCAAACAAGCAAAACTTTTGACACTTGGCCATTACTACCGAACGATGTCATCTGCGCTAAAGGAACGTTAACTAGTCGAGGATGTTTACAACATTTGAACCTTGGTCGACATTTCTCGCGGGCATACTTGCACCTCTTGGACCTAAGACAGCCCATTAAAGACCAGCTAAACATACGTTCCACCAATACACATAGGACATATCAAAGTGTTTTAGCATTGCTGTATGGATTCCTACCAGATTTTCAACTGTCCAATATTATCATCGAAAACGCCCCGAGTATATACTTTTGTAATAGAAAGTCTTGGATAAAAGACACGTGTTATTGTAAGTACGCTCTTGAACTGAGAAATGGATACAAACGATTTGAAACAATGGTTGAGTCGAAATCTAAAAATGTCACACGATTTTACAAAGAAATACGCGATGCATTTGATTTGGGTGTAGATATTTCCAAATCCATTGGGTTATCGTCAGTTGCTGATTCTTTAGTCCCCGAGATCTGTCACGATTTGTCACATTTACACCAGTCACCAGATTGGAAACAAAATTTTAACCGGAAGTTGATTAGTGATATCTGGGCGGAAATGAAAGAAGAGTTTGCAGAGCATTTAAACGACCCTGATAAACAGCGCGACAAACATAGCAGTTTAAGCATGCTTCCGGTTTTGACAGAAATTTCAGAATGGATAAGAGACTTGGCAGAACGGAAACAAACTCCGAAATTGTGGATATATTCCGGTCATGATTTAACGATTACGTCATTACTCTTCGTTCTCGGATTGCATGATGGGATATGGCCGCCATATGCATCACGTGTTGTTATGGAAATATTTGAAAACGAGGCAGCATCAAAATCTGACCGGATTTATATGAAATTTTTATACAACGGTCGTGACGTCACAGAAAATGTGATATTTTGTAGAAATGTGACGTATTTAGGTTTATGTCCGGTGAAATATTTTGAGGATTACGTATTACATACATTGATACAACGATTCGGATTCACCAGTTACAATGATGCTTGCAAAAGATGATGCCTTATAACATGATGGTCAATGGTAGCATCAAAAGCCTTTTGTTATTATTATATTTCTAAGAGTGTCTTCATATAAATTATACTTGTAATAATAGTTGATATGACTGGTTTTTTTTATGAGTTTTGTGCTCAGATGTTTGAGTGCTGCCGTCCATATTCGATGTTTATTATCTTTATAACTCAGTCCCGTTTAAGGCTATCGCTGCAATGATTGTGAATGGTTGATGGCCAGTTCTCTGGTATTATATCGACGGTGCCAAACCTAAACACCGTTACTCAATTTTGACGCAACAACTTTTTTGCAGCATCCACATCTGCTAGATTTCCCGCGCATTTCTGTCTAGTCGCCATCTTAATAGTAAATCGCGTTACTTCAATACAGTCAGGTGACAAAATACCGTAGTTTTATTGGTTTCAAAAAGATTAGTAAAAAAATCCGTATATGACAGTACAAACTCCGATTTAGGACAAGTCAACATATTCTTGTTCATGTCTGATTTGATTTTGGTTCCAAATAGAATCAGGAAGGGTGTCATTTCGTTACAAGACGTCGGTATTATTTCAACAGAGTAAATACGTTGTTTTCTTCTCCTGAAATGTTGTCTTTTTGCAGTTACGGGGTTTTGATTTGGCATCATCGATATCGAGCATTTGGCTTGATCGTGATAAGGACGTTTTACTGTAGAATCTTAAAGTACAACACTATTAAGGCTACATTTTGTACCTTTGCAGTTGACTCCCACATCACATACAACACAACATTATAATAATACATAGTTATATTTACCAGACACAAGTTTGTTGTATAAAAGCAATACATTTTATTACTGACCAAGGAGTTAGCTTATTTGTTGTTAAACCAAACGCACGTTTTCGTTCGCAACACATTACAACTTGTATCATTCTATTGGGGGTTGTCGCCAGATTATTTATATTTAGTCAATAGAAGAATTCTGCTGGAACATCAAATGTCGCATTAGATTTATGACCATTGGAACGAATATAGGAACGATTCCGATAATTACTTGATGTATATACAAGGGCACGTGGGTGATCATATACCCAAAGGCATAATAATTAGAAAATAGCATTTATTCGTCCGACAATTAGGAAGGGTGTTAGTAATACACTAATTAGTCATGCTAATACAAACTGGCATAATACGGATTTCTTCTAAGAAATAAAATTCAGCAAAGGATGGCTTGTGCTTTTTTTATTATCTCATTCGCATTTATAGAAGTTTGTTTTGAGTGCAAAACATTTATGCGGCGTGAGTGAGTACTAGTGTACCGTAGCTTGTTTACATTTGGCATTGATACTCCTAATGCATTGTCATTAGATTTTATAACTGACAATGTCCGTCTGAATCGTTTTCGTACAGCATGTTCCGATGGGTTGGCGCTATTTGATTTGCGTTGTCATCAGTCTGTACGAGGTTTTGTTTCCTTTATTTGATGTTTTTACTGCTGATACGTCATCTCTTGTGCTTGAAGTATCCTCTGGATTTATAGCGATTATTTTTGAATTTTGTCGCCCATTGGAGGATTGGTCTGCGAGCTGAAAAGATAGGAATGGTTTTAGGAAATTACTAAATAATCGGGAACCTTTCACATACTATTAAGTGAGACTTTATTTGTGTTTTAAAAATCACACTTCAGTGTATTGACCTTGTCATTTGTAATGTGCAAATATCAACACAGATTTAACATGACTTAATGCAGACTATCCAATTTGGGTCCAGTTTTCTAGCGATTAAAGAATATTCTCATAGTTAATGAATACAAATGTATGTTGGATTTTAACACATCTGAATAATATTCGACTATTCCTGAAGTTATAATTGCCAATCATTAATAGCAACTAAATTTTGCTCAAACAAGTACAGTAAAGTAACACTTTTTATTTCACAGTTTTGGTTGTATTTCAAAATCATTATACATTGGTTCATCCAATTGTTCATGGAGTGTTGTTCTTATTCGAAAGCGTCTTACCTTAAAGTTACGAATATATGATTCCTGTAAAATTTATATATATTGCACATTGTCAAGAACTATGCTATGATAAAGTGTTACTCTCAATAGAATGGGCAGTTTACAAAACAATTGAGAATATTGTTCGTTATAAATGAACAACGCATGGGGATTTTAAAATACACATCTGACTCAACACAAACTTTTTAGAGCAAAAGTGCACGAACCTCTGGATAATCCCATGTACAAAATGTACACGTATACAAATTTACCTTACACCGGACTTTATCACGAACCCATGTCGTTGAGCCTAGTCAAAGAAGGAATTGATTTTTATAACTTCCCACTTAAATTGCACACACCGAGTCATTATTACTGACAAGGAAGCAAATTTTCCCTTACGCATTTTTCCAAGACCAGGCGTACGTTTTCTAACATCGCCTTGTTTTAATTACCGTTGTAGCTGTCACTTTAAATAACCTAGAAAATGTTGTCTACTGCGTGATTTTGTTGACATAGAAGACAAATAATGTCTAATAAAGTGACTTGAAGAACTTGTATGATTTCGTTTGTACATTAGAACATGTTGTTGAACATTTTCTATGACTCTTGTAGCTGTTCTAATTACATATCTAACACTCATTTTTGTAATATCTAGGCCGCCATTATATAGAATCCGCATTGCGAAAACAAATCAGATGTTTATTAGATTATGTTATTGATTGCAGCATTGAGGCGCTCATTTTGATAGAACTGCATACTGTCTTTCTTATATTATGTTTTTACAATAAAGAAACATTTTGGCGTCAACTTACATTGCGTTTATGTTTTTTAAACCCTTAATAATATCAGATCAGAGAATATCAAAGTGATTTTGATAAATATCTGAAGATTTTGTCAATCTTTTGATGGGTTCTCAATGCTTTTCACAGTATAATGGAAAATGGAAATGTATATTTGTCAAAATCCGCATTGTATTTATTACTGTTAACTTAAATAAACACCAGAACGAAGAATAACGAAGTCATTTTGATGACACAAATTATATAACCTGTGGTGTGGAAGTGCATTAAAGCCGTGCCGGAAATATCGCAATGCACTCCCAGCCCGTTACAGAAATATGCAAATTAGCTTGACTGTGGTTGGGTGATTGGTTCAGGGTGATGTAACGTAAGCCAATCCGTGCCTCGAATCGGCCCGTTAGCATACACGAAGTCCGTGCGTCTCGCTCCAAGTACCACTAATTTTTATTTGAAACATCATGAACCTATGCAGCACAAGTCATCATTTTTCTAAGATATATAGCGTTTACTAAGGTTATATGATAAATAGAATCTTACATTCGTGCTCAATCCTTACCATTTGTATTAAACTCGTAGACAAAAAGCAAAGCCTCGTGTCATATTGTTTTATCAACTCGTTTAATAAAAATGGTAACGAATGAGCACTCATTCAAGATCCTCTATGTAAGTCTTTATACCATATTGAAAATTGGTCTTGAACCAATATGTAATCCACTTTAAATAAAGTCGTTATTATTATTATTACTATTATTAAACGGGTTTTAACCACAGGCTGTTGTATAAAAAATAGAGTTTATATATAAAAAAAGAAAGGTATAAATCATGAAATTATCTTTGAAGATATCTACGGTTGTTTTGTTGTTGATGTTATTTTTACAAATCAGTCAAGTACGGACATAATCCGTAATATCTTGTAACGATTAAGACGCCTACCTCATGAACTTATAATGCATCAAACTGTATAGTTAACTGTACATTTTGAGGCCACGTTACCGTAAAATTGTCAAATGATTCCGCTACTTCCTATCAATTCTGACGCCGTCCACCATGTTGATTATGTGATTTTTCCGATATTTGTTACGGGAAATTTGATTGGTCGATAGTTTTGTTATCGAGGAAAAAGATTCGCAATGCAGCAAAAGGAGCCAACCGACAGTGCTAAGCCTTTGATGTAACAGGGCCATTCCTTCTTCTCTGTTCTTCTCCTTTTCGTTCATTAAAAAGTCCACAGAAAGGGTGTGTGTATAGATACCGGCTTACGTTCGCGAAGCTGGGCACCAGAGATAAGCGAATGAAAACGTTCCTTTCATTTTTGACAGTGCCATGCGCACAAGTACACAGGATACAAGATGGAAGCAAAATTTGTTTATGTTGCATTTGTTTAGGAAAAAAACGATCTAAAACAATCGTAAGTGTTTGTTTACCAAATTATTGAAGGATTTACACAGAGTTATATACTAATTTTCAACTGGCGTTGCTCCTTTATTGATGTCATGCGGCTAAGCGTCAGTAGCGGACAATTTCTAATTGTATTTGTCAGGTTACATCAAACCGCTGTCTTCTGTTCAGATGTGTAAGTCTATATCTTTTTAATGGATTATCTTAATTGAATGTTATTTTGCAGAGTTAAACTTACGTCTGTTTGCAATAGTAATATAGTTTTTCATTGTAGTTGATTGCTTGAAAAATAATCAGCTCATAAAAATAATGGCCAAAATTTGATTTAAGCCTTTCTTTATTTATATATAAACTCTAATTTTATTGATACCACAGCCTGTGGTTCTTACTTCTATTAAAATTGATGAGTAACAAAGATATGTTTAGGTGTCAAACTACGCAATGTTTTTTATGGTAAATAACCTTGATAACCTTCGAATAGAGTATAACAAACATGATTCTCAATGATTTGTGCATTTACAAATAAATATAATGGTAGGAACAAAGTATTTTCTTTATTTGTTTTAAACTTAAAAGCCTTAATGAACCAGATTTAGATAAAAAAATCAAAGTTCAATCAGGCAAACACCAAGACAAGGAAACAGCATTGAATACAAACATAGATCACATTGTCATTATTAACTTAGACGACATTCTTTCCACAAACAATGGCTCGAAGGCATTGAGTACGTTCTCTGCCATTTCCATGTTTTAATTTCCATTGTACCTGTCACTCCTGATAAACAAGAAAACACCCTATAAACCCTGATTTTGTTGACATAAAAGACAGATAATGTTTTTGTGCAGTGCGTTAACATGGAGAAGTTTGTATGTACGGTGTTGGTTTTCGGAATGTAAAGTATTTTAGCTAAGCCTTTGTGAGATTTGACTTTCTTATACATCAGTTGGAAGAGATATACAGCTTGAAGCATCCATTTATTGGGGATGAGGATGACTTGTACTATGTCTGATTCTTGCGTGTGTGGATAGGCGCTGCCGTCGTAGCTGTGTGGCTTTGGTTTGTGCCCTACTGTTTACTTATCACTACAGCAGGTGTTATGTGCTTTGTGGTGGCTATAAAAGTCACCCCGTACTTAATTTCAGTGTAGTTATAATTTATAATTACCTCCCTTTATGGCTAATTATCCACAAAATTTAAATTCGCTGTGTGTCATTCATTGCGGAGTGTGCATATAAGGCTCGCTTGAAGCATCCACACATTGGGGGTGTGGATGACTTCCTGTGTATGTGGCTAGGCGCTGCCGTCGTAGCTGTGTGGCTTTGGTTTGTACCCTACTCTTTGTAATCTTTTTATTAATTACTAACAGCCTGCACCAAATATTTGCCTTAGATACGTATATCTATACATAGATTTTAAACTAGACCAAAATAAGACTTTTAAAAACATAGAGTTTATGATAACTCTGGCGCACAGCGCTATGTACTTTTACGACGTTGGGCATAAATGATCTGCTGAATGCGGATATTAGAGTTCCAGTTTTGATACAGATTGGTTAGCTTGTCACATAGACATAGCTCTTGCTATAATGTCAGATTAGTGGAAAGACAATCGGCAATTTACTGATAAACGGAAATGGACACTGCAACACAATGGCAAATATTTTATTTTCTGTTTGAATTTTTTATCCTTCACCATACATAAACAAAAATCCTCCCTAGCAAACCTATCAGACTATGCGTTGGCCATAAATTTCACTGTGAAATCCAATATCACGTCTACAAAAATATGCAGTGGGTGAAAACGTGTCCCATGTCGCGCCGTTTGCACGACTAATTGTATTGTTCTAAAGTAACTGGACCATTATACAGAATAATTCTAGTATCGTTAAATATTTTAACAGCAGCGTACATCCATGTATCAGTTTGTTGTCTATGGTCGATGATGTGCTTGATCACATGTTAAAACAAAAAAACTGCTTGTGTTGTACTTTTGTCTGTACACTACAAGACGCATTCGACGACACATAGAACAATCAATTTAATTTTAGTTTTAGGACACAAAATATATGTGACTTTAATGTCAGAAACTTGAATCCAAAGTTTACACCGTATGGAACGAACGCATAATGATATAGAAACAACAACGTGAGGTCATTGCTGCTTTTGAAAGTGATTTTACCAAAGCAATGTTTCCGAGCACACGAGACAAACGTACGGATCAGGGAGTTAGCTTATTTGTTGTTTAGCCAAATATATGTTTTTGTTAGAAACTTAACAACCGTAGCTTTCAATTGGGAGTTGTCGCCCTCGACGAAACAACGATAAATCAATTTAATTTAAGATTTAGGAAACATCATATAATTAAGGATCCTGTAAAGTGTCAAAATGACCGAGCATATGCAAAACATAGAAGTCTCAAAATAATCAAGAATACTGGACCGAATTAAACAATATTTACACACTTGAAAACAAAGTATCTTATATATCAATATAATTATATGTATGAGTTGTTCACACATAAAGTAGTTTTTCTGTATTTGAGACATAATTGACAAATAAAACACGGTCACGTGCAAAACCTCAACAATATTTGGAAAGCTCCAGAGGAAAGAAATAACCCCATAATGAATTACAGAGAACTTAAATTTAGGTATTGCTACAATTAGAATATGAATGCAATCGTCCTCGAGCCTAAAATACCAATTTGAAATCAACATGTGTTCCAATGTCAGACGCCATTTTGTATTTTTCTAACTGTCAAAACTTTGCTCTTCAATAGTTAAGAATCAAAGAAGGTTGGAACAGTATCAAATACATGAATGAAAAGAAGATAGTCGTGAGATTTATATGCAATAAATGACACTTACATCACCGACGTGCTTAGTTCATAATAATGGAATGTGTCCCGGTCATTCAATTTGTTTACCACTTATCGTCCATTTTGTTCATGCTTTTAAATCTCTCCGCAAATTCGAATTTTTAAAATCTCCATATTCCGTGACATATGATAGAAAAAATATTAAAATATAATGTTTAAAGTAAATTGAAACAGAGAAAAAGAAGAAAAAATAATGGAAATATCTGAAATAACAGTTTTGAGCAAGAATTTTTTTACGAAACTACACTTCCGGCAAATAACGCTAGCTCTTTGACCGGTGGCAGAAAACAATAATATTGACGATTTCTTCGATCTATAAGGTAATTGTCGTATTGAAAGCGCATATTTGATAAGATAGGGTTATTTCCTAAGCATATTCATTGTTAGAAAATGCGATCCACTACATAAAAAGCCCAGATCACTCTAAATCGAATATGTCCAGGGCATGATCACGAGGTTGGTGTGTTCATTGGCAAAGCATGCTCGTGTACGGTGTTGAGGCAGGGACTTCCATGTTACTGCAGCGAATTGTGTTGAAATGTTATGTTTTCAAATTAACCTTTGCCAATTAAAACCACTTTTCTTAAATTAAATTTGTGTATTTAATGTTCAGTGGCGAAAATTCATAAGTTTATATGCAACTCATTATTATTAGATAAATACTTCACACAGGCACTTGACCTCCATACTTTAAAATAGTTCCCTAAATTTTTGTGACATTTTTACATTTTTTTATGACTTTCCAATGCATGTTGCAGGATTGTCAAAGCATATTGTCATGATTCATTGGTAGTACTACCTCAAAATGGGTTCATACAACATATTGGCTGAAGGAATTAATTCAATTCATTGAAATAAGTGTTTTTGATAATTTCCTGTGCACATGGTATGTTGTTGCAAAACCAACATTTTGGATTCTATTTTTATTATATGTCAATTTAAAATGTGTTCTGTAATGATTTTCCTACGTATGGCTGTATATTAGGAAAATATTGCCTTTGCATCTGCAGAATTATTGCCTCGTCAAAAAATAGTCATCTGACACTATACATGAACTTTAAGTGACTTTTATGTCAAAAACTTGAATCAAAAGTTGACAGCGCATGGAACGAACGCATAATGATATAGAAACAACAACGTGAGGTCATTGCTGATTTTGGAAGTGATTTCACCTAAGTAATGTTTCCGAGCACACGAGACAAAGTACTGATCAGGGAGTTAGCTCATTCGTTGTTTAGCCAAATACATGTTTTCGTTAGAATCTTAACAATCATAGCTTTCAATTGGGATTTGTCGCAAGGTACTAAATTTATATTTAGCCAATAGTAGAATTCAGCTATGAAATTACGAGGCGCATTAACGTTGTGGCCATTGGAACGAAAATCGGAACGATTACGATAATTACTAGATGTATAAACGAGAACATATGGGTGATCACATACATAAATCAACACCCAATGGCACAATAATAAGAAAGAACAGAGATTCGTCCGAGAATTAGGCAGGGTGTTAGAAACACACCAATTAGGCGTACTAATACACACGGGCCTAATATGGATTTATACTAAGAAATAAAATTCAGCATATGATGGCTTGCTTTATTATCTTGTTAGCATTGGTAGAAGTTTGTTTTGAGTACAAAACATTAACGCATGATTGAGCGAGTATGAGTGTACCGTAAGTTGTTTACATACGACATAGATACTCAATGCATTGTCATCAGGTTTTATGTCTGCCAATATCCGTCGGAAAAGATGGAACATAGAGTGTTTGTGTGGTACTATGAATCCGAATTCGCTGTCCCAGCTCTTCCGAGTTGTCGTCTGCTTGTCCAGCATGTCTGGCCCCTCTGTATTAGGGCGCACTGTTACAAGTCATGACACACACTGACTTGTGATTTTCTCATACATTGTTCGCTGTCCTAGCTCTTTCCGACTTGTCGTCCCCTTGCCTAGCATGTCTTCCTACTTGTTTGAAACAATTTTCAATCATCTACCTCCTTAAGTTGTTAAAAAAACTGACATGCAAGACAAATATACGTCGTCTATATGTATTATTAATCACTAACATTGATTTTGAACTTTAACCATATGAACGTATGCTTCTTGTGGATTTTCGATGGCTGTATCTAAAAGCATATGAATTAGAGTTAGGCGATAGTCCACGTCTCGTTAGCAGGATGTGGTTCCGTACTAACAGTCGAGATGACTAGTCACATTGGAAGTTCCATACTAGTATCCATTAGAAATAACGAACGTAGCTTTTAATTGTGCCAGATTCAGGTTAATCCGACACCATCTCGAGCATAAACTTTGAAATAGCCATATGGATCCACTGCGTACATACCATCAAGACAAATGCCGTCGTTAAAGGCATTACTATTTGCCAAGTTATAACTATCGTCCATATCCATGATTGTTTTTGCACAGCATGTACCGATGTGTTGGCGATATTTGCGTTGTCATCAGTCTGTGCGAGGATTTATTGTCATTCAGCAGTCTTTGCATTTAATGTTTATACTGCTGATACGTCATCTCTTGTGCTTGAAGTATCCTCTGGATTATAGCGATGGTACGTGGATTTCGTCGCTCATTGGTCTGCGAACTGAAAAGATAGGAATGGTTTTAGGAAATTACTAAATAAGCGAGTTCCTTTCACATACAATTAAGTGAGTCTTTATTTGTGTTTGAAACATCACAATTCAGTGTATTAACCTTGTCATTTGTATTGTTATTTGTAATAAGCATATATCAACACCGATTTAATATGACTTAATGCAGACTATCCAATTTGGATCCAGTACTCTAGCGATTGCAGACGATTATCTTAGTTGATAAAAACAAATGTATTGTAAATTTGAACGAATCTGCATAATATGTCGTGAATTTGGAATTGCCAATCATTGATAGTAACCAAACTTTGCACAAACAAGTACTATACAGTAAAGGGGCACTTTTTACTGTACAGCTTCGGCTGTAAATACTTGTTAATTTGTCATGGTTAGATTTAAATACAACGGCACAATAACATCAATAAGATATGTATGCAAATGCCAAATTTGAATCAAATCCCTTCATAAACAACCGAGCAATTTTGGAAAATATATGTGTTCAGTTAGGAGTGTGTGTAAGTGTACTGTTAATTAGTTGTTCTTTGTTTCCCGTAATCATTTATACATGTACACTGATTATTTATAAACACGTTCCTTCTGTCGATATGTATTGGATTGTATAGATTCTATCTCTACGAGTGGATTTTGTTCTCTAATATACCACGGATGGATGATTCTGACCAACGTAACATCCATTTATTGAACTTCTGTTTTCTATTTATTCACCTTAACCGTCTGTCACATCATCCTGACTTTCTATAAATTGTTTATGCCATTAAAAATTAATTGATTGCAATACAGTAGGGTTCATGCGTTGCAAAAAATAATTTCTTGTCTGCGTTGCAGATTCCCCTATCTGTATACATAATTGAGTTATTGTGCGACTGTAAATGAAATTTGTGACGTCATTCTGTACGTTTTGTATGACAACAGTAACTCTGATATTCATAAAATAGCGAGTATACGAGATTTGACCTAGAAATTAAATTAACATATCGGTATGACATTACGCAACACAAGGACGCATTTCAGTGTTTTAAAAACGAACGAAACAGTTGACAGTAACCTAACAATTGGTCTTGGACAAAATTTGCAGTGCGCCGCTAACGCATTTGTGTGTCGCTATGATGACGTGATACTTTTAATAGAAAGGGCAGTTTACAAAACAATTTCAGTATTGTTCGTTATAAACGAACGTCACTGTATGGTGATTTTCATACACATCTGACATTAAACAAACTTTGTAGAGCAAAAGTCAACGAACAGTTTGATAACCCAACGTACAAAATGTACACGTATAAAATTTATAAATTTAATAATATAAATTTACCTTACACCGGTCTTCATCACGAACTCAAGTCGTTGGGCCTAGTCAAAGAACGAATTGATTTGTTTAACTTCCCTCTTAAATGGCACACACATTATTACTGACAAGGAAGCAAATTTTCCCTTACGCAGTTTTCCAAGATTGAGCGTACGCTTCCTAACATCGCCTTGTTTTAATTACAGTTGTAGATGTCACTTTAAATAACATAGAAAATGTTTTTTACTGCGTGATTTTGTTGACATAGAACACAGATAATGTCCAATGAAGTTACTTGGAGAACTTGTATGATTTCGTTTGTACATTAGAACATGTTGTTGAACATCTTATACATGTATGACTCTAGTAACTATTACAAATTCTTGTAATATTGAGGCCTCAAACATAAAAATTGTAGAATCCGCATTGCGAAAACAAATCAGAAGTTGATTAGATTAATTTATTGATTTAAGCATTGAGGTGCTCATTTTGTTCAGACTGCATACTGTCTTATTAAATACTAGTAATGGTTTGCAATAACGAAATATTTTGGCGTCAAATAAGTATTGCGTTGGTTGTTTTTTAAACCCTTATAACACCATATCAAAAAACTATCCACCTGATTTTGATAAACAATCTTGTTTTGTTAATCATTTGAAGGGTTCTCATCTCACGGTATTATGAAAAATAGAGATGCAATGGTGAGAAATACGCATTGCGTTTTTGTGTTTAACCTTAAAAATATTTGAATAGAAAATAACGCTCGACGCGCTTTACATGAACAAGTTTCCTAATGATTTTGCGGATTCTTCTTTCTTTTTAAAGAAAGTGCTAAGTAACACAGACATGCATATGTGTCTTAAAACACATTGTGTTCATTGTTTACAATTGAATATAACGAAGTGCCTTTGACGAACATGATTTATTCATAATGATTGGATTATCTTATTACGGGTTCTTACATTTTACAAATAAATGTAATGGTGTCAAATACGTATTTTCTTTAATTGTGTTTAGCCTTAAAATCCTTTGAACAGATATTATGGAGGTCTTTTAATGAAACTGGTTCTATAAAAAAAACTAAAAACGTACAATCGCGGAAACACCAAACAACATTGAATGCAAACATAGATCACGTTTTCATTATTAACTTAAACGAAATTCATCTCACAAACAATGGCTCGAAGGCATTGAGTACACTCTCTGCTATCTCCATGTTTTAATTTCCATTGTACCTGTCACTCTTGATTATCTAGAAAATACCCTGTAAACCCTGATTGCGTTGACACAAAATATTCTGATACAATGCGTTTACTTGGAGAACTTTGTATATATACGGTGTTGTTTTGCGGATTGTAAATTGAAAAGTCTTTTAGTTAGTCGTTGTGAGATTTGACTTTCTTATACATCAGCTGAAAGAGATACGCTGCTTCTGATCTGTTTTATCAATTCTTATCACCATTATCATTATTTTTACGATCAAGCGGATCAAAACACCACGCGATTGAACAATTATTTACGGTCAGCAGGTAAAAGTACGTTTTGACAGTACTTTTTATATCACGTGGTATATTTATGCTAGATCAAGCATTACGGCGTATTCCATTCGCATAAGCATGTGTTTAGTTCGAGTTCTCTATATGTAGTCAAGTATTGGTGTCTCAATCATAATTATTAATACTCTTCGCCAGAAATTTTTCATTGGGTAGATTGGACGGCGGGCCAACATGATGGAAGTTGAATATGATAAATAATCAGGTAAGTTACTAATTACACACGATTTGAGTACTTGGGAACATTAGATGCATAGTCTTTACTCATAATTCAGGCAATCTTCAATACAATTGTCTCTTGTAGAATTTATGACTTGAAATTGAAAGCAAAATCATTCGTACCCGTAACGATTCATACTAAAAAATATATCCACCAAAAAGAGACTGTGGACGAAGCAATGAAATTAATAACACATATGAGGATGACGGCAACAATTTCAGCATGATGAAAGTAATGTTACCCATGGGCGAAGCTATGTGTTATTTATATACTATCAGCCTTCACTGAATATTTGCCTTATTACATGTGTATCTGAAAATATTCTAACTTTTGACACATTATCAAAAAAGACTTTAAAACACATTGAGTTTATGATAACCCTGGTACACAGCGCTATATAAGACGTTGGGCAAAGCTTATCTCCCGAATGCGGATATTTGAGTTTCAGTTTTGATCCAGGTTGATAGATTTGTTACATAGTTAGACGGTCTCATTTCCCTATTTATGTTTTCCAGCAGCTCTTGCTATAAGGTCAGCTTTGTGGAAAGCACGTCAAGTTATTACTGGTGGTAATAGACTGCTGCGATGGAACCAGACACATGAATAATAAATTGTAAAAGATAACCGACAATTTACGGATAAACGGAAATGGACACTGCAACACAACGACAAATATTTTATTTTCTGTTTGAATTCTTGCTTTATGGCATTACAGATAATACTATTGGAATATAATATAATCTAGAAATTCTTCATATCAATCTTATGTTTGATGTTTTTATTAACGCACATTTGCCGGCAGGTCGGATACAATACGCCAATACAACCACGCAAGAGATTAGATACAGAAAATAATATTCCTGTTTCAAATATAGTTATTGTAAGTACCATTATACGTGGGTATACAGTTTCTCGCAATTCTCGATACCGTCCGATGCTCACTCATAAAACGTGTATTGCATTGTAAAAATCCGTTGTACGACGCCGTTACAAAACTCTCTGTATTAGTAGAACACATTGAATCCCACACCAACACGGCGGACGTAACACTACATTGGGGAGTTATATAACTATCATCACACTGTTAGATAATATAGGAATCAATTGTCGTAAACCAATACAAATATGACATTTAAGTATTATACTATTCGACTATTGTCTTCACTATTTTAAGTCCGTGTATACATGATACATGGAAACAGAACGATATTCGTAGTAACAATGAATTATCAAACACGTATACATTGTACATGTATCTAAACACAATAATGCTTAGAACAACGATTCATCATGAACTTCGAATATTTCGAGCACCTCATTTATCTCGAGCATATGTTTTTTCCCGATGACTACGTCCTCGAGATAACGGACTTTTACTGTTGAAACTTTGATTACAACACATATCAACCGGCTTAGTCTGTCCATAGCACTCGAACTCCGATAACACATAATCTGCGTACTTACCAAAAGCAAGTTTCTTGTATCAAAACAACGCCCTCCATCACGGACCATGGAGTTGCCTTATTTGTTGTTAAACGGAACACATGTTTTCGTTTGCAGAAAAATTAACAATTTTATCATTTTATTGGGAGTCGTCACCAGATTATCAGCTAGAAAATTAAAAGTCGCATTAAAGTTATGACCAATGGTACGAATATCGGAACGATTCCGGTAATTACTAGTTATATATCCAAGGTCATGTGGGTGATCATATACGCAAATCAACACCCAAAGGCACAATAATAAGAAAATAGCAAATATTCTTTTTAAAGTTAGGACGGTTAAGAAGTACACTAATTAAGCGCACTAATACACATTGGCGTTATACGGATTTCTTCTAAGAAATAAAATTCAGCATATCATGGTTTATGTTTATTACATGTATCTCATTTAATATAGCGCTTACAGAAATTTGTTTTAAGTGCAAAACATTTACGCTGGGCGAGTACTGGTGTACCGTAGATTGTTTACATTCGACATAGATACTCCTAGTGCATTGTCATCAGGTTGTATGTCTGCCAATATCATTCGGATTAGATGGAAAATAGAGGGTTTGTGATACAAATAATTCGGTTTCGCTGTCTTAGCTCTTTTCGAGGGTACGTCTACATGGCTAGCATGTCTGGCTACTCTATATTAGGGTTCATTGTTACAAATAATGGCAAACACTGACTTGCAATGTTTGAAACCATTTTCAATCATCTACCTCCGTAAGTTGTTAAAAAACTGACATTGACGACAAATGTAGTTCGTCTATATGAATTACTAATCGTTTAAATTTATCATGAACTTTAACCATATGAGCAAGCGTTTCTTGTGGGTTTTCGAGGGCTTTCAAACAAGAATGCATCTAAGAACATATGAATTGGACCTGCACGAGTTATAAAAGAGTCTACGTTAAGTTGAAGTCAATGGACAGGGTGTGGTAGAGTTGCAGTTGTGTCCTTGCCACAGTAAATTCATTCAACTATAAACGGCTCAAATCAAACGACGTTTCACGATTTATTTTAGTTTCACAAGTGATCATAGTTTATCACAATTTAATTGAGCATTTATTTTTAATCAAAAAGTATTTAATTTAAACAGACTGAATGCTGATAATTCCAAAGTTATAAATCCAAATTATACGCATGTGCTTTTCATTTTATAACCAAAAAGTATGTCCAAGTTCAATGTCACTCTGTGTGGTTTTTATACCAGATGTGATTTAATCAATGTTGCATCTGAAAATCTTGGAACATGCGACTACTCCTTTCAATGAGTATACACTAATAACAAGGAGCGAACATTAATAACAAGGAGCATACACTTAGAACTATTAGGTCAAACTAGGTCACAGCATAAAAAACATGCTTTTAGATTTACATAAGTTGGTCGATGGGTACAAACATCAGAAGGAATATTGTAAAATCATGCACTATATGAATCAAGAAATACACAGACTGTCGCATACAAAAACTCCAAATGAGATTCACAAAACCTTTAACCTCAATTTCAACAGAAATATTAATTCTGACAAATCATTAAAATATTACATACACTCCCATACAATATACAAATTAAACGTTCGGAAGTTCGCGACACAGGGAGCTAGGGATACGGTTCTGTACCTATTGTCAAGATGACTTGTTACGTTGGAGTTCCTTACTCGTGTCATTTAAAAGTAAGAACGTAGCTTATGAACGTCAGACAATGGGTTGAAAACGATTGAATGAGGTAACTCATTCCAAAGAAATTTTTTGAAGACGGTAAAAGCAACCTTATAAGTCTTAAAGTTTGTAAAGGTGAGTCTTTTACGATAAACAACTGGTACGGGTTTTAGTATATGCAACTACTTCGGGTTGTATCCTTAGTCAATGACTAATCTGAATTAGCGATACATTCGTATCTTTGCAAAAGAGTACAGTTGCTTGTGTGGTGTGACACATATTCCAGTGACCAATTTATCGTATATTACGGAGTGATATCATTATTATTTGTTATGTGTTAACTGTTTCCTACCGATGTGACAATGTTACCATTTGGTGTGCTCTTTGAGTCCTACGGTGTATCACATTCACTTATTGTTTGTCATACATGTAGTAATCATTTGATGATATGTGATCGTTTTGCGCATTCAGTACGCAATAGTTATTGTTTGACGGGCAATCGTTTTGCCTTATATTAACTTATTTGATTTGTACTCAACTTGTCTATTGGTATATAATTTTTTCTTGTCTTGTTTTTTGGTATAGTATATTTATCATTTGGTTTGTGATCGCCTTGTCTAATGGTGTGACATGGTTATCGTTTTATAATGTGTACGATCTGATATAATTATCGTTTAATATTTTCTTGACTATTGTTGCGTTGTGGATCAGTCTTTGTGTTATGGTTATCTGGGTACATGTAAGTCACTATGATGGAAGACAGCGAAATATAGATTCAAGATGGTTAGTTGATACAATATCGACAGCTAAATGATGTATAGAGCTATATCTAACGGTCATTTAATGTCTCAATAATTACTTGCATCGTTTTTAGTATGATACTAGACTACCTTAATTACAAATTAAAACTTTGGATGGGTTCTGTGTACTTTCATTCAATCGTCGAAATATAGACGATTCTTATAATTTCAACCGTCAACTTAGGGTTTTCTAGAACACTTTCGTATGAAAACAGCCAATTCGCATGTCCAATAAATCACAGAGACTTTCGGTTAAAGCTGAAGCGAAAAATGATCTAATGGATACGAAAGCATAATTGGTTTTTCGGTTTTGATTTAAAAAAAATTTATCGTCAGATATAGCTCTAACACTTAAAAGTCATACATGACTTGTATTTGTCATACATACAAGTTACTAGATAAAATGTGATGTTTGAAATACTACTTCGACTGATATTGTTAAGATGCTGTCATCGATGATTCGTCATTAATGACGAACAGCCGTGTAATTCCTGTTATTCATTAGATGATCAAAATAAAGGGAGATTCGCCGTTCTGTTTTAGGGTGTGCCTCTGATTAGTGTTCCTGTAAGATGTGCCCACCTGCCAGGGAGTACGTGTAACGCGATCATCTTGTTTATGATGAACCCAGTTATTGGTTCATTTTGGCTAGTCTAGTGAAACACATTGGCTGGCAACAAGTTTCATGAGGCGATGAAGACAATTCGCAAATAATTTGGATATTTATTGTATATTTCGTAAGCATAACGACACTTCTAATCTCTTTGTACATTAAGACAGTTGAATTTTCAAAAGTAAATAATGTTTACAAACATTAAGGTGGGTACGCTATTGGTTATATCAGACATTGGAAGCAGAGAAGCCAAACACTGTGTAATTCACCGTTAGAAATATCCTGTGCAGCGACGATCTTGTGATTTTGTAGTTCATTGGAGGTTTGGTCTGCGAACGGAAAAGAGACAAAATACTTTTTAGACTTGTATGTTCTATAATTTGTCAAGATTTGTCGCGGTGGCTTTGTTGACATTATTCACCAAGAAACAAGTCACTGTTTTTCTATAAACTACTCGCACATTATTTCTAAGGTTGCATTATTTATTGTTTCATTATAAACAGATCATTTTAGTTAATTTAATTTATATATCAGTACAAATGAGTATTATTTTAATGAGCTTTTTAATGCATTTTGTTTTTAATGGTTTTGAACATATGTGTACGCGTTAGCCAGTATCCTTCAAAATAGACTTTGTAAAACACTTTCATAGAACACGAGTCATTTTGATCTGGTTTCGAGTGTACAATTCATTGAACCTATAGTGAAACAATGAATTGATTATAAGAACTTCCCTCTATTTTAAAAAGGCACAAACCGTGTCATTATTACTGACGAGGAAGCACATTTACCCTTAAGTAATTTCCAAGAACGCGTGTGTACGTTTCATAACATCGTCTTATTTTAATTACTGTTACAGCTGTCACTTTAAATAACCTCGAAAATGTTGTCTACTGCGTGATTTTGTTGACATAAAAGACAAAACATTTCTTATAAAGTTACTAGGAGAGCTTGTATGATTCGTTCGTACGTTAGAATGTGTTGTTGCATATTTTCTATGACTCTTGTAGCTGTTCTAACATACATTCCTGTAATATCTAGGCCGTCATTATATAGAATCTTCATTTCAAAAACAAATCAGAAGTTGATTAGATTATTTTATTGATTGAAGTATTGTGACGCTCATTTTGATCAAAAAGTATACTGTCTTTATGTATTATGGTTTTGCGATAAAGAAACATTTTGGCGTCAGATGAACATTGCGTTTATTGTTTTGTTAAAGCTTAATAACATCAGAACAAAGGATATCGAAATGATTTTGGTTAACAAATCGAAATGTTTTGTCAAACTTTAACGGGTTCTCAATTATTTTAATAGTAGTATTGAAAATAGAAATGTAGTGGTGAGAAATATTTGTAACCTTAATGAACGTTAGAATAGAGAATAACGAAGTCATTTTCAAGTTAGTTTCTTAATGATTAGACTTCTAATGGGTTATTACTTTTTTAATGGATAAGTATCAAAGGAATGTTAATATTTCAAAACTCCTATACTTGTCTTCCGTGTCCATAATCTTTTATAATTACCTTCGAACACAGTAAAACGAAATACATTTGACGAAAAAGATTCCTAATGATTTATCGTATTAATAGTCTGAATTTACAAATAAATTTAATTATGCCAAATATATATTTTCTTTAACGGTTCTAACATCAAAAGTCTTTGAACAGAGATTACGGAGTGCGTTAAAGAAAACTGGTTCAACTCAACAACAAAGTACAATAACGGAAACACCACAGGAAGAAAGCATTGCATACAATTGATCATGCTGATATTATTAACTTAGAAGAAATTCTTCCCACAAACAATGGCTTGAAGGCATTGAGTACGTTCATTGTCATCTCGAGGTTTTAATATACATTGTACCTGTCACTCTTGTTAAACTAGAAAATATCCTGTAAACCCAGATTGCGCTGACATAAAAGGCAGAAAATGTTCTTTTGTAATGCGTTTCCTTGGAGAACTTTGTATACTTGTATACGGTGTTGTTGAGCGAATCGTATATTAGTATTGAAATATTCAAAGTCTTTTAGCTAATTTTAGATTTGACTTTCTTATACATCATTTGGAAGAGATACACTCCTTCTAATCTTTTTTTAATCAATTACTTTCATCCTTCCCTGAATATTTGCCTTACATTCATGTACCTACAGAATAATATATATTTTAACTTTTGAACCATTATCAAAATAAAACTTTTAAAAACATAGAGTTTATGATAACCGTGGCACACATCACTATGTTGAGTTCCAGTTTTGATACAGGCTGGTTAGTTTGTCACATAGTTAGACGGTCCCATTTCCCTGTTAATGTTCCCCAGCAGCTCTTGATATGAGGTCAGATTTGTGGAACACATGTTATTACTAGTGGTAAAGGACTGCTGTGCTAGACCAGACTCGTGAATAACAAATTGTTTAAACTAATCGACAATTTACATTGTACGGATCAACGGAAATGGCCACTGCAACACAATGGCAAATATTTTATTTTGTGTTTGAAGTTTTTATCCTTCGTTATACATACACAAGAATCCTCCCTAGCAAACCTATCAGACTATGCGTAGGCCATAAATTTCACTGTGAAATCTAATATCACATTTACAAAAAATATGCAGTTGGTGTAAACGTGTCCTGTATCGCACCATTTGCACGACTAATTGTATTATTCTAAAGTAACATGACCATTATACAGAATAATTCACGTATCGTTAACTATTTTAACAGCAGCGTATACCCATTAGTATCAGTTTGTTGTCCATGGTCGATGATTTGCTTGATCACATGTTAAAATAAAACAACTGTTTGTGTTGTTCTTTTGTCTGTACACGACAAGACGCCTTCGACGAAACAACGAACAATAAATTTAATTTTAGTTTTAGGAAGCAACATTAATGTAATTGTAATGTCAGTAACTTGAATTCAAATATGGTAGTGCATGGAGCGAACGCATTATGGACTAGAAACAAAGTGACGTCATTGCTGATTTTGGAAGTGATTTCACCAAAAGAATGTCTCCCGCGTGCCAATACTATTAAGTTACGTGACATGTGCCATATGCTGTCTGCACATCAGATTGCATTAATGTTGTTTAATATAATTAGCAAATTTCACATCTTGATGACTAGTGAATTTCACCATGACGTGCATTTGCCGGACATCAAAACACGTTTGGGGATACCGACAAAATTCCCGCCGGTCATTTTTGTTAATTTGGTTGAAATTATGGATTTTTCCAAAAAGACATCATCCCAAGCGTTTGGTGGACAAATCATAATCATTCAATTTACTGGAATCTTTCATAAAAATGATTATTTATCCCTGAACCGTCATGCTATTACTAAACTGAAGACACTGTAAGGTTTTTGTAGTAAAATAGGTTAAGGTAAAGGATAATGAAAACATTTAGGGTTTTTATTCACCCAACACTAGGTATGTGTGTCCACCTTGAAACATCCACGATGGGGATTGAATCCACCTTGACAAAAATGTTTGTAAACGAAAACTACTACGGAGTGAAGTATGGGGCGAAATTTAGCTTGATTGAGTGTAAACATATTTATTCCCCATTTTTTTTAACTGGAGTAAAGTGCGAATTAACACGTGAAAAACGAAACACCCCTCAAATCGTATCCCAACTATTTCCTATTAACCACCCACACCGTAAGACCTAATGTAACTTTTAAAACAGAATTCTCGAAACGACTGATTAGTGAAAATGAATAATTGAGATAATTAAGTCGTCAATTGCTTTAACTACTCATTTCCAACACAACAGTTTCTCGAATTCTTAAGAATTTGTCCTACTTTATTCTAAAATTGATGTGTTTAGAAATAGTGTTCGAGATACCAAGGGAATTCAAGACACGTGTTGCTAGTTTTTAGGAATTTCATGGTTTTTTGGCTTAATGTTTTAAGAATTAAACGCATTCAGAGGAAAGATGAGAAAACAACTACGTGGGGAAATCAACCACGCACACGACCGATAATTTGTCCAGAAAATGACACGTTTTTTGTTGCTTATAAGATAACCCTAGCTAGGAAACGAAATGATGGGCTAAAATTTACACCTTATGTTATAATGAAGAATTTTTCACAGTTAATTATAATACAAATCGTGTAAAACATGTTTAGACAACATGAATAAGAAATTGTATTATTCATATGGTATGACAAATTCCTCTACCAAGGGATTTATTAAACGAGTTTGAAGTTTCATGTATATCTAAGACTAGAAATAGATCAAAGAACGACACACAAACCATGGGTGATGGCACAAAAGTTGGTCTGTTGATTTCCTATCATTTTTAATCATAAAGTGAAATTTAAAATACATTAATGTTGTCACTTCAAATGTACTAACATGCTTTGAAATATGTTAGGTATAAATATTGATTCACTATACATGAAGTACGGACGTTATCTAGAAGACATTTAACCTGGACATTAGATGTTTGAATAAGAAGGTATACAATACGGCAATGGAGACATGTACCACTCGACAGAAAGGAACTATACAAAGGTCGAAATGAAAAAGCATAGATCACAAATGTACGCAGCAAGGACCCGCCAAAAACAAAACAAAACTAACGTATAAGTAAATATAAGCAGCGACAGTGTTCGTCTTCCATGTGTCAAATATGTTTCAATTAAATTGAAGCAACTCCATTTAAACGATACAACCTTGCAGCTACAGAACAGATCTGCACACAAACTCGATTTGTTATAAAGATGCCAAGTTAATAACACACTTAAGTGTAAACACCACAGCAAACAGAATAACCTCACATCTGCACACAAAAAGTAAGCATTAATATAGTATGGTATCATAAATAACTTGAATAACGTTCATGGTAGAAAACTGACGTATAAGCGCGTTAAGGCTACAATGTACGAAATATAATTGTAGCTAGCTCTGAATAGAAATGGCCCTTACGAAAACGGGATTACAAGAGTTTTAAATGACAAGTTTGAATTTAATATGGTTGATTTTTTAAAGCAAAAATAGTATCTATATACTAGTAGTTACTATTTGATGTACGGGGTTATCATTAGTATATGGTTACATAAATAACTTTAATAACTTTGTAAGATTTAATTATAGAGAAGTGGCTTTACCCATATTACAGAGCTAATAGGCCCAAACTTTTCTTAGAAGTGGATAATAAATGCATGATGCATGGACTTGATGCCAATAACTTCATCAATGAAGCCGTACATTTTCCGTGATTCCAAGAAATTTTGCGATATAATCGCTTCGCTGAAGACCGCATTTTAATTTACCCCCTACACTTTCCGGACATAAACTGTTAGCAATTCTGATCATGGAAACCCCTTAAGGAAGGAGTGTATATTACAAAACCAGTGTATTTAATTGAATTGAAGCACACTAGTCAATTTGTATGCTAGCTTGTTTCCATTACTTTTACCAGGGATTCATTACTTTTACAAGGAATTCTTTATTTTAACAAGTCCTGCTTCAAAACAGCCATAACACAAACAGCACAAAACAAGTATATGGTCAACATACATGTACCGCCCATAGTAAATGTTACATGTCAGTTTCATACACATTGTACTTACTTTAATGTAAATTATGTAAATAATGATCGTAATATGCAAACTATCGAGTATCAGGCATCATCAGTATCAGTCAAAGATATCATTTGATAAGGTAAACATACATGCATTGAATTCAATGCTCTTTCTGTATGGTTGATTATTGTTGTTCACAGTGTGACTGAAATTCATTCAAATCAAACTCTGTGCACGCAGTACATATATAGATAAAATTATGGGTTGATATAATGAGTGAACACCCAAAGGCACAATAACAAGAAAAAAGCAAGTATTCCTTATAAAGTTAGGGCGGTGTTAGAAGTACACTAATTAAGCGCACTAATACACATGGGCCTTATATGGATTTCTTCTAAGAAATGAAATTCAGCATATGATGGTTTATGTTTATTACATGTGTCACATTTGCATTTACAGAAGTTTGTTTTTTTAGTGCAAAACATTTACGCGTGAGCGAGTACTGATGTACCGTAGGTTGTTTACATTCGACATATACACTCCTAATGCATTGTAATCAGGTTTTATGTCTGCCAATATGCTTCGGATAAGATGGAACATAGTGCGTTTGTGTGATACAAGGAATCCCGGAATCCGGAATTCGGTATATGCCCCCCCCTTCACAGCACAGTGCAGTTACGGTATATTTTTGTTTCCACTCGTCCTTGGAAGTTATTTCATTGCCCTCCTTTTAAGGCCAACCGCCCATTTCTCCCTTTCTCCATCAGTTGTATCTTGCGGTGATGCTGGATGAGTTACTTTTAAATGAGGTCACTGTGCTGTTTGGTCACTATAATAAACGTTTTTGGCATACATATTTGTGCCCATTATTGTTAACGAGGTCCAGTCGCCCCATCCTTTTTACAGCACTGTGCAGTGTCTGTGTAGTTTTGTTTCCGCTTGTCCATAGAAGTTAATATCCTCTGACCTTTGTTTTAAAGTCCACCCCATCCCCCGTTTTCATCACTTGTATCTTGCAGAGATGCTGTAAGAGATACCTTTTAATTAGGTCACTGTGCTGTTTGGTCACACCATGTGGTTGTTTTGCCTCATTTGGTCGTCGTTTTGGTATGGGTTTCTGTGGGCATTGTTCAGGGTAGTTTTGTCGTGGTGTTTTTGATTTTTGTGCTCGGCTGGTTGGTTTGAGTTCTCATACATTGTTCGCTGTCCTAGCTCTTTCCGACTTGTCGTCCCCTTGCCTAGCATGTCTTCCTACTTGTTTGAAACAATGTTCAATCATCTACCTGCTTAAGTTGTTAAGAAACTGACATTCACGACAAATCTAGGTCATCTATATGTATAATTAATCATTAAAATTGATCATGAACTTTAAACATAGGAGAAAACCTTTCTTGTGGGTTATCGAGGGCTTTCAGACAAGAATGCATTTATTATAAGAGAGTTTACGTCTCGTAATGTTAAAGTCAATGGGCAGGGGCTAGGCATACGGTTCCTTACCAATAGTCAATGTGACGAATTGCTTTTAAGTTCCCTATTCGTATCATTTAAACATAATGAATATATCTTATAAGCATCGGGTCAGGGATAAAATAAAGCAACGACACTAGACTGGCCAACGATTAAATGAGTCTTTTGCAAGAATAATGTAGGGTTAACGCCTGCTTTTTCGTGCTAATACATCTGCAGAATCCCGAGGGACGGTTGGTGCACAAGCCCGTTAGGGCGAGGGCACCAACACTCCCGATGGACTCTGCAGATGTAATAGCACGAAAAAGCATGCATAAACGCTATTAAAGCATAAAACAACAATTTAGTATGTTTTCAAAATTATGACATTTTGGCGGGTCATTTTGGGCGACGTTGGGAAAACAAACGCGACGTCGCTTAGCAAACGTTACGTCACACTTCCGGTATCGGCAAATTCCAAGAAAACAGTGACATTGGGTGTTTGCTTACGTTAATTATTTTACTACGAGAGGTGTTCAACTTATTTATGAACAAAACATGAACACCGGTTGTGCAATATTGAATGAAAATAAATGAAATATCCTTTTTAAAATATGCGAGAAAATGTTTTAAGTTGAACATATGAGCATCATACATTGTATACTTCATTTGGTTAAATCTTAAAACAACAATTTAGTAGATGATGTTGTTTTTCTTGTTTTTAAGGCAAAATGGCCCTTTTATAAGCATCAAGAAAGTGTTGGTAATTTTTTATTTTGCATTTTTAATGAGAACATCAGTAATACTTGTCGTAAGACGCGTTATTAAAGTTCTGTTTCCAGTAATTGTGAAATGGCACCAAAAATTGAAAATTCACCATCATTGCCAAAACCTACACTATAAAGTTAAATTGGTTTTATGATATCTATGATGACTCCATTAGAAAAACGTGGAATAGTACCATAGATGGGAGTGTTCATAGAAACTATCAGTGACATTATTTCGAAACAGTTTAATGCATAGTTCTGGGAAAACGCAAGTTCCTACGCTGCAAATCAAGAACAATATGCCTCGCAGCCAAAAGTCTTGGAATCTAGAAATGTGAAATAAACAACATTATGTGGAAAAATTGTTTCAGTATGGGGAAGCAATGCTGAATCTTAAAGAATGTTATGATAGATTATGGTATGCTATTTTAGAAAAGGTAACAGGGATAGAGAGAAGTTCATGTTTGTCCAGCATTGTGTGTTCGCGGCCGTTTTCATGGAAAGGCATTGGGTTTGTTGTTATGGAAATACGCACATCAAAATCAAATTGACGAAATTGAAGGATGTGGTCTATGTACGAACCGTTTCAAATCAGGTTTTCAACAAAAAAGCGTTACGTATCGTTCCTAGTGACTGTTCCAAGAACATAGTGTTGCGTCCAGATTCAGCTTCAAGTCACCATATACAACGCCAAATAAAAAAACTTAAGTATATAACTTTGATATATATTATAACCAAACAGTGGATATCGAAGTATTCTCATGCTTCAACAATATAATTTTTCATCTGGTTGATACTAAAACAACGATTAAAGAAGGAAAATGTAAACGTAATTATTACGAGTTTCGGACCTTCAAAACGCAAATAACAACACCCTCTACCCTAATGTTGATTATGATTTAACCGTTACGTATTGGCAATTTACAATTATTATATATACTTCTTGATAAACTTTTTTATACAATATAAACGTTTTTATTCAATTTCATTGTTAGAGTAACACAATATTGATGTTCATTTTCTGTTCATAAATAAGTTGAACACCTCTCGTATTATAGCAAATTTATTAGTAGTTACAATTAGAATGTGCATTACTGTTCATATAACGCTGTAAATCATTTATTTTCGTCGGCTGGGTCCTGAAATGAGAGCATACTTAAAACTGAACACCAACAGCGCGTGCGCGCGAGAATCTTCACAACAACGTACCTTTTTTGCGTTTAAGTATGGGCAAAATCACCGTTTTTATGCTATAATAATGATTTAAACCGATGTTCGAACACTGATTAGACAAAGACGGTAAAAACGATCTAGTAGGTCTAAAAGTTAGTTTGGTGATGAAATAACGATTGGTAAATAGTCTACTATTTTACTTATTATAATACATTGTAAGATGTTTGACCTAATGCTGTTTTTACAGATATAGCACGATATAGATATAATAACATTCTGTCGTCGATTGTTGGTCATTTGTAAAACACAGCCTCATTGTTTCATAATTCCTGGTATTAATTGGATGATCTGAAAAAAATATTTGGAAGATTCGACGCTCAATTGAATATTCGACGCTCAATTTTATGGTATGCTTAGTGTTCCTGTAAGATTTGCCCGCCTCTCTGGGAATTCATGTAACTGGACAATCTTGTATTTTGATGCACCCTGTTATTGCACAGCTTTGGTAGACTAGTGATACGCATTGGCTAGCAATAAATCAAAATACGCATTTTAGCCCTTTTTCTGTTGTGTTTTATGATACACAGCGATGGAGGCAATTGGTATAAAGAATATGGATATTTTATGTTTTTGTTTAATGAACATTCCAAAAACACATAACATAGACATGTTGGTTTTCGTTTAATTAGGCATTGGACGCAATGACGTCAAACTGTGTATTTCAAACGTCAGGTCAAAATAAATGATGATGAATATTAAGATATTGTGATATACTTTATTCTTTGCCAAACTACCAGCATACATAGCATCATGTCATAGTCTTAGTTCATCATAGCGAGTCATTGCTTCGTACGTACATGTTTTATACTCCAACAGACTTCTGTCTTGCAATACTTGATAAGCAACAATTTAACTACACTATGGGTCGACGGCTGATGTTGCTACATGTACCTTATAGACACAAATTAATACATAAGGGGTTCAGTTTGTAAAGGAACCAGACCTATATTCAATTGGTCGGGAATTGAAACAATTCCGACTGTTTGCACCGCTAGTTGCTGCTGATTACTAACGATTTGTGTAATCTAATCTTGTAGCGTATGGGATGCCGTTGTACCCCCTATATCCAAGGTTGTTAATGAATGTCCGGAGTGGTGAGAATTATCCTTTATTAAACCGTGATAAACACAATTCTAGTAGTGCAGACAGAGCACACGAGGGAGTAAATATGAAATATTTTGAAATTATGAAGTATTTATTAGTATTAAGTTTAGTGTATTCTTAGCATTAGTATTGATTTACTAAATTATGACTCGGAGTGTACGAACTGTCTGATAAGGTTTTTAGTAATTGCATCACTGATACCATTTCACTTGTACATGTAATGAAACAGAAGACAAAGGAACGACAAACGTTCAAACGTAGAACAATAAAAGTAATAGATGCAACTACGAGTAAATGTTTCCTTGTAAGTCACCTTTTTGAATTGCTTCTTAAAATAAACCATTATGGTCTATCGTTCCGTAAACTTCTCGTATAAACTCCAGATGTAGTTTTTGTAATTTTTTTCCATTGCACCACTACTAACAATTTCATTTTAATTTTGCATTGCATTCCCTGGTCTTACAACGTAACGTGGTATAACTGACCGTCTGTGCTATTTTATTCTGTTCTTGGTAGTTCTCCGTATTTCGTGCACATTTTAAATATGACCAATTCAATGAGCGATTTATATAATTTTATGTCTCCATTGTTCGTCTTTTAAACACATGTATATTATATTTATATATACTAGTATATACATTCATAAAACTTGTATATTCGTAGTGCATGTTTCAAACTGAACTACAATCACTCTATATAAGTTTTGCAATATGTGATATTATATAATTTTCTGTTTTACGCCTATTGGTCGCCATATTTTTCAAGGGCCCATTTGTTGTTTTTTCATCTACCAATTCCACGCTTTGAGTACCGATTGTGTAGTTGATTAAGCTTGTTTTGAATGATAAGCCAACGGCTGTCTTGCCTTTTCTCATTCTCGCGTTTATTATTGCCTTTCAATTGTGCCAGTTTCCAGTTAATCAAACCCCATCTTGAGTTGTGACGCTTGTCTATTGGACTGTCGACAAAGTCGGAATCGGCAACTATTTCTGGAGCATAAACTTTGTAATAACCATATGGATCCAGCGCGTACATACCGGCAAGACCAATGCCGTCGTTAAAGGCATTACTGTTCGCCAAGTTATAACTATCGTCCATATCCGTGAACCGTTTACGTGGGTTGGTGCTATTTCCGTTGTCATCAGTCTGTACGATTTTTTGTTCCCATTCAGCAGTCCTTGTATTTGAGGTTTTTACTGCTGATAATTCATCTCTTGTGCTTGAAGTATCCTCTGGATTTATAGCGATTTTCTTTGGATTTTGTCGCCCATTAGAGGATTTGTCTGCGAACTGAAACGATAGGTATGGTTTAAGGAAATTGATAAATAAGCGAGTACCTTTCACATACTATTAAGTGAGACTTTATTTGTGTTTGAAACATCACACTTCAGTGTATTGACCTTGTCATTTGTAATGTGCAAATATCAATACCGATTTAATATGACTTAATGCAGACTATCTAATTTGGTTCCAGTACTCTAGCGATTGCAGAAGAGTCTCTTAGTTTATAATACAAATTTAGTGGACTATTCGTGAAGTTGAAATTGCCAATCATTGATAGCAACCAAACTTTGCACAAACAAGTACAATGAAGTGACACTTTTTACTTTACAGCTTCGGTTGTATTCCACAATCATTATACATGGGTTTATTCAATTGTTTGTGGACTGTTGTTTTTTTTCGAAAACATCTCACTTTAAAGTTACGATCTCTAAAAGTTACAACTCTGTATATGATTCCTGTAACATTTATAATATTATAATATAATGCAAAATTAAATGTATACCAAATACATGTATCATACGGATATGATTAAAAATAACATTAATACATTATTTTTAAGAATGTGTGTTAGTCATACTTTGAACTTCTGTTTTCTACTTATTTACCTTCATTATCTGTCACATCATCCTGACTTTCTATAAACTGTTTATGCCATTAACAAATTAATTGATTGCAATATAATAGGGTTCATACTGATAAAATAACAATTTGCTTGTCTGCGTTGCGGATTTCCCTAGCTGCATACTTAATTGAATTATTGTGCGACTGTAAATGAAATCTTGTGACGTCGTTATGTACATTAAATTTTGTATGACCACGGTAACTCTGATATTCATAAAATGGCGAATATACGAGATATGACCTTGTAATTAAACTACCATATCGGTATGACATTATTCAACACGAGGACGCATTTCAGTCAGTGTTTTAAAAACGAACGAAACAATTGGCAATAACGTAACAAGATTTCCTTGACGAAATCTGCAGTGCGCCTATAACGCATTTGTGTGTCGCTATGATAACGTGTTACACTCAATACAAAGGGCAGTTTACAAAACAATTTGAGGTCATCGTTCGATATAAATTAACAATATTGAATGTTGATTTTCCATACACATCTGACTTAAAACAAACTTTTAAGAGCAAAAGTACACGAACCTTTGGATGATCCCATGTACAAAATGTACATGAATAAAAATGTACCTTTCACCGGACTTCATCACGAACAAACGTTGTTGAGCCTAGTCAAAGAAGGAAATGTTTTTATAACTCCCCTCTTAAATGACACACACCGTGTCATTATCACTGACAAGGAAGCAACTTTTCCCATACGCAATTTTTCCAAGACCGAGCGTACGTTTCTAACATTGCCTTGTTTTAATTACATGTACCGCTGTAGATGTCACTTTAAATAACCTAGAAAATGTTGTCTACTGCGTGAGTTTGTT
Source organism: Spisula subtruncata (assembly GCA_963678985.1). Classification (NCBI taxonomy): domain Eukaryota; kingdom Metazoa; phylum Mollusca; class Bivalvia; order Venerida; family Mactridae; genus Spisula; species Spisula subtruncata. Next base: position 22,000,042 of record OY787669.1, on the reverse strand, counting down.
GACATAGAAGGCAGATAATGTCCAATGAAATTACTCGGACAAATTGTAAGATTTCGTTCGTACATTAGAACGTGTCGTTGCACATTTTCTATGACTCTTGTAGCTGTTCTAATTACATATCTAATACAAATTCTTGTGAAATCGAGGCCTCCATTATATAAATCCGCATTGCGAAAACAAATCAGCGGTTTATTAGATTGTTTTATTGATTGAAACATTGAGGCGCTCATTTTGATAGAACTGTATAATGTCTTTCTTAAATTATGTTTTAGCAATAAAGAAACATTTTGTCGTCAAATTACAATGCGTTTATTGTTTTTTTGTTTAAAGCTTAATAACATCAGATCAGAGAATACCAAAGTGTTTTTGATAAATATGTGAAGGTTTTGTCAATCTTTTGACGGGTTGTCAATGCACAGTATAATATAAAATGGAAATGTATATGTGTCAAAATCAATGTCGTTTTGATGACAAAAATTCTTAATGATTTGTAAGTCTTTGAACGGTTTCTTACTTTTTTTAAAATTAATGAGTAACAAAGAAATGTTTAGTTGTCGAACTACGCATTGTTTTTATCGTTAATAACCCTTTGAATAGAGTATATCGAAGTTAAGTAGACAAACCCGATTTTCAGTGATTTGTCCATTTACAAATAAATATAATGGTGTGTAATACGTATTTTCGTTTGTTATTAACCTTAATATCTATGTTCATATATCAGAGAGTGTTTTTAATGAACCAGATTCAGATAAAAAGTCAAAGTTCAATCAGGTCAAACACAAAGACAAGAAAACAACATTGAATACAAACATAGATCACGTTGTCATTATTAACTTAGAAGAACTTATTTTCACAAACAATGGCTTGAAGGCATTGAGTACGTTCTCTGCCATCTCCATGTTTTAATTTCCATTGTACCTGTCACTCCTGATAAACAAGAAAATACCCTATAAACCCTGATTTTGTTGGCACAAAATACAGATAATGTTTTTGTGCAGTGCGTTGACATGGAGAAGTTTGTATATACGGTGTTGGTTTTCGGAATGTTAAGTATTTTAGCTAAGTCTTTGTGAGATTAGACTTTCTTATACAGCAGTTGGGAGAGATATACTGGTTGAAGCATCCATTTATTGGGGATGTGGATGACTTGTATTATGTCTGATTCTTGCGTGTGTGGCTAGGCGCAGCCGTCGTAGCTGTGTAGCTTTGGTTTGTGTCCTACTATTTACTTAACACTACAGCAGGTGTTATGTGCTTTGTGGTGGCTATAAAAGTCACCCCGTACTTCATTTCAGTGTAGTTATCACTTATAATTACCTCCCTTTATGGCTAATTATCCACAAAATTCAAATTCGCTGTGTGTCATTCATTGCGGAGTGTGCATATAAGGCTCGCTTGAAGCATCCACGTATTGGGTGTGTGGATGACTTCCTGTGTAAGTGGCTAGGCGTTGCCGTCGTAGCTGTGTGACTTTGGTTTGTACCCTACTCTTTGTATTCTTTTTATTAATTACTAACAGCCTGCACCAAATATTTGCCTTACATACGTATATCTATAAATAGATTTTAAACTAGACCAAAATAAGACTTTTAAAAACATAGAGTCTATGATAATTCTGGCACACAGCGCTATGTACATATACGACGTTGGGCATAAATGATCTGCTGAATGCAGATATTTGAGTTCCAGTTTTGATACAGATTGGTTAGCTTGTCACATAGTTAGACTGTCCCATTTCCCTATTTATGTTCTCCAGCAGCTCTTGCTATAATGTCAGATTTGTGGAAAGACAATCGACAATTTACTGATAAACGGAAATGGACACTGCAACACAATGGCAAATATTTTATTTTCTGTTTGAATTTTTTATCCTTCACCATACATAAACAAAAATCCTCCCTAGCAAACCTATCAGACTATGCGTAGGCCATAAATTTCACTGTGAAATCCAATATCACGTCTACAAAAATATGCAGTGGGTGAAAACGTGTCCTATGTCGCGCCGTTTGCACGACTAATTGTATTGTTCTAAAGTAACTGTACCATTATACAGAATAATTCTAGTATCGTTAAATATTTTAACAGCAGCGTACATCCATGTATCAGTTTGTTGTCCATGGTCGACGATGTGCTTTATTACATGTTAAAATAAAACAACTGTTTATGTTGTGCTTTTGTCTGTACACGACAAGACGCCTTCGTCGACACATCGAACAATCAATTCAATTTTAGATTTAGACAACAAAATATATGTGACTTTAATGTCAGAAACTTGAATCCAAAGTTGACAGCGTATGGAACGAACGCATAATGATATAGAAACAACAACGTGGGGTCATTGCTGATTTTGAAAAATGATTCCACCAAAGCAATGTTTCCGAGCACACGAGACAAAAGTACGGATCAGGGAGTTAGCTTATTTGTTGTTTAGCCAAGTATATGTTTTTGTTAGAATCTTAACAACCGTAGCTTTCAATTGGGAGTTGTCGCCCTCGATGAAACAACGAACAATCAATTTAATTTAAGATTTAGGAAACATCATATAATTAAGTGACTTTTATGTCAAAAACTTGAATCAAAAGTTGATAGCGCATGGAACGAACGCATAATGATATAGAAACAACAACGTGAGGTCATTGCTGATTTTTGAAGTGATTTCACATAAGTCATGTTTCCGAGCACACGAGACAAAGTACTGATCAGGGAGTTAGCTCATTCGTTGTTTAGCCAAATACATGTTTTCGTTAGAATCTTAAAAATCATAGCCTTCAATTGGGATTTGTCGCAAGATAATTTATATTTATCTAATAGTAGAATTCAGCTATGAAATTACGAGGCGCATTAACGTTGTGACCATTGGAACGAAAATCAGAACGATTACGATAATTACTAGATGTATATACGAGAACATATGGGTGATCACATACATAAATCAACACCCAATGGCACAATAATAAGAAAGAACAGACATTCGTCCGAACATTAGGCAGGGTGTTAGAAACACACTAATTAGGCGTACTTATACACACGGGCCTAATATGGATTTATACTAAGAAATAAAATTCAGCATATGATGGCTTGATTTTATTTTCTTCTTTGCATTGATAGACGTTTGTTTTGAGTGCAAAACATTTAAGCGTGGGCGAGTATGGGTGTATCATAGCTTGTTAACATTCGACAGTGATACTCCTTATGCATTGCAATTCGGTTTATGTCTGTCAATGTCCTTCGGATTAGATGGAACATAGAGTGTTAGCATTGGTAGAAGTTTGTTTTGAGTACAAAACATTTACGCGTGATGGAGCGAGTATGAGTGTACCGTAAGTTGTTTACATTCGACATAGATACTCTTAATGCATTGTCATCAGGTTTTATGTCTGCCAATATCCTTCGGAAAAGATGGAACATAGAGTGTTTGTGTGATACAAGGAATCCGGGTTCACGGTCCTAGCTCTTGCCGAGTTGTCGTCCGATTGTCTAGCATGTCTGGCTCCTCTGTATTAGGCACACTGTTACAAATTATGACACTCACTGACTTGCGATTCTTAAAATAATTTTCAATCATCTACCTACTGAACTTGTAAATAGACTGACATTCACGACAAATATAGGTCGTCTATATGAAATATTAATCACTAACATTGATTTTGAACTTTAACCATATGAACGAATGCGTCTTGTGGATTTTCGATGGCTGTATCTAAAATCATATGAATTAGAGTAATGCGATAGTCCATGTCTTGTTAGCAGGATGTGGTTCCGTACTAATAGTCGAGATGACTAGTCACATTGAAAGTTCCTTACTAGTATCATTTAGAAATAATGAACGTAGCTTTTAATTGTGCCAGTTTCAGGTTAATCAAACCCCATCTCGAGTTGTGACGCTTGTCTATTGGAAAGTCGACAAAGTCGGAATCTGCAACTGTATCTTGAGCATAAACTTTGTAAAAGCCATATGAATCCAGCGCGTGCATGCCATCAAGGCCAATGCCATGGTTAAAGGCATTACTATTTGCCAAGTCATAACAATCGTCCATAACAGTATACCGTTTACGTAGCGCATGCTCAGATGGGTTGGCTGAATTTAAGTTTTCATGATCCTATCTGAAGTTTTGTTGCCACTCGGCAGTCTTTATATTGGCTGTTTTTACCGCTGTTACGTCATCTTCTGTGCTTGATGTATCGTCTGTAGTTTTTCTGATGATCATTGGATTTTTTCGACCAATGGAGGATTGGTCTGCGTGCTAAAGAAGACTAAAGAAGAAAAATAAGACTTTATTTGTGTTTGAAACATGTTTTACTGGTGTTATATCATCTCCTGTGCTTTTCTATTTTGGAGGATTGGTCTTCGAACTGAAAGTAGAAAAATGATTTATAATCGAGTATCATTCACTATTACTTGAGACTTTATTTGTGATTGAACCATCAAACCTCAGTGTATTGAACTGGCGACACCTTTATACAGTGCAGCTATCAACACCGAGTGTGATTTAATACAGACTGACCACCTTTGGCACATTTTATCAATTAAATCAGTTTCTCCTAGTTTAACAAAACATGTAATGAGAAATTCGCATCTGTCTGTATTGCAATCGACTATTCGTGAAGTCCGAAATGCCAATCATTCAATATTCGAATGAAAGTCACTTTTCACTGCTTCATTACAAACAAACTTAACACAAACGATACAGTAGTAGTTGTCGACAGTATTCCAACATCATTACACACCGTTATAAACGTATTTACCTTAAACATGCCTTTATCACGAACACAAGTCGTTGAGCCTAGCCAAAGAACGAACTGATTTGTATAACTTACCTCTTAAATGGTTCCCATCATGTCATTATTACTGACAAGGAAGCAAATTTTCTTTCGTAATTTTTAAAAGACCGAGCGTACGTTTCCTAACATCGCCTTGTTTTAATTACTGTTGTAGCTGTCACTTTAAATAACCTAGAACATGTTGGCTACTGCGTGCTTTTGTTGACATAGAAGACAGATAATGTCCAATGAAGTTACGCGTAGAACTGGTATGGTTTCGTTCGTACATTAGAACATGTTGTTGAACATTTTCTATGACTCTTGTAGCTGTTCTAATTACATATCTAATACAAATTCTTGTAAAATCGACAAATCCGTTATAAAAAAATCCGCATTGCGAAACCAAATCAGAGGTTTATTAGATTATTTTATTGATTGAAACATGGAGGCTCCCATTTTGACAGAATTGTATACTGTCTTTCTTAAATTATGTTTAAGTGTATTTGTCCAAATCAAAGTCATTTTGATGACAATTTTCTCTAATGATTTGTAAGTTTTTAAACGTGTTCTTACTTGTTTTAAAATTTATGAGTAACACAGAAATATTTATGTGTCAAACTACGCATTGTTTTTATTGTTAATAAGCTCGATAACCTTTGAATAGAGTAAAAGGAAGCACCTTCGAAAAACATGATTTTTAAGGATTTGTCCATTTACAAATAAATATCATGGTATCAAATATGTATTTCTTTAATGATTTACCCTTAAAACATTTGAACAGGGATTAGGGAGTGCTTTTAATGAAACTGATTCAACTAAAAAATGAAAATACAATCGGGGAAACACTGAAACACGGAAACAGCATTGAATACAAACATATATCATGTTGTCATTATTAACTTAGAAGAAAGTCTTCCCACAAACAATGGCTCGAAGGCATTGAGTACGTTCTCTGCTATTTCCATGTTTTAATTTCCATTGTACCTGTCACTCCTGATAACACCATATAAACCCTGATTTTGTGGACATAAAAGACAGATAATGTTTTTGTGCAATGCGTTGACATGGAGAAGTTTGTATATACGGTGTTGGTTTGTGGAATGTAAAGTATTTTAGCTAAGTCTTTGTGAGATTTGACTTTCGTATACATCAGTTGGAAGAGATATACAGCTTGAAGCATCCATTTATTGGGGATGTGAATGACTTGTATTATGTCTGATTCTTGCGTGTGTGGCTAGGCGCAGCCGACGTAGCTGTGTGGCTTTGGTTTGTGCCCTACTGTTTACTTATCACTACAGCAGGTGTTATGTGCTTTGTGGTGGCTATAAAAGTCACCCCGTACTTAATTTCAGTGTAGTTATAATTTATAATTACCTCCCTTTATGGCTAATTATCCACAAAATTTAAATTCGCTGTGTGTCATTCATTGCGGAGTGTGCATATAAGGCTCGCTTGAAGCATCCACACATTGGGTGTGTGGATGACTTCCTGTGTATGTGGCTAGGCGCTGCCGTCGTAGCTGTGTGGCTTTGGTTTGTACCCTACTCTTTGTAATCTTTTTATTAATTACTAACAGCCTGCACCAAATATTTGCCTTACATACGTATATCTATACATAGATTTTAAACTAGACCAAAATAAGACTTTTAAAAACATAGAGTTTATGATAACTCTGGCGCACAGCGCTATGTACTTTTACGACGTTGGGCATAAATGATCTGCTGAATGCGGATATTTGAGTTCCAGTTTTGATACAGATTGGTTAGCTTGTCACATAGACTGTCCGATTTCCCTGTTTATGTTCTCCAGCATCTCTTGCTATAATGTCAGATTAGTGGAAAGACAATCGGCAATTTACTGATAAACGGAAATGGACACTGCAACACAATGGCAAATATTTTATTTTCTGTTTGAATTTTTTATCCTTCACTATACATAAACAAAAATCCTCCCTAGCAAACCTATCAGACTATGCGTAGGCCATAAATTTCACTGTGAAATCTAATATCACGTCTACAAAAATATGCAGTGGGTGAAAACGTGTCCTATGTCGCGCCGTTTGCACGACTAATTGTATTGTTCTAAAGTAACTGGACCATTATACAGAATAATTCTAGTATCGTTAAATATTGTCGTTGTCCATGGTCGACGATGTGCTGTATTACATGTTATAATAAAACAACTGTTTATGTTGTGCTTTTGTCTGAACACTATAAGACGCCTTCGTCGACACATCGAACAATCAATTTAATTTTATATTTAGGCAACAAAATATATGTGATTTTAGTGTCAGAAACTTGAATCCAAAGTTGACAGCGTATGGAACGAACGCATAATGATATAGAAACAACAACGTGGGGTCATTGCTGATTTTGGAAATGATTCCACCAAAGCAATGTATCCGAACACACGAGACAAAAGTACGGATCAGGGAGTTAGCTTATTTGTTGTTTAGCCAAATATATGTTTTTGTTAGAGTCTTAACAACCGTAGCTTTCAATTGGGAGTTGTCGCCCTCGACGAAACAACGAACAATCAATTAATTTAAGATTTAGGAAACATCATATAATGAGGTCATTGCTGATTTTGGAAGTGATTTCACCTAAGTTATGTTTCCGAGCACACGAGACAAAGTACTGATCAGGGAGTTATCTCATTCGTTGTTTAGCCAAATACATGTTTTCGTTAAAATCTTAACAATCATAGCTTTGAATTGGGATTTGTCGCAAGATAATTTATATTTATCTAATAGTAGAATTAAGCTATGAAATTACGAGGCGCATTAACGTTGTGACCATTGGCACGAAAATCAGAACGATTACGATAATTACTAGATGTATATACGAGAGCATATGGGTGATCACATACATAAATCAACACCCAATGGCACAATTATAAGAAAGAACAGAGATTCGTCCGAAAATTAGGCAGGGTGTTAGAAACACACTAATTAGGCGTACTAATACACACGGGCTTAATATGGATTTATACTAAGAAATAAAATTCAGCATATGATGGCTTGCTTTATTATCTTGTTAGCATTGGTAGAAGTTTGTTTTGAGTACAAAACATTTACGCGTGATGGAGCGAGTATGGGTGTACCGTAAGTTGTTTACATTCGACATAGATACTCTTAATGCATTGTCATCAGGTTTTATGTCTGCCAATATCCATCGGAAAAGATGGAACATAGAGCGTTTGTGTGATACTAGGAATCCGAATTCGCTCTCCCAGCTCTTCCGAGTTGTCGTCTGCTTGTCTAGCATGTCTGGCTTCTCTGTATTAGGGCGCACTGTTACAAGTCATGACACACACTGACTTGTGATGTTAAAAACAATTTTCAATCATCTACCTCCTTAAGTTGTTAAAAAACTGACATGCAAGAAAAATATACGTCGTCTATATGAATTATTAATCACTAACATTGATTTTGAACTTTAACCATATGAACGAATGCTTCTTGTGGATTTTCGATGGCTGTATCTAAAAGCATATGAATTAGATTTAGGCGATAGTCCACATCTCGTTAGCAGGATGTGGTTCCGTACTAACAGTCGAGATGACTAGTCACATTGGAAGTTCCATACTAGTATCCATTAGAAATAACGAACGTAGCTTTCAATTGTGCCAGATTCAGGTTCATCCGACACCATGCTCGAGCATAAACTTTGTAATAGCCATATGGATCCACTGCGTACATACCATCAAGACCAATGCCGTCGTTAAAGGCATTACTATTTGCCAAGTTACAACTATCGTCCATATCCATGAATTGTTTTGCAGAGCATGTACCGATATGTTGGCGCTATTTGCGTTGTCATCAGTCTGTACGAGGATTTATTGTCATTCAGCAGTCTTTGCATTTGATGTTTATACTGCTGATACGTCATCTCTTGTGTCTTTGTGCAAGTAACTCCATACAGTTACATGACTTAATTCGTTTCCACTATTTGTCGGTGGTTTTACAACACTTGTGATATATTTACATCGCTTATATTTAATATGTTTAGTTATCGTATACCCCCTTGCTCTGATCCCATTAGGACGTCCAGAATGCGTACCTTCCGAAGCGCTACCCTCTTCCCTATATTAAGCCTTTCACGTAACAATCAAGCCGCACGAATCACACAGAATGCTGGTTATTTCTTTTTAAAACAACCAGCAACACAATATAAAACAACATTAAGCCCTTATGGAGACATTAATAGTATTTCGACACCACCGCATTTCGATTAAACTACTTGTTTAACTGCTGTTTACAGAAACACCAGTGATGACGTCATGACGTTACGCGCAGATATTCTTGCAGATATGATCATTTAATTCACACCACATATAGGCAATGCATAGTTCTACATTCCTTCCAAGTTTTAAAACTGTATGTTGAATGGGTTTGGATTTATTCAACAAAGTCAACGAACTTTTTTAACACCCTGTACATAATTGAATTATTGTGCGACTGTGAATGAAATCTTGTGACGTCATTTTGTACGTTAAATTTTGTTAACAACAGTAACTCTGATATTCATAAAATGGCGAATATACTAGTTATGACCTTGAAATTAAACTAACAAATCGGTATGACATTGCTCAACACGAGGACGTGTTTTTTAAATTACGAAACAATTGACAATAACGTAACGAGTTTTCCTGGACGGAATCTGCAGTGCGTCGCTAACACATTTGTGTGTCGCTATGATAATGTGTTTCTTTCAATACAAAGGGCAGTTTACAAAACAAATTGAAAGTATTGTTCGTAATAGATGAACATCACTGTATGGTGATTTCCATACACATCTGACATAAAACAAACTTTTTAGAGCAAAAGTGCACGAACCTTTGGTTGAAAATGTACACTTATAAAAAATTACCTTACACAGGACTTCATCACGAATACAAGTCGTAGAGCATATTCAAAGAACGAATTGATTTTTATAACTTCCCTCTTAAATGGCAGAAACCGTGGCATTATTACTGACAAGGAAGTACATTTTCCCTAACGCATTTTTTCCAAGACCGAGCGTACGTTTCCTAACATCGCCTAGTTTTAATTACCTTTGTAGCTGTCACTTTAAATAACCTAGAAAATGTTGTCTTTTGCGTGATTTTGTTGACATAGAACAAAAATAATGTCCAATGAAGTTACTCGGAGAACTTGTATGATTTCGTACATTAGAACATGTTGTTGAACATTTTATATGACTCTAGTTACTGTTACAAATTGTTGTAATATCGAGGCCTCAACATATACAAAATGTAGAATCCGTATTGCGAAGACAAATCAGAAGTTGATTAGATTATTTTATTGACTTGAAGCATTGAGACACTCATTTTGTTCAGACTGCATACTGTCTTATTAAATACTAGTAATGTTTTTGTAATAACGAAACATTTTGGCGTTAAGTACTTACTGCGTTGATTGTTTTTAAACATTAATAACACCATATAAAAAATGTCCACATGATCTTGATAAACAATTTTAATGTTTTGTCAATCATTTGAAGGGTTCTCATCACACGGTATTACATGTATGGATAATAGAGACGCAATGGTGAGAAATACGCATTGCGTTTTTGCGTTTAACCTTAAAAACATTTGAATAGAGAATAACGCTTGATGCGCCTTACATGAACAAGTTTCCTAATGATTTAGCGGATTCTTCATTCTTTTTAAAAAAGTAACACAGAAATGCATATGTGTCTTGAAACACATTGTGTTCACTGTTCACAATTGAATATAACGAAGTACTTTTGACGAACATGATTTACAAATGCATTCTTAAGGATTTTTCCATCTTTTTACGTGATCTCACATTTTACAAATCAAGAAAATGGTGTCAAATAAGTATTTTCTTTAATTGTTTGTAACCTTGAACTGCTTTAAATAGATATAAGTGGGGAGCTTTTAATAAAAATGATCCAGATAAAAAATGAAAGTATTATCGCGGAAACACCACGACACGGAAACAACATTGAATACAAACATAGATCACGTTGTCATTATTAACTTAGAAGAAATTCTTCCCAGAAACATTCGCTTAAAGGCATTGAGTACGTTCCCTGCCATCTCCATGTTTTAATTTCCATTGTACCTGTCACTCTTGATCAACTAGAAAAAAACCTGTAAACCTTGATTGTATTGACATAAAAGAGAGATAATGTTCATGTATAATGCGTTTACTTTGAGAACTTTTTATCTATACGATGTTGTTTTGCGAATCGTTAATTGAAATGTAATACACATGGGCCTTATACGGATTTCTTCTAAGAAATAAAATTCAACATATGATGGTTTATGTTTATTACATGTATCTCATTAGCATTTACAGAAGTTTGTTTTGAGTGCAAAATATGTACGCGTTGGCGAGTACTGGTGTACCGTAGGTTGTTTACATTCGACATAGATACTCCTAATGCATTGTCATCAGGTTTTATGTCTGCCAATGTCCTTCCGATAAGATGGAACCTATAGTCTTTGTGTACTTCAAGAAATCAGGGTTTGCTGTCCTATGTCTTTCCGACTTGTCGTCCACTTGTCTAGCATGTCTGTCTACTTGTTTGAAACAAATTTCAATCATCTACCTCATTAAGATGTTAAGCAAACTGACATTCACGACAAATCTAGGTCATCTATATGAATTATTAATCATTAAAATTGACCATGAACTTTGAACATTAGCAAACGTTTCTTGTGATTTCCGAGGACTTTCAAACAAGAATGCATCTAAGAACATATGAATTGGACCGGCACGAGTTATAAGACAGTTTACGTCTCGTTATGTTAAAGTCAATGGACAGGGGGTAGACATACTAGGCATAGCTGTACCAATATAGTCAAGGTGACTAATCGCATTGAAGTTACTTACTCGTATCATTTAAGCATAATGAATGAAGCTTATTAGCTTCGGGCCAGATATGAAAATAATACAACGACACTGGCCAACGATTAAATGAGGCAAATCATTGCACGAAAAATAATGATTTAAATCGATGTTCGACCATTGATTAGACGAAGCCAGTATGAACGATCTAGTAGGTCTAAAAGTTGGTTTGGTGATGAAATAACAATTGTTAAATAGGCTACTATTTTACTTATTATAATATGATGTTTGACATGCTGTTTTAACAGATATAGTACGATAAAGATATAGTAACATTCTGTCGTCGATTATTGGTCATTTGTGAAACACAGCCTCATTGTTTCATAGTTCCTGGTATTAGTTGGATGATCTGAAAAAAAGATTTGGAAGATTCGACGCTCAACAGTATGGTGTGCTTTAGTGTTTCTGTAAGATTTGTCCGTCTGTCTGGGAATTCGTGTAACTGCACCATCTTGTGATTTGATGCACCCTGTTACTGCCCAGCTTTGCTAGACTAGTGAAACACCTTGACTAGCAATAAATCAAAACACGCATTTTAGCCCTTTTTCTGTTGTGTTTATAATACGTATTGATGAAGACTATTCGTATAAAGAATATGGATATTTTCTTTTTTCTTTTAATTAAGCATTAATGCAATTCGAATCTCTTTTGTGAAGCCACACAGTCACTGTTTCAGAAATATTTAACATAGACATAATTTTATATGTGTGTTTGTTTTCCGTTTAATCAAGCATTGGACGCAATGACATCGAACTGTGTATTTCAAACGTCAGGTCAAAGTAAAAGAAGGTGAATATTAAGACATTGTGATATATTTTATTATTTGCCAAATTATACATAGCATATTCATTTCATAGTCTTACATGTAGTTTATCTTAGCGAGTCATTGCTTCGTACGTACATGTTTTATACTCCAAGTGACTTCTGTCTTGCAATTTTTGATAAGCAACAATTTAACTACACGACAGCTCGACGGCTGACGCTGCTACATGTACTCAGAGTACCTCATTGACACAAATTAACACAATGAGTTCAGTTTGTAAAGGAACAAGACCAATGTTCAATTGGTTTGGAATTGGAATAATTCCGACTATTTCCACCGCTAGTTGCTACTGATTACTAACGATTTGTGTCATCTAATCTTGTAGCGTATGGGATGCCGTTGTATCCGCTATATCCAAGGTTGTTCTTGAATGTCCGGAGTGCTGAGAATAATTCTTTATTATACCGTGATAACACAATTCTAGCAGTGCAGACAGAGCACATGAGGGAGTTAATATGAACTATTTTGAAATGATGAAGTATTTATTAGTATTAAGATAACTGTATTTTTAGCATTGGTATTGGTTTACTAAATTATGATACGGAGTGTACGAACTGTCTGATAATTTTTTTAGCAATTGCATCACTGATTCCATTTCACTTGTCCATGTAATGAAACAGTAAACAAAGGAACGACAAACCTTCAAGCGTAGAACAATAAAAGTAATACATGATGCAACTACGAGTAAATGTTTCCTTGCAAGTCACCTTTTTTAATTGCGTCTTAAAATAAACCATTATGGTCTGTCGTTCTGTAAACTTCTCGTATAAACTACAGATGTATTTTTTGTACTTATTTTCCATTGCAACACTACTAACAATTTCATTTTAGTTTTGCATTACATTCCCTCGTCTTACAATGTAACGTGGTATAACTGAACTTATATTCTACATTATTCTGTTCTTGGTATTTCTCCATATTTCGAGCACATTTTAAATATGACCAATTCAATGAGCGTTTTATATCTATGTTTCCATTGTTCGTCTATTAAACACATGTATATTATATTTATATATAGATACATTCATAAAACTAATATATTCGTATTGCACGTTTCAAACTGAACAACACTCACTCTATATAAGTTTTGCAATATGTAATATTATATATATAATATTCTATTTTACGCCTATTGGTCGCCATATTTTTCTAGGGCCCACTTGTTGTTTTTCCATCTACTAGTTCCACGCTTTGGGTACCGATTGTGTAGTTGATTAAGCTTGTTTTGAATGATAAGCCAACGGCTGTCTTGCCTTTTCTCATTCTCGCGTTTATTATTGCCTTTCAATTGTGCCAGTTTCCGGTTAATCAAGCCCCATCTCGAGTTGTGACGCTTGTCTATTGGACTGTCGACAAAGTCGGAATCGGCAACTGTATCTGGAGCATAAACTTTGTGATATTCGTATGTATCCATCGCGTACATACCATCAAGGCCAATGTCGTCATTAAATGCATTACCGTTGGCCAAGTCGTAACTATCTTCCATATCCGTAAATCGTTTACGTAGTGCGTGCTGCGACGGGTAGGCGCTATTGGAATTTTGTTGTTTTTGTTGCCATTCAGATGTCTTCTCATTGCCTGTGTTCGACTTCATGTTGGTGCTTTTAAGTGGTTCTCCTACATCTTCAGTGTTTGACATATCCTGTGCAGAGACGATTCTGTGATTTTGTAGTTCATTGGAGGTTTTGTCTGCGAACTGAAAAGAGACAAAATACTCATTAAATTGTATGTTCTATCATTTGTCAAGATTTGTCGCGGTGGCTTTGTTGACATTATTCACCAAGAAACAACTCGCACATTACTACTAAGGTTGCATTATTTATTGTTTCGAGTGTACAATTCATTGAACCTAGTGAAACAATGAACTAATTATTAGAACTTCCCTCTATTTTAAAATGGCACACACCATGTCAGCTGTCACTTTAAATAACCTCGAAAATGTTGTCTACTGCGTGATTTTGTTGACATAGAAGACAAATAATGTCTAATAAAGTTACTTGGAGAACTTGTATGATTTTGTTCGTACACGTGTTATTGAACATACTCATATGTATTTTCTTTAGCGGTTCTAACGTTAAAATCCTTTGAACAGAATTAAGGAATGCTTTAAATGAAACTGATTCAACTCAGCAACGAAGTACAATCACGGAAACTCCAAAACAGGAAGAAAGCATTGCATACAATTGATCATGCTGACATTATTAACTTAGAAGAAATTCTTCCCACAAACAATGGCTTGGAGGCATTGAGTACGTTCACTGTCTTCTCGAGGTTTTAATGTACATTGTACCTGTCACTACTGTTAAACTAAAAAATATCCTGTAAACCCTGATTGTGCTGACATAAAAGGCAGATAATGTTCTTGTGTAATGCGTTTACTTGGAGAACTTTGTATACTTGTATACTTGTATACGGTGTTGTTTACCGAATCGTTATTTGAAATGTAAAGATTTTTAGCTATTTTGATATTTAACTTTCTTATACATCATTGGGAAGAGATACACTGTTTCTAATTTTTTTAATTTATAACTACCATTTTTCAATGAATATGTCTTACATACATCACTGTATGTATAGAGAGATGTGAACTTTGAAACATAAAACCGGTTGGTTGATTTGCTACATAGTTAGACCACTATTTCCCTGTTTACAGAAATTTATGTTACCAAGCTACTCTTGCTAAAAGGTCAGACTTGTGGAGAACACATGTTATTACTGGTGGTTATGGACTGCTGCGCTGGATCAGACTCATGAATAATACATTGTTTAAGATAATCGACAATTTACATAGAACGGATAAACGAAAATGGACACTCCAACACAATTGCAAATATTTTATTTTCTGTTTGAAATTTTTATCCTTCACTATACTTACACTAGAATCGTCCCTAGCAAACCTATCAGACTATGCGTAGGCCATCAATTTCACTGTGCAATCTAATATCGACAAAAATATGCAGTGGGTGTAAACGTGTCCTGTGTCGCACCGTTTGCACGACTAATTGTATTATTCTGAAGTAACATGACCATTATACAGAATAATTCTCATATCGTTAAATATTTTAACAGCAGTGTACATCCATGTATCAGTTTGTTTTCCATGGTCGATGATGTGCTTTATCACATGTTAAAATAAAACAACTGTTTATGTGGTACATTTGTCTGTACACTACAAGACGCCTTCGACGAATCAACGAACAATCAATTTAATGTTAGTTTAGTGAACAACATTAATGTAATTGTAATGTCAGAAACTTGAATTCAAATATGGTAGTGCATGGAGCAAACGCATTATGGACTAGAAACAAAGTGACGTCATTGCTGATTTTGGAAGTGACTGTCTCCCGCGTGCCAATACTATTAAGCTACGTTCCACATGACATATGCTGTCTGGACATCAGATTGCATTAATGTTGTGTAATATAATTAGCAAATTTCACATCTTGATGAGTCGTGAATTTCACCATGACGTGCATTTGCCGGATATCAAAACACGTTCGGTGATACCGACAAAATTCCCGCCGCTCATGTTTGTTAATTTGGATGAAATTATGGAATTTTTCCAGAAAGACATCATCCCCAGCGTTTGGCGGACAAATCATAATCATTCATGTTACTGGAATCTTTAATAATAATGATTATTTATCCCTGAACCGTCATGCTATCACTAAACTGAAGACACAGTAAGGTTTTTGTAGTAAACTAGGTACAAGGTATAACAATGACTTAGGGGTTTTATTCACCCAACACTGGGAATGTGTGTCTACCTTGAAAATCCATGACTGGGATTGTATCCACCTAGAAATTATGAGCTGTGATATTGAGAACCAGCGACAGCACCTAGCCACTCATGCAATAGTCAGACAAAGAATAAACAAACTTTACCTTTTAGAACGAACTGACGATACCCTTCATACATAGGTTATTTAGCATTCCGGGCAAGCTTCCATACTCATCGACAAGAAATACCATACCCATAAACAGTTGCATTTGAATTAAGTGCATCATAAACTATCAAATGAAGTGTTTGTGAACAACAACCACTACGGAGTGATGTACGGGGCGAAATTTAGCTTGATTGAGTGTAAACATATTTATTCCCCAATTTTTTAAACTGGAGTAAAGGATATATAATAGGAAGAGAAAAACTGCGTTCATGTTTCAGCCTTTAATTGCGTACGCGGTGCGAATTAACACGTGAAAACCGAAACACGCCTCAAATCGTGTCCCAACTATTTCCTATTTAAACACCCACACCGTAAGGCCTAGTGTAACTTTTAAAACAGAATTCTCGAAACGACTCATTAGTTAAAATGAATAAATGAGACAATTAAATCGTCAATTGCCTTAACTACTAATTTCCAACACAACAGTTTCTCGAATTCTTAAGAATTTGTCCTACTTATTCTAAAATTAATGTGTTTAGAAATAGTTTTCGAGATACCAAGGGAATTCAAGACACGTGTTGCTAGTTTTTAGGAATTTCATGGGTTTTTGGCTTAATTTAGAATTAAAAGCATTCAGAGAAAAGATGGGAAAACAACTACGTGGGGAAATCAACCACGCACACGACCGATAATTTGTCCAGAAAATGATATGTTTTTTGTTGCTAATAAGATTACCGAGCTAGGAAACCAAATGATGAGCTAATATTTACACCTTATGTTATAATGAATAATTTTTCACAGTTGATTATAATACCAGTCGTGTTAAACATGTTTAGACAAGATGAATAAGGAATTGTATTATTCATATGGCATGACAAATTCCTCTACCAATGGCTTTATCAAACGAGTTTGAAGTTCCATGTATATCTGCGATAGATCTAAGAATGAACATAAACTATGAATGATTGCACAATGCATGGTTTGTTAATTTCCTATCAATTTTTAATCATTACGTGATATTTAACATAATTATACGAGAGATGCCCCACTTATATAACAGAACTGAATGTCCGATATCTTTCATCTTACTCGATATTACAATGTAATGAAATATCTCTTTTGAACAGTGTAAAGTAATGTGTCAGGCATCATATACAATAATTGTTTTGGATATTTCCCAATTCTGTTGAGGATGTTGCATTTGGCTTTTTGAAGGCAAAACACTCCCCACAAATCGCCAGGAAAAAGTTGAAGAATCATTGGTGTGCCGTTTGTGTGAAGATAATCAGTTGTTTTCGTCACTAGAAGGGTGGTTTTTGTCATGTTCCGCCCATAAATGAAATAACACAAATATTAAGAAATGTCAAAAAGTGGCTATTTGGTTGACAATCGTACTCATTGGGTGTATGATGACTAGGACCAACCAACAAACTAAAATGTGGTTTTCAACGAAGTTAGGGTTATCCATTATAACTACCAAAAACAGAACATTCGCAAATATTACATGCCAAACTCCGAAAATGTCGCTGTTCAGAAGCGCAAAAAAAATAAAAATTAAATTAAGGGAGACAATCGTCTTTAACCACCATATATACTGCAACGGAACTGTTATATCGATAACTGTGTCACCTCTGGTAAGACAATACATTACCATTGAGACATTTACGGTTCACGACCCGACTGCTATATGAGAAATATCTACTACCCTACCAAGAAGTTGATATTCGTTAAGCTACATGGGTTAGCAGCCTGTTTCATTACATGTGCTGTTGTTTGTTATAACTAATCAAATATTACTGCAGTCTGATTCGAGCAAAGTCTATTTATGAGTAACATGAAACATACACATTCACGGCTTAAGCGTCAAGGGTGTCTCGTTACAATTTGTCGAATAACAAAATGCTTACAGACGCATTTACTAGTAATTTCTTGTTGAGACGTTCTGACTTGCTTTCGTGGCCAAACACTTCGTCACACACCACGTATGTCCACATTTTAATTATGTGGTTGTCGTTGGTGAGAATTGTCACCTTATCATGCTGAGTTGTTGACGGCCGCTTCTTTCCATGCCCTCGCTACTCTGCCAAAGACCCCATTGTCAAAAATAATGACAAATAATCTACCTCCTTAAATGGTTAAGAAACTGACATTCACGACAAATTTAGGTCGCCCATATGAATTATTAATTACTGAAATAGATTATGAACTATAAACATACGACGAATGTTTCTTGTGGGTTTCCAAGGGATGTTTTCAAACACGAAGAAGAAGATATGAATTGGCCAACACGAGTTATATAATTAAGTTTAGTAACACTGGACAGTGGGGTTATGAATATGGTTCCGTACCAAGATGATGTAATTCTTTACTCGCATCATTTAAGCGTAATAAACGTAGCTTACGAACGTCGGGCAGTGGGCTGAAAAGTATGCGACAATGGACTGACCAACGATCGTATGGGGATATTCTTTCCAAAGAAAAGAAAATATTTTAAGACGGTAAAAGCAACCTAATAGGTTTAAAAGTTTGTAAAGTTGAGTATTTTTGTATAAAGTACCGGCACGGGGTTTTGTATATGAAACTACTCGGTGGGCTGTATCCTTAGTCAGTGACTAATATTAATGATCGATACATCGCCTTGTCTAAAGGTGTGACATGATTATCGTTTAATAATGGCCTTCAATAGATGATCAGAATAAAGGGAGATTCGTCGTTTACTCTTTTGGTGTGCTTCTGATTAATGTTCCTGTAAGATGTGTCCGCCTGTCAGGGAGTACGTGCAGCACAATCATCTTGTATATGATGCACACAGTTATTGGTCCAGTTTTGCTAGTCTAGTGAAACACATTGGCTAGCAACAAGTTTCACGAGGCGATGAAGACAATTCATAAATAATATGGATTTTTATTGTATTTTTCGTAAGCATAACTACACTTCTAATCTCTTTGTACATTAAGACTGTTGAATTGTCAAAGGTAAATAATGTTTACACACATTAAGGTGGAAACGCTATTGGTTATACCAGGCATTGGACGAAGAGAAGCCAAACTGTGTAATTCAAACGTCAGGTGAAAATAAATGATGGTGCATGTTTAGATATTGTGTTACAATTTATTTTTTGCCAAATAAAAATCTAACGGACTTTTTTCTTGCAATTGAAAGGCAATAACTACACCATGGGTCTGTGATTGATGCGACATCCCCATTGACTCCAATTAAAACACCATAGAGGTTCAGTTTGTTAAACAACAAGAGAATATTGTTGTGACAATGATACAATTGGTTGGACATTTGAATAATTCCGACTTTCGGCCCTACTTAAAGCTGTTGATTACAAACAAAAGTTATGTTGTGTAATCTTGTAGCATACGACATTGCAAAGGTGATTGATGTTTGGTCCTTTAAAGACAGTAATATACCTAATTCTAGTAGAGCGGAACGAGCACAGATGGGCGTTTATAAACTGTACTTAAATGGAGTGCATTTTAGCATTGGAATACAGAGTGTACGAATAGCATGATAAGTTTATTAACACTTAAATCACCGATGCAATTTCCCTATAATGAAATGTTAAGAGAAAAAAGAACGACATATAGTGAAGCGTAGCAGACTAAAACCTTTTCTGTAAACCTGATGGTTCCGTATGTCGATTTTGTTATTTCTTTTCATTTCACTACGTCGCTACCTAACAACATTTTCATTTCTTACTATTGCAAATGTATTCTTCCGCGTTATTATATGCAATTTCGTATAACTAAACGTCTGTTCTATTTTATTCTGTTATTTGTTGTCTTTCGAGCACATTCAATTTTATATTTTTTTTCCAATTCAATGAGCGATTTGTATGTCTGTTAGTATTGTTAATCTATTAAACACATGGTATATTATATATAGATGCAATCATATTACTTATATACAGTTTATTCGTATTACTTGTGTAAAACTTTTCTACATTCACTCTATATAAGTTTTGCACTGTGTAACATTATGTATATAGTTTTCTGTTTATGCCTATTGGTCGCCATATTTTTCTAAGGCCCATTTGTTGTTTTTCCATATACCAATTCCACGCTTTGAGTACCGATTGTGTAGTTGATTAAGCTTGTTTTGAATGATAAGCCAACGGCTGTCTTGCCTTTTCTCATTCTCGCGTTTATTATTGCCTTTCAATTGTGCCAGTTTCCGGTTAATCAAACCCCATCTCGAGTTGTGACGCCTGTCTATTGGACTGTCGACAAAGTCGGAATCGGCAACTGTATCTGGAGCATAAACTTTGTAATAGCCGTAAGGATCCAGCGCGTACATACCATCAAGTCCTATATCGTCATTAAAGGCAATACTATTTGCCAAGTTATAACTATCGTCCATATCCGTGAACCGTTTACGTAGTGCGTGCTCTGACGGTTAGGCGCCATTGGCATTTTGTTCGTTTTGTTGCCATTCAGAAGTCTTCTCATTGCCTGTGTTCGACTTCATGTTTGTGCTTTTAAGTGGTTCTCCTACATCTTCAGTGTTTGACATATCCTGTGCAGCGACGACCTTGGGGTGTTGTAGTTCATTGGAGGTTCGGTCAGCGAACTGAAAAAAGACACACTACTTATAAGAATTTTTGTTCTAAAATTTGTCAACATTTGTGTGGTTATTTCTTTGACCTCGGTGGCTTTGTTGGCATTATTTACCAAGAAACAAATCATCGTTTTTCTTTAAACTACTCGCATATTACTACATATGTTGCATCATTCCTTGCATTATCATAATTATTTATTGTTTCATTATTAACCGATCATTTGAGTTTACTTAATTTATATATCAGTACAAATGAGTAGTATTTTAATGAGTTTTTTTAATGCATTTTGTTTTTAATGGTTTTGAACATATGTGTATGCGTTAGCTAGTATCCTTTAACACTTACTTTGTAAAACGCTTCCATAGAACACGAGTCATTTTGACCTGGTTTCGAGTGTACAATTCATTGAACCTAGTGAAACAATGAATTGATTATTAGAACTTCCTTCTATTTAAAAATGACACAGACCGTGTCATTATTATTGACAAGGAAGCACATTTACCCTGAAGCAATTTCCATGAACGAGTGTGTATGTTTTATAACATCTTCTTATTTTAATTACCATTTCCAGCTATTACGCTAAATAAACTCAAAAAAGTTGTCTGCTGTGCAATTTTGTTGACATAAAAAGACAAATAATGTCTTATAAAGTTAATTGGATAGCTTGTATAATTTCGTTCGTACATAAGAACGAGTTGTTGAACATTTTCTATGACTCTTGTAGCTGATGTATTTACATAATTATCTACAAATGTAACACACATTCTTGTAATATCTAGCCGCCATTATATAGAATCCGCATTGAAAAAAACCAAACCAGATGTTGATTAGATAATTTAATTGATGAGAGTATTGTGGCGCTCATTTTGATCAAACAGTATACTGTCTTAACGTTTTTGAATTACGGTTTTGCGATAAAGAAACATTTTGGCGTCAGATGAGCATTGCGTCTATTGTTTTGTTAAAGCTTAATAACATCAGAACAAAGAATATCGAAATGATTAGGATAAAATCGAAATATTTTGTCCAACTTTAACGGGTTCTCGGTCCATTCTAACGGGTTCTAATTGTTTTAACAGTAGTATGGAAAATAGAAATGTAGTGGTGAGAAATATTTGCAACCTTAATAAACGTACAAATAGAGAATTACGAAGTCATTTTCACTTTACTTTCTTAATGATTAGACTTCTAATGGGTTATTACTTTTTTAATGGATAAGTAACACAGAAATGTTAATATTTTAAAACTCGTATTGTACTCCGTGTCCATTATCTTTTAAAATAACCGTCGAACACAGTATAACGAAATACTTTGGACGAAAAAATTCTTAATAATTTATCGTTTTAATAGTCTTATTTTACAAAATAAATGTGATGGTGTCAAATATGTATTTTCTTTAACGGTTCTAACGTTAAATGCCTTTGAACAGAGATTAGGGAGTGCTTTAAATGAAACTGGTTCAACTCAACAACGAAGTACAATCACGGAAACACCAAAACAGGAAGAAAGCATTGCACCCAATTGATCATGCTGTCATTATTAACTTAGAAGAAATTCTTCCCACAAACAATGGCTTGAAGGCATTGAGTACGTTCTCTGCCATCTAGAGGTTTTAATATGCATTGTACCTGTCACTCTTGTTAAACTAGAAAATATTCTTTAAACCCTGATTGTGCTGACATAAAAGGCAGACAATGTGCTTGTGTAATGCGTTTACTTGCAGAACGTTGTATACTTGTAAACAGTGTTGTTTTGCAAATCGTAAATTGAAATGTAAAGTATTTTAAGCTAATTTGAGATTTAACTTTCTTATACATCATTTGGAAGAGATCCAGGCTGCTTCTTATCTTTTTTAATTAATTACTACCATCTTTCAATGAATGTGTCTTACATACATCACTGTATGTATATAGATAGATTAGCACTTCGAAACATAAAACCGGTTGGTTGATTTGCTACATAGTTAGACCACTATTTCCCTGTTTAAAGAAATCTATATTACCCAGTTACTCTTGCTAAAAGGTCAGACTTGTGGAAAAAAAACATGTTATTATTGGTGGATTTGGACTACTGCGCTGGATCAGACTCATGAATAATAAATTGTATAAGATAATCGACAATTTACATTGAACGGATAAACGGAAATGGAAACTACAACACAATTGCAAATATTTTATTTTCTGTTTGAAATTTTTGTCCTTCACTATGCATACACAAGAATCGTCCCTAGCAAACATATCAGACTATGCATAGGCCATAAATTTCACTGTGCAATCTAATATCACATCTACAAATATATGCAGTGGGTGTAAACGTGTCCTGCGTCGCACCGTTTGCAAGACTAATTGTATTATTCTAAAGTAACATGACCATTATACAGAACAATTTTCGTATCGTTAAATATTTTAACAGCAGCGTACATCCATGTATCAGGTTGTTGTCCACGGTCAATGATGTGCTTTATTACATGTTAAAATAAAACAACTGTTTGTGTTGTACTTTTGTCTGTACACTTCAAGACGCCTTCGAAGAAACAACGAACCATCAATTTAATTTTAGTTTTAGGAAACAACATTAATGTAATGTAATGTCAGAAACTTGAATTCAAATATGATAGTGCATGGAGCGAACGCATTATTGACTAGAAACAAAGTCACGTCATTGCTGATTTTGGAAGTGATTTCACCAAAAGAATGTCTCCCGCGTGCAAATACTATTAAGTTACGTGCCACATGCCATATGCTGTCTGCACAACAGATTGCATTAATATTGTGTAATATAATTAGCAAATTTCACATCTTGATGAATCGTGAATTTCATTATGAAGTGCATTTGCCGGACATCAAAACACGTTTGGGGATACCGAGAAAAATGCCTGCTGCTCATTTTTGTTAATTTGAATAAAATTATGGATTTTCCAGAAAGACATCACCAGCGTTGGGTAGACAAATCATAATAATTCATTTAACTGGAATCTTTAATAATAATGATTACTTATCCCTTTACCGTCATTACTTAAATGAAGACACTGTAAAGTTTTTTGTAGTAAAATAGGTAAAATAACCATGAAAAAACTTAAGGATTCTTTTCACCACACACTGGGTATGTTTGTCCTCCTTGAAACATCTTGAAAATATGAGCAGTGTTATTGAAAACCGGCGACAGGCATCTAGCCACTCATGCAATGGTCAGACATAGAACGAACCGACCATACCATCTATACAAAGGTTACTTAGCATTTCGGGCAAGCCTTCATACTCATCGACAAGGAATACCATACCCATATTTGCATTTATTGCATAACTAAATATCAAATGAAGTGTTTGTGAACAACAACTATTACGGAGTGAAGTACAGGGCGGAATTTAGCTTGATTAAGTGTAAACATATTTATTCCCCAAACAATATTTTTTTTAAACTGGAGTAAAGGATATATAATAGGAAGAGAAATACTGCGTTCATGTTTCAGCTTGAAATTGCGTACGTGGTTCGAATTAACACGTGAAAAACGAAACAAGCCTCAAATCTGGTCCCAACTATTTCCTATTAACCACCCACACCGTAGAGCCTAATGTAACTTTAAAAACAGAATTCTCGAAACGAATCATTATCTAAAATGAATAATTGAGACAATTAAGTCGTCAATTGCCTTAACTACTCATTTCCAACACAACATCTTCTCGAATTCTTAAGAATTTGTCCTACTTTATTCTAAAATTGATGTGTTTAGAAATAGTGTTCGAGATACCAAGGGAATTCAAGACACGTGTTGCTAGTTTTTAGGAATTTCATGGTTTTTGGCTATATGTTTTAAGAATTAAAAGCATTCAGAGGAAAGATGAGAAAACAACTACATGGGGAAATCAACCACGCACACGACCGATAATTTGTCCGGGAAATGACACGTTTTTTTTGTTGCTAATAAGATTACCCGAGCTAGGAAACCGAATGATGAGCTAAAATTAAAACCTTATGTTATAATAAAGAATTTTTCACAGTTGATTATAATACCAGTCGTGTAAAACATGTTTAGACAATACGAATCAGGAATTGTATTATTCATATGGCATGACAAAATACCTCTACCAAGAGATTTACCAAACGAGTTTGCAGTTTCATGTATATCTACGACCTAGAAATAGATCAAATAACGCATACAAACCATGGGTGATGGCACAAAAGATGGTTTGTTGATGACCTATCAAATTGTAACCATACAATGAAATTAAAAAAACATTAATTTTGTCACTTTAAATGTACATAATACACTTTGAAATATGTGTATAAATATAGATTCATCATACATGAAGTACGGACGTTATAAACATATTCAACCTGGAATTAGATGTTTGAAGAAGAGGTTAAACAATAGGACAGGGGAGACATGTTCCACCCGATAGAAAGGTACATAGACCTGCATGTACATGAAAAATCATAGATCACACGTTTACGCCACAACGACCCACAAAAACCTTAAAAATATAAACTTATACGTAAATATAAGCAGCTACAATGTTCGTCTTCCATATGTCAATATGGTTCAATCAAATTGATACAACCCCGCAGCTACAGAATAGACCTGCACACAAACACGAAGTTAATAACCAACTTAAGTGTAAACACCACAGCAGACAGAATAACCTCACATCTGCACACCCAATAAGCATTAATATACGTAGTATGGTAACATAAATAACTTGATTAACTTTCATGATAGAGAAATCGTTCGACCCTAATTTAAAGCTAATGAGGCTAAGTTTGTATTGAATATGAATGCCATGCCTCATTATTAAGTGTAAACCCACACATATTATCTTATGAACTGACGTATAAGCGCGTTAAGGCTACAGTGTACGAAATATAATTGTAGCTAGCTCTGTATAGAAATGGACCTTAAGAAAACGGGATTACAAGAGTTTTGAATGACAAGTTTGAATTTAATATGGTTGACTTTTTAAAGCTAAATTATTATCTATATACTAGTAGTTACTTTATGATGTATGTTGGCATGCGAAACAAGAGAATGAATCAGGGAAGCAACGTCAGAAGAAACAATAGGGCCTACGAATGAACGCACGACACGAAGAGATAAACACGTAGTGTTCAATGTAATAAATTAAATAAATGTACAGACCCAAAGGAAATACTTCAAAATTTAATATTCAAGCGACACATCAATCTGGACGCTTGTCATATTTTCAGTTAGTCTAAAACATATCCGGGGATATAGCCATTCGGGAGGTACAGTTACACAACGGCGACCACACATCACACGGACAATCTATAAGGTAACATGCAAAACTAACAGCGTACCTGCCGTGATGAGAGCAACGAAGAAATTAAATTGAACATGGGATTTCAGAAGGACGCATACAGGATACATTGAGCTAGTCACACCAAAAACATTCTGGTACATTTGTAATAACAAAACTATTTTTGCTATCTGCTTTTATAGTAGGCAAAACGATATGAAGAAATGTAGATAAAATACGTGATACATAGTAACTGTTGTTCTTTGTTTCCCGTTTTCATTTATACATGTACACTTATCATATGTAAACACGCTCGATCTGTCGATATGTATTGAAGTGTATAGATTCTATCTCTACGAGTGGATTTTGTTCTCTAATACCATGGGTGGTTGATTCTGACCAACGTAACATCCAATACTTTTGTTTTCATACGCATCTGACTTAAAGCAGACTTTTAAGAGCAAAAGTCCACGAACATTTTGATAATCCAGCGTACAAAATGTACACGTATTTACCTAAACCGGACTTCATCACGAACACAAGTCGTTGAGCCTAGTCAAAGAACGAATTGATTTTTTAAACTTCCCTCTTAAATGGTACACACCGTGTCATTATTACTGACAAAGGAAGCAAATTTTCCCTTACTCAATTTTCCAAGACCGAGCGTACGCTTCCTAACATCGCCTTGTTTTAATTACCGCTGTAGCTGTCACTTTAAATAACCTAGACAATGTGGGTCTATTGCGTGATTTTGTTGACATAGAAGACAGATAATGTCCAATGAAGTTACTCGGAGAACTTGTATGGTTTCGTTTGTAAATAGAACATGGTGCTGAACATTTTCGATGACTCTTGTAGCTGTTCTAATTACATAATTATCTAATACATTTTCATTAATAATTCTTGTAAAATCGAGGCATCCGTTATATACAATCCGCATTGCGAAAACAAATCAGAGGATTATTAGATTGTTTTATTGATTGAAGCATTGAGGCGATCATTTTGATAGAACTGTATAATATCTTTCTTAAAATATGTTGTAGCAATAAAGAAACATTTTGTCGTCAAATTACAATGCGTTTATTGTTTTTTGTTTAAAGCTTAATAACATCAGGTCAGAGAATACCAAAGAGTTTTTGATAAATATGTGAAGGTTTTGTCAATCTTTTGACGGGTTATCAATGCAAAGTATAATAGAAAATGGAAATGTATATATGTCAAAATCAATGTCATTTTGATGACAAAAATTCTTAATGATTTGTATGTCTTTGAACGATTTCTTACTTCTTTTGAAATTAATGAGTAACAAAGAAATGTTTAGTTGTCGAACTACGCATTGTTTTTATCGTTAATAACCTTTGAATAGAGTATATCGAAGTTCTGTAGACAAACCCGATTTTCAGTGATTTGTCCATTTACAAATAAATATAATGGTGTGTAATACGTATTTTTGTTTCTTTTTAACCTTATTATCTATGTTCATATATCAGGGAGTGTTTTTAATGAACCAGATTCAGATAAAAAGTCAAAGTTTAATCAGGGAAACACCAAGACAAGGAAACAACATTGAATACAAACATACATCACGTTGTCATTATTAACTAAGAAGATATTCTTTCCACAAACAATGGCTTGAAGGCATTGATTACGTTCTCTGCCATCTCCATGTTTTAATTTCCATTGTACCTGTCACTCCTGATAAACAAGAAAACACCCTATAAACCTTGGTTTTGTTGACATAATTGCATTTTGTGCAATGCGTTAACATGGAGAAGTTTGTATATACGGTGTTGGTTTTCGGAATGTAAAGTATTATAGCTAAGTCTTTGTGAGATAAGACTTTCTTATACAGCAGTTGAAAGAGATATATACTGCTTGAAGCATCCATTTAGTGGGGATGTGGATGACTTATACTATGTCTGATTCTTGCATGTGTGGCTAGGCGCTACCGTCTTAGCTGTGTGGCCTTGGTTTGGGCCCTACTATTTATTTATCACTACAGCAGGGGTTAAGTGCTGTGTGGCGGCTGTAAAAAGTCACCCTTTATTTCATTTCAGTGTAGTTATCACTTATAATTACCTCCCTTTATGGCTTATTATGCACAAAATTCAAAATCCGAAGTGTGTCATTCATTACGGAGTGAGCATATAAGGCTCGCTTGAAGCATTCATTTATTGGGATGTGGATGGCTTGTACTATGTCTGATTCTTGCGTGTGTGGCTAGGCGCTGCCGTCGTTGCTATGTGGCTTTGGTTTGTGCCCTACTATTTGTAATCTTTTGGCCAAAATCTCAAAATATGTAAAATAAAACAGTTTCAGTACATCACAAACATGTATACAAAGCCTGTAAACCTAATTTGATGATTCCAGTTCCACCTTGTCAAAGCATACTACCATTTAAACACAATCACGATTTTATTTAGGGACTATTTGAGTGCATCCTATTTTGGTTCGCGGAGGCATTTAATGGTTTTTAACCTCTATGAATAGATTTTAAACTGGACCAAAATAAGACTTTTAAAAACATATAGTTGAAGATAACTTTGACACACAGCGCTATGTACATTGAGACGTTGAGCATATATAATCTGCCGAATGCGGATAATGGAGTTCCAGTTTTGATACAGGTTGATTTTTCACATAGTTAGACGGTCCTATTTCCCTGTTTATGTTCTCCAGCAGCTCTTGCTATAATGTCAGATAAGTTGAAAACACAAGTTAATACTGGTGGTAATGGACTGCTGCGCCGGACCAGACACTGGAATAATAAATTGTATACGATAATCGACAATTTACTGATGAACGGTAATGGACACTGCAACACAATGGCAAATGTTTCATTTTCTGTTTGAATTTTTTATCCTTTACTATACATACACAAGAATAGATCCTAGCAATCCTATCAGACTATGCGTAGGCCATAAATTTCACTTTGAACTCTTATATCCCATCTACAAAAATATGCAGTGTGTGTAAACGTGTCCTATGTTGCACCGTTTGTACGACTAATTGTATTATTCTTAAGTAACATGACCATTATACAGAATAAGTCTCGTATCGTTTAATATTTTAACAGCAACGTTCATACATGAATCAGTTTGTTGCCCATGGTCGATGATATGCTATATCACATGTTAAAATTAAACAACTGTTAACGTTGTACTTTTGTTTGAACATTACAAGACGCCTTCTTCGACACATCAAACAATCAATTTAATTTTAGATTGAGGCAACAAAATATCTGTGACTTTAATGTCAGAAACTTGAATCCAAAGTTGACAGCGTATGGCACGAGCGCATAATGATATAGAAACAACAACGTGAGGTCATTGCTGCTTTTAAAAGTGATTTTACCAAAGCAATGTTTCCGAGCACACGAGACAAAATTAAGGATCAGGGAGTTAGCTTATTTGTTGTTTAGCAAAATATATGTTTTGTTAAAATCTTCACAACCGTAGCTTTCAATTGGAGTTGTCGCCTTGGACGAAAAAACGAACAATTGATTTAAATTTAGATTAAGGAAACATCATATAATTATGTGACTTTTATGTCAAAAACTTGAATCAATAGTTGACAGCGCATTAAACGAACGCGTAATGATATAGAAACAACAACGTGAGGTCATCGCTGAATTTGGAAGTGATTTCACCTTAGTAATGTTTCCGAGCATACAAAACAAAGTACTGATCAGGGAGTTAGCTCATTTGTTGGTTAGCCAAATACATGTTTTCGTTAGAATCTTAACAATCGTAGCTTTTAATTGGGAGTTGTCGCAAGATAATTTATATTTAGCCAATAGTAGAATTCAGCTTGGAAATTAAGAGGCGCATTAAAGTTGTGACCGTTGGAACGAATATCGGAACGATTCCTATAATTACTTGATCTTTATACGAAAGCATATGGGTGATCATATACGCGAATCAACACCCAAAGGCACAATAATAAGAAAGAACAGATATTTGTCCGAAAATTAGGCAGGGTGTTAGAAACACACTAATTAGTACTAATACACACGGGCCTAATATGGATTTCTACGAAGAAATAAAATTCAGCATATGATGGCTTGCTTTATTATCTTGTTAGCATTGATAGAAGTTTGTTTTGAGCACAAAACATTTACGCGTGATGGAGCGATTATGAGTGTACCGAATCTTGTATACATTCGACATTGATAATCCTAGTGCATTGTCATTCGGTTTTATATATGTCTGTCAATAAAGGTATGAGAAAATCGACAGGAAGGTAGCACTTAAGGTCCTTCGGATTTGATGGAACAAGGAATTTGTGTGATTCAAGAAATTCGGTTTCGCTGTCCAAGCTCTTTGCGAGGATTCGTCGCCATGTCTAGCATGTTTTGCTACTCTGTTACATGTATAGTACTTATTGTTACGAATCATGGCAAACACTGACATGCGATGTTTGAAACAATTTTCAATCATCTTCCCCCTTAAGTTGTTAAGAAACTGACATTCACGATAAATATAGGTCGTCTATATGAATTTTTAATCACTCAAATTGATTTTGAACTTTAAGCATATGGACAAATGTTTCTTGTGGTTTTTTAGGGATATTGAAACATGAATACATCTAAGGAAATATGATTAGGCCATCACGAATTATACGATAAAGTTTAAAAGCACTTGGCAGTGTGGTTATTGGTATGGTTCCGTACCTTAAGTCAAGATGACTTGTCACGTTGGAGTTTCTTACTCGTGTCATGCACAAATAATGAACGTAGCTATGAACATCGGTCAATGGGCTGAAAAGTATGCAACAGCAATGCACTGACCAAAATTGAAAGCGATAACTTATTCCAAAATAGAAGAAAATATATCAAGACGGTAATTTTATTTTAAGCAACCTAATATGTCTTATTGGCTATGCATATGGTTCCATACCTATAGTCAAGTTCTCTATTCGTATCATTTAAACATAATGAATAAAGCTTATTAGCATCGGGCCAGGGATGAAAATAATGCAACGACACTAAACAGGCCAACGATTAAATGAGGTAAACAATAGCAAAAAAATAATGATTTAAACCAAAGTTCGAACACTGATTAGACAAAGACGGTAAAAACGATCTAGCAGGTCTAAAAGTTGGTTTAGCGATGAAATGACGATTGGTAAATAGTGTTTTATTTTACTTATTATAATAAGATGTTTGCCATGCTGTTTTTACAGATATAGTACGATATAGATATAGTAACATTCTGTCGTCGATTATTGGTCATTTGTGAAACACAGCCTCATTGTTTCATAATTCCTGGTATTAGTTAAATGGTCTGAAAAAAAAGATTTGGAAGATTCGACGCTCAACTGTATGGTATGCTTTAGTGTTCCTGTAAGATTTGTCCGCCTGTCTGGGAATTCGTGTAACTGCACCATCTTGTGATTTGATGCACCCTGTTATTGCCCAGCCTTGCTAGACTAGTGAAACACCTTGACTAGTCATGAATCAAATTACGCATTTTAGCCCTTTTTCTGTTGTGTTTATAATACGTATTGATGAAGACTATCCGTATAAAGAATATGGATATTTTCTTTTTTCTTTTAATTAAGCATTAATGCAATTCGAATCTCTTTTGTGAAGCCACAAATTCACTGTTTCAGAAATACTTAACATAGACATAATTTTATATGTGTGTTTGTTTTCCGTTTAATCAAGCATTGGACGCAATGACATCAAACTGTGTATTTCAAACGTCAGGTCAAAATAAATGATGGCGAATATTTAGATATTGTGATATATTTTATTATTTGCCAAATTATACATAGCAAAATCATTTCATAGTCTTACATGTAGTTTATCTTAGCAAGTCATTGCTTCGTACGTACATGTTTTATACTCCAAGTGACTTCTGTCTTGCAATATTTGATAAGAAACAATTTAACTACACGATGTGTCGACGGTTGATGCTGCTACATGTACCTCAATGACACAAATTAATACATAAGGGGTTCAGTTTGTAAAGGAACAAGACCGATACTTAATTGGTTGGAAATTGGAATAATTCCGACTATTTCCACCGCTAGTTGCTACTGATTACTAACGATTTGTCACATCTAATCTTGTAGCGTATGAGATGCCGTTGTACCCGCTATATCCAAGGTTGTTCTTGAATGTCCGGAGTGCTGAGAATAATCCTTTATTATACCGTGATAACACAATTCTAGCAGTGCAGACAGAGCACATGAGGGAGTAAATATGAAACATTTTGAAATGATGAAGTATTTATTAGTATTAAGATAACGGTATTTTTAGCATTGCTATTGGTTTACCAAAATATGAGTGTGCGAAGTGTCTGATAAGTTTTTTAGCAATTGCATCACGGATAACATTTCACTTGTACATGTAATGAAACAGTAGACAAAGGAACGACAAACCTTCAAGCGTAGAACAATAAAAGTAATAGATGATGCAACTACGAGTAAATGTTTCCTTGCAAGTCACCTTTTTTAATCGCTTCTAAAAATACACCATTATGGTCTGTCGTTCTTTAAACTTTTCGTATAAACTCCAGATGTAGTTTTTGTACATATTTTCCATTGCACCACTACTAACAATTTCATTTTAATTTTGAATTGCATTCCCTCGTCTTACAATGTAACGTGGTATAACTGAACGTATGTTCTACTTTATTCTGTTCTTGGTATTTCTCCGTATTTCGAGCACATTTTAAAAACGACCAATTCAATGAGCGTTAATATTTATGTTTTCATTGTTCGTCTATTATACACATGTATATTGTATTTATATATAGATACATTCATAAAACTAGTATATTCGTATTGCACGTTTCAAACTGAACTACAATCACTCTATATAAGTTTTGCAATATGTAATATTATATATACAATTTTCTGTTTTACGCCTATTGGTCGCCATATTTTTCTAGGGCCCACTTGTTGTTTTTCCATCTTCCAATTCCACGCTTTGAGTACCGATTGTGTAGTTGATTAAGCTTGTTTTGAATGATAAGCCAACGGCTGTCTTGCCTTTTCTCATTCTCGCGTTTATTATTGCCTTTCAATTGTGCCAGTTTCCGGTTAATCAAGCCCCATCTCGAGTTGTGACGCTTGTCTATTGGACTGTCGACAAAGTCGGAATCGGCAACTGTATCTGGAGCATAAACTTTGTAATATCCGTATGGATCAATCGCGTACATACCATCAAGGCCAATGTCGTCATTAAAGGCATTACTGTTGGCCAAGTCGTAACTATCTTCCATATCCGTAAATCGTTTACGTAGTGCGTGCTGCGACGGGTAGGCGCTATTGGAATTTTGTTCGTTTTGTTGCCATTCAGAAGTCTTCTCATTGCCTGTGTTCGACTTCATGTTTGTGCTTTTAATTGGTGCTCCGACATCTTTAGCGTTTGACATATCCTGTGCAGCGACGATCTTGTGATTTTGTAGTTCATTGGAGGTTTGGTCTGCGAACTGAAAAGAGACAAAATACTTGTTTGAATTGTATGTTCTATATTTTGTCAAGATTTGTTGCGGTGGCTTTGATGACATTATTCACCAAGAAACAAGTCACTGTTTTTTCTTTAAACTACACGCATTTTACTAATAAGGTTGCATTATTCATTGTATTATCATTATTATTGATTGTTTTATTACTAATAGATAATTTAAGTTGACTTAAATTATATATCAGTATAGATGAGTATTATTTGAGTTTATTTTAATGCATTTTGTTTTTAATGGTTTTGAACATATGAGTACGTGTTAGCAAATATCCTTTAAAACGTACTTTGTAAAACGCTTCCATAGAACACGAGTCGACTTGGTTTCGAGTGTACAATCCATTGAACCTAGTGAAACAATGAACTGATTATTAGAATTTCCCTCTATTTTCAAATGGCACACACCGTGTCAGCTGTCACTTTAAATAACTTCGAAAATGTTGTCTACTGTGTGATTTTGTTGACATAGAAGACAAATAATGTATAATAAAGTTACTTGGAGAACTTGTATGATTTCGTTCGTACATTAGAACGTGTTGTTGAACATACTCATATGTATTTTCTTTTACGGTTCTAACATTAAAAGCCTTTGAACATAGACTAGAGAGTGCGTTAAATAAAACTGGTTCAACTCGACAACGAAGTACAATCACGGAAACACAAAAACAGGAAGAAAGCATTGCATACAATTGACCATGCTGTCATTATTAACTTAGAAGAAATTCTTCCCACAAACACTGGATTGAAGGCTTTGAGTACGTTCAATGACATCTCGAGGTTTTAATAAACATTGTACCTGTCCCTCTTGTTAAACTAGAAAATATCCTGTAAACCCTGATTGTGTTGACATAAAAGGCAGATAATGTTATTTTGTAATGCGTTTACTTGGAGAACTTTGTATACTTCTATACGGTGTTGTTTTGCGAATCTTCAATTAAAATGTACAGTCTTTTAGCTAATTTGAGATTTGACTTTCTTATATATCATTTGGAAGAGATACAGGCTCCTTCTTATCTTTTTTAATCAACTTCTATCATCCTTCACTGAATATTTGCCTTACATACATGTATCTAAAGATAGATTGTAAAGTTTGAAACATTATCAAAATAAAACTTTTAAACACATAGAATGTATGATAACCCTAGCACACAGCACTATGTATGACGTTGGATATAGCTTATCTGCCGAATGCCGATAGTTGAGTTCCAGTTTTGATACAGGTTTGATGATTTGTAACATACTCGGTCCCATGTCCCTGTTTATGTTTTCCAGCAGCTCCTGATATATGGTTAGATTAGTGGAAAGCACATGTTATTACTAATGGTAATGCGCTGCTGCGCTGGACCAGACACGTGAATAATAAATTGTATAAGATAATCGACAATTTACTGATAAACGGAAATGGACACTGCAACACAATGGCAAATGTTGTATATTCTGTTCCAATTATTTATCCTTCACTATACATACACAAGAGGCATCTCTGGCATACCTACCAGACAATGCGTATGCCATATTTCTCACCGTGAAATCTTATCTCCTAAATTGATTCTACAAAAATATGCAGTGGGCGTTAACGTGTCCTGTGTCGCACCGTTGGCATGACTAATTGTATTATTCTAAAGTAACGTGACCATTATACAGAATAATTCTCGTATCGTTAAATATTTTAACAGCAGTGTACATCCATGTATCAGTTTGTTTTCCATGGTCGATGATGCGCTTTATCACATGTTAAAATAAAATAACTGTTTTTGTTGTACTTTTGTCTGTACACTACAAGACGCCTTCGACGAAACAACGAACAATCAATTTAATTTTAGTTTCAGTTAAGGTGGCAGGGGATATATAGGGGGTGATAGGGGTCCCTCAAAATATCAAACCTTCAGTGTAGAGCTTATTTATGGGCACCAAAAATCAAATAGCAAAATATCGGCAGGTATGAGAGAAACTTTTCTTGCAGAATTAACCTAGCTCAAATATACTTGGCACCAAAAAAAGGATTGCTTTAGGGATAAAAAATACGGTGTATGGGGTGAAATTGGTCACTTTTGTATCTTTTTTACTAAATTTTGGAGGGGTAGGGGCAAAAACAAAGGGCCATATTACCACAACCCTAGGGGTAAGCCTTGGAATTTGATGTTATTTTCTATTTATGTTAGGCCCTGAGACTGACACATAAATACTTTCTTGTCTTATTTGCTGTTTTCAAGAAATCCGCTTGACTGTTTACGGCCTTTCGGAACCTCAAAATTTGCCAATAATATATCACCTGCCCCCTAAACAACATTAATGTAATTGTAATGTCATAAACTTGAATTCAAATATGGTAGTGCATAGAGCGAACGCATCATGGACTACAAACAAAGTGACGTCATTGCTGATTTAAGAAGTGATTTCACCAGAAGAATGTCTCTCGCGTGCCAATGCTATTAAGTTACGTGCCACATGCCATATGCTGTCTGCACATCAGATTGCATTAATGTTGTTTAATATAATATGCAAATTTCAAGTCTTGATGAGTCATGAATTTCATCATGACGTGCATTTGCCGGACATGTTTGGGGATACCGACAAAATTCCCCCTGCTCATTTTTGTTAATTGGATAAAATTGTGGATTTTTTCAGAAAGACATAATCCTTAGCGTTGGGTTGACAAATCATAATCATCCATTTTACTGGATTATTTAATAACATTGATTATCTATCTCTGAACCGTCATGCTATTACGAAAATGAAGACACTGTAAGGTTTTTGTAGTAAAATAGGTAAAAGGTATAATAATGAAAACACTTAGGGATTTTATTCTACCAACACTGGGCATGTGTGTTTACCTTGAAACACCCATGATGGGGATGGTATCTACCTTGACAACATGAGCAGTGGTATTGAGAACCGGCGACAGCGCCTAGCCACTCATGCAATGGTCAGACATAGATGGAACCGACCACACCATCCATACATCATACTCATCGACAAGGTATACCATACCCATTCATGGTGGCATTTGCATTTAGTTCATAATTAAATATCAAATGAAATGTGTGTGAGCAACAACTATTACGGAGTGAAGTACAGGGTTAAAATGTAGCTTGATTAAGTGTAAACATATTTATTCCCCAAACAATGTTTTTTAACTGGAGTAAAGGATATATAATAGGAAGAGAAAAACTGCGTTCATGTGTCCGCCTGAAATTGCGTACGTGGTGCGAATTAACACGTGAAAAACGAAACACGCCTCAAATCGTATCCCAACTATTTCCTATTAACCACCCACACCGTAAGGCCTATTGTAACTTTTAAAACAGAATTCTCGAAACGACTCATTAGTGAAAATGAATAATTGAGACAATTAAGTCGTCAATTGCCTTAACTACTAATTTCCAACACAACAGTTTCTCGAATTCTTAAGCATTTGTCCTTCTTTATTCTAAAAATGATGTGTTTAGAAATAGTGTTCGAGATACCAAGGGAATTCAAGACACGTGTTGCTAGTTTTTAGGAATTTCATGGTTTTTGGCTTAATGTTTTAAGAATTAAAAGCATTCAGAGGAAAGATGAGAGAACAACTACATGGGGAAATCAACCACGCACACGACCGATAATTGGTTCGGAAAATGACACGTTTTTTGTTGCTAATAAGATTACCCGAGCTAGAAAACGAAATGATTGGGCAAAATTTACACCTTATGTTATAATGAAGAATTTTTCACAGTTGATTATAATACCAGTCGTGTAAAACATGTTTAGACAACATGAATTAGGAATTGTATTATTCATATGGCATGACAAATTCCTCTACCAAGGGATTTACCAAACGAGTTTTAAGTTTCTAGTATATATGCGAATGGGAATAGATCGAATACGACAAACAAACCATGGACGATTGCACAAGACTTGGTTTGTTGATTTCCTATCAATGTTTAATCATAAATTGAAATATAAACTACATTAATTCTGTCACTTCATATGTACATAATACGTTTTGAAATATGTGTATAAATATAAATTCATTATACAAGAAGTACGGACGTTATCAAAACATTTAACTTGGACTTTAGATGTTTGAAGAAGACGATATACAATAGATTAGGAGAGACATGCACTACTCGACCGAAATGAAAAATCATAGATCAAAAGTGTACACCACTACGACCCGCAAAAAACTAAATAAGATAAATGTATACGTAAAATTAAAGCTCGATTTAAACGATACAACCTTGCAGCTACAGAAAAGACCTGCTCACAAACACGAAGTTTAAATAAGGATATCAAGTTAATAACCCACATTGCATACAAAATAATCATTAATATACACTGAACGGCAAAGAAAACGCAACACTTCTAAAACAATGGAGAAAAATGCGAATTTAAAATGCGTGCTTAATATTCATTACATGCTTTACGTCTAAATATATATAAACATAATAATTTGAGCACGTAAACAAGTTCAGTAATATCTTATTAATAAATTCAATTTAGTGTAAAAGTTTGGTGATTGATCTTAAAAAATGAGAATAATTATCCAAACCATGAGTTATCCCACTTGAATTAAACATTTTTCTTACATCGTGCAATTTCTAATGCATTATTACGTTTCTTAACAGGTGTATATACATTCAAACTTGTGTTAAATGAATGAAATATTGATTTCGGTGATTGAAATAAACGAAATGTTCAATTGATTTTTAGTACGGATATCCCACACTTGAGCATACCGACCGTTTTTCGGAGTCTTCCTTTGACATACGCCCGAGTTTTAACTAGTTATTTCGTTTCTTCGACTATTCCATCCAAATTCTTCAAACTGTTGGCCCAACATGCGAGAAAATTTCTAGCCACCCATCATCACGCGCGAAAATGCGGTTTAAGGCTATTCCGCTATAGACGAGTGATTATTAAAGAATTTCACGAAAAAAAACTGAATTATGTAGACAATGTATATGTTTCGAAGAAAGCCTACAAAATTTCAAGTTTATAAATACGTTAACGGAAATATTCTAGTTTAAAAAGTGTTGCGTTTTCATTGCCGCTCAGTGTAAAATATGATGTAGCACCACTTCAAGCATATACAACTTTGTTAATGATATTAACTCCTGTAATGCTTGGACAATGTAAAGTTATACCGAAGGATTTGCTATTC
Organism: Spisula subtruncata; assembly: GCA_963678985.1. Taxonomy (NCBI): domain Eukaryota; kingdom Metazoa; phylum Mollusca; class Bivalvia; order Venerida; family Mactridae; genus Spisula; species Spisula subtruncata. The sequence goes on along the minus strand of OY787669.1, from coordinate 21,961,258 downwards.
GTAGCCTCACACGCAATACACGCCATACGTACGAGTGTTCTCAATAAAAATATATACTTCTAGCAAGTTTATCTACTGGCAACCACAATGAGTATCACATTGAATGCCATTGCCGCTTATAGGGTGGTTATGAATATTCTGACATTTGAGCATTTGTTCTGATAGCTTGTTGCAACAATTAGGTTATTTATTTTACCAAGGTTGCTCCGCAAGAGAGGCATAAAGATGAATCTGTATTTAAATGGAAACCAAACACCATTCACAAGGGCCGGACAAAACCGTGTAGTGACATAACAGAATGGTCATTTTTGTTACTCAATATGCGCTTATCGGAACTTAATTATACGTCAATGATTTCACACAGTAACAACTTCAATTTACATGGAAACAATTATAAACTAGCGTATCACTCGTACATATTATGCATTTAAATATATAATTATATACACTAATATCTTAAGGTCGTGGGGATGTCATAGCAAAAAGTATGGTTGGAAGTTGCGCGATGGAAAACATTTCGAAATGTTAGAAAAATGTTTTACATCTAGTTTAAAGTCGTCACATATTGATACCTTAAATACGACCTAGCAGCAAATTGATAGAAATAGTTGTACATCCAGAATATTACTCGTATGTGGAAATATAACGGGGTTTTCAAATTAAATACACTGAGCGGCAATGAAAACGCAACACTTGCATGGTTTCGCATAACACATTTAATACGTGTATAAGCACGTGAATATCACTTCGAATCAGAAATAGTGGTTATGCAACATAGTTTTGTACCAGTTGTACTAGGACCAGTGGAAAACAGAAACGTTCATGGTATGTTTGTGGGATGCTGTTCCTTTCTTGCAGAAGGGGTAACTTAAGTCAAGATACTTTTAAGGGACACATACATTGTTTCGCGCACGACCACTCAGCGCATCAAAACATGCTCTATTAGAGCCATGATGTATTGTTTATGGTCAAAGGGAGTTACCTCATGGAGTAATAAATTGAGTATATAATGAACTTATCTGTTTCTTTATAACACTGTTTTAAAGTTGGCGGATCAAAACGCATATTTCAAACTAATCGTTTTGAGATTAATATGATTGTATTCTATTTGTCCCAATGACGGTGAAAGTATCACCATTTGTTACTGGAATTAATTTGCATGAACGCTATAGGTATGCTTTTAAGACTGATAATTGCCTTCAATAGAAAAATGCGATTTTAAAATGCGTACTTATATTTCAAAACACAATTTACGTCTAAATATTAATAAACATCATACCTGAGCATGAAGACTAGTTCAGTAATATCCAATAATACAATTTAGTGTAAAAGTTTGGTGATTGACCATAAAACATGAGGATATTTATCCAAAAGTTATCGCACTTGAATTAAACAATTTTCTTACATCCTGCAATTTCTAATGCACCATTATGTTTCTTAACAGGTGTATATGTATTCATACTTGTGTTAAATGAATGAAATATTGACTTCGGTTATTTAAGTCAACGAAACTTTGATTTTCAGTACTGATACCCCACACTTGAGCATACCGACCAATATTACGGAATCTCCATTTGACGTACGCACCGAGTTTTCTACTTGTTTTTTTTTACTATTCCATCCATATTCTGCAAGATGATTTTGTACATGAATACGCCATTCGTTTCCGGACATCAATAGATAAGTGCGTGGAATAAAAAAATCACACAGCCTAAGATTTATTCATATAATGTATCAGATGATGTAATATTTTTAGGATGGCCAATTGGAAATTCGGTTTAGTGTACACTGACCCCTAGACAACTGGTATAAAACTGTGTTGCTAAACATTTGCTTTCTGATTCGAAGTGATATTGATGTGCCACATGGATATATCCATTCTATGACAAATTTTCGCGATGCTTACCCACTAATAAAATGTGTTATGCTATACTATATAAGTGTTGTGTTTTCATTGCCGCTCAGTGTATTTTCGAAAATTATGCATTGCATAATAAAAGCTCTTGGATTCGGAGTCATAGTCATATGAGATACATGACATGTTTTTGTTCAATATTGCAAATATACCCATGATTGCGTACTTGATATTTTTTATGATGAGAATTGAATAAAACATTTCAAATTAGGAATGGACACAACTATGTCACAGTAAATTTTAAGTTAACGTATTTATACATAGTGATATGTTTATATAATTATATCTAATACACTTCATTTCTTCGTCAGCAATTCTTTTCCCAAGTTATAATTATAATTAAAATGATAAATGTTGTAAATCTGATCAAATTTGATATGCTTTTAATTGCTTCATCTGCAAAACTTATCAAATATGATCAATACAGTATATTTGATAATATTTGATAGCATGTGTAATTTCTCAGAAATGCGTATCTAGCGTCAAACAATTTAAATATAAAACGCAGTCATTTTGATAATATTGAGTATACCGCCGATTATTTCAGCGTCAATAAAGCTTATCAAAAGTCATATAATTAAATTGACAATTTCCGTAATTTTGATAATATCGGGTACATTGATTATTTCAGAGTCAGTATGTTTATCGAAAGTCATATAAGGAAAATAACAAACGCAGTAATTATGATAAAAATCCAAAACTGATTACGTCTTGTGAAACCTGCTCATCCACAGTATTATATAGGTATGAACATTCCAGTAATGTGATGCTATCAAAGAATCATCAGCTCTTAGTATACTTCCTACAATGCTCTAAAGATATGAGGAAATCGGACAGGGAAGGCAGCACTCAACATAACCAGTCAAGCACAGAAATCAGAGTAACATCACAACACAACTCCACGGAGCAATGCTCGTGAGCGCACACAATCCAACGTAATGATTAAAAGCCAAAGTCCCAGTCACAAAAATGCAGGATAAGTCGACAATGGTCATTTTGTATTTAGCTATCATTACTCCTCGTCTCGCCTATCTCTTTCATGATACCTTAATGGTTTCCCTGAGGTGTGTATATAACCAAAGTTACTCGTAATTCCACAAAGCCGTTTCTCGTTGAAAACACTTACACTAATTTCCACAATGCCACATTTTAGCACCAAATAGAATAGTATTGTAAGTCTCACCTCAAGGCTACGGGAATCAGGCAATACCATTTGTGCTTGAACATATTTGTTAAGGTATTCGATATAGTTTATCATCATCTCCCTAAAAGGTCGAAATATCGTTGACCAATTTATCTTACCTTCCATAAGACCACGTTTATGATTTAATAAAGTAGCAATTTAAGAACGAAGTGGTGTTTTGGAACTTACTTTAGATACACTAATGCTGATTTCGTCCATTTATGTTGTAGATAATTATTAATTTCATTATCAAAATATGTTACGTACTACATTATTATTTCTGTGAACAGTGTACATGTACATAGTAATGATGTGCATTTCCAGAAGTAAAATTAAATTAGGACTGAGGAAATCAATGTAATAAAAGCAAACGCTTTTCATTTGGATTCTTAAGATGCCGTAGACAAATTTAATTAATTAATGAATGATCACGCACCATTTTGCTTTGTGTTATAATTAATTACACGTTTTACAATTATTTTGTTTCTTTACATTGAATTTATATTATTTTACGATGTATTTTCTTCATTTTCGTGACTTTTTGAACTATCGTTTTGTACACAGCTGGTATTAGCCTCTCATGAAAACACATTGAACAAAGTTTATTGAGATTTATTTAATTACTGATCTTTTTTATATTGGTATCTAATTATGCAGTTTATTTATTTAACAGTTGACGTATCTTCAAAATAAACCATTTTGAGATCATGATAGCATTACCTCTCACCAAAATCACTAAATGCAGTAATTTGTTACAGTTTATGTTACTGCACGGACTGATAAATGGTTAATACAATACATTCTTGATACAAATGATAACAATTTGAATATCTAAAAAAATTAATTGATCTGCTATTAATTAAACGAATCACACAGTATTGCCGACATAATTTTATCCGAAGAACATAGTGTTTTCCTCGGTGCCAAACAAGTGTCTATCAGAGTTTAACTACGAAATCTTGCTAGCCAAATGCTGGCTGAATTTAAAAGTTCTAGTAATGTAGAAATGGAAAGAAAAAAATATTCAGAAGATGAACTAGAGACAGGGTTAAGAAATAAATACTGCTCGTATCCCATTAGGAACGTTATTAAATACTATTAATGACAACGACTATCTGTCATTTATAACATCAAATTGTTTCCAGTTTAAATAAATGCTCGACAAAAAAGGTAAAATAAAAATGATATATCTGAAAAAAGCCCTAAGAATTTTAACAATAATTAATAAAAGTTTCGTAAAAAAACAACAAGACAAATTCTAATTATTTTACCCAACGTTTCAACTTTATATACGTCTTCTTCGCGGTAACAAATTAATATGTCAACAATTATTAATAATTATACTAAATATACATACCAGGATTTGACATTGTAACGCCAAACCAAGAACAAGCCATAAGAAAGCGTCTAATGCCATCATTGATATTTCCAAGTCTGTTACATTTGTAGCGCCCAACACCGTACTTCTGTAATACTCGATAGTTTCTCTGCTTATATTGGAAAAATTAACACTCTTCGATAACAGATTGTCAAATCATACCGATGACTATTAGCTCCACTGCCTCATCGACACAGGAATTATTGTGATCAACCTAGTCTTTTAATTAAGCACCACTCAGACAAGCTCCATACAGCTGGTCAGCGTTTTCTGGTCATTGTTCATATTGTTAATGAACTGGTATTACATCAATACAAGGTACAATTCATACATCCTCGTATGTAGTATATGTATCGAATCAAAATGACGACACACTTAAATTATATTATACTACATGTCTTTTAGGAATATATTGGCCATTTAGTGAACACACTCTGTTTCGTCAAAATGTGAAATGAAGTATTCAATGCGATACAAGTAGATGCCTAAGTACGATTAAATATAATATTTGCCGCAGTTTGTTTTTATAAACGACTTACTTACATTTGAAACCAGCATTTATTCAGGGTAACCAGAAAAATGACATACGGACCAAATGAAATATTTGCTTTGCTTTTACAAGGATGATATATGTAATGTGTCATGTGTTGTATATACAAACAGTAGTACGTCGTGTGTAATTATTATAAATGTAGAAATTATTTGTAAAAATCGTATCTATTTTTCCAGATCTTACATCGAATATTTGGGCGTAAATTCGTAAATTTGGAAATGTTGCGTTAACTTACGTCACAAATGTTTCTGTGACCTCCTACAAAGGACTGTCTTTCACATCTAAACACCCATCCATAATACTTTAAGCAATTCTAAAACTGAAACACGACTTGCAGAAATATGCCCCATTGTTGTTACATTAATTTAAAACGATGCCGGGTGCATACCACCTTGTTGTTGACAGAACTCGATATTTATCAGCTTTTCGTTACGTTCTTGTGCCTTAACCTTTACATTCCGAAATTGTCATTCGTGGAGTACTTCAGCACCTAATATTCAAATGTCATCAGAAAAGTCCACCATGTAACAGGTTATGGTTTGGTGATGATTGGAAACTAATAATATTTAATGTGTCTATTGACCGGACGTAAAAGAAATATACACACTCAGGATGTGGATTACGCATTCCAACAAAGCCTCTTTTGATTCACTGACGGTAATATCCCGTCACATAATGCTGTCATAGATGTGGATTCGGAGCCTGCCATTGATTTTGTTGTAATTAACGAATATGTAATTTCCATGAGCTTGTTCTAGACTATTTAATCAAATTTACGTATTTTAATTCCAATAAAATAGCATCAGTTGAACACGAAATGCGGAGACGGAAAATGAATTAACAATCGCCCAAGGGATTCTCTCAAGCTAATTGATATCCATATGAATTGAAACAAGAACTCTGAACAACTTAAGTCAATCTGATGTCTGCGTTAAAGGGTATATATAAGTTATTGACATTTTTGAAAATCTAATAGGTTTTTTCGTGGATACGGATGATTGTTCTGACTCTTACGTGGGTGGCATATGTGTGTGAATGTGTGGGTGTGCTTGTCTGAATGCATGATGTGTGCGTGAATGATATTATGCTAGTATACTTTTGTAATTGTAAGTGTATTTGTATATGTATTGTAATGAGTGTAAACTCATGGGCATAACACCTAATGTTTCTCGAAATAAACCATATATATAATTACGAACGTATATAGGCACGTTCACTGTTTCAGTATGGCTTCGAATGTTCTGTGTATATTTGATATTAGTTAGTACACATTGATATGTAAATATTGAATTGAAAACTTGACAATTGACACTTGTGTTACCTTAGGATCTGATTTGAAGGCTTTGATTCCAAGACTTCTATGTCCACCTCTTTTTCTGATTTTACGTGTCATATCTTGCAGCCGTTGTAATAAATCTAATATTAAGGCTACTTAATTTATTTTATATTAAAGTTTTATAATTATGCTACTGACTATGCATCCGGTCTTTACTTGATTTGGACTAGCGTAATTTCAAAATTGATCCTCAGGATCATTGATAGCAGTATATGGTCATACTAGTAATTAATTGATATAGCTACTTGTATAGTGTTTGTATTTGAGCATCACAATCCTATTGACATGCTACTTATAGCACACTGCATGAAATCAATTTAAGACATTTTAGTGATATACAAGGCGATACTGGTCCTTTACTTGCTTACGATAAATTTATAATTAGTACTAAAACAAATACAATTCGAGATACACTGATTGGAGTAATGGGCTAATACGATTATCTGGCATATTTTATAAATTTTAATACATATACGTTAATATCTGAGTACATATGAACTCCTATGTCAATAAACTAAACTATTACTATTTATAAAGGCTAATACTTTGCCCTAGGTGTATCGTTCCGTATCAATCGCCTTTGGTGATATATCGACATCATATTAACATGCTAAAATGACACCACGTCAGGAAAGCAACTGAATAAGTTCCTTGACCTAAGGCAGGCTATAAATAAAAGTTTCATTGCTACAACAGTCCGTTAAAAGGAACAACACTGTAAAAGGCTAAAAGCTTTTCACGCTTCTCTTTACTGCCAACTTATGTTGTATACTAACATACCATGGGTTAGCATATTGATAGTGTTGTTTATTAACGTGCATAGGCTATGGAAGAGTTCATGCTGAATATCTAGTGTTGCCTTGACAAATTTCGGAGTGGGCTTTTAATATTGACGTTGTAATCGGTATTCACAACTATGTGTTACTGAAATGAGTTTGAGCGACAATTTGACAAAAACGCAAAATGGTCGAAACAAAGATTACCTATTCGTTTGGTGACAATAACACATACTTCCTTAAAACTGTGAAAAATCGTAACCCGTGTAGTCGTAAGCCTGTTGACTTAATTTGTAACCGTCTGTGAATGAGGTCTTGGATAATTTGGTACAGTGCCAGTTATAAATCATTTTGAAATGCTGAAGATAATTGAGAAATGTCCAAAATGTCTCAATATGTCGGTGTGCTTAATTACTTAACATTCATACGGAATCACTCAGCCATTGAAGTAAATTGCGACCACGTCACGCCAAAAAACATCTCAATGTCATATGTTCTTAAACCAAGTGTTTAGCATGAAGAAATCGGTGAAATTAAATTGTTGACAGCCTATGAAATCAATTGTACTAACAGAAAGTTCGAGTACTGTTTATGTGTTCACACTAGAAGAACAACTGGGCCACAATGGTTTATTAAAACAACAAGTATTCCCATGAGCATTTATGAGGTCGATTGTTCGACACATTTTGATTTTTTCATCTTCTAAATTGCACTATTGTACCAGGAAGTAATAATTTGTATTTTATGTTATCAAATAGTCCTTGGCAATTGACATCGTCTCCGTAAATAAAACGGATGAAAACAATATTATTGTAATATAACTGAATAGTCCTTGGCAACTGAAATTGACACCGTAAAATGAAATAGACGACCATATTATACGGAGAATGTGTTTATGAACTTCGCTAGACGTGTGAATTATGGTAACACGAATCAACATGTTGTAGTTCAAACACTACAGGGTGTTAAAAAAGTTCGTAGACATTTCTATTTTATCTGTCATTTTATTTTCAAAATAACAATTTCACATTTTTCTGACACATTAGTAACAACAATGACCTCCTTTGTTTATTTTTATCTTATTTCAGCCGATCTGACATGTGATGAATGAGATATGAAAGGGTTTAATAGACCCACGTGACTACGCAAAAGGTGGAAGACGTCAAAATGACGTCACAGTTTTAGGTACTCGATCTTTGCATATGTGAGAGTCCATTATTCTCATGAGGTTTTAATTTTATTTCGGTCGAGTGAGTTGCCCGGTCTTTCTTCTTTGGGTATAAGATGGTAAACTGTATCACAAATGTATTGCCGGTTACTGGCAGGGGTATGCAATAGTCAACATTCTGCACAAAATCAGTCCAATTTTGGTGCCGGATGAGACGCATGTTTTTAATATCACCATGGTAACCTCTTCTGGCCAGGCAAGTTTTAGCGGTATTTCGAAAGTATCAGTCCTCACTATAGTCAGATGTAACGACTTTACCAACAGAAATGATATTGAACTTTTTGAGGTCACATATGACAATTGCTCTCCAAAACCAGCGTTTTGAACTCTTATTGGCGTCGATCACTTATGGAACGTTATCTTCCGAAGATCCCCATACTAAATAATTTTGTTAGTTTAGCTCATGGAACAAATATTTAATACAAATACCTAAGAAGACAATTATCGTCCTGTCATTTTCAAAAAGGTTCTTATATCTTCGACCAAAAGCCAGTTTATACTTATACTATCTCACAGTCAGATACGATTGGGTGGGTATTTATGAAAATATCATTTCTGTGTCTTTGTGAAGGTAAATCCGTTCAATAACATGACTAAATTCGTTTCCAGCATTTCTCGATGCTTTTACAACATTTCTGATATATTTACATCGCTTATATTTAATATTGTTAGTTATCGTAAACCCCTTGCTCAGATCCCGTTAGGACTTCCAGAGTGCGTAGCCCCCGAACTGCTATTCTCTTTCTTATATTAAGCCTTTCCCTTAACGATCAAACCTCAAGAATCACTAAGAATGCTGGATATTTATTTTATTTAATAACCCGCAACAAAATATAAAACAAATTAAGCCCTTGTGGTGAAATTCATAATTTTTAAACACCACCACATTTCGATAAAACTGCGTGTTTAATTGTTGTTGACAAAATCACATAGGACAGCGTCATGACGTCATGTGCAAATGTTCTTGCAGACAATATCATTTAATTCACACAGCATGAATATAATGTATACACTTAAACGAATTTCTAATTGGCCACCCAATGAAGTATTATATTATGCGATATATTCAGTCAATATTTCTAAAATTGTGATTATTTTCATTCCATGCACTTATCTATCGATTTCAAGAAATAAATTACGCATGCATGTATGAAATCATCCATGCGGAACAGTAAGTGCAAAATGGCTTACGTGCACGTGGTTCACGTGCCCGACATGTTTGATTTTTGAAATTAGCCAAAATGTATTCTCTGTCGATTGACTTGATGGAAGGTGTTAATACTGGCGAGAATAAGTAAAACGGGGCTCGCTGAGGCCGTTAGAATGACGAGTACCAGCACCAAAATCCAGACATGTACGTCAAAACGTCTTTTTGTAAAAAGCGATATTTATAATAACGTGGGGTTTAGCTCGAATTACTGCGAGAATCATATTTTCTATCAATACAATTGGACAGTATCGGGGTTTCGATTATTTTTATTCTTCTAAAGGCATTTTTTAAAACTAATTTACAAAAACACGTGGCAAATCAGAAATTCGTTCAATGTATGCATGCATCTGACGTCATGAGCGCGTTCCACGTGGCTCATTTTCACAAATTATAATGTTTAAAGAAAAGTCGATCTACAGGGAACAAATTTATACCAAAAACGATACTATTCCAAGCTGTGCACGAGGCCAACGTGCAAAAAAGCAATTTCGCACCAACCGTTACGCATGCATGATTTTGTATATGAATACGCCATTTCTTTCCAGAAATAGATAAGTAAGTGCGTGGAATGAACACATAACACAGCCTAAGATGTATTGATATAATTTATCAGATGATATAATATTTTTTAGGGTGGCCAATTAGAAATTCGTTTAAGTGTAGTTCTACATTCTAAAAAAGTTTTAAAACTGTATACTGAATGGTTTTGGATTTATTGAACAAAATCAAGTGTCTACGAACTTTTTTAACACCCTGTACATGCAAGTTATTAAATTGAATCAAACAATAACAGTGTCACTTATAGGCAAATCAGTCGGGAACTACATTGAAATCCAAAGGTTTCCTATTAACGATTTGTGGAGTTTAGCAAACTGGATAGAGGCTTTACTTACTGACGGTGGATACGTAGCCTTCAAAATGTTAGATTTCAGTAAGCGTGTTATCGTAAGACCAAATGGTGACTCAAAGATATGAGGAAATCGGACAGGGGAGTCTATCTAATCTGATATAGTCATACGCCAAAATGGCAGAAGTAATATCGTGTTCATAATTGTACGATGTCTGAATATGTATCGTTGGTCCTAATTACGAGATTATTCATTGAGCCTAATAAAACGGAATCAGTCGGAAAATGAAGTAAATTGTAACTAACGTCTTACCATACTGACAGACAAGTCACGTAGTTGTTGTATTTATTTATTGACGAAGAACGGAGAAGTTGAATGTGTATTGGGTTAAATAAAACAGCTCCGTTGGGAATATTTTGTAGAACGTATGACCTTCTCATTCTAAGTCAGCAATGTATGTACATCTATAGTTAAATCTCCCTAGCGATATGACATTTAAGGCATTTCAGTATCAGTATAAACATTGTACTTAGTATCCAGGGCACTGTTTTATCAAAACACTTACGGAAATCGTAAACTTACGTTCAAATTTAAATTCTTTATAATTCGTTAACGACTACAAACTGGGGCCAGATATTGTTTGTAGGAGTTTCTTAGCTAAATATGCATTAGTATGGCAGCTCCGTTTACCTCACTTTGCAGATGTTAACGTATCATCAAGACTTTAAATTTGACCGTAAGTTTAGAATTTGCGTAAATGCTTTGATAAAACAGTGCTCAGCTGTACTGGTTTGACAGCATTAGACCTGAATACATTATTACGAACCATTATATCCCATGATAGATAAAACACATTACATTGTTATTCTCACTGACATTAATGGACAAATTATTCTTAGTAGACAAATTATAGTCAACGAAGTAATAAATGAATACTCATAGTCGCTTATCAAATACTAATTAGTAATAAATGTACACTGAGTGGCAATGAAAACGCAACACTAACATAGAATAGCATAACACATTTAATAAGTATGAAGGCATCGCCAAATTTTGTCATAGAATATATATATGTAAGTGACAGATGAATATCACTTCGAATCAGAAAAACTTGTTTAGCAACATTTTTTGTACCTGTCCAGTTGTTTTGGGGTCAGTATAAAACAGAAAGTCGCATTTTTTAATGTTTTAAAACCACCGTCTGGAGCGATGCATCTACGACGTATTAATCGTATGAAACGTTCATGGAATGCTAGTGGGATGCTGTTCCGTTGTTGCAGAAGGGCTATCTGAAGTTCTTGTACTTTTAAGGGTAATGTACATTATTTCGCACACCACCACTAAAATAATAAAAACATGGCTATTATAGCCAAAGTGTTTTTTCTATGGTCAAAGGGAGATAATCGTGGAGTAATACATTGAGTAAATAATTAACTTGCCAGTTTCTTTATCACACTACTTCAAATTTATCGGCTCTAAACGCATATTCGAAACTGCTCGGTTTGGGATTAATATAATTGTATTAAATTTGTCCCAAGGGTGGTGAAAGGATCACCATTAATTTTGTTACTGGAAATAAATTGCATGAACGCTATAGGTATGCTTTTAAGACTGATTATTGCACTCAGTGGAGAAAAATGCGCTTTTGAATTGCGTGCTTAATTTTCAAAACACAATTTACGTCTAAATATTAATGAACATTATTACTTGAGCATGTAGACTAGTTCAGTATTATACAGTAATACAATTTAGGGTAAAAGTTTGGTGATTACGTAACCTTAAGAAGTGAGGATAAATGTCTTACATCCTATGATTTCTTATGCAATTTTATCCATCTTAACAGGTGTATATGTATTCAAACTTGTGTTAAATGAATGAAACAATGACTTCGGGAATTTAAATCAGAGAAACTTTAATTTTTAGTATGGATACCCCACACTTCAGCATAACGACCGAACTTTCGGAGTCTTCTTTTGACATATGCACCATGTTTTCTATTAGTTATTTTGTTTTCTGACTAATCCATCCATAAAAATGCTTGCACAATATGCGAGCTATGCGAGCAAATCTCAAGCCACACATCAGCAAGCGGGAAAATGCGGTTTTCAGGCTTTTCCGCTATGGACGAGTGATTCCTAAAGTATTTTCACGGAAAAGGCTAATTTCTGTAGATAATATATATCGAAGTAAGCATACAAAATTTCACGTTTATAAGTTAACGGATTACGGAAATATTCAAATTTAAAAAGTGTTGCGTTTTCATGCCGCTCAGTGTACAGACAATGTTATATTATATTGCATTTCAGTGGTACTGCGATATACGTTAAAGTACTTGAAACTAGTGTATTTAGCCAAAGTGTAACTTAAACAAGATTTGTGTGCCTGTTTGTTAGTCATTAGTGTGCAATCAGGTATGAATACATGCGTATTATGTTCGTATGTTGCCAAATGATGCCAAACTTTGAAAGAACAAGAAAAAATATTACGCTCAACTGCTACTAAGTTCCACTGTCATGTGACATTTGACACAACAAAGGAAAATGCTACTGTCACAGGCTATAAATTATATATGCACATGCAACCATATAACCACAGACACGTTTTTGATCGATTTCTAAACATTAAACTGGAAATGAAAGGAGTGTGCATGAAGGGTACACAAATAATACAGTATTGTAGTAGACGAAATTCGTAGGAGCACATAATAGAGTGTACCATCCAAATGATCAATCGCAAGTGTTTATACATTTTTTTGTAATTGACAAATCGGTCGTAAACTAAATTAAATTTCTCAACCAAAGGCCAACGAGTTGTGGCGCCAGGCGCCCAGATAACCATCTAGACACTTCTCTCATTGATGTTTGATAATAAAGCTTTCATTTTGTCAGATATGCGTAGACCGTGTAATCGTAAGACCATTCACTTAAGAGCCTATTTAAGCAGATTTCGGTCATACGACAAATTGTCAGATATTATATCGGTTTGATAATTGTAAGCTGTTTGGATGTGGATCGTTTATCCTGATTACATTACCTTTGTAGGGAATCAGTCGGAAATTGAAGTAAATTGCAACCAACGTCTCGTCACGCCGACAGACAAGTCATGGAGCTATTATATTAATTTATTGACGAAGAAAACAGAAGTCAATTGATTATCCGGATGAATACCGTTGAATACATGAATACAATTTAGTGTGTCAGAATAATGAGTTAGTTTTTTTATGAAAGAATTGCGTTACATTACAAAGTAAATAACTGGAGATAATTAGAATAAGTCTTGCATTTGGCAATTTAATGATATAACTGTTATTTAGTGCACGATAAAACAATATTCGATCGTATACTCGTATTTCAAGAAAAGGCAGCAATCAACTTGAGCAGAGACAGCATTCATTAAAAATGCATCACAATTAAACGGCACATTACCAAACCAACAATGTGGCAAGAAAATGGTCTAAATTTAACGTCTCAGTTGTCAAAAAGATTAAAACCTCAATTATAACTAAAACTCTGAATCACATGGATGCTGCCACCTTTGTTAGCTTTCGAATTCGGCTAATGGATCGTAAAATATATCAACTGTTCATTGGATGTTTCAACATTGTTCAGCAATATTCAATTGTGCCAACTCCACGTTACAATAAGCAGTTACAGTTAAGCAATTTGTCAACACTTTCTTGGTCCTAAAAACCCCAAAAATAACATCGTTTACTTTACTAAATATTGCTTTTAGCTCCCACCAAATTGCATAACCATTACATAATGGTCATGGATTTTACCTAAAACATTTCAAATATGGTTGAAAAGAGTTATATAATTTGTATTAAGCAAACATGGCCAACTCAGCTTTCGTATTTTGTTCAAATATAAGTCGAACAACTCTCGTGCATTGGTCAATACGTTACATTAGCATTTAGTCTGAACAGTTCATCTGCATATTTGGCTTTTACTTGCTATTGAGTATTTCAGTGGCGTATACTACTGCAACAACCCCGAATGTTGATAAAAATTCCAACTAACCGAAATAAATGATGTTCATATTTTTAGGGTGTACATATTTTATTACAATACATATCCTCACAACAACGTTACCTGCGGATCCGGTACAATGTCATCAATCTTAGAGGACGCCTCTGGTTGATGTACCATAAATAATTTTAAATTATGATTTGCCATTGTGACTGATTTAGTACATATAATTGATTGGTCTCAAGTTTTATCTTCAACGATGTGCAGCTTCTGAGTTATTTGATTGCCCTTCCATGTTCGACTAAAAGCGTATTTAGCCAAAGTGTCACTTGAAGGCCAGTACAAACTTAGAAAACAGTAATACATGCAATAACCTTAATCTCAATTAAATTTTGGTCATGTACATTTTAGCTGGCATTTGGTACTTGTGATAAGAGGTTACAAACGACAGGAGTCAGTATTAAACAAATCTAGAATGATATTCACTGCGGAAAGGCTTGTTTTCAATTGAGGTGTTTGCGATTTTGTCTTTTCTTTCAATGATCTTATAATTTGTTATGTTGATGGTTTTTTAGGTTATTTATTGTGTGTTGACTTATACTCCACAAGTACTAAAGACTGCCTTTAATCATTATCTAATTACTAATGTATGTACATCATTGTACTAAATTGCTGAAAATGATGTTTGTGTCTGTTTTATATGATTATTTTGAGTGTGTAAACACCTATGCATACATGTGTATAACGGACGTATTTTACCAATGTTTTATATTTTGGATATATTTACCTTGTGGGCAAATAGGATGAGATACATGTACAATTAGTAAGCATCTTTCAGACATATTCATGGATACAAGTCTGACGTTAGAAATATAATTACATGGTATGCACATGCCGCTGGATGATTATCTCCCCCGGGCATATAAGTCTCGAACAGTCTTTTACCATGTTTATTGGATAACAGCTGCTATCAAACTGTCAAATTATACAAATTCATATAGACACTGTTTTAATAGGATGGAACATGTATTTTTTCAATTTGAAAGTATAACTATGTATCATAAAGTGAAAACCCATTTAAAACCTATGTCTCAGACTAAGCGTTATTGGATGATAACTTTTGAGACCAGACAGTTTTCTAATAATATTGATAATAACTAAATGTTTCTCTGGTAAGAGGCAATACGCCACACACCACTTTAACCATTTTCATGAACAATGAAACCTGAAAGTGTGCTGGAAGTTGCAGTCTTGGAGTAAAGTACGCCAACCAAACGTAGTTTGTTATCTTAATTTGTAATAAAACGAAAGACTTCTTAAAACTCAAAATTGATGATAGTCAGAACAATGCAGTCTAGATTTAAGTATTTGCTCCTACACATTTGATAGTTCTATCTGTCATCAGCATATACAGTATAATGCGAACAAATGCCGAAACCGGAATGTTGGCAGCGTTATGGTATCGAATCTATTCAATGAATTTCACAGTGAACACCGTCTAGAGTATAAGAGTTTGATTAAACACGACACATGTTGCTAGAGGTATTTGCCTAATAACGTTAAATGCAAATTATTACCAGCGCAAAACAGGATGAGGAGTTTCTCATACATTTGCATTGTCAATAAATTTATAAATTCCCCCTGCATAGTTTGTATTCCACATATACTGTGACATGACATTACGATTTGACAAATGGGCAAATCCATATACGGTTTACATGATACTTTTATAATATATCTATACACTGATGAGCCGATAAGGCGAAACTAGTTAGGCCAAATTTTAAATTAAATACTGAAAATAAAGCGAGTGTGAGAAGTCATTTCTTAATTTCATAATTTATGTTATATACTTAAGGATTTAACTTTGTTCTGTAATTAAACACGTCTCTAAAAATATCTGCCACACAGAGAGAGAGCTGACTTGCAAATAAATACTATGCTCGGTATGATATACGCTTATTATACTGTTTAACCTTAGCACTTTGTATTTTATACGAGTTTTCTTGCAGACCGATGTGCCATTAACATATTGTTCTTGTTATACTAATCACATTGCTAGTATCCTAATATTGAATAACATATGTGTTTAGAACAAGAATTTTGTCTTTTGTGTGTTCGTCTTTGATGGCCCTGGTCTTTGTTCATGTATAGGTCTTACTGCATTGTTTTCAGGTCAAGGTCAACTTCAACATAACGCTCTGTAAACATATGTCAATGTCACAATTACAAACGTACAACTCAATAAATGTCTCGACCTTATACATGTGAGGTATAAAGCTATAAATCCATTCACTGTGGATCGAAGAAGTTATAAAGAAACACCTACTGTGACGAGGGCATAATGTTCCAAAATGTATAACGTCTGGATGCTCATTTTGAGAAGATATTATCAGACCACTACAAATTAATTATACCGGCTGGAGTTAAAATAATGTGATTACCCTTTAGATTAGTACTGCGACATATCTCGACACATTCAATTCACAAGGTGCCTATAAAGTATACCGAGTTTACTGTATCGTTAAATGATTTGTACATTTGTATATAGGTCAATTTGTTCAACTGACATTGTAGCAAGTATCTTAATTGTCGTCTACCCAGGGCAGTGTCGATGTTTATTTGCTCTTACATTTTCGACTAGAGAAGGCTAATATATATACATTACTAGCATCTTTCAGCGAGAAGGTAGTGTCCTGTCATTGACGCGAACGTTATTCTTTGTGCATTAATATATGATGAACTTCTTTTCGTCTTTCCGCGAGAAGGTAGTGCCCTGTTGATGATGTTTGTTATACTAAAAGAGTGTAAAATGCTCCTGTTAATATTTTCCGCGTATAAAATCAATCGCCGAAATTACATTTTTGACAAGAAATCAACTGCAATAAATAATTATGCCAATAGAACTGGTTTGACTAACAAGGTGATATGTGCGTACTACGCTAACTATGATAACGAGTATTACTGTAAGCCACAATGATATATTAAATCAGCATATTTCCCAAACTTTGAATATGTGTTTGTTCTCAAGAATATCCAGGATTATGTATAAGGTCGATTGTTAGATTTAATCTAACAAACAACTCAGTTGTACCTAAAACCCGTGAATTTATTGTAATATTATCGAATTGTCCTTGGTAATTGACAATTTCTCCGTAAAATAGAATGGATGATTGCCATATATGTCGGTAATGTGATTGTGAACTTTGCTATATGTGTGAAATATTGTATCACATTGCATATACAGTAGATATTGCACTCAATATCGGGGTAGAATCAATTACAAATTGTAGTTCGTCCAGTATTGTAGCCAATTTCTATGTAGAAGAAAGAATAACTAGTACATATTAGTAAAAGGCACGCGCGTGATGACCTCTTTAAATTGATAATTGATAATAATTGATACATGATGCGACATACCAGCCATTGCATCGTTAAAAGATAAGACACCCAGCACTATGCGAAATACAACACTGAAACTGCACAATTAAACCTGTACAGCCATGCTTTTAATCCGTTCATAGATTGCATGGTTTATCAACTTTCACAATAACACCTTAAACAGACAATCAATATATCATTAACCATAGACAGGATTAATGATAAGTTTTGTAACAATCGCTTAGAATTTACTTAGGCCAACTAGACGTATATTTTAGGTCACTATGAATTTATATCTAGATCTATTAACATTGGGGTTGCCTGTAAATTGTTATGTTTGTTAAAGTGGTTTGTGTTTGGCGTATGCGATAGTTATTGTTCGTGATCTACTGTTTCTGAAGATGAGAATTACCGATTTATTTCGATCTCTTTAGTTAAAAAACAGCCAGGACGTAAGCAAAAACATGAAATTATTATAGACAAACAGAAGTGAAGATTACCTGACACTAAAAATAAGTGATGGTTTTGTAATCCTCAAGAGATTATGATTTTTTTATACATTATGGAATTGTGAGGTATTTAACAGGTGATTGATTACACTGTTTAAAAATGTAGGGTTAAAACATGCTTTATCGTGCTATTACATCTGCAGAGTCCCGAGGGACGGTTGGTGCCAAAACCCGTCAGGGCGAGGGCACCAACACTCCCGAGAAAACTTTCTTTCCTATTGTAATTACATAATTTCAAAATAGCAGGTTTTTCCGGAGAACGGCTCATATATATTGAGAATAGCAACGCCACCATTTTTAAGCAAATGCGAGACAAATTTCACTTTCTATCGAGTTGAATGTCGTTTCTTCTGAGAATTGCGATATACGTGATTATAGCTATAAGACAAATTTAATTAAGCATTACATTGTAACATGCTAAATACGATTTTAAATTTAAGTATAAGTTACATTTTACTAATAGGTACTAATTAAATCCGTTTAACATGGCTTTGATAGGAAACAATGGCACGCGAACCTATATTATTATGTATATTGATATGGACCAAGTTAACAACGTTGTAAATTGTCTCCTAGAAAAATGTATTATCGGCAAATTGAAGTCTTCAATACATCAAATGTTCTCGTACGTATGCATAAAGCATCTTTAAAAGCTGCTGATCAAAATGATGTAACACCACTAATGAATTTACGGTCCTATAACCAATTTCGAACATAACATGGGTGTAACTTACATCTAAGAGAAAAATGTCTCTTCTGTATTGTGTTACAGTTTTAAGAGCTTTAATCCGATAAGCCGATGGTGTTGAAGAAAATTATACAAAGCTGACAAATGCGATACCGAGTCTTGATCTGGTTATGCGGATTACTTCGACGTTTATATGTTAGAGGATATATGTGGACAGATTCAGATATTTTCATTATGTAGTATGTAATCTGTACTTAAGATGGAATGCACACATTTTATGAATTGTTTAGAATTATTGTTTAATGTGAATAATACAATGTAGTAACATTTGACATTGCTAGATACCTACAATGTATATGACTACATATTGTATCTTTCAATTTAAAATGTTGAGATAAATGTAACTTGGCAGTCGTTATGAGTTACGTCGTGATATGCAGCGCCGTTAGATTCATTATGTGAAAAGTTGAAAAATATTGTTTTAGAAATATACCACGTCTGGCTGTCTTTTTAAGCAAATATTGGGACATAATTTTGTATGTCTGGTTTGTGTATTATCTTGTGTATATGTATATTAGACTTGACACAGTACTGAGAAGCTATTTATTCACCAGTTGGCGGTGTAGGTTATCCCTGTTTGACTTAAGACAGTACATAGAGACGATCTTTTCACCAGTTGTCGGTGTAGGTTACCATTCTGTTTTCAGCATTAAAAGTGTTGACATTTAGGTCGTTATGGTATACTCTCGCATTTAGTCTCGGCAATACACTCTAGACGATATTCGCGCTTATAATTTCCCAAGAGAGTTTTCTATATAATGGATTATCTTATATTATACTCGTGTGTAGACAAGTTTTACTTTTGCGGCGGGACTTTGGTAACTAGGTCGGGTCTTATCTGTTGGGATCACATTTTTTACATTTCTTGTTAAACTAGGTCATCTGGCTCTTTTACAATTCGAACTTGAGATTTTAATTATTTCGTTTTCCGATTGCCTCTTTTTACATTGGAAACAGAATACGTTACTCTAGTGAGTCAATACATTTCCTACCATAATGCAATTCTTCATAACAATACTCCTTGGGGTTATTCCATATTTACGCAATGTGCAGGTTTGAAATGTGTATAGCATGACTATATTGACATAAACTTAACGTGAATTATATCCATTCCCACAAGCAAATCGTGCACTATCGGTATTTCAAATTTGTGCTTGTAATACAACTCGAGCGGGTTCGTGATATAGATAAACCATGTGTTTTGAGCCGTGACTAATTCATGCAGGGACGTTTATTTGCCCTCAAAGGGACGTATAGGTATAGGGTATGCATTAAGACTTAAGGTGATTAACCTGTGTTGGATTGTTCTGTACAAGCTATATAAACCTTTCATATTTATAAAAAACATTTACTACAATCATTCTGGAAAATCCAAACAGTTTGCTCGGCTAGTTTTTAAGGTATTCTTGGATTTTGGGGACAACCCCTAAAAAATGAAAATTGTAATTTACCGAAAAAGTTTTGATTCAATCCTCATAAAATATGGTATACATAAAATTTCGTATATAAGGAATCAAACAGTAAATTTTATATAATTATTTTTTAAATAATATTTTAAAATATGTAAACTTTCGTTTTTGAGTTTAATTTTGGCACTGTTCTAAAAGTAGATGATTAAAAATGACGATATGCATAAAACATTCTAAAAGCTGCCGATTCATAAAGAATCAACTCTACTAATGAATGTATAACCCTGATAAATATCAATCTCGATCAATGCAAGGACGGATTGTATGTTTTAGAGGAACGTGCAGGCCTTTCAGGATTCTGTTAGAGTTTATGGAGTTGGCATCTGATAATCACATAGTGTTAGTTGAGGAGAGTAATGCGAACATGACAAAAAGGATATGAGAAATTCGGAAAGGGAAGGTAACACTTAAATGAACCAGCCGAGCATAGAAAACAGGAACAACATAACATGCCGCAATTACACAGATCAATTTCAATACATACTCTCAGGAAATAAGCCCTAGTCCCCACTGTAAAAGAGTAGGGTGGCCTAGTTCCAATCAATACATATATATATATATATATATATATATATATATATATATACTTTTTTTATAATTTGGTTATGCATAGTACTTCGACTTTGCCTTGTTAGATGTATGCGTAAGAATGTACTATTCCAATTGAGTATAGTCCAGACACATTTATAGTACATGTATAAATTTGGTTAACGACATGGGCATGCTCTGCAAATTAGTATACTAGCACTAATATCCTATACAACAATGTTTCTCTCGTACTTTCAATTATAACATTTGTGATTGCACATATCAATACAATAGAGCTTTTACATGTAACATTAAGCTCTAATGAATTCAGACTTATTTGGTTCAGTAATCCGAACTAGCGGGATTAGTATAGATATCCCGTGAATCTTTGTCGTAAATAATTAGGTTTTGTAATGATTTAAGAGATCAGTGTTCTTTTCCCTGCCGCAGCAAATCATACCCTTCCAAAACATGTCAACCAATGATGATGCTTTCTTGTAAGTGGATATGTTACCACTGGGTTGATTGTAGTACATGAAAACTTGTTCGGCTAATCGGCCGTCGTTTATAGCGAGTATAACAAACGATCATCACGTGACTTTAGCTTGCTGCATTATAAGGCTATATGGGTACATAACATTTAGTTAAACAAAAAAATAAACCACCTATATATCAACAAACCGATCTTAAAAGCATTGACATTATGAATGTATTATATAAATGCATATTGTCACGTTCCTTTGCATATTATTGTTTCTAGACCTCTTAACATTTTCCAAGCGACATTTATCAAAGTATCTAACCGTTTGCTGTAACATCAAAAAACAGCCAGAAATATTGATGAAACACACTGCATTAGTAGTAACCATAATAGTATATATTCTAATGTATAAAATTTGTTCCTCCAATACTAAACAGCATAATACATAAGCATGTACATGTATATACAACTGTACAATATAAATTAAAAAAAACATAATTAAGATTGAAATATGTACAAGTACGTATAACTAAAATGAATATTCAACTGCGAACTATGATACTTCGGACTGAAGCCTTTTAGTAGATAGTTTGGATTAAAGTTTTAGACATGTAAACAATAATTAATACTGAAAAATATATATCTGAATCATAAATATCTATTTTCGTGGCATTTTTGTACTGCATGTGCTTTCAAGTGTAGAATAGTTTCATATAAATTCTGCGCTAAACAAAGCGTTTTATAGAAATCGCAAATGTTCGAATGGATAGACAAAATTGGTCTGAGACACTCTAGTATTTTTCGTTTGTAAATTGAGGATTGTTTTCCAACCCGCCTGGTGTTAATTATATTCATCAATTTTTAGGATAAGGATATTCCTAAGAAAACTATTGTAATAATAAATCACTTTTCATTATCTTTGTTTAACATTATATCACTAATTGCTTGAAGACGTATGATTTATGGAAATGTCATACCCATAATTATAAGTTAGGAATTCCATGGAATAAATGTCTCTATGGAATATGTATTTATAATGACGTTGCTTAAGTGCTTCCATTTTCCATGTTAATTTGATTGTGTTGATAATTCAGACATAATTACCATAAGGTCAAATGAGGATCCTTACCTGCGACTTCGTAACATGTTTCTTTTTGGTGCTGTAATCATTGCATTCGATGCCATTGATATTGCATTCATAACGTGCAACCTAGGAGAGTATTAAAGCCGATCAGTAATCAAAGATTGTACAATTAATATTCTCATTATGACATGACGTAAACCAAATCATTTGTTGATCGGTAAGCATTTCAAGTACTGTCTTGATAGGACGTTGTCGTATCTTAAGTGTCACATAATTATGAAAATCATTGATACGTATATCATTTTTCTGGACATGACATTCCATGTTATTATCATCAATTGTAAGCTAAAATCTCAAAATACCTTATTCCAGCATAGTATTTGGAATTCTTTTCATTGACAAACACCATATTACTATATTATGATGTAAAACATACCAATTGAAAAATAGTTTTCGTGTATGTAAATCTAGGAGATTGAGTTATGCATTGTATGGTTTGACAGATTGTTCTTGTTTTTTTCTTTAGCCTATTGTGAACAGTGACGCCTTGTTTCATTTCATATTCAGAATGTTTTTTTTTCTTTTGCAGTTGTAGCTGGAGAGTTGGTTATGTATAATATTGGATTTGTTTGTGTATTTAAAATGGTTTTTGTGCTCTTTGTATTAAGCCTCAGATACATCTTGAATCACTAAGTGTTCACATTTTCGACTATAGTTGGTAGATAAGTGGACATATCTTCTACTGTATGGCATGATGCAGTGACTGTTATGTAATAAGCAAACATGTCCAGTGATAGGATTTGTACTGACGTTTCGGTATATCATTTACGGAAATTAGAATTGGCGCGAACAAGCTATGACATTAAATCCAAATATAACATGACAATAGAACGACCTTTTGAAAACTGTAAGAACATACGTACTTTACACATTTCACAGCAAGTAAACCGTTGTAAAGAAACTATCGAATATATCCATATTCAATTATAAATTCCCATATAGTCCAAAACATTTTAAGAAGTTTCATTTTCTATTGAAACCAAATATCATTTATTTGAATGAGGCTTGGCTTAGTGGGATAAAGCAATAAAAATGTCAATTTAAATAAATGAAAACTTTCTTAGAAAATATAACCTATTTTCTCCAAATCATTTTCAGAAAGAACAAAAGCAATGGCGAGACACAATTACTTTTTTGAAAACGATAAAAGCTTTCAAAGAGTTATTACTCACTTAACAAAACTCATTTTTTCAAGAAGAAAGTGTTTAACATTTTGATTAAATGTGTTCTTGTAATATGATTAATGTGTCCGGAACTGTCACAGTGAATACATTTTAGAAATACAATGAGTCATCCCGTATTATGTTGTATTTTACTCTAATTAGAATTATGCGTAATATCACAAATATGTATATTATATACAACTGATATAAATCGCAAAAGCACGTCAACTATCGACTGGACACAAGCACAAATGATGGCATGAGCTTATACATATCTAGCTAAGATCAAGTATTTTTCCGATGACTCGACAAAATGTGTGCTAATAAATGAAAACTGTACAAGTTATAATTCTACATTACAAGTACGTCTATTGCATTTCCGTTGCCATCTAAACTACTTAATGTGAAGCCATTATGATATGGGTTCAACTACAGTATCACTTACGATGTCATGTTGAACCATATTGTCATTGTGGTACCTATGCTTAAGTTGACAATGAATGTTTTCTCTAGTAATCTGTAATTTTGCAACAGTTGACCAAACAAATACGCAGTTCACTGCGACGCGCCTGTTGTGGTTAGGTTTCTGTGATCGGCTGAACAGGTTGAGTACCCTTCCCCGTCCGAGTTCCTTAGATCTTATTTAAAGATCATATACGTATTTATCATTCTACAACGTTTTAACGTTTTAATGCAAATGATTGACTTAAAATCAATTATGATAGAGTCGCCACTAATATACTAATCAGTCGAAAACTAAATTATAACTAAAGGCCATCACTTGTGGTGACTATATAGATACTTCACTCATTAACGTTAGATGATGAAGCTTTCTATTTGTCAGATATTCGTAGACCGTATAATCGTAAGACCATTGAGATATTTCAGTTAACATCGGCTTGATAATTGTAAGCTGTCTGACTGTTTATCGTTGATCCTAATTACAATTTCTTTTTATGTAATCAGGTGGAAATTGAGGTAAATTGCAACCAACGTCTTGTCATGCCTACAGACAAGTCATTGAGCTATTATATATATTTATGGACGAAGATAACATTAGTCAATTAATTATCAGGATGAATGCAGCCAATCCATTCGAAGATATTCAAAACAATTTAGAGTGGCAGAATCTTAATGAAGAATTACATTACAGGAAATAGTTTTTATGAAATAATTGCGTTGCGTAGCGAATAGTTTTATATAATAAGAATGTTTCTTGCGTTTGGTCACCTAGGGCATTTGTAGGATAAAAGCTGTAGGATGCATAGATATATAGTTAAACATCAGCGGCCAATAACTGACTTTGTCGCACCAAGCCAGAAACCCTACATCAGGCTTCGTTTTTGTAAAGTGGTAATGTTGCATACACTATGTATCAAACATTATAATGCCTGACTGGTGCTGAGGGCATACTGAACATTACCTGAGCTTCTCTCAAGGGACACGATAGCATTCAATACATGGTCGGACTGTTTCTATATAACTGCAAGATTATTCACTGTATATAGACAAGCCAATTTTCGGTAATTGCAATAAGGCATACACGTTGAATATACACTGTGATACCAAAATATGGCCGTTAGAGCCAATATTTACTGCATCAGAAAAGATAGGTTACGAATTCAAAGGTAAGGTTCACGTTTTGATAGTTGAAGAAACAACTTTTTGTGAGAATTATCAACACAATCATTTAAGCACTGATAAGGGAAGCACTTTAACAACTTCTTTATAGAAACTAATTCCATAGAGACAATTATTCAGTAGAATTCCTAAATAGTAATTATGAGGATCGAATTTCTATAAATCATAAGTCGTCAAACAATAAGTGATTTAAAACAAAGATAATGATAAGTGATTTATAAGTGAAAAGTTTTTTAGTATTAGGAATAATATATTTCAAATACATGTCATGCAATAAAATGATTCAGAAATATTGATGACCAGAATTGACTTGTTGTGGATTAAATCAGTTCTTGATTTGAAGTCCGTATGGAAAAGGACGAAGGACCCCATTGGCAATAAGTAACATGTTACCATATTGTCCGAATGCTTTTAATAATAACACTGCGATATAAAAACTTCCACTCGGCTGACACCGATGCCTAGAATCAGGTGAGAAGTGCAAATTCATTTATATGAAATTATTACTACAATCTGTGGATAGTAAGTATTTAGACGAAGAGTCATATAAGTAGATATTTTAAAACAGACGGATAATTATATGACAAGACTGCTTAGTGCCTGAGTAAAAGAGAGACCATTTTAATATTTAAATAATATTTTGTCACCGTTTCTTTAGGCGTGAAATTAAAAGATAACCCGAGGTTACATGTGTACTTAGACGCGCTCGGTGTAGATAGTTGAAAATGACATCCCACATGATGTATAATATTGCTATTCCCTTCATATTTTGTGCTATGTCGGTGTACTAAATTGTACTGGCACAATCAAATGCAGTAATGAGTAGCAGATTTATGTTACCGTAGGGTCATATTTGTCTGATGTACGTGTCCATTTCATTTATTATAAGTTTTTCTTCAGAAAAGTTGAAAACATACTATAGTTTTGATATAATCTTTTCATATTATCGTAAAGTGTTTTATATTATCAGGTAAAGTCTGTAAATGTGCTTTTTCAAGAACTATCCCTTCAGAAATTTTACATTCAATTAATAAAATACATGATATTCAACTTATTTACCAACTTATCAGGTTCAGGTATAAGAAGTACCACATTTTTTAATAACTATGACTTTTATTTATCCACCAAACCCAATCATGGTGCTGCTTTTATATTTTGTGGCTAGTTCAAGAGAGCTCTTGTAGTTCGGCTTACACGGATGCTTCTTTTTAACGATTTTAAATTGAATTATATTTGCCATCTCCGAGGGAATTTTATGATCTTTATTACAGGTACCGTTAACTATAAGAGCTATACGTTAAAACTGTAGATAATGGACATTGTAAGATAAAATGTATTATAGACAAGACATTTTGTTTTGATGACTATATCATTTGTTCGTGTCAATTGAAAACTAGTTTATTTATCAGACCATCTTGTAAGGCGGCGCACTTCATGGATTTTTAATATAAATATTATGAATACATTGCACAAGGGCAATGTTACCTTTATATTTATTCAGCAGACCTTAAACCATAAAAAAACAGTATGTTTTATTTATGAAATATGCCGTCAACCATGTTATAAATTAAAGATAATTTGGTTAATGGCGATTAAATCGTTTTAGTAGTTAATTAATATTTCAGACAATTGTGGCGGGAGACTTCCAAGATAGTATCATGCTATAAACATTCATTATGCCTCGTTCATGGATGGCTTGATTGTATCCAATTAATAATTCCACACTACAACTAACTAAACAGGCTTAATAAACCTTTTCCTACTAGATGAAATCCCGATGTACCATGTAACAGAACTAGACACTGGCATTGCCTAACCTGATAATTATATGTTTTGTATATCACAGTTTTATTTACTGTTAAATTGTAATACTCTGTTCCATTCTTAATATGTGTGTAGGCCTTTTGAGATTATTACATTTCGATGTGTTTTTATTTATTTCTGACCTATTCCTTATGAATGATTGTTACATGCTCACATTATTACCGTTAAGAGACATGCGTGACATTTGTCAATGTCCATACACCCTGGCTAGCAATATTAATGAAATGGACACGTACATCAGACAAATTTGTCCTTTGTGGAATATAAACTTGCTGCACAATGCAATGTAAGACAATATTTTCATAATGTAATCTTGTACATAAGGGTTCAACTACAGCAATATCCCACACAGGAACATGTATGACGTCATTTTGAACTATATTGTCATTGTTGTACTGACGCTTTAGCTCAACAATGACGATGAATGTTTTCTCTAGTAATCTGTAATTTTGCAACAGTTGACTAAACAAATACGCAGTTCAATGCGACATGCTTGGTGTGGGTAGGTTTCTGTGACCGGCTGGTTAGGGTAAGTGCCCATTCCCTGTCCGAGCTCCTCATATCTCATTAATAGATCATGCACGTATGTATCATTCAACAACGTTTGAATATACTGTTATTCCAACTATCATTCAGGTTTTATTGCAAATGATTGACTTTAAATCAATTATGATAGTGTTGCCAATATACTAACCAGTCGAAAACTAAATTATAATAAAAGGCCAACGATTGTGGTGCCTATATAGATACTTCACTTATTGACGTTAGATGATAAAGTTTCTCTTTGTCAGATATTCGTAGACCGTGTAATCGTAAGACCATTGACTTAAGAGCCTATTTAAGCAGATTTTGGTCATACGACAATATGTCAGTTATTATCGGCTTGATAATTGTAAGCTGTCTGACTGTGTATCGTTGATCCTTATTACAATTTCTTTTTACGTAATCAGTCGGAAATTGAAGTAAATTGCAACCAACGTCTTGTCATACCGACAGACAAGTCATTGAGATATTATATTTATTTATGAACGAAGCAAACAGTAGTCAATTAATTATCAGGATGAATGCAGCCAACCATTCGGAGATATTCTCAACAATATAGAGTGGCAGAATCATAATGAAGAATAAGATTTGGAGAAAGAGTTTTTATGAAATAATTGTGTTGCGTAGCAAATAGTTTCATATACTAAGAATGTATCTTACGTTTGGTAACATAGGGCATTTGTAGGGTAACAGCTATAAGATGTATAGATATATAGTTAAACATCAACGGGCAATAATTGGCTGTGTTGTACCAAGCCAGAAACCATAAATCAGGTTTCATTTTGTAACGTGGTACTGTGTCATACACTATTTATCAAACTCAACGATGCCTGAATGGTGTTGAGTGCTTACTGAACATTACTTTAGCTTCTCCCAAGGGACACGATAACATTCAATACATGGTCGGACTGTATCTACTTAACTGCAAGATTCACTGTGCATAGACAAGCCATTTTCGGTAATTACAATAAGGCATACACGTTGAATATCCACTGTGAGGCCATAACATGGCCGTTGAAGCCAATATTTACAGCATCAGAAAAATAGGTTGCGAAGTTAAAGGTTAAGATCCAGTTTTGGCAGTAGAAGTAACAAATGTATGTGATAATTATCACCACAATTATATTAGCACGGACAAGGGAAGCACTTAAACAATTCCATAAAATAAACTACTGTAAAATCATTTAATTTCGTTGGGACGAAATTTCGTGGTTTTGGCAAAAAAGACCATTTCGTTGGGACGTAAATTCGTGGATTTTGCATTTCAGAAAAAAATATTTTCAGGGTCAAATTTCGCGCAATTCATCGAAAAAAAACAGCGAAAATAACCTGTCATAAAATTACTGCATCGCTTATAATGATGCAATATAGATATACAGGATGTCAGTCCAGTTGATAACAGCTTATTTACGTTTTATTGCCCAATTAAATGTTACGTAACTTGTATACAATGCGCAAATGTCAACAAAACATGATTGTATTATCTGACTCGTCTAAGCGTTTTATTATTCGATTCCAAGCGTCTACTACGTGTCACGTGATACGGATTAAAAAGACAAGGTTAAAGTTCACGCAAATACGGATACAGTATTACATCAATGCCGATACGAGATAAATCGCTCAGTTTCGCGTATTTTTTGGTCAGAAAAGATAGGACAAAGTGTCATATAATTATTTGTTTGACATAGCGGATGTCATCGTATTCTTTATTGACATACGATACGCCAATTAAATAAAATGATAGACCGCATTCGTTATTTGTTAATTGGAAAGAAAGTTGTCTCTAATGTCCGAAACATGTTTTCACACCTGATAAGTTAGCATAACTTATGAAAACAATAAAACACATGTTCAAATAACAGTTTTGAAATAAAATTACAATAATTTGCCAGATTGCATATGTCGTAATTGTTTTAGAAATGACTAAACAAAAAACAAAATGGCGGCCGAGCGAACATTGACTTACCTGTTGAATGGTATAATTGTTCGTTGGGATTTGATTTCGTGGTTCAGGCCAACCACGAAATCCACGAAATTAAATCCCCCACGAAAATTAATGATTTTACAGTAATTCCGTAGAGACATTTATTCAGTGGAATTCGTAAAATATAATAACGAGGATGACATGACTATAAACCATAAGCATTTAGGCAATTAGTGATTTAAAACAAAGATAATGAGAAGTGATTTATGAGTGAAATAGTTGTTTTGTATTAAAAATGTAGGAATAATACATTTCAAATACATGTCATGCAATACAATGATTCAGAAGTGCCCTGAATTGACTGGATGTGGATTAAATCAGCACTTGATTTGAAGTCAGTTTGGAAAATTACAAAGGACCCCATTGGCAATTAGTTACAGGTTGCCCTTAACCGACTGGTTTTAATAATTTCTTTTACACTGAGATATAGAAACTTCCACTCAGCTGAGAACGATACCCAGGCTCGCGTGAGAAGTGCGTATTCATTTATATGAAAAGATTACTTCATTCTGTGGATAGTAAGTATTTAGACGAAGAGTCATATAAGTAGATATTTTAAAACAGACGGATAATTATATGACAAGACTGCTTAGTGCCTGAGTAAAAGAGAGACCATTTTAATATTTAAATAATATTTTGTCACCGTTTCTTTAGGCGTGAAATTAAAAGATAACCCGAGGTTACATGTGTACTTAGACGCGCTCGGTGTAGATAGTATTTAGTCGAAGACAATCGCAAGAGTCATATAAGGAGATATAGTAAAACAGACAAATAATTATATGACAATCCTTTCTGGTGCCTGAGTACAAGAGAGACCATTTTAATATTTAAATAATCTTTTTGTCAAGGTTTCTTTTGGTGTGAAATTAAAAGATAGCCCGAGAGTATTAGACACGCTAGGTGTAGATAGTTCAAAATGACATCCCACATGATGTATAATATTGCTGTACCCTTCATATTTTGTGCTATGTCGGTGTACGTACACCTTGTACTGGCACAATCTAATGATGTAATGGGTAGCAGATTTATGTTACCCTAGGGTCATATTTGTCTGATGTACGTGTCCATTTTATTGATTTTAAGTTTTTCTTCAGAAAGGTTGATAACATACTATAGTTTTGATATAATCTTTTCATATTATATTAAATTGTTTTATATTGTCTAGTAGAGAGTGTAAATGTGCTTCTTTAAGAACTATCCCTTCAGAAGTTTTACTTTAAATTAATGAAATGCATGATATTCAACATATTTACCCGGTTCAGGTATAAGTAATACGACATTAATTTGTTTAATAACAATGACTTTCATTTATAAGGTGACGCAGTTGTTAAAGTCTTCCACTTGTGCCTTTGAACTTAATAGAACACAAAAAAACGGTTAGGGCACTGTTTTCAGTCTGAGACATTATGAACATATTCGAATACTTTCAACGATTCAATTAGTTACATGTAGTTCATGACCCTTTTCCTGGGTAGGTATTCACAAAGCATCTTAAGTGAAAACTTAGAATTTCCTCGAAATCTTACAATTACCTTACGTGTATCAATTAAATGGGACACTCTGTCAACCAACGAAACTCTAACACGGAGTGACACAATCGCATTAGATAGAATTTGTTTGGTTATTATCTGCTAAATATACACATTTTTCTTATAGTTCGATGTGTTGTATTATATATTTTGTAAAACTACTTAATCGTTTATCTCAGACTTCAGTTAATGTTGGGCTAGCAGTACACTTAAATGTGTTGCAAACAATGTAATTCTATTTTTTGATAGGAACTGCTCTTGTAAATATTTGCCTATCTAATGCCAATCAAACTGAGCATCTATACTCGATGCCAGCATCTGTTAACATTTACTTATATTGAAATATACATGTACAATGAAAGTGTCTCATCCTATAAAACATTTTATACGATTATTTCGATTAATTCGGATATCTTGTATATTTATTGTCACATAAAATGTTTGTGAGTTTTAATGCTAGACAGTGTGAGTTATTTTAACAATCAAGTACATAGTAAGCAGTCATATATGTTTTAAAATCAACGTAAACGATCTAATTGAAGGAAATCTTCCCCTTTAGATGGATAGGGTTAGTTAATGAAACTTATATTATTTTAAGACGATAAAACCAAATGTCTCTAAACTCTACGAATCGCCTACTTCAATGAGTTTACAATGTAGGTGCATTCATAATTAAACACTACTTCTATGATATTACTTTAAGAGTGTTTCCTGTGGATATTTATGACATGAGAACGTCCAGCAACCCCATGGTGTGATTGTGTTATTTGAATCAAAACTGTTTAAATTTAAATTTACAATCCTATGGGAAATGAAAGGCTTAGATATCTCTGAAGAGTACCTACGCAAATATACTCTAGTGAGTGTTTGGTTACACCAAACACAATCATGGTGCTGCTTTTGTATATTGTGGCTAGTTCTTTAACTAGACAACAGCTCTTGTAGTTCAACCTACACGGATGCTTCTTTTTAACGATTTAAAATTGAATTGTATCTCCGAAGGAATTTTATTATCTTTTTACAGGCACCGTTAGACTATAAGAGATATACGCTGAAACTGTAGATATTGGGACATTGTAAGATGCAATGAATTATAGACAAAACATTTTGTTTTATGATGATTATATTATTTGTTCGTTCGTGTCAATCGAAATCTAGTTTACTTATCAGACCATCTTGTAAGGCGTCGCACTTAATGGAATCTAACTATAACACATCTTATTGATGTTACTGCGATTTTGTTTTAAAATCCAACATTAGCAAATTAACAGGAATTTCCAACACTCAACGTCACTGTAAATTAAAAAGTCACAGAAAAGAGACATGAAAAATGTTGAAAAACTGTGTGAATTGTTTACTCAATTTTGATCACAGCAAAATGATCATGTAATGTTATTACAGTTAATGTTTCTTAGCATCTCGAATGTCTATCCATGTCGATTTTGATGTATTTATACATCTGCAACATCGATAAATCAAATTTCCTGCCAATATATGGATTGCGTGTAAAAATTTCTAATGATTACCTGTTTTTGCAGGTTTTGTAGGGTTGATTGTCGTCTCATTTGTAGCATACACATCTCAATTTAACTAATTAAAATGATATTGACATTCGAAGACTTTGATGATACTGGCATCGTTTGTATATTGTTATTCTGCAGTATTGCTTGTGTTTGAAACTTATTAACTTAAACATTCTGCAGATATTTAACGAGTATTCGTTTATTCACAGACAAGTTTTGGCCAGATCCGTTTACTAACAGTTAAGAAACCATGAAACATTGCGTTGGGAGTGTGCGTTAGTGTATATGCGACATGTATGCGATGTTTGAAATTCCAAGTAGCTGACGGAATTAAATAAATAAATGTAAGTTTATGTAGTGTTTGTTAAAATTAACCATGCGCATTTCATTCATATATGATGGTATAAAAAAGTTATTTTCAATTACTAAAATTTATATTTCCCATAAATGACAAGGAAGGATACTTCTGCAATTAGTTATCTATTTATGAATATCATAGTTTTATTAATAACTTTGAAGAATGCATTACATCGTGAACATCTTCACAATGAGTACTAACTTTTATTATAAATAGATACAGTTCTTGGGCCTTATTCACAAATAGTGTAATTATATAACAAAGACTTAGACTTGATATTGTCGAATGCTCTATTCAACCTCATGTCGTTATAGATATACCGTTTTGATATTAATTTGTATACACGTAGTCCTTGTTGATAACAACAAAGTTTCAAATACAATTCCACATTGCAGAGAAATAAAATGTTGTCTTAGTCTCAGTTTCAGCATCCCAAGATTGGTGAATGAGGCTCTAGCTCCAGGTATGTACTGTTTATGGCTTAACGGGTTGGTATGAGGTCGTCTGGAATAGAACCACATGTTTCTGAGATGGATATTGTAACCATTAAACCTCCTAGACCGCTGTAATCTTACAACAGACGATTACTCATTAACCGGTGAATCTAACATTCAGTAGACAAATGAAAGCATATAGATCTGTTTTAAGTCATAAAACATATAAAAACATATAATAGTAAAATTCATGTTGGCGTAATCTATTGGGTTTACTTTTAATTGGTCAACACACAATATGTTATCTCGTGATGGGAAACAACGTTTTCTTGGAGTTAAATACTCAAAGCGTTCAGCATAGTATTTCAATCTGAGATTGTATATCGCCATTCTATAGTGGTACACAGCGACTTCTTTCGATTTTATCCTAACTCAAGACCGGCAGACATGGTCTGGCAGTATTTTGAGATTCCATCATGAACGGAATCACTACTAGACCTATGGGACATTTAGTGGTTAGGTATGTTTTATTGGATCAAAGACACTGGTCATCGAGGAATATTTACATACTGGTTACGCTACAAATATATCATATTATTATATAGTGTGCTTATGGACATAACCTGGTGTCAATGGTTTTTGTTCTCTGGTCTGGAATACAGGTTTGACGATAGAAATGTGATAACACTCAGTGTACAAATGTAATGGATTATACACTATATACTCTGAACAAAATATCATTAAAACTAAAATAAATTGTCTCTAAATTAATGAATATAGTGTCGCCTATAGACAAATCAGTCGAAAACTAAACTACATGTAAATATCTTAACCAATGGCCAACAGTCTGTGGCGCCAAGATGACAATAGACACTTCACTCGTTGACGTTACATAATTAAGCTTTCCGTTTGTCAGATATCCGTAAACGGTGTAATCGTAAGACCATTCACTTGTGAGCATATTGAAGCAGATTTTGGTAATACGACAAATTGTCAGTTATTATCGACTTGATAATTGTAAGCTGTCTGAATATGTATCGTTGATCCTTATTACAATTTCTTTATACGTAATCAGGCGGAAATTGTAGTAAATTGCAACCAACGTCTTGTCACGCTGACAGGCAATTCATTGAGCCATTATATTTATTTATGGACGAAAAAAACAGTAGTCAATTAATTATCAGGACGAATGCAGTTAATCCATTCGGAGATATTCAAGACAATTTAGAGTGTCAGCATCATGCTGAAGAGTAGGCTAAGCGTAAAATAGGTTTGTATAAAGGAATTGCTTGACATTAGGTAACTTTAACTAATTACAATGTTTTTTTTTTATATTTGGTAATCGATGTATAGAACTGTAGTTTAGTGTACCATAAAACAACATTTGATGAACTATTGAATAGGGAAGAAAGGAAGACGACAATCAACTCGAGCAGGGAAAGCATTTAATTGAATACAGACGACAAATAAACGGAACATTACCCATCACATAATGTAGCATTTAACTTAACTTAACCGCTAAATATTTATGTCTCAGTTTTTCAAAACGTTAAAAACCCCATTTATAACTAACAAGGCTGAACGAGATAATATTATTTATTTGTTAGTATTTCATAGTGTTTGTTGGGTGTAAAGGCTTTTTTATTGATTTGTATTTGTGTTCTTTTTATGTTTTTTTTGCGGATTTTTGTTTATATATGTAAATTAGAAGGTCATGTTGTAAATATGTTCATACATGAAATGAAAACTTAATTTGTATAACCTTCGTTAAATAAAGTTATTATTATTATTATTATTATTATTATTATTATAACGACATGGATTTTCCAACCTTTGTTACCAGTCGACTTTCGACTAATAACGAATGACACTGAAAATTGTAGTTTTCGATATTGTTGGGCAATTTGCAATAATGTGTGCCAATTTCCAATTACAATAAGCAGAACTCTTAGAAACCTTCTTACGACACATATTACTGAATAATGAATATATTCTGCCTCAACATGCCAATTAATAGTTTACCAACAATTTCGTGGTGCTTATGCATATATGATGGGCATTTTTGCCTTAAAAATCCAAAACCAACCAAATTTCATAAACATTACATTGGGATCATACATGTATATTGTATCACATACATTTCAAACATGGTTGAAAAGTGATACATAGCTAGCAAGCAAAATGTGCCGTTACGTTTTGTTCAAATCTAAGATATACACTGCTCGTACAGTGGCATTATCAACATCCATAATGGTGGACCCTGTTATTTGAGTATTCTCAGTAATTATTTATTTATAAGGTGTATTGCTTGGAGCTTTCGTCTAATTGTATTAATAAGAAAGTTGTATCCCTAGATAGCAAAAGTTTATCACATAGGCGTTCCCATTGTCATTAATTACATAATGGTGGTAATCATTGTCATAGTATACCATTTCATTGTCAAGAATCTAAATAAGTACTACAGTAATATCTGATGAGCAAAAATAATTAGTTAAGAAAAATAGCCATACATTTATATTGAAATGCATTCATTCAAATTTACTTTGCTTCTATGATTTCGAAGTGCGATTTGTGTTCAAATGTAGCATGTCAAATATAAGTCAATACAATATAAGACTGTTTTAAGCCAAATAATACAGTTTGGTCCAGCATTCACTTAGAATACATTTACTAGATCACATTATGGGAAGTTAGGCCATCACTTGTCTACTAAAATGACTGACCATTCCTTCAAATTAGAATACTTGTAATCCTCAAGTAACAGAATTCCAAAAAACGCTAATTTCATTTATCAATTAAAACTCTCGTAAAACGTAAGACTCGTTGTTAAATGGACCACAACTCGATTATTCTTCAACCATGACTTGAGGGCAGGTAAGATGCTATATGAGATACATTACATAATTACATGGTTTGTACATGCCACTGTATTACAAGTATTATTTCTCCTGGGAATACAAGTATCGAACAGTCTTTTGCCATGTTTATTGGATGACAACTGATATTTGACTGTCATTATCATTATACAAATTCATATGTACATCGTCAGAATAGGATATAGCATAAGACATGTGCATGTGTACGCATGTCAATACATTTTAAGTATCATCAACTAAAACAACCATTTTGATACACTTATTACTAGATATAGTAAGTTAAACAAAAATGAGCATATTTCAGGCCGTTTATGACCATCACGTGATTCATTATCGCCTATCCGCACGGTCCGCAATCTCGTAATCGTAATCGGACCGCTGAACGGTTGCGCGTTACGTTATCCAAGTAAATATGACGTCGCGTTGGAACAAAAATAACGTCACTTTTGAGCTAAATGACGTTACGTTTCACTGAGGTACAATTTATTTGAAAAGTTGGAGAATGCATACTTAGCAACTTTTCTAAGTTCACACTTATAGTTTTGAAGATAACTTTGTCAACCGTGCAAGTAGCCTATTGAAATTTTGCTATGATTTGCGTGTGTTATAGGTGTCGAGAAATGTGCAACGAAAAGTCGTGTTCGATTTAAATTTATTGAATGAACACAGTCAAAACATACACTGAGCGGCAATGAAAACAAAACACTTACATAGTATAGCATAACACATTTGATAAGTATGTGAGCAACGCGAAATTTTGTCATAGAAAAGATATATGCAAGTGACACATGGATATCACTTCGAGTCAGATACATTTGTTTAGCAACATAGCTTTTTACCAGTTGTTTTGAGGTCAGTATAAAACAGAAAGTCGCATTTTTTAATCTTTTAAAACAACCGTCAGGAGCGATCCATCATGTGCATCTACGACGTATTAATCATATGAAACGTTCATTGAATGCTTGAGGGATGCTGTTTCGTTGTTGCAGAAGGGCTATGTGAAGTTCAGTTACTTTTAAGAGGCTTATACACTATTTTGCGCCCAATTACTAAAATGAAACAATATGGTATATTAAAGCATTGGTGTATTTTCTATGGTCAAAGGGAGATAATCTTTGAGTAATAAATTGATTAAATAATTAACTTGACATATGCACCATGTTTTCTACTAGTTATTTTGTTTTTCCAACTTATCCGTCTATATTCTTCAAAATGCTCGCACAATATGCGAGCAAATCTCAAGCCACCTATCAGCACGCGGTTTAAGGCTATTCTGCTATGGACGAGTGATTCTTAAAGTATTTTCACGGAAAAAGCTGAAATCTGTAGATGATATATATCGATGTAAGCGTACAAAATTTCAAGTTTAAAAAGTGTTGCGTTTCCATTGGCGCTCAGTGTAAGAACGGAAGAAAGTAAAAGTCGCAAAGACAGATTTTGATAAATTGGATGGCCACCATGTAGTGTGGCGTTTCTATGGACAGTCAAGGACGTCAAAGGGGAGCATTACTGAACAAAGACACTAATTAAATTATACCGTCTGGACGCAAAGTTGTCATGTGACGTCGGCGTAGAGCGTGTTTACGTCATAACGTCACAATAAAAGCGAAACGTTCTCGCAATCATCATTATGTAGATTATATAGAAGCAAACGATACGCTTACACTTAATTTAAACACTCCTAGACGTGTTTATACGTTATAAATCAATCAAACGTGGATGTTAAGGTAATTATTCTTGATTACCGACACAAAATGCTAGTCTGTACCGTACTGAAGTCATTTCATATTCTTTCTGACATCATTCAACGAACAACGGTGATAGCTTAATAATTTTTAAGTTTTAAGTTTTAATAAACTGTTTTCCATAATTGTTTAGTCCTTGGACATAATTTGAAGGCGTTTTTAACATACGACATGAATATTTAAACACATGGCGTCAAAAAAGCATGAAACGGACGTCAATCTCGTGACGAACAAACCAGGCCCCGATCTCCCGAAACATCTCAATTTTGAGATAAATCTCATCTCAAATATTGCCATTTACGTTGGGATTATTTCCAAGAGAGGATGGACTCATAATTAGCTTAAAAAACCGCAAATGCTATTCTTTGTTAATTCCATGGGTGTTTCATGAGTTTTAACTTCAGATTTATTAGAAATTCAGACTCTGATTTTGGCGAAATCTCAATTTGAGATGAGATTTCTGCTTGAGATGCTTCGGGAGATCGGGGCCAGGTGACATTCTGACATTTCGAGACGTGGATTATAATGTCTTCGTTGTACACACTTCACATGAGAAAGTTTATAACTTCACGGTATATAATAAAAAAATTATGGATAAATGAATATGAGGACTTAGAAAAGTTGCTAAGTACATGTATATACGATTTTCTGCATAAATGCACTTTAGATCTCTACGAACTAAACTAAGCGTGAGTAATTTTTACTTTCATTGAGTTTTGAAATCGAGCAATTGTATTAAAGACTTTAATACACTTCAGAGTCTGGCCAGAAGTTAATAATCAGCCCGGCTAAATCCCTCGCCGTGATTATTAATTTCCCGGTCGGATTATCGCCTTCCGCCCGGCTGTGTCGTGTATTTACCTCTAAATAATAACTTTTACATTGATACAATGATTTCGAAATGGGATATGTGTTCAACCAGTATGTTTATCCATCTAGAGCTCAGTCTGGTCTATATAACACTTAGAAAACATTTGCTACCGAAACTTTAGATTAGAGGTAGCTAGACCATGACTGGATTTTTAAAATGACTGGCCATTGGTTGAAATACGAATTCAAGCCAGACACACGTATCAGAATTACAAACATACAATTTCATTTATCGATAAAACTCGTAAAACATATGATAAGTTGTTTCGAGTATTTGGAATACAACGAATTTATTCTAAATTCACTGCTTGTGGGCTAGTATTATAGCATATACAATGCCAAGCGTCTTTCAGACGTATTGATAAGTATAAATATGACGTTAGCTACATAATTACATGGTTTTCACATGCCACTTTATTATTATTTCTTCTGGGAATATAAGTCTCGAACAGTTTTTTGCCATGTTTATTAGATGTCAGCTGATATCCTACTGTCACATATCTACATTGTCACAACATGATATAACAAGAGATGGACATGTGTAGGCATGTCTAAACATCTTTATTACCATCAAACATTTTATAAAAAACTATGTCTGAGACAAAACATTGGGGAATTATAAATATCAAATCAGAGGCATTTTGCGAAATACATTTGACAAGACTTAATATTACTTTTATCGTTTGAGACAATAAGCTACATATTAAAATACCTATCAGGAACAATGAAAACATTTCTTGCACTTTAAGAAGTACATGTACTCGGTGTTGGGATAATAAGTTGTATTTTTCTCATCCTTGCTTCGATTTCAACTGTGAATGTTCTCAAAATATAAACCATTGCTCTATTTGGCCTTGACAATAACATATGCCGTACAATGTCTCCATAAGTTATTTGTAAATCAATTAACTACGGTACAAATAAGTTCGTAACACAGCTACAGTGATAATGACATACTATACTGCTTATTTAGAGAAGGAGAGAACTACATATTAACCATCCGATTTCAATATTTTCTGGTGTCAGACAAAATGTGATTCCAATGTATGTTAGTCCGGAAACATTATCAAGGCATATTCAATTCACCAATTGTCGGTATAAGTTAGTCATGTTAATGTAGAACTAAATGGTTGACATTTAGGTAAATACGTAACACTGGCATTTTGCCTGAATTGTACAGTTACATTTGCCCTGTCTTTCATAATTCAGGGAGTGTATATTACGGCACCAATCCCTAGTTTTAATATAAAAATGTACATGAACCGAAATTAATTATGTTCACATTTTAAGGTGCGCATATTTAATTACAGTAAATATCCCAACCACAACGTTATCTGCGGACCCGATGCAATGTCACCAATCTTAGCATAACGCCTATGTCGGATGCTTCATGCATATTACTAAACTTGTAGGTGTTCTTGATTTAACTTAGACGAATTTCAATGTTTAAATAAAGTGGTACATTCATAACCAGATGCTGCAACCCATTTCCTAAGTTTATGTTCCACAATGTGCCATTTTGACTGGTTTAGTGCAAAGTGTATTGTGATTAGACCATAAGCTTAACTTCGATGTGCAGTTGCGATGTAATGAAGGACTTGGCCATTGTTCATGTTAAGGTCTAACTACATTGTTTTCAGGTCAAGGTCCAGTAAAACGTAATGCTCTGCAAACATAAGACAATTTAGCTTTAACAATACAAATGTACTAGACAATACATGTCTGTGTACCTGTGAGGTATAAAAATATACATTCATTCACTATGCAACAGAAAAGTTATAAAGAATCGAGCACAGTGACGAGAACATACTATTCCAAAATGTATAACGTCTGGATGCTCAATTTTAGAAGATATCATCAGACCACTACAAATTAATTATCCGATTACAATACTAGCTGGAGTTAGACTAAACGTGATTACAATTTATATTAGTAATGCGACATAACTCAGACACATTCAATTCACAAGGTGTCTATAAAGTATACCGATGTTACTATATAGTTAAATGATTGGTATATAGGTCAATTTGTTCAACTGACATAGTAACGAGTATCTTAATTGGTCTATATTGTCGTCTACCAAGGGAAGTGTCGATGCTTTTTTGCTCTAACATTTTCGACTAGAGAAGGCTGATAAATATACATGACTAGTATCTTTCTGCGAAAATGTAGTTTCCTGTCATTGACGCGAACGTTTTTATTTGTTCATATATATATGAAGAACTTCTTTAAGTCTTTCTGCGAGAAGGTAGTGTCCTGATTATGATGTTTGTTATACTATTTAAAAAGAGTGTAAATGCTCCTCTTAATATTTTCCGCGTATAAAATGGAATCAATTGCCGAAATAACATTTTTGACAAGAAATCAACTGCAATAAATAATTATGCCAATAGAAGATTTAACTACCAAGGTGATATGTTCGTACTATGATAACTATGATAACGAGTAAGCCACAATGATGTATTAAATGAGCATATTTCCCAAACTTTGAATATGTTTTTGTTCTCAAGTATATCCAGAATTATGTATAAGGTCGATTGTTAGATTAAATCTAACAAACAACTCAGTTGTACCTAAAACCCGTGAATTTATTGTAATATTATCGAATTGTCCTTGGTAATTGACATTTTCTCCGTAAATTAAAATGGATGATTGTCATAGATGTCGGTAATGTGATTGTGAACTTTGCCATATGTTTGGATTATTGTATCACAAAGCATATTCAGTAGATATTGAACTTAATATTGGGGTAGAATCAATTACAAATTGTAGTTCGTCAAGTATTGTAGCCAATTTCTATGTAGAAGAAAGAATAACTAGTATATATTAGTGAAAGGCACGCACGTGATGACCTCTTTATATTGATAATTGATAATTATTGATACATGATGCGACATACCAGCCATAGCATCGTTAAAAGATAAGACACCCAGCACTATGCGAAATACAACACTGAAACTGCACATTTAAACCTGTACAGCCATGCTGTCAATCCGTTCATAGATTGCATGGTTTATCAATTTTTACAATAACACCTTAAACAGACAATCAATATATCATTAACCATAGGCGAATTTACTTAGGCCAACTAGACGTATATTTGAAGTCACTATGAATTTATATCTAGATGTATTAACATTGGTTTTGCCTGTAAATTGTTATGTTTGTTAAAGTGGTTTGTGATTGACGTATGCGATAGTTATTGTTCGTGATCTACTGTTTCTGAAGATGAGAATTACCGATCTCTT
This sequence comes from Spisula subtruncata, assembly GCA_963678985.1. Lineage (NCBI taxonomy): Eukaryota > Metazoa > Mollusca > Bivalvia > Venerida > Mactridae > Spisula > Spisula subtruncata. Next base: position 21,918,865 of record OY787669.1, on the reverse strand, counting down.
TAGTTACAAAACAGTCAGGACATAAGTAAAAACATGGAATTATTATAGACAAACAGAAGTGAAGATTAACCTGACACTAAAAATAAGTGATGGTTTTGAAATCCTCAAGAGATTATGATTTTTTTATGCATTATGGAATTGTGAGGTATCTAACAGGTGATTGATTACACTGTTCAAAAATGTAGGGTTAAAGCATGCTTTATCGTGCTATTACATCTGCAGAGTCCCGAGGGACGGTTGGTGCCTAAGCCCGTCAGGGTGAGGGCACCAACACTCCCGAGAAAACTTTTTTCCTATTGTAATTACATAATTTTAAAATAGCAGGTTTTCCCGGAGAACGGCTCATATACATTGAGAATAGCAACGCCACTTTTTTTTAGCAAATGCGAGACAAATTTCACTTTCTATCGAATTGAATGTCGTTTCTTCTAAGAATTGCGATATACGTAATTATAGCTATAAGGCATATTTAATTAAGAATTACATTGTAACATGCTAAATACGAGTTTAAATTTAAGTATAAGTTACATTTTACTAATAGTTACTAATTAAATCCATTTAACATGGCTTTGATAGGAAACCATGGCACGCGAACCTATTTTATTATGTATATTGATATGGACCAAGTTAACAACGTTGTAAATTGTCTCCTAGAAAAATGTATTATCGGCAAATTGAAGTCTCCAATACATCAAATGTTCTCGTACGTATCCATAAAACATCTCCAAAAGCTGCTGATCAAAATGATGTAACACCAATGAATTTACGGTCCTATAACCAATTTCGAACATTACACGCGTGTAACTTACATCTAAGAGAAAAATGTCTCTTCTATATTGTGTTACAATTTTAAGAGCTTTAATCCGATAAGCCGATGATGTTGAAGGAAATTATACAAAGCTGACAAATGCGATATCCAGTCTTCATCTGGTTATGCGGATTACTTCGACGTTTATATGTTAGAGAACATGCAAGAATGTGGTCAGATTCAGATCTTTTCATTATGTAGTATGTGATGGAATGCACACATTTTATGAAATTGCTTATAATTATTGTTTAATTTGAATAAAAGTAACATTTGGCATTGCCTGCTACCTACAATGTACATGTATGTGACTTCTTATTGTCCCGTTCAGTTTAAAACGTTGCGATAAATGTAACTTGGCAGTCGTATAAATTAGAGTTACGTCGTGATATGCAGCGCCGTAAGATTTATTATGTGAAAAGCTGAAAAATACTGTTTTAGAAATATAGCATGTCTGGTTGTCTTTTTAAGCAAATATTGGGACATTATGTTGTATGTCTAGTTGGAGTATTATCTTGTGTATATGTATAAGTATATTAGACTTGACACAGTACTGAGAAACAATCTATTTACCAGTTGTCGGTGTATGTTACCATTCTGTATTTAGCATTAAAAGTGTTGACATTTAGGTCGTTATGGTATACTCTCGCACTTAGTATCTTCAATACACTGTAGACGATATTCGCGCCTATAATTTCCAAAGAGAGTTTTCTATATAATGGAGTATCTTATGCAATAATCGTCAGTATGCAGGTTTTAATTTTGCAGCGTGAACTTGGGTAACTAGGTCGGGTCTTATATGTGTTTCATTCGGTCACTTGGGGTCACGTTTTTTTACATTTCTTGTGAAACTATGTCTTTTGGCTGTTTTACAATGGGAACTTGGGATTTTAATTATTTCGTTTTCCGATTGACTTTTCACATTGGAAACAGAATACGTTTCTCTGGTGAGTCAATACATTTCCTACCATAATGTAACTCTTCATGATAATACCCCTTGGAACTATGTCATATTTACGCAATGTGCAGGTTTGAATTGTGTATACATCTTGGCTATTTTAACCTGAACCTAATCTTTATTATGCATGCATATATTACAAGGTTCTTGCTTTGAACATATCAATTTCTGCAAGCAAATCGTTTACTATCGGTATTGCAGATTTGTGCTTGTATTACAACTCGAGCGGCTTCGAGTTCCACCCAATTAGGTAAACATACAATCGGTGTTGTAAACATAGACAATATATCGACTGTTAAACAATGCTAATTAAAGATCAAAAGGTCAAGCTCGTGTTAAATCGACCGAGCTATACGTATAATTGATGTCCTTTTATGCGGTTTGGGATCGAATGAAATGCGCTCATTGGTATGGTCGATGTTCGAAATAAGTAAATACGGATCGGAAATCAAACCATCTTTACACCCTTTATTAACACCCCGACGAAACAAAGCGGATATTGTAATGGTAGGCGTCATTCAGTACGTCTGTCCGAGCTTTTGAGTGCAAACCTCTACATTGTGTAGTTCTTATGGAATTTTGACAAAAGTTTCACAGAATAACAACTATATATACGTGGGGTTGTCCAAAAGTTCGTGGACTTTTGCTCTACAACTTTTATTTTAAGTCAAATCAGTATGAAAATTACCATACATTGATATTAATCTATTACAAACAATTGCCTCAAAATATTTTTATAAAGTAACATTTGTATGAAGAGTAACACGTTTCCATAGTAACACAATAATGCGTTAGCGGGGCACTGCTGATTTTTTCCAGTAAAATGCGTTACGTTATTGTCGATTGTTACAGTGTTTCTTCATTTAAAAATACAAAAATGCGTCCTCATGTTGAGTAATGTCATACCAATATTTTGGTATAATTCAAAGGTTGTATCGTATATATTCGTCATTTTATGAGCATGAGTGTTAATGTTGGCATATAAAATTCAACGTAAAATATGACGTCACAAGATATCATTTACAGTCGTAAAATAACTCAATTATATATACACCTAGGGAAATCCGCAAGGAAGACAATAATTGTTCGGCAAATTAAGTATGAACCCTTCTGCATTGTATTCAATTGTTTTTAAATGGCATAAATAGTTAACAGACAGTCAGGGTGGTGTGACAGACGATGCATGTTAATAGGTACAAAATTGACGTTCAACGAATTGTCGTTATGTTGGTTAGAATAGACCATCCTAGGTATTAGAGAGAAAATATTCACTTGTAGAGATAGAAACGACACAATTCAGTACACATAGACAGAACGAGTGTGTTTGCATATGATTAGTATACAGCTGATTACGGGAGGCAAAGAACAACTTATTTACAGCGTTTAAGAGCTTCATGAAATGATTAAATCGCAAGGGCGACATCGTACGTCATTTCTGAGCGTGCGCCGGGTATGCCTACCACGCATGCTTACAAACGCTATATTTATCTTATTGTTAACCATATCCGTATGAGATTTGGTATACGTGTTTAATATAAATCAATCTTACTGGGACCATAGATTCGTAGCTTTAAGTTAAATGGTTTTTGAATAAGAGCAAAAGTCCACGAACTTTTGGATAACCCCACGTACATATTGTCAGGATAGTGTGATTCGATCATGTTTGTCATAAGTATGACCGTTTTCTGAATGTATTTTATACGACGGGGATATGGCGTTTTATGTCTGCTTCTTGTTGGTATCGACTTCCAAGAGCAGCTTGAAAGTATTATTGTTAATTACAAATACAAATTGGAATTACAGAAGATGTAACCCTATTACTGACTATTCGCTACAAAATATAAATGATTACTTGAATTAGTAAACTGAATTATCTGAATTTGTGTTCGGTGTAAAAATACTCACATAAATGGGACCGTTCAATAATAATGCGCAAATAAGTTCTATGGTATGATATTCAATTTTTAAATAACATCTGTCAACCCCACAGCAACGATCATCACATGACTTTAACATACTTTATTAGAAGGCTATATGGGTGCATAACCTTTAGTTCATAAAAAACTAAACCAACTTCCTATTAATAAGTCCATATAAAAAGCATTGACATTATGTCTGCATCAAATCGATGTATATTATCACGTTCCTTTTCATATTATTGTATCGAGACCTCTTAACATTTTCCAAGCGACATTTATCAAAGTATCTAACCGTTTTTTTAACATCAAAACAGCCAAAAATATTGCATTAGTAGTAACCATAATAGTGTATATTCTAATGTATAAAATTTGTTCCTCCAATACTAAAGAGCATAATACATGTACATAAGCATGTACATTTTACACTTATATACAACAGTACAATGTAAATTAAAACACAACATGATTATGACTCAATTATGTACAAGTACGTATGACAAAAATGGACATTCAACTGCGAGCTATGATACGAGTACTTCGGACTGAAGCCTTTCAGTCGATATACTAAGCAAAACAGCTAACCGAACGCTTATGTTTTTTATGAATATTTATAGAACTATCCATAGGAATTGTCTGAAACTTGGCCTGAAGTATAATGAAAGCATTAGAAGGCTGGTGGTAAAATTTTGTCAAAATATTCAATTTGCATCATCATCAAAATATGTATTTAATGACATCACCCATCAAGATGAAATTCACAAAATGTACAATTAGCATATTTTATGAATGAGAAGCGGTTATTACCGTACAACATTTTTATTGATTAATATTTTTGCACGAAAGTTTGTGTATTTGTTATTTACGGTCTTGGGGTGCGATTTAAGTAGTTTCTTTTTCAAAAATGCGATACGGAAGTTCATAGAACCATGAAATAACAGAACCAGACATATAAACTTGAACTTCATGAATAAGCGTTCAATAATACAAGATCTTAGGTTTATTCCATACACATTTTAGAAAGACTAATCGCCAATTTAATAAAACAAATAGTCAAACTCGATATCATGCGATTTGGTAACAAAAACATGGATTTTTTAATTTTTCAAAATTATGATTATAATTTTTCAATGGTCAAGGGGAGGTAATTTGGTCGAATATCTTTTGTGCGGATAAATGAGGGTAATTATTGACTTAATGTTGGTTTTATTCTCAGTATTTTAATATTTATTTTTGTTTTCGTTATCAGAATATACACTTAAAACAATCTTTATTACCAAAGCGGGCATTTACAATTTGTCGAACACCTGATGAACGCACTTCAAAAGTGTCCTGTATACTGAATGGAGAGAAAAACACGTTTTTTTCAAACACATGCAAAAAAGTTCTCAGGACTAATATTTATTATTTTTTAAAAGTCAACGAGTTTCACTTAGGCATGACAATACAATTTTATGGGAAAATGTAGTGAATGAACTTAAAAAGATGTAAAATTATGCAAGAGTTATCCCACTTGAATTTGCTAGTTTTCTTTGCTCCTGTGATTCCCAATGTACTGTTTTAGGTAATTTTATGTGCATTGGTATTCACACACACGTGAAAGAAAAGGAAATAATGTTTGCGATAATTTAAATCTGTGTAAAACTGATCTGTCTGATAGATACCCTCCAGGGAGCGTAATTGCCGCTTTTCCGCGGCCTACCTTTGACAAATGCGCCACGTTTTTGACATAATATTTTGTTTTTTCCGACTAACAAACACCCAGGCTACACAACATATACACAAAACTCGTGCAATTCTAGAGCAATCGATCACAACCTGCAAAAATGAGATTTGAAGCTTTTTCGTTATGGATGAGTGATTTTGACATGTATTTTCATGTGGTAAGCTGCATAAGGTGCACAATCTATATTGAAATAACTATGCAAAATTTTAAGTTTGTGAACGTACAGGATACTGAAATATTCAAATTTAAAAAGTGTTCGGTTAGCTGTTTTGCTCAGTATAGTTTAGATTAAAGTTTAAGACATGTAACAAATAATTAATACTGAGAAATATATATCTGAATCATGAATATCTATTTTCGTGGCATTTTTGTACTGCATGTGCTTTCAAGTGTAGAATAGTTTCATATAAATTCTGCGCTAAACAAAGTGTTTTACAGAAATCGCAAATTTTCGAATGGATTGACAAAATTGGTCTGAGACACTCTAGTATTTTTGTTTGTAAATTGAGGATTGTTTTCCAACCCGCCTGGTGTTAACTATATTAATGAATTTTTAGGATAAGGATATTCCTAAGAAAACTACTGTAATAATTAATCACTTTTCATTATCTTTGTTTAACATTATATCACTAATTGCTGGAAGTCGTATGATTTACAGAAATGTCAAACTCATAATTATAAGTTAGGCATTCATGGAATAAATGTCTCTATGGAATATTTATCTATAATGAAGTTGTTTAAGTGCTTCCATTATCCATGTTAATTTGATTGTGTTGATAATTCAGACATAATTACCATAAATGTCAAATAAGGGTCCTTACCAGCGACGTTGTAACATTTTTCTTTTTGGTGTTGTAATCATTGCATTCGATGTCTTCATTAGACTTTGTTTTTTTTGTACGTGTCACATACGCTTGTATTTAAATATATGTCATTGGTATTTCATTCATAGCGTGCAGCCTAGGAGAATATTAAAGCCGGTCTGTAATCAAAGATTGTACATTAAATATTTAAATTAAGACATGACGTAAATCAAACCATTTGTTGATCAGTAAGCATTGCAATAACTGTCTTGATAGGGCTGTGTACTTTCTTAAGTGTCACGTAATAATGAACATCATTGATACGTATTTCATTTTCCTGGACATGACATTCCATGTTATTACCATCAGTTCTAAGCTGAAATCTCAAAACACCTAATTCCAGCATAATTTTAGGAATTCTTTTCATAAACAAACACCATACTATATTATAATGTAAAACATATCAAATGAAAAAATAGTTTTCGTGTATGCAGTTCTAGGAGATTAAGTTAAGATTAAGATTGTTCTTGTCTTTCTCTTTAGCCTATTGTGAACGTTACGCCTTTTTTATTTCATGTTCAGAATGTTTTCTTTTCTTTTGCAGTTGTAGCTGGAGAGTTGGTGGTGTATAATATGGGGTATATTTTGCTGTATTTAAAAAGGCTTAAAAAGTGTGCTCTTTGTGTTGAGCCTCAGATACATTTTAGAGCACCAAGTGTTCACATTTTCGAGTTAAGTTTGTTGATTAGTGATACTTCTTCTTCTGTATCGCCTGATGCAGTGACTGTTATGTAATTAGCAACCATGTCCGGTGATAAGATTTGTACTGACGTATCGGGAGATCATTTACGGAAATAAGAAATGGCGTGAACAGGCTATGACATTAAATCCAAATATAGCATAACAATAGAACGACCTTTCGAAAACTGTAAGAACATACGTTCTTTACAAATTTCACAGCAAGTGAACCGTTGTAAAGAAAATGACGAATATATCTTTATTATTTAGCTTTCAGTGGATTATGGTGATTTTCAGTGATAATAACAATGACAAATAACAGTGAAATTATCGTTTTGTTATTTTCACTGTTTTGGAGCTAGTTCCAGTATCGTGTAGAAAAAGAAACGCAACGTCAACAGCGCCGGGCTTCAAAATATGCGTTACGTCATTGTGACGTCATAGTTGTCACGTCGTGACGTTCTAATTTTAACGTATTTGTTCCAATTTAGCCAATTACTCTACCGTTTTACGAGAAAATGAAGCTAATAATAAACAGAAAATGTGTTGAATTTTGGTGAAATATCTTATTTTATTTCACTCGTGATCACAGAAAATTATATTTTAACTCGTGGCTACGCCAATCGTGAAAATACTAATTTCTGTGATCACTCGGTGAAATTCGACCTTACACCAAAATCAACAAATATCCTCTATATATTCAATTATAGTGTAAAATACACTATAAGCAGTTTCAATTTCTGTTGAACGCAAATATCATTTATTTGAATGAGACTTGGCCTAGTGGGGTAAAACAATAAAAATGTCACTTTAAATAATTGAAAACTTTCTTAGAAAATATAATCTTTTTTTCTCCAAATCATTTTCAGAGAGAACAAAAGCAATGACGATACATGTCCGAGACACAATAACTTTAAATGTTTTGAAAATGATAAAAGCCTTCAACGATTTATTACTCACTTAACAAAACTCATCTTGTAGAGAAGAAAGTGTTTATTATTTTGATTAAATGTGTTCTTGTCATATGATTAACGAGTCTGGATCTGTCACAGTGACTACATTTTATAAATACAATGAGTCATTCAGAATTATGTTGTATTTTACTCTAATTAGAATTATGATAAATATCGCACATATGTATATTATATACAACTGATATAATTTGCTAAAGCAGGTCAACTATCGATTGGACATAAGAACAAATGATGTCATGTACTTATAAATATCTAGCTTAGATCAAATCTTTTTTTCGATGACTCGAGAAAGTCTAATGAATGAAAACTGTACATATTATAATTGTACATTAAACCTACGTCTGTAGCATTTCCGTTGTAATCTAAACTACTTAATGTGAAGCCATTATGAATGCTATAAAACAATGCATTTCAGAAGAAATCTTAATGAAATGGATATGTACCATCATTGGTGAATATAAACTTGCTGCACAATGCAATGTAAGACAATAGTTTATGATGTAAGCGTGTACATATGAGTTCAAAGACAGCAATATCTTACAGTAATACTTATGAGGTCATTTTGAACTATATTGTTATTGCTGTACTTATGCTTTAATACAACAATGACAATATATGTATCCTTTAGTAATCTGTACTTTTGCAACGGTTGACCAAACTTCATGTTTGTAAAAAAGCATTATCAAGTACGCAGTTCACTGCGACGCGCTTGGTGTGGGTAGGTTTCTGTGATCGGCTGATAAGTTTGAGTGCCCCTTCCCTGTCCGAGTTTCCCATATTTCATTTAAATATCATGCACGTACGTATCATTCAACAACGTTTGGACATATTATTTCAAATATCATTCAGGTTTTAATGCAAATGATTGACTTTAAGGATGTCCGGGTCTTATAAAGAATCTCCTCTTGAAGAGTTCTCAATTTCAGGAATTTTATGACAAATTGACTGATTTCCTGTAGGTCGTGGGTTCAACCCCCACTAGAGCCAAAAAAAAAATTTCTTTTTTATTTAATTTTTAGTTATAAGACAATGTTTTGGCTTTGTAACATCACTTTATAGTGTAATTTAGAGAAAAAAACATTCTATTTTTTTTCTTTAATTTTTAAGGAATTAATATGTGGTAAACAGATAAAAATCGGGTTACTTAGGATTTCTGAAATGTATATTTTCAAAACCGCTCGGTACAACCTTTAAAAATTGTGTTAAAACATTACACACACATTGAAGTTATTTTTGAAAAAAATTCAATGGTGCCAATTGTTTAGATCATATTTTATTTCCATTCATGTATAGGGTACTCATTGGCAATATGCAAAGAAATGCCTTAATTTCGAGGAGGGTGGGGTTACATTTTTATTTTTATCTACTTCATTATTAGACCAAACATCATTCTTACACTTTTGATTGAAGAAATAATCATTATCATTAGATTTAAATACACTTTTGTTTTTATTGTGTTATCTGTTGGAGATTTATTTTATTTATCATGCGGTTGCCTCCATTTGTTTGTGCGGTATACGTTCTTAGGCTCGGTGTAGGGAAATTAAAATAGCAATTACTCTCTTAAATGACAATACATGTGTTTTAAAATTCACATGCAGTTGTCTTAATGGGTATACAATAGAATAAAAATATTTAAAATGCATTCCTCAAAATTAAAAAAAAAAGTTTTTACACCCGGACATCGTTAAATCAATTATGATAGTGTCGCCAATATACTAATCAGTGGAAAACTAAATTACAACTTAAAGCCGACACTTGTGGTGTCTATATAGACACTTCACTCATTGACGTTAGATGATAAAGCTTTCTGTTTGTCAGATATTCGTAGACCGTTTAATCGTAAGACCATTGGCAATGTTTCAGTTATTATCGGCTTGATAATTGTAAGCTGTCTGGATTTGCATCGTTGATCCTTATTACAATTTCTTTATATGTAATCAGGCGGAAATTGAAGTAAATTGCAACCAAAGTTTTGTCACGCCGACAGACAAGTCATTGAGCTATTATATTTATTTATGGACGAAGCAAACAGTAGTTAATTAATTATCAGGACGAATGCAGCTTATTCATTCGGAGATATTCAAGACAATTTGGAGTGGCAGAATCATAATGAAGAATAAGATAAGGAGACAAAGTATTTATGAAATACTTGCGCTGCGAAACAAATATAAAAAAGATGTTGTTTTACATAATAAGAATGTTCCTTGCGTTTGGTTACATAGGGCATTTGCAGGGTAAAAGCTGTAGGATGCATAGCTATATAGTTAAACATCATCGGGCAATAATTGGATTTGTCGAACCAAGCCAGAAACCCTACATCAGGTTTCGTTTTCGTAACGTGTTACTGTGGCATACACTATTTATCAAACTCAACAATGCCTGAATGGTGTTGAGGGTATACTGAATATTACCTGAGTTTCTCCCAAGGGACACGATAACATTCAATACATGGTCGGACTGTATCTACTTAACTGCACGATTCACCGTGTAATTTCGGTAATTGCAATGAGGCATTTAAGTTGAATATACACCCAGAGACCATAATGTTGCAGTTAAAGCCAATATTTACTGCATCAGAAAAATAGCTTACGAAGTTGAATGTTAGGATCCAATTTTGACAGTTAAAAAGTGACACAAGATAAGTGAGAATTATCAACACAACCATATTAGCACGGATAAGGGAAGCACTTAAACAAGTCCATTAAAGAAACTAATTCCATAGAGACATTTATTCAGTGGAATTCCTAAATTGAAATAATGAGGATGAAATTTCAATAAATCATAAGTCTTAGACTCTCAAGCAATTAGTGATATAATTTAAAATAAAGATAATGAGAAGTGATTTATAAGTGAAATAGTTTTTTTGTATTAGGAATGAATTTCTCAAATACGTGTCATGCAATGGTTCAGAAATATTGATGACCAGAGTTGACTTGTTGTGGATTAAATCAGCACTTGATTTGAAGTCCGTATGGAAAAGGACGAAGGACCCCATTGGCAATAAGAAACATGGTACCATTGACCGAATGGCTTTAATAATAACACTTACACTGATATATAAATACTGTCACTCAGCTGACATCGATATCCAGACTCGCGTGAGAAGTGCGAATTCATTTACCGTATATGAAGAGATTACTCCAATCCGTGGATAGTAAGTATCTAGTCGAAGATAATCGAAAGAGTCATATAAGGAGATATATTAAAACAGACAGATAATTATATGACCATACTTGCTGGTGCCTGAGTACAAGCGAGGCCATTCTAATATTTTAATAATCTTTTTGTATAGGTTTCTTTTGGTGTAATATTAAAAGATAGTCCGAGAGTACTTGGTGTAGATAGTTCAAAAGGACATCACACATGTTGTATAATATTGCTGTACCCTTTCAATCTATTTGTGCTATGTCGGTGTACGCATTGTACTGGCACAATCAAATAATGCAATGAGTAGCAGATTTATGTTACCCTAGGGTCATATTTGTCTGATGTACGTGTCAATTTTATTTATTGTAAGTTTTTCTTCAGAAAGGATGATAACATACTATAGTTTTGATATAATATTTTCTGTTATTGTCTGGAAAAATCTGTAAATGTACTTTTTCAAGAACTATCCCTTCAGAATGTTTTCTTTCAATTAATGAAATACATGATATTTTCCAACTTATCCGGTTCAGGTAAAAGTAATACTACATTAAATGTTTTTAATAACAATGACTTTTATTTATAAGGCGACACAGTTGTGAAATCCCAGTCTTCCACTTGAACAAAAAGGTTAGGACATTCTCTTCAGTCTGAAACATTATAAACATATTCGAATACTTTCAACGATTCAACTAGTGTAGTTATTTCATGACCCTTTGCCTGTGCAGGTATTCACAAAGCATCTTGAAAACTTCCTCAAATTGCCTCAAAATCTTACATTTCCTTACGTGTTTCAGTTATACAGGGCAAGTACATTGTAAGATAATCAACTTTTTACATTGTTTTGAAGCATTATGTAAAGCGCTTCAATAATAACCAATATGCGCCGTTCAAATTCTAAAAAAAAAGAATGCTTTGTGAATACCGCCCAGGGAATAATAAAACGTTATTTTTTTCATAGATGATATAATATGACTGTTGCATCAGTTTAAACGATATTTGCAATGACTCACATGCATCAATGATTTGCAGAAAAATGATCACTATCGCATAATGTTTATAAATCTTCTGTCACTCGGTGAGTGATGCTGTAGCGTAATAGCCTGTGGTTACCTGTAGTTACAGACTAAATAATTAATAATATTGGACCAGGTGATAATCTATATAATACAATCTCTACTTCTATACATTTACTTAACAACATATTCATGTAATGCTGTCTGGTAGATTCTAGTTTGTTGTTCTGTTTGATCACTGCCCAGGGATTATGACACATCACGTACAATGTGTTGTTATAAGCTTCATAATAAGAATCAAGTTGACCATATGATAAGTATGTCAATAGACGTCTATACAATCTATACCCTTAAAGTATGAACAGCGCACAATCCATCTCGATAATTGCATCTGGGTAGTTGACCATATGATAAGTATGTCAATAGACGTCTATACGATCTATACCCTTAAGTATGAACAGCGCACAATACATCTCGATAATCGTTTCTAGGTGATGCAATGATGTTATGAGACCACATTAGGCTTGTCTGGGAATGTGGATATATATGCCACGATGACTTTTGTTCGGGAGTCCAACAGAGAGCTAGACTAGGAGTATGTAATAAAGTTTGATTGAGAGAGTCCGCTCTATGCGCGGGGCGCCGTTATGCGCCACTCGCAAACTATTTATAAAACTAGTAATGTCGTGATGCTGAATAAATACATGAAATTATACAAGCGATGTTGTTTATGACAAAATAACCATTATACCACCACAACGCCACAATGCTAAACATGTTGAAGTTCATACAATTGAACCAACGAAACTCTAGCACAGTAGAACGGCCCACGGAGTGACACAATCGCATTAGATAGAATCTATTAATATTTTATTGGGTTATTGTCTGGTAAATATTCACATTGTGCTTATAGTTCGATGTGTTGTATTATCCATTTTATCAAACTACTTGATCGTTTATCCTAGACTACAGTTAAAGTTGGGTTAGCATTACACTAAAATGTGTTGCAAAAACTGTAATTCTATTATTTGATAGGAACTGCTCTTGTAAATGTTAGCCTTTCTAATGACAATTAAACTGAGCATCTATACTCGATGCCAGCATCTTTTAACATTTACTTATATGTACAATGAAAGTGTCTCATCCTAGAAAACATTTTTACGATCATTTCGATTAGTTCGGATATATTGTTTATTTATTGTCACGGTAAATGTTTGTGGGTTTTAATGGTAGAAAGTGTGAGTTATTTTAACAATCAAGTACATATTAGTAAGCAGTCATATATTTTTTTAAAATCAACTTAAACGATCTAATTGAAGGAAACCTTCCCCTTAAGATGGAGCGGGTAGTTAATGATACTTATATTACTTTAAGACGATCAAGCCAAATGTCTCTAAACTCTTCTAATGGCCTACTTCAATGAGTTTACAATGTAGGTGCATTCATAATTAAACTTTACTTCTATGGTCTTTCTTTAAGAGTGTTTCCTTTGGATATTTATGACATGAGACCGCCCAGCAACCCCACGGTGTGATTGTGTTATTTGAATCGGAACTGTTTAGAATTAATTTAAAATCCTATGGGAAATTAAATACTTAGATATCTCTGAAGAGTACCCACGCAGATATACTCTAGTCAGTGTTTATTTACACCAAACACAATCATGGTGCTGCTTTTGTATATTGTGGCTAGTTCTATAACTAGACAACAGATCTTGTAGTTCAACCTACACGGATGCTTCTTTTTAACGATTTAAAATTGAATTGTATCTCCGAAGGAATTTTATTATCTTTTTATACAGGCACCGTTAGACTATTATAGATATACGCTGAAACTGTAGATAATGGGACATTGTAAGATGCAATGAATTATAGACAAGACATTTTGTTTTATGATGATTATATTATTTGTTCGTTCGTGTCAATCGAAATCTAGTTTACTTATCACACCATCTTGTAAAGCGTCGCACTTAATTGAATCTAACTATTACACATCTTATTGATGTTACTGCGATTTTGTTTTAAAATCCAACGTTGGCAAATTAACAAGAATTTCCAACACTCAACGTCACTGTAAATTAAAAAGTCACAGAAAAGAGACATGAAAAATGTTGAAAAACTGTGTGAATTGTTTACTCAATTTTGATCACAGCAAAATGATCAAGTAATTTTATTACAGTTAATGTTGCTTAGCATCTTGAATGTCTATCCATGTCGTTTGTGATGTATTTATACATCTGCACATAAATAAATCATATTTCCTGACCTATCTTTGGGGTGCGTGTAAAGAATTCTAATGATTACCTTTTTTTGCAGGTTTTGTAGGGTTGATTGTCGTCTCATTTGTAGCATACACATCTCATTTTAACTAATTAAAATGATATTGACATTCGAAGACTTCGATGATATTGGCATCGTTTGTATATTGTTATTCTGCAGTATTGCTTGTGTTTGAAATTTATTAACTCAAACATTCTCCAGACATTTAACGAGTATTAGTTTATTCACAGACAAGTTTTGGACCAGATCCGTTTACTAATAGTCGATAAACCATGACAAATTGCGTTGGCAGTGTGCGTAAGTGTATATGCGACATGTATGCGATGTTTGAAATATTATTCCAAGTAGCTGACGGAATTAAATAAATAAATGTAAGTTTATGTGGTGTTTGTTAACATTAACCATGCGCATTTCATTCATGTATGATGGTATAAAAAAGTTATTTTCAATTACTAAAATTTATATTTCCCATAAATGACAAGGAAGGATAGTACTGCAATTATTTATTTATTTATGAATATAATAGTTCTATTAATAACTTTGAAGAATGCATTACATCGTGTACATCTTCACAATGAGTACTAACTTTTATTATAAATAGATACAGTTCTTGGGCCTTATTCACAAATAGTGTAATTATATAACAAAGACTTAGACTTGATATTGTCAAATGTTCTATTCAACCTCATGTCGTTATAGATATACCGTTTTGATATTAATTTGTATACACGTAGTCCTTGTTGATAACAACAAAGTTTCAAATACAATTCCACATTGCAGAGAAATAAAATGTTGTCTTAGTCTCAGTTTCAGCCTTCCAAGATTGGTGAATAAGGCTCTAGCTCCAGGTATGTACTGTTTATGGCTTAACGGGTTGGTATGAGGTCGTCTGGAATAGAACCACATGTTTCTGAGATGGATATTGTAACCATTAAACCTCCTAGACCGCTGTAATCTTACAACAGACGATTACTCATTAACCGGTAAATCTAACATTCAGTAGACAAATGAAAGCATATAGATCTGTTGTAAGTCATAAAACATATAAAAACATATAATAGTAAAATTCATGTTGGCGTAATCTATTGGGTTTACTTTTAATTGGTCAACACACAATATGTTATCTCGTGATGGGAAACAACGTTTTATTGGAGTTAAATACTCAAAGCGTTCAGCATAGTATTTCAATCTGAGATTGTATATCGCCATTCTATAGTGGTTACACAGCGACTTCTTTCGATTTTATCCTAACTCAAGACCGGCAGACATGGTCTGGTAGTATTTTGAGATTCCATCATGAACGGAATTACTACTAGACCTATGGGACATTTAGTGGTTAGGTATGTTTTATTAGATCAAGGACAGTGGTCATCGAGGAATATCTACATACTGGTTACGCTACAAATATATCATATTATTATATAGTGCGCTTACGGACATAACTTGGTGTCAATGGATTTTGTTCTCTGATCTGGAATACAGGTTTGACGATAGAAATGTGATAACACTCAGTGTACAAATGTAATGGATTATACACTATATACTCTGAACAAAATATCATTAAAACTAAAATAAATTGTCTCTAAATTAATAAATATAGTGTCGCCTATAGACAAATCAGTCGAAAACTAAACTACATGTAAATATCTTAACCAATGGCCAACAGTCTGTGGCGCCAAGATGACAATAGACACTTCACTCGTTGACGTTACATAATTAAGCTTTCCTTTTGTCAGATATCCGTAAACGGTGTAATCGTAAGACCATTCACTTGTGAGCATATTGAAGCAGATTTTGGTAATACGACAAATTGTCTGTTATTATCGGCTTGATAATTGTAAGCTGTCTGAATATGTATCGTTGATCCTTATTACAATTTCTTTATACGTAATCAGGCGGAAATTGTAGTAAATTGCAACCAACGTATTGTCACGCTGACAGACAATTCATTGAGCCATTATATTTATTTATGGACGAAGAAAACAGTAGTCAATTAATTATCAGGACGAATGCATTTAATCCATTCGGAGAAATAAAACACAAAATTAAAGACAATTTAGAGTGTCAGCATCATGCTGAAGAGTAGGCTAAGCGTAAAATAGGTTTGTATAAAGGAATTGCTTGACATTAGGCAGTAAGTAACTTTAAATAATTACAATGTTTTTTTATATTTGGTAATCGATGTATAGAACTGTAGTTTAGTGTACCATAAAACAACATTTGATGAACTATTGAATAAGGAAAAAAGGAAGACAACAATCAACTCGAGCAGGGAAAGCATTTAATTGAATACAGACGACAAATAAACGGAACATTACCCATCACATAATGTAGCATTTAACTTAACTTAACCGCTAAATATTTATGTCTCAGTTTTTCAAAACGCTAAAACCCCCATTTATAACTAACAAGGCTGAACGAGATAATATTATTTATTTGTAAGTTTTTCATAGTGTTTGTTGGGTGTAAAGGCTTTTTTATTGATTTGTATTTGTGTTTTTTTTTGTTTTTTTTTTGCGGATTTTTGTTTATATATGTAAATTAGAAGGTCATGTTGTAAATAAGTTCATACATGAAATGAAAACTTAATTTGTATAACCTTCCATGAATAAAGTTATTATTATTATTATAACGACATGGATTTTCCAACCTTTGGTACCAGTCGACTTTCGACTAATAACCAATGACACTGAAAATTGTAGTTTTCGATATTGTTAGGCAATTTGCAATAATGTGTGCCAATTTCCAATTACAATAAGCAGAACTCTTAGAAACCTTCTTACGACACATATTACTGAATAATGAATATATTCTCCCTCAACATGCCAATTAATAGTTTACCAACAACTTCGTCGTGCTTATGCATATATGATGGGCATTTTTGCCTTAAAAATCCAAAACCAACCAAATTTCATAAACATAACATTGGGATCATACATGTATATTGTATCACATACATTTCAAACATGGTTGAAAAGTGATACATAGCTAGCATGGCAAAATGTGCCGTTACGTTTTGTTCAAATCTAAGATAAACACCGCTCGTACAGTGGCATTATCAACATTCATAATGGTGGACCCTGTTACTTAAGACATTCTCAATAATTATTTATTCATGAGGTGTGTTGCTTGGAGCTTTCGTCTGAATGTAATATTAAGAAATTTGTATCCCTAAATAGCAAAACTGTATCACATAGGCGTTCCCCATTGTCATTAATTACATTATGGCGGTAATCGTTGCCAAGGTATACCATTTCATTGTCAAGAATCTTAATAAGTACTACAGTAATTTTTAATGAGCAAAAATAATTAGTATTGAAAAATAGCCAAACAATTATATTTAAATGCATTCATTCAAATTTACTTTGCAACTATGATTTCGAAGTGGGATTTGTGTTCAAACGTCTCATGTCAAATATAAGTCAATAAAAAACCAATACTGTTTTAAGCTCAATTATACAGTTTGGTCCAGCATTCACTTAGAAGACATTTACTAGATCACATTATAGGTATTTAGGCCATCACTGGGCTACTAAAATGACTGACCATTACTGCAAATTAGAATTGTTGTCATTCCCACGTATCAGAATTCGAAAAACGCCAATTTCATTCATCAATTAAAACTCTCGTAAAACATAAGGCTCGTTATTTAATGGACCACAATTCGATTATCCTACAACCATGGCTTGAGGGCAAGTAAGATGATATACGAGATACATTACATAATTACATGGTTTGTACATGTCACTGTATTATTATTTCTCCTGGGAATACAAGTATCGAACAGTCTTTTGCCATGTTTATTGGATGACAACTTATATTTGACTGTCATAATCATTATACAAATTCATATATACATCGTCAGAACAGGATAAAGCAAAAGACATGGGCATGTGTACGCATGTCAATAAATCTTAATTATCACAATTAAAAAAACATTTTGATGAGCTAAATGACGATACGTTACACTGAGGTACATTTTTTTAAATTTGGAGAATGTATAAGATTTTCAGCATAAATGCACTTAAGATTTCTACGAACTGAACTTATAAGCGTGAGTAATTTTTACTTTCATTGAGTTTTGAAATCGAGCAATTGTATTAAATACTTTAATACACTTCAGAGCCTGACCGGAAGTTGATAATCGAACCGCCGAAATCCCTCGCGGTGATTATTAATATCCCGGTCAGATTATCGCCTTCCACCCGGCTGTGTCGTGTATTAACCTCTACAAATTAACTTTAACGTTGAAACTATGATGTTTCGAGTATTTGGAATACAACGAATTTATACATTCACTGTTTGTGGGCTAGTATTATAGCATATACAATGCCATGCGTCTTTCAGACGTATTGATAAGTATAAATATCACGCTAGCAACATAATAACATGGTTTGCACATGTCACTGTATTATCATTTGTTCTGGGAATATAAGTCTCGAACAGTCTTTTGCCATGTTTATTGGATGACAGCTGCTATCCTACTGTCACATATCTATATTGTCATAATATGATATAACAAGAAATGGGAATGTGTAGGCATGTCTTCCTATCTTAAGTATCATCAATCATGTTATAAAAAACTATGTCTGAGACAAAACATTGGAGAATTATAAATATCAAATCAGAGGCATTTTGCGAAATACATTTGACAAGACTAAATATTGCTTTTATCGTGTGACACAATAGGCTACATATTATAATACCTATCGGGAACAATGAAAACATTTCTTGCAATTTTAGAAGTACGTGTACTCTGTTTTGGGATAATAAGTTGTGTTTATCTCATCCTTGCTTCGATGTCAACTGTTAATGTTCTCAAAATATAAATAAATGCTCTATTTGGCATTATAGCATAAAAACGGTGATTTTGCTCATACTTAAACGGGGAAAAAAGGAACGTTATTGTAAAGATTCTCGCGCACACGCGCTGTTGGTGTTCAGTTTTAAGTATGCTCATTTCAAGACCCAGCCGACGAATATAAACGATTTACAGCGTTATATGAACTGTAATTCACATTCTTATTGTAACTACTAGTCAATTTTCTACAATAGTAAAAAAATAAATGTAAACACACCCTCAATGTCACTGTTTTCTTGGTATTTGCCGATACCGGAAGTTGACGCTCATAACAAAAACTTGTATGTGACGTAACGTTTGCTAAGCGACTTCGCGTTTGTTTTCCCAACGTCGCCCAAAATGTCCCGCCAAAATGTCATTATTTTGAAAAACATACAAATAAAGTGTTGTTTTTTATGCTATAATAGCGTTTACGCATGCTTTTTCGTGCTATTACATCTGCAGAGTCCCTCGGGAGTGTTGGTGCCCTCGCCCTAACGGGCTTGGGCACCAACCGTCCCTCGGGACTCTGCAGATGTGATAGCACGAAAAAGTATGCGTTAACCCTACATTGATATGAACTGATGTAATGCAATGTCTCTGTAAGGTATTTGTAAATTAATTAACTACGGTACAAATAAGTTCGTACATTTAAACACATCTAAAGTGATAATGACATACTATACTACGTATGACTGCTTATTTCGAGACGGATAGTACTACATATTAACTTTCGGATTGCGATATTTTCTGGTGTCAGACGAAATGTGATTCCAATCTCTGTTAGTCCGGAGACATAACTAAGACATATTCAATTTACCAATTGTCGGTATATGTTAGCTATGTTAATGTACAACTGAATGGTTGACATTTAGGTCAATACGTTGCACTGGCATTTAGCCTGAATTGTACACCTACATTTGCCTTGCCATTCATAATTCAGGTAGTGTATATTACGGTACCAATTCCTAGTATTAATATAAGAGTGTAAATGAACCGAAATTAATTATGTTCACATTTTAAGGGGGTGGCATATTTAATTACAGTAAATATTCCCACCATAACGTTATCTGCGGACCCGGTTCAATGTCATCAATCTTAGTATAACGCCTCTGGCCGATTTTTCATGAATATTAATAAACTGGTAGGTGTTCTTGATTTAGCGTAGACGAATTCCAATGTTTAAATAAATTGGTACATTAATAACCAGATGCTGCAACCAATTTTTTATGTCCCACAATGTGCCATTTTAACTTATTTAGTGCAAGGTGTATTTTGACTATAAGTTTAAATTCGTTTTGCAGTTGCGATGTAATTGTGTGCCCTTTCAGATTCGTTTGGAGGAGGCAGTTGATATCATTCTTATGTATTACAGTGCAAAAACATACACCCGAGCCTAGACATTTGTGTCACGTCATATTAAATTGGAAATTATTTGGAGCTGTTGTTTGTAATTCATGATATTTTTCTACGAACTGTATGATTCACCCACGTATGTATATTCATAGTTTATTAACCCTGACGATATGGCATTTGTGGCATTTTCAGTATAAACATTGTAGTTAATGTCAATCTACAAGTGTATTGTTTGGACAACGTGATGCCTGAATAAATTATTAAGAAATATTCTATCCTGTGATAGATAAAACATATTACAATGGTGTTCCCATTGTCATTAATGGATAAATTATTCTCAGTAGACAAATTCGTTATCAACGAAGTTATACATTCATATTCAAGTGTTCTTATTAAAAAGAGGATATTTGTATTTTTCAGTGTATGATCGGCTGATAATTCACTGAGTGAGCAGCTGATGTAATATTTTCACGAGTGGCGTAGCCACTGGTGAAAATATACGTTAGCTGCTTACGAGGTGAATTATCAAACGATCACACACGGTAAAATAATAATATTCTATTTATTTCAGGCTTCAAATAGCTTAAATGATGGAAATACTCCACTACATACCTCAAATGTTTTGCATGACGTCGCTTTCCCGCCATATGCACGCGTCGAGTTGCAACCAAGTAGTTCTTCTGTAATGACTTCAATTTCGTCCATTTGTTTTACAATTACTTACATATAATGTTCTGTTATTTGTTAAAAATTAAGAGAACAAGTAAAAATGCTTTATATTTTATGTTTGCGGCAAGGAAATTTGTTTAAAAAAGTAGTCCGTTTGCGTGAAATTATGAACTGTGAAATTATGGACTGTGAAATTATCAGGGAATAATCGACCATTAATCCGCGTAAACCACCGATAAATATGAAATAAATACTAGTTAATAATACATGTACGTACAATATTATATTATAATTGTGAATTCCTGTGGTACTGTGATGATCGTTACAGTAATTGAAACTTGCGCATTTAGCCAGAGTGTCGCATAAAAGGATAGTACAAACTAAGGAAAAAGTAATACATACATTAGGTCAATCATATTTTGGTCCTGTAAAATTTGGCTGACATTTGGTGTTAAGAGGTTAGGCCATACCAAATCGTTTCTTCGTTTAGCGTCAGATGGTGGATAGGTTTGGGCATCTTTAAAAAGAAAAAACAACAAAATTTGCAACCTCCTATATCTTTAAAATCGATTGAGATATTACTTTCATATCCATCATACTTATTCACCATCATGACCCCCTCCCCTACACAGCAGTAGCTTCTACTCAAACACATTTTAAGTTATTTCAGTAAGTTATTATGATTGGCAATGCTCGATAGCTATATGTATTAGCCATTTGCATTCATGTATAATGATGATGATAGAAGTCGCAATGACTTGTTTTTTTTGAGTGTTCTGTTTTTCTGTCTCTGGATAGTTAGACAAGAACTTAGGGTGGACGCTAAACGAAAATACGATTTGGTTTGGCCTTACGTATAACGGTTAATAAGTTTTTGGGTTCGTTATTGGGTGTTGACCTGATTATAAAGACTGACTTTGCTGAGGTTAGGGCATTATCTAACTACTAATGCACGTTTATCGTTTTTACTGAGCGTTGCTTATGCTGAACAAGATGTTTGTATTTGTTTAATATGCTTGCCTATGCGTAATCAACTATGCATCTATACAAACGTTCGTATTTTGCCAATGTTTTACATTGTTTGATCATTTCGGATATAAATATACCTTGTAATGCTACGGTCACAATGCTCGTACGATGTCCGTACGGATTGACCAACTCGTACGAGTCTGAAATATTCTAATCCTAACAGTATTTGTATGTTCTAAGCATCTGGTCACAGCTCGTACGGGTATCGTACGAGTTGCACAGAATGTTTAGTTTTCACAAGATCACCGAGTCCTCTACGAGTTGTGAAAATCCGTACGATGCTCGTACGAGTCTCGATATCCGTACGGGCTCCGTGCGGGCTCTGTACGGACGTCGTGCGAGTTTAGAAAAATCAACTCGTACGGAGCTCGTACGGAGCTTGTTGGGCAAATATGACTAGGGTATAAATCTAACCACATGAACAAACTAACAATATAACATGAACAATGAAAATACTATTCGCGAGCAGATAAAACAATGTAATGTAATTAAATTATTGTTAAGATGTTTATTTATGATTAAAACGTCTTCATTGATACCGTAACAAGTAAAACTTTTTCATATCATATATAATTATCGGTTCTATGAAGCATACAATCTAATTTGTATTTCGGCGGTCACCACTAAAGTGCACTAGATAATGCGAAATGATAATTGTGTTTTTTCGATAAAAACAGTTCTTATACATATGCGACACTGTTTTGTGGAGCCAAATTCTGTTATGTATATTATGCAACTACAATGGCTTGTGGACAAGCAGGCTGATATATACAATAGTAGCGTCTTTCAGACAGTGTTATGTGTACAAGTTTGACGTTAGAAATATAATTACAAGATTTGCACATGCTGCTGGATGAATACTCCCCCGGGCAGTCTCGAACGGTCTTTTACCATGTTTATTGGATAACAGCTGCTATCAAACTGTCAAATTATACAAATCCATATAAACACTGTTTAAATAGGATGGAACATGAGAGATGGGACATGTGTAGGCGTGTCTTCAAAGCCTACACTACGTATTATAAATGAAACACCATTTTAAAACCTATGTCTCCGACAAGGCATCGGGGGATAATATGCTTCACAACGCTGGAAGTTGCAGTGTTGGAGCATAGAGCACAAATCAAAATGGTTGATTGTCTTAATTTCGGTTAACAAGAAACACATATTAAAACAAAACACGGTGATAGTCAGAACAATCTAGTCTATATTTTAAGTGTTTGTTCTAACACATTTGTTTTTGGTATGACGCGGCCTGGGAGTGAACCATCGACCCCAACGGATGCTCTACCACAATGCTATCGAGGAATCATACCAAGGACGAACTAAAATGGTACCAGACATTACTTTGCTAGACGCCCGTCCTATAAGGGAAACTGATTTATCTTCTCTCATACTCTCATGGCGATGGATATTATCAGGATGACGTACAGGGGGTGATGAATATAATTTCGGTTAACAAGAAACACAACTTAAAACAAAACTCGATGATAGTCAGAACAATTTAGTCTATATTGAAGCGTTTGTTCTAACACTTTTGTTTTTGGTATGACGCGGCCTGGGAGTGAACCATCGACCCCCAACGGATGCTCTACCACAATGCTATCGAGGAATCATACCAAGGACGAACTAAAATGGTACCAGAAATTACTTTGCTAGACGCCCGGCCTAGCTATAAGGGAAACTGGTTTATCATCTCTCATACTCTCGTGGCGGTGGATGACACCAAGATGACGTACCGGGAGTGATTAATATATCCTGTAAAAACTTGTTTCACAATCGACCAGAAATAAATTACTATAAATTGTAAACTAACGTAGTTTTTAGTTCTTCATAAACATGTTATCAGCATGCACTGTATATAATTCGAATAAATGTCGATACTGGAATGTGACAACGTAATGGTAACGAATTTATTCAATGAATTTCACAGTGAACACCGTCTGGAGAATTAGAGTTTAATTAAAACGCGGCGAATGTAGCTAGAGGTATTTGTTTAATATCGCTAAATGCAAATTATTACAAGCGCAAAATAGGAAGAGGGGTTTCGGATGAAATCGCTTATCGTCAATAAATATTATGAAATATCACCTACATACGTATGTTGTATTCAACTTATACTGTGACTTGACATTGATATAATGACAAATGGAAGACTTCCTAATTCGTCGTACATGGGGGCAAGTGAATGAGCCGTTCTCTAGGAAAACTGGGCTTAGTGACAATATTACGAAAAGCATGATAATAAATTGTTAGAAGGACGAGACTGTTTTGAACACTTTCTGAAAATTTGAACGAATTATTACATGAATAGCGACGTTACAGAATTTTGAAACTAACCACCCCCGACAAGTTTTTTTAGTAACGTCGCAAACGTCAGTCGAACGTTATTCAACTTAACGTTAACATTCATTTCATAAACCCAGTATTTGATGAATTATAGACGTAAACTTTTTAATTTTTTTAATAATATTCTAAATTTAATAAAACACGACAAAATTATGAGTGTTTGCTTAAATCTAAAAGTAGCGACTATAATTTACCACTAACCCCTTGTTTTTATAATATATCTATACAATGCAACGTTATATACTCAATGCGTTAACTGTATTCAGTTGTTAAAACACTTTTTTTCAATTTCTGCCATATTTTAGCTGAAAGAGTAAACTTGCAAAAAGACTAAGCCCCTTATACCTGTATATGTTTTGTCTTTTATGTGTTCGTCCTCGATTGCTCTGGCCTTGGATATTTTATATCTTTTACTGAAAAATTAAGTAATATGGTGTTATTCACTCAACAATGGTTTTAAGGTCAACCATAACATACTAGTAATGCTCATCAAATATTACCCAATGCTCTATTTCGTTTCCACAATTACATATGTCTCGGACATATAAATGTAAGGTAAATCTATTTACTATGGAACGACGAAGTTATTAAGAAACACATATTGACGAAGACATAATGTACCACAATATATTACGTCTTGCAGATCAATTTTAGAAGATACTTACAAATTAACTATTCAATAACAATATTGACTTGCCTCAGACTAAACATGATTCCAATTTAAATTAGTACTGCGACATTACAGAGACACATTCAATTTACCAGGTGTCTGTATAGGTTACCCATGTTAATGTATCGTTCAATGGTTGACATGTATGCTAACCTCTTACAGGGACATTTAGTCTGAACTACATAAGTTAGTACACGGATTTGCCTTGTCGTTAATATTTCAGTGATTACAAATAGGGGATATATTTTGTACTGCACAAGTGCGTTTAAATCCAAACACTTGTATCAAAAACAATCTCCATAGCGTAATAATAACTCTGTAAATTTACAATAATTAATGGAAATTATTTGAAGAAATCAACGCGGAAACCTGCAGTCTATTGGTTGATTACCAACGGGTTGGAGTTATTGTGCGAATGAATTAATTATAAAAGCCGTCGCAGAAACGCTGTGACGTCACGTTCATCGTATTTTGGCAACAAGTATTCTAAGGAACGCCGGTTAATCGACGCGTAGGTAATATTTTGTGCGCTTTAATCTTGCAAACAACACGTTTTGTGCCAGGAAGCCATGGATTTAGGGTAATGTTGTCGAATTGTCCTTGGTAATCTCCGTAAAATAAAATGGATGACGGGACGGCCACATTGTCTCGAAAATGTGATAGTGAACTTTGCTAGATGTGTGAATTGTCATATCACATAGCATAATGATATTAAGGAAAACATTGAATTTAATTTCTGCGTAGAATAAAGTACAAACTGCATTTCGTACCACCAAATGCATAACCCATGGTCTCTCTGCAACTCAGTAATCGAAGGTCACTGTAATAATGCACGTCGATCCTTTAGACTCCACTTAACACGTCGGCGATGAGCATGTATTAAGAATGCAGCACTTATTTTGGTTGAAAAATGTTTCAAAGATCGCATTCATATATTATTGAAATCTCACTTTAGATCGGTTCATTTATGGCGGTAGAATTCAATATGTTATACTGTAGTCCGAATATGTTTTGGCCGTTTTAGAATGTATGTTACCGTTTAATGATGCATCGGGCTTGTATGCTTCTAACTCCTAACTACAACGAATGGAACAGAGAAAGCAAAAAGCAGAAGACAGAGCAGAGCATAACGAAACAAAAACAAAACTAGTCATATGTAATGTTACAATGACACAGTACGTAATGCATTTGCAACAACGATTATGGCAATTCTAATTAAGAATGCCAAATAATATGTTTCTCCGTGATATTGGCAAACAATAATGTTTCAATATGTTTCATCCTAGAAATTCACAACCCGTATAAATACAATACATTGTGTATGCATTGTTGGGTGTTAGGGAGATTGTCGTATAGAATTACATGAATCATTTGAAATGCTAAAAGACCACCAAATTTCGACATATGCCATTGTTCTTTATTATTAGACGTTTTCACGAAATAATGCAGACATTGAAGTGAATTGCAACCAACGTCTTGTCCTACAAGCTAATAATTCAAAGTACCCCATTTAATAAGTGTTTATTGCATTTACAAACAGATGCAAAAAACGGGTGGTACGAGAGGTGTTCAACTTATTTATGAACAGAAAATGAACATCGATATTTTGTTACTCTAACAATGAAATTGAATAAACACTTTTATATTGTGTAAAGTAGTGTATCAAGAAGTATATATAATAATTGTAATTTGCCCATATGTTACGGTTAACTCATAATCAGCATTATGGTAGAGGGTGTTGTTATTTGCGTTTTGAAGGTTCAAAACTCGTATTAATTACGTTTACATTTTCCTTCTTTAATCGTTGTTTTAGTATCAACCAGATAGAAAATCATATTGTTAAAGCATGAGAAGACTTCCACATCCACTGTTTATAGAATAATACATGGCTGAGCAGTGCTTTTGAGTGATAATCGCCCCGGTAGGCTGATAATTGCCCGAGGGCTTTAGCCCGAGGGCAATTATCACAGACCTACCGGGGCGATTATCACTCAAAGGCACTGCTCAGCCATCTATTGTTCTGTATAATATTTATGTTGCAGCTTTTTCATTAAAACAGTACAGTTAAAAAAACGTAACTTGTTCAGTAATTGGTAGATCATTTGCTATTGTAGAGAGTTATTGTTGTCAAACTTGGATCTAGGCGCGCAATGCACATCTACAAGAGCTGTAGATCTTACACTAAAATGTTCGTAACTTTTTTATTATTGAACGGAAACCTATCATGTGGGTATTCATTTTCTTATTTAGATAATTTGCTACACGCTGATGTTTAGTTTAATACAAAATTCTGAAAAAATGTGTTTTCACATTTTCGGAAGAATATAAAAATATTGATCTCGTCAAGGAAACTCATTGTTTTGATCATAAAATAAACGTCTACTATACTGCACAGGTCATATATATTTCATCGAAGGTTGAAACAAAATATTTTTTAAAATTAATGTGCTATTCTGCTTCTCCGAAGCCATCAACCGTGTTTGCAAGTGATTCTGGTAGAAATATGCCTACGCTCAGCGGCCGACGCGAATGACGTAACGTTGCGCGTGAACGTTTTCCTAGGGCCATTATCAGTGATAATCGCCCCGGGGGCGCGTGGCGGCGGGGCAAAAAGCTGATAATACTTTTGAAAGGCCGATAATGCTATTTTTCGAAGGCAAATTTGTTACTATATATAGTAACATAAGTATTATTTGGTTATAATATATATCAAAGTTATACTCTTAAGTTTTTTATTTGGCGTTGTATATGGTAACTTGAAGCTGGATCTGGATGAAACACTATGTTCTTGGAACAGTCACTAGGAACGATACGTAACACGTTTTTGTTGTAAACCTGATTTGAAACGGATTGTATATAGACCACAGCCTTCGATTACGTCAATTTGATATTGATTTTGATGTGCGTATTTCCAAAATAACAAACCCAATGCCTTTCCATGAAAACGGCCGCGAACACACAAAGCTGGACAAACATGAGCTTCTCCCTATGCTTGTGACCTTTCCTCAAATAGCATACCATACTATATCATTACATTCTTTAAGATTCAGCATTGCTTCGCCATAATGAAACAATTTTTCTACATAATGTTGTTTATTTCGCATTTCTAGATTCCAAGACGTTTGGCTGCGAGGCATGTTTTTCTTGATTTTCAGCGTAGGAACTTCGCATTTTCCCAGAACTATGCATTCAACTGTTTCGAAATAATGTCACTGATAGTTTCTATGGATACCCCCATCTGTGGTACTATTCCACGTTTTGCTAATGGATGCATCATATATTTCATAAAACAAATTTAACTTTATAGTGTAGGTTTTTGCAATGTTGGACAATTTTCATTTTTTGGTGCCATTTTATAATTACTGGAAACAGAACTTTAATAACACATCTTACGACAAATTTTACTGATAGTCTCATTAAAAATGCAAAATAAAAATTTACTTACACTTTCTTGATGCCTATAAAAGAGCCATTTTGCCTTAAAAACTGGAAAAACAACACCATCTATTAAATTGTTGTTTTAAGCTTAAACCAAATGAAAAATGCAAGTTATGATGATCATATGTTCAACTTAAAACATTTTCTCACATGGTTTAAAAAAGATATTTCAATTGTTTTTATTCAATAGTACAGAATCGGTGTATATGTTTTGTTCATAAATAAGTTGAACACCTCTCGTATACGCACATTTTGACTTTAACACTATTGAATTTCATACGTTTATTTTTGTGTAGTGAATGTACTATTGATTGCGCTTCGTTCTTTCTGCTGCTCAGAGGTTTTTCTGTTCGTTAGTTGTTAACTATCCTTTTTTGAGTTAGGAAGATATCATACTCATTCACCATTAAAAGGCCGTATACGTTCTAAAATGGAAAATACATACAAGGAAAATGGTAGAATAGTATATTGTTTTCCATCGCCATAAGTGATTCGACCTAAAGCAAGATATCAATAATGTATGAGTACGAACTTTGGACCATTCTTGAAAGCAAGTAAGTGCTATAGCATGTATATACTTGATAACGCATGCTTATTCCCCAAGTGTTTAACGGAGTCTAAATGGTTGACTGACGTTACAACATTGACCTTCGATTACGGAATTGCAAAAAGGCAATCAGGTTATTAATGTGTTATTTTGTGAGCGTTTGGCATTAACTTTACTTACTGACGGGTCATTAGGCTTTATCATTCAATATCCGAATACGATCATTACCCCCCCCCCCCCCAAGAAATACTCAAACGTAAGCATTCTGCACAAATAAATAATGTGAAACACGCATACAAAGTAGCATCGATGTTTGATAGGTTTACAATGTAGTTGTTTTTGGAACATAGTCAATGAGCCAGCACTGTAGTTGAAGTTCAATAACTGATCATAGGATGTGTTATGTACAATACAATAGTAAACATAATGTTGTTGTAGTGTAGTGTAGTGTCATTTTTATCATATTGTATATCCGAAGCGATTAAAGTCCATCTGGTGTGATAAAATCTTGCTAGAATAAAAACGTACATGACAGTTATGTGTAAACCGATTTTCATTAAGGTCTTATTTCATCATCAAACAGCCGTCGGATAACTCGCAATTTAATTAGGTATAATTGATAAATGTCTTGAGGATTTCAAACCATTCATTTTCCCCATCATTCTTCCAACCTTACAATTTAGCATAAATATGTATACATGTTTATATGAGATTATTGACATAAATTATTGTCAAAGAAAGAAGGTCGTCGGCTTATGTGAACGTTTACAGATGATATTAACACAAAGGCAACTAAACTATACATTGATATTCATTTAGTATAAAAAATACCTTTATAGCGCCACATTTCGGTTTTTGCATACCTTCGTGTTAAATGCCGTACTGTAGTTCATAGAACGATCACACAAAAGGTATTAGAAAGACAAACTTTGGAACAAATATTCAAATATATACTTTGTCCGACTGTCATTGATTTATGTTTGACGTTTTCTTTCATATCAGTAGAAGGTAGGATATGTTGATATTTCTAAAAAGGTACTCCCAGCATCCTCTCAATTTTCATTGTTCATTTCAATTGATAAAGTGATATGTAGCTTATTGTCTATCACAATAATATCAATCCTAAGTGTTTTATTAGGTATTAAAATGTCTCCTTCCAAAAATTATAATTCCCAAATGCTTTGTCTCAGACATAGGTTTTTATAATGTCGTTTCTGCTCATGATACTAAAGCCTACACAAGTATCGTCTCTCAACTGCTTTCCTGTTGTGACAAGTACCGTGATGTTTTATTTTTTTATTATTTCTCAGTATGTCAGCAGCTGTTATCCAATAAACATTGTAAAAAGATGTTCAAGACTTGTATTCCCTAGGGAGATAATCACCTACGGGTATGTGCAAATCATGGAATTATATTTCTAACGTCATACCTATACGCATAAATATGTCTGAAAGACACTTAACATTGTATATATCAACCTACTTGCCCACAAGACATGGTTGTTGTATAACAGAATCGGGTTCCACATAGCAATGTCTTATCTGTTACATATGAATTGTTTTAATCTAAAAATGAAATTATCATTTTGCAATTTCCGGTGCACGTGCGTGGTGACCACCGTAATACAAAGTAGAGTGTATGTCGTTCTGATTTGCAGAAGAGATAGTTACATTTAATACTAAAATATATTATAAGAGCCCGTTAAGTCCCCGTTGTAAAAACGAAAGATAACCTATTTGCACAAGAAAAGAACGATAACAATGGGATCCTAAGTGACCGACAGAAACGCAGATAACACCCGATCTTGTGATCCAAGTCCCGGCCACAAGAAAGAAGGATGTCCTAGTTTCACGAATTATGACGCCCTAAATTGACGCAAACATTTCGAATTGATCTGTTACATTTACCTGTTACTAATTCGACTTCTGCTTTTTAAATACAATAGCTACGCGACTTGTCTGTCGACTTGATCAGACGTTGGTTGCAATTAACTTCAATTTCCTACGGATACTTATATTGCTCTCCTTATTAGAATCAGCGATACATATCCAGACATCGTACCATTACATTGTATCAACAGGATATGTGTCTGTCAATTCGTCGTATGACTTTATGAGCTTGAATAGGACTGTTAAGACAGTGTCATTACGTTAAGACGCTGTGCGAAAATCTAACAATAAAAATGCTATGTTAGTCTGTATCCCCACCAGTGAGTGTTTATCACAAGCTTGACTCCACAAATTGTACGTAAGAAGCCTTTTGTAAAAAACTTTTTTTCAGTTCCCGACTGATTTGCCTATTGGAAACACTATTAATTAAACTTGCACTCACTATTTGAACCACAACATGTTGATACGTTAAACCATAATATTCACATCTAGCACAGTTCATAAACACACTATCCATATAATACGGTCGTCTACTTCATTTTACTGTGTCAATGACAACTTCCAGGAACTTTTCAATGATATTACATCAATATTGTCCTCATTCATTTGATTTACAGTGACAATGTCAATTGTCAAGGACAATACGATAATATAAAAATAATATTGACGTCATCCATTTCAATTGCAAAGGGCTATTTGATAACATAAAATACTCAATATGACTTCCTGGTACAATGGTGTAGTTTAGGAAATGCAACAGTTAAATGTATGGCTTATGAGTCGAACAATCGACCTTACATTACTCACGGGTATACTTGAGAGCTCAAATTTGTCGAGGTTTTCTAATTCAGCTGATAAAATAAACCACCATTGTGACTCTGTTGTTAATACAGTGTGAACAAATTAACAGCACTCGAACTTTCTGTTAACACAATTCGATGATGTAGTGCAACACTATGGTATGTATCTCAATGAGTTGGTGCAGTTACCATAGTTTTACCCTGAGTCATCGAATTGCTTTCTTGTCAAACATTTAATTTCGGCGAATCTTATCATGATCTGAGAACTTGAACGAGTACCACAATGCATTAACATTCTTATATAAATCACCGACAGGCATTTCCTGCCCACTTAAAGAAGTTTGTTATTTATTCGTGCTCAAAAGTCAAGGAACAGGTGCATGAAAAAGAATACCAACTGCCTCCTCCAGATGAAAATGAAAGGTCAATTATATATACCAAAACTACACATCGGAGATACAATTATAGACATAGCAATGTACACTCTGCACTAAATCAGTCAAAATGGCACATTGTGAGACATAAACATATGAAATTTGTTTCAGGCACTACGCAACATCTGGTTATTTATGTACCAAATAATTTAAAAATTGAAATTCGTCTACACTAAAACAACCACGCCTACCTCTTTGGTAATATTCATGGAACAACAGCCAGATGCGTTATACTAACTTAAAGATTAATGACATTGCACCGAATACGCAGAACAAGTTGGGATGGGGACATTTACTGTAATCAAATATGCACACCATGAAAATGTGATCAATTATTAAGTTCGAGTCGTTTACATTTTTATGTTAATACTTGTGATTGGGGCGAAAGCTAACAATAAAAATGCTATGTCTTTATCCACAACAGTGAGTGAAGTGTCTATCCCGTCAGCCTGACTCTACAAATGGAAGTTTTAAATTATTTCCCGACTGATTTGTCTATTGGTGACACTAATTTGTTTAAAATGCACTAACTTGCACTTGTATTTGAAACACAATATGTTGATATGTGATACCATGATTTACACCTCTAGCAAAGTACATAAACACATTAAGGTTAAAATAATATTGACGTAATCCATTTCAATTGCATATGGCTATTTATATTTGATCACACAAAATACAAAGTATGACTTCCTGGTACAAAAGTGTAGTTTAGAAGATGAAGCAGTTCAATATACGACCTATCTGTCGGATACTCGACCTTACACTGTTCAAGGGTATACTTGAGAACAAACATTAGTCAAAGTTAGGTGAATATGCAGATAAAATAAACCAGTGTGGCTTTGTTATAATTACAGTGTGAACAAAGTAACAGTACACGAACTTATTATTAGCACAATTTGATGACTTGGTGCAACACTTTGATATGTGCCTCTATTAATGTATGTAGTTATCATATTTTTACACTGAGTCATCAAATTGCTTAATTGTCAAACATTTATTTTCGGCCAATGTTTTCATGATCTGAGAACTTATACAAGGTGCACAATACATTAACATACGGGGCTTATATAAATCACAGACAGGCACTTACTGTTCCCAGCAAGAAGCGTTTGATCTGTTCGTGCACAAATGTCAAGGAGCAGGTGCATTGTTTGCACTGTAATACATGAACAATAATACCAACTGACTCCTCCAGACGAAAGTGAAAGGGTAAACAATTAGACCAAAGCTGTACATCGTAGATGAAATTTTAGACCAATCTAAATATACTTCGCACTAAATCAGTCAAAATGGCTCATTGTGGGATATAAACCACCTATCAAATTGCTTGTAGGTACAAGATCGCATTTGGTTATTAATGTACCACATAATTTAAAAATGGAAATTCGTCTACGCTAAAACAACAACGCCTACCCATCTTTGGTAATATTTATGGAACATCAGCCAGAGGCGTTAGATATTAAGATTAATGACACCGCACCGGATACGAAGATAACGATGTGGTGGGGACATTTACTCTAATAAAATATATTCACACCCTTAAAACTTAAACTTGAACATCATTAATAACGGATCTTTTACATTTTTATATTAATACTTGGGCTTGGTGAAGAAATATACACCCTCTGAAATATGAAAGACAATGTCAATATTCAGATGTACAGCTCCGGCTAAATGCCAGTGTAACGTATTGACCTGAATGCCAACCATTTAATTATACATTTGCATAGCTAACTTGTACCGACAACTGGCAGAATGAATGTGTCGTAGTAGAGTACTCGTACAAATACTGTGTATAGATTGGAATAAACACGTTTTGAATGACACCAGAACATATTGCAATCTGATAGTTAATATGTACAGTAGTACTCTTCTTCTCTAAATATGCAGTCAGTATAGTATGTCGATGTCACTGTAGGTGTTCAGTGAACTAATTTGTTTATATTTTAGAAGATTTGCAGTCGATCTCAAAACAAGGATGAAATAAACACACCTTATGAGTCCATAATTGAGTACTTCTGAAATTGTAATATAAATTTCCATTGTTATCGATACGTACAATAGTTGTATTGTCTTCCAAAATAAAAGCAATATTAAGTCTTTTAAAATGTAATAGCAATATGTCTCGTATTCGAAAGTTATAATTCCCCAATGTTTTGTCTCAGACAAAGTTTTAATACTGTTTTTAATTTATGACACATACCATTTGTAGACATGCATACACATGTTCCATCCTATTATGACGATGTTCCTATGAATTTGTCTAATATGACAGTGGGATAGCAGCTGTCATCCAATAAACATGATAAAAGACTGCACGATCCTTGTTTTCCAGCGGAGATGTATAAAACAGTAGCATATGCAAACCATGTAATCATATTGCTAACGTCATACTTATACTCATAAATATGTTTTAAAGGCGCTTAGTATTGAATATATCATCTTACTTGCCCTCAAGCCGTAGCTGTAGGATAACTGAGCTATGTTCCACTTTACAAAGTGCAATTTGTTGTACGAGAAATTTTATCGATAAATGAAATTGTATTTTTTGGATTTCTGATACCAGGCGATGACCAGAATTCAAATTTGAACTTATGGTCAGACTGTTTTAAAAAAAGAACACTTATGACTTATATTAAACAATATTATTTAATAGAAGAGGGATAATTGCACGTACTAGTATTTAACAGTCATACATTGTATTTACTTTCGTGAGGCATTAACGTTTAGGCATATACCCCGTTTCGAAATAGTTTTCAAGTAAAAGTTGTATGAATAATCTTAATATAATTGTATGACTTTTTTGTATTACTAATTATTTTTTGTTCAGCAAATACAAGTTATTATTTAGACTGTTGTTTATAATGAAATGGTATACTATTGAGAATGCTGTCCGTCATAATGTAATAAATGACAGTGGGAAACGCCTATGTTATTAGTTTTATCTACCTAGGGATATCAAGTTCTTAATAATACATTCAGACGTAAGCTCCAAACAAGACACCCTATCAATAAATAATTATTGAACATGACTCAAATTAGATTATGAATGTTGATAATGTCATCGTCCGAGCGGTGTTTAACTTATATATCAAAACGTGATCGCCTACTTTGCCATGCTAGCTTAATACAATATATTTATCACTTTCAACCTTGTTGTTTGATATGTGTGTGATACAACATATGATCACAATGTAATTCTGATGCAATCTGGTTGGAGCTAAAACAATATTTATTTAATGGTTATGGTTTTGGCTTTATAAAGCAAAAATACCCATCATACATGCATAAGCACCAACACATCAATCGTTGGTAAATTATTAATTCGCATGTTTAGGCAGAATATATTCACTATTCAGTGATATGTGTCGTAAGAAGGTTTCTAAGCGTTCTGCTTATTCTAATTGGAAATTGGCATCCATGATTAAAAATTGCCCAACGATGACGAAAACCTTTTTCAGTTCCATTGATTTCATAATTTCTATTACGAACTCATCAGCCGCAAGTTGACTTGGTAACAAAGGTGGGAGGATCCATGTCGGTCAGCTTTTTTGTTATAACTGGGA
Organism: Spisula subtruncata; assembly: GCA_963678985.1. Lineage (NCBI taxonomy): Eukaryota > Metazoa > Mollusca > Bivalvia > Venerida > Mactridae > Spisula > Spisula subtruncata. Next base: position 21,882,913 of record OY787669.1, on the reverse strand, counting down.
TTTTCACCTGTTTGACAACTGAGACATAAACTTTTAGAGGTTAAGTTAATCTAATTGCTACATTGTGTGATCGTTAATTTTCCGTTTAATTGTTGTCTTCATTCAATTTTTCTCTGCTCCAGTTGATTGCTGTCTTCTTTATTCAATATTTCATCAACTATTGTTTTATGGTCCACTAAAATATAGTTCTACATATAAATTACCAAATATCAAGATCAATTCTTAGACTAATCATTTTAAATTATTTGCTACGTAATGTAACGCAATTTTTATATAAAAATCTCTTACCCTATTCTTCATCATGATACTGACACTCTAAATTGTCTCCGAATGGATTGGCTGCATTCATCGGGATAATCAATTGACTTTCTGTTATCTTCGTCCGTATAAAAATATAATAGCTCCATGACTTATCTGACGGCGTGACAAAACGTTGGTTGCAATTTACTTCAATTTCCGACTGATAACGTTTAAAGAAATTGTAATAAGGATCAACGATACATTTTCGGACAGCTAACAATTATCCAGTCGACATATAACTGACAATTTGTCGAATGACCAAAATCTGCACAAATAGGCTCTTAAGTCAATAGTCTTACGGTTATACGGTCTAAAAATATCTGCCAAACGGAAAGCTTTACCATGTATCGCCAATGACTGAAGTGTAAATATAGGCGCCATAAATTGTTGGCATTTTTCTGAGAGATTTAATTTAGTTTTGACCTTTGGATGAGAGATATAATTAAGTTTTCGACTGATTAGTTTATTGGCGACACTTTCATAATTAATTTGAAGTCAATCATTTGCAATAAAACCTGAACGATATTTGACAAACTGCATGTTCAAACGTTGATGGATGATACATACATACATGATCTTTAAAAGAGATAAAAAAACTCGGACAGGAAAGGGTCTTTTGACATAACCAGCCGATCACAGAAATCATTAATATATATTTAACAACATAATATAGCACAAATATGCGGAGCAATGCACATACGTAACCTAACGAAAAATATAATTTGCAACATGGTTTCTGGCACATTAATCCGTATCACGTGACACGTAGTAGACGCTTGGAATTAAATGATAAAGCTCTTAGACGAGTCCGATAATGCTATCATGTTGTGTTGACACTTGCACATGTATACAAGTTATGTAACATTTAATTGGGCAAAATAATTTAGATGTTATCAACTGGAATGACATCCTGTATATCTATATCGCATCATTATAAGCGATGCGGTAATTTGATGACAGATTATTTTCGCAGTTTTTTCTTCGAATTGCGAGAAAAAATGGTAATGGTAATATTGTTTTTCTGAAATGCAAAGTCCACGAATTTACGTCCAAACGAAATTAAATGATTTTTCAGTAAAACAAATAACATGGCAGACAAAAACCTTATCAGGTTCGGCTACGTCATAGTTTAGTTCCAAATTTTGGTACCATCGGCATTCCATCTAAAGTACAAAAAGGTTTTGTTAGCCATAAATTACTTAGTTGTATTGTGCTGGAACTTTTAAGTGAATTATTAATCTCATAGATTCTAACCATCCATGAACAATGTATAATGAAAGTTTATAGCCTGATGCTATCTTGGAAGTCTCCCGCCCCAATTGTCTGAAATATGAATTAGCTACTAAAACGATATAATCGCCATTAACAAAATTATCTACAATTTATAACATGGTTGATAGCATATTGCATCAATAAAACATAATGTATTGTTATTGTTTAAGGAATTGTAATAAATATAAAAATAACATTGCCCTTGCGCAATGTATTAATACTAATTATATTTAATTCCATGAAGTGCACCGCCTTACAAGATGGTCTGATAAGTAAACTAGTTTTCGAATGACACAAACAAATAATATAATCATCATAACACAAACTGTCTTGTCTATAATGTATTGCATCTAACAATGTCACATTACCTAAAGTTCAAATTTATAGCTCTGATAGCTTAAAGAAACGTGTAAAAAATAAAAGTAAAATTTGTACGGGGACGGCAGATACAATTCAATGTTTTGAGGTTGTTAGGAGGTATATTCGGTATAAATGTACCACGCACGCTTTTGCCACAATATATAAAAACTGAAACATGTCAGTTTGGCGTAACCAAACACTTGATAGAGTGTATTTGCTTGGGTACTCTACAAACATATCTTAGCAGTTAATTTCCCATAGGATTTTAAATGAATTACAAACAGTTTCGATCCAAAAATCACAATCAGACCATGAAGTTAAAAGGCGGTTTCATGTCATAAATATCCAAAGGAAATGGTCGTTAAGTCAGATCATAGAAGGATTGTGGATGCACATATATAAGTGCATGGAAGTATGAAGTTGGAAATTAGTTTTGACCGCCCTAATCCCTTAGTTTCATAAGGAAACGACACAAAATGGCGATCCCATGTGGCCGAAAGAAACATAGCCATAACAGGCCAATTCAGCTCTCCATTTACCGCTGCAAATGAGCCGTAACCCAACTGCAGACCAAGTCTTGGAAGTAAGATAAACTGGTTCTAAGTGAAATGTGCTTACACTTACCCACCAAACAAGATAGATTTATTTAACCAAATCAAATTCTATCTATTCCGATTTGTTGTTACTCCGGAGGGCGTTCAAATTCTACTTTTACATGTACTAAAATATGATAATCAAGAGTTTATATTTCCATATGAATGGTCATATATAACATACGAGTACATGTACAAAGTCATTATAGTTTTATGTGTTTGGTTTGTTCGAATACATCGCGCACAATATGACGAGTGCAGTAATATTATACAGAGCGAGCAGGATGTCATTTTGAACTATCTACGCACGTGTAACTACTCTCGGACCATCTTTTAATATCACACCAAAAGAAACCTTGACAAAAAGGTTAATAAATAAAATTATTAAATGTTATATCTTGTACTCAGGCACCAGACAGGATTGTCATACAATTATCTGTCTGTTTTTATATTTCTCCTTATTTGACTCCTCCTATTGTCTTCGACTAAATACTTACTATCCCCAGATTGAGGTAATCTCTTCATATAAATGAATTCGCACTTCTCACGCGAGTCTGCGTATCGTTTTCAGCTGACTGGAAGTTACTATATCGCAGTGTAAATGTAATTATTACCTGTAACCTATTTCCAATGGGGTCCTGTGTTTTTTTTTCGAACGAACCTCAAGTCAAGTGCTGATTTAATCCACATCAAGTCAATTCGGATCATCAATACTTCTGTATCAGTGAATTACATGACATGTATTTGAGAAATATTATTCATAATGAAAAAACTATTTCACTAATAAATAACTTCTTATTATCTTTGTTTTAAATTGTATCAACAATTGCTGAAAGAGTTTAAGACTTATGATTGATACAAATGTCATCCTCATAATTACAATTTAGGAATTACATGGAATAAAAGTCTATATGGAATTCGTATCTACATGTACATGTATGTTGGAGATGTTTTACGTGCTTCCTATATCTGTGTTAATATGATTGTGTTGATAATTCTCACATTCATTTGCAACAGCCAAATATGGTTTCGTACCGTCGACGTTGTAACCTATTTCTTTCAGATGTTGTAATTATTGCATTCGCAGTCTTGGGAGGAATGTGTTGTTCTGAACAGGTACCATATTTCTATCATCGGTATTAAGCACATAACGTGCGTCCTAGACGCAGATTCAGTGTCTTGAAAGCGTTTGGTACCCTACAATTTAATACTTAAATAAGAATGTCGTGGCGTAAACCAACTCGTGCGTTCATCGGTCCGTGACGTGTCTATTGACATCAACAGCTATAGCAACTAGTCACTATCGGGAACACAATTGAACAACAACTGGGCAGTCATTGATGGCGATCCAGTTTGCAGTTCTAGACACGATAATCATATTACAAGAATACGCTTAATCAACATGTCGAACAATTTCTTCTTTTAAGAATGAGTTTTGGTAAGTGAGTAATAAACCTTTGGAGACTTTTATCATTTTCAAGAAAGTTAATGCGTCTCTGACATGTCGTATTTTCTCTCTGAAAATGAATTGGAGAAAATCGATTCAATTTTCTAAGAACGTTTCAATCTATTTTTAAGAGTGTCATTTGTATTGCTTTACCTCATAAGACCAAGTTTAAATAAATCCAATTTGCTTTCAACAGAAATTTGAAACTTATTGAAATATATTTTATACTAAATGGAAATATAAAATGGAATATAGATATATACCATATGCTTAGTTGGAATTTGTTATATACGTGTGTTCCGAATGTTTAAAAAGGGTCGTTTTATTTATATGTGCTACATTATTTTGTATTTGTATTTAATGTCACAGCTTCTTCGTGCCATTTCTGATTTACACAAATGATCTGCAAAATTAAAGTGAAAATCTCAACTGACATGTTTGCTTAATACACACATTCACTGTATCAGTGTATCAGGCGATATTGTAGAATAAATATTCACTAATCTGCAAAGAAAACTCGAAACCGTTGGTGCTCAAAAACGTATATATGATGCTCAATATGCAAAACGCAAAATACACAAACAGAAACAATGAATACTGCACAAAAAAAATGTTACGAAGTCGAAGGTAAGGATCCATATTTGACATTTATAGTAATTATGCCTGAATTATCAACACAATCATTTCAACATGGATAAAGGAAGCACTTATACAACTTCGTTATAGATACGAATTCCGTAGGGACATTTATTCCATGACATTCCTAACTCGTAATTATGAGGATGACATTTCTATAAATCATAAGCCATTAAGCAATTAGTGATATAATTTAAAACAAAGATAATGAAAAGTGATTTATTGTTACAATATTCTGTCTTTGGAATTTCATTTTGCTGATAAAATACTGATGTACTGGTGAATATATTTAACCTCAGGCGGATTATGACAGATAAGGCTAGTTCTTTGTGGAATGTTCATGATTAATCGCTTGCTTAAAATACCAATTGTAAAAAATACTAAAGTGTCACGGATCAGTATGTCTATCAATACGGACATTTGCAGCTTCTTTAACTAAGCTTTGTTAAGCGTTGAATTTATATGAAAGTATACCCTACACTTAAATGCATCTGCAGTATGGAACATATACCAAAAATAGATAATTTTATTTATGATTCAGATTCTGCGTACTGAACATTCAATCCACACTATCAACTGAGAGGGTTGTATCCGAAGTATCACATTTCCATTTTTGAACATATTTCAATCAAAATTGTGTCATTTTCTAATTCATATTGTATTGTTGTACATAAATGTAAATGCTAATGTATTATGACCTTCAGAATTCGAGGACCAAACGATATATATAGTGTGTTTCATCAATAATTTTGGATATTTTAGGTTACTACAAACGGTTAGATACTTCGATAAATATCGCTTGGAAAATGTTAAGAGGTCTCGAAACAATAATATGCGAAGGAACGTGATAATATACATCAATATGATGCATACATAATGTCAATGCTTTTAAAATCGGTTTGTTGATAGATAGGTGGTTTCGTTTTTTATGAACTAAAGGTTATGCACCCATATAGCCTTATAATGCGGCATGCTAAGTCAAGTGATGAGCGTTGATGTTTGGTTGACGCCGCTTATCAACAGTTTGTTATACCGGCTATAAACGACGGCCGAGTAGCCTAACAAGTTTTCATTGACTTCATTCAACTCAGTGGTAACATATCCACTTACAAGAAAGCATCATCATTGGTTTACATGTTTTGGAAGGGTATGATTTGCTTGGGCAGGGAAACGAAAACTGATCGCCTAAATGATTACAAAACCTAATCATTTACGACAACGATTCACATGATGTCTATACTTATCCTGCTAGTTCGGAATACTAGACCAAAAACGTCTTAATTCATTAGAACTTAATGTTAAAAGCTCTATTGTATTGATGTGTGCAAGTCACAAATTTTATGATGCAAGTATGAGAGATACATTGCTTTATAGGATACTAGTACTAGTATCCTAATTTGCAGAGCATGACCATGTCGTTTACCAAATACATACATGTACTATAAATGTGTCCGAAATATACCCTATCGGAATAGTACATTCTTATATGTACACATACATGTAACAAGACAAAGTCGTAGTACTATGCATAACCAAATTATAAAAACAGTATATTGTTTGGTATTTCTTTGTGAAACTAGGCCATCCTGCTGTTTTACAGTGGAGACTTGGGCTTTAAATTATTTGGTTAGATTATGTATTGGCATTGATCTGTGTTATTGTGATATGTTATGTTGTTAACATTTCTGTGCTCGACTGGTTCATTTCAATGCTACGTTCCCCGTCCGAATTCCTGATATCCCTTTATCAAGTTCGCATTACTCTCATCAACACCATGTGCTTATACGATGCCAGCTCTTTGAACTCTAAGAGAATCCTTAAAGGTCAACACGTCCCTCTGAAACATACACGCCGTCCTTGCAGTGATCGAGATTGATATAAGGGTCATACATTCATTTGTAGAGTTGATTCTTTTTTGATCAGCAACTTTTAGAATGTTTTATGCATATCGTCATTTTTAATAAGCTACTTTTAGAATGTTTTATGCGTATGTACTGGAATCCCTAATACCAAGCGATTGGGTTGTGCATAAAACACTTATAGCAGAATATTTACAACGTTCACATTTGGTTCATATCATTATACAAGATTATTGATTAATACATAAATATGCAGTTAAACAATTACTCAAGATGTTATGTACAAACAGAATGTCATACTATACGACTTATTTCTGCTTTGGCATTGAACAGTCCAATTCTTATGAGTAGTTTTATATCAAACACAAAGTCAGGTAATTCAGTATGCTAATTCAAGTAATCATTTTAGTAGAGCAGCAAAATGACAAAACTGAAAAAAGTTTGCAAAAAATAGTAACAGGCTGTGTCATATACCAAAATGTTCCAGATACATTGAGTGTTACTGAACTATGGGTAAAAGTTGCCGGCCCTTGGTGGAAAGTTTGAAAATTTCAAGGTCAAGGTCAAATGGACTTTACAATTAGGAAGCATGCCTAAGTTTACTTAAACTTTATTAATACTCTACACTTACATAAAATAGTAAAATGGTTACTTGAATTTGATGCATAATGACTGAATACCAAATTTCAATTCGAATTTTAAGTCCAAAAATGTCAAGGTCAAGGTCATTTCAAGGTCAATTTGTCAAAAAAGTACCCAAAAATGGTTGTGTACTAGGAATCAAATGTCATAAAATGTACAAATGGTGCTAAAAAACATTTATTTGTGTATGGGTGTTAACACTAGATCCAGCTCAATAGAAATATACCGAGAATATTTTTGAATTTGAAGACGTTTCTTTAGCTTAATAGAAATTACCCCACCCACTTTTAAAACACTTACTGCATTTATTTTATTCCTGATCCCCTGTAGTACTTGAATTATTAGTATCAAAGTGCAAAACTGTTTGATTGAATATAAAGTTCTAATACTGCCAATACTAAGGTGCATTTATCCAGGTCATCATGATTGAAGGTCAATGTCATTTCAAGGTCAAATTGATAAAAAAGTACAAAATGGGTGTTAACGTGGTGTTGAATGTCATAAATTGTACAATTGTACTAACATATGTGTTTGTACATGATAGTCAACACTAGATAAAGAACATAAGATATACATTAGTTTAGAAGAATATTTAGAGTTTGAATTAATGTTTAAGTGTAATCAAAATTACCCCACCCACTTCAAAAATATTAAATGCAGTCATTTTATTTCTAATTCCATGTAGTACTTTAATTATAAGTATTAAAGTGGCAAAACTGTTTTATTGAATATACGATTCAAATACTGTCAATGCTAGGGTCATTTATTCAGGTCACTATGATTAAAGGTTAAGGTCAAGTCAAGGTCAAATTGTCAGAAAACTTCAAAAATGGGTGATTACTAGGTATTGGATGTCATGAATTGTACAATTGTTGACTAAACACATGTATTTGTACATGAGAGTCAACAATAGATAAAGTTCATTAGAATTAGAGGAAGTTTAGAAGAATATTTAGAGTTTGAATTAATGTTTTAGTGTAATAAAAATACCCCACCCACTTTTAAAATATTAATTGCAGTCATTTTATTTCTAAATCCATGTTGTACTTTAAATTTAAGAGCTAAAGGTGCGGAACTGTTTGATTGGATACACAATTCAAATACTGCCACTTGTAGGGTCACTTATTCAGGTCACCATGATTGAAGGTCAAGGTCATGTCATGTCAAGGTCATATTTGGCATAATTGAGATATAAAATGTTAGTATCCTAAATCTACTGAATATCTTTTATTACCGGTATTCAAAGTTTAAAACTTCATGCTGAAGCAGTCCAATAGGACGTTCAAACTTTGAATACTGATAATAATTATTATTATAACTTTCGGCTGGGGCAAAGATAAAGGTCATTTCAATGTCAGAATAGTCAAATTGTGTAAAATCATAGTGTAACAATTAACATATCACTTTTGACTTTCTCTGAAACACCGTGTATACCCGTATTGGCACGTGTTCTCTGTGCAAAAGGCTGTATAGACACCCTCTCTGCGCTGGCACTTGACTTTCTCTGTGCAAAACAATGTTTTTGAGGACACCAGTCGACAGGAGAGGTAAGAAAAGCATTGTTTTTGCCAAAAATACAGAGTTGTGCTTAAAACACATTAACAGACGGAACAACGCAACATTTCACCATTGTCTCCATGTTTTTTTCATTTGTTAAATTAGTCAGTACAAGTTCATACTAAGATGGAATGTTGACCCTGAATACCAAGTCCTGTTTTTGACACTTAAATGCGAGTTGTCGTCAACATAGGTAATATCTCGCCCCTCAGATGGAAAGGCATTGAATCAACCTGGCATTTAAATGCTTTTTATATAGTTACTTTCATCAAATTACCCTCTCTGTTCTAGCACCCTCTCCGTGCTTTGATTATAATGAGCACAGACAGGGTTCCCGTGACAGTCATCTTCAACACACAGAGAGGGTGCCGATGGCACAACGAAACTGAAAGTAGTCTGTTTTTAACGTAATTTGGTGAAAGTATCCATATAAACAGCATTTAGAGGTCAGATTGGTTTAATGCCTTTTGATCTGAGGTGCAAGATATTTCCTATTTTTTAGACAGAGAAAATCCAGTACCAGCACAGAAAAGGTGCCGATATATTGCAATATTCGTGGCCTGTAACATGCGACCTCACGTCGTTTCGCCACATTCCTTCTAGGCTAGCAAATGAACTACGTATTACGAAACTAATGACTGTAAGGTTAAAAGTTGCTAATGTTGATTGGCTGAACGCTTATATCAATGTAACTTATCACTTGGGTAACCCAGATGATCGTAATAACTATGATTCTACATGCTATGGTTCGAATGGTGATTTCTCGAGTGATTGAAATAACGCACAAATTAAGGAAAAGATTGAAAGATATTTGGTGTTCGCAAATGTATTGTTTGTTGGAATGCATTATCTATTGTATATAAGTTCTTCTTCCAGTATTATTCGAGTTAATGATCCTATTTACTTTGAGATTAATGAGGGATAATCATATCGCCGTTACATACTTCATACTAAAAATAAGGGCGTGGTCTTATTAATTTAAATTTACATGTTTTAGTAAATCGCCATTTACAAAAAAATAGCAAGAAACAATTATTGCGATAAATTATTTGACTTGCATATTAATGGTTACTGCGATTTTACGCAATTTGACTATTATGACCTTGAAATGACCATCTTTGCCCAAGCTGAAAGCAATAATTATTATTATTATCGGTATTCAAAGTTTGAACTACCTATTGGACTGCACCAGTATCAAGTTTTAAACTTTGAATACCGATAATAAAAGATATTCAAGGGATTTAGGATAATAATCTGAGGTAATTTTCGGAAAGTGGGTGGAACAACAAAGAATTGCAGCAAATTTAAGATGGTATAAACATTATTCAAATCACATTTACGTGGTAATGACTCTTATGAGTAAATGCATATATTTAAGCATCATTTCTACAATTGATAACGTTGTACAAATACATGTTTTAAGTCAACATTTGTACAAATTATGACATCCAATACCTAGTAAACACCCATTTTTGAACTTATTTGACCTTGACATGACCTTGACCTTCAATTATGGTGACCTGAATAAATGACCCTAGCATTGAGACATTTTTTAAATTGTATATTCAATAAAACAGTTTTGCCACTTTAATACTTATAATTAAAGTACTACATGGAATTAGAAATAAAATGACTGCAATTAATATTTTTTTAAAGTGGGTGGGGTAATTTTTATTACACTAAAACATAAATTCAAACTCTAAATATTCTTTGAAACTGATATTTTTTAATGAGCTTCATCAATTGTTGACTCATGTACAAAATATGTTTTTAAGGCAACATTTGTACAAATTATAAATCCAATACCTAGTAAACACCCATTTTTTAACTTATTTGACCTTGACATGACCTTGACCTTCAATTATGGTGACCTGAATAAATGACCCTAGCATTGAGACAGTATTTAAATTGTACATTCAATAAAACAGTTTTGCCACTTCAATACTTATAATTAAAGTACTACATGGAATTAGAAATAAAATGACTGCAATTAATATTTTTAAAGTGGGTGGGGTAATTTTTATTACACTTAAACATTTATTCAAACTCTAAATATTCTTTTTAATTGATATATTTCTAATGTACTTTATCTAGTGTTGACTATTATGTACAAATACATGTGTTTATTCAACAATTGTACAATTTATGACATCCAATACCAAGTAAACACCAATTTTTGTACTTTTTTATCAATTTGACCTTGAAATGACATTGACCTTAAATCATAATGACCTGGATAAATGCCCCTTAGTATTGGCAGTATTAGAACTTCAAATTCAATCAAACAGTTTTGCACTTTAATACTAATATTTCAAGTACTACAGGGGATTAGGAATTAAATAAATGCGATAAATGTTTTAAAAGTGGGTGGGGTAATTTCTATTACGCTAAAGAAACGTCTTCAAATTCAAAAATATTCTTCTGAATCGGTATATTTCTATTGAGCTTGATCTAGTGTTAACTCCCATACACAAATTCATGTGTTTTAGCATCATTTGTACATTTTATGACATTTGATTCCTAGAACACACCCATTTTTGGGTACTTTTTTTACAAATTGACCTTGAAATGACCTTGACCTTGACATTTTTGGACTTAAAATTCGAATTGAAATTTGGCATTTAGTCATAATGCATCAAATTCAAGTAACCATTTTACAATTATATGTAAGTGTAGCGTATAAGTAAAGTTTAAGTAAACTTAGGCATGCTTCCTAATTGTAAAGTCCATTAGACCTTGACCTTGAAATTTTCAAACTTTCCACCAAGGGCCGGCAACTTTTACCCATAGTACAGTAACACTAAATGTCTCTGGAACATTTTGGTATATGACACAGCCTGTTACTATTTTTTGCAATTTTTTTTCAGTTTTGCCATTTTGCTGCTCTACTATTTAGATTTCGTGGCGAATAGTCAGCAATAGGGTTACATCTTCTGTAATTCCTATTCGTATTTGTAGTTAACACTAATACTTTCAAGCTGCTCTTGGTGATCGATAACAAAGGGAAAACAGGATGGAACAGTTGCCGAGTTGAAGGTGCTTTTGACTACCGACCCGGACGTCAATGGTTCAAATATCGACAAGGACATTTGTTCGATACCCAACTGCAAATAAGAACATAAATTTTACGCACACCAGTTACACCTTCATCGTGCATAAATATAAGATAACTCCAAGGGATATTATTATGAAGATTATGATATTATAATAGGAAATATTTCACTACAATACGTGCCCCGACACGTACAATGTTGCGTATCCATTGGAAATGATATGAGGAAATTGGACAGGGACGCCATGAGTAAACTGAACCAGCTGAACACAGAAAACATTACCAAAAATGTCATAAAACCATCACACGGAGCAATGCCCTTACAAAACCTGCCAAAAAGATAAAAACCAAAGCCGCCACCGCAGATAACAGGATGACCTAGTTTCACGAAGTCTAACCTGCACCTTGCGTAAATATGAAATAACCCCAGGGAAAGTTATGATGAAGAAATAAATTATATTAGGAAATGCATCAATACAATACATTCTCTCTACTCCCTATAGATACGTATAATGTGTAGATTCCAATGTAAGACTTGCATACACACGATTATAACATAAGATTATCCATTATATAGAAACCTCTCTTGGGAAATTATAAGCGCGAATATCGTCTAGAGTGTATTGAAGATACTGAATGCTAGAGTATACCATAACGACCTAAATGTCAACACTTTTAATACTGAAGACAAAAAGGTAACCTACACCGACAACTGGTGAATAGATAGTTTCTCAGTACTGTCTCAAGTCTAATAGACACCTGACAATACTTGAATAAGATATTTAACAGAATGTCTCCCTATTTTCTCAGAAACGCAGCCAGACGTTAAATATCTTTAAGAAATAGTTTTTAACTTTTCAAACGGTGCTGCATTTCATGACGTTACTCTTATTTTAACGACTTCAGTGTTACATTTATCTCAACATTTTAAATTGAAAGGGACAATAAGTAGTCACATTCATGGTAGGTATCTGGATATCTTTAGATATTTTTTCTCACCAATGAGGGAAATCCAAAAGTTGCTAATATTCACATTAAATAAGAGTTCTAAACAATTCCATAACGTATGTGCATCCCAAGTATACACACGTAAAAATTGTCTTAAAACATCTGAATCCGTACACATTCTTGCATGATTATGTTCTTGCACTTAGTCCCTAACATGTAAACGTTGAAATAATCTGCTACATTTATGTACATGTAACCATATAAAGACTTGATATCGCATGTATCAGCTTTGTATAATTCCCTTCAACATCATCCACTTATTGGATTAAAGCTCTTAAAATCTTCTGAATATAGAAGAGACACGCTTCTCTTAGATTTAATTTCCATGCATGTAATGTTCGTAATTGGTTATAGGATCGTAAATTCATTAGTTGTGTAACATCATTTTGAATCAGCAGCTTTTGTAGATGTTTTATGTACAGTACATGTACTGGAGCATTTAATATGTATTTTTGACTTCATTTTGCCTATAAAACATGTTTCTAGGAGACACATTACAATATTTTAACTTGGTTCATATCAATATACATAATAATTTATATTCACGTGCACGTGTTTTCTATCAAAGCCATGTTAAAGGGATTTATCAGTAAGTATTAGTTAAATGAACCTTCTACTTAAATTTAAACTCATATTTAGCGTGTTCCAATTTAAATGCTTATCCATTTGGTCTTAAAGCTGAATATCGCAAAACTCACACGACAAGACATTCAATTCGACAGCAAGTGTCTCGCATTTGCTAAAAACTAGTTGCGCCATTTTTCTCCATGACATATGAGCCGTTCTCCGGGAAAACCTGTTATTTGGAAATTATCTAATTACAATAGGATAGAAAGTTTTTAAAAAACCTTCTATTTAATCAATGGTATTGTAATGTATCCGTAATGTACTATAAAGCTTTAGAATTGTCCATGAAATATACATCGTTGTTGACCCATTTTGTAAATTTTTTAAGATTGGGAGAAGAGTAAGTTGTCTAAAGCAGTAATCTCTGAATGCAAACAATTACGATTTTGATACAAATTGTAAAAATTAAAATATAATAATTATTCTAAAGTTTAATTCTATTTTGAACAGTTTATTTCAATGAATGTCAACATATTTTCGTAACGAGCCAAAATTGTCACGAGTTGTTACACTATGACCACACAAAAATGAATCGTTGGAAGCGATAGATTATTATTGGTGATTTAAATATATTTTTGACATTATAGAGATATATTTACTCACACTTTCGTCTGACTAATTATGATAATCGATCGTGCTTTGTACATGTAGCTCATTTAATGTGATAGTAGAGAAATATGCTAGTAATAGGGAATGCCTCTTTAAATACTTGTTACCGTAACGTCGAGTAACGTGTGAATAAGATCTGTGACGTCCGACAAAATGCTCTGAATGTTGACTCGTAAAAAACAGCTCTAAATTCATTATAACTCACGATATTATCAAATTTTCTTTTTCATTTTACTTTTTTTACGTTATTCTTTAAAACTAAGCAAAATCTTAAACTTAATTATATTGTAAAATAGCAGGTTTGCACGGAGACTGACTCATACACTTGTTTGCATTTAAAACACCAATACCAAGCACTTTAATTGTTTAGTTTAGTGTCATGTAGTATCACTTCTTATATAAACTTGAGAGAGTGTTTCGGAATTTTATTTTCTGGAACGAAATCACATTGTAATTAAGATTTATCTATTGTTAACGATATTGCTTGTGATACAGTAATTCGACAACGAAATCAATGATGTTTTGGTAACAATAATGAACAGTTAAACAATTAATCCAATTGCTATTTACAAAATTAACGTTGCGTACATCTTATTTGCACTTCTGAATAAAACAGTCATATTCCTGTGAGATATTTTACAAACAAAAATGTACAGAATTTTGCTGATTTAAGAATTCATTTTGATGCTGTTGTTTCGACTCAGTAATAGGATTTCCTATACGAATAGATATTGAGGGGGCGTTTCCAAGCTTTGTGACGACATTGGTCCACATAACCCTTTATTTTGGAAACTAAAGCGAGAAAAACTGTATAATGAGCATATGTTACAGTCAATAATATTGTAAATGTAACTGCTTTTAATGCTTATGACAGAAGGGTAACATACACCGGCAAGTAGTATGTATAAGATTTCTCAGTACTGTCACAAGAATATTAGATTGGAATCAATGTTAAGATATCGGACATTACTATAACCAGATTGATAACACAATTGTTACATAGTCGGCTAACATGTATAATTAATTACTTCAATTATGTATTGATTATGTATGTATTAGGGAACAACCTCTTAATATACTCATGTATGGACCAATATAGTGATAAAGTATATAGAAGTGTATATCGGCCATACATGTAGTATACATGCATTTGTTTTAGTTGGCACTCATTCAAGTACAAATTGACATTTACCATATTTGGATCTTTTGGCAATACTTGATAGGAGGACAATGGAAACTTCCAGAATATTCTAAGTTTAATGCTAAGTAATGATAAGTTATGGGTTAGAATGTCAGGTTGTTATAACTTGCACCATAATAAACCATAATAATCAACTAAATTTAGTATCATGATTGACGTTTAGTCAAAACAGACAACATCTGCATGAGGGGGCTGGAAACTGCAACGCAGATAGTGAACAATATATATACTGAACATCCACCAGGGTATTTGTCATATCATACCATACTATACTAGGGGAAGTACTTATACTATACGTTTCATTTTTATTATAAACATTTTTGGAACCTGGAGAATAACTAAGACAATTATAATATAGCGAAACACAACGCGACTTTGTTATACAGTGTCCTCATAGTTTCTCAAATAATCAGCCAGACTTGGTATATTATTTTCAAGAATATAAGCGTATGTTTGTCACCGAAGACGTGATTTGATGTAGCAATATACCCAGGTATGAACTCACAAAGTAATGTGAATGTTTAGAAAAACGTTTTAAGACTACGAAGTACGAGCGTATGAAGCCGACGCTTTATGTCAACATTCAGACACTAAAGTCAATATTCTTTTTCGCTTTTTTAAACGTTAAGGGCATAAGAAATGATACCCGTCAACATTGTTTCAGTATTACTTACTAAATTGTATCATGCACATTGTGGTTGTTGCAGAGAAATGAGGTAGCGTCATATACATCTACTGTTCTTGCTTTGTATGTATAAAATGAACATGTTTATTTGCGTGTGTGTTCGTATGCGTGTGGAAGAAGGGCGCGTGTGGATTTGCATCTGTGCAGTTGTGTGCGAATTTGCGTAGGTACTTGATATTTATTGAACTGTTATTCGGATACGATGCATAAACTGTCCAAATAATAATACCTAATAAGCTATGCGGGACACCTATCTTTTTCATTACATCTTTCTCTAATGCATCTTTATCGATATTTTACCACTCCGAGATTAACCATATCAAAGTGAAATAATCAATTAACCTTAAAAAAATGTTTCTCATACTAGCATACGTAACGTAATCTTGTATACTAAAGTTATAAACATAGCTTTAATGTCCTATATGCGTACATGTCAAGTGTTTGGGTATGTTAACGTGCACACAGGCTTGTGTGAGCGAGCGTGAGCGTGAATGTACATAATGTCATGCATTTGTTGTTTATTGGATTATTTGATTTTGTTATATGCATAACTACTGTCAATTGCGTATCATAAATATCTTTAATAACACCTCCCTGACACATTTAAATTCCACATAGGGAAAATCCCTATACTTGTAAACTATTCACAAACCCCTTTGTTTTTCTTCTATGAGCCTGTTGCTCATGTTCTCATCTCGCCTCACTCTTTCCTTTGTGAGCCTTTTTCTCATTTACATATATAGTATAATTCCGTGCCTAACAGTGCATAATGATTCCAACATTGCAGATCTTTTTCCTTATGATAACACATGACTTTAAACATATGCACTTTTAACATTAAAGGAGTTTCGTCCAGAGAAAAACGATTAAAACTATTTGAATATCTAAAGCTTAAAAAATACGACATATGCCTTTTACAAGAAATCCACTGTATTGGTAGTAACGATAAAGAATTATGGAAAACCGGGTGGAAAAATGACGTCTTTCTAAGTGGTAATAGCTCAAACAGCAAAGGCATAGGTATCTTCATTAGTGAAAACATTGATTATCAAATTATAGAATATAAAGACATAATCAAAGGCAGGCTTCAGTTACTTAAACTTAAAATAAACGAGGGAATATTTGTCTTTGTAAATTGTTATGGGCCAAATGTTGAAGATAGAGCCTTTTTTGAAACACTTAAAAACACGATTGTGGAACACAATAATGAAACACTGATTGTAGGTGGTGATTTTAATGTTGTCTTAAACTTCGATATAGATAAGCAGAATGGAAGAAAGAATACAAACAAACGTAATTCCGAGGAATTGAACACTATAATTTCTCAAAATAATTTACATGATATATGGCGCTTAACTAACCCCAAAAGTAAAACCTTTACCTGGCATAATAATACAAAACCGCCAATATTTTGTAGGCTTGATTATTTTTTAATTTCACAAGATTTAATTAACATAGCTACCCAATGTTCTATATCGCCAGGATATAGGTCAGATCATTCACTAGTTAATTTAAAGATAGATTTATCCAAGGCCGAAAAAGGATCGGGATACTTTAAGCTAAGTAACAGCATAATCTTTAACTCAGAGTACCAAAATATAATACGAACTTCTATTCAGGAAACAGTCCAATATAATAATGCGGCAAATCCTAATACTCTATGGGAAGTAATAAAAGGCACTGTACGAAATGAATCCATAAAATTTTCAGCAAAAAGGAAAAATGATAATAAAAAAGAACAATTGCAACTAGAACAAAATATTTAAAAAATTGAAAGCGAAATAAATGAATCACCCCATAATCATGAACTCCTGAATAAACTTAACACTCTTTTGGGAATGTCAAACAATCCAACATTTTTGGCTTAACATACAAGAATACTTGAACAGTAACAACATCTTTGTAAATATACTTAACTACAGAACCATAACACTAGGGCTGGAAAACGAAAAAGATATCAGGACCGAAAACATAACCAATTTTATATTAATATTGGCAAAATACTTCATAAGCTATTGTAAATACGACAAATCAACTCCTTCAATAGAACATTTCAAACATTATCTTACACGACGCATATACATCGAAAGAATCATTGCAACGAAAAAAGACAAACTAGAATTGTTTGAAACAAAATGGAATGGATTTAATATCTAATACCATATCACTAGCACATCACTAGAGAAAAATATATTGAAAGGCTCACACCCTTCTTACACCCTCTTTCCTTCCCATCTCTTTGCGCCTTTTTTCTCTTCACTTCTCTAAAAGCAAGTCAATACACAAACTAATAACCACAAGCATAGAATTTGAAGTTTATATTATATTGTGTTAATATGTATTGCTGTTGTTTCTGTGTGTATTGCATTGGTTTTTATTTTTGAAGTGTATGTATATATCTGAAAAAAATGAATAAAATACATATACGTGGGGTAATCCAAAAGTTCGTGGACTTTTGCTGTTATTCAAAAACTATTTAACTTAAAGCTACGAATCTATGGTCCCTGTAAAATTGATTTATATTGAACACGTATACTTAATATCATACGGATATAATTAAAAATAACATAAATATAGCACTTGTAAGCATGCGTAGTAGGCATACCCGGCGCACGCTCAGAAATGACGTACGATGTCGCCCTTCCAACTTAATCATTTCACGAAGCTCTTAACCGCTGTAAATAAGTTGTTCTTTGTTTCCCGTTATCAGCTGTATACTTTTAATATGCAAACACACTTATTCTGTCGATGTGTACTGAATTGTGTCGTTTCAATCTCTACAACTGGATTTTTTCTCTGATACCTAGGATGGTCGATTCTAACCAACGTAACGCTCATTCGTTGAACGTTAGTTTTGTACCTATTAACATGCATCGCCGGTCAAACCACCCTGACTGTCTGTTAACTATTTATGCCATTTAAAAACAATTGAATACAATGCAGAAGGGTTCATTCTTAATTTGCCAAACAATTCTTGTCTTCCTTGCGGGCTCCCCTAGCTGTATATATAATTCAATTATTTCGCGACTGTAAATGATATCTTTTGACGTCATATTTTACGTTGAATTTTATATGCCAACATTAACCCTCATGGTCATGCAATGACGAATGTATACGAAACAACCTTTATATTATACCGAAATATTGGTATGACATTACTCAACATGAGGACGCATTTTTGTACTTTTGAATGAAGAAACTCTGCAACAATCGACAATAACGTAACGCATTTTACTGGAAAAAATCAGCAGTGCGCCGCTAACGCATTTTTGTGTTACTATGGCAACGTGTTACTCTTCATACAAATGGTACTTTACACAAAGTTTTGCGCCAATTGTTTGTAATAGATTAATGTCACTGTATGGTAATTTTCATACTGGTCTGACTTAAAATAAAAATTTTAGAGCAAAAGTCCACGAACTTTTGGATAACCCCACGTACATATAAAACATTCAGTCACTAATTTGAGCAAGCATCTTAACTTCTTACGTATGAACCAATAGGGCAAACTTAATCCTGTCAGTAGGAACATAAAACAACCACATTACATTTGACGTGGTACAACGAATGTTACTTGATATACACTCGATACATAACATGACGCCATTATTATTAATAAATATCATTGTAATCATGAAAACACTTCATTGTATACAATGTATTGTTCCATACCGGACTGTATATCACGACCAACATTGATAACATGATGTCATTACTAGGTTAAAGCGCTCTAAGTTATTACAAATGTACCAATGGTCTTTGTATTGTTGTAATAGCAATAATGGGTATCTTCCTTCTTGCTTTGTGAACATTATTGATTATATATACTAGTATAAGTACATGTATAATAGAATACATAATAAACAGCGGACAGGAATAAAGGCACCAACTCAACTGCAATCAATTAGTGTTGAGACATTTCTAATTAGCATTCTATATCACGCGCCAGTATAATGAGTGTGTCTAACTAAATGCTATTACGTTACTCTGTGAATCTGATGTGGCATTCAGTCACAGCTTTGATGACAAGCAGACAGTTAGTGTCTTGGAATATACTACTTCTGACTTGCTTATTTGAGAAGATGTGAGAAAGATATGTTATTCATCTGGTACTGGCTGGTGTCTTAAATATAATTCCACTTTTAAAATTATTAGTCTTACGACAATACTGAGATACATTCAATTCACTAGTTGTCGGTTTGAGTTACCAACTTGTCGGTGGTGTATTAAGTGTTGACATTTACGTCATTGTGGTAGACTCTGACATTTGGTCTTTGCTACGAGGGGTGTTCGAAGATACATGTCTGGTGTGCGTATAAAATGATATGTTCGTGAGGTTTTTCGTCTATCGAGAACAGTAAGAAATGTTCAGTGTCCTTTTATTCCATATTTTCATGTGAAATGCAGTGTTAATACAGTCTTATGACTGAATCCTTACTACAGAGCCAATAAGTAAACTTAAACCAGCATATTAAATCAAATTTTCTAAGATCTCATAGTTCGGTGCTATTTTGCTAACATGTTAAATATAGTGTGGAGTAATTGTTCAAATGGATTAACATTCATGGAATCAGGAACAATATATTGACCACCAATGTGCAGTTTTCGAATTATTCATGACCTCAACACTATCACAAACAGTGTTGCTAACAGTGAATACACCCAGTGTGCATTGAGGCTGAAGAAACGAAACTGAAGTTCACTGAAGATATTGTTCAAAACGAAACACAAACAATCAGAAATATAAAGTTGAACATATTCGGCTCATTAAAACCATCACTAAAACAAGAACACTGCCTCCGAGATATGTATGCTCTGCTCATTCGTTCCTCGTTATGAGTGAAACATCTAAGAGTAAAAAGGACAGATAACTAAAAATATAGGTCATAGAGCTATAAGCCTTGTTAATATGGGTTTCCCATGTGATTGTGAGTAATTGTGCTGATATTCAAGTGGATATCTTTGATAGTATTTAAGACAAATAATCTGATAACGTTACCATCACAGACGCGCACGCAGACGATTCTGTCACGACAAGGACTAGACATTAATTTTGTCGACACGTATCATAACAGTGAGATCAGTACGCAGTCCGTGCTTTTATTGGCTTTGATAACGTGATGTCGTGTACGTTCACATGCATACATTATGTAAACATAACATGTGCCAACTTGACAAAGTTGTAAATTGTCTTCCATAAGTGTTTTACGGCGACAAAACAGATCCTTGCAAATAAATATTCCAGTACGTATGCATAAAACATTCCAAGAAGTGCTGAGTATAAAGACACTACTAATGAATTTACATCCCTTATACATATAAATCTCGTTCATCACATATATTGAGTGTATGTCTCGGGAAAATTGTCTCTATGGTCCTCAGATAGAATTTAAAGAGCTTTAATCCTATACGTACATTGAGTTAAAGGGTGTTATACGAAGTTTATTAAATTAAAAACACTCTGCATTTTAATGTAGTTATGAGTATTGGCGTATGTGTGTAAACTATGTTAACCTGCTCTTTTACAATGGGACTAGGGTACATGCAACTAGGTCGGGTCGAAGCAGCATCTCGTTTCGTCAATTAGGGTCACCTTTATTTGCATCTCTTTCTGCAACTAGGTCGGGTCGCAGCAACATCACGTTCCGACAATTCGGGACACCTTTATTGACATCTCTTTCTGCATCTAGGTAATTCAGCTCTTTTAGGGTGAAGACTTTGGTCATTTCACTTTTTCATTATAGGTTAATTACATATGTTAGTTGTTCCGTGTATTTGTGTTATTTAATAGTATGTATATTTTCTATGCTCGGCTGGTTAAGTTGGGGGCAACTTTCTCTATCCGATCCCCTTATATTTTCAGATACATACAAAATCTAAGTAGGTAGACAGAATCGCATGTTTGCCAGACATATTTTAGTTAACATCATACACTATTGGTGAAATTATATAGACATGAAGCAAACAAATTGATCTATTCCTCGAATGAATCCATATATTTAACAAGCCTTTTCGTGTCTTGACTGCTTTCCCTTGACTACAAATGTGTGCGAGGGACATTTTATAAACTATGATCAATTGTATTTTTGTGACTTCCATATCAATAGAATTGTTTTCGGATAGAAAAACAGGACGTGCTACGTCTTAATAACAATATGCGTGTTCATATCTTTCCGAAAGTGCGAATAACAGAACATGTATCGTGTTTCACTGTTCTTATTATTTGAAACCAATACTTAAATATATAGAAAAAACGAACACCAATGTAGGCAAATACGTCAATGTTTTGATAAGCTTTTGGTTAAAACTGGCTAAATGGGCATAATTCATCATATGATATGCGGGGTGACATTCCTTCAAAATAATGAATACGCATATATTCGTAATCCGTTAACTTATAAACTTGAAATTTTGTATGCTGACTTCGATTTATATTATCTACAGAATTCAGTTTTTTCTATAAAATATACTTTATTAATCACTCGTCCATAGCGGAATAGCCTTAACATGCATTTTTCCGCGTGCTGGTGGGTGGCTAGCGATTTGCTCGCATATTGTGCAAACATTGTGAAGAATATAGATGGATAAGTCGGAAAAACAAAATAACTAGTAGAAAACATGGTGCATATGTCAGAGGAAAACTCCGAAAGATCGGTCGTTATGCTCAAGTGTGGTGTATACGTACTAAAAATAAAAGTTTCGTTTATTAAAGGCTCGAAGTCATTATTTCGTTCATTTAACACAAGTTTGAATACATATACGAGGGGTGTACCAAAATTACGTAGACTTTTATCATAACTTTTTTATTTGGGCATGTATTATCACCAAATTTGCCGTAGAAACACTTCAAGCCTTTTTCAAGAGAATCGGTAAAAATATTTTCTAACAGAATGTTAGAAATCCATTTAACCGGTCGCCATAGTAACCAATAGTTGGATAGGCGGGGCAGCGAATTTTAAAAACATTTTGGCATTATTCAATTGCTTATAACTCACAGATAACAAGTCTAATTTTTTAAGCGACTTCGTGACATACACGCGCAATATCCTTGGAACGTACGCTGTAAATTTCGACTTTATAAAGGCAACAGTTGTTGATTTATGGTACAAAACAACCAACAGCTGCTGTGCGTCACCAGTGAAAATATGACGTTAGCGAAATATGCTGGAAATCAAATTAACATGAAGTTTTGTGTGAACCTCGGGAAGACGCCAGAACAAACGCTTTAAATGTTAGAACCTGCGACCTCTAAAACTCTTGTATCGACTTATCTGATTTTCAAACGTCACAAGCGCATCAATCGTGGTCGAGACCGAATAAAACGACATGGACCGACGGCGAAAACCAACGGCGAATGCGACGCCACCAAGCGTTTTTCTAGGACTACATCGACCTGGTCGACGTTCTATTATAAGGGTTATATGCGACATTACTGGAAATAAATTGGAACTTTTATCGCATGTAAGGTAGTAACTAAACATTCGAAAGTTTTGTGTACGGTTGTTTCCATTATTATAGCTACAATGTACACAGTTATGAGCTTCATCTATCCTGGAAGTTCCGCCGACGTCGTGACGTTCCGTTGACGTGCCCCGCATACCGTACCCCTACATGTATCTATCGCCAGAAGCTGCAGAATTTGATCCAAATAAGATACGGCTTTGAAATTTCACGTACTTACGCAGTAAATATTATTTGCATTCCACACAAAATTATTTGTTTGTATGATGAATGTATGGCAAAAGTCTACGTAATTCTGGTACAACCTTCGTACAACCGTTAAGAAAGATAAAAATACATAAGACAGCATAGAATGTAAGAAAAATGTTTAAGTCAATTGCGATAACTCTTGGATAATTATCCTCACTTTTTAAGATTAATCACCAAACGTTTACACTAAAGTGTATAACTGGATATTACTGAACTAGTCTACATACTCTGGTTATGATGTTCATTTATATTTAGACGTAAATTGCGTTTTGAAAATTAGCCATGCAATTCAAAAGACATTTTTCTCCATTCAGTGCAATAATCAGTCTTAAAAGAATACCAATAGCGTTCATGCTATTTATTTCCTGTAACAAATGGTGATCCTTTCACCATCCTTTGGAAAAATATAATAGAATTATATTAATCTCAAAACGAGCAATTTCGAATATGCGTTTAGAGCAGCTAAACTTGAAGCAGTGTTATTAAGAAACTGGCAAGTTAATTATTTACTCAATTTATTACTCCAAGATTATCTCCCTTTGACCATAGGAAATACACCAAGGCTCTAATAGAGCAAGCTTTACTATTTTAGTGGTTGTGCGCGAAATAGCAGTACCTGAACTTCACATAGCTCTTTTGCAACAATGGCGTAGCATCGCACTAGCATTCCATGAGCGTTTCATACGATTAATACGTCGTAGGTGTACTCGATGCTTCGGTCCAGACGGTCGTTTTAAAAGATTAAAAAGTGTGACTTTCTGCTTGCTTTATTCTGACCCCAAAATAACTGGTACAAAACTATGTTACTAAACAACCTTATCTGATTCGAAGTATTATTCATGTGTCACATGCATATATCTATCCCATGACACAGTTTCGCGATGCTTACACACTTATTAAATGTGTTACGCTATACTATGTAAGTGTTGCGTTTTCATTGCCGCTCAGTGTACATGATTCACCTGACAAGTAAAAATAACACGAACAAATGAAATAATTTAGACAATCAAATCACTTATTGATATGTTTTATAACTAAATTTGATTTTAAAATAACATCTAACAATTGCAGCCGACGCCATCGTGTACCTACACCGTCAAACAAATAGAATAGAAGCACACTAAGTGATACCACACAAAGCCTGTATTGGAAATCCAACCCGTATTACAGGATTCCCAGAAATAGTAAATTCTTATTTTCATAAAAATTAAGATTATTTGACAGACACGTAAAAAAATGAGAATCGATTTGTAAAGTTCTCGTATGTAGTTTAAATACAAATTATAGATAGTCAGGAGCAAATATTTTGATCTTATGACTACGTACAATCCATTTAAAATGTATCAAGTAACGCGAAATATTTTCTGGTTGAATTCTGAGTCGTCGACAATCTGGCACACGTAGTATTCCAATTTAATGGTTTCCCAACTCCCATTAATTATGATATGACTATTAAACAGTTAGGTAATATTAGAAAAGTACAAACCCTTTAAAATGAAGATATTGATTCCGTCTGTGAAAAGTAAGTATTTAATCGAAATACATTCAAGGAGATATATATTGGAACAGTAGGACAATTTATAACAAAACACTTTTAGCCGAGAGACTTAAAAGAGTACATTCTTTAAATATTTAATTAACTTTTTGTCATCGTTTCTTTCCTCGTTTAATGTGATATTAAAAGACACGCTTAATGTGGATACTGTAAAATCATTTAATTTCGTTGGGACGAAATTTCGTGGTTTTGGTAAAAAAGACAATTTCGTTGGGACTTGAATTCGTGGATTTGCATTTCAAGTAATAAATCAAGGGTCAAAATCAATGTTCGTTGGGATTAAAGTTCGTGGTTGGGGTGAACCACGAAATCCACGAAATTAAATCCCCCACGAAAATTAATGATTTTACAGTAGTTCAAAATGACATGTCGTTTATCTGCTGTACATAAACATTACTGTTGTAATCAGACAATGTCGTTGCACTTACTAGTATTAGTACTAGCACAATCACACGCAATATTGTCCTCTGCAGTTTGCAGCAGTTTTATATCACCCAAAGGGATAGGTTTGTCTGTCGTAGAAATAGAGACCCATCTGCTTCAGTTATGTTTTTTACTCAAATAGGTAAATTAACCTTAATGGTGATAATAAAAAAGTGTTTAAGATTATCTTGAAGTTGTCATGTACGTACCGCATTCATGAACTTACATGTTTATGTTTGGACCAATACGTTTTATTTCCTATACTTCCCCAGTTAACCCAGTTAAAACGTATGAACAATGCTATTTTTGAGATTTAGAAAATTGTTATATTGACTGTTTTCGACTACAACAGTGTAACGACCTAAACATCCTTGAAACATCTCCAATATGAGCTGAAGACATTTCGTATATAAAAGATCACGTCATGTAACAATCATACAGTTAAAACGGCGAAACAATTGTTTTAACAGAAAACGATTTAAAACTAGTCAAAACAATGACAGAGTTTCGTTTTAAAATACACACAAATTAACATTTACGTCATATTATATAATCTATGTCTTCAATAACAATATGTTTGTACAATGTACTAAGTAATGAACTGTATACAAAATCTCGCATTACTACATGCAAATTCAATTACATGTAGCATTGCGTTATGACATCGTCTTTTAAGTCGCTATACTGGTCTTAGATAGAGTTTTGGACGGTGAATGCATAATTTCGGAACAGGTACTCTAACAATAGTAACATGTTCATGACCAATAGTAACTTACATATCTCATTGAAACATATTGTATAAACTAGTATTTCATAGATATCTGTATTTATTGAATGTAATAATTGAATCGTAGACAAAAATATTACGAACATTGCCAGCTATAGGTCGTATAACCCATGGGTATTAATTAATTAATCAATCAGTATATGGAACGTTTGTTTTTGATGAGCTAGTAGTTAATCATGCTAGCTGACATATATTGGGAACATGTTCACAATATATGACAAAGACGGAATCAAACACAAATGAGGTCCAACTATTAAGGGATACACTGATTAATAATGCATATACACCTACAAACGTAAGGACAATGATCTTTATTAATAATAAGATCGTAGGTATGATTAACATGGTCACTAGACCGACAATTCACATAGTGAATCATCATGGGAAATTACTCACACGATATCAGTTGACCTTACCACGCTAACAAGAAAAAAGTCGACATAATTATTGTCACAATTCCAGTAATAAAACGTGGCTTTGTTTGTCCAACAAATGTGTAATTGTTTTACTTCGGCAATATTTATAAACCATATGGACATATGATGACTGTACAGAATCTCGAAGGGACAAATCAGATGTTAAGCTCCAAAGCCGTCAACAATAATTAGATCCCTATCACACACGTACATCTAATATTAGATTTTGTACATCTAATATCATTTTTTGAACCTTCAATACTTAAATCCGACTTGGATATCTGGTTCACACATATATAAGAACACCTAACTGGTTGGTTGTATGGTAATGTTGCTCTCTACATTTTGTACCTAAACAATCGAGTACAACAACATTAACAGCATCACACGTCCAAAATACACGACACAATGCCAAACATAATACTTAATGAGAGAATGAACATACATGTACTGTAACGTCTGAAAGACCAACTTTCGGATGTCAAAGGTTGAAAGCACAGGACCTAGTTTTGTACGAACCCAAACTGATTAAGTACAATCAATTAGTCGCAAGAAAATCTAGCTGAGCTTTGTATGGTCACGCACAAGTGTGTTGAGTGTGTCTAACTAAATGCTTTAACATTTATCTAACATGCTATTCTATTACTTAATGAGTCTGGTGTGACATCGAGTCACGGTTTTGATGACAAGTAGACAATTATTTTTCTTAAAGTATATCACTTCTGACTTGCTTATTTGAGAAGTTGTGAGAAGATCGTGTTACACATCTGGTTAAAGTACTGACTGGTGTCTTAAATATAATTTCACTTTTAAAATTATAATTCTTAAGACAGAACTGAGAAACATTATATACACCAGATGTCGGTTTTAGTTACCAACTTCTCTGTCGGGTAATAAGTGATGATAGTTACGTCATTGTGTTTTACTCTGGAATTAGGTCTATGCTACACGAGGTATTCAAAAAAAAACCACGTGGTGCATATTCTTGTATTTTTAATGCAATCTTAAAACAGAATCTTTACTACAGTGCCAATACGTGTACTTATATCAGCATATTCAACACATCGTTCCTTCTTTAAAATATCACAGGACTTTAACTATTCAATACCAACACGCTAACATGTTAATTATAATTTGTTGATATGGATTAACGCACGTAGAATGAAGTACGGTATACTAAATTCACATTTGTAGTTATGACTACAACACAGGATTTTTGCTAGACTACGTGTACATTAAATTCAAAAGGTATCTTTGTTTCCGAAACTCGACATTTAACAAAGCCAATCAGACTTCTTATGTGATAGGAACAGTGATTTTAATTTGCAAGTTGGTACCTTTGACAGTATATGAGGAAATGACTCTGACAATAAATTTAACGAACGTATACACATACCCTCACGCAGACGTAGACGATCCCGGCACAACAGAAGCTATGCTTCTTTCGTCGACAAGTTTCGCTAACCAACTGAATAAACAATAAAATTACATCCATGCTGGTGGTCTGTTTGATGATAATTGCTTATGCAATCCTTTTTTAAAATGGCTTAGATAGCGTGATGTCGTGAACGTTCACATGCATTAATTATGTAAACATGATATGAACCGATTAGTCAAAGCTGTAAGTGTTTTATGTAGACAAAACAGTTACTTTCAAATAAAATATCTAGTTTGCATGCATAAACATTCCAAAAGTTGCTGATTTCAAGATGCAACACTACTAATGAATTTACGTCCCTTATACTAGTATATCAATCTCGTGGAGTGTATATCTCGGGGGAAGTGTCTCTACGGTTTCCAGATATAATTTAAACAACTTTAATCCGGTTTATGGGGTTGAAGAGTATTGTATGAAGTTCACTAAAACAACATATATTTTGATGTTGTTATAAAAAAAAAATACCAATTTTCTAGGGCTCTTTTCAGCTGTAAGGCCGCTCAAGCACCCTTTGACATTTTAACTCCCCTGGTCATTGGGCTACATATGGAAACCTACACTCGTGTCTCCCTGGGGAGACTATTTCTCTCCTGTGGTGTGGCAGCCAACATCGATCTGCGACGCTCAGGAATAGACACTGCCCTCACAGGTACCATTTTACACCATGGTGGAGTGGAGCTGTGGGTCTTGCTAAGAGATTTTAACCAGTGGTCCAGTGGGGGATCGAACCCGGGACCTCTCGATCCCGAAGCGCGCGCCCTACCTCTAGGCCACCGCTCCCCACGTATTACGCGAATGTTGTAGACATATTAACATATCGTTGTATATTAAGTTGTCCTGCTCTTTTACAGTGGGGACTTGGTTAATTACGTTTAGGGGCATGTCTTTCTGAAACCGGGTTATCCAGCTCTTTGTAGGCGAATTTATCTATGTTTTTATGTAAGCTTTCTTTTTTTTCCATATCACCACAGTGTTCTACATTGTCAATATGTTAAGACGCGTGTAATGATTATATGCACGTATGCCAAAATGTGGGATTAAAACAGACAGTAGACGGTAGACGGTAGGACATAAAATCACAATATGAAACGATTACTAATATTATTTCCGTTTCCTCAATTCTTCACACACACAGAGAATGCGTATATCATAAAAGTTGAACATTTGGTTTTGTTGTCTCTAGTCAAAACATCATCTACAGAAGTTTCAATGGACTTGGAAAGCCAACATGATTTATTGAATTTAAGATGGGCTTTATGATTTTAAGCGATAAACATGACATTTAAAAACATTTGAAACTTTCCTAGAAATTGTAATCTTTTTTCTCTAACTCATTTCTCAGAAAATAACAAATAAATGTCAGTTCTTACATGCAAGAGACACATTAAGTTCTTTAAAGACAAAAGAAGCCTATAAGTTTGCTAACTGACGCAAATAAAAGATTTTTCGTTAAAACCGGTGAACTGTTTAATGTGATTATCTAATGCCATCTTGCGCGATAAAATGAACTTCTACTGCTAACGACTTGATAAGATTGCATGCAGTACTGATCCTAAATATTTACTGAAGATTGACAATAATCCTTCGGAACAGAGTGAGTTTCTATACCAATTACGAATCTGAACAATTTCAAAAAATCTGTCACAGTAGCTAAAAGTATCATATAATCTAGTTACTGTATATGGTTATGTACTGTATAAACTGCAGTTAGCCATAACTTTCTAATTACATGTATTAAAAATTCAGCTTGTGTACCAAGGACGAGCGCGTTTGCAGGATTCCCCGACAGTAATGATATCTCATTTTAAACTTACTCAGATTAAATTACATAAACGTGTAATATCAATACATAAATAATGAAAGCGATAATTGACTAAAAGAAATCTGACACCGAATACAGTTTAAATACAAAAAATGATTTAGTCTGGTGAAACGAAATATTTTCATCTAATGTCTGTGTTCGACCCATGAACATTTCTTGTTACAAGTAAATACCGAGTCATCGACGATCTGACACTCGTAGTATTTCAATATTATGGCTCCTCAACCTCCATTTATAGTGATATTGCTTCTATTAAACATTTAAGAAAAAATCGAACATTAAGGTACATACAATAGATATTGAATCCGTCTGAAGAAAGTAATGGTTAAATCGAGATACGTGGGTTGTCCCAGAATACCGTAATATATAATAATAGAATAACATTTGACGAGCACCAGGTGACGTTATGCGGTCCATAGAACGTCAACGTGAACATTTTTCAACGACGCACGCTACCCCAGTTTTCCAAAGAACTTCAATTCGAGGGCTTCATACTTTAACAATTATGCCGAAAGTGTAATCAACTATTTAGAAATGTATTTCTTTACATACTGTCAAACATTCACAAAATGGACAGCTTGAGCTGACATTGTTTACCGGTAGTGTAGGAAGCGATCTGACGATAAAGTTTGTTCTGATCGGTCTGTTTGATGACCTTCGTCCGATTTCACTTCTGTGCCAAACAAAACGTCGGGGAAATAAAGAAATAAATGTCGAATTTCCCTGATGTATGTTGCTGTGGATTGTACATCGTATATCGTTCATCCAGAGAGTATTTCATGTTATATACGGTATAACACAATGTTTCGAAAATGACAATCACTCCGTAACGTCGACAGACACCGTGCATTTTTTATATTTTAACGCAAACAACGTTGCTATTTTACTTAATTAAAAAAGGTATGAGAACATTTTCTAATAACGTTTTAATTTATTTTTAAGTGTCATTTTTATTGCTTTACCTCATAAGACCAAGTTTAAATAAATCATATTTGCTTTCAACAAAAATTTGAAACTTCTTGAAATGTATTTTATGCTAAAGGGAAATATAGAATGGAATATAGATATCGATGGCTTAGAATTAGAAGGTCGTAAGTGCCACTTACGACTTTTAAAGATTCATACATATTTAGAATAAACACCACAAGGCGCTCTTATGAGCCCATTTTCATAAACATTTGAACTTGTCATGTTGACCAAAATGAAGTTGTAAAAGTTTGTTTTACAATAAGTAAAGAATAAATGTCAGACAGTTTTACCGTGTTTTCTTAAAATATCGATTTGGTAGTTACGACCTTCTAATTCTAAGCCATCGATATATACGATACGCTTGCTGGGACATTTGTTAATTACTTTTGTTCTGAATGTTTACAAAATGTCGTTTTAGTTACATGTGCTATTTATTTGTATTTGGATGTTATGTCACAGCTTCTTCGTGCCATTTCTGATGTTCATAAATGATCTGCCAATAACAGTGAAAATCCCAACTGACATGTTTTCTATTTACACAACATTCACTGTATCAGACAATATGGTAGAAGAAATATTCACTAATCTGCAAACCAAACTCGAAACCGTTCCGCTCGTCAACGTATATATGATGCTCAATACGCAGAGCACAAAATACACAAACAGAAACAATGAATACTGCACCAAAAAGAAAAATGTTACGAAGTGGAAGGTAAGGATCCATATTTGACATTTATAGTAACTATGCCTGAATTATCAACACAAGTTAGTAACATGGATAAAGGAAGCATTTATACAACTCCATTATAGAAAAAAATTCCATAGAGACAATTATTCCATGGAATTCCTAACTCGTAATTACGAGGGTGACATTTCTATAAATCATAAGCCTCTTCGAGCAATTAGTGATACAATTTAAAACAAAGATAATGAAAAGTGATTTATTGTTACAATATTTTCTCTTCGGAATTTCATTTTCCTAATAAAATACTGAGTTTTTGGTGAATATAATTAACCTCAGGCGGATTAGGACAGATACGGATAGTTCTTTGTGGAATTATCCTGATTAATTGCTTGCTAAAAAAAACAATTGAAAAAAATTACTTATGTGTCTCAGGTCAGTATTGTCCATCCATACGAACATTTGCAGCTTCTTTAACTAAGCTTTGTTTAGCCTTGAATTTATATGAAAATATACCCTACACTTAAATGCATCTGCAGTATAGAACATATACCAAAAATTGATAATTTTATTTATGATTCAGATTCTGCGTACTGAACATTTAATCCACACTATCAACTGAGAGGGTTGTATCCGAAGTATCACATTTCCATTTTTGAACATATTTCAATCATAATTGTGTCATTTTCTAATGCATATTGTATTCTTGTACATAAATGTAAATGCTAATGTATAATGCCCTTCAGAATTCGAGGACCAAAAGATATATATAGTGTGTTTCATCAATAATGCTGGATATTTTAGGTTACTACAAACGGTTAGATACTTTGATAAATATCGCTTGGAAAATGTTAAGAGGTCTCGAAACAATAATATGCGAAGGAACGTGATTATATACATCGATATGATGCATACATAATGTCAATGCTTTTAAAAGCAGTTTGTTGATAGATGGGTGGTTTCGTTTTTTATGAACTAAAGGTTATGCACCCACATAGCCTTATAATGCGGCATGCTAAAGTCACGTGATGAGCGTTGATGTTTGGTTGACGCCGCTTATCAACAGTTTGTTATACCGGCTATAAACGACGGCCGAGTAGCCTAACAAGTTTTCATTGACTTCATTCAACTCAGTGGTAACATATCCACTTACAAGAAAGCATCATCATTGGTTTACATGTTTTGGAAGGGTATGATTTGCTTGGGCAGGGAAACGAAAACTGATCGCCTAAATGATTACAAAACCTAATCATTTACGACAAAGATTCACAGGATGTCTATACTTATCCTGCTAGTTCGGAATACTAGACCAAAAACGTCTTAATTCATTAGAACTTAATGTTAAACGCTCTATTGTATTGATGTGTGCAAGTCACAAATTTTATGATGCAAGTATGAGAGATACACTTACGGACTTTGAAAACGCACCACTTTTCAGGAGTCGGTACTTTTTGTATGAACTATTTAGGATTATTTTATACCAATGGAATAATGTTACTGGGTTAGAACGTTGTCGGTAAAGTATATTTTAATTTATTTTTACTAACCGAATTGCTTATAGTGACCACGTGGCCAAATCCTATTTTTAGCGCGTGAGTCTCGTGCGAATGACAATATCCGACCTGTGTAAATGACGATGTGTAAACGATTCATTAGCATACCAAAAAACAGCACATTTTAAGTTTTCAAAACCAAAGGTAACATTTAATGTCAATCTCAAACTGATGTGCCTGGAGGTAAAAACATGTTACAAACCGGAAGTAGCCACCGCGTGGTTTTTGCACGATTAAGTTGTCGTGATACAATAAATATTCGTCTACAATAGCGTTTTATGCCAACTGAAACAACCGTTTATCTTCAAATAGGGATTAAAGGCATAAAAAGCCACCGAATTCGGATAAATTAATGCGCATGCTCCGCCATAAAAAGGACTTCCGGTCAACAAACGTGCCTGTCAAAAGAATGCTTGGTGTCGATAGAAATGCTAAATCATCAAATAAAAATATCAAACACGTTTATTTATGAAACATAACATTTTCACTTAGTACCCTGCCAATTTTATTTTCATCTAACATTGAACACGTGCTTCAACATGCAGTCACTTCCTTCTTGTATTACTATTTCCGGATGAAACGGGTGATAACCTTGGACAGTATGAATATAACCATGCGTATAAATAACGAATAACAGTCAATTTTCTTGAAGAAAGCAATATCTGCGTGATGGAATGTCCCAGATTTGGATTCCACCGAAAACATTTGACATGTTCTTTCACACCTGAGTCCATGGATAAGTTCAATGACCCGATCTGCCCACACGATTGTCCGAACCTGTGTTGGTGAATAGAGGAACATTCTCTAGAAGCGAATTGAAATTGTAATGAGTACCCGCTGTTGTGAACGCACCAAAACATAACTTTACACGCACTTTCCACAAATTTGAATTTGGTTTTGAGACTTAAGCACGTGGATGTCACGTGACTAAGTTACATTGTTAACTGTCGTTTTGAAAGTTTGACAGATGTTAAAACATAAATTGAGCTATCTATAGACAAAATTTTAATACAATTAAACAATGTTTACTATTAAATTTCGTGGTTTGAATAAGTGGTGCGTTTTCAAAATGGTAAGTGTACATTGCTTTATAGGATACTAGTACTAGTATCCTAATTTGCAGAGCATGACCATGTCGTTTACCAAATTCATACATGTACTATACATGTGTCCGAAATATACCCTATCGGAATAGTACATTCTTATATGTACACATACATGTAACAAGACAAAGTCGAAGTACTATGCATAACCAAATTATAAAAACAGTATATTGTTTGATATTTCTTTGTGAAACTAGGCCATCCTGCTGTTTTACAGTGGAGACTTGGGCTTTAAATCATTTGGTTAGATTATGCATTGGCATTGCTCTGTGTTATTGTGGTATGTTATGTTGTTAACATTTCTGTGCTCGACTGGTTCATTTCAATGCTACGTTCTCCGTCCGAATTCCTGATATCCCTTTGTCAAGTTCGCATTACTCTCATCAACACCATGTGCTTATACGATGCCAGCTCTTTGAACTCTAAGAGAATCCTTAAAGGTCATCACGTCCCTCTGAAACATACACGCCGTCCTTGCAGTGATCGTGATTGATATAAGGGTTATACATTCATTAGTAGAGTTGATTCTTTTTTTATCAGCAACTTTTAGAATGTTTTATGCATATCGTCATTTTTAATAAGCTACTTTTAGAATGTTTTATGCGTATGTACTGGAATCCCTATTACCAAGCGATTGGGTTGTGCATAAAACACTTATAGCAGAATATTTACAACGTTCTCATTTGGTTCGTATCATTATACAAGATTATTGATTAATACATAATTATGCAGTTAAGCAATTACTCAAGATGTTATGAACAAGTTGAATATCATACTGTACGACTTATTTCTGCTTTGGTATTGAGCAGTCCCATTCGTTAGAGTATTTTACATCGAACATAAAGTCAGATAATTCAGTATGCTAATTTAAGTAATAATTAAGATTTCGTAGCAAATAGTCAGTAATAGGGTTTCATCTTCTGTAATTCCAATTCGTATTTGTAATTAACACTACTACTTTTAATCTGCTCTTGGTAATCGATACCAAGAAGAAGCAGTCATAAAAAGCCATATACCCCGCCGTAGAAAATACTATCAACAATGGTCAAAACTAGGACAAGAATGATCGCATCACAGGTTCCTGACAATATGCACTGTAAGTCTAAATAGTTGTAATTCTGTGAAAATGTAGAGGGGTTACCCTCAAATGCTCGGACGAACGAACGAAATGACGCCTTCCAGTGCCATATCCCCTTTGTGTAAATAAAGGGTGTAAAGATGGCCGACAGGAAAGCGCTTTTGACTAACGATCCGGAGCAGCCTTGTTCGATAATCGAACAGGACACTGAAAGTCGTTTGTTCGATACCAAACCACAAATAAGAACAGCAAGAATACGTATATCAGTCAAACTAGCAGCTTGCGTAAATATGGAATAACCAAAATGAATATTATTATGAAGATTATCATATTATAAAAGTAAATGTATCACTACGATACGCATAAAATGTCTTGTTTCCAATGTAAAACATATCCGGATTCAGAGGGGGACGTCATGAGTAAACTAAAACAGCCGAAAAGAAAAACAGCATAAGTCACCGCTGTTAAAGAATAGGATGACATAGTTTCACGAAGTCAAAGTATCACCAAGTGTAAATATGAAATAACCTCAAGGATTATTATTATGAAGAATTAAATTATATTAGGAAATGCATCAATACAATACATCCTCTATACTCCCTATAGATACGTATAATGTGTAAATTCCAATGTAATACTTGCATACACACGATTATAACATAAGATACTCCATTATATAAAATCTCTCTTGGGAAATTATAAGCGCGAATATCGTCTATTGTGTATTGCAGAGACTAAATGCGAGAGTATACCATAACGACCTAAATGTCAACACTTTTAATGTTGAAGACAGAAGGATAACCTACACAGACAACTGGTTAATAGATAGTTTCTCAGTACTGTCTCAAATCTAATAGACACCCGACAATACTTTAAACAGATATATAACATTATGTACCTATATCTTCTTAAAAAGACAGCCAGACGTTGTTTATTTCTAAGAATATTTTTTCAACTTTTCACAAAACTTATCTAAACGGTGCTGCATTTTATGACGTAACTCTTATGTTTATTTTAACGATTTCAGGGTAACCTTTATCTCAAGATTTTAAATTGAAAGGGACAATAAGAAGTCAAATTCATGGTAGGTATCTGGATATGTTTTGATATTTTTTCTCACCAATGAGGGAAATCCAAATGTTGCTAATTATCACATTAAATAAGAGTTCTAAACAATTCCATAACATATGTGCGTCCCAAGTATACACACGTACAAATTGTCTGAAAACATCTGAATCCGTACACATTCTTGCATGATTATGTTCTTGTACTTAGTCCCTACATGTAACATGTAAACGTTGAAATAATCTGCATAACCATATAAAGACTTGATATCGCATGTATCAACTTTGTATAATTCCCTTCAACACCATCAACTTATTGGATTAAAGCTCTTAAAATCTTCTGAATATAGAAGAGACACGCTTCTCTTAGATTTAATTTCCATGCATGTAATTTTCGTAATTGGTTGTAGGATCGTAAATTTATTAGTTGTGTAACATCATTTTGAATCAGCAGCTTTTGTAGACGTTTTATGCACATGTACTGGAGCATTTATGTATTTTTGACTTTATTTTGCCTATAAAACATGTTTCTAGGAGTTACTTTACAATATTTTAACTTGGTTCATATCAATATACATAAAAATATATATTCGCGTGCACATGTTTTCTATCAAAGCCATGTTAAAGGGATTTTATCAGTAAGTATTAGTTAAATTAACCTTCTACTTGAATTTAAACTCATATTTAGCGTGTTTCAATTTAAATACTTATCCATTTGGTCTTAAAGCTGTATATCGCAAAACTCACACGACAAGACATTCAATTCGACAGCAAGTGTCTCGCATTTGCTAAAAACTGGTAGCGCCTTTTTCCTCTATGACATATGAGCCGTTCTCCGGGAAAACCTGTTATTTGGAAACTATTTAATTACAATAGGAAAGAAAGTTTTTAAAAAACCTGAAAAAAACAAAAGTACAATTCTATTGATTCAATTTAATCAATGGTATTGTAATTGTATCCGTAATGTACTATAAAGCTGACCCATTTTGTAAAAATTTTATGATTGGGAGAAGAGTAAGTTGTCTAAAGCAGTAATCTCTCAATGCAAACAATAACGATTTTGATACAAATTGTAAAAATTAAAATATAATAATTATTCTAAAATTTATTTCTATTTTGAACAGTATATTTCAATGACCGAGGAAAGAATTAAAACATATATTCGTAACGAGCCAAAATTGTCACGAGTTGTTTCACTATGACCACATAAAAATAAATCGTGTGAAGCGATAGATTATTATTAGTGGTTTAAATATATTTTTGATATTATAGATACATATTTTCTCACACTTTCTTCTGACAAATTATGATAATCGATTGTGCTTTGTACATGTAGCTCATTTAATGTGATAGTAGAGAAATGTGCTAGTAATAGGGAATGCCTCTTTAAATACTTGTTACCGTAACGTCGAGTAGCTTGTGAATAAGATCTGTGACGTCCGACAAAATGCTCTGGATGTTGACTCTTAAAAAAACCCAGCTCTAAAGTCATTATAACTCACGATATTATCCAATTTTCTTTTTCATTTTACTTTATTTACGTTATTCTTTAACACTAAGCAAAACTTTAAACTTTATTATATTGTAAAATAGCAGGTTTGCACGGAGACTGACTCATACACTTGTTTGCATTTAAAACACCAATACCAAGCACTTAGATTGTTTAGTTTAGTATCATGTAGTATTACTTCTTATATAAACTTGAGAGAGTGTTTCGGAATTTTATTTTCTGAAACGAAATCACACTGTAATTAAGATTTATCTATTGTTAACGATATTGATTGTGATACAGTAATTTGACAACGAAATCAATGACGTTTTGGTAACAATAATGAACGGTTAAACAATTAATCCAATTTCTATTTACAAAATTATTGTTGCATACATCTTATTTGCACTTCGGAATAAAACAGTCATATTCCTGTGAGATATTTTACAAACACAAATGTACAGAATTTTGCTGATTTAAGAATTCATTTTGATGCTGTTGTTTCGACTCAGTAATAGGATTTCCTATACGAATAGATATTGAGGGGGCGTTTCCAAGCTTTGTGACAACATTGGTCCACATAACCCTTTATTATGGAAAATAAAAGCGAGATAAACTATATAATGAGCATACGATACAGTCAATTATATTGTAAATGTAACTGCTTTTAATGCTAATGACAGAAGAGTAACATACACCGGCAAGTAGTACATATAAGATTTCTCAGTACTGTCACAAGACTATTAGATTGGAATCAATGTTAAGATATCGGACATTTCTATAACCAGATTGATAACACAATGTCCTCATAGTCAGCCAGTTTCAAGAAAATAAGCGTATGTTTGTCACCGAAGACGTGATTTGATGTAGCAATATACCCAGGTATGAACTCACAAAGTAAAGTGAATGTTTAGAAAAAAGTTTTAAAACTACGAAGTACGAGCGTATGAAGCCGACGCTTTATGTCAACATTCAAACACTAATTTGAGCAAGTATCTTAACTTCTTACGTATGAATCAATAGGGCAAACTTAATTCTGCCAGTAGGAACATAAAACAACCGCATTACATTTGACGTGGTACAACAAAAGTTACTTGATATACACTCGCTACATAACATGACGCCATTATTATTAATAAATGTCATTGTTATCATGAAAACACTTCATTGTATACAATGTATTGTTCCATACATGGCTGTATATCACCATCGACATTGGTAACATGATGTCATTACTAGGTTAAAGCACTCTAAGTAATTACAAATGTACCAATGGTCTTTGTATTGTTGTCATAGCAATAATGGGTATCTTTCTTCTGGCTTTGTGAACAATATTGATTATATACTAGTATAAGTACATGTATAATAGAATACATAATAAACAGCGGACAGGAATTAAGGCACCAACTCAACTGCAATCAATTAGTGTTGAGACATTTCTAATAAGAATTCTATATCACGCACCAGTGTAATGAGTGTGTCTAACTAAATGTCTTTATGTTTTTCCCTGTGAATCTGATGTGGCATTCAGTCACAGCTTTGATGACAAGCAGACAATTAGTGTCTTGAAATATACTACTTCTGACTTGCTT
This sequence comes from Spisula subtruncata, assembly GCA_963678985.1. NCBI lineage: Eukaryota > Metazoa > Mollusca > Bivalvia > Venerida > Mactridae > Spisula > Spisula subtruncata. The sequence continues at coordinate 21,843,384 of OY787669.1, read as the reverse complement.
ATTTGAGAAGATGTGAGAAAGATATGTTATTCATCTGGTACTGGCTGGTGTCTTAAATATAATTCCACTTTTAAAATTATTAGTCTTACGACAATACTGAGATACATTCAATTCACTAGTTGTCGGTTTGAGTTACCAACTTGTCGGTGGTGTATTAAGTGTTGACATTTACGTCATTGTGGTAGACTCTGGCATTTGGTCTTTGCTACGAGGGGTGTTCGAAGATACATGTCTGGTGTGCGTATAAAATGATATGTTCGTGAGGTTTTTCGTCTACCGAGAACAGCAAGAAATGTTCAGTGTTCTTTTATTCCATATTCTCATGTGAAATGCAGTGTTAATACAGTCTTATGACTGAATCCTTACTACAGAGCCAATACGTATACTTAAACCAGCATATTAAATTAAATTTTCTAAGATCTCATAGTTCGATGCTATTGTGCTAAAATGTTAAATACAGTGTGGAGTAATTGTTCAAACGAATTAACATTCATGGAATCAGGAACAATATATTGACCACCAATGTGTAGTTTTCGAATTATTCATGACCTCAACACTATCACAAACAGTGTTGCTAACAGTGAATACATCCAGTGTGCATTGAGGCTGAGTAAATAACTGAAGTTCACTGAAGATATTGTTCAAAACGAAACACAAACTATCGGAAATATAAAGTTGAACATATTCGGCTCATTAAAACCATCATTAAAACAAGAACACTGCCTCCGAGATATGTATGCTCTGCTCAATCGTTCCTCGTTATGAGTGAAACATCTTAGAGTAACAAAGACAGATAACCAAACCAAAATTATAGGTCATAGAGCTATAAGCATTGTCAATATGGAAACCCCATGTGATTGTGAATAACTGTGCTGATATTCAAGCGGTTTCCTTTGATAGTATTTAAGACAGATACTCTGATAAGGTAACCATCGCAGACAAGCACGCAGACGATTCTGTCACGACAATGGCTAGACATTTGTCGACAGTAAGATAACATCCATGCTGATGATAATTGCTTACGCAAGCCGTATTTTAATTGGCTTAGAAAACGTGATGTCAAGAACGTTCGCATGCATAAATTATGTATAGATAACATGTGCCAACGTGACAAAGCTGTAAATTGTCTTACATAAGTGTTTTATGGCGACCAAAAAGCTCCTTGCAAATAAATATTCCAGTACGTATACATAAAACAGTCCAAAAAGTGCTGATTATTAAGACACAATTCTACTAATGAATTAAAATCCCATATCTCATTCTTGTTCATTGCAAGCACGGAGCAAATATCTCTGGGAAAGTGTCTCTACGGTCCTCAGATAGAATTTAAAGAGCTTTAATCCGATACGTACATTGAGTTAAAGGAAGTTATACGAAGTTCACTAAATTAAAAACACTTTGCATATTAATGTAGTTATGAGTATTGGCGTATGTTTGTAAACTATGTTAACCTGCTCTTTGACAGTGGGAACTAGGGTACATGCAACTAGGTCTGGTCGCAGCAGCATCTCGTTTCGTCAATTGGGATCACCTTTATTGGCATTTATTTCTGCAACTAGGTTATTCAGCTTTTTTAGGGTGAATACTTTGGTCATTTCACTTTTTCATTACAGGTTAATTACATATGTTAGTTGTTCCGTGTATTTGTGTTATTTAATGGTATGTATGTTTTCTATACTCTGCTGGTTAAGTTGGGGGCTTCTTTTCTATTCGATCTCCTGATATTTTTAGATACATATAAAATCTAAGAATGTACACAGAATCGCATGTTTGCCAGACATAATTTAGTAAACATCATACCCTCGTCGGAATAGGCATCATTGGTGAAATTATATAGACAATTGTCTTTTCCTCGAATGAATCCATATATTAAACAAACATTTTTGTGACTTGACTGCTTTCTCTTGACTACAAATGTGTGCGAGGGACATTTTGTAATTTATGATCAATTGTATACGTATGTTGTGACTTCAATCTCAAATAGAATTCTGTTCGGATAGAAAAAACATTGCGTGCTACGTCTCAATAACAATGTGCGTGTTCATATCTTTCCGAAAGTGTAACAACAGAACATGTATCGTGTTTCATTTTTCTTATTATTTGATACTAAGAAGCCAATACTTAAATAACACCATTGTAGGCGAATACATCAATGTTTTGGTAAGCTTTAGGTTAATAGCATAACATCACAGTGTGATGTATTGTCACTAGGTTAATATTTCGTAATGATTATATTACTGGCTTAGAATGAGAAAGTCGTAACTACAAAATCAACATTTTGAGAAAACAAGAAAACTGTCTGACAATCACTCTTTACTTATGGTAATGCAAGCTCTTTCGATATCAGTTTGGTCAACATGACAAGATCCAATTGTCACGAAAATAGGCTCTTAACAAGCGCCTTATGATGTAGATTTCAAATATGCATTAGGCTTGTAAGGTCGTAAGTGCCACTTACGACATTCTCATTCTCAGCCAGCGATATGCACGTATGCCACAATGCAAGATGAAAACAAAACGTTGAGAGCAATATAATCACAATAGGAAAAGAATAATATGAATAAATGCACTGCCGATGAATGCGAATTTCAGATTTTTGCTTTTCAGGTCATTGGCCAATTAGGCAGGGATAAACCGGATAGTCATATGCTATGACTGTCATTGTGAGCAATATTTATTGCCCATATACGTGTGCAGTAATGCCATTTTTTACTCTTTGTAACAGTAAGTAAAAAGTAGATGTACAAATGCTGACCACAATAAAATCTCAATAATGGTAATGACCAAATTTAGTTGCATCAGAGCCAAAATCCAGGTCTTTAAGCTCAACATTTGTATCGCCAATCTACTGGAAAATCGAAACGGAGTGAGTTTATTAATAAACCATTTATGCATCTTAACTGTTATCAAAATGTATCATAGTAACTAAAACATCATGCAATCTTGTTTATACCCACCTATATGTCCTCTTCGTCCCCTATTGCACATGAGACCATTAGTTACTATACATTGTTATGTACTTTAAAAACTGTTAGCATTAACTTTCTAATTACACATAACAATTTACAATCACTGAAATCAACTGAAAAAGATATTACGGTAGTCTTTGCATGTTTACTGTGGATGACTTTAAGAACGTCTTACTTGAGTCCAAACCAAATAGCAATTAAGGAATTAATTATTTTTTGTAAATCAAATTGTATGAGTAAGCTGTTAGGTCCGGCGTATAATTCGATATAGTTTGTAAAATAAAATGCTATATCATTATTGACTGATGGTACATTCGCAATCTGTAGCTAAATGAGTGGGATTGTCAAAACTGGCTAAATGGGCATAATTCATCCTATAATATGCGGGATGGCATTCGTTGAAAATAATGAATACGCATGTTCAAATACATAATTCACCTGACAAGTAAAAATAATACGAACAATGAAATAATTTATACAGACATTCAAAATCACTTATTGATATGTTTTATAACTAAATTTGATTTTAAAATAGCATCTAACAAATGTATCCGACGACAATGTGTAGCTACTCCGTCAAACAAATAGAATAGAAGCACACTGAGTGATGCCACATAAAGCCTGTAGTGGAAATCCAACGTGTATGACAGGATTCCCAGAAATAGTAAATTCTTATTTTCATAAAAATTAAGATTAATTGGTAGTCACGTAAAAACATGAGCATGGATTTGCAAAGTTCCCGTATGTAGTTTTAAGACAAATTATAAATAGTCAGGAGCAAATATTTTGATCTTATGACTATGTACATTCCATTTAAAATGTATCAAGTAACGCGAAATATTTTCTGGTTGAATGCTGAGTCGTCGACAATCTGGCACACGTAGTATTCCAATATAATGGTTTCCCAACTCCCATTAATTGTGATACGGCTATTAAACAGTTAGGTAATATTAGAAAAGTACAAACCCTTTAAAATGAAGATATTGATTCCGTCTGTGAAAAGTAAGTATTTAATCGAAATACATTCAAGGAGATATATAGTGGAACAGTAGAACAATTTATGACAAGACTCGTAAAACACTTTTAGCCGAGAGACTTAAAAAGAGTACATTCTTTAAATATTTAATTAACTTTTTGTCATCGTTTCTTTCCTCGTTTAATGTGATATTAAAAGACACGCTTAATGTGGATAGTTCAAAATGACATGTCGTTTAGCTGATGTACATAATCATTACTGTTGTATTCAGACAATGTTGTTGCACTTACTAGTATTTGTACTTGCACAATCAATCACTATTGTCCTCCACTGCAGTTTGCAGCAGTTTTATATTACCCAAAGGGAAGGTTTGTCTGACGTAGAAATAGAGAAGCGCCCGCTTTATTTATGTTTTCTACTCAAATAGGTAATTTACACTTATGGTGATAATACAAAACTGTTTGAGATGATCTTGAAGTTGTCATAACGTACTGCATTCATGAGCTTTCATCTTTTTGTTTGAACAAATACGTTTTATTTCCGCTACTTCCCCAGTTAACCCAGTAAAAATGTATCCTTATGAACAATGTTATTTTTGAGATTTAGAAGTGTTATGAATATTGACTGTTTTCGACTACAAAATGTAACGACCTAAACATCCTTGAAATATCTCCAATATGAGTTGAAGAGACATATTGTATATAAAATATTACGTCATTTTACAATTATCCAGTTAAAACGACGAAACAGAAAACGATTTAAAACCAGTCAAAACAATGACAGAGTTTCGTTTTAAAATACACACAAATTAACATTTACATCATATTATATAATCTATGTCTTCAATAACAATATGTTTGTACAATGTACTAAGTAATGAACTGTATACAAAATCTCGCATTACTACATGCAAATTCAATAACATGTAGCATTGCGTTATGACATCGTCATTTAAGTCGCTATACTGGTCTTAGATAGAGTTTTGGACGGTGAATGCATAATTTCGGAACAGGTACTCTAACAATAGTAACAAGTTCCTGACCAATAGTAACTTACATATCTCATTGAAACATATTGTATAAACTAATATTTCATAGATATCTGTATTTATTGAATGTAATAATTGAATCGTAGACAAAAATATTACGAACATTGCCAGCTATAGGTCGTATAACACATGGGTATTAATTAATTAATCAATCAGTATATGGAACGTTTGTTTTTGATGAGCTAGTAGTTAATCATGCTAGCTGACATAAATTGGGAACATCTTCACAATAAATGACAAAGACGGAATCAAATACAAATGAGGTCCAACTATCAAGGGATACACTGATTAATAATGCATATACACCTACAAACGTAAGGACAATGATCTATATTAATGTTAAGATCGTAGGTATGATTAACATGGTCACTAGACCGGAAATTCACATAGTGAATCATCAGGGTAAATTACTCACACGATCTCAGTTGACTTAACCACGCTAACAAGGAAAAAGTCGACATAATTATTGCCACAATTCCAGTGATAAAACGTGGCTTTGTTTGTCCAATAAATGTGTAATTGTTTTACCTCGGCAATATTTATTAACCATATGGACATATGATGACTGTACAGAATCTGGAAGGGACAAATCAGATGTTTTAAAGCTCCAAAGCCGTCAATAATAATTAGATCCCTATCACATACGTACATCTAACATTAGATTGTGTACATCTAATATTATTTTTTGAACCTTCAATACTTAAATCCGACTTGGATATCTGGTTCACACATATATAAGAACACCTAACTGGTTGGTTGTATGGTAATGCTGCTCTCTACATGTTGTACCTAAACAAACGAGTACAACAACATTAACAGCATCACCTGTCCCAAATACACGACTAAATGCCAAACACAATACTTAATGGAGAGAATGAACATACATGTAACGTCTGAAAGACCGACTTTCGGATGTCAAAGGTCGAAAGCACAGGACCTGGTTTTGTACGAACCCAAACTGATTAAGTACAATCAATTAGTCGCAAGAAAATCTAGCTGAGCTTTGTATGATAACGCACAAGGGTGTTGAGTGTGTCTAACTAAATGCTTTAACATTTATCTAACATGCTATTCTATTACTTAATGAGTCTGGTGTGACATCGAGTCACGGCTTCGATGACAAGTAGTCAATTATTTTCTTAAAGTATATCATTTTTGACTTGCTTATTTGAGAAGTAATGAGAAGATCGTGTTATACATCTGGTTAAAGTATTGACTGGTGTCTTAAATATAATTCCACTTTTAAAAGTTTTAGTCTTAAGACAGCACTGAGAAAAATTGTATCCACCAGTTGTCGGTATAAGTTACCAACATGTCTGAAGTGTAATAAGTGTTCACATTTACGTCACTGTGGTATACTCTGGCATTAAGTCTCTGCTACAGTTGTTAGAAAAGAAATACCCCCTCCATACGTATTTGTATTTTTCACTAGAGGAATCTATTTTCAATGTGCAGCTTTGTATTACAAAATATATATGTACATAAAGTTAATGAGGTAACACAGTTAAAACATTCCAAAAGCTGCTGATTAAAAAGATGCAACTCTACTAATTAATTTACGTCCCTTATATCAATCTTGTTAATTGCAGGTATGGTTTGTATGTCTCAGGGGAAACTGTCTTTACGGTCCCCAGAAAGAATTTTAAGAGTTTTATCCGATAAGTACTCGAAGTATACGAAGGTGACTACTACACGATCTAGTGTAATTTGGTCATGCGTATTACGACGTTGTTGAAGACGTTTTGGCAGGTCTTTATAATCTAGGTAATCATAATGTTTTACAATGGCGGCAATGGTAACTACGTCGGGTCGCAGTAGCGCCTCGTTTAGTCACATTGACATAATTTAGGCTTGGTTATTCAGCGCTATAACAACGAAAACTTTGGGATTTTCATATTTTCGCTTGGTTATAAAAATAAATGTTGTATATTGAATCGGTCCGGGTATTTGTGATCGGTTGCTAAAATTAGGACTGCCTTCTGTGTCCGATTTCCTCTTATTATTTTAGATACAGATACAATGTCATGTGTAAGAACCTAAACAGAATCGCATGTCTGTCAGACATATATTAGTAGGCATCGTACCCTGGTTTGGATAAGCATCCTTTTTTTAAATTATTTGAATATGGAATAACAATTTTATCTAACCCTCACATGAATTCATATATTAAACCAAACTTTTCATGACTTGACTGCTTTCCCTTGAATTCAAATGTGAATGAGGGACATTTAACAAATTTTGATAAATCATATGCTTTCCTTCTATAACAGAATTGTGTTCAGATAGAAAATGCATGGCGTATCACGTTTCAATGACAATACGCGTGTTCCTATATTTACTTAAGATTTTAGAACAACACGTCGATCGCATTGATTATTTTCTTATCAATTGATAAAGGCGCAATCCCACCAATATTTTAAGATAGCGAAAATATATATCAATGTTTTTATTTAAGAGTTTTGTAATTTTCATAACACAACAGTGTATTGCATTGTCATTACATAAGATTTTGTGATGGTTACATGCACATATGTCAAATGCAAGATTAAAACAAAAAGAAGATGGTATGACATAAACTCCCTAAAATAGTTACAATACGATTACCGTTTTACTAATCCAGAGAGTTTATTATTCAAATTGGAAATTTAGGTTTTGTTTTCGTTAGCCGGCATTTTATCTATCGAAGTTTCAATGGAAAGCAGACATGATTGAATTGCGGGTTGGTTCTATGAGCTTAAGCCATAAACATGACATTTCAAAAAATTTTAAACTATCCTAGAAAATGTAATCTAGTTCTTCTAACTAATTTCCCAGAAAATAACAAATAAATGTCAGTTTTGACATGCAAGTGACACATTGAGTTCTTTGAAGACGTAACAAGCCTTTCAGCCTTGCTTACTGTAACACAAATAAAACCTAGTTTGTAAAAACCGGTGAACTGTTTAATGTTATTATCTAATGCCATCTTGCGCGATTAAATGGACCAACTTCTGCTATGACGACTTTAAACGATTACAACCAACATAATCAACTCGAAATATATTATGTTACAGTAATCTCCATAACGACCACCACATGTTTTAACTCGAGGACTTTATTGAATTCAAGCCAACTATCACTTACAATCATTTATTTTACGTTTAGTTATGCGGAACGTTTTTACAGCACACGAAAGTAGTTTAAATACACCTTATAGCTTAGTTTGATATTGTGATCGAATGTTTATGTACGATACATTCAAGATGTAGCGGATGACACGAAATAGTTTCTAGTTAAATGTAAATACTGAGTAGTCGATGATCTGGCACTCCTAGTTTTTCAATAGTATGGTTTCACAACTTCCATCTATAGTGATTTTACTTTTATACACATAAGAAACAATCGCAAAGTACAACACATTGAGATATTGATTCCGTCTGTGAAAATAACAGTTTTATCGAAATAAATTTAACTACGAAGCGCCACTATAGGCCGTATATATTGAAACAAAAGTTGAACAAATTATGATTAGACTCGTAAATCATTGTCAGTCGACTTACTTCCATAAAGTACATTCTTTTAATCTTGAATTAGCATTGTGTCATTGTTTTTTTTCCAAAGTTCAATGCGATATTAAAAATTGAGACACGTTTAATGTGGATAGTTAAAAATGACATGTCGTTTAGCTATACAGAAACGTTACCATTGTATTGATGACATGTTGCTGCAGTTATTTGTACATGCACAATCACACGCTATATAACGTGGAAAATTGGTCTAGAACCAAATATGATATCAACTATAAATAAAGTCGTTTTTATTATTATCATTATTATATTGTCATCAACTGAAGTTTACGGCAATTTTATATTGCACAAAGGGACAAGTCTGTCTGGCGTACAAAAAGGGACGCATCTGTTTCAGTTACATTTTCTACTCTAATAGTTCATTTATACTTGATTATGGTAAAAATAAGTGTTTAAGATTGCATTGTATGTTTAATAGACGTACTGCTTTCAAGAACGTTCACCTTGCACGTTTTAACAAATACGACGTATAACCAGTTCTTGAACAAATCCATTTAACTAATCTTACGCGGTTAAAACGTATACTATGTGAACAATCTTATTTGGAGATTGAGAAGTGTTATAAGTATACTAATTATTTTCGACTCAAAAACTATAACGACATTCGCAAACTTTCTTGAAATATCTGAAATATGAGTTGAAGACATATTCTTGATATAAGATAACGCCATGATACAATTATCAAGTTAAAACGGCAAAAACATGTTTTAACAGTAAACAATCTAAAACAAGTCAAGGCCGTAACAGAGTTTCGTTAGAAAATACACACTGTTCAGTATCTATGCTGATGTTAATATGCTGACATGAAGTATATATTTATAAAGGCAAATTTCATTTACATGAATTAAATAAACATTTACTTCATTTACTGGTCTTGGATTGGGTGGTGTCCATAGTACATAGTAGTAAATGTATAATTTCGGAACAGCCACTATGACACTATTATAGTACATGCTTGTAGTTACACGTTCATGACCAATAATAACGCACTATGTCATTGAAATAATATTGTATATACTAGTATTGCATAGATCCAGTAATATATCGCTGGCTTAGAATGAGAAGGTGGTAACTACAAAATCAATATATTGAGAAAACAAGAGAAAACTGTCTGTAATTTACTCTTTACCAATGGGAAAGCAACTTCCTTTTGGTCAACATGACACTTTCAGATTTTTATGAAAAAAGGCTCATAAGAAGCGCCATGTGAAGCAGATTTCAATTATGTATGAGTCTTATAAGGTCGTAAGTAGTAGTTACGACCTTCTCATTCTAATCCATTGATATGTATAAATTGAATATGGAGTCGTAGGCAAACGTACTGTGAACATTGCCAGCCTTAGGCCGTACAATTCATGTGTATTAAATAATTAATCAACCACTATATGGAATCTTTGTTTATGATGAGCGAATAGTTAATAATGCTTGCTGACATATATTTGAAAACGAACAAAAATAATCAGAAATACCAACTTGAACATAATCTGCTAACGTAGAACTATTGTGAAAACACGAGCACAGCCTACAAGTGCTGTACGCTGAACTTATTCAGTATTGAGAGTTAGTGAAAATTCTAAGAGTAACAAGGTCATAAAACTCAATAAATATTGGTAAACTATTCATTATGTAGATTTCCAAGTAGATACCTTTGAAAGTATTTTAGAAAATGACTCTGACAATAATCTTAAACAACACAGACGATCACGCGCAATAATTTAGTAAGGCTTTTTCCTCGAAAAGTCTCCCTAAGAAACTGAATAAACAATAAGATAACATCCACGCAGGTGGTATTTTAAATGCTTATTACTTAATATGCTATCTGTTTTAAAATAGCTTTGATGGATAGGGTGATCTCGTAAACTTTAACATGCATTAATAATGTAGTGTTATGAACCGAGTTAACAAAGTTGTAACTTGTCTTCCATGAGTGTTTTATGGCGACCAAACAGTTCCTTGCAAATAAATATTCCAGTACGTATACATAAAACATTTCAAAAAATTTCTGATTAAAAAGATGCCTCTTTACTCCTGAATTTACGTCCCTTATATCAATCTCGTTCATTGCAAGCACGAAGCGAATGTCTCAGGGTAAAGTGTCTCATCGGTCCCCAGATATAATTTATTATTACCCCTCACTTTTTTCGTAACGTTAATTTCCCATAGAGGTCACAAACCACCAAATAGAGTTGTTCTTTAACTCAATGTAAAGTGACCTAGGTCAGCCAAAAAAAGTCAACTTTTTGTCCATGGGGCCCTCTCAAAATCATTTAATCAATAGAAATAGCATCCAGCTTGAAGAAAATGAAAAAAGCAGGGGGTCATGTATCATATAAGAAAGATTTGGTTCGTCAAACGCGGTGAACAGATTTTCTCACATGTACGGATTTACTCACTGTCCGTTAGCCCCAACCTTACCTTCACTTTCATATTTAAGCCAGAATACAAAATATTTCTGAATAAAACCATTTCACTACATCACATACATGCATACAAAGCATTTAACACCAATTTCATGATTCTGATGCTGATTTGTCAAGACATACCCCCATTTCCAGTCGCTTTAACGTTTTTTAACGGACTATTTGACTGTATCTGAATTTGGTCCGCGTAGGCATTTAGTGGTTATTTACCTAGACAAACAGGTAGTATTCTTACTGTTACGATCAAGCGGATCAATACACCACGTGATTGAACATTTTTTTACTGTCAGCAGGGTGACAGTACATTTTATGTCACGTGGTATATTTATAGAAAAACAAACATGGCGGCGTATTTAACCCGCATAACCAGGTTTTAGTTCGAGTTCTCCATATCCAGCCTAGTATTTGGTGCCGACAAATATTCCAAGAGTTTTCGCTGCCAAGTTTACTTTGTGTTAATTGGAGTTGTTTATTTTCTGGTCGACATGCGTACATGAAGAAAGTTCAATCCGTTAAATAATCAGGTAATTAAATCTTATAATTCAGGTATTATACCGTGAAATCTATACTGAGCAAAACAGCTAACCGAACACTTTTTAAATTTGAATATTTCAGTATCCTGTACGTTCACAAACTTAAAATTTTGCATAGTTATTTCAATATAGATTGTGCACCTTATGCAGCTTACCACATGAAAATACATGCCAAAATCACTCATCCATAACGAAAAAGCTTCAAATCTCATTTTTGCAGGTTGTGATCGATTGCTCTAGAATTGCACGAGTTTTGTGTATATGTTGTGTAGCCTGGGTGTTTGTTAGTCGGAAAAACAAAATATTATGTCAAAAACGTGGCGCATTTGTCAAAGGTAGGCCGCGGAAAAGCGGCAATTACGCTCCCTGGAGGGTATCAATCAGACAGATCAGTTTTACACAGATTTAAATTATCACAAACATTATTTCCTTTTCTTTCACGTGTGTGTGAATACCAATGCACATAAAATTACCTAAAACAGTACATTGGGAATCACAGGAGCAAAGAAAACTAGCAAATTCAAGTGGGATAACTCTTGCATAATTTTACAGCTTTTTAAGTTCATTCACTACATTTTCCCATAAAATTGTATTGTCATGCCTGAGTGAAACTCGTTGACTTTAAAAAATAATAAATATTAGTCCTGAGGACTTTTTTGCATGTGTTTGAAAAAACGGGTTTTTCTCTCCATTCAGTATACAGGACACTTTTGAAGTGCGTTCATCAGGTGTTCGACAAATTGTAAATGCCCGCTTTGGTAATAAAGATTGTTTTAAGTGTATATTCTGATAACGGAAACAAAAATAAATATTAAAATACTGAGAATAAAACCAAAATTAAGTCAATAATTACCCTCATTTATCCGCACAAAAGAAATTCGACCAAATTACCTCCCCTTGACCATTGAAAATTATAATCATAATTTTGAAAAATTAAACAATCCATGTTTTTGTGACCAAATCGCATGATATCGAGTTTGACTATTTGTTTTATTGATTTGGCGATTAGTCTTTTTAAAATGTGTATGGAATAAACCTAAAATCTTGTATTATTGAACGCTTATTCATGAATTTCAAGTTTATATGTCTGGTTCTGTTATTTCATGGTTCTGTGAACTTCCGTTTCGCATTTTTGAAAAAGAAACTACTTAAATCGCACCCCAAGACCGTAAATAACAAATACACAAACTTTCGTGCAAAAATATTAATCAATAAAAAAGTTGTACGGTAAAAACCGCTGCTCATTCATAAAATATGCTAATTGTACATTTTGTGAATTTCATCTTGATGGGTGATGTCATTAAATACATATTTTGACGATGATGCAAATTAAATATTTTGACGAAATTTTACCACCAGCCTTCTAATGCTTTCATTATACTTCAGGCCAAGTTTCAGACAATTCCTTTGGATAGTTCTATAAATATTCATAAAAAACATAAGCGTTCGGTTAGCTGTTTTGCTTAGTATACTGCTGTAGAGTTCAAAGCTTGGAATTAAAAGGAAGTTTATTCGTACCCGAAATAAAATCATAATATAAAAAAGTAAACTGATGTTATAACCGTTTCCTCAATTTTTCACATACACAGCTCCTAGAATGCGTGTTTCGTAAAAGTTGAACATTTACGTTTTGTTGTCTTTAGTCAAAACATCATCTACAGAAGTTTCAATGGAATTGGAAAAGAGACATGATTTATTGGATTAAGGATTGGCTTTATGAGTTTAAGCGATAAACATGCCATTGTAAAAACATTTCAAACTTTCCTAGAAAATCTTATCTATTTTCTCTAGCTCATTTCTCAGAAAATAACAAATACATGTCAGTACTTACATGCAAGAGACACATCGTGTTCTTTGAAGACGAAACAAGCCAATAATATGTGTTTTGTAAAAACCGGTGAACTGTTTAATGTGATTATCTAATGTCATCTTGTGCGATAAAATGGATGTTATTCTGCTACGAAGGCTTTTTACGATTACAATCAAAATGAATCTTAATTATTTAAGCTAAACATTTGTATTTTCAATTTACTGAAAATTAACTTTAATCCTTCAAAACGAATAGATACAATCCGGAATTCAATGCAGTCTGTTTTTTCCACACTAATGTTGTGGTACTATTTGGGTACAATAAAAAAGTAAAAAGCATCACATGTCCAAAATACATAACACAATGCCAAAAACTAAGTAATGGGATAATGCACTTAACCGCTATAAGGACATAGCGTTCGATGTCAAAACCATTCCCTTGCATTGTACAAACCCAAATCATTTACGTAGAATTAGTAGTAAGAAAATCTAGATGAGCTTTGTATGGTCACGCACCGGTGTGTTGATTGTGTCTAACTAAATATTTTAACATTTATCTAACATCTTATTCTGTTACTTTGTGGGTCTGATGTGACCTCTAGTCACGGATTCGATGACAAGTAGGTAATTATTTTCTAGAAATAGAACTTCTTCTGACTTGCTTACTTGCGAAAATGTGAGAAGGATATGTTATGTATCTGTTTAAATACTGGCTTGTGTATCAAATATACTTTCACTTTTAAAATTGTCATTTTCAGACGAGAACTGAGAAACATTTAATTCACCAGTTGTCGGTGTGTATTACCGACTTGCCGCTAGCGTAATAAATGTTGATACATTGTGTATATAGGAAATTTTAGGTCATTGTAGTCCAGCAATAATGTCTCCAAAAATCGAGTAATCATTAATTTTTGGAGAAAGTTGCCAAACTTGGTATATACATTGGGCAAACATATTGGAACATTTTTTTCATGAGACCCATCTTGTATCTGCCATTATGGTTGCCATGGCAACCATTTTTAAAGATGGCCGCCAAAAACGAAACATCGGTGTATATCTTCTATATCGCATGATAACAACGTTATTATGAGTAATTGTAAAGTATTTTTGTTAGAAAAACTTAACTAACATCTAACTTATACCTTTAACCGAAAAATGTTTTTGAAATATCCAAAATGGCCGACAAAATGGCCGCCAAATTAGAAATATTCTGTATAATAGTCTTTAGGTATACTGATACTATATTTTTAACAGTTCTAGAAAAAAAATCTGGTTAAATGTATTCCAGTTTAATTATTTATTAGTGGATAAAGCAGGTATTTTATTCTAGGGAGGTAAATTTCAATATAAATAAGCCTCGATCTGAGAAAAGGGCCCATAATGACATTGACATGAAATTGAGAAAATTGAGTTTTTAAGTAATGTCATCATTTTCTGCGAATTTTAGAACAGGGCACAAAATGCACATAAATGTTTTATGTTATATCCTGTCACACAATTGTTGCCTTGTAACATACTTAATGGGGAGTTCTATGCTAACACTTGAGACCAATATTTTTGGGGTAAATCATGAGAAACTACAAACAAAAGTGAGGATTTTTGGAATTGGCCGACCACAATGTCAATTATAGTAGTATTTTATTGAAAACCCCTGCAATATAAGTGTAGTATCTTGCAGTATTATATATCATACGAAATTATCAGCTATTGATCAAGATACGATATTTTGGGGTAAAATACTTCAAAATGAAAACAAAAATGATGATTCTTGGAATCAGTTCACTGTAATGTCATTTATTATGGTATTTGATTATAAATCAATAGGATGGACACATATTGTCTTCCTTCTTATGATATTACTAAGCTGGTGCCTAAATGTTATGTATTTTAAGAAATTTATGGGCAAAAACATTGGAAATGTAAACAAAAGTGAGGATTTTAGGAATCAATTGGCCACGATGTCATTTAAAATCGTATGATTTAGAAAACAACTGCAATTAGTTTGTAGTGACTTAAAGTTTAGTATATCAAATAATATATTATCATTTATGATTACTGAATGCTATTTTGGGGTAAAATCGTACAAAATATAAACTAAAATGGTGATTATTGGAAAAGGTTTACTACAATGGCACCAATCACACTATTTAGTTATAAATCACTACGACAGACATATATGCAGTTTTTCCTCTTAAGATAATAATAATCTAGTTTTCAAAATGACTTGCGTCTTGGGATATATTTGGGGTGAAACAGTCCAAAATATAAATAAAAGTGAACATTTTTGGAATATAATGATCACAATGTCATAACGCCACAAACTGTGCTATTTTATAATTAATCACTTCGATAGGCACATGTTGTCTTTTCGCATAAGAAATAAATAATCTGTTCTAAAAGTTGTTTATATGTTTTCTTTTTTGGGGTAAAATATTACTAACTATAAACAGAAATTAAGTATTTTTGGAATCAGAAGACCACACACTTATTAATCATCGTATTCGTCAATAACTCACTGCATTTGGTTGGTAGTAACAATTTGCTTAATACATCAAAACATTTATGTATGAAATAACTTGTGTAAAATGCAATTCTTTGGAAAAATATAAATGAAACAACCTACTCCAAGCAGTTATGTATCAGGCAATGATGTGTACCACAAAAAGCCGTTATCTACCAAAGTCATTGCAAGACAGGAATAAAACACAACGTGTCGCCAAGAAAGGAATTTCTGACGAGGAATTGCTGTGCCCGACCAAACTAGGTATCTTTAGTGTCAGGATAAAAATGTTCAGTAAGACCTAGGCATAATGATGAATACTACACAGGCATGGAATCTCTGCATATTGCATTTTGAGTAGATCATTTTGTTTGAGATGGCTTTACCTGGTCATATTTTCAAATACTAGTACCTGGAGTGGCCCGGACATTTTCGAAAATATACAGGGCTTCAAGTCTGCTAATCAAATGAGGTTAACACTACATGTGGGTCCCATTTCCTTGATTACTGTTACAAAATTTGTTAAGTATTACACTCTAAGGTCACCATCTCATATATTTTTGTTAACATTGCATTGTTTGAAATATTCGAAAAAACACCCACTGAAGTTCCACAACAAGAAACTATGAAATTCCATGAAAAGTTGAAAATCATATTTTCATGTCGGCCAAATAATCTGGCGCACAATACGCTATGTATTCTTCAGACAAGCTACATTTACAGCAATTGCCATCATAATATCTCATTCAAAGCAATTTGATAGTAAACTGATACTCTTATAAAGTAACTATGACGTTGACCCCATAATGCTCCACTTATATATGAGCCGTAATCCAGGAAAACCTGCTGTCTTGACATCATGTAATTACTGTATAAAACAAGGTTTTGAAAAGGCTCTAAAATAAGTGAAAAATGTATATATCTCTTGATTCTACTTTAGGTAATTTATCCATATAGTACTATATCTTAGCTTTAAATTGCCTCATAAATTATGTTGAAACTATATACTTTGTTGCCATGGTTACCAATTTCGGAAAAATACTTCAATTTAAAAAAACTGACACTAAGCTTTTTAAAACAACAGTAGCCTTTCTCTTAATGCAACATGTTTCTTTTATGATTTATAGTTTAAAAATCAGAACATAATTCTAAAATGTGACACTATTTTGAACATTTTATGTCAAGAATTAATCATATTGTGTAATTACGAAGTACTTTTTACAGTCAAATACCGTTCGAATGGCGTTCGCGACGTCAGACAAAAAACTCGGAATATGGACTTTACGAAAACAGCTGTAACTTCCTCAAAACTCAAGATATTTACACAATTTCTTTTGAATTATGCTTCATTGACATTAGTCATTATAACTATGAAACATCACAAAAATATGTTTCTTGTCAAAATAGCTGGTTAACCTGGAGACTGGGTCATAAATATAACATAGTAAACTCAAGGTTTGTCCGTTTATAAAACTGGATCCGGTCATAGCTTAAACAGTTTTGAAGCTAGGTTAATGAAACTTGGTATGTGGATACGGATTAATAAGCAGATTATTCATGTCAATTTGTGTTTTATTCAGACAACAATTGTGGTTGCCATGGTAACAAAAATATAGAAAACCAAACAGGGTGCTTATATATTGCTTGTAATTCGTAATAAATTGTTATTATTAAGCAAACACTGACTGTTTTTTTAGCAACGTTGACCTTGACCCCATTTACACCTATTTTATTGGAAAGTATCTTCGCGAAAGCTATATATAGATCACGTTTCATTCATATATGTCATTCCGGACTAAATATAGTCAGCGGAAACCGATTTTCTATTTTTAGTAACAGTGACCTTGACCCCAAATGTCCCATTTTTTATCCGAATGTGTATCATCCTACAAGCAACGTATATAGCAAGTTTCATTCAAATATCTCATTCTTAACGGAAGTTATTGAGCAAAAACTGATTTTCTATTTTTAGTAACAGTGACCTAGATATTGACACCACGAATCAAACTTTTTATTTTTGGTGGAGTATTGAGTCAAGGTACTTATACATCAAGTTTCATCACGTTATGCAATTCTAAACTGAATTTATTGGGCGAAAACCGCCATTTGATCAATTTGGCGGTCATTTTGAAAACCGTTGCTATGGCAACCAAAGAAAATATTTTAAGTGGGTCTCATGAAAAAAATGTTTCAAATGGACAAAGGAACAGTTGTACCAAGTTTGGTAACTTTCTCCAAAAATTAATGTTTAGTGGACATTATTGCTGGACTATTGTGTTATTGTCTACAATGACATCTTTGCTTTGTGTTCGAAAACAGATACCCATACATGCATATTTTTGTATTTCCACTACAGAAATCCATTCTCAATATACAGCTTTTTATTAACACTACTTATAAATACTTTAGTTTTACGTTTAGACAAAATATGAAAATAGCTGCATTTTGAAAACAAATACATAAAATATGTCTTGTGTGCGTATAAAATATGTTCGTGAGGTTATTAGTCTACCGAGAACAGTATGAAAAGTTCAGTGTCCTATCATTGCATTTTCACATGGGAGATGCAATCTTAATTAAATCTTAATACAGAATTGCTACTACTGATCCAATATGCATATTTAAATAAGATCACATAGGAATTGAGTAGATATTAACTTGCTACCATGTTTTAAAGTATAATTTGGCGTAATTGTTTGTGTACGATTAACTTTCATAGAAAGACGTCCGATATACTGAACTCAAATGTGTAGTTTTGGAGTTTTTCACGACCTGAACACAGGATTTCTGCATCACAAACAGCGTTGCTAACAATGAATGCATTCAGTGCTAATTGTGATTTCGGAAACGAACATTACGAACGAATATTATATAACGTGTAATTTGGCCAGTGTTCAAAATCTAAAAAATGCCGCTAGACTAATCGAAATTTAAAATGTCTAAATTTTAGTATCTTTTTTTCTGACACGCCAAAAGTAACCAGAATTATCAAGTTGAACATATTTGGTCAACATCGATAAATCGTAAAAACAAGAACACCGTCTACGAGTGCTGGGTGCTCAATTTTGACGTTCTTGATAGACATTATCATAGTAACAACGGCAGTTAGTTCAATAAAAATAGGCTGCGGCGTTATCATATATTTCAATATGGACTCCCGTGTGACTGTGAATAACAATGTTGAGTTTCAAGTGGATACCTTTGGCAGTATTTGATAACAATAACTCTGAAAATAAACTAAACCAACACACGTTGACGCCACGACACATGCTGACGATCCCGTCACGACAACATCTATATGTTTTTCTCCAAAAGTCTCGGTACAAAACTGAATAACCAATAAGATTACATCCATGCTGGTGGTATTGTCATAGATAATTACGTATGCAAGTTTTAAATGGCTTTGATAGCGTGATGTTGTTCTTTCAGTAAATGTGATAGTAATTTTCTGCTTCGGATTTGTTATGCCGGCATAACATTTTGGGTCAAAATGCATTTCTTTCAGTAAATTTTCTAGAAAATTTTCTATTTCAAATTTGTTATGCCGGCATAACATTTTGGGTCAAAATTTCTTTCTTTCAGAAATTTAAATTTTTTTTATCACATTTTCTAATTAAATTAGAAATAAACTGTAAGTACTAACATGCAAGAGAAACATTACGTTATTTGAAGAGGAAACAAGCCTAAAAGGATTTCTTACTAATTAACACTCGTAAAACGTATTTTGTAAACAATATTTATTCATTTTATAATAATATGTAACAAATATTATTTGACGAACAAGGCGCCTACACAGTTTACCTTATAAAGGCATATAAACAGTAATGACAAAAAAACCTTGGTTGAAAATCCGACACTGTAGGCCTAGGGTGATATCAATGCGTTTGCAGAATTCCCAGAAAATAACAGGGGACCTCAGATCTCAGTTCCATACTAACTAATCAAACGTATTAATTAACAGACACGCAATATGATGTTACAATAAATAAAGACCATTATACAATTAATGCGATATTTCATTTTAAGTTATCTGAACCATCTGTAAAGTTCGCGCATGTAGTTTAAATACAAATAATGTCTAAGTCTGGAGAAACAAACTATTTCAATAGAATTCTATGGACGATCCATTTAAAATGTAGTATGCAGTTAAATACTGATAAGTCAACGAGCTGGCACTTATAGTATTTCAATATAATAATAGTTTTCCAACACCCATTTAGTGCTCGCGTTATTATTCAGTTAAGTAACATTCGAAAAGGACTTACTTAAAATTGGGATATTGATTCTGTCTGTGGAATGAAAGTATTTGATCGAAAAACATTTATGTGGGTATATTGAAACAGTGGGAGAATTGGTGACCAGACTCGCAAAACACTGTCAGCGAACGGAGTTGAAGACAGTTTATTCGTATAATAAGGAATTAAATTTGTGTCATCGTTTCTTCCCTCGCATAATGCGATATTATAAGATGGTCGTAGTGAAGTTTGGATATTCCAAAATGACATGTCGTTTATCTGCTGTACATAAACATTACTATTGTATTCATCAAATGTCATTGCACTTATCGGCACATTTTGTAATTGCACACTCACACGTTATATTGTCATCAACTGCAGTGTGCAGCAATTTTATATCACACAAAGGGACAAGGTTGTCTGGCGTATAAAAAGGGACCCATCCGTTTCATTTATTCTATGGAATTGATCACATATAGCTTTGGTATAAGTTTTTAAGATTGGCTTGTAGATTGATTGGAGATACTGCTTTCAAGAGCGTCCGCCTTGCACGTTTGAACTAACCCGAGCACTTACCAAGTTAAACCGAATTCGTTATGAACAATTTTAGTTGGAGATAGAGGTGTTTCAAGCATATCAATTGTTTTCACCTTCATACACTGTATAACGCCATAAACATTCTTGAAATATCTTCAATATAAGTTTAAATAATTTTGTTTTCAAACGATTAAGCCATAATACAATTATCCGGTTTAACCAACGAAGTATTAACAGAAAACGAGCTGAAACCAGTCAAGGTTATTATTATAGAGATTCGCTTTAAAAAACGAAAAACAGTGTATATGACATCAATGATATAGTCGACAGTATCCTTATGAGTAATTTCCCATGAGGTTGCTCAATGTAGATTTCCTGTCTATTGACCATGTTTATCATAACTACGCTCATATTATTAAGATATACCATTGTCCTATCGTTTGTATGTATTATTAAGAATCAGTGTATCCCTTGGTAGTTAGACCTCATTTGTATTTGTTTCCGTCTGTGTCATTAATTGTGAACATATTTAAAATATATGTCAGCAAGCATGATTAACAATTCGCTCATAACAAACAAATGTTCCATATAGTGATTGATTAATTATTTAATACCCATGATTTGTATGACTTAAGGCTGGACATATTCGTAGTATCATTGGCTACGACTCCATATTCAAAAAGCGCTGGCTTCGAATGAGAAAGATATAAATAAGACAGATACGTATTTAAAATCTGCATCATAACGCGCTTCTTATCAGCCTTTTTCAAGAAATTCGGAACATGTCATGTTGAACAAACTGAAGTTGAAACAGTTTGTTTTCCCATATTAAGTCAAGAGTAAGTTTCGGACAGGTTTTTCTTGTTTTTGTCAAACAATTGATTTCGTACTTACGCCCTTCTCCTTCTAAGTAAGCGATATCCTAGAATTCCGGTATCTGCTTATCATAGAAAAGTATTATATATATGAGCCGTTCCCCAGCAAAAAAGGGCTTATTGACATAACAATAGTAATTATTTAATAATGTTTAGAAATAGGTCTAAAATGAGAAAAAAGTCATGTTCACCGATTTAATCGTAAGTAGATGGATATCATAGTACTAGCTTAAAGATTTAAATTTTC
The DNA here is from genome assembly GCA_963678985.1 of Spisula subtruncata. NCBI lineage: Eukaryota > Metazoa > Mollusca > Bivalvia > Venerida > Mactridae > Spisula > Spisula subtruncata. Next base: position 21,821,669 of record OY787669.1, on the reverse strand, counting down.
TGGTAAATTATTATACAATTACTTCCGTCGTTGCTTTGGTGACCAATTTCCGAAAACTATCCGAATGGAGAAAAGCAAGGGGTTAGTGGTTAAAAGTAACAGCTACTTTTCCCTTTAAGCGAAACACTCACAATTTAGTCACTAATTCATCAAATACTGAGTTTATGAAGTGATGGTTAACGTTACGTCAAATAACGATCGAATGACTTTGCGACGTCAGTCAAAAATTTGTCGGGGGTGGTTAGTTTCAAAAGTCTATAACTTCGTTAATTTATGTAATAATTCGTTCAAACTTTCAGAAAGTGTTAATAAGAGTCTCGTTTTTCTAAAGATATATTATCATTATTTTCGTAAGTTTGTCAATAAGCCCGGTTTTTCTAGAGAACGGCTCATATGATAGCCTCCTATTATTTGCGAATCCAAGATATATATCCAATTACTACAACATCAACACAGAACGTGTATGACACATTGCTAGATATTTCTAAATCTGAAAGCGTGTGTTTATATTCTCTGAAGCGTGAATTTATGTCTTCATTACCAACTAAGGTGTTGTTTTTGTTTGTCTTAATGAACGTTGAGATCTACATTTATAAGGCATTATACGTCTAACATAGACATGAATTTCGTTTTTTTTTGTCAATTTGTCTATTATTCATTATGGAACAAATTTCCAATAACTAAATGTCTGCATACTGTTTCAGTCATATTTCAGATAACTTCCCATACAATTTCAGAGTAGTGAGTATCTGTTAGCATAATATCAATCTCCGTAGATCCTTGGTTGGCGTCTTTGCCGCCTAATTCGGCGATTCGTGTTCAAATACGGATGGAGACAGTCATATGTCTGCCATATGTCTGCAGAAAACTGACTTGCAAATAAAAGCTATGCTCGACATTGACATACTAATTAAAAAACAATTGCCCTATCGGAAATATGGGATAGGCTGTCTTATAAAACGGCATCTGCCAAACCTTGACGTCACATTGCATTGTCAATAACAGCGGACATGCATATTTCCCGTTGGCTATTTTTTTGTAAATAAATTACAAAAACGTTTCTTTTAACTGTGAGAATTACATTTCCGCAACATAGTTTTTTTAATCATTACAGAATCTGACAATGGCGTGTAAATTAAAACATGTCAGACATGAGCTTAAATCATGTAATACTAGTTAAAATATTGGTTCAACTACACTGAGCGGCAATGAAAACGCAACACTTTTCAAACTTGAATATTTCCGTAATCTATTAACTTATAAACTTGGAATTTGGCATGCTCACTTCGATATATATTATCTACAGAATTCAGGCTAGTTAAGATACTTTAGCCGAATTGCCTTAAACCGCATATTCACGCGTGCTGATAGGTGGCTAGAGATTTGCTCGTATATTGTGCAAGCATTTTGAAGAATACGGATGAATTAGTCGGAAAAACAAAAATACTAGTAGAAAACATGATGTATATGTCAAAGGAAGACTCCGACAGATAGGTCGTTATGCTACATTGAGGGGTATCCGTACTAAAATCCAAAGTTTCGTTGATTAAATCACCGAAGTCATTATTTCATTTATTTAACACAAGTTTGAATACATATACACATGTTAAGAAAGCTAAAAATGAATTAGAAATCATATGATGTAAGAAAAATGTTGAAGTCAAGTGCGATAACTCTTGGATAATTATCCTCACATTTTTAGATTAATAACCAAACTTTAACACTAAATTGTATTACTGGATATTACTGAACTAGTATACATTAATATTTAGACGTAAATTGTGTTTTGAAAATTAAGCACGCAATTCAAAAGCGCATTTTTTCTCCATTGAGTGCAATAATCAGTCTTAAAATAATACGTATAGCGTTTACGCAATTTATTTCCAGTTACAAATGGTGATACTTTCACCATCTATGAGACAAATGTAATACAATTTTATTAATCTCAAAACGAGCAGTTCCGAATATGCGTTTGGAGGCGCAAGATTCGAAGCAGTGTTATAAAGAAACTGGCAAATTAATTATTTAATCAATTTATTACTCCACGATTATCTCCCTTTGACCATAGAACATAGAACATGGTTATAATTGACCATGTTTTCATTATTTTAGTGGTTGTGCGCGAAATAGTGTACAGGTCCCTTAAAAGTACATGAAGTTCCCATAGCCATTCTGCAACAACGGAACAGCATCACACAAACATTCAATGAACGTTTCATGCGATTAATACGTTGTAGATGCACATGATGGATCGCTGGTGTTGGTTTGAAAAGATTAAAAATTGCGACTTTCTGTTTTATACTGACCCCAAAACAACTGGTAAAAAACTATGTTGCTAAACAACTTTGTTTGATTCGAAGTGATATTCATGTGTCACTTGCATATATCTATTCTATGACAACATTTTACGATGCTTACATGCTGATCAAATGTGTTATGTTGTACTATGTAAGTGTTGCGTTTTCATTGCCGCTCAGTGTACATATATAGCATTATTTTAGCAACCAGTCCTTGATTTAACAGTATATGTTAAACCAATGTAAATTGTCAACTAAATTTAAACATTGACATTCATAAACACATAATGCAATATGATTGCTTATTCACTTACACGCAGATAAAATAGATACAGTGGTACTGATAATGAATGAATTCCAATGGTGAAATGAAATCTGCCTGCAAACGTTATGCATCGTATCTTATGCCACACACTGTGAAACGTATAAGAATTAGTCCGAAACTCACGTGAAGTTGCTGCGCTTATTTCCTGTATTTTGCTATTGTACCAGATAGCCTCGCTACTCTCCCGTCTTGATACCTTCAAAATAATTTGAACAGCAATACCCTATAGGGGATAGGTTCAGTAATGGCAGAAGAAGAAGAAGAAGTTTGTTCTTGTAGTTCTATGTGGACGTACTTTATAGGCACGCACCAGTGTGGTGAGTGTATCTACTTTGGAAACAGTGTATGAGAAAATCCGACAGGGAAGGTAGCACTCAACCCAAGCAGCCGAGCACAGAAATCAGAAACACCACGACACAACTACCCTGAGCAACTAGTTTTAACATATATTTAAGATGTTATTGTACTACTTTGTAAGTCGTGATGTGGCATACACTCACGGATTCGATGACAAGTAGACAGACAGTCAATTATTTTCTTGAAATGTATCCCTTTTGACTTACTTATTTGAGAAGATGTGGGAATAATACGTTATACATCTGGTGTCTTAAACATAATCCCACTTTCAAAATTATTTGTCTTAAATGACATTACCGAGAACCATTATGTTCACTAGTTGTCGTTATGAAATACCAACTTGTCTGAAGTGTTATTAGTGTTGACATATAAGTGATTGTGTTATTATCTGGTATAAAGTCTACGAATGTTGTTCGAAAAGAAAAACCGCTTTATTCATATCTTGTATTTTCACAACCGGAATCAAGTGAGTCGTATTTTACAGATGTATCCATTATACAATTGCTTTGTCTAGTGTAAATTTCTTATATTTTTCCATTCATCGGTAAAGTTTGGTCAAATGTATGTTTGGAATAAAATATGATCATGTGCTTGTTCGTCTACAATTTTTTTATAAAAAGTTCAGTGTCCTAACTATACCTTTATTCCATATTCGCATGGGAAATGCAAAATGCGGAATCATAACACGGAAGCCTTACAACAGAGCTAATACGCGTCTTGAAATCAGCATATTTAGATGAGCGTTCCTTCTTTAAAATCTCACAGGAAATTAATAGTTCCATTCTCAGCCGTTAACATGTTAAATATTATTTGGAGTAATAGTTTATACAGATTACATGTAACCCTTTTAGGCTTTCGTACGATAAACTGACCTGCAATGTGTCGTTTTCGAATGTTCATGACCTCAACACAGGATTTCTTATCACAAATAGCGTTGCTAACAATGAATGTATTTAGCCTGCCTTGAGGTTCCAGAAACGAACATTACAAGCGTATATAAAAATAGCATTTAAGTCATTGTCCAGAACGTAACAAACTATCGAATGCCACTAGCTTTATCTCCAATTAAAATGTCTAAACGTTAGATGAAGATATCGCTGGCTTAGAATGAGAAGATCGTAACTACAAAATCGATATTGAGAAAACAAGAGAAAACTGTCTGTAATTTACTATTTACCTTTGGGAAAACAAGTTTTAAAAAGTCAACACGACAATATCAGATTTTCATGAAAATAGTCTCATAAGAATTGCCTTGCGAAGCACATTTTAAATATGTATGAGTCTTATAAGGTCGTAAGTAGTTGCTACGACCTTCTCATTCTAAGCCATTGATATTCGGCCAACATCGATAAAACAAGAGGTAAGAGTGCTGGACGCTCGACTTTCTTGCTATTGGTAGTGAACATAGCTAGACATTTTGATCTTAAAGTCTCGCTAACCAGCTGAAAAAAAACAATAATATTACATCCACGCTGCTGGTGGTATTTTCGAAGATGATTGCTAACGCAATCCGTTTCTGAATGTCTTTGCTAGCGTGACGTCGTGAATCTTTGTTCATGCATTAATTATGTAGTAGTGATATGTATCGCGTTAACAAAGTGTTTTATGGCGATCAAACAGTTTCTTGCAAATAAATATTTAGCACATATGCATAAAAGAGTCCAAAAGCTGCTGATTAAATAGATGCAACTATACTAATTAATTTACGTCCCTTATATCAATCTTGTTCATTGAAGAAATGGAGTGTATGTCTTGGAGGAAAGTGTCGATATGGTCCCCAGATATAATTAAAAGAATTTTAATCCTATAAGTACATTGAGTTGAAGGGAAGTACGAGAGGTGTTCAACTTATTTATGAACAAAACATACCGAAACGCCGATTATGCAATATTGAATAAAAACAATTGCCATATCTCCTTTAAACCATGTGCAAAAATGTTTTAAGCTCAACATATGATCATTATATATTGTATATTTCATTTGGTTAAAGCTTTAAACAACAATTTAGTAGATGATGTTGTTTTTTTCTGTTTTTAAGGCAAAATGGCTCTTTTATAAGCAGCAAGAAAGTGTTGGTTAATAATTATTTTGCAGGTTTAATGAGAAAAAATAGTAATATTTGTCGTAACAAGGGTTTTAAGAGTTATGTTTCCAGTAATGGTGAAATGGCACCAAAAATTGAAAATTGTCCAACATTGCCAAAACCTACACTATAAAGTTAAATTGGTCTTATGATGTATATGATGAATCAATTAGCAAAATTCGGAATAGTATCACTGATGGGAGTGTTCCTAGAAACTATCAGTGACATTATTTCAAAAACGTTGAATGCACAACTCCGAGAAAATGCGAACTTTTTAAGCTGAATATCACGAAAAACATTCATCGCTGCCAAAGTCTTTGAGTCTAGAAATGCCAAAATAAGCAGCATTATGTGGAAAATTTGTTTCACTATGGCGAAGCCATGCTGTATCTTAGAGAATGTTATGATATATTAGGGTATACTATCTTAGAAAATGTCACAAGTTTAGGGCGAATATGGTGTTCGTCCAGCTTTGTGTTTCCGTGGTCGTTTTCATGGAAATGCATTGTGTTTGTTATTATGGAAATACGTAATGTCAAAATCAATATCAAATTGACGAAATTGATTCAAATCATGTTTTCAACAAATAAGTGTTAAGTATCGTTCCTAATGACTGTTCCAAGAACTTGGTGTTTCATCCAGATTCAGCTTTAAGTCACCAGATACAATGCCAAATAAAAAACTTAGGAAAAAATTTGATATATATTTGAACCAAAAATTGGATGTCGAAGTTATCTCATGTTTTAACAATAAAATTTACTATCATGTTGATACTATAACATCGATTAAAGAAGGAAAATGAAACATAATTATTTCGGGTCTTCAAAACGCAAATAGCAACACCCTCTATTCCGATGCGGATTATGATTTAACCATAAAGTATTGGCAATTTACAATTATTATATTTACTTTTTGATACACTACCTTACATAATATAAAAGTTTTTATTCAATTTCATTGCTAGAGTAACAAAATATCGATGTTTATTTTCTGTTCATAATAAGTTGAACACCTCTCGTATAAGAAGTTGACTATTGTACTGTTAATTTTAATTTGGTTATGCGTATTACGACGACGCTGAAGAGGTTTTGGTAGGTGTTTGTAAACTAGGTTACCCTGCTCATTTATACGGGGACTTAGGTTTATTCGTTGGGTCGCAGTAGCACCTGGATTAGCCACTTTGGGTCACCGTTTTTTGGCGGATATTTGTGAATCTAATATATCCACCTCCTTTATAACGAGGACTTTGGGCTTTTCATTTTTTGTTAGGTTATGTAATATGGTAATTGTTCAGTGTATTTGTATCATTTTATGGTATGCATGTTTTCTGTGCTGGGGTGGTTAAGTTGAAAGCTGCCTTTCTTGTCCAATTTCCTCATATCCTTTTAGATACAAACATACTAGATAAACAGATATATGTCAGATAAGCAATAATCATGTTTAACTATTCGCTCATCACAAACAAACATTCCATATAGGGATTCATCAATAATTATTTAATATACATGAGTTGTACGAGCTAAGGCTGGAAATATTCGTCGTAGTATCATTGTCTATAGTATAATGTGTAAGTAAATGAAATAAACCATATCATAGAATGCCGGATTTTACAGATTTTAGAAACGTATCATATGGAAGTCTCATATTATTTTCAAATCCATTATATTCTTCTAACTATTACAATTTCAGCACATGATTTGTATGATACATTGCTATGTCTTTCTTAATCTTAAATTGTGGGTTTATATTCTCTGAATCGTAACTGTATGCCTTCATTACCAACTAAGATGATGTTTTGTTTGTCTTAATGAACGTTGACATCTACACATCTACATTTATAAGGCATTATACGTGCTAACATAGACAAGAATGTCGCTATTTGTCAATTTCATTATTGAATTCCTCTATGTTACTGCTGGTTCAGTCGAATTTCAGATAATTTCCAGTACAATTTCAGAGTAATGAATTTCGCATAATTTCAATCTCCTTAGCTCATTAGTTAGCGCGTTTGCCTCATAATTTGGCAAAATCTGACTGGCAAATAGAGGCTTTGCTCGGCTAAGACACATTTAAAAACATGAAAACAATTACTGTATCGGAAATATGTGTTTGGTTGTTTTATAAAACGGCATCTGCCAATCCGTGAAAATTGCATTCCGAAACATGTGTTGCATAACAATTGCAAACTCTGACGATGACATGTAACTTTAAACATGTCAGGTAAGAGCTTAAATTGTGTAATACAATCGAACCTATCCTTGTTCAACTAAATAAAATAAATAGACATGAAACGTCATAATCAATTACCGACAGGTACTGTATATAAATGTAAAGTGTCAAATATTATTTTGGCTTTCTTTTTTTAACAGTGGCATCTGCTCAAATTAAAACTGCTACATTAATAAACACAATCATGTCATACAATTGCGTACACAAGAAATAAGGCAGATAAAATAGCAATTATGGTAACGGTTTGTATTGCTTACATGTTGTATGATTGCATTTCAATAGTGACAATGTTCTCTTAAGTAAATTGATGTTAAGAAAACATTAAAAGTTGGCCTACACTATAATTGGTACAACTTAATCTGCCTGCAAACTTAATGCATTGTTACTTGTATATTTGTATCCAATGGCACACACTGTGACACATATAAGAGTTATTCAGTAACCCTCGTGATGATGATGTGTTTATTTCCTGTATATTGTTATAATCTCTCCGGATATCCCAACCAATGTATGAGTATTATTGTGGCCAATTGTGAGAAAGAATAGGTTACGTATCATACCTAATAACGTTATATATCAGATTGAAATATTATATCCAGAATATTAATGATATATATGCATACATAGCGTATGCTCTTATAGCGACACTGAATGAAGTTATATTTCCCATTGAGACGTATTTGTAATATACATTATGACAAAATGCATTATGATAGTGTGCCATGAATGCCATTTTATGAATATGCATCCAATAACGACTGGTCGTGTGACTACGGAGAAACGGTTGATACTATGAAGTCAAACATGTTGCATTGCGGATGATATTACTTTGAATAGTCGCGTAAAAGGTAAGGAACATAAAAAGTATCACATTTTAACATTTCCCAATGATTCTAAAACAAACAAATATGTGTTAAAAGTGATAAAAGCTTGTCATCCGACGCAACTTATCAAAGTAATAGCTTTTTCTAAGATAGAGACATTTTAAAAGTTGTGAATACACTTAAAATATCATACAAACACAAACAAAGTGTCACGCATCTTGGGTGGCAACTGCCTCATAGTTCACTAAATGACTGTCAGCTGCACTCATTGATTAGTAGATTATCCTAAAGTTATTTCTTAGTGTTCTGATGACAAGCTTGGGTCATTTCAATATCCACATGGCCTTTTCGTAAAACTCTATCAACTGATAAATGAAACTCCCACTTACAAATAACTATGTACCCAATCCCAATTAAAATATACTGAATGTTTCACAGAAGAGTATGCTATCATGCACTAATCACATGATGTACTCATATATAAAAATATGTCAGACCAACACAACATAATTGTATGTGGTCCGTAAGTCTAATGTGTTGCACGACATGGCACTATGTCATATACAAAATTTAATGTACATAATACGCCAACACTGTGATTATCACAAAGAGTATTGATGCAAAAAGAGAAGCATAAGAAATATAACGGTCGCCCAGTGAGTTAATTAATCATATGATAACTGACCGTACTGGTTGGTGATACCAATGTGGTTGCATAGTTCTCAAAGGAAGGAAGGCGAATCCAATTAATGAAAATGACATCGTCGGTGGAAACAAAAGCAGACAGAAAGACTGAGTTTGGCCTTGGTTTCAATATCAACATTACAATACTGCGGCTACGGACGAAATGACATATTCCAAAAGACATGTTTATATACAAATATTTATATTTAAAAAACCTACTTAAATAGGCGTAATAAAGTCGACATCTTTAGAGAATTATCAATACCAAGTGTTCTTGTTGCAACAACACACTGTTATCAAGCCATTCTCTCTTTTGATGTCAAAGTTTCAAAGTTTCCAAGATGTCTGAACGATGTTTAACTTCGTAAAACAAACCTCATTGAGTTTCGTTTGGGCACGAAACAATACATTACATTACTGTGACACTATATAAAGCTATCTAGTAATGGAACTTAATGGAAGTTATAGTCTTTGGAGCGAACGTTTGGGGTACCATCACTGTCCGTATAAATTTATGCATGGTAAATAAATCATTACATTGGCAAAATGCATGACACTGAGTCGTGGTTAACATTTCCCAAATAAGCTAATTATTCTTTCAAATAAATATATTTTCATATGGAATGATTCTAACACTCACTTTTGGCGTAAAATTGTTCGATGTTTTGATTTAGCTTTATAATGGATTACATAGGGGTGGTATGGGTATATTTGTTGGATATTATAGTACGAAATGATCAGTAGTAAGCCCTATGGTGTTTAATCGATACTTTTGTGACGAATTGTTAGCCTAAATAAAATATCAACAGGAAAATATCAGAACAGTCATTGGAAAAATAAATCTCTTTTCTTCTTATCCTCACTTACTTCTCATTTCTAACTTGGTTCATTGGTATGTTTTTTTCAATAGTAAATGATATCCGGAAACAGTATCGGTAGACCATTGTATAATTATTCCAGTTATCGATGGTTAAAATCCCAATCCTGTCATCAAGAGATCCCTAAGTGTTTGGCTATTGGCTGTCTTTTGATTGACAGGTTACTTCATTCTTAGCTTTTGCACTGTCCTTATTCGCTGGGCTATTATCAACTGATAAGCGAAGTATTCGATGTTACTGTGCTTTTAATGAATGTGTCACAAAAATGGAGGCGACTGCGCGCTGCTCTATTGAGTGAATAGTGATAGTTTAGATGATATCAATTCAATATAAATGATATGTCAATCCAGTTGGCATTACATGACGTCCATTATCACAATGAGGGGTAATAGAGTACATCAAACAGTAATAGCTTATTAGTAGGGTAGGCGTTGAGTGATGGAAATCCCCGGTTGGATCCATGACTACATTTATTAATTTGAAAGATAAAGTTCCAATGATGCATGAACAAACCGGGAAAATCAACTCATTAAATGTTGAATAGGCTTGGGTATCCATTCAATGAGCTTGGTGGCACATAGAATCTCATCGCTCATGATTAAATGAGCAGTACTGTCATGCTTACGGTCAGCATTAACCACAACAAGTTATACTAAGACTATCAGAATTCAAGCTAAACCCGGTTGATCTAGATCAGTTTTCACTCACAACATAAAATATAAGCGCAACGTTTCATGCGCGGGTCAATGTCAAACATAAGTATAAAATACAGTATTATTATGTGCCTGTCTCACAAGAGTTGTGGGAAAGACGCTATCGCCAGTTTTTTGTATGACGTTGACATGTCTGTGACGATTTACTCAAAATTGCACATTTTGCTGCACCTAGTTTACTCTAGGGAGAGATCATTCGGAATGTTCTCTGGAATGTACACATGATGTGTATATTTGCTTTCAATATCCATTCCCATGATTCGTTTTATTCATTTATCGTCATCACATTTACTGTAATGTCCGTCTGGAAAATGAGACGCATGTATAATTGCATTAAACCCCACCAGAACTTGTGCTACAAATGACTTTACGCAACAAACATTTAGCTTTCCCAAATATATTTCCATAACTCAATTGTAATTTCATCTATGCATGTAAATAGGTGGTTAAATTGGAATATCAGATATTTTTCCGTTATGTAATGTGTTGTTTACAGTGAACCTTACTTCCAAAGGATTCCAAATTGCAACATAGTATTAAGGTAACATCATGTAGATACTTTTAATGTAATAACTGTGTTTGTTCCGGAAGATCATATTTATATACAATTATTGACTTACGATTATTGGGTTGTGATAACATTATGAAATGGCATTTAACCACTTGGCGAAATGGTAAAGATCCTTGAATGCAGTTATTCACTAAATTGTGTGCAGCTAATGGATTTTATTAGTACGATTGCATAAGTCAAACACATTGTACATTTTGTTAATGTCTGCCATACCATTACGTTGAAAACTAGACACAGCTGAATGAACAAATATCCTATTCTAAGACACGTGTCACGTTCATATGTCTTCCTAAGTCTAAATCTATGTATTTATGTTGTCTGAGTAGGACACTAGCGTCTTCATTACCAATATATAATGATGTCTTTGTTTAAAATAATGAACTTTGTTACATATATTATCCGTCTTATGTTCCACGTATAGACAAGTAAAAAACTTCAAAAGTCCACATCGCTATCGACATCAATAGGTTTACGTATAGGTTTGGTAGAATTAACAAACCGTAGACCAGATAACACTTAAGCAATCTATTTGACAAGGCCTGATTATTGCAATTGGACGACGTCAAACGAGTTAGGACCGAACTGACACAAACACTCGAAGGCTTATTGATTAGAACACTGGACGATTATATGATGTGATCACACATACAATACACTCATATGACAGTTTCATTATATTGAAAGGGAGGGATGAATACATAGTCATCCGGGTGTTTTTCCTGTATCTATCATTTGATGATGGCACAACAAAGGCATGAATGCATAGTTATTCGGTACTTCCACTTTCTATCAGTTTATGATGGTTCAACAAACACCGTTGATATAAATATTGAGATGTTGATAGCGTATCGTAAGAACGATACGAGGTTGTCACATATAACAGAACGATCATATTAGATGCATCTGAAAGCAAACGTAAACTTGGAAATACGTATATGTCCCTATTGATCTTCTTTGTTCTATATGAAATCTCGAAACATATCACGAGTTGTGTGTTTTCTTTTGAAACATAAGGACGGTTTTCTAAGTCAAATAGCGACTTGTTTCATGTTCCTTTAGTTTTTGGGCTAATATTCAAATTTAATCCTCTGCTTCATATACAACGTTTGTCTTCGTACTACAAATTAATTCTCCGACGTCCATCACAAAGTAAGTCGTTACATTGTATTTGTTAAAACTCCATAAAGTCACACTGATGGCCACACCAACCTATTGCATGTTTCATAAAGTATAACAAATACGTCTCAGTGGGAAATACTTTATTCCGTGTCGCTAAAAGTGGGTAGACACTATGTATGCATTTATATCATTAATATCTGTGTATTTTATGTCAGTCAGGGTTTTAACGTTATTATGCATAATACAGTTTATTATTTATCTCAACTGACCATCGCTATAAACAAAACGTTGGGAGAAATATTCCTAAAGTCTATAACTGTAATATAGCATAGAAAATAAACAAACAAATGCTTTACGTGCGATTTGGAATCAAGTTTATTACGTATCACACTATATATCACAATGAGTGTCAATGAATACAAAACATTATGTTCGCAGATTACGTATTACCAATTATGGTGTATGAATATAATACAATATAGGGTTTGTTTGCCCCTAAGGTCATTACCGAAGAACGCCATTATTGTCCCAACATTCCTAACTTCCTATTGTGCATCATTGTACTATTGTTTATTGTTATTTTATTGATCATGCGTGTATATTACAGTTGAACAACAATTACAGTAATTGGTAATCAACATGCTCATGTGGAGTGTTTTATTTGCAATAACCAATTACCAGCAAAACCAGAGTAACAAAGCTGTATGCTCATTACATGAGACATATGCCTGGAATTTCGTCATAGTGCTCACATAATTGACGTTTTTATTTCTCTAGAATTTAAGTGAAAATATCGGAAATTCGACTAAATCAGCATCAAGAGGAATTCCATAATGACGGTGACATAGTGTTCTAAAGTCATTGATGCCTATATTTGAATTGCACACACTGCCTTACAAATGTAGATATCTACTTTCATTAAGTCAAACAAAAACATAACATTAGTTTGTGACGTAGGTATTAATTCACAATTCTGAGAATTTAAACACACTTTTTTAGATTGAATGAGACATTATAGTAATGCTACTAATAATAATAACTATTCATTTAATGAAACAGCAATGTTGGACTAGCCCAGTCTCCATTTGAGCCTCTATCAATACTTGGAAGTATATCCTGAAATCCGCCATCGCAAAAACAAACAAATATGTAGTATGACATTATTGCCAATTTATGCTTACCCTTTAACAATTGTGCCATGCTATATCGTAAGTAATTAAATATGTATCGGTCGACAATAGATAACTAGACAATGACATGACAGAACATATAATTAAGAATAATATCATGATTTGTCAACGAAACCACTAGGGGCATCAGTGTCATGACTTGTATCCCACGCTTTCTAACTTAGCGTCAACATTGTTCTCGTAAAATAAGTACTTTTGTTGCAATACGTTATGATTGGGTATTATTTTATATGCCTGTATATTATATGCAAATATGGTGCTTGCGTATAGTTGTGGAAGAATTATGTACCACGTTGTTTCTCAGTTTAACGACATGCCGCATCGCATTAGTGCCCTTGCGACTAAGTCGCCTGTGGCTGTTCATTAAGAAAAGGTTCGAATAATTATGTACATTTATGTACACCATACAAGGTAAATGTTGGTGTTAGGTCAAACGTATTAAAACATATAACATAGATAATTAGATCTAGATAATATATCTACATATGTAAATGGTAGTATACTTATTGAGAATATCAGAATTAGACTTTATTTAACATACATTAAATGAATCTAAGCGCGTTGTATGGGTAGCGACGCATTTGCGTACATGGGGTTGGTTAAATACCGATGATATGCAACATACACATATCCGTTCACCTTTTTTACCTGATTTAGATCAGCAATGAATTCATAAAGGTAAGTACAAAAATTCATTACCTTGTGACGCCAAATAAGAAAATTATTGGCATAGTACACGATTTACTGGGACAACCCTCGAATAAAGTGCATGCTACATGATTGTATATTTGACAGACAAAAGGGGTAAGACTTTATCATTCATAATTACCTCAAGTTATATAAATTATGATACGCACGTTATCCAATGTCCACATGTCGTCACACATTGTCAAGTCAGTATATTTATAAAAAGACTAATTTAAAATGTCTAATTGTGGATATTGATGTTTCTAACTACTTTTTTGTCAAAGTTTTGTATGGGTGGTTTTAGTTTATGTCAATATGACTGTGTGTCTTTGGACAGTCTGTGCGCTACATTACTAAATGTGCGACTTTTGTATGACGACACATCGCTCAAATTGTACTTAATGTCATATGTTTCAATTTCAGACAAAATCACTGACGCGCATTACATGGACGTCGCCAGATATTAATTCAACACATTCTGAATAGACCCAAGTACATTTTTGTACCAGGACGTTTTCCGCACAAATAACACACGAAACACATAACTCGTATAATACCATTTACAAAGACAAACATATACACAATAGTGTTTAAAATGAACCGAACACACAAGAACTACAAAAACAGTGAAACCATAAATATAATTATTTTCAAATGTTCAATGCAAATTAGCATGCAATCTCATTTTCTAATTTTGGTGCACATTATGCATAACGATTCCGACCTAAACATATCGGTTATAACATCCCCTACCTATCAATCAACTGCACACAATTTTAACGATAATTGAATCACACAGAGAAGTAAGCACCCAACATTCACTGAAGAGCATACGCGTTACAGAAGGGAATGGACGAGGGTCACTGTATCCAGCGTTATACAAGGTCAAAACCTCGTACAATGCACGTACATCAGAGTATAAGCGACATTTTACATATATCACAATGAAAACTTCCAATACTATTTGACTGGATACAATTGTAGTCTGTCAGATTCAAATGAAATATTTAGGTTATGCCTGTTTATGTGCTTTATCAATAAGGTTTGTTTTCTTACCCGAGTTAAATAGTAATTATTATAAGGTTTAATACCACAGTTTTATTTTAATTGAATTCGACACACCACTTTCATTTTATTACAGTTTGCTATGATTTGCTTGATTTGATAATTTCCTGGTAAAATTATAATTATTAACATTGTGTGTCACGAATGAATCATCAGTGCCTTATGCTTAATTGAGTGTACATGGTTTCCCTTCGGAAGCGCATTAATAGTTGTTAAATCAGGCATGTATGTAATGTTGTAATTCCATTTAACAATACATTGGATATGGACCGTCAAGATATTCGGTGTAGATAGGTCAATATCTCTTTGAGTAAGATTATCAAACGTATCTAACACAAGAATGCACGCATGGTAGTATGTTTATAGATATTAATCAGCTACACACATGTGTGTATAATGCCGATGTATTGTATCATTGTACGTAGCTGTGCTTGCGCTGACCTTTACAACATTACTTGTGAACGCACAAGCGATTCCACATACTGCCTCTGAATCCAAATTGAATTTGTTTGTCGAGCTGGATCGGCCTGTGCTCATACGTCGTATTTTAGAAATGTTCAAAAGCATTAAATTGACTTCGTTCAAAACTTGTAATTGATTTGTCATCTACCATGTTGGTGATGGACACCATACGGAAATTGGTTTCGTGATACATTGATTTGGATAAGGTGATGAGTTTTCACAATACAGTAGAACCCCACCTTACGACCACCCTGAAATTACGACCACCCCGCTAATACGGGCATTTTTTGAAAGAACGGAATTTTTCCTTCTTTGTCTAATGGTCGTTAGTCCCGAAATTACGACCACCCCGCTATTCCGTAATGCGACCACTTTTTGCCAACCAAATGGTCAATTTGTGCAGATTTCAACCCCGAAATTACGACCAGTCGTAATCACACCTCTGAAAACACCTGTCATTGTTTACATAATGGTCGCCGAGACAAACTGTCAACACCTCTGTATATTACCCCCAAAATGACATCATTGTATTATCACCACGTTTGTCAGTACATTAGACCAATGTTAATCCAATTAGAGGGATAATTAATGCCTGCAGATGTTGTAATAATGATCTTTTAATTGCCGTATTACAGAACTTTGAAGGTACATGTCGGCCATTGGCATGGTCTAATTATTTACGACTCCTCACGAGCTTGGAACAAAATGATGAGTGAGGAAAATGAATGAAAATTATTTGAGGGTTAATTCTAAGTGATTTGATCAATAAACTTTTTAATTATGTTCACCTGAAATAGGCTACGAGTATTAAAGTCATTTACCCGTTATAGAAGAATTCATGAATTCAAGTTGAGTAGTATTCGGATAGCACTAATTTCGATCATTATTCCTATTGACTCTTCCAAAGAACACAACATACTTTTAGTGTAAAATAATGATTTTAATTGGCATTAATTCAAGTTGTAAATCATTTATTCACACATGTCATGCTTGATCATACAGTTTTTAAACTTTATATCTTTATTATTTAAACCTCAAAATATTCAAAACAAAATTAAGACTAAGAAATACAATACACTTATATATACTTTATTATAATATGATTTAAAGACAGACATATTCCACTGATAAATACTCTGAGTGGTCTCTCCCGCTAATGAGACCACCATGCTATTAAGACCACTTTTAAAAAGAACGAACAGTGGTCTTATTAGCGGGGTTCTACTGTACACAAACCTACACGTAAAGTATACCGTGTGGATTAAGCAAATAATTGATATGTTGATTCCAGCGGAAATGTCAATGTTTCGTATTTTAGCTTGAACCTTTAGACGATATTCACGGCCTTTAATTAATAGAATCAGCTAATAATTACCATAGTAATTGACACACCAGATGAGGGCATAACAAGGTGCGTATTCGCGTAATGATTGGGTAAATTATGCAGGGTTAATAACATGATGCAATGGGGTTGATTTGCAGCAAAGTATTCGTGGTACATTCGTCTCAGAAATTTAGTTGTTAATTGATCCACAATAACAATATAATCACATAGAATATGTTTCGAATTCGGTCACATGTATGGGCTACGATTCCAAGAAAACGCAAAGAAGTTACATACGACGTCACACATATATGCATAACATTTATCTTAAGATTACATTCTGCTAACGTTTCATTGATGAAATATTTTGAGATGTAGAAAAAGAACCAGTTGCGACCTAGAGTTAATAATTATATCGTGACGTCATCATATTGGCATTGATCATGTGACTGTTATACTTTACTGTTAGACAGGTGTTATACTGTGTGCATGATAGGCATGAATATGCTTTATTCAATACCAGTGATACAAATGTACATTTCATACCGACAGTGCTTTCGATACCTAATGCCATGCTATTCTCGTTGAACTAACACAAAACATACTTTTATTACAAAAACATGTGTCCTGCAGTTCCGTTAGACCGTGTAGTTAATATCGTTTGGCACTCCCAGACTGTACAATAATTATGCAAAAATAGCATGAAGCGTCGTTAGCCAATACATGACTTGGTCGGCCCATGCCAGGGCGTTGCACCTCTTGCACCGCTAAAGTTGATTGCAGCTTTTGCAGTTCATAAACATGTTTAATGTAAGATAATATTGAAGAGTTCACTAAGGTTATGTAATAAAAACATCTTACAATTGGTTATACGAGGTAACGCATCGTGTCATATTACTTTATCCACACGTTTTATAAAACTCTGATGCAAGATCCTCTTTGTATGCTGCTACACTTACTTTTGGCAGGAAATAGCGCAAATGTGTTGACTTAACTCTAATTTGGATTGCAGTAGGTATAATTAATATCATATATACTGTTTTATATGATCTGTAGTAAACACCTTGGCGGGCTATTATCAACTGTGAAGCAAATTATCCCATATTACTGTGCGTTTAATGAATGTGTCAAAAGAACGGAGGCGACTGGGCGCTGCACTATTGAAAGAATACTGGTAGTTTTGATGATATCAATTCAATATAAATGAAATGTCAATCCAGTTGGCATTCCATGACGCCAATTACCACAACGAGTGGTAATAGACGACATCAAAAGCTAATAGCTGATCTGATAAGAGTAGGAGTTGAGTGATGGAATTACCGGGTTTGATACTTGACTTCATTCATCAATTTGAATGATAAAGTTCCAATGATGCATGAACAAACCGGGCAAATGAACTCATTAAATATTGAATAGGCTTGGGTATTGCTTCAATGAGCTTGATGGCACATAGCATTTCATCGCTTAGGATTAAATGAACAGTACTGTCGTTGCTTACGGTCAGCATTAACCACCAAAAGTTATACTGTGACTTTCAAAATTCAAGCTAAACACAGTTGATCTAGATCAGTTTCTTATCACTACATAAAATATAAGTGCAACGTTTCATACAAGAATCAATTTTAAACATACGTATAAAATACATTATTGTTATGTGCCTGCCTCACAAGCGTTGTGGGCAAGACGCTATCGCCTTTTATTTTATGACGTTGGCATGTCTGTGACGATTTACTCATAATTGCATATTTTGCTGCACCTAGTTTACTCTAGGGGGTGATCATTCGGAATGTTCTTCGGAATGTGCATATGGTGTGTCTATTTGCTTTCAATATCCATTCCCAGGATTCGTTTTATTTCTTCATCGTCGTCACATTTACTGTAATGTCCGTCTTGAAATTGAGACGCGTGTACAATTGAATTGAACCCCATCAGAACTTGTGCTACAAATGACTTTACCGCAACAAACATTTATCTTTACCAAATATATTTCCATAACTCAATTGTCACTTCATCTATGCATGTTACTAGGTGGTTAAATTGGAAAACCAAATTATTTTCCGTTATGTAATGTGTTGTTTACAGTGAACCTTAGTCTCAAAGGATTCAAAATTGCAACATAGTATCATGGTAACATTATTTATCTCCTTTTAATGTAATGACTGACTCAGAGTTTGTTTCTGAAGAACATATTTATATACAATTGACTTACGGTGTCGATACTTTCAGGCATTCTAACACATTATTGGGTATTGTATGTGTGATCACATCATATAATCGTGCAGTGTCCTAATCAGTAAGCCTTCGAGTGTTTCTGTCAGTTCGGTCCTTACTCGTTTGACATCGTCCAATTGCAGTATTTAGGCCTTGTCAAATGTATTGCTTATGTGTTATCTGGTCTACTGTTAATCCTACTAAACCCATACGTAAACCTATTGATGTCGATAACGATGTGGACTTACAGTTGTGTTTTTCTCTTTAAGACACAATAGGACGGTTGTCTAAGTCAAACGGCGACTTGTTTCAAGTAACTTTAGTTTTTGGGCTAATATTCAAATAAATCCACTGCTTCATATACATTTGTCTTTGTACTACCAACTAATTCTCCGACGTCACAAAGTCAGTCGTTACATTGTATTGGCTGGAATTCCACAAAGTCACATTGATGGCCATACTATATTATTGCATGTTTCATAAAGTGTAACAAATACGTCTCGGTGGGAAATACTTTATTTCGTGTCGCTTTAAGGGGGTAGACCCTATGTTTGCATTTATATCATTAATATCTGTGTATAATAATTATGTCACTCCGGTTTTAACGTTATTATGCATAATACAGTCTAACTTGTATCACAACTTGCCATCGCTTTAAACAAAGCTTTGAGAGAGATATTCCTAAAGTCTATTACTGTAATATAGCATATAAAACAAACCAACACATGCGAACGTGCGATTTGGAATCTGTTTATTACGTACTAGTATCACAATATATATCACTATGAGTGTCAATGAATGCAAAACATTACGTTCGCATATTGTGTAGTACCAATTATGGTGTATAAATGTAATACAGTATAGGGTTTGTTTGCCCCTAAGGTCATTACAGAAGGACACCATTATTGTCCCAACATTCCTAGCTTCCTATTGTGCTTCATTGTACTATTGTTCATTGTTATCTGATTGATAATGCGTGCATATCACAGTTAAACAACTATTACATTAACTGTTAATCAACATGCTCATGTGTTTTATTTGCAATACCCAATTACCAGCAAAGCTAATGTAACAAAGACGTATGCTCATTACATTACGAATACGCCTGGAATTTCGTCTCAGTGCTCACATAATTGACGTTCATATTTCTCTAGAATGTAAGTGAACAAATCGGAAATTCGACTAGATCAGCATCGAGAGGAATTCCAAAATGACGTTGACGTAGTTTTCTAAAATCATTGATGCCTATATTTGAATTGCACACAATGCCTATCTACGTTCATTAAGTAAAAAAACCATAACATTAGTTTGTGACGTAGGTATAAATAAAAAATTCTGAGAATTCTAACAAACGTTTTTAGATTTAGTAAGACATTGTAGTACTGCTACTACTAATAATTACTACTTTATTTAACGAAACGACAATGTTTGACAAGCCCATTCTTTCATGAGAGCCTCTTTCAATACTTGGAAGTATATCCTGGAATCCGCGATCGCAAACACAACAAATACAGGCCCGGATCCAGAAATTTCTGAGTGGGGGGGCACGAGGTATGTACGGGATTCCGGGGGGAGGGTAATTGCTTAATATGTGTGTGAAAATGCACAGGAAGGGGATACATTAAGTGTATATGTGGGGGAATCCATAGTTACCTTTTATGTTATCAACGTCAACATGTACATTGTGTATGTTCGTGCATATTAGTAAGTGTTCAGATACAGTATTTTATATAGCAGCTTTTATCCTTTGACCATTGGAATATTATAACATCAGTAGGGGGGTCCGGGGGCATACTTCTCCGGGAACATTTTCAAAACAATGGATGAATCTAGTGCATTTTAAGCCTATCTGGGAGCCCTGAAATATCTTTTTTTCTTAATTCCGCAAGTTAACCTTAATGGTTTAGTAATGATTATTTAAAAGTCAAAAGGTAATATAATGAGCTAGGGCAAAATTTCTCTTGTAATTGATTTCTGTCATGCAACAGCTACGTATTAACACATACATGTACATTGCATATTAAAAATATTCTGCGAACGAAGCGAGCAGGAAAAATGCCCATCTTACAAATACTTTTTCATCTAGAACATAAGAAAAAGTACCCATATTATTTAGAGATATGTAAGACTAGTTTAGGCCGAACATTATACATTTGATATCAATTATTGAGCAGGCAAAACTACGTATGACTCCTTGTTCTGACATCGGGGACCTGACCCCTGCAGGTCCCATGGCTCCTACACCCATGAATTGTGACATTCAGAAGCATTTTTCGTATATTGTAAGTGCTCATTCGCTTAGTCAAAATAGTCAATTTCTTTCTGGTGAAATATATTTACAGTTTATAAGTATAAGTTTTGTAGACATACTGTCAGCTAATTAACCCACATAATACGATACAACAATGATACCTTTGCTGTTCTTATGTACATGTACGTGGGTATATCCAAAAGTAATGTCACTGATGCTATAAAATCGTGTATAATGTCAGTAAAACCACGAAATTTTTCACACCGTAACGTCAGTCTAATTTGAATATGATGACCAAATTGCCTAACAATGCACATAATAGTTCTGGAGATATGAACATTTACATGAGACATACTTACGAACATCGCCGCAAGCCCGACGTCAACGACGTCACAATGACGTTACTTGCTGACACCTACTCATCCAGCAGAAGTTCATCCCTGGTGATTTCTAACGACTCATAAATCATGCAGTCATTTCCAAGACCTTTATAAATGTGTAAACCACCCGACACTTACCCTCTGTGAAATAAAATTATTTTTAAAGTGTCCTCTAGGTAGTCCCACGGCAAAATTTTAACTCGCCACATAATGATTGCAGTTTTGAGCATCGAATTGAATGGACGGCGTTAAAAATACTCTTGGTGTTCTTTTCGGATCTACTAAAAACCGTTCATATGACTCTCTATTGATAATGATTTGGTGATCAATGTCCCCTTAAAAGTTTATATTACATGCACTTGAGCCTTTGTATTAGCTTTCAGTAGGTCACTTTCATAACTTTTAGGAAAAGTGCATTACTGCGCGCAGCGTCTTTTTGTCACAAATCTGCCGTGTTTTCGCTAAGTATTCAGTGCGTTGAAAAAATATTGCGAGTTTCAAAGTAGTGTGACGTTAATGAGTATTTAGCAGCAAAAACAAAACAGTTGCTTCATCACGTCACGAAAGTATTGTCTGCTTTCAAGAATTATTTTTTATAAAACCGCATAAAAGAAAATTGTTATGATAATAAAAAAAATCGTAATTTTCGTGTGCGGCGATATGACCTTATAGGTATATTTTAAATGTTCATATAATCGAGTTATGAAAATCGAATAATACAGCACGTTGTATTTTAAACAGAATTGAATTGCTGAACATTTTGATATCATATTTATGCATATCGGTCTATAAACAAATAAACCACGGGGAGAGTGACATTACTTTTTGGATATACCCTCGTACATATGTCTTTCAGACAGAATTATATCAGATCCGTTTTTAGAAACGTTGTTTTTATCGCCAGAGTCATAACATTCTTCAAAGGGCACATAATAAAAACACATTTCAAACAATAGTAGTTGATGTACACCTATAAAGTCTGTGGCACTCCTTTAAACACATTATTCTTTAGGTTTTTTGGGGCCCCCGTGAATCAGTGTAACGGCCACAAGTGGTTATGTTGTAGACGTCACAAGTAACCACAAATTTGACATAAATATTTGGCAATAATGAACAATCTGGGCTCGTCGTAAGAAGTACCATTCGCAAACTTTGATTAATAACTTCATTTTCTGTAGACTAGTCGTAATATGTATTTAAAGTTATTTTCTTCCATTTCATTCAGGAACAAAATAAAGTGTGTCTGTTCAATATCTGTTTTATTATTTAAAAAAAATCTCAGCCAACTGGGGGGGCACGGGCCCTCGTGCCCACCGCCTGGATCCGTGCCTGAAATATGTAGTATGACACTATTGCCATTTAATGTTACCCCTCTTACAATTGTGTCATGCTATATAGTGAGTTATTCTATATGTATCGGTCGACAACAGATAACTAGACAATGACATGACAGAACATATCACTAAGATTAATATCATGACTTGTCAACGAAAACACTAGGGACACCAGTGCCATGACGTGTATCCCACGCTTTCGAACAACATTGTTCTCGTAAAATAAGTACAAGACTGATGTTTCTTTTGTTCGCAATACGTTATGAATGGGTATAGTTATATATGCGTGTATATTATATGCAAATATGGTACTAGACTAAAGGTGTGGAAGAATTACATGTATGTACAACGTTGTTACTCAGTTAAACGATCTGTCGCATCGCATTAGTGCCCTTTCGACTAAGCTCGCCTTTGACTGTTCATTAAGAAAAGGTTCGAATACTTATGTACATTTCTGCACATCTTACAAGGTAAATGTTGGTATTAGGTCAAACTCATAAAAACTTATGAGTCATTCTCCAAGCAAACCGGGCTTATTGACAAAAATAAGAAAATCATGATATTAATCGTAAGTAGGACCAGACTCTAATAAACACTTTCTGAAAATTTAAACGAATTATTGCATAAATTAACGAAGTTATAAACTTTTGAAACTAACCACTCCCACCAAGATTTTGAGTGACGTCGCAAACGTCATTCGAACGTTATTTGACGTAACATTAAGAATCCTTTCATTAATCCAGTATCTTATCAATTATTGACGAAAGCTTTTCAAATGTTGTCACATTTTAGAATAATATTCTGATTTTAATAAAACACAAAATAATTGTGAGTGTTTGCTTAAGGGGAAATGTAGCTGCTGTTGTTAACCACTAATCCCTTGTTTTTCTAAGTTCGGGTAGTTTTCGGAAAATGGTTACCATAGCAACGACGATTGTAATTTTATCATACATGTAAATTATCAGAAAATTTGAATGATTAAGATAGTACTATGTTATCCAACTACTTACGATTTAATCGGTGAACTTGAAATGTTTCTCATTTTAGACATATTTTTAAATATCATTACATAACTACTATTGTTATGTCAATAGGCCGGTTTTCCTGGAGAACGGTTCGTAAATCACAGATAGATATATCTAGAGAATATATCTACATATGTTAATGGTTATATATAATGTGCATGCGATATTTGACAGACAGAAAGGGTAAGACTTTATCTTTCATAATTACCTCAACTTATATGAGTTATGATACGCACGTAATCCAATGTCCACCTGTTGTCACACATTGTCAAGTCAGTATATTTATATAAGCCTTATTTGAAATGTCTTATTGGGGATATTGATGGTTCTTACTACTTTTGTGTCAGTCTCTTCTATGGGTGGTTAGGCGATGTCAACGTGACTGTGTGTCTTTGGACAGTCTGTGCGCTACACCACTAAAGGTACGGCTTTTGTATGACGACACATCGCTCAAATTATACTTAATAGCATATGTTTCAATTTCAGACAAAATCACTGACGCCCATTACATGGACGTCGTCAGATATTAAATAACAAGTCAGTTTGTTTTATCATGATTGGTTTTTAAACGACAAAACCATTTATATAGTTAAACATATTTATTCGTCTGGAAATAATGTTGATTTACCATTGATAATGACACATTCTGAATAGACCCAAGTACATTTTTGTACCAGGACGTTTTCCGCACAAATAACGCACAAAGCACATAACTCGTATAATAACATTTACAAAGACAAACAAACAGTGTTTAAAATTAACAGAACACACAAGAGCTACAAAAAACAGTGAACCAAAAATATAAATAATTAACTCGGGTTAGAAAACAAACTTTATTGATAAAGGCATAACCGAAATATTTCATTTTATTCTGACAGACTACATTTGTATCCAGTCAAATAGTATTGGAAGTTTCCAGTGTGATCCATGTAAAACGTCGCCACACTCTGATTCACGTGCATTGCACAATATTTTGAGCTTGTATAACGCAGGATACAGTGACCCTCATCCATTCCTTTCTGTGACGCATATATATGAGCGTACCGTCTTTAAAATCTCTCATGTTAAATATATTTTACAGTAATTGAATGTACGGATTAACCTTTATAGAGTTACGTACGATATACTCACAATGTGTAGCTTTCGAATTGTTCAAGACCTCGACACAGGATTTCACCACATTAGCGTTGCTAACAATGAATGCACATGTTTTTAGCGTGCCTTGAGGTTCCAGAAACGAACATTACGAGCGAATATAAGAATAGTATCTAAGTCATTGTCCAAAACGTAACAAACGATCGAATGCCGCTAGCCTAATCTCCAATAAAAATGTATAAGCGCAAGATGAAGATATCGTTGGCTTAGAATGGGAAGGTCGTAACTACAAAATCGATATATTGAGAAAACAAGAGAAGACTGTCTGTAATTTACTCTTTACCTTTGGGAAAACAAGTTTTTAAAACTTCTTTTTAGTCAAGTTTGAAAATATCAGATATTCATGGAAATAGGCTCATAAGAATTGCCTTGTGAAGCACATTTCAAATATGTATGAATCTTATAAGGTCGTAATTGTATGACACATTGCTATGTCTTTCTTAATTTTAAATTGTGGGTTTATGTTCTCTGAATCGTGACTTTATGCCTTCATTACTAACTACGTTGACATCTACATTTATAAGGCATTATACGTGCTAACATAACCAAGAATGTCGCCATGTGTCAATTTGTCAATTTCATTATTGAATTATTCTAAGTTACTGCTGGTTCAGTCGAATTTCAGATAATTTCCCATACAATTTCTGAGTAATGAATTTAGCAGAATTTCAATTTTATTAGCTGATTGGTTTGTGCGTTTGCCTCATAATTTGGCAATTTTGGTTCAAATTCGGGTGGAGACACTCATATGCCTGCCAAAATCTGACTGTCAAATAAAGGCTATGCTCGACAAGGACACATTTAAAAACATGAAAACAATTACTATATCGGAAATATGTGTTTGGCTGTTTTATAAATTAAACTGCATCTGCCAGTCTGTGGTGCCACTGTGCATTGTTAATGACAGCGGACATGAACATTCCCTTAGGCTTAACTTGCGTCTAAAAATACCGAAATGTTTTTAACTATGAAAATTGCACTCCGAAACATGTTTTGCATAACAATTACAAACTCTGACGATGACATGTAATTCTAAAAATGTCAGGTAAGAGCTTAAATTATGTAATAATGTCGAACCTATCCTTGTTCAACTAATTCACCAACATGTACTGTATAAAAATGTTAAGTGTCAAATATCATCTTGGATTTGTCTTTTTAACAGTGGCATATGATCAAATTAAAACTGATACATTCAAAAACACATACAATTGTGTACACAAGAAAGAAGCAGATAAAATAGGAATTATGGAAACGGTGTATATTACTTACATGATTGCATTTCAATAGTGACAATGTTCTCCTAAGTAAATTGATGTTAATAAAACGTTATAGGTTGGCCTACACCATAATTGGTAGTACGAAATCTGCCTGCAAACTTAATGAATTGTATACATGTATTTGTATCCAATAGCACACACTGTGACACATATAAGAGTTATTCAGTAACCCATGTGTTGATGATGCTTTTATTTCCTGTATTATATTATAGTCTCTCCGAGTAGCCCTACCGATGTCTGTGTTATTATAGCCAATTGTGAGAAAGAGTATACTGCGTACCATACCATATAACATATCAGACTGACATATTATATCCAGAGTATTAATGGTAGTAATGGATACATAGAGTCTGCCCTTATAGTGACATTGAATACAGTTATATTTTCTATTGAGACGTATTCGTTAGGTACATTATGAAAAATGGACTATGATAGTGTGCCGTCAATGTCATTTTATGAAGGTTCATCCAACAACGACTGGCTTGGTGACTATGAAGCAGAGGATTTATTTGTATATTCGCCAAACAGTACAGGAACATGAAATAAAACACACTTTAAGTAAGAAATTAAATGGTCCCGATATTTTTATAACTGCAAGGAAAAAACAGTTTCCAACGTGATACAAGCTACATTGGACACAACTTTGAAAAGTAGTAGCTTTTCTTAGACAAAGACATCTTAGAAGTTGTGAATACACTAACAATGCTTTACAAACACGAACCAAGTGTCACGCATTTTGGATGGCAACTGTCTCATAGTTAACTAAACGATTGATAGCTCCACTCATTGATTAATCTGTTATCCTCAACAATTTCTTAGTGTTCTGATGACAAGCTTGGGTCATTTCAATATCGAAATGGCCTTTTTGAAAAACTCTATCATCAATTGGTAAATGAAACTCCTACTTACAAATAACTATGTACTCAATCCCTATTAAAACACATTGTATACTGAAATGTGTCACAGAAGAGTATGATATCATGTACTCGTATATAAAATTATGTCAGACCAATTCAACATAATTGTATGTGGTCCATGAGTCTAGTGTGTTGCACGACATGGCACTAGGTCATATACAAAATTTAATGCAGAATACGCCTACAATGTGATTAAAAAGAGTATCGATGCATAGAGAGTAGCATAAGAAATATTACGATCGCCCAGTGTTTTAATTAATTATATGATAACTGACCGTACATGTTGTTGATACCAATGCGGTTGCATAGCTCTCAAGGGAAGGAATGCGAATCCAATTAATTTGATGAATACGACATCGTCGGTGGAAACAAAAGCAGACAGAAAGACTGGGTTTGGCCATGGTTTTAATATATAGTGTACATTACAATATTGCGCCTACGAACGACAGTTGATATTCCAAAACCCATATTTTCGACGAATATTTATATATAAAACACTGAAAATCAAATAGGCTTTATACAGTCAGTATCTATAGGGAATAATCAATACCAAGTGTTCTTGTTGGAACAACACACTGTTATAAGGAATTCTCTCTTTTGATGTCAAAGTGATAAAGTTTTAAAAATTTCACAAAGATGTCTGAAAGATGTTTAAACTTGTAAAACAAATGATAACAAAAAAAAACTCATTGAGTTTCGTTTCGGCACGAAACGTGATGTTACTTTGTCACTATGTAAAACTATCTAGTAATGGAAGTTAATAGAGGTTACTGATCGTGTTTGAAGCTAAGGTTTGGGGTACCGTTCCTGTGCGTATTTATGCATGGTAAATAACTCATTAGATTCGCAAAATGCATGACACTGAATCGTAGTTATTCTTATTATTCGTTCATCAATGTCAGCAAAATAAATATATTTCCGCATGGAAAGATCCTACATGTAACTCTAACTTTTGTCGTAAAATTGCTCGATTGTTTTGATTTAGCTTTATTATGGATTACATAGGGATGATATAGGGTATGTTTGTTGGATATTATCGTACGAAATGATCAGAAGTAAGCCCAATGATGTTGGATTGACTAAATATCAACAGGAAAATATACGAACAGTCATTGGAAAAATAAATATATTTCTTCTTATCCCCACATACGTCTCAGTTCTTACATGGTCCACTTGTAAGTCGTTGCTATAGTAAATGATACCCTGAAACAGTATAGGTAGACCATTGTCTAATTATTCCAGTTATTGATGGTTAAAATCCCAATCCTGTCATCAAGAGGGCCCTTAGTGTTCAGCTATTGGCTGTCTTTCGATTGGCAGGTTGGCAAGTATTCCATATTACTGTGCGTTAAATGAATGTGTCACAAAAATGGAGGCGACTGCGCGCTGCTCTATTGAGAGAATAGTGGTAGTTTAGATGATATAAATTCAATATAAATGATAAGTCAATCCAGTTGGCATTCCATGACGTCTATTATCACAACGAGTGGTAATAGACGACATCAAACACTAATAGCTTATTAGTAGAGTAGGCGTTGAGTGATGCAAATCCCCGGTTTGATTCTTGACTTCATTCATCAATTTGAAAGATAAATTTCCATTGATGCATGAACATACTAGGAAAATGAGCTCATTAAATGTTGAATAAACGTTTTATGCGGATGGTATGAGCTTGGTGTAAAATAGTATTTAATTGCTTAGGATTGAATAAGCTAAAATGGTTTGATAAGTATGCTTCCCATTTCAGTACTAGTCATGTTTAAGCAAAAACCACCAAGACTGGGACTGCAAAAAACTCATGCACAGTGGACCAATATTATTTTGATTTGTTATCCTTTCTACTCATTGCATACAGTGTACGGGCAACGTTTCATACGCGATTCAGGGTTAAACATAAGTATACAATACATTATATTGTTGTGTGCCTGTCTCCCAAGCGTTGTGGGCAAAACGCTGTCGCCGTTTTTGTATGACGTTGACATGTCTGTGACGATTTACTCATAATTGCACATTTTGCTGCATCTTGTTTACTCTAGGGGGTGATCATTCGGAATGTTCTCTGGAATGTACACATGATGTGTCTATTTGTTTTCAATATCCATTCCCATAATTCGTTTTATTTCTTCACCGTTTTCACATTTTTTGTAACGTCCGTCTGGAATACAATTTAATTAAACCCCATCAGAACTTGTGCTACATGTACAAATGACTTTACCGCAACAAACATTTAGCTTTACCAAATATATTTCCATAACTCAATTGTAACTTCATCTATGCATGTAACTAGGTGGTTAAATATGAAAAACACATCATTTTCCGTTATGTAATGTATTTTGTTTACAGTGAACCTTACTCCCAAAGGATTCCAAATTGCAACATAGTACCAAGGTAGCATCATTTAGCTACTATTAATGTAATGACTGAGTTTGTTCGGGAAGAACATATTTATAAACAATTGACTTACGATTTCGATACTTTCAGGCATCCTAACACATTATTGGGTTGTGATAATATTAATGACATTTAACCACTTGCCGAAATAGCAGAAATCCTTGAATGCAGTTATTTACTAAATTGTGTGCAGCTAATGGATTTTATTAGTACGATTGCATAAGTCTAACACATTGTACATTTTGTTAATGTCTGCCATACCATTACGCTGAAAACGAGACTCGGCTGAATGAACAAATATCCTA
Source organism: Spisula subtruncata (assembly GCA_963678985.1). Lineage (NCBI taxonomy): Eukaryota > Metazoa > Mollusca > Bivalvia > Venerida > Mactridae > Spisula > Spisula subtruncata. Next base: position 21,791,615 of record OY787669.1, on the reverse strand, counting down.
TTTCGAAGACACGTGTCACGTACGTATGTCTCCTAAGTCTTAATCTATGTGTTTATGTTGTCTGAGTAGGACACTAGCGTCTTCATTACCAATATATTATGACGTATTTGTTTAAAATAATGAACTTTGTTACATTTATTGTCCGTCTTATGTTCCACGTATATACAAGTAAAAAACTTCAAAACAGAAAGTCCACGTCGTTATCGACATCAATAGGTTTATGTATGGGTTTAGTAGGGTTAACAAACCGTAGACCAGATAACACATAAACAATCTATTTGACAAGGCCTGAATACTGCAATTGGACAACGCCAAACGAGTTAGGACCGAACTGACACAAACAATCGAAGGCTTACTGATTAGGACACTGGACGATTATATGATGTCATCACACATACAATACACTCATATGCAAGTTTTATTATATTGAATGGTAGAGATAAATACATAGTTATCCGGGTGTTTCTCCTGTTTCTATCATTTAATGATGGCACGACAAAGGCATGAATGCATAGTTATTCGGTACTTCCACTTTCTATCAGTTTATGATGGTTCAACAAACACGGTTAATATAAATATTGAAATGTTGATAGCGTATCATCAGAACGATACGATGTTGTCACATATAACAGAATAATCATTAAATGCATCTGACAGCAAACGTAAACTTGGAGATACGTATATGTCCCTCTTGGTCTTCTTTGTTCTATATGAAATCTCGAAACATATCACGAAGTTTCGTTATAAATATTCTAAGGAAAAACTATTTATTTTCTTAGTTGTGTTGATTAGTTATCTAAGTTGTGTTTGTCTCTTTTAGAAACATAAGGGCGGTTTTTTAAGTCAAACGGCGACTTGTTTCAAGTTCCTTTAGGTTTTGGGCTAATATTCAAATAAATCCTCTGCTTCATGTACAACGTTTATCTTTGTACTACCAACTACTTCTCCGGCGTCACAAAGTCAGTCGTTACATTGTATTGGCTAAAACTCGATAAAGTCACACTGATGGCCACACCAACCCATAGCAAGTTTTCACAAAGTATTACAAATACGACTAAGTGGCAAATACTTTATTCCGTGTCGATTTAAGGGGGTAGACACTATGTATGCATTGATATCATAAATATGTGTGTATAATATGTCAGTCCGGTTTTAAGGTTATTATGCATAATATAACATACTACATAATAAAGTATTTTATTCATCAAAACTGACCATCGCTATAAACAAAGCGTTGGGAGAGATATTCCTAAAGTCTAAAACTGTAATATAGCATAGAAAACAAACAGACAAATGATGTACGTGCGATTTGGAATCAATAAATTACGTATCACAAAATGTATCTCAATGAGTGTCAATGAAGACAAAACATTATCTACGCAGATTGCGTAGTACCAAATATGGTGTATTAATATAATACAGCATATGGTTTGTTTGCCCCTAAGGTAATTACCGAAGAATGCCATTATTGTCCCAACATTCCTAACTTCCTATTTTGCTTGATTGTAATATTTTTGATTGTTATTTTATTGATAATGCGTGTATATCACAGTTGAACAACTATTACATTAATTGTTAATCAACATGCTCATGTGGAGTGCTTGTGTTGCAATAACCAATTACATTTGTACCAGCAAAGCCAGTTTAACAAAGCTGTTTGCTCATTACATGAGATATATGCCTAGAATTTCGTCGCAGTGCTCACATAATTGACGTTTATATTTCTCTAGAATTAAGTGAACATATCGGAAATCGGGCTAAATCTGCATCTAGAGGAATTCCATAATGATGGTGACATAGTGTTCTAAAGTCATTGATGCCTATATTTGAATTGCACACAATGTCTTACAAATGTAGATATCTTCGTTCATTAAATCAAACAAAAACATAGCATCAGTTTGTGACGTAAGTATAAATTCACCATTCTGAGAATTTAAACACACATTTTTAGATTTAGTAAGACATTGTATAGTTGATTCAAAGATCTCTGTCAAAACAGCGTAAACAAACATTCAACCCGGTCGATTATTACAGGTTTCTCAGGATTAAATTTTACCATCATAAATACACTTATATGATTACAACTCTAAAGGTCCTATAGCGTAGTGGTTACACTTACTGCATTTAGCTATTCAGACATGGAACATTCTGGCGGTTTTGACAGACATCTTTGAATCGACAATAGTAACGCGTTACTGCTCCTAATAATAATTAATACTTTATTTAAAGAAACAACAATGTTGGCCAAGCCCAGTCCTCCATGTGAGCCTCTATCAATACTTGGAATTCGCGATCGCAATCACAAACAAATATGTAGTATGCCCATTTACATTATTGTCATATTATGTTTTCCCCTCTAACAATTGTGTCATGCTATATCGTGAGTTATTCTATATGTATCAGTCGACAATAGATAACTAGACAATGACATGACAGAACATATCATTAAGAATAATATCATGATTTGTCAAGGAAGCCACTAGGAACACCAATACCATGACTTGTATCCCACGCTTTATAACTTAGAGTCAACACATTGTTCTCGTAAAATAAGTACAAGACTGTTGTTTCTTTTGTTCGCAATACGTTATGATTGGGTATTATTTTATATGCGTGTATATTATATGCAAATATGGTGCTAGAGTAAAGTTGTGGACGAATTATGTACTACGTTGTTTCTCAGTTAAACGTCATGTCGCATCGCATTAGTGCCCTTTCGACAAAACTCGCCTGTGGCTATTCATTAAGAAAAGGTTCGAAATATTATGTATATTTCTGTACAATTTACTTTATTTGAAAACTACAATCCGATGTGAAATTGGTAACATCAATGGGTAAATTCAAGGAATTAATTGGTAATTTACGACGTCATTGCTGCTGATTTTGGCAGTTTTTCAGAATCAAGGAAAACGCTTCAAACATCTGCTGAGAAAATAATTTGTAACAGTTGAAAATGATTTATGTCCAGAACAAAACTTACATGTCTATGATAAACAATGGCATATAATACCAACTATTATCTTCAAAACTGACACAGATATTAAAGTTATTTATGTTACCATATATCAATGATCACCCTGTATATATTGTGCATGATATATTTGACAGACAAAAAGGGAAAGACTTTATCATTCATGATTACCTCAAGTTATATAATTTATTATTAAATAATGATACGCACGCAGTCAATTGTCAAGTCAGTATATTTATATAAGGCTTATTTGAAATGTCTAATTTGGGATATTGATGGTTCTTACTACGTTCGTGTCAGTCTCTTGTATGGTTGGTTATGCGATGTCAATATGACTGTGTGTCTTTGGACAGTCTGTGCGCTTCATCACTAAATGTACGGCTTTTGTATGACGACACATCGCTCAAGTTGTACTTAATATCATATGTTTCAATTTCAGACAAAATCACTGACGCCCATTACATCGACATCGCCAGATATTAAATACAATTCAATTTGTTTTAGCATAATTGGTTTCTAAACGATCAAACAATTGATACAGTTAAACATATTTATTCGTCTGGAAATATTGTTGATTTGACATTGATAGTGACGTTCAACACATTCTGAATAGACCCAAGTACATTTTTGTACCAGGACGTTTTCCGCACAAATAACACACCAAACACATAACTCGTACAATAACATTTACAAAGACAAACCATACAGGATTTGTTCGTAACTGCAGTGCAAAACACTGTGCTCATTGTTCCCGTTCCAAGTACTTACGAACACAATAAAACTGTTCCGAACAGTGTTCCACTCCAGGCGACTTACGAACAAAACGGAACAGGAACAGAAAAGGAAGTAACAACAATAAAAATAATGTTAAAGAAATAATATTAAGAAATAAAACTTTAAGGTGGCCGATATTGTTAGTTTTAGCCGTTATATTTGTGGAAGAAAAATGCCACTAGATGCCAATTGCAAAAGTCCGGTCATTTCCGTTTTATTCTGTTGACATATAATTGCCAAGGTGATCAGAATAACACATTTCGTGAAGTTTCCGGTTGTCTTGTTGTTGTCGTGTTTACGTGACCTGTTCTGCCTGCACCAACTCGTTCACGGGAACAGACGGAACATGTCCAGCACACTGTTCCGGAGTGTTCGTAACGCTGGTCTGTGTACACAATGTTTAAAAGGAACAGAACACACAAGAGCTACAAAAAACAATAAACCCATAAATATAAATATTTACTCGGGAAAGAAAACAAACTTTATTGATAAAGTACATAAACAGGCATAACTTAAATATGTCATTTGAATATCACATACTACGTGTACAATTGTATCCAGTCAAATAATATTGGAAGTTTCCTTTGTGATCTATGTAAAACGTCGCTTATACTCTAATTCACGTGCATCGCACAAGGTTTTGACCTTGTATAACGCAGGATGCAGTGACCCTCATACATTCCCTTCTATGACGCATATGCTCTTCAGTGTATGTTGGGTGCTCACTTCTCTGTGTGATTCAATTATCGTTAACAATGTGTGCAGTTGATTGATAGGTAGGGGATGTTATTATCGATATTTTAGGTCGGAATTGTTATGTATAATGTGTACCATAATTAGAAAATGAGATTGCATGCTAATTTGCACTAAACATTTGAAACGAATAATTATTATTAGCTATAATACCACAGTCTCATTATAATTAAATTCGGTACATCACTTACATTTTATTACCGTTTGCTGTGATGTGCTTGATTTGATAATTTCCTGGTTTAACATTGTGTATCACGAATGAATCGTCAGTGCCTTATGCTTCATTCAGTGTACGTGGTTTCCCTTCGGAACCGCTTAGATAGTTGTTTAATCAGGCACATACCGTCAGTCAAGATATTCGGTGAGGATAGGCCAATATCTCTTTTAGTGAGGGTATCAAACGTAACTCAAACGAGAATGCACGTATGGTAGTATGTTTGTAGTTTGAAACTCGGATAGTAATCAGCAACAGACATGTAGGTCACATTTAGGTATAATATAATGCTGATGCATTGTATCAAGGAGCCGTGCTTGTTGACCTTTGCACCATTACTTGTCGACACACAAACGAATCCACACATCGCATCTGAATCACAATTGAATTTGTTTGTCGAGCTGGCCTGTGTAGCTCATATGTCGTATATTAGAGATGTTCTAATGCAATGGACTTACCTCGTTAAAAACTTGTAATTGATTTGTCTTATACTATATTTGCGATGAACATCATACGGAAATTGGTCTCGTGATACATTGATTTGGATAAGGTGATAAACTTTCACAATCGACAAACCTACACATCAAGTATACCGTATGAATTAAGCAAATACTTGATATGTTGACTCCAGAGGAAATGCCAATGCTTCGTATTTCGCTTGAACCTTTAGACTATATCCATGGTCTTTAATTAATAGAATCAGCTAATAATTGAAACAGTAATTGACACACCAGATGAGGGCATAACTTTGGTGCGTATTCAGATAATGATTGGGTAAATTCTACATTTGTCAGGGTTAATTACATGATGCGATGAAGTTGCTTCACAGCGAAGTGTTCATTGTACATTCGTGTCAGAAATTTAGTTGTTAATAGGTCCACACTAACAAGATAATCACATAGAAGAGAATATGTTTTAAATTCGGTCACAACCACATGATTGTGTGGGTAACGATTCCATGAAAACGCAATAAAGTTACATACGACGTCACATATATAATGCATAACATTTATCTTAAGCTTAAATTCTGTTAACGTTTTATTGATATAATCCTTTGAGATCTCGCAAAATAAATATGATTTTACTGGTGGTGTTTATTTTGTATGTTTGATTGACATGAAAATATGTTTTTCAACATCGTGATATTTGATACAAATGCATGTAGTACTTTAAATAACTACAATTTTGCTAGTCTCGTTTAAAGAGGACTTACACACAACATCGTACTTTCGTTACAAAACATGTGGTTCAGTAGTGAAACAAGCAGAACGAGTATTGGCGAAATGCAAATCAAAACATTCCCTTTGCGATCTAAATCCTCACAGATCTTTCTTTTCTTAAACTGTCGCTTTTTATCCATATAAACAGGAAAAGATACCACAAAACCGTATCTGGCGATAATTGTTTAAATATTTCAGAATCCAATGGTTGCAATCCCAATCCTGTAATCAAGAGATTTCGAAGTGTTCGGCTTTCTGAGACAACACGTTGTCCTTCGATTGACGGGTTGCTTCATGCATAGTTTTCACATTGTCCTTATTTGTCGGAACGTCATCTACTGATAAGCGAAATATCCCACATTACGTGGCGTTTAATGAATGTTTCACAAGACCGGAATAGACAGTTCGCTGCTCTATGGATAAACTAATGATTATTTTGATTATATTAATTAAAGGGCAATCCTGTTGGCATTCCATGACGTCTATTATCACAACGAGGGGTAATAGACGATATCAGCCACTAATAGCTTATTCGAAGAGTAGGCGTTGAGTGATGAAGATTCCGGGTTTGATATGTGACTTCATTAATATGTATCGAAGCTAAAGTTTGAATGATTCATGCACATATAAGAAATATCAGCACATTAAATGCTGAATAAACTCAGATATGAAGGGAATGATCTTATAGTCAAATAGAGTACTTTGAATAGCTTACGACTGAATTAGAATAGGATTGGATAACTTTGCCCCACAGCACCAGTTCTGTCCTTGTTTATGATCAGCATAAACCGCCAATACTAATACTATCAAACGCATGCAAAACACAGTTGATCGATATCTTTTTCCATTCTACTCATTACATAAAATGTACGTTTCATACCCGCTTCAAGGTCTAACATTAGTACACGATACATGCATTGTTTTGTTCCTGTCTCCCATGTGTTGTTGGTAAGGCGCCGACGCCGTTTTTATATGACGTGGACATGTCTTTGACGATTTACAAATAATTGCACATTTTGCTGTACCTTGTTCCCTCTAGGGAGTGATAATTCGAAAAGTTCTCTGGAGTTTACACATGATGTGTTCATTTGCTTTCAATATCTATTCCCATGATCCGTTTTATTTCTTTATCCTTGTCACCTTTTCTATTATGTCCGTCCGGAAAATGAGAAGCATGTTATTGAATTAAAACCCATCAGAACTTGCGCTACAAATGACTTTACCGCAACAGACATTTATCTTTACCAAATACATTTTCATAACTCAATTGTCACTTCATCTATGCATGTAACTAGGCGGTTAAATTGGATAACCACATATTTTCCGTTATGTAATGTGTTGTTTACAGTGAACCATACCCCCAAAGGATTCCAAATTGCAACATAGTATCAAGGTAACGTAATCAAATGGCATTTAACCACTTGCCGAAATAACACAGGTCATTGAATGCAGTTATTTACTAAATTGTGTGCAGCTAATGGATTGTATTTGTACGATTGAATAAGTTAAACACATTGTACATTTTGTTAATGTCTGCCATACCAATACGTTGAAAACGAGAAACAGCTAAATGAACATATATCCTATTCTAAGACACGTGTCACGTTCATATGTCTACCTAAGTCTAAATCTATGTGTTTATGTTGTCTGAGTAGGACACTAGCGTCTTCATTACCAATATATAATACTATATTTGTTTAAAATAATGAACTTTAATACATATATTGTCCGTCTTATGTTCCACGTATAGACAAGTGAAAAACTTCAAAAGTCCACATCGCTATCGACATCAATAGGTTAACGTATAGGTTTGGTAGAATTAACAAACCGTAGACCAGATAACACTTAAGCAATCGATTTGACAAGGCCTGATTATTGCAATTGGACGACGTCAAACGAGTTAGGACCGAACTGACAAAAACACTCGAAGGCTAACTGATTAGGACACTGGACGATTATATGATGTGATCACACATACAATACACTCATATGGCAGTTTTAATATATTGAAAGAGAGGGATGAATACATAGTTATACGGGTGTTTCTCCTGTATCTATCATTTAATGATGGCACAACAAAGGCATGCATTCATAGATATTCGGTAGTTACACTTTTTATCAATTTATGATGGCTCAACAAGCACGGTTAATATAAATATTGACATGTTGATAGCGTGTCGTCAGAACGATACGATGTTGTCACATATAACAGAACATTTATTAGATGCATCTGACAGCAAACGTAAACTTTGAGATACGAATATGTCCCTCTTCCTTGTTCTATATGAAATCTCGAAGTTTCGTTATAAATGTTCGTGTAATCACAGAGTTTCTAAGGAAAAACTATTGATCTCCTTAGTTGTGTTGAATAGTTTTCTAAGTTGTGTTTTTCTCTTTTAGAAACATAAGGATGATTTTCTAAGTCAGACGGAGACTTATTCCATGTTCCTTTAGTTTTTGAGCTTATATTCAAATAAATCCTCTGCTTCATATACAACGTTTGTCTTCGTTCTACCAACTAATTCTCCGACGTCACAAAGTCAGTCGTTACATTGTATTGACTGAAACTCCAAAAAGTCACACTAATGGCCACAACAACCTATTGCATGTTTCATAAACTATAACAAATACTCAGTGGGAAATACTTTATTCCGTGTCGCTATAAGGGGGTAGACACTATGTATACATTGATATCATGAATATCTCTGTATAATATGTCCGTCCGGGTTTTAATGTTATTACGCATAATACAGTATTTTATTTATCACAACTGACCATCGCTATAAACACAGCGTTGGGGGAGATATTCCTAAAGTCTATAACTGTAATAAAGCATAGAAAACAAACAAACAAACAAACATATGCTTTACGTGCGATTTGGAATCAATTAATTACGTATCACAATATGTATCTCAATGAGTGTCAATGAATATAAAACATTATGTTCGCAGATTGCGTAGTACTAATTATGGTGTATAATACAGTATAGGGTTTGTATGCCCCTAAGGTCATTACCGAAGACCGCCATCATTGTCCCAACATTCTTAACTTCCTATTTTGATTCATTGTACTATTGTTTATTAATATTTTATTGATAATGCGTATACATCACAGTTGAACAACTATGTCATTAATTGTTAATCAACATGCTCATGTGGAGTGTTTTATTTGCAATAACCAATTACCAGCAAATCCAAAGTAACAAAGTTGTACGCTCATTACATGAGATATATGCCTGCAAGTTCGTCGCAGTGCTCACATAATTGACGTTTATATTTCTCTAGAATTTAAGTGAACATATCGGAAATTCGACTAAATCAGCATCTAGAGGAATTCCATAATGATGGTGACATAGTGTTCTAAAGTCATTGATGCCTATATTTGAATTGCACACAATGCCTTACAAATGTTGATATATACGTTCATTAAGTCAAACAAAATCATAACATTTGTTTGTGACGTAGGTATGGATTCACAATTAAGATCGCGAACACAAACAAATATGTAGAATGCCCATTGACATTATTGCCAATTTATGTTTACCCATCTAACAATTGTGTCATGCTATATTGTGAGTTATTAAATATGTATCGGTCGACAATAGATAACTAGACAATGACATGAAACATATGATATTACAGTACTTAATATCATATGTTTCAATTTCAGACAAAATCACTGACGCCCATTACATGGACGTTGTCAGATATCAAATACAATTCAATTTGTCTTATCATGATTGGTTTTTAAACGATCAAACAATTTATAAAGTTTAACATATTTATTAGTCTGGAAATAATGTTGATTAACCATTTACAGTGACGTTCAATACATTCTGAATAGACCTAAGTACATTTTTGTACCAGGACGTTTTCCGCACAAATAACACACAAAACACATAACTCGTATAATAACATTTGCTAAGACAAATAAACAGTGTTTAAAATGAACAGAATACACAAAAGCTACAAAAAACAGTGAACCCATTAATATAAATATTTAACTCGGGTAAGAAAACAAACTTTGATGATAAAGTACATAAAGAGGCATAACCTAAATATTTTATTTAAATCTGACAGACTACAATTGTATCGAGTCAAATAGTATTCCATTCATATTAATATTAAAAAGTTTCCATTGTGATCTATGTAAAACGTCGCTTATATTCTGATTCACGTGCATTGTCCAAGGTTTTGACCTTGTATATCGCAGGATACACTGATCCTCGTCCATTCCCTTCTGTGATGCGTATGCTCTTCAGTGTATGTTGGGTGCTCACTTGTCTGTGTGATTCAATTATCGTTAAAAATGTGTGCAGTTGATTGATAGGTAGGGGATGTTATCACCGATATGTTTAGGTCGGAATTGTTAGATATAATGTGCACCATAATTAAAAAATGAGATTGCTTTGTAATTTGTATTGAACGTTTGAAAAGAATAATTATTATAAGCTATAATACCTCAGTTTCATTATAATTAAATTCGAAACATCACTCACATTTTATTACCGTTTGCTATGATGTGGTTGACTTGATAATTTCCTGGTAAAATTAGTTTAACATTGTGTAACACGAATGAATCGTCAGTGCCTTATGCTTCACTGAGTGTACGTGGTTTCCCTTTGGAGTAACATTGCTATAGTTGTTGAATCAGGCATGTTTGTTTTGTTTTAATTCCATTTAACAATAAATTGGATATGGACCGTCAGTCAAAGTTATTCGGTGTAGATAAGCAAATATCTCTTTTAGAAAGGATACCAAAACGTATCTGACACGAGAATACACGAATGGTAGTATGTTTATAGTTTAAAAACTCGGATATTAATCAGCTACACACTTGTAGGTCACATTTAGGTATGCTATAATGCCAATGTAGTGGATCAATGTAGCTGTGCTTCCTGACCTTTGTAACATAACTAGTCGACGCACAAACTATTCCATATACAGCCTCTGAATCCAAATCGACTTTGTTTGTCGAGCTGGATCGGTCTGTGCTCATACGTCGTATTTTAGAGATGTCCCAATGAATTGAATTGACCTCGTTCAAAACTTGTAATTGATTTGTCTAATACCATATTGGCGATGGACACCATACGGAAATTTGTCTCGTGATACATTGCTTTGGATAAGGTGATGAACTTTCACAATCGACAAACCTACATGTACACGTAAAGTATATCGTGTGGATTAAGCAAATAGATAATATGTTGACCCCAGCAAATGCCAATTTTTCGTATTTATCTTTAACCTTTAGACGATATTCACGGCCTTTAGTTAAGAGAATCAGCTAATGATTAACACAGTAATTGACACATCAGATGAGGGCATAACTTGGGTACGTTTTCGCATAATGATTGGGTAAGTTCTACATTTATCAGGGTTAATAATATGATGCGATGAAGTTGGTGCACGGTAAGGTATTCATTGTACATTCTTGTCAGAAATTAAGTTGATAATTGATCCACACCAACAAGATAATCACATCGAATAAAATATGTTTTAAATTCGGTAACCGACACATGTATGTGTTACGATTCCATTAAAATCGGAGAAGTTACATACAACGAGGTCACACATCTATGCATAACATTTATCTTAAGCTTACATTCTGTTAACATTTCATTGATGAAATTTTTTTGAGATGTAAAAAAGAACCTGTTTCGACCTAGAGTGAAAGAGCCAAACACGAGACAGATGATGTCACGAAAATATATCGTGACGTCATCATATTGACATTTATCATGTGACTGCTATACTTTACTATTAGACATGTTTTTATTCTTTATGCATGATTAACATGAAAATGCCTTATTCAATATCAGTGATGCATTTAATACCAATAGTGCTTTCAATAACTGAAGTCATGCTATTCTCGTTCAATAAACATGGGCGAAGGAGCGTCTTCAACATTTCGGGGGGGGGGGGAAACATTTTGCAACTTAGGGTAAAAAAAGTTTTATACGTTTTCACCAAGAACTGAAGGTAAATTGCCTACAACGAGATATATTAGGTCGTAAATTATACTTTACGTCTGAATTATTGGGGGGGGGGGGGGGGCAAACGATATATTCCAGGTTAAATTTTCCAGGTCCAAAGGGTTAGAATACCAGTCCTGTCAAAAAGAGATTACTAAGCGTTCGTCTATCTGAGACTACGCGTTGCCTTTCGATTGACAGGCCGATTCACCCTTAGTTTTCGCATTGTCCTTTTTCATCGGACCAGCATTGAATGATAAGCGATATATCCCTCCATACTGTGCGTTTATTGAATGTGTCAAAACAGCGGGGGCGACTGTGCGCCGGTCTATGGAGACAGTATTGGTGGTTTTGATAATTTTGATTCAATATATCGATATGACAATCTAATCCTAGACGAATTGGCATTGCGTGGCGTCTATAATCATAACAAGTGGTAGTAGAGAATTTCAACCACTAATAATTGTATTCGTAGAGTTGGCAATGAGTGATGAAGATGCGGGTTAGTTCCGTGATTTTATTCATCAAAATCAATGATACATAAACTTATTTGGAATATCAGCTCATTAAATGTTGATTAAGCTCTAGTGAGGGTAGAATGAGCGTATGGCTGAAAGCATAAATTAAAATTGCTTGGACTACGGATAAGCTAAGGAATGGATAATATTGCTTCCCAAAAGCACTGTCCTTGTTTGCAATCAGAATAAATCGCCAAGAGAGACCTATCACAATTCAGGCAAAACATAGATGGGCTATCATTTTAAAAAATGTTTTCGATTCTAGGTCAAACATAAGTACACAATCATTATAATATATTGTTCTGTGTCTGTCTCTCTCTCTTGTGTTGTTTCCAAGACTCTGTCGCCATTTTTGTATGGCGTCGACATGTCCGTGATGATTTACTCATAACTGCACCTAATTTCCTATAGGGATCGGTATGTTCACTGGAATTAACACATAAAGTTTTTAATTGCTTTCACTATCCATTCCCATGATCCGTGTTATTGCTTTGATTGCCTCACATTTGTATTTACCTTTCTTGAAACGCATGTAGGATTTAAACGCCATCAGAACTTGCGCTACAAATGACTTAAATAACTGTTTACAGTGACAAAAGATTCAGCTTTACCAAAACTATTTCTGTAATTTGATTGTCACCTCATCTATGCAAGTAACGAGGCGGTTAAATCCAAAACCAAACAATTTTCCCCGTTATGTTATGGTTTTACAGTGAACCTTACTCCCAAAGGAATTCAAAATGCAACATAATCTTAATTAGAAAATATATAATACAGCATAATATAGGCAATTTCCAATTTTGCTTTATACATTTGTATTTAACTGTTTTTAATTGATGCTCGACTAAATTATTACTCTCGGTTGAAAACTGCATTTGGTCGAGCGTCAATTAAAAACAGCTAATGATATAGCGAAATCGGTACTTTCCGGGTATTATTACATAAACGGGATATTCTTTAGGCTATATAATATAACCATACTAAATGCACGATCGTATAATCAAGAAAAAACTCACCATTAGCAGACGCAATAGCAATCTTTTTGAATGCGAACGTTATTCATTTGATAACGTGATTCTCCACACTGTTACATGTAATCACAACCCTTTTCAGATGTATTTATCTAAGAATAACTATTAATATGCTAAGTTTTATTGGATCATTTTCTAAGATTTGTGTTCCTTTTTTAGTAACATTATGACCCTTTTTCTCAGGTAAAGAGCGACTTGTCTCATGCCTATTATTTTAAACTAGGTCAACTGCTATTCTATCATTTCTTTGTGAAATTTGGTCATACTGCATTTATTCGGTGGAGCCTTGTATTTTCGATAATCATTGTTTCTTTGGCTCATGTGTGGGCATTGCTCAGTGTAGTTGTGTTGTGGTGTTTCTGATTTCTGTGCTTGACTGGTTAAGTTTAGTGCTACCTTCCATTTTCTTAAATTTGTAATTATAATAGCTAACAAAATAATGACCTGCTTGGCAGGTTTATATTTGTATGTAAATACCACAGGTAACTCTATCCGTGTTCAAGAGTAAACCGAAAAAGAAATTATCACAACATGCGATTTATTTTCGTTTCAGTTTTATCAATGATACAGTAACTTGTAATGAATACAGCACAAGAAGCAATACAATGAAATACTACTAACCTATTACTAGTATACTGCCTACCTGCGTAATCCTCTCATGGCTGGTTTGCTCCTAAGGTCATTTCACAAGAACGTTCCAAACCTTACGAATACTTCATTGTATTATTGTTCATTGTTATTTGATTGATAGTGCTTGTATAAATCACAGTTGAACAAACATTACAGTAATTATTAATCAACATGCCCATGCGGAGTGTTTTATTAGCAATAACCAATTATCAATACAGCAAAACAGACAAAGATGAATCGTGCTCATTACATGCGATATGTGTCTGGAATTCAATCGCCGTGCTAACATAATTAAGCTTATATTTCTCTAGAAGTGTATAGGAAGTAAGACATAATCAGAATCTAGAGGAATTCCATAATGATGGCGACATATTGTTCTAAAAGGTGATGCCTATGTTTGAAACGCACACATACAAATCTAGATCGTTTCTTTCACTAAATCAACCAAATACATAAACCCAGTCTGAAACGTAGGCATTTCAAAATTCCCAATTCAAAGAATACAAACGCAGGCTTTTAAATTTAGAATGACATTGAAATTGTACCTGACTATTGATAATAATGACTTTATTTAAAGGTCAACACAATCTTCCAGAGGAAGTTAATATTTTTATATTAAGTTTAGTAGGGCCCCGTCTACGGGGTTAAGTAGAGCCCCGCCTACTGGGTTAAGTAGAGCTCCGTCAACTGCCTTCAATAGATCCCTACTACTAGGTTTAGTAGGGCCCAGTCTACTGGGTAAAGTTGAACAAGTTGATGCAGTTACCCTCGACTTCTCAAAAGCATTTACAAGGTACCACACAACCGTCTTCTACAAGAGCTTGAACACTACGGAGTCCGAGGCACTACTCTTTTTTGGTTAGGGATTTCCTCTCCTCCCGCACCCAGCAGGTCGTCCTAGACGGTTCGAGATCATCAACTGCGCCCGTTACATCTGGGGTACCCCAGGGTAGCATCTTGGGCCTGTTGCTCTTCCTTGCATATATTAACAATCTACCAGGCAAGGTTACCTCCAAGCCAAGACTATTCGCCGATGACAGCCTCCTATACCGAACTGTGAAAACCCAAGCAGATTCAGAAGAACTTCAGAAAGACCTAGACAGTCTACTGGGTTAAGTAGAGCCCCCGCATACTGGGTTTAGTAGGTCCTACTTTTATATTGTATGTACATTATATACTGTTTATCCATGTATTAGTCATGATTGTACAGCACTTTTGAACGTGTGTATACATGAAAAAATGGCTATATAAATATGGTATGATAATAATAATAATTCCATATGAGCCTCTAGAAGTACTTGGAAGTCTATTCTGGATTTGAAAATTATATTTGGAAATAAGGTTAACAGCAAATTAATAGCATTAACAACAAGAAAATTAAGTTTATTTTAAGATAGTCCTCTTTGTATGGCTTTCATGGTTTTTTTATTAAGCAATATTGGCATACTTGCGTCATGAATATGGAGTAAAACTAACTATCTCTACATGCAAACTAACACAAAGGGTAAAACGAGGCTGATTGTTTTGGTTCGCTTTGAAATATATTGAATGAACGTTTTTGTTAAACTAACTTCTTTGTATACATTGCATGTAGCATTTTCGCAAAATCGGGGCTTACTGGGAAGCAAAATCCCCCATCATAATTACAAAAAAGAACCCAAATATGTAGTATGCCAATTGACTTAAATGTCTAACATATGTTTACGCATCTCACAATTGTGTCATGTTATATCGTGAGTTATTAAATATGTATCGGTCAACAATAGATAACTGGACAATGGCATGACAGAGCACATCATTAAGAATAACTTCATAATTTGTCAACCAAACCACTTGGGGCACACATGTCATGACTGTATCACACGCTTTCTACCTTAGAGTGACATAGTCAACAAGTCGATGGCTTAGAATGAGAAGGTCGTAACGACTACTTACGACCTTTTAAGATTTATACATATTTAAAATAAGCATCACAAGGCGCTTCTAATGAGCACAATTTCATAAAAATCGGAACTTGTCATGTTGACCAAAACGAAGTTTAAACCGCTTGTTTTATACCATGTGTAAAGAGTAATTATCGAACAGTATTTTTCTCGTTTTCTCAATATATTGATTTTGTAGTTACGACCTTCTTATTCTAAGCCATCGAAAGACACTTCTACTGTTGTTTCCTTTTGTTCGTATCATGTGTTGTTGAGTACGGTATTCGTTTAGATAGTTACATGTATAGGTTATGCAAAGAGAATGCTATAGTATTGTAGGGGAACGATGATGCATGGTGTTTGTCAATTGGTCGTCTTGTCTCGTCACATTGGACTCCCCTCGACAACAGCTCACCAATGGTACAGTAGTTTGAGGTGTACAAGCTATATTTGACTGACAAATAAGGGTAGGAGTAAGCAATGTTTCCATTCATAACAACCTCACTATATACTGTGTATGCACGTAATTCAATGTCCACATGGTGTCATACATTGTGAAGTGAGTCCCTCTGCTATTTAACATCGGATACTTGGAGAACTAGGTCGGCTCTAGCTGCTTTTTCTCTTTCGGTCACTTAGGATCATCGATTGTTTTGATATTTCCATGTGAAACTAGGTCATCCTGCTCTTTACATAGGGGCTTGATATTTTAGTTATTTCGTTAATTATGTGTGGGTATTGTTCTGAGTAGCTTTGTCGTGTTTTTGCTGTTTTCTTTGCTCGGTTGAGTTGAGGGCAGCCTTCCCCGAACGATTTCCTCATATCTTCATTTGAAAATTAAAGTTAAAGTATACCTTTGCATTGTCTGTGACCCATAGTTTAAATTGTACTTAATATCATACGTTTCAATTCGATACAGAATCACTGCAAACTGGAACACTCATCACAAGGAAGTCGCAAGCTTTTTAATACAATTTTGTTTATCATGATCGGTTTTTAAACGATAAAACAAATTATGTAGTGAAACATATTTATTGTTTGGTTACCATTGATGATGAAGTTAATATGTGAGTACATACAAGGACCTAATGATATTTACAAACTGATTATGAAGCTGAGATTGATGTTTCCTTTATATGAACCTTTTTGTCTTGAACATACAGTCTGGGTTAAAAGTAAATGCACTCCTATGCTCTGATTCAAGTACTGTTCATTTTTTAACTGACCAAACGCAGCATACAGTGACAATCATTTGTTCCTTTCTGTGAAACCCATGCTCTTCAGTTACCTTGGGTGCTGACTGCGCTGTGTGATTAAATGATCTCGTATAATGTTTGATATCTATAGACAGGTATGGAATTACTGATATGTTATGTCGTTAAGTCCGGATTGAATAATGTGAAGCACTAGTTAATGAGATTGCACGATAAAAACATAAATTTGTAAAGGAAAGTTATTATACGCGTCAATACCACTGTTTCGTGTTAATTAGAATTGATACACCATTTTCATTTTAATACCGTTTGCTTTGATATGCTTGATTTGATAATTTCCGGGTTAACTTAGATTAACATTGTGTATCACGAATTAATTGTCAATGCCTTATGCTTCATTTGGTGTATGTCGCTTCCCTTTGGAGCCGCATTGGTAGTTCTTAAATGAGGCATGCTTGTTTTGTTACAATTCCATTTAAAATAAATTGGAAACTGACCGTCAGACAAGGTATTTGGTGTGGCTAGGCCAACGCCTTTCTGCTAATGTTTTGAAAATTGGATATTATATCAGCTACATAGGTCGCATTCAAGAATGAAATACTGGTGATGTATTGACGAATGAAGCATTGATCGTTAGCCTGTGCAACATAACTAGCCATTGCACAAACTATTCCACATACTGGCTCTACATCTGAATTGAATTTTGTTTATTTATCGTGTAAGGTCGAACTGTGCTCATACATGTTCATCGTATTCTAGAAATATTCTGATGAACTCAATTGACCTCGATCAAGACATGTAATTGATTTGCCTTATACCATTTTAGCGATGGAAACCAGCAGGAAATTGGTCTCGAAAATAATTGATTGGGATAAGGAGATGACCTTTTGCAGTCAACAAACCTACATGTATATTATACCGTATGAATTATGCACACTCTTGATATGTTGACCTATTTGAAATACCAATGCGATCGAATAGGTCGTATTTTAGCTTGAACCTTTAGACTATTACGTACACGGCCTTTAATTAATAGAATCAACCGATAATTAACACAGTAATTGACACACCAGATGAGGGCATTACTTGGCTGCGTATTCGCATAATGATGGGGAAAATCTACATTTCTGAGTGTTGATTATATGATGCGATGAGGTTGTTTCACAATAAAGTATTCATGACACCTTCTTGTCAGCAATTATGTTGTTAACTGTTCTACACTAACTGGATAAACATATAGAATGTATCTTAAATTCTGTCACAAACACATGTATGTGTTACGACTCCATGACAATGTAAATAACTTATATACAACGAGACCGCACATCTATGTGTATCAGTTATCTTAATAATATAGTATGTTATAATTACTCTCCATTTCATTTATAAAATCGTTAGAGATCTAGGTTCACTGCAAACATATTATATAATAACAGAAAATACAACCTAGGTATTTGCTTAGAAGTGCGACAAGTAAATAATGGAGCAGCACTACATGAGGCTAAATGGTTGTTGTGACATTTACAGTGCATGTACAAATCATCCTTAGTTCAGTAACATCCATCCCATGTTCTTGACGGACATAGCATAATTTGACGACGTTAAAGCAACAACAAAATTCATGGAAATGGATATTGAAAGCAAATAAATCCTTGATGTGCACATTCCATAGAACATAACAATCCCTATTATAAACGAGTAGTTGCAAAAGGTGCAAGTATGAGTAAATCGCTACAGACATTTCAACGTTATACAAAATCGGCGACAGTGTCTCTTACAATCAATGACACACACATTGTCCAGATATACTTGGCATGGTTCTTGCATGGAGATAAAGTGTCTGATTTTCTATTTTACACATTGTGATATACATAAACTAAACATAGCAGGGTATACATCAAATGGGTCATATAACAGTACATGTCACCATCGTGTTTTGACTAACCACACAGCTACGGATTTAGATCTACATCACTCAATGTCTGCTATACGAATTATCAGTCAATGAATATGTCGGGTCTATTTCACCTCGTTGTTACAATAGACATTACCCAACACCATAGTCTAATGCTAGATTGAACTATCATTCAGCGTCATCATAATTATCTATAGAGCAGCGCCCTCGAATAACACAACGCCAACGGTCTAATGCTAGATTGAAATATCATTCAGTGTCATCATATTTATCTATAGAGCAGCGCCCCCGCTTTTGTGACCCAAATATTTATGACACAGTTATGTGGGCGTGTATTCGTATATGGTGATGGCAGTCCAACAAATAAGCAAAATTCCAAAATTGAGAATGAAGGCAATTTGATCATGTGCTGTCCCAGACAGCCGAATAATTAGTGAATCTCCTGATGACATTATTGATATTCACACTATCGAAATAAGAGACAATGTTCGGGAAGTACAATTCAATTTGAATGTATGCATTCATAATGATATGATATATAAGTAAATAAGTATTTGACGAGAGATATATGCGAGAAAAGAAAACATTGAAACCCACAAACAAAAATATGTAGTTTAATGTATGCCATTTGACATAAATGCCAAAGCATGATTTAGTAGCTTACATTCGTACAGTGTTATGGTGTACTCATCAAATATTCGTTGGTCGAGAATAGATAAGTAGAGACTATGGGGTGACAGCATATATAATTATGAAAAGCTATAAAAGTTTTCAACCAAATCACTTAAAACAATTAATGTCACAACTAGTATCCTACGCTTTCGACCTCAGAGTAAAAAATGTTTTTTTTTACTATTTTGTCATTGCATGATCTGTTTTCATTAGTCATGCTATATTGTGATTGAATTATCTTTTATTTCCATGGTAACAAAAGTCATGCTATTTTCGTCATTGCGGGGGACGATGAAATAGGACCTTGTCAAACCACATATGTCTCCCTTCGCATAGGACCCCCTTGTTGCAATATTTGACGAAAGCATCGGAATAATATTTTGAAACCACTGTTGGTGATGGTTAATTAGGAATGTAATTAGGAATGACAACATCGCAGCTTTCTTATCACAATGGCCTCACAAAAATGTACTATAGCAAGCGACAAAAGAAGCAGAGGAATGCCAAATGAGATATGGAAAAAAGATGCGCCAGCGAAATCAAAAGTATTGGAATGACTGTTGTCGAAATCGAGAAGATTGCAAAGGATAGACATCGATGGATAGACCTGGTTGTATCAGCTTTATGTGCCAACGGATACGAAGTAAGTAAATAGGTAAGTAAGATAATAAGTAAGTGAGTCAGTCAGTCAGTCAGTAAGTCGGTCACTGTTAAAGTGTGGCTTGGTGTAAACACAGATCATAGATAAATACAATGTACATAAACAATTTAATAAAGTGCATAGCAATTGTGAAATGTGCATACTACATATGACCCACTAAAATAATTGGACAACTTAAAATATGACTCCAGTATGGCTTTGATAATTATGCAGTACTATTTCCATTATATAATGTAGTATCAGTAAGTTCACATTTATTAATGCAACCAACTCATCATCATCTTTGGTTATCTACATTAATGCATTTTTGTTTATGACTGTACATTGTATTATTAACATAATACAAGTTACATGACTTAACAAATTTATTCGTTTGGAAATTTAATGGATATATCATCAATAAAAACATCATTTGAGATAGAACAAGTACATTGTGGGCACAGTACGAGGGTTGTTCGATACGTATTGTCACTGGGGCTTGAAAAAAATACCAAACCGTGTATCTGAAATTCCTTTAAACTAATCTCCCTGAGATTATGTACACATTTTCACCATTTTGACCCACATTTTAAATACATAAAAAGCATGTGTTGGGGTATAGTCATAGAGCACAGAAAAATTCCTTTTTTAACTTTTATGCAATGGAAAAGGTAAAGGTTTGGCCACTCTGGAGATTTAAGAGGATTTTGTAACATGACCAGATGTCCGGTCTTCAAAGAGTCAGTAACATTACAGAGGCATACAAACAAACACATAAAATAGGACATCAATAGTATAAAAATCATAGGACAAAACAACAAACAAAAGTAGTAAACTGATAAAAAGCTACAAACAGTCGATGCCGTATCCGCCCAACTGCGAATTCAGACTGGCCAAACATTACCGGAGCAAAAGCGAGGACAAAACAGGGTTGGAAAGTGAGTACATACACCAACAGAAAGAGCCGAGCATGAACGATACGCATACACAACGAAACATAAGATTTAGGTCACATTTGTTTTCGGGATTGCTTGGCTCTTCATTATAATAGTTTGAGTCAGGGTTTTTTTTATTTACATGTTCAAAATATATAATAGAACACCATTGGTAGATTCCGTTGTGATTGGATAAAACAAGGTGTATGTTGTGATTCAAGTGCATTACACTAGATATTGAACTTGTCTTACGCAACGGACTTTCATTCGTTCCTATATTTGACGTCCATACTTTTCAGTTGTTGTTTCGTACCCTCTTCTCTGAGTGATTTATTCATCGTTAACAATGTGTGAAATTAATGGAAAGGTAGGGGATGTTATCACTGAAAAATTGTCATCATGGTCCGGACTGTATAATTTGCAACATTAATAATTATAAGTAAATGAGATTACATGAAATAAAATTCTTTGTAAAGAATAATTCTTTTTTATCAGCCTTGATACCACAGTTTCATTTTAATTAAATTTGATACAACACTTTCATTATATCACCGTTTGCTTTGGTGAGCTTGAATTGATAATTTCCTGGTACTATACAGTTTATCATTGTGTTTCACGTATGAATCTTCAGTCCCTTATGATTCATTAGGTGTACGTGGTTTCCTTTTGGAGTAAAATTGATAGTTGTTAAATCAGGCATGTTTGTTTTGTAATAATTCCATTTAAAATAAATTGGATATGGACCGCCAGTCAAGGTATACGATGTAGCTCGGTCAACATATCCTTTAGTATGGTTATCCGAATGTGTACCTTAAATGAGAATGCATGCATGTGGTTCTGCTTATGCTTTTGAACTTGGGTATTCAATCAGCACATGTCACATTCAGGTATAAAATATTGTCGATGTATTGGACGAATGCAGCCAATTAACAAGTCAATTGACAAAGTCCACATAATGGCTCTAAATCGAAATTCAATAATATTTGTTTATCGTGTTGGGTCGAACAGTGCTCATACATGTTCATCGTATTCTAGAAATGTTCGAATGAATTCAATTGACATCGTTCAAAAAATATAATTGATTTGCCTTATACCATATCGGTGATGGAAATCAGCCGGAAATTGGTCTCGGAAATCATTGATGGGGATAAGGTGATGACCTTTCGCAATCAACAAACCTACACGTATATCATACCGTATGAATTAGGCACACTCTCGATATGTTGACCTATTGGAAATGCCAATGCGATCGAATAGTTCGTATTTTAGCTTGAACCTTTAGAATATTATGTATGCGGCCTTTAATTAATAAAATCAACCGATAATTAACAAAGTAATTGACCCAGCAGACGAGGGCATTACTTGGTTACGTATTCTACATTTGTGAGAGTTGATTACATGATGCGATGAGGTTGTTTCACAATAAAGTAGAATAGTACCTTCTTGTTAGCAATTATGTTGTTAATTGGTCCACACTAACGAGATAATCACATAGAATCTTAACACATGAATGTGTTACGATTCCATGACAACGTAAACATGTTACATGCAACGATGCCGCATTTTAGCAATTATCGTAAGCATGAATAATGTTTTTGTTACGCTAACATTCATTTATAAAAATCCGTAGTCATCTTTGTTCATGGTAAACAAATTATATAACATTATATAACAAAAGAAGTCAAGCTGATATTTAAATTATACCACCTATGTATTTGCTTAGAGGATGAGGCAATTATATAATAGAGCAGTACTAGGTGAAGCTAAATGTTTTTTTCGATAAAGTCATGTACAGTGCAATTGCATTTGGTCCTAAGTTCAGTAGCATCCATCTCATTTTCCAGACGGACATAATAGATAATACGACGACGCTAAAGCAATAAAACGGATCAGGGTATGGATATTGAAAGCAAATAAACACGTTATGTGTATATTCCAGAGAACAGAATACTCCCTATGTGCTGCATAATGTGCAATTGTAAGTAAATCGCAACAGACATTTAAACGTCATACAAAATCGGCGACAGTGTCTTTCCAACAACACTATATAGAAATAGAAGCAAAACCTACCACCCGTGTTTCCCAAGACGAACATTGAAACTGCCTCTCATAAAAAATGGCACACAAAATGTCCAGATGCATCGTACCCAGTTTCGACAATTTTCTCAGAGCTCTAAGCATTCTAGTATATACGCTGGGTACACCGTCCACTTTTAGAACTGAAACCCGTTACTCGACACGTCTCTTGCATCGATGTAAACTATTTGATTTTCTAGTTAACACATTGTGATCACAGCTAACTGAATCATTGATAAAGAAAATATACAAACGAAAAAAGCAATATTTTGGGGGTACAGTTACCTGTGATTGTGTTATGTAAATACTAAAAAGTACAGCGTATGTATTAAATGGACCATATATCAATAACCGTGCATGTGTTTTTGTCTAACGACACAGTCATGGATCTAGATCTCTAGCACTCGATGTTTACTCTACGAATAAGCAATCGGTGGTTGACATTGTCTATTTCACCTCGTTGTTATAATACAATGTAAAGGATACACTATGCTTAATTATCTAATGTTAGATTGAAATATATTTCAGTGTCATCATAATTATCTAAAGAGTATCTATAGAGAGGCGACCCTGTCCTTGTGATACATGCATTGATCAAATAATTTCGTGGGAGTTGTTCCAGCTTTTGATTGTAGTCCGACAAATAAGGAAATGTCAAAATTGATACTGAAGACAATTCGATTACGTATTGTCTCAGACAGCCGAGCTATTAGTGAATATCGTGTTCACATGAATGGTATTCAAAATTAGAAATATGGGGGACAATGTTCCAGAAGTACAATTCATTTGTAAAGGAAACAGTCTTAATGATATGATATAGATGTAAATAAGTATTTGGGAGAGATAAATGCGAAGAAAAAGAACTAAAATAATATTTAGTATAATGTATGCCCCTTGGCATAAATGTCCAATGTGTGCTTTAGTAGCTGACATCTGTGTCGTGTTATATCGTGCACTCATCAAATATGCGTCGGTCGACTATAGATAACTAGACTATGAGGTGACATAATACATCATTGTGAAAAGCAATAAAAGTTATCAACCAAAACACTTAAGACAACTGAGTTAAAAATTGTTTTGTTTACTATTGCGTTATTGCATTCTTTGTTTCCATTAGTCTTGTTATATTGTGATTAAGTAATATTTTTTATTTACATGGTATACAAAAATCATGAGTATTTGCGGGGTTGACAATGATATATGACCTTGTATTCATATTGTCAGGCCAACCCACAAAGATCTCCCTTTTCATACATTTCTTCGGTGCAGTATTCGAAGAAAACTTTGGATGTTGTTGATGGTTAGGACATGTAGTTAGGAAAGACAACGTCGCAGCAATCATATTACAATGACCTCACAAAAAAGTACTATAGAAAGTGTCAAAAGAAACAGAAAATGCCAAATGAGACATGGAAAAAACATGCGCTATCGAAATCAAAAGTATAGGAAAGCCTATTATTGAAATCGAGAAGATTGAAAATGATAGACATCAATGGAGAGACCTGGTTGTATCAGCTTAATGTGGAAACGGACACGAAGTAAGTAAATAGGTAAGTAAGATAATAAATAAGTCAGTCAGTCAGTAAATAGGCCATTGTGAAAGTGTGGCTTGGTATGATCACAGATCATAGATAAATACAATGTACATAAACAATTTAATGAAGTACATAGCAATTGTGAGATGTGCGTGCTACATATGACCCACTATAATAAGTGGACGACATACAATATGACTCCAGTATGGCTTTGTGATAATTATGCAGTACTATTTCCATTATACGTAGTATCAGTAATTTCGCAATCATTAATACGTTATTAATGCACCAACACATCAGCATCTCTGGATATCTACAACAATGCAGTTTTGTTTATGATTGTACATTGTGTTATTAACATAATACAAGTTATATACTTTAACAAATGTATTCGTTTGGAAATATTACGGATTTACCATCATCAAGCAAACTATTCGAGTTAAAACAAGTACATTGCAGGCACAGTATATGACCTAATATGTCATAAAAATCTCATTTGACTGAGGGGTTCGTTTCCCTCAATGGAGCTTGTTTATTATTGCATAAAATCCGGATCCAAATTTGATACTAAATGCAAATAGAATATAATAATGTGTGGAATGCTAACTAGTTTGTAGGTGTATCAGTTGACCTAGAATGTAAATGTTAAAACAGTAATACATCGGAAAATACAGATCATGAATGGCATACAAACAAACACATAAAATAGAACATCAGTAATATAAAATTCACAGGACGAATTACAAACAAAAGTAGTAAACTGATAAAAAGCTACAAACAGTCGATTCCGTATCCGCCCAACGGCGAATTCAGACTGGCCAAATATTACCGGAGCAAAAGGATGATAAAACAGGGTTGGAAAGTGAGTACATACATTAACAAAAAGAGCCGAGCATGAACTATACGCATACACAACTAAACATTAGATTTAGGACACATTTGTTTTCGGGATTACTTGGCTTTTCATTATAATAGTTTGAGTCAGGGGTTCAAAAAATATAATAGAACATCATTGGTAGATTCCGTTGTGATTGGGTAAAACGAGGTGTATGCTGTGATTCAAGTGCATTACACTAGGTATTGAACTTGTCTTACGCAACTGACTTTCATTCGCTCTATCTTTGACGTCCGTACTCTTCAGTTTTTGTTTGTTACTACCTTCTCTTAGTGATTTATTCATCGTTAACAATGTGTGAAATTAATGGAAAGGTAGGGGATGTTATTACTGAAAAATTGTCATCATGGTCCGGACTGTATAATTTGCAACATTAATTAGTACATGAGATTACATGAAATAAAATTCTTTGTAAAGAATGATACTTATTTATCAGCCATGATTCCACAGTTTCATTATAATTAAATTTGATACAACACTTGTAAAACTTTGGTAAAACTAGTTTAACCATGTGTATCACAAATTAATCACTAACGCCTTATGCTTTATTGTGTGTACGTGGTTTGTTTTTAGAGCCGCATCGATATTTGTTAAACGAGTCATGTCTGTTTCGATGTTTTCCATTTAAGAATAAATTGGGTACGGACCGCTAGGCCCATATCTGGTTTAGTAAGAATATCAGAAGGCGTATTCATGGTTTCTGAAACGAGAATGCACTCACATGTTCTGTATAAATGCTTCGGCAGTCGAATATGAAATCAACTACATAGATCACGATTAGGCATGAAATACATCTGATGTATTGAATAATGCAGCATAGCTTGTTAACCTTTGCAAAATTACTAGTCGATGCACAAACAATTCCATTACTGTCTCTAAATGTGAATTGAAGAATATCTGTTTAACGTGCTAGATCGACCTGTGCTCTTTGGTCGTATCCTAGAAATGATACAAATAATTGACCTCGTTCAAAACTCGTAATTGATTTGTCTTATACTATATTAGCGATGGACACTATCCGGAAATTAGTCTCAAGGTTCATTGATTTGGATAAGGTGATGAACTTTCACAATCCACAAACCTACACGTATACTCTTCCGTATGAATTAAGCACATACTTGATATGTTGACTCCAACGATAATGTCAATGCAAACGAATAGCTGGAACCTTTAGACTATTTCCTGGCCTTTAATTAATAGAATCAACTGATAATTTGCACAGTAATTGACCTACCAGATGGGTGCATTACTTGGATGTGTATTCGCATAATGATTGGGTAAATTCTACATTGATGAGTGTTAATTGCATTATGCGATGGGGTTGATTCACAGCGAAGTATTCATGGTACTTGTGTGTCGTGTCAATATATATATATATGACGATCCGACAGTGAAGGTCAATTTGAAAATGAAGAATGAAGGCACAATCCATTGAAAGGTACCGTTTGTCTCCGGCAGTCGAACAATAAATGAATCACACGGTTGGTATTCACGCTATCGAAATCGGTGGAAATTGCTATCTAATTTGAATGCATAGTGATATGTTAAATCAGTATTTCACGAGAGATGTATGGGACGAAAACGTACTCAAGAAAACTTTAAATTAAATATGTGTCCCTTGACATAAATGCCCAATGTGTGCTTTAGAAGCTGACATTTGTGTCATGTTATATCGCGTTATCATCAAATATTCATCGGTCGACAATAGATAACTAGACAAGGACGTGACAGACGGTATCATAAAGAGAACAACCAAAAGTTGTCAATCAATTCACTTGAGACAACTAATGTCACGACTGGTATCCAATACTTTCTATATCAGAAACAGCATTGATCTCATATTTTTACTATCATGTTGTTGTTTTCTTTGTTTCCATAACCTCGTTTTGTTCTGATTGAGTATCCTTTTATTTACAGGGTATACAAATAACATGTACTTTCGTCCTCGAGTATTTGCGGGGGCCGATGATGTATGACCTTGTCTTTATATTGTCATGTCAACCGACTTATGTCTCCCTTCGCATACGGCTCCTATGATGTAGTATTTGAAGAATACTTCAGAATAGTATTTGGATGTCAATGTTGGTGATGGTTAGGACATGCAATAAGAAATGACAACAGTCATACAACAGGGACATCACAAAAATGGACACAAGCAAACGGTAAAATTAATAGGGGAAGTTCAAAGGAAGAGTGGAGCAAAACAAGTCCTAGATAAATCAAAGTATTGGAAAGACTGATGGTGAAATGGAGAGGATTGCAAAAGATAGACGTCAGTAGAGAGACCTTGTAGGAATGTATTAAGTTCCAACTGACACGAAGCAAGTACAACAGTAAGTCAGTCAGTAAGTATGTCATTGTTATAATGTGGTTAAGTGCATTCAAACAAAGATCATAAATAAATACATTAACACTATACATGTATAATAAAATGCATAACCGTATGAAATGTACATGCAACATGTGACTAACTAATAGTGGACGACTTAAGGTGTGGCTCCAGTATGGCTTTGGAATAACTATACAGTACAGTTTCAATAAAACTCAGTGCATGTATCAGTTATTTCACACTTAAGTTTTGTTAAATCATCATATGCATCATCGTCGCAGCTGGGGTTAGCATGATAATTTGATTTTTAGCATAAAACCTGTTAGATATTGTGGATTCATCATAAGTAAAGAAAATGTTCCAGATAAAAACACGTACATGGTGAGTACAGATTTTGACCTGATATGTCACAAATTATCATTTCCCTGAGTGATTCGTTTCTCTTATGTGAGCTTTTTTATTGTGGCATAAAATCTGGGTCTCGAAATCCTACGCACACCCACGTAGGTGTACATTTATTGAATTGACACAACCTACACATATAAATCAAAGCAGATAAAAAGTCACAAATAATGATTTGATATTTGCGATGACCAGCATGTAGTGTGTTTTTCTACTGGCATTTTACCGTCTGAACGGAACATGAAATCACAATTCCATTTCAATTCTTTTTAGCATTCGCCATTAAAATATATGTCGGTTTTAAAACCAACCGAACATTAACTCTAGTTCTTAGATTATTCACAAAATGCATTTTCTTTCGATATGGCTGTATTATTTTTAGTTTAATGATCTAATAAAAAACGTTTCACAAATCAGTCCAAAAAGAGACGATCATAAATCGAACAGATTAACTCTAACAGTAGGACACGAAAGACGTAAAAAGACACGGACAAGCCACAAGGTTCACTTCCAATACAAGCATGGTAGCGTATCCTAATACAGGTCCTATTGGTCATGTGTTAATTGTTTCTTTGGCTTGTGTGGGCATTGCACAATGTAGTTGCTAGAAATATGTAATGGTATTTCCCGCCCCATTGCTTCCTTGCCTTTTATTTTAAATTAGGTCAACCGCTATACGATAATTTCTTTGTGAAATTGGGCCATCCTTCATATATTCGGCGGGTACTTTGATTTTCGATTTTCTTTGACTTATGTGTGGACATTGCTCAGTGTAATTGTGTTGTGGTGTTTCTGATTGCTGTGCTTGACTGGTTAGGTTGAGTGCTATCTTCCATTTTCATAAATTTGCAATTGCAATAGCTAACAAAATAATGACCTACCTGGCAAGTTTATATTTGTATGTTAAACAAATAAATACCACAGGTAACTCTATCCGTGTTGGAAAGTAAACCGAAAACAATATTATCACGACAAACAATATATTTTCGTTTCAGTTTTATCAATGATACAGTAGCTTCTAATGAATACAGGACAAGAAGCAATCCAATGAAATACTAGTAACCTATTCCTGGTATACTGACTACCTTCTTAATCCTCTCAAGGTCATTACACACGAACGTTTCTAACCTTACGAATATTTCATTGTATTATTGTGCTTAGTTATTTGATTGATAGTGCGTGTATAAATCACAGTTGAACAAATATTACTGTAATTATTAATCAACATGCCCATGCGGAGTGTTTTATTAGCAATAACCAATTACCAATACAGCAAAACAGACAATGATGAATGCTCATTACATGCGATATATGTCTGGAATTTCACCGCTGTGCGCTCATAATTAACGCTTAAATTTCTCTAGAAGTGTATAAAGAAAATGTTTGAAACGCACACAATGCTTTACAAATCTAGATCGTTGCGTTCACTAAATCAACCAAATATAGAAACCCAGTCTGAAACGTGGGCATTTTAAAATTCGCAATTCAAAGAAACAAACGCACGCTTTTAAATTCAGAAATACATTGAAATTGTACCTGACTAATGATAATAATGACTTTATTTAAAGGTCAACATAGTCTTCCATGTGAGCCTCTATAACTACTTAGAAGTATATCCTGGATTTGGAAATAAAGTAAACAGCAAATAAATAGCATTTAGAACAAGAAAGTAAAGTTTATTTTGAGAAAGCTCTCTTTGTAAGATTTTGATAGGTTTTTATTATGCAATATTGGTATACTTGCGTCATGAATATGGAGTAAATCTTACTATGTCTTTATGCATACTAACACCAAGTATAAACTGAGGCTGATGGTGTTGATTTGCTTTTAAATATATTTAATAAACGTATTTGTTAAACTAACTTCTTTTTTATACATGGCATCTAGCAATTTCGCAAAATCGGGGCTTACTGGGAAGCAAAATCCCCCATAATAATGACAAAAAAACAAAACAAATATGAAGTATATAAATTGACATAAATGTCTAACTTATGTTTACACATCTAACAATTGTGTCATGTTATAGCATGTGTCAACAAAAGATAACTAGATAATGCCATGACAGAGCATACATAAAGTGTCAACCAAACCACTTGGGACACTGTTGTCCAGAATTGCATCACACACTTTCTACCTTAGAGTGACAGAGTCAACAAGTACACTGCTGTTGTTTCCTTTGGTCTGTATCACGTTATGTTGAGTACGGTATTCGTTTAGATAGTTACCTGTGTATGTTATGCAAAGAGAATGCTATAGTATTGTAGGGGACCGATGAGGCATGGTGTTTGTCAATTGGTCGTTATGTTTCATCACATTGGACTCCCCTCGACTACAGCTCACCAATGGTAGAGCAGTATGAGATGTACAAGCTATATTTGACTGACAAAGAAGGGTAGGAGTAAGGGTTGTTATCATTTATAATTACCTCACTTGTATGTATTACCTATACATTATATGCACCTAATGCAATGTCCACATTGCGTCATACATTGTGACGTGAGTCGTTCTGCTAGTTTACGTCGGAGACTTGGAGAACTAGGTCGGGTATAGCTGCTTTTCTTTCGGTCACTTGGGATCATCGACTGTTTTGATATTTCCATGTGAAACTATGTCATCCTGTCCTTTTACAACAGGGGCTTGATATTTTAGTTATTTCGTAATGTTATGTGTGGGCATTGCTCTGAGTAGTTCTGTTGTGTTTTTTGCTGTTTTCTTTGCTCGGCTGGGTTTAGGGCAGTCTTCCCCGAACGATTTCCTCATATCTTCATTTGAAAACTAAAGTTTGGGATATTGATAGTTCTAACTATGTCTGACTAGTGCTAGTTGCTGTAAATGTTTATTTGAGCCTTTGCACTGTATGTGCGCTACATCATTTAATTTAATGGATTTTGTATGAATTTGCATTGTCTGTGACCCATCGTTTAAATTGTACTTAATACCATACGTTTCAATTTGATACAGAATCACTAACACTCATCACAAGGAAGTCCCAAGCTTTTTAATACAATTTTGTTTATCATGATTGGTTTTTAAACGATCAAACAAATTATGTAGTGAAACATATTTATTGTTTTGTTACCATTGATGATGAAGTTAATATGTGAGTACATACAAGGACCTAATGATATTTACAAACTGATTATGAAGCTGAGATTTTTGTTTCCTTTATATGAACCTTTTTGTCTGGAACATACAGTCTGGGTTAAAAGTAAATGCACTCCTATGCTCTGATTCAAGTACTGTTCATTTTTTAACTGACCAAACGCAGCATACAGTGACATTCATTTGTTCCTTTCTGTGAAACCCATGCTCTTCAGTTTCCTTGGGTGCTGACTGCGTTGTGTGATTAAATGATCTCGTATAATGTTTGATATCTATAGACAGGTATGGAATTACTGATATGTTGTGTCGTTAAGTCCGGATTGAATAATGTGAAGCACTAGTTAATGAGATTGCACGATAAAAACATAAATTTGTAAAGGAAAGTTATTATACGCGTCAATACCACTGTTTCGTGTTAATTAGAATTGATACACCATTTTCATTTTAATACCGTTTGCTTTGATATGCTTGATTTGATAATTTCCGGGTTAAATTAGATTAACATTGTGTATCACGAATTAATTGTCAATGCCTTATGCTTCATTTGGTGTATGTCGCTTCCCTTTGGAGCCGCATTGGTAGTTCTTAAATGAGTCATGCTTGTTTTGTTACAATTCCATTTAAAATAAATTGGAATCTGACCGTCAGACAAGGTTTTTAGTGTTGCTAGGCCAACACATATTTTATTAAGAATAGCAGAAGGCGTATCTGAAACGAATGAACACACAAGGTTTCGCTTATGCTTTGAAGCTTGGCTATTATATCAGCTATATAGGTCACATTCATGAATGAAAAATGACGACGTATTGTCGAAGGCAGCATTGCTTGTTAACCTTTGCAAAATTACTACATAAAATGTAGTATTTGTGCAGAAACAATTCCACATGCTGACTCTAAATCGGATTTGAATTATATTTATTTATCGTGTTGGGTCAAACTGTTCCCATACGTTGTATTCTAGAAATGTTCCAATAAATGAAATTGACCTCATTTAAAACATGTAATTGATTTGCCTTATACCATATTGACGATAGATGCAATCGGGAAATTGATCTCGAGAATAATTGATTGTGATTAGGTGATGACCTTTCACAATCGAAAAACGTACACGTATATTATACCGTATGAATTATGCACACTCTTGATATGTTGACCTATTGGAAATGCCAATGCGATCGAGTAGTTCGTATTTTAGCTTGAACCTTTAGGATATTATTTATGCGGCCTTTAATTAATAAAATCAACCGATAATTAACACAGTAATTGGCCCAGCAGACGAGGGCATTACTTGGCTGTGTATTCGCATAATGATGGGGAACATCTACATTTCTGAGTGTTGATTATATGATGCGATGAGGTTGTTTCAAAATACAGTATTCATGGCACCTTCATGTTGGCAATTATGTTGTTAACTGTTCTACACTAACAAGATAATCATATAGAAACTATCTTAAATTATGTCACAAACACATGTATGTGTTACGATTCCATGGCAACGTAAATAACTTACATGAAACGAGGCCGCACATATTTGTGTATCAGTTATCTTAAGCGTATATCATGTTATAATTACTCTCCATTTCATTTATGAAATCGTTTAAGATCTAGGTTCACTTCAAACATATTATACAAGAACAGAAAGTCAGGCTGATATTCCAATCGTACAACCTGGGTATTTGTGCTTAGAGGGTGTGACAAGTAAATAATGGAGCAGCACTACATGAAGCCAAATGGTTGTTGCGACATTTACAGTGCATGTATAGGTCGTCCTTAGTTCAGTAACATCCATATCATGTTCTTGACGGACATAGCAGATAATTTGACGACGTTAAAGCAACAACAAGGATCATGGAAATGGATATTGAAAGCAAATAAATACATGATGTGCACATGCCATAGAACATAACAATCCCTATAATAAACGAGGTGCTGCGAAAGGTGCAATTAAGTGTAAATCGCAACAGACATTTCAACGTTATACAAAATCGGCGACAGTGTCTTTCCAACAACACTATAGAAACAGAAGCAAAACCTACCATCCGCTTTCCCTACAACGGGCATTTAAAGAAAGTTTATACGCTGTCTCTCAAAATCAATGACACACACATTGTCCAGATATTATTGGCACCGTTCTTACTATAAAGTGTCAGATTTTCTATTTTATACATTGTGATATACATAAACTCAATATAGCAGGGTATACATTAAATGGGTCATATAACAGTACATGTCACCATCGTATTTTGTCTTACGACACAGCACAGATTTAGATCTCCATCACTCAATGTCTACTGTACGAATTATCAATCAATGAATGGTCGGGTTTATTTCACCTCGTTGTTACAATAGACATTACACAACGCCAACGGTCTAATGCTAGATTGAAATATCATTCAGCGTCTTCATAATTATCTATTGAGCAGCGCCCCCGATGCTGTGACCCACACTTTTATGAAACAGTTATGAGGGAGTGTATTCGTATATGGTGATGGCAGTCCGACAAATGAGGAAATATCCGAAATTGAAAAGGCAGGCAATTTGATTACATGTTGTCTCATACAGCCGAATAATTAGTGAATCTCCTGATGGCATGATTGGTATTCAAACTATAGAACTATGGGGGACAATTTTCGAGACGTACAATTCAATTTGAATGTATGCATTCGTAATGATATGCTTAATAAGTAACTAAGTTAATGTATTTGACAAGAGATATATCCTTAAAAGAAAAAAATGATAACCACAAACAAAAATATGTAGTGCAATGTATGCCCTTTGACATAAATGCCCAATGTGTGCTTTAGTAGCTGACATTTGTGTCGTGTTATATCGTGTACTCATCAAATATACATCGTTCGAGAATAGATAACTAGACAATGAGGTGACAGAATACATCATTATGAAAAGCAATACAAGTTATCAACCAACACACTTAAGACAACTAATGTCACAACTGGTATCCTACGATTTCGGTCTCAGAGTGAAAATTGTTCTTTTTTACTATTACGTCATTGTATTCTTTGTTTTCATTAGTCTTGTTTTATTGTGTTTAAGTATTCTTTTATTTCCATGGTAACAAACGTCATGTTATTTTCGTCCTAGAGTATTTGCGGGGGACAATGATATAGGACCTCGTTTTATATTCTCATGTCAAACCACATAGGTATCCCTTCGCATAGGTCCCAATGTTGCAGTATTGGAAGAAAGCGTTGGTATGAATTTTTTAACCCACTGTTGTTGATGGTTAGGACATGAAATAAGGAAGGACAACGTCGCAGCAATCATATCACAAGGGCCTCACTAAAACGGACACCACAAAGCGACAAAAGAAACAGAGGAAGGTCAAACGAGACATTCGCTAGCGAAATCAAAAGCATTGAAAAGACTGCTGTCGAAATCGAGAAGATTGCAAATAATAGACATCAAGGGAGAGACCTGGTTGCATCAGCTTAATGTGCCAACGGATACGAAGTAAGTAAATAGGTAAGTAAGATAATAGGTAAGTGAGTCAGTCAGTCAGTAAGTCGGTCACTGTTAAAGTGTGGCTTGGTGTAAACACAGATCATAGATAAATACAATGTACATAAACAATTTAATGAAGTGCATAGCAATTGTGAGATGTGCATACTACATATGACCCACTATAATAAGTGAACGACTTAAAATATGACTCCAGTATGACTTTGATAATTATGCAGTATGTACTATTTCCATTATACGTAGTATCAGTAAGTTCACATTCAGACTTTATTAACGCCCACAACACATCAAAATTGCTGGTTATCTACAACAATGAAGTTTTGTTTATGATTGTTTTATTAGCATAAAACATGTTACATGATTTAATTACATGATTTAACAAATGTATTCGTCTGGAAATATTATGGATTAACCATCAATAAAAAATTATTCGAGAAAGAACAAGTACATTGCGGGCACAGTACGAGGGTTGTTCGATACGTATTGTCACTTGGGCTTGAAAAAAGACCGGATATCTGAAATTCCTTTAAACTACTCTCCCTGAGATTATATACACATTTTCACCATTTTGACCCACATTTAAAATACATTAAAAGCATGAGTTGGGGTATAGTCATAGGGCACAGGAAAATTGCTTTTTTAACTTTCATGAAATGGAAAAGGTAAAATTTTGTCCACTCTGTAGATTTAAGAGGATTTTGTAACATTACCACACCTCCTGTCTTCAAAGAGTCAGTAACATTACCCACACAGTGGCAAAAAAGTGTGGTTATTAAGCAGATTCGTGAAGTGCGAACTACTCATCTCGCAGATTTCAGAAAATTAACATCGTATTTCTCCGTCGACCCTTGGGCACCAGGCATTGTTATTTCCGGTCCTCTAATGGCAATGAAAAAGGCACACAAAGCCTTCCGCACATGAACAATCCTCATTGTTATATTCGCCTTTTGACTAGAAGTCAGGTCATTTTAAGGCTGATCCTATCCTCAACAAAAGTTATTTATCTATTTACAAACTGTTCTATATGGAACGAACCATATATTTACGCATTTAAAATACACATAGCGCGACGCTTTAAATAGGCTCATTTTTATTTATACTTTAATCAAGTTTTTTCGGCCATGATTATCCGTAGTGTCTACGAGTAGCACTGTTTAACGTCGTCTTAAACTGAGATAAAAGACAAACACCTATATGAAAGTGGTACTAATGTAAAGCTCATAAATAGATTTATCGATTTTTGTAAAACGTAAACTGATGGGGCTGAACAAGCTCGAGATTCATGTGCAACGACAATACATATCGAACAGCCCTCGAATATGACCTTATATGTCATAATAATTTCATTTTCGTTTCTCTCATTCGAGATTTGATACAAAATGCAAATAGAATATAATAAATATATGGATTGCTAACTAGTGAGTAGGTGTATCAGTTAACTTAGAATGTAAATGTTAAAATAATAATAAAATTGGACAGTATATACAGTAATATACAGATCATGAAAGGCATACAAACAAACACATAAAATAGAACATCAATGTTATATAAAATTCACAAGACAAATGAAAAACCAAAGTAGAAAACTGATAAAAAGCTACAATCAGTCGAGTTCGTATCCGACCAACTGCAAATTCAGACTGGCCAAACATAAACGGAGCAAAAGCGAGAACAAAACAGGGTTGGAAAGTGAGTACATACATCAACAGAAAGGGTCGAGCATGAACGATACGCATACACAACGAAACATTAGATTTAATACACATTTGTTTTTGGGATTGCTTGGCTCTTCAATATAATATTTTGAGTCAGGGTTTTATATTAAAATGTTCATAATATATTAGAGAATATCATTGGTAGATTCCGTTGTGATTGGATAAAACGAGGTGTATGCTCTGATTCAAGTGCATTACACTAGATGTTGAACTTGTCTTACGCAACTGACTTTCATTCGTTCTTATATTTGACGTCCATACTCTTCAGTTGTTGTGTGGTACTTCCTTCTCCGAGTGATTTATTCATCGTTAACAATGTGTGCAATTAATTGAGAGGTAGGGGATGTTATTACTGAAAAATTGTCATTATGGTCCGGACTGTATATTTTGCAACATTAATTAGTACATGAGATTACATGAAATAAAATGCTTTGTAAAGAATGATACTTATTTATCAGCCATGATTCCACAGTTTCATTATAGTTAAATTTGCTACAACACTTTCATTTTATTACCGTTTGCTTTAATGCGCTTGACTTGATAATTTCCTGGTAAAACTAGTTTAACCATGTGTATCACAAATTAATCACTAACGCCTTATGCTTTATTGTGTATACGAGGTTTCTTTTTAGAGCCGCATCGATATTTGTTAAACGAGGCATGTCTGTTTCGATGTTTTCCATTTAAGAATAAATTGGGTACGGACCGCTAGGCCCATATCTGGTTTAGTAAGAATATCAGAAGGCGTATCCATGGTTTCTGAAACGAGAATGCACTCACATGTTCTGTATAAATGCTTCGGCAGTCGGATATGAAATCAACTACATAGATCACGATTAGGCATGAAATACATCTGATGTATTGAATAATGCAGCATAGCTTGTTAACCTTTGCAAAATTACTAGTCGATGCACAAGCAATTCCACATACTCTCTCTAAATGTGAATTGAAGAATATCTGTTTAACGTGCTAGATCGACCTGTGCTCTTTGGTCGTATCCTAGAAATGATACAAATAATTGACCTCGTTCAGAACTCGTAATTGATTTGTCTTATACTATATTAGCGATGGACACTATCCGGAAATTAGTCTCAAGGTTCATTGATTTGGATAAGGTGATGAACTTTCACAATCCACAAACCTACACGTATATTCTTCCGTATGAATTAAGCACATACATGATATGTTGACTCCAACGATAATGTCAATGCAAACGAATAGCTGGAACCTTTAGACTATTTCCTGGCCTTTAATTAATAGAATCAACTGATAATTTGCACAGTAATTGACCTACCAGATGGGTGCATTACTTGGATGTGTGTTCGCATAATGATTGGGTAAAATTCTTCATTGATAAGTGTTAATTACATTATGCGATGGGGTTGATTCACAGCAAAGTATTCATGGTACTTGTGTGTCGTGTCATCCCTGTTAAGTGGGAGTGTTTCATTATTTATAGATGACGATCCGACAATGAAGGTCAATTTGAAAATAAAGAATGAAGGCACAATCCATTGAAAGGTACCGTTTGTCTCCGACAGTCGAACAATAAATGAATCACACGGTTGGTATTCACACTATCGAAATCTGGTGGTAATTGTTCGGGAACTGCTATCTAATTTGAATGCATAGTGATATGTTAAATCGGTATTTCACGAGAGATGAACTCAAGAAAACTTTGAATTAAATATGTGCCCCTTGACATAAATGCCCAATGTGTGCTTTAGTAGCTGACATTTGTGTCATGTTATATCGTGTTATCCTCAAATATTCATCGGTCGACAATAGATAACTAGACAAGGACGTGACAGACGATATCATTATGACAACCACCGGAAGTTGTCAATCAAATCGCTTGGGACAACTAATGTCACGACTGGTGTCCAATACTTTCTATCTCAGAGACAGCATTGATATTTTTACTATCACGTCGTTGTTTTCTTTGTTTCTATGTATCTTGTTTTGTGCTGATTGAGTATTCTTTTATTTACAAGGTATACAAAGATCATGTGCTTTCGTCCTCGAGTATTTGCGGGGGCCGATGATGTATGACCTTGTCTTTATACTGTCATGTCAACCCACATATGTATCCCTTCAAAAACTCATAGGATGCAGTATTCGGAATAACATTTGGATGTCAATGTTGGTGATGGTTAGGTAATGTTATATGGAATGAGAACAGTCATACAACGGGGACCCCATAAAAATGGACACAAACAAACGACAAAATAAACAGAGGAAGGCCAAAAAGAGAAGTGGAGAAAAACAATTGCTAGCGAAATCAAAGTATTGGGAAGACTCATGGTGGAATCGAGAATATTGCAAAAGAAAGACGTCAGTGGAGAGACCTTGTAGAAAAGTATTTAGTTCCAACTGACACGAAGCAAGTACAAAAGTAAGTCAGTCAGTAAGTATGTCATTGTTATAGTGTGGTTTAGTGCATTCAAACACAGATCATCAATAAATACATAAACACTATATAATGAAACGCATTACAGTGTGAGATGTACATGCTACATGTGACTCACTAAAAAGTGGACGACTTACGAAATGGTTTCCAATAAACTTGGTACGTGTATCAGTTATTAAAAATTCAACTTATTATATATTCAGGTTTTATTACATCGCCGCAGCTTCGTTTATCGTGATAATTGGATTTTAGCATAAAACATGTTAAATATTGTGGATTCACCATCAATAAAGAAAATGATGGAGAAAAAAAACAACTTTATTGTGAGCACAGAATTTGACCTGATATGTCACAAATTATCATTTCACTGAGGGATTTGTTTCTCGTATATGAGCTTCTTTATTGTGGCATAAAATCTGGGTCTCTAAATCCTACGCACACCCACGTAGGTATACATTTATTGAATTAACACTACCTACACATTTCAATCAAAGCAGATAAAAAGTCACAAATAAAGATTTGATATTGGCGATGAACAGCATGTAGTGTGTTTTTCTACTGGCATTTTAGCGTATGAACGGAACGTGGTTCGACGTTTTCGGAGTAGTCTTACTTTACGTCATAGCGTCCAATGCCGTGAACGCTCTCTCAATCAGAATTGTTCAACAAACAAGTGAACAATGCTATTGTTTTTTTTTAAAGATTCATAATCGTAAATACGAGGTAAACCAAACGTACGTATACGTTTTAGGTAATTATCAATACTTTTAATGTTGTCCATACGTTGAAATAGATATGCATATCTCAGAAAAATGATCATTTAGTAAAATACTAGTATCAGATCAAAGTTTGTATTCGCAACACAAGTAGTTTTACCCAGAATATTTCCATGGTTAATGGTAACTCAACAAAATTCCAGACAAATAAATTTGTTTAAATAAATGTATTGTTTTATTGTTAAAAATCATATCAGCATAAACCGAACTTCATTGCAGTAGATATGTTACGATCTCCATGTCGTTTGTGTTCGTAATATTGTCTGCATTTGAAATTCATGGTTCTAGGTACAATGAAATTGTAATTAATAGACATTTCGATCACAGGTATGTGTGTCATCGAAAAAAAACATATTTGTTTGTAAGATTTGTATTTTCTAAATAATTTCTTTTCGTTTTCTTTCGTTATCGGTGACGGTACAGTTACCGGTGATTTCAATGCCGTTCAAAATCCTACACTATAAGATCAACAACAAATGAAGAATTGGTTGTTCCATTCCCAAATATGGAGTTCTTTAGAAAATCATTTTCCTACTCAGGAGCGTCTATTTGGAATGAAATTCCATAACATATAAGGCAGGCAGAGAACATCAATTCATTTAAAAGACAATTCTTACAATGGAAACAAAATCAATAGTACATGTAAATTGTGTCATTTAAATGTGTGTTGTCCCTTGTTCTAGTCTTGTCGCTTGGTTCTTGCCCGCGTAGTTTGACTGACTGAGGCGGCAAACGCGCGGGATGGGATTTCGGGTTTGTGTTATTTGTATACCAGTTGTCTTCAAGTTGTACTCTGGTAGTTGTGTCGTGGTGTTTCTGATTTCTGTGCTCGGCTGGTTGGGTTGAGTGCTACCTTCCATGTCGGATTTTCTCATACCTTTTTTTATTTATGTATACACTATGTACAAAGTTATTTATTTATATATGATTTAATGCTTTAACAACATGTGTGTTTTCACATTCTGATCATCTCATTAAGTTATGTGTGATACTGTTTGTATTTATCATCAATATGTTTGTATATTATCATGTAATTAATGTATATCTGTTCTTTATGTAGACCATATTGAAAATTGGTATATTACCAAATATGTTATCTACTATAAATAAAGTCGTTACTTACTTACTTACTAACTTACTTACTTACTTATTAGTTGAATATAGCAATGTTATATAATGTTAGCGCATACATTTATATGCATTTTTCTATGATTTGTGTTTAATTACACTAGATCACACACAAATTACATATCATCCAAAGATGCATTCCGGTGTTTGGAATACTACTACCGAATAGCTGTATTCATAGGTTAGGCTACCCGAGAGATGTTACATCATAATAGATAGAAAAAGTAATATAACATCGTCCCCCGCAAATACCCTAGGGCAAAAATAGCATGACTTTTGTATATACCAAGTACGTTGAAAAAAACACAATCAAAATGTATCAATAATACTGGAAACAAAACCAGCAACAACGTCATAGCAATAACAACACTGGTGACTCTAAGATAGATAGCGTGGGATACTAGTCGTGGCATTGGTTGTCTCAAGTGGTTTGGTTGACAAATTATGTAGAAATTATTAATACTTCAGGAAATCAAATCATGTCATAGTATAGTTATCTATTGTCGATCGATGAAAATTTGATGTTTGCTCGATATGACATGACAAAAATGTAAGTTCCTTAACCCCAAATTTGGCTTTACGTGCCAGGCGCATACTACTGTTACATACTTTGGTCGTGGGTTTCGTAGTTCTTTTAGCATTTTTTCCTTCGAAATGTTTGGGATTTTTTCTCCTAACCAATAAAACGAAGCTAAAGAAGCTGAATAAAAATGTCTCCAGTTATTGCACTACACAGGACTTTACCGTAATAAACATTTCGCAGGCTTAGACAAGAAGGTCGTAAATACAAAATCGAAAATTTGTGAAAACAGTTAAAAAATGCTTAAAAATGCTTAAAACTGCTCTTAACTTATGGGAAAACAACCTGTTTTGACTCCAGTTTGGTCAACATACCAGGTTTAGACATTAAATATACTATGTATGCCAACATAAGAAGCCGCCTAAAATGCAGATTTCAAATAGGTATGTTTCTTATCACTGTGAGGTTAATTGGAATATCAGCCTGATTATCATTTGTAATATAATTTGTTTGCCATGATTGAACTTAGTTCTCTAAGGGTTTTATAAATAGTGTATTTTATGGGAAACGGTACAAATAGTTTTTTGCTCAATGCTTAGTGCTTGGCTTGTTTTATTCAATTTTGGCAATGGACACCACCTGGATATTAATCAGGGGAATAAATGATTAGAAAACAAAAAACGTTATTTCTTTAACTTCATTAATTGACCAAATTACGTAACCATCGACTAAAATCTCATATGAAAGGTTAACTACATTAGAAATGCCACTACACCCCACGTATTTTAAGTGTTTTTTTTTACCGTGATCTTTCAGATAATTTCCTTGGCCTTTGTTTAGTAGAGTCAGTTAATTGAATTAATTCCAATTGAAATGTCAATGCACATCAGTTTTTTTTATAATCTTGAACTTTTAGAATGTTAGTTTATAGATCCACATGACAATTAAAAAATATTTTATAAAGGGTGTTTCGTAATATATGCACCCATTACAAATTAATGCCATGAGAACATGCTTGATCTCATCTGATATATTTATATACCAATGGAAAGCCAACAACTCACCATTTTATTCAGTATATAACATGATAATGTTGCTATCATAGCAACGCAGACAATAAGATTGTTGCAAAATGTCATTAATTGATAATTATCAAAATGATGTTCAAAATGATTTTTATCCCAAATTGATAGCATAGTTTG
Organism: Spisula subtruncata; assembly: GCA_963678985.1. Taxonomy (NCBI): domain Eukaryota; kingdom Metazoa; phylum Mollusca; class Bivalvia; order Venerida; family Mactridae; genus Spisula; species Spisula subtruncata. The sequence goes on along the minus strand of OY787669.1, from coordinate 21,748,662 downwards.
TAACGACTTGGATGATATGACAAGTTTAATAATGTATATTACCCAAGTTATATGTTGATTTTAAAGTTAAGATTATACATGTGACAAGTTCAGATAAATAAGTGGTACAGTTATTTTTGTTTTCTGGTTGCTAGGCAATGAAAGAACTTAAGCACACACTGGCAGATACATTCTCTCTTGTAGTCAAGTAAACAGGTGACTGGTTTTCGACGAATATTTTCCAAATGGATGTGATAAATTCACAAAGAGTCGTATTGAGTATACAATACTACCATAAAAAGCAATTGATGACTTTGAAAACATGATTTTAAAAGAGAAATAACAAAATACCAGGAAGTAGGTAACCGGTACTTTGTATTAAGTAAAGCCAGAACGTAGCGTTATGTGTTAGATTCTTACGTCGCACAGCAACTGGTAACCAAAATAACTGTGTCACTCATAAGTGTTTAGATATGACAAATGGATGAAACTTTCACATAGATATAATATTTATTTCCTGCAATACTGTAAAAAACATAGTATTCAACTTGGGAAACAAATTAAATATGGACGTCATTTTGGCATTTACCGAAAAAATGAATTTATGGGGAATCTTATTTCCTATCTTGCATTGATAAAAACATTGATATATTCTATACTGAATAAAATGGTGAGATGTTGGCTTTCCATTGGTATATAAATATATATCAGATGAGATCAAGCATCTTCTCATGGCATTAGTTTGTAATAGGGACAGATATTATGAAACACCCTGTATACGAATGACTTAAAAAGAGACTTGTTTAAATATGTTTATATCATACACAGAGCGCATTAACCAAATCACTGTATGACTTATCGGGATACTATAAAATTTAACGTGTATGACTTATTGCAACTGAAACGACATGTGAAATCAGATCACTGTATGACTGTTTGGATTAAATTGCCGAACATCGACTCGTTTATACACTGAGATACAAAAATCGCTTAATTTAACGAGGTTATATTTTTACAAACATAACCTTGAATAGTTCTAACGCAATATGCAGACATGGAAATATACCCGGGTATCTCCTTTAGCAACAACAGAAACATAATTTATAGCGTTCTTTCTACTCCGAACACGTATTTAACCACAAAACAAGTGAGTTTGATTAATTCCCTACTTTGCATGGTTCCCGGTCCTTAAATATTGCATTACATTACAGTTTAAGTCCCAAACAACTGTACGATTATGGACAGGGAACCAGACTAAATTAATGCCCCTGTTCATATAATATAATCTATATATACACAGAGAGAATACCTCTCCTGGATACAAAGGTATTTTGTCATTTGGAATTTAGCCGTTATCTATGCTAACCCTGGTTTGTAAGTCCTTGACACCAAAACAGCTGATTTGCATTTTGTAAACATGCTGCTACGGTCAAGGTCTGACCACAGGCCTTCGGGAGTATTTGACAAATTTCAGTGTTTACTTTCCCAATTGTTCACCTCATACAAATGTATACGAATGGTGTTCTAGAGCTAATAGGACTTCTCATAACATCTTACTTAACAATTACTTACAATTTAATGAACTTAATCCCATATACTGTATGCTAGATATACATGTAGTATGCTGGTAGCCACATAATTTCGTAGTACAGAAAACTTTACAGTATTAAATGGGTGAAAAATTGGGGGAAGTAAAAACTGTCGCTTGTCATATAAATTTGTTTACCTGTTGTCTGACTGAAATTTTTATAACAACGAAAAAATTGAATTCCCTTTCTTAGCATACCCTATATTTGAAATAACTTCGGTAAAGAATAAAAACATATTGTTAGGTTTCCATGAAATGATTTCGTGAAAATCGAACGCTGTTCATAGTATTATTTCTAACGGGTGTAACCATAAAGCATCCAATTTTCGGATAAGCTCGCCCATATGGGTTTTCTCGATGGCGAGGGTAAACATATCCATTGTTTTCCATTTTTGAGGATGTGGACGATTCGTTCTATGTCTGACCTTTCCTTGATGGCAAGGCGCTGTCGCAGTAGCTGTGTTGCTTTGGTTTGTGCACCAATATTTGCAAAGACTCTACTGGAAATACCGCCGCTGTTTCGGGTACATGAAGTTCAAAAACAAATTTAATATATTACAGTTATCTATAACTTTGTTGCGTCTTGTATTTACGTAATGCCCAACACGTTGTATACTTAATACGCTATACGTATCGTAGGTTATAAGCCACTAAATAATAGGTTTCAAACTGGGACTGACTTTTTTTATTTTATATTTAGCGCTTATGAACCTATATAGAAGCGTAATTAACACGGTGACAGACAAAATGAATAATTATACATTATAATTAATAAAGTTACAGAAACTTACACCTTAAGTTGTGTGAATTAAAACTCATGAAAATTATTTAAGGCTACACACACGGCAATCATAAAATAATGTTATTATATATATGCGAAGTTTATCATGTTCGATTTAAATTTAATTTCATTTAGAACATTGACCAGCCCCGAGGGGGCTTCAATGAGCTTACAATTTGACGTTTACACGTCCGGGTCAAGTTTGACCTGTTGACCCTCGTAATATACACAAAATTAGTGGAAATGTAACACAAAGTTGTTTAATACAACTATTGAAATGTAATTATATCTAATTTTTCTCACACAAATTAAATGATGTGCTTTGCATTCATGTAAATTCATTCGGAATGTAGACGTAGGTCGGATTTATTTCGTTTTCTCGAAACAGTCTAAAGGTATGTCTATAGTCAATGATAATGTAGCAATACATTTTATAATCTTACGTTTCTATCTGTTTTTATTTTTTAATAAAATAGTTTTATTTAACAAATAATGAACAATTATGTTCATGAATCGTATAATATCGTAGAATCAGCACGATCACAAATTCGGATGCTGATATTTGCGATTAAAAAATAATTCGGACGGTGAAGAAGTATTATCAATATTTATTCGTTCATTACATAACATGTCATGTTTGGTATACGCTGTAATCGCATTATGTATTGTTATACCATGACATGATCTGTATACTTGTAGTATGCCCTTTTGCTATAGCAACGACAGTTAATAAAGTAATGTCATGTGTTGCTAATTTTTGTGAAATATTTAAATACAAACGTATGAGCGCCTAGATGTCACGTAACTGGGCGATGGACTTTGCCCGGTCATTTTTTGAGTTGATTTAAATATTTTACTAAACGTGTCTGTATGCACTTTTGTCAGAATCGAAAGCGGTTAAAGTCCATACTTTTAATTTAAAAACAGAACGATGATAAACGTAATGTTTTCATGAAAAAATAGAATGATCAAAGTCCAGAGTTCAAATAAGGACGACCAAAGTGCGGTCTTACATTCACCTTATTCCAAAGTCCACATAAAATAATAATCATAGATAGTCTACCCACAACATTGTGAATCATCACGTCAATTTATCATTTTCGTTTTACGGGTGTGAGGTTAACAGAATGCGGACACATGATTTTTACACTGCAGCAGTCAGTTTCATCTATGCCTCCACCCTAGGGATGGGTGGTGGAAAGCCGGGTAAACGATCGTGTTTTTATCTTCCAGCTTCCCCGCACTGTCGGTGACATGTTTTTTTCATCGAACCAATACCCCGGGGACGATATCTAATAGTCAGGGGCAGCGGGAACACCGGAGATTTTACAATTAGCTGTCCCCGCAGGCCGTGGAAGGGCATGGTGTTTTACAACCCAAAAGTAAAAATCCCCGCCCATACTTAGAGTGGGGGCCGTGGATGAAACTGACTTGCGCACAAGGGTACTCTGTCTTTCTTTTCCCTCGAAGCTGAAGGCCACTGTCCAATTCTGGCACGGTAGAAACGATACTTTCTAAGTCATTTGATTTTAGCTAATGCCTAAATGTCCCTATTAGCAGTTGTATATTCATGTCTATATATATTGTTTCGGTTTAACGCGTCTTCTCCAATATATTGATTTTTAAACTGGTAAGCCCAAGCGTTGGTTGGCCGGTCTTTGTTTTTCGCATATGTTGTTCATCCTATTGGATGCGCCAAATTACTTTTTCACAAATTGTTTTTCGTAATAACCTCGCAATATCGGCGTAATTGTGGTGTAGCTAACTCAAACTTCCATTAACCCTGTAATTGACGATTGTTCCGATACATAGTGTCGATGTAAAATTATACGATGTATGTCAGTATTATATGTTAGAACAGGAGGCATATAAGTACAATTGAACCAGTTTCCTATTAATTAACATTTATTGGTTTCCAAGCTTTACTTAGCGACATGTTATACAATATTAAAAGTTCCATAGTCACGATTTATTGCATGTTTTACACAATTAAGCTATTGAGACACGTGTGGAAGTAGCATGTATGTTGTTTCGTTTTTTTTTCATTCAAAACATAGTATTATTCAGTGTAACACTATCCTTTAAAAAAACTGTAAAATTACAGTTAACGCGATTGTGTACTGTACATGGTATTATTTTTGTCGAGTGCACTGCGGAGTCGCCACTTTTGGAGTATGTACATCGCGTTTCCGTGAGTACGTCCGTTCGATTCTGTCCGGACAATAACTTTGTCATGTCTTGACCAATCTTGCTTACATATGTCATGGATGTTCACTTCCATGCCGATGCGTGCTATTTCATACCCCCCAGGTTTCTATCTTAAATGTCAAGGTCACAGTTGAAGGTTGACGGACCATAATTTTGTCATGCATTAGACAATCATTTTTATATTTCGCAGGAATAATCATCTCCATGAGGTACAGTGTCATGCCCGCCACAGGTTCCTAGCTCAAAAGTCAAGGTCATAGTTGAAGGTAAAATGTCAAATTCATGCTTGTCCCGACCACAACTTTGCCATGTATTGACCAATCTTGCTTAAAATTGGCATGCATGATAACCTCTATTAACCGGACAGTCATGAGCAACCCCCTGGTTACATTCGCAAAGGTCAAAGTCTCAGTTAGAAGTCAAAAGTAAAATTGAAGTTTGTACTGATCATTTCTGCTTAAGGAATTGTTGGATAAGATGCACAGTATCTTGGCGTTTCAGTTTCTGCATTTTTTTTTCAACTTGTGTCGAGACGCGACATAATTTGTCCCAAGGCACAAATTTCGTGTATTGGATAAATTAATTACACCTTCCCGCGAGTTATTATGTTACACAAAAACTACCTGTCAGGAAATTTGTTCAAGTAATAATTATGACAGCAGATCATAACGTGCCAGGGGCTAGCATATGTAAAGCGAGGTAACGTATTTCAAAGAATAGAGAGGTTGCGAAAGCAACGTGTACGGGTACGTGTACGTGTAGATACCCGTACACGTACTCGTACACGTTGTAATTTAAATTTGCTTGCGAAAGATAACGTGTACGTATAAAATCGCGTGACAGTTATAGCACGATTTCCCCATAAATCGAATTGAGTGTTTGTATAGCTTGATTAGTCCATGTTTCTTTTGATAAAACGATTAATCCGTGCCTACGCATACATGTGTGATGTGGTACACATACCTCTACAAGTCCCACTTCACGGTTTTAACGTGTAAGCCCTACACATACCTTGATGACGATTTGCTCAAAAAGTAGTTCACTCGTACACGTACACGTTGACGTTCGATTTCGCAACCTCTCTATTGATGTCGGTTACACGTTTACTTGAGTATATGTTCTACATCTTAATAAGGTGTTATGTAGTTTACCCTACTTCTTTGTTCAATCAAAAGCCAGGGATTTCCAAATGTTGGACTACTTATCAATTTATTTGTGCAATGGGTATGATAATAACTTTTTAGTAAACCTGTGCTTCCTTGCACATAAATTGTTTATAATTGTAATACGTGATCTATAATCTATACATAGTATCCCCTTTTGCATTGTACTGCATCGACATTTTCACTTTCATAACCACATTTTCGATTAATTTGAGTGATATTTCTTCAGTTGTTTGACCTGTCTGATGAACATTTTTGGAAAAGTAAAAGTACCATTGTTTGGGTAAAGTATCGATTTATAAATTTCGACAGCAAAATGTATAAATCGGATGAAAGAAGTTGAACAGAGATGTAGTATACTAGTAAACTGACGTCTCCATAGCATAGGGTCTGTAGTTCGTCTTCCACCACATTCACTGTTATACTAAACAGTGAATGGGGTGGAAGACGTTACAGGCCCCTATGCTCCATAGCCGTTGTTTGGGATCGAGCCTGCATTTTCATCTAGCCTTCATTATCCATCTAGCATTCATTATCCGACCCTGACCATAATACGAATACAGACTTTGAACCAAGATACTGTCTCATTAGCTTACACAATGCAGCGCATCATACGCTGACAGTTCTATTAATGTCTAGAAATGACTTTGAAATAAACATGATTACCTCATAATCCCGGTTTTACATGTACAAATACGAGTATGATTGGTTATAAGCATGCACAACGGTCGTGTCTGTGGTTGAAAACATTCGAATTGATCATGATTGTGCACGAGGCCATATTCACGTAGAGAAATGAATCATGCTTTCACATTTGATCCACCCCGCATAGCAAATGTTAGGCGTACTTTCGAATACATTCCAACCAATCCTGGGTTTACACAGGTTAAGTACGCTGCCTTGTTATACATATGTATAAGGGTGTGTTTGTGTTATATTTCCTGTATTCTGTTATAATAATTGTCTGTAGCTTGTTCGAAATTTCACCATCTGATTTCAACTAGGCTCAGCATTAACCGTTGGTCAAGCCATTTGCACGGCTTGGATTACACAGGGGTACGTATTTGCAAGTCCTCATTGCAGGACCACTGAATTATTTTAGCGGTATATCATTTGTTTGTAACTCAAGACCGGGAGTCCGGGTTGTGCTGTATGACCGCGTTATATTAAGGACAAGGGAATTTGGTATCGTATCAGGGGCTCGTTGTCTTATGCCTTGGTCACACTGAGTATATTTAACCTCGGCATAAATAAGCTTCAGGAGGCAGCGGAAACATGGATATCGCACTTGTTCTAATGATGACACCGAAACATGTCCTCCCATAGGCCACGATGACCCTTTTCCTGATGTCTTCCGACGTTTATTCATTAAATCGTGGGTACATCACCGTGGCAAAAATATCTCTTAGGGGCCAAGGTATTACTGGAGTGCCAACGAACGCTCGATAGTGCTATGGTAAGAAACGGCTTGCAGTTGTACGGAAAAACGTTATCGCTCGTCACTTTACATCGTGTGAGTTGCAGGTTATATAACGAAGAACGCACTTGTGCGTTCTGTCCGAGTACGTTGTACTTTCGGGTAATTTGATAGTAGAATGCACGTACGCTGACAAACACGCAAACCGAACGCAGATAGCATGCAGCGATTTTTTTCTAAAAGTGTGAGGACACGATTTGATAAACGCTACTACGATTTGATTAAAACAGAAATATCTTTATGCATCGCAACCCGTAAGTGAGGCTTATTTAACCGATAAACTATTTTATTTAAAGCCCCAGGGTTTTGCAAACCCTATATGAACGTGTTATCGGTCAAGTCCAACTAATAACATGAGTTTACCGCTAGAGACCACCCCAGTCGTAAAGTAGGATGAAACGTAGAAATTGTTTTGCTTATCAGCTGACATCGGCGTGGACTGCACACTGCTTCATCTGACAATACGTAATACGTCATCTATTTATAGCTCGGCTACAGGACACCATTTTTTCAACTTTGGAATGTGGGGTTGAAATTATGTTTGCCATCCGATAACTTTAATGTTTACCTTTAAAAACCCCTACATTATCATATTGGTCTACGTCGCAATAAAGCGGACGATTGCATCAATACAAGAGGTATACTTTTGTGGAAATAAAATCAAGGTTTGAGTTTTTGGGCTTATCATTCATGTTATAAGGCGCATCGGAGAGTGAACGCAAGCATTATTTAATTTGCATTTTAATAGAATCTAAATTATTGGAGTTTAATAATAAAAGGTAAGTTCTAGTACGAAACGCTGAAGAAAAGCACAATAGAATTTCGTTAATTATATATCATAATATTCAAATTTCTTTTCTAATGTTAAACTTTAACTAACAATATTGTTTTTTAAAAAACTTTATATAATTATGTAAATCTTTATATGAAAACGCAGAATATTCATAGGAAGAAGTATAGCCATTTAATATGATGCCTAATACGGATAACGTATTATATTAAATTATTTTATTTATGTAGCTTGGCCACATTGTCATGAGCCTGACCTATTGATTAGCATAATTTAACAGTCGATATATTGTCTACGTTTACAACACCGAGTGTATGTTTTCATAATCGGGGAGTATCATGAAGCCACTCGAGATGTAATACAAACACAAAACTGAAATACCGATATTGCATGATTTGCTTGCGGAAATTGATATATTCAAAGCAAGAACCTTGTAATATATTCTTACATAAAGGTCAGACTCACGTCAAAATAGCCAAGCTATACGCTTATGTTATAACGCCTTAGTAGATATTTTAGAAATAATAATAGTAATTTCAAAAATTGTGAAGGTATCTATAAAAACGTACTTTGATACAGTGTAGCATTGTTTAACTGACATGTTTCATTTGTCAGTAAATGTCTGAATATAGACACACGTAGTTTTAACTACAGCGGCGGATTTTTACATCACAAATTAATTAATTGAAATGACATACATGAGATCTGTAAGTTCGTGTTGCCGGATATGTTTATAACAACTTTTCCAAATGAAAAATTTACGTTCATGGACATTAACCAGTGCAAGTTAAAAAAGTTCCGGTTATAACAAGAATCGGAATGGGCTGCTGCTTTTTTGCAATGGATTTACATAGTTCTAGTCTATTTGGATACTTATTTCAACTGTAGTTACAGTATGCTAGTATTTACATCTCAACGTTCGGTTTCCATATACATTGCATGTATAGTATGACATAATTCTAAAAAAGTTAGCCCGCTTAGCTTAGTCTGTAAAACACCAGACTTCAGATCTCGGCGTTGTGGGTTCGTGACCTATAGGACTGACCAACTAAATTTATTAATAGTCTTTCGTGTGATACTTTAAAGTTTAAACCTATGTCCAATACCCATGTATGGGTGCTATACTACTGGCATGCACGATACTCAGTGGTGTCTCTGGAACGAGTACGCCTCCTGTATCTGCACTATCTACCGAAACCGAAAATGACTAAACTCTTCTATGGGTTTCGCCGATATGGAATGTCCTGTGGTGAAGATAAATATAAGCAAACAATCAAACATTATAGAAAATGAACTCGAGAGAAAGGATGTCATAAATTATAACGAACATTTTTTATAATACTATAATATGCGAACCTATCAACCGACCTTTCAATGCAACAGTGTTCACTAATTTATATTCTTCGCTCACACATTTACGAAATCAACGCCCATTTCGGGTTATCATTTCGTTGTCAATTATGATGCATTCAAACACATTTAAACCAGACAACATAACGTTAGTCAAGGTATCAACCGCCTCCTCGATAGCCTAGTGGTTGATCGTTCACTTTGAGTGCGGGAAGTCCCGCATATGGTCACAGACAGCGTCATACCAAAGTCAAAATAAAAATGGAAGGTCAGAAATTCCCTTACTAAACCCTTAGTATATTAGGGAAACTCGACTCTCATCACTCATACCCTCATGGCGATGGATATACCTTGAATGAGGTGTCGAGAGTAGTTAATATAAGTTGGAACAACTTCTTTCACAATCGACCGTAAATAGATCTGAATTAGTATAAACTAAACTTAACCAGGAATGATGTGTTGAGACTCGATGGTGATTAATCTAAGCTGGAAAATACTTGTTTCACAATCGACCCTAAATAAATTAGTATAAAGTAGTTGGCATTCATTTAACCATTAGTTTGTTTTGCACTATTTACACAAGGTAATTCGTTTGTAAGATGTTATCTAATTCAGTACTTTTGTCAAGATGTTTTAGCGAGTTTATATAAAAAAAAGTACAAATATGTACACAAAAGTTGCTCTATGCGGGTAACTCTGCTTTGTTTTCCGCCCGTATCTTCAAGAGCAAAATTGTTTTTCGCAATCGTTAATTGCACACCGGTGTCTTGTTTGATTTAAGAAACTAGCTGTATCTACTGTTAAGTTTTTATTCCCCAAACGGATGTACGTGGATAAAAGTTTGGAGTAGTATATCACTATGTAGAATCCAACATACTTTATAGTTCGTCGGAACTGTCAAGCACCATCAGTTCACAAAATATTTGCACATAGTTTTTCGGAATTAGTTTTTACCAGCCAAATACTAGTACGAGGGTCAGTCAGGAAAAACTGAGAATTGGTGAATAATGATCAGGCGAATAAGTGTTCGTCGTATATTGTCTATACATTATCTTGAAATATGGTATCTCATCGATGTTTTGGCGAATACCAACTTTGTGTATAAAATTGGATTTTTGATGCTAAGCAACCGAAGAAGATTACTGACCCTCGTAATCGTCCTCATCTATTCTTAAGCATAGAGCCTCTGTGTACAAGGCTCAACAACGGACTCGGTCATTAACCGCAGGATTGGTTCCTGTGAAGGTTATCCATAAACCACAGCTCTGCATCAAGGGTTCTTCTCCATGCCATGACCACTCAAACTGCGGGTTCCAATTTAGTGGTGCAGAAAAAATACCATTGGAAACCAAATGAGGACAACAATCATATAATTAATAATAATTTTGACAGAGAAAGCGACATTCACGTAGACCAGCCTAGCAACAACACCACAGATGGCTCAATAACACACCAAACACGAGAACGAAAGACAAATAAACAAATAAATAGACTGGACAGAAACAAAGGCCATATATTTGATACATAATGATAAGGTCGTCATTTATCAATTATAGTTCTCTCTTACTCATTGGTATGAATACGTCGTCACAAAACAACAACAGTTTCTGGTCTATATAGTAATACAATGTAATACAAATCTAAGTCGGTTCTTCAGGGAAATGAGCACACTAACAACTACACCATGAATACGTCGTCAGAAAACAACAGCTTCTTGTCTCTATGATAAAACAATTCAATTCAATTTCAGCGCAACGAGGACAACAAAATGGCTGCGTTACCGAGTTTAGCAGCGTGCTATGTCGTATTGACAACAATGTTACTTGTCCTTCCGGTCGCACATGCGCAGACGAAACCAGCTCTAACACAGGAACAAATACAGGCTGCAATATTTATGCATGCATTGATAAAGGTAGTGTACTATGCGTGTCTTATTTAGTGCAGAGCAGTGCAGTTTCGTATCATATCGTTTCGTACTGTCGTTACGTGTACCATTTGCTAACGCGAAGTTGATGTTTGTTATTCATCTAAATATGTAAGATATAATTATCTAAATTTCTGTATGTGCTTATATGATTTCACGCAATATTAATAACTAGTGTATACTCTTATGAAAAGCTACACAAGAGCACGAATTACGTTAGATATGTCCACTTCACCCCTGCCAAGTATCCCGCATATTTTTCAAAATGATGAAAACTCCGAAACTCCGATGTAAGTCGGATTTCGTCCGAATTCGTCAATATCATATATCTATCAATCGTATTTGATTATTAATGATAATGTAAATGTTAATAATCACGATCATTACAATATTGATTCAACCTGTTTAGTTTAACATTGAAATTACATTTTATAAATTTGAAATACAATTTCTGTTATACACGTTATTTGCAATGTAGCCATTATATGTATTCCTCACCATTTCATATTTTCTTACTTTTTTCGACGTATTACCAGACTTATCCAGAGATAAAGACGTTTCTCGATCAATCTGAGAAAATGCCGGATGAAGTACCTGGAGTCACTGTAAACCCACTGATGAATATGTTTCTAAACGGTAATACTTAAGCTTTTATGCTACGGTCACAATGCTCGTACCATGTCCGTACGGATTTACCAACTCGTACGAGTCTGAAATGTTTTAATCCTAACGGTATTTGCATCTGGTCACAGCTCGTACGGAGCTCGTACGAGTTGTACAGAATGTATATTTTTCACCAGATCACCGAGTTCTCTAGTTGTGAAAATCCGTACGACGCTCGTACGAGTCTCGATATCCGTACGGGCTCCGTACGGACGTCGTGCGAGTTGAGAAAATTCAACTCGTACGGAGCTCGTAGGGCAAATGTGACTAGGGTATTAATGAAAAAACATTCCGGAAGCTCTCTTTGGTTAAGATACTATTGGAACAGTCAATACATATGTATCGAACAGTAAGGTATTATATCACAAACTACAGTTTATCCTTCCCAACGTTTTCGTTCGTTCAATATATTATGCATAATATTCTATTTCTCTTATGAATGGGTGAAAATTTGGAGTTTTTGTGATATAATTTCTTAGACCTGTGTATAAACCAAATCGCTGTGTGTACATTTTGACGCTCAATTCTACCAGCTCAAACAAGAATTCGGCATTTATTCTTAACAACTTCTCCAATGACCGATGTTACAAATATTAAATTTTATAAAAGAAACCGATTGTCGATGAGTAAATCATGATTCCCATTTTGCTATATTCAAAAAATTAAAAAGTCATTAAATTCTTTACTAACAACCTTGTCTATCAGCAACTGGTAGAGAACTGTGTATACGTTATTTAAGATTGTATTACATGATTTGTTTTTTTTTAATTTCAAAATCAGGCATGCGAAATCTTGCACAAAAACCGCCACCGGAGCCGAGTCATCCAAATGGTACATCCACAAACTCTACTGTTGGAGATAATTCTTCTGGAACAAACAATATAATGAAGACAATTCTAGAAAATCCTGTGTTACGTCAGATTGCAACAGTTGTCTTTAAACAGGTAAATACATTTTGCCAAGGTCCATTGCATGCTAGTAAGTAAGCAAGCAAACAAGAAGGAAGTAGAGACTTTATTTAACGAGGCTACACATTTGGTTACCCAATCTTCCATGTGGGCATCGGCATGTTTGTAACATTTATTAACAACGGAATAACATCACTGTTGTACACTCATAGCTAAATAAATATTCATTCCAAATCATTTTGTTTTTAATAATATATTTCATAAATACTGAAGTAGGCATACTGTCCTGGATTTCACTTTGAACTTCATAGTTTGTGTAATGTCTTCATTCGCTTGGATACTACACAATCGTTCACTTATTGAACGTTTAACCTTTTCACCAGCAAATGATGACGTCCATCTAGAGTAAGCACTGTAACTTGATCAGGGGAGGTAATTGATTTCTGTCATGGATTCGGCAAAATATTCATAGATGTAATTTCCTATTTATGTAGATTAGGCAAGGTCAAGCTCCGAATGGATGAGCAAATTAAATGACCCCATTTCCTGTATATGCCTGTGGGCTTTTACATCGATCAACAAGGTTACAATATATGATTAGGCGATGAAATTGCCTCGTTCTCGACACATGCTCTATATTGTCGAATGATTTAATATGAACTTATTTTCGACAAATCAATTCCATTCAGAAACAAGCAGGAAGAAAATGGTAGTTAGTAAAACATAAGCAGGAACTTCCCATTTATTTCAAATATACATACTAAGTGTATGATTTCCGATCATATCGATGCTCTTAAAGTTAATTGATAACGGTTGTAAACATTTGCTCGTCTGTCAGGTAAACTATGTTTTTTGGTTTAACTTGGTATATTGAGTTAACGATATTCTCCACTATTCTTTCGTATTGGATAGTTCCCTCATAAGTATAAATTATTGACTCGACAGTAGTTGTAATATTCGAACATGAAGTTGAAGTAAAATGAGGGGGCAGTCTTGTAAATATTCAGTCTGAATAACATGGGTTCCATACAGTTTCTGACACATTAATAAGACTTAGTAATGTTGTTATATATGTGTTTCTTTGGTTACATAAATTGACGCTTCTTGTAAAACAATTGTTGACACATTTTATGTTCCAATTACTTACGTTTATTTATTACGCTTACAATTTATGGCGGTAAGCCTGATAGTTTACGAGAGTTTTATTATGTAACGTTTTACGAGCCAAATCTCGCGAGATTTCATTATTTTCGGAAAACATGGGTTTTTATATTTACAGATCACAACAGGGTTGTCTGAGGCTAAGAAAAATAATCAAACCATAGGAAATGACATTCCGTCTTATCTCTCGCTGATTCAGCCAATGCCGTTGATAAGAACACTAATGACGTCATACATGGGAAGTGTGGGCATGCACAATGAAGCAAGTGAACACGTCAGCAACGCTTGTTATAATGACGTCACTGGTTCAATCAATAGTTTATTGGCGGGAAAACCGTGGGCGATAGACAGTAAGTAATTAACCGATGATAGGTATTCATCCTTCGTTTCATTATAATGCCGAAGTTTTGGGTGTGTTGGATGTTTTTCATTATTGTCTTATAATTGCAACGGATCGGCACATATTTGTTAAAACCCACGTACGTTAATTCAGAAGAGCCTACAAAGGCTCGAGTGTTGAAATATTATGGTCTTCAAAGACAGTTATATGTGGACATTCGGTGTCCGTCTAATTGGCCAATGACACCTGGTTTCGAGGGGAGAGACATACAGTGGGTGTGATATAATGAATCCATGTTCCTTCCGAGTACGCTCCTTGGCCCTTTAAAGAGGCGTTCCCTATACTTTTGATCGTTTAAATCGATTCAGGAATACATTAAATGAGAATCATTATTGCTTAAACTCCTCAAATTTTCAACAAAAAGCTACCACTAATTACCGAGAAAAGAATGAAAACATATTCCGTAACGAGCCAAAATAGTCACGAGTTGATTCCCTTTGACCACATAATAATAAATCGCTGGAGATGATAAATTATTATTAGTGATTTGACCATAATTTTGACACTAAGGAGACATATTTGCTCACACTTTCTTCTGACAAATTATGATAATTCATAATGTTTTGTACATTTAGCTAATTAAATGTGATAGTAGAGAAAAATATGCTAGGTATAGGGAATGCCTCTTTAGTATGTTCTGTGTATAGCTTCGGTAACTATGTCTAATCAGCTCGTATCGTAAGAACCCCGGATCGGTAGTTGAGCGCGTTATCCACTCTGATACCATTCCATTAATGTTTTATTATTCTGTTTTTTTTTCAGTGCTAGATGCGCAGGGAAAGATGTTGCCAGGTATTGAGCGTGGATCTTTCTACTTCGCTGGTTCATACGACCAATGCTACATGATCAAACCAAGCATTGAAACCGAGACTGAATCACGACAATTTAACACAAGGTTTTGCCGTGTGGATATAGCAATACCAGAGAATTTGATTGACTCGCTCCATGTGGTAAGAACTTGCTTCTAATAATTATTGATTTAGTTTGATCTAATAGAAATCTTCAGAATCATATTTGTTACGTTTTCAATTAGTAACATACATTTATAGATGTTTCTTATTGGCGTTGAGCGTTGTTTTATCATATTTGTCTTTCCCGAGGGAATGAAATAGTTCTCTAATTTATAAAATAAAATAAAGATAATAATCATTATTGTCACCAACAACTACTTGCTACATTTTTGTTTGTGCTGTAGTTGTCAGCATGTGCTTTATCATTAGCATACCATTAAATTGTGAAAAAAATCTGTATTAGAATCGATTATTATTTGCTTTCAATGTAAAATGGTGTTTGTGATCGAAAATAACAGTTACAAAAATTAATAACAGTGAAATTATAATTTTGTTATTTTCACTGTTTTGGAGCTGGTTCCAGTGTCGTGCAGACAAAGAAACTCAACGTCAGTAGCACCAGGCTTAATAATATGCGTTACGACCGTTATGGCATTCTGTACATATTTACCGGGTATTTATCCATATTGCGTCAATTATCCCGGCACTATACTTTTAATTGCTTTCCTATTTACCTAGGATACACACGGTGTTCATTTGAAGTTAACTTGGGGATTATGTGTTCCTGATTCTTGTCATCAAAACGATGCTAGAGGTTTCTTTGAGCTAGGCAAGTATGATAGTTGTATATCTTACATGTAAAACGACTAGGAGGGGCTTAAAGTGTATTGAGCTATATCGGACGAATTTTTTTAAAGAGTTTAAAAAACTGAAAATCCATTATGCTTTCATATACATTAGATAATTGTTCGCTTCAGCTTTAATGCAAACTTTCTGTGTGGTTTTTTGGACACGCGAACTGTCCATTTTCAAACGAAAATGTTCTAGAACACCCTTTGAAATTATCAGAATCGTCTATTTTACGACGATTGAATCACAGTACAAGGAACCCATCCGAAGTTTTAATTTGCAATTAAGGTAGTCTGTTTAAGATCATACTAAAAACGATGCAAGTAATTATTTTGACATTAAATGACTGTTAGAATATAGCTATATAAGTTTAACTTTAAGTTATCGTTAAAATTGATTGACTATGAACCAACGTTGTGTCAACGTTACTGGTTAGATTACAACGTCGAAACAACAGTTACTAGCTAGGCGCTCACCAATCCATCCCTTCAGTTCTAATCTGATATTCGAACATTTATGAGACATTTCACTTCCAAGGCGCGCCTGGCCCTTACCACTCAACCAAAAAAATATACCATTCGCAAATGGCGAATACACATGGAATTCACTTGAGTTTGTCATATTTATGTACACACCTTGAACAATTATACTAAAAAATGGGTGAAACTAATAATATCAATATATGTTTTGTTTACAGAGCCTTTAAAAAGACTTAACCTAAAATTGGAAGATTCGTATTGTGACGAAGAAAAGGAAGTGACATCAGATAACTCAGCAATTGCTGCAATGTGCGTATTTATTTTTATGTTGACAAAAATGCAAGTCTCATTTATAGCAGTTTTCATTTTTAGCGAGACTTTTCAAAGAATAAAATCTAGCTATTGCAATGACTTGATTGTGTGTGTCTGTGGGTGTGTGTTGGTTCAGTTCATTGTCAGAGTCATTTTCTCTAAGACTATCAGATTGAAACTTATTCACTTAAAACTTACCATAGTTGCTCACCTTACCACGGGGAGTCCATTCTGACAAGGCTGGTAGCCAGTTACATATATGATGGAGTCATTTGCCCTTGTTTCAACTTAGTTAATAGAGGTATTATCAAGTGCTAGACTTTCTACCAACCAGTACTCGTAGGCGGTGCTCTTGTTCTTTTGGGTCATTATAAGAATAATTGTAAGTTTTTTAGTAGTAGCATCTATTTAATTTAGTAAATGAAGGATCATGTTTAGGATACAACATGAGTCCATAATATAGTTAAATATTTTATAAAAACCATGTTGTATAGTATGAGTTTACTGATTGTTTCTACTGTAGGTTATGACAGGTTATACAATACTCGTACACACACGTGATCTCTTTTATGATTAACAAATGACCATTTGATGAAGTTCAGTGAAGTGTAAACATCCGATCTGAAGTAACACATACAATAAAGCCGCGAATCAATTATATCGTATTCATAAATGTTTTCCCGTTGTCGTGTTATGTTTATATACGGTACGTTTTCTGTATTCAGGTGTGTCGTCTCCATGTTTGGTCTACTAATGATACTTGGCACTGTCTACGATGCTTACCACCAAACAGCGACGCCTACAAATGTTCAAAGTGATTTCCAAGTTATATCTACCGATAATAAATACGTAGATATAGTCCCAAAAGACGCACCGATACAAGCGATTGCCATTCATTGCAAGACCGGTATGTCAGATTTCATATTACTGTTTCATATTTCCAATCATCTGACGGTGTGCCGTTGGGAAATCAAATTCTTATCTAGATTCTACATTGAATTCTTGTCGGTTCCGATACTACAAAATATGATATTTCACGCCGTCTAGTTAATGTGTTGATAATAATATGACGCAATGGTATGTACCTCGATAATTGATGTAGTTACCATAGTATTGCACTAAGCCATCAAATGGATTGTCTTCGTTCAATAGTTAAGCCATTTGGTCTGCATTTAATGTATTTCTACATGAAATATGACCATGGAAGCGGACATTATCTTTATATGAAATGTGTTCCTGGTAATGAGCTAACTGTTTAATGTAATTATTGTTTACTTGTCCCCGACGTTCAGTCTTGGGGTTTTATCGATTATCAAGCAAATGTGACCTAGCTAGCTGCTACCCGAAAATGGCCCTAATGGTGAATTGGGAACGCCATTTGGAGAAAAAACTATGGATCGTATATTTAATGAGATGATAACTTCTAATACCTTTTATCCACAGTGATGACTTTTACTGTACTTTGTCTTATTTTTTGTATTTAAGGTCTTACCTGTTTTTTCCCTGATAATTCATTAGTTTGAACTAAGACACTGCCTATTCTGCGGATTATATCTTAAATATTAAAATACACCCAGGGGATTAACCCATTCATAAACTCTCCATTATTTTTCAGGAATGGAGAGTTGTCTTAACAATAACTCTCCATTATTTCGTATACACATTAAATTTAATGTGTATACGAAATAATGGAGAGTTATTGTTAAGACAACTCTCTAGGCCTGAAAAACATAACACACATATGTAGTGTTAACAAAAAATGGAGAATTATTTTTATTGAATGTATTAACAGGTAATGGAGAATTATTGAAAATAATGTATAATTATACACCAGTGAGTTACATTTATTGCCCGCCATCCCAAATAGATGGGTCGGGAAATTTACTTTTAGGTAACATTGTCCCAAAGGTATTGGTTCGGTGAAAAAAATCCCAACATTTCCCCGGCAGTGCGGGGGAAGCTGGAGGGTAAAACACCGCAGCCATACGCAGGGGTTTAGGCCGTGGTGCAACTGACTGGTGCATTACAAAATGTATGTGTTCACAAAAGGGCAATACAATTTGTAGGAAAAACAGCACTCAACTGAAAGAGCGGAACACAGAAAAACGAAAACAAAAGACAGATAAAAATGCTCAAACCACAACGAAAGTAGAAAATGAAATCAACCCGCTGTTACTAAATAGCTTTTAACATAATATAATTTCGGAATGAAAAATGAAGAATTAAAACATTGTAGTTATGTCCATCAAGTTGCATATCAATTATACATATCCATGTATAGTTTATGCACGAAAATATATCCTCTGACTGAAACAAAGTCTTAATAATGTCCACCGTGTTATAAAATCAAGTGACACTGGGTAAATGACCATTGATTGATCGTGTAACACATAACTCACAACATGTGTTTGTATGGACTACACACCATTTTAAAGTAATGGAGAGTTATTGTATTAGTTCACTGGTTTCATGAAAAAAGCATGATCTTCTCGCTCAGTCATGTTCATATTTTTAATCTTCTTTTTATAAGAGGTACACCAGGGGAGACTTTTTTGGAAAAATGCATTTTCTTTCAATTTTGACATTAACAGCATCTTTTCAGAAAATCAAATTTACATTTTACAGTATTGGTGTATTTTAAGTCAGAGAAAATCCGCGTATCTGTCCATTCCTGAGAAATAATGAATACTCGGCCCCTTCGGGGCCTCGTCTCCATTATTTCTCAGGAATGGACAGTTACTTGGACTTTCTCCTTAACTGAAATCACTATATTTTGTACAAAATATTAATACACTAGTCGAATTAACCGACGGTATTAGCATTTGTTTAGTTGCACGATATATACAGTGGTATTCTTAGTCCTGTGCCCGACTAGCATGATTATTCACAGTATAGTACCTAACAACATGTAACAATATAAAAGTAAATGTTTTAGCTTTAACTATATAACTATAGCTTATTGTGTTGAAATTTCTTTTGTTATTCTATTGCTGGTTCTTGAATATCACTTCACCGAAGACACTGTTTGTAATT
This sequence comes from Spisula subtruncata, assembly GCA_963678985.1. Classification (NCBI taxonomy): domain Eukaryota; kingdom Metazoa; phylum Mollusca; class Bivalvia; order Venerida; family Mactridae; genus Spisula; species Spisula subtruncata. The sequence goes on along the minus strand of OY787669.1, from coordinate 21,728,806 downwards.
ATCAAACCTGATAGTGAATTGTAAACTCTGACGAATACACTCACTCGGGTAGTACCTGATTACGGACTTTCTCGCGCAGCCATCGGCCGCACTATAAAGCCGCTACCAACCAAAAAAACTTCTCATATTTTCACAGATTCACTGAATGGATACACGACCCAGAAAAATGGAGATACATCCTTGCCTTTAGGGAGCACTGTCAACCACCAGAAAGAAAGTGAAACAACGAATAGTAACCATACCGAAATACAAACGGTAGAGGAAGGAAGACGCACAAAGAAAACGAAAGAAGGTATGTTTTAGACATCGTTTTGACACATGCCTGATATATTGATATATTATCCAAACCAATCATATCGCCTGTTACTGACCAAGATGTTAAAGTAGTTTGATCTTATTGGTTGTCTTTATCCTAAAATCAGGTTAGATCAATTTTGAGCCACACTCAATGAAATTACACCAATTTAAACCCTTGGTGCGTAACAGGCGATAAAATTTGTTAAATTATTCTTATTCTCCAATTAAATCAAATAAATATTGAATAATAAGCCTCAAGTACCAGCTCTCAAACAAACTTTGATAAAAATAAGGCAATGATTTTATTTAGAACCAAAACATGTTTGTTCTTCTATTTTTTCAATCATAAAATGATATAATGTAAAGATATCGGATACATACTGCGAAACCCCATCGCCTAGTAATGTCAAGTACTTACCACCCTTAGCTATTCCAGCAACATCACAAAAAGGTCGTAGAGTATCAGTATCAATCTCATTGCCATTTTATTGTAACAGTTTTTCTTTTCATAATTATTCTCCCAAATTATTACCTAAGAATATATTCAAACTCCTCCGACCTGTTTTTCTTAGATCATGCGCTGTACATACTGAAAAGCTATCTAAACGGAGATTGTTGTATGTGACATCCTTTATTGTAACCAAGGCATTCTGTTCTTGTTCAGAGGCTCGTAGTGAAGATAGGGCAAAAGCCTAACTATGTTGCCTCTATAAATAAAGTCATTATTATTATTGTTATTTTTGTTTCAGAGTCATTAATAGCCCGGTGTCTAGTTTGCTTCTCCCTATATACAAATGTTCCGAAGTTGTTGCAAGCGAAGTCCTCTTCCGGATCTGTTTCGTGTATTCATGGCATTAGATTCCTGAGTTTGACCTGGGTGCTGTTAGGTCATACATACAACTATGGAATAATATCTCATCAGGAGACTTTTACAACTAGTAAGTTTAATCTAAAAAAAATTTCAAAAGCGACCATTTTGGGGGAATTTTTGCTGATCAATATACTACATGTATGCTATTGAAATCGGAAATCCATGCAATGGACTTTTCTTCTGTCTCAATGGTTACAACTAGCATGTTGAATTTTATAGCTAAAATTATGCAATTTAGACTTTAGTAGCTTGGCTTGTCGACTGTTGACAGCTGAAACTTGGTCTTTCAGCAATATAGTTTTTTCCATGTAAGTGCCGTAACACTAAACACCTCAAGATTTTGAACTTTATTAGCATTGTTCTTCTTGCCACCTATTGTGACGGCTGTCAGGACTAGCGTCAACATAGCTACACCACATACCGATACTTGACATATATCATCATCACTGTTTGATTATGTAGATCTGGTGATTTTGATACCTTTCTACTTTTTAGACAATCTACTCGATGCTGTACCCATAATGCAACGTTTCACATTTGAAGCTGTGGTAGCTGGTGGTTTTGCAGTGGATACATTCTTTGTCTTAAGGTAGGTCCTTTAATTCTGACACAGTTGTTATAAAACACCAAACATAATACATGTAGTCGTCATAACAAATATATGGCTGTGTTGAACTATCATGTGCACACAATACGTATCTTAAATTTAAAAAGTTCACTTGAGCATCAATAATAATCAATTCGATAGTTTCCATTGTCATTATTGGACGTTTCGGCTTCTATTCATTGCCAATGCAAACAAATGCTATTTCGACGTCGTTTAATATTGAAATGGTGTTCAATTGGACAACATTCATGTACTGAATATCGATGTCACCAATTGTATTTATGTTTGTTTAGTGCGTTCCTGTTGACGTGGTTACAGTTGAAACAAATAGAAAAACAGAAAGGGAAATGGTCCATAAACACGGTTGTTATGTACTACTTTCATCGGTTCTGGAGGTAAGCTTATTCTTACTCTAGTGAAATGGGTAAAACATGTCCTACATACATAACTATAACTCCGCCATCTTGAATCAATCAAATTAAATCGCCATTGTTTTGGATAACGCCGGACCCGTACTGCAGATAGTGTAACAGACAATAGATTAAATCCATATTGATGTATATTCAATATAAGCATACGTATCATTTTATCCAACAGCTAACATATCGTATGCATTATATCAATATTAATTTTAGGAAATGTTCATATCTTGTATATAAAAACAAAGTCTTTGAGATGATATTCTTGTGAAAATGAATACGATATCAGATCCCGTCCGGTGTTACACACAACATTAGCATGTTACTGACGCGTATGAACATAACCTGGTTCGAAATTATCATGATCAACCTGGTTGGAAATTATCAGGAAGATCTAATAACTTATGTTTTATACCGTGTGTAGTATGTGCACTACTTAGTTTGCAGTGTAACGTTGAGTCAACTACGAGGGTTGTCCGCGAAAGTCGCGAACATTGGTTTCTACTATATTTCTTCAAACTATATTAGCAATTGGCATACGTACGTAAGGTGATAATGTTGTTAAGAATATGTTATTGCAGACTTACACCTATCTACATGATGGTGTTGATGATGTTCGGTTGTTGGTATCAATATCTAGGTACAGGTCCGTTCTGGCCGAGTGTTATTTGGTCAGCGGAACACTGTAAGACCAATTGGTGGACTAATCTACTATATGTTAACAATCTTGTCAAACAGGATGCGGCCGTATGTAGAGTTATTCTTTTATTAATTATGTATTATAGTAATCACCTATATAAGGTTGTCGATTAATAAAAACAAAATAATGTTATCAATACATGATCAAATTCAAATCTATACAATGGATATACCTAAGTTAGATATTTGATACTATATAATTCATCGTTGAAACCTTGACTTTAACGTTGGACGGCGTAAAAGACTGCAATGGTGGCCATGTTCGTTTTTGTTTAGAATCCACCACAGTAATTGGTTTCGACACCACATTTTATGGCATAACTTTTAAACTATTTGATGAATGGCAATGAGATGTTGCATGGAAGTAGCTCTAACAATACAATGTAAGTAAGTAAGTAAGTAAATTGTTTATTAACGTGATATGTGCATATATATTTACAAACAAACATAATTACAATACAAAAATAAAGAAGCACCCGGCCCACTGTATGAATGAAATTAGTCTATGGAGATATTGAAAGGCAATTCATGTTTTTAGTACCTTGCATTTCTGTAACTATGATATTGTTATTTGTATTACAAAACTTTACACATATTTTACAGTGTATGGGCTGGTCGTGGTATCTCGCTAATGACATGCAGTTCTACGTCATTTCTCCGTTGTTCCTTGTCTTCATGTATAAGTAAGTATTCATTGTTACAGTTGTATTTTTAGTTTATACTAATTTATTTAAGGTCGATTGCCAAACAAGTTTATCAAACATATATAAGTCACTATGGTTACCTGATTGCTGATGTTATCCATCGCTACGTGGGAATGCGATACATGTCGAGCGACTATCAAGGGGAATTGTGGTGTCATTTGCATTTCGTCTTTGGTATGACGCGGCCTGGAGTCGAACCCGGGACCTCCCGCACTAGAAGCGGTCGCTCTACAATTTCTTAATTTTGATTTATTTGTTTTAACAGATTGAATATGTATTTATTTGCGAATTCGGATTGTCGTAACATTGATGATACACCCCACCCAAAACATGAATATAAATAACAACACAATTAACAAAAAAAGTTGAGGTCCTATAAAAAATCATATTGTACGGTTTGGATGTATGCTTTACGCAATTATTCATGTGAAAGTACATAATAGTTTAAATCAGATAACTAGATAGTAACAATTTACTGTTTATGTCAAGCAGCTAAATCGTTCGTAACTATTTTGTGTTGATTTGATTTGATAAGAGTTTATAAGGTCCTCGTATCGTTCCATACATTCAGTAATCTGGATTTTTTATAGGACCATTCCTATGGATATTCTAAACACGCATGACGTGTGATTTGTCATTTTGGTCAATAAGTGTAGACTTTCTTAGAATTATCCCATATCCGCCCAGTTCCTGATAAATTTGTGTCAACTTGCGAGGAAATTACTATCATTCCAAAAGTCTCGTCTATTTGGTATCTTGCTAAGATAAGCTGCCTCTCATTTTAGCAATAGCTTTAATTATATGTAATCAACCAGCTTGACACCACTTTCGATAAGCCTTGATGTGTGTGTAATTTTCAAGTCAAGCGCATTGATTTCTTAATTTTCATTTCTATAATACGGACCAGAAATCTAGTCTACAACTGATAACTCAGTCATTATAACCATCCTATATGAAAAGCCGCTGTTCCGTATGTATTCAGTATGATGTTTTGTTTGTTATAATAAGAGATCAACGGTGACATTTCAATTTCAAAAACTACTTTATAACAAAAACCACGAATCATTATTTCACTTCAATATCTTGCACTTTTCACACCATGAAATCGCAATTCCAACGTTTCGGGATTTTGTTCTAAAATCGCGTATTTTAGAGAATATTAATCAATTGCTTGAGGAATGCACATTTGTAAAGTTAGTGTAAATGTATTTAAATGCAATCATGGCTGTATTACACTCCTGTAAAGTGAAACCATTGAAATCAATTACCATAATTTTGTATTTGTCTCATTGCCCTGTGGTTTTTTGTATTCCCTTAGGATTTATAATTATTTCTCTAACCTGCTCTTCAGCTAACACCTGACGCTGTACACATCAAACCATTAATTCAATAAAGTTCAATTATGTCTTGTTTTTTGTTTATTTTCTACTGGCATGCCCCCGTGATAGTTGCTTCCATGGGGAATGAGGTGTCAAAAGTGATTCATTTAATCCACTTAATATACGTACCTAGACAAAGGTTCGTTTTACCAAGCGAACATTGCGTTTCGCTCTGTGCTTCTCAAGACTAGTAAACAATGTCTTCTAAGCATAATTGGGTAAAAGACAACTCATGAAAGCGCTTCATTGTTCTTTTAAATGATCTCTTCGTTTTACAATCGATACACCTATATGCCTTGTATTGTAAACATTTCTACCAACTAATCTATAATGCAATCTAGTACAAGCACTCATTAGTTGATATACCAAGGTATACGCGAAATCAAGGCGCAGTGATTATAAACGTGTTCCAATTCTCCTACTCCATGTTTAAACTTGAAAAAAAAACTGTTTTAGAATTTTGCATAAAAATCAACACCAACTTATGACAAATTATCAAATCAAGAAAATATTATCAAATCAAGAAAATGAACAACAATATAATAATTATGTTTCCAATAAGTAATACAGAAGTTACAGCAGATTTTTGTAACTAAGAACATGCTCCAATTGCAGTACAGAGTGTGAGTTGGAGCATGCATGGTGTACGTTCTCCAATGTGTATAAATTATTAATCACGTGGCCTGTTCATGTGCATCTTCTGTTTGTGAATTCAACAATTGCTTGATGATTATACAATTCGTGTTACTACATTTAGGCTTCCTAGAGTTGGAGTGGTCATGACGAGTATTTTGCTGTGTATGGGCGTGAGTTTTTCATTCTGGAAAGAGTTTGAAGTCAATGGAACTTTCTTCACGTGAGTATTTTACCCCCGCATCTACTATCCATCCATCCGTAGGTTGGTAATCCACAAGGTCATTTGTACCAGTTTTCTATCAGGAACCAATATATTTAAACGACAAAGCTTCATTTAAGGACTACCTACAACGCCATAATCCTTCTGAATTGTCCATATTATTCAGCAATAATATAGAGACCACCGCAAAAAACACGGCTCATCAATGGTTCAACAAGTGATACGTGTACTTTTTCCACCAGTAACAAATCTTAGTAGTCGCCGGGGAAGTCCCACAAGTGCACACGGTGTGTTTGTTTAACTTCCTCGCACATTATAATACTAGTACATCTACGTGACACATTTGATAAGATTTATTTAATCAATTTTTTAAAATGCCCGTGTATCCGTTGATTTAAATTAACACATTTCCTAAATACCCATATATTCTTTGGTTTAAATTGAAACACCTCCGAATTTACCGTAGTCACTACAATTATTAGTTTAAATTGACACTCCTCCGAAGTTGCTCTACAATCATTTGTTTAAATTGACACACCTCCAAATTCCCTTACGTTCATTGTTTGGTTATTTACAGGATGTTATCAGATGGCGGCACTTATTGGAAGAATGTGTATATAGCACCGTGGTGTCGTGTTGGTGCATGGGCTGTTGGTATGCTGTTGGGGTTCATTTTATTTAAAAGAGAACGAAAACCCATCAAGACAAAGGTAAACTTTTACTTGTATTCCTCCAATGTCGAAGATGTGTAAAAAACATGAATCAGGGTGGACATACCACGTGACTTTTCGGCTAAGTCTACAAGTAAAATATGTAAATAAAAATAAAACAACCTCAACTTTCTTATTCGTTGGACGATTTTTACGAGATATGTTCGACCCTCAAGTCAAGAATTAGCACTATCCACCTAACTCAATATGTTGCAAGATAATATCGCAGTTTTGTCCCGAAACCGACTCAACTGTTATATATGCAGTTGAGGTGGTTTTGTGCATAAAATGTGATATATTTAACAAACCTATTAAGTTGGATGGGTGGTGCCCACTCTAGCATATAAACGAATGTCTATAGCATATCTTACTTATGATAAAGGAATTAAAATATGTTACTTTAAACAAAATGACGAGAAAAAATCATAATAAACGTGTTTTGTGGAGCATGTAGATCCCAGCCTTACCCCCGGGTCAGCATTTTAAAACTCCGTTGACAAACACATAACTGTGCGTATGGTTGTTTCATATGGTATGTAGTCTGCTGGGAGAGTAACTTTTTAAATTAGGACAAACAGCGGTTATGCCTTGTATGGTCGCTGGGTCACCTCATTCTGGAGCAATATGCATATAGAAATGTATAATGTTATTTCCCACCTATTCCTACCTTGCCCATTACTGTAAACTACGTCAAGCCGTAGTTGTGCCTATTTAGGTCGTATAAACGTCAGGTCACTGTCCTTTGTGTTTTAAACTAGGGCATTGGGGAACTTGGTCGAGTCTTGGCTGCGTTTCATTCGATCTCATGAAATAACCACTTTTCTATAATTTCTTTGTGAAATTCGATCATCCTGCATTTTTTCGGCGGAGACTTGGATGTTTTCTTGTTTCTTTGGATTATGTGTGGGCACTGCTCAATGAAGTTGCGCTGTGGTGTTTTGATTTCTGTGCTCGGCTTGTGAGGTTGACTGCTACCTTTATTCCCTATCTGATTTCCTCATATCTTTTTTCAATATAACATTGTGTTAAATTTTGTTTTCTTTTAGCGTTTAGTTTTTGCTGGCTGGGCCATTGCGTTTGCTGTTGCAATGGTTATTGTGTATGCACCGTACAGTGAGAACAAGGAAGATGGACAAAAATGGACAAACACCCAGCATGCATTCTACGAAGCAGTAGGCAGACCAGCATGGGCAATGTGCATATCATGGGTGATATTTGCATGTTATAGTCATATGGGAGGTACGTTTGTGAAACATTTGTGAATATACCATGTAGGCATATCCGATATCGATGGCTTAGAATGAGAAGGTCGTAACTACTACTTACGGCCTTTTAATACTCATTGTATTACATACACTGAAGTCCCGTTTACTAGTACATGTATTTGAAATCTGCACCATAAGGCGCTTATTATGAGCCTATTTTCATGAAAATCGGAAATTGTCATGTTGACCAAAATGAGGTTCTTAGAGCTTGTTTGACCATAAGTAAAGAATTAATTTCAGACAGTTTTTTCTTGTTTTCTCAAAATATCGATTTTGTAATAACGACCTTCTCATTCTAAGCCAGCGATATATATTATCTTTATTTTACCAATTAATATTATAAGTAATAATAAAATGATATACTGATTATATCGCCATCAAATTATTGTTATTGATATGATTAATTGATAAACGGACACATATGGCTAACCAAATTTTGTCCACCTGAATAAATGAATTAAGTTGCATTTATGAGCGCATTTGCAATAACTTTTGTAATAATTATTAGAGTCGTTGTTATGAAAATGTAACTAAGAGTATTGCTCAATTACATGATTAAACCATTATAAATCAAACCAAAATGTTCAGTGTTATAGCGAATGGCTCACGGACACAAATGACGTTCTACATGTTAAAAGCTAAATCTGAAAATTAACTTTGCATGAATTCACAAATTATCAATAGCCACTCGTGGAAATATTACGCAAGCTACTCACTCGGTGAATTATCAGACGACCATACACGGTAAAATACAAATATCCTCTATGTTTCTTTTTTCTTTTCGCAGGCATAATTAATTCAGTACTATCGTGGAACGGATTTATACCATTATCACGTCTCACGTATGCTGCCTACTTAGTACATCCAATAATTATGATGATATATTTTGCTTCAAGAAGAACACTATTCTACGTCAATGACTATAGTATTGTAAGTATAATATTACTCTTCTACGTTAATTAGTGTAAGTACACTGAGCGGCAATGAAAAGGCAACACTTACATAGTATAGCATAACACATTTAAAAAATGTGTAGGCATCGCGAAATTTTGTCATAGAATAGATATATCCATGTGGCACATCGATATTACTTCGAATCGGTATGGTTTAGCAACATAGTTGTGTACCAGTTGTCTTTGGGTCAATGTAAAACAAAAAGTATCATGTTTTAATCTTTTAAAACCACCATCTCGAGCGATGCATTGTGTGCATCTACGACGTATTAATCGTAGCAAACGTTCATTGAATGCTAGTGGGATGCTGTTCCATTCTTGCAGAAGGGCTTTGTGAAGTCCAATTACTTTTAAATAGCCTGTACATTGCTTCGCGTACGACCACTAAAAGCAGCAACACGTGCTCTATTAGAGTCATATTGCATTGGTTATGGTCAAGGGAGGTAATAAATTGAGTAAATAAAGAACTTGCCATTTTCTTCATAACACTGCTTCAAACTTGGCGATTCTAAACGCATATGTCAAAATGCTCGTTTTGAGATTAATATAATTGTATTCTATTTGTCCCAAGGACAGTGAAAGTATCACCATTTTTTACTAAAAATAAATTGCATGAACGCTATGGGTATGCTTTTAAGACGGAATATTGTCCTCAGTCAGATACCTATATAAGTTAAATATTTCTCTATACCGTTGGTCGTTTAAATCGATTCAGGAATTTTATACATTAAATGAGAATCATTATTGCTTAAACTCCTCAAAATTTCAACAAAAAGCTCCCACTAATTACCGAGAATAAACGAAAATATATTTCCGTAACGAGCGTAAATAGTCACCAGGGCACTGTTTTGCTAACAATGCGTAAATGTCGCGTATATTTACGCATATATATCTACCTTACGCAAACTCGTAAGTGTGTTTTACTAAACGATCGCAAGTACTCGCATATATTTACGCAAAAAATATTGAAGATTGAACGTAATTCGGGACACAATATAACAAATATAACAAATATAACGGGTACCAGAATGAATAAATATGCGTCAAGATTTGATGATTAATCACTCCTTAAACAACAAGTGACGGTCTAAAACTACAAACGACGGTCTAAAATAACGTGCGACGGTCAAAAATCATCAGTGCGTGTTAAAAACTCTTCACTTACGTTCATATTTGCCATTTAGGGTTGCCTAGCCTTGGCGTAGAAATAAGCAAAAACTTACGACAGAATGTGAACTAAAATATCTTTGTAAAACGCATTTACGCAAATATTATCGACGTACGCAATATTTTAGGAAATCTTAGGTTAACGCTAGCGTAAATGCTTTGATAAAACAGTGCCCAGTTGTTTCCCTTTGACCACATATTAATAAATCGCTTGATTTGAATATATTTTTTTACATTATAGAGACATATTTGCGCACACTTTCATCTGACAAATTATGATAATCGAAAGTGCTTTGTACATTAAGCTCATTTAATGTGATAGGGAATGCCTCTTTAAAGAATTTTCACGGAAAAAGCTGAATTCTGTTGATAATTTATATCGAAAAGAGCATACAAAATTTCCAGATTATACGTTAGCGGATTACGGAAATACTCAAGTTTAAAAAGTGTTGCGATCCCATTGCCACTCAGTGTATAATATTACTATTCTATGTTTACCACTATAGCATTGTAAGTATAATATTACTATTCTACGCCAAGCAGTGTTACTCATTGTAAGTAAAACGCTGCTGTTTTGCATCTATAAAGGAGTATACTATATGTGTTTACTCTACAACCATTAATATGCATGTAATATTTTGAGTATAATACCAATATGCTTTGCCAACGACTTTTATTTAAAGTTAATATAGTATTGTAAGATGATAATAATTTGGTAAGTATTGTGCCAATATTCGACGCCAATGACCTTGCAAGTATAGTTTAAGAAATATTCTAAAATAAGCATGTGACTTGATGTACCATAATTTGCATTGAAATGTTTTCATATAACTTCAACTGGTTGTATAACGTCTTGTTTCAGATATACATTTTCCTAGGCCATCTGTGTATAACATACATGGTAGCCTTTGTATGCTCTTTGGCGTTTGAGGCACCAGCAATGGCATTAGAGAAAGTATTATTCCATCGTTCGGGCAAGAAATAATGTATACGCATCAAGACCCGGAAGCAACAGAATGGATTGACAACAACATTTCACAGTGTGTTAACATGTAGTGTAGTAGATTCAAACAGTGATACATACGTTTTATCATATTTATGTGTGCAAGTATTGGTTTTTATGTGTTGCATAGTCGGTCTAGTTCAAAAACATTTAGAATGCAATGACGGTGCAGAAAACACACCATAACCGACTCGCGTTCATTCTATCATTGCAATGAATTAATACTTGATCTGCGTCTTTGTGAATTTGTCTATTTTCTTATTGACAAATACTGTTGAATTTTATTATTGCCATATTGAACAAGATGTAATGTCCATGGACTACTTATAATATGCTGAATAATTGTTGATACGTTACCGGTATAGATTGGCAATTTTGACCTGAACCTGACCTTTATACAAGAATATATTACAAGGTTCTTGCTTTGAATATATCAATTTCTGCTAGCAAATCGTGTAATATCGGCAGTTAAGATTTGTGTTTGTATTTCATCTCGAGCGTCTTCGTGATACTCCTCGATTATGAAAACATACAATTGGTGTTGTAAACGTTGGCAATATATCGACCGTTAAATTATGGTAATCAATAGGTCAGATTCATGTCAATGTGGGCAAGCTATATCATATTAATAACCAGCAAACTGCAAGTTGTTATGCTTTTGTTAAAGATGTTGGACTTTTCTTCAAATATGCCGTTGACCAGTCCTCGATCTCCCGAAACATCTCAGGTAGAAATCTCAACTCAAATTGAGATTTTGCCAAAATCAAAGTCTGAATATGAGATAAATCTGATCTTAGAACTCATTTTGTAGACTTGAATGTTATTTACGAGAAATATTGTTTGCTGTTATTGACGCTAATTATGAGTCCATGCCCCCATAAAAAATATTCAAACGACACAATCATGGCAATAGTAGAGATCAAATTTGGCTCAGAATGAGATGTTTTGGGAGATCCGGGCCAGTTTGACTAAAAATATGTAATTTAGTGAGTATGTTGGATCAATCATTCAAACATCAACCCTCAGATGATTTCTATTTCACAACCATGTGCTTAGGAAGATATCATATATATGCGATACGTGTGCCTTGTATTAACTTCAAAATATTTAAATGTTAGTTAACCAGCTTTTGACATTCTTATTCCTATGATTGTATGGAATGGCATGTCTTTATATTTATTGAAGTATAAGGTATGGCACCCAACTTCTTATGCGTGATAAGTGGTAACTGTACTAAAATACCGAGCATAGCCTTTATAAGCAGTCAGCTTTCTGCTGAAATATGGCATTTATAAAGATAGTATGTAACATTGTTATTGATTCGCATATCAAATATATTTACTAAATGATAATGCACTGACAGCCTCTTGTAAAATAATTTGTATTCGTTATTAATCGTATTATTGTTCATCAGTGTCCTCATATGTATGTGCTGTTACAAAGGTAGTGCAGTTATTTTAATATATTAAAGCCTGCTGTATATTTACAGTGTGTTTGTTTACTTTGATAAAACAAGTCTTCTTTGTTTGCTTATTTTGCTTTATCTGTCGTGGAAAATGTCGTTTTACACATGGTGGACATACCGCGTGGCTTTTTTGCTAAGTCTGCAAGTACAAATACGTCAAATTATGCAAAAAAAGCCACGTTGCATATCCATCATGTTACATTCATATACAAGGAAGTCATTGAGCCTTGTCAGTTCTTGTGAGTGTCATTGTTACTCACTGGTTTGTCCAATCTCATTTAAATCAGATCCTAACATTTGCTCCACTTATTTGCGCTGTTAAGGATCTGACAACTTTCTGTAAGAGGTCACATTCAAATGACTTCTAAAGTACATGTTTACTTTATTTGTATAGAGACTGTACATTGAAGTTAGTCTATCTTAAATATCTAGGTAAAACTGTAGGGTTTAAGTACATCTATCTCGCTGTTCAGTACTTTCACATTTGTGAAAGCTGCGAATTGATGATGTAAAGTTCACATGAACATGGCACAATACAGAGTGTGGTCAGATTCTACATCGGTGTAAAGTAGTGGAATGTAGTTAAGGTCTGATTTGAATAAAATTGTGGTTTGCCTACATGTATATTCAACATACATTATTTGTGGAGAACAAGGTAGGTAACTAAATCTTTTGATAGGACATAACCTGTCCAAACCGTGTGTATAAAGATTTGGCCGTGCTCAACTTAATTTCATTTTCAAAATTTAAAGAGGTGAAATAACTCAAAATGCAAATAAACTTTTACATTTAAAACTTGTACGTACACTGATAACCTTATAGACAGCATATTCTGACTAAGCGTCACTTCTAACGCCATCTGTGCTATATTTATTTTTTCTTTATTAAACTACTCAATGAATTTTAATGAAATTTGGCAAACATTAACATCAATATATTGACCCCTACAAAGTTTCTGCGCAATCAAACTAAAGACTACCGCACGACACGTCCTCAACTGATTGCATTTTTAAAAATGAAAGTCGCATTTATTTCACGCAATCCCGTCATCTGGTTATTATGTATGCTGGAAGATGTCTTGTTTTCCTATAAGGGTTTTGATTAATATATATTCGATTCGCTCATGTCTACGCTTTGTTTATTGAAATTTATTAGGCACGATACTCAATTTGTGAGGTTATCGACAGCCACAAGTTGTGCATCCGTATTGAACATTCATACTTCTATTTCGGCATAACCCAACAACTCTACGATATACACAGTAGGTCTAATTCCAATTTGTTTCTTCGTTTAGAGTCTCAGGACGGATAGGTTTGGGCATCTTCGGAAATAAAAGAAAACAACAAAATGTGAAACCTCTTTATATCTTCACAATACATTGATAGATTAATTCATACTTATCATACTTATTCACCATCATGTCCCCAGTCCTACACAGCAGTTTTAGCTTTCACACAAACAAGTGATAAGTTAAATCATTTGACATGTAATTGGTAATGCTTGAAAGCTATATTTGTTAGCCGTATGCCTACATGTATAATGATGAGCATAGAAGTCATTACGACTGGTTTTTTGCGAGTGTTATGTTTTTTTTGTCTCAGGATAGGTAGATAGATTTTCAAACTGACTGCGGACGCTAAACAAAATACGATTCGATATGGCCTAACCCAACAACTCTACGATTTACACATTAACACATACACTTTTATACTAAATGCATTCAAAAATATATTTATTTCAATAAACTGTCAATCTTTGCCATGTAATAATTCATCTTAGTCTCAACCACAAAACATTTAATCACAATCAAAAGTTAATACTCCGTATATGTGTCATTTCAGATGTTGCGAAGAAGTATTCGAATTAAATGTGTCCCTCGGTAATTGTTTAAGATAGAAAAAGCAGTAAAATGTATGTATTTTCATTTGTCAAAATATCATGTTAGACAGTCAGAAACGCATAATTAACATAAAAGTGTCCCTTGATAATTATGTAAGATGGAAATGCAGTAGAATTGAAGTAATACTTTAATCATTTGTCAAAGTGGTGTTTATATAATCGTACAGGCATTCTCAACGGTATTATAAAACACAAGCAATATCAGTTGGTGTCAAGTTTACAATTAGAGTTTCTGAAACATTACAACATTACATTAGAGTGACCGTCTTCATAGTACACTTTTGTCATTATTTATGCCACTTTTTAATTTTGGAAAACATGACAATGCACGTCGAATCTTCGGGACAACGATGTATCACTAATTCACGTTTTAACAGTCTAAAATCTGGCGTGTCTTAAAAACATTTGCTCTTTTCATGCACAAATACAACAACGCAAATACACAATACGTTTCTAAAGTTAGGCCTGTGCATCACTATTGCCCTTGTAAGCTGCAGAAATTCGACAGAAAGAATATCATGTTTAGAAAACAAATTGCATCTTGAGCCACATTCATGACTCGGATGTAGTTAACCTTCAGCATAGCATGCTGACTTTATGCTTTACTTTTAAATCTATTAACCGATTCCACAATTTTAAATAGAACACTGATCAATCTATGTATCAATATACAAGTATTAGACTAAGTGTAACATTGATTGACGCCATGAGTTTTGGGAACGCTCTAATTTATCCTTTTCCAAAATTTATTTCCAAAAACATATATCCGTAATTAATTAAGTTTATACGTACAGTTCAGCGACTAAGTTTTATGTGAGTTGCATTCATTCTTCCTCAAACTTTTTACTATTTGACAATGTTTTACTGACTAATCAACTGTTTGTGCCTCACACCAATGGTTGGTTTGACTGTGATTCGATGGGTATCTTTAAAGCACCATGTTTCGTGGTTATGTCGTGGTTCACTTTGTCGGATACGGTAGCTGAAGTCGTAACTTGGTTCAATTTAACTGGCGCGTCTTTATGCTCTGAAAAAAATAAGTTAGACAATTGAAACAAAAGGTTTTCATAACTAAATTAATTTGATATATGTGTGTGTTGTTACCTCTTAGATTTATATCATCAAGTTCTAAATTGCAGTTACCACAAGTAGTTTTCAGGGCAGTATGGCACTTATCTCATTCTTTTCAACTGACGTATTTTTACAGTGCAGTGCGGTATGTTAGTGATTGTAAAGGGTGTCCAAAGAAAGAATAGGGAGTTTTCATAATATATAATGTCATTGACCAGACATGTAATTAACAAACACGACCTCTAATGAAAAGGAACATTAAAGTAAATTTAATGATCGAAATAAAAAGGGGAACAGATCAACACACATGTACGCATACTTTCTTTTTGGACATCCTGTTCTTCTATGACATTATATGATATTTACTGTGTACACATGTAGGTGACGATAAAGATGGGTAACCAACTACTTTTAGTAGGGAATTTAATAATATGTTTTTGTAGTCATTGTTACATATTTTGATAGGGAGTGACCTAAGGCTTGTTATTCACTGCCGTACGTTGTACGTGCCTTTTGATATTCGATCACTAAATTCACTTTACAATTCCTTTTCAGTAGAGATCTTTTGAAACTTTGAAGTCCCGTTTACTAGTATATTAGGTGTAGTTGGCTGTTTCTAAAAGACATACTCAGTCCTTCGTTTGTAAAATATGGTCAGGTACCGGTTCTTGGCATATACGAGTATCTATTTGCCATATTGTAAGGAGTCACTGGAGAATGGCATTGTGTTCTAAGCTATGTTGGGCTTGTAAATATGTGTTTCCTGCAACTTAATGTGCCTCTTTATGCTATGTCTTGAATGTTGAGGTTCCTTTTCCTTTATGTTGTAGCTTTTAAAATAGTATTGAATCGCGTTATGTAAATGTTGGATAGTGAGCACAATAATATTCTAAATTGATGTTGTTGTTGTTGTTGTTATTGTTGTTGTTGTTGTTGTTGTCATGAAAGTCAGTCCAGTTTCTTTAAAGCACATCCCTTAACACTATAGAGGGGACGACTATTGTTCCACAATCTCATATGAATTCAAACTGATTGTTTTACATAACTGGTTGATTGTTTTTATTATGATTGTTCAACATAATTGATTGAGTCTTCAACACAACTGACTTCTTTGTTTTTAAAATAACATTAATATGAGGTACTTTCCATCGACGCAAACTGATCCTAGTCCTTGCTTCATTGATTCAAAAGTTTTATTTATCATCGCAATGTCTTGTTGTCGACATGCGCCATCATCAAATCGGACAGAAAGGACGGAGGAGATACAGTTGGCAATTGCTAGACGATTTCTGAAATATAACGTACATTTGTTATAACTATATAAGGATGGGAAATAGTATGTACCCAATAATCAGCATGTACTTCTATTTAGCCTTTTTGAGTGTATACTATTTGCATGGGGTACAAGCTCGGACGCGTATTTTACTTAAATAACGAGTATTACGAACACGTTATTTAAACTCGCATAACTTGGTAACTTCTCTGCACTTTGAACACTTTACTTGATTCCCAAATGCGATAAAGATCATACGATTCAAGAAAATGTTATGAAATATCCAATTGATGCGTTTACAAAAATAAAGTTTGTAAACAATAAACGCATGATTTTAAGTCTAAGGGATGCAACTCTTGCAAAATTAGTCCTTTGTTCACCGCACAAATAACTAAATACGATATTTGGCTAACTATTTTAACAAATATAGTTGAATAAGAAAATTAACCACCAAACACGCATAAATTAAGATGTATCGTTAATTTATTTACTTGACGACGTTTCGCCTTAACGGCTTAATCAGGTCTTAACAATTTTTTGTAACAGATATATACTGAGCGGCAATGAAAACGCAACACTTACATAGTATAGCAAGTGACACATGCATATCACTTCGTATCAGAAAAAGTTGTTTAGCAATATTCACGGGGGTGAATCGCACTAGTTTCTATCAAAACAAAAAAGATGGCCGCCACGCTTAAAAAGGTACGTTTTTGCCTATATCTTTTTTGTGGGGCAATTGTGGAAACTGAGATGTAGCTAATAACCTGCTCAACACTATTCTGCACATTCCGGTATAAGTAGATTTTTCAACAGCCTCGTAGTTATCTTGAAATGCTGGTCACAGGATTCGAGTCGAGGAATTTCCCAACAAATTCGGACGATAGAGCTTAGTGCTATGTGCTAAAATCGACCGTTTCTTCCAAATATGCACGTCTGTATGCGCATTTGTCATATATAAGAAGTTTTGTTTTATGTCTGTCACAAAATTAATTGTCTCGAGCTATAAAATGGCATAAAAATAAAAATACGGCGTTTTCTTGTATATGGTAGGAACTAGTGACAAATAACTGATGGGTAGAGCGGAGTGTCATTTCTAAAACATTGCTCTATGTAGTACAATTTCTTATTTCAGAGTGTATAAGATGATTACAGCGTCGTTGGAACAGGGATGTATGATGCTGCCTGCACAGCGGATAGGAATCCCGGATGATGAAACATTATGCCTAACATCGTGGATATTTTCTGCAACATATGTTTTATAATAAAATTCCCTGTATGTTAAGAGTACAATGCATTTTCAGCGTGATTGTTATTCTTTACAGTGGAACGAAGAAAAACAAAAACACCATTGACAGTCGATTTCGAAGAACGAAAAGGTTACTTGTAAACTAATGTATTTGAAATACTGTTCGTGTTAATCCCTGATTGGAACGATGTATCACAATAAGTATCACACTATAAAAATGCGTGTATCACAGAGAATCACAGGTAATCACAAGTAATCACATATACCCAATAACATAAAACAGAAAAATAAAACAAATTATATTACAACAAAATTGTATTACTAGTTCTACAAAAGAGAGGGCAAAAGCGGTACATTTGTATTTATATTTCAAAATAAAATGATAAACATTAAGTTAACGTGTAAAATGCGTTTGAACATTTGTGTCTTAGAATTGACTCTTAATTACAAGTTAAAGTAGTATGATATTTGAAAACGAGATTGCTTGACGATGAAGCTGTGGTGGCGGCAGCAAAGTCACCATGAAATTGCCTTATACACGTAGTAGTTTACGATTTTGATAACGAAGTTATATGGTGTTAAAAAGTCTGTCATTTAGCTCGTTAACGGCCAGTTTCCATCGAGTCTTAAGGTTGACTTCAATTCAAGGCTTTTCATAAATTGCGTTATTTTCATCAAAATGTATATATTTTAGTTAGACTTTACTAAGAGGAGAATGTTCTCATTAATATTTATCGGAATCGGGACTAGGTCTAGGGAAGCTTCAGAGAATTCATGAAATCGTGATGAATCGGGAGAGCTCCCGATGTGTTCCCGGTCTTATGCGTCGTCCAACTGCATCAGGGATGTACTTCCGATGAAAATGAGATGATCAAAGATGTCTTAGGGAAGCGAAGCATCGGGAAGAAATGAGACATTGTAACAAATCGGGTAGCATGCATTGAACTTTACCCGATGTTCTCACGATTTTATGTCGTGAATATCTCGAGGAGACATTCGGGAATAGATCTGGTGGCATCAATGAAGCACACAGATCACCAGGAAATGACCGAGGCTACTTCCGCGATAAAACGTTATCCATAAGGCATCACCGTAGTCTGGTTCCCTGTCGTACTATAGTGTTTTAGTAAAGTAGTGATCTAGGAAAGGTAATCCAGACTAGGCATCACCGATTCCCCAAAACATCGGCGATGTTTCGCAAACCTTCGGGGATGTTTCGGCGAAACATTCGCGGTCACTGGATTTAATCCCTCCATATTCGCCGATAATTTCGGGGATAAGTTGTGGGTACTGGCTACGGTTATGCCTTGTGGATAACGTTTTATCGCGGAAGTAGCCTCGATCATTACCCATGCTCTGTGTGCTTCGGTGATGCCACCCGATCTATTTCCGAACATCGGGAATGTCTCCCCGAGATATTCCCGACATGAAAGCGTGAGTACATCAGGCAAAGTTCAAGAAATGCATTGAGATATCCCGATTTGTTTGCGATGTTATAAAATGTCTCAAATCTTCCCGAAGCTTCGCCGATGCATCCGGGAGATTCCCTAAGACATTGGGGTCAATCTAATTTCCATCGGAAGTACATCCCCGATGCAGTTGGACGACGCAAAAGATCGGGAACACATCCGAAGTTCTTCCGGTGCCTCCAGATTCATCACGATTTCATGACTTCCCCGAAGCCTCCCTAGACCCTGTCCCGATTCCGATGAACATTTTCCTCTTAGAACAGTCTAACTAAAATATAGATTTTGATGAAAATAACGCAATAGGAACAGCGTTGAATTGAAGTCGAACCTTAAGACTCGATGGAAACTGGCTGTTGACGAGCTAAATGACAGACACTTTATCACGTAATTATTTCTTTGTTATCAAAATCGTACACTACTATATGGCGACTTTGCATGGTGACTTTGCTGCCGCCACTACTGATTCATCGTT
This sequence comes from Spisula subtruncata, assembly GCA_963678985.1. Lineage (NCBI taxonomy): Eukaryota > Metazoa > Mollusca > Bivalvia > Venerida > Mactridae > Spisula > Spisula subtruncata. The sequence goes on along the minus strand of OY787669.1, from coordinate 21,708,978 downwards.
AAGCAATCTCGTTTTCAAATACCATATTATTGTAACTTGTGTTAAGAGTCAATTCTAAAACACAACTGTTCAAACGTATTTTACACGTTAACTTAATACTATAAGTGTTTATCATTTGATTTTGAAATATAAATACCACTTTTGTCCACCCTTTTGTAAAACTAGTAATAGGGGATTTAAATAGCCCCGCGCAGCGGGGCTATTGAAAATACCCAGACCGTTAACAGGCGAACGTGCATATCTTCTTTGAGTTTCTGCCGGTACTAATGCTTTCAAAAAAAGTTATTTCCGGTCAAAAATTTCAGGCAGTTTTCCGAGGTGAATAGTCCTTGGATTATAAAAACAATAGTAAGCTGTAAACGGTTGAGCCTATCGTTCTCTTTCGATTAAATATAATTTTTTAAAAATGTGTAATAAATAAAAAAATTATTTTTAAAAAAACAAAGGGAAGTAAGAAATACGCTACTGTACAGTACTGTAGATACTCCGCTTTACGTGTCACTAGCCAAAGCGTTTTTGCGAGATTTTCATGCGCCCATTGCACACGGAAGATGTTTTAGAATCGTCAAAAAATAAAGGTGAAATTTTCATTTAAATAGCCGATTTATCATGACAGTACTCGATCTCCGAGGAAATTGGTCTTTAATAGACATTTTTACGTAGTTTAACAATGATATCAACACTCAGATCATACCAGATGCTTGAACGTAAGTAGGCTACAATTCGTTCCATGTCAACAATGCAAATCAACAATTCTATGTCTCAATGTATAGCTTGTCAAAGCAATGTTTATGATATTATTTTGTTACTGTCAGTGTGTATAATACTTATGTACCAGTTAGTTTCATCCACAGCACCCCAGCCCCAGGTGAAGGGGCGCTCCGGGATTTTGAGTTGTCAAAATCAACAGCCCTTCAGCCTTCTACGGCCTACAAGGGAAGCTGATGGTAAAATCTCCCGCATTTCCCCTGACATCTACCGGTAAATATTGTCTCTAGGTTATTGGTATTCGCAGAAAAAATCCTAAATTTCCCCTGCCTTGGGGGGTAGCTGGATGGTAAAAAAAGATCCCTGTGGTCGGGCGGAACTGTGGATGCAACTGACTGGTGCATTAATTATTTGTGGTGGACAAACTTGTGTACTAGCAGGGTCCATACGTTGTCGCCTATGTAATATCTTCGATAAATTTACTTAAGCCTACATCAGACGTTAATTATCCAAAACAAATAACTATCGCATATCTATTTCAATGGATTGATACCGGATTGATCACCATCGGTAGCTGGAGTTCGGTTCGTGGGAGTATGAATCTGCGGAGCACAATTGTGTGATGTTTGTTGTGGTCTTGTATGATTGACTAGGCCCCCCAATTAACGTCATACGGTGTCGCTTTTGCTATATCTTCAATTTTCCAAGGCTTGAAGCTGATCCGATACTATGGACTGGACGAAATATGGTTACAGTAGGTTTAGAAATTTCCCCTGGACTAATTGAAACTGCTCTCAAGAATACAGTTAGGCCTACAAAGTACAATTAAGGTATGCCATTGATTTTACTCATTTTGAATCAAATTATGACAGTTTCATTTTGAATGTGTTGTGTACAAAAAGATATTTACATTGTACTGCTAGGCAAGCGCTACCAAGTGATTTCGTTAGAAACGGGGTGATTTGGTTGCCCTTTTCAGCGCTATGTACTCGTAACAGTCAGCTAGCCACAAGCGCATGCCGAAATAATAATATATTTTTCACTTTTTCCGATATACAGTAGCGCTTATTTTAAGAAGCTGTTTCTAAGCATAGCGCTCGATAGCGTGACTACTGTGCATCTCACGCAATGTTTGCCTAAAATCGTACATATCTGCGGTCAGGGTCAAACAAAAATTTCACATGCATCTCTGCAGCCGCAAAGCCTAAACTTAGCTAAAGTAAAATAATTTAACTCTATTCGCTTGGGTCAGTAGGTCAAATGCCTTATGTGGTCACTAGGTCACAAATTTGGCCTTATATACCAAAGCCTTTAATCAGAAGGATATTCTTGTAAAAATCAAGTTCAATATTGTGACATCCGGGGTCAAAAAATGTGTCACTAGGTCAAGTCCTAGAAATTTCTTGTCACGGTAGACAATAGAGATAAAAATGTTGGTCTTTTCTTGATGAAATTTCTACAGAATAAATTATTTCATTATAATCTAGGTCAAGTTCAATTATAGGTCTTCCGGACCGGGGTCCCTGATTTTTTGGCTACCCGACTTTCCGATAATCGCTGATAACCTGTGGGACTGACGATCTGGCGGACTAAGAAAAGTCGGTCTGACTGTCAGATGGACTTTTTTCTGCTAAAATCAACAAATGCAGTTATTCCCTTTTAAGGCGGCGTTTACACATTAAAAGGTTTTCCTTGTTTCCAAGTCCTTTTATCATGATCTCAGTGTAAGACATTGTTTTCCGGTTGTCATTTACCAATAATTCAATCGTTTTAATGCACAAAGTTTCCCCTTTTCCCTCGCGAAATCATCGAGACTTCAGAAAAAGAGTACAAAAACACCAAGTTAGAAAAATGTTTCAGCTTTGCGATTGGCCTAAGAATTTATTATCGAGTTGACCAATCAAAATATGTCTTACACAAGACACCGCATTGTCGCAAAACCAGTCTTTCTGTACGGGTGTCCGCCTAATGATGGTTGAAAATTCTTGAGAAACATAGGAGTTGAGCACAGAATTAATTGCTTACGCTGCCTGCCCACACATTTGTGGCTATACCCAAATATAGTAACGAATGATTCTGAAGCCTGGTTAATAAGTGTAGAAAGCATGAATATGCCAGCACAAAACATAGCATTTCATGAAAAATGCCCAATGCAAACTGAACTTATTGACCGGAAACCTTTTTTATGTATTTTTAGTAAATGTGACCATGACCCCAAATACAATCCCAAGCTAGGTATCCATGCAAGCTTGCTATATACAAAGTATCATTAAGATCAGCCTATCCAAACTTCAAGTTATTGACCGGAAACCCCTAGTTAAAAATTGTTTGACATCGCTGCCTCGCTGCCCGTCATCTAGTCCGGGACCAATTGTCCCAATCTTATAAAGCAGGATTTTTCGTTGGAAAACCTGAAAAAAATACATGCGATAATGTACCCAGGAAAAAACGTACCCAGGACAGAAACTGAAATTGTTCAATTCATTGGAAGGCTAATTGAAAAGTCTGGGTACCCTTACAGAAAATATTCTCTTTGACAAATGTGTAACATGTATGCGGTTAACATGTATCAAATATGAAATGAATATACTGCGAATGCATTCTTAAAGGGACTGCGTCACATTTTAGCGTATGGCAAAAATCAAATAAAATTGTTAAATATTTACTATATTTGGTATAGATGCCTGTATATCCTATAAATAAGCACACTGGTATAAATATAACTTGTGAAACATTACTTAAGTATTTTACCTAAAAAAATTCTATACCATATATCTGAAATATAGCTTAGCAATTACCCAACATCTATTTAATCCCCGTTTAGGCGGTGCCTTAGTTCATATTACAATTTTGTTGTAATATAATTTGCTTTATTTTTTCTGTTTTATGTTATTGGCTATATGTGATTTCCTATGATTCTCTGTAATACACGCATTGTTATAGTGTGATACTCATAATTAATGTGATAAATCGTTCCAATCAGGGATTAATACGAACAGTATTTCAAATACATTAGTTTTCAAGTTCTTCGTCATCGACTGTCAATGGTGTTTTGATTTTCCTTGTTACACTGTGAGGAATAACAGACACACTGGTGTACACTAATAGTCCATGTGACAGACCGAAATCCATTACCAAATTGGTGAACAGATCCAACAATGATTTTCGGTTAGCTTGATATCTAAGCTGTCCGAAATCAGTTGATGGACTTGCGGGACATTTTGCCAAATGACCTTTTGGCGGCCATCTTTAAAGATGGCCGTCGTTATTTTAAGCAATCAGAGGGTTTAGGAAAACTTCGATTATTCCTCACTCACAAGATCTATCGTCTTGTGATTTGTCTTAAAATGTTTGCAATTGAAATGTGCATATAGCAATATATTAATATAAATAATATAATGCGGTTATTAATTAATAATTATTGATTTTTTAAGGAAATCATGATATTTTTCGATTTTTATATTCTATTAAAACATTTATTGAAATGATTTTTGTTGATATCGGAATTAAAGAAGTTCACTAACATTCAAATAAAAGTTCGATTCGATTCAATTCAATTTACCCGTTGCCTTATTCAAAATGGCGTCCAATATGGCCGCCAAAATCAGGAAATATGTCGGTGGTGCAAGCGATTAGTTACATATATTACTGTTGTTGCTAATTGGCAGTTGTGTAGATGTTAAACATAGTATCTATTCAAGAATAGCATTATTTATTGTTTGAAATTATTTAAGATAGCATACTAAGAAATCAACTACCGGCTGTAATGGCCATCATAATTGCTGAATAAGCATATTTTATTAAAATCGTATAGTATGTTCAAATAGTTTTTATTTGTATTAAACATTATATTTATCAGACATGCATTATGGTTTAACTTCAAAACGGCAGCAAAGATGGCCACTTAACATTACATAAGTGGTGAATAAATTGCAGATTATTCTTCTTTCTGTATAGTATATATGGTCGTCCTCTTGGGCATTATCGTTCCATTGATATTCAATTACAAGATCGTGTGAGCGGCGAGTTATTTTTGTTTAAAACAAATAATCATGATTATCCACTATAAATAAGACCCCTCGAGAAGGCATAATCGCTGTCGACAATGCTCATGAATCGGGTTCTAGAGTTTCCAACCAAAGTCACCAATGACCTGCCTTATGTTGCTTGTTGTGCTAAAGTACCGTTTGACGAATTGCGTCCAATATGCTGAACTGCCTCCAGCTGACAAATATTTGCCCTGGTTGACCCTTTGCCGAATTTGCGTATTCAAGGATTGATTTGACAGGTGTCTGGTAACATCGTACCCTAATCTGTTTCGATAGTGGGTCAAGTTTGTCCTGAAGAAGGCGATGCTGTTGTTAGCTTTCCTCACAATGGTAGAAACATTGGTACTCAAGGAGATCTTATCGATGTATACCCCGATGTACTTATCTCTGCCACAACTTGTAACGTGTCATGCTGTTGTGGATGAAAAACGGAGTCTTAACTCGAGTGCTCTTCTTAGTGATGCGGGTGACCATATACTTGTAAGGATTAAATGACATGAACCATGGACCCTCCCATTCATTCTTGTAGTCTGTCAATGTCATCTTGTTAGCCTTAAGCATTTTCTTTAGTAATTACCCTGTTCAAGTGGTTTTTGTCAGCAAGCAGATGGTGAGTAGATGTTGCATGAATTAGAAGGTGGTATATATACAACAGAAAAAGTAGTCCTATGGCTGATGACTGGTGCTGTGTTGGTGGACTGTTCTCCGACCAGTACATGTTGGGTTCTGATTGCAAGAATTATGCTAGTACTATTCCTGCCCAGCAGGGTCCATTGATATTGTAATAATTCAGTTTGCTGGCTAACCTCTCCTCTCCTTAGACCGGAGGCTTTGTTGAAGTCCCGAATGACGGGCTAATCTGATCTCCACCATCTAGGTAACAGTTGAAGTTGGTTATGGAATGCAGCTGACTCTCAGTGGATATCTTTCTGAACCTTGTTGTTAGTCAGCTAGTATCTAAAACGTGTCAAGAAGGGCCATGATCTGGCTTTGAAGTAACGGTGTGAGCTCGACCAGTTCACTTCACGCAGACTTGATTGAGATGGACCAGTAGTTGCTAGGTCGCTATAAATTGGTCTCTAGTTTTGATGATGGGTGTGACGCTCTAGTCTGAAGGGAGTATAGTATTCCAAAAACTTGTGTGGATGTTGTTTGGAATCTTTGCTTCATGCGAACCGTGACCAGTTATATTCTTTCTCACATCCAGTTTGTCCTCACCTCACCTCAGTCGTTCGTCTTACACTATCATCCCAGTGTCTGCGATGAACTTTCTGGTCTTGCGCAGATCATCAGCGTCTCCATAGAGCTTCTCTTGGAGAGTTGTGTCTGTGGGCCGCGTTGCAGTTCGATCTTGGTTGTGTCCTCTGCATCTTTAGAGGACATGATCGACAGTTTGTGCTTCTTACCCGCATGGACAGATCGGAGACGGCACCAATTTGTACTTCCGGTACATGTGATGGTTCAGCCTGTTTTACCCTGAGCGTATTAGTACCATAATCGCTTGTTCTGACCTGTTAAGGCGATGGTAGGGACCAGCATCTTCATATCTCTTTATATCTCACATGTACTGGCGGTTGTGCTGACTGTGCTCCCAGTTTTGCCAATTCATCTGTTGTTTCATTTCCAGGCATTCCACAGTGGGCAGGAATCCACTGTAGGGCTAGTTTGCAGTGAGTACTAAGGTTATGTAGTATTTTGGCTAGTTCTGGTGTTTTGTTGTCATCAGTATAGACATGGGTCCATATCTCAGGAGGGAGACAACTCCGATTGGTCGTATAACTGTTATAAAGTCCTTACTACTGCCAATTTTAACACATTTATTCACATCCCTACCAAATCCACCAAAAGATATCATTCAATCTATAAACAAAGTTTTTTCGGAATTTATTTGGCATGGGACAACAAAAATCAAGCAGGACGTTCTGATCAGGAAGACTATAGATGGAGGATTAAATATGATTGATATTGTCGCATATATGAAAAGTTTGAAACTATCATGGCTAAAGAGATTATTGTCAGGAAATAATAGTAATATTTGTTTATTTGTACAACAGATCTTCAATATAGATATGATCATTAATTGTGGCAAAATGTACATAGATAAAATTTGTGGAAAAATAAAAAACATCTTTTGGAAAGACGTACTTTATGCTTATAGTAACATTATAGAAGTAGCAACAATCGAATCAACCAACGACTTTTTAAATTTACCTTTATTTTATAACCATAATATTTTGATAGACAACCGTCCTGTATTTTACAAGTCTTGGTATGATAAAGGTATCAGATATATTAACGACTTAATGACTAAAAATGGTAACTTTATTAAAAGAACAGATTTAGAAAAGAACACCGATACAAGCATAAATTTTCTGCAGTATGGAGGGATTGTAAAATCCATTAAACGTTTGATAACATCAATGAAAATTACGTTTGACAAAAATGAGAAAGGAAACAATATTTTTCCAATTATACCAATACTCTTTAAACCTATAATACTAAACAAAAGTGAGGCATATTCAAAATACAATCTATTTATAAAATCAAATTTACTACCAACAAGTCAACATAAATGGAACGAATTATACCTTTGTAACCAAAAGGAATGGAAAATTATATATAGTTGGGTCTTTAATATAACAAATGATACATATTTACAATGGTTTCAAACTAGAATCAATCACAGAATTTTAGGTACAAACATTATATTAAATAAAATGGGGATTTCACCTTCAGACAATTGTACTTTTTGCAACAAGGAAAAGGAAACACTTATTCATTTATTCTGGGATTGCCCATTAGTACAAAATATTATTTCAGAAATAAAGCAGTATACTAAAGACTTAGATAAAGACATTAATAGTAAAAACTTCATATTAGGCAGTAAACAAAAATGTAACATGCTATATTTACAAACTAAGAAATATATTTACTTATGTAAAAGGAAAAAAATTATTCCAACAGTAATAGGATTAAAAAACAGTCTAAACCTTGCCTTGACAATTGAAAGAAAAACATACTCCAAAGAAAAAACTAAAATATATTGGTCAATTGTAGCCAACTTTATTAATTAAGTCAATAAACTGATAGTAGTTTTATACCTCATGGTTTCTATGTCTATCTATCATTCTCTTCTTTGCTCTAACCTCTTATCAAAATTACTTTCTTTTCTCTTTACCTTAATTTTGCAGGGGATATTCTTATATATATTATATTTATGACATACCGGTAATGTGGATGTATACCACTACATTAAAAACTTATTTAGTTATTTAGTTAGCATTATGTGATGTTACATAATATAGTTTTAGTAACTACTAACAATGATTTGTTGTCAGGTATGTGTGGGATGACCTCGACCCACACATATCAAATGACGAGGAAAATAAAAGTATCTCCTAAAAAAAAAAAAAAAAAAAAAAAAAACTATATCTCAGGAGGGTATTCTTGGCGTATCAAGTTATCATGGCTAGTGTCAGGCTCCTTCGAACACATTCATCATCTTGCTTGCCTGGCTCGAGTTGAGGGACTTGGAGTCTCACAGTTACTGCAGACAGATCATTTGCTAATGGGTTGACTATATCATCCCTGACAAGAGGTGTACTTGCTATGGTCAAATCAGGTGCAAATTCTTTGTCTAACTTCTTGGTTTCATGTACAAAGCTGCTTCGCTTGATCCGATTTTTTGGTAAATCCAGCCAATCTTGTTGCTATTTGGTGGTTCGGTATTGACCCTCACTTCTCCGCTTGAAGCATGACTTTGGCTTGCCTTCGTTTGTATAATGGCTGGATACCAGTAAACTTTTCCATGAATTCAATCCGTGTAGACTTCGAAGCACCAGTCATTATGCGCAACGCTTAGTTCAGGACCTTGTCGAGTGCTTGACTGATGGTATCCAGTTTGTCTATACTGAAGTTGTGCGGAATGCCCACTTCTTCATCATAGACGTTTGACTTTTCTGATTACTACTAACAATGGTTGGAAATACCTGGGATCGTTTATGTGTTTGTAATTTTATATAGTACGTTGGCATAGTCTCTGAAATAACATTCATAATGTGTCAATATCAGTGGTATGAGAAAAGTGCTAGGCAAGATGAATGCTGACGCCCTGGACCATGCTTATGATGTTAATATCAGCCTTCTTCCACAAAAGTGTCGTTTTTGCCGGGATATTCCATCTTGCCGCTGTGGTCCTCGCCACTATGAATTCAGTGCTATGGTCGCTTACCCAAGATAGTGCTGTACTGGTTATACAGAGGATACGTTTGTTGTTTACCCCTATCGTGAAGATGAAAAATTGTTCTGAGCTTGCTTTGTGACCGTGTCTATAAATATTAAGCAAGTATGGCGATGGTAGGTGTTGTCTGTAATCATGCCAGTTTCCAAGTCGATATCTGGTAAGTTGATGCTGCCTGTAAGCCATTTTGTCGATGTTGTGTAGGCAGGGTGGAGGTGGTTGACTTCATAAAAAGCTTGGTTGCTGCTGGGTGATCTGTAGATTAGTGTAATGGCGAGCGGATCGCTTCCGTGGCATATGAATGGTGCTACTGTGAACTCGGTGTATGCATCGGGTTTGATGTATGTGCAGATGATCTATTCTTTGACGGCAATGTGTAAATAAAACATGTATAACTATGTATGAAAAATATCTTATGCATATACCGTACCACGTTACCGACCGAACACAAATTAGAAATCAGTACCAGTGGTTCACAATATTGATGGTACTTGACTTAAGGATAAGGACAGCCAACCAGATAACACCATAGTCAACACTTGGTCAGTTACAAGCGATGTGACTATGTGGCTATCCTTATTCTCCTAAACTATTAGATAAGATCAGTATTGAATACCACTCCCATTTGAACATACATGGTTGGCAACCATCTTAGAAGTCATATAAAATATACTGCACATAAAGTGTTCTAATGGTACAGTAGATCTATATTTTTAACCTATAGCAGTATTCACATCAACACATTCCGTTACGATACATGTTTTAATGCACTTTTTGAGTTTGACATACCTGTATGCGGTGGCCATTTTGTCACAATTATGATTTCAGCCTTAATTGATACCATTTTAAACGGAGTAGGTCGATCACCAAATAGATATAATGTTATATTTTATACAGGGTATTAAAGTTGTAATTATGTTTGCAAAACTTACACTGCTATCAATCACAAAAGTATCAATCTGTAACTTCTTTTGACCACTAACACAATATGTAATTGATTTTGGAAGCCATTTTGGAAGCCATTTTGAATCAGCTAATGGTTCAATGCTTAAAACTAAAAGATTTCTTGGAGCATTTATTACATATTACAGTTCAATCATTTATTATACACCACTTCAACTTAAATTGTGATAAAACAAATTATTTTCCTAACAGCTTGTCATTTTAGCTACCATGTTGATTCCAGCCATCACGGATGCCTTTTTACATTCACTAACTCAATCAATAATATTGAATATAAATAAATAATTATGTTTAAAACATTTAAACTACAACCAATCTGCAAAATGGCGATTTGATCCTAATTTCTGGCACCTGATTGTTTTTCTGAATTTTGGCGGCCATCTTGGACGCCATCTTGATTTTCACAAAATGCTCAATGATGCCAGCTGGGCATTATTCATATTCTTCAATTACAATAAATTCCCTTACAGAAAACCAAAAAATATTTACTATTCAATCCAATGTTGTGTCAAACCTAAATATCCCATTTATAGACAGGACTATTATTAAACTTTAAGGTATCAAATATTTCGGGCTCATGAAGGATTTTTGAATGAAGATACGTCAATGTAATGTTTATTATGGACGCCTAGAACCCTCCTCTGCATATAACAATCAACAAATGGTCAAATACACACTCAGATCCGATTTGAACGAGAAAAATTAACTACAAAAATCGAAAAATATCATAATTTCCTTAAAAAATCAATAATTATTAATTAATAACCACATTATATTATTTATATTTATATATTGCTATATGCACATTTCAATTGCGAACATTTTAAGACAAATCACAAGACAATAGCCCTTGTGAGTGAGGAATAATCGAGGTTTCTAAACCCTCTGATTGCTTAAAATAACGACGGCCATCTTTAAAGATGGCCGCCAAAAGGTCATTTGGCAAAATGTCCCGCAAGTCCATCAACTGATTTCGGACAGCTTAGATATCAAGCTAACCGAAAATCATTGTTGGATCTGTTCACCTCTTTGGTAATGGATCTTCAATTTTCAAGACCTGGGACATGGACTATAAGCGTACAGGGAATTTTATTAAAAAATATATGGTACAGAAAATATCAACGATGTTAAGAATTATGTTTCGTCATCCGGGATTCATATCCGCTGTGTAGGCAGTATCTTAGACGTGTTGCATCCCTGTTCCTACGACGCTGTAATCATCTTATACACTCTGAAATAAGAAATTGTACTACATAGAGCTACGAGGGTTGTTGGATATGTATTGACACTTGGGCTTGGAAAATCAAACTATACCCGATATCTGAAATTTTATTATTACATTCCTTTAAACTACTCTCCCTGTTATTATACACAAATGTTCACCATTTTGATCCACATGTAAAATACATTAAAACGTGTTTTGGGGGTATAGTCATAGGGCACTAGGAAAAAGCTGAACCATTAATTTCTTCAGTAGCATAATTTCATCCCGCAAACATTATTTTAAGTTTTATAAAAATGTAAAAGGTGAAAATGAGCCCACTCCGGAGATTTAAGAGGATTTTGTGACATTACCACACCTCATGTTTTCAAAAAGTCAGTAACATTACCCGCACAGTGGCAAAAACGTGTGGTTTTTAAGCAGATTCGTGACGTGTGAACTACTCGTTTCGCAGATTTTAGAAAAGTAACTTTCAAAACTTTGTAACGGTAGGACATGTTATTCATCCGTCTACCGTTAGGCACTGAAACGTGTATTGCCGGTCCTCTCATTGTAATAAAAAGGCACACAAAGTCTACCGTACATGAAATAACGTCATTGCTATATATTAGCCTTTTGACGAGTCATTTTCAAGACTGTTTCTATCTTCAACCAAAGTTATATTCTATTTACAAACAGTTCTATTTGTGAATAAACCATCTATTTACGCACAAACAATTTTTTAAAAATCATGCGCTATATTATACATTGCGCGACGCTTTAGATAGGCTCATTTTTAGGCTTACTTTAATCAAGTTTTGTCGGCCATAATTATCCCTAGTGTCTACGAGTAGCATATTTTAACTACCTCTTGAACTGCGATAAAAGACAAAAACATGTACGAAATTGGTACCAATGTAAGCTAATGAATAGATTGATAGATTTTTGTAAACCGCAAACCGTTGGGGGTAACAAGCTCGACACTTATGTACAAAGACAACTATTTACATATCGAACAGCCTCGTATGTTTTAGAAATGACACTCCGCTCTACCCATCGGTTCATGGTCACTAGTTTCTACCATAAATAAGAAAAAACTGTATTTTAAATTTTAGGCCATTTTATAGCTCGAGACATTTAATTTAATGACAAACATAAAACAAAACCTCTCATATATGACAAATGCGCATACAGACATGCATATTTGGGCGAAACGGTCGATTTTAGCACATAGCACTAAGCTCTATCGTCCGAATTTGTTGAAAAATCCTCGACTCGAATCCTGTGACCAGCATTCCAAGATAGCTGCGAGGCTGTTGAAGAATCTGCTTATACCGGAATGTGCAGAATAGAGTTGAGCAGGTTAATAGCTACATCTCAATTTCCACAGTTGCTTAACAAAAAAGATATGGGCATAAACGTACCTTTTTTAGCGTGGCGGCCATCTTTTTTGTTTTGATAGGACTAGTGCGATTCACCCCCGTGCCTATGTTTGGAATAAATTCGGTAAAGAATAAAAACATATTGGTAGTTTTCCGTTAAATGATTTCGTGAAAAATAAACGTTTGTTCATAGTATTATTTCTGACGGGTGCAACTATAAATAAAGCGGTTAAATCTAGCATAAGCTATATGGTTACATGTACCTCTGTATAGCAGTCCTGCTTAAAACAAAAAATACAGTACTGTAACTCTTAAGCAATACAGTCAGTGTGTTCCAAACAGAGCCATTCTGTGCATTCTGGGCATCTCTCCAGGACAACAAATTATGTATACAAACAAATAAACAAACAAACCGTGTGTGTCCCAAGGCACAGATACTTGGGGTATGGACCCCGCCCCCTCCCCCCACCTCCTCCAGATACGCACCTGTAAATTTATCTAGAGAGGCATTTACGTGAATTTTCTATTAGTCCCAAATACGTTTAATAATGTTTGTGTGATTAGTGTATGGGTCTGGGTTTACAATGTTGATGATAAAAATAACCCAGGTGCGTATCTGGAGGAGGTGGGGGGAGGGGGCGGGGTCCATACCCCAAGTATCTGTGTCCCAAGGGATGTTAATCTTAAGTTGTTGAACTTGCACTTGTTTGTTTATGCGAGATGGTACAATCACAGGTGGCAGTATCAGTGTTTTGTCCGCAAACGATTAAAAAAATAATAAAAAAATATAAAAAATTTCCGTACTGAGCTCATATACTATAGTGTACATGAAGTTAGATGGACAATCGATATATATACGATCCATGTAGTGTATTAGCTCAGTGACGGATTTTTTCTTTCTCTTTTCCAAACACTGATACTGCCACCTATGGGTACAATGTGAGTTCGATTTCGCATGGGTCTTGAGAATCCGAAAGGCTTGACATATCACTACAGCAGAACATGAGTTAAATGTTGTGTGGTGGCTGTACACTACATTGTAGTTATCACGTATCGTTACCTCCCTTTATGGCTAACTATGCACAAAAGTCCGCAGTGTGTCACTCATTGTGGAGTGAGTATATAGACTTGCTTGAAGCATCCATTTTTCGGATAAGCTCACCGATATGGGTTTTCCCGAAGGCGAGGGTAAACACATCCATTATTTTCCATTTTTGGGATGTGGATGTTAGTTCTATTTCTGACTCAAGCGTGGGTGGCAAGGCGCTGTCGCCGTGGCTGTGTGGTTTTGGTTTGTGCACCACTCTTTGCAATGACCCTACTAGAAATACCGCCGGTGTTTCATGTACATGAAGTTCAAAAACAAATATACTAGTAATATATACAGTCATCTTTAATTTTTTTGCATCTTGAATTTACGTAATGCCCAACACGTTGTATACTTAATACGCTATACGTATCGTAGGTTAAAAGCCACTAAATAAGGTCACAAACTGGGACTGACGTTTTTAATTTTATAATTAGCGCTTGTGAACCTATATAGAACGCGTAATTAACACGGTGTCAAACAAAATGAATAATTTTACATTAGAATTAATAAAGTTACAAATACTAACACCTAAAGTTGTGTGAATTAAAACTAATTAAACTAATTTAAGGCTACACACACGGCAATCATAAAATAATGTTATTATATATATGCGAAGTTTATCATGTTCGATTTAAATTTAATTTCATGTAGAGCATTGACTAGCCCCGAGGGGGCTTCAATGAGCTTACAATTTGACGTTTATACGTCCGGGTCAAGTTTGACCTGTTGACCCACGTAATGTACACAAAATTAGTGGAAATGTAACACAAAGTTGTTTAATACAACTATTTAGATATAATAATATCTAATTTTTCTTAAACAAATTAAATGATGTGGTTTGCATTCGTGTAAATTCATTCGGAACGTTAATGTAGATAGGATTTAATTTCTCGAAACAGTCTAAATCAAGGTAGGCCTATAGACAACAATTACATTTATAATCTTACTATACTATCTGTGTTTATTTTTTTTAATAAAATAGTTTTATTTAAGAAATGATAAATATTTATGTTCATGTATCATATAATATCGTAGAATAAGAACGATCACAAGTTCGGATGCTAATATCTGAAATTAAAAAAAATTCAGTCGGTGAAGAACTATTATCTATATTCTTCCAAATGTTGGTATTCGTTCATGTGTGGTATAATAATTGCACTATGTATTATTAAATCAAGTCATGATCTATTCATTTGTAATTTGTGTAGTTGTATTCTCTTGCGTTGTTACAGCAACGAGAGGTAATGAAATAATGTTCTGTTCCGTTCCGTTCCGTTCCGTTCTGCGCCGTTCCGTTCCGTTCCGCTAAGTTTTGTGAAATATGTTCAGACGAACGTATGAGAGCCTAGATGTCACGTATATCTGGGTGATGGACTTTGCCCGGTCATTGTTTGAGTTGATTTAAATATTTTACTGAACGTGTCTGTATGCACTTTTGTCAGAATCGAAAGCGGTTAAGGTCCATGTTTTTAATTTAAAAAACAGACCGGTGATAAACGTTATGTTTTCTTTACAAAAGTAGAATGATCAAAGTCCACAGTTCAAATAAGGACGACCAAAGTGCGGGCGTACCTTCTTCCAAAGTCCAAATAAAATAAAAATCATAGATACCTACCCTACCACATTGTGAATCATCAGGTCAATTTATCATTTTCGTTATACGGGTTTGAGGTTAACAGAAGGCTTACACATGATTTTAACAATGCAGCAGTTAGTTGTATCCACGCACCCACCCTAGGTATGGGTGGTGGATAGCCTGGGAAAGTACCGTGTTTTTATCTTCCAGCTTCCCCTCACTGCCGGGTACATGTTTTTTTCTCCGAACCAATACCCCGGGGACGATGTTTAGTTGTCAGGGGCCGCGGGAATACAGGAGATTTTACAATAAGCTGTCCCCGCAGGCCGGGGAAGGGCATGGTTTTACAACCCAAAAGTAAAAATCGCCATCCATTCCTAGGGTGGGGGCCGTGGATGCAACTGACTGGCGCACAAGGGTACTCTGTCTTTCTTTACTAAGCTGGAGGCCATTGTCCAATTGTGACAGGGATAAAACGATACTTTCTAAGTCATTTGATTTTAGCTAATGTCTAAAGGTCCCTATGGGATGTATATTTATGTCTTCTGTTGCGTTTAAAGCGTCTTTAATATATTGATTTGTTTAAACATGTAAGCCCAAACTTCGGTTGGCCGGCTTTGCCTTTTGCTAATGATGTTCATCCTATTGGATGCGCCAAATTACTTTTTCACAAATTGTTTTTCGTATGCCTAATAACCTCGCAATATCGGCGTAATTGCAGTGTAGCTACCTCAAACTTTCATTCACCCTGTAACTGACGATTGTTCCAATACATCGTGAAATAAATGTCGATGGAAAATTATATATCAGTATTGTATGTAAGGACAGATGTTAGCGGAGGTATATAAGTACAATTGAACCAGTTTCCTATTAATTAACATTAATTGGTTTCCAAGCTATACTTAGCAACATGGACTACAGTATTAATATGTCCATAGTCACGAATTTTTTAAATGTTTTACCCAATTAAGCTATTGAGACGCGTGTGGAATTAACATGTATGTAAATTCGTTGTTTTCATTCAATACATAATATTATTCAGTGTACACAATCCTTAAATAACCCTGTAAAACTACAGTAGACGCGATAATTGTGTCCATGGTTTTATTT
Source organism: Spisula subtruncata (assembly GCA_963678985.1). NCBI lineage: Eukaryota > Metazoa > Mollusca > Bivalvia > Venerida > Mactridae > Spisula > Spisula subtruncata. The sequence continues at coordinate 21,692,659 of OY787669.1, read as the reverse complement.
TTGTCACGCGCACACTGCGGAGTCGCCACTTCCGTCCGATTCTGTCGGAAGTCTCAGTTGGAAGTCAAAAGTCAAATTGAAGTCTGTACTGATCATTTCTGCTTAATGTATTGTAGGATAAGATGTACAGCATCTTGGCGCATTTCAGTTTCTGCATTTTTTTTCAACGTGTGTCGAGACGCGACATAATTTGTCCAAAGGCACAAATTTCGTGTATTGGATAAATTAATTACACCTTCCCGCGAGTTATTATGTTACACAAAATCTACCTGTCAGGAAATTTGTGCAAGTAATAAATATGACAGCAGATCATAACATGCCAGGGGCTAGCATATGTAAAGTGAGGTAATGTATTTCAAAGAATGATGTCGGTTATTAGTGTACACGAGTCTATGTTGTACATCTGAGTAAGGTGTTATGTAGTTTACCCTACTTCTTTGCCCAATCAAAAGCCACGGGTTGCAGTATGTTGGTCTACTTATTCATTTATTTGTGCAATGGGTATAATAACTATTTGGTAAATCTGTGCTACCTTGCACTTAGTTTGTTTATAATTGTTATACGTGATCTATAACCTATGCATAGTATCCCCTTTTGCATTGTACAGCATCGCCATTTTCACTTTTATAACCAAGTTTTCGATTAATTTGAGTGATATTTCTTCAGTTGTTTGACCTGTCTGATGAACATTTTAGAACAGTAAAAGTACCATTGTTTGGGTAAAGTATCGATTTATAAATTTCGACAGCAAAATGTAATTATTATATGAATGGGATGAAAGTAGTTGAACAGAGATGTAGTATACTAGTAAACTGACGTCTCCATAGCATAGGTGTCTGTAGTTCGTCTTCCACCCCATTCACTGTTTAGTATAACAGTTATCCTAAACAGTGAATGGGGTGGGAGACGTTACAGACCCCTGTGCTCCATAGCCGTTGTTTGCGATCGAGCCTGCATTTTCATCTAGCCTTCATTATCCATCTAGCATTCATTATCCGACCCTGACCATAATACGAATACAGACTTTGAACCAAGATAATGTCTCATTAGCTTACACAATGCAGCGCATCATACGCTGACAGTTCTATTAATGTCTAGAAATGACTTTGAAATAAACATGATTACCTCATAATCCCGGTTTTACATGTACAAATACGTGTGGTTGAAAACATTCGAATTGATCATGATTGTGCACGAGGCCATATTCACGTAGAGAAATGAATCATGCCTTTACATTTGATCCACCCCGCATAGCAAATGTTAGGCGTACTTTCGAATACATTCCAACCAATCCTGGGTTTACACAGGTTAAGTACGCTGCCTTGTTATACATTTGTATAAGGGTGTGTTTGTATTATATTTCCTGTATTCTGTGATATTAAGTGTATGTAGCTTGTTCGATTTTTTACCCTATGATTTCAACTAGGCTCAGCATTAACCGTTGGTCAAGCCATTTGCACGGTTTGAATTACACATGGGTATCACTGGATTATTTTATCGGTATATCATTTGTTTGTTACTCAAGACCGGGAGTCCGGGGTGTGCTTAATGACCGCGTAATACTAAGGACAAGGTAATTTGGTAACTAGACAACATAACGTTAGTCAAGGTATCCACAGCCTCCTCGATAGCCTAGTGGTTGATCGTTCACTTTGAGGGCGGCAGGTCTCAGGTTTGATCCCAGACCGCGTCATACCAAAGTCGAAATAAAATAGGTACCAGAAATACCCTTGCGTGGCCCTAAGTATATTAGGGAAACTCGACTCTCTTCACTCATACCCTCGTGGCGATGGATAACGCATATGGTCACAGACAGCGTCATACCAAAGTCAAAATAAAAATGGAAGGTCAGAAATTCCCTTACTAAACCCTTAGTATATTAGGGAAACTCGACTCTCATCACTCATACCCTCATGGCGATGGATATACCATGAATGAGGTGTCGAGAGTAGTTAATATAAGTTGGGAAAACTTGTTTCACGATCGACCGTAAATAGATCTGCATTAGTATAAACTAAACCAGGAATGATGTGTTGAGACTCGATGGTGATTAATCTAAGCTGGAAAAAAACTTGTTTCACAATCGACCCAAAAAAATAGTATAAAGTAGTTGGCATTCATTTAACCATAAGTTTGTTTTGCACTTTTTACACAAGGTAATTCGATTGTAAAATGTAATCTAATTCAGTACTTTTGTCAAAATATTTTAGCGCGTTTGTATGGAACGGAAAGTACAAAAATGTACTTAAAAGTTGCTTTATGCGGGTAACTCTGTTTGGTTTTCTGCCCGTATCTTCAAGACCATTTTTTCCGCAATCGTTAATTTTACACCGGTGTCTTTTTTGTACTTAAGAAACTTGCGGTATTTACTGTTAAGTTCGTATTCCCCAAAACGGATGTATGTGAATGAAATATTGGAGTAGTATATCACTATGTAGAATAACATACTTTATAGTTCGTCGGAACTGCCAAGCATCATCAGTTCACAACATATTTGGTCATAGTTTTTAGGCATTTTTGCGTTTTACAAGCCAAATACTAGCAATCGTCCTCATCCATTCTTAAGCATAGGGCCTCTATGTACAAAGCTCACCAACGGACTCGGTCATTAACCGCAGGCTTGGTTCATGTGAAGGTTATCCTATACCTCAGCTCTGCATCAAGGGTTCTTCTCCATGCCATGTCCACTCAAACTGCGGGTTTCAATTGAGTGGTGCAGAAAAATATACTATTGGAAACCAAAAAGGACAATCATACAATTAATAATAATTATAACAGAGAAAGCGATATTCACGTAGACCAGCAAAGCAACAACACCACATATGGCTCAATAACACACCAAACACGAGAACGAAAGACAAATAAACAAACAAATATATTGGACAGAAACAGTGCCTTTATTTGAATATATATATGGTCGTATTTTATCAATTATAGTACTCTCTAACTCATTAGTAGGAATAATCACAAAATACAAATCTAAGTCGGTTCTTTAGGGAAATGAGCACACTAACAACTACACCATGAATACGTCGTCAGAAAACAACAGCTTCTTGTTTCTATGATAAAACAATTCAATTCAATTTCAGCGCAACGAGGACAACAAAATGGCTGCGTTACCGAGTTTAGCAGCGTGCTATGTCGTATTGACAACAATGTTATTTGTCCTTCCGGTCGCACATGCGCAGACGAAACCAGCTCTTACACAGGAACAAATTCAGGCTGCAATATTCATGCATGCTTTTATAAAGGTAGTGTCATATCTTTTTAGTGCATATAGCAGTACAATTTTGTATCGTATCGTTTCGTATTGTCGTTACTTGTACCATTTGCTAACATCTAAATATGTAAGACATAAATATCTAAATTTCTCTGTGTGCTTATATGATCTTACCTAATATTAATTAATAAAGTACATTCTTATGAACAACTGACCAAGAGCATGAATTACGTTAGATACGAGGGGTGATCAATATATTCGAGGACTTTTCTTCTAGAAATTTCATATTGGCAGCTACGCTCACAACCATTTAACATCATTCAGAGTAAGATGTCTCCGACCGAATGCACTAATAAAACTGTTTGATTCATACAAGGGGCGCGTGACGTTGGACCTCACGCGACGTCATTCTAAGCGTCACCGTCGGAGCAGCACATAGCTCATTTCTGGACTGATACTCGGTCCCATGTATGAGCCAGGTTTGCTTTTATTACTGAAATAAGTAGTTAATAGTCAATTATGGAATGTGAGGCGGAATAAAAAGAGTATCGATGCGTTATTGGAAACAAAACTCGGAAAACGGCGGTTGGGTGTACAAAATTAGATTATTTCAATTAAGAATGAAGCAGGGTCTATCAGGTTTAGAACGCAATATCGAAATAACCCTTTTGATTTGGAGTGAACGATTTAATATTTTGTAGCCTATACTAGTCGTCGTTTTCGCAAGTAACATTTGGTTGAGATCTGTCCATCCTATTTCGCATAATTTTAACGGAAAGTGTCACTAACGCGACCTGTTATTTTTGCTGTTTATTCTTATTTTATCGACTCAATCGTTTGACAGAGACTCAACAAGCACATAAACAACGGAATCAAATGAAAATGACCAATTGGGAGCGCAAAGAATCCATGCACAATTTAGTCAAGTCATTTTGGAGATATCGCGAGGATTTTACATGTTTCGCGTTAATTTTCATAGCATGTCGTTACTTAGAAGTAACGTTACGTCCGAGATGCTCGACGGTGCGCGCTTCACCATGGTTCCGAAAAGTGACGCCATCAAGTAAATAATGACGTTATCATAAAGTAATCAAACAAATTGCGAGATAATTGATTGATCTACACCAGCTTGTAATTTAATTGCTCTAGTTCCAATATGTCAAAATTGAGAAGAAAAGTCCTCGAATATATTGATCACCCCTCGTATGCCCACCCCTGCCAAGTATCCCGCATATTTTTCAAAATAATGAAAACTCCGAAACTCCGATGTAGGTCGGATTTCGTCCGAATTCGTCAATATCATATATCTATCCATCATAATTGATAATTAAAAAAAGGAAATGATAATAATCATGAGCATTATGATATTGATTCAACCTGTGTAACATTAAAGTTACATTTTATAAATTTAATAATATGATTTCTGTTACACCCGTTATTTGCAATGTAGCCATTACATTATACACTGAGCGGCAATGAAAACGCAACACTTACATAGTATAGCATAACACATTTGCCATAGAAAAGATAGATGCAAGTGACAAATGAATATCACTTCGAAGCAGATACATTTGTTTAGCAACATAGTTTTTTACCAGTTGTTTAGAGGTCAGTATAAAACAATTAGTTGCATCTTTTAATCTTTTAAAACAACCGTCAGGAGGGATCGATCGTGTGCATCTACGACTTATTAATCTTATGAAACGTTCATTGAATGCTAGAGGGATGCTGTTCCGTTGTTGCAGAAGGGCTATGTGAAGTTCAGGTACTTTTAAGAGGCTTATACACTATTTCGCGCACAACTACTAGAATCAAACAATATGGTATATTAAAGCATTGGTGTATTTTCTATGGTCAAAGGGAGATAATCTTGGAGAAATAAATTGATTAAATAATTAATTGCTAATTTCTTTATAACACTGCTTCGAATCTTGCGCCTCTAAATGCGTTTTTAGATTAATAAAATTGTATTATATTTGTATGGAAGGGAATTTCCGCCATATGTCTATTGATCCTAATTACATTCTTATTCGTGTTTCGTCATACATGTATCTATCTAGATTGCACTTCTATGTATGGTTATTGCAAGTTACTTGATGCAAACGCCATGCATTATGTTCTATGTATGGTTCGTCATAGTTGTATATTCTTATTTTGAATTTGTATGTATTCTATTTGCAAGTCTCTTATGGTTACTGCATTTTTCTTGGTGTAAATGCCATGCTTGGCTTTCTTATACATGCTTCGTCTTAGTGTTTGATTCAATATTGCACTTCCATGTATGTTTATTGCAAGTTACTTGATGCAAACGCCATGCATTATGTTCTATGTATGATTCGTCATAGTTGTATATTCTTATTTTGAATTTGTATGTATTCTATTTGCAAGTCTCTTATGGTTACTGCATTTTTCTTGGTGTAAATGCCATGCTTGGCTTTCTTATAGGCCTACATGCTTCGTCTTAGTGTTTGATTCAATATTGCATTTCTATGTATTCTACTTGCAAGTCTCTTGGTGTAAATGAATATGTCCAGCCTTTAAAAATGATCACGTTTATGCTATTGGCATTCTCGTATTATACTAGATGCAAACGCTTTCTTATTAGTAAGATTGTTTTTGTTTGTGATTGACATGATTAATGGTATAACCTATATTATTAGAGTTTGACTGTTTACAAGGGTAATTGCTTACTACAGAAGTCGAATTGTTTTATTTCGAGTTAAGCTGAGGACGAATGTCATTCTTATTCAGGGGAAATCACTCTCATGCTATTAATATAAAATAACTGCTCCCCCAAAATGACAATTAAAGATGGACGACACCGGTAATTTTTGCTAAAAAAGTGAGAAACTTTGCTATTTTTCATCTTCATCAATAACTTAATCGAATAATTTGACCTCATTTTTTCGTTAACTTTTTGTACTTCACATTATCAAAAACTTTTAGAAGTATTAAGATGGAAAACAAATCTGTTTGGCTTGAAAATTGAGTGAACCTGGTGGAAAAAAGTGGGTGGGGTGACCGTGTAAACTCATTACAAATTAATTTACTGTTTTAAAGTCTTCTGTAAGTTTCGAATAAAGATATGCTTTTAATTCACCTGTCAATGTAAACCACTGCCCCCAATGCATCAGTCAGTTGCAACCACGCCAACTCCAACCCCAGGGATGGTTGGTCATTTTTACTTTTGGGTCTGCAAAACCTCAAAACATACAGGATATACAACATACTGAGAAGACGAGTTGGCTCAGTGGTAGAGCGCCCGCTTCAGACACGGGAGGTCCGAGGTTCGATTCCCGCTGGAGCCATCTCGAAAGTTTCTTCTTCGGGCATGTGAAACTTTGTAATTCTTCTCAGTAATGTCCCTCTCTATCTATATATATACAGACTCGAGAATGTTCTACCATGGTGTACAGTTGGTCAAAGCTATCTATACAGACTGATGTATGTTCTACCATGATGTACGGTTGGTCATGGCTATCTATACAGACTCATGTTATGATTTATGTTCTACCATGGTGTACAGTAGACAGAGAAGCTGTCTGCAAGTGGCTGCTTTAAATATATAGATTGCGTCGAAATGGTTTGACTAGGTGTACAGTTGGTCACGGCTATCTAAACAGACTCGTATATGTTCTGCCATGGTGTACGGTTGGTCACAGCTATTTATACAGACTCATGTATGCTCTACCATGGTGTACGGTTGGTCACAGCTCTCTAACATTGGAACTGTATATGCTATAAAATATTTGAACGGAAATAGAATCACATGTGGTCTGACTTACAAGAAGTGTACGGTAATACAGGCAGATAGGTTTTTACAACAAAAACCCTGTATTGACCTCGTCAAATGCAATTCACTTTTCTAAATTAGTGCAAAAACGGCTCAAGAGATCAAGAGATCAATCTCAAAATTAATGTTACAAAACAGGTTGTAATGCCTGTAACACATATTCATTTTCCCGATTAAGTGTTTTGTAATACCCGCTCCCTTTGTATAGAGTGTCCATATTAGAAATCCGTTTGATCACAGCTTGACTTCTTTAGGGAATTTAAATTAGGTCTGCCATTACCATACAATCGTTTTCTATGCATAATCATATAAAACATGTCCGGATATTGAATGTACTGAACTTAAACATAGGTTTTCAGGGTCAATGAATAAGAATATAGCATTGATGGAAGGATTGGTAATGTAACTCTCCAAACTAGGTTACAAGATCAAATAGTAAAAAAAGCATTTTTACACTCTAGCGGTCACAATTTAGGTCTGATCTTCATTATACCCCCAGATACATAGTATATGGGGCTATATTGGAGTCATGCTTGAGGTTGGTTGGTCTGTTGGTCCGTCGGTTGGTCCGTACAAATTTTGTCCGCGCTATTTTTCTGTAACCATTGGTCTGATTTCAACGAAACTTTGCATGAGTTATCAGTACCAAGTCTAGTTGTGCATATTGTCGGCACACGCTGGTCGGACAAATTTTAAGGTAGGTATGGCCCTTTATTTTTTTACACTTAAAAAATTTGTCCGCACTATTTCTCAGTAACAATTGGTCTGAATTCAAAGAAACTTTGCATGAGTTATCAGTACCAAGTCTAGTTGTGCATATTGTCGGCACACACTGGTCGGACAAATTTTAAGGTAGTTCTGGCCCTTAATTTTTTTTACACTTAAATATTTTGTCCACGCTATTTCTCTGTAACCATTGGTCTGATTTAACGAAACTTTGTATAAATGATCAGTACCAAGTCTAGTTGTGCATATCGTCGGCACACATTGGTCGGATGAATTTTAAGGGAGTTGTGGCCCTTTGTTTTTTACACTTAAATATTTTGTCTGTGCTATTTCTCTGTTACCAATGGTCAGATTTTAACGAAACCTTGTATGAATGATCAGTACCAAGTCTAGTTGTGCATATCGTCGGCACACATTGGTCAGATCAATTTTAAGTCTAGTTGTGCATAGCTGACTGTGTCAAGCAGTTTCTGGGGGTATTCATCACATTCAGTGATATTTCTTGTTAAATTTTGTCAGAATGCTTATCTTAATAATACCTAGGTCAAGTTTGAGTATGGGTCTCATAATATTAAAAATTAGGTCACTCGGTCAAATGATAGAGAAAACATGTCCACACTCTAGCGGTCACAAATTTGGTCTGATTACCACCAAATGTCACCAAATTTTTTATCCAGTGAAACCTATGTCAGTTTCAAATCTTGGTAATGTGACTCTTAAAACTACGTGAAATAGTAGAAAAAGCACATCCACACCCTAGCGGTTACAATTTTGGTCTTATCTTCATCAAACTTGGTCAGAATGTTTATCTTAATGATTCCTGGGTCAAGTTAGAACCCGAGTTATGTGTCAAATGATAGAAAAAGCATGTCCGCACTCTAGATGTCACAGTTTTGGACCGATCTTTATCAAACTTGGTCAGAATGTTCATTCTAATGATAATTCGGCCAAGTTGCAATCTTGTTTATGTAACTTTAAAAACAAGATCACTGGGCATGCTGGGTCAAATATCAGAAAAAAACATGATCTCACTCTAGCGGTTATAATTTTTGTCCGATCTTTATCAAACTTGGTCTGATTGTTTATCTTATTGATACCTTGGTCAAGTTTGAATTTGGATAAAGTGACTCTTAAAACTAGGTCACTAGGTCAATGGAAAAAGCATGTCTGCACTCTAGTAATTACAATTTTGGTCAGAAATTCATCAAACTTGGTCATAGTGTTTATCTCAATGATTATCTATGTCAAGCATGAAACTTTCAGCTATGTTTCATATGATTGAGAAGTTGTGGGAGACATATGCTATTCTCAAAAGTAGCTGTAGTTCAACATAATTTACAAAGCAGTTCCTCAGATATTTTATGCATACTCGGGGCAGATTTCACTTTTTGGTATGCTACAAAATAACATATTCCCCTTTGTTCATTCTTTTCAGGCATGAAGACGATATCCAAAGGTCCTTGGACCCATTGTTTAAGAATCCTGGATCCTACCACTCCAATACTGATTTGGACTTTAATGTTGAATGTGTGACCCTTGCTTCCACTACCAAGACCAAAGTTCCTAATCAGTGTTACTGTGTACATGTATTTACTGTGTTGTAAGCGAAGGATAAATGGAACATGTACGAGTATATTATCAATCTTATTCTCTGTATTTTATACGCCATACCTTGCTAATAATGCCTGAAAAGTAAAGTAGGAATCTACCAGAACATTAATACTAATGGCAGCTGAGGAGATGAAACAGCTGGCTGCCAGAAAATTGCATTCGGTTGCGAACAAGTTGCAGAATAACAGATTCTATGATATAGAAATTGAATTGGAGACCATATCCTCTATGTTGGTACAGCTTTCTCAGATAGTGGATGTGAATGGAGCACTTGACTTCTTTGAATCTGCTCTCGCAAATATTCAGTCTGAAACTACTGAAACTAGTCCTGAAAGAACGGTGCAGTCTGTGCCGCCAAGACATACTGGTAAAATGGGTCGCCCAGCATTTGATATACCTGAAGATTCATTGGAATACTATGTTCAGTGCAATTTTAAAACTAAACAAATTGCTGAGATATTTAATGTAAGCACCCGTACCATCGAAAGACGCCTACAGGAATACAACCTCCAAATTAGATCCACTTACAGCTCCATCTCTGACGATGAGCTAGAGAAAAAAATATTAACTGTTGTCAGCTCTTTCCCAATGGTTGGATACAGAACAATCCAAGGCATTCTAAAAGGTGAAGGAATACGTGTGCAAGAGAAGAGGATTCAGCAAATTTTGCGGCTTATCGACCCTGAAGGTGTTCTCTTTCGGAGACTATTCCTAACAACGTGCAGGGTGCAGAGAAGGAGTTATTGTGTAGCAGGGCCTCAAGCCCTCTGGCATATAGATGGCAACCATAAATTGATTAGGTACATATTTAAGAAACTAATTTCTCCACAACGTATACATTGAGGTTTGAACAACGGGTTGCGTGCAAATTAAACTTTGCATGCAACCTGTTGCAGTTCATACATTAATGAATACATTGTTTAAAAATTGCTGAAGTGTGCCTCGGTAGCAAATCTAGGGCTGTTCTGAATGCAAAGTGTGCTGTTCATTGTATGGTCAGTCTGACATCGGACAAAATTATTATACCCCCATATAATTATGAAATATATGGGGGCTATATTGGATTCAGGCTTGTCGGTGGCCGGTCCGTCCGTGCGTCTGTAGACACAATTTGTCCGGACAATTTCTCACCAACTTCTGGCAGGATTCAAATGAAACTTCACAGAAGTGATCAGTAGTAAGTTTAGTTGTGCATGCTTAAATAATTTTTCATTTGGATTAATTTTCACAGAATTTTTGCCCTTTGTTTTTTTACAGTATATACATTATACAATAGGCAAGGAAAATTCACAGAAGTGATCAGAAGTAAGCCTAGTTGTGCATGCTTGAACCATTTTGCATTTGGATTAATTTTCACTGAGTTATAGCCCTTTGTTTTTATAGAGTATATACAATAGGCAAATTTTGTCCGGACAATTTCTCAGCAACTACTGACAGGATTTCAATGAAACTTGACAGTAGTGATCAGTAGTAAGCCTAGCTGTGCATGCTTGAACCATTTTTCATTTGATTTAATTTTCACTGAGTTATAGCCCTTTGCTTTTATATAGTATATACAATAGGCAAATGAGCAACTACTGACAGGATTTCAATGAAACCTCACAGTAATGATTACTGGTAGTAGATAGTGATCAGAAGGTAGTAAGCCTAGATGTGCATGCTTGAAGCATTTTTCATTTGGATTAAATTTCACTGAGTTATATTGTTTGCAGGTTTAAAACAATTATGAAAAATGACTGTTTTATGTATTCTGGTTTTTTTTTACCGGAAGTCATTGCAATTTTTAGTGCCATACCTACTAACATTCTATACACCCAAAGGTACGTATAATGTTATGGCATGTGGATCTGTCTGTCCATCCACAAATTCCCTTCCGCTCTGTAACTGAGTTATGGATAGGGTTATATTCAAATAATTCCATCATGATAAAAGTTTCTTTATTGTATTTCAGATGGCGTTTGGTAATACATGGTGGCATTGATGGGTTTTCAAGAATGCCAGTCTTCTTAAAAGTAAGCAACAATAATAAAGCAGAAACAGTTCTTGAGGCGTTTGTTGATGCAACAGATAAATATGGATTGCCTTTGAGAGTGAGGTCAGACAAGGGTGGAGAGAATGTACGTGTTGCAGAATATATGCTCAGACGCAGAGGAGCTGACACCAAACCATTCATTGCTGGAAGAAGTGTTCATAATCAAAGGTATATATTTTAGCTTGACTTTTCGAAGAAAAAAAGTTGAGCTATTTTACGACGTGATCATCTGTGTCAGCGTTTGCGTGTGCGTTGGTTAAGGTTTTTGTGGGTGTCATTTTCTCAAAGACTTTCAAAGGTATCCACTTGAAACTCAAGATAGCTATTCACCATCACAAGGGGAGTCCATACCGACAAGTCTCGTAACCCTGTGACCTATATTTATGGAGTTATTATCTGCCCTTGTTTCGACTTAGTACATAGAAATAGTGGCAAATTTTACACCTAAACTTAATTTTATCAAACATTGTCAAAGCTTTCAACTTTAAACTTGATTCTCTTGTAGAATGTGATCTACTTCTATTGACATGGGGAGACATCTCTGTCAAGCATTAAATAAGAGTTATTTCCCTTTTTCGACTTAGAAATTTGCGGAAAATGTCAATTTCTCAAACACTATCAAAGCTTTCAACTTGAATCTCAATGCATTTGTACAATGTGATGACTTACTTAATTTGACATGAGGAGAAAACTTTATCAAGCATTAAATACGAGTTATTCCCCTAAGCTGTGTCAGGCACTTGAACTACTATCAAGCACTGAGAAAAGTCGAGCGCGCGGTTTTACGAACCTCTCTTGTTTGTTGAACACTTATATGAATGAATTTTGGGATCAAATGTCATGAATGTTGTGAAAATAAGCACCATTCGGTACCTTGTCTCCAAGGTTAAGTTTTTGTTAAGTAAGCTACAGCCTGCACAGATCCAGGGGGCGGGGGAGGTTGGGTTCAGGAACCCACCCAATGGAAAATAAAAAATATATTTTTTTTTGTTCTAAAAACAAATAATCCAAGTTTCTAGGTAAAGAAATAATTATTTGTTTAATAAATGACTTAAACACTTAAAGGTACCTAAATATCAATACTATGTATAGTTTGGACCCACACTTGAGAGTTCTGTTTTCCTTTTGGTAATATACGTCACTGGGACAAACACATATAGCCACTGAAATTCAATTTTTATATATAAGATGAAAATAAACATAATGCCATACACCCAACGGTAGTACATTCCACCACAATCTGCGATACTTACATATATCAGTTGTGACATGAGAAAACCAACAATCTGGTTAAGCGACCAGCATGGATTTAACGCGCAGTCTGATCTGGATCCATACTGTTCGCTTTTAGCGCCTATTAATGTTGAAGAAACTGTCAGCGAACAGTATGGATCCTGATCAGAATGTGCGGATGCGCAGGCTGGTCTGTCTCCATGCTTGTCACAAAACACACAATGTTGGTTTTCCCGTGACACGGCTCATACATCTATTACAAGCATGGTTATGAGTGATGTACAAGTTGAGAATAGAGGTGACGTTGTACATGTACAAACAATGTGACCGCATAGTGATGCGTATGCACATGTGGTTGTCCCATGACTTCTGTTATACATGTTTGTCTGTAGAGGAAAGTCAACATTATCTTTAAAAACCAGTCATGGTTTGTCATTTTTGTGCCACTTTCTCATGGTCAGAAAAATAAAATATGCCCCAGCGCGGTTCTCAAACGTAGAACCTCTCGCTTAGAAGACGTAGGCTCTACCGACTGAGCTATCCGGGCTCCCACATAAAATTTGCCATATTGCCAGTTCTACTGACAACAAAATTTCCATGGCAATTTTAAGTCCAAAATGTGTATAACATGCATGAATAATTTACCTTCAGAAGGTTTTCGTAAAGCTGCATATTTTACTTCTTTCAGGATAGAAAGGCTTTGGAGGGAGATTTGGGCTGGTGTCACCAGCCTATACTATGGCCTCTTTTACTTCCTAGAGGACCAAGGTTTACTGCAAATGGAGAACGAGCTCCATCTTCAGGTCCTTCATCTGGTCTACATTCCATTGATTCAGCACCAATTAGACAGATTCATGGCTGCACTCCAGAGACGGCCTCTCAGGACAGAACACAATCAAAGCCCTCTCCAGCTTTGGGTAAATGGACAAGTACATGCAGATGACATGTCTGAAACAGAGGTACTGTATAGCTGTCATTTGTTCCATTCATGTTGATATCTAAACACAACCATAACCACCAGGGGATGCAGGATCTTTTGTCTTAATATGTATAGATACAACACCCTTTCAGCTTCAGCCTTCATATTTGGCACATAATATGTATTGGGACAAGACCTTTTTATCCATATAAAAATTTTGATCCCAAAGACCTTGACCTCGGACTCATTTAAGTTGTATAAGTGAAGAAACCTGGATAAAGTTGATCCCTCAAGAGCAACCAAACCAAACATTAAAAGCTAAAAATTGCTGACTCGGTTTTATTGAGTCGGTTCATGAGAGATACTGGTAAGTGCAACATCTCCAACGCCCCCTAGCACCGGATTAAGCGGTATTCAATTCTCAACACAAAAGGTGTTGGAGTCATGTCTAGTCCACTTGTTTATGGACATACCAGATAACAGACAACCCATTCAGCCCTGAACGACTTTAGTCCTTATTTGCAAATAAAGTATACCCTGATCAGACATCTACAGCTCCTACAGGAGATGTCTGATCAGGGTATCCTTGTTTTGCCTATCCATGACCCAAGAATAAACATTTTTACACACCCATCGAAGGATTAATGCATTAAGAGGCACACTTAAATTTTTACCTTTAAGCAGCTTCAAGAATTTAAGACAAGCAAAGTGCTTCATTGACAGCTGTTGTTACAGTACCATTCTCATATACATGTATGACTTTTATAGGTGAACCAGTATGGTGTGGAAACTGATGTGGGAGGTGTCCCCGAGATCGACGCCGTGAATGTTCCAGAAATGCCAGAATTTCCGGAAAGTGTAATAGACCAAGTTAGAAATATTATTTCAAGGCAACCATCCAACTTTGGGATAGATATGTACAGAGACTGCCTTGAAGTTCTGAATAGCAGCATTTAAGTTGACATTCCTGTGTACTGATATGATGTGGTGTTAACTATGCCATTGTCCAAATGGTACAGTGAGAAGAAATTAACTATGGTCATTTTGACCAATTGATGATTAATATGATTTCCAGCAACAAGAGAAAACCAAAACCATGTCATATTTCTTTCTTTAATAAAGTAGTTTCCGGTACATATTTCTTCCTTTCTATTATCCCATAGCCATATCAGTTTCATGTCAAATACTAGTATCCGGCCTTAAAAATATGTTTGTTTCCTGTAATCAGACCGACCCTACCTCTTCAACCCTACCCTCTCCCAATGTTCTTATTTATTTTTCTATAATATGACTGTGACCTAGTTTTCAAGGTCCATTGATCCAGATTCAAACTTGACCTAGATATCATCTTGTTTGGTGAAGATCATACCAGAAGTGTGACATAGTGTTTACAAGGTTTTCTAAGAGTTGACCTTGTGACCTAGTTTTCAGAGACATGTGACCCAGAATC